>JAWDJD010000003.1:240532647-243032647 GCA_035047305.1 Bradypodion pumilum | reverse complement strand
GTCCCTCCTCATAGAGAAGGCACCATTTTGCATGCAAGATACCAATAAATTGGTTTTTATTTTCTTCTCCAAGCAACACTATGACTACCTTTTCTTATTCCTGAATTAAGTATTTGTAAAGGCTTGTCATTATTAAGAGTTTGTAGTGACAGTCACATTCCTAATATTGTTGAGATTTTCCATCTCGGTATTAACATTATTTTGTCTCGCTTTCTGAATAGTGACTTTCTTAATAGCCAGCTACATGGTAACCCCGTCCTGCTGGCTAATTTAGTAAAACATTCTCGCTCTCTTTTAAGTTTTCTATCTTTTAAAAAAAAAATTCCGTAGTTTGTTAATGGAGGTTTTCATTGCTTTTTTACAACTGCCATTGGTTTTATTTTCTGTGAGCCGCCCAGAGTCTTTGGAGTTGGGCGGCAATACAAATTAGAATAAATAAATAAATAAAATAATGGAAGAGAACAATGGAGGAGATGTAATTATACAACATTTGCAAGTGTTGGTTGATCTAATATAGAAATGAAAATTTATAATTTATTTATTTATTTATTTATTTATTATTTGAACTTATATTGCTGCTCACTCACCAGGGTGACTCTAACTTGGTCTAACCTAGTTAGAACAACAGGCTATGTATCCACAGACTGTCACCAGGACACCTGTGTACCTGCTTCTCCTGCTGTCCAACAGCTGTCCAACAGCCTTCATTGTTTAGAAGAGTGAAATTATCAATTGCAGCTCCAGAATTATCAGAATTTTGCAGCTAGCATGGTCCCTGCAAATTATAGCCTTCAAGGAAGCCACTTTTTCAGGCTCTGGCACATACACCTCTGCTCTCCCTTCTTAAAGAACTTCATCTTCAAGTTTTAATTGGAGTGGACAGCCCTTCCGCTTTAAAAAAAAGTGGCCTCTGTAATGTCCCATACAGGACTACCCAATGGATCAAGAAGATTGATAATGACTTTCCCCCTGCTGGACTTAATGCCCAAGCCATGCAGCCCTAATGCAGGATAAACACAGAGCCTCCTAGCCTTCTAATCCTGCAGCTGAATGACTCAGAACAGTTTCTGGGATGCCCTGACCTTTTCTCACTCTAACTGACCCATGCATCTTCTTTCCTCAGGGCCAGGAACCAAAGGGCCCTCCACTTTTGCAACACATGTTTGACAACAGCTTTTCCTCCAGTCCACCAGGTCAGTGGCTCTGGGCCATGCCATTCAGCCCATTCTATTTGTAAGACAAGCTGACACACACAAGGACAACTAGTAACTTCTTTGTTACCATAACTGGGGGGTGGCTAAAGAGGTTTTTTTTTTTTTTTTTGCATTTCTGTAATGAGAAATGTAGCTCACATATGAACATTGATCCTGACACTCCAAGGACTTACATATCTCCTTCAAGAATTCTTATTTTTACATGCACGTTGAACATCATGTCTTCTCAAGATATTTCAGCCCGTCATGTATTTAATGAATAGTATAAATACTGTATGCTGATTTTACATACTTTTAGATTTTCTATAAAACAGAAGGGTAGTTTTTCACTCCGTCTACCATGAAAAAAAGTTTGAGAAATGCTCACCCCTAAATAAAGTCAGATAAAGAATTAAAATGAACTCTGGGTTAAGGGGTTGGGGGAATAAATTCCATTAAAATTGGCCAAGTCCTTGCATGTTAAAACCTCGCTTCTGTTGAGAAGATACAAACAAGGCTGTCTACAGAAATCCTCAGGACAATAGTGCCCTTCATTCAGTCTTCCTTGTTTCAGAATACCAATTGAGCTCTAGTGTTTTAAAGTCAACTAAGATTTCCAGCTAGCCTTTATACTTGGTGTTAAATAAGCCCATCCAAGAAATGCAGACAAAGGTACAAACAACAAAGTTCTCTAAATGGGTTACATAAGGCATTCAGAATATCCCAATTCATTCCCTTCCAGGAGTGCAGCTGAGTTACAAAGAATGCACACAGCAAGTTGGGGTTCTTACGAAAAACGCAAGATATTGTAAGGAGAGAAAACTAATTATATAATCTGGGAGATGAGCAACACAAGAGGTTTCTCATTCCACTCTCTAAGTTTGGGGCGGCCTCTGATCACTTTTTGCAGCTCTGAAATCCCCAGCTACCATTTGTGTTCATTATTTCGACATTAAGTGTTGTTACCCAATGATTTCATCAAAATAGTTAAAAACACCATCCATTGAATAATATTAATAACAACAACTGTTTGCTATCAAGTTAACTCCAATTTATGGCAACAATTTCCAGGGTTTTCTAAGTATAAAGTACTTACATGCTTCTTCTGGGGGCACCCTGGGCCTGTGCAACTTGTTTGCCCAATGCTATGCTTGCTGGCTCTACTCGCAAGAGGCACAGTTGGGAATTGAACTTCCAACCTTTGGCTCCACAATTGTCTAGCTAAACCACTGAGCTATCCAGATCTCCCATTATAACTGTTTATTTTAAGAGGTTATGAAGAAATCAGTCTATGTTTTCTGGGCCCCTTTCATAATTTTTATTTTTAACTTTGGAGGGCATCTTTCAATAACGTTAGTGTTAATCATAATTTTAGCTGCAAAGCTATCTTTTGTGTATGTGTCAACACCATTTGTTGCATTGCCCAAACATAAACATCTAATCTATATATTTTTTCTGATCAGGAAGATTTGTGAATGCAGCTGCACTCTTGACAGAATTGATCTGCACCTGGTGACAGACTTGTTTGTAGAGGATACATTTCTATCCTGAAGCAAAGCCCAATTCTGTCCCATCTGTGTACTAAGTGATCAAACAATCTTTATCATAGTCCAAGACCAGCATAGTACAACAAAAATAACAGAAGTTAAAGTATATCAAGAGACAGAAGGTAAAATGAGAGTACTTAAAAAGGAGTGTTTCTGCTCAGAGTTAAGGATTAGTAAAATTAGTATTTAAGATTAATAGTGTTACAACCAGTGCTGGGTTAAGCCAGCGCGAGGTCTGTAGCAAATTGTGTCAAGAGGCCCTTGCTTAGCTTTAGGATTTAGGAAACCTATAAAATAAAACACCACTAGTAAAAACAAACTTTTACCTAATGTGAGAGAAATTATATTGTACTGTCTTCTTCTCAACTATTGTACTGTATCAGTAAACAGCAGCAGGCAAATAAACAATACCACATTAGAATTGCAAGAAATAACACACCGCCACCATTCCCCGTGCCATCAATTAAGCAAAAACCTATAAAACAAAACACAGATCACACGTTGATCGACTCTGCCACTCAACAGAAATTCACGCTACTATGGAGTAGTGCACAAGATGCACGTTCAGACAAAGACGGCTCTACCTTCACACACATCTTTACTCTTTGGCACACATTGAATGCTCCAACGAGGCGTTGCCAAGTCTCTCTGAGTGAACATTTTTTGAATATCCACGCGAATGCACAGAATATTTAATTTTGGGTTTTCATTCTAACCGAGTGTGGGGGACCATAGCATTTGCTACTCCTGCTATATGGCTGATCTGGCACTGGTTACATAGTAAGCCTATGATGTAGCACTAGTGGTTTATTTATCTGAGGGACCTGCCAGGATTGTTCTTCTGATCTTACATGCTGCGGTGCAGAACCTGGCAGCGTTGTGGGTAGAGGTAGGCCTTTCATCAAATAGCAGCCGGTATGTGTATGTGCTGTTTGGCTGGCCATCCTACTTGCGGAGCAGCGGATATACGAACTTGTTCCGGATGTCTCCATAAAAAGGGCAGATACAGAGAACATGTTCTAGGATTTCAGTATCTCAGTGTCACAGGGGCATTGTCTCTCTGACATTGGTGTCCATTGGAACTTTCCCTTGAGAACCGCAGAAGGGAGGGCCTGGCAACAGGCAAATGTTAAATGCCCTTTGATGACTTGGTGTCTCAAGGTGGAGCAGGTATGGGGCCAGGGCAATAATGTGTCTCCAAGACTAAGTGAAAAACATTAGGACCTTCACCTTTCAGATCTCAGAACCAGGCTTCATCTACTACTACCTGTATATGTGATGCCACTTGAAGCATGGTGTTTTATTCTGCTGCATTACAAGGCCAGCCTTGGCTTGGTGGCTCAAAATTGTAACTGGATCACATCCCAATCAAGGTGCATTACAGAATGTCAGTAGTTTCACAACTCTGGATTGAGTTAGGGTGGATTTTTCAGCCAACACAGAGAAGAGAAGGGGAGATGGACAGACACATACACGTGAAAGTTTCACGTTGTATTGCCTTGTTAAAATAGATCCCAAATATATGGTTCTCTTTCATCTTACGAATGGGAACAGGGAAACATCAAATAGGCTGAAGTATGCTTGAAGCATAGCTTAAAATTGTTGCTATTATTTTGTGTCATTGAAATGCTCAGTTCTCATATGGCATAGTGCTCATCCATTTTATGCTGTAGTTTCCCAGAATGGTACAAACTCTCAAAGTCAGATTTAAACTATTTTGCTGAGGACCTTTAAAATACATATTTGCTAATACAGTAACTTGGTTAAGTGCAGATGCAAATTGCTTTACTGGTTTCTTCAGTTTTGGAGCAGGTATACAATTTATATTAATAAGCGACAAAAAAGAAAAAGTAATCTAAATTATCTTCCACTTCCCAGGACTGTGCCAGATCCTAAAGCAAGAACTTCAGTCTGAATCTATGGTACATATACTGGGGGGGGGGGACCCCACACACACAATAAAATCCATGTTCAAGTATAATGAAATGATTTTAATATGTAATACATATAGGCAATTTCCTTCCTCTCCAAACATTCTTCACATGTTTACTCTTCCATTTAAAAACTCTCAGAGAAAAAACTACCTTAAGTGTGATGAGTCATGTAGCCCAATCTTATTTGAAGGATTATTTACTTAAAAGCAACTCCCACTCAACTCAAGGGAATTTACTTCCAAGCAGGTGCATCAGAGGATTTTTGGTTTAGATTTCTTTTTCTTTGTAGAATGTCACATCTATATTGATTTCCATTTTTCTGTGGATTTTCCCTAGCAGCTGGCTGTGTTAGTCTGCTGTAACAAAAAAATAACAAAGAGCCCTGTAGCACCTCTAAGACAAATGCAAGCGCGGTGCCAAAATGGCCGCCACGCTCTTTGCGGGCCCCCCCCACCGGATGAAGGCAGCTGGGTAGTTAGGGGGCGTGGCCAGCTCCCTTATAGAAGGGGTGGCCACGAGGCAGCCGCGCTGCCATTTTGCGAAGCGACGGAGCGGAGAAGTTTTTCCCTCTTACCTCCGTTGCTCTTGCCTTTCATCGGGAAGCCTCTGGCTGCTAATTTTCTTGATTTTTTCCGGCTTCCCATCATTTAGCTGCTATGCCCTCTAAGAAGAAGGCGACTGCGAACGCGGCTCGTTCTGCACGGAGGCGCCAGCCGGGTCGGAGGACCGCGGCTGCGCCTCCCCAGCAGCCTCCTTTGCCTGAGCCCACCGGGACTGGTGGGATGGGGTTAATTGCCCCTTGGCCCGAGGCGGGGTGTCCGCGTACCGGCCCAGCAGGGGCCGCGGCTCCCGGCCCGCAAGCAGTGGCCACTGCCTCTGGCATGGCCCATTCTGCGGGGCCTTCTTCCTTTGGTGCGCAGCTTCCTGCGGGGGGTTTCAGCCATGGGGGGTGGCTGGGTTCCCTCCCCTGGCAGGGTACCCCCCCGGCCCTGCAGGGGCCGGGCCTGGGGTCGTGGCCGTATATGGGCCCCGGGGTCCAGGGACCTGGACCGGCGCCTGCAGCCAGTGGGCCGGCCAGCCCTTTGCCCCCACTTGGCTTAGGGGGCTACGTTAATGTTGAGGCCCTTCTGGCCCGCGTTGCGGCCCTCGAGGCATCCCTCGCGAGGGTTAACCACCCGGGGGTGCCTTTTGGGGTGCTGGTTGATCCTTTGTCTGCCGGTCAGCGGCAGGTGGCAGAACGGGTCGAGCTGCCTGAGGCGCGTGGGCCGGCTTCGGCCACTGCCTCGCAGCTCCCCACTCAACAGGCTGATGCTGGTCAGGCCCCGTCGACGAGCTCAATTGCGGTCGTGAGCTCCGACGCCCCCAGCGGGCCGGAACCCCTGGTGGGGGCGGCCCGTGGGGGTGCAGCATGTGAGTATGTGGTTCAATCTAGTGCACCCACTCACCTAACCACATTGGGGGGGCATTCCAGTGGCCGTGGCCTCGCACGGGTGGTGTGACGGTTCAGTCGCCGACGTCCCACCCGGTGACTTCACCTCTCACCCAGGGCCCCGTTTTGGGTGGTACCTCTTACTCAGTCAGGAATGTGTTAGGGGTGGCCGGGTTGGTCCAGGATCCTTTCCAGATCCCCGTGGTTCCCACCGTGCCGGTGTCGGCATTGCCGACAGCGGGGTATTCCTTGCCCCTGGGGGACCATTTGGCCCAGGCCACCAAAGAGAAGATCTGGCGTGGGGAGTATGTGGACATCTTCTCCCTTCTTAACAGAGAGCCCACCAAAGAGGAGAGGGAGGGGCAGGATGAGAAGGATAAGGAACAGGCACGTCGTCGTAAGCCGCCACGTACGTGGGCCAATTGGTTGCCGGCGTACCTCATATACATGGCGGTCTACCTCAGGGCCCGGCCGGATTTGGCAATTCCGATGGTCCAGTATTTGGACAACATTTACCGGGCGATGGTCGACTTCCCGGGCCCGTCGTGGTTGGCTTACGACTAGGAATTCCGTATGCGGAGTCCCCTGCACCCTGAGATGAGGTGGAACGAGCCCTGCCAGAAGCTGTGGCTTCTGTACATGACTCCCATGCGCCCTGCACCTGGGGAAAGATACCATTGTGGACATGCGGTCCAGCGAGCGGCCCCAGCACAGACACCCCACCAGGCGGCGGGGCAGGGGGTTCCAGCCCGCCTGCTGTGCTGGACTTTCTCGTCCAATGGTTCCTGCAGTAGGAAGAATTGCCGGTACAGGCATGAGTGTCCCTCTTGCGCTGGCCCCCATGCGGCCTCCGCCTGCCCCAGGCCTGGAGGGATGCGGGGCAAAGGTAGGGGCGGACAAGGGGCTGGCAAGACTGCCGCAGAGGGAGCTGGTCCACCGAAAGGCCCCCTCCCCAATTAATGTGGACATGTTGGAGCGTTGGCTCGCATCGTACCCGAGGGAGGCAGATGCGGTTTACCTGCTTCAAGGTTTTCGACTGGGGTTCCGTATTCCTTTCCTGGGTGATAGGTCCCCCCAAGATTCCCCCAACCTTTTGTCCCTTAAGGGGAGGGAGGAGGTGGCTGCCGCCAGCATTTCTAAGGAGGTTGATGCGGGCAGGGTCGCTGGCCCTTTCCCTGCACCCCCGTTCCCCAACCTTAAAGTGTCACCCTTGGGCTTGGTGCCCAAGAAGTCACCGGGCGAGTTCCGCCTGATCCATCACTTGTCCTACCCAGCCGGCCGATCGGTCAATGATGCTATCCCTGATGACCTTTGCTCGGTCAGGTATACATCTTTTGACCAAGCGCTGCGCATGGTGCGCTCATGTGGCCCGGGTGCGCTGTTGGCTAAGTGCGACATTAAGTCTGCCTTTCACCTCCTGCCGGTTCACCCGGGTGACTTTGAGTTGCTGGGTTTTAAGTTCCGGGGTGAATATTATTTCGATAAGGCCATGCCTTTTGGCTGTTCCATATCATGCTCGGCCTTCGAGCGTTTTAGCACCTTCCTACAGTGGGCTTTTGTCCGCAGGTCTGGGTCCCGGGCTGTAGCCCATTACCTGGATGATTTTTTATTCGGGGGTGAACGGGGCTGGGACACGTGCACACGTCTCCTCAACACATTTCAGACGCTAATGGAGGAACTTGGTGTCCCCTTTAGCGCCCGAAAAGACCGAGGGCCCATCTACGCAGCTAGTCTTCCTGGGGGTGGAGATTGACACGGTAGCGCAGGCTTCTAGGTTACCAGGGGATAAGGTGTCAAGGATAGTGGCCCTTATCTCGGACTTGCTTGCTAAATGCAAGGCATCACTGCAGGAACAGCAGGTGCTGCATGGTCACCTCAATTTCGCTTGCAGGGTGGTCGCACCGGGCAGGGCATTTGCTCGGCGCTTGTGCGACGCCATGACAGGCTTATCCAGGCCCCACCATAGGGTGAGACTAACCCAGGGCATTAAGGCAGATATGCTTATCTGGCTCCAGTTCCTGAGGGAGTTCAATGGGGTGTCATTTTGGAGGTCTGACCTTCTGGCTTCCCCTCGTTTCCAGATACAGTCCGATGCCTCTGGGTCCCTGGGTTATGGGATGTACTTCAATGGGAAGTGGGCCTATGGTGGGTGGCCACCAGCCTGGTCAGGTACGGGTCGCCTGCGTGATCTTACGTATCTGGAATTTTTTCCCATCCTGGGGGCCTTGATGCTATGGGGTGAGGAGTGGGCCAACTCCGTCGTTCATTTCTGGTGTGACAATGCGGCCGTTGTCCACATTGTCAACTCACAGACTTCCAAATCACCCAGGGTCATGGACCTGGTGCGCCAGTTTGTATTGCGCAGCCTGCGCCTTAATGTGCTGTTCCAGGCCAGGCATGTCCCGGGGGTCAATAATGATATCGCTGACGCTTTGTCCCGCCTGCAGATCTCCCGGTTCCGCGCCTTGGCCCCGGATGCGGAGGAATTTCCCTCGCCACTCCCGGACGAGATATGGACCCTTGGCAAGGAGAGGTGAACCGGGCGATCGGCATGTCGCTAGCGCCACGCACTCGTAAGGCGTATCAACACGCATTCAATTCTTTCAGAGCATTCTGTGCCCAATTACGGCTGCCAGATACCTGGCCGATCCCGGTGGCCCATATACTTCAATTCATGGTTGACCTGCATTCTCAGGGCCTTGCACCTCGCACCATAGCATCCAGGCTGTCAGCGCTGGCTTTTATGGCCAAAGTAGGCGGACTTGCGGACAGTACCGCTGACTTCCGTGTGAGACACGTTTTGGAGGGGTGGGTGCGGGAGCGTGGGCGTAGCCCGGACGACCGCCACCCAATTTCCCCAGGGGTTCTTACCCAACTGGCACGGGGCTGGCAGGACCTATGTTTTGATAGGTATGAGGCAGCCCTGTTTCATGCGGCTACAACGGTGGCCTGTTTTGGAGCGCTCCGCATCAGCGAGCTTGTGATGCTGTCTAAGGCGGATGCTAGTCGTAGGGCACTGGAACTCGAAGATGTCTATGTGGCCAAAGACTGGGCTCAGTTGAGGATACGCTCCTCTAAGAC
The DNA here is from genome assembly GCA_035047305.1 of Bradypodion pumilum. Lineage (NCBI taxonomy): Eukaryota > Metazoa > Chordata > Lepidosauria > Squamata > Chamaeleonidae > Bradypodion > Bradypodion pumilum. The sequence continues at coordinate 243,023,463 of JAWDJD010000003.1, read as the reverse complement.
GGATCAGCATGGCGTAGGCAGTGGAGTAAGACTGCTACGGTGTTCTTTGGCAGACATCTGTCCGGTTGGTGCCCTACAGGAGTTCCTTGCACTGCGTGGCACGCACCATGGCCCGTTTTTTCCTGTCACCAAGATGGGTCTCCCCTTACTAAATTTCAATTTTGGAGGGTGCCGGGAAGGCACTAGCCAGTGTTGGCCTCCCTGGGGCTCGTTGCGGCACCCATTCATTCAGGATAGGGGCGGCTTTTACTGCAGCTGTTTTTGGGTACTCCAGGGCTGACATACGCCGCATGGGAGGGTGGGGATCACAATGTTTTCAGTTTGTGTTCGCCCTCTTCAACCGTGAGTACCAGTTTCGTCACTGCACTGTTTCTCCCCCCCTTTTTTTTCCTTGACAGACCCTGGGTGTCGTATTACACCGGTGACAGTGTGCCTGGTGGGCCATAGCCACGTGAACAGGGCAGCGCGTTACGCTGCACAGGGCAGCGCGTTACGTTGCACAGGGCAGCGCGTTAAGCTGCACAGGGCAGCGCGTTACGCTGCACAGGGCAGCACGTTACGCTGCACAGGGCAGCGCGTTACGCTGCGGCGACAGAGTGGGGACCCCGACTGGGACTGGGTGCATCCGCACATCTCAGGTGGTGTGGTAAGCGCGGCATGTTATGGCGGGAACTGTTGCCATTCCTTTTCTACATCAGGGATGCTGACTCGCCTGATGTCCTGGTTATGAACCTTGGGGGCAATGGCTTAGGGCGGGTCACTGGCCTATCGCGGAAGCTTGCGATTTGCAGTGACCTGCCCTACTCACATTATGTGTGGCCTGCCACAACCCTCAATTGGTCGGACACGATACCGCGGTACGCTTACAGGGGGGCGTGCGGCCTCGAGGCTCTTGACCGAGCCGGCGCTCCGTGAACGGGGCTATTGCCCGGTTCCTTTTCGACAAAGGTGGGGGACGCGTCATTCGCCTCCCCGCCATCAGTCTGCAAAATTACGAGCTTTTACTCAGGGGACGGGGCCCATCTGTCGCAGGGAGGTATGGACCTCTTGTTAGTGGACTGGCGAGCAGGCCTGTTGACCGAGCTGACGGTCTTGGGGGGGGCGGTGAGCCTTTTGGGAAGCCTCCCCGTGTGGCGGGTAGCACTGGTAAGGTAAACATTTATGACCCACAGGTATCCGGCAGGTTCGCAATTGACTGGACAACACTAGACAGGCATAAGTTGGTTAAACGTTGTCCGGTCAATGACGAACCAGGCGACGGGGTGATGGCTACAGCTAGACAGCATGCATCACCCCGTGATTTCACGGATACGCGTCAGAGGGTGGGATCATTAGTTAGATATTGACTACGGTCAACAATTTGTTTGTTGTCAACAAACAAATTGATACAAATAGATACATTGTAACAATTGCCGTCGGCAATTTTGGGTGGTACCTTACCAGTGTTACTTCGGCCTGCTTGCCTTAAGAATTATAATTGGTCAATTACCAATAGAAATTTATAATTCGGACTAGGGCATGAATCAATAAATGTGGCCCAATGCCGTTATCCACTTTCATCAGTGTCTGAGTCCTTTATTGGGGGGTGCACCTGCAATGCAAGCGTGGCGCCAAAATGGCCGCCGCGCTCTTTGCGGGCCCCCTCACCGGACGAAGGCAGCTGGGTAGTTAGGGGGCGTGGCCAGCTCCCTTATAAAAGGGGTGGCCATGAGGCAGCCGCGCTGCCATTTTGCGAAGCGACGGAGCGGAGAAGTTTTTCCCCTCCACCCCCTCCCTAGTTAACAGTGTGATATTTTGGTCGCTTCGGGGCCAGGTGGGAATTTTTGGCTGGGACCCACAATTGGCTCTCGGGTCCTGGTTTTTTCGCCCATCCCACACTGTTGCTATGGTTTGATATAGGGGTTTCTGTTGCTGCTGTTGACTTTGGTCACATGGGCGGGTAGCACTGGTAAGGTAAACATTTATGACCCACAGGTATCCGGCCGGTTCGCAATTGACTGGACAACACTAGACAGGCATAAGTTGGTTATACGTTGTCCGGTCAACGACGAACCAGGCGACGGGGTGATGGCTACAGCTAGACAGCATGCATCACCCCGTGATTTCACGGATACGCGTCAGAGGGTGGGGTCATTAGTTAGATATTGACTACGGTCAACAATTTGTTTGTTGTCAACAAACAAATTGATACAAATAGATACATTGTAACAATTGCCGTCGGCAATTTTGGGTGGTACCTTACCAGTGTTACTTCGGCCTGCTTGCCTTAAGAATTATAATTGGTCAATTACCAATAGAAATTTATAATTCGGACTAGGGCATGAATCAATAAATGTGGCCCAATGCCGTTATCCACTTTCATCAGTGTCTGAGTCCTTTATTGGGGGGTGCGCCTGCAATGACCATTATATTGAAATTTTTGAAGTGATAGCCATGTTAGTCTGTGTTTCAAGCATATCTGAGAGTGAACAAAATAAAAAGACAAAAACATTGTGGCACTTTAAAGACTAACTGCTGTATTTTAACGTTAGCTTTCGTGGATCAAGCCCACTTCGTCAGACATAAGCAGTGATGCACTGCAGCAGGTTCTGTCAGGTTCTGCAGAACCGGTAGTGGAAATTTCCCCAGGCCATGCCCACTTGGTTGGCCATGCCCACTTCCATAGCCCATAATGCAAGATGTTTGGCCACACCCACAGATTTGGCCCCGCCCACAGATTTGGCCAGCCCACAGAGTAGGTAGTAATTTTTTGTGTATGTGCATCACTGGACATAAGAGTGAGACTTCATGGCTTTAATTTATACACATCAGGCAAAGAGGTACAGAATGGTTAGCATAACTGATAAGTATACAGATCAATGTGGGTTGTTTTTTTACAACTGGTAATTTAATTTAATTTAATAGATTTATATACCACCATAACCAATGGACTCTGGGCAGTGTACACAAGTTAAAACCAATATAAAATAATTAAAAACCCTTAAAACATAGCAATATTACCCCCTGCTGTGCCATTTACTATCTAAAAACAAATATAAAATCTACAAAACCTTAAAATTGAAAAATTAATTACAGGAGGGGGAAGCCTCACATGAGCCAAAAACGGGAGCTTGTTGACAATCCTGGCCCCCAGACCCATTTTGCCAACCATATCTTTAATTCTTTCCTAAATGGTAGCAACTGGGCCTGGAGGCGTAGTTCTACTGGAAGGAGGTTCCATAGTGTGGGGGCTATGACCGAGAAGGCCCTTTTCCTTGTGCTGGAGAGGTGAGTCTCCCCAACAGATGGCACCTGAAGGGTGCCCTCTCGGTTTGCTCTCGTGGGACGGGTCGATATCAATCAATCAATCAGTTTAATTTATATCCCGCCTTCCTCAGCCGAGACCAACTCGAGGCGGCTAACAACATAATCCAACAAAGTAACAATAAAAAGATAATACAGAGAAACAACAAGTTCAAAATGGACAACAATCCAGATAAGCATAATATCATAATACAAAAACTACACTACATAATTAGATCATAAAAATGCAATAAATATAATTATACTACAGCAAACCCAACATAGCAAGACCCCCATGTCCCTGAGATATCCCTGAGATGCGGTCCCTGAGATATCCTGGTCCGCTACCATGAAGGGCTTTAATGGTGACAACCAGCACCTTGAATGGCACCCGGAGACATATAGGCAGCCAGTGCAGCTCCTACAGCAGTGGCAAGGTGTGGGCAAAATGACTACACCCCACCACTGCGCGGGCCACCTCATTCTGGACCAACTGCAGTCTCCAGATGGTCATCAAGGGAAGCCCCATGTAGAGTGCATTACAGTAGTCCAAACAGGTGGTGACCATGGCATGGGTGACCGTGAGCAAGGCCTCCCTGTCCAGGAGTGGGTGCAATTAATTAATAACACGCACTTGCCCGAAGGCCCTCCTGGCCATGGCCATAACCTGCTCCTGGAGCAGAAGCAATGGGGTGCAGGAGGACCCCCAAGGTTGTGACCGGGTTGGATTGGGCAACGATGCCCCATCCCAAACCAGCGGTGATAACTCCTTATGAGGACCGGGTCCCCTCACCCACAGCCACTCAGTCTTGCCGGGATTCAGCTGTAGTCTGTTGTCCTCCATCCAGACCCTAATCGCCTCTAGGCAACTGGTCAGGACCTTGACTGCATCACTGGGCTCACCATGGGCAGAGATATACAGCTGAGTATCATCAGCATACTGATGATATCTCACCTCGTGGGATTGGATGATCTCACCCAGCGGTTCATGTAGATGTTAAAGAGTAGGGGTGAGAGAACCGAGCCCTGAGGCACCCCACACGTGAGCTGCCTTGGACTTGACTCCACCCCACCACTCACACACACATACACTGACTGGGTCCGGTCACTCAGGAAGGAGGAGAACCAGGCCAACACTGTGCCCTGGATCCCCAACCCCTGTAGCTGGTCCAGAAGGATACGGTGGTTGACGGTATCAAAAGCCGCTGAGAGGTCAAGAACAGCGAGAATGGAGGAGTATCCTCCATCTTGCTCTTGTGGTCATCAGACAGCGTGACCAATGCAGTCTCTGTACCATGACCCAGCCTGAAGCCTGACTGGAAAGGGTCCAGATAATCCACTTCCTCCAGGACCCCCAGGAGCTGTTATTAGTAAGCCTATGATGTAGCACTAGTGGTTTATTTATCTGAGGGACCTGCCAGGATTGTTCTTCTGATCTTACATGCTGCAGTGCAGAACCTGGCAGCGTTGTGGGTAGAGGTAGGCCTTTCATCAAATAGCAGCCAGTATGTGTATGTGCTGTTTGGCTGGCCATCCTACTTGCGGAGCAGCGGATATACAAACTTGTTCCGGATGTCACCATAAAAAGGGCAGATACAGAGAACATGTTCTAGGATTTCAGTATCTCCAGTGTCACAGGGGCATTGTCTCTCTGACATTGGTGTCCATTGGAACTTTCCCTTGAGAACCGCAGAAGGGAGGGCCTGGCAACAGGCAAATGTAAATGCCCTTTGATGACTTGGTGTCTCAAGGTGGAGCAGGCATGGGGCCAGGGCAACAATGTGTCTCCAAGACTGTTGTGTTCTGTAAAGCTGTGCCTTTAACAATGTACCTTGCCATGTGTTATCAATGTAACCTTTCTGTGTGCAACATTATAACCATCAGCTGTATCAATGTAAACCTGATAAGGGGACGCGAGCTAGTGACCACCAGAGGGCAGTAGCGAGCGTCCAGCTCTCTTGGCTCACATTCACCTGGTTCAGCAGCGCGGGAAGATTCCCCGCCACCTCTTCACCTGGTCAAGAAGGGTGTGACCTCCTACGACGTCACGCAGGCAGCAACCAATAGTCTGTCGACGAGCCACATTCAAATGTATAGCCAGCTGTATATATTGAGCTACCCATCTGCCATTACCACATGTTCCTCCGGATCATCATGCAATAAACCTGTGTTAAGCCAACCCTTCGGCTGTTTCATTGTCTTTGGTCCCTTACACTAAACTGGCGACGAAGGTGGGATATGGCAGCCCACAGGACCAAGACATGCGCCGGTTTCGAAATCAGGAAACCGGGCGACTGGGAGATCTTCGAGATGGACTTCCAGGCCGCACTGATCGAGTCCGAAGTCACGGAAGAGGCGAAGAAAAGAGCCATCTTCACCAGAATGCTCGGGCAAGAAACAAAAAGGACCTTGGTGGACCTGATTGCACTGAGGAGGGTGAGCGAATTCAAGGCCAAGGAACTCATGCAGATGCTGCGTGAGCACGTCCGGCCCGCCACAGCGATGTTTCCCGCTCGGAGTGCGTTTTGGAGGCGAGTCCAAGCGCCCGGAGAGACGGTCGCCGCATTCGTGGTGGCCCTGCGGCTGGCGGCCGGCCCGTGCAAATGGGAGAATGCCGAAATCACCCTCCGAGACTGTGTGCTGTGCGGCCTGAACGACGCCGAAACCCAGTGCACGTTAATGAACCAAGAGCCGCCTCCCACGTTGCAGGAGGTCGTGAGAGCGGCCCAGGCCGCAGAAGCTACGAAGGCCGGGGTCCAAGAACTTCAGGACTGGCGGCCAAAGGCGAGCAAAGCAGAGGCTCCGGTACAGGCGGCCCGGCAAACTTCGAGGTCGTCCACAGAGAGCAGCGACGACGAGGACGTCCAGAGGGTCCGGAAGGAGAGCCGGCGATGCGACGGCTGTGGAGCGGCCCACGACCACGTGAAATGCCCCTTCCGGAAGGCCGAGTGCCACAACTGCGGCCGCCGCGGACACATCGCCATGGTGTGCAGGAAGAAGCGCGAGACCCGGAGGAGCTCCGCAGACCGTTCCACGGGACAAGACCGCCCAACGAAACCCAAGGATGGCGCCCAGGCCACGCGGAAGCAGGACGGCGTGGGCTGCATCGCCGACGGCAGCGAGGACGACGCCCCAGTGTTCAGCATGTCTACTAGACACCCCCGCTACTTTGTTGAGGTACTAGTCCAAGGGGTCCCCATTAGGATGGAAATTGACTCAGGGTCCTCATATTCAATCATTTCCCAGAGGGAGTTTTTGGGAATTGCCCCCCACAAGCGACCCAAGCTCAAAGCATTGAGGTCCACACTACGGGACGTGCAAGGGAACAGTATTCCAGTGTTGGGGGTTGGAGAATTTCAGGGCAAATTCAAGGAGCACGCCGCGTCCCTTCCCCTAGTCGTGCTCAAAGGAGGAAATTGCAGCCTCCTCGGGACTCAATGGTTCCAGCCCCTGGGGTTGTTTATTGGGGGGGGGTGCACGCCGTTGGGATGCACGCCGTTAGGACTGATCCAATTCAGGAGGTGTGCGAGGCGCACCCCGAAGTCTTCAAAAAGGGACTGGGGAAATTCAAGGGGCCCCCAGTGACTTTCGACCTGGACCCGGAGGTCCGCCCAATTCGCCTAAAACCACGCCGGGTGCCGTTTGCACTCAAGGACAAGATAGAGGCGGAACTGGACAAGTTGGTGGGCCAGGGGATCCTTGTGCCTGTAGATTCTGCGGAATGGGAAACTCCAATTGTAACCGCTCTAAAGGCCAATGGGGAGGTCCGCATATGCGCCGACTACAAGTGCACCATCCACAAGGCGATCCGCCCGAATGCATATCCGGTGCCGGTAGTCAGCCATCTGCTGGCCAGGTTACACGGGGGAAAGTGTTTCGCTAAACTCGACTTAGCACAGGCCTACCAGCAACTCACGGTGTCCCCTGCCGCCGCTGCTGCGCAGACCATAGTCACCCATAAGGGGGCGTTCCAGGTGACGCGCCTCCAGTTCGGTGTGAATTCGGCGCCTGGAATTTTCCAGTCACTCGTGGAACGCCTCCTGAAGGGATTGGAGGGGGTGTTGCCTTATTTTGATGACGTATTAATAACGGGGGGGGGGGAGTCGGGCTGAATTGGCCAAAAGGTTGGGGAAGATCCTGACGATATTCGAAAAGGCGGGGCTGAGGTTGCGAAAGGACAAATGCGTCTTCTTCGCAACCGAGGTTGAGTTCCTAGGGTTTTGTGTGACTCCTGAGGGAATAAAACCATCCATGTCCAAAGTGGCAGCCATTAAGAAAGCCCCCCGCCCCACCTCCAAGCCCGAGTTGCAGTCGTTCCTAGGGCTGCTCAACTTCTACCACTCCTTCCTTCCCCGAAAGGCAGCGGTGGCTGAGCCGCTACGCAAACTGCTAAAGAAAGACCAGGCATGGAAGTGGGGCGATGACCAAGAAAGGGCATTTGATGAGCTGAAAAGCCGCCTGGCGTCCGACGCTATACTGACCCATTTCAACCCCAAGCGCCCAGTAGTTCTGATCTGTGATGCATCTCCAGTGGGGGTGGGGGCGGTGCTGTGCCACGTGTTGGAAAACGGAAGGGAGGCCCCGATAGCATTTTATTCCAGGTCCCTGTCCCAAGCAGAGAGGAACTACGCACAGACGGACAGGGAGGCACTAGCAATAGTCGCGGGGACGAAAAAATTTCACGATTTTCTGTACGGCCGCCCCTTCACCATTGTAACAGACCACAAGCCCTTGCTAGGCATTTTTACTGCTGATAAGCCCACCCCACAGATCCTGTCTCCGAGGATGCTCAGGTGGGCCATTTTTCTCAACGCGTATCAGCACGCGTTGATCTACCGGCCCGGGAAAGAGATCAGCCATGCGGACGCCCTATCTAGGTCTCCCCTCCCCCTAACGCCCAGCCAGGTGAGCATGGGGGAGCGGGACCATCAGGTTCTCATGATAGAGGTGCTGGATTCACCCCCCGTAGTGCCCGCCGACATTGCCAAAGCGACAGAGAAGGACAAAACGTTAGCGACAGTCAGCTCCTGGCTGCAGAAAGGGTGGCCCGCGTCCTCCCCAGCGGAGGAGTTCGCTCCATTTTTCAGAAAAAAGCTAGAACTGTCCCTAGAGAGGGGGTGTCTCTTGTGGGGGCAGCGGGTGGTGATTCCCACCTCCCTTCGGCCGCGGGTGCTCAAACTGCTGCACGTCAGCCACCCCGGCATCGTGCGATCCAAGGCGCTGGCCCGGAGTTACTTCTGGTGGCCCCAGCTAGACGCCGACATCGAGCACATGGTCGGCACCTGTGATAGTTGCCAATGCTCCAGACCAGAGGAGGCCCGCCTTCCCCACAGGGAATGGGACGCGGCTAAGGGGCCGTGGTCCCGGGTGCACGTTGATTTCGCGGGCCCGTTCAGAGGCACCCTGTTCCTCCTTGTAGTGGACGCTTTCTCCAAATGGTTGGAGGTTATCCCAGTCACGAGCACCTCCTCGGCCCAGACCATTAGGCATTTGCGGAGGCTCTTTTACACGTTCGGCATACCCGACACGTTAATTAGCGATAACACTAGTTGTTTCACGTCCTCCGAGTTTAGGGCATTCATGGAGATTAACGCCGTTCGGCATATCACCTCCGCCCCGTTTCACCCGGCCACCAACGGCCAAGTAGAGCGCCTCGTCCGCACCACGAAGGACGCGTTGCGGCGCATGGGCCCAGGGGATCTGAACCTACAAGTGTGTCAGTTTCTGCTAGGGTACAGGGTGACCCCATTGGCATCAGGATACTCCCCCGCAGAGCTTTTAATGCGCAGAAAGCTGACCACCATCCTCACTAGGCTAGACCCCACGAGGGTTGAGGACAAAGGGAGGAACATCGGGCTAGAGGCTACGAAGAGTTTCAGTATAGGCGCCCCCGTGCATTGCAGGAATTACGCCAGCACGGGCCCAGCCTGGGTGCCGGGCGTAGTTGTGGAGCAAACCGGCCCCGTGTCGTACCGAGTGGAAACCAGCACAGGGCTCCTGTGGAGGCGGCACGCGGACCAGCTCCGACGCAGGGTCTCCGATGAGCAGTGCACGGATCAAGCAGGAAATAAGTCAGCGTTAGGGTTCTCCCCCACCTGTTCAGCCCAAGGGGGAGGAAAAGGGGACCGTGGGCCCCCACCAAGGGAGGAGGAGGATATCCTCATAGATACCCTGGGGGATCTTTTCGAGGAGGAGGAACCCGACCCCATACATATCTCGCGGAAAGTCCCCACAGATGCGGGTACCCCTACCAAGTTAGATTTTGATTTCCAGAACCGGGGGGGGGGTTCGGAGTGGTCCCCCACCCGTCCAAGCGAGAAGAGGGGTTTTTCGTTAGCCCCGACGGCCCCCGGTCTGCCCACAATGGAGTTTTTCCCTTCCCCTAAGGCCACCAGACAGCGGCAAACCACTAACGAGTCTCCCTCTCCCATTTCAGGACAAGGGTCCAGGGAACAAAGAAGCAATAACGCCCCCGGGGGGGGGCAGCCCTCGTCACGGCCCAAACGCACATGCAACAAGCCATCTTGGCTGAGAGACTTCGTCTCATCCTAGGGGGGAGGGATGTTGTGTTCTGTAAAGCTGTGCCTTTAACAATGTACCTTGCCATGTGTTATCAATGTAACCTTTCTGTGTGCAACATTATAACCATCAGCTGTATCAATGTAAACCTGATAAGGGGACGCGAGCTAGTGACCACCAGAGGGCAGTAGCGAGCGTCCAGCTCTCTTGGCTCACATTCACCTGGTTCAGCAGCGCGGGAAGATTCCCCACCACCTCTTCACCTGGTCAAGAAGGGCGTGACCTCCTACGACGTCACGCAGGCAGCAACCAATAGTCTGTCGATGAGCCACATTCAAATGTATAGCCAGCTGTATATATTGAGCTACCCATCCGCCATTACCACATGTTCCTCCGGATCATCATGCAATAAACCTGTGTTAAGCCAACCCTTCGGCTGTTTCATTGTCTTTGGTCCCTTACACTAAAAAGACTAAGTGAAAAACGTTAGGACCTGCACCTTTCAGATCTCAGAGCCAGGCTTCATCTACTACTGACTCAGTGGCGGTGGAAACGCTGGTGGCAGCCGTGGCTTTTGAGCCAGTCCGGGAGTCCAGGAGCCACCCCGCCACAGGTATTCTCGCCGGCCACCTTGCCTCAGGTGTTCTCGGCGGTCTCCCCACCAGAAACCCTTGAGTAATATTCATCATCCATCATATAGTAATGCATAAAGTCCCTCCCTGCAGATGGTCTTCTGTGGACTCTCTGCCCAATCAGAAACCTGCTGCTTCAGAAGAAGACCATCTGCAGGGATGGGATTTACGCATATACCTGGGTTCCTCTTCTTGAGAAGTGTGGGATGATATCCAGCCAACAGCTACAGTATGCAATGCAGCCTGCTGGTTTTTCCCCCATCTCACCTCAAAGAAACAAAGCCTGGAACAACATTTGCCATGAACTTTTGGGAGTCTTGTTAATGATATTCTTGTACATTCCATTACAAATGCAAATATTGTGCAAACTTGAGTATTCAAGATGACATCTTCAGACATGTACCAATTTCTGGTGGAATGTAAAGGTAAAAGTAAAGGTCACCCTTGCTCGAAAGCCAGTCATATCCAACTCTGAGGTTCAGTGCTCATCTCTGTTTATAGCCAAAGAGCCAGCACTGTCTGCATTTGCAGACATTTCCATGGACATGTGGCAGGCATGCCTAGACACCAGAGTGCAGAGAACTCTGTTTACCTTCCCATCGAAGTGGTACCTATTTATCTACTTGCAATTTCTTGCTTTTGAACTGCTAGGTTGGCAGGAGCTGGGACAGAGATGGGAACTCACTCCGTTGTGCAGTACTCAGGTCTCGAACTGCTGTCCTGCCAACCTTCCAGTCAACATCTTAACCACTTGAGCAAACACAGTCCCTAGTAAAAGATATAAGCACTTAAAATTTTAGAAAAGTCCTAGGTTCTGCCAAGGGTAATAATATCCCAATTGAGGACATGTGCCTTTGAGGAAGAAGCCTCCACCAGCTACATACACATCAGGAGATGTCAAGCACGAGACTGTAGGCAGAATTTGATTAGAAAGGTCTGGCCTTTACTAAACAGTTATGCCACAGGGATAGCTCTATCTATAGAGCGATGTGACCTCCTCAAACAGTAAATGCCGTTGGGCAGGCAGTACTGATGGCCAATTGGTTGCCCCTTCTGAACTGCCCAGCTGTTTTCCTGGAAGACAGACTGAGCTTCATGATACAGAACTGATTCTAGGATTGTGATGGTGAACCTTGGCACTCCAGATGTTCTTGGACTTCAATTCCCAGAAGCCCAAGCCCCCATGAATTCACACGAAGGGGTCTACTGTGATTCATCTGGCCCGCGCTGCCCTCGTCTCTCCCGGAAGCGGAAGTAAAACACCCCCTTCGTGTGGATTCACGGGGGCTTGGGCTTCTGAGAATTGAAGTCCGAGAACATCTGGAGTGCCAAGGTTCACCATCACGGTTCTAGGATCTCTAAACTAGCTTGCTGCCTCAAATGATGTGAAAAAGACCATTCAACTGCTAGCATTCTTAAGATTCAACTGCCAATCTAGCCAGGTTTTGTATAGCAATTGGTGGGAATCAGGCCCTGCCTTCTCCTTTGTTTCAAGCAGCAAAATAGTTTGATCCTGCAAACTGGCATTTCCTGTTGATGATGAAGGAATGTCTGGGTACAGTTCACAAATCCATTTTTTTTCCTCCTTAGTTTATTTTAATTGACTTCTGAAGCATGTAATCAAGAGTGTATTAAATAAAGGGAAAGCATGTTCTGTATCAAATCCGGGAGGTCATTTTGAAATTCTTGTGGGGAGGAAAGAAAAACACAAACATCCTCAGGGTTCATAATTCGGGTTGGTGTGTGTGTGGTTTTTTTTTAATGTTAAACTTCAGTTGATGATGAATTCCACAGCAACCACAGCTGTCTAATCATTGGCTCTAGAGAGCATCTGAGTGCAACTGGCAAGCAGTTATTCTCCAAGTGACAGAAGCCCTCTGCCTGTTTCACAGTCATAATTTAAAAATATTTTCTCAGCCCAGGCTTTTGCAGAAGTTACAGGGAGATAAACAAGCAGAGGTCTGCCCTCAGAAGTATACATTTGGAGGGTGTGGGATCAGACTTTCTGCCGTCACTAAATTTGTTATTGATCATATCTCACTTATTGTTTGTATTCTAGCCCAAATATTTTTCTTTATTTGTCCCAATAAGCACACAGCAATGTAAAAAAAACAAAAACCAACCATTTGAGATAAATCTGATGTATAAGAAGTTGTCCTGAAGTTTGTGGGGGAAAGGCAAGATAACAGCATTATAAAACGAACAAAATGCCACAGGAGTATGAATTTGGAAAGCTATACAATATAAGCTGAGTTTGTAAATTCATGGCCCAATTTCCACATATGATTGTTTACCATTCAGAGTCCCCACACAAACAAGTCATAAAGTGGATCTTGTATGACACTTTTTGCCCATCTTGGTTGCATTTTACTAATGTAACAGGTTTTCAGACTCCTCAGATATAACGGGAAACTGATTAAGTTAGTTGAAGCTTCTCTTTGCTATTGAATAATAGGCCCCCTGCGCGTTTGTGAGTTCTCAGAGACAAGAGAAGAAAAGATTGGGAGGAACCACTATGGTTTGTGTAAGCCACAAGCAGAATTCTACTACCACCACCCTGCACTGATGCTGCTGTCCCATTGAGCCTTGATGTCATGGAGACCTCTGAGGAGGGGAAGTTCCAGGAGCTTCAGTCTCTGTCAGAAGAAGTTAGGTTAAGAGCTGGAGTTCTCAAACATTTTAAGCCAGGGGCCGTCACGCTCCCTCAGACCACTTCAGGGGCCGGATGGCCATTTTGCCCTTCCTCCACCACCTGGCACTTCCTGGTGTGGTGGAGGTGGTGGTAGGCCACATGAAATGGTGCCATGGGCCGCATCAGGCCCATGAGCTGCAGGTTGAGAATCCCTGGGTTAGAGGGATGAGCATCAGAGTCAAGCAGCTCTGAAATTACTCCCTCAAAATGTTAGAGAAGCAAAGAAAGTGCTCCGGTCTCTGAGAATGAACAGAGTGTGGCTACTCTCAACTCATGGCAGTGGCAGAAGCTAGGAGAGCAGAGAGTGTAAAAGCAGAACTAAAGAGAGGCAGGCCTTTTAAGAGTCCTAATTGCAGATCAATGGTGGCTTAGTGATTAAGATGGTGAGCTTGCCGACCAGAAGGTCGGCCGATCAGCAGTTTGAGACCTTAGTGCTGCACAATGGAGTGAGCTTCCAGCTCTTGCCAACCCAGCAGCTGGAAAGCAAGAAATTGTAAGTAGATGAATAGGTACTCCTTTGGCAGGATAGATAACAACATTCTGTGCACTCCTGTGTCTAGTCATGCCTGCCACATGACCACAGAAATGTCTGCAGACACAGACAGCACTGGCTTTTTGGCTCTAAACAGAGATTAGAACTACCCCCTAGAGTTGGAAATGACTGGCTTTCAAGCTTTACTTAATTGCATATCAAAGGCATGTTAGGGCAAAGGGGAAGCTCTTTAAATTTTCCTCTCAAAGCCTGGGTCATTTGCTGATGGCAATAAACAGGACGGACTGATGGACTGCCCCTTCAGTGCAAGCGTTGTTCTGGGTGGTTAACAGGTTAAACCTCAAAGCACCACAAGACAGCCTCTCCCCCCCCCCCCCAATACACAAGAAAAACAAATTACAGTACATTCAATACTATGGCAATTCCCAAGTATAGGTTTAAAATGCATACAAAAAGAAAACAAGAAAAGGAAAAAAAGGTTAAAATTATCATCATCTGGGAGAATCAGTTGTTAAAGGTTACTTTGGATAATTCTATTTTCACCAATTTCCTGAACAGAAGGAGAGAAGTAGCATGATGTACAGTATCTCAGTTGATAAATTCTTACAGAGACTGGGGGCCACTCCTGGTTTCTGGAATAACCATTGTTGTCCTTGCTCAGATTGTTTGCCTGTATAGTACTCCATTTCAGCTCTATTCTTTGAGTGGAATGATTCATCAGCAAAGCCCTCGGATTGCCATTGACCTTGCTACTGGACATTTAATGTCAGCAACTTCTGGCGTCACACATTCAACCACGACACCTGGCAACAATATAATAATAATAATAATTTTGTGTCAGAAATTATTCTGGGTTGAAAGAATTTTTGTGGAAGAAACTCCGCTTAGGAAACACGCAAATGAGGCTCCTTCCACGTCCGCAAGAGCTGGGACAGAGATGGGCACTCAATATATGGGTGGGTGGAGAGTTCGAGAACAGGGAGATGGACTGGCCTAGCAGCTGTTGATGTTTCCTCCACTGATGAGCTGGGCTCCATCTGGGACATGAGTTGTGCTCTGTCACCTGGGGATTTTTGAATATTGAATTGTTAAATGATTTACTATATTTTGTTGTTGTTTTCCATAAGGTTTTACCTATATTAACATGTCCATTGTGTATACAAGCTGACTCTTATTACTATTGATGTTGCTCTGTATTGATATATTGTATTTTGTGGTTACTGTAATGTAATTTGTGGTTGATTTTTTTTGTATTGAACCTGCTTGTACATTTATTGTATTTACATGTTGTAAGCCGCTTTGAGTGGCACTTGTGTCAGGAAAGCGGGATAGAAATTAAACGTAATAATATCCTGTAGTACCTGGGTCGCAAGCTGCTAACTTGCCAGCCTTCCAGCTAACAAGACAAGCTTCTTAACCACTGAGCCACCACAGCCCCATAACTGGCAACAAGTCAAGTAAGAGTCAAGAGGTTAGTCGTCCCTCCAAAGTGTTTGAAACTACATACATGAGAGATCCTTTCCCTATGCTTCTCTTTTTCCTTGTGGATAGCAGTGATGGACCATTTTCAGCTCAAACGTGAGTCTAAATGCTAATGTATTAAAGGAGCTGTCAGAACTCTCATGCCCTTGCAGAGTGGTATCTACCCCAGCCTGCCCACCGAAATCTAGGGAACCTTCTGATAATTTGGAGCTACTGCTTAAAACTCCTACACAACTGAAGAACACCACTAATGTAGTGTTGTTTCATAGGACTATGGGAAATTAAAATGGCTTCTCCAAGTCATGACAGCACTCACTGGAATGCTACTGGCTGTTACTAAGTGGGCTCATAAGGAGCTTCACTGATATAAGAGGAGGACCCCGTGGAGACAGTGTGCTAAGAATCACCATGGACATAGGACAGCACATTTTGGTGTATGATTCTTAACGAATGAAGTGAAGCCGGATTTCTTGTTTTGGTGCTTCCTAAATCCTGAAAATGATAGATATGTGGCAGCTTTTTAGTGTCAGGATATCATGGCATCTTTTAAAAACTGATATGATTTTCTTTGCCTCTCAACATCTGGTTCAATCATTAACAACAGCTGCTTTTGTGTGGTACACCTACCAAAGTGACACAATGTATCTGAACCTCTTACTTCCCTTTTGAGATCTCTGACTGCACTGAAAGCATCCCTTATGTTTGAGTGTCAGATTTTCATTGATTTTGGTTTTTCTCAAATTTTGCCACATTTGCTTGCAGTCCCTGTTGCCATAGCTATGAGTCACTGAGTCTAGTGCTTAGAAACTGGAAACACCTGAGTAATAGGAGGAAATAAACCAAACCACATTGAAAATGACATCTAGAGGACAACCTTTCAGGTGTTCTTTTGAACTTTAGTGTCAAAATCTCTATTTTAGCACAAGGAAGAAGGGAAAGAAAATGTTCTGATGGAAAGCATAAAAGCTACATCAGGTGTTACTGCCTCAGCCACACCGGCTGGTGGCTGGTGGTGGGAGGAAGGTGCAGTTGACATGCGTCACAAATTGTTCAGACTCAAGGCCTCAAAAATAAAGCCTTTGCTTGGGTATAATCAATGCTGCTCAACTGACCAGGCTCACCATTCTATTAGCATCTCAGCCTTCCTGTGGCTTGTCTAGCTCAGAACTTATTTAAACACTCAGCTGATCAGCATCAGAGGCTCCATGTCAGAGATACAGTAGGTACCCTATGGCTTATGGGCTAAATATGGCCTCTGAGTTCTCCTAATGCTCTGCGCAGGCAAGAAGGATTTCTTTTCCCCTCCTTACCCTCAGAGAAAGGGAGCTGTTTGTGAAAACAAGTATCTCACTACACCCATGTTTTTGGTAAGCATTGTAGGCACACACACACCCTCTGTGTGTATGTGTGTGTGTGTGTGTGTGTGTGTGTGAGAGAGAGAGAGAGAGAGAGAGAGAGAGAGAGAATTATTGTATTTGCCAGCATATAAGACACATTGGAGTATAAGACACACCCTGTTTTTTAATAGAAAATTTTAAGGAAAAAATAATTTTCTGCAATCATGAATTTTCAAAATGATTTATTGTACAAAGAATTGAGGGGGCAGGGGTTTGCCAGACACCAGTCTTCTCCAGCCACCAAACCACAACTTTCCCTGCCATGGCTGACCATCAGGAGGCAGGTTGGATGGGATTGACCAAGCAAGAGAACTCCTTTGGGAGCCTCTTGCCCAGCTGAGCTCACTGCTGCTGACCGTCAGGAGGTGCAGTTGGCAGAATCTGCCAGGATCTGCTGGGCAAGAGAGTTATTTTGGGAGCCGCCCTTTTCCCGGCTCCTAGTGGTCAGGGCGGTTGCAGAATTGCACCAGTGCGGAGGGGGGTTGTTACCAGCATATAAGACACACTCTGTTTTTCCGGTGTATTTTAAGGAGGGGGGGGGGGATTCATCTTATACACAAATGCGGTAATTGGCAGTATGTTGTGTAATAAATAGATAGGAATGTGGATATGAATTCTTCCATGTCTAGGCAGGACATGAAACTGCCAAAATGAAGTCATCTTTTGGTGAGTTCATTCTGCAGTTCCTTTCACTTTACCTAGTGTGAAAAAGATTAGCTGGCCACACAAGGCTGCCGTTACCAAGGTGCACCCAATTCTGGTTCAAAAATACCACAATCTTCATGGAGGCTTTTTCTATGTACCCCTGGATATATATTGATGAACAGGGATAGGAAGTTTGAAAATAGCTTATGGGAGGCAGCTGTATATAATTCTGACTCTCTTTAGGGCAATAGGAAACCTGCAAGAGGTTTCTTCTGTGTGACTGACAAGGGCAAAAAAAAAAAAGATTACCAACTTCTACTTTATTCCTTTCTCTGCTAGAATCTATTCTCTCCTACTCAAAATCCCCAGTGCTCAGCAGTGCAGATAACACAAAACAGTCAAATGAGCTTCTTCCCAAGCTTCAAGCTCCTTTTGTTTCTCCTCAAACAAGCCGGTCCATAATTTATATACCAGATCATTGGGACTAAATTTCCTCTTCAACATGCATGGCACAGCAAAACGTTTAGCCATAGTTACGCTACCCCCAAGCAACAGTCCCATTGGATTCAATAGAACAGCACCAAAGTAAGCAATTTTTATAGTTCTCTTTTGAGAGTGGGAATCATTCAGTAGAACAACAGCTATACGCAGTGCCGGCCCAAGGCAAATTTTAGGATGGAGCGAGATCCAACTATGGCGCCCCCTTGGTCACCCCTAATATATGGGGTTAAATTAAGTTACTTGGCGAAACTTTACAGGGACAGTCGTTATCGATAACATAATGCGTTTTCACTGTTTCGGTGCCCGCACACTCGACCTGCACGCGTCTCAACAGATAAGGTCATTAACATACATGCCATATGCTCGCAATCAAAATATCGAAAACCCCCAAAAATATTTTTTTCCTTTACCACTGTGGCGCCCCCTGGGAGTGGGCGCCTGGAGCGACCCCTCTGTTCACCTTATGGTAGGGCCGGCCCTGGCTATACAGAAAATTTGGACAGAGTCCTTATGCTAGTCACAGTCTTAAATACCGAGACCCACAAGAGGAGCAGAAACTGTGGCCAAAACTGTCATCTTCTTTATTTGTTGCTGTCTCTTTAATCCACAAAGGCAGTGGTGCTGTGCTGGTTTTGCCTCCCGAGAACTTGTCCTGCACCTTTTATGTGGCTCAAATGTTGATTTTGTTTTCTATGAAACTCCCAGGCTTCCATTTGCTGCAGGAGTTCAAAAGTTCAACCACTCCGAGTTCCAGCAGGGAAGGGAGACGGGAACAACTGAGCGAATCGGAAACTAATTATAGGAAACAATACGTGGAGGGATATGAAAATTGGTCTTGTTTCTTCTTGTCTTGCTCAGAATCCCACCAAGTCATACCAGTTTAATAGTAGGATGCAAAACAACCTTTGCACATACATTCCCATTTACTGAAGTGTGCGTACACATTTTTTCTAGTGGACGCTATTTTTAAATCATGGACATTTAAAAAAAAATGTGTGAGTAGATATGTGGCTATTTCCCCACCCCATCCAAAACACACTGCAAGCCTTAGAAATGTACAGGTTTCAAAAGGAGGGAGCTATTCATTCCATTTCATATGTGCAAAATACATACTTCTACACACATACAAGAACCTGAGTCTTTCCAGCTTCCATCCATGTTTTTAAAAAAAACAATAATAGATATTGCAGTTACAGAATAGTGATGCTAAGAGGCACATAAGCATTGAGCATGGGTATTACCCTGCCCACTATCTTCCATAGTTCCCAAGTCACAAACCTAAAGGCCAGATACAACACAAACTCTTTAATACAGGGTTTCTCAACACACACACACCCATGTTTTTGAACTTCAATTCCCAGAAGCCCTGATTACTGTGTACTGACTTGGGCTTCTGGGGGCCAAGGTCGAGAAACTCTGCTTTAAAAACTTCCCTCAAACAGCAAGAAAGCTTTAAAGGTCAGGGGAAGCTGGCAGAGCATCCAGACCAGTTCTGTCAGCTCCTGGGGTCACAGTCTTCTGGGCGTATGCTGGTTCCTTCTTCACCTGCCTAGTAAAGTCCAGGTGGCCAGATTTCCAAACTGATTCCAGCCCAAGATTAAGTGAATATAATATACTTTGGGCACATAGCAGAACACCCTTTGTTAGGGTTGGCATCTCCCAAGCTATCAAGGCATGATTCTCGGTTTTCTATGTGGACCAGCTCTCACCTACCTCTCTCTGCATCAGCATTCACCCCAGCATGATGGCTTCACCACCCATCTCTTTTGTACCTGGTGTTTGGCCTCAGCTACAGGAATTCTCAGATTGGCTAAGCCTCCTATCTAGGGACCTTCCTTAAAGATGTAGGTCTATGTAGAGGGTAGGGGGGGGGCTCTTCCCCTGTGGGTTTCACTGCTTTCCCCTCAAGGTCCCTCTCAGCACCTTGTTTCTTCTTGCCCACCATTTTTTTCTCCTCCTTGACCGCTTCTTCCCAGATTTCCTCTTTTTCTACTTCTGTTACAGCTGCCTTTATCTGCCCCAGCTCAATTGCCCTTTCCTTTTTCTCTGCCTTTCTAGAAGGTTTTCCTCCTTCTTGCTCCCTTCTTTCTTGTTCTTCTGCTACATCTTATCCCCTCCCCAACTCAACCAAGAAGGCCCATGCTCCTTCAATATCTTCGAACTCTTTGGTGCCTCCCCAGTCAACAGGGAGCTTATTGTTTGGGAACATCAGGTATGGGGCCATGGGGAGTGATGGACCGTGAATCTTTTGAGATACCTCTTGACAGTGGGACATTAAGATTTACAAAAATATGTACATACCTTCCAATTCTATATAAATGTTATAGTGCTTATAGGTAACCCTTGCTCGAAAGCCAGTCACATCCAACTTTAGGGTTTAGTGTTCATCTCTGTTTATAGCCAAAGAGCCGCGATATTTGCATTTACAGACATTTCAGTTGACATGGGGCAGGCATGCCTAGACACCAGTGAATTTACAACTTGATGCTGGGACAGGTGGAGGGCAAAAGAAGAAGGGGGTGGCCAAAATCGAGATGGCTAGATGGTATTGTAGACGCAATGGGCACAGAGCTGGGCAGTTTGAAGATGATGGTGGAGGGCAATGGTCCATAGGGTCTCAAAGGGTTGGAATCAACTGTGCGACTGAACAAAAAAAGTAAAAGCAATCCACAAAGTAATGGACAGGACCATCAAAATAATCCAAAATGGTATCAAGATGATAGATTATGTGACTGCCATGAGTCAGCAAAAAAATTAAAAATTAAAACAAAAGAGGAAAATTAAAAGAAAACCTGTGAAAACCAGCTCTAAGCAGCACATTTGTGTATTTCCATTAATATGAACAAGTGATTGAAAAGTGCAAGCTTCAGTGACCAGGCCGAAGGGGTTACTATGCATGTGCGCAGGGGTTACTGTGCATGTGCGCCACTGCCTCTGATGGCCATGCATGCGCAGTAACCCCTTTCTTGTCTGGCACCAGGAAACTTACTGCGCATGCATGCCTGGCTCCTGGATTTTGAAAACCGCGGCTTGACAGATATGGCATAACTTACCTGCACCAAAAAAGGTGGACAACCGCCCCTCCCCCCTTGAGGATTTCAAAAAAGTGCAGGTAGGGGTATTTGGGGTGGTGGATTGGTCTACTGCTGAAATTATGTCATGTGACACCCCCCCAAAAAAAGGGGGGACCAACTCACCTCTGCAGCAGGACAAATGCCTGTCTGACTGAGCCCTGAGTAGCATATAAGTCCCTTATTCTTTCCCATCCCAATCTCAAGCATTTTTCTTTCTATGAATTTCCCCCCCTTTTCTCTTCTCTACACCCTTTGTCTTTATTGCTGGCCTTTCTCCACCTTGTGCTTTTTCAGCTTTCCCCTCTCCTAAGTCCCATATTGTGAGTGATATAGTCCCAAACAAGACATTCCAGCTTCTTCTTTCGTGTCCAGGCCAAACTTTCAACTGCCAGAATGAACCCACTTTCTTGGCTTTGTCATTGGCCAAAATTAAATCTTCATTGGCACATGTTTCTAGCAGTAATTGGCAGACCAGTTAATAAGCTGGATTCTGAATCTCTCCACATTCACACAGCACGTTGTTGTCTTCCAGTGGCCCCTACTTGAGCATGTTGGACTTTCATTTAGGGACTCCAACCCTCTGCCTATTTAGGGTCCTCCAATGACATGGGGAGGTTGAGTTCTGCAGCTATATCCTCCTTTAATGATATTCCTTGTCCAGTGAGCAGCTTCCTCCATCTTCTAATTTGGTTTTTCTCTTGTGTACCCTCAAGAATGTTTGTTCCTGCCATAACTCTCTTCCTGGATCTGAGCCGGTGGACTTGAGGCACATATCTATTCAGAGGATGTTGAGGGGTCATCTGCTTGCTTAGTTCTCTTGGCGTCCACTGCTACTTCTCTCCTTATCTGAGGTAGACCAATACCAACAAGAGGATATATTTTCTCAACTGGTGTAGGTTTGAGGCATCCTGTCACTATACGCATTGATTTATTAACAGCGATGTCAACTTGTATCACTGACGCGCTCCTTACTAGATCAGCATACTCTACCATGGAGACACTCAGGGCCAAAGCTGATGAATGCAGTGTGGATGGTTGAGTTCCCCATTTATAGTTTGTAAGTTTGCCAATTATGTTGTTACTCAAACTAACTTTAGTTTTGGTATTCAGCTAATGTCAGGTGAGTTCTACTTGTACATGCCCTCACCAGAACTTGGCTTCTCTGAGAAAAGGGGACAGATGGAGGAAAACAACGTTGACCTGTAAGGGAAGTAGGAGGATTTGAGTTGAGTCAAATCTGTTGTAACACGTGTAGATAAAATTAAATAAATCCCAATCAATGGGCAGGAAGAAGCAGAGTGGGTGGATGAGCTTTATATTCTGATTTTTTGTTCTGGCACCAACATATTTCAGACTTTTTCACTGTGGGAGAATTTTTAATCAACAAAGGATATTTTCAAATTAATATGGTTACTAATTAAGAAGGTGGTTGTATATATAACATTGCATTTTCTCTTGCTATTGAGTAGTAGTTTTAATCAGTTTCCAGAGGAATAACATAGTTAAGTCTACACTGTATTTAGTCCACTGTTTGGTCTGCTGTAGGAATAGGCTGGTTCACTCCTAAAGATGACAATCAGACAATCTCTTTGCTGGAGCAAACCAGGCTGCCCCCGAAGAGGTCCTTTCTGCTTTTTTCTGCCTGTCAGGGGTTTCTTCTCTTTTGGTGCAGTTAGGATCACTCGGATTTTGACCATTTTGAGCATGTGTTGACTGCTAGAAATGAAGCAAAAGTAAGCCTTCTGGCTCTCAAAGGTCCATTAGATGGGGATTTTTGATACTGTATTGTGATGTGGTGTATTAAGAACCACTTCAGATACAGTACTGGCAAATTATACATTTCCTCTGCTCTAAGGGAGAGGGAGGCAGAGGAAGTTGAAAAAGTTGTTAGATTCAATTAAGTCAGCAAAAACGTGCTGCATCATTGATTTTAAAAAGCATACACACACAGTTTTTGCAGGCGCACCCCCCAATAAAGGACTCAGACACTGATAAAAGTGGATAACGGCATTGGTTCATGCCCTAGTCCGAATTATAAATTTCTGTTGGTAATTGACCAATCATAATTCTTAAGGCAAGCAGGCCGAAGTAACACTGGTAAGGTACCACCCAAAATTGCCAACGGCAATTGCTACAATGTATCCATTTGTATCAATTTGTTTGTTGACCACAAACAAATTGTTGACCGTAGTCAATATCTAACTAATGACCCCACCCTCTGACGCGTATCCGTAAAATCACGGGGTGATGCATGCTGTCTAGCTATAGCCATCACCCCGTCGCCTAGTTCGTCGATGACCGGACAACGTTTAACCAACTTATGCCTGTCTAGTGTTGTCCAGTCAATTGCGAACTTGCCGGATACCTGTGGGTCATAATGTTTACCTTACCAGTGCTACCCGCCACACGGAGGGGCTTCAAAGAAGGCTTGACGCCCCCCCCAGACCATCAGCTCGGTCAACAGGCCTGCTCGCCAATCACCCAACAGGAGGTCCATACCTCCTCGCGACAGATGGACCCCATCCCCTGCATACAAGTCATAACTTTGTAGGCTAATAGCGGGGTGACGACTGACCCTCCCCCAAGCCCTGTCAACAAGGAAACGCGCCACTGCCCTATTCACCATGCGTCTAGCACGGTCAAGGGCCAGGAGGTCAACGCCCCCTCTGTAGGAATGGCGCGGGACCATGTCCGACCAAACAAGGGTTGTGGCGGGCCAGACGTAATGCAGGTAGGCGAGGTCCTCGCAAATCGCATGCTTCAGCGACAAGCCGGTGACCTGGCCCAAATCATTGCCCCCCAGGTGTATGATCAGAATGTCAGGCGGGTCAGCATTCTGGCCAGAAAAAAGGAAAGGCAGCAGCTCCCGCCATAACATCCCAGGCTTACCATGCCATGTGAGACTTGCGTATGCACCCAGTCCCAGTCGGGGTCCCCACTCTGTCGCCGCAGCGTAACGCGCTGCCCTGTGCACGTAGCTATGGCCCACCAGCCATACTGTCACCGGTGTAATACGACACCCCGGGTCTGTAGAGAAAAATGAGGAAAAGTAGGTAAGGTGACTGGGTTGGTACTCACGGCGGGAGTGGGCGCACATAAAACTGAAAACATTGCGAACCCCACCGTCCCATGCTACGTATGTCAGCCCCGGAGTACCCAAAAGCAGCTGCGGTTGAGGCCGCCCCTATACGGAATGAATGAGTGCCATAGCGGGCGCCTGGGAGGC
This sequence comes from Bradypodion pumilum, assembly GCA_035047305.1. Taxonomy (NCBI): domain Eukaryota; kingdom Metazoa; phylum Chordata; class Lepidosauria; order Squamata; family Chamaeleonidae; genus Bradypodion; species Bradypodion pumilum. The sequence goes on along the minus strand of JAWDJD010000003.1, from coordinate 242,999,520 downwards.
CCACACTGGTCAGCGCTTTGCCCGTCACCTTCCAAAATTGAAATTTAGTCAGGGGAGACCCATCTTGGTGACAGAAAAACGGGCCATGGTGCGTGCCACGCAGTGCCAGGAATTCCTATAGGGCACCAACCGGACAGATGTCTGCCAAAGAACACCGTAGCAGTCGCACACCACTGCCTACGCCATGCTGATCGGTCTTAGAGGAGCGTATCCTCAACTGAGCCCAGTCTTTGGCAACACAGACATCCTCGGGTTCCAGTGCCCTACGACTTGCATCCACCTTAGACAGCATCACAAGCTCGCTGATGCGGAGCACTCCAAAAAATGCCACCGTTGTGGCTGCATGGAACAGGGCTGCCTCATATGCATCAAAACAGAGGCAAGGCCAGCCCCGGGCCAACTGGGTAAGGACCCCTGGGGAAATCGGGTGGCGGTCGTCCGGGCAACGCCCGCGCTCGCGCACCCACCCCTCCAAAACATGTCTCACACGGAAGTCAGAGGTGCTGTCCACATGACCCCCACCTTGGCCATAAAAGCCAACGCTGAAAGCTTAGATGCTATGGTGCGAGGTGCAAGGCCCTGAGAATGCAGGTAAACCATGAACCGCAGAACATGGGTTACCGGGATCGGCCAGGTTCCTGGCAGCTGAAATTGGGTACAGAAGGCCCTGAAAGAATTAATTGCGTGGTGATACGCCTTACGCGTGCGTGGCGCTAGCGACAGGCCAATCGCCCGGTTCACCTCTCCTTGCCAATGGTCCATATCTCCTCCGGGAGTGGCGAGGGAAATTCCTCCGCATCCGGGGCCAAGGCACGGAACCGGGAGATCTGTAGGCGGGACAAAGCGTCAGCAATATCATTATTAACCCCTGGGACATGCCTGGCCCTGAACAGTACGTTGAGGCGCAGGCTGCGCAACACAAATTGGCGCACTAGGTCCATAACCCTGGGCGATTTAGAAGTCTGTGCATTGACAATGTGGACCACAGCCGCATTGTCACACCAGAAATGCACGACCGAGTTGGACCACTCCTGGCCCCATAGCATCAAAGCACCCAGGATAGGGAAAAACTCCAGATATGTGAGATCACGCAGGCGACCCGTGCCTGCCCAGGCCGGTGGCCACCCACCATAGGCCCACTTCCCATTGAAGTACATCCCATAACCGAGGGATCCCGAGGCATCAGACTGAATCTGAAATTGAGGGGAAGCCAGGAGGTCATACCTCCAAAATGAGACCCCATTGAACCCCCTCAGGAACTGTAACCAGACAAGCATGTCTGCCCTGATACCCCGGGTAAGCCGAACCCTATGGTGAGGCCTGGATAATCCTGCCATGGCCTTGCACAGGCGCCGGGCAAAAGCCCTGCCCGGTGCGACCACCCTGCAGGCAAAATTAAGGTGACCATGTAGCACCTGCAGTTCTCTCAGTGATGCCTTGCGCTTGGCCAGCAAGTCCGAGATAAGGGCCACTATCCTTGTCACCTTATCCCGCGGTAACCTAGACGCCTGCGCTATTGTGTCAATCTCCACCCCCAAGAAGACTAGCTGGGTAGATGGGCCCTCGGTCTTTTCGGGCACTAAAGGGACACCGAGTTCCTCCATTAGCGTCTGAAATGTGTTGAGGAGACGTGTACACGTGTCCCAGCCCCGTTCACCCCCGAATAAAAAGTCATCCAGGTAATGGGCTACAGACCGGGACCCTGACCTGTGGACAAAAGCCCACTCTAGGAAGGTACTGAAACGCTCGAAAGCCGAGCATGATATGGAACAGCCAAAAGGCATGGCCTTATCAAAGTAATATTCGCCCCGAAATTTGAAACCCAGCAATTCAAAGTCGCCCGGGTGCACCGGCAAGAGGCGAAAAGCCGACTTAATGTCGCACTTAGCCAGCAGCGCACCCGGGCCACATGAGCGCACCATGCGCAGCGCGTGGTCAAAAGATGTATACCTGACTGAGCAAAGGTCATCAGGGATAGCATCATTGACCGATCGGCCGGCTGGGTAGGACAAGTGATGGATAAGGCGAAACTCGCCTGGAGACTTCTTGGGAACCAAGCCCAGGGGCGATACCTTAAGGTTAGTGAACGGGGGTGCATGGAAAGGGCCAGCGACCCTGCCCGCATTGACCTCCTTATTAATGCTGGCGGCAGCCACCTCCTCCCTCCCCCTAAGGGACAAAAGGTTGGGGGCATCCTGAGGGGACCTATCACCCATGAAAGGAATACGGAACCCCTGCCTAAAGCCCCGAAGGAGATAATCCGCATCCTCCCCCTTCAGGTACACTGCGAGCCAACGCTCCAACATGTCCACATTAATTGGGGAGGGAGCCTTTCGGTGAACCAGCTCCATCTGCGGCAGTCTTGCCAGCCCACTGTCCGCCCCTCCCTCTGCCCCGCGTCCCTCCAGGCCTGGGACAGGCAGAGGCTGCATGGGGGCCCGCACAGGTGGGACACTCATGTCTGTACTTGCAATTCTTCTTATTGCAGGAACCATTAGACGAGAAAGTCCAGCACAGCAGGCGGGCTGGAACCCCCTGCCCCGCCACCTGGCAGGGAACCTGTGCTGGAGCCGCTCGCTGGACCGCATGTCCACAATGGTATCTTTCCCCTGGCGCAGGGCGCGTGGGCGTCATGTACAGAAGCCAAAGCCTCTGGCATGGCTCATCCCACCTCATCTCAGGGTGCAGGGGAATTCGCATACGGAATTCCTCGTCATAAGCCAACCACGACGGGCCCGGAAAGTCAACCATCGCCCGATAGATGTTGTCCAAATACTGGACCATCGGAATTGCCAAATCCGGCCGGGCCCTCAGGTACACCGCCATGTAGATGAGGTAAGCCGGCAGCCAGTTGGCCTTGGTGGCTTGCGACGACGTGCCTGTTCCTTATCCTTCTCATCCTGCCCCTCCCTCTCTTCCTTGGTGGGCTCCCTATTTAGGAGTGAGAAGATATCTACATACTCCCCCCGCCATATTTTCTCTTTGGTGGCCTGTGCCAAGCGGTCACCCAGTGGCAAGGAATAGCCCGCTGTCGGCAAGGCCGAGACAGGCACCGCAGAAACTGCGGGCATCTGGAAAGGGGCTTGGACTAGCCCCGCCACCCCCAAAACATTCCCCACAGGGTAGGAAACACCCCCCACCCCGGGGCCCTGGGTGGTAGTTGTCGTCGGCAGGTGGGGCGTCAGCGGCTGTACCGCCGCACCACCCACGCGAGGCCAAGGCCATTGGAAAGCCCCCCCCCAACGTGGCCACATGTGTAGGTGCACTAGTTTGGACCGCATACTCACATGCTGCACCCCCGCGGGCCGCCCCCACCGGGGGTTCCGGCCCACTGGGGGCGTCGGAGCTCACGACCGCCGTAGAGCTCATTGCTGGGGCCTGACCCGCACTGGCCTGTTGGTTGGGGAGCTGCGAGGCAGTGGCCGAAGTCGCGCCACGCGCCTCAAGCTGCTCGACCCGTCCCGTCGCCTGCCGCTGCCCAGCAGACGACGCGTCAAAATGAACCCCAAAGGGAGCCCCAGCGTGGCTGGCCCGAGCCAGGGAAGCCTCGAGGGCCACAACGTGGGCCAGTAAGGCCTCCACACTGACGTGGGGCCAAGGGCCAGCCGGCCCGCCTGCTACGGGCGTGGGTACAGGTCCTTGTACCCCGGGGCCCGAATAGGGCCATGACCCCACACCCAGGCCCGGTAGGGCCAATGTAGGCACCTGCCAGGGAAGGGGACCACACCACCCCCCAAGGCTGGAAGGCCCCGGAGTGAGCTGCGCCCCTATAGAGGAAGGCCCAGTAGAATGAGCACCAGGAGCGGTGTCCACCACTTGCAGGCCGCAGGCCGCAGCCCATGCTGGACCCATGCTCGGGTCCCCAGCCTCCGGCCAGGGGGGAATAGACCCCATCCCACCGGTCCCGGTGGGTGCAGGCAAAGGCGGCTGCTGGGGAGGCGCAGCCGCGGTCCTCCGACCCGGATTGCGCCTCCGAACCGCACGAGCCACGCTCGCGGCCGCCTTCTCCTTCGAAGGCATCTCAGTCCAACCTATGGGAAGCCGAAGGAAGAAAATCAGCAGCCAAAAGGCTTCCCAGTCAAGGCAAAAGCGACGGAGGTAAGAGGAAAAACTTCTCCGCTCCGTCGCTTCGCAAAATGGCAGCTCGGCTGCCTCGTGGCCACCCCTTTTATAAGGGAGCTGGCCACGCCCCTAACTACCCGGATGCCTTCGTCCAGTGGGGGGCCCCCGCAAAGAGCGCGGCGGCCATTTTGGCGCCGCGCTTGCATTACCTTTACATAAAGAGTTGATAGCTGCCCATAGCTGAATCCACAATTAGGCATATGAATTAGCCTCCTCAGGCAGTAGATTTAGGGTGATAGTTATTTAATTTCCTATTACTTATTCTACAACCAGAGATGGAGTTAGACCCTTGTGGGATTTTCTTCCTCATGTGCCAAAGTTATCTGGCTGGCTTGGTATACTATGTATACTTTGACTTTGGAGACTAAAATGTCTCAGGAAGAGATGGTAAAATATACTTTTTGGAACAATAGCTACCAGAATAGTATTGCCACTATACTCAGTGACCATTGTGGTTTGGGCATTCTGGAAGCTTTAATCGAAAACAGTATCTTTTACCATAGCGGCCCAAGATATTTTAGTGCCTGAGATCTGAGATCAAAGAGCATAGTACTTCAGGAAGATGTAGTCCACCACCACCACCTAAATAAATCTTTCCCCATTTCTTATCTTGAATCCAGAGAAACTGGTCCATTTATCTCTGCATATCTTTGTACAGTATTTGGGTCTTGTACAGCAACAGGCTGATGGGTTTCTCTGAAGATGGGTAACTCTCTTTCCAAGTTTTTACTCTGTAGAATTTTACTCAATCCGTCTGCAGGAGTAGCCATCAGTACCTTATCAGGGATATTGATTCAGGTATACAGTTCTGCTTGGGTGACTGCTTCTCTCCCATAGTGCCAAATCACTGCATTTAATTTGCAGAAATGTCAGTGATGTTCCAACTTCTGTCTTTCAGGTGATAAGGAAGAAATTATGAGATAGAGTCAGTAGAAAGTCTGTTTGGAACTCCAGAACCTGCACAGTCTAGCTACATTTTCCCTGGATTACTTTTGGTATTCCAATTTATACATATTGTTTGAATACTTTTAACTATTTAAGTTAGTGTGTACATATTTTTGTATATACAGATTTTTGTCTTGAAATACAATGAGTTAAAAAAATTAGGATGGCACTTTCAATTTTTAAACATCAAACTTAGACATCTGAGTTGTTTCAGAATGTTGAATTTCTATAAATTTCTGTTTCTCTATTTTATGAATTTTTGTTCAGTGTCTTTTTAAAGTACTATAGTGGAGCCAGGACCTGCAGGGGCATAGCCTTAGCAGGGAAAATGAGATCTTCCACCTCCTCAGACTTCCTTGTTCCCTCTAAGCTTGGCTGAAGTCTTCAGAGAAGATAGCAGGGAAGCAATTTTTCTTCAGCCACAGTATATTATTGTGCACTGTCTATGTCAAAGGTTCCCAACCTAAGGCCTGTGGGCCGTATCTGGCTCACGAGCCATTTAATGTGGCCTCCAACCCCTCCAAGGGCATTTGAGAAATAAAATGGCCGCCCCTTTGGAGCTGTTGGGACAAAACAGCCACCCGCATCGTTCAAGCAGGGCAAAATGGCAGTCTGGCCCTTGAAGCTGACTGAGAGAGTGTGACCCAGCACCCGGCTTGAAAAGGTTGGGAACTCCTGATCTTTGTTATGGTTAAAGGCATTGGGGTGCACTTTCTTGTTGATAAGGAAATTAAGAATCATTGGCCAAACAAAACAATTGGTCTCCTATGGTTTCCCTGTGCCCAGTGGGCACGGAACGGCCCGGCAGAAGCCACTTTCGGGAGAAAGGCTCCCTGGCCCGTGGGCTCTGCGAGCACCCAAATTAAGGGGGGTGGATAAATTATAGGGCTTGATTCACCCAATTCCCTGACCTGAACAACGGCTCTGCTGAGAGAGCTAATCTCTAACCTCTATTACGTATTAGGCAATTACTCACTCTGAGTTAAACTTAATCTCTGGTGCAAATAGGAGTCATGATTGCCTTAGTCTAAGCCCAAAACAATGGTGTTGTTCCAGCCAGTGTTTGCCCGCACTAATTAACTTCCCCAAAAGAGATTCCCAATTAACGTGAGTAAATAGGTGATGTGATTCTCTGTCAGATAACCATCCTACCATGCACAGCCTTCTGCATAATATATACTGATGATTTTCCCTCAATAAATCACTGGTCTTCGCTCCATCTTGCCTCGTGTCATTCCCTTGACCAGTCTCCTCCGGGACCTCAAGGGCCGCTTTACGGCCCCAATTCCAACATCTGGTGACCCCGAGACGTGATCTACTCGAGAGTAAGCGACCCCCGAGCGGTCTACTCGTGAGTAAGCGATCAGCACAGCCAGGTTCTGCGCTTGAACCTTGTCCAATCATCCCGGAGGACAGAGCAGCAGCCCTAGTCGGAAAGCCATCCGATTGGGAAGACAGCTAAGCGGCGAGGCATTACAGAGAGGCATCCTACAGCTTGCTCCCGACTTTCGCGGCGGCTTGCGCCAAAGGGAAAAACGCGTTCCGCTCAGGGCTGCTGTGAGCCCCTGACAGCGCAGTGGCCACCGAGGGCCCGTGGCCGCAGTCCACGCTCCGAGCTCTACCCAGAAAGCGACGTCGCCAGAACCTGTTGCCTGCCAAAGACGCGTCGACTCGTCCCGAGGAGGAATCTTCCAAGGACCCAATCGCAGGTAATATGGGGACCTGTCCTCAGCGACAGTGTCCATCCGCTAGCCAAAGAACCCATGAGGAGGGGTTCATCATCCTGGCCAGGGTATTTAATTTGCGTTTTCACAGCGGGGAGCTAGCGAGACTTTTGGTGTACCTAGGGGAACACTGCCTGCTTTACCCAGAAGTAGGTACGTTAACCCTCGAGCTCTGGGATCAGATAGGAGACTGCATTCAGCAACCCCCGAAAGCTCCAGAGGGCATAATTCGCACATGGAGCAAATGTAGGAAGCTCTCAGCAGAGGCAGACCCAGTCCGGATAGAGACCCAGAAAACCCCAGCGCAGTCAGAACCATCAGCCCCAAGAAGTCTCTATTCGTCATTTCAGCTTAAGCAGGGCAGTGTGGGGAGCATTCCCTCAGTGGCAGCTGCAGACGTCACTGAAGGAACTCATGGCATGAGAGGCCCTGGCGCTTCTCTGACAGTGATAAGTTCCCTGCAAAGAAAGAACTCCATTCAGCGCAGGGGTGAGGAAGATCCATTCACGGGGAAATTGACAGTGGCACAATTAGCTAGCGCCCAACTGCTGTGCTCAGCCTATCTGAAGGCAGACACACGTTCAGGCAGGGCTGCTCAGCGCCCACTGCTCATGGAAATCTGCACGGCCCCTGGCCACGCAGGGCTCCAGAGCAGACCCATCACCACACTCAGGCGCAGAGCAGTGCCAAAACCCCAAGGCGCCTGCTTCCAGTGTGGAAAAGTGAGACACCTTAGAAGAGAAAGCCAATCTAGACCAGGCAGATCTTCAAAAGATTGTCTTCACGCCAAATGGCCACCCTGGCATGCATCTGGCCCAGGCTAGAAAGGAGGCAGCCATCGCCCTGGATATGCCAGAAGAACCATCCCAGCAATAGTACCCCGAGTTCCCCCAAGGCACAGGCAGAATCTACTTGTCTCACCTTGGGAGTAGCCCAGAGAAACTCGCCCCTAAGTAAAAGCACCCAGGGGGTTGTAAATAGCCAGCTGTGTACTAGCCATCTCCTCATGTGTAGTATAGAACGCTGCAGATCAGGGGAGGAATGTGCGAATGCGTAAATAGATGTGTGTATGTGTGGTGCACCACTGAATGTATGACTGCAAGAACTGTGTATGATTGCAAAAGCCTTGTCTCTATGACCACAGTATGACTGGAAGTGTTCCTTGTGTGTAACTGCGTGGTAATGTCACTGTGAAATATGTGTTAAAACAATTTGCACTCTGCTCATGGACAGGAGCTATTTAAAGGTTGAGAAAGCATGATGAACGAAACCCCTTGCCTTGCCTGCTTAGCAGCTTAAGGGCGGCGAAAAGCAGGAGGGGGGGGAATCCTCACCTGAAATAGTGCGGGGTGGTTCCCCCTCCTTCCCTTGAGACTTTTTCTTTGTCAAAGGATTAAGCCGCTCTTGGAAACCGGTTTTACCACTCAAGGAAAACAGATTTTTCTTTTCAGAAGCGCGATCTGAAAACAAAAATTACTTCTATGAGTTTTCCTCACCAGATCATAAACTATGGGGCTCCTTCCTACGTCTGTGTTCTTCAAACCACCATCTCTGTGTTTAAGGTTTTTTGAATGTCTCTTAGCGTCTGGAAGTCGTATCTCACTAGGAGCGAGAGAATTGCATTGTCTTCATGTGTGTATTGTGTTATCATCTTGTAACCTCGGTTCTCAACCTTTTAAAGTCAGGGGCCAAGTTCCGGGGCCTCAGGCAGCTCTGGGGTCCGGACAGTCATCCTGCCCTTCCTTCGCCACACAGCCCTTCTTGGCTTGGTGGGGGGAGTGGCAGAGCAACATGGGCCACATCCGGCCCACTCGCCCACATCTGGCCGCAGGTTGAGAATCGCTCTAACTCTCCTTCATTCTCTTAAGGAAGACACTGTTCTGGTATTTTGACTTTAATCTGTGTAAACTCATTCATTGTACCCCTTTCACAGGAAAAAGCACGCAAACATTCTTGCGCTCTGCATATTCAAAAGATGCTTGCCTTTTTACAGGAACAAAACTAACCAATTTGTTTCCTTCTAAGTCTTAAATTGCTTCCTTTCACAGGGTCCAGAAGCTAATTACTGAGAGGGACTTTCTTAACAGGAGGACTCCAGCCAGTTGCCTTGGTTACCTGACCTAATCTGATTTCGTTATGATAAGAGTTGCTGCATTTTCATTGTGCTAACTTCTGACTTGTCTTTCCTCCTTCCCTCCTTTCGCCAGTGGAACTCCCTGCTGGAAATGGAAATGCTTAACTTGTGTTTCTTTTCATTTTCCTTGTGTATTATTTCCTTACAGCTGGCACGTCATAGTTGGCTTGTCTTTAACAAGTCTTAGTAGGTCATTTTAAGTATGGCACCTGGCCCGCAGCACCCTCTCTAGTGAGCAGCCACATTTCGCAAACTCCAGAGCACAGAGGAAGGATTAGTCCCTGGGCTCCCGAGCATGTGCAGAGTGCCACCCACTAGCCAGGACTGCCTAGGACCATTTTAAGAGTGCAGTCAGGTCACACCCTTCAATCAGATACAGGCATTTTTAGGCCACCCCTTCCCTTTTGGCTGCTAGTCTAAGCACAGGCAAAAGGCTAGCCACCATCTGGCACTCTTCTAAAAGTGTGCACGCACGCCATGGGCGGATGTGCGCAGGGGGGCCTTCTTGAGAAATTTACCCAAGGGAAGCCTGGCGCTTCATGCGCCAAGGTTTGCCATAAGACCCCAGACTCGTCTCAAACGCAGACAGTCACCTTGTGTGAATTTATGTCACTGGTTCCCCTTCGGGGGGCTAGGACAGTTTTCATTTATGGGGGTCGCACATATTAGGTTCTTACTTGGCAAGAGGACCAAGCTTGGCGCACGCTCCTGACTCTTCCGCAAGCGGGCAGAGTTGGCAGCCGTGAACCTCGCTTTGCGCACCTTCGCCAAAGAACGCTTCAATATAATTGCTGACAGCCAGTTTCCTAGGAATTTGCTTCACAGTCTACTGGGAGCACACATCACTCCCGTGATAGACAAAAATTTGCTAAGTTTGTTCCGCACAACTCCAATTCAGAGTCATGCATTCCCTCTTCAGAATGCCAAAGCGCTCACAAGGCAGTTCAACCTGCCACTGGGGGGGCCCTCGTGGGGGGTCAACCCACGAGGGACAGAGGCCATTCAGGTGTGACAAAGGGACGTCACACATCCCCACATTTTGGCAAATGGCAGCACATGCACGTTGCATTAATACCTTCCCACGGTTTGTTTGGGCAACAGCACAGAAGGGAGAAACGGCTCCCCATGTGGAGCAGCATCTCCTTTCCCACTGCCAAGGGCTAACCTCGGCACCCGAAGTCCGATGACGCCCCAGCTTATAGCTCCAGGCAGCTGGCCACCTTCAGGGCCACCTGGGATATTAAGCTCACTTTTGGCGTTCCTTGCAATCAGCAGGGGCAAGCGATTGTGGAGGAACGGGCCTATCGGACCTTGAGTCCTGCATTGACAAACAAACAGAAAGGGGGGGAAACCACGTCCCATAGTTGCACAGCAATTGCTATCCTATAAGTGCAGAAAACTAACTAACTCTTTCAGAACTTTTATCTTCCAAACAAGTCTCTTCCCCATGCAGGTCCCAGAGGCCAGAATCAGGCCCGGATGCCAAGTTCGGCTATTGCAAAGGATGGAACCAGCCTTGGATGTCATCAGCTGTCCGTCTTCCTTTATGACTTACATCTCCAAAGACATTCCTATGAACATTTTGCATACTCAGTGCTACTTCTGAGGACCATGCGTTTCCCCAAAACAAGACTTTTCCCAGCTCAAGTTTCACATGAAGCCCCACCAAGAAGGGAAGCCTCAAGAAGCAGCTGAATGTCCTTTATTGCTATTGTTATCTATAGTGCTATTATTTATACATGCCTTGTACAATGCTCCAGTTGGGATTTGCAAGGGACACTTGAATTTCTGTATGTTGTTAATAACGGCCAGCTTCCACCAAAGGAAGCCAGACCAGCCCACGTTTTGCATCGGCCCATTACTTGGAAAGATTGAGCACCCGGTAGCCGGCTATCTCCAGCCATTGTAATCTTCACACCTCCCCATAGGTGTTAGAAAAGACATTTGCACAACACCAGAAGCTGCAGAAATAGCTTAGAGTCACCCCAGGTCACAGTATCAATGACACATCTCATTATCTTGCCTTGCTACAGAAAGCAGTCTGAATTCAGACCCACAGCTCTGGAAAACCAGGCTGTAGTCAGTATATTCAGCGTGTCAGGCTTAGCCATAGGCAACGCTCAATTGGCTTGCGAATTAGCAAAAGCCATCAACCACACCTCCTCAGCAATAGCGCTGCTCGACCAGGAGCAGGCAGAGCTTCGCCATGCCATACTGGATAATCAAGCAGCTATCGATTATCCCCTATTGTTACATCATATGGGCTGCAAGTCTGTCCACAGCATGTGTTGCTTTAACCTCACAGACAACACCCACAAGATACAGAGCCAGCTCACGGACCTCCACACCCTAGTTAAGAACATCAAGGAGGATTCTTCATGGGGGTGGTAGGACTCCTTGTGGTCGTGGTTCCCATGGGGATGGCTTCAGATGACACTCAAAGTGATTGTGGGGGTGGTAATACTGGGCACAACAGTGTGTTGTTTCGTGCAATGTATTCCCTCACTGCTATCAAGATGTCCCCCATGGAGGGAACCCCGAAGCGTCATTCCCGCTCATCAGCTGACGCCCCTCCTATGCAGAGTCGTCGGTCAGGTCCTTAAATAAAACAGAAAGGGGAATTATGGTTTCCCCGTGCCCAGTGGGCACGGAACGGCTCGGCAGAGGCCACTTTCGGGAGAAAGGCTCCCTGGCCCGTGGGCTCTGCGAGCACCCAAATTAAGGGGGGTGGATAAATTATAGGGCTTGATTCACCCAATTCCCTGACCTGAACAACGGCTCTGCTGAGAGAGCTAATCTCTAACCTCTATTACGTATTAGGCAATTACTCACTCTGAGTTAAGCTTAATCTCTGGTGCAAATAGGAGTCATGATTGCCTTAGTCTAAGCCCAAAACAATGGTGTTGTTCCAGCCAGTGTTTGCCCGCACTAATTAACTTCCCCAAAAGAGATTCCCAATTAACCTGAGTAAATAGGTGATGTGATTCTCTGTCAGATAACCATCCTACCATGCACAGCCTTCTGCATAATATATACTGATGATTTTCCCTCAATAAATCACTGGTCTTCGCTCCATCTTGCCTCGTGTCATTCCCTTGACCAGTCTCCTCCGGGACCTCAAGGGCCGCTTTACGGCCCCAATTCCAACAGTCTCCACATTGATGACACCTACTAGAAATGGTTTGTTGATAGCAATCAATGAAACTACCTGCACTATCAGATTCTCCTAGAATGTATCAATATAGTAGCTAACATGAAGATCACCTCCCCCTTCAAAATTTACCACTAAATTGCTGCTCTTCTATGCTTTCTCTTTCTAATGTGGATTCTCTTTCAGTGACCCATACTATCTTGTGGAAGTCAATGGATCAACAATAACTTAAACAACCGCTTTCCAAGAATAGCATTGTATCTCGAATAACCTAAAGGGACTGGGCACTAATTTCTCAGCAGCTTTCCTAAAGTAAAAGACAGGGCACTAAAAATGCTCTGAAATGTAGCTGCCTTGAGGGGTTTCTTCGGTTCCCATGACTACACAAAATTCTACGCAAAGACCTGGCACATCCAATTCATTCTACATGAGCCACTGAACAGCAATTAGATGCTAAATGTTGTCGGGTCTACCAGCATAGGAGATTGGATGTGCACAGACAATGTGCCACTTCTCATTTGTTTGAAAATATCAGCATCACACTTCTCCAAAGCTCAGGACAACTAACAACAAAGATTAAAACCTTCACACAATAAAACATACATACACACAAGCACACTCTCCTTGGCGAAAACAAAAACCACCGCCAATACTACCAAAAAATATTTGCTGCTACTGCAACAACAGCAATCTCACGAAAACTTCATAGTTTTTCCAGCAGCTCTTGTGCCATTGATCTTACTTTTTTAGTCACATCTATAGTTTTATTTTTAACATTGCCTCCCCATCCTCCATCCTTCATGGATGGATGGTCAGAAGTAACCCAGTCTGCTTCTTAAACAGTAATAAGGAACAGGAGGTGATCCAGAAACACAAATAGTCCTTCCCTTTCCCTGCCAGTCTGAACTATGGTTGAAAGTTATACCAGCACCATCAGAAGCCGTGGTTAAAGGTACCCATAGTTTATTGCTAAACAGAATTTGAAACTGGAATATGGAAAGCTTGTATCAAATCAGTCCTTGGTCTTTCTGACTATACTGACCATTATCTGGTTTCCAGAGTTTCAGATGGGATTGCTTCTGATTGTACGTGGAGATGGCAAGGGTTTGAAGTTGGGCTCTACAACAAAACTGTGGCCTCTTCCTTATAAAACTTGATATACTCTTAGGGGTAGAGTTGCCATATGTCCCATTTTTCTGGGATTTTCGCAAATTGAAGCAGTCCCAGCTGGGTCAAGAAAGACATGTAAAAGTCCTGGAAACAAAGGGTTAATTGCACAGAGTCGCTATTCCTAGAGAGGAAGGGAACTGGCAGGACAAAAAGTGAAGTATCATCCCTTGCAAAGGTCTTCCTCCAAAATATGTCCCTTTCTGTCTCTTGCTTTTCTCCTTCTGGAGGGAAATGGAGGCTCCATGAACTGCATTGCCGTTCTGGGCCCTTTCTTAGAACTTTCTTCCAAGGGATCTTCGTGTGGGGTTTGAGGGTGAGTCTACTTCACGGAGGACTACAGCTCAACCTCTTGACTATAGTGTATTTATTTATTTATTTATTTATTTATTTATTTTTCACGCTTATATACCGCCCACTCAGGTACAACCCAACTCAGGGCGGTTTACATAGCGGACAGTAAATACATAAAAAGACACATGATAAAACAAAGTTAAAAGTTAAAAAACCCACCCCTAAAAGGTGCGCAAGTACCGAAGGGACCTTGGGGGAAGGCACACTTCTCTATACCAACCACCCAACGGTACTCCCATCCCCACCCGCACCCCAAACTTGGCCCGCCAGCCAGGTCTTTAGTTCCTTCCTAAAGGGCAACAACTCCGTCTGGAGACGCCGTTCCACAGGCAGGAGGTTCCAAAGGGCTGGTGCGGACATGGAGAAGGCCCTCCTCCTTGTGCCAGAGAGGCGAGCCCCCCTGTCTGATGGCGCAATTAGAGAGCCCCTCCGGTCCGCTCTGGTTGGACGGACAGACGTCCTTAGGGTGATGCGGTCTCTAAGATACCCTGGCCCACTACCATGTGGGGCTTTAAAGGTCAAAACCAGCACCTTGAATTGCACCCGGAGACAAACCAGTGCAGCCCCCGAAGCAGTGGTGAGGCATGGGCATAATGTCCACACCCCATCACCACCCGGGCCGCGGCATTCTGGACCAGCTGCAGCCTCCAAATGGTCATCAAGGGCAGTCCCATGTAGAGCGCATTACAGTAGTCTAGTCTGGACGTCACCAGAGCGTGAGTGATCATGAGCAAAGAGTCCCGGTCCAGGAGCGGGCGCAACTGGCGAATCACCCGAAGTTGGGCGAAGGCCCCCCTGGCCACAGCCGCCACCTGTTCTTCTAGCAGCAGCCGCGAATCCAGGAGGACCCACAAATTGCGCACCGGGTTGGTCTGGGGCAAAACAGCCCCACCCTAAACCAAAGATGGTAGCTCCCGGGATAACGCAGGACCCCCTATCCATAGACACTCAGTCTTACTAGGATTCAGCTGTAGCCCATTTGCCCCCATCCAGACCCCAACAGCCTCCAGACAGCTGGAAAGGACTTTGACTGCATCACTGGGGTCCCCACGGGCTGAGATGTACAACTGTGTCTCATCCGCATACTGGTGGTACCGCACCCCATGGGAATGGATGCTCACCCAGTGGCTTCATGTAGATGTTAAATAGGAGAGCAGAGAGTACCAAGCCCTGAGGCACCCCATATTTTAGGGGCCTAGGACTCGACCTCTCACTCTCCAACCACACCAACTGGGTCCGGCCCCTCAGAAATGAGGAAAACCAAGACCACGCCGTGCCCTGGATCCCCAATCCTCGGAGCCGTTCCAGAAGGATACCGTGGTCAATGGTATCGAAGGCCGCTGAGAGGTCAAGAAGAGCAAGGACGGACGAATGACCGCCATCCCGCTCTCGCCAGAGATCATCCATCAGTGCGACCAATGTAGTGTCAGTACCATATCCAGGTCTCAATCCTGACTGGAATGGGTCCAGATATTCCGCTTCATCTAGTACCCCCTGCAGCTGACGTGCCACTGCCTTCTCCAAAACCTTCCCCAAAAAAGGAAAGTTGGAGACAGGTCTGTAGTTGGTTAGGATTGCTGGATCGAGGGATGGCTTCTTCAGGAGGGGGCGCACCAGAGCATGTTTCAGCAGTGCAGGAAACATCCCCTCTTGAAAAGACGCATTAATTATAGCCCCGACCCAGCCACCTGTACCACATCGACCCGTACCACAGGTCAACAAGTGCCTCAGGTGAATCGTGTCGCCGATCCAGAGGAAATTCCCCCAGTTCCCTCTGGAATCCATCCAGATCCATCAGTTGCCGGGGGCGGGCCACTTTAATCGACCCTGCCTCCTTACGATGAAGTGTCACCCCCAGAAAGTCTAGAGCCACCAGATAGTGATCTGACCATGGCACAGGTGTTATGTCTAGCTTCTGTAAACTCAGATCACTCTGCCACCGCCCCGACAAAAAGACTAACTCTGGCATGTGGCCACTGCCCCTGGTCGGGCCCTGAATTACCTGAGCCAAGTCCATAGCTGCCATGGAAGCCATGAACTCCTGTGCTACCTCGGAACCAGACCCCAGCGAAGGCAAATTGAAGTCCCCCAAAACCATCAGTCTAGGGAACTCCAAAGCCAATGCCGAGATGGCTTCAAGGAGCCCAGGCAGGGAGTCCCTTACCCTGCAAGGAGGCAGGTACAGGAGTAGGACCCCCAACTGACTGTTAGGGCCCAACCACAGGAGCAGGGCCTCACAACCCGAAATTTGTGGAGCGGTGGCCCTGGCGACTCCCAATGACTTCCTGGCTATAATGGCAACACCACCGCCCTTACCACATCCCTAGGCTGGTGCCAAACACTGAACCCGGCCAGACACATCTCTGATAGAGGCACCCCATCCTCAGGTCTCAGCCAGGTCTCAGTGATGCATGCCAGGTCGGCCCGCTCCCCCAAAATAGAGTCTTGTATTAGGGGAACCTTATTACAGACCGACCTGGCATTCATCAGCAGCAGCCTAAGGGCGGGGTCACCCTGGATCAGCTGCTCGGGACCTAGAGGTGAAACCGGGGGGCCAGAATGGGGGACAGATACTAAGCAACGGTCCCGCGTTCCCTGAGTGCGGCCCGCCCCACGGTTCCCGCTATAACGCTCCATGCCTGTCACAACCTCTAAATGAGCCCCTGGAACCTCCACCATTAACACAGACGGAGTGTCGCCCTCTCTTCCCAGCTGGCAAGGCCATCTCTCCCTCCCTCCCTCCCTCCCTAACCCACTTAAAACATACCCTCTCACTCCCTCCACGCCCCCTAACAGAACTCCAATGACGGGAGTCTCCTCCTCCCGGTCCTGGTCCAAGCACTGTAAGGCTGCGGGGGTGATGGGGAGGGGGGGGCGCCGCCTCTGAGGCCACCAAGCAACCCCAGGTACGGCCAATGTTCTCCTCCCCGCCCCAGTCCTGGTGGCGCAAGGCTCGTAGCTGCAGAGATGGCGGGGGGCGCCATCTTTGGGGCCACAAGCGACCCCAGGTGCAGCCAATGTTCTCCTCCCTGCCCCAGTCCTGGCGGCGCAAGGCTCGTAGCTGCAGAGATGGCAGAGGGCGCCACTTTTGTGGCCGCAAGCGACCCCAGGTACAATCAACGCTCTCCTCCCCACCCCAGTCCTGGCAGCGCAAGGCTCGTAGCTGCAGAGATGGTGGGGGTGCCATCTTTGGGGCCACAAGTGACCCCAGGTGCAGCCGATGTTCTCCTCCCCGCCCCTGGTCCTGGCGGCGCAAGGCCCTCCTTGTAGCTGCTGCGCCGGACCCGCACAGCCGGGAAAAATATCCCTTCTCCGAAACCAGCCATGGGATGGAAGACAAAGTCCAATGTTCTCAACGGCCTCCACTCTCGAAGATGAAACCAGCTAAGTGGCGGTGGAGGCGGTGGAGGCGGTGGAGGCGGTGGAGGCGGTGGAGGCAGTGGAGGCGGTGGAGGCGGTGGAGGCGGTGGAGGCGGTGGCCTTGGAGCCCAACCAGGAGTCCAGAAGCTGCCCTGCCTCAGGTGTTCTCGCCAGTCTCCCTCCCGAAGGCGGTGTTCTCGGCAGGCCACGGGCTGGTCGCTTTTACCTTCCCTCAGGCTGGGAGAAGCAGCCCAGGATCAGCTATGGCCTTGGTGTTCTCGGCAGGCCAGGGGCTGGCCGCTTTTACCTTCCCTCAGGCTGGGAGAGGCAGCCCTGGATCAGCTGTGGCCTTGGTGTTCTCGGCAGGCCAGGGGCTGCCTGCTTTTACCTTCCCTCAGGCTGGGAGAGGCAGCCCTGGATCAGCTATGGCCTTGGTGTTCTCGGCAGCCCAGGGGCTGGTCTCTTTTACCTTCCCTCAGGCTGGGAGAGGCAGCCCAGGATCAGCTATGGCCTTGGTTATTTTAAACTGACGGTGGCTGTCCGCCCTGGATGGGGATTTTTCCGGGTCTTTGAGCTGCAGTCTCCTTGACAGCCCCGTTGGACACATACACAGTTTGAAGAATGCAATGATGTCACATGGCTGTTCAAGTTTGGTGGAAGAGAATTATGGCAACCCTACTTAGGGATGAAATACCTGCCAAATCCAGTGAAACCTAATGGTTGAAATCCTGTTGTTCAATGTATTAGGTTGTACCAGAGTAAACCCATCTATTCAGTGAGGATATAGTGAGTCAACCCCTACTCTAGTTAGGCCAATTTGAATCAATGGAACTTATTGAGGCATTGACTCCCCATATTCCCACTGATTCGATGGGCCTACCATAGTGCAATCTACTATACTAAACAATAGGATTTCAGCCACCATTGAAGAAAGATGCAAACAAAACTGCAAACAAGAGATGGATTCATTCAATAAAGGAAGCCATAGCCTTTAATTTACAAAATCTAAGAGGGGCTATTGCTTCTATCTTCTCCCAGCAACCATTGGACAGATCAAGTGCTCATCTTCTAGGGTCCTTTAATACTGGGTAATTCTATATGAGGAAAGTTTCTGTTGGAATTTGTGGGTCAGATGATGGAAGCTCACTCTGTCACACAGCACTTGGGTATTGAATTGCTGACCTGCCAACCTTCTGGTCATCAAGCTCAGCACCACTAAGCCACAGCAGCCCACTCCTCCTGATACAAACAATCATAAACTGGAGGTTTAAAAAAACTAAATTAAGTATTTGGTCGACTTCCTCAGCTGTTATTATTACAGGATCTCCAGCCTCAGGGTTTTTCGTCTCCTATGGATTGGAAGCAAAGGCAACAATATGCATAGATTGTTTTTGGATTAGGGTTGTGGTTGCACAACTACCTCCATTCTACCTATGGAAAGCCTACTAGTCTGACAGCTGAATTCTAGTTCATGTAATGGGCAGCCTCTTTTACTATGGACCATGTAGCAAACATAGCTGGTTGCCACAGTCTTCACTATCACCCCCACAATATTTTCTTCCTGAGATAGGAGCTTCAATCTGCTTAACAGTATGGCTGTCTCTAAATCAGGGGAAAATTATGTTTTCTGGTTATGGCAGTTCCAATTATTTCTGTCAGACCCTTGTTTCTGTTTCATGCTGCCTTGTCAATGTATAAAAACCTTTCTCATTTCTCAGTATGGCTTGCTTTGGTTGATGTTGGTAGTGGTAGAAACTGAATGCTTATGTGGCTTCCAGCTACATTGTTAGGAATTAAATCTATAGAATTGAGGGTGGGAGGGAATACTGTCCAAAAGATTCTAATGCACTCACTCTTTAGATCAGGGGTCACCAACCTTTTAAAGTTGGGGTCCGGGTCACATTCCCTCAGACAGTTAAGGAGGCCTGACTGGTGGTCCCCTGCCATAAATGTTGCTGTAAACGTGTCCACTGCTGTTGTAAATGCATTTGCGATTGCCATAAACACATCCGCAGCTGCCGTAAATGCGTCCGCGTCCACTTCCAGTGGCGGCGGTGGCAGAGGCGGTTGGAGCAAGGGTGAGGGTGGATGATTTGGCATCGCAGGCCAGATTTGACCCATGGGCCATAGGTTGCCGACCCCTGCTCTAGATAAAATCCTGCAGTTATGCAACATCTGTACAGAGCTTTAGAAATGATGTAGACCTAGCCCTGATTATTGGTATTTTGTACTAAAACATGAATTTCTGAAACTGCTTAATGACATTTTACCTCCCTGATTAAGCTGCCTTTTGAATTCTCCTTATCTGGTAAATTTCAGGCCAACATGCATCTGAGTAAGTGGAAATACTTTGGGGATTAGAGAACAATTGAGTAAAAAGGGGGTTGGAGGGAAGAAACATTCACAGACTCTGTTGACAATTGCTTCCACTACAGTAAAGCAACAGTTGGAGTGCTCCTTATTTTAAGAGGAGCCACTAAAAAGAGAAGGTATGTAAAAAAATGTCTGAAATGTCCCCAATACTGCTTGTCTCCAGCAATTGTTAACATGAGGTCATGGGTAAGAATGTTTTGTATCTTAGAACTTTGCTTCCAGAGAACTGTATGAAAACTGCCAGTTTCATCAGCATGATTAGCTATGCCTACTTGTTTGTTGTTTCACAATTAAGGGAAGGTAAGAAAGAGAAGAAGAATTGAATGCCATCAAGTCAGTTCTGACTTATAGTGACTCTTTCAAGGGTTTGCTCACGGTTCTGGGGGCATCCTGGGAATGCACAGCTTTCCATAGGCTGGAAATTCTCCCTGGAGACACAGTGGCGAATTGAACTCTCAAACTCTGGCTTTACTGCCAGGTACCTAACTAAATGAGTTGGCTGGATAGCCCAATGGTTTAACTATGGTTGGGAGTACTCACATTCCACGTTCCAATTGCATGTGTTGTGCAATGTCAGACTTTCCTTTCTCTTCTGTGCCAGTCAACCACTAGACGTCATTTCAGCTTTAACATGGTTACATCTTTAGCAACAGCAATATTTATTTTCCCTAGTAGTTGATCAAGGTCTCATCTCCCAGTACTATTTCCTATCTTATTTTTGGACTGACATCATAGGGTTTTCAAAAAAATAAATGTTCAGCAATGATTTACAATTGCCACCTTCTATGCAGTATTAGCAAAAGGTAAGTTGAGTGTCACCGCTCTAGCAGCAGACACTGATAGAACTAAGCAAGAGAATGACCATCAACATCTTCTGAATGGATATGAGCCTCAAGTCTGTTGGCTCAGATCGAGGAAGAGCTTTATGGAAAGAACAAACATTATTGAAGGTACACAAGAGCAAAACCAAATTAAAAGATGGAGGAAGGAGCTCCCTGGGCAAGGAACATCATTAAAAGAGGATATAGCTGAGGATCTCAACCTCTTCTATGTCACTTGGAGGACCCTGAATAGGCTGAGGGTTGGAGTCCCTAAATGCAAGACCAAAATGCTCAAGTGGGGCTGCTGGCAGACAACAACATGCTGTCTGAATGTGGAGAGATACAGAATCCAGCCCACTTACTTGTCTGCCGATTGCTGCCAGAAACATGCACTGATGAGGAGTTAAGTTTGGCCAATGACAAAGCCATGAAAGTGGCTTCATTTTGGCAGTCCAGGATTTGATCAGGACACAAAAGAAGAAGACTCATGCCTCCTCTGAGAATGTCATCTTCAACCACCACTGCTACTCAGGAGTTGTTATCCACAGCACCTTTGACACTATCCTTTATCTTATGCTGATGTGGCCATCACCTTGAAGAGGATTGTTACATCTTAGTCTGGTATCTCAGCTGTGGCCATTTTTCCTTAGGATCCTCAGCTAGAACTCCAGGCTCATAATGGAGTCTGGCCTCCTGTCAGACTTGCTCTCACTCAAACCCTTTCAACATATTCAGGTGTGCACCCAAGAAGGGCATAGATTACTTGGATTTTAATTGGAATTACGGTCATGGTTTTCATTTTATAAACCTGTTTGTTTGTTTGTTTACATTTATTCCCCACCCTTTTGATGCAAGCACCACTCAGGGTGGCTTACAATATATAAAAATGCACATAATAATATGTACATGAAATATCAGAATAAAATCATCCAGTAATAATCAATAATAACCCAAGAACTAAAACCAGATGGCGCTAGAAAATCTTAAAACCATAACCATATTCATAGTAATGCAAGCGCGGTGCCAAAATGGCCGCCGCGCTCTTTGCGGGCCCCCCCCACCGGATGAAGGCATCCGGGTAGTTAGGGGGCGTGGCCAGCAACCTTATATAAGGGGCGGCCATGAGGCAGCCGAGCTGCCATTTTGCGAAGCGACGGAGCTGAGAAGTTTTTCCCTCTTACCTCCGTCGCTCTTGCCTTTCTTAGGGAAGCCTCTGGCTGCTGATTTTCTTGACTTTTCCGGCTTCCCATCGTTTAGCTGCTATGCCCTCTAAGAAGAAGGTGACTGCGAACGCGGCTCGTTCTGCACGGAGGCGCCAGCCGGGTCGGAGGACCGCGGCTGCGCCTTCCCAGCAGCCTCCTTTGCCTGAGCCCACCGGGACCGGTGGGATGGGGTTAATTGCCCCTTGGCCCGAGGCGGGGTGTCCGCGTACCGGCCCAGCTGGGGC
Organism: Bradypodion pumilum; assembly: GCA_035047305.1. Lineage (NCBI taxonomy): Eukaryota > Metazoa > Chordata > Lepidosauria > Squamata > Chamaeleonidae > Bradypodion > Bradypodion pumilum. Next base: position 242,977,922 of record JAWDJD010000003.1, on the reverse strand, counting down.
CACGGCCCCCGGCCCGCAAGCAGTGGCCACTGCCTCTGGCATGGCCCATTCTGCGGGGCCTTCTTCCATTGGTGCGCAGCTTCCTGCGGGGGCTTTCAGCCATGGGGGGTGGCTGGGTTCCCTCCCCTGCAGGGGCCGGGCCTGGGGTTGTGGCCGTATATGGGCCACGGGGTCCAGGGACCTGGACCGGCGCCTGCAGCCAGTGGGCCGGCTGGCCCTTTGCCCCCACTTGGCTTAGGGGGCTACGTTAGTGTCGAGGCCCTTCTGGCCCGCGTTGCTGCCCTCGAGGCATCCCTCGCGAGGGTTAACCACTCGGGGGTGCCTTTTGGGGTGCAGGTTGATCCTTTGTCTGCCGGGCAGCGGCAGGCGGCAGGATGGGTCGAGCTGCCTGAGGCGTGTGGGCCGGTTTCGGCTACTGCCTCGCAGCTCCCCACTCAACAGGCTGATGCTGGTCAGGCCCCGTCGACGAGCTCAATTGCGGTCGTGAGCTCCGACGCCCCCAGCGGGCTGGAACCCTCGGTGGGGGCGGCCCGTGGGGGTGCAGCATGTGAGTATGCGGTTCAATCTAGTGCACCCACACACCTACCCACGTTGGGGGGGGCATTCCAGTGGCCGTGGCCTCGCATGGGTGGTGCGACGGTTCAGTCGCCGACGTCCCACCCGGTGACTTCACCTCTCACCCGGGGCCCCGTTTGGGTGGTACCTCTTATTCAGTCGGGAATGTGTTAGGGGCGGCCGGGTTGGTCCAGGCTCCTTTCCAGATCCCTGTGGTTCCCACCGTGCCGGTGTCAGCATTGCCGACAGCGGGGTATACCTTGCCCCTGGGGGACCATTTGGCCCAGGCCACCAAAGAGAAGATCTGGCATGGGGAGTATGTAGACATCTTCTCCCTTCTTAACAGAGAGCCCACCAAAGAGGAGAGGGAGGGCAGGATGAGAAGGATAAGGAACAGGCACGTCGTCGTAAGCCGCCACGTACGTGGGCCAATTGGTTGCCGGCGTACCTCATATACATGGCGGTCTACCTCAGGGCCAGGCCGGATCTGGCAATTCCGATGGTCCAGTATTTGGACAACATTTACCGGGCGATGGTAGACTTCCCGGGCCCGTTGTGGTTGGCTTACGACGAGGAATTCCGTATGCAGATTCCCCTGCACCCTGAGATGAGGTGGGATGAGCCCTGCCAGAAGCTGTGGCTTCTGTACATGACTCCCACGTGCCCTGCGCCTGGGGAAAGATACCATTGTGGACATGCGGTCCAGCGTGCGGTTCCAGCACAGACACCCCGCCAGGTGGCGGAGCAGGGGGTTCCAGCCCGCCTGCAGTGCTGGACTTTCTCATCCAATGGTTCCTGCAGTAGGAAGAATTGCCGGTACAGGCATGAGTGTCCCTCTTGGGCTGGCCCCCATGCGGCCTCCGCCTGCCCCAGGCCTGGAGGGGTGCGGGGCAAGGGTAGGGGCGGACAAGAGGCTGGCAAGACTGCCGCAGAGGGAGCTGGTCCACCGAAAGGCCCCCTCCCCAATTAATGTGGACATGTTGGAGCGTTGGCTCACATTGTACCCAAAGGGGGCAGATGCGGTTTACCTGCTTCAGGGTTTTCGACTGGGGTTCCGTATTCCTTTCCAGGGTGATAGGTCCCCCCAAGATGCCCCCAACCTTTTGTCCCTTAAGGGGAGGGAGGAGGTGGCTGCCGCCAGCATTTCTAAGGAGGTTGATGCGGGCAGGGTCGCTGGCCCTTTCCCTGCACCCCCGTTCCCCAACCTTAAAGTGTCACCCTTGGGCTTGGTGCCCAAGAAGTCACCGGGCGAGTTCCGCCTGACCCATCACTTGACCTACCCAGCCGGCCGATCGGTAAATGATGCTACCCCTGATAACCTTGCTCGGTCAGGTATACATCTTTTGACCAAGCGCTACGCATGGTGCGCTCATGTGGCCCGGGTGCGCTGTTGGCTAAGTGCGACATTAAGTCTGCCTTTCGCCTCCTGCCGGTTCACCTGGGTGACTTTGAGTTGCTGGGTTTTAAGTTCCGGGGTGAATATTATTCGATAAGGCCATGCCTTTTGGCTGTTCCATATCGTGCTCGGCCTTCGAGCGTTTTAGCACCTTCCTACAGTGGGCTTTTGTCCGCAGGTCTGGGTCCCGGTCTGTAGCCCATTACCTGGATGATTTTTTATTCGGGGGTGAACGGGGCTGGGACACGTGCACACATCTCCTCAACACATTTCAGACGCTAATGGAGGAACTGGGTGTCCCTTTAGCGCCCGAAAAGACCGAGGGCCCATCTACACAGCTAGTCTTCCTGGGGTGGAGATTGACACGGTAGCGCAGGCTTCTAGGTTACCAGGGGATAAGGTGTCAAGGATAGTGGCCCTTATCTCGGACTTGCTTGCTAAACGCAAGGCATCACTGCGGGAACTGCAGGTGCTGCATGGTCACCTTAATTTCACTTGCAGGGTGGTCGCACCGGGCAGGGCATTTGCTCGGCGCTTGTGCGACGCCATGACAGGCTTATCCAGGCCCCACCATAGGGTGAGACTAACCCAGGGCATTAAGGCAGATATGCTTATCTGGCTCCAGTTCTTGAGGGAGTTCAATGGGGTGTCATTTTGGAGGTCTGACCTTCTGGCTTCCCCTCGTTTCCAGATACAGTCCGTTGCCTCTGGGTCCCTGGGTTATGGGATGTACTTCAATGGGAAGTGGGCCTATGGTGGGTGGCCACCAGCCTGGTCAAGTACGGGTCGCCTGCGGGATCTTCCGTATCTGGAATTTTTTCCCATCCTGTGGGCCTTGATGCTATGGGGTGAGGAGTGGGCCAACTCGGTCGTTCATTTCTGGTGTGACAATGCGGCCGTTGTCCACATTGTCAACTCACAGACTTCCAAATCACCCAGGGTAATGGACCTGGTGCGCCAGTTTGTATTGCGCAGCCTGCGCCTTAATGTGCTGTTCCGGGCCAGGCATGTCCCGGGGGTCAATAATGATATCGATGACGCTTTGTCCCGCCTGCAGATCTCCCGGTTCCGCGCCTTGGCCCCAGATGCGGAGGAATTTCCCTCGCCACTCCCGGACAAGATATGGACCTTTGGCAAGGAGAGGTGAACCGGGCGATCGGCATGTCGCTAGTGCCACGCATGCGTAAGGCGTATCAACACACATTCAATTCTTTCAGGGCATTCTGTGCCCAATTCCGGCTGCCAGATACCTGGCCGATCCCGGTGGCCCATATACTTCAATTCATGGTTGACCTGCATTCCCAGGGCTTTGCACCTCGCACCATAGCATCCAGGCTGTCAGCGCTGGCTTTTATGGCCAAAGTAGGCGGACATGCGGACAGTACCGCTGACTTCCATGTGAGACACGTTTTGGAGGGGTGGGCGCGGGAGCGTGGGTGTAGCCCGGACGACCGCCACCCAATTTCCCCAGGGGTTCTTACCCAACTGGCACGGGGCTGGCAGGACCTATGTTTTGATAGGTATGAGGCAGCCCTGTTTCATGCGGCTACAACGGTGGCCTTTTTTGGAGCGCTCCGCATCAGCGAGCTTGTGATGCTGTCTAAGGCGGATGCAAGTCGTAGGGCACTGGAACTCGAAGATGTCTATGTGGCCAGAGACTGGGCTCAGTTGAGGATACGCTCCTCTAAGACGGATCAGCATGGCGTGGGCAGTGGAGTAAGACTGCTACGGTGTTCTTTGGCAGACATCTGTCCGGTTGGTGCCCTACAGGAGTTCCTTGCACTGCGTGGCACGCACCATGGCCAGTTTTTCTGTCACCATGATGGGTCTCCCCTTACTAAATTTCAATTTTGGAGGGTGCCGGTAGGCACTAGCCAGTGTTGGCCTCCCTGGGGCTCGTTGCGGCACCCATTCATTCAGGATAGGGGCGGCTTCTACTGCAGCTGTTTTTGGGTACTCCGGGGCTGACATACGCCGCATGGGAGGGTGGGGATCACAATGTTTTCAGTTTGTGTTCGCCCTCTTCAACCGTGAGTACCAGTTTTGTCACTGCACTGTTTCTCCCCCCTTTTTTCCTTGACAGACCCTGGGTGTCGTATTACACCGGTGACAGTGTGCCTGGTGGGCCATAGCCATGTGCACAGGGTAGCGCGTTACGCTGCACAGGGCAGCGCGTTACGCTGCACAGGGCAGCGCGTTACGCTGCGGCGACAGAGTGGGGACCCCGACTGGGACTGGGTGCATCCGCACGTCTCAGGTGGTATGGTAAGTGCGGCATGTTATGGCGGGAACTGTTGCCATTCCTTTTCTACATCAGGGATGCTGACTCGCCTGATGTCCTGGTTATGAACCTTGGGGGCGATGGCTTAGGGCGGGTCACTGGCCTATCGCGGAAGCTTGCGATTTGCAGTGACCTGCCCTACTCACATTATGTGTGGCCTGCCATAACCCTCAATTGGTCGGACACGATACCGCGGTACGCTTACAGGGGGGCGTGCGGCCTCGAGGCTCTTGACCAAGCCGACGCTCCGTGAACGGGGCTATTGCCCGGTTCCTTTTCGACAAAGGTGGGGGACGCGTCATTCGCCTCCCCGACATCAGTCTGCAAAATTACGAGCTTTTACTCAGGGGAAGGGGCCCATCTGTCGCAGGGAGGTATGGACCTCTTGTTAGTGGATGGGCGAGCAGGCCTGTTGACCAAGCTGACGGTCTTGGGGGGGGCGGTGAGCCTTTTGGGAAGCCTCCCTGTGTGGCGGGTAGCACTGGTAAGGTAAACATTTATGACCCACAGGTATCCGGCAGGTTCGCAATTGACTGGACAACACTAGACAGGTATAAGTTGGTTAAACGTTGTCCGGTCAACGACGAACCAGGCGACGGGGTGATGGCTACAGCTAGACAGCATGCATCACCCCGTGATTTTACGGATACGCGTCAGAGGGTGGGGTCATTAGTTAGATATTGACTACGGTCAACAATTTGTTTGTTGTCAACAAACAAATTGATACAAATAGATACATTGTAACAATTGCCGTTGGCAATTTTGGGTGGTACCTTACCAGTGTTACTTCGGCCTGCTTGCCTTAAGAATTATAATTGGTCAATTACCAATAGAAATTTATAATTCGGACTAGGGCATGAATCAATAAATGTGGCCCAATGCCGTTATCCACTTTCATCGGTGTCTGAGTCCTTTATTGGGGGGTGCGCCTGCAAATACTGTGGCTTCTATAAGCATACAGTTTTTTCATACTTTTGAATGTAGCTAAATAATATGGTTTATTAGGGATTTATGTTTAAACATATTTATTCAGTAGATTTGTTATTTTCCCACATTTCGGATTTATGTACTTTACAACTATAGAATTATGTCTAACAGGCACATATATACAGTTTACTGAGGAAGACCATTACTTATAATTACCTTTTATTAGCTCTATGAAAAGAGCTAATGTGGATGGCATTCTCTTTAAATAGATAAAGTAGATTTTATCCACAAAACTAACATTAAATTACAGCAGTTAGGCTTTAATTTTATTTGTTTATTTATTTATTTGCTTATGTGGCCATCACTTTAAGGTGCCACAATGTTTTTTGCCTTTTTGTTTTGTTTCTTCTGATATGATCTTTAAATACTGCTCCATTTAGGCAAACCTACACATATATATGTGCTGTCAGTGAGAGGGTGCCATACCCTCCTCCTCCACACTTTTTAATCATCTTAAATGTCTAATAATCCCTGCTTTCATTAGTAACTGTAACATATGTTTCTTTCAGGCTCATAAGGGAAAAGCTTAGTAGACAATGGCAAAGAGGCAAATAAAGAGCTGGCAACCCCAGACATATTACATTTACACACATATACAGAGAGAGAGAGAGAATGCGGGGGAATTTTTCATAGACATTATCTGTGTTTGCACATTAATGTATGGGTATATAAGTGCAATGCATCTGGGATGCCAGCTTTTGATTGCCAAAAGTTGTGGCTGAAATTCAGAAGCATAACTTATGCCGCATAAGGCTGATGATGTCATCCACAGTGACAGTTATTTGGAAACTATAACCCCCCCCTCCTCTGAAAGTCCGAAAGACTCCATTGGGGGCCACAGGATGGGGGAGACTAATTTCTAAAATTCACCACTACCAGCAGTAAAATCATCCCAACAGTGGCAAGTTTTGAAAATCAAAGACCTCCTCTCATTCTGTAGCCACCACCAAGTCCCCCATTATGCAATGTCAAAATTTCTAACAGCCAAAAACCTGCCATAGCTGACAAGTCCACAGCCTTAGGCCACACAAATTATGCCGCTGATGACAGGTAACAGTATGCACAGTGTTCTCCCTCCTGCCCCCCTTTCCTGTCCTTATTGATGTTTACCCAAAGCTTGTCTGAATAAAAATACCTTACATCTTAGCTCCCAGAAGACACACTTTCAAGGTGTCCCATGTAAGTTACCAACTGGAGCTCCATTTTGAAGGCTGATTTATTTCCCTTCAGCATAGTTCTGGGGTACACAGAAAGAGCCTCCTTGAAGATTGTGGGTACATTTTACATATTTGACAAACAAATTAAGGTGGGCTGGCCATGTTGCACACACGAGTGACAATAGATGGAGCACCAGAATAATAAATTGGTGTCCGAGGGACCACTAAAGACCTAGAGGAAGACCATCTCGCAGATGGGAAGATTTTTTCAAAAGAAATGGAGAAGAACTGCCAGGGACAGATCATTATGGCAGAGGTTGTACAGAATGTCGTTGCGGAGATGTCTACTCATGCAGGGACTCTTCGTTGAATAGTGACTACAAGGTATCCAAGGTAAAGGTACCCTGGGCAACAGCAATCATGTTTTGCCCCTTTGCAGTGCAGCCAATAAAACCTGCTCTCCCTTGAGGTTGGGGATTCTCCTGCAATGAGCCCAAATGGCTCCCTATTTGTGTAACATGACTCTCCCTCAACAGTGCAGGGCCTTCTCACTGGCAAGGTTTAATGTTTTGCCCTCTGAGCTCCTATTTGGGAGATACAATAAAATTCCATATGTTGATAGGTCATGTCCTTGCGGGGCCAAACGTATTGAATCAGTTATCCACCTTCTCTTCTACTACCCTTTTTACAAGGAAATCTGTCTCAACTGCCTAGATCCTATTTTAACCAAATTTAGCAAACTCTCAGACTCCTCTAGATTGCTGCTTCTCGCTCCACCGATTACATGGACCGAGTAACTACCTTTCTGTCAGGTGCCATCCTGACTGACTTCAACCACTCGGCGGGAGTTGATGATCCTTGATTTTACATATTCTGGTTGTGCTACTCATTGTTTTAACCATTTTTATACCCCTTGCATTTGTGGTGCTGTTGTGGTACCAATGAAGGTTTTATGAAAGTTATGCAAGACAGGATCTGCTCCTGTGAGACCAAATGAGCCAAAACGGTTATTCATGTTCATTTCTATTGCCCATAGTTTGTTGAAATCTTCCTTAAAATTTTAAACCCCTTTTGACAAATGTTAGCGGACTTCCAGATTCATCCTGTTGCTTCTTTTAAACAATGATTCTACTGATTTTATGGATAGAGTGGCTGCTTTTTTTAAAATGTGTGCTATTAGACTCTACCCTAGAAGTAGGAGTAGTTGATCCCAGGTTCCCCATCATTTTATTTGTACCACACTTTGGTGTATCAACTGCCTGTGATGCTTTTGACATTGTAGGACTGGTTGTAAAGCCAATAAACGTTTTTTGAATTTGATTTGAACCCTGTTTTGCCAACTAATCTTTCTCACTCTAGGTCGAACCAAAGGAATTAAGCATAGTTCTCACTGATTGCACAACGCCAGAATTTGGCTACACATTTCAGGCAGTATGAATGGCTGGCAAATCAATCCTAATCTGCCTTTGTATGAAAAGGAACTCTTTTTTTCTCCCTGAAAAAAAAATCTCCCTTTTTATGGAATAGGGTGTGAAGTAACTGCCAGGCCTATCCATTACCAAACTAAATATTTGCTTCAGTGAGTAGCTACTCCATGGGGAATGAGATGGCTGTGAATGGTATTTTTGAAACCTAATGTTCTTGAATCCAGTCCATTCACTGTTGGAGCCATTAGAAGTTACTGTATCACCATCTGTTGTCTGTTTTGATGGCTCCTTTGAATTCAGACATTTTCAGCCAGCTTTTTTTTTTTAAAGGAGTCAAGATCAATTCCACCCATAGAACCAACATCAATCTTACTAATACAATTTGTGATCTATTTGCTGGGAAAAAGAAGCCTCTCGTATACAGTGTAAAGGGCCTGGCAATCAAAGACTTGTATTTTGTTTTTCATATTGTCTTTTAATGGAGTACACAGAACAAGGCACCTCAAAGATTGTGCTATATTTGAACCACAATTGGGTGTACCCTGGTAATGGCTAATCTTTCTCACACTAGGTCAGGTGAAGAGAGCTGCACAATGAACCCACCAAATGGTGGCTTCATTCTGCCAGTTTCATGTCTGGCCTAGACATAGAAGAAGAAGAAGAAGAAATGTCTTGTAATTTTATTCTGTTAAAAAATAAAATCATTCTTTTTGCTAGTACTCCTGTGAAAATCTTAGTGTCTTAATTTATTAAAGAGATAGGTCTATAAGCTTCAGGATCTATTGGATATTTATTGGATTTAAAATTAAGATAATTAAACAATTTTCTCAAGATAATAGGATGTCTTCCCCTAGATTATCATATTAAAAAGAGACTTTAATTTAGATCTCAAAACGTTTCTAAAAATGTTATACTACTCTAGTCCAAACCCATCATTCCTGGAGTCTTACCTACTTCTAATACATTAATAATTTTCAGTATCCATCTCAAATATGTTGTTTTATCAAATGTTCATCTATCTTTTGAAGTTTCATTTTCATATGTTTCCCCAATATACAGGTATTCATTAATTGTCCCCATAGAAGTCTTCTCACCAATTGTTGTGTTCTGTAAAGCTGTGCCTTTAACAATGTACCTAGCCATGTGGTAACAATGTAACCTTTCTGTGTGCAACATTATAACCTTCAGCTGTATCAATGTAAACCTGATAAGGGGATGCGAGCTAGTGACCACTAGATGGCAATAGCGAGCGTCCAGCTCTCATGGCTCAGATTCACCTGGATCAGCAGCGCGGGAAGATTCCCACCACCTCTTCACCTGGACAAGAAGGGCGTGACCTTCTACGACGTCACGCAGGCAGCAACCAATAGTCTGTCGACGAGCCACATTCAAATGTATAGCCAGCTGCATATATTGAGCTACCCATCCGCCATTACCACATGTTCCTCCGGATCATCATGCAATAAACCTGTGTTAAGCCAACCCTTCGGCTGTTTCATTGTCTTTGGTCCCTTACACTAAATTGGCAACGAAGGTGGGATCATGGCAGCCCACGGGACCAAGACATGCGCCGGTTTCGAAATCAGGAAACCGGGCGACTGGGAGATCTTCGAAATGGACTTCCAGGCAGCACTGATTGAGTCCGAAGTCACGGAAGAGGCAAAGAAAAGGGCCATCTTCACCAGGATGCTCGGACAAGAAACTAAAAGGACCTTGGTGGACCTGATCGCACCGAGGAGGGTGAGCGAATTCAAGGCCAAGGAACTCATGCAGATGCTGCGTGAGCACGTCCGACCCGCCACGGCGATGTTTCCCGCTCGGAGTGCGTTCTGGAGGCGAGTCCAAGCGCCCGGGGAGATGGTCGCCGCATTTGTGGCGGCCCTGCGGCTGGCGGCCGGCCCGTGCAAATGGGAGAATGTCAAAATCACCCTCCGGGACTGTGTGCTGTGCGGCCTGAACAACGCCGAAACCCAGCGCACATTAATGAACCAAGAGCCGCCTCCCACGTTGCAGGAGGTCATCAGAGCGGCACAGGCCGCGGAAGCTACAAAGGCTGGGGTACAAGAACTCCAGGACTGGCGGCCGAGGTCGAGCAAGGCAGAGACTCCGGTGCATGCAGCCCGGCGAGCTTCGAGGTCGTCCGCAGAGAGCAGCGACGACGAGGACGTCCGGAGGGTCCGGAAAGAGAGCCGGTGGTGCGACGGCTGTGGAGCGGCCCACGACCGCGTAAAATGCCCGTTTCGGAAGGCCGAGTGTCACAACTGCGGCCGCCGCGGGCACATCGCCAAGGTGTGCAGGAAGAGGCGCGAGACCCGGAGAAGCTCGGCAGACCGTTCCGCCGGACAAGACCGCTCAAGGAGACCCAAGGACGGCGCTCTGGCCACGCGGAAGCAGGACGGCGTGGGCCGCATCTCCGACGGCAGCGAGGACGACGCCCCAGTATTCAGCGTGTCCGTAGGACACCCCCGCTACTTTGTTGAGGTACTAGTTCAAGGGGTTCCCATTAGAATGGAAATTGACTCGGGGTCCTCATATTCAATCATTTCCCAGAGGGAGTTTTTGAGAATTGCCCCCCACAGGCGACCCAAGCTCAAAGCATTGAGGTCCACACTACGGGACGTGCAAGGGAACAGCATTCCAGTGTTGGGGGTTGGGGAATTTCAGGTTAAATTCAAGAAGCACGCCGCGTCTCTCCCTCTAGTCGTGCTTAAAGGGGGAGATTGCAGCCTCCTCGGGACTCAATGGTTCCAGCCCCTGGGTTTGTTTATAGGGGGGGTGCACGCCGTTGGGATGCACGCCATTGGGACTGACCCGATTCAGGAGGTGTGCGAGGCGCACCCCGAAGTTTTCAAAAAGGGACTGGGGAAATTCAAGGGGCCCCCAGTGACATTCGACCTGGACCCGGAGGTCCGCCCAATTCGACTCAAACCACGCCGGGTGCCGTTCGCACTCAAGGACAAGATAGAGGCAGAACTGGACAAATTGGTGGGCCAGGGAATCCTTGTGCCTGTTGATTCTGCGGAGTGGGAAACTCCAATTGTAACCGCACTAAAGGCCAATGGGGAGGTCCGCATATGCGCCGATTACAAGTGCACCATCAACAAGGCGATCCGCCCGAATGCGTATCTGGTGCCGGTAGTCAGCCATCTGCTGGCCAGGTTACACGGGGGAAAGTGTTTCGCTAAGCTCGACTTAGCACAGGCCTACCAGCAGCTTACAGTGTCCCCTGCCGCAGCTGCTGCGCAGACCATAGTCACCCATAAGGGGGCGTTCCAGGTGATGCGCCTTCAGTTCGGCGTAAATTCGGCGCCTGGAATTTTCCAGTCACTCGTGGAACGCCTCCTGAAGGGGCTAGAGGGGGTGTTGCCTTATTTTGATGACGTGTTAATAACGGGGGGGAGTCGGGTCGAATTGGCCAAGAGGTTGGGGAAGGTCCTGACAATATTCGAAAGAGCGGGGTTGAGACTGCGAAGGGACAAATGCGTCTTCTTCGCGACCGAGGTTGAGTTCCTAGGGTTTTGTGTGACTCCTGAGGGGATAAAACCATCCAAATCCAAGGTGGCCGCCATTAAGAAAGCCCCCCGCCCCACCTCCAAGCCCGAGCTGCAGTCGTTCCTAGGGCTGCTCAACTTTTACCACTCCTTCCTCCCCCGGAAAGCAGCAGTTGCTGAACCGCTACACAAACTGCTAAAAAAAGACCAGACATGGAAGTGGGGCGATGACCAAGAAAGGGCATTTAGTGAACTAAAAAGTCTCCTAGCGTCTGATGCCATACTGACCCATTTCAACCCCAAACGCCCGGTAGTCCTGACCTGTGATGCATCCCCGGTGGGGGTGGGGGCGGTGCTGTGCCACGTGCTGGAAGACGGAAGGGAGGCCCCGATAGCGTTTTACTCCAGGTCCCTGTCCCAAACGGAGAGAAATTACGCACAGACAGACAGGGAGGCACTAGCGATAGTTGCGGGGACGAAAAAATTTCACGATTTTCTGTATGGCCACCCCTTCACCATTGTAACGGACCACAAGCCCCTGCTAGGCATTTTTACCGCAGATAAGCCCACGCCACAGATCCTGTCCCCGAGGATGCTCAGGTGGGCTATTTTTCTCAACGCGTACCAGCATGCGTTGGTCTACCGGCCCGGGAAAGAGATCAGCCATGCGGACGCCCTATCAAGGTCTCCCCTCCCCCTGACGCCCAGCCAGGTGAGCAAGGGGGAGCGAGACCATCAGGTTCTTATGATAGAGGTGCTGGATTCGCCCCCCGTAATGCCCGCCGACATTGCCAAAGCGACTGAGAAGGACAAGACGTTAGCGGCAGTTAGCTCCTGGGTGCAGAAAGGGTGGCCGGCGTCCTCCCCAGCGGAGGAGTTCGCCCCATTTTTCAGGAAAAAGTTAGAGCTGTCCCTAGAGAGGGGGTGCCTCTTGTGGGGGCAGCGGGTGGTGATTCCCATTTCCCTTCGGCCGCGGGTGCTCAAACTGCTGCACGTCAGCCACCCCGGCATCGTGCGATCCAAGGCGCTGGCCCGGAGTTACTTCTGGTGGCCCCAGTTGGACGCCGACATCGAGCACATGGTCAACACTTGTGAAAGTTGCCAATGCTCCAGACCAGAGGAGGCCCGCCTTCCCCACAGGGAATGGGACACGGCTAAGGGGCTGTGGTCCCGGGTGCACATTGATTTCGCGGGCCCGTTCAGAGGCACCCTGTTTCTTCTTGTCGTGGACGCCTTCTCCAAGTGGTTGGAGGTTATCCCAGTCATGAGCACCTCCTCGGCCCAGACCATTAAGCATTTGCGGAGGCTCTTTTCCACGTTCGGCATACCCGACACATTAATTAGCGACAACGCTAGTTGTTTCACGTCCTCCGAGTTTAGGGCATTCATGGAGATTAACGCCGTTCGGCATATCACCTCCGCCCCGTTTCACCCAGCCACCAATGGTCAAGTAGAGCGCCTCGTCCGCACCACGAAGGACGCGTTGCGGCGCATGGGCCCCGGGGATCTGAACCTACAAGTGTGCCAGTTTCTGCTAGGGTACAGGGTGACCCCGTTGGCGTCAGGATACTCCCCCGCAGAGCTCTTAATGCGTAGGAAACTGACCACCATCCTTACGAGGCTAGACCCCACGAGGGTAGAGGACAAGGGAAGGAACATTGGGCTAGAGGCCACGAAGAGTTTCAGTGTAGGCGCCCCCGTGCATTGCAGGAATTACGCGAGCACGGGCCCAGCCTGGGTACCGGGCGTAGTTGTGGAGCAAACCGGCCCCATGTCGTACCGCGTGGAAACCAGCACAGGGCTCCTGTGGAGGCGGCACGCGGACCAGCTCCGACGCAGGGTCCCCGTTGAGCAGGGCGCAGACCAAACGGAGAAAAAATCAGCGTTAGGGTTCTCCCCCACCCGTTCAGCCCAAGGGGGAGGGAAAGGGGGCTGCGGACCCCCACCAAGGGGGGAGGGGGAAAGGGGGGATGTTCTCGTAGATATCCTGGGGGATTTTTCTGAGGAGGAGGAACCCGACCCCATACATATCTCGCGGAATTCCCCCACAAATGCGGATACCCCAACTGAGTTAGAATTTGATTTTCAGGACCGGGGGAGTTTTTCAGAGTGGTCCCCCACCCGTCCAAGCGAGAAGAGGGGTTTTTCGTTAGCCCCGATCGCCCCCGGTCTGCCCACAATGGAGTTTTTCCCTTCCCCGAAGGCCGCCAAACCGCGGGAAGCCACTAACGAGCCTCCCTCTCCCATTACAGGACAAGAAACCGGGGAACAAAGAAGCAGTAGCGCCCCCGGGGGGTCAGCCCTCATCACGGCCCAAACGCACATGTAATAAGCCATCTTGGCTGAGAGACTTCGTCTCATCCTAGGAGGGAGGGATGTTGTGTTCTGTAAAGCTGTGCCTTTAACAATGTACCTAGCCATGTGGTAACAATGTAACCTTTCTGTGTGCAACATTATAACCTTCAGCTGTATCAATGTAAACCTGATAAGGGGACGCGAGCTAGTGACCACTAGATGGCAATAGCGAGCGTCCAGCTCTCATGGCTCAGATTCACCTGGATCAGCAGCGCGGGAAGATTCCCGCCACCTCTTCACCTGGACAAGAAGGGCGTGACCTTCTACGACGTCACGCAGGCAGCAACCAATAGTCTGTCGACGAGCCACATTCAAATGTATAGCCAGCTGCATATATTGAGCTACCCATCCGCCATTACCACATGTTCCTCCGGATCATCATGCAATAAACCTGTGTTAAGCCAACCCTTCGGCTGTTTCATTGTCTTTGGTCCCTTACACTAAACCAATATATAACTTCTGAAAACAATTCTGAAAAACCTCAATCCCCCCCCCAATCAAATTACATTTTCTTCTCCTTTCATCCATAACCAAGCCATTTAATGTTGGAATGGCAGGCCGAAAGGAAGACGCGTGGAGGCAGCCGTGTGGTGAAGTCCAGCCCCGACCAGAGTTGGGGTAGATATTTATTACCCTGCCTGGGGATTGTGACACGTGCCTAGGGCACTCGTGCCACCCCTGTACAGAAGGCTTGCGTACATGGCATTTTCTGGTGGTCCAGCTATAATGCCAGCTCTTGGAAGTTGCCCTGTGGTTAATGGACAACCCGCACTTAATTGCCTTGGGCTGGTGAAACCCATTGTTCCTGCCCTAATCTCGGAGTCTATGTGTATTGACCCCAGGAATCTAACTTTGTCCCCTGTTTGTCACGACCTGTTTGCCCTGCTCTATTTGCCCTCAGCCTGGGTTATGGTTCATCTCTAACTAGCCTGCTTTTCTTTCCCAATTTCCTCTCCAGCAGAGCCCTGTTGGTCCCCGGGTCTGTTGCCGCCGAGTGAACCCCTGAGGAGAGGTTTAATTGCCAATTATTCCTGTGGGCAACCCACATTTCCCCTTCCTTTATTATTTAAGTCAGCCTGGCTGAGGGCACGATAGATGTGGGGCATGATTTGTTTGGGTGTGAATGTTTCTCGGGGTCTTTGCCATGGGGTGCACATTGACAAGAGTGATGGAATGCATTGCACAAAGCAGCAGAGCATAATCCCCACTACTATGATAATAGCTATGGTCTGTCTCAACTCCAGAAATATTATTTCTTCTTCCTTCTTCTTATTTTATTTTTATTTTTGTCTTTTAAAATTATGTGCTTCCCTAATATTACTTCCTCTCTTTACTGCATTCATACTATTCTATGTAATACTCTTGTTATAATTTCCCCTTTATTCAATTCTGTATATTTCCATCATTTTTTTCATCTTTTGGCTAATCTATGACCATAATTAATTCCTATATCAATGTTCAATCAGGAATGAACAGGTATCCTTATAATACCTAAATTAATATTAAACACTCTCAAACCTTTAGATACAAGTATATAATCTGTCCTAGAATAACTTATATGAATTGAAAAATAAAAAGTAAATTTATTTGTATCTCCCTTCAACTTCTCCCCAAACATCTTTCAAATCTGTTCTTACCATCTTATTCAAAACTGTAGTATTATTAGTCTTTTACTTAGTGGTAGGATTTGACTTACCCTTCTCTTTATCCATTAAAATCTTCTGCCATTATCACATATCCCTTACATATTTATTTGAATTCTTTGTATATTTCTTCTTCTTTTTAAATATGATTTCAGTTTGGAATAAGCATAGATAAATATTTAATTCAGTTTCCCCACAATAGTAAGTGGTAGAATTAGACAAAACCCAAGAAAAATTAAAAAGAAAGACAGAGTATAAATGTAGCCACCCAGAACACAATTGAGAAAACACTTAACAAGCAGGACTGCAAACTGGAAAAAACAGCCATCAGCTTCCAACCACTAGGCAATATTATTAATTTGGCTTCACTTGGCTTCACTTAGTGGGTAGACGAAAGTTTATTCTCTAATCACTGGTAGGTATTTGCCCCAGTTCTGTTTAACCTCTTTTCCAGCCATACAGAGACTCTTGAGTTTCAAGAGATGTGGGAGGAGGAAATGCTGAAAACCTGGCAGTCCCTTTTCTCATGAGTTGGGAAAGGGTGGAATTCCAAGGGTGGGATTTGAAGGTTACACTCTGGGCATGTGTTTGCATCCTGTATTTTGCAGCTACTTTAAAGAAGCAGACCTGGCATGGACATCTGCCATAATGTTTGGGACATTCATATCCCCCCCCCCCCACACACACACACATTATCCACAATATATCCGTGCACAACCTGATGAAGACTGGCATAGGATGAATGAAACCTAGCTAATTTCTGATTTTTTACTAGTAAAAATTTATCACTTGACCTTGCTTTTGTATTGTGTAAGATCTATCTATCTATCTATCTATCTATCTAACTATCTATCTATCTATCTATTTTCTTTCTTTCTCCCTTCCTTCCTCTCTCTCTCTTTCTTTGTAATATACTTGTTGCCCATAAATAT
The DNA here is from genome assembly GCA_035047305.1 of Bradypodion pumilum. Taxonomy (NCBI): domain Eukaryota; kingdom Metazoa; phylum Chordata; class Lepidosauria; order Squamata; family Chamaeleonidae; genus Bradypodion; species Bradypodion pumilum. The sequence goes on along the minus strand of JAWDJD010000003.1, from coordinate 242,961,698 downwards.
TTGAATATACAACAGATTTTCCATTAATGTGAGCCAAGGAAGGTTATGGGGCCATTTTTTTATAACAGGGATCCTCAACCTCCGGCCACGGGCCAGATCTGGCCCGTGGCACCATTCTATCCAGCCAGTGCCCTTGCTCCAGCCACCATTTCTGCTGCCACTGGCACTGGCACCTCAATCCTTGTCCCCTCTGCTTGGCTTGCCGAGTCCCCAGTGGTGCCCCATAGCAGGGCAGATGTTGTAAGAAGGCTTACAACATCTGACCTGCTACTGAGCACCATTAGGGACATGCTAAGCCAATTGGAGGGGACAAAGATTGAGGTGGCAGTGGCGGAAGTGGCAGCTATCTACAGCCACCCGCATCTTTCCCAGGGGCTGCTCTGGCTGAGAGTGGCTTTTCCAGCAGATGCACATGTCCACCCGCATCTTTCCCAGGGGCCACTTTGGCCAAGCGTGGGCAAGATGGACAGCCAGGACCCCTCCTTCACCTACACCGTGCAGCTCCTCCAAGCCAGTAAGCAGGGAAGCGGTGTGTGTGGGAGTGTTGGGGGCTCATTGTGGTCCCGCTGCCACCAGTGGCAGTGGTGGTGGGAGTGTCAGGGGAATCAGGGTGGTGCTTCTTCTGGGGGTGGTGGTGGGAGTGTTGGGGAATCAGGGCAGCAACGGGACAACCCCAAGCCTGCCCCCACTCCCCTCCACCACTGGGCCTAGCAATAGTTTGAGGGGGCATGAACTGGCCCCTGGCTTAAAAAGGTTGAGGACCCCTGCTTTAGAAGATCTTCTTTAATTGTGTGGTATGGCAAAGTTATTCATTGTCAAATTTCAAGCCATCTTCACCAACAACAGTGCATCCATGCAAATTAACTCCATAAGTATCTATATTCAGTATTCTGTTGCTTTGTCTCTATCTCAACTGTGATTGCCATCATGATAAATCAGCACAAAATGATATGGCTGTGAAGAAAAGCAGTCTCCCTACTTTCTCCTTGGCTGTCCCAGATCTCCAGCTTCATAGTATTTTGCTTGTTATTGTTGGCTGGATTCTGTACCTTCTTTGAATGGCAGGTGACCAGTAGAGGGTGAGGGACACTGAAAACATTCAGTAGAATTAACTCAATTTTACAGCCACAAAATGTAGAATTCAGTTATGTGGGCCTTAACAAAATCAGAGGAAGAAAAACTGGCAGTAACCCAAACAGCAATGGAAAGATGGATGTGCAGAGTAACAATCAAAGATAAGGTCAGCAATAAGGAATTATGCAAAAGAACCGGACTGCGTGATATGGTTGATGAACTATATGTGGCAAAAAGAAGATGGGCAGGCCATATTACCCACCTATTGGCTAACAGACCACTAGACAGACTCTGAAAACGATGGGATGAGCTGATGGTAAAGCTGTTTGGCCAGAGATGGAAACAGAACGCAAATGACAGAACATTCTGGAGTTCAGTTAATTTGTGCTTAAATAGATAAGTGATGACAAATCAATATTGGATTGGAAAATGTAGAAACCAGGTTAGAGTTCATTCCAGTAGCAGTGATCCTTTTTTCTAGGATGCTGTCCATCATTAATATTTAGCATAGCACATTAATGCAAGGCCAAGATTTTGTATGAACATACTCAGCAGTTTCCTAGACAAGGACAGGGCACATGGAGAACTACACTTGCAGCAAGTGCAAGCTGGTTGCACTACTAGAAGAGAAGGTCCAGCAGCTAGAGGCCCGCATATCTAACCACCAACAAATTAAGGAGCTTGAGCTGTTCTTGGACAGAGCGGAGCAGACTATGCTGGACAAAGAAGAGACAGGGCACAGTTCTGAGGGAGAAGGCCCTTCACTAACTCAGGAGGGAGATGGTTGGAGGAATGTGACTCAAAGGAGGAGAAGAGTAGGGGATCACTCTGAGAGTCTGAAATTACAGAATAAATTTGAGGCTCTTTCCCTTATCACACCTGACGAAGAACACACAGAGGAACAGCTGGTTCCACCTGATGATCTCTCCTTCATCACACTTGATGAGATCCAGGAAGATGAACATCAGGAACAAACTGAGGTTCTCTCCCTTAATATGGTTGATGAGGTGCATGTAGATGAACAGATTGCAGGAGAGAGGCTCCTTGTACTAGGCGATTCAATAATTAGAAATACAGAGAAATGGATTTGTGATGCACATGATAACCGTATGGTGACTTGCCTGCCAGGTGCAAAAGTTGCAGACATCACAAGAAATCTAGATAGATTGTTAGAGAGAACTGGGAACGAGCCAGTTGTCATGGTACACGTTGGTACTAATGATGTTGGGAAGGCCAAGCGGTCTGTCCTGGAAGCCAAATTTAGGTTGTTAGGAAGAAGATTGAAGTCCCGGACTTCCAAGGTAGCATTTTCAGAAGTGCTGCCTGTCCCTCGTGCAGGACCTACCAGGCAGGCAGAGCTCAGAAGCCTCAATGCGTGGATGAGGCGGTGGTGTCAAGAGGAGGGCTTCAGATTTGTCAGGAACTGGAGAACATTTTGGGACAAGCCAAATCTGTTCAGGAGGGATGGGTTGCATTTAAACCATGATGGGACCAGATTGCTGGCACTCAACATCAAAAAGGCTGCAGAGCAGCTTTTAAACTGATAACTGGGGGAAAGCCGACAGGAGCTGGGCAGCATCCGGTTCGGGAAAGTGTGTACTTGAGTAGTGAGGAGGATGCAAAAATTACTGAGCAGAGCAAGGAGCTAGTCACTAGCATTCTAGCAGAAGGATGCAAGAGGCAGTCTAACAATGCAACTGGACACAAAAGACTGTGTCAGAAATGCATATATAAATGCTTGTATACAAATGCCAGAAGCCTCCGGAACAAAATAGGGGAGCTGGAATACTTAGAAATAGATAAAAATATTGATATTATTGGTATCACTGAAACCTGGTGGACGGATGATAACCAATGGGATACAGTTATCCCAGGCTACAAACTGTACAGGAAGGATAGGAAGGGGCAAACAGGAGGTGGTGTAGCCTTGTATGTCAAACAAGTGATAAAATCTTATGAATTGGAATATCTAGGTGATTTAGAGTCACCATTAGAAGCTCTGTGGGTAAGAGTACCAGGCCACAAGGATGGTCTACCAGTAGGCATATACTATCGGCCTCCGACCCAAACTCTTGAGGGAGACTGGCAGTTGGAGAATGTTGTAAAGGAGGCATCCAGGAAGGGAAGCCTGGTTATAATGGGGGACTTCAATTACCCTCACATAGACTGGGTGAACTGTTGTTCAGCACATGATAAAGAGATAAAGTTCCTAGATATGCTCAATGATTGTTCCCTGGGACAGATGGTTGAAGACCCAACTAGAGGTACAAGAATCCTTGACTTGATCCTGAGTAATACTCAGGATCTGGTGCAAGATGTTAATGTGACTGATCCAATAGGGAACAGTGACCACAACTCAATTATGTTTAACTTGATCATAGACCGCAAGTCACTGATACAATCTAACACAGAGACCTTAAATTTTCAAAAAGGAAATTTCCCAAAGATGAGGAAACTAGTAAAAAAGAAACTGAAAGGGAAAATTGAGAGAGTCCAAACACTCCAAGTGGCATGGAGGCTGTTTACAAAAACAATAACAGAGGCCCAATTGGAATGCATACCCAAAAGGAAAAAGGGCACTGCCAGGTCCAAGAGGACTCCAATGTGGCTTACAGGAGCTGTTCGGGAAGTGATCAAGAGCAAGAAAAGCTCATTTAGAAGATGGAAGGCTTGTCCAAATGAGGACAGCAGGCAGAAACATAAATTCTGGCAGAACAAATGCAAGGCAACAATCAGGAAAGCAAAGCAAGACTTTGAGGAGCGTATAGCTAAAAATACTCAGAGGAATAACAAAGACTTCTTTAAGTACATTAGAAGTAAGAACCCAACTAGGAAGGCCATTGGACCATTAGATGACAATGGAAGGCAAGGGGTTATTAAAGAGGAAACAGAGATTGCAGAGAGACTCAATGAATTCTTTGCTTCAGTATTCACTGAAGAAGATAGAGACCACATGCCCAAAACAGAACCTATCTTCGTAGGGAGGGAAACCGAAGAATTAAGCAAGATAGAAATAACCAGGGAGGAGGTCCTTGCATGTCTTGTTAAGCTAAACACTAACAAATCCCCAGGACCAGATGGCATCCATCCACGAGTTCTCAGGGAACTTAAAGATGAAATTGCTGATATCCTAGCCAAAATATATAATCTTTCCCTCAAATCAGGCTTTGTGCCTGATGACTGGAAGGTAGCGAATGTAACACCAATTTTCAAAAAAGGATCCAGGGGTGATCCAGGAAATTACCGGCCTGTCAGTTTGACATGTGTCCCAGGTAAAGTGATGGAAACCATCCTAAAAGATAGAATTAATAGGTACATAGAAGAGGAGGCGCTGCTAAAGGAGAGTCAACATGGCTTTTGCAAGGGCAAATCATGCCTCACTAATCTGTTGGAATTTTTTGAGAGTGTCAACAAGCATGTGGATAAGGGGGATCCAGTTGACATTGTTTATCTGGACTTTCAGAAGGCTTTTGACAAGGTCCCACACCAAAGGCTCTTGAATAAACTTACCAGTCATGGAATAAAGGGACAGGTCTTGTCCTGGATCAGCAACTGGCTAAGGGACAGGAAACAGAGGGTAGCACTAAATGGACACTTCTCCAAGTGGAGGGAAGTAAAGAGTGGGGTCCCCCAAGGTTCAGTACTGGGACCCCTGCTTTTCAACCTCTTCATAAATGATCTAGAGGTAGGAGTAAAAAGCAAGGTAGCCAAATTTGCTGACGACACTAAATTATACAGGGTAGTGAAAACTGTGAGAGATTGTGAAGAGCTCCAGAGGGATCTCTTGACACTGGGGGAGTGGGCAAAACAGTGGCAAATGAGCTTCAACATCAGTAAGTTCAGAGTGATGCATGTTGGGGCAAAAAACCCCAATTACATTTATAAACTGATGGGGTCTGAACTCTCTGCGACAAACCAGGAAAGGGACCTTGGTGTCCTGGTGGACAGCTCAATGAAGGTGTCAACCCAGTGTGCCTCAGCAGTGAAAAAAGCAAACTCAATGTTAGGGATCATTAGGAAGGGTATAGAAAATAAGTCAGCAAGTGTCATTTTGCCTCTTTATAAATCTATGGTGAGGCCCCATCTGGAATACTGTGTACAGTTCTGGTCGCCATACCTCCAGAAGGATATTATGGAGTTGGAGAAAGTACAGAGGAGGGCAACCAGAATGATTAGGGGACTGGAACACCTTCCTTACCATCTGAGGCTGCAATGGTTGGGCCTTTTCACTCTTGAACGACGGCGTCTAAGAGGTGACCTGATTGAAGTTTATAAAATCATGCACGGTGTGGACAAAGTGGATAAGGAACAACTGTTTTCCCTATCGCACAACACTAGAACTAGGGGACACTCCATGAAACTTTTGGGTACTAGTTCTCAAACAAATAAGAGAAAGTACTTTTTCACCCAGAGGATTACTGGTCTATGGAACTCCCTGCCAGAAGAAGTGGTGACAGCTGTCAGTCTTGACAGCTTTAAGAAAGGATTAGACAAGTTCATGGAGGACAAGGCTATCAATGGCTATAATTATGGCTACCTAAGGACAACCTCCGGGTTGGAGAGATAGGCAGGATATCTCTCAATGCCATTTCCAGGGAATCCTAAGCAGGTGAAGGCATCTCCTTGGGAATACCCTGAAGGAAATGGTGAGCCACTGTGTGAGACAGAATGCTGGACTGGATGGGCTGTGGCCTGTTCCAGCAAGGCTGTTCTTATGTTCTTATGTTCTTATGTAATTCCAAATATTGTTGCAGAGCTGAGTTTGCAGGCGCCCAGCTTTTGCCATATCGGTTCATTGAATACCACACTATAATGATTTGGAGCATTGGGTTGCAGTCTTATCAGGTTTCTTATGATGAATTCCATTCTCTGAAACTAAAGAAAAGGATCAAGGAACAGTATAGGAAAATGATTAGAACAATTAGATTGAAATCTAGGAGCTCCAGTTTCTAGTCCCAGTTGATCCTTGAAAACTCAGCAAAAGAGCTTGGGCCAGTTCTTGCCCTCTCCTTCTCATCTCTACTTCATAGGCTTGTTGTAAGAATAAAATGGGAAGGAAGAGTGCTATGCACATCTCTTTTTCCTCATCAGAGGAATGAGATAAAATATATGTAACTAACAAGTATTTTTGTCAAAGTCCTTGATAGCAAATAATGAAATTTGTGCAGGCAAATTGACAAGATAGGCAAAAACTGGAGGAAGGGAAACAGAAGCTTATAGTCAAGGGGAAAAGAAGGGGAGAATAAATTAGCTCTCTGATATTTTTTTAAAAGAACCCTAAAGGAAATTCTGAGCTGAAACAAGGCAGTGTTCTTCTTCTGTGCCTATGCCAGACGTGAAACTGTCAAAATAAAGGCACCTTTGGGGAGTTCATTTTGTAGTTCCTGTCACCTGACCTAGTGAGAGAAAGATTAGCTGGCAACACAAGGTTGCCATTACCAGGGTACACCTGACTGTGGTTCAAAAATACCACAAACTTCATGTTGTAAGTTGGGTTGCTGCATTGACATGGCAAGGCAGTCTGAGAAGGGATTAAAAGTTATCCCAGGTCATTTTTGCTTGCAGAAGAAAACGTGGAGCTAAAAAGAAAGTGCAGATGGTTGCTAAAGGAAGCATAAGTTCTATCTCATTGCTTGAGACCTGCATATGTTGGGGACCTTTCTGCTGTGACCTCCCCACAGCCAGCCACATAGCTTGCAAGATTCCAAGATTCTCCCTTTTTCAGACATGCTGGCTGGGGTGGGTGCATGTGGGAGCTGTTGCTCAAAAGGGAACTTGACCAAGCTCTGCTGAGCTTGTCTTGTTTTGTTTTGAGCCACCAAAACCTGACAATTTATGGCTAGGGAAGACAGGAGCATTTGCATGTTTCATGGCCTGACTAGTTTGTTATCTTAGTTCAAGGTTCCTCAAACATGGCTCTCCAGGTGTTCTTGGACTTAAGTTACCAGAAACCCAAGTCAACACACCTGCTGATCAGGGCTTCTGGGAATTGAGGTCCAAGAACATCTGAAGAGCCAGGTTTGAGGAACCCTGTTCTGGTCTAACAACCCCTTCATTTACTAAACATATCCAGTCTTTGTATTATACATTCAAAGGAGGGATGCAAATAATATCTGTCACACTTATGCTTTCCAGGCTGCATTACATGCTTTAGATGTCAGTTAAAGGTAACACCTGGGAGTTGAGGGCAGTAGAGACAACAGCAGTGGAACAACTTGTAGATTGAGCTGGAGCTATCACCCCAAAGATTGGGGGTCAGGGTGGGAGGTGAGGAAGTCCACCTATCTTGGTCATGATCTGCCCATGCAACAGTTTCATCTTTTTCTGTTACACAGAGTTGATAGAGTGTACATTGATCCATACAAACATAACAGAGATACAAGTACAGTGGAACTCCAGATAACGACAGCACCGGATAAGGACAAATACACATAATGATACATTTGTTATGCACCATATGATGCTCTGCATAATGACAAAAAAACACCAAAAAAGTCATTATGTTGGGAATTTGGTATCGATGCTCCGGATAATGACGTTTTGGGCTTTTTCCCCTGTCCTTATGCGGAGCATCTCCCATAAGGACTGCAGAGTGTCAAAATCCGGATAACAACATGACTTGTGGAACCAAGTTTTGTCTTTATTCGGAGTTCCACTGTAAATGAGTCAAGGGATGGAGGTATAAAATATAGCAGGGTTCAATAGATGTATAAACCAGGAATTATTATTAAAGATAACAGCTGTGAATCATCAATCATGCCTCTTTCTATCTTTCATACACAGGGAGACAGAAACACACAGCGAGATCTTATCTCGATTTAGCAAACCATGGAGGTCTTTTTCTTAAGGACTTTAAAAGATAGATTCTCTTTCTTTCTCTCACACACTATTTCTTTTTCTAAAATACATACAAACATTCAGAAAAGAATTGGAGACAATGCTTGGGAACTATAAAATATTGACCATTTTCCAAACTCTGGTGTCTTGTTGATTATAAGGCACCTTCGGTCACAAAACAAAAGAGGAGCATTTTCATCTGCACGTAATAGCATAGTATTGATTGTGGACGATCAATGTAAAATTACATAACTCACTGGCCTCGGCTTTGTGCATCAGCCATTCCCTAAAAGCATTTTGATTTCAGCCTCTCAGCAAGAGAAATCACATTTTGTGCTCTCAAGCTTGGCTCCACGGGAATTCAGTCTACCATGTGATCTTCAGAAAAAGGGGGTTACAGATTGGACATTAAGGGAAATAATCTGTTAAATGCCCATAAAAGTTTATTTGACTGTTTTAGCAATTCAAGGCTTGACAGAACGCCTTCCTCTCAATTTTTCCAGAATACATTGAAAGTAACCAAGAAATATACAGTATTTTACAAAAAATTAAAAAGGTATGTTTGCAGGCGCACCCCCCCAATAACGGACACAGACAACATTGAAAGTGGATAACAGCAAAGGGCCACATTTATTGATTCAATGCCCTAGTCCGAATTATAAATTTGTATTGGTAAAACGACCAATCATAATTCCTAAGGCAAGCAGGCCGAAGTAACACTGGTAAGGTACCACCCCAAAATTGCCAACGGCAATTGGTTACAATGTATCAAATTGTATCAATTTGTTTGTTAACAACAAACAAATTGTTGACCGTAGTCAATAACTAACTCATGACCCCACCCTCTGACGCGTATCCGTGAAATCACAGGGGTGATGCATGCTGGTTAGCAATCATCATCACCCCATCGCCTGATTCGTCGTTGACCGGACAACGTTTAACTACTTTATTCCTGTCTAGTGTTGTCCAGTCAATTGCGAACCTGCCGGATACTTGTGGGTCATACTGTTTACCTTACCAGTGCTACCCGCCCATGTGACCAAAGTCAACAGTAGGAACGAAGAAAGACCCCTATATCAAACCATAGCAACAGTGTGGGATGGGCAAAAAAGCCAGGACCCGAAGCCAATGTGGGTCCCAACCAAAAATTCCCACCCGGCCCCGAAGCGACCATAATCACACTGTTAACTAGGGAGGGGGTGGAGGGGAAAAACTTCTCCGCTCCGTCGCTGAGGCAAAATGGCAGCGCGGCTGCCTCGTGGCCACCCCTTTTATAAGGGAGCTGGCCACGCCCCTAACTACCCGGATTCTCTGTCCTGTGGGGGGGGGCCGCAAAGGGCGCGGCGGCCATTTTGGCGCCGCGCTTGCATTGCAGGCGCACCCCCCCAATAACGGACACAGACAACATTGAAAGTGGATAACAGCAAAGGGCCACATTTATTGATTCAATGCCCTAGTCCGAATTATAAATTTGTATTGGTAAAACGACCAATCATAATTCCTAAGGCAAGCAGGCCGAAGTAACACTGGTAAGGTACCACCCCAAAATTGCCAACGGCAATTGGTTACAATGTATCAAATTGTATCAATTTGTTTGTTAACAACAAACAAATTGTTGACCGTAGTCAATAACTAACTCATGACCCCACCCTCTGACGCGTATCCGTGAAATCACAGGGGTGATGCATGCTGGTTAGCAATCATCATCACCCCATCGCCTGATTCGTCGTTGACCGGACAACGTTTAACTACTTTATTCCTGTCTAGTGTTGTCCAGTCAATTGCGAACCTGCCGGATACTTGTGGGTCATACTGTTTACCTTACCAGTGCTACCCGCCACACGGAGGGGCTTCACAGAAGACCTGACGCCCCCCCCCCAGACCGTCAGCTCGGTCAACAGGCCTGCTCGCCAGTCACCCAACAGGAGGTCCATACCTCCTCGCGACAGATGGACCCCATCCCCTGCATACAAGTCACAATTTTGTAGACTAATATCGGGGTGATGACTAACCCGTCCCCACGCCCTGGTGGTGAGAAACCGCGCCACTGCCTTATTGACCGCGCGCCTAGCTCGGTCAAGGGCCAGGAGGTTAACGCCCCCTCTGTAAGAGTGGCGCGGAACAATGTCCGACCAAACCAGGGCTGTGGCAGGCCAGACATAATGCAAGTAGGCGAGGTCCTCGCAAATCGCATGCTTGAGCGATAAGCCGGTGACCTGGCCCAAATCATTGCCCCCCAAGTGGATGATTAGAATGTCAGGCGGGTCAGCCCCCAGGCCAGAAAAAAGGAAAGGCCGCAGCTCCCGCCATAACATCCCAGGCTTACCGTGCCATGAGAGACTGGCGTGGTCACCCAGTCCCAGTCGGGGTCCCCACTCTGTCGCCGCAGCGTAACGCGCTGCCCTGAGCACATAGCTGTGGCCCACCAGCCATACTGTCACCGGTGTAATACGACACCCAGGGTCTGTAAGAAAATTGAGAAAAATGAAGGTAAGGTGACTGGATTGGTACTCATGGCGGGAGTGGGCGCACATAAAACTGAAAACATTGTGAGCCCCACCTCCCCATGCTACGTATGTCAGCCCCAGAGTACCCAAAAGCAGCTGCTGTAGAGGCTGCGCCAATACGGAACGAATGTGTGCCATAACGGGCACCTGGTAGTCCCACCCTGGTGAGGGCTCTGGCTGTCACCTTCCAAAACTGAAATTTAGTAAGGGGAGACCCATCTTGGTGACAGAAAAACGGGCCGTGGTGCCAGCCACGCAGTGCCAGGTATTCATGTAGGGCACCAACCGGACAGATGTCTGCCAAAGAACACCGTAGCAGTCTTACTCCACTGCCTACGCCATGCTGATCTGTTTTGGAGGAGCGAATCCTCAACTGGGCCCAGTCTTTGGCAACATATACATCTCCGAGTTCCAGTGCCCTACCACTTGCATCCGCCTTAGACAGCATCACGAGTTCGCTGATGCGGAGCGCTCCAAAAAATGCCACCGTTGTGGCTGCATGAAAAAGGGCTGCCTCATAATGATCAAAACAGAGGCCTGGCCAGCCCCGGGCCAACTGGGTAAGAACCCCTGGGGAAATAGGGTGCCGGTCATCCGGGCAATGCCCGCGCTCGCGCACCCACCCCTCCAAAACGTGTCTCACACGGAAGTCAGAGGTGGTATCCACATGACCCCCTACTTTGGCCATAAAAGCCAACGCCGAGAGCTTGGATGCTATGGTGCGAGGTGCAAGGCCCTGTGCATGCAGGTGAACCATGAACCGCAGAACATGGTCCACCGGGATGGGCCAGGTCTCTGGCCATTGAAATCGAGTAGCAAAAGCCCTATACAAATTGAATGCTTGTTGATACGCCTTACGCGTGCGTGGCGCTAGTGACAGGCCAATCGCCCGGTTCACCTCTCCTTGCCAATAGTCCACATCTCGTCCGGGAGTGGCGAGGGAAATTCCTCCGCATCCGGGGCCAAGGCGCGGAACCGGGAGATCTGCAGGCGGGACAAAGCGTCAGCAATATCGTTATTAACCCCTGGGACATGCCTGGCCCTGAACAAGACGTTGAGGCGCAGGCAGCGCAGCACAAAATGGCGCACTAGATCCATGACCCTGGGCGATTTAGAAGTCTGTGCATTGACAATGTGCACCACGGCAGCATTGTCGCACCAGAAATGCACCACCGAATTAGCCCACTGTTCGCCCCATAGCATCAAAGCCCCCAGAATGGGAAAAAATTCCAGGTATGTGAGATCCCGCAGGCGACCTGTGCCTGCCCATGCCGGTGGCCACCCACCATAGGCCCACTTCCCATTGAAGTACATCCCATAACCCAGGGATCCTGAGGCATCAGACTGGATCTGGAAATTGGGGGATGCCAGGAGGTCAGACCTCCAAAATGAGACCCCATTAAACTCCCTCAGGAATTGCAACCAGACAAACATGTCTGCCCTGATACCCCGGGTAAGCCTGACTCTGTGGTGGGGCCTGGATAACCCTGCCATGGCGTCGCATAAGCGCCGGGCGAAAGCCCTGCCCGGTGCGACCACCCTGCAGGCAAAATTGAGGTGCCCATGTAGCACCTGCAGTTCCCTCAGGGATGCCTTACGCTTAGCCAGCAATTCCGAGATAAGGGTCACTATCCTGGACACCTTATCACCCGGTAACCTAGAAGCCTGTACTACTGTATCAATCTCAACCCCCAGGAATACTAGTTTGGTCGACGGGCCCTCGGTCTTTTCGGGCGCTAAAGGGACACCCAGTTCCTGCATTAGCGTCTGAAATGTATTGAGGAGACGTGCACACGTGTCCCAGCCCCGTTCACCCCCGAATAAAAAGTCATCCAGGTAATGGGCTACAGACCGGGACCCTGACCTGCGGACGAAAGCCCACTCTAGGAAGGTACTAAAACGCTCGAAAGCCGAGCATGATATGGAGCAGCCAAAAGGCATGGCCTTATCAAAATAATACTCCCCTTTAAATTTAAAACCCAGCAATTCAAAGTCGCCCGGGTGCACCGGCAAGAGGCGAAAAGCTGACTTAATGTCGCACTTGGCCAGCAAGGCACCCGGGCCGCACGAGCGCACCATGCGCAGCGCATGGTCGAACGATGTATACCTGACCGAACAAAGGTCATCAGGTATCGCATCGTTGACCGATCGGCCGGCTGGGTAGGACAAATGATGAATAAGGCGAAACTCACCTAGGGACTTTTTAGGAACCAAACCCAATGGTGAAACCTTAAGGTTGGGAAAAGGGGGTGCGGGAAAAGGTCCGGCGACCCTGCCCGCGTCTAACTCCTTTTTAATGCTGGCCTCGGCTACCTCCCCCCTTCCTCTGAGGGATAAAAGGTTGGGAGCATCCTGAGGAGATCTATCACCCATAAAAGGGATACGAAATCCCTGCTTAAAACCTTGGATGAGGTACTCCCTGTCCTCTCCCCTTGGGTACGATGCGAGCCAGCGCTCCAGCATGTCCACCTTAATTGGGGAGGGAGCCTTTCGGAGAACTAGCTCCATCCGTGGCAGGCTTGCCAGCCCACTGTCCACCCCTCCCTCTGCCTCGCACCCCCCCAGGCTTGGGACAAGCAGAGGCTGCATGGGGACCAGAACATGTGGGACACTCGTGCTTATACCTGCAGTTCCTCCGACTGCAGGAACCATTGGACGAGAAAGTCCAGCACAGCAGGCGGGCTGGAACCCCCTGCCCCGCCATTTGGCGGGTAACCTGCGCTGGAGCTGCTCGCTGGACCGCATGTCCACAATGGTATCTATCCCCCGGGGCAGGACGTGTGGGTGTCATATACAAGAGCCACAGTCTCTGGCACGGCTCATCCCATCTCATCTCGGGGTGCAGGGGAATCCTCATACGGAATTCCTCATCATATGCTAGCCATGAGGGGCCCGGGAAATCTACCATCGCCCTGTATATGTTGTCCAAATATGGGACCATGGGAATAGCTAGATCCGGCCGCGCCCTCAAATACACCGCCATGTATATCAAATAAGCGGGGAGCCAGTTAGCCCAGGTACGCGGCGGCTTACGGCGGCGTGCCTGCTCCTTGTCCTTCTCATCCTGACCCTCCCTTTCTTCCTTAGTGGGCTCTCTGTTCAGGAGTGAGAAGATATCCACGTACTCCCCTCGCCATATCTTTTCTCTGGTAGCCTGAGCCAAGTGATCACCCAATGGCAGGGAATACCCTGCCGTCGGCAAAGCCGAAAAGGGGATAGCTGGCCTACCCAAAGGGGCCTGAGTTAACCCTGCCACCCCAAGTACGTTCCCAGCAGTGTAAGAACCAATGCCCACCCCAGCGGGCATGGTGGCAGTAGTTGTCGCCGGGTGGGTCGCCAGCGGCGTAGCCCCCGCACCACCCGCGCGAGGCCAAGGCCACTGAAAGGTCCCCCCTATATTGGGAATGTGTGTGGATGTACTCGTTTGCACCATATACTCACATGCTGCACCCCCGCGGGCCGCCCCCAACGGGGGTTCCGGCCCACTGGGGGCGTCGGAGCTCACGACCGATGTAGAGCTCATCACCGGGGCTTGACCCGCGCCAGGTTGCTGGCTGGGGAGCTGCGAGGCAGTGGCCGGAGCCGCGCCACCCGCCTGCAGCAGCTCAACCCTCCCCGCCGGCCGTTGTCCTGCTGCCGATAGCGCCTCCAAAGGTACCCCGAAAGGGGCACCTGCCTGACTGGCCCGGGCCAAAGACTCCTCTAAGGCCGCAATACGGGCCAGTAAGGTGTCTACAGTAACCATGGGTAAAGAGCCGGCCGGCCCACCTGACCCTTGCATGGGGACAGTTCCCTGCACCCCATGGCCCAGATATGGCCATTGGCCAGGGCCGAAGCCCGGTAGGGCTGGTGAGGAAACCTGCCAAGGCGGGGCACCGGGCCACCCCCCAAGGCTAGAGGGCCCCGGGAGAGGCTGCGGCCCAGAAGTAGTCGGCCCAACGGGTTGGGCGGAAGGAGGAGCGGTGTCCACCGCTCGCGGGCCGCGGGCCGGAGCGCCCTCCGCGCCCGCACTCTGAACTGGCCAAGGTGCGATAGACCCCAAGCCACTAGCCCCGGCCGGGGATGGCAAAGGTGGCTGTTGAGGAGGCGGCACCACGGTCCTCCGACCTGGGTTGCGCCTCCTAACAGCCCGAGCTGAATTCGCAGCAGCCTTCTTTTTGGAAGGCATCTCGAGCAAAAAAGGGAAGCTAGCTAAGCAAAATCGACCCAAAAGGCTTCCCGGCAATACCAACGAGCGACGGAGGCGCAGGGGGAAAAACTTCTCCGCTCCGTCGCTGAGGCAAAATGGCAGCGCGGCTGCCTCGTGGCCACCCCTTTTATAAGGGAGCTGGCCACGCCCCTAACTACCCGGATTCTCTGTCCTGTGGGGGGGGGGCCCGCAAAGGGCGCGGCGGCCATTTTGGCGCCGCGCTTGCATTCTTTCCAAACCAGAGGTTTTCTTGGAAGCTTAATAGTGACTTCCTTATTGCTGGAGTGGGGGAATCTATGGTCTTTCAGTTGTTGGCTGGATAGCTTAGTAGTTTAGATATCTAGCATTGACAATTCGATTCCCCACATTGCCTCCTGGGAGAAGAGCCAGCCTGTCTCTTTTAGGAAAGTTGCACAGTCCTAGGATGTCCCCAGAAGAAGGGAAAGGTAAACTCCTTCTTTCTATTCTCTACCTTGAAAACCCTGGAATGGGTCACAATAAGTTAGAATTGACCTGATGGCATATCATCACCACCACCATCAATATTATTATTTCCAAAATGTAATTAGAATTAGCTAACTGATACTAGTCATGTTGCACCCAACCTTCTGGTTCTGCTTGCAACATTCTTATTCCCAGAGCACAAGGCATCCTCATGTCTAAATCCAACTCTTTCCCCCCACTCCTAATTATTGCTCCTTGCAAATATCTGTCCTTGAGCGGATATATTCCACAGTTTATTTATTGGCAGTTTTTCTTGCACTGAATTAAATCAAACAGAGCCGTTAGTGAAAAGAGCAAAGATATGGGAGGGAGGGGGGGTGTCCACCCACAAATTATTTCCAGCAGATCAAAAGGGACTGTGACTCAGTAGAAGAGTATATGTTTTGCATATGGAAAGTACCAGGTTCAATTGACTTGGTACCTTAAGTCAAATTAATAACAAGTAAAAGAGTATCAAGTCATGAGAAAATGCCCCTGCCTAAAGTCTAGACCAGGGCTGCCCAAACTATGGCCTACGGGCCAGATCCGCCTCTAATGGCAATTCATCTGACCCATGCCACCCTCATCACTCCCAAAAGTGGAAGCAAAATGCCATGAGGGTAGTGTGGGCCAGATGAATTGGCATCAGGGGCAGATCTGGCCCACAGGCCATAGTTTGGGCAGCCCTGATTTAAGCAGAGAAAATGGCAGCTTAAAATCTATCTCATCCTGTTGCAAAACATATTGCAAGGAAGGTTTTACTTCTGCTTCCAGTGGGAGGAACCATGTAACCAGCCCACTGAACCACATGACCAGCCCACTGAACCAAGTGACTGGCCCACTGAACCATGTGACCGGCCCATGGCTTGAAAAAAATGTGGGTGGGCACGCTTGGTCTAGACAGCCGCTGTTAGTCAAGCTGGCAAGACTTTAAACCAGGGTGATTTATATGCTGGAATGCAAGAAATCAACGGCCTCTGGTAGTTTGCTACTTATTTTTCCCCATCCTAAGGGGAAAATGTAACTATTGTGAGTGCCTTGTTGAGATGCAGGGGCTTGAGCGGTCTAACTAGGCCATGTTGCCCATCTCTTGTCAATGATGTTAGGCTGGTACTAAAACTCACCAAATTGTCCTCTGGTGGATCCCTTGGGCAAAGTGAAAGCAGAAGGCACATGCCATGGTCTGCCTAGCCAGCAGGTAATGTGATATCCAACTGGCAAAAAATCTATATAACTAAAATCAAGGTCCGGTGCCGCATGTTCCTTATACAAATCCACACCCCTGCACCGATTGCACTGAAACTCGGCACATACGTACCTTGGACCGAAGAGACTGTCACTGCGGGGGCAACAAGCCCCATGGGGGGGTACGCCCCTTAAATCAATCCACAAAAGGGACACCCCCACCGACAGGAGAAAAAGCAAAGGAAAAAAGCCAATCGGGGGGATTGTGATGTCACTGCCACAGCTCAACCAATTCCCAGCTGACCAGATCTGGGGCTCCATGACATCATAAGGCTCCTCATACAAAGCGACACCCCTGCACCGATTGTGCTGGAAACTGTGTGCATGTCTACCTTCAACGTCTGGGGTGGCCGGCATGGGTAACCGGCAGCCCGCCTTGGGGTCCTTGCCCCTGAAAAGGGGCTGCAAATCCCCCCCCCCAGCTGGCAGAAATGACATGGGGAGGTGACTGCACATGTGTGAGAATCCACGCATGCGCCTAACCCTGCCTGGCATTCCAGGCTGTGGCGCATGTGCAAAATTCCACGCATGTGCCAAAGTCTGCCCAGCATTCCAGGTGGTGCACAGCCTAGCTGCCAGTATGGATGGCAGCAATTACGGCCATTACAGTCTTTCCTTGGCCCGGGTAGGGTACCCCTGGGCAACGCCGGGTCCTCTGCTAGTAAAAATAAAAAATGCATGTGTGGAATGTCATTGCGAAGACGTCTACCAGTGTTTGGATTCCTCACTGGATAACGATGCCAAAGTATCCAAGGTAAGGGGGGAAATGTAACAGCTCTGCTGGAGACCCCTAAACTGATGAGTTAGTGGCCTCATGGCTCTGCTCTGAAATAGAGTAAAAGGAAAGCTATCCAAAGCCTCTGTACCACTGGTCTGACCCTTCCTCTCACTGCCATGCTTACCGAATGGCCTGAACCAAAGCAGGAAACTGTACCCTCTCTGTCAAAGAACATAGATTGGAAACCCAACAAAGGGATTTAGTGCATGTGGCAGGAAGACTCTTGCATACTTTGCACTAAACCTGGCAGTAAAATAAATAAATGAAATTAACCATAACATAGTGAATAAGCATTTCCTGTGTTTATATCATATTCAGAATCTGCCACTGAATGACTGAGTGTGTCTAGTCTCTTTTGCTTTGCTTTGCTGTGTGTGTGTGTGTGTGTGTGTGTGTGTGTGTGTGTGTGTGTGTAACCTATCAGGCGGTTAAAAGTCTGAATCACATGTTGGAATGGTTTTTCCACAACAGAAATGGGGATGGGGAGGGAAGTGTGCTTTGTTAATAATCATTAATGAAACACCCTTTGAAACTGGAGGTGTGAAAAGAAACTATCCAGGGATTATGACATTTCAGAAGCACAAAGGATCTCAGCCCTTAAAATACCCTAATAGGTCAGGTATGTAAAGACATTTTAGTGGAAATGGCAAGGAATTTTTTCAGGCAGAAAATTCAGCATGATAAAATATATTGACTCCCTGGGTGATGGCACACTGCACTGAACTCATTAAAAATACCAATAAGAACGATACAGACACCTTATGCAACATTTATATGGCTACATAAAAGAAAGGGTATAAAGCAAAGCATCAGTTATGATTTGCACTGTTTTTTTAAAGAACAAAGTTTAAAATTTTTATGAAAATCTGATTACTCTAGCCTTTATAGGAGCAAATTACAAGCTATCATGAATTGTGATAAGGTGCTAGTGTATGTGAATCAGATTCACTTGGAAAGCATGTTTCAGCATTTCAGCATCTTAAGAAAATCAATGAGCATTCAAGCATGCTTTTCTCATAGCATAAATTAAGCTTTCTGCTAATGGATCTCAAAGCAACCTCTAGCCTTAGCCCAAATAACAGTAAGCAATAACTAAAAGTGTAAAAAGTACCACAAGAAGACCTGACACCTATTTGAGTGAGATGAAAATTTTCCAGTGAATCTCACAGTGAATCATAAGGGCATTGACATGTGCTCTTTGGGAGCATAATGGCCTCCCACATTCTGAACAGGAGGCAAAAAATAGGAAACATTGAATATGTTGCTCATTGATGATGGCAGGTAGAGAATGAGACCACTTCCACCTGCTTAGCAAAACACCAACTTGGTTGTGCTAGTTGAAGAGAGTTGAGGAAGCCCTCAGGGAGTCAGGGCCCACAGAAAGCTTTGTCTCAGGCCTTAAGTAGTTCCTTCTGAGGCATTTGAGTTGTGTGTGGTCAGAGCTGCAGAAGAATGGTGGACTGTATGACTCTCCATTTGTTTTTGGACTTCACCTTTCCTTATTCCTCACTATTGCCTATGCTGGCTAGGTTTGGCAGGAAGCTGAGATCTAGAGGACAATAGATCAATCAATTAGTAGCAGTTACTGGAAGCAAGTTACAGTATACAGACATCAATGGGATTCTGGCTGATGTATTTTTGGATGATACCGCCTGGAATTTCCCATATTGGCCATTCTTGCTGGGTAATTTCTTGAAGGTGTTGTCTCAAAGAGGACCTTTTACATACTCCATTTCTGATGGACTATGGCTCTAGTTAGGCGTGTCTAGTAATCCATTGCCATATTGGAAGCAATCTTCAATAGAAGCAAACTCTCACCCTGATTGACAGTGTTATCACTTTTCATTTTTGCAGCCCCAAAGAATAACTTTTGAAGTTCTGGAAGGCTGGCAGATACATTTGCACAGGCAGATCCTGTGTCTTGTCCAAATATGTCTGGGTTAGAGGTTAATGGGTTTTATTTTTGCTTTAAAAAACATAACGTATAGGTTACTGCATCCATAATCAGAGGTTAAAAACCCATTTGTGAAGCTTATATCTTGCAATGGATGAATCATCTATCAGGTGCCCCCCACCCCCCAGAATGCAGAAAATCAACACAAAAGAATGTGGAAATGAAATTATCCCAAAAGTGGTGGTGGGAGAGTCATCTATCATAGGAAAGCACTTTAAATAATGAGACCCTGGAAGTAGCTCCTCATCGTTGGATAATAGCAAAAGGCAAGAAAAGTGAATCCTCTGAACTGAGCAGGGAAGGGAAAAAGAAACACTACACATGAAAATGATTAGGCGTTTCATCTGGAGGGTTGTTGTAAGCATTTATTTTAAAGAGGCAATTAAATCAAAATTAATCAAAAGCTGAGAGATCCATTTGTCATGCAAAAGTGTTCACCTACTCAGTTATTTGCTCTACAGATGAACTTTGCTGGAATTGAGGCTTAGTGTAAGACACTGAGCTTGACGACCAGAAGGTCACACCCAAGCGTTGCTCTTTGGGATGAGTGCCCATCGTCTGTCCCAGCTCCTGCCGACCTAGCAGTTTGAAAACAACAAATTGCAAGTAGATAAATAGGTACCATCTCAGTGTGAAAGGTAACAATGATCTCATCATACCTGCCACATGACCATGGAAACATCTCAGCCCTGGCTCTTTGGCTGTAAATTGAGATGAGTACATAAGAACATAAGAACCTAAGAACAGCCTTGCTGGAACAGGCCACAGCCCATCCAGTCCAGCATTCTGTCTCACACAGTAGCTCACCATTTCCTTCAGGGTATTCCCAAGCAGATGCCTTCACCTGCTTAGGATTCCCTGGAAATGGCATTGAGAGATATCCTGCCTATCTCTCCAACCCCGAGGTTGTCCTTAAGTATCCATAATTATAGCCATTGATACTCTTGTCCTCCATGAACTTGTCTAATCCTTTCTTAAAGCTGTCAAGACTGACAGCTGTCACCACTTCTTCTGGCAGGGAGTTCCATAGACCAGTAATCCTCTGGGTGAAAAAGTACTTTCTCTTATTTGTTTGAGAACTAGTACCCAAAAGTTTCATGGAGTGTCCCCTAGTTCTAGTGTTATGCGATAGGGAAAACAGTTTTTCCTTATCTACTTTATCCACACCATGCATGATTTTATAAACTTCAATCAGGTCACCTCTTAGACATCGTCGTTCAAGAGTGAAGAGGCCCAACCGTTGCAGCCTCAGATGGTAAGGAAGGTGTTCCAGTCCCCTAATCATTCTGGTTGCCCTCCTCTGCACTTTTTCCAGCCCCATGATATCCTTCTGGAGGTATGGCGACCAGAACTGTACACAGTATTCCAGAAGGGGCCTCACTATAGATTTACAAAGAGGCAAAAGGACACTTGCTGACTTATTTTCTATACCCTTCCTAATGATCCCTAGCATTGAGTTTGCTTTTTTCACTACTGAGGCACACTGGGTTGACACCTTCATTGAGTTGTCCACCAGGACACCAAGGTCCGTTTCCTGGTTTGTCGCAGAGAGTTCAGACCCCATCAGTTTATAAATGTAATTGGGGTTCTTTGCCCCAACATGCATCACTCTGCACTTACTAATGTTGAAACTCATTTGCCACTCCCCCAGTGTCAAGAGATCCCTCTGGAGCTCCTCACAATCTCTCACAGTTTTCACTACCCTGTATAATTTAGTGTCATCAGCAAATTTGGCTACCTTGCTTTTTACTTTTTACCAGTTTGTCTCCGGGTGCAATTCAAGGTGCTGGTTTTGACCTTTAAAGCCCTATATGGCAGTGGGCCAGGATACCTTAGAGACCGCATCGTCCCAAGAGTGTCTGCCCGTCCAACTAGAGTGGACCGGAGGGGCTCTCTAATGGTGCCATCAGTTAGGGGTGCACATCTGTCTAGCACCCGAAGGAGGGCCTTCTCCGTGGCCGCACCAACTCTCTGGAACCTCCTGCCAACAGATCTAAGACTTCAAAGAGAATTGCTGCCCTTCAGGAAAGGATTGAAGACCTGGCTGGCAGGGCAGGTGTGGGGCCCGAATGGGATCACGGTCCCCGCCTGCTGGCTTACGTAAAGAATTAAGAACTCTCTCTTCCTTTTTTAGAGTGGGTGGGATGGATGGGTGGGATAAGGGGTTTTTAAAGTGTTTTTATATGTTTTTAGAATTTGTTGTAATGCCGCCCTGAGTCGGGTTCTGCCTGAGTGGGCGGCATATATAAATACGACTAAATAAATAAATAAATAAATAAATAAATACTCCTACCTCTAGATCATTTATGAAGAGGTTGAAAAGCAAGGGTCCCAGTACTGAACCTTGGGGGACCCCACTCTTTACTTCCCTCCACTTGGAGAAGTGTCCATTTAGTGCTACCCTCTGTTTCCTGTCCCTTAGCCAGTTGCTGATCCAGGACAAGGCCTGTCCCTTTATTCCATGACTGGTAAGTTTATTCAAGAGCCTTTGGTGTGGGACTTTTTCAAAAGCCTTCTGAAAGTCCAGATAAACAATGTCAACTGGATCCCCCTTATCCACATGCTTGTTGACACTCTCAAAAAATTCCAACAGACTAGTGAGGCATGATTTGCCCTTGTAAAAGCCATGTTGGCTCTCCTTTAGCAGCGCCTTCTCTTCTATGTGCCTATTAATTCTATCTTTTAGGATGGTTTCCATCACTTTACCTGGGACACATGTCAAACTGACAGGTCGGTAATTTCCTGGATCACTCCTGGATCCTTTTTTGAAAATTGGTGTTACATTCGCTACCTTCCAGTCATCAGGCACAAAGCCTGATTTGAGGGAAATATTATATATTTTGGCTAGGAGATCAGCAATTTCATCTTTAAGTTCCCTGAGAACTCGTGGATGGATGCCATCTGGTTCTGGTGATTTGTTAGTGTTTAGTTTAACAAGACATGCAAGGACCTCCTCCCTGGTTATTTCTATCTGGCTTAATTCTTCGGTTTCCCTCCCTACGAAGATAGGCTCTGTTTTGGGCATGTGGTCTCTGTCTTCTTCAGTGAATACTGAAGCAAAGAATTCATTGAGTCTCTCTGCAATCTCTGTTTCCTCTTTAATAACCCCTTGCCTTCCATTGTCATCTAATGGTCCAATGGCCTTCCTAGTTGGGTTCTTACTTCTAATATACTTAAAGAAGTCTTTGTTATTTCTCTGAGTATTTTTAGCTATACGCTCCTCAAAGTCTTGCTTTGCTTTCCTGATTGTTGCCTTGCATTTGTTCTGCCAGAATTTATGTTTCTGCCTGCTGTCCTCATTCAGACAAGCCTTCCATCTTCTAAATGAGCTTTTCTTGCTCTTGATCACTTCCCGAACAGCTCCTGTAAGCCACATTGGAGTCCTCTTGGACCTGGCAGTGCCCTTTTTCCTTTTGGGTATGCATTCCAATTGGGCCTCTGTTATTGTTTTTGTAAACAGCCTCCATGCCTCTTGGAGTGTTTGGACTCTCTCAATTTTCCCTTTCAGCTTCTTTTTTACTAGTTTCCTCATCTTTGGGAAATTTCCTTTTTGAAAATTTAAGGTCTCTGTGTTAGATTTTATCAGTGACTTGAGGTCTATGATCAAGTTAAACAGAATTGAGTTGTGGTCACTGTTCCCTATTGGATCAGTCACATTAACATCTTGCACCAGATCCTGAGTATTACTCAGGATCAAGTCAAGGATTCTTGTACCTCTAGTTGGGTCTTCAACCATCTGTCCCAGGGAACAATCATTTAGCATATCTAGGAACTTTATATCTTTATCATGTGCTGAACAACAGTTCACCCAGTCTATGTGAGGGTAATTGAAGTTTCCCATTATAACCAGGCTTCCCTTCTTGGATGCCTCCTTTACAACATTCTCCAACTGCCAGTCTCCCTCAAGAGTTTGTGTCGGAGGCCGATAGTATATGCCTACTGTTAGACCATCCTTGTGGCCTGGTACTCTTACCCACAGAGCTTCTAATGGTGACTCCAAATCACCTAGATATTCCAATTCATATGATTTTATCACTTCTTTGACATACAAGGCTACACCACCTCCCATTTGCCCCTTCCTATCCTTCCTGTACAGTTTGTAGCCTGGGATAACTGTATCCCATTGGTTATCATCCGTCCACCAGGTTTCAGTGATACCAATAATATCAATATTCTTATCTATTGCTAAGTATTCCAGCTCCCCTATTTTGTTCCGGAGGCTTCTGGCATTTGTATACAAGCATTTATATATGCTTTCCTGATACAGTCTTTTGAGTCCAGTTGCATTGTTAGACTGCCTCTTGCATCCTTCTGCTAGAGTGCTGGTGACTAGCTCCTTGCTCTGCTCAGTAATTTTTGCATAGTTTTTGCATGAGTACCGCCCCTAAATCTGGTAATGACTGGCTTTCAAGCAAGAGAGAGTTAAGCCCAGTGTGGTACTGTGGCCGGTTCTGACTGGTTCTGGCAAACCAGTAGTAGAAATCCCAGGCCATTCCCACTTGGACGGTAATGCCCACCTCTCGGCCTCCCCCTCCCAGCGCCGCTGGAAACGCGTCCCATTTGCCGCACTTTCACCTCCGCACTTCCCTTGCGCCTTCGGCCCTGGGCGAGGCAAATGGGATATGTTTGTGGTGGCATTGGGAGGGGGAAGCCAGCCAGCACCAGCCTACCAACCCACCCGCTCATCTCCCAGCAGCACCGCCAGCAGGGATGCGTTTCCAGCGGTGCTGGGAAGGGGAGCCCAGCCAGCCCCAGGCCATCAACCAGCCCCACTCACCTCCCAGCAGCGCCGCCGACAGGGACGCATTTCCGACGGCACTGGGAAGGGGAGCCAAGCCAGTGCCAGCCCACCAGCTCGCCCCGCTCACCTCCCAGCAGTGCCACTGCTCTGAGACTCCTCTGTCCTCCTCCTCATCTCTGCGAAGAAAGAGCAAGGTAGGTTTCTGTCGTGTATTAAGGCAGAATTGCAGGTTGCTCAAGCAATGCCTTGCAAAGATAAAATGGTGGTTTCCCACCATCCAAATTAGGAGCTAAAGTTGGCACGTAATCTCCCTCTCTGGGAGCACTCATTATGCTAATTAGAGTTCTGTGATTGGTTACAACTTTGGATCCTGTTCCTGATTGGTTAATAATTATATATCCTGTTATGATTGGTTGGTTATGATTGTCCGGTGGGTTACTACA
This sequence comes from Bradypodion pumilum, assembly GCA_035047305.1. Lineage (NCBI taxonomy): Eukaryota > Metazoa > Chordata > Lepidosauria > Squamata > Chamaeleonidae > Bradypodion > Bradypodion pumilum. The sequence continues at coordinate 242,937,447 of JAWDJD010000003.1, read as the reverse complement.
TTGTAGCAAGGAGTCACCGCCGAGGAGACACTATATAAGCCCCACGGGTAAACAAGGGTGGGGCTGGACCAGATCTATACTTCCCATTAACGCACAGGTTAGCCAGCATCGGGATAAGCTTGGGTCTCCTCTATATGCTATAATGCCAAAGTGTAGCTTAGTCACTGCCTCTATGGTAGGAAACATGAGGGACCGACTACATGAGGGACCGAAATGAGGGACCGACAAGTGTAGCCATCTGATGTCCGGAGCGCCTTGTAAGTGTAACCTGGAAGACTGTTCAATAAACTCCTGTTGTTGTTCTGTTCAACGTTGCCTGGACTATTGCTTATAAGGGCTGGACACTACAGTTTCTTTCTTTCCTTTTCTTTTTCTTGGTGTGTGTGTGTGTGTGTGAGGCCATGCCCACAGATAGCCAAGCCCACCATGTGGGTAGTAAAATTTTTCACAGTGCATCACTGGCTGAGCCGTGTCAGAGGGTCTATCGTGTAAACATGCCCCCTACCTGCAATTTTATGCCTTTAAGCTCATTTTTGGTCACTATAAATCAGAATTGGTTTGACCGTGCACAATTATTATTATTTTTAAAAAAACAAAGAAATAGGAAATGACTGGTAGATAATGGAGTGTTATGTTGCTGTGATTGATCAAGAGGAGGGGATAGAAGAGAGAGGAAAACCCTTAAGGGAAATAGCTTATATCTCTATAAATGACTGGATTGTATTTTGTATCTTTGTAACATGATGAGGAATAAATATCTCTGGATTAGCTGTGGGGGATCAACTCACATTTTCTGGATTAAGATGTTTTTTTTGTTTCTTTTATGGGTTGAATTATTCTACGAAATTAATGGAGTTTCGAATGATGTCTTGGCTCCCTAATATTGTTTTTTGTTAGCTAGGATTTTTAACCTTATTATTTATGTGTTTACAAATTATTACTAGTGATTTAGATATTATTTAATTCTTGTTTCTATTGTATATTTATTGGCTTTGCATTGATATGTGTTATTGTATTACTTGAATTTTCTTCTTTTGTAGTTAGATATCTAGCTTTTTATTATTGCTTAGGATACTTTCTTTTAGTGCTTCAGATATGGTGATTAAATTATTTTTTAAAACAACAACAAAAACAAGGGAGTAGAGTGGCAGTGTGGGGCTGGAGTGATGGTGGATAAACTTGTCAGTTTTTCTTAAACTCAATTATACCCCTGCATTGCTTAACTTCTTTTACACTGTGGGGTTTTAAAGATATTAAGCCCCCCCTCCCAATGCATCTTGGGAAGCTAGCTCACTTGCCCTTTCAATCTCTCCCTTTCTTCCCAACACACTTGATAAAACATGCCATAATGATTCTAAGTAATCCATGATCTTGATTAATTCAAATTTTTGAAGAAGAAAAAAACCCTGCCATGATTTTTAAAATTAATGCCTTTCTGGTCAAAAATGTGTGCTTAAATATATGTCATGTCTTTCCCGATTGCTAAATCAGTTTAGATATTGGGATACCATATGCAAATGCAGGACTATTACAATATCTCGGCAAGCCCTAAGTCTGCTCTCAAACTAAACATGATTAATAATACTGTGTTGTAAATGGTAGTACACACATGAAGCTGCACCTTGGTTAATTCTAAACAGAGAAGAGTGGAGGAAATCAAATTTGAAACTAAAGGATCAAGCAGAAATGAGAATAAGAAAGAGTATAATTATTGATCTCTTATTGGATAAAGGTAGTCCTTGCTTGAAAGCCACTCGTATCTGACTCTAGGGTTCAGTGCTCATCTCTGTCTACAGTCAAAGAGCCAGTGCTCACTGTGTCTGCAGACGTTTCTGTGGACGTTTGGCAGGAATAACTAATCACCAGAGTGCACCAAGCGCTGTTTACCTCCCACTGAAGTGGTACCTACTTGTGCAATTTCTTGCTTCAAAACTGCTGGGTTTGCAAGAGCTTGGACAGAGACGGAAGTTCGCTCCATCATGCAACACTTGGGTCTCAAACTGCTGACCTGCCAACTTTCCAGAACATCACTAAATCAGGAAGGGACTGGAAGATGCTGCAAAGTGACATTCGGCTCCAAAGCCTTCAGCTCTATGAGCTAGTACAGTAGCACCTGAGAATAATACAATTTACCAATGCCTTTTGCACAGAGATCCCAAATGAGAAATGACACTGTCCATTAACATATGCATGTTACACAGTATGTAGACCACAAAACTGAACCATATTCCTGCATCACAGATGAATGAATAAATCATTGCCTGACCATGGGGGGAAATTGTCACAAGTGCATAATTTATCCCTGTGGCATCAGGGCATGAACTAGTCATAGTGGCATCAGGGCATGAACTAGCCAAAGTTAAAACATGTACGTAGCCCAGCGTGGAAATGTTTCATTAAAACAGATCACATTACTTGTGAGTCATGGATAATATAATGAATTATTAATGCATTTCCATCATGGTTCTTTTACTAAGAAAAAAGGGTTGAAAAAGCTAAGTGTGCAGGCTCCTCAAACTAGTGTTCCTACAACAGTAAATAAGTCTTGTTCATTATACATAACATCAAACAGTTTATTAAGTGTAATACCTAAAAGTAACAGATACGGCCCTTGTTAATCTTGATTTTTAAAGTAATGAGTATGTATGTTATTCTTTAAAGGTTGTTCCCATGCTCTGGAAAAGATTTGAACTACATTCCTATATGCCTATTTCCAGGGCCGACATCAGAAATTTCCAGGCCCAGTATGCCCTCCCCCCCCCACACACACACATTTTGGCCATGCCCCCGTGGTTTTCTGCGCATGCATGGTCTGTTTGCCCATGTGTACATTGGTGGTTTCCTGGTGCCGCCATGCCCCCGTGGTTTTCTGCACATGCATGGTCTGTTTGCGCATGCACACATCGGTGGTTTCCTATTGCTGACTGGCCCACGTCATCTCTGGGCCCGGGACGGGAGGTCTGCTTACCCCCTCCTCCCCCCCCGATTGCGGCACTGCCTGTTTCTTAACCCTGTTAGCTGGTGCTGCTAAGCATATACTTAGTTCTCTTAGGAAGAACAACCAGAACTTGTATGAGCTTCTCAGTCACATTATCTAACAACAAACAGAATGATTTCATAAAACAGATCTTTTTGCTTTCATTGTGGAATTTAAGTTATAGTCTTCAACAGAAATAAGTTAAGTTCATGAGATATAAAGAAGAAAGCAACTGAGCTGAGGAGACAGCTCAATAGTTCTGGTTCTCAACCAGAACATGAGCACAGTCATAAAATCACAGCATTACAGAACTGTAGAGTTGGAAGGGAGCCCAAGGGCCATTGAGTCCAATTCCCTTCAAAGCAGGAAATCTATGACTAAAGTGTCTCTGACAGGTGGGTGGCCATCTAACTGCTATTTTAAAACCTACCGTGAAGGGAAATCCACCATCCTCAGAAGCAGTCCTTTGCACTTTCAAAAAACTCTTATGTCAAAAAGCTCTTCCTGAGCTTTAGGCATCGTCTTCTTTTTTATAATATTGGGGGGGGGGAGAGTAGTCCTATTTCTGTAATTCTATGTTGCTCTGATCCATTTGCCTATTTTTCTTGTGTTTGTTTTGGGGTTGTTGTTGTTTCTTTGTTATTCTGTACATGGAAACATTCAGTCTGTGAACATTAATGATCCTCTGTATTTACATACTTCATGATGCTATCTATCCTGTTCCTATATCACATGGAAATGTTTCACATAATCATTTGGGAGAGGCTGGCACTAGCATAAGTCATCTCCATGTGATAAAGATGTGCAAAGCAGACTGGAAGTAAGCTATCTGATATTTATTCAACAGTGGATGCTGTCTCCAGTCTGTTTTATTTTCTACACAATGAGCATTCCAATATGCATCTATACAGTGGTGGGCATAAAAAAAATCCCTACAACACTGTGGCCATGGCCATGTGACTGGGTGGGTGTGGCCTGTTGGCCATGTGACTGCTCTTCGCTATTGAGCTATGAAAATAGAAGCCTCTACTATTTTCATCACTCTTTAGCGAACCTCTGAAGCCATTTCCTCCTTGTCATCTCCAGGGCTCTGTTTTACCCCAAAGTGCCTCCCCAGCCACTCCGGAGTGGCCAGGGATGTGCTTTGGGTTGAAATGGAGCCCAGGAAAAGCCTTTGATGAAGGGGGAAATGGAGCCTTCTAGGAGGAGGAAGAGGTGGGCAAGCCCACCCATTTTTACTACCAGTACGCGTGTACTGGTGCTAACCTGCTGATGCCCACCACTGCATCTATAGTTTTGTGCAAAAAAAGTCACACAAGAATAATTTAAAATTTGGACTTCAATTCCCATAAACCTACGTTAATTCCCCAAAGCACTGTACTGACATAGGCTTCTGGGAATTGAAGTTCCCCTGTGGAGTGTGTGACTCACATTGGGAACCACTGGCCTAGAATCCAAACATGCATGCTATAAATTCCTATGGTCAGCCAGAGACATTCTGCTGCCTCAGGTAGAAGAGCAAATCTTAGAAGTTGGGCCCCCACCAGTCAAAGGACAAGAACTCAAGATCATTCACATTACCATAGTCCTTTTGTGAGAAAATGGGACAACTGCCTCTCTCAAATGCAGAAATCACATTAAATTAAATTACTAAACATTTGCAGCTAACATCTTGCTATCATTTCATACCTAATAGCAGGGCTAGCCCTGACTATAAATAAATTACAAACATTTAATCAAATATTATTTCCTTTCCTACTCAGTAAAACACTCTCCCACTCACCCCTGCTCTCATCCATCTCACATGATGGCTCTGAATAGTTTTCTTCCCATGCTTCCCACACATGCCCTTCTTGCACCTGGTTCACAATAGGATCACATTAACCTCTTCGATAAACACTCTTCTTAATTCAAGAGGCCTTGAGACCCTAAACAAAACAGGCATAAATTCTTCTTTCACAACCTTCTATTTCTCTTCACCCCAGAGAAACTCAGCTGCATCTTGCTAAATGGGCAGGCTAATGTAGGTAGTACTTTTTACACTTCTCAAATTGATTCCAGGGTTGTATGTAAAGAAATCCCCTTATTTGGTTTGTTTCATTGCTGTGAGGCACTCTTAAGAGGAATTCATTATTTTTACAGGTTTGAATAATTCTGCCTTATTTCTAAGAAAATGTGCAAAGTTGATGTTCCATAACTCAAGGGAAGGGAAATGGTGCAATTAGCCTTTGCTAACTAACTGTACCAGAAAGGTAGCTTGACTTTGCAGTTATGTGAGTAGACAGTCCCTGGATATTTGTTTAGTTTAACAGCCTGGGTCTTAAATCATTCTGACAGGACAAACCTCACTGAAGATATACGTGGGGGGAAATGAAAGCCTGGACTAGAACATTTTGTTTCAAAATTGCCATAGATGTTGTTTTTTACATCAGCACAGAGGATTTACAAATGCTGGCCATTCACACATACAGTCTTCAGTGGCACAATCCAGCCTCCCATCAAAAGAGTCCATAGCTCTTGTATGTGAGTAGATATTCAGGCTGCCACATGGCATAGATAATGAAGAATATATGGTGTCCCTAGTCTAGATGCCATCGGCTTGCAACTCCCACCAGCTGAAGCTAGCACAGTCATTGACAAAGGATCGGAGTTGTAGTCTCTTGGCAATTGTAACAATTACAATGATCAAGAATGTCATATGTGAAGAAAGTCCTAACTATAATAATCCAATATAGTTGTTTTAAACAAGCTGCTAATATGTGAATGTAAATATCCATTTCTGATTATAGTCACCTATCTGTAAGGTATCATCAACAATAGTGTCCAGATCAAAGGCAAAAATAGTATCACCGTGTTCTGCTTTGGTCAGAACTCATCTGAGTTCTGACCAAAGTATTCAGAGTATTCAGTTCTTTTTTTTAAGCATATAATTTAACACTTTATTTTAAACTTCAATCACTTTAGTTATCACAGCCAATCTTCTTCCTAATTTTCCATTTCCAAGAATATTCTCATCAGTGCCGTGATAATCAAGTCCACTTTAATTTATCTTTTTTTAAAGAAAAAAACATCAAAATAGAATACAAAAGAAAAAAGGAAATAAAATTCATTAAACAAGATACAATTACAATAAACACCCTATGTGCCTATACCTATTAGTGAGTCCGCGGGATGTCACATTTTTTTTATTTATCTTACTGTTTCCAAAAATATATTTGTTCTGGTGCCCGACTATCCCCATACCCTCCCTTCAATGAGTGATCAACAAACAATCGCCAAATTTTCCAAAATCTATTTTCCTTAACTCTCCCTTTATATTTATTTATTTCCTATGTTAATTTATCATTCAATGCAAAATCCCACATCTCTTTATACCACTCTTCTATCCTCAGTATTCCATCTGATTTCCAATTTCTTGCAATACACATTCTACCAATTATCAGCATTAAAGACAGTAATTCCTTTTAATCCTCATTCAAATTTACTTTGTCAACATCTGTTAGCAGCACCATTCTTATATCTAGTATGCATTTCATCCCCATAATTTCACTTATTTCCTTCTCAATTTCCCCCCAGAAATCATTTACCACTTTACATTCCCACCACATATGTTAATATGTTCCCAGGGTATTTTTACATCTCCAACAATTTTTACTTTTGGTATTATCTATTTGAAATAGCTTCTCTGGCGTCAAATACCATTTCCATAACATCTTGTAATTATGCTCCTTTATTCTAACAGACATTGTTTTCATATACCTCTTTCTCCATTTATTTTTCCAACTTTTCTCAGGTATCTTTATATTCAAATCTCGTTCCCAACATGATTTCACCGTTTCTTGTGGGTTGCCTTCCTTATTTAATATTTTATATAGTTTGCTGACCATGCCCTTTAATCCCATATCTCCTTTTCTTATCCTTATTAACAATTACTCAAATTCAGTTTTTTCTCTCTTTAAACTTAATTGCTCCTTATATTTTTCATTCCATTTATCAATCAATGCTATCTGGAACCAATTCAGGTTTAACTGCTTATAAATTTCCGCTTTTCTCTCTCCATCCTTACACTCTCTTATCCAGTCTTTTAACAAGTAAACATTATTTCTTAATAATACTTCTTTCCCCCTTTTATCTAATTTTATTGGAAAACTTTTAAGATCCTCCATTTCAATTATTGGAGACACATCAGGACTTAATTCCTTTTTGACCTTTTTCCATACCCCTAACATCGACTTCAACATCTTATTTTTAACTACTATTTTTCTGTCGCTGCTATCCAAAAATACTCGTCTACCTACATGATCAATTTCCTTCATTTCCAAATCTTCCCATATTACCCTTTCTCTTGCTAAGATTTTCATAATATTCTTAATTTGAAAAGCTCTATAATAAATTCTCAAATTTGGTATCTCCAATCCTCCCTCCTTTTGCGATAAGTACCAAAAAATCTTTGCTATTTGAGATTTTTTCCCCCATTACAAAAATTATTTATTATATTTTGAAATTCTTTAATCTCTTTATCATTCATCTGTATGGGTAACGCATCAAATAAAGAATTAATTATCGGCAGCAGCCTCATCTTACTTAATGCTATCCTGCCAAACCAGGATAACTTAATCTTTTTAAATTGCTCTATTTTCTCTTTAATTTCCTTTTTTTGTATCTCATAATTCAATTTTTAAGCTCTTCCAAATTGTTTGAGATATTTACACCTAAATATCTCAAAGATTTTTTAACCTGTAACTTATACTTATCTCTTACTAACTCCTGTTCCTCTTTATCTACATTACAAAATATCATTTCAGAGTTATCCCAATTTATTCTCATTCCTGTTATGTCTTCAAAATCCATTAAATGCTCTTTTATTTTTTCCAGTGCCTTTCCGAGATGTTTCATAACCACCAAAGTGTCGTCAGCATAGAGACTTATCTTATTATCTAAAACCCCTTCTATCATATTGTCCCCTCTTATAGCATCTGCTAACAATTCCATTGCCATAATAAACAATATTGGAGACAATGGGCACCCCTGTCTTGTCCCTGCCTCCAACCTAATTTCTTCTGTAAATTCATCATTTACCTTGACTTTAGCAAATCCAAATTGATATAATTGTCTGATTAAATTACAAAATCTATCCCCAAATCCGTAAAATCTAATAATCTCCTTAATTGTCACCCATTGTAACAAATCAAAAGCTTTAAACATATCTAATGATAATATACCCACTTTCTGTTTAGTAGATCCTACTATATCTAATATGTCCAATACCCTCCTTGTCAAATCCATCATATGCCTTCCTTTCAAAAATCCAGCTTGATCCTTGTTTATATAATTTGTCATAAAACTATTCAATCTATTTGCCACTATCGCTGTAAAAATCTTGGCGTCCTGATTTATCAGAGAGATTGGCCTATAAGATTCCACCTTTTCTGGGTCCTTTCCAGGTTTCGGCAATAAAACAATTATAGTTCTATACCATGAAGTCGGTAACTTCCCCCCATCTATTATAAAATTAAATAGCTTCACCAATCTTGGCACCACGCACTCTTTAAACTCCTTATAAAATTCCGCTGTCAAACCATCATCCCCAGGTGATTTGCCTGTCCTCAAATTGGCTATTTAATTTAATTAATTTAATTGTCACATTTATATACCGCTCACTCGGCCAAAGCTAACTCAGGGCGGTTCACAATAAAAATTTAAAAAAAATACATGTTAAAAACAGTTAAAACTACCCACCCCCTAAAAACAAGGGCTGCAGGATCCAAAGGCACCATGGGGAGGAGTTCTTCTACACCAACCACCCAATGGAGGTTACCCTTCCACCTGCACCCCACACTTGACCCGCCAGCCAGGTTTTAAGTTCTTTTCTGAAAGGCAGCAATTCCGTCCGGAGACGTAGCTCTGTTGGCAGGAGGTTCCAGAGGGCCAGCGCAGACACGGAGAAGGCTCTCCTCCTTGTGCCAGAGAGGCGAGCCCCTCTGGCTGATGGCACAATTAGAGAGCCCCTCCGGTCTGCTCTGGTTGGACGGACAGACGTCCTTAGGGCGATGCGGTCTCTTAGGTAACCCGGCCCACTACCATATAGGGCTTTAAAGGTCAAAACCAGCACCTTGAATTGCACCCGGAGACAAACTGGCAACCAGTGCAGCTCCCGGAGCAGTGGCAAAGCACGGGCATAACGCCCACACCCCATCACCACCCTGGCTGCCGCATTCTGGACCAGCTGTAGCCTCTGAATGGTCATCAAGGGCAGCCCCATGTAGAGCGCATTGCAATAATCTAGTCTGGAGGTGACCAGAGCGTGAGTGACCATGAGCAAGGAATCCCTGTCCAGGAGTGGGTGCAACTGGCGAATCACCCGAAGTTGGGCGAAAGCCCTCCTGGTCACAGCCGCCACCTGTTCTTCTAGCAGTAGCTGCGAATCCAGGAGGACCCCCAAGTTGCGCACCGGGTCTGTCTGGGGCAAAATAGCCCCATCCAGAACCAAAGATGGTAGCTCCCGGGTTAACGCAGGACCCCCTATCCATAGCCACTCAGTCTTTCTGGGATTCAGTTGTAGCCCGTTAGCCCCCATCCAGACCCCAACAGCTTCCAGGCACCTGGAAAGGACTTTGACGGCATCACTGGGGTCCCCATGGGCCGAGATATACAACTGAGTGTCATCCGCGTACTGATGGTGCCACACCCCATGGGAATGAATGATCTCACCCAGCGGCTTCATGTAGATGTTAAATAGGAGAGGAGAGAGCACCGGGCCCTGAGGCACCCCCCATTTGAGGGGTCTAGGACTGGACCTCTCACTCTCCAACCACACCGACTGGGTCCGACCCTTCAGAAATGAGGAAAACCAGGACCACGCAGTGCCCTGGACTCCCAATCCTTGGAGCTGTTCCAGGAGGATACCGTGGTCAACGGTATCGAAAGCCGCTGAGAGGTCAAGAAGAGCAAGGACGGATGGGTGACCACCGTCCCGCTCCCGCCAGAGATCATCCATCAGTGCGACCAATGCCGTCTCGGTACCATATCCAGGCCTGAATCCTGACTGAAAGGGGTCCAGGTAATCCGCTTCATCCAGTACCCCCTGCAGCCGACGCGCCACTGCCTTCTCCAACACCTTCCCTAAAAAGGGGAGGTTGGAGACAGGCCTATAGTTGGTTAGGACAGCTGGGTCGAGGGAAGGTTTCTTCAGGAGGGGGCACACCAAAGCATGTTTTAAAGGTGCAGGAAACACCCCCTCCCGCAATGATGCATTGATCACAGCCCCAACCCAGCCACCTGTCACCGCCTTGGAGGCTTTCACCAACCAGGTGGGACAGGGGTCCAATGGGCAGGTAGTGGTGCGCACAGCTGTAAGGAGCCTGTCCACTTCATCAGGGGCAACTGGATCAAACTGGTCCAAGATGGTATGGCAAGACTGTGCTCCAGCTCCCTCCGGACTCTCCCCATCCACGCCAGGATTAAACCCCGAGCGAATCCGATCGATTTTCTCCACTATATGGTCAGCAAAGTCCTCAGCCGACCCCTGCCAACCAGGCACCGGGGTCCCCCTACCAAGGAGAGACCTGGTAACCCGGAACAGGGTGGCTGGGCGATTATCAGCGGAGGCAATAAGGGTGGTGAAGTATTGGCGTCTCACCACCTCCATCGCCACTAGATAGGCCCTAATAGCAGCTCTAGCTCGTGTCCAATCGGAGTCTCTCTGGGTCTTCACCCAGCGGCGCTCTAGGTGTCTCTTTGCCTGTTTGAGCTCCCGCAGTTCATCTGTGAACCACGGAGATGACCTAGCTCCATGAGCTCTGAGAGGCTGTAGTGGTGCGATTTCATCCAAGGCCGCTGTTGTCATCCTGTTCCACAGGTCAACCAGCACCTTGGGTGAATCGTGTTGCCGATCCAGAGGGAAATCCCCCAGTTCCCTCTGGAATCCATCAGGATCCATCAGTTGCCGGGGGCGGGCCATTCTAATAGGCCCTGCCTCCCTATGATGAAGTGTCGCACCCAGGAAGTCTAGAGCCACCAAATAATGATCTGACCATGGCACAGGTGTTATGTCTAATTTCCGTAGTCTCAGATCACTCTGCCACCGCTCCGACAAAAAGATTAAATCTGGTGTGTGGCCACTGCCCCTGATCGGGCCCTGAATTACCTGAATCAGGTCCATAGCTGCCATGGAAGCCATGAACTCCTGAGTCACCTCGGAGCCAGTCCCCACCGAAGGCAAATTGAAGTCCCCCAGAACCATCAGTCTAGGGAACTCCAATGCCAACGCTGAGATGGCCTTGAGGAGCTCAGGCAGGGAGTCCCTTACCCTGCAAGGGGCAGGTACAGGAATAAGACTCCCAATTGACCCTTAGAGCCCAGACGCAGAAGCAGGACCTCACAACCCAGAATTTGTGGAGCGGTAGCCTTGGCGACTCCCAGTGACTCACTGGCTATGATGGCAACGCCACCGCCCTTACCCTCATCCCTAGGCTGGTGCCAAATACTGAACCCAGCTGGACACATTTCTGACAGAGGAACCCCATCCTCTGGTCTCAGCCAGGTCTCAGTGATACATGCCAGGTCGGCCCGCTCCCCCATAATGGAATCTTGTATCAGGGGGGCCTTATTACATACCAACCTGGCATTCATCAGCAGCAGCCTAAGGGCAGGGTCACCCTGGGTCAGCTGCTCAGGACCTAGAGGTGTAACCGGGGGGCTGGAATGAGGGACAGATACTAAGCATCTGCCCCGCATTCCCCGAGTGCGGCCCGCCCCTCGGTACCCGCTATATTGCCCCATGCCCATCACAACCTCTATATTGGCCTCCGGAGCCTCCCTGATTGCCTTGGACAGAATGCTGCCTCTCCTTCCTGGCTGGCCGGGCAGTCTCTCCCTCCCTCTCTCCCACCCCCATATAAAACCGCCCCCCCCACTTCCTCCCCCCACCCTCCGCAAGGCTCCGGCGGTGATGGAAGTGGTGGGGCATTCTTCCAAATCTACCTTGAGCCCTCAACTGGGGTGAGACATTCCATCCACAGTAGCCGACTGGGCCGACTTTTCAAGGCCATCTCGAATCGTCAATTTTATCCCCATGGACCTCCAAGCCAGCCCCAGACAGACTGCTGCTGCTATTCCCTGGCAGGCAAGTTAGTCCCTCAATCCTTCTAACTCTCCCTCCTTCCCTCCACCATCTCCTCCCCCCTTTTGGCTATTATATCTTTTACCTCTTTTTCCGTGATTTTTTCTTCCATTCTATTTTTATGTTCTAAGCTTAGCTGTTTTTGCATTCGCTTCTTCAATTGTTCTCTCAACTTTTCAATATTAACCTCCCTTTTGGTATACAATTCCTGATAAAAATCTTTTACTATCAAGATCTTGTCCTTAGTCTTATTACATCTCCTACCACTTACATCAACCAAAATCCCCATCTCTCTTTTGTTCCTTTTTACTTTAGCGGCTCTTGCCAACAGCTTCGAATTTCTATTACTATATTCAAAATATTCTCTCTTCAAATAAACCAAGTCTTTTTTCACTTTTTGTATATCTTTCCCTACCAATTCATTCTTTAATCTTTGCATTTTCTCAAAAACCTCTTTTTTTTAGTCTTTACATGCTCTTCTAATAACCGTTTAATTTCATTCTCCGTTTCACGTTGTTTATCTCTAAAATGCTTATTCTTAATTGAGGCCAATTTGATACATTCCCCTCTAAAAACCGACTTCATGGCATCCCAAACTACATTGTAATCCACCTCACCTGTATCATTCCAATCCCAACACTCATTCCATTTCTCAATTATTTGTTCCTTACACTTTTGGTCGTGGAACAATTTTTCATCATATCTCCAATTTCTCTTACATTTTTTCCCCCTCTATCAATTTTTAATTCCACCCAAAATTTTGCATGGTCCGATTCTTTAAATATCCCAATCTCTGCATCTTCTAAATCTTTAATCAAACTTTCCGACACCAAAATATAATCTATTCTAGAGTATGTATTATGGACCTGTGAAAAATATGTGTATGCCCTCTCCGATCCCTTGATCTCCCTCCAGCTATCCTTCAGACCTAATGTCTTCATCCATTTATCCAAAATCTTCATACCAGCTGTTATTCCAGCTCTTGATAAATTCGTGCAGTCCTCTGGTACCCGTATTAAATTAAAATCTCCAGCAACTATCATTTTTGATGTTCTCTCTTTTTCTAAAATACCAAGTACTTTATTTAAAAATGTTTGCTGATGATCATTTGGGGCATATATGTTTACTAACGTTATCTCTTCGTCATCTATTTTCCCAATTATAATCACATATCTACCTTCTGGGTCTGTTATACTTTTTATCATCTCAAAGCCAAGTCTCCTCGAAATCAGGACTGCCACACCCCTCGCTTTTGATGTTCCATATGCTTTTTCATATACCTGCATCCATCCCAAAAAAAGCCTGTTAGTGTCTTCTGATTTTTGATGGGTTTCCTGAAGAAAGACTATATCTGGTCTATCCTTCCTCAGGGCGGATTCTAACCTCTTCCTCTTAACTTGACAGCCGGTACCTTTCACATTACAGGTCAATACTTTAATATTCTTCAGACCTATGTCTTACTCTCCTTTCTTTCTGACAATCACGGACTTCTATTTGTGTCTTTTCCTCCACCACATATACATTATCTTTCAAACTACAACTAAAATTTTTTTACATTTAACATCTAAACTAACCACACAAAAAACAATCATATCTGCCCTCCCCAACCTTCTTTCAAAAAGTGGCCCTTGACTATCAAAGAGGGGAGGGGGGAACGTGTAAAAGAATGCATCTTATCTGTAGCTCTAATACTGTATCTACTAGTATTATAAAATTATTACTATTACTAAACAAACTCTGTTTCAAATTAATCCGTCTCACTCATCCTCTGCAACCACCTGCACCTCCGTTTCCTCCTCTACTCCTCCTGTTGCCCCCCTCTCCGATTCACCTGCGTAATCTCTCCGCAGTCCCCCCGATTCCACCAGCGCTTTCCTTAATCCCCTCCATTCTCGGGATGACATTTTGACCAGACCAATCCGACACAGATAATCTAAATAATCCATTTCATCCTCCAGCACATGCATTTTTTTTCCAAAAAAAAATCTGAGTTGTTTGGGAAACTTCCAATGATAATCGATAGATCGCTCCCTAAGGATTTTTGTCACGGGTTTCATCTTAAACCTCCACACTCGTTACTTAACAGATATGTCATTATATACCTCAATCTCGCCCCCATTAATTTTTAAAATGCCAGATCCAGCCTGTTTTATAAAAGCCATCACCTTTAATTTGTCCGCCCAATTTGCGAATTTTACTAATACATTTCTATTTCCTTTTCCCCCCTTCTTGCCCCCAATCTAAAACAGCTGACAATATCTTCATTTACAAAATTTATCCCCATGTTCAAACTGTTTAGCCAATCCACAATTCTTTCTTTCAGCTTATCTGGCGTTTTCTCCACCAAATTGTGTATGACCACATTCTGTTTTCTCATCACCTCTTCAACCATATCTAATTTTTCCCCTTGACTCTCTATTTTTAATTTAACCTCTTTTTGTTCCTCATGAAGCCCTCTCATGTCATCTTGCATCAATTTCATATCATTTTGCACCACATTCAAAACTTTATCCATCCTCTGATAGTTGGCATCCACCTTTATTGTTAACTCAGTTAACTGTGAAACAAGCTTTTTATGACACCCCATTAACTCTTCCTTGTCTCTCCCCCTCACTTCCTTCATTTCACAAAACCCCTTTACATGTGCCTCCTCATTTTTTTCATCAGTTTCCCCAACTCCACCATTATTTGCAATTGGTCAAATGAATCAGCTTCTGTCCCTCCTATTGCTGTTGACTCCGTGGATGCAGACTTCTCTTTCTTTTCATCCTTCTTTTCTTCCTTTCTTGAATCCAACTTTTTTGGCCTAATCACCTCTTCCTCCTTTCTCTTATCCATTTCTTCTGATAGGTTTTCAAACAGTGCACTCAAAAGATGCACCGTTTTCCTACCCACCGGTTTCTTTTCCCAGGTAAATTCCAGCTTTTCCAACTCAAAAAATAGATCCAAAAGGAGGAGCCAATCGTATTGTAATCCAATCGATATCAATTGCTATTCCTCAGATTTATAATCCACTTGTGAAACAACGTCTGGCAGTCCACTTTTAATCTGTATATCCAAAGGAATGAAAGGAATAAAAGGCTTCAAAGCACAGCACAGTCCTCCATAATAATACCAAACCATAGCTTCAAAACCTCAAACCTTTAGTCTCTTTAGTGTAAGGGACCAAAGACAATGAAACAGCCGAAGGGTTGTCTTAACACAGGTTTATTGCATGATGATCCGGGGGAACATGAGTAATGGCGGATGAGTAGCTCAATATATACAGCTGGCTATACATTTGAATGTGGCTCGTTGACAGACTATTGGTTGCTGCCTGCGTGACGTCGTGGGAGGTCACGCCCTTCTTGACCAGGTGGAGAGGTGGCGGGGAATCTTCCCGCGCTGCTGAACCAGGTGAATCTGAGCCATGAGAGCTGGACGCTCGCTATTGCCATCTAGTGGTCACTAGCTCGCGTCCCCTTATCAGGTTTACATTGATACAGCTGAAGGTTATAATGTTGCACACAGAAAGGTTACATTGTTAACACATGGCAAAGGTACATTGTTAAAGGCACAGCTTTACAGAACACAACATCCCTCCCCCCTAGGATGAGACGAAGTCTCTCAGCCAAGATGGCTTGTTGCATGTGCGTTTGGGCCGTGAAGAGGGCTGACCCCCCCCGGGGGCGCTACTGCTGCTTTGTTCCCTGGTCCCTTGTCCTGAAATGGGAGAGGGAGACTTGTTAGTGGCTTGCCGCTGTCTGGCGGCCTTAGGGGAAGGGAAAAACTCCATTGTGGGCAGACCAGGGGCAGTCGGGGCTAACGAAAAACCCCTCTTCTCGCTTGGACGGGTGGGGGACCACTCCGAAAACCCCCCCTGGTTCTGAAAATCAAAATCTAACTTCGTAGGTATGGGGTCGGGTTCCTCCTCCTCCTCAGAAAGATCCCCTAGGATATCTACGAGAACATCCTCCTCCCCCCTTGGTGGGGGCCCGCGGTCCCCTTTTCCTCCCCCTTGGGCTGAACGGGTGGGGGAGAACCCTAACGCTGATTCTTTCCCAGTTTGGTCTGTGCCCTGCTCATCGGAGACCCTGCGCCGGAGCTGGTCCGCGTGCCGCCTCCACAGGAGCCCTGTACTGGTTTCCACGCGATACGACACGGGGCCGGTTTGCTCTACAACTACGCCCAGTACCCAGGCTGGGCCCGTGCCGGCGTAGTTCCTGCAATGCACGGGGGCGCCTACACTGAAACTCTTTGTAACCTCTAGCCCGATGTTCCTTCCTTTGTCCTCTACCCTCGTGGGGTCTAGCCTAGTAAGGATGGTGGTCAGTTTCCTACGCATTAAGAGTTCTGTGGGGGAGTATCCTGACGCCAACGGGGTCACCCTGTACCCTAGCAGAAACTGGCACACTTGCAGGTTCAGATCCCCGGGGCCCATGCGCCGCAACGCGTCCTTCGTGGTGCGGACGAGGCGCTCTACTTGGCCATTGGTGGCCGGGTGAAACGGGGCGGAGGTGATGTGCCGAACGGCGTTGATCTCCATGAATGCCCTAAACTCGGAGGACGTGAAGCAACTAGCGTTGTCGCTAATTAATGTGTCGGGTATGCCGAACGTGGAAAAGAGCCTCCGCAAATGCCTAATGGTCTGGGCCGAGGAGGTGCTCGTGACTGGGATAACCTCCAACCACTTGGAGAAGGCGTCCACTATGAGAAGGAACAGGGTGCCTCTGAACGGGCCCGCGAAATCAACGTGCACCCGGGACCACGGCCCCTTAGCCGCGTCCCATTCCCTGTGGGGAAGGCGGGCCTCCTCTGGTCTGGAGCATTGGCAACTTTAACAAGTGCCGACCATGTGCTCGATGTCGGCGTCCAGCTGGGGCCACCAGAAGTAACTCCGGGCCAGCGCCTTGGATCGCATGATGCCGGGGTGGCTGACGTGCAGCAGTTTGAGCACCCGCGGCCGAAGGGAAGTGGGAATCACTACCCGCTGCCCCCACAAGAGGCACCCCCTCTCTAGGGACAGTTCTAGCTTTTTTCTGAAAAATGGAGCGAACTCCTCCGCTGGGGAGGATGCCGGCCACCCTTTCTGCACCCGGGAGCTAACTGCCGCTAACGTCTTGTCCTTCTCTGTCGCTTTGGCAATGTCGGCGGGCACTACGGGGGGCGAATCCAGCACCTCTATCATGAGAACCTGATGGTCCCGCTTCCCCTTGCTCACCTGGCTGGGCGTCAGGGGGAGGGGAGACCTTGATAGAGCATCCGCATGGCTGATCTCTTTCCAGGGCCGGTAGACCAACGCGTGCTGATACGCGTTGAGAAAAATGGCCCACCTGAGCATCCTCGGGGACAGGATCTGTGGGGTGGGCTTATCTGCGTTAAAGATGCCTAGCAGGGGCTTGTGGTCCGTTACAATGGTGAAGGGGCGGCCGTACAGAAAATCGTGAAATTTTTTCGTCCCCGCGACTATTGCTAGTGCTTCCCTGTCTGTCTGTGCGTAATTTCTCTCCGCTTGGGACAGGGACCTGGAGTAAAATGCTATCGGGGCCTCCCTTCCGTTTCCAACACGTGGCACAGCACCGCCCCACCCCCACTGGAGATGCATCACAGGTCAGAACTACTGGGCGTTTGGGGTTGAAGTGGGTCAGTATGGCGTCGGACGCCAGGAGGCTTTTTAGCTCGCTAAATGCCCTTTCTTGGTCATCGCCCCACTTCCATGCCTGGTCTTTCTTTAGCAGTTTGTGTAGCGGTTCAGCCACCGCTGCCTTCCGGGGGAGGAAGGAGTGGTAAAAGTTGAGCAGCCCTAGGAACGACTGCAGTTCGGGCTTGGAGGTGGGGCGGGGGGCTTTCTTAATGGCTGCCACCTTGGACTTGGATGGTTTTATTCCCTCAGGAGTCACACAAAACCCTAGGAACTCAACCTCGGTTGCGAAGAAGACGCATTTGTCCTTCCGCAGTCTCAGCCCTGCTTTTTTGAATATTGTCAGGACCTTCCCCAACCTCTTGGCCAATTCAACCCGACTCCCCCCCGTTATTAACACGTCATCAAAATAAGGCAACACCCCCTCCAGTCCCTTCAGGAGGCGTTCCACGAGTGACTGGAAAATTCCAGGCGCCGAATTCACGCCGAACTGGAGGCGCGTCACCTGGAACGCCCCCTTATGGGTGACTATGGTCTGCGCAGCAGCTGCGGCAGGGGACACCGTAAGCTGCTGGTAGGCCTGTGCTAAGTCGAGCTTAGCGAAACACTTTCCCCCGTGTAACCTGGCCAGCAGATGGCTGACTACCGGCACCGGATATGCATTCGGGCGGATCGCCTTGTTGATGGTGCACTTGTAGTCGGCGCATATGCGGACCTCCCCATTGGCCTTTAGTGCGGTTACAATTGGAGTTTCCCACTCTGCGGAATCAACAGGCACAAGGATTCCCTGGCCCACCAATTTGTCCAGTTCCGCCTCTATCTTGTCCTTAAGTACGAACGGCACCCGGCGTGGTTTAAGACGAATTGGGCGGACCTCCGGGTCCAGGTCGAATGTCACTGGGGGCCCCTTGAATTTCCCCAGTCCTTTTTTGAAAACTTCGGGGTGCGCCTCGCACACCTCCAGAATTGTATCAGTCCTAACGGCGTGCATCCCAACGGCGTGCACCCCCCCCAATAAACAAACCCAGGGGCTGGAACCATTGAGTCCCGAGGAGGCTGCAATCTCCCCCTTTGAGCACGACTAGGGGAAGGGACGCGGCGTGCTTCTTGAATTTAACCTGAAATTCTCCAACCCCCAACACTGGAATGCTGTTCCCTTGCACGTCCCGTAGTGTGGACCTCAAAGCTCTGAGCTTGGGTCGCTTGTGGGGGGCAATTCCCAAAAACTCCCTCTGGGAAATGATTGAACATGAGGACCCCGAGTCAATTTCCATCCTAATGGGAACCCCTTGGACTAGTACCTCAACAAAATAGCGGGGGTGTCCTGCAGACACGCTGAACACTGGGGCGTCGTCCTCGCTGCCGTCGGCGATGCGGCCCACGCCGTCCTGCTTCCGCGTGGCCTGGGCGCCGTCCTTGGGTCTCGTTGAGCAGTCCTGTCCCGCGGAACGGTCTGCGGAGCTCCTCCAGGTCTCGCGCTTCTTCCTGCACACCTTGGCGATGTGCCCGCGGCGGCCGCAGTTGTGGCACTCGGCCTTCCGGAACGGGCACTTTACGCGGTCGTGGGCCGCTCCACAGCCGTCGCATCGCCGGCTCTCCTTCCGGACCCTCCGGACGTCCTCGTCGTCGCTGCTCTCTGTGGACGACCTCGATGTTCGCCGGGCCGCCTGTACCGGAGCCTCTGCCTTGCTCGACTTCGGCCGCCAGTCCTGGAGTTCTTGGACCCCGGCCTTCGTAGCTTCTGCGGCCTGGGCCGCTCTGACGACCTCCTGCAACGTGGGAGGCGGCTCTTGGTTCATTAATGTGCGCTGGGTCTCGGCGTCGTTCAGGCCGCACAGCACACAGTCCCGGAGGGTGATTTCGGCATTCTCCCATTTGCACGGGCCGGCCGCCAGCCGCAGGGCCGCCACGAATGCAGCGACCGTCTCCCCGGGCGCTTGGACTCGCCTCCAGAATGCACTCCGAGCGGGAAACATCGCCGTGGTGGGCCGGACGTGCTCACGCAGCATCTGCATGAGTTCCTTGGCCTTGAATTCGCTCACCCTCTTCGGTGCAATCAGGTCCACCAAGGTCATTTTGGTTTCTTGTCCGAGCATCCTGGTGAAGATGGCCCTTTTCTTTGCCTCTTCCGTGACTTCGGACTCGATCAGTGCTGCCTGGAAGTCCATCTCGAAGATCTCCCAGTCGCCCGGTTTCCTGATTTCGAAACCGGCGCATGTCTTGGTCCCGTGGGCTGCCATGATCCTACCTTCGTCGCCAATTTAGTGTAAGGGACCAAAGACAATGAAACAGCCGAAGGGTTGGCTTAACACAGGTTTATTGCATGATGATCCGGGGGAACATGTGGTAATGGCGGATGAGTAGCTCAATATATACAGCTGGCTATACATTTGAATGTGGCTCGTCGGCAGACTATTGGTTGCTGCCTGCGTGACGTCGTGGGAGGTCATGCCCTTCTTGACCAGGTGGAGAGGTGGCGGGGAATCTTCCCGCGCTGCTGAACCAGGTGAATCTGAGCCATGAGAGCTGGACGCTCGCTATTGCCATCTAGTGGTCACTAGCTCGCGTCCCCTTATCAGGTTTACATTGATACAGCTGAAGGTTATAATGTTGCACACAGAAAGGTTACATTGTTAACACATGGCAAAGGTACATTGTTAAAGGCACAGCTTTACAGAACACAACAGTCTCGAAATGACCCTTCTCCTTAGGGCTGCTCCTGTGTTACAATACAGTCAAACAGCTTTAATAAACTCCTTGCTCCCAACGAAAACAGCACCAGTGTATCCACAAACTAAGGGAGGAGGGAAGCTATAACTTTCACAGTGGAACCACCACTTCCTTTGTAATCCAAGTAACAGGCATCAACAGACACCAAAATAACGATTCCACCTTCCAAAGTACACAGCCAAATTCTAGTATTCCACAGAAATGTACCATAGAAAGTCCCTAACCCAGGCAGATTGAAGATAGGGACTCCAAACCTTTGAAATAGGAGATCCGAAGGTCCCCTCCAAATGGCGCAGGCTTAAAATCACCGAGGACGAAACCAGCCTCTCTCCCTCTTTCTTCTGCTCCACCCGTTCTCTGGAGCTCTGACCAATATCTTTCAGGTTTAATCCTTTAGCTCCTTTCTGCCCTTTCTCTCCTCTCCAGGCTTCTTAATTCTCCGATATCCCACTCTTGCTTCCCAACTCACAGAAGCCTTCTTCAGCGTCCCCTTCTTTAACTTCAGTTAACTTTCGCTTTCCATTCCGCCGCCATTACAGAGCCTTGTCCTTCCTTCTCACAGCTTTACAGACAAACACACTCTCATCACTTGCCTTTCCGTCGTGGATTCTCCCTGCTCTTTCACTTTGGAGATCCCGTAACTGCCACGTCTTTACCTGTCCGCCTTTATTCTCTTTTAAGAGCCCTCTTTCTCAAGGGAATCTCGCCCATCCGCGGAGCGTCCGGCTCAATCCCTGGTGCGTCCGGCTCGGCCCTCGGCCCCCGCCGCCGCCGCTTATCTCACCCAGCGCCACCGCTTCCCAGGCTTCAAATCCTCAAAGTGTTCTTAATTAATTCAGGGTGGCACAGACCTCTTTTTTTCCAAAGTTTGAGATGGTTTTAAAAGTAATAAATCTCTTTCATAACCTCTTTAACAGCGTGAGCTAACTATTCCGATGTTACTCCATTGGCATCTTAGCCACGCCCCCATGTATTCAGTTCTAAGTACCACAGTTTAAGAAGGAAACTGGAAAACATTCATAGGAAAGTGACCAAAATGGTAAGGTGAAGGATCTGGAGACTGAGCCTTATTAAGAATAGTTCAGGAAGTTGATGTTCTTAGCCTGGAGAAGACTGAAAGATGGCATGATATCAATCTTCAAATATTTGAATGACATCATGTGGAGGGTTGAGTAAGCATGTTTGCTGTGGTTCAAAAACACAGGACCCAAACTGATGGATTCAATATTAGAAAAAAGAGGACTTTGAATTAATATTAGGAGGACTCTTTTAAACTGTTAGACAACAGAATGGACTACTCTCAAAGGTGGTAGACTCTTCTTTATTGGAGATTTTAAAATAGAGCTTGGATAACCATCTGTTGAGATGGTTTAGATATACATCTCCTGCTTAATTGAGAGTTTGGGCTTTATTGCTTTTGAAATGCTCTGAGTTGCATGGTTCTATGATTCTGTACAATACGAGGTACTTCAAAAATACAAAGATCTTCATATCTTTATCCCTTGTTAATGTGGTATGTAAAAAGACAAAAAGGAGGCATAGCTTTTAAAAAAATGCCTCTCAGTCTCTGTATGTACAACTGAAAAGGAATTATCCCAGCAACTCCCCATGAACAGGTTCAAGTGCTCTAAAATTCTCTATGTGGGATGGTCCCATGGATTCAGACATGCTACTTTCCATTCCATCTTAGTAAGAGATGCTTTTTCTTGAAGCATTTAGCTTGGTCATGGAAGGTAAAATGGGTTTCTGTGTCCAAACAAATACTGAATTGGAAGCAAGAACATTCCCCATGAAAAAGTGTTCTAGAACTTGTGAAAGAGTCCTCTTATTTAGTTGGTCCTCACATTTTGTAAAACAGTGAAGAGAAAGATCTCTTCTTTCATCTTCAGTGCAAAGAGGCTGCTATTAAGTCTTGTTTAGAATACTTTAACTCTACTTGGGGAGAAGGCTTTGGTAACATGGAACTTATGTGAACTTCTGAATTTAAACCAATTCAAGCCTTATCTGAAGTAGAGTGCACTGATGTGGGAAAGCCTTGGTTCTTCTCCATTTGTTAATTGCTAAATGGCAATGTCTAGGTCCGCACTCTTTCCTCTTTATGTTTGTGACCTTTAGACTAAACTTGGACTGGACAACCTTTTGGCTAGATCACTATCTGCTGTAAAGCAGGGCACATGGCTATGCCTGTAGTGAGTTATCAATTTGGCTGACCAGACAAATAAGTGGCAAACGAAAGCAATGTTTGAACATGTCACACCGGTTGTTTGAATAAAAACATTCTGGAAATGTTCCCCATTCAGACTGGTATGAAGAATGAGCCATCTGTGCAAAGATCATTCATAAACAGCCAAAAAAGACTGAATCAGAAAAAGAAAAAAAGATGTCCTTTGAAAATATTTAGTCCTGCTTCTGCTCCATCCATTGCTTTGAGAAAGGCAACGCCACTTTTCCAACTCAGGAAGTCATACATTCATACTACCTGTCAATCTTCATAATAAAAACTGAAGGCCACATTGTGTTTCCAACGGAGTAGAGAGAAGAGTTTTGAATTGAGAAGGCACCTCGGTTCAGTCCTTTTTTAGTGTGAGCTATTTTCAAAATGACACCACTTTTCAGTAACAGTGATAAATAACTCCCTTGGTGAGTCTTCCTCCTGACATTTTGCTTTCCATAGATATTCTGTTATGGCACTGCTGGTGTGTGTGTGTGTGTGTGTGTGTGTGTGTGTGTGTGTGTGTGTGTGTGTGTGTGTGTGTGTGTGTGTGTGTGTGTGTGTGTGTGTGTAGGTGGGGCCCCGATAGGAATGAGCCATTGGGGCTGAGTGCCAGACAGGGACTTGGGAAAGCTGGGTTGGAAATTTCCACTCTTACAGAAATGGGTAAACTTGAGCCAGTCGCATTCCGTCAAACTAAAATCCTTGAATGGGTTGTTGCGGACAAAAAGGCGGGTGGGTGGGTAGGGAATGAGAGTCATAGATAACCTCCTGAGTTCACTGAAAACAGGCTATAAATGCAACTATAAATAAATAATATAAATATGACCATAGGAGAGTTAAAATGGGTTTTTAAGGCTGAAAATAAAATGCCCTTGAAGGACTCCTGGCTAATCCAAAACACTCTGACATTATAGGTTTATCATGTCCTCCATTCCTGCTTTCTCCTGCTGTCTTGTTGCTTTCCATTCCCTTTGTTCCACAATGTCAAACAGCCAGCCTGATGATCTGTGTAAGAAAGATGGAAAGTCTAAACATTATATGGTTCTTAAAACAGGACTTATCTGTTTCTTTTTTACAGCCTAGTTCCATGATGGCGAACCTTGGCACTTCAGATGTTCTTGAAATTCAATTCCCAGAAGCCCAAGCCCCCATGAATCCACACAAATGGATTTGCTGCAATTCCTCTGGCCCATACCACCCCTGTCGCTCCTGGAAGCAGAAGTAAAGCGCACCCATATGGGCCATAGTTTGGCTACCCTGCTTTATGCTGTTAAAAGCTGCTCATGCTGCTTGTCTTCTTCTCGAAATTTCTTTTGTTAGATTATGCCTTAGGTTAACTTCTTGCCCAAGGTAAACATATGAGTCAACTTCTTCTGCTGTCTTGTTTCCACATCTCATATCGATGGCATTTGTGATGACACTCCATATATATTTCGTTTTTGACATATTGGTCTTCACGTCAATTGGCCTGAAGTAGTGATACAGAGGTGGGGAAAGTTAGATCCAGTGAATGTGTGCAAGACAGAGCAGCACAGCTACTCAGTGGCATTTAAGGTCATTGTAGACTGTGGACTTGATGATCTCCTACATGTTGGTTTTATGACTTCAAATCCCAAAAGCCTAAGCCAATTCCCCAAAGCACTGATCAGCCAATGTACTGACTTAGACTTCTGGGAATTGAAGTCCAAAACCCCAAGGTTGGGGAACACTGCTCTAACACACTGTTAAATGGTTTTGTGTATTAACTCGTTTACTTCAAAATAAGCCAACCCTGCTCATTTGGGAAGGTTCTCCTAAGCCTTCTGAAGAGTGGTAACCTAGGTGGCACCTTTTTAAAATTTTCTGGCACAAAATTAATATTCAAACAGATATCCTGCTGCATATGGCCATTTCAAATTTTTGTCAAACATGCTCAATATAGTTCTTTGTTTTAAAAAAACGTCAAAAAACGCAAGCCAAGAAAAAGCCGAAACATTATTTCAAGCCCACTTCCCTCTTCATGGCTATTTAACCTCTCTGTCTTTGTCTCTGCTTCTCTCGCTGTTTTATTTTCACAGCCTAGTTCCATGATGGCAAACCTTAGCACTCCAGATGTTCTTGGACTTCAATTCGCAGAAGACCAAGCCCCCATGAATCCACACAAATGGGTTTGCTGCGATTCCTCCAGCCCACACTGCCCCCATCGCTCCTGGAAGCAGAAGTAAAACACGCAGCAAACCCATTCGTGTGGATTCATGGGGGCTTGGGTTTTTGGGAATTGAAGTCCAAGAACATCTGGAGTGCCAAGGTTCACCATCATGGGCTTAGTTGTTTTCCATTCCTGACTGCTGTTCCCCCTTTTTCAAGACAGAAGCAGCAGAAATAGCATTAACAAGAGCAATGTCTTATTTCCTTAAACAACAACAACAACACACACACACAACAACAGACAAAGGCAGATAAACTGTGGAATGAAGCTCCTGTCATGCCAGCCATCTTTATTTTCCCCTCTGAGAAATTTGAGTTCCTAAAAAAAGAAAGATAAATGGTTCCACAAGCTTTGAATAGTTATTTAAAAAGAACAGCTGAGTTTCTTACTGGTAAGAGAGACCCTAGGAACCATCAGAAGGTGATGTTCATCCCAAAATTTCAAAAAAGAACTTGCCCTTACTCTGATCTCAGGCTGCCTATGCCCTACAGACCTCCACCCATATGCTGTTTCTGTCAATAGAAATGAGTTTGCCATTTTCACTGAGTCCTCTTTCCCTCGGAGGGCCTTGTGCCTCTTCCAATATGCTCTAAAGGTCAAGGAGACTCTTTAAAAGTATATATATATAGGAAAAGGGTGATATGTGAAACCTGCCTCATTCAATTAGGTCCTCCTTTACATCATGAGTATGTTCAGACAGAGCACCGCTCTAGATAAAAGTACTTGGTTCATCACTGACCCTTTGGTTATTCCCCCACCCCCTGCCATTCAAGTAACACAAGGACATGTCTGTTATGGTGGGTCTCTTTCCCTCTAACTTCCATAATGTTTTGTTCTTTCAGGTAAAAATGTTTCTTTTTGTCCAGGATTTGCTCTGGGGGACAGAATTTAGTGCTGCTGCACAACCTCACATAAAGAGTGCCTTGCTTAGAGACGAACTCACTTAAAGAGCAGAATTGTCTCTGAATGGTCACCTCACTTAAGAACTAAAACCAACCAGAAACTCACTTAACAACTAAATCGGGGTTCGCAATCCCCCCCGCCAGAAGTCACAATTGGTCAATTACAATGGTGTTTCGCTTAAAGAGCAAACTCACTTAAAGAGCAATCCTGTTATGCTCTTTAAGTGAGGTACCACTGTAATTTTGAAGCAATTTTCAAAGACAAGGCTTTTCAGTGTGGTGCTGACATGAATTACATTAAACCATTATTTCCTTAAGGATGAACGACAACCAACTCTGGTTATATCTGTGGTAGAACTTTTAACATTTTGTTCACACTTGTAGTCTATTGTATGAATGTCTCATAGGTTCATTGATGTCCTAGTTAGGATCCAGATTACATTCCCCTTCTCCCGAGCTTTTGTTGGTGTTTCTCCGAATAGCAACTGAATTTAGCAGTTAAAGCAGGGGTGGTCAAACTACAGCCTGTGGGCCAGACCTGGCTCATGACACCATTTTATGTGGTTTGCTGCTGGCTTCACCACTCCCGGAAGTGGAAATGGGTGCATTTACAATGCCATAAAATGCATCCGCACATGTGAAAATGCACCCACACCTGCCATAAACGCTGCCATAAATGCACCTGCGGCTGCTGTAATCACATTTATGACAGCCACTGACACTTTTTACCACAGGAGGAACCATGTGACCAGCCCATGGCACAAAAGTTTGGCCACCCCTGAGTTAAAACATATAAAATAGTGATACTTACTTACTTGGTTACTTGGTTGATCTGCATTTCACACATCAATATACATAGTTTGACATGGTGGATCAAAGCATCATCTCCCACTGTTTCCGATCCTGTGCTGGTCTCATCCAGGGCCTCGGGAGCTTGCCCTGAACTGGTCTTCCCATCTGGTTGCTGGCCTTACTCATGGTTACTTTATGTCAAGTGGTATCCACTCTGTGATATCTTTCATCCACCTGCCATCTTTGAAGTGGCACCAATGCCTTGAAAACTCAATCAACGTTGATGCTTGTTTTGCACCTGATCTTATGTGCAGTTCTTCATTTGATATTTGATCAACCCATCGTAAGTGTAGCATCCTTCACTCAATTGCTCTTTGTGTTACATCAGTTTTTTGGTGTCAGCTTTTGTAGGTACCCACATGTCACCGTCGTCTAATAAAGTAGGCAGAATGGTGGTGTTGACAAGCTCAGCCCATAATTTTCTCATTTTTGCTTCACTAAGTGCATCCTTTATGCCATGGGTAGTCAAACGTTTTGTGCCACAGGCTGGTCATGTGGTTCTTCCCACCACAAAACATGTATGCGGCTGTCATAAACACATTTACAGCAGTGTTTATGGCAGGTGCAGGCGTGTTTACGCAGGTGCAGGCGCATTTTATGGCTGTTGTAAACATACCCGCTTCTACTTCCAGGAGTGGCGAGTGAGGTGGTGGGCCATATGAAATGGTGCCGTGGGCCAGGGCCAGCCCATGGGCCATAGTTTGGCCACCCCTGCTTTATGCTGTTATAAGCTGTTCATGCTGCTTGTCTTCTTCTCAAAATTTCTTTTGTTAGTTTGTGCCTTAGGTTAATGTCTTGCCCAAGGTATACATATGAGTCAACTTCTTCTGCTTTCTCATTTCCACATCTCATATCTATGGCATTTGTGACGACACTCCATATATATTTTGTTTTTGACATATTGGTCTTCACGTCATTTGGCCTGAAGTAGTGATACAGAAGTGGGGAAAGTTAGATCTAGTGAATGTGTGCAAGACAGAGCAGCACAGCTACTCAGTGGAATTTAAGGTCGTTATAGACTGTGGACTTGATGATCTCCTACATGTTCTTCCTATCTCTCCAACACAGTATTTCCGAACCATTGGTTTTTGGACCTAAGTCAATTCCCCAAAGCACTGATCAGCCAATGTACTGACTTAGGTTTCTGGGAATTGAAGTCCAAAACCACAAGGTTGGGGAACACTGCTCTAACACACTGTTAAATGGTTTTGTGTATTACCTCATTTACTTCAATATAAGACAACCCTGCTCATTTTGGGAAGGTTCTCCAAAGCCTTCTGAAGAGTGGTAACATAGACTTACCCAAGGTGGCACCTTTTAAAATTTTCTGGCACAAAATTAATATTCAAACAGATATCCTGCTGCATATGGGCATTTCAAATTTCTGTCAAACATGCTCAATATATTTCTTCTTTCTTAAAAAAAAACCATCAAAAACGCAAGCCAAGAAAGAGCCGAAACATTATTTCAAGCCCACTTCCCTCTTCATGGCTATTTAACTTCTCTGTCTTTGTCTCTGCTTCTCTCGCTTTCTAAGACTGAACTGAAAATCTTTTTTCCAAAGTGATGCTTGGGTTGAATGACAAAGAACTATGTTGCTGGAGCCTGAAGAGAAGTGATGCATAGACTAAGATGAATATGTTTCCTGGTCAACATATTCCTTGAACCTAGTTTGCTTCTTTGATGTTTCTCCAGCTGCCAATGTACTTGCAGTAGTAGCTTCAGGGAGGGGGTGGGTGGGGCCACAAACAAAGAAAGCTGTTGGAAAGAATTTAAATGACATCCTTTGACTATAAAGGTCTGGAGCAGCAAACAACTGTTCTTCTTTCCCTCTGTCCTT
Source organism: Bradypodion pumilum (assembly GCA_035047305.1). Classification (NCBI taxonomy): domain Eukaryota; kingdom Metazoa; phylum Chordata; class Lepidosauria; order Squamata; family Chamaeleonidae; genus Bradypodion; species Bradypodion pumilum. The sequence continues at coordinate 242,909,002 of JAWDJD010000003.1, read as the reverse complement.
CTTTCTCCTTTCAGGCTTCCTATACAGTAGAACCCCATATAATGAAAAAGCTCTGTTCCACAGAGCACTTCGTTATACGTTTTTTTCGTAATGCGAATCACTATTGGTGATACCCCGCATTATGAAAAAAAATCATTATGTAAGGTATACCTTGTATAATGAGAAAAAAGTTTGTTATGCAGGGTATGCCAAATTTTTCGTTTATATATATATATATATCACCAATAGTGATTTGCATTACGAAAAAAACATATAACGAAGTGCTCTGTGGAACATCTATTTTCCAGGGACTGATCAGGCCTGTTGCCATTATCTTGGTTTTCTTTAAAAAGGTGGAATGCAAGGAATTATTTGCATAATCAGATCACTAACAACAATAACAACAAACTGGCTACCAACAAGTAATGAGCAACACAATGAGTTCCTTTTGCAAAATAAAGTCCCAAGCTATGCTAATTCACCATCATGTCAAGAGACACTTTTCAGTTGCTTCTTCCACACTGAATGCAGAAGTAGAATAACTAGTGCTTGGATAGTTTTTGAACCATGTTAGTCCGGAGGTTGTTCTTAGGTATCCATAATTATAGCCATTGATACCCTTGTCCTCCATGAACTTGTCTAATACTTTTTTTAAAGCTGTCAAGACTGACAGCTGTCACCACTTCTTCGGGCAGGGAGTTCCATAGACCAGTGATCCTCTGGGTGAAAAAGTACTTTCTCTTTTCTTTTCTTTTTTGAGAACTAGTACCCAAAAGTTTCATGGAGTGCCCCCTAGTTCTTGTGTTGTGCGATAGGGGAAACAGTTTTTCCTTATCTACTTTGTCCACACCGTGCATGATTTTATAAACTTCAATCAGGTCACCTCTTAGACACCATCATTCAAGAGTGAAAAGGCCCAACCGTTGCAGCCTCAGGTGGTAAGGAAGGTGTTCCAGTCCCCTAATCATTTTGGTTGCCCTCCTCTGCACTTTTTCCAACTCCATAATATCCTTCTGGAGGTATGGCGACCAGAACTGTACACAGTATTCCAGATGGGGCCTCACCATAGATTTATAAAGAGGCAAAATGACACTTGCTGACTTATTTTCTATACCCTTCCTAATGATCCCTAGCATTGAGTTTGCTTTTTTCACTGCTGAGGCACACTGGGTTGACACCTTCATTGAACTGTCCACCAGGACACCAAGATCCCTTTCCTGATTTGTCGCAGAGAGTTCAGACCCCATCAGTTTATAAATGTAATTGGTTTTTTTGCCCCAAAATGCATCACTGCACTTACTAATGTTGAAGCTCATTTGCCACTGTTTTGCCCACTCCCCCAGTGTTAAGAGATCCCTCTGGAGCTCCTCACAATCTCTCACAGTTTTCACTACCCTGTATAATTTAGTGTTGTCAGCAAATTTGGCTACCTTGCTATTTACTCCTACCTCTAGATCATTTATGAAGAGGTTGATAAGCAGGGGTCCCAGTACTGAACCTTGGGGGACCCCACTCTTTACTTCACTCCACTTGGAGAAATGTCCATTGAGTGCTACCCTCTGTTTCCTGTCCCTTAGCCAGTTGCTGATCCAGAACAAGACCTGTCCCTTTATTCCATGACTGGCAAGTTTATTCAAAAGCCTTTGGTGCGAGACTTTGTCAAAAGCCTTCTGAAAGTCCAGATAAACAATGTCAACTGGATCCCCCTTATCCACATGCTTGTTGACACTCTCAAAAATTAAGCATCTTATCCACTAAGCCACTGCAGTCCATCATGGAGTAGTGGCAGAGAAGAGACCAAAGATGGTTGCCTGTCTAATGCAGTTATTTGTAATGTAGATACCTGGTGATGGACTAGGAGTCTGGAGACCTGGATTTGAATCCCTGCTCAGTCATAGAAGGTCACAGGGGGTGAGGGGATGGAAAATTTTCAATAATTCCCTAAATATCTCACTTTGTTTGTTTTGTCATAGGTCTGTTTTAACTTGATGGCACATAACAGTGGGACTTGAAGAAGTGGTTACCGTTATAAAGCTGACTGAATGAACAAGGGAATGTTGAAAAAAGAAATGTTGAGCACTGGTCAAGTTGTATTACCTCAAGTCTTTATGAGTGTTCATCTCCCTTCACTAACAAATGTAACTATGGAAACACAATTAATATACTGTACTAGCAAACTTTTTTCATGTAATGCAAAAAGTTTTTTCTCCCTTGCAAGCAGTATTATTTTTCTGACCTTCACTTGTTTTCTTTAACCAGCATCAGCTTTAAAATTCTATTTTTTGGCTGTGTCCCTTCTTACTAGACAGTTAAATGGAATAATATTATGACTCCAAATTGGAAAGCAAGCAAGTAGAATATGAGGCATAACACAGAATTTGCATCATTTTGCAATGGTAGAGCATATGATTTGCATGAAGGTCTATACAGTAGTTCAATTCCCAGTATTTCTAGGTAGGTCTAGGAAAAATCCTTAAGTGGAGGATTTCTTCATAGCAGTGTAAAATAAAATTGGCTGGCTTGACCAATGAAGAGAGTCGATTTAAGGCAACTTCACATGTTCCTGTACTGTGTGGAGTGCCCATGTTTATTGGAGTGCCAGCATTCTCCCACTTTGCTGTTCTAAGTGATGCTACCATAGTTGCGTGAGCAATTTGCAGCACCTTGGACAGCTCCATTGCCTGAGATCTCCTGTGAAGACTGCATTGCCAGGGAGGACCAGAGAGAGAAATTAGGCCAAAGATTAGAGAGTAGTGGAAACCATCTAATTTCCTGTCTCAGAAATAATGTCACAGAGAAATGCCAAAAGATAAAAGCAGCAGGGAACAGATTAAAGGCAAGCAGAAAAGCAACTTTCTTTGATGTAGGGAATTAATTATATGAGTTTAAGTGGTGTTTAAAATGAAAGCTTTCTAGGAAGCATTCTCCTGTTTCATGGAAAATGAGGAGGAAAGTGTTTTCCTCACAAAACAACTTCCATTTTATGTCATATAGCACTTAATGTCTTCCAAGAAGCCAAAGGATGTCATTGGTGTTATCTCAATCATCATTATGAAGTCAAAACCAAGGAACTGTCTGTCTGGGCTTCCAGTTCACTCTGTACCAATCTCTTCATAACTCATGGTGAGTAGGAGTGCAAATTGAATCGCAAAAAGATATGGGGAAAACCTGAGGTGGACCCAACAGCTCCTAGAATCTACAACCAGGATGGTCAATGGCTTTGTCAGCTGTTGAATTTTAAGAAGAGAAGTCCAAAAACAACATTAGTGTTATATTTTCAGAAAAGTCATCATTGGGGGGGGGGGGTTGCAGGAAGTTGGAGTAGAGAGGGGAAATGATTTTAATGCCTCGCTAAAGAAAGTGTTTTGTCTATTAGTTTCTTTGATTTGCTTGTGGGTTCAGGAATACATTCACATGAAACTATGAAATTGTCTTTGACTATATTTATGCACGTTGGGTTGTTTATTAGATATGACTAGCAGAGGACACGGTGTTGCCAGGGGGTACCCTAACAGGGCCAAGGAGAGACCTGGGCCCACCCCCCACCCTAGATGCCTTACCTTTTTGCCTGCTGTTGTCGCGGCCACTCTCTCAGCTCTGCCACGAGGCGCCATCTCAGCCTGACTCTGGCCACCACCACTAGCCTCCCCAGTGACTACAGTCAGTGGGTAGCCATCGCAGCCCGGCCCCTCCATCCTCCCATGGGTTGTGTCAGGCGGAAGGGAGGCTCCATTTGGGCGGGTGGGTAGAGGACCCATTGGGGGGCAGAGGCCTGCAGAAGGTGGCGGGTGGCCTGGTCCTATCCTCTGCCCACCCCCAGACTGTGGGTTCTCCCCTCCCCGCACTGCATGCCTCAGGAGTGCAGAGGAGCCATGCCACTGTGGCCACCTGCCAACAGTAGTCGCTGGGGCGTGGGCAGCCATAATGACCGTAATTGCCACCATCCATACTGGCAGCTAGGCCATGCACCACCTGGAATGCCAGGCAGACTTTGGCACATGCGTGGAATTTCACGCATGCACCACAGACTGGAATGCCAGGCAGGGTTAGGCGCATGCATGGATTCTCATGCATGCACAGTCACCTCTCCTGGTCGTTTCTGCCAGCCAGGGGGTGGGCGTTGCAGCTCCTTTTTGGGGGCAAGGACCCCGAGGTGGGCTGCCAGTTACCCATGCCGGCCACCCCAGACGTTGAAGGTTGGCGTGCACGCAGTTTCCAGCGCAATCGGTGCAGGGGTGTCACTTTGTATTAGGGAGCCCTGTGATGTCACGGAGGCCCAGATCTGGTCAGCTGGGAATTGGTTGAGCTGTGGCAATGACATCACAATCCCCCTGGTTGGCTCCCCCCCCCTGCTTTTTCTCCTGATGAATTGATTTAGGGGGCATACCCATCCCCATGGGGCTTGTCACTCCCACAGTGACCGTCTCTTTGGCCCAAGGTACGTGTGTGCGATTTTAGTGTGATTGGTGCAGGGGTGTGGATTTGTATAAGGAACATACAGTGCCGGACCTTGATTTCAGTTATATAGATATACCATCAGGTCATTGTAAACTTATGGTAAGTGGGAGTACATAGCTTTTATAGGAGTGAAAGTTCCAGGAGCCCTTGTCAGGTCAGAAAGTCTGGTGCTTGAACGCAGGCTTCTGTGTCTTCATAATACAGAATGTGTTGGTTTGCTTGTGTTTCTTATACAACTCCCATCATCTTGCTGTTTACTAGATACAGAGTAATCAGAAATAGTTTAACAGTTGCTTCTTCTGGAGATGGTCTGGGACTGTGCAGCTTTTCCAAGTCTATACAGGTAGGACAAGGCTATACAGCGGAGAACTGAACTCACAACCTCTAGAAACCTGACTCACTGAGTTATCCAGTCAGCTATTTTATCTTTATCTTGTGTTATTTCTTTCTGTCCCTTTATTCCATGACTGGCATGACTTAAGAAGAGCCCCATGGATTTTATTAAAGACCGCTAGTATAGCATTCTATTCTCACAGTTCCCAACCAGGTCTCCATGAGGAGCCACAAACAGTAGATGAGCACTGTAGCACCATCTAGCTTGTCTTTCATAGCAACTGAAATTTAAGGACATACTAACTCTAATACTGAAGGTAATATTTGCTATTGTAATTTAAAGTTATTGATAGCCCAGGGGCTATCAATAACTGTTAACACACTGCAACCTTACCAACATCTGGTTGTTCCTAGGCCTTGTGACAGCTCTTTCCATTATGTCTGTGGACACAAAGCATGCTGAAAGTTGAATGCCCCTCAAAGAGCACTAGCCAAGAGATGTTAGAAAACCTAGTGAGAAATATCTATTTTCCCAACCATGTCTAGGAATGAACGTGGTAGCAAAAGTGAGGGAAGGAGGGGCATTTCAAATTGAAGGTGCTGATGATGTATTTAAATTAGTTGAGAAAACATTATTCTGGTAAGGATTTCTCCCTGTGCCTTACTAAACTCTGGGGAGATGCAATTTTAATAATTTTTATAAAGCACTATACAAAAAGAGTCTACTAATAAACAGCAGAATTCTTTTATGTTAACTGAAACAGTGACATCTGTGGCAAGATAAGCTGTAGTATATCTGAATAAATTTGTTGTCTCAGCCAGACATCTAGAAAAATAGATACTCTTGTGGATGTTATATAGAGCTTGTTCCAGATTAATTGTAGCCACTCAGTGGCTGTGTTGGCAGCCAGGTGTTTTGGTTGACCATCGTGGGATTGGGTGATACACAAAAGATTGTGATTGTGTTTTGTGTGCTCTGCTATCTGTTGAATTGTCTTGACCCCAGCTGTGCCAGAGCTCATTTGGTTTTATGCATGTATTTACACCTGCCAGCTTGTAAATTTCACCTCCTGTCTGTGAGAAAGAAAAACCTAGTCCACGATTGTAGTTCCATGACTAAGATTGCAAATCCCATGCACTATTGTGGTAGAGTAATGCCATGGAATAGAAATGGGGCCTGTGGGTTTTTTAGAATAATGACATGGATTTCTGTGTGCTGTTCACTAGAGGGAGGTGACAGGGTTGCATTATGGGTTGTCACTGGGCAGGAACTGCTTAGTAGACTAAACATTCTAATCCTCGTGTTATTGGAGAAATGAAACTTAAAGTTTCATAGACAAGGAGTACTGAGTAGTCATTGGCTGAACTCTTTCAGAGGAAGGCCCAAAGGGTAGAGTTTGAGAGAGGAGTTAAAAAGGAAGGGAGAACGGAGAACGGTCCTTTTTGCTCTTCGCTCTTTCCACACTGTGTAAGTCTATGGAAGTGCTTTGAACTCAGTAATCATGTAGTCTTCTATACTAGAGGGCAGGCCCTCTGGGCTTTCACACTTTGTCAGGTTTTCATTGTTTTCAATGTGCTATCTGAACTAAAAATGTTTTATTTGCCTAGAATTGTTTTGCTTCCTGAAACTAAGAAATCTGTAACTGGTTTTGCTACGATATATCTTTAAGAAACATGAAGATGACTGGAGTTGTTTATTTTGCTATCCACTAAGGTCAGGACATGTGAGAAGGCAAGCTAAAATCCTGGATTGCTTAGCTGGAGGGTGTCAATTCAGGTGTGGTCCCACTTACTTGTAGGCCCAAGGGTCTACTTGGGAGTAGAGTAATGGGTCCATTACAAGTAATTTGCACTGATTTCAGTAAACATACCCAGGACAGAACTATATGAGAATAATATGTGAACCAAAAAAACTCACTTAAACCCTGTCTCATTTTAAAAAATATATGTAAACACTAGCTGCTTACCCGGCTTCGCTTGGGATTTTCTTTTCCTGTGAAGGGTGGCGATGGCGGCTTCATGGCTGGGCCCGGAGTGCAGCTCCTGCTCCTTGCCACTCCTATCTTCCAGTCAGGGCCAGCTGAGGGCGTCTGGTGGTGGTGGAGCGTCCGGTAGTGGTGGCAGTTTTATGGCTGGGCATGCCATGCAGACGCTGCTCATCACCGCTCCTCCCTCCAGGCCAGGATCAGCTGAGGGCACCCTTTAGCGACAGGGCATCCGTTGGTGGCAGCAGCAGCAGTCTTCTATTTGGGCCCACCATGCTGCTGCTGCTCCTCACCACTCCGGCCCTGTCAGCTGTCTGAGGGGGCATGGTGGAGGGATCCAGTTTGGGCGGCACCTTGCCCGGCCTGGCCTTGGCTCAGCCCAGCCCCACTGAGGGGTTGCTCACCACTGCTGCCTCTTCCTCCTCACATGCCTTGGTCTCTGCCACTCTGCCCACTGCCATCCCATCCATTGCCCCCGGGGCCACCGCCACCATGCCGCCTCTGCCACCTCTGCTGTCTTTGCCATCTCTGCCACCTCCTCTCCACCTCGCCTGCTGCCGCCTTGCCTGCCACCACCTTGAACGGTGGTCAGGCTGAGTGAGGCTTAGCCTGGTTCAAAGGCAGACTAAATGTAATTATCAAAATGTTAAATACTTGAGACAAAAAGAAACGGTTTTGTGTTTCCATCAATGTGGATGGAAATAGAGCCTCTCTATATCCTCTCAATTTCCCTATGCTGTACCCTTGAGGCCTGCCCATCTAATCTGGAATGGTTCTTAAATTCTAGTCTGGTTTTCTCCCTCAGTGTTAGGATCTTAAATGGACCTGTAGCACTAGAACTATTTTGTTCGTTCTGTTTCTAAAATTTGCTGGTGAACAAACAAGACTGAAGTGCATTGCTGCAAGAAATGTCCAGGGCTAAAAGAAGTTATGTAATGGCCTAAGGCATGGAGGTTCATCCATAAATTAATTAGGGTTTGCAGCCAAAAGCCTGTTCAGTCTATGACAAAGCACTAAGCTAGGGGAGGTGATGGTAAAGGATAAGTATCCAAACACACTTGCACATTTTTCTTATCCTCTAGGGACCACTCGCCCGCGAGTATTGCTTTTTATGAAAGTAATATTTTCCAGTCTCAAAGTGCCTTCAATTCCTGAGTGCATTCAATTGCGTAGAACAAGAGCTATTGTAAGCCACTCACTTTTGCTCCATAAAGTATATTTTTGCAAGACACTAAATGTGAAGAGAAGGGGGCACGGGCACGATTTCTTTTATTATATAAGGTACACATTCTTATGTAGCCCCATTCTTGTGTAAAGAATGCTAAGTCTATAAAAAAGGCAGCAATTATAAGAACCCAATCTATTGAACAAACTGGGGTATCCTGTAAGAGAGATTCATTTACCTGCTCTTGGATCCGTTGAATCACCATATGTGTATTGTAGGAATTTTATCACTGCATTTTTCTGTTTATATAAGTGGCTAAGATGCTGACTAGGAGGTGGAAGGTCAGCAGTTCGATTCCCAAGTACTGCAGGATGGAATTTGCTTCCGTCTTTGACCCAGCTCCTACCAACCTAGCAGTTCGAAAGCAAGAAATTGCAAGTAGATAAATAGGAACCACTTCGGTGGGAAGGTAACAGCATTCCTTGCACTCTGGTATCTAGTTATGCCTGCCACATGACCACGGAAACATCTGCAGAAGCAGACAGCACTGGCTCTTCAGCTTTGAAACAGAGATGAGCCCTGTACCCTAGAGTCAGATACAACTGGCTTTCGAGCAAAGGAAACCTTTATTCTTTTTTGGAACCAGTATATGCATTGCATTGAATTGTATTTACTTAATTTAAATTTTACCTGATTTTATTGATAAGGTCGTAATGTCAGACATTCATGGGATTTACAGACATTTACCAAGAGTTGCATCTTGGCAGTGGTGGATCTACTGTTGAACTGCTGTTCTGCCTTTGGAAAGGACACAGAGCAATCACCATCTCCCTTCCTACTTCTGGTTGCAGGTGTCCAGGGTATTTTAAAAGGGGGAAGTGGAGGAAAAGGAAAGCCTTCAGATGGGGAAGGCAAAACAACAAAGCAGCACAAAATATTTTAAAGAGTTGGAGATGGATAAAAATGTGTAGAAATCTATGCAAATCCCCTGTTCATACTGTATGTACCAACAAAGGGGGAATGTTGTCTGGAAGACAGGAGGTATCCTGTTAAGATCCATGCTTGGTGGGAAACATAAAAGGAAGGTGGGAACAGTTGCCCTTTCTGGAAGAGTCCTGAAAATATGCAGGCTTATAGGGCATCTCAACCAAGATCGCACAGAAGTATCATAGGCTTATAAACGTCTGCCCTATAGTTAATATAATCAGAACTGGTTTGGCAATAGTGTTTCATATCGGTGGTACTCTACCTTACAGTGTGCCGTGTGTTTTAGGCTTCGACCAGAAAAATCTAAATCAGCAACCTTGCACAGCATGTGAAATAAAACTGAGTAGCTTGGGGCAAATCACCCTTTCAGTCTAATGTGTTTCAAAGTTATGGTAAGGTTAAAATAGGAAGGAAAACTATATCTGCCAGCATGACGCAAGGATGCACGTGCCAGCATTGAAGGAAGGTGATAACATTGAATATTGAGCAATGTAGCAACATCAATTATACTTGTATAACATCCCATAGCACTTTGTGTGTTTTCTGGCTGTTCACAAGGTAATTAGCATTTTGCCCTCTAGCATGCTTAGGTACTCATTTTACCAACTTCGGAAGGATGGATGACTGAATCAACCTTGATCCCTGTCAGGATCTAACTCACAATGTCAGCAGTTTTAGCTGCAGTACAGAGGTTTAACCACCGTGCCATCAGGGTTTTTCCTCCTCTTTTGCTTCTAAAGCATGGCCACCAGGCAAAAGCTTGTTTCTTGTAACATTTTCCACAAGAGTACAGACCAAAGAAAGCTAGGAAGCAGTGGCTGGCAGATACTATATTTCCTAGCAGAACCATGCATACCTTAACTTTAAAACTGCTTGACTCTATAATCAAAACTATTTAGAAAACACTGTTTATTTCTGACATTTCACGATGTCCAGATCTTTGTATTAAAATTTGAATGTGTCACACAAACCCTCCCCCCCAAAAAAACCCTGTTATTATGAGCATTTTAGAACCTGATATTATATAAATTATGTACATTAACTTTTGAAATTCTCTCAAATATTATTTGAGTCAAAACTTGGTTTTAAAAAAGCTACAAGATCCAGCATTTGCTAGCAGGAAGACAGAATACAGGTATTGTGCTTTTGACAGATAGGTTTAGAACAGGGATTCTCAACCTGCGGCCTGTGGGCCGGATGAAGCCCGCGGCGCCATTTCATGTGCTCCCCCCACTGCCTCCACCACACCAGGAAGGGCCATGTAGTAGAGGAAGCGCACAATGGCCATCTGGCCCTCAAAACTGTCTGAGGGAGCATGACCCAGCCCTGGCTTTACAAGGTTGAGAACCCCTGGCTTAGAAAGTCAACAGGATCAGTGGTGAGAGGAAAAAAGCTACAGACGTGGTAGGGAGGGGAATGACGAGGGAAAGCTGATTCTCCTCCTTGTGATGGACATCTCTGTTGTCCCAAAGGAAAATATCACCCTTACAAAGTGGAGACAGTCCAGGGATAATTGTCAGAACTGTAAGCTTACAGGGCACTCAGATCTGATTCCACAAGGAACCATGTGACAGGATAGTGTTTCATATTTGTTTCTGATGCCAAAACATCATGCAGACTTTGTTTTTCTTATTGTATAAGCTGTCATGCTCACTGACAGCCCAGTGTGGTGGCTCACAGTTATGAAATAACTGGGATGGTCATCTATTACTACAAGAAGAAAAAGAAGAAGGAAGAAAGTAAAGAAAAAAAAGACAGAGAAATAAGAAAAAGAGGTTATCTCTATCCATTCTTGTTTATTTCAAAAAGCCTTTTTGCATTTTGGGTGACCTATGTGGTGTCCATAGGGTACTGGGGACAAAAAAAAGGTGGTCCCCAGATGTGTCAACATTACCCACACTAGCTTAAATGGAAAATTCTAATCTGATTTGCAGATAACAGAGGATCAAGGCATGCTGTGGTCCATGGGGTCGTAAAGGTTTGGACTCAACTGTGCAACTCATCATCATCATCATCATCATCATCATCATCATCATCATCATCATCATCATCATCATCATCATCATCATCATCATCATCAACAACAACAACAACATTAGTGCATTTGTATAACCCATTGCTTTTCTCCCATGAAATGGTACCCAAGGTGACATTTTCAGCAGCAGCTGAGACCCCAGGAAAAAGACAGCTTCACTGGCAAAAGGGACGTTGAAGTATGAGCTGCTGTTCTGTGCTGAACAGGGCTGTCCCTATGATACACTCTTGCTTGGTACAAAGGATCAGAAGATTCCTTTCTCTCCTCTAGCCTGCCACTTGAAAGAAGACTGGATTGGCAGCTGGATTGTCCTACTACATTGGCAATTCCTTCTGGGTTCTCACCACTCCCCCTTTGCACCTTTGTCCTTCTTCTTTGAGTGGTGTATCTGATTCCAAATATTGGCGATCATCATGGTTATCAGCCATGAAGATCATCCTGGGAGCAATACAACACTGTGGCCTTCCATTTGCCTTCCATATAGCAGCATGACACTCTTACTACTGATCCAATTCTGCAAGTCACTTTCTGGTCCTGAGTCCTTTTGGCACTCAAAAGTCTTCATTGGCCCCAGGCCAGTATTGATGAAGTTGCTGCCCTCCATCAAAATGGATTCAAGTGGGATTTAATCCACTTGGGGACCACCACCCTTCCTTATGGACTTCATCACCTAAGGCCATTAGTCTTCAGGGTTGTCAAGTTAGCAAACCACTGCCTGACAATCGGCATTGATCTTTGCACCTACAAAATGGAAAACATATCTAATGTCTTGTCACAATCTTTAAAAAGTAGAACTATAGATTCATTTCAAATGTGCAACAGGATTGATGACCTGATTTCTCATCTTCAAATGACAATGACCAAAGAGATGCTTCTGCAATGCCACCTGGCCAGTGCTATGTCGGTAAATGCTGGCAAGCAGGCATTCATGATGATAGTCCCCACAGCTACAAGAATAACTCAGAAAACTCAGGTTGATCCGCAGCAACAAATCAGGCCTAAGAGATTTCCTCTCCACCAGCCATTGATATTTTCTAAAGCTAACAGATTTCCACAGAGCAAACAAGACCAAACAACCTCACAAGACTTTGTATTACAGCTGGGGCAGCTTTGAAAAAAATATTGTTGCTGGAAAAATCTGTTTTCCTCCTTCCATTTATTATGAGGATTGCAACTAAGCTCAGAGGAAACAAAGAAGTCTGACAGGGAGGCCATGATGGGTTGTGAGCTAGCATGGTTATTGATCATTATCATCTCTCCTAATCAAAACATGTTGCTCTTTGACTCTATAGTCATGGTTCCCAATGTGGGTCACATGCCCTACAGGGGGACAATTTGAGAATGAGACCAAGTTAATGAACTTTTAGGCTTCCTCCACATGAATAGGAGTTTATTTTTGAATAATAAGAATTATATGAACACACAGAGAGAGAGGCTGAAACTGAGATTGAGATGTCCATTTTTCAGAATGCTACAACAGCACAGTTTTTCATTATCTTCTCTCTGAAAACATTTACTCTTGCAGAAGCATCTTCTTCTCACAACCCGTCATGCAAACTGTATGAAATTCAGGGTGGGGTGAGGGATGAGATGTGGCTGTAGTAGAAAACAAGAGGCATACAATGGTACAACTGGGAGCTAAGCACATGATAGCATGAACTCTAGGGCTTCCTTTGCTGTTTCTTAATAGATATTGGAAATCAATAAAGAAACAAATTAGTATCTGTTTGCATGCAGCAAAAATTAGGACAAATTAGATACTATGGCAACTGTGTTAGAAGTTCAGTGTCAATTTGGGTATAAGGCAAAGAGAGGCTGGATGGGTCTAGTGTAATTCACTGTTTTGTATTCATTATGGTGCACAATAAAATCCTTGGATTCAAAGCTTGTTGCAGGCTTAATAACAGGACCACAAACATGCATATGTTTCATGGTTCTTTTGGTCAGGCTTAACTATGCAGTACTGTGATTTGTCTTGCTGTCTGTGCTTGAGTTGTCACAATTAAAATTGGAATGTTTTCCATCAACTATATAACATACGGCGAATTGTGCTGAAACCTGGACTTTTTCATGGAATCTGTTGCATTTTTTCAGCCAGCAAGACTAGTCATCCCACCCACCCACCCACCCACCCCCCGCAGCAATTCCACTCATGCTTTCTGTCATTGTGATTGCTTATTTCAGTCCAAAGGAGACAAAGGTGGGGGATGTCTTAAGTGATGTTGCCAGTGATATCTTCAGTGGAGTGTGATGGGACATGGCAGTACACTGGGAATGACCCCCTTCTAATCAGTACTTCGGATCTGTCTTCAGAAGAGATATACAGTGGAACCTCATACAACAATCGCCCCATATAACAATGAAATCGTATTACAATTAGGCTGGGGGGAGGCATCCCGCATAACAATTTTTCCTATGGAAAAAAGCATACAACAATTTTTCAATGGGAAAAACCACCTAGTGAAAAAATTTGTTGTACGATGCATCCCATAGGGAAAATCGCTATACGATGCATGTACCATATAGCAATTGTTTCGTACAACGAGCCCCATGGAACGGATTAAAATTGTTGTATGAGGTACCACTGTATTTCGATTTTTTTAAATGATTCTGTGTAATTGAGTGCTACATCTCACAAGCACTGCATTCTTGCCTTGCTAAACTCCCTGGAACCTGTTGGAATGGCAGGTTGCGTAGGCTGCACTTTGCCTCCTATCACTGCCATCACCACCGCTACCTGTAATAAAGTAGGTTATTACTAAATCCCAGGGTAATGTATTGGTGGGGATGATTGTGAAGGGCTGCTCACCTTACCAGCTCCACCTTCTCTCCCTATTGACAAGCCTTCAGAGAATGAGAGATAACAAAACCAGTAGATTGCAGTGCCGCTTTGCCTGTGGAAATGCAGAAAAGACAAATGACAGGAGTTCAGAGCCTCCCATGGTCCCAGAGGCTGGTGAATGGTGTAACATGCTCGCTGTCAGCCTCTTATCTTCTCTCACTTTACCAGATGTAGCAATGGAGATGGAACTAGTTACAGGAGGAGGAAGGGGGAGGAGGAAGGGTCAGGGAGAACCCAAGAAGAAATGAAAGCTTGTAACTGGCATCACCCTGTTTTCGAGAAGCTGTTGGTTTCAGCACTGTATCAGCCGTCAGCATTTTTAGAAAGGGAAGAAATTGAAATCATAGGGGGAGGTATAAAGAAAAAAGATGTGGAAGAGGATGATAAAGAATTGCAGGAAGCTGAGTCCTAGGTCCGAATTTTAGCAATTTAAAAAGAGTAGTGTGGATTCTTGCAACACTACTTTCTGAGTTAATTAAACAACATTTTTGTGTGTGAATGACAGTCATGATTTCAGCAGTAGAAACCGCCAGGGGTAGCTGAGTCCTCAGTTCTAAGTTACAAACAAGACTAACATAATGGTGCATATTTGTAGTTTCAAAGCTCACAAAAGTAGTTGCTACAGTACCATTAGTATTGGGATGTCCTTCAATGGCTGAAAAATATTATAGTTAATTAAAAACCATTTAAGACTATAAACAGCTGACTAGCGGTGGTTTTGTATACAACACAGTCTTCTTTCAATTGTTGGCTGTTGTCTCAGATATTTAAAAGAGAGCATATGGCAAGTGCATGGAAGTAGAAAAGAACATGTGGCGGCATTAATAAGGCCACATACTTTCAGGACAAAGTAACTAAAAAGTTACCATTGCACTAGCAGCCCCTCCCCTCAGAAAAATCAACCCAATTTGGTGATCTCTGAGATATAGGAGGAAGATTCTGACCCAGTCTGATTATGAGAGAACTTAAGAAGAGTTTTGCTAAATCAGATGAAAGAAGCATCTTTCCCTGGTGGTCCCCAGAGTTCTTTGAGAAGCCCAGGGCATATTCTTTTCTTAGCTGCCTACAAAAACACATTTAGCTTTGTAGTGCATCCAGGCATTTCCAGAAATTAAGCATTGCCTGCTGGCAGAATTAGGAAATACTTGAGTTTCTTAAACATCAAAGCATTTCCTGATAATGGTGGATTCCAGTTGAGTTTCTTGCAAGGTCATCCCAAACTATTCTGCTGCTGGAGGTGACTGGCAAGAAGGGTCCACCACAGCACCCCTCTTATAGAATATCAGATAGTAAAGAAAGCAAAACAAAAAAACATTGTGGCACCTTAAAGACTAACTTCTGTATTTAAATGTGAGCTTTTCTGGATCAGGTCCACTTTGTCAAACATAAGAGTGAGACCTCATGGCATCAATTTATGCACATCAGGTACAGAGGCACACAATGATTAGTCAGCCTAACAGAAAAGTAACATTGTAGCTTTTTACAATTGGCAATAATGGAAAATCCCTGTTTGTTAATCAAAATGGGTGTGAAGCTTGGCCCTGTTGAGTTGCAAATGGTTGCAAAACAAATTTTTCTTGCAAGCGGATGCATCAAAAAAAGGATGAATGCAAAACAAACATTGTGGCATTACAGATTTGTCAGTGAGTTACGATCTATTGACAATGGTTTGAGTGACCAAATTGCAGCATATAACAACCTGTTAGTTGTGGTGCATCAAATTTGATAATGTCTCAGAACCCTTGACTAATATTCAGACCCCTGAAATATGTGTCCAGCATATGCATGTACTTAATCGCTGCTGTCTTTCTCTGGGTTCTAGTCTTGTAATTCCTCTATTCTAGAATGGCAACTTGCAAGTCCTGTGCAGAGTGTCCGGGTAGATTAAAAAGGCTTGAAACAGGTTTCTGTGTATTGCCATTCTCGATGTCTGATTTATTTCCATTAACAATTTTGTGTATAGAGTTGCCTGGGTCACTCGAATCATTGTCAATAGATATATCAACCGGGGATTTTCCATTATTGCCAGTTGTAAAAAGCTAAAATGTTACTTTTCTGTTAAACTGGCCAACCATTGTGTGTAGGAATCGGGGCTGCTAGGACGGCCGTTGGGTCCCGGAGGAGACTGATCAAGTAACGATACGAGGCAATATGGAGCGAGATCAGATCAGTGGTTTATTGAGGAAAAGGCATCATCATATATAGATCAGAAGGCAATGCAGGAAAGAATCGTCATCTGACAGAAAATCACATCACCCATTTACTCGGGTTAATGGGGAATCTCTCTTGGGGAAGTTAATTAACTCGGGCAAACACTGACAGGGGAAAACAATTGTTCGAGGCTTACGCCAGGGTAAATATGGCTTCTATTTGCACCAAAGATTAGGCTGATCTGCGAGTCAGTAATTGCTTAATGGGTAACGGAGGTTAGCGTTCTGCTCTCTCAGCAGAACCGCCGGTCAGGTCAGGTGTGGGTGAATAAACCCTTATGATTTATACTATTAATTCGCTCCCCCAATTTCCGTACTGGCAAGGGCCAGTGACCAGGAACCTTCTTCGCCGGTGTAACCTCTGCCAGAGGCTAATTATGCCAATTGGGCATGCGGAATCCGCAATTGTGTGCCTCTGTACCTGATGTGTATAAATTGATGCCATGAGGTCTCACTCTTATGTATGACAAAGTGGACTTGATCCACGAAAGCTCACATTTAAATACAGGAGCTATTATTTAAGGAGCCACAAAGTTTTTTGTCTTTTGTTGTTGTTTTGTTTTGCTTGAAACACAGACTAACACGGCTACCACTTCGGAAAACTCATCTAGAAGTAATTCAAATGATGATCCAGTTTAAGGGGCAGGAAATTAGGGGAAACAGGAGAGACCATGTGGTACACACAATGCAGTCCTCCAGTCCTTCTTCCACTCCTTTCTCTGCCACCAAGCTTTTGCTGCCTGAGGTGTCCACTTCACTTCAATGGATAAAAGGGCCATGAAGTGCTCAGTCTTCACTTGTATGTGTCAATACCTAAATGACTAGTGATCCTGGAACTCTTGTACTAAATGTGGAGTTGCTTCTTAAAGGGATGAACAGGGACTCCCTTCTCTTGGACTTTCCATATGACCAACACAGGAAAACAGCCAGTGTTCCCTTTGACACTGTTGCTTAAGTATGTCACAGCTAAGGCCTGACTTCATGGTGCCTTTTTTCAAAATTTATTTTAAAAAGCTTTTTGTCAAACCAGCTTTCTTTGCTTTGATGGCACAGCATAAACCATATGTCATAGCATTGACCAGCAGTGTTCATAGGTGTAATATCTTGTTCAGCCACTCTGTTAGGGAGTTGCAGTGGTGGGCATCAGCAGGTTTGCACCAGTTCGCCAGAACCGGTAGCAGAAATTCTGGCTGACCCTGCCCATCCAAGTTTTGAAACAAAGTATTGTATTTTCTGGCATATAAGACTACTTTTTAACCCCGAAAAATCTGTGCCAATGTCGGGGGTCATCTTATAGGACAGGTACTTAACTGCAGCTTGTTTCCCCTTGCTTCATATGTCCGGCGCATATGGTGGGGGGTGCCGCGGCCGAGTCCCTGCTCTGTGCGGGGAGTATGAAGCAAGGGGAAGCAAGCTGCACACATCTTCCTGTACCTCGAGGAGGAGAACGTGAGCGTGGATTGGCTCTCCACCAGAACCTGCCCATTCGACTCGGAGGGCTGCGTGTCTTCGGGTTGAGTGTGGGTTAATTTTTATTTGGTGTGCATTGGAAGAGAGGTAGTCTTATACGGCAAGTATATTCCAAACTCTATATTTTAACTGGAAAAGTTGGGGGTCGTCTTATACGCCCAGTCGTCTTATACACCGGAAAATATGGTAGTCCTAATTTGGCTACAACGCAGGGCTTCCCCCCTGGCCACACCCACCATACCACACCCACAGTGTGGTAGTAAATTTTTTTTGAGCCCACCGGAGTTGTTAATGGATGAATAATGTTCCGGATTAACTAACAGTCATATTGAATCAGTAATAAGTTATAAACATATTGAACACATGGTAAATCCCCTCCCCCCCCCCATTAACTGGGTATCACTACATTTCAAAGCAGTGCAAATGTTACTAACAATTACATAAAGTTATAAATGGCCCCAGTAGGACTGCAAGTCTCAGTCCTATGGGAACTTTTTTTGAGATACAGGTTTGTGACCTGCCTAAGCACATGTATGGATCAAAACCCTAAAATATTTAGTGTGAACTACCCATGGGCCATTCTTCTCAAAGTTTTTTTCATTTATGCTGGGATTATCTAAAGTACCTGTACAGTAAAACCCTGACTTACATATGCCTTGAGTTACATAAAATTTGACTTACATAATGATTTTGTGCTAAAACCTTGTCCTGATTTACACAATTTCCTATGGGTTTGCTTCGAGTTACATAAAGATTCTTTTTCCTATGGGTTTGCTTCAAGTTACATAAAAAACCGATTTAAGCAAAAGCCTACGGAACAGACTTTTTTTTCCCTAAGTAGGGGTTTTACTGTAGTTCTTTTGGCTCCCAAATAGTATTGCAATATAGGAGCATATGCTTATTTACTGAATGTTTGGAACACCCAGTCTGCTCTCAGATGTCCCTGATTGGCAGGGGAACAGTTGGTTAAAAAGCTATGCTATATTTCTTCCAAGATTTAAATACACAAAAGAGAGTAAACTAGCTGGATTTGGGGAAAGTGTGTCAACTAATGTTTGGGTTCTCTAGTGAGAGGATTTGGTCCCCCACCCCCATTCCCACTCCATATATCTGTGCTTTTGATGTGAAAAGCCAGCTAAGGCACTTTGGTCCTTTTAATTAGCCCTCATACAAAATCACAAAGAAAATTATGCAGTTTTAGGATGGTTTGCCACCTCAACATAAACTATAAATTCTTGGCTACATCTATGTCTCTTGAAACAAAACCATGACCTACAGTATCAGGAAAATGTTCTTGAGTATTTTTATCTAATGTGTTTTTGTTTGGGGAAAACCCAGTAGCCTCTTTCTTTCATTCTAAAACAGACAAAAAATCTTAAAGCTTAACATGTTTTGTCCAAATACTTTTCACTGGATTAGTTTTGCCTTTCTAGCTCTTTTAAATTTACAGAGGGTAGAAACAATGAACAGTTAACTGGCTCAAATATAGGAACACTATTCATTGCTGCAAAGGTGACAGTAACCAGGAAACAGGTAAGTGTGTCTTGCCACATGTTTTTGGACTGTAAACTTCATAATCCCCTTCCATTGGTGATGATAACTAGGCCCAGTGATGCACTGCAGCAGGTTCTGTCAGGTTCTGCACGCTGCAGAACCAGTAGCAGAAATTCCCCCAGGCCATTATCTTTGTCTAAAGAAAATGTTAAAACTTTTGATCAAGTTTTTGAATCAGGACCTTATTCGACATAGTGACCATATGTGCTAAATTTGGAGAAAGTTGGGCAAGTACTTTTAAAGATCTACTTTCTAGTTAAAAAAACAACAACACTCTGATAAAGTGGATTTAGTCACATTTAAATACAGCAGTTAGTCTTTAGGGTGCCACAACATTTTTTATCTTTTTTTTGCTGTTTTGTTTACTCTCTCCTCTATGTGTGTTTTTGTGTCAGAGATTACTCTGGGTTGAAAGGATTTTTGCAGGGGATGCCTGAATGAGACTCCGTTCATGTCCCCTATAATGCATCTTTCAGGGTATCGAACCCTGTGCTTTCAGTCTCCAAGCACAGTGCTTTTACCCACTGAGCCACCGGGGAGCTGCTAGTTTACTCTCTTATATGCTTACACAGACTAACGTGGCTACTACTCCAAACACTTATTTAAGCAATGTAAAGTTTGGCACCCTTTTCCCTACTGTCAGCACAGGCTCATTACTATAAGGCAATCTTGGGCCATTTTCTGGTGTTGAATACAAAGTAATATTCCACATTGATGAATTGGAGGTTTGTTGAAGAACTGAGTTTATAGAAATCAAAAGGTAGCTCAGTGTGCAAACTGTGAGTCTTGTCTTTGTCTACAGTCACTCAACCTCTCCTCCTTTTAAAATGCATATCTATTCAGATGTAAGTCTCATTGTGTTTAGAGGGATTTTCTCCCAGAAAAATGTACACAGGAGTGTACCCTTATTCATTCTGTTTCAAAGCACATCTCAGCATGTGGTGAGGCTATATCATCTAAAGCCCAAAATTACTGGATTAACAACCATGTGACTTCTAGCCCCTGGGAAATGTAATCAACCATTATTGATTATCTCTGTGAGGAAAAAAACACCCCATATGTTACTGTGAACCTTTGGACATACTTTAGTAGGGAATCATGCCTTCAGAAAATATGCCACTTTGTTTAGAAGTCCTTTCTAATTGTGATATAAAGTTCATTCCAATTAGGGCAACTCTGGTTTTCAGTATGTTGCAAAAGATAGAAATAACGTTGGCTGCAGTGGTGAGTATTTACAGCACCAAGTCCTCTAGTGAAACAGGTAGTATTGCAGGAATGGTTGAGCATTTCCTTCTTTTAGGGGCACTCTAGGACAGTGTATCCCAGTGATAGTGAACCTTTTAGAGACCGAGTGCCCAAACTGAAACCCAAAACCCACTTATTTATCGCAAAGTGCCAACACAGCAATGGGGGAGGGAGGAAGGAAACACTCCCTTTGGGCTGCAGGGCATAGGGGCGGGGTGAACTCTGTGCTGGGGGGAGGAAGAAAGTGCTCCCATTGGGCTGCTGAACAGAGGGACAGGGTGAACTCTGTGCTGGGGTGATTGCACAGGTGCCCACAGAGATGGCTCCAAGTGCCACCTCTGGCATGTGTGCCATAGGTTCGCCACCACTGGTGTAGCCTGTCCAAGGCTACACAAATGGGTTCTTCTCCCAGAAACTACACTCGAGTACTGAACTTCTAATCTGTAACTCAATGGCCAGAGGGCAATCTGAAGATAATTTTTCTAAGTAAAATCAATTGGTAAAGTTCCAAACAATGCAAAAAGTCCTGTATCATCAGGAAGACATGTGGGGGAAATTGGTGTTTTTCATACAACAGGAGCACAGTGATATGCTGGTATATTTTGAGGTTCAATAAAATCCCTACTTATGAAAAAAGTCCGTTCCGTAGGTTTTTGCTTAAATCAGTTTTTATGTAACTTGAAGCAAACCCATAGGAAAAAAATCTTTATGTAACTCCAAGCAGACCCATAGGAAAGCATGTAAATTGGGGCATGGTTTTAGCACAAAATCATTATGTAAGTCAAATTGTATGTAACTTGAGGCATATGTAAGTCGGGGTTTTACTGTATAGGTGTTTTGCACCATTGTTACTCCAACCAAAGCCCAAAGAGAATGTCACCTAGGTGGCAGTGTTGATCTGAATGATCAAACCAGTGTTGGCTGCTTCCATCTTCATCCAGAGTGTTTCTTTTTTTTTTTAAAGGCCAAATGATCCTAATTTTCTCTTCTGGATCAACTCAAATACACTCCCAATAACTCACATGATAACTAGGATAGTTGTCAGCACCTCTCCATACACTGCCAGGACTTGTCTCCATATTGCTTATACTGCTTTAAGGACTGGTATGGGTTCCAGGTGACATCTTCATCTCTGTTAATGAAAAAGTTCTCAAAGATTCGAGTCTGTGAGTAGCATCCCATTTCACAGTATTTCAGTTACAAAATATGTTACCAATAGCAAATACCTTTGTGTGTGTATGTTTCTGTGTGCGTGTGCGTGTGAAGTGTGTGTGTGAGAGAGAGAGAGAGAGAAGGGGATAATTTAGATATTCTGTGCCCTTCTTCCAAACAAATATGTTGTGCTTTCTTGCTTTGTTGGTGTTA
Organism: Bradypodion pumilum; assembly: GCA_035047305.1. Classification (NCBI taxonomy): domain Eukaryota; kingdom Metazoa; phylum Chordata; class Lepidosauria; order Squamata; family Chamaeleonidae; genus Bradypodion; species Bradypodion pumilum. Next base: position 242,887,374 of record JAWDJD010000003.1, on the reverse strand, counting down.
TAAAAGCTGACACCCTAAAATCACATTTTTCTTCTCTGGTACCTCCCACGTTAAGATTTGCCTCTCTGCCTTGTGATGGGAGGAAGCATTGCAGTTTGCGGTTTCCCCATGCCCCACAGGGCATGGAACGGCCCGCCAGAGGCCACCGCGGTGAGAGACGCTCCCAGCCCGTGGGCTCTGCGGCCGCCAAATTAAGGGGGGTGAATAAAATATAGGGTTTGATTCACCCAATTACCGTGACCTGACCTGCGACTCGGCCAAGTAAGCAGATAGCTGACTCCTGTCAAACATTAAGTGCATAGTTCATCTCCCGGCTCGGGAAATCCCTGGCGCAAATAAGCCATGTTTGTCCCTGCCTAATCCCCAAGACAATGAGGTCCCCAAACCCATGTTTGCCCCAGATAATTAACTTCCCTTTGAAGAATTCCCCATTAACCCGTGTACGTGGGTGAGGTAATTTTCCTGTCAGATGACAGCTTGCCACCGTTGCGCTTTTTTCCCTATAAATGATGTTGCCTTTTTCCAATAAAGTACTGATCTGATCTCGCTCCGTTTGCCTCGTGTCGTTACTTGATCAGTCCTCCTCCGGGCTCCTCCGGCCCCCAGTGGCCCTGATTCCTTCATCTGGTGACCCCGACGTGATTTACTCGTGAGTAAAGGGACCCTGGAGAGGTCTACTCACGAGTAACAATCCACGCGGTCCGGTTCTGCGCTTGAACCGCGACCAAAACCAGCCCGGAGGACAGCGCGGCGCTCTGGTCGGCAGCCAGCCGGACAGAGAGACGGCCAGCGGCGAGGCATCCCAAAGAGGCATTCCTACAGCTTGCTCCCAGCTTTCGGGGAGGCTTGCGCAAAGGGAAAAACGCGTTCCGCTCAGGGCGGGCTGTGAGCCCCTGACAGCGCAGAGGCCGCCGAGGGCCCGTGGCAGAAGGTCCACGCTCCGAGGTCTACCCCAGACACCCGACGCCCGAACCTGTTGCCTGCAAAGACGCGTCGATCTTCGTCCCGAGGAGGAAACTTCAGAGGACCATCGCAGGTAATATGGGGACTTGTTCTCATGGACCAAGTCCGTCCGCTAGCCAAAGAACTCGGGAGCAAGAGTTCAGAATCCTGGCCAGGGTATTTCAGTTACGATTTCACAGCAGGGAACTAGCGAGACTTTTGGCGTACCTCAGGGAACACTGCCTACTTTACCCAGAAGTAGGTACGTTAACCCTGCAGCTCTGGGATCAGATAGGAGACTGCATTCAGCAGCCCCCCAAAGCTCCAGGAGGGATAGTTCGTACTTGGAGGAAGTGTAGGAAGCTCTTAGAACAGATCGAGCCAGTCCGGATAGAGGCCAATGAACCCCCGTTAGAAAAGTCATTAGGCAGGCCAGTCGAGCCGACTGCGCCCACGGCGCTCTATCCGTCAATCAGCTATCAGCATAGTAGCGCAGGGAGCATTCCCGCGGTGACAGCTGCAGACGTCACCGAGGGAATGCAAGGGATGAGAAGCGCAGGCACTTCTCTGACAGCTCCAGGCTCCCTAGTCGTGAAGAGTGCCCTTCAGCGCACAGCAGAGATAGAACTCAAAAAGGGGGAATTGTCAGCGGAAGAACTAGCTGAGCTTAGACAGATATGCCCAATCCGAATGGAGATGGACGCGCTCACAGGCGCTCAACAAATCGTCCATTCCCCAGTCCCGTACAAGCTTCTCATGGCTTTGCGGAAAGCAATCTCAGAGACAGGGCTCCAAAGCCGTTTTACCAGGGGTACGCTTCAGCAGGCGTGCGAGACCACCATGTGGATTCCCCATGACTGGAAAGCCGTCATGAGGATGATGCTGACCCCTAGCCAGTACATGATCTGGGACAGCGAGTATCGGCTCGAGGCTCAGGCCAGAGCCGCCAGGATGGGAGGCGCGGTAATTGCTGAACAGCTATATGGTTCAGGTGCCTTTGAGTCAATCAATGCTCAGATCAACCTGCCTCTCGCCACTCTCGAGATGTCAGCCGAGGCAGCCTTTAGGGCTTACTTCAAGGTCCCAGCGACTGGCAAAGCGGCCAAAATTTACACCTCCATTAAGCAGGGAGCCCAGGAGCCCTACATGGACTTCATCAATCGCTTGGAAGAAGCAATCACCAGGCAGATTGATAATGAGCAAGCCCAGCAAGAGCTCATGATTAAGCTAGCCAAGGACAATGCCAACTTGGACTGCCGTAAGGTTTTGCAGTCGCTAGGCAATCGTCCTGACTTGACCTTAACGGACATGATCCGAGCATGTGCTGACGTTGGCACAGATTCCTACAAAATGGGTCTGCTAGCGGCAGCCGTGCAAGGGGGTAAAAGATCTCATCCTAATGGAAAGACCAAAGGGGCATGTCACACTTGTGGCAAGGTCGGCCACTTCGCTAGGGAGTGCCGATCCAAGGGAGACGGACAAAAGTCCGGCCATTCTAAGGCTCCGAATACCCTCTGTCCGAAGTGCAAGAAAGGCTATCATTGGGCCAGGTTTTGTCCGAGTTCGGGAAACCGGAATCCGGGCACGTCTCTGGCCCCAGTCCAAACAGAGGCTTCCTTCACCCAGATCCAGAACTCCCCAGACCTAGACTAGATTCCAGGCACATCCCAGGCACTGCGAGGGCACAGGCCAGCCCCAAGGGTAGTACAGGGCTAGAACTGACTTGCCAGGCGGACGTTACATGCGACCTGCCAGGCACAGTCTATCTAGTCGACACCCAGTACATGGGACCCCTGCCCAGAGGCTTTTTAGGTTTAGTTTTGCCCCGTAGTGTAGCTGGAGCACGCGGAATTTTCATAATTCCAGGAGTCATTGACTCGAATTTTTCAGGCATTCTCCAGGTCCAGCTTTGGACACACCTGCCCCAAACAATCCACAAGGGAGACACGTTAGCGCAACTGATCATGGTTCCTTGTCACTCGCCAGCAGGCAGCCAGGGAAGGCTCAGGGACAGCTCAGAGTCCGGTTCAGCAGACCGCTCGAGCGCGAGTGAGGCAGTGCAAGGATACCAGGTCTTAGCGACAGTGGAGACCAACATTGAGTGGAAACAGCGCCCCGTTATCGAGGTATTTTTGAACAAAAGAGTGTTCTCAGGGTTACTCGATACCGGAGCGGATGTGTCAGTGATAAGCAGAAGCCAGTGGCCTAGGGAGTGGGCCATTGAGCCGGTCTCCGATGTGTGGGGGGTAGGTGGAGTTCAGGAAGCGTTTAGGAGCCGAGAGTGGGTGGAAGTCACAATCCCAAAGGCTGAGGGCACAGCGGTAATTCAGCCGCACATTCTTGACGTGCACATCAATCTTTGGGGGCGAGACATTCTCCAGCAGTACGGTGCTACGCTTACCTTCGGGTAATGGCGTTGCCACTTAAATGGCTCACCGACACTCCGGTATGGGTAGAACAATGGCCGGTGGTGGGAGAGAAATTAGTTGCTCTCAAGCAGCTAGTTAAGGAACAGCTAGACGCAGGACACATAGAACAGTCCACAAGCCCCTGGAATTCGCCAATTTTTGTGATTAAGAAGAAGTCGGGGAAGTGGCGACTCCTCCACGATCTCAGAGAGATCAATAAATGCATTCAGCCGATGGGTCCGCTTCAATGCGGCATCCCAAATCCCAATATGATTCCCGAGGGGTGGGAGATCCTAGTTGTAGACCTCAAGGATTGCTTTTATACAATCCCCCTAGACCCCAGGGACCGGGAAAGGTTCGCCTTTACAGTGCCGGCCGTGAACCACGGAGAGCCCACGCAACGTTACGCGTGGAAATTTTTGCCACAGGGCATGCTCAATTCGCCCACCCTGTGTCAAATTTATGTTCACGGCGCACTGGCAAAGTTCCGAAGCCTTTACCCTAAAGCTATTGTTTGTCACTTCATGGACGACATCTTAGTAGCGTTGCCACAACTTGGCAGCGAAATGTTTTCCGACCTCCAGGCCAGCCTGGGGGACAAAGGCTTACTTATTGCCCCTGAGAAAGTGCAGAGAACCGAGCCCTTTTCATACTTGGGCCATCGGCTTCTCCGCTCTTTTGCAGCACCGGTCCTGCCTCAGATAAATTTACAAGACTCAGTCACCCTTGTAGAGTTGCAGCAAGTTTTGGGGAACATCAATTGGGCCAGACCGTATTTTCGTTTAGATACGGATCTTCTAAAACCGCTCTTCTCGCTGCTAACCTTAGGTAAGCAGCCGGCAGACCGGATAAAAATCTCTCGAGACGCACGCTTGGCGCTCGAGAAGGTGAACCAAGTGCTCAGCCGGAGGTGGGTGGATAGGATCGCCCCGGGGCCATATGCCCCGATCCTGAATTTGTACATCGTACGGTCAGGATCCATGTTCACTGGGGCGCTAGGAGGAGACTCAGAGAAGGGAGCGAAAATTGTGGAATGGGTCTACTTGCCTAATACATCTTCACGGAACATCGTTCCGCCCCAAGAACTGGTCTCCGCGGTGGTCTACCGCGGCAGGCTGAGAGCTAGGGACATTTCAGGAAATGATTTGGCCAAAATTGTGGTTCCGTTTACCAAGGAACAAATTCATCAGTTGATGCAGCTGGGTGACTCGCTTCCGATAGCTTTGGAAGGTTTCACCGGCAGTTTAGCATATCATTTGCCCAAAGACCCCAGACTTGTCTCACTGCAAACAGGAACAGTCAGCTTGTTCGAATTGCTCTCGCTGGTCCCGCTTCAGGGGGCCAGAACAGTTTTCTCTGATGGCGGTCGTACCTATGGTGTTTTGACCTGGCAGGAGGGCGAAGCTTGGCACACGCTGTTAACCCTTCCACAGAAGTCCGCTCAGCGGGCGGAGTTGGCGGCCGTGAACCTTGCCTTGCGCACCTTCGCCAAGGAACGTTTAAATATCATTACTGACAGTCTGTATGTACGGAATTTGCTTCACAGTCTACCGGGAGCTTACATTACTCCCGCGATAGACAAGAACTTGCTCAGTCTGTTTCTCACTGCTCAATTTCATTTGCGGAACCGCACAGAGCCGCTCTATATCGCCCACATTCGGAGTCACCAAGACCTGCCGGGTCCGATTTCCGCGGGCAATAGCAGAGCGGACGCGGCCGCAAAGGAAATTCAGCAGCGTTCAGTTTTGGGAGTTTTCACTACTCCAATCCAAAGTCATGCCTTTTTTCACCAAAACGCCAAGGCGCTCGCCAGACAGTTCAATCTGCCACTCTCTCAAGCCCAAGGCATAGTTCGCTCTTGCCAGCATTGTGCAGGGGCACCGGGGGGGCCCTCGTGGGGGGTCAACCCACGAGGGACAGAGGCTAATCAGGTGTGGCAGATGGATGTCACGCATGTGCCACAATTTGGGAGGTGGCAATACATGCATGTCTGCATAGATACCTTTTCACAGTTCGTTTGGGCGACGGCGCAGAAGGGGGAAACTGCGACCCATGTGGAGCAGCACCTCCTTTCCTGCATAGCTGCCATGGGCAAACCACGGCACGTGAAAACAGACAACGCGCCATCTTACAGCTCTAGGCAGCTGGCCGCCTTCATGGCAACATGGGACATCAAGCATACTTTTGGAATCCCCTACAATCCGCAAGGGCAAGCGATTGTAGAGCGGGTCAATCGGACGCTAAAGTCCTATATTGACAAACAAACAGAAAGGGGGGAGCCACCAGCCCTCCCCAAGTCACAGGGAGAAGCACAGATGTGTCTCAACAAGGTATTGTTCACTTACAATCACCTTAATGTTTTTTCGGACTGCACGCCGCAGGAGAAGCATTTCCGCCGTTCGGAAGCTCTCCCGCGACCTATGGTCCGGTACCGAGTGCCACCAGACCCTTCTTGGAGGGGCCCGGTGCCGCTCATAACCTGGGGAAGAGGGTATGCTGCAGTTATGTCTCCTACAGGTGTCGTTTGGATTCCAGCCCGGTGCGTCAAGCCTCACTTGGAACCGCATGGCGTGGAACCAGGCCGGCCCGAGTCCGATCCCGGAGATGGAGGACCTCACCCTGACCGAGAGGACCCGCCGGAGGAAACGGCCGCCGATGCCCAAGATCACCTGGGGGATGGTCAAGGCTCTTTGCAGTGACGCCCAGGACGCCGTTCAGCGCGAGGAGAAAGAGCCGACACCGGAGAACCTCACAGCTGCAGTTTTTGCCCTGATTCACGCCAACACAGCGGCGATCACCATCATCCTGGCCCTTTCCCTGCTCTTGGGGGGAGGCGTTCAGGCTACTCTGATCCAGGCCGACGGTTTGCCGCCTGGCGAAGATCTTTCCGCACGAATGCGGTACAACTTGTGGGAAAGGTTGGCGGGTCTCGTCAACCAGTCCGATTTTTGTCTACAGCAGGACATTGGTTCTGCATCTATCCTCGGCACCTGTCTCATCCCCGTGTGCCACACTCTGGACGCGCGCACCAAGGATGGCGACTGGTTGCTGAAGGCGTTTTTTGGCCCACACACTCCTACCACCTTCTCAGCATACGCACGCTGGGGGGGATTGCGACTTGTGTCAACCTTGCCGGCTGACGCCGCCACTCTTCATACCCCTCGAGTGGCGATCAGCCCGGACGCTGCTTGCACCCGAATGACCGGCTGCACCTCAGGCGGTCAGACTCGGCGCCGCTGCCTTGACCCCGGCAGCAGCAACTGGACTTGTAATAAACCCGAGACACTCACTTCACTGTACGCTCACGTCACCCTACCTTCAGGGTGGTTTTTCACCTGCAACCAGTACACATGGAACTATATTCCTGCGAATCTGTCGGACTCAATGTGTTGTATCAGTCGCCTGACACTGTTACTTCCTACCAAGGACATGATTGCCCCAAGCACAAATGTTTCTAATGTTCCACATGTTTCCAATGCTTCAAATGTCTCCCCACCCATACGGCATCCACGCACAACCCAGTTAGACAGCTCTTGTGACAGCAGCTTCAGAGTAATGAGTCCCGCTGAGTATGTATCTCTAGCAGTCAGCCTTGTCGGCGTGCCAGGCTTGGCCGTCGGCAACGCACGGAGGATTGGCCGCTTGGCTTGCGGTTTGGCCAAAGCCATTAACCACACCTCCACAGCGATAGCGCTCCTCAATCAGGAGCAGGCAGAACTTCGCCATGCTGTTCTTGACAATCGAGCGGCTATCGACTACCTCCTCTTGCTGCACCACCTGGGTTGCGAATCTTTTCATGGAATGTGCTGCTTCAATCTTACTGATAACTCCCGTAAGATCCAGAGCCAGATCACGAACCTCCACACCATAGTTGCAGGCATTACAGAAGGCTCCGCGTGGGGAGCTTGGTGGAGTTCCCTGTGGAATTGGATGTGGTCATGGATCCCCTGGGGGTGGCTGCAAACGGTGCTTAAGGTAGTGGTGGGGATAGCCATACTAGGCATTACGCTTTGTTGTTTTGCTCAGTGCCTTCCCTCGCTGATCTCCAAGTGCCGCCCCAGAGAGAAACTCCGTGACGTCATACCCGCTCAACAGCTGATGCCGCTCTTGCGCAAGGTCGCCAGTCAGGTCCTTAAATAGAAAATAAAGGGGAGATGCGGTTTCCCCATGCCCCACAGGGCATGGAACGGCCCGCCAGAGGCCACCGCGGTGAGAGACGCTCCCAGCCCGTGGGCTCTGCGGCCGCCAAATTAAGGGGGGTGAATAAAATATAGGGTTTGATTCACCCAATTACCGTGACCTGACCTGCGACTCGGCCAAGTAAGCAGATAGCTGACTCCTGTCAAACATTAAGTGCATAGTTCATCTCCCGGCTCGGGAAATCCCTGGCGCAAATAAGCCATGTTTGTCCCTGCCTAATCCCCAAGACAATGAGGTCCCCAAACCCATGTTTGCCCCAGATAATTAACTTCCCTTTGAAGAATTCCCCATTAACCCGTGTACGTGGGTGAGGTAATTTTCCTGTCAGATGACAGCTTGCCACCGTTGCGCTTTTTTCCCTATAAATGATGTTGCCTTTTTCCAATAAAGTACTGATCTGATCTCGCTCCGTTTGCCTCGTGTCGTTACTTGATCAGTCCTCCTCCGGGCTCCTCCGGCCCCCAGTGGCCCTGATTCCTTCATCTGGTGACCCCGACGTGATTTACTCGTGAGTAAAGGGACCCTGGAGAGGTCTACTCACGAGTAACGATCCACGCGGTCCGGTTCTGCGCTTGAACCGCGACCAAAACCAGCCCGGAGGACAGCGCGGCGCTCTGGTCGGCAGCCAGCCGGACAGAGAGACGGCCAGCGGCGAGGCATCCCAAAGAGGCATTCCTACAGCTTGCTCCCAGCTTTCGGGGAGGCTTGCGCAAAGGGAAAAACGTGTTCCGCTCAGGGCGGGCTGTGAGCCCCTGACAGCGCAGAGGCCGCCGAGGGCCCGTGGCAGAAGGTCCACGCTCCGAGGTCTACCCCAGACACCCGACGCCCGAACCTGTTGCCTGCAAAGACGCGTCGATCTTCGTCCCGAGGAGGAAACTTCAGAGGACCATCGCAGGTAATATGGGGACTTGTTCTCATGGACCAAGTCCGTCCGCTAGCCAAAGAACTCGGGAGCAAGAGTTCAGAATCCTGGCCAGGGTATTTCAGTTACGATTTCACAGCAGGGAACTAGCGAGACTTTTGGCGTACCTCAGGGAACACTGCCTACTTTACCCAGAAGTAGGTACGTTAACCCTGCAGCTCTGGGATCAGATAGGAGACTGCATTCAGCAGCCCCCCAAAGCTCCAGGAGGGATAGTTCGTACTTGGAGGAAGTGTAGGAAGCTCTTAGAACAGATCGAGCCAGTCCGGATAGAGGCCAATGAACCCCCGTTAGAAAAGTCATTAGGCAGGCCAGTCGAGCCGACTGCGCCCACGGCGCTCTATCCGTCAATCAGCTATCAGCATAGTAGCGCAGGGAGCATTCCCGCGGTGACAGCTGCAGACGTCACCGAGGGAATGCAAGGGATGAGAAGCGCAGGCACTTCTCTGACAGCTCCAGGCTCCCTAGTCGTGAAGAGTGCCCTTCAGCGCACAGCAGAGATAGAACTCAAAAAGGGGGAATTGTCAGCGGAAGAACTAGCTGAGCTTAGACAGATATGCCCAATCCGAATGGAGATGGACGCGCTCACAGGCGCTCAACAAATCGTCCATTCCCCAGTCCCGTACAAGCTTCTCATGGCTTTGCGGAAAGCAATCTCAGAGACAGGGCTCCAAAGCCGTTTTACCAGGGGTACGCTTCAGCAGGCGTGCGAGACCACCATGTGGATTCCCCATGACTGGAAAGCCGTCATGAGGATGATGCTGACCCCTAGCCAGTACATGATCTGGGACAGCGAGTATCGGCTCGAGGCTCAGGCCAGAGCCGCAGGATGGGAGGCGCGGTAATTGCTGAACAGCTATATGGTTCAGGTGCCTTTGAGTCAATCAATGCTCAGATCAACCTGCCTCTCGCCACTCTCGAGATGTCAGCCGAGGCAGCCTTTAGGGCTTACTTCAAGGTCCCAGCGACTGGCAAAGCGGCCAAAATTTACACCTCCATTAAGCAGGGAGCCCAGGAGCCCTACATGGACTTCATCAATCGCTTGGAAGAAGCAATCACCAGGCAGATTGATAATGAGCAAGCCCAGCAAGAGCTCATGATTAAGCTAGCCAAGGACAATGCCAACTTGGACTGCCGTAAGGTTTTGCAGTCGCTAGGCAATCGTCCTGACTTGACCTTAACGGACATGATCCGAGCATGTGCTGACGTTGGCACAGATTCCTACAAAATGGGTCTGCTAGCGGCAGCCGTGCAAGGGGGTAAAAGATCTCATCCTAATGGAAAGACCAAAGGGGCATGTCACACTTGTGGCAAGGTCGGCCACTTCGCTAGGGAGTGCCGATCCAAGGGAGGCGGACAAAAGTCCGGCCATTCTAAGGCTCCGAATACCCTCTGTCCGAAGTGCAAGAAAGGCTATCATTGGGCCAGGTTTTGTCCGAGTTCGGGAAACCGGAATCCGGGCACGTCTCTGGCCCCAGTCCAAACAGAGGCTTCCTTCACCCAGATCCAGAACTCCCCAGACCTAGACTAGATTCCAGGCACATCCCAGGCACTGCGAGGGCACAGGCCAGCCCCAAGGGTAGTACAGGGCTAGAACTGACTTGCCAGGCGGACGTTACATGCGACCTGCCAGGCACAGTCTATCTAGTCGACACCCAGTACATGGGACCCCTGCCCAGAGGCTTTTTAGGTTTAGTTTTGCCCCGTAGTGTAGCTGGAGCACGCGGAATTTTCATAATTCCAGGAGTCATTGACTCGAATTTTTCAGGCATTCTCCAGGTCCAGCTTTGGACACACCTGCCCCAAACAATCCACAAGGGAGACACGTTAGCGCAACTGATCATGGTTCCTTGTCACTCGCCAGCAGGCAGCCAGGGAAGGCTCAGGGACAGCTCAGAGTCCGGTTCAGCAGACCGCTCGAGCGCGAGTGAGGCAGTGCAAGGATACCAGGTCTTAGCGACAGTGGAGACCAACATTGAGTGGAAACAGCGCCCCGTTATCGAGGTATTTTTGAACAAAAGAGTGTTCTCAGGGTTACTCGATACCGGAGCGGATGTGTCAGTGATAAGCAGAAGCCAGTGGCCTAGGGAGTGGGCCATTGAGCCGGTCTCCGATGTGTGGGGGGTAGGTGGAGTTCAGGAAGCGTTTAGGAGCCGAGAGTGGGTGGAAGTCACAATCCCAAAGGCTGAGGGCACAGCGGTAATTCGGCCGCACATTCTTGACGTGCACATCAATCTTTGGGGGCGAGACATTCTCCAGCAGTACGGTGCTACGCTTACCTTCGGGTAATGGCGTTGCCACTTAAATGGCTCACCGACACTCCGGTATGGGTAGAACAATGGCCGGTGGTGGGAGAGAAATTAGTTGCTCTCAAGCAGCTAGTTAAGGAACAGCTAGACGCAGGACACATAGAACAGTCCACAAGCCCCTGGAATTCGCCAATTTTTGTGATTAAGAAGAAGTCGGGGAAGTGGCGACTCCTCCACGATCTCAGAGAGATCAATAAATGCATTCAGCCGATGGGTCCGCTTCAATGCGGCATCCCAAATCCCAATATGATTCCCGAGGGGTGGAAGATCCTAGTTGTAGACCTCAAGGATTGCTTTTATACAATCCCCCTAGACCCCAGGGACCGGGAAAGGTTCGCCTTTACAGTGCCGGCCGTGAACCACGGAGAGCCCACGCAACGTTACGCGTGGAAATTTTTGCCACAGGGCATGCTCAATTCGCCCACCCTGTGTCAAATTTATGTTCACGGCGCACTGGCAAAGTTCCGAAGCCTTTACCCTAAAGCTATTGTTTGTCACTTCATGGACGACATCTTAGTAGCGTTGCCACAACTTGGCAGCGAAATGTTTTCCGACCTCCAGGCCAGCCTGGGGGACAAAGGCTTACTTATTGCCCCTGAGAAAGTGCAGAGAACCGAGCCCTTTTCATACTTGGGCCATCGGCTTCTCCGCTCTTTTGCAGCACCGGTCCTGCCTCAGATAAATTTACAAGACTCAGTCACCCTTGTAGAGTTGCAGCAAGTTTTGGGGAACATCAATTGGGCCAGACCGTATTTTCGTTTAGATACGGATCTTCTAAAACCGCTCTTCTCGCTGCTAACCTTAGGTAAGCAGCCGGCAGACCGGATAAAAATCTCTCGAGACGCACGCTTGGCGCTCGAGAAGGTGAACCAAGTGCTCAGCCGGAGGTGGGTGGATAGGATCGCCCCGGGGCCATATGCCCCGATCCTGAATTTGTACATCGTACGGTCAGGATCCATGTTCACTGGGGCGCTAGGAGGAGACTCAGAGAAGGGAGCGAAAATTGTGGAATGGGTCTACTTGCCTAATACATCTTCACGGAACATCGTTCCGCCCCAAGAACTGGTCTCCGCGGTGGTCTACCGCGGCAGGCTGAGAGCTAGGGACATTTCAGGAAATGATTTGGCCAAAATTGTGGTTCCGTTTACCAAGGAACAAATTCATCAGTTGATGCAGCTGGGTGACTCGCTTCCGATAGCTTTGGAAGGTTTCACCGGCAGTTTAGCATATCATTTGCCCAAAGACCCCAGACTTGTCTCACTGCAAACAGGAACAGTCAGCTTGTTCGAATTGCTCTCGCTGGTCCCGCTTCAGGGGGCCAGAACAGTTTTCTCTGATGGCGGTCGTACCTATGGTGTTTTGACCTGGCAGGAGGGCGAAGCTTGGCACACGCTGTTAACCCTTCCACAGAAGTCCGCTCAGCGGGCGGAGTTGGCGGCCGTGAACCTTGCCTTGCGCACCTTCGCCAAGGAACGTTTAAATATCATTACTGACAGTCTGTATGTACGGAATTTGCTTCACAGTCTACCGGGAGCTTACATTACTCCCGCGATAGACAAGAACTTGCTCAGTCTGTTTCTCACTGCTCAATTTCATTTGCGGAACCGCACAGAGCCGCTCTATATCGCCCACATTCGGAGTCACCAAGACCTGCCGGGTCCGATTTCCGCGGGCAATAGCAGAGCGGACGCGGCCGCAAAGGAAATTCAGCAGCGTTCAGTTTTGGGAGTTTTCACTACTCCAATCCAAAGTCATGCCTTTTTTCACCAAAACGCCAAGGCGCTCGCCAGACAGTTCAATCTGCCACTCTCTCAAGCCCAAGGCATAGTTCGCTCTTGCCAGCATTGTGCAGGGGCACCGGGGGGGCCCTCGTGGGGGGTCAACCCACGAGGGACAGAGGCTAATCAGGTGTGGCAGATGGATGTCACGCATGTGCCACAATTTGGGAGGTGGCAATACATGCATGTCTGCATAGATACCTTTTCACAGTTCGTTTGGGCGACGGCGCAGAAGGGGGAAACTGCGACCCATGTGGAGCAGCACCTCCTTTCCTGCATAGCTGCCATGGGCAAACCACGGCACGTGAAAACAGACAACGCGCCATCTTACAGCTCTAGGCAGCTGGCCGCCTTCATGGCAACATGGGACATCAAGCATACTTTTGGAATCCCCTACAATCCGCAAGGGCAAGCGATTGTAGAGCGGGTCAATCGGACGCTAAAGTCCTATATTGACAAACAAACAGAAAGGGGGGAGCCACCAGCCCTCCCCAAGTCACAGGGAGAAGCACAGATGTGTCTCAACAAGGTATTGTTCACTTACAATCACCTTAATGTTTTTTCGGACTGCACGCCGCAGGAGAAGCATTTCCGCCGTTCGGAAGCTCTCCCGCGACCTATGGTCCGGTACCGAGTGCCACCAGACCCTTCTTGGAGGGGCCCGGTGCCGCTCATAACCTGGGGAAGAGGGTATGCTGCAGTTATGTCTCCTACAGGTGTCGTTTGGATTCCAGCCCGGTGCGTCAAGCCTCACTTGGAACCGCATGGCGTGGAACCAGGCCGGCCCGAGTCCGATCCCGGAGATGGAGGACCTCACCCTGACCGAGAGGACCCGCCGGAGGAAACGGCCGCCGATGCCCAAGATCACCTGGGGGATGGTCAAGGCTCTTTGCAGTGACGCCCAGGACGCCGTTCAGCGCGAGGAGAAAGAGCCGACACCGGAGAACCTCACAGCTGCAGTTTTTGCCCTGATTCACGCCAACACAGCGGCGATCACCATCATCCTGGCCCTTTCCCTGCTCTTGGGGGGAGGCGTTCAGGCTACTCTGATCCAGGCCGACGGTTTGCCGCCTGGCGAAGATCTTTCCGCACGAATGCGGTACAACTTGTGGGAAAGGTTGGCGGGTCTCGTCAACCAGTCCGATTTTTGTCTACAGCAGGACATTGGTTCTGCATCTATCCTCGGCACCTGTCTCATCCCCGTGTGCCACACTCTGGACGCGCGCACCAAGGATGGCGACTGGTTGCTGAAGGCGTTTTTTGGCCCACACACTCCTACCACCTTCTCAGCATACGCACGCTGGGGGGGATTGCGACTTGTGTCAACCTTGCCGGCTGACGCCGCCACTCTTCATACCCCTCGAGTGGCGATCAGCCCGGACGCTGCTTGCACCCGAATGACCGGCTGCACCTCAGGCGGTCAGACTCGGCGCCGCTGCCTTGACCCCGGCAGCGGCAACTGGACTTGTAATAAACCCGAGACACTCACTTCACTGTACGCTCACGTCACCCTACCTTCAGGGTGGTTTTTCACCTGCAACCAGTACACATGGAACTATATTCCTGCGAATCTGTCGGACTCAATGTGTTGTATCAGTCGCCTGACACTGTTACTTCCTACCAAGGACATGATTGCCCCAAGCACAAATGTTTCTAATGTTCCACATGTTTCCAATGCTTCAAATGTCTCCCCACCCATACGGCATCCACGCACAACCCAGTTAGACAGCTCTTGTGACAGCAGCTTCAGAGTAATGAGTCCCGCTGAGTATGTATCTCTAGCAGTCAGCCTTGTCGGCGTGCCAGGCTTGGCCGTCGGCAACGCACGGAGGATTGGCCGCTTGGCTTGCGGTTTGGCCAAAGCCATTAACCACACCTCCACAGCGATAGCGCTCCTCAATCAGGAGCAGGCAGAACTTCGCCATGCTGTTCTTGACAATCGAGCGGCTATCGACTACCTCCTCTTGCTGCACCACCTGGGTTGCGAATCTTTTCATGGAATGTGCTGCTTCAATCTTACTGATAACTCCCATAAGATCCAGAGCCAGATCACGAACCTCCACACCATAGTTGCAGGCATTACAGAAGGCTCCGCGTGGGGAGCTTGGTGGAGTTCCCTGTGGAATTGGATGTGGTCATGGATCCCCTGGGGGTGGCTGCAAACGGTGCTTAAGGTAGTGGTGGGGATAGCCATACTAGGCATTACGCTTTGTTGTTTTGCTCAGTGCCTTCCCTCGCTGATCTCCAAGTGCCGCCCCAGAGAGAAACTCCGTGACGTCATACCCGCTCAACAGCTGATGCCGCTCTTGCGCAAGGTCGCCAGTCAGGTCCTTAAATAGAAAATAAAGGGGAGATGCGGTTTCCCCATGCCCCACAGGGCATGGAACGGCCCGCCAGAGGCCACCACGGTGAGAGACGCTCCCAGCCCGTGGGCTCTGCGGCCGCCAAATTAAGGGGGGTGAATAAAATATAGGGTTTGATTCACCCAATTACCGTGACCTGACCTGCGACTCGGCCAAGTAAGCAGATAGCTGACTCCTGTCAAACATTAAGTGCATAGTTCATCTCCCGGCTCGGGAAATCCCTGGCGCAAATAAGCCATGTTTGTCCCTGCCTAATCCCCAAGACAATGAGGTCCCCAAACCCATGTTTGCCCCAGATAATTAACTTCCCTTTGAAGAATTCCCCATTAACCCGTGTACGTGGGTGAGGTAATTTTCCTGTCAGATGACAGCTTGCCACCGTTGCGCTTTTTTCCCTATAAATGATGTTGCCTTTTTCCAATAAAGTACTGATCTGATCTCGCTCCGTTTGCCTCGTGTCGTTACTTGATCAGTCCTCCTCCGGGCTCCTCCGGCCCCCAGTGGCCCTGATTCCTTCAGCAGTTCCTAGAGACTTCTACCAGCCTTGTGAGAGTCCTGAAAACACTGTTTGAGAGGTTTCTGTGTTCTGTCACAGGAACCAAGAGCCACATACAAATAAATGCTTCACAACACAAGCCAGAAAGTAGGAAAACAAGAAACAGTTCATATTAGATATACCGTATTTGCTTCTCCCTATGCTAGTGTAGTGTGAGACTGAAGAAGGTGGAAACAGGCATTAGAACACTACATCACAGGCCACTGTGAGAAGTGAGCCAAGAACATGTTCACACTGATAACTATGTGTTACAGAGTAATTGTATTTTTGTGTGCAAACCCTCGCTTGCAAGGTGAACTGCTATAGTCTTAATGTGAATGAGGAATGGCTGGCCTTTCATATGATATTGAGTTATAACTCCTGCAAGGGCTTAGATAGCCAATCCATTTATAAGGAATGATTGAAATTACATTCAGTAAGCCCCATATTATCCATTCCTTGTCTTTACACAGATTTACAGCATGTTCCTCTGTTTGTAAGAACTAAGCCAGTGATGGTGAACCTTGGCAATCCAGGTAATAATAGCAATTTCGTGTCAGAAATTATTCTGGGTTGAAAGGATTTTTGCTGGAGAAACTCCACTCAGAGGATGTCCGAATGAGGCTTCTTTCATGTCCCCAAGATCTTTTCCCATCTACTGTACTTGCAATTTCTTGCTTGCGAACAGTTAGGTTTGCAGGAGCTGGGCCAGAGACAAGAACTCATTCCATCATGCAGTACCGGGGTCTCGAACTACTGGCTTGCTGGCCTTCCGAATAACAAGGTGGATTTCTTAATCACTGAACCACTGCAGCCCAAGGTGTAAAAATTGATTGAGACTAATATATTTTTGTGGTAAAAAGCAAACACCATTTCCCCTCTGCATGGGCTTTTGTAGATTCATAGTAACAAAACCAATATGACCATAAAATGTACCACAGTGCTTTCCTATGCATATCTGCTCAGAAATAAAGTCCCATAGTGTTTAATTGGTCTTATTCCCAGGTAAGCAACTATAGGATATCAGCTTTAGTCACAGGTGGTTCATTTTTTTCCTGGCCTCAGCAATATAGAAGAGAGGCTATTAGGAAGGGAAGGCTTGTAGTTCATTATGAAAATCTTCTGGCTTGATCGTTGCCATATTGAGGCAAAAGATTTAAGAGGGTTTCAATGTGGTGTGAGAAGAAATGTTTTGTACATGGTCATCTATTTTGCCCTACTATCTTGTCTGGCCAAACAGGCAATACACACCATGTAAACCTGCACTACCTGTTTCACCAGAGGAATTAGGTGCTGCGATTGTTGACCACTGCAGTCAACATTACTTCTATCTTCAACATTCTGAATGAAAGACAAAGCAATTGTCTTCTGCTAGCCCAGGCCTTAGAAGTAGCATGTCCAGTCAGGGATGACAATTGATACACCCCTTGTTTGTTCTCATTTCCCAACAGTTTTAAAGATGAGTGAAGGATGGGCAGAGGACAGCATGGGTCACTGACATAGCTCTGCTCTGTCATTTGAAACATTTGCTATGGCAGATCTTTTGAATGGGAACAACAGCCCCTTCTAACTGATTTGTCGATAAATTTTTGGAGACATGCATCTGTGTTTATTTTTACAACAAGGTAGCTTTCTATAAATGCTTTTTCTAGGCAGCCTACAATACTTTCACCATGGAAACCATTAGACTTGGCAATTTATTTCTGTGACTGTTGATGATCTGCATCACACAGGTTCTGAATCTTTATGTACAGTATCAGGCAAGCTAGAAACTGAACAATAAATAGAAATTACATTTTCTTCAGTCTTATCTTTATTTTCCCATGCCATAACTTCTTCCTTGAAGTATGTCACAGTCAGTCACCTTTTTACAAGTACTGTACTGTATATTTATTCATAAGCAGCAGGTAATTTTGAAAAACCAAAGTCTGAACCTGGGATGTATACTCCCTTGGAAGCTATCTTCTCTGGAATAGTATTTATTTTATGTATCTATTTATAACATTTATATATTTAGTGACAAGCAACTGCTCTGGGCAATCAGATATATACAATGATCTGCCCCCATAACACAAACATCAAATACCACCCAGCCCATAATCTACACACTATAAACAAATCAGGTAATAACCAGGTAGTGGTTAAAAGATTAGAATCATAGAATAACTGAGTTGAAGGGGCCTTTTAGCAGCTCTCATAGTTGGTTGTCCAATTCTCTCTTGAATGATTTCAGTGTTGAGGCCCTCACCACTTCTTGGGGTAGTTGGTTCCCTCTCATGCTGCATGAATAAAGATTTAATTAGACAGCTCTTTCAGAGGAGAGAATGTTCTTGAAGGTTTTCTTATAGACCTCTGTTTTTGCTAATTTCTTATAAGCCTGAAGGGATAGGGCTTGATTAGTCTCCAAATGGAGACAATTCCAAAGCGAAGGGGACACTATCAAGAAAGTATAATTTTCAGTAAAGACCTTTTTCACTGCTCTCAAGGGTGGTAATCTGCAGCATCAAAGCCTGTGAGAACCAGCAGGATGGGTAGAGACTCTGAAAGGCAATGAAGTCCTAAACTATTCAGATCTTTAACTGTTAGCACCATAAGCTTGAATTTGGCAAGGTAAACAGAAAGAAATCAATGTAGGTGAGCCAGGGCAGATTATTCTTCTTCAAGTGTGATATCTGATTCCAAATACTGACTATCATTATGGCAATCAGTCGTGAAGATTGTCCTGGGAACAATATAATGCAATGACCTTCCATTTGCCTTCTGCATCACAGCATAATACCCATACCACTGATCCAGTTCCACAAGTCACTTTCTGGTCCTGAGCCCTTTTGGCACACAAAGTCCTCATCAGCCCCAGGCCAGTATTAATGAAGCTGTTGCCCTCCATCAAAATGAATTCAAGTGGGATTTAACCCACTTGGGGACCATCACTTTTTCCTGTTGATTTCACCACCCAAGGCTGTTAGTCCTCAGGGTTGTGAGGGTACTTAACTGCTGCCTGACAATTGTTGGCAGTATGGTCTACCCTATTACCATGGCAGGATAACCTGGCCAGGACAGATATGATCAAATTTATTCACCGCTGTAAATAATCTGGCTGCTGAATTCTGGACCTGTTGCAACATCTGTACCAACCTCAAGGACATTCCCACATAGAGAGTGTTACAGTAATTATAGTAGCCCCAATATGTCAGGAATAATGTATAGAACTTGCTAAAGACTGTCGATGTTGCTGAAATTCTACCTGCCATGTAAGTAGGGTGTTGGGCAGAAAGCCTGCTTTCTGAGTATGTCAGTATTCTCTCTTTATTTAAAAGCAAGTATACAGTGTGAACATCCCCACCTCAATACAAAAATAATATTTACTGAAATCTCAGAAGCCAAATGGGTGCCTGAACAGAACTTGTCCCAGCTCCTCACCCTGTAGTAACTTGATGAGGAAAAATTATATGCAAACATTCTTGTTGAACTTTGGTGCATTTTCAGACTTTAAACAGGGCACAAATACCAGATTTTCCTGGAGGATAGTTTAGATTGCCCAGATGAAGTATTTCGTCTTATTGAAACCATGACTATAGCCACTAGCTATGCCTTGTCTACACATTTGTAAGATTTATTTTATCTTGCCTACTTTATTGACAGATAACTGCTTTGTGTATGTTGAGCTTCAGATGCACTTGATGCCTTTCCTGACAAGCTGCCTTTCTTCACGAATACAAAACCAATGGGGCTCAAAGAAGGCTGTAAGAGAGGCCTTCCAAATCCTCATAAGTATGTCCACCCTAAAAGACACACACACATGCCCAGGTCATTTGTTGGTCTCTTACATTCCCAATAAGCAGCTTTTGTGGTCATCACAGGTCCTCCCTGAGCTCTGAAATTTGCTCATCCAGATAAGCTGTTTACAGCATCCTGAATGCCATACACTTCTCCCTTGACCTTAATCATTCTAAGGCAGGGGTGCCCAAACTACAGACCATGGGCCAGATCCAGCCCCTGATGCCAATTCATCTGGCCCACACTGCCCTCGTCACTCCCAGAAGCAGAAGTAAAACACGCCTGTATGGAAGTGGAAGTAAAACACCCTGCTTCCATGATGAGAGTGGCATGAGCCAGATGAATTGGTATCTGGGGTCAGATATAGCCCAAGGGCCATAGTTTGGGCACCCCTGGTTTAAGCAGAGAAAATGGCAGCTTAAAATCCTGTTGCAAAAAAGATTGCAAGGCATGTTTTACTTCCGCTTCCAGTGGGAGGAACCATGTGACTGGCCCACTGAACCATGTGACCGGCCCACACACTGTTTTAGTCTCATCTGTGATAAAATAAAGGCAGAATGACTTCTTTTTGTTAAGGCTTACAGTCTTAGCAACTTGTAAATTGTACTTTGTAAACCGCATTGAGTCTCCCATTGGGCAGAGAACTGCGGTATATAAATTTAATTAATAATAATAATAATAATAATAATAATAATAATAATAATAATAATAATAATAATAATAATAATAATAATAATAATAATAATAATAATAATAATAATAATACACCCTAAAATATTTAGTTCCTAAGAGGAATTCCTTTCAGACCCTTTTATTTTAGCTCCCAAATGCTACAATATGAATTTTTAGATGGGGAGTGCCTGACCTCATGTACCTGTGATATGTGCTTACTCTTTCCTGTTGAGAAGGGATGTTAGGATTTTATTTTTGCTGAGTGCATGTACTTTGAAGGCACTAAGCTGTTGTTTGCTATTATTCTTTTTCTGCACTGAATTAAATGTACTGACAGGGTAACAATACACAGTTTAGATGAACCCTGTGAGAGGCAGCCTCCACTTCAGCAAGGCGGCATGAATGGGTTCCTTGTGGCTTTTGCAGAACAGCCACTGCAGCACAAGAGATCAGAGAGCTAAGTTGCCAAGGCTGGTTAATAAGAAAATAGATTCGGGCATGAGTCTTCAAAAAGAAAAGAAAATGCAGAGAGAAGGAGGTTTACTGATAGAGGTATCAGTAAAGGTATCTCCTGAATAAAATATGACACAGGAGATAGTAGCGCCTGTGGCGCCTTAAAGCCTGACATGTTTGCAGTGGCAAGTGCTTTCACAGGACTAATTATAATTATGTATAGCAGATTTTCTTCCCTCTATTCTCCTCCCCCTCTGATTTAGTGCCCCTTGCCAGGAATAAACATTTTAGTCTTTACGTCTTTAGTGTATGGGACCAAAGACAACAGGACAACCGAAGGGTTGTTTTAACACAGGTTTATTGCATGAGGTTCCAGTGAAGCATGAGGTAATGGCGGTGATACATCTCAATATATACAGTAGCCTTCTACATTTGAATCTTGTAGCACGGTAGCTCATAGGCTGCTACCGGCGTGGCCTCGCCCAGGCACGCCTCCTTTCCTGCTGCTGAATGCAGATCTTTCTTCAGCTGCTGAATGCAGGGAAGGTTTTCCCGCGGCTGTCCGTGATTGAGCAATGTGAACCATGTGAGACTGAACGCTCGCAGCTGCCCTCTATGGGCTGTCTGCTCGCGTTCCTTTACAGCTGAGATCGTTTGTATTTGGAGTGGTTACATTCTTGCCTTTACAGTATAATGAATATGCACACATACATACATAACATCCCTCCCCCCTAGGATGGGACGAAGTCCCGCAACCATTGTGGCTTGCCGCACGTGCGCTTGGGGCGTGCTTGCGTCTGACCTAGTACTGGAGAGCCTGTGATCCCTGACTCCGCGGGTGCTTGTCCTGCAACAGGAAACGGGGATTCGTTAGTGGCTCTGTGGGGCGTCCGTGCCTGCCTTGCGCTCGGGGATGGGAATGGAATGAACAGTTGGGAGGTGAACCCCTGCCTGTTGCTCTCGGACCCCGGGGACCCTCCTATTGTGAACCGCGGAACCGATGAGGTCGCCCTTGTGGTTCGGCTACCTTCTGATCCCCGCTCGGGGGACCTCGAGACTGTGGTGGGCGGACTCGCTGTTGCCTCCCGTCTTGGGGGTGTCGGTCTCCGGGAAATTGGCGCTATATTGCATTCTAACTCACAGGGGCTACTGGGACTGGAAGTACCAGGGGCTGAACTGAAACCCCTCTTTTCGCTAGGACGGGTGGGGGACCACTCCGCTAACTCCCCCTGGTACTGTAAATCAACGTCTAAACTTCTATGGGCATCTGTGTTTCGGGGAAACTTCCGAGGGGTATGTGTGTGGTCGGGGCTCCTCCTTTCTGTCGGGGACTCCCGCAGAAGATCTCTGTGGATCGATTCCCTTTCCTCCCCCCTTGGTGGGGACCCATGTTCCCCTTTTCCTCCCCCTTGGGCTAAACGGGTGGGGGAGTACCCTAACGCTGATTCGATGCTATTTTCGTCTCTGTCCCGCTCTCCGGGGACCCTGCGCCTGAGTTGGTCCACGTGTCGCCTCCACAGGAAACCTGTACTGGTCTCCACGCGGTATGAGACGGGGCCGGTTTATTCTATTACAGTGCCCGGCACCCAGGCTGGCCCCGCGTTGGCGTAGTTCCTGCAATGCACCGGGGCGCCTACGCTGAAACTCTTCGTGGGTTCCACCCCTTTGTTCCGCCCTTTGTCCTCTACTCTCGTGGGGTCTAGCTTGGAGATTCCCGTGGCCAGCTTCCTGCGCATCAACAGTTCTGCGGGGGAGTACCCTGACGCCAATGGGGTGACCCTGTACCTTAGCAGGAATTGGCACAATTTCAGGTCGAGGTCTCCGGGGCCCATGCGCAGCAGCACGTCTTTCGTGGTGCGCACGAGGCGCTCTACTTGGCCGTTGGTGGCCGGGTGAAAGGGGGCAGAGGTGACGTGCCGAATGGCGTTGCGCTCCATGAATGCCCCGAACTCGGCGGACGTGAAACAGCTAGCGTTATCGCTGACGAGGGTGTCGGGTAAACCGAACGTGGAAAAGACCCTCCGTAACTGTTTAATTGTTGTGGCCGAGGAGGTGCTCGAGACTGGAATGACCTCCAACCACTTGGAGAACGCGTCCACCACAAGGAGGAAAAGCGTTCCCCTGAACGGGCCAGCAAAGTCTACGTGTACCCGGGACCAGGGCCCCCTTGCTGCGTCCCACTCCCTAGGCGGCGAGCGAGCCTCTTCTGGCCTTGAGCTTTGGCACGCTTCGCAAGTGCCGACCATGTGTTCGATGTCGGCGTCTAGCTGGGGCCACCAAAAGTAACTGCGGGCTAGTGCCTTAGAGCAGACGATCCCCGGGTGGCTGACGTGCAGCAGTTTAAGCACCCTCGGCCGGAGCGACGTGGGGATCACTACCCGCTGTCCCCACAAAAGGCAACCCCTCTCTAGGGACAACTCTAGTTTCTTTTTGAAAAATGTGTCGAATTCCGCTGCTGGGGAAGACACGGGCCACCCTTTCTGTACCCAGGAGCAAACTGTGGCCAGCGTTTTGTCCTTGCCTGTCGCTTTGGCGATGTCGGCCGGTACTACTGGAGGGGAGTCTAGGACCTCTATCATTAAGACCTGGTGGTCCCTCTCTACTTCGCCCACGTGGCAGCAATCCCGGGGAATGGGGGACCTCGACAGGGCATCGGCATGGCTGATCTCCTTCCCGGGCCGGTATACCAACGCGTGCTGATACGCGTTGAGAAAAATGGCCCACCTGAGCATTCTCGGGGACAGGATTTGGGGTGTGGGCTTATCTGCGGTGAAAATGCCTAGCAAAGGCTTATGGTCAGTCACTATGGTGAAGGGGCGGCCGTACACAAAATCATGAAATTTCTTGGTCCCCGCAATTATTGCTAGTGCTTCCCTGTCTGTCTGGGCATAGTTTCTCTCCGCTTGGGACAAGGACCTAGAGTAGAACGCTATCGGGGCCTCCCTACCGTTCTCCAGCACGTGGCATAACACCGCCCCCACCCCCACCGGGGATGCATCGCATATCAGGACCACTGGGCGTTTGGGATTGAAGTGGGTCAGTACAGCATCTGATGCCAGGAGTCGCTTCAGGTCATTGAAAGCCTTCTCCTGGTCGTCGCCCCACTTCCATGCCTCGTCCTTTTTTAACATTTTGTGTAGCGGTTCTGCCACGGCTGCCTTCCGCGGAAGGAAGGAGTGGTAGAAGTTGAGCAGTCCGAGGAACGACTGCAACTCGGGCTTGGAGGTGGGGCGAGGGGCCTTCTTGATGGCGGCTACCTTGGATTGGGCTGGCCTTATTCCCTCGGGAGTGACACGGAACCCTAGGAACTCAACCTCTGTAGCGAAGAAGACGCATTTGTCTTTCCGCAACCGCAACCCCGCCTTTTCGAATATTGTCAGGACCTTTCCCAACCTTGTTGCTAATTCGGCCCGGCTCCCCCCTGTAATCAATACGTCATCAAAGTAGGGTAACACCCCCTCTAACCCCTTCAGGAGGCGTTCCACAAGTGACTGGAAGATACCGGGCGCCGAATTCACGCCGAATTGGAGGCGCGATACCTGGAACGCCCCTTTGTGGGTGACTATGGTCTGCGCAGCAGCTGCGGCGGGGGTCACCGGGAGTTGCTGGTAGGCTTGGGCCAGGTCGAGTTTAGCGAAACACCTCCCCCCGTGTAACCTGGCCAACAAGTGGCTGACTACCGGCACCGGATACGCATTAGGGCGGATCGCCTTATTGATGGTGCACTTGTAATCAGCGCATATGCGGACCTCCCCGTTGGCCTTGAGCGCTGTTACAATTGGAGTTTCCCACTCCGCAGAATCAACAGGAACAAGAATCCCCTGGCCCACCAATTTGTCCAACTCCGCCTCTATTTTGTCCTTTAGTGCGAAAGGCACTCTGCGCGGTTTAAGTCTGATTGGACGTACTCCAGGGTCCAGGTCGAAAGTCACTGGGGGGCCCTTGAATTTTCCGAGCCCCTTTTTAAAAACCTCGGGGTGCGCGTCGCACACGCTCTGTATTGGATCAGTCCCGGCGGCGTGTGCTCCCACGGCGTGCACCCCCCCAATGAACAACCCCAGGGGCTGGAACCATTGAGTCCCGAGGAGGCTGCATTTACCTCCCTTGAGGACGACTAGGGGAAGCGTTGCGGTGTGCTTTTTAAACTGGACCTGGAACTTCCCAACCCCCAACACTGGGATGCGGTTCCCTTGCACGTCCTTCAGTGTGGCCCTCAACGCCTTGAGCTTGGGCCGCACGCGGGGGGCGATTTTCATGAACTCCCCCTGGGAAATAATAGAGTATGAAGAACCCGAGTCCACCTCCATTCTAACAGGGGCCCCTTGTATTACTACCTCAACGAAGTAACGTGGGTGCTCCGTGGAAACGCTGCAAACCGGAGCGTCGTCCTCGCTGTCGTCGGAGATGCGCCCTACTCCGTCCCGCGTCCTCGTGGTCCGGGTGCCGTCCTTTGGCCTCGTGGTGCGGTCCTGCCTCGCCGAGCGGTCTGGAGAACTCCTTGTGGCCTCGCGCCGTTTCCGGCAGACCTTGGCGATGTGCCCGCGCCGGCCGCAGTTGTGGCACTCGGCCTTGCGGAATGGGCATTTGGCGCGGGCGTGGGCGGCGCCGCAGCCGTCGCAGCGCCGGCCCTCTCTCTGGACCCTCCGGACGTCCTCGTCGTCGCCGCTCTCCGCAGACGAGTTTGAAGCTCGCCGGGCCGCGCGCACCGAGCTCTCTGCCTTGGCGGGCTTCGGGCGCCAGTCCTGAAGCTCTTGCACCCCGGCAGTCGTGGCCTCCGCGGCCTGTGCCGTGTCGAGGACTTGTTGCCACGTGGGGGGCGGCTCCCTTTTCATCAGCACGCGCTGAGTCTCTGTGTCCCTCAGACCGCAGAGCAGGCAGTCCCGGACGGTGACGTCGGGGATTTCCCACTTGCATGGGCCGGCGGCCAGCCGCAGGGCCGCGGCGAACTCAGCGACCGATTCCCCGGGCGCCTGGACTTGCCTCCAGAACGCGCTCCGAGCGGGGAACATCGCTATTGCTGGCCGGAGATGGGCGCGCAGCGCCGCCAGGAGTTCTGTAGCTTTGAGGTCGCTCACCTTCCTCGGCGCGATCAGGTCCACCAAGGTCCTCTTGGTCTCGTGTCCGAGCATGCGGACGAAAATGGCCCTCTTCTTGGCCTCATCTGAGACTTCGAGCTCCACCAGCGCTGCGTTGAAGTCTATCTCAAACAGCTCCAAGTCTCCCGGCTTCCTGATCTCGTAGCCGGCGCATGTCTTGGTCCCGTGGGCAGCCATTATCCCACCTTCGTCGCCAATTTAGTGTATGGGACCAAAGACAACAGGACAACCGAAGGGTTGTTTTAACACAGGTTTATTGCATGAGGTTCCAGTGAAGCATGAGGTAATGGCGGTGATACATCTCAATATATACAGTAGCCTTCTACATTTGAATCTTGTAGCACGGTAGCTCATTGGCTGCTACCGGCGTGGCCTCGTCCTGGGACGCCTCCTTTCCTGCTGCTGAATGCAGATCTTTCTTCAGCTGCTGAATGCGGGGAAGGTTTTCCCGCGGCTGTCCGTGATTGAGCAATGTGAACCATGTGAGACTGAACGCTCGCAGCTGCCCTCTATGGGCTGTCTGCTCGCGTTCCTTTACAGCTGAGATCGTTTGTATTTGGAGTGGTTACATTCTTGCCTTTACAGTATAATGAATATGCACACATACATACATAACAACGTCAGCATGGGATTATTTGCTGCTTTTGGTATAACATAGTAAGGACTTAAGGCTCCTGATGTGATCATGCGCTCTGGCAGGAGAGGGTTAACTTCAATTTTCATGTTCATGAGCAGAGTCTGCGGCAGCCGTTTCTCCCATGAGAGGAACTTACATTTTAGTCTTAACATCGCAGCATGAGTTTGCATCTCTCCTTCAAGCTGAAATCAAATCCCCCCAGAATCATGGCGGGGAAAGGGGTGGGGTGGGGATACTGAAAATATATTTTTTTGCTGACTCAGGAAAAGCAATGGATTCTCATCTGCTTTATAGAAAAATCAGAGCTGATCTAAATGCTGGATAACTCAACGGCCTAGGTATCTTATGGAAATTTGATTCCCAACCGTGCCTCCTTGACAGTGTCTAGACTTGATGATCCATAGGGTCCCTTCCAGCACTACAGTTCTAAGATTATTTTTATTATTATACATTTCTATTATTTGGTGGCATGTGGCAAGAAATACACATTTTGAGAAATGACTGAAATATTCATTTTAGAGTTGGAATGAAATGTATTAGTTTTGCTCTACAAAGTTAGAACTGTACACATTTCTTGTTGCAGACACCTCTAGGGGTTTTAGCTTTGAGGCAATGGGCTAGGTCAGTGGTATTTATGGAGGACAATTTATTCACCTGACAAAATGCAATTTTGTATGTTTCTTCAGGGAAAGCCTAGGTAGTTAAAATATTAACTGAATGCTCATAGTGTAGTTTTACTTTCTGTTGCAGTTTTCGAAACCACTGAGTATACCAAAGCTGACAAGATTGTAGCAGGTGTGCAAGAGGGACCTGTACACAGTGATGCACTGTAAAGATGTTTATTACCCACTCAGTGGGCGTGACTATCTGTGGGCATGGCTATCTGTGGTGTGGCCTCACCTCCCTCCACCCAAAAAAGAAAGAAACCTACCTTGCTCTCTTGCTTTGTGGAGATGAAGAGGAGGAGTCCCAGAGCAGCAGAACTGCTGGGAGGTGAGTGGGGCGAGTTGGTGGTCTGCCACTGGCCTCCCCCTCCCAGCACCACCGGAAATGCATCCCTGCCAGCAGTGCTACTGGGAGGTGAGCAGGGAGAGTTGGTGGGCTGGCGCTGGCTGGCCTCCCTGTCCCAGCGCCACCGGAAATGTGTCCCTGCTGACAACGCTACTGGGAGGTGAGCGGGGCAAGTTGGTGGGCTGGCGCTAGCTGGCCTCCCCCTCCCAGCACCACCAGAAATGCATCCCTGCTGGCAGCGCTACTGGGAGGTGAGTGGGGCAAGTTGGTGGGCTGGTGCTGGCTGGCCTCCCCCTCCCAGCACCACCAGAAATACGTCCCATTTGCCTCACCCAGGGCCGAAGGCACAAGGAAAGTGCGGAGATGAAAGCACTCCTTCGGCACTGGGTGACGCAAATGGGACGCGTTTCCAGTGGTGCTGGGAGGGGGAGGCTGAGAGGTGGCCATGGCCAGCTGAGTCGGCGTGGCCTGGAATTTATACTACTGGTTCGCAAGAACTGGTGAGTACCTGTCACAGTACAACACTGCCTGTACACTTACACAGACATAAGTGAGGATGTTCCAGAAGCTGTCAGGGCAAACCTGAAGCATTTGGCTCATCAAGACAGGGCAAATGAAGACCAACAGTCATGACCTGTGGACTTGTCCCTCTTGTTTCTCGATGGGTACAGGCAGGCAGTGAAAACAGGACTGATCTGACAACATGGGAGAATGTGATATTACCATAACCAGGGCTGTGACAAAGGTGGAACAATTGTGATTTTGCCCCAAGATCCCTAAATTTAGACAGCACTGAAATCTACAGGTGAATCTCCTAGTGAATGTTAGGGAAACTACCCAATGCAACATTTCCTGGCCTTATTTTCTTTCCTTTGCCCTCTCCTGAAAACAAACTTCACCTTTCTTTTTGAGAACACTACAATATCTCCTGGGGGGAGGGGGGGTGTCAAACCCATGCCTTACTATGGAGAAAGTGAGAGGGTTAATGCTGAATACCCCAGATGCCAAAATGGCTACTTACTGTAGCTCTGTTCACAGAAGGCTATATGTGGCTTGGTGGGCCATAATCATGACTCATTAACTGTTGTTTTCATGGGATTGTGGGATTGCTTGGTTGATTTTGCAGATGTTTAAGATGCCCTGTCACTCTCAGCTCAAAGGTATTGGGTCACAGTAATCTGTAAGACATTATTTGTTCTACTCCACAGTGTATAATTATGATAATTGCTAAACCCAGGTCACTCATCTGAAATATTTTTTAAAAGTAACACCAAGGGCTTCTAACCATACCTGTCAAGTATCCCGGATTGGCCAGGATTTCCCATATTTCAGCGCTCATTCCTCCAATTTCTTACTGCCATCTGAGACCATCCCGTAATTTGACCGGCAGGGAAGCCTACACTTAACTTTTCTCTGATAGAGGTGACAAAATGTAAACATACCACTTGATTTAACTCTCCATGCCTCAACTTCAGTATGTCAAGTCTTAACACTGTATGAATTCACAGAGGGTGGGATGGGGAGGGGTAAGAAGACTTCTGGATAAAATTCCCAGACAAGTTGACACAACTGGCTGAGCCATGATTGTGCCACCCAATACCACTCCCGTACCAGCTAAATTTTTCAATGTCCCTATTCACCCTGTAGCTGCACGCATTTATTGATGTCATTGAAAATCTGGCCAAAGTGGAGGCAAAATAAGAGTATTTTCCCCTCAGTTTTGGTTTATGACAGCTGGGAGCATTGTATTTCAGACACATCACTTGTTTGTTTGGTATGTGTTTACAACTTTAAAAATACTAATTCCTTATGAACAATTCAGACTCAGAAATCAAAGTACTGAAGATGTTTTGCTCCTATGTGTGATATTGACATCCACATTTTCTGCACAGACATCCCACAGAGAAAAGCAGCTGCAAACATCTCCACAGGGTGAGGTTGCCTTTACTTTCAAGCTGTGACTTTAAAGTGTTAGAAATATACCATTAACATGATAAGTGAGAGTTCATGTTCCTCAATGATACCAGCACAGGTATGTGCGATAGATATCAAACAATTAGATAATGAAATGGGAAGTCTTTGTTTATGGACATTTGCCCTTTCGTGGTCTGATTCTTGTCTTCTTCCTGGACTTCCTCTAAGAATAAAAGTTTTTTGGGTAGATTACAAAAATCTAAAATGATATGATAAAACACAATAAAATAAACAAACAGCACAGGAAACATCATAGTCAATTCTGTGTATTATTTTACTTATATAGATTTTAAAAGTAATGCATTCTGATGGTTTGCCTTTGCAATTCAGTGGAAGATAGGCAGATACTCATTTAGAGGAAATAAATGTCCTGTAGCTGTTTGTAGCTTACCAAAGATAACAAACTTACTAGGGTCTTTGGCAGCTTCCTCCAGAACTGGAAATTCTATATGATGAAGAATGGAAAGAAGAGCAGATGAAGATTACAGAAGAATAGACTGCATCAAGGAAGTGTATTGTCTACAACTAGTAATGCACTGCAAAAAAAAAAAAATTACTACCCACTCAGTGGGCATGGCTATCTGTGGGTGTGGCTATCTGTGGGCATGGCCTCAAACACACACACCCCCAAGGGGAAAAAAAAGGAAAGAAACCTACCTTGCTCTCTTGCTTTGCGGAGATGATGATGATGAATCCCAGAGCAGCGGCGCTGCTGGGAGGTGAGTGGGACGAGTAGGTGGGCTGGCACTGGCTGGCCTCCCCCTCCCAGCATCACCAGAAATGCATCCCATTAGCCTTGCCCAGGGCCAAAGGGCCCTGTGCGAGGCAAATAGGATGCATTTCTGCCAGTGCTGGGAGGGGGAGGCCGAGAGGTGGGCGTGGACGGACAAGTGCGCATGGCCTGGAATTTCTACTACCGGTTCACCAGAACCAGTGAGAACCTGCCGTAGTACCTCACTGTCTACAACACTGTATAATATACAGTGGTACCCCACATAATGAATGCTTCATATAACGAAAAATCCATACAACGAAGCGTTCGTGTGCTCTGTGCGATACCCCACATAACAAAAAAAATTTTTTAATTGTACTGTATTTTCATTAACTGGGGTATACCCTGCTTAATGTAAACCCTGTATAACAGACATTTTTTGTTATGCAGGGTATCACCCATTTGATCCACATAATGAAATAAACGCATAACAAAGAGCTCCGTGGATTTGAGCTTTTTTGTTATGTAGGGTTCTACTGTATATACAAATGATCAGCCAGTTCCTGACAATACAAAATTGCTCATCTATGCAGATGAAACAGCAATGGCCGTTCAAGGGTCAAGCTTTGATGAGGTAGCTGGAAAACATTCTGGAGCACTTGAAGAATTAGGACAGTATTACAACATCAACCATTTTAAGCCTAATTCAAGCAAGACTCAAGTATGTGCTTTCCACCTTTGAAACCAAGAGGCAAAGGTTAAGTTGAATGTTACATGGCAAGGGAACCAATTACAGCACTGTTCAACACCAAAATACCTCGGTGTGATACTTGACTGGACACTCTCTTTTAAGCAGCACTTAAATACCCTCTTGTTTGTATTCCTCCACCTAAGATCAGGAGAGAAGTAGCAGAAGCTGCTGAGAACTAAGCAAGAGAATGACCCTCGACATCCTAGGAATGGATATGAGCCTCAAGTCTGCCAGCTCAGCTCCAGGAAGAGCTTTATGTCAAGAACAAACATTCTTGAGGGTACACAAGAGCAAAACAAAATTAGAAGATGGAGGAAGGAGCTCACTGGGAAAGGAACATCAGTAAAGGTGGCTATAGCTGAAGATCTCAATCTCCCCTACGTCACCTGGAGGACCCTGAATAGGCTGAGGTTTGGAGTCCCTCAATGCAAGACCAACATGCTCAAGTGGGAGCTGTTTGCTGGCAGACAACAACATACAGTTGAATGTGGAGAGACAGAGACCAGCCCATTTGCCAGTCTGCCGATTGCTGCCGGAGACGTGCACCGACGAGGACTTGGATTTGGGCAACGACAAAGTGAAGAAAGTGGCTTCATTTTGGCAGTCCAGGGTCTGATCAGTATAAAAAAATAGAAGAAGCTGTTTGTCCTATGGATATATGAGAGAGAGAGAGAACATAATATTTTAATTCTTAAAACTGTAATGATTGTTCTATTTGTTACGACAGAGAAACAAGGAAACCTGTCTGGAATTCATTTTTTAAAAAGATAACATAAACTCTGTAACTCTGGTCTGCAACTTTGCACAAAGATCAATTTGAGGGGGGAGAGAACACTTCTCTCCCTCCCTGAAAGGCCTCCCAAGAAAGGCCTCATCACCATAGTTACCACACCTCTGTTGACACACTTTATTCCCTTCCTGCTTGTGTGGCTGGAGAAGGGGAAACTGAACACAAGTGCAGCAATTGCCTAGCAACAAATAGAAGACAAAGGTCTGGCGAAAGAGGAAAAGAGCAGAAGAAGGGGAAGATTTGTCCATGCACCTCTCATTCTACATGCACATCTGAGGAAGAGCTGCAACGCAAGTGGACAACCTGGACTGATGCTGGTGTTTGGAAATTATATTTTATTTATGTTATGGATTTTTGTGTTTTTTTTTTAAAATGTCACCATCAGGGCATTGAGCAGATACAAATAGTGATTGCAACATGGAAATAGCACCTGGGGGAGGGGATGATTTCCCATCCCCTGCCTGCCACAAGCTACAGATCTCAGTCCTGCACCTGTTTTTGTAAACTCAGAAACATGGTCTTCTTGTCAGTCGTGTGATTGTTGAAATAGTTCTGAGGGGCTCATCCAGGTGGAGGAAGTTGGAGAAGTCTGGTTTGGGCTTATAAGGTTCTTATCTCTTCTCAAACAAATAAGAGAAAGTACTTTTTCACTCAGAGGATCACTGGTCTATGGAACTCCCTGCCAGAAGAAGTGGTGACAGCTGTCAGTCTTGATAGTTTTAAGAAAGGATTAGACAAGTTCATGGAGGACAAGGGTATCAATGGCTATAATTATGGATACCTAAGGACAACCTCCGGGTTGGAGAGATAGGCAGGATATCTCTCAATGCCATTTCCAGGGAATCCTAAGCAGTTGAAGGCATCTGCTTGGGAATACCCTGATGGAAATGGTGAGCCACTGTGTGAGACAAAATGCTGGACTGGATGCGCTGTGGCCTGTTCCAGCAAGGCTGTTCTTATGTGTGATGCATTTTATCTCTGTTGTGTTCTAATGGTTTTACCTTCCACATGGATTACAATGTATCTGAGCCAATGTAACCTTGCCTATAGCAACAATGTAACCTTCAGCTGTATCATATAAACCCTGTAATAGGACGCGAGCTAATGACCACCAGCTGGCAGCAGCGAGCGTCCAAGCTCTCTTGGTCCGAACTCATCAAAGGCAACAGCGCGGGAAGCTTTCCCGCCACCACCTACACCTGGACAAGAAGGGCGTGACCCGAAATGACGTCACGCAGACAGTAGCCAATGGGCTACCATGGCACCACGTTCAAATGTATTACTACTGTATATAAAGAGCTATCGATCCGCCATTACCTCATGTTCCCTCTGTCCACGATGCAATAAACCTGAGTTAACCCAGCCCGAGGCTGTGTCCTGTGTCTTAGTTTCATACACTAAATTGGCGACGAAGGTGGGATAATGGATCCCCAAGGAGCAGCCAGGGCACAGAGCGGGTTCAACATCACCAAACCGCAAGACTGGGAGTTGTTTGAGATGGACTTCCATGCGGCGCTGGTGGAACTCAAAGTCAAGGAAGACGATGAGGAGAGGAAGAGGGCCATCCTCACCCGCATGCTTGGGATGGAGACCAAGCGGACGCTGGTGGGCATCATCGCTCCGAAGAAGGTGAGCGAATTTAAGGCGGACGACATCATGAAGCTGCTACGGGAGCGCTTCCGACCCTCGAGGGCGATGTTTCCCGCTCGGAGCGCGTTTTGGAGGCGAGTCCAAGCGCCGGACGAGTCGGTCGAGGCATTCGTGGCCGCCATGAGGGTAGCCGCCGCCCCCTGCAAATGGGGCAACATCCTAGAAATGGCCCTCAGGGACGGCGTGCTGTGTGGCCTAAAAGACAAGGAGGTCCAGCGCAGCTTGATGAATAAGGAGCCGCCACCCACGCTGGCAGAGGTCGTAGAGGCCGCGGAAGCCGCAGAGTCCACGAATGCTGGAGTGGACGAGATGCACCAGTGGCGTGAGTGGCGTCCCAGAGCCGGCAAAGCGGAAAAATCGGTGCACGCAACTCAACGGGCCTCGAAGTCGTCCTCGGAAGGCAGCGACGGCGAGGAGGTCCAGAAGGTCCGAAAAGGGGGGCGCCGTTGCGATGGTTGCGGAGCGGCCCATGAGCGCGCGAGGTGCCCATTTAGAAAGGCCGAATGTTACACCTGCGGCCGTCGGGGGCACATCGCCAAGGCATGCAGAAAACGGAAGGAGGGCCGGAGGCAGTCACCAGACCGCTCGACCAGGCCGGACCGTTCAGCGAGGCCCAAAGATGGCGTCCAGACCACGAGGAAGCAGGACGGCGTGGGCCGCGTCTCGGACAGCAGCGAGGACGACGTCCCAGTGTTCAGCGTGTCCGCGGAACAGTCCCATTATTTCGTTGAGGTACTAGTACAAGGGGCCCCTATCAGGATGGAAATTGACTCGGGGTCCTCCTATTCTATAATTCCCCAGAAAGAGTTCTTGAAAATCGACCCCCACGTGCGGCCCAAACTTAAAACATTGAGGTCCACGCTACGAGATGTACAGGGAAACAGCATTCCGGTGTTGGGGGTCGGGAAATTTCGGGTTGAGTTTAAGAGACACTCTGCGGAACTGCCCCTAGTTGTCCTCAAGGGGGGAAGTTGTAGCCTCCTAGGGACACAGTGGTTCCAGCCTTTAGGCCTGTTCATAGGGGGAGTACATTCAGTGGGGGTGGACCCAATACAAGCGGTGTGCGATGCGCATCCCGCCGTTTTTAAAAAAGGACTTGGAAAATTCAAGGGACCCCCTGTAGCCTTCGACCTAGACCCGGAGGTCCGCCCGATAAGACTCAAACCGCGCAGGGTGCCCTTCGCACTAAAGGACAAAATAGAGGCGGAACTGGACAAACTGGTGGGCCAGGGGATTCTTATTCCTGTTGATTCCGCGGAGTGGGAAACTCCAATTGTAACAGCTCTGAAGGCTAACGGGGAGGTGCGCATTTGCGCTGATTATAAGTGTACAATTAACAAGGCGATCCGCCCTAATGCATACCCGGTGCCGGTGGTCAGCCACCTTTTGGCCAGGCTAAATGGGGGAAAGTGTTTCGCTAAGCTCGATCTGGCACAAGCCTATCAGCAGCTCCCCGTGACTCCCGCCACGGCCGCGGCACAAACGATAGTCACACATAAGGGAGCGTTCCAGGTGTCGCGTTTACAGTTCGGCGTAAACTCGGCACCCGGCCTTTTTCAGTCGCTTGTGGAATGCCTCCTGAAGGGGCTGGAGGGGGTGTTGCCTTATTTTGATGACGTATTAATAACAGGGGGGAGTGAGGCCGAACTGGCAAAGAGATTGGACAAAGTACTAACTGTGTTCGAGAAAGCGGGGCTGAGACTGAGGAAGGACAAATGTGTTTTTTTCGAAACCGAGGTCGAGTTCTTAGGGTTCCGGATCACACCCGAGGGTATCAAGCCATCCAAAGCCAAAGTAGCAGCCATCAAAAAGGCCCCTCGCCCCACATCCAAAACCGAGCTACAGTCATTCCTGGGGCTCCTCAATTTTTACCATACATTCCTTCCGCGGAAGGCGTCCGTGGCCGAACCGCTTCATCGGTTGCTTAAAAAGGAGGAGACTTGGATGTGGGGTGACGAGCACGAGAGAGCGTTCAAAGAACTAAAGCAACTCTTGACCTCTGACGCAATTCTAACGCATTTCGACCCCAAACGGCCGGTGGTCCTAGTCTGTGATGCATCACCGGTGGGGGTGGGGGCGGTGCTTTGCCACGTGTTGGATGACGGAAGGGAGGCCCCGGTTGCGTTTTATTCAAGGTCCCTGTCCCAGGCAGAGCGAAATTACGCACAAACCGACAGGGAGGCATTAGCAATAGTAGCGGGGACCAAAAAGTTTCACGATTTTTTGTATGGCCGCCCGTTCAAAATCGTGACGGATCACAAGCCCCTGTTAGGGATTTTCACGGCAAGCAAGCCCACCCCGCAGATCCTATCCCCGAGAATGCTGCGATGGGCCATTTTCCTCAACGCATACCAACACGAGTTGGAGTACCGGCCCGGAAAAGAGATCAGCCATGCTGATGCACTTTCGAGATCCCCTTTGCCCTTGTCGGACGACCAAAAGGCTAGAGTAGAAAGAGACCACCAGGTGTTGCTAATTGAGGTCTTAGATGCACCCCCAATAGTACCAGCCGATATTGCGAGGGCGACAGGCAAGGACAGAACGCTGGAGAAAGTCAGCTCATGGGTACAGAAGGGGTGGCCGGCATCGTCCCCAAGCGCGGATTTCGACCCATTCTTTCGGAAAAAACTAGAGTTGTCCCTAGAAAGGGGGTGCCTGTTGTGGGGCCAACGGGTGGTGGTCCCTACATCCATGCGGGCGAGGGTGCTCAAACTGTTGCACGTCAGCCACCCGGGCATCGTTCGTTCGAAAGCGCTGGCCCGCAGTTACTTTTGGTGGCCACAGCTGGACGCGGACATTGAGCACATGGTCGGCACTTGTGAGGCTTGCCAGGGGTCCCGACCAGAGGCGGCCCGCCTCCCGCATAGGGAATGGGACACAGCGAGGGGGCCGTGGTCCAGGGTGCATGTAGATTTCGCTGGCCCATTCCGAGGAACCATGTTTCTCCTGGTGGTGGATGCGTTCTCCAAGTGGCTGGAGGTTATCCCAGTAAAGAGCACGTCCTCCGCCACGACAATTAGCCAGCTACGGAGAGTCTTTTCCACGTTCGGTTTACCCGACACTTTAGTCAGCGATAACGCGAGTTGCTTCACCTCCTCGGAGTTCGGGGCATTCATGGAGGCAAACGCCATTCGGCATGTCACATCCGCGCCGTTTCACCCGGCCACGAATGGCCAAGTGGAACGGTTGGTGCGTACAACAAAGGATGCGCTTCGGCGCATGGGCCCGGGGGACCTAAATCACCAAGTATGTCAGTTCTTGTTAGCGTATAGGGTGACCCCCTTAGCATCCGGTTACTCGCCGGCAGAGCTCTTGATGCGGCGAAAGCTGACCACGATTCTGTCCAGGCTAGACCCGACGAGAGTCGAGGATAAAGGAAAAAACATAGGGTTGGCAGTCTCGAAAGGGTTCGCCGCCGGCGACCCTGTTCATTGCAGGAACTATGCAAGCGCAGGGCCAGCCTGGGTGCCAGGAACGATAATAGAACAGACGGGGCCAGTGTCATATCGGGTGGAAACGAGCACCGGTCTCCTTTGGAGGAGACACGCTGACCAACTGAGGCGCCGAGTGAGTGAAGGGCCGGTTAGTGGGGCTCAGCAACAGGATTCAGCGATAGGGTTCTCCCCCACCCGTTTAGCCCAAGGGGGAGACAATGAGGGACATCAGTCCGAAACCGGGGGGGAAAGCAGTGGTCCCGACTCATATCCTTTTGATACCCCAGTTCTATCAGAGCCCGGGGGGAGGGAAAAGGAATGTGCGGCCGCCGCCGCGTCCCCTGAATGTAATTTTGATTTTGATTTTGATTTTGCGAGCCGGGGGGGTTTTCAGGAGTGTTCCCCCACCCATCCAAGCGAGAAGAGGGGTTTTTCGTTAGCCCCCAGTGCCCCCGGTTCTTCCCTGAGAAAGAGCACACCTCCCAACAACGCCGCGGAGCCGCGGCAAGTCACTAACGAGTCTCCCTCTCCAATTACAGGGCAGGAAACCAGGGGACAAAGAGAAGGTAGCAAACCCGGGGAAAGGCAGCCCGCATCGAGACCCCAGCGTGTTCGAAATAAGCCATCTTGGCTGAGAGACTTTGTCTCCTAGGGGGGGGATGTATTTAAGGTGGGCTCGAGACGTTGTCTCATCCTAGGGGGGAGGAGTGTTGTGTTCTAATGGTTTTACCTTCCACATGGATTACAATGTATCTGAGCCAATGTAACCTTGCCTATAGCAACAATGTAACCTTCAGCTGTATCATATAAACCCTGTAATAGGACGCGAGCTAATGACCACCAGCTGGCAGCAGCGAGCGTCCAAGCTCTCTTGGTCCGAACTCATCAAAGGCAACAGCGCGGGAAGCTTTCCCGCCACCACCTACACCTGGACAAGAAGGGCGTGACCCGAAATGACGTCACGCAGACAGTAGCCAATGGGCTACCATGGCACCACGTTCAAATGTATTACTACTGTATATAAAGAGCTATCGATCCGCCATTACCTCATGTTCCCTCTGTCCACGATGCAATAAACCTGAGTTAACCCAGCCCGAGGCTGTGTCCTGTGTCTTAGTTTCATACACTAAAATCTCTCACTGAGTGATCCTTCCATTCATCCCTGATGATGTTTCTCCCCACCCCCTTGAGAAGGATCTGGACAGGTCTTTGAAGATGTGTCCATAAATCTCTTGAAGCTCCAATTTGTCCCTCTTTCAATTAATGACATTTCTCTTTCTGCCCCTCTCCATGCCTCTTCCTACAGCCATCATGCAACTTGTTGTAGGAACTTTTTTTTAAAGTAGGTGACAGAGCAAAACAGCAGTGCATCTACCTTCTACATACTGCATTGTTAAGAAAATATTTTTTTAAAATTAAAACAGTATAGTAGACAGAAATGCGGGTGGTTGTTCCCTTCATTGCCTCAACCCTCCAAATATATCACAGGGTTGTCACTGCACACAGATCTATTTTGGTGAGCAGTAACCATCTGCACTGCGTTCCAGGATGGGAAAGTTATGAGCACTCCATATTGTGCCATAAAAACAATAGCCCTAGTGCTTTGCCAAAAAAGAAGTGGGATATTGTAGAGGTTTAAAAAGTGGGATGAATCTCTCTAAGTCATGGGTCAGCAGCTTATGGCCCATGAGCCAAATCTGGCCCACAGTGCCAACTCATCTGGCCCCTGCACTTGCTTGGCCTGCATCACTGTGTACCCTTCTAAACTTTCCTGGAATATTATTAGACTACTAGCATACTTTTGCCCAGCACTGCCAGACTTTTTTTTGTGTGTTTTGGTGGTAGGGGTTACACAACACAAGTACACACACACACACACACACACACACACACACACACACACACACACACACACACACACACACACACACACACACACACACAACACAACCACACACACAATGCACACACACATGCCGTAGCTCTGCGGGGAGAGGAGGGGCTCCCCCTCCTTCCCCCGGAAGCCTCGGTGACCACACACACACACACACACACACACACACACACACACACACACACACACACACACACACACACACACACACACACACACACACACACACACACACACACACAAATCATGCTGAAGTTGGGGGGAGGGGATCTCCCTCCCCCCAATCCTCGGCAATGACTCCCAGAAGGCCATGCCGGGGGAAAAGGGCCAGCCGGCAAAAGGTAAGTGCAGTGGGAGTTAGGGGGGGCAAGGTGGTGGTGTGGGCGGGCGGTGTGGTTTCCGGGGCCATGCCTCCCTTCACTCCCTAACCCCCACCGCACTTACCTTTTGCCAGCTGGGTCTCCCCCCCCCGCGCGGCCTTCTGTGTTGGGAGGTGCACTGGCCTGTCCTTCGTCCCTGCTGGCATTGAGGCCTCCATGCCCGCAGGGATGAAGGACAGGCCAGGGTGCCTCCCAATGCAGAAAGCCGTGCTAGGGGGAACACCGAGCTGGCAAAAGGTAAGTGCGGTGGGGGTTTGGGAGTTGGGGGGGCAAGGTGGTGGGGCGGGTGGGCGGTGTGGTTACCAGGGCCATGCTCCCCCCAATCCCTAACCCCCACCGCACTTATCTTTTCGTCTCCTGGAGAGAAGGGATTCGCTTCTCTCTTGGTTGGCTGAGGACAAAAGCTTCATCCCCAGCCAACCAAGAGAGAAACTAACCCCCTCTGTGGAAGGGGTTTCCTTCTCTCCGGGAGGCGAAGGCGTGGCCTTTCTCTCCCGGAGAGAGTACATCATTTCCCCACGGCCCATAGGCCGGCAGTGGACTTGCCGTAGCTTTGGGGGAGGGGCAGCCCCTTCTCTCCCCGTGTGGCTTCAGTGAGAAAGCGGGGAAAGGCCACATCAGCCATTTTTTAAAAGTGTGCGGCGCTTTCCTGGCCTCCTCCGCGCTCATGCCTTCAGCCTCATTGACTGAGGGGTGGCATGGCCGTTGGACGCTGTGCCCTGTTGTTTTTTCTTCCCACTTTTGTGGGGCGGTTGCCCCACTCGCAGCTGGCGGACCCTTGCGGCGATGCTCGGATGCTGTAAAGGTAAGTGTAGGCGGCTTGGTTTGGGATGGTTGGGCCGGGTGCGGGCGTGCATGCCGAACACCAATGGTTTACACACGATTTTATAGGTAAAGATTAGGACTGTTGTGGCTTAGTGGAACATTGGTAGGTCAGTAGTTTGAGATCCGAGTGCTGCATAACGGAGTGAGATAACGTCGTCTGTCCCATCTCCTGACAACCTAGCAGTTCGAAAACAAGAAATTGCAAGAAGATAAATAGGTACCATTTTGGTGGGAAAGGTAACAGCATTACATTTCTAGTCAGGTCTGCCACATGATTACGGAAACTTCTGCAGATGCAGACAGTGCTGGCTCTTTGGCTGTATGTTGCTATGAGCCTTGCCCAACGGAGAGAAGGAACGAGAGAGACTTCAGGAATCAGGATAAATGGCTGATCTAATTCATTTTTCAGTCCCATTACATAAAGCAAAAACTGCTTTGTGGCTATACTACTAAGTAACAGAGAGACTAGCTGTTTTTCTAAAATGACTAACAGAGTCCTTATTTGTTCTGCCTGTTGACAGAAAGGCTTATTTGGTCATAGGTTCCCTAAAAAGATCACTGAACCAGTTGGTTAATTAAAAGTAATAAGGGAAACAATGAGGGATTAGCTTAATCCAAGTCACCTCGGCCAAACAAGAAAAACAGGTTATTCCCTGGTCAATTTAGAAGGCAAAAGGTCTGCTGACCTTGCTTTAGTTAAGAATTCAAGCTCTGTTGCTGACTGGCAAAAGGTCAATTGGTGTGCCATTGACCTCTTTAACTCCAGTCATTATGGTTCAAGATCCTTTTATATTAAATATGGTATATAATTTTAGTATGATCTTGGATCAATCTAATTACCATCCCAACAACTGTAAATGTAGGTGAGCACCACACCCGAGAGGCAGATACGACTGGATTTTGAGGAAGGGTGACTTTTACCTTTTTCATTAAGATTGAGGATCCTACTTGTGAAACAACTGTATGTGTTTCAATTGGATAGGTCACACAATTTGGACATTGTATAATATCCCTTGATTATAACCATTTGCACTTCCCCAACTCCGTTTGCACACTTTTTGTTTGTTTGTCCACAATCTCAGAGATTATGTCATGGAAGAAGTGGGTTGGAATTTATTTTTATTTATTTATTATTCGACTTGTATGTCGCCCCACTCGCAAAGCAATTCTGGGCGGCTAACAAAGAGCAAAATAATTACAATCACAACTACAAAGCATCAAATCACAAAAACATTTCAAAAACATTTCAAAAAAAGTATACATCCTAACATCAGTCACAAGAAACGTCTGGTGGTGGGGGCCCGCCACACAGCTGCTGCTCCTCGCCGCTCCTCCCTCCAAGCTGGAGCTGGCCGAGGGTGTCTTCTAAGTGATACAGAGTGGGTTGGTTCCAAGCTGTATGTTGTTCAGTTGGGTTCTGAATGAGTTAGGTGGCTTGTGCATGCCTCTAACAAATTCATCACTGCTAATTCATTAAACTTTCAGCAACAACTTTAAATTTGTTCAATGCCAATGGTACAAATGGTTTGAGCAATGATTAATGTTTCACTTTATTACTGGGATTCTCAACCTGCGGCCCGCAGCACCATTTCATGTGGCCCACCACCACCTCCACCACACCGGGAAGTGCCATGTGGTGGAGGAAGGGCAAAATGGCCATCTGGCCCACGATGCTTTCTGAGGGAGCTTGACCCGGCCCCCAGCTTTAAAAGGTTGAGAACTCATGCCTTATTTCTTTATAACTATGGGCAAAGATGTAGTGTGTGTGTGTGTGTTATCTTTTTAGCAGTTTACGTTGTTTTAGAAAAATATAAAATGAGTTGTATTCTGCTATTTGGGAATGGAAGGAGAACTCTTATGAATACTTTTAACTTCTCCAGTTTAGAGACCACATTGCCAACATACGTTGGATCATGGAGAAAACAAAGGAATATCAGAAAGAAGTCTACTTCTGTTTCATTGACTACACCATGACCTTTGACTGTGTGGACCACAACAAAATGTGAAAAGTAATTAAAGAGATGGGAATACCAGAACACCTTATATGCCTCATGAGAAATCTGTACATGTGTAGGAATTGGGGCCACTGGGGTGGCCTTAATGCCCGGGAGGAGACTGATCAAGTGACGACACTAGGCAAAAGGAGCGAGATCAGATCAGTACTTTATTGGAAAAAGGCAACATCATTTATAGGGAAGAAAGCGCAACGGTGGCAAAACTGTCATCGGACAGGAAAATTACCTCACCCACGTACACGGGTTAATGGGGAACTCCTCAAAGGGGAGTTGATTAACTTGGGTAAACACGGGGCAAGGAAGACCATTGTGCAGGGCTTAAGCAAGGGTAAACATGGCTTATTTGCGCCAGGGATATTCCCCGGAGCCGGGAGATTGAGTTATACACTTAATGTTTCACCGAAGTCAGCTATCTGCTTACTTGGCAGCGCCGTAGGTCAGGTCACGGTAATTGGGTGAATCAAACCCTATATTTTATTCACCCCCCTTAATTTGGCGGCCGCAGAACCCACGGGCTGGGAGCTTCTCTCACCGCGGTGGCCTCTGGCGGGCTGTTCCATGCCCCGCAGGGCATGGGGAATCCGCATCTCCCCTTTCTTTACTATTTAAGGACCTGACCTGCGACCTTGCGCAAGAGCGGCATCAGCTGTTGAGCGGGTATGACGTCACGGAATTTCTCTCTGGGGCGGCACTTGGAGATCAGCGAGGGAATGCACTGAGCAAAACAACAGAGCGTAATGCCTAGTATGGCTATCCCCACCACTACCTTAAGCACCGTTTGCAGCCACCCCCAGGGAATCCATGACCACATCCAATTCCACAGGGAACTCCACCAAGCCCCCCATGCGGAACCCTCAGTGATCCCCTGGACTATGGTGTGGAGATCAGTGAGCTGACTTTGGATCTTACGGGAGTTATTGAAACAACACATTCCATGAAAAGTTTCGCAACCCAGGTGGTGCAGCAAGAGGAGGTAGTCGATAGCCGCTCGATTGTCGAGAACGGCATGGCGAAGTTCTGCCTGCTCCTGATTGAGGAGCGCTATCGCTGTGGAGGTATGGTTGATGGCTTTTGCTAAACCGCAAGCCAAGCGACCAATTCTCCGTGCGTTGCCGACGGCCAAGCCTGGCACGCCGACTAGGCTGACTGCTAGCGATACATACTCAGCGGGACTCATGACTCTAAAGCTGCTGTCACAAGAGCTGTCTAACTGGGTTGTGCGTGTGTGCCGTATGAATGGGGAAACATTTGAAACATTTGAAACATGTGGAACATTAGAAACATTTGTGCTTGGGGCAATCATGTCCTTAGTAGGAAGTAACAGTGTCAAACGACTGATACAACACATTGAGTCCGACAGATTCGCGGGGATATAGTTCCATGTGAACTGGTTGCAGGTGAAAAACCACCCTGAAGGTAGGGTGACATGAGCGTACAGCGAAGTGAGTGTCTCTGGTTTATTACAAGTCCAGTTGCCGCTGCCGGGGTTAATGCAGCGACGCCGAGTCTGACCGCCTGAGGTGCAGCCGGTCATTCGGGTACAAGCAGCGTCCGGGCTGACCGCCACTCGAGGGGTATGAAGAGTGGCTGCGTCAGCTGGCAAGGTTGATGCAAGTCGCAATCCCCCCCAGCGTGCGTATGCTGAGAAGGTGGTAGGAGTGTGTGGGCCAAAGAACGCCTTCAACAACCAGTCGCCATCCTTGGTGCGCGCGTCCAGAGTGTGGCACACGGGGATGAGACAGGTGCTGAGGATAGATGCAGAACCAACGTCCTGCTGTAAGCAAAAATCGGACTGGTTGACGAGACCCGCCAACCTTTCCCACAAGTTGTACTGCATTCGTGCGGAAAGATCTTCACCAGGCGGCAAGCCGTTGGCCTGGATTGGAGTGGCCTGAACGCCTCCCCCCAAAAGCAGGGAAAGGGCCAGGATGAGGGTAATCGCCGCTGTGTTGGCATGAATCTGGGCAAAAACTGCAACCGTGAGGTTCTCCGGTGTTGGCTCCTTCTCCTCGCGCTGAACGGCGTCCTGGGCGTCACGGCAAAGAGCCTTGACCATCCCCCAGGTTATCTTGGGCATCGGCGGCCGTTTCCTCCGGCGGATCTTCTCGGTCAGAGCGAGGTCCCTCATCTCCGGGATCGGACTCGGGTCGGCCTGGGTCCACGCCATGCGGCTCCAAATGGGGCTTGACACACCGGGCTGGAATCCAGACGACACCTGTTGGAGACATAATT
Organism: Bradypodion pumilum; assembly: GCA_035047305.1. Lineage (NCBI taxonomy): Eukaryota > Metazoa > Chordata > Lepidosauria > Squamata > Chamaeleonidae > Bradypodion > Bradypodion pumilum. The sequence continues at coordinate 242,843,614 of JAWDJD010000003.1, read as the reverse complement.
GCAGCATACCCTCTCCCCCAGGTTATGAGCGGCACCGGGCCCCTCCAAGATGGGTCCGGTGGCACTCGATACCGGACCATAGGTCGCGGGAGAGCTTCCGAACGGCGGAAGTGCTTCTCCTGTGGCGTACAGTCCGAAAAAACATTAAGGTGATTGTAAGTGAACAATACCTTGTTGAGACACATCTGTGCTTCTCCCTGTGACTTGGGGAGGGCTGGTGGCTTCCCCCTTTCTGTTTGTTTGTCAATATAGGACTTTAGCGTCCGATTGACCCGCTCTACAATCGCTTGCCCTTGCGGATTGTAGGGAATTCCAAATGTATGCTTGATGTCCCATGTTGCCATGAAGGCGGCTAACTGCCTAGAGCAGTAGGACGGGGCGTTGTCCGTTTTCACGTGCCGCGGCTTGCCCATTGCCGCAATGCAGGACAGGAGGTGCTGCTCCACGTGGGAGGCAGTCTCCCCCTTCTGCGCCGTCGCCCAAACGAACTGGGAAAAAGTGTCTATGCAGACGTGCATGTATTGCCATCTGCCAAACTGCGGCACATGCGTGACATCCATTTGCCACACCTGATTGGCCTCTGTCCCTCGCGGGTTGAACCCCCACGAGGGCCCCCCCGGTGCCCCTGCGCAATGCTGGCAAGAGCGTACTATGCCCTGGGCTTGAGAAAGTGGCAAATTGAACTGTCTGGCGAGTGCCTTGGCGTTTTGGTGAAAGAAGGCATGACTTTGAATTGGAGTAGTGAAAACTCCCAAAACTGAACGTTGCTGAATTTCCTTTGCGGCCGCGTCCACTCTGCTATTGCCCGTGGAAATCGGACCCGGTAGGTCTTGATGACTGCGGATGTGGGCAATATAGAGCGGCTCCATGCGGTTTCGCAAATGAAATTGAGCCGTGAGAAACAGGCTAAGCAGATTCTTGTCTATCGCGGGAGTGATGTAAGCTCCCGGTAGACTGTGAAGCAAGTTCCTAACATACAAACTGTCAGTTATGATATTTAAACGTTCCTTGGCGAAGGTGCGCAAGGCAAGGTTCACGGCTGCCAACTCCGCCCGCTGAGCGGACTTCTGTGGAAGAGTTAGCAGCGTGTGCCAAGCTTCGCCCTCCTGCCAGGTCAGGACACCATAAGCGCGTCCGCCATCAGAAAAAACCATTCTGGCCCCCTGAAGTGGGACCAGCGAGAGCAATTCGAACAAGTTGACTGTTCCTGTTTGAAGCGAGACGAGTCTGGGGTCTTTAGGCAAATGGTATGCTAAACTCCCAGTGAATCCTTCCAAAGCTATCGGAAGCGAGTCACCTAGCTGCATCAACTGCTGAATCTGTTCCTTGGTGAACGGGACTACAATCTTTGCTAAATCGTGCCCAGAAATGTCCCTAGCTCTCAGCCTGCCGCGGTAGATCACCGCGGAGACCAGTTCTTGGGGCGGAACAATGTTCCGAGATGAGGTGTTAGGCAAGTATACCCACTCCACAATTTTCACTCCCTTCTCTGAGTCTACTCCTAGCGCCCCAGTGAACATGGATCCTGACCGTACGATGTACAAATTCAGGATCGGGGCATAGGGCCCCTGGGCGATCCTATCTACCCATCTCTGGCTGAGAACTTGGTTCACTTTCTCGAGCGCCAAGCGCGCGTCTCGAGAGATTTTTATCCGGTCTGCCGGCTGCTTGCCCAGCGTTAGCAGCGAGAAGAGCGGTTTCAGAAGATCCGTATCCAGTCGGAAATACGGTCTGGCCCAATTAATGTTCCCTAAAATCTGCTGTAATTCTACCAAGGTGACTGAGTCCTGTAAATTAATCTGAGGCAAAACTGGCGCTGCGAAAGAGCGGAGAAGCCGATGGCCCAAGTATGAGAAGGGCTCGGTTCTCTGCACTTTCTCCGGGGCAATGAGTAACCCTTTGTCCCCCAGGCTGGCCTGGAGGTCTGAAAACACTTCGCTGCCAAGCTTTGGCAACGCTACCAAAATATCATCCATAAAATGACAAACTAAGGCTTGTGGGTAGAGGTTTCGAAACTTTGCCAGTGCGTCGTGAACGTAAATTTGGCACAAAGTGGGCGAATTGAGCATGCCCTGTGGCAAAAATTTCCACGCGTAACGCTACGTGGGCTCACTGTGGTTCACGACCGGCACGGTAAAGGCAAACCTCTCCCGGTCCCTGGGGTCTAAGGGGATTGTATAAAAGCAATCCTTGAGATCTACGACTAGGATCTCCCACCCCTCGGGAATCATGTTCGGATTCGGGATGCCGCATTGAAGCGGACCCATTGGCTGTATGCATTTATTGATCTCTCTGAGATCGTGGAGAAGTCGCCACTTCCCCGACTTCTTCTTAATAACAAAAATTGGCGAATTCCAAGGACTTGTGGACTGTTCTATGTGTCCTGCGTCTAGCTGTTCCTTAACTAGCTGCTTGAGAGCAACCAATTTCTCTCCCACTACCGGCCATTGTTCTACCCAGACCGGAGTATCGGTGAGCCATTTAAGTGGCAACGCCATTACCCAAAGGTAAGCGTAGCACCGTACTGCTGCAGAATGTCTCGCCCCCAAAGGTTGATGTGCACGTCAAGAATGTGCGGTCGGATTACCGCCGTGCCCTCAGCCCTTGGGATTGTGACTTCTACCCACTCTCGGCTCCTAAACGCTTCCTGGACGCCGCCTACCCCCCACACATCGGAGACCGGCTCAATGGCCCACTCCCTTGGCCACTGGCTTCTGCTTATCACGGATACATCTGCTCCGGTATCTAACAGGCCTGAGAATGATCGATTATTAAGAAATACCTCAATAACCGGGCGCTGTTTCCACTCAATGTTGGTCTCCACTGTCGCTAAGACCTGGTATCCTTGCGCTGCCTCACTGGCGCTCGAGCGGTCCTCTGACCGGGACTCGAAGCTGTCACTGAGCCCTCCCTGGCTCTCTGCTGGCGAGCGACAAGGAACCATGATCAGTTGCGCTAAGGTGTCTCCTTTAGGAATGGTTTGGGGCAGGTGTGTCCAAAGCTGAACTTGGAGAACGCCCGAAAAATTGGAGTCGATGACTCCTGGAATTATGAAAATTCCCCGTGCACCAGCTACACTACGGGGCAAAACTAAACCTATAAAGCCTCTGGGCAGGGATCCCATGTACTGGGAATCGACCGAATAGACTGTGCCTGGCAGGTCGCACGTGACGTCCGCCTGGCAAGTCAATTCTAGCCCCGCGCTGCCCCTGGGGCTGGCCTGTGCCCTCGCAATGTCTGGAATGGGGTTGGACTCTACTCTGGCTCTGGGGAGTTCTGGATGAAGGACGCCTCTGTTTGGACTGGGGCCAGAGACATGCCCGTGTTCCGGTTTCCCGAATTCTGGCAATACCTGGCCCAATGATAGCCTTTCTTACACTTCGGACAGAGGGTGTTCGGAGCCTTGGGACGGCCGGACATTTGCCCGCCTCCCTTGGATCGGCACTCCCTAGCGAAGTGACCGATCTTGCCACAATTGTGGCATGCTCCTTTGCTCTTACCATTAGGTCTTTTCCCTCCTTGCACCGCTGCCGCTAGCAGACCCATCTTATAGGATTCTGTGCCAACGTCGGCGCAAGCTCTAATCATGTCCGATAGGGTCAAGTCAGGACGATTGCCTAGGGACTGCAAGATTCTACGGCAGTCCAAGTTGGCATTGTCCTTGGCTAACTTAATCATGAGCTCTTCCTGGGCTTGCTCATTGTCTATCTGCCTGCTAATGGCTTCTTCCAGGCGATTGATGAAGTCCATGTAGGGTTCCTGGGCTCCCTGCTTAATGGAGGTGTAATTCTTAGCCGCTTTGCCAGTGGCTGGGATCTTAAAATAAGCCCTAAAGGCTGCCTCGGCTGACATCTCGAGAGTGGCGAGAGGCAGGTTGATCTGAGTATTGATTGACTCGAAATTACCCGAGCCATACAGCTGCTCAGGAAGCACCGCGCCTCCCATCCTGGCAGCTCGAGTTTGCGCCTCTAGGCGGAACTCGCTGTCCCAGATCATGTACTGGCTAGGGGTCAGCATCATCCTCATGACGGCTTTCCAATCATGGGGGATCCACATGGTGGTCTCGCACACCTGTTGAAGTGTGCCCCTAGTAAAACGACTTTGGAGCCCTGTTTCTGCAATTGCCTTCCGCATAGCCATGAGCAGCTTATACGGGACTGGGGAATGAACAATCTGCTGTGCGCCCGTGAGCGCGTCCATTTCCATGCGGATTGGACATATCTGTCTGAGCTCAGCTAGTTCTTCTGCTGGCAATTCCCCCTTCCTAATCTCCTCTTCAATTGTGCGCTGAAGGGGACTCTTGGTAACTCGGGAACCTGAAGCTGTCAGAGGAGCGCCTGCGCTTCTCATGCCTTGCATTCCCTCGGTGACGTCTGCAGCTGTCACCGCGGGAAGGCTCCCTACGCTACTCTGCTGGTACTTGAATGTCGGATAGAGTGCGGTGGGCGCAGTCGGCTCGACTGGCTGGACTGATGACTTCTCTAACGGGGGTTCTTCCGCTTCTATCCGGACTGGCTCGATCTGCTCTAAGAGCCTCCTAAACTTCCTCCATGTGCTAACTATCCCTCTTGGGGCCTTCGGGGGTTGCTGAATGCAGTCTCCTATCCGATCCCAGAGCTGTAGGGTTAACGTACCTACTTCTGGGTAAAGCAGGCAGTGTTCCCTAAGGTACGCCAAAAGTCTCGCTAGTTCCCTGCTGTGAAAGCGTAACTGAAATACCCTGGCCAGGATTTTGAACTCTTGCTCACGAGTTCTTTGGCTAGCGGACGGACTCTGTCCCTGAGAACAGGTCCCCATATTACCTGCGAGTGGTCCTCCGAAGTTTCCTCCTCGGGACGGGTTGACGCGTCTGGGGGCAAGGTAACTGGTCTCGGCGACGATCGTCTGGATGGAGCTCGGAGCGTGGCCTCCTGCCACGGGCCCTCGGCGGCCTCTGCGCTGTCAGGGGCTCACAGCTGCCCTGAGCGGAACGCGTTTTTCCCTTTGGTGCAAGTCTCCCCGAAAGCCGGGAGCAAGGTGCAGGAATGCCTCTTCTGGAATGCCTCACCGCTGGCCGTCCTTCTGACCGACTGGCTGCCGGCCAGAGTGCCGCGCTGTCCTCCGGGCGGACGGGTCGCGGTTCAAGCGTCGAACCGGACCGCGTGGTTCGCTACTCGTGAGTAGACCTCTCCTGGGCCGCTTTACTCACGAGTAAATCACGTTGGGGTCACCAGATGTAGGAATTGGGGCCACTGGGGTGGCCTTAATGCCCGGGAGGAGACTGATCAAGTGACGACACGAGGCAAAAGGAGCGAGATCAGATCAGTACTTTATTGGAAAAAGGCAACATCATTTATAGGGAAGAAAGCGCAACGGTGGCAAAACTGTCATCGGACAGGAAAATTACCTCACCCACGTACACGGGTTAATGGGGAACTCCTCAAAGGGGAGTTGATTAACTTGGGTAAACACGGGGCAAGGAAGACCATTGTGCAGGGCTTAAGCAAGGGTAAACATGGCTTATTTGCACCAGGGATATTCCCCGGAGCCGGGAGATTGAGTTATACACTTAATGTTTCACCGAAGTCAGCTATCTGCTTACTTGGCAGCGCCGTAGGTCAGGTCACGGTAATTGGGTGAATCAAACCCTATATTTTATTCACCCCCCTTAATTTGGCGGCCGCAGAACCCACGGGCTGGGAGCTTCTCTCACCGCGGTGGCCTCTGGCGGGCCGTTCCATGCCCCGCAGGGCATGGGGAATCCGCATACATGAGTCAAGAAACAACAGTTAGGACCGAATATGGAATGACAGAGTGGTTTGGAATAGGAAAAGGAGTAAGATAAGGCTGAATTTTGTTACTCTACTTATTCAACTTATATACAGAGCACATAATGTGCAATGCAGGGATGAATGAATCACAAGTTGGAATCAAAATTGCTGTGAGAAACATCAACAATTTGAGATATGCAGATGATACTACTCTAATGGCAGAAAGTGAGGAAGATCTAAAGAAAATCCTGCTTAGGTTGAAAGAGGAAAGTGCAAAAGCTCTCTTAAGACTAAACATCAAGAAAACCAAGATAATGGCAACAGGCCCTATCAGTCCCTGGAAAATAGGTGGGGAAGAAGTAGAAGCAGTGATAGACTTTACTTTTTCAGGATCTAAGATCACTGCAGATGATGATTGCAGCCATGAAATAAAAATGCAGCTGATTCTTGGGAGGCAAGCTATGAGAAACCTGGGGAACATAGTGAAAAGTAGAGACATCACCTTGCAAACAAAAATTCACATAGTCAAAACAATGGTATTCCCAGTGGTAATGTATGGTTGTGAGAGCTGGACCATTAGGAAAGCTGAGCGTAAAAGAATAGATGCCTTTGAAATGTGGTGTTGGAGGAGAGTTTTGAGAGTACCCTGGACAGTGAGGAGAACAAATAGGTCAATCTTAAAATAAATCAACCCCGACTGCTCCTTGGAAGGTCAAATATTGAAGATGAAGCTAAAGTACATTGGACATCAAATGAGAAGAGAGGATTCACTTGAGAAAGCCTTGATGCTGGGAAAGGTGGAGGGCAAAAGAAGAAGGGGCGGCCAAAAATGAGATGGCTAGATGGTATTGTAGACGCAGTGGGCACAGAGCTGTGTGGGTTGAGGAGGATGGTGGAGGACAGGGGTGCCTGGAGGGCAATGGTCCATGGGGTTGCAAAGAGTTGGAAATGCAAATCATGCAAATGCAAGCGTGGCGCCAAAATGGCCGCCGCGCTCTTTGCGGGGCCCCCCACCCGGACTCAGACATCCGGGTCAGTTAGGGGGCATGGCCATCCCTCTATAAAAGGGGTGGCCACGAGGCAGCCTCGCTGCCATTTTAAAAGAGAAGCGACGCTGCTCCCCGGATCGCTCGCCTTTTTTCTTAAACTTTGATCGGAGGATATCTCTCCTCCGATCAGTGCCGGCTTGGGGGCTATGGCACCCAAGCGTACGTCATGGCGGCCCGTGGGCCGCGACGTACGGGGAGGGCTCGGCCCAACCCCTCGATTCAACCACCGGGCCGGAGGGCTCGGGCGGCCGCCCAACAGGGGGTGGCAGGGTGATTATCCCCACTGCCACCAATGAGGGTGAACAGACCTTGGCCTGCCTGCCCAGTCGGAATACTCGGGCGGGGGCTGTGCGGGCTTGCTCCCCTGGGGGTTTCTACCCCTCTCCCCCTCACCAACTGTTGCTCATAGCGGCCCATTTGGGCGCGGCGTGGGATCGCGTCCCACCGGTCCCCCATGGGCCGGATTATTGGGCATGGCCCTATTCTGGCCAGGGATTGCCACGGTTTTATCCCTCCGCCCGCTCGTCAATTCCCCGGCGGGCTGTCCAGCCCACCAGGCCCACCTTATTCTGGTGGGTCTGACACTGTGGATGCCCTCCTTGCCCGCATATCAGCACTCGAGGCATCTATGGAAATTGCTCCACCACCTTCGGATGGTTGGCTTGCCAGCTCTTCGGATCCGGCCCACCTGCTGGCCACAGCCGCGCAGCGGGCCGCCAACAGGGTTGAGCTGCTGGAGGCCATCAGGCCAGCGCAGGCTGGCGCCTCGCAGCTCCCCATCCGGCCATTACAGCAGGGCACTCCACCAGGGAACGGTCCTGCTTGGCATGGATGCACGGAGACACAGAGCTCGATGACCATCGTGAGCTCCGACGCCCACCATGGGCCGGAACCCCCAGTGGGGGCGGCCCGTGGGGGTGCACCGAGTGAGTATCCTGGTCAAATCAGCACACCTGTGACACTGGCTCATAACACTGGGGGGGGGTACAGTGGCCATGGCCGCAACAGGCCAATTACATCCAGGTTCTTACAGGGGTGACCGCCCCAATGCTTCCCCTTAACTTCTCGGGGGTCCGATAGGGCCTATTATGTGTTTCCCCACTCCAATCCGTGCCAACGGCAGCCCTGCCGATGGCCGGTTACTCCCTACCCCTGGGTGATCATTTATCCCGGGCTATTAGTGAGAAGATATGGCGTGGGGAATATATACATTTCCCCCCCTCCTGCAATGTGAACCCACTGAGGAGGAGATGGAGGGGCAGGACGATAGGGACAAGGAGTTGTCCCGTCGCCATAAGCTGCCTCGCAATGGGGCCAATTGGTTACCGGCCTATTTGGTATCCATGGCAGGATATGTAAGGGCCCCTCCTGATTTGGCCATCCCAATGGTCCAGTACTTGGACAATATTTACCGGGCCGTGGTTGATTTCTCTGGCCTGTCATGGTTGGCCTATGATGAAGAACTTAGGATATGAGCGGCCCTTCACCCTGAGATGTGGAGCGACGAGCCCTGCTAGCAGTTGTGGCTAATATATATGACTCCTACGCGGCCAGTGCCTATGCTCCGTACGAAGAGTCTATTTTCAGGCAACTACCTCCGTGGCTTTCTTTGGGGCTCTCAGATTAAGTGAGCTGGTACCACTTTCAACAGGGGACATGTTCTGCAGGGCACTGGAACTAGAGGATGTGTTGTTCGATCAGGAGTGGGCTCTGGGGAGGATTCGCTCCTCAAGGGCCGGTCAGCTTACGGCGACGGGACAACTCCTTGTCCCTGTCGTCCTGCCCCTCCATCTCCTCCTCAGTGGGTTCATATTGCAGGAGGGGGGGAAATGTATATATTCCCCACGCCATATCTTCTCACTAATAGCCCGGGATAAATGATCACCCAGGGGTAGGGAGTAACCAGCCGTTGGCAGGGCCACCGTTGGCACGGATTGGAGTGGGGAAAGGGTAGTAGCATGGTGCTGCCATATGTCCGGTTGGTCCCCCACATGTGTTTGTGGCAGCGCGTGGTTCACGCCCTGGCCTGTCATTCTGCTACCAAGACGGGTCTCCCATTATTGAATTACAATTGGTACCCATCCGTTCTGGATAGGCACCGCATCAACTGCGGCTGCATTTGGGTACTCGGAGCCTGACATACGTTGCATGGGCAGGTGGGGATTTGCGTCTTTTTTTCTCTGTCTGTTGGTCCCCTCACTGCATGAGTGCCTTGTTCTGCCCTCAATTCTCTCTCCTTATCTTACAGACCCTGTGTGTTTCCGCACACTGGTGGCAGTGTGGCTTGTGGGCCACAATTTATGTGCACTGGGCAGCACAGTATGCTGCTTCATCAGAATGGGGACCCCATCTCGGGCTACGTGTAACCGCGCGTATGCAGTGGTATGGTGTGCACGGCATATAGGTGGCGGGAACTGTTGCCATTCCTGATGTCCATTGGGGATGCTGGACCGCCAGATGTTTTAATTCTGCACCTCGGAGGCGATGATCTTGCACAGATCGCTAGCCTGGACTTAAAGACTTCCGAGTGCAGTGACCTGGCGTTTCTTTACCATTTATGACCGTACACACGGTTGCTATGGTCATAAATCGTGCTGAGGCACTATTATAGGGGAGGCATTGACCCCCGCGGTTGGACCGCGCCCGGCGGTCAGTGAACATGGCTGTTGCCTGGTTCCTTATCCAGAATGGCTTGGGAGACAGCCATTCGTCATCCGGGGATAGGGTTACAGGAATTTAGCCTGTATTCTGGAGATGGGGTTCACCTGTCAGCAAGATGGACCTCTTTTGAATGATGTACAAGAGGGCCTGGTTACCGAATTGTCAGTCAAGGGGGTTTAGTGTATGAGAGTCAAGACACACGACACAGCCAAGGGCTGGGTTAACTCAGGTTTATTGCATGGTGGGCAGAGGGAACATGAGGTAATGGCGGACAAACAGCTCTATATATATGGTAGTAACGTATTTGAATGTGGCTCCACGATAGTCCATTGGCTACGGGCCCGCGTGACGTCATTGCTAGTCACGCCCTTCTTGTCCAGGTGTAGGTAGCGGCGGGAAAGCTTCCCGCGCTGCGGTCTTTGATGGGTTTGAACCAGGAGAGCTTGGACGCTCGCTGCTGCCAGCTGGTGGTCATTAGCTCGCGTCCTATTACAGGGTTTATAGTGATACAGCTGAAGGTTACATTGTTACTCATAGGCAAGGTTACATTAGTTCAGATACATTGACATCACATGTGGAAGGTTACACTGTTAGAACACAACACCCCTCCCCCCTAGGATGAGACGAAGTCTCTCAACCAAGATGGCTTATTTCGAACACGCTGGGGTCTCGGCGCGGGCTGCCCTGCCCTGGCTTCGCTCCCTCCTCCTTGCTCCCTGGCTTCCTGCCCTGGAATGGGAGAGGATGACTTGTTAGTTGATTGCCGCGACTCTGCGGCTTTGTTGGAGGGTGTGTGCTTTGTTTGGGGCGAACCAGGGGCACTAGGGGCTAACGAAAAACCCCTCTTCTCGCTTGGATGGGTGGGGGAACACTCCAAAAAAACCCCCCGGCTAGTAAAATCAAAATCAAAATCGGATTCGGGGGACGCGGCGGCGGCCGCACATTCCTTTTCCCTCCCCCCGGGCTCTGATAGAACTGGGGTATCAAAAGGATATGAGTCGGGATCGCTGCTTTCCCCCCTGGTTTCGGACTGATGTCCCTCACTGTCTCCCCCTTGGGCTAAACGGGTGGGGGAGAACCCTATCGCTGAATCCTGTTGCTGAGCCCCACTGACCGGCCCTTCACTCACTCGGCGCCTCAGTTGGTCAGCGTGTCTCCTCCAGAGGAGGCCGGTGCTCGTTTCCACCCGATATGACACTGGCCCCGTCTGTTCTATTATCGTTCCTGGCACCCAGGCCGGGCCTGCGTTGGCATAGTTCCTGCAGTGTACAGGATCGCCTACGCCGAAACCTTTCGAGACTGCTAAACCTATGTTCTTCCCCTTGTCCTCAACCCTCGACGGGTCCAACCTGGACAAAAGTGTGGTCAGTTTCCTCCGCATCAGCAGCTCAGCCGGCGAGTATCCAGACGCTAAGGGGGTCACTCTGTACGCTAACAGAAATTGACAAACTTGGTGATTTAGATCTCCCGGGCCCATGCGCCGCAACGCATCTTTTGTTGTGCGCACCAAACGTTCCACTTGGCCATTCGTGGCCGGGTGAAACGGCGCGGATGTGATATGCCGAATTGCATTTGCCTCCATGAATGCCGCGAACTCCGCGGACGTGAAACAGCTGGCGTTATCGCTGACTAGAGTGTCGGGTAAACCGAACGTGGAAAAGACCCTCCTTAGCTGGCGAATGGTAGTGGTGGAGGATGTGCTCTTTACCGGAATGACCTCCAGCCACTTTGAGTATGCATCCACTACCAGGAGAAACATGGTCCCTCGGAACGGGCCAGCGAAATCTACGTGCACTCTGGACCACGGTCCCCTTGCTGCGTCCCATTCCCTATGCGGGAGGCGGGCCTCCTCCGGTCGGGAGCACTGACATGCCTCACAAGTGCCGACCATATGCTCTATGTCGGCGTCCAGCTGGGGCCACCAGAAGTAACTCCGGGCCAGCGCCTTAGAGCGGACGATCCCCGGGTGGCTGACGTGCAACAGCCGTAGCACTTTTGGCCGCAGGGACGTAGGAACCACCACCCGTTGGCCCCACAAAAGGCACCCCCTCTCTAACGACAATTCTACTCGCTTTCGGAAGAATGGGTCGAATTCCGTGCCTGGGGATGACGCTGGCCACCCCTTCTGCACCCACGAGCATACCTTCTCTAGAATTCTATCCTTTCGGGTCGCCCTGGCAATGTCGGCCGGTACTATTGGGGGTGACTCTAAGACCTCTATTAGCAATACCTGGCGGTCTCTTCTTATCCCTGCTATTTGGTCGTCCGACAAGGGTAACGGTGACCGTGAGAGCGCGTCTGCATGGCTGATCTCCTTCCCTGGCCGGTACTCTAGCTCATGTTGATATGCGTTAAGAAAAATAGCCCACCGCAGCATCCTTGGGGACAGAATCTGTGGCGTGGGCTTATTTGCGGTGAATATCCCTAGCAGGGGTTTGTGATCCGTCACGATTTTGAACGGCCGACCATACAGAAAATCGTGAAATTTTTTGGTTCCCGCTACTATCGCAAGTGCCTCCCTATCGGTTTGTGCATAATTCCGCTCTGCTTGGGACAGGGACCTTGAATAAAACGCTATCGGGGCCTCCCTTCCGTCGTCCAACACGTGGCAAAGCACCGCCCCCACCCCCACCGGGGATGCATCACAGACTAAAACTATGGGCCGTTTGGGGTCGAAGTGAGTCAGTATAGCCTCGGACGTGAGGAGTTGCTTTAACTCTGCGAACGCCCTCTCTTGCTCGTCGCCCCACAGCCATTTTTCCTCCTTTTTAAGTAACCGATGGAGCGGCTCGGCCACGGACGCCTTCCGTGGAAGGAAGGTATGATAGAAATTGAGGAGCCCCAGAAACGACTGTAGCTCGGTTTTGGAAGTGGGGCGAGGAGCTTTCTTGATCGCGGCTACCTTAGATTTGGACGGCCTAATTCCTTCGGGTGTGACACGGAACCCTAAAAACTCGACCTCAGTTTCGAAAAATACACATTTGTCTTTTCTCAGTCGCAGCCCCGCTTTCTCGAACACGGTCAGGACCTTATCCAATCTGTGAGCCAGCTCGGCCTTACTCCCCCCTGTTATCAACACGTCATCAAAGTATGGCAACACCCCCTCCTGCCCCTTCAGGAGGCGTTCCACTAGCGACTGAAAAATGCCGGGTGCCGAGTTCACGCCGAACTGCAACCGCGACACCTGGAACGCCCCCTTATGTGTGACTATCGTTTGTGCCGCCGCTGTGGCGGGGGTTACCGGGAGTTGCTGGTAGGCCTGTGCTAAATCAAGTTTAGCGAAACACTTTCCCCCATTCAGCCTGGCCAGGAGGTGGCTGACCACTGGCACCGGGTATGCATTAGGGCGGATTGCCTTATTAATGGTACACTTATAATCAGCGCAAATGCGCACCTCCCCGTTAGCCTTCAGCGCTGTTACAATTGGAGTCTCCCACTCCGCGGAATCCACAGGAACAAGAATCCCCTGACCCACCAGTTTGTCCAGTTCCGCCTCTATTTTGTCCTTTAGCGCAAACGGTACCCTGCGCGGCTTGAGTCTTATCGGGCGGACCTCCGGGTCTAGGTCGAAGGCTACAGGGGGTCCCTTGAACTTTCCCAGTCCACTTTTAAAAACGGTGGGGTGTGCGTTACACACCGCTTGTATCGGGTCCTCCCCTACGGCATGCACCCCCCCTATGAACAGACCTAGAGGCTGAAACCACTGTGTCCCGAGGAGGCTACAACTTCCCCCTTTGAGTACTACTAGGGGAAGCTCCGCAGAGTGTCTCTTAAAACGGACCCGGAATGTCCCGACCCCCAACACTGGAATGCTATTCCCCTGTAGTGTGGCCCTCAACGCCTTGAGCTTGGGCCGCATGTGGGGGTCGATTCTTAAAAACTCTCTCTGGGGAATTATAGAATAGGAGGACCCCGAGTCAATTTCCATCCTAATAGGGGTCCCTTGTACTAGTACCTCAACGAAGTAATGGGCCTGTCCCGCAGAAACGCTGAACACAGGAGCGTCGACCTCGCTGTCGTCCGAGATGCGGCCCACGCCGTCCTGCTTCCTCGTGGTCCGGGCGCCATCTTTGGACCTCGCCGGACGGTCCGGCCTGGCTGAGCGGTCCTGCGACTGTCTCCGGCCCTCTTTCCATTTCCTGCACGCCTTGGCGATGTGCCCCCGACGGCCGCAGTTAAAACACTCGGCTTTCCTGAATGGGCACCTCACGCGCTCATGGGCCGCTCCGCAACCATCGCAGCGGCGCCCTCCTCTCCGGACCTTCTGGACCTCTTCGCCGTCGCTGCTTTCGGAAGATGACTTCGAGGTCGGTCGGGTTGCATGTACCGACTGACCGGACTTCCCGTGCGACGAGCTTTCCGCTTTGCCGGCCCTCGGACGCCACTCACGCCACTTGTGCATCTCGTCTACTCCAGCATTCGTGGACTCCGCGGCTTCCGCGGCCTCTACGACCTCTTCCAGCGTGGGTGGTGGCTCCTTGTTCATGAGGCTGCGCTGCACTTCCTTGTCCTTCAGGCCGCACAGCACTCCGTCCCTGAGGGCCATCTCTAGGAATTGGTCCCATCTGCAGGGGGCGGCGGCTACCCTCATGGCCGATACGAATGCTTCTACCGACTCGTCCGGCGCTTGGACTCGCCTCCAAAACGCGCTCCGAGCGGGAAACATTGCCCTCGAGGGTCGGAAACGCTCACGTAGCAGTTTCATGATGTCCCCGGCTTTGAAATCACTCATCTTCTTCGGTGCAAGGATGCCCACCAGCGTCCGCTTGGTCTCCATCCCAAGCATGCGGGTGAGGATGGCCCTCTTCCGTTCCTCATCGTCTTCCTTGACTTTGAGTTCCACCAGTGCCGCCTGGAAGTCCATCTCGAAAAGCTCCCAGTCTTGCGGTTTGGTGATGTTGAACCCGCTCTGTGTCCTGGCTCCCTGGGGATCCATTATCCCACCTTCGTCGCCAATTTAGTGTATGAGAGTCAAGACACACGACACAGCCAAGGGCTGGGTTAACTCAGGTTTATTGCATGGTGGGCAGAGGGAACATGAGGTAATGGCGGACAAACAGCTCTATATATATGGTAGTAACGTATTTGAATGTGGCTCCACGATAGTCCATTGGCTACGGGCCCGCGTGACGTCATTGCTAGTCACGCCCTTCTTGTCCAGGTGTAGGTAGCGGCGGGAAAGCTTCCCGCGCTGCGGTCTTTGATGGGTTTGAACCAGGAGAGCTTGGACGCTCGCTGCTGCCAGCTGGTGGTCATTAGCTCGCGTCCTATTACAGGGTTTATAGTGATACAGCTGAAGGTTACATTGTTACTCATAGGCAAGGTTACATTAGTTCAGATACATTGACATCACATGTGGAAGGTTACACTGTTAGAACACAACAGGGGGACAGATCTCTGATGTGATTTTGGCAATGTTCGCCAAGTGTAAGGTGCCTCTCCGGGAGTTGCAGGTGATTCACGGCCACCTCAACTTTGCCTGCAGAGTGGTAACACCAGGCAGAGCCTTCGCCAGGGTGACACTATGTCTGGGTGACACTATGTCTGGGTGACACTATGGCGGGTCTTTATAAACGACACCGCAGGGTACGGCTGACTAGGGGTTTACGAGCAGACCTGTCGGTTTGGCTCACATTCCTGCAGGACTTTAATGCTGTCTCCTTTTGGAGATCTGAGCTTATAGTCAGCCCCAGTTCCAAGTACAGTCAGATGCCTCCGGCTCCCTGGGGTATGGGATTTATTTTGAAGGACAGCGTGCCTATGGTCAATGGCCCCAGGGATGGCAGGGCACAGATCGCTTACGCGATCTTACGTTCCTGGAGTTTTTCAAATTTGGGTCCCCTTTATGCTCTGGGGGGACAGGTGGACTAATTCTGTGGTTCACTTTTGGTGTGACAATTCTGCGGTGGCGCACATTATCAATGCCCAAACGTCTAAATCCCCCGGAGTCATGGCCTTAGTTCGCCAATTGTTCTTAGGTCTGTGTGCTTTAATGTGCTCCTTAGGGCCAGACATGTGCCAGGCATTAATAACGATATTGCCGATGCTTTATCCCACCTGCAGATCTCCCGGTTCCGTGCCTTGGCTCCAGACGCAGAGGAACTTCCCTCTCCACTCCTGGCCGAGATATGGACATTTAGCGAGGAGAGGTGAACCGGGCGATTGGCATGTCTTTGGCACCTTGCACGCGTAAGGCGTATCAGCATACACTCCTTCACTTTAGGGCCTTTTGTAGGCAAAGGCAGTTGCCTGAAATGTGGCCGATAATGGTCGACCAGGTTTTACAGTATATGGTACACCTTCATGATCTGGGGTTGGCCCCACACACCATCGCCACCAGGCTTTACGCCTTGGCATTCATGGCCAAGGCACGGGGCTTTACTGACTGTGTGAGTGACTTCCA
This sequence comes from Bradypodion pumilum, assembly GCA_035047305.1. Taxonomy (NCBI): domain Eukaryota; kingdom Metazoa; phylum Chordata; class Lepidosauria; order Squamata; family Chamaeleonidae; genus Bradypodion; species Bradypodion pumilum. The sequence goes on along the minus strand of JAWDJD010000003.1, from coordinate 242,827,751 downwards.
CATACGCCATGTATTGGAAGGGTGGACACTTGGACGTGGCCGCCGCCCGGACACACGTCACCCTGTTTTACCAGGTATTCTGACCCACCTTGCACGAGGTTGGCATAGACTGTGTTACAGTAGGTATGAGGAGTCTCTTTTTCATGCAGCTACCACCGTAGCTTTCTCTGGAGCTCTGCGAATCAGCGAGCTGGTCTCATGGTCAAAGGAGGACGTGTCTCGTAGGGCACTGGAACTCGACGATGTGTCTATCAACCAGGAGTGGGCTCAGTTGAGGATTCGTTCCTCAAAGGCCGATCAGCATGGAGTAGGCAGTGGTGTTATACTGCTACGATGTACATTTGCTGACATCTGTCCGGTTGGTGCCCTACATGCAATTTTGGCAGTGCCTGCTGCGCGCCCTGGCCCGTTGTTCTGCCACCAGGATGGGTCTCCCCTTACCAAATTTCAGTTCTGGAGGGTGACCGGTACCACACTTCACAGTGTGGGGCTCGTTGTGGCACCCATTCATTCAGGATAGGCTATTGACTGCGGCTGCGTTTGGGTACTCTGAGGCTGATATATGTTGGATGGGCAGGAGGGGGTCCGCGCATTTTTTCCTTATATGCATGTCCCCTTACTGTATGAGTACCTAGTTATGTCCTTAATTCCTTTTCCTTCTTTTACAGACCCTGTGTGTCTATGCACACCAGTGGCAGTGGGGCTGGTGGGCCGCAGTTATGTACACTGGGCAGCACAGTATGCTGCATCATCGGAGTGGGGACCCCATCTCAGGCTGCATGCATCCGCACGTATGCGGTGGTATGGTATGCGCGGCATGAGATGGCGGGAACTGTTGCCATTCCTGATGTCCATCAGGGATGCTGGACCGCCTGATGTTCTGATTCTGCACCTCGGCGGCAATGATCTTGCACGGATCACTGGCCTTTCCTTAAAATGTCAAGGTGCAGTGACCTGGCGTTTTTACATCATTTATGGCCATACACACGGTTGCTATGGTCTGACATCGTGCCGAGACACTGTTTTAGAGGAGACATGGATCTCCGTGGTTTGGACCGTGCCCGGCGGTCAGTGAACAGGGCTGTTGCCCGGTTTCTTGTTGAGAATGGCTTGGGGAAAGCCATTCGACACCCGGGGATAGGGTTGCAGGATTTTAGCCTGTATGCAGGAGATGGGGTCCACCTGTTGGCCAGAGGTATGAACCTCTTTCTGGAGGACGTGCAAGCGGGCCTGGCGACCGAGCTGACGGTCTGGGGGGGGCGGTGAGTCATCATGGACGCCTCCCCGTGTGGCGGGTAGCACTGGTAAGGTAAAGATTTATGACCCATAGGTATCTGGCAGGTTCGCAATTGACTGCCCAACACGTAGATAGGTACAGGGGAAACAGGATTGGCCGGTCAAGGGTGAACCATTAAAGGGGTGATGCTAGGAGCTTCACAGCCTGCATCACCTTTATATTTGGACGGATACACGTCATAGGGTGGGGTCAGTAGATAGTATATTAACTTCGGTCAACAATTTGTTTGTGTCAACAAACAAATTGATACAAATTGATACATGTAGCCAATAGCCATTGGCATTTTGGGTGGAACCTTACCAGTGCTACTGTGGCCTGCTTGTCTTAAAGAATTACAATTGGATGATACACCAATTTAAAGTGATAATTTGGACTAGGGCATTATTCAATAAAAGTGGCCCAATGCCTTTAATCCAATACCGGTGTCTGAGTCTTTATTTGGGTGGGGGCGCCTGCAATGCAAGCGCGGTGCCAAAATGGCCGCCATGCTCTTTGCTGGGGCCCCCGGACTCAGACATCTGGGTCAGTTAGGGGGCATGGCCATCCCTCTATAAAAGGGATGGCCATGAGGCAGCCTCGCTGCCATTTTAAAAGAGAAGCGACAGAGCAGAGAAGATTTCCCTCCACCCCCTCCCTAGTGTACAGTGTGATTTTTCTGGTCACTTCGGGGCTGGGTGGGAATTTTTGCTTGAACTATTGGTGGAGCTTGGAAAGGCAGAGACAGCAAAGGAGAGAGGCTAATAGTCAATCATTTCCATCCTGTTGAAAACCACCTTAATACATTCTTTCTTTCCGATGGTGCTAAAGACTTGCAGTCCAGAATTGTTATGTATGTACAATGTTGCTTTAAGAAATGTATGAATGTAACCGGACCACAATTACAATGTAGCTCAGCTGTTAAGGAACGCGAGCAAGCTGCCTATAGAGGGCAGCTGCGAGCATTCAGCTCACATGGTTCACATTCCCCAAATCACCGGCAGCCGCGGGAACCTTTCCCGCGCGAGGATCACCTGGAGAAGATGGGCGTGACTCAGAATGATGTCACGCCGGTAGCAGCCAATAAGCTACCGTGCAACGAGATTCAAATGTATGTACTGCAGTATATAATGAGCTGTACCTCCGCCATTACCACATGTTCATCCTGATCATCAACCAATAAACCTGTGTTAGTCCTCACTGCGACTCCTTCCTTGTCTTCCGTGCAAGACACGAAATTGGCGACGAAGGTGGGATAAATGGCGAATCCCAAGGTCAAGCCTTACCACTTCGATATCAGCGACCCAGAGCAATGGGAGCTGTACGAGTGCCAGTTTCGGCACGCGATGGAAGCCGCGGGCGTCGACGACGACGCGAAGATGCCTTCCCATTTCCTGGCCCAGGTGGGGCCGGCCACGCTGCGCATCCTGATGAACCTGGTGGCCCCCCGGAAGGTGGACGTGATCCCTCTCGACCGCATCCTGGAGTTGCTGCGTGAGCACTTCCAGCCCCCCGTGTCGATCTTCCCGGCCAGGGTCGCGTTCCACAGGCGGGACCAGCGCCCGGGAGAGTCCGTGTCCGCCTACGCAGCGGCCCTCAGGCTGGCAGCGGTGCACTGCCAGTGGGAAGACCTGGACACGGCACTCCGAGACCGCATGCTGTGCGGCCTGAGGGATGAGGAGGTCCAGAGGAAATTGATGACCCGCGACTATCGCCTCACGTTCAACGAGGTACTGCGGGAGGCCCAGGCAGCCGAGGCGGCCAGGAGCGGGGTCAGGGTGTTCAAGTCCCGAGGGGCCACATCCGAAAGAACCAAGTCACCAGTGCAGGCGGCCCGGCGGACACCGGCAAAGACGGCCTGGCGGGCCCCCAAGTCGCCCGCCGGCACACCAGCGACGTCTGAGGAGTCGTCTGCGACGGCAGACTCCTGCTCCAGCGAGGACGACGACGTCCAGAGAATAAAGAAACGCGGGGAGAAGCGACAGACCCGCGAACGGCAAGACCGCCGCTGCGACGGGTATGGGGCGTCCCACGACCGGACGAGGTGCCCATTTCGGAAGGCCGAGTGTCACAACTGCGGCCGAAAGGGGCACATCGCCAGAGTATGCAGGTGCGGGCGACCTGAGGACAAGGGCACCTCGAGCCACCCCCAGGCACACCAACGGAAGGCGACCGGCACCAGGAAGGTCTCGACCAGCTACGGCGAGGAAGGCGTGAACCGTGTGGGCCTGGAGCACCGGCGTTTTTTCATAGAGGTACTGTTACAGGGGGTCCCGGTGAGGATGGAGATAGACTCGGGGTCATCATATTCCATCCTGTCCCAAAAAGAGTTCATGCGCATTCCCCCAGATGCGCGGCCCAAACTGCGGGCCATGAGGTCACACTTACGGGACGTGCAGGGAAAAGGGATCCCAGTGTTGGGGGTGGGGAACTTCAAGGTGAAGTTCAAGAGTTACTCCGAGAAACTGCCCCTAGTGGTGCTCAAGGGGGGAAGATGCTGCCTTCTGGGAACGCAGTGGTTTGCTCCCCTGGGAATCGAACTGTCCGGCATTAATGCCATCAAGACTGACCCAATGCGGGACGTGTGCAATGCACACCTGGACGTTTTCAAGAAGGGGCTCGGGACTTATAAGGGCCCCCCAGTTTCCTTTGACTTGGACCCGGAAATCCGACCCATATGCCTCAAGCCAAGGAGAGTGCCCTTCGCCCTCAAGGACAAGATCGAGGCGGAACTGGACAAATTGGTGGGGCAGGGGATTTTGGTTCCAGTCGATTCGGCGGAGTGGGAAACGCCGATTGTTACGGCTCTTAAATCAAACGGGGAGGTCAGGATTTGTGCGGACTATAAATGTACGATTAATAAGGCCATTCGGCCAAATGCATATCCGGTGCCCGTGGTCAGCCACTTACTGGCCACGTTACATGGGGGGAGGTGTTTTGCCAAGCTAGATCTGGCGCAGGCATATCAGCAGCTCTCCATAACCCCAGCTGCTGCCGCTGCGCAAACCATCGTCACGCACAAGGGGGCATTTAAGGTAACGTGCCTACAGTTCGGCGTGAATTCAGCCCCCGGGATCTTCCAGTCCCTCGTGGAACGCCTTTTAAAGGGACTTCCAGGCGTCCTCCCATATTTTGACGATGTGTTGATAACAGCTGGGAGCGAATTAGAGTTAGCTAAGAGGCTAGACGGGGTCCTTTCGGTATTCGAGAAAGCGGGACTTCGACTGAGAAGGGACAAATGTGTATTCTTTGCAGGGAGGTTGAGTTCCTTGGGTTCAAGATAACCCCAGAGGGCATCAAGCCCTCCGAGTCCAAGGTTGCGGCCATGCAAAACGCCCCTCGCCCCACCGCGAAACCGGAGCTGCAGTCATTTCTAGGGCTCTTAAATTTTTACCATTCCTTCCTGCCAAGGAAGGCATCTGTTGCGGAGCCACTGCACACGCTCTTAAAGAAAGAGGCGGTTTGGCGGTGGGGAGATAGGCAGGAGAAAGCTTTCAGGGAGCTAAAGGCACTTTTATCCTCGGATGCTGTCCTGACCCATTTTGACCCGAGAAAACCAGTAGTTTTAGTCTGCGATGCATCCCCAGTGGGGGTGGGGGCGGTGCTATGCCACGTGTTGGAGAGCGGGCGGGAAGCCCCAGTTGCATATTACTCTAGGTCCCTTTCAAAGGCCGAGCGCAACTATGCGCAAACAGATAGGGAGGCATTGGCCACAATCGCGGGAACCAAGAAGTTCCACGATTTCCTATACGGCCGCAAGTTTACGGTGGTGACTGATCACAAGCCTCTCCTGGGAATCTTCACCACAGGCAAGCCCACCCCCCAAATCCTGTCCCCCCAAATGCTACGTTGGGCGATTTTCCTTAACGCCTACCAGTATGAGCTGGTCTATCACCCAGGGAAGGAGATCTCCCATGCAGACGCGCTGTTCCGATCTCCCCTCCCTAGTTTAGGAGACCCCGCATGGGAGGTAGAGCAGGACCACCAAGTCCTGCTGATCGAGTCCCTCGACTCACCCCCCATTGTCCCGGCCGACCTCGCCAAGGCCACGGCGGCCGACAAGATACTGGCCCAAGTCAGTTCCTGGGTTAGGAAAGGGTGGCCATCCACTCCCCCCGAGGAGTTTTTCAAGCCATTTTTCAGGCGTAGAGTAGAGCTTTCCCTGGAAAGGGGCTGCCTACTTTGGGGCCAACGAGTAGTCATCCCAGAGAAGCTAAGGGCTAAGGTGCTGAAGCTACTGCATACCAGCCACCCGGGAATAGTGCGCTCCAAGGCTCTAGCCAGGAGCTTCTTTTGGTGGCCCCAGATAGACGCGGATATAGAACGTTTAGTAGGCACGTGTGAGAGCTGCCAGAGCTCTCGGCCCGAGGAGTCCCGGTTACCCCATAGGGAATGGGACACGGCCCGCAGGCCATGGTCCCGGATTCATGTCGACTTCGCTGGCCCTTTCCGCGGGTCCATGTTTCTACTGATAGTCGACTCCTATTCAAAGTGGTTAGAAGTAATCCCAATGAACAGCACCTCCTCTGCGGCAACCATTAAACAGTTGCGCAAAGTCTTTGCCTGTTTCGGCCTGCCAGACGTCCTCGTTAGCGATAACGCTAGTACCTTCATGTCTGCGGAGTTCAAAACGTTTATTGAAAGAAACGCCATCAGGCACATTACCGCTGCCCCTTTTCACCCCACCACAAACGGTCAGGTAGAGCGCCAAGTGCGCACTACGAAAGATGCACTGCGGCGCATGGGTCCCGGCGAGTTGAATCTTCATCTGTGCCAGTTCCTCATCTGCTACAGGACAACCCCCCTAGCTTCAGGGTTTTCGCCAGCCGAACTCCTCATGAGGAGGCGTCCGGTAACACTTTTTGACCGGATGGATCCGTCCAGGGTGGAGGATGAAGGGAGAAATGTAAATATAGGGGTAGATAGCTCCAAAAGTTTTTCGGTAGGGGACCCGGTTCACTGCAGGAACTACGCGGCCTCGGGGCCAGCATGGGTACCAGGGACGATCATTGAGCAGACGGGGCCAGTATCCTACAGGGTCGAGACTAGCTCGGGTCTACTCTGGAGAAGGCATGCCGACCAACTCAGAAGGCGAGTCACCAGTGAAGGGGAATCAGCGTTAGGGTCCTCCCCCACCCGCGTTACCCAAGGGGGAGATACGGCGGCATCCGCCGATACAAATGCATACCCTGGATTCTCACCCACAGAGGAGGATACTTTGAAAGAGAGGGATGAGTTTGGTTATGATTTGCAGTACCAGGGGGCGTAGCGGAGTGGTCCCCCACCCGTCCTAGCGAGAAAAGGGGTTTCAGTTCAGCCCCTGGTACCTCCAGCCCCCCCAGCCCTTTTGTTTTGGAATATACAATAGCTCCAGCCCCCCGGAGACAGACACCCCCGAGTCAGGCAGCAGGGGGGAATCCACACGCCTCAGCCCCTAGAACTCCCGGACAGGCAACAGGGGATGGCGAGACCATGAGGGTCTCCTCGTCGGTCCCGAGATTCGTACTGGGGGGGACCCCAAGCTCCTCGAGCTGGGGGCAGGGGTTCACGTCCCAACTGTTCATTCCATTCCCATCCCCAAATGCAAGGTTGTCACAGAGTCCCCACCGAACCACTAATGAGTCCCCCATTTCCATTGCAGGAAGGGATTCCGCGGAACCAGGAGCCCCCGGCTCCCCTGTGTTAAGTCAAGCGGCCGCACACCCCAGACGTACGTGCGGCAAACCACAATGGTTGAGGGACTTCGTCCCATCCTAGGGGGGAGGGGTGTTATGTATGTACAATGTTGCTTTAAGAAATGTATGAATGTAACCGGACCACAATTACAATGTAGCTCAGCTGTTAAGGAACGCGAGCAAGCTGCCTATAGAGGGCAGCTGCGAGCGTTCAGCTCACATGGTTCACATTCCCCAAATCACCGGCAGCCGCAGGAACCTTTCCCGCGCGAGGATCACCTGGAGAAGATGGGCGTGACTCAGAATGATGTCACGCCGGTAGCAGCCAATAAGCTACCGTGCAACGAGATTCAAATGTATGTACTGCAGTATATAATGAGCTGTACCTCCGCCATTACCACATGTTCATCCTGATCATCAACCAATAAACCTGTGTTAGTCCTCACTGCGACTCCTTCCTTGTCTTCTGTGCAAGACACGAAAAGAATCCAAATAGATATTATGTTTGAATAATAAAATAACACACAGTCTTCAGGGACTGAGCTAGATCTCCCCACCCCATGTCTCCTGCTTTCTTCACTGCCATCAACAACAGAACAGTTGGGCCTCCTCCTGAAAATCCTCCCAATCTTCTCCACCAAACAGTAATTCCTATGCTTTCTGTCAGGATTTGCCTTCAACTGCACTGATTTTCAGACCCCTCTCAGGGTTTGTATTGGGTGCTTATCATTCTGTGTCCTGTTCATCAATCAGCACATAAAAATTATATGTGCTGCCTGCGATACCATAGCAGGAAGGTTTCTCTGCTCTTTCCCTCTACTTCCATCTTATAAAGAGGAAAGGCCTGAGACTCTTGGCTTGCATATTCATGGATTGCCTGAAAAATTAGGTAAAGGTAAAGGTTTCCCTTGCTCGAAAGCCACTTGTATCCAACTCTAGGGTTCAGTGCTCATCTCTGGTTCAAAGCCGAAAAGCCAGCACTGTCTGCTTCTGGAGACGTTTCCATGGTCATGTGGCAGACATGACTAGACACCAGGGCGCATGGAACACTGTTACCTTCCCACCGAAGTGGTCCCTATTTATCTACTTGCAATTTTTTGCTTTTGAACTGTTAGGTTGGCAGGAGCTGGGACAAAGACAGGAGCTCATTCCGTCCTGCAGTACTCAGGAATCGAACTGCTGACCTTCTGCCTCCCAGTCAGCTTCTTTCACTAGTATTGGACTGCGGTGACTTAGTGGTTAAGACACTGAACTTGATGACTGGAAGGTCGACAGGCTCATCAGGGATGCGCTGCCCCTGTCACCACCTAGGCGCCCTGCCGCCTTCCCCTTATGGGTAAGTCTGTCTTTTTGTTTACTTTGCTCTCTCTCTCTCTCTGTGACTCGCCTTTGGGTGGGTGGGTGGGTGGGTGGGTGTGGGTGTAAGGGATGGGGTGTGCATGTGTGCGTGGAGAGAGAGAGGGTCTGGAGTAGGCTAAGGGGCTTTCTTTTTGTTTTGTTTACTCTGATATGCTTGAAACACAGACTAACATGGCTACCATTTAAAAAGTTTTATTCTGTGCAAGCATATCAGAAAGTAAACAAAACAAAAAGACAAAAATGTTGTGGCACCTTAAAGACTAACTGTGTATTTTAATGTGAGCTTTTGTGGATCAAATCCACTGGCTCTTTGGTTATAAACAGGGATGAGCACTGAACCCTAGATTTGGATATGACTGGCTTTCGAGCAAGGGCAACCTTTACCTTTACCTAATAACAGGAGATCCCTGATTGGTATTCAATTTTACTGTGAGGTTTTGGCCCTGTTTAGTTGCAAGTGGTTAGTAAAGGTAAAGGTCTCCCTTGCTCAAAAGCCAGTCATATCCGACTCTAGGGTGCAGTGCTCATCTCTATTTACAGCCAAAGAGCTAGTGCTGACTGTGTTTGCAGATGCTTTCATGACCATGTGGCAGGCATGACTTGATCTCATGGCCACTCTCAGCAAGTCACATGTCCACATATTTGACCCTGCCCACATACTTAGCCCCACCCATAGAGTTAGCCGAGCCCACAGTGTGGTAGTAATTTTTTATGCCCTTCACTGGGGAGACCTTTATCTCTAAGTGACCATAGGTTTATCCAGTGTATACAATGGATAGAGAATCCTAGCTTAGGCTTGGAAACTCATTGAGAATGTGAAACTTGTAGAACCACTCCTTAAATACTCCACTACCTTGAAAGCTGTAAAAAAAATTAGTTGCCATCAAGTCAATTCTGATCCTTTCCAAAGTTTTTGAAGCAGAGAATGCTCAGCAGTGGTTTAACATTCCCTTTTTCTAGGGGAGTACTTTAGGACTCTACAGCTGGCATTTTTCATTGAAGGTTTAATGGGGAATTGAGCTCACAGACCGAAGGCTCCACAGTCAGATATTTACAGCACTGAGTTATCCAGCAGCAGAAAGCTCTATCAGGGTTGCTGTAAGTTGATTCTGACTTGACAGCAAATAGCAAAGTGCCCATAGTTGCCCTTAAGTGACCTAACAATTTCAATTTGCTATTTCAGGCAAGCAGTATACAAAACAGATTTATTGAGCTGTAGCATACTCAAGGACAGAAACAACTTCCTGACTAATCTGGACTGTTTTCTTTTAAAAAGTGGAACATGACTTCTTGAATAAATCGTCCAAAGAATTATTCCTTCTGTGCTTGTGAATGCCAGCATCTTTGCAAGAAACCTACTATCAGTTTCTCAATAAGGATGTCAAAAATATGATCCAAGTCATTCTAATTGGCTTTTTGTGGCCAGATGATTCAATAGGCCTCGCTGGTGATGAAAACTTAACTGCAGAGGGAAGACAAGTTGGTTGGTCAGAGCCTGAAAATGATGCGAGCCTGCCATCTGGTGGTTTGCCAAGGTATCACAATGCCTGAAAGAAAAATCACAACCTCAAATGTTGTGTCTGGTTAACAGGCAAGGGCAAAATAAAATAAAATAAAATAAAATAGAGAAGAATATTAAAAGGTTCTGGGCCATGATGATCTCCAGGAGCCATATCGCATGTGAAATGTAGTTGTCTGCTTCTCTCTAAAAAGAATCCCAACATTTATCCATCTAATTTTGGGTACACATTGCAGTAAACAAAAGCTCGAACACGGTTTTTGGAAGAGAGGAACATAAACATAATCTCTTATGGCAGGGGTGCTCAAACTATGGCCTGTGGGCCAGATCCAGCCCCCGACACCAATTCATCTGGCCCACACCACCCTTGCTGCTCCTAGAAGCAGAAGTAAAATGTGCCCGTACGGTTTCACTTACTTTTGTGTTGTATGTGAATGCACACTCTGGGTTCTGTGCCTGCACAGGAGTCATTTCGGAGCTTCAAAGCTAATTGGATAAAAGCTAAAGTTAGGGACCTCGCACCATCTCCACCCGCCTTCGGCGCCATTTCGTGCTCTTTCCCTCAGTTAATATAAAGTTGACAAAGGGATTAGAAAGAGCATCTCATCCACGCAGCTAGAGGGGAAGGACAGGTGGGTAGTGTGAATTCACAGACAACATACTCGAAGAACGACAGTTACTGGTAAGTGAAACCTATCTGGGAGATTAGTAAACTCACTTACTTGGATGGTGGGTGCACGTGGAGGAGATTAATCCAAGGAGTGTGTCACAGGTGAGATGTCATCGTGGAGGAAGAAGAAGAATGATGGCCAGCCATGAGGCCAACTCTGCCCATCCTGGTATCAGGGGTAGCCCAAGTGTCCAATCTATAATGCCTAGCAAATGTCATAGGTCTAGCCCATGTGGTTGCCTTGCAGATATCCTCCATAAGTATGCCCTCTAAAAAGGCCATAGACGTGGCAGTGGCCCTAGTGGAATGTGGTCTCACATGTGGAGGAGGCTTGATGGACGAAATTTCCCAAGCCAAGTAAATGGTACTTGAAATCCACTTCGAAAATCTCTGAGATGATAGTGGATTTCCCTTAGACTTTCCTCCATATTGTACAAATGAACAATTTGATTTTCTAAATTCAGTCATCTGTTCCGTGTAAAAAAAGCAGTGCTCTTTTAACATCAAGAGAATGCCACGCCCTTTCCTGTTCCGACGTTGGTGCCGGGGAAAAGATGGGAAGAGTCAGAGATTGTGCCACATGGAATTCCGATACAATCTTGGGTAAAAATGTAACATCTAGATGGAGAACTACTCTGTCCATATAGAATTTTAGAAATGGTGGGTCGCAACGAATGGCTGTTAGTTCACTAGCCCTTCTGGCAGAGGTGATTGCCATCAGGAATGCTGTCTTCCAAGAAAGAATTCTGAGATCAGCAGTTGCTACAGGTTCAAAGGGAGGTTTCATCAAAGCATTGAGTACTGAACTCCTAAGCTGTTTTGCAACCAAAACATTTTCCCCCTTTTCCTTCTTCGAAAGAAAGAGGAATAGAAGCACATTGGCTTGATTTCAGATGTAAGCTTGATGAACAGTGACAACTAATCCCTAATTGTTGGCTTTATGCATGTTCTCTGTTGAAAGGGAAAAGTTGGAAAAGAACATTTGGATCATGGCAGTCCAGTGTGATAGCAAAAGAGAGAGCTATTCATACAAAATGCACATACAGTCAACCCTCACATAACGCATTCTGATAGCATCATTTTCGCTTAACAATGCATCGTTATGCACGTGTTCCCCTGCATAACAACATTTTTAGTGTTGTTGTCCGGACAACAACGCTAAAATAACCGTCATTATCCGGACAAAAACATTGTTATGTGGGAAACTCCATAGAAACCCGCATAATAAAAAAATCACTTAGCAACGCTACTTGAGGAACCAAGTAACGTCGTTATGCGAGGGTCTACTGTACAAGAAAAAAAAGATGAACCATAAATTTCACCTATCCGCATAGGATAATGGTCAAAATGTTGCTGTCTTTTCTGAAAATGAAAATACCTTTTGACACATCAGACATCTCCACTGGAGCATCTCTGCTACAGAGCATACATTTTCCATTGAACGTTATTTTGGCTCAATTCAAATTCTGTTCTGATCTTCACAACAGCCAAACAAAACCTATTTGAACTTTTCTGTTCAACAGTTCCATTTGCTGTTGGGAGAATAACAATCTTGCATGCAACTAACATTGTTTGTGGGAGGGGAGCCTTTAGGACAGTGATTGTGAACCTTTTAGAGACCGAGTGCCCGAGGAGGAGGCAGCATGTGGGCAGGTACCATGCTTGCCCATGCACCCATGTTTCATCACCGGCATGCCTCTGGTGACATCAAGTGGGCGCATGGGTGTGCCCCTATATGTTCCCCCTGTGGGTTCCCCTACCCCTTGCAGGTGCACATGCCTCCAATTGTGGGTTTCCCATCCAACTGCAGGTGCCAATGCCCCCCATGGGTTTCCCCACCTCCTATGGGTTCCCCCGCCCCCCTGTGGGTGTGAATCCTTCCCTGGATCACCTCCCCCCTGCATGCACCACTGCTGTCTCCTAGAAGGGGTGAGTGGGAGATATCTGCTCACTTCCTCTTCCCCGCTGCCACCTCCTGGGCAGGATTTTAGCCTACCCTCTCACCTCCCCATTGGCGGAGGGAGAGGCTGGGTGAGGAAGTGGTGCTGCCATTTGTGGGGCTTGCCTGGGACAGCGCACGTGCAGACAGAAAGACATCTGCATGCCACCTCTGGCACACATTCCACAGGTTCACCACCATTGCTTTAGGACCTAAAGGAATTCTATTTTCCCACTAACCAGTTAGCAATGTTCTTTTTAACACATCTGGCTTCCTCTCTTACTGTTTGTCCTACTTGCTTTGTTTTTCTCTTTCCCTGTTCTTCTTACCATGAGGCTGCTCGAGGCTGGTCTCTCCCATCTGGTTGAGAGACTGTAACTTTTCATTATCCTGTTATTCTTTTGAATGTAATTGGACATTATCATTGTAAGTAAAGATTTATTTTCTATTTCTGTTGCTTCATGAGTTTCTCACCTATATAAAGTGCTAGTAGATGTAAGAACCAAAAGGGGCTGGGCAGAAGCTGGGATTTTTGGCTATTCTCCTGTACATTTTTTCTTGTGTTGCAGCTTTTTAAAAATATTATGCACTTATAAAATAATGGAATTAACAAAAATTCAAAATTCTCCAAATATTTATCTCTTTCCTTAGAATGCAATTATGTAGGGGTTCATCCAATGATTTTGTCCAAGTTAGGGAAGCTGTTTTGCTCCATTTGCTAGCAACAAACTACAACACATGTGCCATCATAAAGCAACCCATCCCTGAATGAATGCATATTTCTGTCTCTGTCAGGGGGTATTAGGTTTTTTTGTTTTGTTTCGTTTTGATGCAGGTATGATTGCTCTATTTTGGTTTGGTTCTGAATATGCGCTCACCGGGAGAAAACCAAAGCAGAGTTTTCTATTTCTTTTTTTATTATTGCTAACATATTGTAATACTTTAAAAGGGTTTTTCTTCAACCCTTTCAATGCATTGCTAGTTAGTAAAGGTCACCCTTGCTCAAAAGCCAGTTGTATCCATCTCTAGGGTTCAGTGCTCATCTCTGTTTCATAGCTGAAGAGCCAGCGCTGTCTGCTTCTGCAGATGTTTCCGTGGCCATGTGGCAGGCATGACTAGACACTGGAGTGTATGGAATGCTGTTTACCTTCCCACTGAAGTGGTCTCTATTTAGCTACTTGCAATTTCTTGCTTTCAAACTGCTAGGTTGGCAGGAGTTGGGACAAAGACGGGAGCTCATTCTGTCCTGCAGTATTCAGGTATCGAACTGCTGACCTGTCGCCTTCCAGTCAGTGTCTTAGCCACTTGAGCCACAGCAATGGTTAAAAAGAAATTGAAAAGTTTGTCTACCTTACCCTCCATGAAGAAGAGGGAAAGAAACTTTCCATTTCTCATGATCATGCGAAATGGAAAGTTTCTCATGATTGGGGGCCCAGGGCACTGTGTTGTCCTGGTTCTCCTCATTTCTGACGGGCCGGACTCAGTCGGTGTCTCTAGAGAGTGGGCTGTCCAGCCCTAGGTTGCTCCCATGTGGGGTGCCTCAGGGCTCGGTACTCTCACCTCTACTGTTTAATATTTACATGAAGCCGCTGGGTGAGGTCATTCGTTCCCATGGGGTGAGGTATCATCAGTATGCAGATGATACCCAGCTGTACATCTCAGCTCGTGGGGATCCAAGTGATGCAGTCAAAATCCTAACCTGGAGGCTGGATGGGGTTTCTTTGCCCCAGACAGATCCGGTGCGTAACTTGGGGATCCTCCTAGACACATGACTACTGCTCGAAGAGCAGGTGGCAGTCATGGCCAGTAGGGCCTTCACACAACTTTGTGTCATCTTCCAATTATGCCTGCTCCTGGACCGGGACATCTTGCTTAAAGTGATTGCCCCGGTCTTGTGGAACCTCTTACCACCTGAACTGCACCTCCTGACAGAGCTACTCCCCTTTAGGAAGGCCCTTAAGACTTAGTTGTGCCAGCGGGTGTGGGGCCCGACAGTTGTGACGGCCCAGTCCTGCTGGCTGATATAAACCTGGCCTGTTCCTATAATATAACATAACATACCTGTCTGTTTTTATTTTTCCCCGTTCCCCCCGCCTCCTCCCCTCCCATATCTCCTCCCCTTTCATATCTTTCATTTTTAACTTTTTCCTATTCACCTCTATTTTCCCATTTTTATCTTTCATGAGTTTTTAAACTGTGTGTGTTTTTTCTTAAGGGGTTAGGGAGGATATTGTGGGTGGGGGGGGGGGTTAACGGTTTTAACTGTTTTAATCTATGTTTGTTTTTTAATCATGATGTAAGCTGCCTTGGATCTTCCCAGGATGAGGAAGGCAGGGTAGAAATCATGTAAATAAATAAATAATAAATAAATCATTAGGCAGGATAAGCAAAGCATGGAGGAGGCAAGAAAGTGATTTATTTATTTATTTTGCTTGATTTTCTTTCTCTTTAAATGGAAAGGTCAGCCTCTAGACTAGATCATGCTAAGTGTCTCCTAATGTGTGGTTGATGCAAGATGTGAATGCAAGGATAGTGTAACAGACTAGAACTCAAGAAGGCTGGGTTCAAGTCCCTGCACAGTCATGGAAACTCACTGGTGATGCGGAACTAGTAAAGCCACTCCCTGTATATCTCACTTGCTTTGATAGCCCTATTAGGGTTGCTGTAAGTTAATTCTGACTTGATGGCACATAATAGCAGGTTTTTATACTGCTTTCTCTTTATTATTATTATTTGTAGGTCACTTTGAATGTGTTGTTATAGTGAAACAACCAATAAGACTAATTATTTTAATCAAAAAACACAGTAATGGGAAACCTTTCAACATATGCAAAACAGGAGATACAATTATAGGGTTACCATAATTCCCTCTCACAAAAACGTGACAGAAGTAAAGGTTGCCCTTGATCAAAAGCCAGTTGTATCTGACTCTAGGGTTCAGTGCTCATCTCTATTTCAAAGTGGAAGAGCCAGCGCTGTCTGCTTCTGCAGATGTTTCCGTGGTCATGTGGCAGGCATGTCTAGACACCGGAGCATTGGAGAAATGTAATTGCTAATTGCCAGGTGAGGCCGTCCACACATGCTCAGAGGCCCTCTTGATGTCCCAACATTCTGCAAGTGGCCCAAGTGAAGATTGCTTTTGGGGGGGGCGGGCGAGAAAACCAGGTCCTTTGGCTCAGTGTCCAAACTTGAGAGTGCACGCACGGAGTGAGGGAGGGGGGTGCTCTCCGCACCACCATCCTCCCCCTCCCCCATCCTCCCCCCACCTCCCAGCAGCAGGAGCCTTGGATGCAAAGGGGCAGGGGCGGAGACAGGGAGGAGGAAATAAAACCCCAGCTGCAGGCATGACTAGACACCAGAGTGCATGGAACGCTGTTTACCTTCCCAGTGAACTTGGCCCCTATTTATCTACTTGCCATTTCTTGCTTTCAAACTGCTAGGTTTGCAGGAGCTGGGACAAAGACGGGAGCTCATTCCATCCTGCAGTATTCAGTCGAACTGCTGCTACACAGATGACGAGACGCCACAAGATAGAAAAAGCTGTGTGTGTCCCCCCCCCATCCTCCTTGTTCATCAAGCTGCTGTCACCTGCTGGTCATTCCAATAGAAGTGCAAAAAAAAGTCCATTTTTTTCCTTCCAAATCAAGTGGTTTGAAAACCGTGAATTTTCAGTGTTTTGTATGGAACCGTGCAGGAAAGTTACAAAACGTGAAATTCACAGTTTCCCCTGGCATATGGCAACTCTATACAATTATCATCTCTCTCATTTACTCAGCACAGTGGTCATTTACACATTATTTCATTCTCAAGGTTTGAAGGCCTTCCAGAACATGAACTTTAGCAGGAACTGTAAAGGTTACTTTTTGGACTATAGAATCTTACAGCCAGCATGGCCACAGATCTTGACACAGAGAAATGGAGGGTATAACTGGAAAAAGATCCTTCCCATTAGTACAAATCCACATTTGGGTCTCTTTCCTATCTAACGAAAGAATTTCAATTTAAAACAGTATTTTTTCCTTTGTGTACTCTGTGCTCTCTGTGGCATTTTAAGGGAGAAATGTGAAGTAGGTGATGGACATCTTAGAAAAAAAGTAAACCATGTCTGAAAACACAGAAGCAGAATGCAGTGACCTGAAGAAAAAACAACTCTACAGATTATGGGAGACTTTGGGGAATGTGCCTTTATCTTTTATACAGTGAGCCAGGCTCTGTCTCAAAAGAGTAAACTTGAAGGGGGAAGAAAGGCCTGCTGCCAGGCACTGAAGAAGAAAAAGCACAGCCGTTCCTGACATCCATTTTGTCGTAGGAGGCATAATAGACCTTCTCAGGGTTTATTGTTATTTTTGGATGAGATGGAGCGTGGGGGCTTGGGGAGTGCAAGGATGTGGTGGTGAACTTCAAACAGGAAACGAATGATGTACTGAAAAGTCACATTTTAATTGTATAAGTCTGAAATAACAGAAGCATAACAAAGGAACAGTATCTGCATCCAAGAGAAATAACATAGCAGGTTTCAGCACTGGAAAATCCCAAGACTGCTGACATAAGATCCGGTTCGGCTGAGCTTTGAGGATGTGTTTTAAAATCTAGGCCTTGGAGAGTGTCTTTACACAACTGAGACCCAATGGTTGTCAGGAGGCATCCTTTGCTCCCTCCTCCTTTCTCTCCACCCAACTAAGGAATTCCAAGCTACATTAGCAGCACTCGAGGGCATGAGGAAAAGGCCTCTTTGGACCATACCTGTCAAGTTTTGGATTTGAAAATAAGGGAAATATTGGCCACACCCCTCTGTGGGTGTGGCCAAATCTGTGGGCGTGGCCAAATATAGCCATGTGACTTGCTGGGCTCTAGTCATGCCTGCCACATGGCCATGAAAATCTCTGCAAACACAGACAGCACTGGCTCTTTGGCTGTAAATGGAGATGAGCACTGCACCCTAGAGTTGGATACGACTGGCAGATTTTACTTTCTTAGGATCAAAGACCTCTGCAGATGGTGATTGCAGCCGTGAAATAAAAAGGCGACTGATGCTTGGGAAACAAGCTATGAGAAACCTGGGGAACATAGTTAAAAGTAGAGGCATCACCTTGCAAACAAAAAATTGCATAGGCAAAGGAATGGTATTCCCGGTGGTAATGTATGGGTGTGAGAGCTGGACCATTAGGAAAGCTAAGTGCAGAAAAATAGATGCCTTTGAAATGTGGTGTTAGAAATAGGTTGATCCTAGAAGAAATCAACCACGATTGCTCATTAAAGGTCGAATAGTAAAGATGACGCTAAAGTACTTTGGACATCAAATGAGAAGAGAGGATTCACTTGAGAAGGCCTTGATGCTGGGAAAGGTGGAGGACAAAAGAAGGGGGTGGCCTAAAATAAGATGGCTAGATTGTATTGTAGATGCAATGGGCACAAAGCTGTGTGGGCCAAAGAACCCTTTCCCCATCTTCTTGGGGGACTTTTGTTTTGTTTTCTTTCTTGTTTACTCAATGGCTTAAGTGACTAAGATGCTGACTGGGAGGCAGAAGGTCAGCAGTTCGATTCCCATATATATAATGGAGTTTCTTTCTGAGTAAGCAATTATAGCGTGGACTGCAAAGTGGAAAGATAGGTGATCTTCACCTCCATGCCATTTCCTCACAACCCTTTTTTTGCTCCCTTCCTCTGACAGGTATTAACTTCACCCCCACTCAATGGAGTCTGATACAGTTACAAAATATAAAAAGAAAAAAGGAAGTACATATGAAGCATATACACATTCACATTCTTTCTGTACATATGTATCTATGCATGTGTGTGGGTACATATGAACTCTGAGTGAGGTGTGTGTGCATGCGTGCGTGCGTATGTGTGCATGTGTGCGTGGAGAAAGAGAGAGTCAGGAATAAAGAAGGTTTGCTGAGTAACTGAATTATACAGCATAGGAACTATACTGGTCTAGCAGTGGGACCAGAAGAGAATATTTGTAGGTTGGTCCTTCACAGCCTTACATCATTCAGAGTGGAAGCAATTGGGCCAAATCAGAAGACTTCCTGCTGTTGTGTAGTCTTTGGTCTTGAGAAGTCTTACTCTGGAGAAGCTTTAATGGGTATCTGCACCAAAAGGTCTAGTGACTCATCATCTGAGTGGTGCAATTAGGCTGCATTTCTAATTTATTAATTAATTGGTTGGTTGCTTTTTTTTTACACCAAACAAATAACTCTGAGGTGAACAGCCTTAGTATCCCCCCCTTAGCATACTTTACAAATGGCAGGTTTCGAGGTTGCATGGTACTGGAGTTATGGTGGAGACACAGATATATTTTATTTGTATATATTATTCCATTATTATTGGTTCATATTATTATTCATAACTCACGTTTCTATTCCATCTTTTCCCATATGAGCTCAAAGCTCTTCTCGTCCCTACTTTATCTTCACAACATCCCTGAGAGGTAGGTGAAGCAGAGAAACTATGATAGCCCAAGATCATGGCTTCAATGGGGATTAGAATCTGTATCTTCCTAGTGACCATTCAGCACTCTAACCAATATACCACAGCTTATTTTAAAATTGTTTATAAATATAATTCATATAAGCAAAGGTTAACTCTTGGGAAATGATGCACAAATTCCTGCTCTTGCTCCAGTTGCCAATCCCACAATTAGCCTTGGAGACCCCCTCTATTGGGCACTACTATGTCTAGTTCTGGACACCACACTTTATGAAGGATGTCATCAAAGTGGAACAAATTCAGAGGAGGGCAACAAGGATGATCAGGGGAGTGGAAACTAAGCCCAATGAAGAATGAGTGAAAGGATGGGGCATGTTTAGCCTTGAGAAAAGGAGACTGAGTGGAGATATGATAGCACTTTTCAAATACAGTAATTGAAAGACAGTCACAAAGAGGAGGGACAGGATCTGTTATTGATCATCACAGAGTGCTGACACATAATAACAGGCTGAAACTATAGGAAACCAGATAGGCTGAATATCAGGAAAAACCGCTCAACTGTTAGAGCAGTAAGACAGTACCTTGTGAGGTGGTGAGCGCTCCAATACTGGAAGCATTCAAGAGAGAATTGGACAACCATTTGTCAGATTTGCTTTTATTTGGATTCCTGTATTCCGCAGAGGGGTATACTCAATGGCCTCATATGCCCCTTCCTAAATTGTTTTATGATTCCATAACTCTGGGCTTGGAAACATAATCAGATCCAGGTTTAAGTGATGGAAAGTCATCGTACCAGCTTAGCTCTGACGATCCAAGGTATTTTGACTTTATTCCCACCATTGCCCGGATTTAGCAAAAAGTCAGTGCTGCTTTCTTTCAAAAATTATTCTGGCACTCAAGATCAAAACGGCGCTTCAGCCAGTGACAGCTGATGCCAGACACAAAAGCCTTTTGAGAGACACT
This sequence comes from Bradypodion pumilum, assembly GCA_035047305.1. NCBI lineage: Eukaryota > Metazoa > Chordata > Lepidosauria > Squamata > Chamaeleonidae > Bradypodion > Bradypodion pumilum. The sequence continues at coordinate 242,807,921 of JAWDJD010000003.1, read as the reverse complement.
CCCTGAATGTTTTCAAGCATCAGCACAACTTTGAAACTAGACCTCCTCTTTTATGTAAACCAAGAGACAAGCAATCCACAGGAAAACATCTGGGGACACAGACAATTCTGTTGCAGAGCTGCAGACAGAAGGGATCTCAGAGAAGCCCCAGTTATAACAGAGCAAAGTTACATTGATTCACTACCCCAACATCTGTGTTTGTGTCTGTTCACTGTTTCATTTCCCTGCCCCTTCCCAAATCTCCAAAAATCTTTAACATCAAAACACTGCTTTTTACAGAAAAGCCAGAAAGAGAGGGGAAAAAATGAATCTAGTCTGACACCAGTTCAACAACAAAGACTCTCTTAAAGCAGTGATCTTCTGTAGAAAGAATACTTGTGCATACACGGCAATGTGCCATTACTTTGGTTTTATCCATTAACATTTGGCAAATCCTGATCCCTTTCTCATTCCTCACAGAGCGAAACAGGAAAATAAAATAACAGGCAAAGATGGTTTCACTTCAAATAGTTTTGGACCCTGCCAAAAGAAATAATAAATAAGTGAAAAGTCTCACAATTGGTTTAACTTACCCAAAACGTTGTGTGCCTTTAAAAAAAAGAAAAGAAAACACATACAATAGAACCAAACCTTCAAGGATGGTGCCAGGAAAATTGCATTTTTGGTCTCTTCTTATAGTAAAATAAATAGAAGGGTGGAAGAGTTAGCATACAGGAAAGAACTGGTAAGGATTTCTACTGTAGAACTTCATATATATATATATATATTTGTAACTAGAAAAAGAAATCTAGACAAACTATAAGATATCAGTCAGTACACGTAGTGCCTTGCAGAATAACTTGGTGTAATTGGGCAACAAATTTCTGGGATTCTCATTGCTGAAAATTAGATAATAATACCCCTGATGGAGAGACCCATCTCTTTTGCTTATTTCTTCAGCTGCCAGTTTGATCCAGAAAACAAACTCTGTTTTAACTACACAATTCTATATGTTTGTTTGTTTATTTAGTTAGTTAGTTAGTTGCATTTGTAACAACGCCCCCTCGCCGGGGCGACTCCTGGCAGCTTACAAGCATTAAAAACAACGTAACATTTAAAAGCATCAAAAAATCGACTTAGATTAAAATTTTTGTTAAAATTTCCTTAAAAGCCCACCAAGCCACACCCCAGACTTCAAGAGAGCTGGCAGCTTATACTTACCAACCCACAGCAGTTATCTCTCAGGCTGCCGCCCCCACACCTGCTGCGCAAGCCAGGTCTTCACACCCATATGAAAAGGTAAAAGCTCTGCCTGGAGGCAGAGTTCAGTAGGCAGAAGGTTCCAGAGGGCTGGAGCGGACACAGAAAAGGCCCTCTTTCTTGTGCTAGAGAGGCGAGCCTCTCTAGCCAATGGAACCATGAGAGAGCCCCTCCAGTCTGCTCTAGTAGGACAGACAGATATCCTTGGGGTGATGCGGTCTCTTAAGTATCCTGGTCCACTACCATATAGGGCTTTAAAGGTAATCACCAGCGCCTTGAATTGCACCTGGAGGCACACTGGCAACCAGTGCAGCCCACAGCAGTGTGAGGCATGGGCATAATGCCCATACCCCATTACCACCCGTTGCATTCTGGACCAGTTGCAGCCTCCGAATGGTCATCAGGGGCAACTCCATGTAGTTCGAAAGTTTAAGGCTTGTAATCAATGTTATCATTATGTTAATGCAGAACTCATTGTGCTAGCGGTTGCACAATCTCAGATTTAGTGCTTGGTTGGCATTTAGTGCCATTTTTGAGATTATTGGAGTTAGTGCTATGGTTTTGTGCACAACCAATTGTGCAAGTGCATACACAATCACTTTTCCCTTCAGTCTGAGAAGATTTCAATAGAAGGAATGATGACTGCACTAATTGTATGCTAGGATTAAGAGTACAGCATATGTTTTATGCCTTCTGCTGTGAAGCACTTTGAATACTTGAGAACATTTTATGGGTGCTAGGCATTGTGCAAACCTAGTGTTTGACATGTAATGTAACTCTGTGAACTAATCAGTTCAGCCCATTGTGTGTGGGAAATCTTATGAAGGGGCTCTAATTCAAATTTTCACTTAACAGAGAGCGCTCTCTGGAGCTGCTATTCGTCTGGGGCATAATTTAGTCCATTATGACCTTGACTTAAGTAATACTACTCCCACTACTTCGGGAGCTGCATTGGTTACCAGTTTGCTTCCGGATGCAATTCAAGGTCTTGGTTTTGACCTTAAAACCCCTATATGGCAGTGGGCCAGGTTACCTAAGAGACCGCATTGCCCCAAGAGTGTCTGCCCATCCAACCAGAGCGGACCGGAGGGGCTCCCTAGTTGTACCTTTAGCTAGAGGGGCTCACCTCTTTAGCACACAAAAAGGGGCCTTCTCTGTGTCTGCACCAGCCCTCTGGAACAATAGGGAACAGTGAATGCAACTCAGTTATGTTTAACTTGATCATAGACCGCAAATCACTGATAAAATCTAACACAGAGACTTTAAATTTTCAAAAAAGAAATTTCCCAAAGATGAGGAAACTAGTAAAAAAAAAAAGCTGAAAGGGAAAATTGAGATAGACCAAACACTCCAAGAGGCATGGAGGCTGTTTACAAAAACAATAACAGAGGCCCAATTGGAATGCATGCTCAAAAAGAAAAAGGGCACTGCCAGGTCCAAGAGAACTCCAATGTGGCTTACAGGAGCTGTTTGTGAAGTGATCAAAAGGAAGAAAAGCTCATTTAGAAGATGGAAGGCTTGTCCAAATGAGGGCAGTAGGCAGAAACATAAATTCTGGAAGAACAGATGCAAGGCAACAATCAGGAAAGCAAAACTTTGAGGAGCGTATAGCTAAAAACACTCAGAGAAACAACAAAGACATATTTAAGTACGTTAGAAGTAAGAACCCAACTAGGAAGGCCATTGGACCATTTTAATTTTAATTTAATTTAATTTTCGCGCTTATATACCGCCCACTCGGGTGCAACCCAACTCAGGGCGGTTTACATGGCGGACAATAAATACAATATAATAATACAATGACACATAATAATACAGTTCAATTACATCAAAAGAAATTCAGGGGAAAAACACAATATCAATACATCACATAATACAAAGTACAAAGCATCAAAAATAATCAATATTAACAAAATCCCCAAGGGATGAAGCACAGCTCACATCCCATATAGTGCCCAGCCCAACTTCCCCAGCTGCGGCAAACATCAGCCTCAGTCCCTCTGTCTCCCTCCCCGCGCCCCCCCCCACTCTCACCACAGACCAGGGGAGAGAGCCGAGGTGGTGTGTCGGCTTCAGCGTCTCGGTGGCAGCAGCTTCCAAAGTCCCCGCTGAGAACAAGGCACAGCTGCGCCAACGCTCCCATCTCCCCTGACCGACTTGGCCCGGGGAGAGTGCCGCAGGTGGCTCGCATCCTGGGACGATGGCGGGGGCCCAGGAGAGCTTCAGCGCGGCGTCCCTGGCTGCGGCGTGGCGTCTTTTTATCCCTCCGGTCAAGGCAGGGCCAGAGGGAGGCGGGGCCGGTGATCGCAGGTGGCTCCCATCCTGGGCCAATTGCGGGGGCCCAGGAGAGCTTTGGCGCGGCGTCCCGGGCTGCGGCGCGGCGTCTTTTTATCCCTCCGGTCAAGGCAGGGCCGGAGGGAGGCGGGGCCGGTGACCGCAGGTGGCTCCCATCCTGGGCCGATGGCGGGGGCCCAGGAGAGCTTTGGCGCGGCATCCCGGGCTGCGGCGCGGCGTCTTTTTATCCCTCCGGTCAAGGCAGGGCCGGAGGGAGGCGGGGCCGGTGACCGCAGGTGGCTCCCATCCTGGGCTGATGGCGGGGGCCCAGGAGAGCTTTGGCGCGACATCCCGGGCTGCGGCATCTTTTTATCCTTCTGGTCAAGGTAGGGCCGGAGGGAGGCGGGGCCGGTGACCGCAGGTGGCTCCCATCCTGCGCCGATGGCGGGGGCCCAGGAGAGCTTTGGCGCGGCGTCTCCGGCTGTGGTGTGGTGTCTTTTTATCCCTCTGGTCAAGGCAAGGCCGGAGGGAGGCAGGGCCGGTGACCGCAGGTGGCTCCCATCCTGGGCTGATGGCGGGGGCCCAGGAGAGCTTTGGCGCGACGTCCCGGGCTGCGGCGTCTTTTTATCCTTCCGGTCAAGGCAGGGCCGGAGGGAGGCGGGGCCGGTGACCGCAGGTGGCTCCCATCCTGGGCCGATGGCGGGGGCCCAGGAGAGCTTTGGCGCGGCGTCTCCGGCTGTGGTGCGGTGTCTTTTTATCCCTCTGGTCAAGGCAGGGCCGGAGGGAGGCGGGGCCGGTGACCGCAGGTGGCTCCCATCCTGGGCCGATGGCGGGGGCCCAGGAGAGCTTTGGCGTGGCGTCCCGGGCTGTGGCGCGGCGTCTTTTTATCCCTCCAGTCAAGGCAGGGCCGGAGGGAGGCGGGGCCGGTGACCGCAGGTGGCTCCCATCCTGGGCCGATGGCGGGGGCCCAGGAGAGCTTTGGCGCAGCGTCAATGACGACAATGGAAAGCAAGGGGTTAAAGAGGAAACAGAGATTGCAGAGAGACTCAATGAATTCTTTGCTTCAGTATTCACTGAAGAAGACAGAGACCACATGCCCAAAACAAAGCCTATCTTCGTAGGGAGGGAAAGTGAAGAATTAAGCCAGATAGAAATAACCAGAGAGGAGGTCCTTGCACATCTTGTTAAACTAAATGCTAACAAATCACCAGGACCAGATGGCATCCATCCATGAGTTCTCAGGGAACTTAAAGATGAAATTGCTGATCTCCTAGCCAAACTATATAATCTTTCCCTCAAATCAGGCTTTGTGCCTGATAACTGGAAGGTAGCGAATGTAACACCAATTTTCAAAAAGGAAAAGATAGAATTGATAGGCACATAGAAGAGAAGGCGCTGCTAAAGGAGAGCCAACATGGCTTTTGCAAGGGCAAATCGTGCCTCACTAATCTGTTGGAATTTTTTGAGAGTGTCAATGTCCAGTTGACATTGTTTATCTGGACTTTCAGAAGGCTTTTGAAAAGGTCCCACACCAAAGGCTCTTGAATAAACTTGCCAGTCATGGAATAAAGGGACAGGTCTTGTCCTGGATCAGCAAATGGCTAAGGGACAGGAAACAGAGGGTAGCACTAAATGGACACTTCTCCAAGTGGAGGGAAGTAAGGAGTGGGGTCCCCCAAGGTTCAGTACTGGGACCCCTGCTTTTCAACCTCTTCATAAATGATCTAGAAGTAGGAGTAAATTGCAAGGTAGCCAAATTTGCTGATGACACTGAATTATACAGGGTAGTGAAAACTGTGAGAGATTGTGAGGAGCTCCAGAGGGATTTCTTGACACTGGGGGAGTGGGCAAAACAGTGGCAAATGAGCTTCAACATTAGTAAGTGCAGAGTGATGCACTTTGGGGCAAAAAACAAAAACAAAACATTTACATTTATAAACTGATGGGTTCTGAACTCTCTGCGACAAACCAGGAAAGGGACCTTGGTGTCCTGGTGGACAGCTCAATGAAGGTGTCAACCCAGTGTGCCTCAGCAGTGAAAAAAGCAAACTCAATGCTAGGGATCATTAGGAAGGGGGGTATAGAAAATAAGTTAGCAAGTGTCATTTTGCCTCTTTATAAATCTATGGTGAGGTCCCATCTGGAATACTGTGTACAGTTCTGGTCACCATACCTCCAGAAGGATATTACGGAGCTGGAAAAAGTGCAGAGGAGGGCAACCAGAATGATTAAGGGACTGGAACACCTTCCTTACCATCTGAAGCTGCAACGGTTGAGCCTCTTCACTCTTGAACGACAGCGTCTAAGAGGTGACCTGATTGAAGTTTATAAAATCATGCACGATGTGGACAAAGTAGATAAGGAAAAACTGCTTTCCCTATTGCACAACACTAGAATTAGGGGGCACTTCATGAAACCTTTGGGTACTAGTTCTCAAACAATTAAGAGAAAGTACTTTTCATTCAGAGGATCACTGGTCTATGGAACTCTCTGCCAGAAGAAGTGGTGACAGCTGTCAGTCTTGACAGCTTTAAGAAAGGATTAGACAAGTTCATGGAGGACAAGGGTATCAATGGCTATAATTATGGATACCTAAGGACAACCTCCGGGTTGGAGAGATAGGCAGGATATCTCTCAATGCCCTTTCCAGGGAATCCTAAGCAGGTGAAAGCATCTGCTTGGGAATACCCTGAAGCAAATGGTGAGCCACTGTGTGAGACAGAATGCTGGACTGGATGGGCTGTGACCTGTTACAGCAAGGCTGTTCTTATGTTCTTATGTTTGAAAACCTGGCTGGTGGGGCAGGTGTGGGGCCTTAATGGGAATGCAGCCCCAGCCTGTTGGCTCATTTCAAGTTAGTGTCCCTCCCTCTGTGTTGCTTGTATCTCTTTTATTCTTTTTATGAATAGGGTGGGGGTAGGAGGGTGGGTAGATGGATGGGTGTCTGGATTTTTTAAATGTTCTTATATGTTTTTAATCTGCTGTAAACCACCCTGAGTAGGATTCGCCTTAGTGGGCGGCATAGAAATTTAAAAATTAAATTAAATTAAAATGGACCAAAATCCTCTTGCATAATTTCACTTTTGTGCAAACTGCTGTTGTCATTATCTGCCATTGGCAAAATTTAGATTAAATTAATTGAAAGCTTATCCCTCCCCCATTCTCTTCAGGTTCCAAGGCTCCCTTAGGGCTCACTTTCACCCTGATGATAGGAATTGTGCAATCAATTTGAATTAAATTTTACTGGTGCTAGAGGATGGCACCATCAGCTTCCACTGGCACAGGTTAAACCAAAAAGACCCTGACCATACATATTTGGAATTGAACTTGTATTTTATTTGGGGGCCCTAAATAATGTACATCTGGAGATATTAAGGACTGTGGATCTTCTGCCTTGGGCAATAAAGAATGTTTCTGACTCATTTTGCTTGAAAGAGATATTTTGCACTACAGTACTTCATTTTCCTTACGAGCATCTTGTGCTCTAGCTTGGTGTCAGTGAATGGAACTTAAGGGTATATAACTTTGCAGCATGCAGTTTGGGTTGTATTTCTGTTACTGTGGAAAAAAGAAAAGAAATCACATCTTTGTAAAGCTCATTGGGTTTGAAATATAAGTTTTCAGGAAGACTTCAGAAAGTTCAGGGGGGGAGGGAGGAAGAAGACAGCCCCATTGAACCCATACATGCATACTCTCCTACTTTTTTTCAAGCTGATTCAGAACCAAGCATTTTCTTTTCAATATGGATCTAATTCTGGGCTGATCTAAAACAAAACCTACCACTCTACCTAGAGCCTTAATTTAATGTACACAACTTAAAATGAGCTGTATACGTGCAGTAGTCCTTCTGTGCAATCCCGGCAGGGCTGTCTTGTTTATTCTATGAATCCTGTAAATATTTTATCCATATTGTTTAAAGTCCACTAGCATCTCCAGGTTCAACTTGCACATTCACCACAATGAGCTTACTCAGCTGCTTATATGCCATACCTTCTGCTAAGGTTAGCTATGCCAAAGATAACATAGCATGCCGTCTTCTCTCCAACTTGCTAATGGTTAAGGTGGACAGAATACAGATTGAGAATTTAGAAAGCGGTCTTAAAGTAACATTCGTTTTTTCCCAATGTAAGTTCATCTAACTGCTTTGGTAAACCATCACATACTCAAGTACTTGGCTGACCATCACACAGCTTTATGCCTTAAAGAATTGAGACCTCATCAAACTGCCTTTGTTTGATTCTATAACCAAAAGCTGGCTACTGGATCTGCAGTCAAGCTTAGGAACTCACACACAGATCTAAGCAAACAGAAGCAATGGATGGACCAGAAAATAAATCTCTGGCTCACACAACAAGTAAATATATTATTACAAGACAGATTCAAGAAGTAAAACAAAAGGCATCTCCTTCCAAGACAAATATGGGCAACTATTACCTCTGACAAAGACTCAGTCTCCTAGTTTTCCCTTCTTACTGTTAGGTCCAAGGTGTCCTATTTCTACATTCTAAAAATGATTTTCAGAAGCCCAATTCTGAATTTGGGGGAAATCTCTGTACGGACTAATGAAGCAGCATAGGTGGGCTAACAGCCACAAACTCTCTGGAGAGAGGGTGGACTTTGCTAACTTAAAAATGGGGAGATCCCCCCCCCCTTGTGCTTCTACAAATTACATTACACAATTTTACAACATTGTTTGATGGTTCTCTGGCTACCTTTAGTAGAAGTGCCACATATAAATACATTATATTTTATAATCCTTATTCGTTGGGTTCTGGGGTACACAGAAAGAGCCTCCTCAAAGATTGCGGTATTTTTGAACCACAATTGGGCATACCATGGTAATGGCAACCTTGTGTTGCCAGCTAATCTTTTCCTCATGCTAGGTCAGGTGAAAGGAACTGCAGAATGAACCCACCAAAAGGTGCCTTCATTTTGGCGGTTTCACATCTGGCCTAGACACAGAAGAAGAAGAAGATGATGACGAAGAAGAAGAAGAAGAAGAAGAAGAAGAAGAAGAAGAAGAAGAAGAAGAAGAAGAAGAAGAATTTGGGTCCTAAATGGATTTTCACTCACATTTTAAAACCAGTGGTATGATTCCACAAGTATTTTATTTCTCAGAAATGTACTTTAACCTCTCACACATGTGAATTTCTGAAGCAAGGTGCACTTTATCTCACAGCTTGTGTCAGGAAAGATGAAAAAGATATTTTCAGCAAGATTTTCTAAACCACTCGGGTTGCTTTCCAGCTCAACCTGCAGCACAAAGTAATGCTGAGTCTCCTTCCTGTATAATGTTTGTCTTCACCCTCGATTATGTTCATTGTCAGGAATTCCTGCCAAGTAGCAATACAGGAAAGCAATAATAAAATCTACTCCCAACCATGAAAACATACAAATAGTCCTCTACTGCAGGAAGAAAAAGGAATGGTAAGAAGGTGGAGAAACAACACAAGAAGTGAGGCAGAAACAGGCTGGATGCCAGAAGTCAACAATGCATCCAAATAGATATGCAGACAAAAGAGAATTTGAGCAGAAACTTTCTTGATCCTTTGGAGCAATGCCAGTTGGAGCTCAAATGCCTTTCTGTTGCCTGCTCCAGGGTAATCTCCATTTTGAGGAACTTGAGAATCTTTATCTCTGAATGGTTTTTCTTTTCTATAGGAAATGAGTCAGTATTATAAATGTGTGTGTGTAGAAAATAAAGATGTTTTCACTACCTGCATTGAGAGAGAGAGAGAGAGAGAGAGAGAGAGAGAGAAGTGGAAAGAAAATGGTCAAATATCCCATTTTCAGGGTTAGAGCTGGGGTACACTGAAAGAGCCGCCACAAAGATTGTGATATTTTTGAACCATATACAGGCATACCCTGGTAACAGCAACCTCATGTTGCCAGCTAATCTTTCTCACACTAGGTCAAGAAAAAGAAATTACAGAATGAGCTCACCAAAAGGTGGCTTCATCTTGGCAATTTCATGTCTGCCCTAGACATGGAAGAAGAAGACGGAAGAGGAGGAGGAGGACAAGGACAAGAAGAAGAAGAGTTAGAGCTTTTTTGAGTGTTCTGCCTGTAAGGAAAGGCTTGTGCCCATGCTAACTGCACTCCCTCAGTCACTGCTTTCTTCACATGAAATGTAACAGCAGAAGAGGAGAGTCTTCTATTTGTGGCCAGGATTTCGGTAGAAGGGAGAATGCTGGAGAATCACTCTTCTGGGTCATGGAAAGAATTTCGCCCTTTTATTGTTCTAATGTGGCAGGTTGGGGTTTCAATTTCTAAATGTCATATATTTTTTCCCCTAACACAGTCCTTCATACAATTTCATTCTGTTTCAGCACAACAGAAAGGTTCCACAGCTTCTCAAGAGGTATGCTTGGAAAATATGGCTGAATTATCTTGGATCTTTGGAACATGATAAGGTTTCTAGGCTGCTTTCTCCTTTTCTGCCAACCTAATCTATTGTCTTCTCTGATCTTTCTGTCTATCTCACTTTTTCCTTATTTTAACAGATCATAATAAATACAACTGTAGTAGAAGAAACAAATACTGTTCAAATACTATTGACATCATCGTCGTTGGCTGCTACTCATGTCTGAGCATACATTTTATTCCTGAAAATCATTTTCAGGAAAAATACCATCGGCATGAATTTGTTTAAGGTAGATCCCAGCTTGCCATGAAGTGACCCACACACTATGATCACGGAACCATTTCCTGTGGCATGTATGAAATGAGGCATGCAGGAATTAACACCAGGACTGCAATGGAGTGCTGCAGCCTTGGGGATATGGACAAGGTGTGCCTTTACAACCAGTCCATCTGGCATGGCCTCTTCCGCCTCCATGATGGTTGGGAATCAGAATAGTAAAGTGGTTCCTCTTCTGTTCATTTTGCCCAATATGATGATTTCCAGAGGTATTTCCTCCACTGAGGGGACCATCACCCCAACTAAAGGGGTGCATCTGCCCGTAGCCATTGTCCCTTTTAGGAAGTCAGGTTATTTACCACTGCCCAACACTGTTCAAATATATAAAACCATTGAACACTTGAAAACAGTTTCACAATTAAAACAAGGTCAAGATAGATTTAAGTATTGAAGACCACACTATAATCTCTCTAATTACCAGATATTACCAAATATTTACTGTGTGTACATTAGCTACTAAAAGGGGAGATGCCTTCTTCATTATTGTCATTATCTTTATCATTATTTTCTTGGCAGAGCCAGAGTTTCTCTATCTTTAGGCACTACATTTGGCTGGTTTTGCTAGGTTCAAAAGCAATTAAAAGACCAAGGAATACACAATGTACAACTGAGACACTCATTAACCTGCCAAAGAACAGGTTATGTTAAACCACCCATCTAGGCTCATTTATTTTGCACTGATTGCGTGAACTGCTGAATTCTTTTCTATGCATGAATATGATGGCACATATTGTGCCGTAAAGTTTGCAGCGTTCCCCACAGCCCAAAAAATGGTTCCCTCTTGATCCTTACAGCTATAATGATATGCCAGTTCAGCAGTTCGTTTGTTGTCATGACAAAAAGAACTGTTGCAACTTTGTAAAAGTTAAATACCTGTATAATTTCAATAATAATAGTAATTGGTACCAGTTGGTGGGTGTGGATCAGTGTTTTCAACAAAATGCAGATCCGTTTGTGGCAAAAATTCAAATAAATGTTCCATTTTCAAAAAATATTCATTGTTTAACATTCAATATTCAGTCTTCCAAAAATAAAAGAACTGACTCCAGTTGAGTATGATTGTCTTTTTTTATAATGTCAATTCATTATATATACACACTAAATTCTTCGTATCTATAAATGGGTTAAAGACATGATGAAAATGATTGGTAGAATGTATCTCAAAACAGATATAGTCTCTATTCAAAATATAAAGTTATCCACAAACTCGAGGTCCTCACACTGAGGCTCCACTCTCTGTCTTCTCCCAAGCGGGGGAAAAAGTCTCCCGCAGTGTTCGTAAAGATCAATGTGATTCTTGATCCATATAACTCTCAAAGTCTACCCAGTTTGAAGACCTTTCATCAACATTTCCTCAGGAAAGTAAATATTTTTTCTTTCTTTATGCGTGTCCTTTATGCGTGTTCTGGTGCTCTGTTTCTTGTTTTCCGTTTGGCCTTTCCGATTCTACATTATTTTCTGGGTGTGGATCAGTGGCAACATGGCTGCATCCAAGGATGGAATGACATTGAACTGCTCTACATCAGAGGCAGAGGTAGAGGAAGTCCCGGCCCCGGTGGGGGTGAAGAGGCCTTCCAGCCATGCCACCGGCTGGCGTCCCAGGGCCCTGTCCCCCCCTTCATAAGACTCTGGAGGCAGGGGTTTTTGTGGGTGGCTTCAGGTGAATTTGTTTTCTTTTTTCTGATGTGTGCTGATATTTTGTATTTTGTGGATTGTTTTGCCTAATATTGTAATTTGTATTATTGTACTTATGTGAAACATTGTATTGATTATTGTATTTTGAACACTGTATCTTGTATCTTATATGTAAACCCCTTGAGTTGTCCTGGGGTCATTTATATGTTGTTAGCCGCACTGAGTCGGCCATGTGTTGAGTAGGGCGGGATACAAATTGAAGTATAAAATAAATAAATAAAATAAAAATAAATAAAAATAAATAAAAATAAAATAAAATAAATAAAATAAATAAAGTGACTATATTGGCAGCAGATTCCCTGTGGTCTCCCCATGCCCCAATGGCATGGAACGGCCCGCGCAGAGGCCACGTCGGGAGAACGCTCCCTGAGCCGTGGGCTCTGCGGGCAGAGAAATTAAGGGGGGTGGATAAATGATAGGGTTTGATTCACCCAATTCCTTGACCTGAACAGCGGCTCTGCTGAGAGAGCAAATCTCTAACCTCTGTTACGTATTAGGCAATTACTCACTCTGAGTTAAGCTTAATCTCTGGTGCAAATAGAAGCCATATTTACCCTAGCCTAAGCCTCAGACAATGGTCAGTGTTTGTCTTAGTTAATTAACTTCCCCAAGAGAGGTTCTCAATTAACCCGGGTAAATGGGTGATGTAATTTTCTGTCATATGACCATTCTACCATGCGCAGCCTTGGACATAATATATACTGATGATTTTCCCTCAATAAATCACTGGTCTTCTCTCCATCTTGCCTCGTGTCGTTCCTTTGACCAGTCTCCTCCGGGATCCTAAGGGCCTCCTCACGGCCCCAATTCCTACATCTGGTGACCCCGAGACGTGATCTACTTGAGAGTAAGCGACCCCCGAGCGGTCTACTCATGAGTAAGTGATCAGCACAGCCAGGTTCTGCGCCAGAACCTTGTCCAATCATCCCGGAGGACAGAGCAGCAGCCCCAGTCGGAAAGCCATCCGATTGGGAAGACAGCTACGTGGTGAGGCATTACAGAGAGGCATCCTACAGCTTGCTCCCGACTTTCGCGGCGGCTTGCAGGTTACGGAAAAACGCGTTCTGCAGGGACAGCTGTGAGCCCCTGACAGCGCAGTGGCCACCGAGGGCCCGTGGCCGCAGTCCACGCTCCGAGCTCTACCCAGAAGCGACGTCGCCAGAACCTGTTGCCTGCCAAAGACGCGTCGACTCGTCCCGAGGAGGAAACTTCGGAGGACCCAATCGCAGGTAATATGGGGACCTGTCCTCAGCGACAGCGTCCATCCGCTAGCCAAAGAACTCGTGAGGGAGAGTTCAAGATCCTGGCCAGGCTATCTAATTTGCGTTTTCACAGCAGGGAGCTAGCGAGACTTTTGGTGTACCTAGGGGAACACTGCCTGCTTTACCCAGAAGTAGGTACGTTAACCCTCGAGCTCTGGGATCAGATAGGAGACTGCATTCAGCAACCCCCGAAAGCTCCAGAGGGCATAATTCGCACATGGAGCAAATGTAGGAAGCTCTCAGCAGAGGTAGACCCAGTCCGGATAGAGACCCAGAAAACCCCAGCGCAGTCAGAACCATCAGCCCCAAGGAGTCTCTATTCGTCATTTCAGCTTAAGCAGGGCAGTGTAGGGAGCATCCCCTCAGTGACAGCTGCAGACGTCACTGAAGGAATTCATGGCATGAGAGGCCTTGGCGCTTCTCTGACAGTTAAAAGTTCCCTGCAAAGAAAGAACTCCATTCAGCGCAGGGGTGAGGAAGATCCATTCACGGGGAAATTGCCAGTGGCACAATTAGCTAGCGCCCAACTGCTGTGCTCAGCCTATCTGAAGGCAGACACACGTTCAGGCAGGGCTGCTCAGCGCCCACTGCTCACGGAAATCTGCACGGCCCCTGGCCACGCAGGGCTCCAGAGCAGACCCATTGCCACACTCAGGCGCAGAGCAGTGCCAAAAACCCCAGGCGCCTGCTTCCAGTGTGGTAAAATGAGACACCTTAGAAGAGAAAGCCAATCTAGACCAGGCAGATCTTCAAAAGATTGTCTTCATACCAAATGGCCACGCTGGCATGCATCTGGCCCAGGCTAGAAAGGAGGCAGCCATCGCCCTGGCTATGCCAGAGGAACCATCCCAGCAACAGTACCCCGAGTTCCCCCAGGGCACAGGCAGAAGCTACTTGTCTCACCCTGGGAGTAGCCCAGAGAAACTTGCCCCTAAGTAGAAGCACCCAGATGGTTGTAAAATAGCCAGCTGTGTATTAGCCATCTCCTCATGTGTAGTATAGAACGCTGCAGATCAGGGGAGGAATGTGCGAATGCGTAAATAAATGTGTGTATGTGTGGTGCACCACTGAATGTATGTCTGCAAGAACTGTGTATGATTGCAAAAGCCTTGTCTCTATGACCACAGTATGACTGGAAAAGTGTTCCTTGTGTTTAACTGCGTGGTAATGTCACTGTGAAATATGTGTTAAACAATTTGCACTCTGCTCATGGGCAGGAACTATTTAAAGTTTGAGAAAGCATGATGAACAAAGCCCCTTGCCTTGCCTGCTTAGCAGCTTAGGCAGGAGGGGGGGGGAATCCTAACCTGCAATAGGGCGGGGTGATTCCCCCTTCCTCCCTTGAGACTTTTCTTTGTCAAAGGATTAAGCCACTCTTGGAAACCGGTTCTGCAACCCTTACAGATTTTTCTTTTCAGAAGCGCGATCTGAAAACAAAAATCACTTCTATGAGTTTTCCTCACTGTATCATAAGCTATGGAGCCCCTTCCTACGTCTGTGTTCCTCAAACCCCCATCTCTGTGTTTAAGGTTTTTTGAATGTCTCTTAGCGTCTGGAAGTCGTATCTCACTAGGAGTGAGAGAATTGCATTGTCTTCATGTGCGTATTGTGTTATCATCTTGTAACCTCGGTTCTCAACCTTTTAAAGTCAGGGGCCAAAGTTCCGGGGCCTCAGGCAGCTTTGGGGGTCCGGACAGTCATCCTGCCCTTCCTTCACCACACAGCCCTTCTTGGCTTGGTGGGGGTAGTGGCAGAGCAGCGTGGGCCACTTCCGGCCCACTCGCCCACATCTGGCCGCAGGTTGAGAATCGTTCTAACTCTCCTTCATTCTCTTAGGAAAGATACTGTTCTGGTATTTTGACTTTAATCTGTGCAAAGTAACTCACTCATTGTACCCCTTTCACAGGAAAAAGCACGCAAACATTCTTGCGCTCTGTATACTCAGAAAATACTTACCTTTTTTATAGGAACAAAATTCCTCTCCAGGCCTTAACCAATTTCTTTCTCTCTACAGCCTTAAATTGCTTCCTTTCACAGGCTCCAGAGTTACCTGACCTAATCTGATTTCGTTATGATAAGAGTTGTTGCATTCCCATTGTGCTAACTTCTGACTTGTCCTTCCTCCTTCCCTCCTTTCGCCAGTGGAACTCCCTGCTGGAAATGTTTAACTTGTGTGTCTTTTCATTTTTGTGTGTTATTTCCTTACAGCTGGCACGTCATAGTTGGCTTGTTTTTAATAAGTCTTAGTAGGTCATTTTAAGTATGGCACTTGGCCCGCAGCACCCTCTCTAGTGTGCAGACACATTTTGCAAACTCCAGAGCACAGAGGAAGGATTAGTCCCTGAGCTCCTGAGCATGTGCGGAGTGCCACCCATTAGCCAGGACTACCTAGGACCATTTTAAGAGTGCAGTCAGGTCACACCCTTCAATCAGATACAGGCATTTTTAGGCCACCCCTTCCCTTTTTGCTGCTAGTCTAAGCGCAGGCAAAAGGCTAGCCACCATCTGGCACTCTTCTAAACGTGTGCACGCACGCCATGGGCGGATGTGCGCAGGGGGGCCTTCTTGAGAAATTTACCCAAGGGAAGCCTGGCGCTTCATGCGCCAAGGTTTGCCATAAGACCCCAGACTCGTCTCGCTTCAAACGCAGACAGTCACCTTGTGTGAATTTATGTCACTGGTTCCTCTTCAGGGGGCTAGGACAGTTTTCACTTATGGGGGTCGCACATATTAGGTTCTTACCTGGCAAGAGGACCAAGCTTGGCGCACGCTCCTGACTCTTCCGCAAGCGGGCAGAGTTGGCAGCCGTGAACCTTGCTTTGCGCACCTTTGCCAAAGAACACTTAAACAGAATTGCTGACAGACAGTTTCCTAGGAATTTGCTTCACAGTCTACCGGGAGCACACATCACTCCCGTGATAGACAAAAATTTGCTCAGTTTGTTCCTCACAACTCCAATTCAGAGTCATGCAGTCCCTCTTCAGAATGCCAAAGCGCTCGCAAGGCAGTTCAACCTGCCACTTTCCCAAGCCCAAGGCCTGCCTGCATCGTCCCTGCCTGCATCGTGCAGGGACACCGGGGGGGCCCTCGTGGGGGGTCAACCCACGAGGGACAGAGGCCATCCAGGTGTGACAAAGGGATGTCACACATCCCCACATTTTGGCAAATGGCAGCACATGCACGTTTGCATTAATACAAACAAACAGAAAAGGGGGGGAACCACGCCCCACAGTTGCACAGCAATTGCTATCCTATAAGTGCAAAAACTAACTAACTCTTTCAGAATTTTTATCTCCCAAACAAGTCTCTTCCCCATGCAGGTCCCAGAGGCCAGAGTCAGACCCGGATGATTGCAAAGAGCGGCACCAGTCACTGTCCTGGATGTCATCAGCTGTCCGTCTTCCTTTATGACTTACATCTCCAAAAACATTTCTATGAACATTTTTGCATACTCAGTGCTACTTCTGAGGACCATGCTTTCCCCCAAAACAAGACTTTTCCAAGCTCAAGTTTCACATGAAACCCCACCAAGAAGAGAAGCCTCATCCTTCGAAAAGCTGCTGAATGTCTTTTATTGCTATTGTTATCTGTAGTTGCTATTATTTATACATGCCTTGTACAATGCTCCAGTTGGGATTTGCAAGGGACACTTGAATTTCTGTATGTTGCTAATAACGGCCAGCTTCCACCAAAGGAAGCCAGACCGGCCCATGTTTTGCACCGGCCCATTGCTTGGAAAGATTGAGCACCCGGTAGCCGGTAATCCCCAGTTTATCTTCACACCTCCCCATAGGTGTTAGAAAAGACATTTGCACAATGCCAGAAGCTGCAGAGATAGCTTAGAATCAACCCAGGTCACAGTATCAATGACACATCTCATTATCTTGCCTTGCTACAGAAAGCAGTCTGAATTCAGACCCACAGCTCTGAAAAACCAGGCTGTAGTCAGTATATTCAGCGTGTCAGGCTTAGCCATAGGCAACGCTCGGAGAATTGGTCAATTGGCTTGCGGATTAGCAAAAGCCATCAACCACACCTCCTCAGCAATAGCGCTGCTCAACCAGGAGCAGGCAGAGCTTCGCCATGCCATACTTGATAATCAAGCAGCTATCGATTATCCCCTATTGTTACATCATATGGGCTGCAAGTCTGTCCACAGCATGTGTTGCTTAAATCTCGCAGACAATACCCACAAAGCACAGAGTCAGCTCACTGATCTCCACACCATAGTCCAGGGCATCACAGAAGGGTCTGCATGGGGAACTTGGTGGAGTTCATTGTGGAACTGGATGTGGTCGTGGATTCCGTGGGGGTGGCTTCAAACAGTACTCAAAGTGGTCGTGGGGGTGATTATACTAGGCATCGCACTCTGCTGCTTTGCACAATGTATTCCCTCACTGATATCAAGGTACCGCCCCGAGAAGGAACCCCGAAGCGTAATTCCCGCTCAGCTGCTGATGCCCCTCCTATGCAGAGTTGTCGGTCAGGTCCTTAAATAAAACAGAAAGGGGAAATGTGGTCTCCCCATGCCCCAATGGCATGGAACGGCCCGCGCAGAGGCCACTTCGGGAGAACGCTCCCTGAGCCGTGGGCTCTGCAGGCAGAGAAATTAATGGGGGTGGATAAATGATAGGGTTTGATTCACCCAATTCCTTGACCTGAACAGCGGCTCTGCTGAGAGAGCAAATCTCTAACCTCTGTTACGTATTAGGCAATTACTCACTCTGAGTTAAGCTTAATCTCTGGTGCAAATAGAAGCCATATTTACCCTAGCCTAAGCCTCAGACAATGGTCAGTGTTTGTCTTAGTTAATTAACTTCCCCAAGAGAGGTTCTCAATTAACCCGGGTAAATGGGTGATGTAATTTTCTGTCATATGACCATTCTACCATGCGCAGCCTTGGACATAATATATACTGATGATTTTCCCTCAATAAATCACTGGTCTTCTCTCCATCTTGCCTCGTGTCGTTCCTTTGACCAGTCTCCTCCGGGATCCTAAGGGCCTCCTCACGGCCCCAATTCCTACAATTCCCCTCTCCTATGAAATGGAGACTGGCAGCTTAACAGCTGGCAGGTGACACTGGCAGAGATAAGTTCTTTTTTTTAAAAAAAAGAAAGAAAGAAAACTCTATATGAAACCAGAGGAGAAGGGGGCAATTTGGAGGCTAATTGGCAGTGGTGAATGCAGAGTTTAGAAGAAAACCATTCTCGCAAGATTTTGCAAAGGATATACAAAATAACACAAGCACCACATAACTTTAACTCATTTTTTTTTAAAAAAAATTAATTGGAAACTCAATTCCTTTCACTGTCAAGACACACCTTTTGAAAGAGACCTGAGAGAACTAATCAAGAGAATGACCCTTGACATCCTCTGAATGGGTATGAGCCTCACGTCCGGCTCAGATAAAGGAAGCTTTATGGCAAGAACAAACATTCTTGAGGGTACACAAGAGCAAAACAAAATTAAAAGATGGAGGAGCTAGCTCACTGGACAAGGAACACCAGTAAAGGAGGATATAGCTGAAGATCTCAACATCCCCTACATCACTTGGAGAACCCTGAATAGAATGAGGGTCAGATGTAAGATTAACATGCTCAAGTGGGAGCTGCTGATAGACAATAACACTCTGTGTGAATGTTGAGAGATACAGAATCCAGTTCATTTACTGGTCTGCTGATTACTGCCAGAAACATGCACTGATGAGGACTTGGGTTTGAGCAACAACAAAGCCAAGAAAGTGGCTTCATTTTGGCAGTCCAGGGTTTGTTTGGGGCACGAAAGAAGAAGAATAGAGACCCTTGAATATTGCCTCAAGAGCCAGCTTCACCATGAAGCAGAGTGAGGCAACTGTCTTAGATACCAATGAGAGGTGGCAGCAGCTCTCCAGCCATTCCTCCTGACCCTCCAAAGTACTACCTATTCTATCAATTTCAGGAGAATGACTGCCCCATGGCTTCTCCTGCATCCCTAAAGGAGCCCACCACTCTCTGCAGTGAATGACTCTATCCCATTGCCAACACTGAAGTCAGATTCAGCGGTCAATCCAGTCAGCTACTCTATGGGGGAAGGCAAGGCAGTATCTCATATCTTCAATTGATCCTCTCTCTCTCATACCCACGACCTACCTTTTTAAGAGTCCAGATTACCATTGGCATAGAGACAACAGGGTGAACAAATAACATAATGACCTAGCACTCAGGAAAGGTATTTTTGCCAGATCTACGTGGCTTCAGAGATAAGAACAAACAAATCGCAAGTGCAAAAAAGTGATTAGAGAACGTGATATAAAGTAGTATGTATTTATTTCAGAAAAGAATTTAATACGATATTTTCTGATATTTTAAGGGAAGCCATAAATTGGATTGGGGTTCAATGAAGCACAAAACTATAGTTCCAGAGCACACCACCCCCAAGAGCTAATCTGGAGAAGGAAGGCAAATATAAACAGAGATAATGCCTCCTTATGTCTCATTTATTCCTAAAGCAATATAGCCCACATTTCTAGTCCACACAAATCTAGCTAACACATTAAAGAAATATATAATAGTGAATTCCAGAAGAAAGTTGCAAATTCATGTGAAGACAGAGCATAGCGGAGTTAAATTTTGCACACCTAGCTTCACTCTAGTTTATGTTGGCAGGGCTGTGTGTGTGTGTGTGTGTGTGTGTGTGTATGCACATCAGCAAAGATCCATTAATAATAATAATAATGCTGCTGCTGCTGCTGCTGCTGCTGCTGCTGCTGCTGCTGCTGCTGCTGCTGCTGCTGCTGCTGCTGCTGCTGCTGCTGCTGCAACAACTTCATTTCCTCTGCCCCTCTGTGGATGAGCAAAAGTCTTTAATTAATAGCAGTAGGAACTGAGGAGTTGCTTGATGTCAATATACCATGTGGATACCCACCCCAATCTTAGCAACCCTGTTTACAACAAAGCCAGCTCCTATCAGTGTACATAGGCCATGAGTTTCTCCAGAATGAATACAAAGCTGAACATATGCATAGAGGCATCGATGGTTGAGTACAATGATTTCCTGCCTGGAAACTTGAAGTATTTTACTGTAATGATTGATAAGTTCCCAAATATGGTTCTTGCCAAAGTGGACATTTTGGGAATTAAAAATTTCCTGAGATTTTTATTCTTTGTTGGCTATGGTCAGGGCTGGGCCACTACAAAGGAGAAAATTGCTTCCGCTGTGTTAGGAACATGCTCAGGGGAAAGAGAAATGAAGAATAATATTAAACCTTTTTCATTTTCCTAACTTAAAAATACTTCCAGTTGGTTCCAGCTCAGGAAAAAAAATATCCACATTTCTTTTAGTTAGTGAGTTTGCCCATGCAAATATTTAGCATCATTTACTTAATATCAAATGTCCATTCATGTCTGTGATTTACGAATAGAACTTTTTATTCCTAAACTACTGTCATGATTGTTGGTTAATTCTCTTGCCAGGAAGTAGTCAGGATATGCGTTCTGAATTAACTCCTGGTCTGAGGAAATATTTTTCATGCCCATAAATATGCAGGCTTCAGGGGAGGCAGCTGCTATGTTTCTGCCCTGCAGTAATTCTCATGGCATGGCACTGATGTTCAAGCAAGATCTAAATTATTATACCAGCCATTCAGTTAGCCAGATCTTTTTACTGCAAACTTCTAAAAATAATATTCCATAAAAATAATTACTAAAGATCAAGCTTATATTTTCATGTCAATTCATATAACTAAGATTAAGGTTGTATCAAATTATACACTATATGTTTAGCTTCTTTCTTTACTGGAGAGATTGCATTCAGTTACTGTTGTGTTCTAATGGTTTTACCTTCCACATGGATTACAATGTATCTGAGCCAATGTAACCTTGCCTATAGCAACAATGTAACCTTCAGCTGGATCATATAAACCCTGTAATAGGACGCGAGCTAATGACCACCAGCTGGCAGCAGCGAGCGTCCAAGCTCTCTTGGTCCGAACTCATCAAAGGCAACAGCGCGGGAAGCTTTCCCGCCACCACCTACACCTGGACAAGAAGGGCGTGACCCGCAATGACGTCACGCAGACAGTAGCCAATGGGCTACCATGGCACCACGTTCAAATGTATTCCTACTGTATATAAAGAGCTATCGATCCGCCATTACCTCATGTTCCCTCTGTCCACTATGCAATAAACCTGAGTTAACCCAGCCCGAGGCTGTGTCCTGTGTCTTAGTTTCATACACTAAATTGGCGACGAGGATGGGATAATGGATCCCCAAGGAGCAGCCAGGGCACAGAGCGGGTTCAACATCACCAAACCGCAAGACTGGGAGTTGTTTGAGATGGACTTCCATGCGGCGCTGGTGGAACTCAAAGTCAAGGAAGACGATGAGGAGAGGAAGAGGGCCATCCTCACCCGCATGCTTGGGATGGAAACCAAGCGGACGCTGGTGGGCATCATCGCTCCGAAGAAGGTGAGCGAATTTAAGGCGGACGACATCATGAAGCTGCTACGGGAGCGCTTCCAACCCTCGAGGGCGATGTTTCCCGCTCGGAGCGCGTTTTGGAGGCGAGTCCAAGCGCCGGACGAGTCGGTCGAGGCATTCGTGGCCGCCATGAGGGTAGCCGCCGCCCCCTGCAAATGGGGCAACATCCTAGAAATGGCCCTCAGGGACGGCGTGCTGTGTGGCCTGAAAGACAAGGAGGTGCAGCGCGGCTTGATGAATAAGGAGCCGCCACCCACGCTGGCAGAGGTCGTCGAGGCCGCAGAAGCCGCAGAGTCCACAAATGCTGGAGTGGACGAGATGCACCAGTGGCGTGAGTGGCGTCCCAGGGCCGGCAAAGCGGAAAAATCGGTGCACGCAACTCAACGGGCCTCAAAGTCGTCCTCAGATGGCAGCGACGGCGAGGAGGTCCAGAAGGTCCGAAAAGGGGGGCGCCGCTGCGATGGTTGCGGAGCGGCCCATGAGCGTGCAAGGTGCCCATTTAGAAAGGCCGAATGCTACACCTGCGGCCGTCGGGGGCACATCGCCAAGGCATGCAGAAAACGGAAGGAGGGCCGGAGGCAGTCACCGGACCGTTCGACCAGGCCGGACCGTTCAGCGAGGCCCAAAGATGGCGTCCAGACCACGAGGAGGCAGGACGGCGTGGGCCGCGTCTCGGACAGCAGCGAGGACGACGTCCCAGTGCTCAGCGTGTCCGCGGAGCAGTCCCATTATTTCGTTGAGGTACTAGTACAAGGGGCCCCCATCAGGATGGAAATTGACTCGGGGTCCTCCTATTCCATAATTCCCCAGAAAGAGTTCTTGAAAATCGACCCCCACGTGCGGCCCAAACTTAAAACATTGAGGTCCACGCTACGAGATGTACAGGGGAACAGCATTCCGGTGTTGGGGGTCGGGAAATTTCGGGTTGAGTTTAAGAGACACTCTGCGGAACTGCCCCTAGTTGTCCTCAAGGGGGGAAATTGTAGCCTCCTAGGGACACAGTGGTTCCAACCCTTAGGCCTGTTCATAGGGGGAGTACATTCAGTGGGGGTGGACCCAATTCAAGCGGTGTGCGATGCGCATCCCGCCGTTTTTAAAAAAGGACTTGGAAAATTCAAGGGACCCCCTGTAGCCTTCGACCTAGACCCGGAGGTTCGCCCAATAAGACTCAAACCGCGCAGGGTGCCCTTCGCACTAAAGGACAAAATAGAGGCGGAACTGGACAAATTGGTGGGCCAGGGGATTCTTATTCCTGTTGATTCCGCGGAGTGGGAAACTCCAATTGTAACAGCTCTGAAGGCTAACGGGGAGGTGCGCATTTGCGCTGATTATAAGTGTACAATTAACAAGGCGATCCGCCCTAATGCATACCCGGTGCCGGTGGTCAGCCACCTTCTGGCCAGGCTTAATGGGGGAAAGTGTTTCGCTAAGCTCGATCTGGCACAAGCCTATCAGCAGCTCCCCGTAACTCCCGCCACGGCCGCGGCACAAACGATAGTCACACATAAAGGAGCGTTCCAGGTGTCGCGGTTACAGTTCGGCGTGAACTCGGCACCTGGCCTTTTTCAGTCGCTTGTGGAACGCCTCCTGAAGGGGCTGGAGGGGGTGTTGCCTTATTTTGATGACGTATTGATAACAGGGGGGAGTGAGGCCGAACTGGCAAAGAGATTGGACAAAGTACTAACTGTGTTCGAGAAAGCGGGGCTGAGACTGAGGAAGGACAAATGTGTCTTTTTCGAAACCGAGGTCGAGTTCTTAGGGTTCCGGATCACACCCGAGGGTATCAAGCCATCCAAATCCAAAGTAGCAGCCATCAAAAAGGCCCCTCGCCCCACATCCAAAACCGAGCTACAGTCATTCCTGGGGCTCCTAAATTTTTACCATACATTCCTTCCGCGGAAGGCGTCCGTGGCCGAACCGCTTCATCGGTTGCTTAAAAAGGAGGAAACTTGGATGTGGGGTGACGAGCACGAGAGGGCGTTCAAGGAACTAAAGCAACTCTTGACCTCTGACGCAATTCTAACGCATTTCGACCCCAAACGGCCGGTGGTCCTAGTCTGTGATGCATCACCGGTGGGGGTGGGAGCGGTGCTTTGCCACGTGTTGGATGACGGAAGGGAGGCCCCGGTTGCGTTTTATTCAAGGTCCCTGTCCCAGGCAGAGCGAAATTACGCACAAACCGACAGGGAGGCATTAGCAATAGTAGCGGGGACCAAAAAGTTTCACGATTTTCTGTATGGCCGCCCGTTCAAAATCGTGACGGATCACAAGCCCCTGTTAGGGATTTTCACGGCAAACAAGCCCACCCCGCAGATCCTATCCCCGAGAATGCTGCGATGGGCCATTTTTCTCAACGCATACCAACACGAGTTGGAGTACCGGCCCGGAAAAGAGATTAGCCACGCTGATGCACTTTCGAGATCCCCTTTGCCCTTGTCGGACGACCAAAAGGCTAGAGTAGGAAGAGACCGCCAGGTGTTGCTAATTGAGGTCTTAGATGCACCCCCAATAGTACCAGCCGATATTGCTAGGGCGACAGGCAAGGACAGAACGCTGGAGAAAGTCAGCTCATGGGTACAGAAGGGGTGGCCGGCATCGTCCCCAAGCGCGGAATTCGACCCATTCTTTCGGAAAAAACTAGAGTTGTCCCTAGAAAGGGGGTGCCTGTTGTGGGGCCAACGGGTGGTGGTTCCTACAGCCATGCGGCCGAGGGTGCTCAAACTGCTGCACGTCAGCCACCCGGGCATCGTTCGTTCGAAAGCGCTGGCTCGCAGTTACTTTTGGTGGCCACAGCTGGACGCGGACATTGAGCACATGGTCGGCACTTGTGAGGCATGCCAGGGATCCCGACCAGAGGCGGCCCGCCTCCCGCATAGGGAGTGGGACACAGCAAGGGGGCCGTGGTCCAGAGTACATGTAGATTTCGCTGGCCCATTCCGAGGAACCATGTTTCTCCTGGTGGTGGATGCGTTCTCCAAGTGGCTGGAGGTTATCCCAGTAAAGAGCACGTCCTCCGCCACGACAATTAGCCAGCTACGGAGAGTCTTTTCCACGTTCGGTTTACCCGACACTTTAGTCAGCGATAACGCGAGTTGCTTCACCTCCTCGGAGTTCGGGGCATTCATGGAGGCAAACGCCATTCGGCATGTCACATCCGCGCCGTTTCACCCGGCCACGAATGGCCAAGTGGAACGGTTGGTGCGTACAACAAAGGATGCGCTGCGGCGCATGGGCCCGGGGGACCTAAATCACCAAGTATGTCAGTTCTTGTTAGCGTATAGGGTGACCCCCTTAGCGTCGGGTTACTCGCCGGCAGAGCTCTTGATGCGGCGAAAACTGACCACGCTCCTGTCCAGGCTGGACCCGACGAGAGTCGAGGATAAAGGAAAAAACATAGGATTGGCAGTCTCGAAAGGGTTCGCCGCCGGCGACCTTGTTTACTGCAGGAACTATGCAAGCGCAGGGCCAGCCTGGGTGCCAGGAACGATAATAGAACAAACAGGGCCAGTGTCATATCGGGTGGAAACGAGCACCGGTCTCCTCTGGAGGAGACACGCGGACCAACTGAGGCGCCGAGTGAGTGAAGGGCCGGTCAGTGGGGCTCAGCAACAGGATTCAGCGATAGGGTTCTCCCCCACCCGTTTAGCCCAAGGGGGAGAATATGAGGGACATCAGTCCGAAACCGGGGGGGAAAGCAGTGATCCCGACTCATATCCTTTTGATACCCCAGTTCTATCGGAGCCCGGGGGGAGGGAAAAGGAATGTGCGGCCGCCGCCGCGTCCCCCGAATGTGATTTTGATTTTGATTTTGCGAGCCGGGGGGGTTTTCAGGAGTGTTCCCCCACCCATCCAAGCGAGAAGAGGGGTTTTTCGTTAGCCCCCAGTGCCCCCGGTTCTTCCCCGAGAAAGAGCACACCTCCCAACAACGCCGCGGAGCCGCGGCAAGTCACTAACGAGTCTCCCTCTCCAATTACAGGGCAGGAAACCAGGGGACAAAGAGAAGGTAGCAAACCCGGGGAAAGGCAGCCCGCATCGAGACCCCAGCGTGTTCGAAATAAGCCATCTTGGCTGAGAGACTTTGTCTCCTAAGGGGGGGGAGTGTGTTTAAGTGTGGGCTCGAGACATTGTCTTGTCCTAGGGGGGAGGGGTGTTGTGTTCTAATGGTTTTACCTTCCACATGGATTACAATGTATCTGAGCCAATGTAACCTTGCCTATAGCAACAATGTAACCTTCAGCTGGATCATATAAACCCTGTAATAGGACGCGAGCTAATGACCACCAGCTGGCAGCAGCGAGCGTCCAAGCTCTCTTGGTCCGAACTCATCAAAGGCAACAGCGCGGGAAGCTTTCCCGCCACCACCTACACCTGGACAAGAAGGGCGTGACCCGCAATGACGTCACGCAGACAGTAGCCAATGGGCTACCATGGCACCACGTTCAAATGTATTCCTACTGTATATAAAGAGCTATCGATCCGCCATTACCTCATGTTCCCTCTGTCCACTATGCAATAAACCTGAGTTAACCCAGCCCGAGGCTGTGTCCTGTGTCTTAGTTTCATACACTAAAGTTACCTACATAATTGTTCCAGCACGGTTTCTCTTTTGGACTATTCAAAATACACATTAAAGCTTGAAAAACTTACAATTTATGGACCATTCCTTGAAGGATTATTCCATCCAACCATACACCCTACCCCCCAAAAAGTAACATTTTCTAAACTCCTCTGAAACCAGTGTATCTGGCAGTCAGCCAGTCTCTCAAAATTCAGTTTTTAATTTGAAAAAACAACTGGCAGCTCATATAAGCTTTTTCGAGCAAGAATCAAACTGAAATGCTGCTAGAGTTCCTAATGTACAAAACATTATTCAACTTGTCTGCATAGAAATGATGGTCTCTGAAGCATCAAGACAACACAGTGAGGTGACCAAGATCACAAGAAGACATGACTACAATTGGTGATGAAAGCATAGGAGTGCGGGAACTCAACCATACATCAGTTTTGGCCCTGAGCATCTCTGCAGTAGAGTATGCGGTTCCAGTATGGAGCGCATCCACACATGCAAAACAAGTTGACATTGCTGTTAATGAAATCATTCACATAGTGACAGGATACCACAAGCCTTCAACAGTTGATAAAATATATGCTTTTATTGGTATCGCTCCACCTAAGATCAGGATAAAAGTAGCAGCAGACACAGAGAGAACTAAGCAAGAGACTGAGAGACTGACCTTCGACACCCTCTGAATGGATATGAGTCTCAAACCCATTGGCTCAGATCCAGAAAGAGCTTTATGGCAAGAACAAACATTCTTGAGGTACACAAGAGCAAAACCAAATTAAAAGATGGAGGAACGAGTTCATTGGGCAAGGAGCATCAGCAAAGGAGGATATAGCTGAGGAACTCAACTTCCCCTACGTCACTTGGAGGACCCTGAATAGGTTGAGGATTCGAGTCCCTAAATGTAAGACCAACATGCTCAAGTGGGAGCTGCTGGCTTCATTTTGGCATTCCAGGGTTTCATCAGGATGCGGCGGCGGTGGCGGCTCCAACTTTTGCCTCCAACGTTTCATGCTTCATAGGTCAGACTGCAGCAGCAGCAGCATGGTTATTAGATACAATATCCCAAGATGGCTGTTTTGAACTCCTAGCTGCCTGTACAGCCCAGGAGAAACAAAAATGCAGTGGAAATTATGGGAAACATAGAGGTTGGTAAATAGCTAGCAATGTGGTAACTGGTGGTAAAATTGGAGGCATAGGGTTGGTAAACAAGCCTGGTTCAACAAATTAGGCCCACATAGAAACTAGGCCCACCCAGATTCCTATTTTTGCTGTGCAACATGGATGAAACTGTGAAAGAATGCAAGCCGACCAATATGAGACTGGAGGTTTCATTCTCCTCCTCTGAGTCTTGAAATAGTTCTGCTTTTGGTTTAGATTACTGTTTAAATCTTTTCTAATGTTCTGTTTTTTTATGCCACCTTGGAGGGCCTTGTTTAGGGCAAAAGTGTTTCATAATTTTAAAAAATAACTAAACATTTTTTCTGACATAAAACAGTTATGCAAGGCTGAATTGGAACTTTGCGGTAGGGGGGGAGACAACTTTAGATAGCTCATTGGGCCATTCTCCATTAATAGGCATAACTGCATACCTAACAACCCTCTTCTTTTAAAAGAAGAAGTGGTTGGATGTACTTTAATTTTTTTTAAAAAAATGTGAGGGTTTTATGTTTTCTAGAAACTACATGCTTTGGTTTAAAGCAAAACCACACTTTCAAAAGATTTTCCATGGTTTAGCTGGGGGGAAATCCTTCAATTGGTGTTGGAATGTAGGAATGGCTGGCCTCAAGGAAGACACACGAGACAATCGTGCAGTGAAGTCCAACCCCGAACGAAGTCGGGGATCCTTATTTATTACCCTGCCTTGGGCTGATATGTGCGTAGGATGCGCGTGACCCCCTAATACAGAAGGCTTGCATACATGGCATTTCCCGGTGGTCAGGACAATACCTGCTCTTGGACATTGCCCTGTGGTTAATGGACAGCCTGCAACTAATTAAGGTTTGGGCTGGCGAAACCCATTGTTCCTGCCCTATCTCGGAGTCTTATGTGTATTGACTCCGGGTGCCTAGCTTTGTCCGCTGTCTGGCTTGGCTTGTTTGCCCAGCTTAATCTGTAGCCAGCAGCTAAGGATTGTGTATTTCTACTGGAGTCATCATCTTGGTTTTTACCCCGTTTCTACTGTAGCCATCAGCCAAGGCTTTATGATTCACCCCCCCCCCCCAAACTAGCTAACTAGCCCACACCCCAATTGCCTTTCCTGCCATGCTCAGTTAATCCCCGGATCTGTTGAATGCCGAGCGAACCCCTGGGGAAAGGTTTGGCCAATTATTCCCATGGGCAACCCACAAAATGGGGTAGATTGAATGTCATCCACCAGTTGCCTAATGCCTGTCCCGGAAACATGGAAATATAAGCCTGTACAAGGCTGTCACATCATCTGTGCTGCCTCATACTAAGCCCCTCATTGGTGTAGGACAGTGATGGCGAACCTTTTAGAGACCGGGTGCCCAAACTGCAACCCAAAACCCACTTATTTATCGCAAAGTGCCAATACAGCAACACGGGAGGAAGGAAACTGTCCCTTTGGGGTTGCTGGGCAGAGGGGTGGGGTGAAATCTATGCTGGGGTAGGGAAGAAGCACTACCATTGGGCTGCTGGGCAGAGGGGCAGGACAAACTCTGTGCTGGGGTGACAGCATGGGTGCCCACAGAGAGGGCTCTGAGTGCCACCTCTGGCATGCATGCCATAGGTTCGCCACCAGTGATGCATTACAGCAGGTTCTGTCAGGTTCTGCAGAACCAGTAGGGAAATTCCCCCAGGCCATGCCCACTTGGTTGGCCATGCCCACCTCCATAGCCCATAATGCAGGATGTTTGGCCCCACCCACAGATTTGGCCCTGCCCACAGATTTGACCAGCCCACAGAGTAGGTAGTAAATTTTTTTTGCAGTGCATCACTGTTCACCACCAATGGTGTAGGAGACCACAACCCTCTCTCCTATGCCTCCAACTTTACCTGCTTCATAGGTCAGACTGAAAAGGCACGGGAAATCTGGGAAGACAGGGCTGAGAATGGGGGGAGGATTTAACATCCACCAGGGCAGACAGGAGGGGCTCAGTGGTGGTCCCGTCTGCAAAAGAAGTCCATCTCACCCGGGCCAGGAGGAGAGCCTTCTCCGTGTCTGCCCCAGCCCTGTGGATACTCCTATCACCAGAACTTCGACTCCAGTAGGATCTGTTAGCCTTCAGGAAATTGTTAAAGACCTAGCTATGCCAGCGGGTGTGGGGCATGCTTGAGTCCACCATGCAAGCCCGCTGGCTCATATAGTCTGTCTGAGGGATCCTGTGTACTGCTTTTTTGTTTTATTTTGTTTGCTGTTTTTATTATGAGGGTGGGAGGGTAGGGGTAGCTTTTTAATGTTGAACTGTTTAGATGTAGGTTTTAGGGTTTTTTAACATTGTTTTTAGTGGGGGTTGAGTGTTTTTAGCCAATTTTGTTTTAATTTGTGTTACTGTTTTTTGTATTGTATTACATGTTGTTAGCTGGCCTGAGTGGTGTTCCCACCAGGAGGGTGGGATATAAATTGATAAACAAACAAACAAACAAACATCCTTTTCCTTTGTTAATTGATAGATTGGCTGACAAACAGGTATGTTTGAATTTTTTTGAGATAGTAGCTGTTATGTATGTATGCATGTTCATTATACTGTAAGGCAAGATTGTAACCACTCCAGATACAAACGATATCAGCTATGAAGAAAGACCTGCATTCAGCAGCTGAAGCAAGACCTGCATTCAGCAGCTGAAGAAAGACCTGCATTCAGCAGCTGAAGCAAGACCTGCATTCAGCAGCTGAAGAAAGACCTGCATTCAGCAGCTGAAGCAAGACCTGCATTCAGCAGCTGAAGAAAGAGGCGTGCCTGGGCGAGGCCACGCCGGTAGCAACCAATCAGCTGCCGTGCTACAAGATTCAAATGTAGAGAGCTACTGTATATATTGAGATGTATCACCGCCATTCCTCATGCTTCACTGGAACCTCATGCAATGCAATAAACCTGTGTTAAACCAACCTTTCGGTTGTCCGGTTGTCTTTGGTCCCATACACTAAATTGGCGACGAAGGTGGGATATGGCTGCCCACGGGACCAAGACATGCGCCGGCTACGAGATCAAGAAGCAGGGAGACTTGGAGCTGTTTGAGATAGACTTCAACGCAGCGCTGGTGGAGCTCGAAGTCTCCGATGAGGCCAAAAAGAGGGCCATTTTCGTCCGCATGCTCGGACACGAGACCAAGAGGACCTTGGTGGACCTGATCGCCCCGAGGAAGGTGGGCGACTTCAAAGCTTCAGAGCTCCTGGCGGCGTTGCGCGCCCATCTCCGGCCGGCAATAGCGATGTTCCCCGCTCGGAGCGCGTTCTGGAGGCGAGTCCAGGCACCCGGAGAATCGGTCGATGAGTTCGCCGCGGCCCTGCGGTTGGCCGCCGGCCCTTGCAAGTGGGAACTCCCCGACGTCACCCTCCGGGACTGCCTGCTCTGCGGTCTGAGGGACACAGAGACTCAGCGCGCGCTGATGAAAAGGGAGCCGCCTCCCACGTGGCAACAAGTCCTCGACGCGGCACAGGCCACAGAGGCCACGTCGGCCGGGGTGCACGAACTTCAGGACTGGCGCCCGAAGACCGCCAAGGCAGAGAGTTCGGTGCGCGCGGCCCGGCGGACTTCGAACTCGTCTTCTGCAGAGAGCAGCGACGACGAGGACGTCCGGAGGGTCCAGAGAGAGGGCCGGCGCTGCGATGGCTGCGGCGCCGCCCACGCCCGCACCAAATGCCCATTCCGCAAGGCCGAGTGCCACAACTGCGGCCGGCGCGGGCACATCGCCAAGGTCTGCCGGAAACGACGCGAGGCCACCCGGAGTTCTCCAGACCGCTCGGCGAGGCAGGACCGCACCACGAGGCAGGACCGCACCACGAGGCCGAAGGACGGCACACGGACCACGAGGACGCGGGTCGGAGTAGGACGAGTCTCCGACGACAGCGAGGACGACGCGCCGGTTTGCAGCGTTTCCACGGAGCACCCCCGTTACTTCGTTGAGGTAGTAATACAAGGGGCCCCTGTTAGGATGGAGGTGGATTCGGGTTCCTCATACTCCATTATTTCCCAGGGGGAGTTCATGAAAATCGCCCCCCGCGTGCGGCCCAAGCTCAAGGCGTTGAGGGCCACGCTGAAGGACGTGCAGGGGAACCGCATCCCAGTGTTGGGGGTTGGGAAGTTCCAGGTCCAGTTCAAAAAGTACACCGCAACGCTTCCCTTAGTCGTCCTCAAGGGGGGTAAATGCAGCCTCCTCGGGACTCAATGGTTCCAGCCCCTGGGGTTGTTCATTGGGGGGGTGCACGCCGTGGGAGCACACGCCGCCGGGACTGATCCAATACAGAGCGTGTGCGACGCGCACCCCGAGGTTTTTAAAAAGGGGCTAGGAAAATTCAAGGGCCCCCCAGTGACTTTCGACCTGGACCCTGGAGTGCGTCCAATCAGACTTAAACCGCGCAGAGTGCCTTTCGCACTAAAGGACAAAATTGAGGCGGAATTGGACAAATTAGTGGGCCAGGGGATTCTTGTTCCTGTTGATTCTGCGGAGTGGGAAACTCCAATTGTAACAGCGCTCAAGGCCAACGGGGAAGTCCGAATATGCGCTGATTACAAGTGCACCATCAATAAGGCGATCCGCCCTAATGCGTATCCGGTGCCGGTAGTCAGCCACTTATTGGCCAGGTTCACGGGGGGAGGTGTTTCGCCAAACTCGACCTGGCCCAAGCCTACCAGCAACTCCCGGTGACCCCCGCCGCAGCTGCTGCACAAACCATAGTCACCCACAAAGGGGCGTTCCAGGTTTCGCGCCTCCAATTCGGCGTGAATTCGGCGCCCGGGATTTTCCAGTCATTGGTGGAACGCCTCCTGAAGGGGTTGGAGGGGGTGTTACCCTATTTTGATGACGTATTAATTACAGGGGGGAGCCGGGCCGAATTAGCAACAAGGTTGGGAAGGGTCCTGACAATATTCGAAAAGGCGGGGTTGAGGTTGCGGAAAGACAAATGCGTCTTCTTCGCTACAGAGGTTGAGTTCCTAGGGTTCCGTGTTACTCCCGAGGGAATTAGGCCAGCCCAATCCAAGGTAGCCGCCATCAAAAAGGCCCCTCGCCCCACCTCCAAGCCCGAGTTGCAGTCGTTCCTCGGACTGCTCAACTTCTACCACTCCTTCCTCCCGCGGAAGGCAGCCGTGGCAGAACCGCTACACAAATTGTTAAAAAAGGACGAGGCATGGAAGTGGGGCGACGTCCAGGAAAAGGCTTTCAATGACCTGAAGCGACTCCTGGCATCAGATGCTGTACTGACCCACTTCAATCCCAAACGCCCGGTGGTCCTGATATGCGATGCATCCCCGGTGGGGGTGGGGGCGGTGCTTTGCCACGTGCTGGAGAACGGTAGGGAGGCCCCGATAGCTTTCTACTCTAGATCCCTGTCCCAAGCGGAGAGGAATTATGCTCAGACAGACAGAGAGGCGCTAGCAATAATTGCGGGGACCAAGAAATTTCATGATTTCGTGTACGGCCGCCCCTTCACCATAGTGACTGACCACAAGCCTTTGCTGGGCATCTTCACCGCAGACAAGCCCACACCCCAGATCCTGTCCCCGAGAATGCTCAGATGGGCCATTTTTCTCAACGCGTATCAGCACGCGTTGGTATACCGGCCCGGGAGGGAGATAAGCCATGCCGACGCTCTGTCGAGGTCCCCCATTCCCCGGGATTGCTGCCACGTGGGCGGAGTAGAGAGGGACCACCAGGTCTTAATGATAGAGGTCCTAGACTCCCCTCCAGTAGTACCGGCCGAAATCGCCAAAGCGACAGGCAAGGACAAAGCGCTGGCCACAGTTTGCTCCTGGGTGCAGAAAGGGTGGCCCGTGTCTTCCCCAGCAGCGGAATTCGACACATTCTTCAAAAAGAGATTAGAGTTGTCCCTGGAGAGGGGTTGCCTCTTGTGGGGACAGCGGGTAGTGATCCCCACGTCTCTCCGGCCGAGGGTGCTTAAACTGCTGCACGTCAGCCACCCGGGGATCGTACGCTCTAAGGCACTAGCCCGCAGTTACTTTTGGTGGCCCCAGTTAGACGCCGACATCGAACACATGGTCGGCACTTGTGAGGCGTGCCAAAGCTCAAGGCCAGAAGAGGCTCGCTCGCCACCTAGGGAATGGGACGCTGCGAGGGGACCCTGGTCCCGAGTTCACGTAGACTTTGCTGGCCCATTCAGGGGAACGCTTTTCCTCCTCGTGGTGGACGTGTTCTCTAAGTGGTTGGAGGTCATTCCAGTCTCGAGCACCTCCTCGACCACAACCATTAAACAGTTAAGGAGGGTCTTTTCCACGTTCGGTTTACCCGACACCCTCGTCAGCGATAACGCTAGCTGTTTCACGTCCGCCGAGTTCAGGGCATTCATGGAACGCAACGCCATTCGGCACGTCACCTCCGCCCCCTTTCACCCGGCCACCAATGGCCAAGTAGAGCGCCTCGTGCGCACCACGAAAGACGCGCTACTGCGCATGGGTCCCGGAGACCTCGACCTGAAATTGTGCCAATTCCTGCTGAGATACAGGGTCACCCCCTTAGCGTCAGGGTACTCCCCCGCAGAGCTGTTGATGCGCAGGAAGCTGGCCACGGGGATATCCAAGCTAGACCCCACGAGAGTAGAGGACAAGGGGCGGAACATAGGGGTGGAACCCACCAAGAGTTTCGGCATAGGCGCCCCAGTATACTGCAGGAATTACGCCAGCGCGGGGCCAGCCTGGGTGCCGGGCACCGTAGTAGACCAAACCGGCCCCGTCTCATACCGCGTAGAGACCAGTACAGGTTTCCTGTGGAGGCGACACGTGGACCAACTCAGGCGTAGGGTCCCCGGAGAGCAAGACGAGGATGAGGCCAGCATTGATTCAGCGTTAGGGTACTCCCCCACCCGTTTAGCCCAAGGGGGAGGAAAAGGGGAGCATGGGTCCCCACCAAGGGGGGAGGAAAGGGAATCGATCCACGGAAATCTTTTGCAGGAGTCCCTGCCAGAGAGGAGGAGCCCCGGGTTGCGGGAATCCCCGTCAGAAAGGAGGAGCCCCAACCACACTCATACCCCGCGGAAGCCGCGGAAGTCCCCCCGAGGCTCAGAGGCCCATAGAGGTTTAGACGTTGATTTACAGTACCAGGGGGAGTTAGCGGAGTGGTCCCCCACCCGTCCTAGCGAAAAGAGGGGTTTCAGTTCAGCCCCTGGTACCTCCAGTCCCAGTAGCCCCTGTGAGTTAGAATGCAATATAGCGCCCATGTTCCGGAGACCGACACCTCCAAGACCAGAGGCATCAGCGAGTCCGCCCACCACCACAGTCTTAAGGTCCCCCGAGCAGGGATCAGAAGGTAGCCATTCCCCAAGGGCGACCTCATCGGTGCCGCGGTTCACACTAGGAGGGTCCCCGGGGTCCGAGGGCAATAGGCAGGGATTTACCTCCCAACTGTTCATCCCATTCCCTTCCCCAAGCGCAAGGCAGGCACGGACGCCCCACAGAGCCACTAACGAATCCCCGTTTCCCGTTGCAGGACAAGCGCCCGCGGAGTCAGGGATCACAGGCTCTCCAGAATTAGGGCAGGTGCAAGCACGCCCCAAGCGAACGTGCGGCAAGCCACAATGGTTGCGGGACTTCGTCCCATCCTAGGGGGGAGGGATGTTATGTATGTATGCATGTTCATTATACTGTAAGGCAAGATTGTAACCACTCCAGATACAAACGATATCAGCTATGAAGAAAGACCTGCATTCAGCAGCTGAAGCAAGACCTGCATTCAGCAGCTGAAGAAAGACCTGCATTCAGCAGCTGAAGCAAGACCTGCATTCAGCAGCTGAAGAAAGACCTGCATTCAGCAGCTGAAGCAAGACCTGCATTCAGCAGCTGAAGAAAGAGGCGTGCCTGGGCGAGGCCACGCCGGTAGCAACCAATCAGCTGCCGTGCTACAAGATTCAAATGTAGAGAGCTACTGTATATATTGAGATGTATCACCGCCATTCCTCATGCTTCACTGGAACCTCATGCAATGCAATAAACCTGTGTTAAACCAACCTTTCGGTTGTCCGGTTGTCTTTGGTCCCATACACTAAAGTAGCCATGTTAGTCTGTGTTTCAAGCATATCAGAGGGTAAACAAAACAAAAAGATCAAAAATTTTGTGTCACTTTAAAGACTAACTGATGTACTGTATTTTTATGTTAGCTTTCGTGGATCAGATCCACTTCTTCCAGGGATCTTAAATGAGCATATATGAGTCTCCCCCCCCCTCATTTTATCCAAACAAAACCTTTCAGATTAAGAATGCAAGTACATTCAGAAATATTTTGCAATTTGCTCCACAAAGAGCATGTGTAATTTGAAGTGTCTTTCAGTGATGGAGTTCCTAAATGCAGGGCCACCATCGGAAATTTCTGGGCCCCATAGTGAGCAATCCTATTGGGGCCCCCCACATACATACACACATACACACCTTTCTCTCTCCTCGCATTGGGGTGGTGGCGGCAGCTGGAATACACAATTTCCCAAAAGAAATCGATGGGCAGTTGTATCCAACTTTAGAGTTCAATGCTCATCTCTGATTATAGCCAAAGAGTCAGTGGCCTTGACCCACAAAAGCTCACATTAAAATACAGCAGTTAGTCTTTAAACCTTGCTTGAAAGCCAGTTGTATCCAACTTTAGAGTTCAATGCTCATCTCTGATTACAGCCAAAGAGTCATACACACACACACACACTCCATTCCCCCCTACCCCACCCACAGAGAGAGAAAGAGGAAGAGAGCGAGACTCACCGGAAGTTGCAGCTCCGCCTCCTGACAGGAGCTCTGCTGCTCTGGAGCTGAAGCTGCTGCCAGGTGGCCTCCCTCCTCCCTGCACCAGGGAGGGGGAGGGGGAGCTGTCACTTTGCCCACCCATTGCCCTGCCACCGCTTGCCTTGCCCAGAGCAGCATGGCTAGGGGGAATTTGCCGGGGCGCGCACTTCTTTAGGCTCAGCTGTATTTCCTTTCTGTGACTGCGTGCGTCCTTTGGCAATGCTCCCACACACCTCACTTGCCTAGGGCCGAAGCCTGAAGGTTCCTGGAGGAAGCATCCCCGGTGTGCGCGGTCTCCTCCAGACCGAGCCTGGCACAGCACGCCTCGTGGTCAAGGCTTCAGCCCACGATGCACGCCGGTCCCGGTCTGGAAGAGACCGCGCACTGGGGCTGCTTCCTCCAGGAACCTTCGGGCTTCGCCCCTGAGCAAGTAAGGCATGTGGGAGCATTGCCGAAGGACGCACGCAGTCGCAGAAAGGAAGTACAGACACAGATGGATCCTAAAGCATGTGCCCCGGCATGTTCACCCTAGCCACACCCATGCTGCTCTGGGAGGAGGCGGAGCCCTCTGGCAGTGGCAGGGCATGCGCAGTGGTGCCACACATAAAAAAGTAAAAATAAAATAAAATAAATTTAAATGAATTTTTTTTTAAAAAAAATTACTTAGCGCCATCGGGCTCCTGCCAGCTCTGGGCCCGGGACGGCAGTCCTTCCTGTAGCCCCCCTGACAGTGGCCTTGTCTAAATGTAAGACCAACATGCTTAAGTGGGAGCTGCTGGAGGACAAAAACATGCAATGTGAATGTGGAGAGATACAGAGTCTAGCTCATCTACTGGTCTGCCAATTACTGCCAGAAACATGCACCGATGAGGACTTGGGTTTGAGGAACAACAAAGCGAAGAAAGTGGCTTCATTTTGGCAGTCCAGCTTGGCCATTTTTTTTGTTCTGATTCAGAGTTTTTCAGCCTGCCACTGGGGGCCTCTATCTTTTTAAAAGCCAGGATGATTCAAAGAGTGTTTTCACTAAGTGATCATTTGTTTTATTCTATTTGTGTTAGAGAGAAACTCTGGGTGGTGTTATGGTGATGTATTAAGCTGGGGATGATGTTTGGAACAGGGAGAATACCCACCCCACATGATCTTTCCACAACTTTCCAAAAGTATAAACTACTGAGTTTCACATTAGATCACCTTACTACTTCACTGGTAAATTACTTTAGTGCTAGATCACCTCTGCACAGAAAAGTAAGTAAGTAAGTACCGTATTTTCCGGCGTATAAGACGACTGGGCGTATAAGACGACTGGGCGTATAAGACGACCCCCAACTTTTCCAGTTAAAATATAGAGTTTGGAATATACTTGCCGTATAAGACTACCTCTCTTCCAATGCACACCAAATAAAAATTAACCCACACTCAACCCGAAGATGCGCAGCCCTCCAAGTCGAATGTGCAGGTTCTGGTGGAGAGCCAATCCACGCTCACATTCTCCTCCTCGAGGTACAGGAAGATGTGTGCAGCTTGCTTCGCCTTGCTTCATACTCCCCGCACAGAGCAGGGACTCGGCCGCGGCACCCCCCACCATATTAGCCGGACATATGAAGCAAGGGGAAACAAGCTGCAGTTAAGTACCTGTCCTATAAGACGACCCCCAACTTTGGCACAGATTTTTCGGGGTTAAAAAGTAGTCTTATACACCAGAAAATATAGTAAGCAAGCAAGCAACAACAACAACAACAACAACAACAACAACAATTTTAATTTGTACCCCACCCTACTCAGCACAAGGCCGACTCAGGGTGGCATTACAACATTTTAAAGAAACAATATACAATTAAAAAGAGAAAATAATAATAATAAACAATCAATATATGCAAAACACAGCATACCAAATACAATAAAAATCTATCAAAGCATTCCTATGGGAAACTTGTATAATGAAAATTTTCACAATACAAAAAAAATTCATGGAATGAATTTCATTATATGAGGTTTCACTGTAACTGTATGTAAAATATGGTAAGATGCATTACAAGTTCTGGAAGACTAAGATGTGTTTACTTGGTTCTGAAATGGCTAATGATGGTGTTATTTTTCACTTTCTTTTTGTGTCTCTATACAGCTGGTGCTGCTTAAAGTTGAGGCTTATTTAAGGGTTATCAGACAAAGACTTGGAGAGCCAGCCTTAAAGAACCAGTCTTCCCCTTTTCTATTCAAAGCAAGCAAGCAAGCAAGCAAGCAAGCAAGCTTAGGCAGAGATCACCAGGTGGGACTGTCAAAGGAAGGGGAGCTGAGGGTTGTGGGTATGTATCAAATTGCATCATATTGACAGTCAATATGTCCACTGGCATTGAAACAATCCAGGGTCTTCATGTGGTCATCTAAACTGTATACAACCATAAAAGAGACGGTGAATCAAGCCTCAGACTGTGCAGACTCACCCTGGTGTAACTCAGAAAATATAGCTTTCTAACCTGATGAGCTTGTAGCTTAAATTTCAGAAATAGAAAACTGGAAAGAAGGGAGGGAGAAACAAAAACAATAATATGGAAATGGGATGAAGAGCAGGGATAACAAAGCCTGTAGATAATAAAACCCAAATGTTTATATATTTTATTGGGGGAATATAGAGACAGTTGTGCCAGTCCCATATGTATAGCTCAGTAAGGGACCACACATGGTGAAACAAAGCTTGGACAAGTTACTATTTTAGACTACAAGTCACAGAACACCTCAGTGAGCACAGTAGGTGTGATTAATGTGTTTTATCTGCAGCTTCATGTCCCAGTCACCAATCTCATTTCATTATTTATTTCACATATGTCTGTCCAGTTTTTCCTGCTATGGTAACAGAGTAGACCATACTGCCAGTGACTCAACACTGAGTTTCAGGCAGCGGTCAACTAACCTGACAATCCTGAGAACTAACGGCCTTGGGTGGCAATGTCCACAGGGAAGGGTGATAGTCCCCGTGGATTAAATCCCACTTCTATCCATCTTGATGGAGGGCAGCAGCTTCATCAATACTGGCCTGAGCTGAGGAAGACTTTGCGTGCCAAAAGGGCTCAGGACTAGGAAGTGACTCTCAGAACTGGACCAGTGGTATGGGAGTCATCCTGC
The DNA here is from genome assembly GCA_035047305.1 of Bradypodion pumilum. NCBI lineage: Eukaryota > Metazoa > Chordata > Lepidosauria > Squamata > Chamaeleonidae > Bradypodion > Bradypodion pumilum. The sequence continues at coordinate 242,768,705 of JAWDJD010000003.1, read as the reverse complement.
GATGCAAAAGGATGGCAGGCCACTGCATTATATTTTCAGGACAGTCTTTATGGCTGATCACCATGATGATCACCAATATTCGGATTCAGATATGGCAGAAGAAATACAAGTACTATAGAAAAGTTTCTTATATTTTTCAGTCAAGTGATTTTTGAAGTGGAGAATTTTTTAAAAAAACACGAGAAAGTCTAATGTAAGGTTCACTTATTTTTGTAAGTCTCAGCAACAGCCACAATTACATGGTCAAACACCACAGGATTTGCTTTACTTATACAATAGATAAATTTAAATTATTTTTAGTGACTGGATGATGCAAAGGCTGATTTGAATTGGTTCAGCTCTTTTTGCTTCCAAAGTGGCTCCCCCTCCCATGTAGCGGGGGTGTGTGTACTTTTTTCAAGCTGGAATGATTTGAATGGGCTTCTTCTCATGTGGTTAATTGTGATATGTTATTTTGGAGACAGGACAGGGAATGTCTCTATGTGGTGTTTCAGTGACATAGGCCATTGGTGTATTGTACAGAAGAACATGCCTTCAAATTATTTCCCCTCTTCTGATTGTCTTCTGAATTTTTATTTTTTTATAAAAATTCTTAAATTCATGTGATTAGCACTAGATCACCATATCACCTTATTGCTGAGTCATATTTATTAATAAAAGAATTGGCACAGCCAGGACCAGAGGAAAGAAGGAACGAAAGGAAGCAATGTGCTGAAATGTCACTTGTACTATATCCAGTAAGAATTGTGAAATCCCAAGTCACTCCACAGTCTCTGTTTGAGCACTGACTGCAATTTCAAACATAATAAAGGCTGTGAATCAAATGTGATTTCAAAAGTCGTTGATCATAATAATTTCATGTCAGAAATTATTCTGGGTTGAAAGGATTTTTGTAGAAGAAACTTTGCTCAGGGAACACCCAAATGAGGCTCCTTTCATGTCCCCAAGAGCTGGGACAGAGACGGATGCTCAATCTGTCATGCAGTACCCAGGTGATGAACTGCCAACTTGCCAGCCTTCCAGCTAACAAGGCAAGCTTCTTAGCCACTGAGCCACCACAGCCCTTACTTAGTTATGATAAATCAAGGTGAATGTAGTAGTAGTAGTAGTAATAGTGGTGGTGGTGGCGGCGGCGGCGGCGGTGGCGGCATCAGTGGGAAAAAAACAAGAGAAATTAAAATAGCTCCAGTCAGCTACTTTGTCAGAGATAGCACAGGATTTCTCATACACCTCATTTCCTTCACCAAGCTGCTGATTGATTAGCATAATTGCCTCTTATGCAAAAAGACTGCATATACAGTTGGATGAAGGCCAAGGACTGTAATCCTGCATCCACTAAAGCTGCTTAAATCCTGTTATAGGTAATTTGCTGGGCTGCATTTTACAAATACATGCCCCATTTCTCCTTGCACGTACTTATTAACTAGACCTCAAACTGTTTTTATTGAGCAGCAAATATTTTGAGATAGCTGTCTATGAGTCATAGGTTTGAAATGCCAATTATGCCTAAGTAATCATGTTACCTAATGTGCAGTGAACTCTAAAATAATGGATGTGCTTGTTATTCAGTGCCTTGTTATCAGTACAAAAGACAACTGATTGCATTTCTGCTACAGTGGGTCGTGGGAGGCATGGTGAAAGTAATAAGGAAAAAACTTACATCCTGGCCTCAGAAGCTTTCTGAAAAAAAGCCAGGTAATCTGTAAGAAATTCAAGGGGTGATGAAATTTGGGGCGGTCACCCCCACTCCTCCACCCCTACTTATTCCTTGGTCCAAGTGCTCATTATCTCATAGGAAATCCAGCATGTTTATGTGTTCTTCTGAATTTTTTATTAGAAATAGAGCTGACCTGTCAGAAATCTGTAGTTGACCTGTTTTGCTTGTTATGTGCTATCAGGTCAGAACCAACGTCCAGCAACCATAATAGGGCTTCCAAGATAAGTGATATATTTAAGGGGAGGTTTTACCAGTTCCACACTCCCAGTAAGTTTCCATGGCTGAGTGGGGATTCAAAACCTGGTATCCAAAGACTTAGTCCATCACCCTATCCGCTACACCACACTGGGTATCTGTAGTTGAAGTATCAAACAAAAAATATCTAGAAATGAGACAATGACAGGAGAGGAGGAGTTGTAAGGTCTGTGATGTAGCTTGGGCTTGTATTCAGCCAGATATGTTCCAAGACTTACCACATTGCCCAAAACTGCAGATAGTAGTTCACTGGGTATACACCTTTAAAAACAACCTAAAAGCATCATATGAGGGGGCAAGACAAAGATCTCCACCTGTCTCAATCATTTATTACTGGGATTTTCCATTCCATATTTTTGGGCTGTGATAAACCATGGATAACTGAAAGCAAGAAAACAGAATCCACAGATACAGGAATTTGACTGTAGCGCTAAAAAAAAAACTTCCCCAAGAATGCAAGCGCGGCGCCAAAATGGCCGCCGCGCTCTTTGCGGCCCCCCCATCAGACGAAGGCATCCGGGTAGTTAGGGGGCGTGGCCAGCTCCTCTATAAAAGGGGTGGCCACGAGGCAGCCGAGCTGCCATTTTGCGAAGTGACGGAGCGGAGAAGTTTTTCCCTCTTACCTCCGTCACTTTTACCTTCACCGGGAAGCCTCTTGGCTGCTGAATTTTCTCCTTTTCGGCTTCCCATCGGTTAGCTGCGATACCCTCTAAGAAGAAGGCGGCTGTGAACGCGGCTCGTTCTGCGCGGAGGCGCCAGCCGGGTCGGAGGACCGCGGCTGCGCCTACCCAGCAGCCTCCTTTGCCCGAGCTCACCGGGACCGGTGGTATGGGGTTGATTCCCCCCTTAGCCTGGGGCTGGAGGTCTGCGTACCGGCCCTGTAGGGGCCGTGGCCCTCGGCCCGCAAGCAGTGGCCACTGCCTCTGGCGTGGCCCATTCTGCGGGGCCTTCCCCGTTGGTGCGCAGCTGCCTGCAGGGGGTTTCAGCTCTCTCCCCTGGCAGGGTTCTCCCCGGCCCTGGGGCCGGGCCTGGGATCATGGCCCTATATGGGCCCAGGGGTCCAGGGATCTGGACCCGCGCTTGCAGTTAGTGGGCCGGCCGGCCCTTTGCCCCCTCTTGGGGGGCTGCGGTGGCTCACATGGTTAAGACACTGAACTTGCCGACTGGAAGGTCGGAGTTTGATTCCCGGGCACTGCATGACGGACTGACATGGCCGCCATCAGAAATTTCTGGGCCCCATACTGAGCAATCCTATTCTTGGGGGGCTACGTCAGTGTGGAGGCCCTTCTGGCCCGCGCTGCGGCCCTCGAGGCTTCACTGGCCAGGGTAACCACCCAGGGGACCCCTTTTGGGGTGCAGATTCGTTCATCGTCTGCTGGGCAGCAGCAGGCGGCGGGACGGGTCGAGCTGACTGAGGCGCGTGGCCCGGCATCAGCCACTGCCTCGCAGCTCCCCGATCGACAGGCCGGTGCTGGTCAGGCCCCATCGGCGAGCTCAGGTGCGGTCGTGAGCTCCGACGCCCCCAGTGGGTCGGAACCCCCGGTGGGGGCGGCCCATGGGGGTGCAGCATGTGAGTATGTGGTTCAATCTAGCGCACCCACACACATGGCAATGTTGAGGGGGGTTTCAATGGCCTTGGCCTCGCACGGGTGGTGCAGCGGTCTGCCGCCGACGGCACACCCGGTGACTCCAGCTCTCACCCAGGGCCCCGGTGTGGGGGGTACTACTTGCGCAGTTGGGAATGTTTTAGGGGTGACCGGGTTGGTCCAGGCTCCTTTTCAGATGCCCGCACTTCCCGCCGTTCCTGTGTCGGCATTGCCGACTGCGGGGTATTCGTTGCCCCTGGGGGACCATTTGGCCCAAGCCACCAAGGAAAAGGTCTGGCGTGGGAAGTATGTGGACATCTTCTCCCTCCTTACCAGAGAACCCACCATAGAGGAGAGGGAGGGGCAAGATGAGAAGGATAAGGAGCAGGCACGTCGTCGCAAGCAGCCACGTACGTGGGCCAACCGGTTGCCGGCCTACCTCAGGGCCCGGCCGGATTTGGAGATTCCGATGGTCCAGTAGTTGGACCACGTTTACCGGGCGATGGTCGACTTCCCGGGCCCGTCGTGGTTGGCTTATGATGTGGAATTCCGTATGCGGATTCCCCTGCACCCCGAGATGAGGTGGGATGAGCCCTGCCAGACGCTGTGGCTTCTGTACAGGACTCCCACGCGCCCTGCGCCTGGAGAGAGATACCATTGTGGACATGCGGTCCAGCGAGCGGCCCCAGCGCAGGCACCCCGCCAGGTGGCGGGGCAGGGGGTTCTAGCCCGCCTGCTGTGCTGGACTTTCTTGTCCAATGGTTCCTGCAATGGGAAGAATTGCCGGTACAGGCATGAGTGGCCCTCTTGTGCCGGCCCCCATGCTGCCTCCGCCTGTCCCAGGCCTGGAGGGATGCGGGGCGGAGGGAGGGGCGGACAAGGGGTTGGCAAGACTGCCGCAGGGGGAGCTGGTTCACCGAATGGCCCCCTCCCCAATTAACATGGACATGTTGGAGCGTTGGCTCGCATTATACCCGAAGGAGGAGGAGGCGGTTTACCTGCTTCAGGGTTTTCGACTGGGGTTCCGTATTCCTTTTGTGGGTGATAGGTCCCTTCAGGATGCTCCCAACCTTTTGTTCCTTAAGGGGAGGGAGGGGGTGGCTGCTGCCAGCATTAACAAGGAGGTTTATGCGGGCAGGGTCGCCGGCCCTTTCACTGCACCCCCGTTCCCTGACCTTAAGGTGTCACCCTTGGGCTTGGTGCCCAAGGAGTTACCGGGTGAGTTTCGCCTGATCCATCACTTGTCCTACCCCATATCATGCTTGGCCTTTGAGTGTTTCAGCACATTCCTGCAGTGGGCTTTTGTCCGCAGGTCAGGGTCCCGGTCTGTAGCCCATTACCTGGATGAATTTTGTTCGGGGTGAACGGGGCTGGGACACGTACACACGTCTCCTCAACACATTTCAGACGCTAATGGAGGAACTCGGTGTCCCTTTAGCGCCCGAAAAGACCGAGGGCCCATCTACTAAGCTAGTATTCCTGGGGGTGGAGATTGACTCGGTAGCGTAGGCTTCTAGGTTACCGGGGGATAAGGGGTCAAGGATAGTGGCCCTTATCTCGGAGTTGCTTGCTAAACGCAAGGCATCCCTGAGGGAACTGCAGGTGCTACATGGTCACCTCAATTTCGCTTGCAGGGTGGTCGCACCGGGCAGGGCATTTGCTCGGCACTTGTGCGACGCCATGACTGGCTTATCTAGGCCCCACCATAGGGTTAGACTCACCCGGGGTATCAGGGCAGATATGCTTATCTGGCTCCAGTTCCTGAGGGAGTTCGATGGAGTATCATTTTGGAGGTCTGACCTCCTGGCTTCCCCTCGCTTTCAGATCCAGTCTGCTGCCTCGGGGTCCCTGGGTTATGGGATGTACTTCAATGGGAAGTGGGCCTATGGTGGGTGGCCACCAGCCTGGCCAGGCACGGGTCACCTGCGTGATCTCACGTATTTGGAATTTTTCCCTATCCTGGGGGCTTTGATGCTATGGGGCGAGGAGTGGGCCGACTCGGTCGTCCATTTCTGGTGTGACAATGCGGCCGTTGTCCACATTGTCAACTCACAGACTTCCAAATCGCCCAGGGTCATGGGCCTAATGCGCCAGTTTGTGTTGCGCAGCCTGCGCCCCTACGTCCTCTTCGGGGCCAGGCATGTCCCGGGGATCAATAATGATATCGCTGACGCTTTGTCCCGCCTGCAGATCTCCCGGTTCCGTGCCTTGGCCCCGGATGCGGAGGGATTTCCCTCGCCACCCCCGGACGAGATATGGACCATTGGCAAGGAGAGGTGAACCGGGCGATTGGCTTGTCACTGGCACCACGCACGCGTAAGGCGTATCACCATGCATTCAATTCTTTCAGAGCCTTCTGTACCCAATTCCGGCTGCCAGAATCCTGGCCGATCCCAGTGACCCATGTACTTCGGTTCATGGTTTACCTGCATGCCCAGGGCCTTGCACCTCGCATCATGGCATCTAGGCTGTCAGCGTTGGCTTTTATGGCCAAGGTGGGAGGTCATGTGGATAGTACCGCTGACTTCCGTGTGAGACATGTTTTGGAGGGGTGGGTGCGGTAGCGTGGGTGTTACCCGGACGACCGCCACCCGATTTCCCCAAGGGTTTCTTACCCAATTGGCCCGGGGCTGGCCTGGCCTCTGTTTGATAGATATGAGGCAGCCCATTTCATGCAGCCACAACGGTGGCCTTTTTTGGAGCGCTCCGCATCAGCGAGCTTGTGATGCTGTCTAAGGCGGATGCAAGTCGTAGGGCACTGGAACTCGAGGATGTCTATGTTGCCAAAGACTGGGCTCAGTCGAGGATACGCTCCTCTAAGACAGATCAGCATGGCGTAGGCAGTGATGTAAGACTGCTACGGTGTTCTTTGGCAGACATCTGTCCGGTTGGTGCCCTACAGGATTTCCTGGCACTGCGTGGCACGCACCATGGCCCGTTTTTCTGTCACCAAGGTGGGTCTTCCCTTACTAAATTTCAATTTTGGAGGGTGCCGCGAAGGCACTAGACAGTGTTGGCCTCTCAGGGGCTCGTTGCAGCACCCATTCGTTCAGAAGGGGGGCGGCTTCTACTGCAGCTGTTTTGGGTGCTCCGGGGCTGAAATACGCCGCATGGGAGGGAGGGGTTCACAATGTTTTCAATTTGTGTTCGCCCTCTCCAACCTGAGTACCAGTTTAATCACTGCACTGTTCCCCCCCCCTTTTTTTCCTTGACAGACCCTGGGTGTCGTATTACACCGGTGACAGTATGGCTGGTGGGCCATAGCCGCGTGCACAGGGCAGCGCGTTACGCTGCACAGGGCAGCGCGTTACGCTGCATAGGGCAGCGCGTTACGCTGCGGCGACAGAGTGGGACCCCGACTGGGACTGGGTGCACCCGCACGTCTCAGGTGGTGTGGTAAGCGCGGCATGTTATGGCGGGAACTGTTGCCATTCCTTTTCTACATCAGGGATGCTGACTCGCCTGATGTCCTGGTTATGTACCTTGGGGGCGATGGCTTGGGGCGGGTCACTGGCCTATCGCGGAAGCTTGCGATTTGCAGTGACCTGCCCTACTCACATTATGTGTGGCCGGCCACAACCCTCAAGTGGTCGGACGTGATGTCGCGGTACGCTTACTGGGGAGCGTTCGGCCTCGAGGCTCTTGACTGAGCCGATGCTCCGTGAACGGGGCTATTGCCCGGTTCCTTTTTGAATAGGGTGGGGGACGCGTCATTCGCCTCCCCACCATCAGTCTGCAAAATTAAGAGCTTTACTCAGGGGATGGGGCCCATCTGTCGCAGGGAGGTATGGACCTCTGGTTAGCAGACTGGCGAGCAGGCCTGTCGACCGAGCTGACGGTCTTGGGGGGGGCAGTGAGCCTTTTTGGGAAGCCTCCCCGTGTGGCGGGTAGCACTGGTAAGGTAAACATTTATGACCCACAGGTATCCGGCAGGTTCGCAATTGACTGGACAACACTAGACAGGTATAAGTTGGTTAAACGTTGTCCGGTCAACGACGAACCAGGCGACGGGGTGATGGCTACAGCTAGACAGCATGCATCACCCCGTGATTTCACGGATACGTGTCAGAGGGTGGGGTCATTAGTTAGATATTGACTACGGTCAACAATTTGTTTGTTGTCAACAAACAAATGGATACAAATAGATACATTGTAACAATTGCCGTCGGCAATTTTGGGTGGTACCTTACCAGTGTTACTTCGGCCTGCTTGCCTTAAGAATTATAATTGGTCAATTACCAATAGAAATTTATAATTCGGACTAGGGCATGAATCAATAAATGTGGCCCAATGCCGTTATCCACTTTTACCAGTGTCTGAGTCCTTTATTGGGGGGTGCGCCTGCAATGCAAGCGCGGTGCCAAAATGGCCGCCGCGCTCTTTGCGGGGCCCCCCATCGGACGAAGGCATCCGGGTAGTTAGGGGGCGTGGCCAGCTCCTCTATAAAAGGGGTGGCCACGAGGCAGCCGAGCTGCCATTTTGCGAAACGACGGAGCGGAGAAGTTTTTCCCCTCCACCCCCTCCCTAGTTAACAGTGTGATATTTTGGCCGCTTCGGGGCCGGGTGGGAATTTTTGGCCGGGACCCACAATTGGCTCTCGGGTCCTGGTTTTTTCGCCCATCCCACACTGTTGCTATGGTTTGATATAGGGGTTTCTGTTGCTGCTGTTGACTTTGGTCACATGGGCGGGTAGCACTGGTAAGGTAAACATTTATGACCCACAGGTATCCGGCAGGTTCGCAATTGACTGGACAACACTAGACAGGTATAAGTTGATTAAACGTTGTCCGGTCAACGACGAACCAGGCGACGGGGTGATGGCTACAGCTAGACAGCATGCATCACCCCGTGATTTCACAGATACGCGTCAGAGGGTGGGGTCATTAGTTAGATATTGACTACGGTCAACAATTTGTTTGTTGTCAACAAACAAATGGATACAAATAGATACATTGTAACAATTGCCGTCGGCAATTTTGGGTGGTACCTTACCAGTGTTACTTCGGCCTGCTTGCCTTAAGAATTATAATTGGTCAATTACCAATAGAAATTTATAATTCGGACTAGGGCATGAATCAATAAATGTGGCCCAATGCCGTTATCCACTTTTACCAGTGTCTGAGTCCTTTATTGGGGGGTGCGCCTGCAAAGAGAGCACATAATGTGTGGGCAAAGAATCTCTGATTTCTTTTGTGGACTGTACAATCAAAGAGATCTGAGACTACTTAGAGCCGCTGCCAGTAAATTCCAGCTTGATATGGTATAGCTAGATAGACAAATTGATCGACTTAATGTAAATCAATCATGCAGCCATGAAATAAAAAGGAGACTGGTTCTTGGGAGACAAGCTATGAGAAACCTGGGGAAGATAGTGAAAAGTAGAGACAAGAAAGAAAGAAACCTACCTTGCTCTCTTTCTTTGCAGAGATGAGGAGGAGGATGGAGGAGTCCTAGAGCAGCGGCACTGCTGGGAGGTGAGCAGGGCGAGTTGCTGGGCTGGTTGCTGGCTGGGCTCCCCTTCCCATTGCCACTGGAAACGTGTCCCTGCTGGCAGCGCTGCTAGGAGGTGAGTGGGGCGAGTTGCTGGGCTGGTTGCTGGTTGGGCTCCCCTTCCCAGCACTGCCAGAAATGCATCCCTGCCACTGGCACTGCTGGGAGGTGAGCGGACCTGGTTGCTGGGCTGGTTGCTGGCTGGGCTCCCCTTCCCAGCGCTGCTGGAAATGTGTCCCTGCCGGTGGCGCTGCTGGGAGGTGAGTGGGGCTGTTTGCTGGGCTGTTTGCTTTCTGGGCTCCCCTTCCCAGCGCCGCCGGAAACGCGTCACGTCCTATTTGCCTCACCCAGGGCCGAAGGCGCAAGGGAAGTGCAGAGATGAAAGCACGCCTTTGACCCTGGTTGAGGCAATTGGGACACGTTTCTGGGAGTGGGAGTCCAAGAGGTGGGCATGGCCAGTCAAGTGGCCATGGCCTGGGATTTCCACTACCAGTTCAGTAGAACCGGTGAGAACTGGCTACAGTGCATCACTAGGTGTCTCTATCAACTGAACTCAACTTCCATGTTCCCCATGAGGAGAAAAGAGCCATATTAGTACCCATAAAGCAGCCCAAAAGGCATGGGAGGAAAAAAGAGCACCAGAGTTGAGTTTTTATTGCCTGAAAAAAAAAGTATGCACTGTTGTGATAGTTTCTTTACTACCATCTCTGTGCTGGCTTGTTTACTGCTTTGGGAGGAAATGAACTTACTGGTACTTGGCTGGGGAATACCTGTGAAGGCTTCATCTAAGCAGAAAAGTAGTTTCTGAAAAGGGAAAGAAATCAGCCCCAAAAATGCACTTAAATCTCCTTGATGGACATTTAAGTGTGGGGGAAGGCATGACGGGAGAGAGAGCTAATCTAGTCAGCCATTCAGGGACACAACTGATGCAAGACTCACGTTTGCTGCCACACATACCAAAAAAAGCCCTTTGAAATTCAGCTTGTCAATCATTAATAAATCCAACAGTATTTTCGTTAGTGTTGAGGGATGTCATATGGAGAGAAAGTAGCAGAAATGGGAACAGCTAAGAGCAGCAGTAAGTATTGCTATTCAGCTGCCCAAGGATCAGAGGGAAGGTGGAGGTGGAAGCGGAGATCACAACCTGAACTCAGGAAACTCCTTGTTCTGACTGGGTCTGTTGGTCCAGTGAACCTAGCATCATTTGCTCCTCGAGGCAAAAGAGGAAAGCCTTTTTTAGCCTTTGGACTTCAGAATCATTGTGAACCATGCCCTAGTTACCTCCAGACTTGATGACGGTAATGCGCTCTACATGGGGCTGCCCTTGACAACCATTCGGAGGCTGCAGATGGTCCAGAATGCGGGGGCCCGGGTAGTGATGGGGTGTGGCCGTTATGTCCGTGCCTCGCCTCCGCTTCGGGAGTTGCACTGGTTACCAGTTTGTCTCCGGGTGCAATTCAAGGTGCTGGTTTTGACCTTTAAAGCCCTTCATGGTAGTTGGCCAGGTTACCTAAGAGACCGCATCACCCCAAGAGAGTCTGCCCAACCCACAAGGGCAGACTGGGGGGGGGCTCCCTCAGTGTTCCATTGGCTAGAGGCGCTCACCTCTCTAGCACTAGGAGGAGGGCCTTCTCTGTGACTGCCCCAACTCTATGGAACCTTTTGCCAGCAGATCTGCGGCTACAGACAGAATTTCTGCCCATTAGGAAGGGGTTGAAAACTTGGCTGGCAGGGCAAATATGGGGGACTGACGGGGTGGTTGCTCCTCCTCGTTGGCTCTATTAGTGGATTGGTTCCTCTACTGATGGGTGGAAGAGGGAGGGGTATTTTAAATTGGGGATGTTTTTATAGAGTGTTTAATGTATTTTTATTACTTTAACTTGGATTTGTAGGGGTGTATGTATAGTGTTTGTGTGTTGTGAGCCACCTTGGGTTGCCTTAGGGCAAGTGGGCGGGATATAAGTTTAATAAATAAATAAATAAATAAATAAAACCACGCTGACAAACCCTGGGTCAACAGGAGGTCCCTCCTTCATTCCCTGATCTAGGACCACAACACCTGGCAATTCAAACAGGAGTTTCAAGCTGGTACTTTACAGTGGGACTGGTTGACTTCACATGCTCTACCCTTTCTTCAGCTTGCCACACACCCCAGGGGACAAGCCTTGGAGGATGAGGTGCTTGAATCTTTCTTATTCACATGTGTCACTAAGTACCAGAGCTGTAGGCCTGGGGTTGTTATGTATGTTAACTGTGTTTTCTGACAGGAGCGGAATGTATCTTTTCTCATGTATCTATTCTTATGCAAATAAGTGGATTGAAAATGTGCACACTCTATTAGCCAATGGGCTTGTTGTATTATTGTTACTGTTACTGTTTATAGGAGCAGAATGTATCTTTTCTCATGTATCTATTCTTATGCAAATAAGTGGATTGAAAATGTGCACACTCTGTTAACCAATGGGCTTGTTGTACTATTGTTACTGTTACTGTTTATAGTATATATAAGTCCGAGTTTTGCCCCATCCAAACTGTGTTCAAACCCCACTAATAAAGAGCTGAATTTCACTACTTCACTCGTCTGCTTCTTCATTCCCTGAACACGAAACTGGCGACGAAGGTGGGATGGCGTCCCCACATGGCAGCAACATCGGCCCATTCGACCCAGTGCATCCAGAGAAATGGGCAACATATGAATGCTGGTTCCGCCATGCAATGGCCTTGCAGAAGATCACTGACAGAAACTAGAAGTGCTCCTGTTTCCTTGCTCAGTGTGGTTCTGAGACGCTTGAGCTGGTAACCCAAGGAACGTGGATGTGGTGCCGCTCACAGAAATCATGTCCGCACTGAGGAAACATCTGCAGCCAGAGGTCTCGATCTTACCAGCCAGGGTGGCCTTCCACAGAAGGGAGCAGCGACCTGGGAAGTCCATTGCAGACTACGCCGCTGCTCTGTGCATTGCTGGCACTCCGTGCAAGTGGGATAACATCGAAGAAGCACTCCGGGACCATCTGCTGGCCGGCATGAGGGACAAAGATGCTCAATGTCGCCTCATGATCAGGAAGACGCTAACTTTCAAGGCTCTCCTAGGAGAGGAGGTAGTGTCTGAGGCCGCACAGTGCAGCATCAAGCTTTTCCGGCATCGCCACTCCACCACCAGTGCCCCGACTCAGCTGTGCAAGCTCAGCAAAATTCATCTTCATCCTCCTCAGCATCGCCTGGTTCCACCTCTTTATTGGAGTCCAGCAACGCAGAGGGAGAAGTCCGAGTGGTCCGACAAAAGTACCAAGATTACCGTGACGATCAGGAGAAGAAATTCCTTTGCAAGTGTGATGGCTGTGGAGCCCTGCATGACCACAGGAAGTGCCCCTTCCGCACCGCAGAATGCCATAACTGCAGGCGACGAGGGCACATTGCTAAAGTATGCCGACAGCAAGAGCAAAGAACTCCAGCACCTGAGTCCAAGAAGAGTCATCACCACAAAATGTCCATTGCCAAAGTGTAACCAGAGCCTGAGCCATGCCAAGTGGGCATCGTCAGTGAGCGTTTCTTCACAGACCTGAGCCTGCAGGATGTCCCCTTCAAGATGGAGGTGGATTCAGGTACTACCTTTTCCATAATCCCACAGCAGGAGTTTTTGAGAATTCCCCCTGCTTCTCGGCCCAAGCTCAAATCTTTTAAAACTTCCCTCCGGGATGTGCAAGGTTGCCAGATTCCGGTCCTGAGAGTGAGAAATTTCTTGGTCAAATTCAAAAACATTCGCACCTCCTTGCCATTGGTTGTAGTTAAACAGGGCACTAACTGTCTTATTGGGACCAAATGGTTTAGGCCCCTGGGAATCCGGCTTTCTGGCATTCACGCAATAGACGCTGACCCAATCCGGGACGTTTGTGCTGCACATCCTGAGGTGTTCAAAAAGGGTTTAAGGTTACACAAAGGACCCCCTGTGGACATTGAGCTTGACCCAACCATCCGGCCCATCCGGATGAAGCCACGCCGGGTACCCTTTGCTTTAAAGGAGAAGATAGAAGCCAAGCTGGAAAAACTGGTGGGGCAGGGCATCCTAGTGCCAGTGGACTCTGCAGAGTGGGAGACACCAATAGTGACTGCTTTGAAAAGTAACGGGGAGGTCAGGATATGCGCTGACTACAAGTGTACCATCATTAAAGCTATTCGCCCGAATGCATATCCTGTGTCCGTGGTAAGCCACCTTCTTGCCTCCTTGCATGGAGGAAATTGCTTTGCAAAACTTGACCTTGCCCAGGCTTATCAACAATTGACTGTGTCTCCTGCTGCTGCCATAGCCCAGACCATAGTAATGCATAGGGGGGCATTTAAGGTAACTAGACTACAATTTGGGGTGAATGCGGCCCCCGGAATATTTCAATCTCGTGTAGAACGTATTTTAAAAGGTTTGCCTGGTGTCCTGCCATATTTTGACGATGTCCTGATCACTGCGAAGGACACAGTCGAACTAGCGGAACAGTCTATGTCTCAGAAGAGACAAATGTGTGTTTTTAGCACAGGAAGTGGAGTTCCTGGGGTACCGAATTACACCCCAAGGTATCATGCCCTCTGACTCCAAGGTGGCGGCCATGCAAAATGTACCCAGGCCAAAATGTAAAGCCGAATTGCAATCATTTCAAGGATTGTTAAACTTGTATCACACTTTTCTCCATCGCAAAGCCTCAGTTGCTGAACCATTACACATCAGCTTCTTATGAAAGATACTGTTTGGCATTGGGGCCACTGCCAGGAGAAAGCGTTCCTAGAACTTAAAAGGCTGCTATCTTCGGATGCTGTATTAACTCATTTTGATCCTACCAAGGAAGTTGTACTTGTGTGTGATGCATCCCCTGTGGGGGTGGGAGCTGTGTTATGCCATGTACAAATGACAGGAGGGATGCCCCTGTAGCATTTTATTCCTGTTCACTCTCAAAGCCTGAGAAAAATTACACTCAGACAGACAGGGATGCATTGGCAATCGTGGCTGGCACTAAGAAATTCCACGATTACCTTTACGGAAGACCTTTTACCATCGTAACTGACCACAAGCCCCTCCTTGGAATCTTTGTGAACGGGAAGCCCACGCCTCAAATTCGGTCCCCAATTGAGCAATTTTCCTAAATGCATATGATTTTACTTTGGTGCGCAGGCCTGGCAAGAACATCAGCCACACTTATGCTCTGTCACGTTCTCCACTGCCAGGGGTCGGGGAAGCCGATTGCGAGATCGAAAGCGACCACCAGGTCCTTACGATTGAGGCTTTCGACTCACCCTCAGTCATCCCCTCAGATATAGCCAAGGCTACGGCCAAGGATATAACATTGACTAAAGTAATGTCTTGGGTACAAAAAGGCTGGCCTGTCTCTTCTCTAGCCAAGGAATTCAGAACATTCCACCACAAGCATTTGGAACTGTCAGTGGAATGTGGTTGCCTTCTATGGGGCCAGCAGGTGGTCATTCCTGTCACTCTCAGGAAAAAGGTTTTACATCTACTTCACACAAGTCTCCCAGGAATTGTCCGTTCCAAAGCCCTTGCCCGTAGCTACTTTTGGTGACCTCAACTGGACCAAGACATAGAACAAATGGTCGGCACTTGTTCCAGTTGTCAATCCTCTCACCCAGAGCAATCCCACCTTCCCTCTTGGGAATGGGATTCTGCTCAGGGCCCGTGGTCCAGGTTGCACATAGATTTTGCAGGTCCAGTTAGGGGTGCCCTACTTTTGTTGGTTGTAGATTCATTCTCTAAGTGTCTGGAAGTGATTAGGGTGCCTAATACCACTTCAGCCACCATGATAATGCACCTAAGAAGGTTGTTTGCAGCATTTGGACTTCCAGATGTGCTGGTGTCCAACAACGCGTCCACATTCACATCTGCAGAATTCCAAACCTTCATGGAAAATAATGCAATTAGGCACATCACTGTTGCCCAATTTCACCAAGTCACCAATGGCCAGGTAGAGTGGCAGGTGCACACAACTAAAGATGCGCTTCGGCGTATGGGTGAAGGGGATTTGGAGCTCCAGTTATGCCAGTTTCTTTTCACATATAGGCGCACCCCCCCTTGCCTCAGGGCTATCCCCTGCTGAATTGCTTCAGTGAAGGAAGCTGTCATCCTTGCTGGACAGATTGGATCCCTCTAGGGTGGAGGACAAAGGCACAAATATAGCAATCCAACACCAGAAGGGTTTCTCGTCCAGAGACCCTGTACATTGCTGCAATTATGCAGCTGGTGGCCCTACGTGGGTGCCTGGGTTTGTGATCAATCAAACTGGTCCTGTTTCTTACAGAATCGAAACAGCCACTGGTCTGATCTGGAGGAGGCACATGGATCAATTGAGACCCAGAGTACTGGACCCACAAGACGAATACAGACACTCAACACTAGGGTTGGCCCCCATCCGTTTAAACCCAGGGGGCAGAGGTAATAGTCAGCAGCCAGCCAAAATTGACCCAGAAGTGTCTTCTAGGAACCGATTTCAAGGGGAATTTGTGGAATGCTCCCCTATTCCGGCCAGGTGTACCCCTACACTGTCCCAGCCTAGCACTCTGGATTCCTTTATTAATGATGACCAATTTTGTTTGGAGTCACCCTCCACTCTTAGTACACACAGGAGGGACCCTGAGTTGTCATATTCATCCACAGAATTAGATTTTGGTTTGAGCGATTCCCTGCTCCTCCATCTGACAAACAGGGCTTAAATTTGGGTTTACAATCCTCCCTCTCTCATCAATCCCTCACTCCAGTCGGGTCGCCCATCCTACGAGCCCCTGAGCTGGCTCAGCCAAGCGTCTGACCCAGAAGGGAAACTAGACCGCCATCCTGGTTAAAGGATTTTGTTTTTACCTAGGGGGAAGAATGTTATATATGTTAACTGTGTTTTCTGACAGGAACAGAATGTATCTTTTCTCATGTATCTATTCTTATGCAAATAAGTGGATCGAAAATGTGCACACTCTGTTAGTCAATGGGCTTGTTGCATTATTGTTACTGTTACTGTTTATAGTGTATATAAGTCCAAGTTTTGCCCCATCCAAACTGTGTTCAATCCCCACTAATAAAGAGCTGAATTTCACTACTTCACTTGTCTGCTTCTTCATTCCCTGAACACGAAAGGTAATGAGTGCTGATATGCCCACAATGAGATCAGGGGCTAGTATTTTTTGCATACTCCCTTCTGGTGAGCAATATGTGCTGCTGTTCCTGGAGTTTACACAGGTTTTTCCTTTGCCTCCTCCTCCATTAGCATCTCAGCTACATAGGATTTGGTTCTGCAAAGATGGTGTAGTTTGGAGATACTGTATCTTTCTCTGTGTGTCCCATTAACTAGGTCAGTGTGATGGCATACAGTGATGACATTTCTCTCCCTCACCTTTGGGGACACTTAATTCGATGAGGGCCCTGATCTAGAGATCTTCTTTTACAAGTTTGTTGAGTCCGAGGCAAGAAGTATTCTCATACCTATCAAGTATCCCGTTTCCCCCAGGAAAACCCCTTATTTTTACCCCTCTTCCTGCCCCCTCCTGTTTTATTAATTTCCCCTTAATATCCCTTATTTTTTTAAAAAAAATCCTGACCGGAGCCCTCACAGGCAAAGCTGCAGTATGTTTTTCCAGCCACCAGAGGTCACTGTGTGGCTTTTTGCTTGTGGAAGAGGAGAGTGAGAAGGTGGTGGGGGTATTCTGTAGTTAGTTTCTCTTTCATTTCCCTTCCCTGCCACATGGTCATGGAGGCTTCATTTTTGCTGCTGCTGTTCGGAGCCACCATGGGACGGGCGTCTACTCTAGAGGTGAGCGATATTTCATATATGCAGGGGCAAATCAGTGAGAGACTTCTCTCTCACTCTCATGCTTTATTGAGCTGTTTCTGCCCTGCGTCCTGGCTGGAGGCTTCTGTTTCTAGAGTTCTAGAGTTAACTTGGGAGGGGATGGGTGGGGGATGTTGCTTGATCACTATGAGAGAGAGAGAGAGAGCACCCCACCTTCTAACAAACCATCTGGAGGGAGATTAACTCCTCAGCTGCTGAGAGGCTTGGAAACTACAGAGGTTGCTTTTTACTTCTTTACTAATTCCCTTCCTTAAGCTGGATCCGACATTCTCAGATGTTGGTGCTTCAATTGGTTGCAGTGAGGAACAAATAGATTGGTTAATTTGGGGGAATTAATCCCTTGCTCCTCCACCCTAATTAGGGGGTAGGGTGGAGTGTCTAGCCATGTGCAGGCCTAGTTCATTAAAGCCAAGCTGCTTACAAGCAGTTGCTAACCCTAGGGGGCTGGTTTACTATTCTGCACTTTCTTTGCTTCCCAGGAAAAAAAATTTAATTAAAAATGAGTAAGGTAAAGGTAAAGGTTTCCCTTGCTCGAAAGCCAGTCGTATCCGACTCTAGGGTTCAGTGCTCATCTCTGTTTCAAAGCCGAAGAGCCAGCATTGTCTGCATCTGCAGACATTTCCGTGGTCATGTGGCAGGCATGACTAGACACCGGAGTGCACGGAACGCTGTTACCTTCCCACCAAAGTCGTCCCTATTTATCTACTTGCAATTTCTTGCTTTAGAACTGCTAGGATGGCAGGAGCTGGGACTCAGACAGGAGCTCTTTCCATCCTGCAGTACTTAGGAATCGAACTGCAGACCTTATGCCTCCCAGTCAGCATCTTAGTCACTTAAACCACTGAGTAAACAAGAAAGAAAACAAAACAAAAGTCCCCCAAGAAAATGGGGAAAGGGTTCTTTGGCCCACACAGCTTTGTGCCCATTGCATCTACAATACCATCTAGCCATCTTATTTTTGGCCACCCCCTTCTTTTGTCCTCCACCATTCCCAGCATCAAGGCCTTCTCAAGTGAATCCTCTCTTCTCATTTGATGTCCAAAGTACTT
The DNA here is from genome assembly GCA_035047305.1 of Bradypodion pumilum. Lineage (NCBI taxonomy): Eukaryota > Metazoa > Chordata > Lepidosauria > Squamata > Chamaeleonidae > Bradypodion > Bradypodion pumilum. The sequence goes on along the minus strand of JAWDJD010000003.1, from coordinate 242,750,776 downwards.
TAGCATCATCTTTACTATTTGACCTTTAATGAGCAATCGTGGTTGATTTCTTCTAGGATCGACATACTTCTAACACCACATTTCAAAGGCATCTATTTTTCTGTACTCAGCTTTCCTAATGGTCCAGCTCTCACACCCATACATTACCACCGAGAATACCATTGCTTTGACTATGCAATTTTTTGTTTGCAAGGTGATGCCTCTACTTTTAACTATGTTCCCCAGGTTTCTCATAGCTTGTTCCCCAAGCATCAGTCGCCTTTTTATTTCACAGCTGCAATCACCATCTGCAGCGATCTTTGATCCTAAGAAAGTAAAATCTGCCAGTCATATCCAACTCTAGGGTGTAGTGCTCATCTCCATTTACAGCCAAAGAGCCAGTGCTGTCTGTGTTTGCAGACATTTTCATGGCCGTGTGGCATGTATGACTAGAGCCCAGCAAGTCACATGGCTATATTTGGCCATGCCCACAGATTTGGCCACACCCACAGAGGGATGTGGCCAAAATTTCCCTTATTTTCAAATCCAAAACTTGACATGTATGAGTATTCTAACCAGCAATGTCGGGTTAAACTCAGTGATTCTTTATTCAGCTCATACTTTAGACTGGGGACTTTGTACAGGGGTGGCCTCTCTATATACAGTGATTTGACAGTTACAAAACAAGATACATTTAGGCGGGCTTCCGGAAGTACAAACAAAGTTCAACTTCAACATTTAACCGTGCTGACATGTATTTGAATTTTGCACCTTTTAGAATGGCGCGCTTCCTGCTTTTTATTTTTGGCATGATTTGACTTTTGAAAGGGAATAAACCTTTGGACACAACAATGTTCCCATTCACCCTCGGGCTGTGGGTTTCCTCAGTGTAATAGGCCTCTTCAAAGCTCTCAGGGGCAGTGCCACAGGTCCCTTCCTCCTCCCAACTTGAGGTTCATCCTTCTCTCCCTTTCACCAGCTACCTCCTCCTCTATCTCCACAAGGACTTTGTTTATATGCTTTAGCTCCAACCCACTTCACTATTACCTCCTTCCTCTAGATTGCCCATTTTTTGTTGCCCAGGTCTTTCCCTGCCTCCATCAGGCAATCTCTGTCTCCCTTTGCATGTGTGCATCCTGAGATCGAGCTGTCTGTCTGTCTGTCTGTCTAGGGCAGGAGTTCTCAACCCTTTAAAGCCCGGGGCCAGGTGATGCTCCCTCAGACAGCTTCGGAGGCTGGATGGCCATTTTGCCCTTCCTCCACTACATGGCACTTTCTGGTGTGGTGGAGGTTGTGGGGGCCGCATGAAATGGTGCTGTGGGCCACATACAGCCTGCAGGCCACAGGTTGAGAATCCCTAATCTAGGGGGTTAACAATAACAAATGTGGGGTTATCTCTGTATAATTTTATCAAGGGCTTCCTATTCTCGCCATGGAACATTTTCCCCCTTCTCCCCACCAAGCGTATCATGATACATCCATCGTTCCTTGGATTTGCAGGAAAAGGACATTGACTAGCAGGAGATGGAAGAGAGAATGGATTCCAGCTCCTGTCCATGGAAGATCACCCATACTTCCTGCTCAGCATCATAATCAAGGTAGACATATTAAAGCTGCACCAACAGAGAGATTCCCCAAAAAATGTCCATCTTCTCTGAGCAACCTCTGTGCTTAGCACTGGTCTTTTATAAGTTGCCTGTTTCTAAGAGAACTATTCAGTAGATGATATAAATGAGTGCTTATATATACGTACAGAAGAATGATTATTTTTAAACTGAGGGAATTTAAATCATACATGTATACCTGTGTAAATATCACTTCTCTGATCTCCGGTCTTACAAGGTTTGTAAATAAGATACAGTAGTTGATTATCAAGCTAATGAGGAACCAAGAGTTCACTCAGAGTGATGGCTAAAGCTGATACCTGGTATCAACTGGTCAAACTGGGGTATGTGGGGAGAAGGGAGAAGGGAGGCTAAATCAAAACTACAGTCTAATAACCTGTGAGGTCTGATAAGGGTAGTTGCAAACGTTCTTGTGACAGGGAGGCAGACTTGCTTCTCTCCCACCCACCCCACACCCCACACCCCACTTGTTACAGGGGTGATTTTATTTATGAGAATGGGACACATCATAAAGGTTTACATGGCCTAAAAATCTGCAAGGTTTCAGAAGTAATATTTCAGTGCCTAGGAGGTTAGGCTTGAAACCAGTTTAAAACTTTCCAAGTACGTAGTCATTCATGGTGCAATTGGCAGAGAAAGCTGAAAGCTAAAATCTTTTCTCTAAAGCCTGGTAATCGGAGTGCCCCTCTTAAAATGTTTGCTAGGATTAGAAAGTGGGTTGCTAAGTCATTCTGCCCCACTTCTTCCATTGCTTCTCTTCCCCAGCCTCAGTATCTTCCACAGAAATATAATATTTTCATAATAATCTGCTTTATCTAAGGCCAGCATCTGAATGAAGACTTCAGTAGGACCCAGCTTCTGTTTTGTTAGCTGGGGAGGGCATCGCTTTGCCTTAGGAAACATACTCTGGTTTTCTCTTCAGATCATATAAATCTTTCACCTTAGGAAATACATAAAGTAGCTCAGATGTGTCCAATTCTTCCCAAACTTTGGCTGAGACCAGCAAATATCCATAATAGATCATTCATAATTCAAGCCATACAAGCTGTGTTTTCAGTTTTTTTTAAAAACAATACAGCACAAGGGCAACTCAGCAAAGCCTATTTACAGAAATAGTTACAAAGCACCTGAGGGGATAACACAGCAAACTTTTTACAAAACTTCTTAATAATGGCACTTCAAATAATGAGGAGATCCCTTTGTGTTTTCCTCAGTCTCCTAATCCTATTTCTGGTGACATTGTCTCGGTAGTCAGCCAGGCCTCATATGTGCCAGAGGGCTCTTCTTGCAGCATCCTTATGTATGCTTTATAGCCTGATTGTATGTGTGTCTTCCATTTTGGAGAAGCATGATCCGAAGAAGCATTTCCCCATAGTGGTATCTCGCTTTGTTGATATGGGGAAAGCTGTAGCTCGGGGTTTTCAACATTTTCAAACCAGAAGTTGGGTCACACTCTCTTAGTCAACTTCGAAGGCTGAATGGCTATTTTGCTCTGCCTGCATAATAGGGGTGACCATTTTGTCCAAACAGCTTCAAAGGGGTAGCCATTTTGTTTCTCTAATGTCCTTGTAGAGGTGGGCAGCCACATGAAATGGTGTCGGGGGCCAGATCCAGCCCACGGGTCTTAGCCAGTGTGTGGTACACTAAGAGAATCAAGGATAAGTGAGAAAAACAGAGTACAAGTTTCCACATGATGATATTAAACAAGAGAGAATACCCATGCCCACATCTTTTCTAGATGACTAAAAAGGACTTAGCTATGGTTTCTGACGTGACTGAAAGCCATCTGAATATAGACCAAGAAATCAGTTGCATGTGTTCTAGCTGTGAAGAAACTATACTACCTATGATCAGGGCTGTTTGTAAATTTCAGAGAGAATAGTACAGTTAGGGCCTGGTCCAAGGAGCAGTCCAGAAATTAGTCCTGGTCACAGAAAGGCTGGAGGTCAGGTGGTGCACTAAGCCAGCCTGGAAAAGATCACAGGCAAATGCAATGTCAGGAGAAGTCTAAAAAAGAATGTTGCTGGGTGGATCACCATAACTACCAAATATAAAAGTATGAATTTTGGATTATACTTATTCTGAGCAATTCACTTCCTAAGCCTATGAGGAGTTATATGTAAATTTGATTTTCCCTCTGCTGTGCTGTTTTCCCCTTACTATTTTGAGTAATGGCATGTGAGCAAAGAAGCTGCTTTAGGAATAATTTCTGGATGTGTCTTTTCAGTGAAATGTAGTTGGGTTTTGTTGCCTCATTAAAGGCTTTCCATTTAATACCTTCAGCAGTGGACCTTCCTGGCATTCTGAGGAGCCCCACATAACTAAACCAAACCTGAGTCGGGTTCTGCCTGAGTGGGCGGCATATATAAATATGACTATTAAATTAAATTAAATAACTAAACCCCAGGACACTTTGTGTATGTTATTGCAGGGTAAATTCTAATTTTTTAATTGAAGGCTTTCAGTCATGTAAGTTTGCTTCAATTTGCTGTCCTAGAGTTGGAGACTGGAATTGCCAGTTGGGACTTAAGCTGTGTTCTGAGTGGTCACAAGATCTGTGTACTCTCTCTCATTCTGTGGTAAATGCTGGTGGAAAAATCTCTGTAGATAGTTGCTTTTTAAAAATATATATAAACAATTACAATTTCTTAACAAAGTCTTCATCATTTTTCCATCAGGGTCAGTCAAAGATCCACATATATATTATATAACACACACACCCCCGACAGTCTGGACCACTCCCCCTCAAACAGCTGAGCAGGCCAGACATGTGGATCCCTTGCCATAAACCATGGCTGGCACATTTGCACATGCACGTTTATGGCTGTCATAAATGCATCTGCTTCCAGGGTCATTGCCATGAGCTGGATGATTTGCTGTCATGGGCCAGGTCTGTCACATGGGCTGTAGGTTGCGAACTAGAAGTGAACAATCTAATGAGCCATATTTGAGAAATGAAACTTTATTTAATAATGCCATATGTAGAAAGTAACCTGGTAGTCCAAACTGAACAATTGAGTGAGCAATAACACTTTGAAAGAGAAGCGATGAAAAATCTGATGAGTCAGGCCAAATAGCAACCCTCTGTTCATGTTTCTATTTTGAAGCCTTCATCATTAAAGGCAACTTCTTTGTAATCTGTGTGACTCATCTATATAGGTCTTGTGTCTATGTAGAGCTGCATTTGGAACCTTCCAGGGCTCAGTTGTCTTTTGACAGCCTTTGCAAGCTCTTAAAATTTTTCTCTTAGTTCCTTTTCATCTGCCAAGTGATCTGCCTCAAAAGGAATCCTCTGAGGTTTTATTTTGTGCTTTCAACATTAATGATTAGTATTTTTGACATTATTTCCCCATCATCTATTTTGTTATTATTAGTTCATTGAAGGAAAAATAGATTAGATATGTTTCCATCATTTTCTATGGCTTTTGTGCAGTATTTAAGTAATATGTTGAATGGAAGGGTAAGATATGGTACACTTGCACAGTCATAAGAAATGTCTGTTTTGTCTTGATCATCTCACTCAACAGAGCTCAATCTGTTGTGTTTTCCTGAAAGTGTGCTAAAAAATTAAATATAATATATAGATCTTTGACTGATCCTGATGAAAAAATGATGAAGACTTTATTAAGAAATTGTAATTGTTTATATATTATTTTAAAAATCAACTATCTACAGAGAACTGCAGTGGCTCAAGTGGCTAAGATGATGACTGGGAAGCGGAAGGTCAGCAGTTCGATTCCCGAGTACTGCAGGACGGAAATGAGCTCCCGTCTTCGTCCCAGCTCCTGCCAACCTAGCAGTTCAAAAGCAAGAAATTGCAAGTAGATAAATAGGGACCACTTCGGTGGGAAGGTAACAGCGTTCCGTGCGCTCCGGTGTCTAGTCATGCCTGCCACATGACCACGGAAACGTCTGCAGAAGCAGACAGCGCTGGCTCTTCGGCTTAGAAACAGAGATGAGCACTGCACCCTAGAGTCGGATACGACTGGCTTTCGAGCAAGGGAAACCTTTACCTTTACCTTTACAGAGATTTTGCCACCAGCATTTACCACAGAATGAGAGAGAGCACACAGATCTTGTGACCACCCAGTCACAGCTCAAGTCCCAAAATGACAATTCCAGTCTCCAACAGTCAGTTTCCTTAAGGCAACAGTCATTGCCTTAACTGACAAATATTTCTCTCCTCACCCTTTCACATATAATTAGAAATGCTCTCTACCGCCACCTAGTGTCTGAATGACACAATTGCCAATAGCCCATGAACACTGCACATATAATATCAATGGAAATGGTGTAGCAATATTTCTGACAAAAATTCTTAAATCTGAAGCTCCACTTTTGGGGATAGTGTCTATCATCTACTGATTTAACTGCTCAGAATAAGTCCTTACACCCTGATTTTGCCTTGAGCTGTAAGTTGAAATCAAACACAATCCTCAAGGTAGCCTTGAATATTGCTACCATACTACTTCCTTCCTACAGCTGTTTCTGAACTTGTGACGCCAACTGTGTCCATATTGATGCTGCTTCCAACTTTAACACTGAAAAAGTCACCTATAAAGATACCATTGTTAGCTTTTAATCAAGAGAAACATGAAAAATAGACATGAAAAGAAAGAGATGAAGAAAAATCTTCACAACTTGGTAGCAATCATTCTTGTTGCTGGGCCCATCTTTCTCACATATACTGAACCACTTGCTCATACCCAAGACAAGCCACAAGTGTCTGAATAATCTTCTTCTGAGTCAAATTCTGAGTCATAACCTGGCTCTACATTGGTGCCTGTATCTTTACCAGACATGAACATGTAGCCATAGACAAGCTATGCAGTCCCAAGGTGCCAACAGAAGAAGGAAATGGTGAACATGTTTGTGCATTCCCTTCCTAGAAAACCCTGGGAAGGGTTACTATAACTCTGAATTGATTTAATGACACACTATTATTAAAAAAAACTGGGGCAGGTGCAATAAATGAACTGCTAGCAAAATAGAATCATACCACCTAGAGCCAGTTAGTAAATCAGCACCTTTGGACAAACTGAAGTTTTCAAATCATACTCAGCAGTATCCCAATGTGCAAGACCTTATCATCTAATCTTGAGATCATCAAGGTTTGGATCATAGAGTTAAGCTCTATCTGTGCAGAAAAGAGGTGCACCTTGTAATTGCTTGGTGGTAAATGCACCTTCAGAGTTAATGAGAAGATTGCAACTCCCTACCCTACCCCTACCCCCCATGTTCCCTCAGAGCAAATGTAGTTCTGTCCAGGATGGGGCAAGCATTGCCTCTGCCTTACTGTACAATTCAGAGCTGCCTCTTCGAAAATGTTGTCGGGTAGATGAACTCATTTTTAAAAAAATGCTACTAAAATTAAACTATTAATGATTTACACAGTGGCCTCCTTCTGACATACATAAATTACACGAGGGTCCTAAGTTGTAAAATAATTCTGAACATGGATACTGGCATTTTAAGACAAACAACTGGCATTTTAATCACTGTAGATTACAACATATAGTTGCCTTAGAAGTATTAATAGTGTTGTTCCAGATGGAAACTGGGGAGGCAGAAAAGTAGGATTTTCTTTTTTAAAAAAGGTTCTTTAGAGTTGGCAAAATCCCAAACAACTATGAAATCAACAGTAAGGTAAGTGGTGCATATACATTTCTCTGAAATGATGAGAAATTCCCTGAAATTTAGCACAATATGGAGGTGCTGTTCCTGTGATCATATCAGGGCAGGGAAGAACATTATTGCTTAGAGGAAGTTTCTCCTTGAGCACCATCACAATGTGCCAGATTGAGGTCCGCTGAAAGGAGAGAGGACACAAATGTAATAGCTAAATAGACAACTGACAGGTTTGGGGTAGAGCTCAGGCATCCCAGGCGGAAATATATGGCATTTTCGTTGGAGATGTTATGCAGGAAATTCCTGGCAAATGCAGAGTTCTCATTTTACCTCTGTACTATGTTCAAAGCTGTCTGTCTAAACAGGACCAGAAGAAGAATGTGTGTTAAGGGGTGCTCTGTTCCCCTGTACTGAAAAGCCTGAGGTAACAGTTTCTCCAACAACAGCATCCATTTATATACTTTGGAAGGAGATTAGCACTAAGGTGGATAAAGCCAGGCCTCCTGTCCCATTCCTTCTTACTGCAATGTTTACACTACCCATTGTACAGATGATTGTAGTACAAAAGCTGCTGGACTGGGCATGTCTCTGTACTGCTTATCCTTCTGTTAACTGAAACACCAAGGTTTATTTTAGCTACTTCAACTAAATTTATTTTGAAAGCTTGACAGGAAAGGCCAAGGCTTCATCAGAAAAAGAGTTCCTTCTGCTTTTCTTGTTTTCCTTCTCCCGGTGCTGTTTGCTATGGAAATGTCAAGGTTCCGGGCCAAAGTCCCCCATTATCGTGGACCATGTCTCGGTGCTGAGCCCTCACTTGGCAGCTGAAGGCTCCTTCTCCAGCACTGACTTTCACTGCACTCCCATTCTCCTTTGTCCTCCCTTAGATAGATGGCTTGTGACACTCTCTGGCAAGTCAACATAGTTACTGATTCTAAAAATTAATAAAGCACTTTTAACAACTTGCCATCCTACCAGCTAACAAGGCGAGCTTCTTAACCACTGGACCACCACAGTCCCACTTATTTGGCATGATTATTATTTTAGAGTTCTTTTTCAGCTTTACTGTAATGTTGGATATTAACAGTTTATGATCAGTGCCCTCAGGTACACAGAATGAGCTTCCTCGAAGTTTGTGGTATTTTTGAAACACAATCGGGTATACCAAGGCGAAGGCAACCTAATGTTCTCACACTAGGTAAGGCGAAGGGAACTGCAGAATGAACTCATCAAAAGGTACCATCATTTTGGCAGTTTCACGTCTGGCCTAGACACAGAAGAAGAAGAAGAATCAGTGCCCTAGTCTGCTTGTTTTGGCAGAGAAAATGCTGTTACTCTATCTCCTGCTTCCAATTACTTAGTCTACTTGATTTTTATCTTGACTTGGTTATGTTCATGCATACATGATTGCTTGAAATATGTATTTGAAATAAAAAGATGGTTAGATTCACAGAATTTTTTGAATCATTCTCCTGCTTCATTTTTGTTCTCTAGACAAAATTTTCCAATAACATTTGGTTCCGCTTTGTTCCCTACTTTTGCATTCCAGTCACCTATTATTATAAGCATATCATGTTTTTATGTGTGATCAGTTTCCTCCTGGATCCTTGCATAAAAGCTTTCAGTTTGATATTCTTCAGCACCAGTAGTTGGAGCACAGGCTTGAATGACAATTAAGAAATTGCCCCATTCCTCCCAATGTCTGATTGATATCGTTTTGTCAGATCTTTCACTATAGCTCCTAACTGACTTACCTCAATATTAGAGCCACTCCATTTCTTCTGAGTTGTTCATCTCCAGAGTAAAATCCTGTAGTTATCTGATTGAAAACGTCCCATGCCAATCCATCTTATTTCAGTGCTCTCGAAATCTCTGACACACTCAAATCCCCTCACCATATTAAAATGTACATCCAAGTAGGGGAGGGGCTACTCTAGTTGTGACTCAATTTGCTTAGCAACATGATTTCAGCCATTTCTTCTAATATAACTACAGTGGTATGGCCCAGCTCAAGATGTTTTGTTACTGGTGGCAAAGGACAAGATAGAGCCCCTCTTTTTCAAAGGAAAAAAGGAAGCTGGGCTGCATTTGAATCTTTCTTCAGTGCTGGAAAATGGTGGGTGTCCTCCCTCCACATACATGGCAACAAATTAGCTGAAGAGATGCAGGGCAAGTTGAATGTTATTAAATTATTCTCTTCTAATTGGATATTTTCAAAAATTCTTCCCTGGTTCCTGCCTCCCAACCAGCTTCCTGTAGTATCTGTCTCACCGTGCTTAATGAAAGTGCCAGATATTTACATTTGGAGTCACTATCATCACCGTGGGTTTCTCTTTTGAATAATCATGGTTTTCATTTTTCAAAAATCATTGTTCTGACATTGTTGTGTTCTAATGGTTTTACCTTCCACATGGATTACAATGTATCTGAGCCAATGTAACCTTGCCTATAGCAACAATGTAACCTTCAGCTGTATCATATAAACCCTGTAATAGGACGCGAGCTAATGACCACCAGCTGGCAGCAGCGAGCGTCCAAGCTCTCTTGGTCCGAACTCATCAAAGGCAACAGCGCGGGAAGCTTTCCCGCCACCACCTACACCTGGACAAGAAGGGCGTGACCTACAATGACGTCACGCAGACAGTAGCCAATGGGCTACCATGGCACCACGTTCAAATGTATTCCTACTGTATATAAAGAGCTATCGATCCGCCATTACCTCATGTTCCCTCTGTCCACGATGCAATAAACCTGAGTTAACCCAGCCCGAGGCTGTGTCCTGTGTCTTAGTTTCATACACCAAATTGGCGACGAAGGTGGGATTATGGATCCCCAAGGAGCAGCCAGGGCACAGAGCGGGTTCAACATCACCAAACCGCAAGACTGGGAGTTGTTTGAGATGGACTTCCATGCGGCGCTGGTGGAACTCAAAGTCAAGGAAGACGATGAGGAGAGGAAGAGGGCCATCCTCACCCGCATGCTTGGGATGGAGACCAAGCGGACGCTGGTGGGCATCATCGCTCCGAAGAAGGTGAGCGAATTTAAGGCGGACGACATCATGAAGCTGCTACGGGAGCGCTTCCAACCCTCGAGGGCGATGTTTCCCGCTCGGAGCGCGTTTTGGAGGCGAGTCCAAGCGCCGGACGAGTCGGTCGAGACATTCGTGGCCGCCATGAGGGTAGCCGCCGCCCCCTGCAAATGGGGCAACATCCTAGAAATGGCCCTCAGGGACGGCGTGCTGTGTGGCCTGAAAGACAAGGAGGTGCAGCGCAGCTTGATGAATAAGGAGCCGCCACCCACGCTGGCAGAGGTCGTCGAGGCCGCAGAAGCCGCAGAGTCCACGAATGCTGGAGTGGACGAGATGCACCAGTGGCGTGAGTGGCGTCCCAGGGCCGGCAAGGCGGAAAAATCGGTGCACGCAACTCAACGGGCCTCAAAGTCGTCCTCAGATGGCAGCGACGGCGAGGAGGTCCAGAAGGTCCGAAAAGGGGGGCGCCGCTGCGATGGTTGCGGAGCGGCCCATGAGCGTGCGAGGTGCCCGTTTAGAAAGGCCGAATGCTACACCTGCGGCCGTCGGGGGCACATCGCCAAGGCATGCAGAAAACGGAAGGAGGGCCGGAGGCAGTCACCGGACCGTTCGACCAGGCCGGACCGTTCAGCGAGGCCCAAAGATGGCGTCCAGACCACGAGGAAGCAGGACGGCGTGGGCCGCGTCTCGGACAGCAGCGAGGACGACGTCCCAGTGCTCAGCGTGTCCGCGGAACAGTCCCATTATTTCGTTGAGGTACTAGTACAAGGGGCCCCTATCAGGATGGAAATTGACTCGGGGTCCTCCTATTCCATAATTCCCCAGAAAGAGTTCTTGAAAATCGACCCCCACGTGCGGCCCAAACTTAAAACATTGAGGTCCACGCTACGAGATGTACAGGGAAACAGCATTCCGGTGTTGGGGGTCGGAAAATTTCGGGTTGAGTTTAAGAGACACTCTGCGGAACTGCCCCTAGTTGTCCTCAAGGGGGGGAGTTGTAGCCTCCTAGGGACACAGTGGTTCCAGCCTTTAGGCCTGTTCATAGGGGGAGTACATTCAGTGGGGGTGGACCCAATACAAGCGGTGTGCGATGCGCATCCCGCCGTTTTTAAAAAAGGACTTGGAAAATTCAAGGGACCCCCTGTAGCCTTCGACCTAGACCCGGAGGTCCGCCCGATAAGACTCAAACCGCGCAGGGTGCCCTTCGCACTAAAGGACAAAATAGAGGCGGAACTGGACAAATTGGTGGGCCAGGGGATTCTTATTCCTGTTGATTCCGCGGAGTGGGAAACTCCAATTGTAACAGCTCTGAAGGCTAACGGGGAGGTGCGCATTTGCGCTGATTATAAGTGTACAATTAACAAGGCGATCCGCCCTAATGCATACCTGGTGCCGGTGGTCAGCCACCTTTTGGCCAGGCTAAATGGGGGAAAGTGTTTCGCTAAGCTCGACCTGGCACAAGCCTATCAGCAGCTTCCCGTAACACCCGCCACGGCCGCGGCACAAACAATAGTCACACACAAAGGAGCGTTCCAGGTGTCGCGGTTACAGTTCGGCGTGAACTCGGCACCCGGCCTTTTTCAGTCGCTTGTGGAACGCCTCCTGAAGGGGCTGGAGGGCGTGTTGCCTTATTTTGATGACGTATTAATAACAGGGGGGAGTGAGGCCGAACTGGCAAAGAGATTGGACAAAGTACTAACAGTGTTCGAGAAAGCGGGGCTGAGACTGAGGAAGGACAAATGTGTCTTTTTCGAAACCGAGGTCGAGTTCTTAGGGTTCCGGATCACACCCGAGGGTATCAAGCCATCCAAATCCAAAGTAGTAGCCATCAAAAAGGCCCCTCGCCCCACATCCAAAACCGAGCTACAGTCATTCCTGGGGCTCCTCAATTTTTACCATACATTCCTTCCGCGGAAGGCGTCCGTGGCCGAACCGCTTCATCGGTTGCTGAAAAAAGAGGAGACTTGGATGTGGGGTGACGAGCACGAGAGGGCGTTCAAAGAACTAAAGCAACTCTTGACCTCTGACGCAATTCTAACGCATTTCGACCCCAAACGGCCGGTGGTCCTAGTCTGTGATGCATCACCGGTGGGGGTGGGGGCGGTGCTTTGCCACGTGTTGGATGACGGAAGGGAGGCCCCGGTTGCGTTTTATTCAAGGTCCCTGTCCCAGGCAGAGCGAAATTATGCACAAACCGACAGGGAGGCATTAGCAATTGTAGCGGGGACCAAAAAGTTTCACGATTTTTTGTATGGCCGCCCGTTCAAAATCGTGACGGATCACAAGCCCCTGCTAGGGATTTTCACGGCAAGCAAGCCCACCCCGCAGATCCTATCCCCGAGAATGCTGCGATGGGCCATTTTTCTCAACGCATACCAACACGAGTTGGAGTACCGGCCCGGAAAAGAGATCAGCCACGCTGATGCACTTTCGAGATCCCCTTTGCCCTTGTCGGACGACCAAAAGGCTAGAGTAGGAAGAGACCGCCAGGTGTTACTAATTGAGGTTTTAGATGCACCCCCAATAGTACCAGCCGATATTGCTAGGGCGACAGGCAAGGACAGAACGCTCGAGAAAGTCAGCTCATGGGTACAGAAGGGGTGGCCGGCATCGTCCCCAAGCGCGGAATTCGACCCATTCTTTCGGAAAAAACTAGAGTTGTCCCTAGAAAGGGGGTGCCTGTTGTGGGGCCAACGGGTGGTGGTTCCTACAGCCATGCGGCCGAGGGTGCTCAAACTGCTGCACGTCAGCCACCCGGGCATCGTTCGTTCGAAAGCGCTGGCTCGCAGTTACTTTTGGTGGCCACAGCTGGACGCGGACATTGAGCACATGGTCGGCACTTGTGAGGCATGCCAGGGATCCCGACCAGAGGCGGCCCGCCTCCCGCATAGGGAGTGGGACACAGCAAGGGGGCCGTGGTCCAGAGTACATGTAGATTTCGCTGGCCCATTCCGAGGAACCATGTTTCTCCTGGTGGTGGATGCGTTCTCCAAGTGGCTGGAGGTTATCCCAGTAAAGAGCACGTCCTCCGCCACGACAATTAGCCAGCTACGGAGAGTCTTTTCCACGTTCGGTTTACCCGACACTTTAGTCAGCGATAACGCGAGTTGCTTCACCTCCTCGGAGTTCGGGGCATTCATGGAGGCAAACGCCATTCGGCACGTCACATCCGCGCCGTTTCACCCGGCCACGAATGGCCAAGTGGAACGGTTGGTGCGTACAACAAAGGATGCGCTGCGGCGCATGGGCCCGGGGGACCTAAATCACCAAGTATGTCAGTTCTTGTTAGCGTATAGGGTGACCCCCTTAGCGTCGGGTTACTCGCCGGCAGAGCTCTTGATGCGGCGAAAACTGACCACGCTTCTGTCCAGGCTGGACCCGACGAGAGTCGAGGATAAAGGAAAAAACATAGGATTGGCAGTCTCGAAAGGGTTCGCCGCCGGCGACCTTGTTTACTGCAGGAACTATGCAAGCGCAGGGCCAGCCTGGGTGCCAGGAACGATAATAGAGCAGACGGGGCCAGTTTCATATCGGGTGGAAACGAGCACCGGCCTCCTCTGGAGGAGACACGCTGACCAACTGAGGCGCCGAGTGAGTGAAGGGCCGGTCAGTGGGGCTCAGCAACAGGATTCAGCGATAGGGTTCTCCCCCACCCGTTTAGCCCAAGGGGGAGAAAATGAGGGACATCAGTCCGAAACCGGGGGGGAAAGCAGTGATCCCGACTCATATCCTTTTGATACCCCTGTTCTATCAGAGCCCGGGGGGAGGGGAAAGGAATGTGCGGCCGCCGCCGCGCCCCCTGAATGCAATTTTGATTTTGATTTTGATTTTGCGAGCCGGGGGGGTTTTCAGGAGTGTTCCCCCACCCTTCCAAGCGAGAAGAGGGGTTTTTCGTTAGCCCCCAGTGCCCCCGGTTCTTTCCCGAGAAAGAGCACACCTCCCAACAACGCCGCGGAGCCGCGGCAAGTCACTAACGAGTCTCCCTCTCCAATTACAGGGCAGGAAACCAGGGGACAAAGAGAAGGTAGCAAACCCGGGGAAAGGCAGCCCGCATCGAGACCCCAGCGTGTTCGAAATAAGCCATCTTGGCTGAGAGACTTTGTCTCCTAAGGGGGGGGGAGTGTGTTGAAGTGTGGGCTCGAGACATTGTCTCGTCCTAGGGGGGAGGGGTGTTGTGTTCTAATGGTTTTACCTTCCACATGGATTACAATGTATCTGAGCCAATGTAACCTTGCCTATAGCAACAATGTAACCTTCAGCTGTATCATATAAACCCTGTAATAGGACGCGAGCTAATGACCACCAGCTGGCAGCAGCGAGCGTCCAAGCTCTCTTGGTCCGAACTCATCAAAGGCAACAGCGCGGGAAGCTTTCCCGCCACCACCTACACCTGGACAAGAAGGGCGTGACCTACAATGACGTCACGCAGACAGTAGCCAATGGGCTACCATGGCACCACGTTCAAATGTATTCCTACTGTATATAAAGAGCTATCGATCCGCCATTACCTCATGTTCCCTCTGTCCACGATGCAATAAACCTGAGTTAACCCAGCCCGAGGCTGTGTCCTGTGTCTTAGTTTCATACACCAAAGACATTTAATGACATCAAATGATCATCAAGCTGAACAGGTCACTTACCTCTTCAGGAGAAGATGACAAGCACATGGCAACAGGGGGAAAGATCATACAATGGGCTCTCTCACTAGAAAATAATAAATGACAAAAAGAATTCCTTTTGTTGTAGATGTAAGAGAGAAAGAGAAATATCAGACTTGACTTAGCTACTCAGCTGCTAAAAAATATTGGTTTGATATTAATAATGTGATTTCTTCTTCTTCAAGTGCTATATCCATTCCAAATACAGTGGTATCTCGGATAAAGTCCGATTCGGATAAAATCTGATTCGGATAAAGTCGCGGTTTTCATGTGCACGTGATGCATCGCATAAAACCACTAAAAATGGACGTTATCTGAGGTATTTGATATAGGAACCTTGGATAAAGTCCATTTTTGGACGTGATCCGATGCATTGCCCATTTGATTCGGATAAAGTCCAAAATCGGATAAAGTCCAAACTTGTTGAACGGAGTTTGGACTTTATCCTAGGTTCTACTGTATTGCCTATCATCATGGCAATAGTCATTCTGTTCTTAACTCCTTGGAACAGTTCTTCCGAGGACATTCCATACCAATGTGGATTTATAGAATTTATTTGTATGTCTGCAAATCTTTGAAATTTTCCTTATAAAAATCATACATAGGATCTAGAAGTACCTTCTTATGTAACAATGACATAGATCAGTGATGGCAAACCTTTTAGAGACCGAGTGCCCAAACTGCAACTCAAAACCCATTTATTTATTGCAAAGTGCCAACACAGCAACATGGGAGGAAGGAAACACTCCCATTAGGGTGCTGGACAGAGATGTGGGGTGAACTCTGTGCTGGGGGGGAGGGAGGAAGTGCTCCCATTGGGCTGCTGGGCAGAGGAGCAGGGCAAACTCTGTGCTGAGGTGACTGCAGGGGTGAACACAGAGAGGGCTCTGAGTGTCACCTCTGGCACGCGTGCCATAGGTTTGCCACCACTGACATAGATCATGAACTGGTAAAGGTAAAGGTTTCTCTTGCTCGAAAGCTAGTCGTATCTGACTCTAGGGTGCAGTGCTCATCTCTGTTTCCAAGAGAGAGCCCAGCACTGTCTGCTTCTGCAGATGTTTCCGTGGTTATGTGGCAGGCATGACAGCGCACGGAACGCTGTTACCTTCCCACCGAAGTGGTCCCTATTTATCTACTTGCAATTTCTTGCTTTCGAACTGCTAGGTTGGCAGGAGCTGGGACGAAGACGGGAGCTCATTCCGTCCTGCAGTACTCGGGAATCGAACTGCTGACCTTCCACTTCCTAGTCAGCGTCTTACCTACTTGAGCCACTGTAGTCCCTTGATGAACTGGAGAATGACAAAAATGCCAGAAGAAAAGGAACATAGGATGCATGAAGTGACATTTTGCTAGCATATTAGATAAGAACTAAAGAAAGTTGTCATAAGTGTAACTTATGTAAATGAAAGCTGGCAAATCTTCATTATATCCTGGAACAGCAAAGTCAATTGATGAATCTATTTTATATAAATTGTTATCCCATATTTATGTCTATATTTCACATTGCTTAAGGGGTGCTACAGAGAGAGAAATATACTAAACAGATTATGCATAGTTATATATTAGATAGTAACAAGTTATAGGTACGTCACAACACAGAATAATGGTCTCAGATGTTTCTCATTTTCCTACAGATCATTAACTACTCAGCGTTCAAAAAGCCAAGATACCTTTGAGACTAAACTTGCGTGGGAAGCAAATGGCAACAGTTACAATGTAGCCATGCCAGCATGTAATTGCAAAAGATTTTTCAAGACTTCTCAACAATATTCAGAATTATTAAATTCCACAGGCAAATGCTGAGCACTTTTTATGTGTCCCTTGTTGTCACCCTGAAAAACCTTTACTAAGTAAATATTCCACAACATGAATGAAAGAATCAGACTAAGAAGACACAAGCATTTATCAACCAAATTCCGACGCAAGGTTAATTGTTAACATGGTATACCTCAGAATATGTTGTGATTGGGATTTATGAAAGAAAGAAAGAACAAACGAAAGAACGAAAGAAAGAAAGATCTTGATAATTAAAAATATGGAATGGGTAGGTGTCAGTCAAGCTTAATATATACTACCAGGCACCTGCTGTAGTTAGAGTGGCCAAAGAGGCAAGGACTCTTTCATTCCAAAGTTTAAGCCTAAATCTAAGCATTTGTTCAAAGCTTTGGATTGATCTCTGGAGATCAGGATTATGAAGTTTGCAGGAAAAAAAGATGAGCAGTTATTTTGAATTAAAAACTGAAATACATCTCCTAAAGATGATAACTTTACTTCTCTTGCACTCTATTTATCCTTCTTGTGTTACCTTTGGATTTAGATTCCTGCATTGAGCAGCAGGTTTACACTTAATGGCCTCATAGGCCCCTTCCAATTTCATGATTCTATGATTCTAAATATAGCAGATTGCTCTATTTTCAGCAACTGGAATGGCAACAGTGCTGAATGTAGGACAGATGCGAATGAGCATACCTCTAGTCTTTACACTCTGCGCATGCTAATGACTTCAGCATGTGCCAAAATTCTGCCAATCTTCACCAAAAGTGTCCAAGACTATAACAGCGAACACAATTATTTGAGAACAAGTCATTTCTATAGTGGAGGTTTCAACTAAACTAACATGCAGAAGATCAGAATGCCTGTGGCCATCGTAGTCTGACTCTTGATGAGTTTTTGTGGTGTTCTTGGATGTATTTCACTGTTCCCTGATCACTGCTTATTTAACACGCATGTACTAATTGGCCAGCCATCAAAAACAGCACCACATACCACAGCAGTGTCGTGTCCTCCTTTCTGGCCAATACTTGCATCTGCTACCTCAGCAGGGGAGTGGAAGAATCCTAGCTTTCAGCTCCCCATGTGTGGAAACACTCTAGCATCTGCTATTTCCTGTAAATCATGCTTGTGAGCTCTGTGTTAGTATTCATAATTATATACTATCAAGTCAATTCTGACTTATGGAGAACAGTTTCAGGATTTTCTAGGTTTATCATTCCCCCTTTCTAGGATCATCATGGGACTATGTAACCTGCCCAAGGTCACATAGGTGGGCTCTTCTGGGAGGCACAGTGGGGAACTGAACTCTTAACCTCTGGCCACTGAGCTACCTAACGTGTGTGTGTGTGTGTGTGTGTGTGTGTAGTGTCTGCAATTGTTTCAGAGCAGAAAAACCTTTGCCGTCACATTTGCTTTCGTCTTTTGAGAGAGAAAATGCCAGAAGTTGAGCAATCCTTTCCATATTTGCTGTGAAGAGTGTTCAAATGAATGTTCTTTCCAGATAGTTTCTGAAACATTGACTGAATATTCACTGAATATTTGGTATCTAAACTTATCATGCTGTTAGGCTTGCTTTCAATGTCTCTATTTTTCGTCGATATTCTTTCATATAAGAGACCTGGATCCTTGGCTAATAAAACTTATTTTCTTTCCCCCTAGGCCAGTGATGGCAAACTTTTTAGAACCTGAGTGCCCAAACTCAATAAGCTGACATCTGCACCACACAGGAGCGGGGCAAACTCTGTGCTGAGGGGAGGCAGGAAACGCTCCCATTTGGCTACTGGACAGAGGGGAGGGTTGAATTCTGTGCTGGGAGGAGGGATGAAGCTCCCATTGAGCTGCTGGGCAGAGGGGTGGGGTGAGCTATGTGCTGGGGCAACGGCTCGCATGTCTGCAGAGAGGGCTCGGAATGTCTCCTCTGAAACGCTTGCCATAGGTTCACCACCACTGCCCTAGGCCCATATCAAAATATTGGCTGCACTTTATTTCTAATGAGATCCTCAGGACTTTAATGGATCTTCAACAGCTTTTCCACCTTTTTACCATTTCTAGAACTTAATCAGTTATTCTTTCCTTTTTCTAGTGCCTAGCTGGCGATGAGAGTGACAAAATCTCTCCCAAGAGGCCACATTACATTGCCCTTGACTCTAGAAAGTATCTTAGGCCCCAAAACCTTGGGAAATACAATTTTTTAAAGTGCTTGGGTACTTAAAATGGGCATCAGATTTCTTCAAATCCTTAGTTTCTTAGTGCTGACATTGTTATTTTTGCTAGCATCAAGTGACAATGACTGTCATGAAATGGTATTTCATTGTAATTTTTTTTAGTGAGCAATGGTATTTAGTGTTTTAAAATAATAGCTATGAATATGAATAGCTGACAGGATTTGATGGCTAATGTGCAATAGTATCTTACATTTCATAGCATCTGGATGTCAGTATCTCATGAAATGTCATGTTTGATGTTACACTGAAAGGTTAGACTCGGAGTCTCCAACCTATAGTCCCCAAGCCCTTTCTGTGCATTCTTCCAAACTGCTTGTTTACTTCTATCATGCTCAAGGCATTTTACCTCAGACTCACACTGTTCTTCCTGCTGCAAGTGGCATTATCTCCTGCTATTTTTTCTGTCCCTTTCTTACAGAAACACAATATCAACCTTGTTTCTTAAGGTCTTCCTGGTTCCTTCTCTAACACCTCTCTTGGTCTTCTCCTGCATACTGGCATTTCGGCCTTTATTGGTAAGGGACCATTTGACAATTATGTGATCCTTGAAGGGGGGAGGCATCTGCCATCTGAATTATGGAAAAATTACAGGGGGGGGGGCAGGTCAAAGATTACGCAATCCATTTGGAGCTGTTGTGCATTAGGCACCAACAGTGAAAAGCTCTAAAAATTAGAGTTTCGATACAAAAGCTCTGGATTACGTAATTATAAAGGGGGGGAGGGGTCAAAGCTTAAATTACAGTTGGATTACATAGGGGGGAGGGGGCCAATTTCCCCAAAAAATGGATCATTAGAATGGCTCCTAATTTGCTAGCCAGCAGAGGTCAGGTACTGGTACGACTGGCAGATTTTACTTTCTTAGGATCAAATATCTCTGCAGATGGTGCTTGCAACCGTGAAATAAAAAGGCGACTGATGTTTGGGAAACAAGCTATGAGAAACCTGGGGAACATAGTTAAAAGTAGAGGCATCACCTTGTAAACAAAAAATTGCATAGTCAAAGCAATGGTATTCCTGGTGGTAATGTATGGGTGTGAGAGCTGGACCATTAGGAAAGCTGAGCGCAGAAAAATAGATGCCTTTGAAATGTGGTGGTAGAAATAGGTCAATCCTAGGAGAAATCAACCACGACTGCTCATTAAAGGTCAAATAGTAAATATGACGCTAAAGTACTTTGGACATCAAATGAGAAGAGAGGATTCACTTAAGAAAGCCTTGATGCTGGGAAAGGTGGAGGACAAAAGAAGGGGGTGGCAAAAAATTAGATGGCTAGATGATATTGTAGATGCAATGGGCACAAAGCTGTGTTGGCCAAAGAACCCTTTCCCCATCTTCTTGGGAGACTTTTGTTTTGTTTTCTTTCTTGTTTACTCATTTTCACTTAATTTTTTTTCCTGGGAAGCAAAGTGCAGAATAGTAAACCACCCCCTAGGGTTGCCAACTGCTTGTAAACAGCTTGGCTTTAATGATCTAGCCCTGCACATGGCTAGACACCCCCCCCTCAATTAGGGTGGAAGAGCAAGGGATTAATTCCCCCAAATTAACCAATCTATTTGTTCCTCAATACAACCAGTTGAAGCACCAACACCTGAGAATGTCGGATCCAGTTTAAGGAAGGGAATTAGTAAAGTAAAAAGCAACCTCTGTTGTTTCCAAGCCTCCCAGCAGCTGAGGAGTTAATCTCCATATATGAAATATCGCTCACCTAGAGTAGACTCCCGTCCCATGGTGGCTCCAACCAGCAGCAGCTAAAACGAAGCCTCCATGATGACCATGTGGTAGGGAAATGAAAGAGAAACTACAGAAGGACCGCCACCACCTTCTCTCTCTCCTTCCACAAGCGAAAAGCCACAGCACCCTCTGGTGGCAGGAAAAATATAATGCAGCTTTGCCTGCGAGCGCTCCGGTCAGGATTTTTTTTAAAAAAAATAAGAGATATTACGGAGAAATTAATAAAATGGAAGGGGGCAGGAAGAGGGGTAAAAATAAGGGGTTTCCCCAGGAAAAATGGGATACTTGATAGGTATGACTTACATCAAGATGTGAGAGCTTACCTCAATGAGAATTTGCCAGAACAAAGTATAGGACAAAGAGGTGTGGTTGAGTTTCTTTCCATGTTCTTCTGATTTAGAACTCCATGACCTCTACCTATGGAAGACCTTAAAAATGTGGTGTACCATAGAAAACTACCTACATTGGTGGTACTTTGGGAAGAAACTGAAATGGTGTGCACAGTAATACAAGTGGTCAACATTGCTCTATCAGAAGTTCAAACGGTATAGAACTCAACTGATAAGAAGAACCGTTTGAAATAGTGACTGTGGCTTAAAGAAGAATGAAGCCGTAATGTATAAGCAAAAGTCTTTATAAAAAATATATTTACAAAAGCATAACAACAAAAATAATTCCTCTGTGTGTAAGTTAGTTAATGAGAGTTACAGTAATGACGTATTCTTGGATAAACAAAATTAATTCCTCTGTGGGTAAATGTAAATAGTTCACTGTTTCTTTCACAGGTAGATATGAATGATTCACTGATATAGCAATATTTTCTTTCAAAGTCGATACCAGTTATTTCGACTTTTCGAATTACTATATTCTTCTTCAGGAAGATCTGCACATAAAAATTATATACAAACATGATAATTATCATGACTAAAAATGGTAACTACTGTTGCACATGAGTTCTCAAAGATATATAACATTACTATGGATGTAAGAAAGTCAAAAGGCACAAGCTTACCAATATGTAAAAGAGTCTCTTGAAACCGCGTCCTTGCCTCCGCTCAAGCTATTAGGTGCATATGGACGTTAATGATGTGTGTGGGGCAGCTGCCTTTATGCTAGATGAAAACTGACTCACGTGTAACTAATTGGTATACACGCCCGAAGCCAGCTGCTAGAGTCGTATAAACTTACTCCCTGGAAAATTCTATAGAAACGCCGCCAAATCATGCTCCTGATTTAATCCTTTTGGATACATAGTATCAAAGAAGTGAATAAAAAATGCTTCCCGTTGTCTTAATCTTTTGTTGATATCACATCTTTCAAATAACTTTGGTCGAACCGTCTCTAACACTACAAAGCGGAAGTCTCTATCTGAGTGGCACTTTTCCATATAGTGAGAGACCAATGGAGCTTCTGTCACCTGGTGTCTAATTTTAGACCTGTGTTCCGAAATCCGCTGCCTGAGTGGCCGACTGGTGAATCCCACATAACGCATCTGGCAGGGGCATTCCCACATATAAATCACGCATTTGCTGGCACAACTGGAAAGGGATTTTAAAGAAAACGTTAACCGCTTATTTGGAACATAAATATCTTTGGTTTCCCAGCAGAATTGACAAACTGTACATGAATGACACTTATAATGTCCTGTTGGAAATGGTTTATCATCAATAATAGTCCTGGCAGTATGGTCGGAACGTACAAGAATGTTACTAATAGATTTCGACCTTCTAAAGCCAATCATCGGTTTTTCATTACACCCGGGAAGGTCCTTAACCAAATGCCAGTGTTTGTAAATAATGTTCTTAATTTGGTTGGCTGCTGGTGAAAACTCAAAAGAACACCTGATCAAATTACCCCCTCCACGCTGTTTCCTATCAAGCAAATGTTTTCTGGATGTGTCCCTTACTCTCTGAAGAGCTGAATTGACTACGTGCGTGGGATAACCTCTATTTTTAAGTTTTCTCTGGATGACTAAGGCGGATTTATTGAAGTCTGCGGATTCTGTGGAGTTTCTCTTGGCACGGGTAAAAAGGCCAAAAGGGATGTTATTTCTGACAAAGGCTGGGTGATAAGAAGAGTACTCTAAATATGGGTTCCTATCCGTTGGTTTCCTATACAACTTAACTGCTACTCTTCTAGTCACTGAAATGTAGACCTCTACATCCAAAAATGGGATGGAAGAGGTGTCAAAGTGAGGAGTAAATTGTAAATTGTTGTCAATGGAATTAATCCATTGTACAAAATCACTGACAATGTCCTGAGAATCAAGAATGAAAAATAAATCATCTATGAATCTGCCATAGTATATTACGTGAGGCAAAAAAGGATTGGAGGAATGATAAATGTGTTGGCTTTCAAAGTTGTTCAAATACATGTTGGCAACTGAGGGGGCCAGGGGGCTCCCCATGGCCACGCCCTTTACCTGAATGTAAAAAGATTTTTCGAATCTAAAGTAATTATGTTTGAATATTATGTCCAATAGATCCATTAAGAAATGTGTTGGTGGAAGTTGAGAGGCTCTGGTGTCTAACTTATCCTGAACTATAGTTCTTGCCTCCTCAAGGGGAATGTTAGTATACAGCGCTTCCACATCAAGTGTGAGGAGCACCCCTGCCTTAGTAACCTCCAAACCCTCAACCTGAGAAATAAAGTGTGTTGTGTCTTTAATAAATGAGGGGGTTTGCCTCGCATATACATTGATGAAGGAGTCTAAATATTTAGCAATGGGCTCGAGGGCGGAATTTACCCCGCAGACAATTGGTCTTGCGGGGGTGGGGGCACCATGAATTCTAGGCTTGTGAATTTTGGGAATGAGATGGAATATAGGGGTTCTGGGATATTCATTGTACAAGAACCTGGCGGTGTTTTGCGTAATGTATCCCAAAGCAATGCCCTCAAATATTACAGTTTTAATAATGTTCATTACATGATGAGTGGGATCATGACTGATATTTAAATAAGATGTCTCATCTCCCAATTGCCTAGCAGCCTCCGCTGTGTAGTCTAAGGTGTCTAATACAACTATTCCTCCACCCTTATCGGCCTGTTTTATAACAATAGAGGAAT
The DNA here is from genome assembly GCA_035047305.1 of Bradypodion pumilum. Lineage (NCBI taxonomy): Eukaryota > Metazoa > Chordata > Lepidosauria > Squamata > Chamaeleonidae > Bradypodion > Bradypodion pumilum. Next base: position 242,727,066 of record JAWDJD010000003.1, on the reverse strand, counting down.
CTTGAGCTAAGTTTTCTAGAGTAGCGTGATCCTGTTTGGATAAATTGTACCAACCTTTGATCTGATTGATTTCCATATTACCTATATCCCGCAATACCTGTTTATGAAAAACTTCAATAGCAGGGTCGTCAACTGCCGGGTTAAACTGCGACTTGAGCTTGAACATGTCCCTAGACTGTACATCCACACCCCTGAAATAAAACTTTCAATTTAAGCAACCTAATAAGTTTAAACACATCCACCCGGGTGTTAAAGGAATGATAACAGGGAGTGGGAACAAACGTGAGACCCAGTGAAAGAAGACGTACCTCGTTAGTGGATAAAGATCTAGATGATAAATTAAAAATTAGGTTTTCCTGCCCCCCTCAAAGTCCTTCTTTTCCCTAAAAAAGAATTAGAACGTTGCTGCAAGCCTTCTTGGTTCCTTGTTCTGAAGTCGTAAGTCTTTTGTTGATGAGTCTCATCGCAGGAGGTGGATGGGGCATCAGAGTCAGAAGTCTCGAAATCCGAAGAAAAAGTTTGGTCTTTCCAAGTGACACGTTTGACCCGCGTAGAGCCTTGTTGGAAGCGCCATCTGTATACTCTGGCCGAGGAGTAGTCCTGGGTATCCCTAAGAAACTTGTTCTTCTTAAACTGGATAAGGGATTCCCGAAACTGGTGAATTTTATTATTGACTTCCTCTAATGATTTTTCATAAGTGTGGTTATCAACTTCTGTTTTAAGAGATGTGGAGAGCTTTTCAATGTCCTCATGTACTAACTCCAATTCTTTGTGTGATTGCTCAATTATAAGCAAAATAAGGTCGAAGGAGCAACGGTCTAGAATGGTGGCCCACTTCTTAGTGAATTCCTTGTTTTGACTAAAAATTCCTTGTTTTGACTTATCAGTTGAGTTCTATACCATTTGCGCCTTCATCCCCTTGTCTATATCATGGCGGTATATGACAGAGGCTTTGCTTATACTGATCAACAGAGAGAACAAATCCTAGGTAAAACCTCTACATTAAATATAGATATGGATTCACAGAACAGCGATTTTGCCACACTAGAGACTTTGAAGAAGAAACAAGTTAGATTTCAAATGCATGCATCATTTTTGGCTGATTATCATCGCCTTTCCAGGATACCACGAGGATTAAGAATTAATAAGGGTCCCATTATTAAAACTGTAATATTTGAGGGCATTGCTTTGGGATACATTACGCAAAACACCACCAGGTTCTTGTACAATGAATATCCCAGAACCCCTATATTCCATCTCATTCCCAAAATTCACAAGCCTAGAATTCAGGGTGCCCCACCCCCGCAAGACCAATTGTCTCCGGGGTAAATTCCGCCCTCGAGCCCATTGCTAAATATTTAGACTCCTTCATCAATGTATATGCGAGGCAAACCCCCTCATTTATTAGAGACACAACACAGGTTGAGGGTTTGGAGGTTACTAAGGCAGGGGTGCTCCTCACACTTGATGTGGAAGCGCTGTATACTAACATTCCCCTTGAGGAGGCAAGAACTATAGTTCAGGATAAGTTAGACACCAGAGCCTCTCAACTTCCACCAACACATTTCTTAATGGATCTATTGGACATAATATTCGAACATAATTACTTTAGATTCGAAAAATCTTTTTACATTCAGGTAAAGGGAATGGCCATGGGGAGCCCCCTGGCCCCCTCAGTTGCCAACATGTATTTGAACAACTTTGAAAGCCAACACATTTATCATTCCTCCAATCCTTTTTTGCCTCACGTAATATACTATGGCAGATTCATAGATGATTTATTTTTCATTCTTGATTCTCAGGACATTGTCAGTGATTTTGTACAATGGATTAATTCCATTGACAACAATTTACGATTTACTCCTCACTTTGACACCTCTTCCATCCCATTTTTGGATGTAGAGGTCTACATTTCAGTGACTAGAAGAGTAGCAGTTAAGTTGTATAGGAAACCAACGGATAGGAACCCGTATTTAGAGTACTCTTCTTATCACCCAGCCTTTGTCAGAAATAACATCCCTTTTGGCCTTTTTGCCCGTGCCAAGAGAAACTCCACAGAATCCGCAGACTTCAATAAATCCGCCTTAGTCATCCAGAGAAAACTTAAAAATAGAGGTTATCCCATGCACGTAGTCAATTCAGCTCTTCAGAGAGTAAGGGACACACCCAGAAAACATTTGCTTGATAGGAAACAGCGTGGAGAGGGTAATTTGATCAGGTGTTCTTTTGAGTTTTCACCAGCAGCCAACCAAATTAAGAACATTATTTACAAACACTGGCATTTGGTTAAGGACCTTCCCGGGTGTAATGAAAAACCGATGATTGGCTTTAGAAGGTCGAAATCTATTAGTAACATTCTTGTACGTTCCAACCATACTGCCAGGACTATTATTGATGATAAACCATTTCCAACAGGACATTATAAGTGTCATTCATGTACAGTTTGTCAATTCTGCTGGGAAACCAAAGATATTTATGTTCCAAATAAGCGGTTAACGTTTTCTTTAAAATCCCTTTCCAGTTGTGCCAGCAAATGCATGATTTATATGTGGGAATGCCCCTGCCAGATGCATTATGTGGGACTCACCAGTTGGCCACTCAGGCAGCGGATTTCGGAACACAGGTCTAAAATTAGACACCAGGTGACAGAAGCTCCATTGGTCTCTCACTATATGGAAAAGTGCCACTCAGATAGAGACTTCCGCTTTGTAGTGTTAGAGACGGTTCGACCAAAGCTATTTGAAAGATGTGATATCAACAAAAGATTAAGACAACGGGAAGCATTTTTTATTCACTTCTTTGATACTATGTATCCAAAAGGATTAAATCAGGAGCATGATTTGGCGGCGTTTCTATAGAATTTTCCAGGCAGTAAGTTTATACGACTCTAGCAGCTGGCTTCGGGCGTGTATACCAATTAGTTACACGTGAGTCAGTTTTCATCTAGCATAAAGGCAGCTGCCCCACACACATCATTAACGTCCATATGCACCTAATAGCTTGAGCGGAGGCAAGGACGCGGTTTCAAGAGACTCTTTTAAATATTGGTAAGCTTGTGCCTTTTGACTTTCTTACATCCGTAGTAATGTTATATATCTTTGAGAACTCATGTGCAACAGTAGTTACCATTTTTAGTCATGATAATTATCATGTTTGTATATAATTTTTATGTGCAGATCTTCTGAAGAAGAATATAGTAATTCGAAAAGTCGAAATAACTGATATCGACTTTGAAAGAAAATATTGCTATATCAGTGAATCATTCATATCTACCTGTGAAAGAAACAGTGAACTATTTACATTTACCCACAGAGGAATTAATTTTGTCTATCCAAGAATACGTCATTACTGTAACTCTCATTAACTAACTTACACACAGAGGAATTATTTTTGTTGTTATGCTTTTGTAAATATATTTTTTATAAAGACTTTTGCTTATACATTACGGCTTCATTCTTCTTTAAGCCACAGTCACTATTTCTAACGGTTCTTCTCTATCAGAAGTTCACCATAATCAGAAGTGTCTGAATGCTGATGGTAACCACTTTGGGCATCTCTTGTAACTGCAGACATCAAACATGACTTGTATTCATCTTTTACTATCAATATATATTGAGTATTACAATTTTAATACATCTTTTTCCTTTCTTAAAATGTCTATACATTTTTTGCACCCCCTGTATATGTGTGTAAGAAATATAACGCAGAAGTGTGGTTGGGAGTTGGGGAAAGTCAAGTAAAAGGCCTAGTATTTTTGCAAAATGGATACAAAACATTTTGCAATTTGAACCTGTCTAGGGGTTCCAACCATCAAGGCAGGTGGAATTCCAGCACAGATTCACTAATTGCCATAAGCATGGAAAGGAAATAAGAATGTTTCAGAATCCATTGGAAGTAGCACCAGAAGATCCAAGTGACTTTTTTCAAGATGGAACTAATTGATTTGCAAGCCAATGATCATGTCAGAGACATCTGAAAAGAAAATAGCCTGTTAGATTTTTATTCTGATCTACCTGATATATTTAACAACCTAAAGAAATTTCCTGATAGCATGTTCACAGGTTTTGGCAGCACATACATCTGTGAACAAACTTTTTCCAAGACTGTAAAATTCAAATATAGGTCAAATTTTAGAGACGAATATTTACACAACATTTTAAGGGTGTCTGTCACTTACTTTAACTCGGACATTAATGCCTTGGCTTACAGAAAACAGCCACAAAAGTCACACTGACTAGGTAAGCATGTGCAGCTGGATAGGAGGATTCCACAGTAAAATATTATTCAAAAAATGGATTTGGGTTGACATTTCTTTATTGAGCGCTGAATGTTTTCTTTTGATTTACATTGGTAAGTTAATTGTTTTCTTATATTTTGATGTAAGATGTGGCCCTCTTAAGGCATTGGACACTCTAATGCAGCCCCCATGTCCCAGAAGATTGGGAACCCATTGAGGTGGCCAACCTTGGTGCCCGAGGTGTTCTTGGACTTAAATTACCAGAAGCCCAAGTAAGCATACCTGCTGATCAGGGCTTCTGGGAATTAAAATCCAAGAACACCTGGGGCACTAAGGTTGGCCAACCTTAGACCATCTCTTCTCCATGGTAATCACCATGGAAGGACCATAGGTCAACTTGCCTGTTTTCCATAATCCTCTTGGATCCCACTGGATCCTACCTGCCCCTTTTTACAAAATCAGAAGTGTCTAAAACTGGTTCTAACTTTGTAAAATGTTCTGTGGATGAAGGGACGGGAGCAGGGGTGGCTTGGCAGGAAGTAGCATTGATACAGGACTGCTACAAGGAAATTGTGCCTCTTAGAGCAGGGATTCTCAACCTGCAGCTCATGGGCCGGATGCGGCCTTTGGCACCATTTCATGTGGCCCCACCACCACCTTCACCACACCAGGAAGTACAATGTGGAGGAAGGGCAAAATGGCCGGCCAGCCCCCGAAGCTGTCTGAGGGAACGTGACCTGGGCCCTGGCTTTAAAAGGTTGAGAACTCCTGCCTTAGAGTAATGAATCTCCATTTGCTTGACTGAAAAAAATTATGCAAGATTGGGAAGAAGGCTGTATGGCTGTAAAAATGGTCTCGAGAGGCTGCATGTGGACTGATGGCCCTACAGTTCATGTTACCACCATCAGTAGTACAATCTCCTATTGGGTCTTTTGATTATAAGAAGCCATTCTAATGTTTACCATGCAGACATTTATTATTTTAAAAGGTACCCAGAGTCTGAAGGACATGACACTTGAAGGGAAAAGCAGTAGGTGGAAGAAGGGTTAAAGGAAAAAGCAAATTCAGGTACCAGTGTCTGACTTTTTAAATATTGTTTTGGAATACTTAGCTCCAAAATAATTTAATAACTTAATGCACACACCAAGAACACTTCTGGGCTGTTACATGTTTTGGAAAGCAAACTGTCTGTCTGTTATCTAGATGCGTGTACACATGTGTGGTTTTGTTCATTTGCAGCATTTTGATATTCAAAATGCAAATCTGTTTCTTGCGCCAAATTTCACATTGAAGTCAACTTCTGACTGCCTCTGATTATTTATTATGTGTACGTTATTGAAGCAGCATACTGACATGAAATGGTATAATCTGTTACATGTTAGTGACTATGAAAACAATATTTCAGCCAGTGAAAACTTGGGGCATGGAGCACATCACTTTCAGAGGTATGGAAAGCATTCACATCTCGCTTCACAGCAGTCTCCGCATATAGGTTTTTCATTATACACTGAGTGGGAATTTCTATGTACAGTGAAGGCAAGATTAATTAATATGCTTTTGTAACACAGACTGAGTTTGAAAACCATTGTAATGGTCTATGGGAGTCAAGGTGCTGAGCTCAACGAAGGTGCGAGAGACGAGGCTATGATGAAAAAGGCCAGCCCCAATTACTTGGGTGGTCTGTATTTATTGACAGGACGATGTCCCTCAGGTTTGGTTGATGGATGGTGATCGCAGCCTCGGTTGCCGCGCATCCGCTATTCTGCCTTCGGTCGTTCTGGAATGCGTCTGTTCCTTTGCATGAGGTCTGCTGGTGTGTGAGCGCACTGCCTCCCTTGAGACTGTGCTAAGTTCCGATTGGAGATGCTTTCCAATCAGAACTGCTCCGCTACTCCCGAGTAGACACGTAGCGGGTCACCATATGTCGTAATGGTCGGCGGGAGTTGAGGTGCTGAACTCAAGGAAGGTGCGAGAGATGAGGCTATGATAAAAAAGGCCAGCCCCGATTACTCGGGTGGTCTGTATTTATTGACTACAATTAGGAGTCAACACACACAGCCCGCGTGAGACCCCCATGACAGAAGGCTTGCTACGTGGCACTCGGCTGGTTGGGTTACACTTACCAGCCTGCGTGCCCAGGTTGCCCATAGGCAGACTTAATCAGCGGATTGCGATGAGACTCTTTGTTCTCATATTATCTAAGTCCTAGAAGACTCTATGTACCTATGCATAGCTATTTGGTCTAGATGTGGTTGGTGTCTGCTCAGCCCTTTACATGGACGTGAGCCAGATACTATATGCTGTTTACGAGACCTTGGGTTTCTTTTCTCATGGCACTTGTCCTACTTCTCTCAGGGCCCTCAGCCAAGGAAACATGGAGTCACTATTGCTCCCTATTACTTATTAGCCCGTACTCAATTTCCTTTCCAGTCGAGCCAGGATGGTCTCGGGCTTGTTTGCAGAGCCTGACAAACCCATTGGGAAAGGTAGCTGTCCAATCAGTGATCTGGGCAACCCACAGAAAACCATATTTAACATCTGGCAAAAGTAGTATACTGTATTTTTTGGACCAGTGGTGGCACTGCAGGAGAAATGGGCAGGCAGGCCAATTGCACTGAGGAAGGAAGTGATACTCTAGCCTAGCCTCTTGCTCTCCTTTCAACCAGGAAGCATGTTTTCCCCTTCCATTTTGTCCATGTAGAGTAGAGACAAAGGCATCAAGGTAAGTGATACAGTATTTCTTTTTAAGCACAGGTTTGGTTTCCCACTTCAATGCATTGGGAACATACAAACAGAAAACTTTTGAATACAAAAAAATTATTTCCAATGCATTTAAATGGGAAATTGCGATTTTCACCCTCTAGTGGCCACTTGTTTTTCATATGTTTTTTCCCCCTGCCCAGGAACAGCTGAACAGCTGAGAGGTGACAGTAGTAGTCTTCGGCCAGCTGTGGCTCTTGTAAAATATCCTTTTACAACAGCCACAGCTGGCCGAGGACCAGCATTTGGACCATAAGACGCACCCTCATTTTCTCCCCACTTTTGGGGGAGAAAAAGTGCATCTTATGGTCCAAAAAATATGGTACCTGCATTTTGGCAGTCTCACGTCTGTCTGGCCTAGACACGGAAGATGATCCAGGATTTCTGCTCAAGTATTATAATAAGGTAGTCAGTGGAAGGAAAGCCTCTCCTGCTTTGTTCTCTCCTTTAGCTCACTGTGCCACTTATGAGTCCTCTCTGAAGTCATCAGGAATTTTCTTGAACTACCTGTACGTGTGACTGAACACAAAGTAAGTGGCGAAGGCAACCATATCCCAGGTGAGCAGACTGCTCTGGTTTTGCGTAATTCCTCGTTCCTTTGGTAGCCCCTTGGTCTGCTTTTTTTTTTTTAAACATCCTTGCGATCCATGCCAGAATGTCTCAAAGGCTTTCCAAAAAATCCTTCTGGATCATAATAACATGGACTCAACAAAAGCATTTTTTTAAAATAAAAAATGGTCAGCTCTGTCATGATCAATGCGTGTGGTGTATTTTTGCTTTAATTCTTCCAGGTTTTTTTTTAGTATCTGTAAAAGGGAAACAGTATTACATAAAGTCTTCGGCTAACGTCATTTATTAAAATCTCCTGGAACAGAGGCCAACCTCTGACTTCAGTGAAACATAAACAAAATGGAGCCAGGACCGTGCTAGCTTCTGAGGAGGTGCTAGAGATCCAAAATTCCTTCTCTGCCCGAAACTGGAAAAAATCATTTCAGTTTCTCACATAAGGTATGCTAATCACTCTTGAAGACCAGACAGCAGATTTAGGATGACCAAAACAAAATGCTTCATGCAGCTAGGAATTAGTCAGTCACCCAGCCACCTAATCTTTAACACCACAGCAAAAATAAAGTTGTTGCTCTAGAATATTGAGGGTGGAATAGGTTCTGGCTCCACAGCTTCGAAACCCTTTGCATTCAAATGAATTGCTACCCTGGACATTTGATTTTCCTAATATTCTGGCTAATTATTGTGTGCCTGTGTACCTGATGTGTGTATAAATTGATGCCATGAGTCATCACTCTTATGTCTGATGAAGGGGACTTGGTCCACAAAAGCTCACATTTAAATACAGGAGTTAGTGTTTAAGGTGCCACAACATTTTCTGTTTTATTTACTCTCAGATACCCTAATATTGTGTATAGATTCTGAAGGAGACCAGAGCCTGGTTTCTGGACCATCCAACAGAAGCAGCAGAAATGTGATAGAAGTAATCTAATATATCTTAAGAATCTTGGATGCTAAGAGTTGTAACAGTTGGAATGGACCTATTTTTCTCTCATCAATTTCTTCCAAGAAACAATTCTAGTCTCTTGCTTTCTCACTCTTGCTCTCGTGCGTGCGGACACTGGTGCTCTGGTGCTTTTGAGGGAAAGCATTCCTGAAAAGCTACCCTAAACCTCTCACTATATGGAGATGAAAGAGTGAAACAGAAGTAAAAACTACATATAAGTGAGTGATAGCTCTGGCAGCCAAAGCCTGATAGCACTGAATGTGTCTGTTGCCCCGTGGAAAGTTGTCCACAGACTCAAGGAATCATCCTTGAGTTCTCCTTTTGTATTGGCTAGAGATTTGGGAAACATCCACATTCATCACTTTAAATGAAGACCAGGCAGCAGTACTACAGTTGTTCAACCAGAAAGTCTACAAAGCATTGTGTGCTTCCAAAAGTTGTTCTGGGCCTTTAACACTAAAAGGTCAGAGACAGGATATGATGAAGACTTGATTAAACAAAAACTGGAAAATCTGCAACCAATTTCCACAAAGGAGGACCATGATTTAGTCACAGTATTCAGGGCACTGGCTTTTATATATACCAGATGCGCTGAAATACTCCTTAGTTGACAGTTGGTGTCCTGTAGTAATATCATGCCACATGTACCACAAGCATCATGACCGTTGTTGTCACACATACAGCTCAGAGGTTCTCTGCATTCCACTAGGCTGAAGAGTAATAATTCACCTTCCTCCATTCTGGAAACTAGGAGGAAAAATCTTGGGAGAAGAAATCCTACAATGAGCTAAAATTTGAGGAAACAAAGTTATTGCTAATACAGTACTGTACTTCTTTTTGAATCATTCTGATGCACATCTTTTCTACTTGCCATTGTATTTGGACGTAGCCTCTGAAGCTTGTGGATTTATCACAAACAAGAGGAGAAACCCAGAAGTACCTGAAATAATTATTTTTTAAAAAATTAGTAGACAGAGCGAGCTTTTTCACTCAGAGGAGACCTGATAGGAAATAAGGAGAGAGCTTTTCCCTCCTCAGAGCAGCACAAAAACAAACCACACTTTTAAAAGCTACTTCCCAAGCCAAATGAAAGTCTGTAATTATGCTGGGATTGCCTTTCTCAGCTTGCAATTAACTGACTTTCTGTATTCTTTGTGTGAGATGGGGGAAAATTCCCATTTTCATCTTTCCATTTTCAGAACAGTCCTGTCCATGCTGACTGGGATATGCTGGAAATGGGGGAGGGGGGGAGACATACTATACCTTTTCCCATTACTGGAGACAGGAATGCTGTGATATTTCCACTCAATGTAATACTACCGCTGAAAACTCACTTTCCATTCAAGGAGAATGGGAATGATGTAAATGAGAATAGAGTGAGCAGAGTTGTGAAACATTACTCAAAGACTACAGCTGTTTAGCTAGGTCAGAGTTCTTGTTTTCCAAAGCCAAGTGTTTTTGTTTTCCAAAGCCAAGAAAGAAGACAGTTAACACAGAGAACTCCATCAACACACTAAAGCTTCATGCATTTATTGCTAAATTGCTTCAAGATCAGCAATCAAAAGTATGCAGGAAATCATTTCATTTTAACCATGAAAAATATGGAAAAGGCCATTTCATCATGGGATATAGCATTCACCAGAGCTGCTGCATAGCCACTTTCAGCCATCATCTCAACATTCCTTACGTTGACCTTTGTAAGGTATGCTAGCTTCACGTATTGGACACAAGAGCCTGACACAAAGAACAATGACATGAACAATTTCTATTTAGGTTCAGAAGTGCCCAACAAACTTGTGTGCATTATTCCCCCATCCCATGCAATGGCAGTTAACTGATTTCTAGTCTCAATTTAGTTCTGTTCATTCTTTCATATCTATCCTGTGTGGCCCATTTTTGCTTTATTTACTGGGAACATACCTGCGAAGCGTGGCTCTGAAGATTACGGGACCTGCGCAGAACGTTTCTGCGCAGGTCTGTTCTATGCATGCGTAAAAGCCTTATACACATGCATAGAATGGACCTGCGCAGAAACGTTCTGCACAGGTCGCTTCTACGCATGCGTAGAAGGCTTTTACGCATGCGTAGAATGGACATGTGCAGAAACGTTCTGCGCAGGTCACTTCTACACATGCATAGGCTTCTATGCATCCCCTTCTGCACAGAACCCTTCTATGCATGCGTAGAAGGGTTCTACACATGTGTAGAAGGGATGCATGCATAGAAAGGACCTGCGCAGAAGGGATGCACAGTAACTACTTTCCCGCGCCGTCAAATTACAGGGAAGCGGCAGCTCCGGATGGGAAATGGAGAAAATCAGCGTGGAATTACGGAGTAATCCCAGCCAATACGGGGTACTTGACAGGTATGACTGGGAAGCTTCTGCTTTCCATTTTCATATTGCCCAGTTCTTTAAAGGCAACCACCTCTACTGTACTTTATTTTCTTTCTAGTTCCTCCTTTTGTGCTGACAACTCAAAACTGTGACTGTTGGATCTTTTTAGGAAGTTCCACTGAACCTGGACTGTTTCTTTTCCTGCTGTCTTCTGCTTTTCACAGAACATGATCTATTAATGCCTGAAGCTATTCTTTTTGAAGCGTGTTTCTTTCATCCTGTACTCCCAATGCCTCTCCAGAGTTTAAATGTCGCCAGCATATCCAGTTCTTTCCATTTTTAAAACTGCCTAAAACGTAATTTGCGAAGCCAATGAAGTTAAGAAGTAAAATTCATGGCGCACACATTCATTTGCCATGAATTGTTGGGTCACTCACATGCATTTCCCCCTCTAAACTATAGTTTGGGATAAGAACAATTTTGCATGCACTAACACTGGGTATCAGTGAGAGGAAGCTTTACAGCTTAATGTAATTGTCCTTTGTTAGTAACCTGATTGGCAAAGTTATTTTCCTGCCTCTGCTCCTTCTTCCTGTATGTTTTATTGCTTCATTTTTTTTTATTCCCACCCCTCTGCCCTCCAACCAAGCAACAAACATGGAGTTTCTCTCCACATGCTGGAGACCCCATTTTACTTAATTTTTCTTCAGACTGTAATTTCAGATGGTATTTGTTAAGACAGCTTTTTTCCTACTTTAAATGCTCCTAGAGTGATTTTTCTCTAAGTGCTAGTTTGTGAGCAAAAAAACCAAAAGATGAAAGGACTGATGAGAGCTAATCTCTCCACATTTCTGTACTGTTGTGCTTCCTACCTCACTCTGCTTCTCCTTCCGTGTCCAGGCCAGACGAGAAAATGACAAAATGAAGGCACCTTTTGCTGAGTTCATTCCGTAGTTCCTTTCGCCTGACCTAGCATGAGAAAGATTAGCTAGCAACACAAAGTTACTATTACCAGGCTACGCCCAATTGTGGTTCCATAATACCACACTCTTCGAGAAGGCTCTTTCTGTGTACCTCCACACTCTGCTAACTAAGAGGAGTAAAACTCCCTAATACTATGCACAAAATCTGGTGCTCAGGATTAAGAAGAGGAATTTTAATTGAAAACTAGCTGTTTGTTCAATTTTTAGTGGTCTAATAAAGATATGACCTGTTATTGCATTTATTTCATTTTAAGGACCACACAGTCTTTTCCTTATTTCTAGGTAGTTGATCTAATATACATGATGGCTTGGACTGGTAATAAATTTGATTACTATGAAGATGCATGCAGCACCTTTTTCCAATTCATATTCACTTTGAAAGACCTTTATTTTATGAGATAATCCTCTTTACCACTTATGAGGAATACTAATATTCTTCTGCAATAGTTCTATTGCTGTTTTAATATGCAATTGCTTGTATGCTGTTTTAGTATACTGTGAACGTATTTATTTATTCGTTAATTTGTACCCTGCCCTCCTGGTGCTAGCACCACATCTAAATGCTCCAAGTCTAAAAAATAAATAAATCATACAAATAAATGTTCAAAGCTCCAGCAATTTAGTTAAATAATACCCTTCTCATAGACAGAGAAGAGGTTCAGCAGCAACAGGAGGGAAAAATCCAGAACTCAAGATGCTTCATGCTGCTTTTGAAAAGTAGTTAGTGCTTTTTTAAATAAAAAATACATGAATGCAAAAGCAATTGTAAATAAAAATAACCTAGTTTCCCAAGAGACCAGCTAATTACCTAGATTGCTTAGCACCTGTCCTTAGCACCTGTCCCTGGATAAATGTTTGTCATCACTTGGTCACATAGCCTCTCCTCAATTACCAAGTAAAGAGGAAATCTATTTGTTGAGCAAAAATATAGACTAGGGCTGCCTTTGAAGGCTATTATTTCATAGCATAAGAGGGAGAAAAGAATGCATTATGGCAGGTGTGTGTGTGTGTGAGGTTACAAAAGTAGGGTTGCCATATGTCACGGAAAACCGGGAATTTAACGGGTTGTAACTGTCCCGTCCGGTTCCATAAAGAACATTGTAAATTTATGGTTTTCAAACCACTTGATTGGGGGGGGGGGAATTGTACTTTTCTTGCACTTCTATTGAACCACCAGCAGGTGGCAGCAGCAGCAGCTTGGTGGCCAAGGAAGAAAGAGGGGGGAAAATCACGCCTTTTTCTTGTGGCATCTGTAGCAGCAGCAGCAGCAGTCACACAAATAGTGCAGGAACCCACTTTGTCCCAGCTCCTGCAAACCTAGGAGTTCAAAAGCAAGAAATGGCAATTAGATAAATAGAGACCACTTTGGGAGGAAGGTAAACAGTGTTCTGTGCACTCCGGTGTCTAGTCATGCCTACCACATGACCATGGAAACATTATTGTATAATTTTTGTATTATTGACTGTATTGAGTTATATTGACTTATGTTACTGTATTATTGTGACTGTGAACGCCGCTTTGAGTCACCCGCTGGGTCGAGTAAAGTGGTATAGAAATTAAACATGAAACGAAATGAAATCTGCAGTAGCAGACAGTGCTGGCTCTTCAGCTTTGAGTCAGAGATGAGCACTGAACCCTTGAGTCGGATACGGCTGACTTTCGAGCAAGGGCAACCTTTACCTTTACTTTACACCACCCAAAGTGGGATACCATCCAAATGGGTGGTATAAAATAAATAATAATAAATGTGGTTGTTGCCGCTGCCTTCATAGCCATTTCAGGAACCCACTTGATCCACCAGCCTGGTCGCTTCTCCTCTGCCTGTGCACCAGTGCCCGTTCTGGTTCCCAAGGGGTTAAGGCCACAGAGCTGGGAACGCCTAGAGGCGGCGAGGAATGCGTCAGGAGGGGAGGGGAGTGGGTCCTCCTCCCCTCCCTTTCCTGCACTTCCTTCCTTGGCTGTGGAAGTGTCCTTTGTATGTTCCTCCATTCCTGGGAGCAATGGAAGGGCTGTTTTTTGGAGAGTTAGGACGTCCAAGTCTGATACGTCCAAAATTTCCAGATATCTACAGAGTCCTTTAGGTATTGCTCCAAGGCAGGACAGAATGAGCTCTTATCTTTGTCCCAGCTCCTGCCAACCTAGCAGCTTGAAAGCAAGAAATGGCAAGTAGATAAATAGGGACCACTTCGGGGGAGGGGAGGTAAACAGTGTTCCGTGCGCTCCGGTGTCTAGTCATGCCTGCCACATGACCACAGAAACGTCTGCAGAAGCAGACAGCGCTGGCTCTTTGGCTTTGAAAAAGAGATGAGCACTGAACCCTAGAGTCAGATACAACTGGCTTTTGAGCAAGGGCAACCTTTACTTCTGTCCTGTTTTTGTGGGAGGGAATTATGGTAACTGTATACAAAAGACACACATGCCAATTCATATGGTAGGATTTTCCCCTGAGAAGCCTCTGTATTTCCACATGTGGAGATATGATCAAGCTGTTATTTTTCTTGAGCCAACTGCTGATGTGAAAATAAAGGGTGAGGTGGCTTCTATTAAAAAAAAAATCCTTCTTTTCAGAATAATGTTGAATATTCTTTACAGTGATGTTTTTAAGCATTTATGTACTCTGCCATTGGGAAAATCATTCCAGTTAGAAGAACATGAAGTTGTCTCTGCAGCAATTACAGCAATTATACTTATGTAAAAAGTCTGTTCCGTAGGCTTTTATGTAAATTGATTTTTTACTTAACTTGAAGCAAACCCATATGAAAAATGAATTTTTACGTAACTCGAAGCAAACCCATAGGAAATTGTGTTATGTAAATTGGGACATGGTTTTAGTGCAAAAATCATTATGTAAGTAAAATTTTATGTAACTTGAGGCATTTGTAAGTCGGGGTTTTACTGTATATGTAAAACAAAATGACAGACTACATACGATAGGCAGTGTAACACAGGGGTTATATAAATTTATTCTTTCATGTAACATTTGATTAGTTTCAACATTTCCCATTTTTAAATGTTTAATTTCATCTTTATTTATTTAAAAAATCACTAAAAAGGACCCCTTCCCTCCCAAAAATACAATCTGTATCTGCTCTATATTTACAGATAACTGGTCGCTATAAAGGCACAAAATTTAAAACTAATGTTTCAACATTTTTTGTGCATAATACAACACTGACAATACTGAATATCGCATTGCCATATTCCCTTTTGTGGATTCGAAAGGAGTGAGAAATTTGTTTTTCCAGTGTGGAATTTGTGTTGTATGTTTGTGTATGTGCAGCCCTATCTTTATTATATTTGGGTAATTCTTCCCTTCCACATAAACCATAGTAACTTAATTGCAACTTCCAGCTATAATACTGTCACAAGACAAGGTATTTTAAGTACAAACTGAAAAAGAGTCAATATGCATAGTTCTGTGGGAGAAGATTGCCTATTAGTATGGGAGGGCGGTGGAATGTAAACCAAGTCAACTCATCCTCATTGGGGTAACTCTGGCACAGATTAAACCAAGTTAGCTTTACATTTTGGGTAAAATAGTTTATAGGACAAACAAAGGTCCTGATCTGCTAACACAAGTGCTTATGGTAATTTTACACACATGAAAGACTCATACCAAAGGGAGTATTCGTGATAAAATGTTAGTGTTTTTTGAACCAGGACCATATATTGTTTGAAAAGCAGTACATGGATAAAAAGACACTTGGTTTTCAGAATGATGTGATACACAGACAAAGGCAACGCAGTCTTAAGTACACTAATCTGCCCTATGTTTTCTCAAACACCAGAGAAAGATCAGTGACCATTTCAGTAGCAGTGAGAGATTGTTCAGTTAAAAAGGTATTACTGTTAAAACTAATGCTGATGTGCAACTTATTATTATAACATTGTCTACACAGTCTCACTTTTAAAGGTTCCCTTTGTGTGCTTTTTCTTCACCACAGAAAAGAATTATCCACAGAGTGTCAAAACATATTTCTCACACCAGCTTTGCATATATAAAATACAACTATGGTAATTGGTTAAATCTAATGCCTTCGTTAAGAGTGGTTTACATCCACCTTAAAGGGTTTGTACATTGTTCATAAATAAGAAATTACAGTACAAATAATTCACAATATTTGCTATGGGAATGTTTTTCTTCAGTTAAATTTATGTTTGGAAATATCATACTGAATTGCAGAGAGGCACTTTATGCTATCCTTCACTTCATAAATTTATATCTAGTCCTTTGCAAAAAGACAGAAATAGTACAGTATAACCAGGTTTCCTGACCTTTCACAGTATAAGAACACAACTGTTAGCTCTAGCCATGTAGAACATGAACTCTTTCTGGTGATAGTCAATACAGATTTTTGGGAAACAGCACATCTCAAAATGTCCACAGCTCACAATAGTGGCAATTGCAAACCAAAAAAAAAAAAGATGTAACTGTGATTATTTTACTTCTGTTGCTCTATATGAATGAAGATTTATGTAAGCTCTGTCCTTGAAATAAATGCAACAGTGCTCTCTTGTCAAATGCAATTAATGCTTTGTTTCAACAAAGCAAGAGCCCAGGACTCTGGCATGATGAACTGCCTTCCGTTCTATATCATAAACTATAGATCAGTTTACTCTCTTATGCATTGTAAGTATACGGATTCTAAAAATAAGACATTTGCTATAAATAAAGTGTACTTTAGTGGAAGTTTATACTAAAATAGTCTTTTCCTTTTGAGGCAACCATTAAAACCAGATTTAGCATTATAGGCAGCAGCTAACTAGGATTAACTGATGGCAATAAGGTCCATTTTGTTCTTTCATTGCATCTTTTACAGTGCACATGGAAGGTTACAGGTTTCTCAGACTGCCTCCCCAAAATGAAAAGAGACCTGACACCAACACTAAGAGACCTGATTGTGGAAGACTTCACTATAGTTGATTAAGGAAAAAAATAAAATCAAAATTTCATTTACTAGTACCACTTATGGGGGGGAAATTAATCTAATGTGGGAAAACACCTGGCAAATGTTGACTAGTGCCCATAACAATATTTTTCTGTGGAAATAAAATGAAACAATACAATTTCCACAGGACAAGCAATCAGAACACATAAAGTGCAGAAAGACCTCAATTATTAAGCAGTACCAGAAATACCTTCTTGATAAAAACCACATACTATGCCCCTCTGGCATCCCAGCTCTTAATTTTCCATTCAAAGAAGTAAAAAAAAAATCAGTGCATACAATATAGTTATTATAAGTAATAAAATACTAAACAAAAACCCTATATTATTGCAATTTTTGTCCAATCTACATGAGTAAAACATAATCCACATTTGGTGTTTGGAAAGACAGACAAGTGTTCTCTCTTTCACTCTCTCTCTTTTTGGCACACGTATTTGTGCAGAGAAGAAGGCTTTGGTCCTTGGTACCTAAACTCCCAAAGTGCAGAGGGTGATGTGCAGTGATGGCTGTCCACAGGATTGCCATGCCCATTTGTGCAGTCTGCCATGAGAGCCTCAACTGACTGCTACCAGCGGCCACTAACACTAGCAATGTCCGAATGGTACTGACGTGGCAGTCTTCCACTTGCGCCGCCTTCCAGGAATGAAGCGCGTATACTGGAAGGGTCAAATAGTTTTCTTCGGTTTTTATTCAGTTCTGCCCATGGGAGGAAAACAACAACAAATTAAATGAAGAAATTAAACATGATTTAATAGAAAGGATTTAATTATCATATTGAATAGCAAATACGGATTTAATTAGTACACACAAGCGGAGATTAAATGCCAAATAGATTCTCATGGGAGAGTAGGCAAGTAATAATTATTTGTCAGTTCTAAATCAAAAGATGGCTAACACGGTATTTTAACAGGGACACCATGAGCATTCAAGGCATGGTAACTTTCTAAATCGACTTATGTAGGTGAGAGCAGCACCACATCCACTGAAGGGTACTGCATGTCCTAACCTTGTAAGTCATCACAAGGCATTAATGAGATGTACAATAGAAGACAGGAAGCTTCTTGGTTCAAATCTTAACCTGGACAAAAACCTACAAGGGCTGGAATCTTATATCTACGTAACTGGGAATATGCCTTACTGAACTCAGTAAAATTAACCTTCACAGGGGACTTCTGGCAAACTTCAATTTTCTTCTTATTTCATATAGGCTTGACCATAATAAAGACTGTATAATTGTGTGGTATTCCATCTTACTGAAGTTGTATATGAAGCACTCTGAACACTCCAAAATATTATATAAACACTAAACAATTGTTATAATAATAGCAACTCACTCAATCAAGAGAAAGGGAAAATACAAAATACTCTTCAGCATGTACAAAATAGCCATTTTTAAAAATTTCCTGAGATCTACCTGAGATTGCAAGCAGCATTTTCCTTCGTGCACCAAATGTAGTGATTCCGAGCTCTTTCAGATCCTGATCTGTGAGCGTGAGGAATGTTTGAAGATCAATCTATAAGAAGTAAAAGCATATACACTGAAATAACTAAAAAAAAAAAAAAGTTGTTTCAAATGAAGATTCAAAGCATACGGTACACATTATTGGAATTTAACGGACATAAACCACTGAAGAAACAGCAAGCTTTCAGCCTTATAGACTATGTTTATTAATATAATATGAGAAAACCAGAGATGTGCAATTGACTCTTATAGAGGTGAGTTTCTCTATATTCAGTGGGAATTGTTCCCAAGAAACTCTACATATGTTTGCATACAAATGCAATTAGAAACAGGCACAGTGAATACCACTAAAGTGAAAGTGTTAATTTATTAGAACAATTACAACTAACTGTAAAAGTTTTAAAAATTAATATAATTCTTTTAGCTTATATTTAGCCCACATGATCCCATCTGTTATTTCTGGTTATGCTTTTTGTGTGTGCTAGGATACAGTCATTAGTTTTGTGTGCCGTTTCTATGCAGATTTATAGCCTTCCACCCATAAATCAAGAATGACTGGCTAGAGCAAGGATTTTTGCAAGTTGCCAATTGCTAATATTTTAAATTGGAAGAAAAACCACAGATGTAAAAGAGATCTTAGTATGCTCAGTTTGTGGCCAGCTACTGCTTGTGAAGAAACAAAGGGCACATGGACAGAACTATACACAGATGCATGTAGTCTAATGTTTATAAAACACATTAATGCCAAAATAAAGTGTAGGTCTCTGATCAAAATATACATGAAGAGCTGATGTACCATATATACTCGAGTATAAGTCATCCTGAATATAAGTCGAGGTACCTAATTTGGACCTCTAAAACGTGGAAAATAGATTGACCCGAGTATAAGTTGGGGTGGAAAATGCACCACTGCTAGTGAGTGTCAGTAATGAAAATACATGAAAATACAGTAAAATTAATTAATTTAGACATTTGTGTGGGCATATTTTTGAGTGTTTATGGTAGTTACTGCATTTTTAAAACTGTATTTGCACCACCCAACTAGTGGTGGTGCTGCAGGAGAAGTGGGCCGGCGGGCCAAAGGCACAAAGGCAGGAAGCGATGTTCTAGCCAAGCCTTTTGCTTTCCCTGCAAGCACGAAGCATGGCTTCCCCCCTTCATCTTGGCCACATGGAGCAGGGACAAAGACACGAAGGTAAGTAAAATCCTTTCTTTTTATGCACAGGTTTGGTTTCCCACAGAAATGCATTGAAAACAAACAAAGAGAAAAGCTTCAGAATAGGAAAAAAAAATTCCAATGTATTTAAATGGGAAATCGTGATTTGCGCCCTCTTGTGGCTAGTTGTGGTAATGGCCCACTGATCATATGTTTTCCTTTACCCCTCCAGAAGCCGAAGTCACTTTTAAGCTCCCAAATCACAGCGAATCCAGCACGGTTTTGGGACCCTCATGGCTGTTGACCCATGTATAAGTTGAATCACCTTTTTGGACCTCATTTTTGGGGCTAAAAAACTTGATTTATACTCGAGTATATATGGTACGCAACTTTAATTAACATTTTTTATCTGAACGCTCACTCCTCTATTTAGACAGATATTCTTGGTTTTTTTTGGGTGTGTGTGTGTGTGTGTGTTAATATCCAAAGAGAAGTGGCCCTTAGGTAGCAAAGCAATGAAATATCTTAATACTCTAAAGCTAAAAAGGCGATTCATTTATATGTCCTGAAATTTTTAAATGTGTCACCAGCCAACTGAATTCATAGTACATGGTAACCAATGCCTACTATGTTGTTTTGACAACTGATGCTGAATTTATTTCAAGGTTTTCTATCGATCCTTGTGAGTAAACATGTAAGAATTTTTAAAAAACCTAGCCACCAATAACAAACCACATGCTACCTTTTTACAACACAAAAACAAACACCTGCTCAAGGTTGCCGGTTCACGCTACCTAGTGATAGGGCTGGCTCTGACTGAGATGCAGTGATTACTGCAGTAAAAGAGGCAGACACCTCATATTCGGCTGTGACTTTATGCTCATGGCACTAGCATGTTTGTCTACTGAGGGCACCCATACAGCAATTTGTGTGCTATGTGCCTTCAAGTTCTGATTTATGGTGACCCTAGTAGGGCTTTTAAGTATGTGTGATATGTAGAGTGTTTTGCTAGGACCACTTTCAGTTCCCCTGAGTACCAGTCTTACACTCTACCCACAAGACTACACTGGCCATTTATACATCCATATACTCCAGGCCCCCTGTATCCAAGTATGCCTGTGAACAATTGTCCTGGAAACACAGAGTTGCTTCTCTCAGCACAGTTCTATGAAAACACTGAGGTCTGAAGCTGGCTATCCCTACATTCAAAAAATGAATATGTGGTGTACACAGAATAGTCAGTGAAAGCACAGCATATGGTAGCAATCGAGCAATTTAGTTTGGAGCACAATCAAAACACTCTAGCAGGAACAACAACCAAAAATGCATTTTTCAGACACTGACCTCTTGTTGTTGGAATATGTCTGTATATTTGCCCAAACCCAGTTTGCTGAACAGCTCAGGCAGGTCAGACCCTTTAAATAGACTGTTCAAGTTACAGCCATTGCTTCCCGTCAGCGAGGAGATGCAGTCCATGTAATTGCTGCTGCTCAGATAATGTTCAGCTGCAAGTTCAGAGGAAGGATTTTAGAGTTTCCAGTCAGTTTGCATTTCACTTGAAAGAGAGATACTGTTGAAAGACTCAAATAGCACAACAACTCTCATGATTGTTATTTTTTAATCCCCTCGCTCACCCATTCCAAACGATCCAACCTTAACAATACTGTCATGGCTTGTGGTGACTCAGTGGTTAAGAAGCTCGCCTTGTTAGCTGGAAGGCCGACATGTTGGCAGTTCAAGACCCAGGTACTGCATGACGGTTTGAGTGCCCGTCTCTGTCGCAGCTCCTGCTAACCTAGCAGTTCGAAAGCAAGAAATTGCAAGTAGATAAATAGGGACCACTTCAGTGGGAAAAGATCTCAGGGACATAAAAGGAGCCTCATTCAGGCGTCCCCTGAGCAGTTAGTTTCTCCAGCAAAAAATCCTTTCAACCCAGAATAACTTCTGACACAAAATTATTATTATTAATATTGTCAACAAAAGTGCTACTGAAGGATTTAAAAGAATAGCTGATATTAAGGGGAAACTACATGTGATCAGAATATATGGCTCTATTGCTGAAAATTGTAGCTCTGTTGTCAAGCCGTTCCTGCCTTTTGCTTTGTGAGATTTTCTATGCCTCACACTCAATCTTGTAACTGTACAGCAGGGGTGCTCAAACTACAGCCGATGAGCCAGATCTGGCCCCTGATGCCAATTCATCTGGCCCGCAAAGCCGTCGTCGCTCCCGGAAGCGGAAGTAAAATGTGCTCATCTGGGAGCATCTTACTTCCACTTCCAGGAGCGACAAGGGCTACGCAGGTCGGATGAATTGGCATTGGGGGCTTGATCTGGCCCCCAGGCCATAGTGACCCGCCCCCCTGAACCACGTGACCAGCCCGTGGCCCAAAAGGTTTGGGCACCCCTGCTTTACAGAAACCAGAGGATGATTATTACATGAGGCTGTCAGTATCAACAGCATGTAGAATTTACTCTAGTAGTATGTAACATGTAAATCTGCCAGTATAAATTAACATTTACAATTTAAAGAATAAAATACACTTTTCACTTTTATTTCCTTTGATTTGGAGTAATTTTTATCACACCCTAACATGATTGCATTAAGAAACGCATTCTCAAATTTTTAAAAAAGGTTTGGCAAATTATTACCTGATTTTTGTTTCCGTTTTGGGCTGCCAATAGATGAAACAAAGTCACTGGGAGCTGCAGGGCCAATGCCATTATGATCTCTCCAGTTATCAGAGTCACTCCCACTTCCTAGATGTTCCTGGCTGCTGGATTGTGAGAGAGACATTGACGAACCCTGCAAAAAAGGACCATAAACCATAAATGTGACATGAAAACTAGGAGAGGAAACTCTCCTTTATCCTTTTGCCTTAAAGCAGTCCGGCTTTATAATAACAAAGTGTGTTGCTATGATCCTTCCCTCACGATCTTTTTAACATGACAACATCCTATTTAGGTCAGGAATCAATCCAGAAAAAAGTGTGTGTTGAAAAAATGGAATAGTAATTTCTGTATCATTTCATGTCACACCATAGGAGATATAGCACATATTCTAATACATCCCAAATGTAAAGCAAAAGCACACAACGTTATGAAAATCAATGAGGAGGCTAAGCTCGTTATCCTTCTTCTTGTGATGGCTTCTACAGGCGAGCAACATTTCATACAATAGAAAGTATCCAGTCAATAAGGAAGTAAGAAATGTACAAAGAAACTATTTGGGTTTGCACATTAGTTCTAGACATCAATTTAAAAAAAGTTTGCACTTGGAAGGCACTGATCTTCTTGAAGATTCAAATAGGCTTGCAAATGCTAAAAATATTAATAAACATTAAATAATAATGCTAAACATTCAATAATTGACTTTTCCTTCCCTTGAAATCAGCAACTTCAGACAAGAGATTTTTGACAGGACCACAGGAAGAAGAGAGTTATGTTACCCCCACCCACCCACTCCAGCCCATGAATTGCTGTGTTATTGTTAGTCTTCTTCTCCCATGGTAACTGACACTTGCACTTTTAAGAATCTACAATATACACACCTTGGCTCCTAGTTCTGTCACTAAGAGATTAAAAGCTATTATAAAATCCTATGTTTTAAAAGTAAATTGCACCAAGCATTGTATAAGCCAAAACAATAAAACAGATTTACCCTTTCACCTTTCTGTCCTAGCGTCAAGTAAAACCGAGAGAAAATACATACTGAGCAAGGAACTAAGTTAAGATTGTTTGAATATGCAGCCAACTTAACAGGTTGCTCGAAACTACAAGTCATCTACAATAAGGGTTTGAACTCAACACTGGAAAATGAAATGTGGCGCTGCTAAAGATTGTTATACTCTAAATATTAATTTTTATACGGGAAGCACCAGGAATGCAATCAACACCCATTTCAAAAGTCGACAGAATGTTTTGCAATGCATTTTTTTTATTAAAGAAAATGAGGCCACACCGATAATGTCTTTGTTTCATCTATCTTAACTGGAATCTAGAAGTGAACCCACCCACCGCCATTGCCCATCACACCATGTTGGTTTTTTTTCACTGCCACCCACTGGCAGCATCTGTGATCACACCTACAAGGCTCTCTGCACTTACAGCTAATTCTTGGCTAATTGTTTTGAATCAATGAGAGGATGCTTTCTAAAACCAATGCCGATTCTGAAAACAGCACAGGCCAAGCAGGAAAGCAAAGGAATTCATGGTTTTTATTTTTCCCACATGTCTCAAACACAGCAAAACAATAAGCACTGAGTCTCTGAAGTAATAGTTTACAGAGCTGTGGTTTGTTTCTGGTCTAGAGCCAAGTGACTCAGACGCAGAAAACATTTTTAGTCTCCCCATAAACTCCTAAGGAGAAAAAAAAAAGACAAGAGGAAAACGGCTGCAAGATTATTTGGAACATGCAGAGCAGTATAACTTCTAAACATGCATAGGTGGAATAACATGAACAAAAGTAGGGGTATTCCAAAGGAAACCCCAGTTTATTGTTTGCATCCTATTCTAAATATATGGAATGATTCAGTGAAAATGTATCTCCTATGTAACACAAATGTATGACTTGATTAGAGGGAATTAATTCCATTACTTTGTAAAAAAATATACATTAAAACCCCAACTTACAAATGCCCCGAGTTACATAAAATTCGACTTACATAATGATTTTGTGCTAAAACCATGTCCCGATTTACATGATTTCCTATGGGTTTGCTTTGAGTTACATAAATATTCTTTTTCCTATGGGTTTGTTTTAAGTTACGTAAAAATTTCCCTATGGGTTTGCTTTGATTTACATAAAAATTTCATTTTTCCTATGGGTTTGCTTCGAGTTACCTAAAAATCCGATTTAAGCAAAAGCCTACGGAATTGACTCTTTTTTTTTGTAAGTAGGGGTTTTACTATATAATCTCCCCCTTTTAATAATTGTAATTCATTTTTGTGTGTTGGATAGACTCGCGGAACTGAATCAGTGGTATGGATGTCATGCTGCGATGCAGAAGGCAGATGAAAGGCCACTGCATTTTATTCTCAGGACAGTCTTCATGGCTGATTGCCATGAGGATTGCCAATATTCTGATTTAGATATGGTAGAAGAAGAAGTATTGGATAGAAGGTGGCCCAGGGGTCTTTGCAATCTGTGGCTGTTTCACTGTCACAAGGAACACCCTCTTCTCTGCTGTCCGTATTTTCTTTTTTGGAGCTAATGTCAGAAAAACTGGAATGACTCTTGGTTAGTCAAAAGGTAGCACCATACTAGGAATTGTAGTCGGATAAAGTAATTTTTCAGGTTCACCTCTTGTTTACTGGCCACTTGCAGTGAAAACATAAAAGGCATCTAGCTGGCCACAAAGTTAAAGTTTTGAAACCTGAAATGTAGTTTGATGTAGCATAGCTAGCTATCTTTCTCTTACACTTTTCTACTCCTTGCTTGTTGTGCAGGTCAAGGAGACTATAGGACATAAATTGTATTAGAACCAAAATCTGTGAGGCTCATAGAATATAGAATGTTGCTCTTTCTTAGTACAGTGGAACCTTGGTTAATGTAATTAATGTGTTCTCCGGGACATTTCTTAAAGTGAAAATTTCTTTAACTGAATTTCCCATAGGAATGCATTGAATGCAATTTCCCATAGGAATGCAATGAAAACCAAAATACTTAAACTGAAGTGCAGTTTCCCATAGGAATGCATTGAAAATCAATTAATCAGTTCTAAAAAAATTCCGTAAACTGAGCCACTATTTTCTATGGATTTCCTTTTGTTATGCAATTTTTATGTTAACTGAGCTGTTTGTTAACTGAGGTTCCACTGTATTCTACAATAGCAGTGAGCAATCTCTAGATGTCTAGGGGTCATACACCCAATTTACAGTCAACCCCCCTCTCTATATAAAAAAAATCTGTACACAATTACATGGGTGGGTGGTGAGTGGAGGTTTTAACAGGAAAAGGCCACTTGCTCCCTCTAGTGGTCAGGAAAAAAACTTTTAAAATGTTGAGAATTATTGAGTAAAGAGGTCAATGCTGCTGGGTGGAGCTTTAAAACATGACATATTTCCCCAAAGCACCACAGAGATCAGAAAGGGATTTTTAAAAAGCTCCTCAACATTTTCCCCCTCCCCCTCAAATATTGCTTTGGAAAAATTTGGAGGTACATGGGGATGCTATTGCCTATAAGACCATCAGCAATTTTGGAAAACAAAACAATGGCCACAAGATTGGAAAAGATCAGTGTACATTCCAATCCCCAAAAAAGGCAATGCCAAAGAATGCTCAAATTACAGAACAATTGCACTCATCCCACATGCCAGCAAGGTGATGCTCAAAATAATACAGGATAGACTTCAGCAACATGTGGAGAGAGAACTACTAGAGGTCCAGGCCAGTTT
This sequence comes from Bradypodion pumilum, assembly GCA_035047305.1. Classification (NCBI taxonomy): domain Eukaryota; kingdom Metazoa; phylum Chordata; class Lepidosauria; order Squamata; family Chamaeleonidae; genus Bradypodion; species Bradypodion pumilum. The sequence goes on along the minus strand of JAWDJD010000003.1, from coordinate 242,701,278 downwards.
CAGAAGAGGCAGGGGGACTAGAGATCACATTGCCAACATACGTTGGATCATGGAGAAAACAAAGGAATACCAGAAACAAGTTTATTTTGTTTTATTGACTACACCAAGGCTTTTGACTGTGTGGACCACAACAAAATGTGGCAAGTAATTAAAGAGATGGCAATACCAGAACACCTCATATGCCTCATGAGAAATCTGTACACGAACCAAGAGGCAACAGTTAGGACAGAGCACGGAATGACAGAGTGGTTTGGAATAGGAAAAGGAGTGAGACAAGGTTGCATTTTATCACCCTGCTTGTTCAATCTATACACAGAGCACATAATGTGCAATGCAGGGATGGAGGAATCACAGTATGGGATCAAAATTGCTTGGAGAAACATCAACAATTTGAGATATGCAGACGATACCACCCTAATGGCAGAAAGTGAGGAACACCTAAAGAACCTTTTGATTGGATTGAAGGAGGAAAGTGCCAAAGCTGGCTTGAGACTTAATATTAAGAAAACCAAGATAATGGCAACAGGTCCGATCAGTTCCTGGAAAATAGATGGGGAAGAAGTAGAAGCAGTGACAGATTTTACTTTCCTGGGAGCTAAGATCACTGCAGATGGCGACTGTAGCCATGAAATAAAAAGATGACTGATTATGGGGAGACAAGCGATGAGAAACCTGGGAAATATAGTGAAAAGCAGAGACATCACCTTGAAAACAAAAATTCGCATAGTCAAAGCAATGGTATTCCCAGTGGTAATGTATGGGTGTGAGAGCTGGACCATTAGGAAGGCTGAGCGCAGAAGAATAGATGCCTTTGAGATGTGGTGTTGGAGGAGAGTCCTGAGAGTCCCTTGGACAGCAAAGAGAACAAATAGGTCAATACTGGAGGAAATCAATCCTGACCGTTCATTGGAGGGACAAATAGTGAAGATGAAGCTAAAGTACTTTGGACATCAAATGAGAAGGGAGGACTCACTTGAGAAGGCTTTGATGCTGGGAAATGTAGAGGGCAAGAGAAGAAGGGGGCATCCAAAGATGAGATGGCTAGATGGCATTGTAGACACAGTGGGCTGGGCGGGCTGAGGAGAATGGTGGAGGACAGAGGAGCCTTGAGGAAAATGGTCCATGGGGTCGCAAAGGGTCGGAATCAACTGTGCGACTGAACAACAACAACAACAACGATAAGACCATTGAATCCAACAGAGCAGGAAGTGAAGTAAACCTGATTCATGGCTGTCTAACCTCCTCTTGAAAGCTACGAGTGTGAACAGCTCACCATCTCCTGAGGTCACTGATTCCATTTTTGTATTGCTCTAACTCAGTGGTTCTCAAACTTTGGGTCCAGATGCTCTTGGACTACAGCTCCCAGAAATCTTGGGTCCCAAGACTGAGAAGCATTGCTCTAATAGTTAGGAATTCCCCCCCAATATTGAGCTGAAAATTGGCTTTCTGTAACTTGAACCCATTATTGTATGTCTTGATCTCTCGAATGAACAAGTACGTCACCTGACTATATTTCTGTTAATGCAGTCTAAAATAACAAAATCAGAGGAAGAAAAACTGGTGGTAATGCAAAGAACAATGGAAAGACGGATGTGCAGAGTAACAATCAGGGATAAGGTCAACAATAGGGAATTATGCCGAAGAACTGGACTGCGTGATGTGGTCAATGAACTATATGTGTCAAAAAGAAGATGGGCAGACCATATCACCCACCTAAAAGATAACTGATAGACCTGTTGGCCAACAGACTGGATACCAAGGGATTACAAAAGATTACTAGGCAGACCCTGAAAACAATGGGATTGGCTGATGGTAAAGCTGTTTGGTCAGAGATGGATACAGAAGGCTAAGGATAAAACATTTTGGATTTTGGTTGATTTGCACTTAAATAGATAAGCAAGACAAATCAATATTGAATACCGGCAGCCTAAAATAGCATCTGTTCTTTTTTGCAGCCATATCACACTTTTGGGTCATATTCAGCTTGTCACAAAAGGTCACACAATTTCATACATACCTCATAAGTAGTCGACATTGATGGTTTGTATGATACATGGTTAGCTCTCCTTAATTCTTTAATTGTTTCAGCCGGCATTGATTTGGAGAACCCAAGCCCACTCCAAGTATTTGTTGGTGTTCTCACTTCTGTAACAACTGGCTTTTTAAGCATAGCTTAATAGAAACACAAAGTAACATATGCTTTTAAGTATTTATCACATATGTTTTTGGATAAGAAGTAATGTATTTTAACAAAAATGTTCATGCTAAAGTCCCTTTACAGGACAAAGGCGGTGTAGAAATCAATCAGTCAGTCAATCAGTGCACATGGCTCACAGATAAACAAGTTGATTTCAACTGATGCCATGCTCTGCATGTAGCAAAGGTCCAGTTACCACTCACTTTACATTTCACTTTAGTATGCTTGGTGAATGAAAAATTGATTTTTAATTATATGTAAGACAATGTATGTTGTAAGCCTATGTACACTCATTTGTATGGCATTCCTAAATAACAAAACTTTAAAGACAAGGACAACACCCAGGAAAAAGAAGGAAGCAGATTTACAAAAAATGTTTAGAAAATATTCAGAGATAAAAGGCGTCTCAAAATATATAAGGCAAAACAATACTTTGCGCAAAAGAAAAGAAGACATGGGAAAATCCTAGATCAAATATGAAATCATGGAGTTGCTCAGCAATGTTTCCCCCCTAAAATCATAAACTAGATTAATTTTTTTTGGTGAAGACAAGAAAGGGAGCATTAGAAGGATGGGGAGGACACAACCAAGCTCATGTAGGAACTGAAGGTTTAATGTGAGGGACGCACTTTTTTTAATAGTAGGAAAAACCTCAAAAACCTTACAGACTGAATAAAAGGTGAACGTATTTAGTAGCTGTATCACCAGGAAAAGAAAGAGTAAACAGGTATAGTTAAGGAGGAATGTGTAATGGGCATCATGGAAGAAGGGGACATAGGCAGCTGGTACCCTAAAGACTCCACATTTTGCTGCAGGTCTTATCTATGACTTCTTTCCTCAAGGGATACAATCTCAGGGGCACATACAGACTATGGTAGCTGTGATCTGTGAACTCTTTACAATGCATTTGTGCTTATGGAATATCTTGTCACTGAGTAAGTGAAAAGCTTTATCACCCAAAGTACTACAAAAAGGTGAAAGATCTTTCCATCCTGGCAGATGTTCTGTCCTCAGTTTTACTGGTAATGCAACTACCGTAGTCAGGTCTTACTGCTGGTTCTTCGTGTCATTTTAACGCCCTAACTTTTAACAGTTTAATCTGATGTTTTACTTGTTTTTTAATTGCAAAATGTATGTTATTAACTGTTCCTGCGAATGATTTGTAATTTATATAGGTAAACTAACCTACAGGGCATTACCAATTACAATAGAAATATTTTAAACAAGTAGTGTTCTCAGCACAGTTCTACTGAAAGAAAACCTGATTGGTAGTAAGCAAATACCTATAAAATTTAAAAATGTAAACAGGCATACAAAACATTAGGAGATTTGGAAACAGTGGGGCAGCTATTCTGAACTATCTGCTTTGAGATAAGCATAGCAGGGGGACCAGATTTGTCATGTTTACAGCATTCTACCACATACATTTCTTCACCTGAGCAACCAATACAACTAATTCTCAGGATAGGGAAGGAATAGGGGAGTGGGTGGTGTGAAAAATGCAAAAAAAAACCTTTCACTGTTCTTCTAACAAATAGATATTTGCTACAAGTCATGGTTGTCAGGCATACCTTTGGTTGCCAATAGCTTCTTCTGTTCATAGTCAAATGCCTAAAAAAAGAAACACAGAGAAGGCATTTTAATCACTGCTCTACTAAATGTCACACCAGTTCTTTGCTCTTCAAACCACAAAGATTTTGATCAAGGTCGATAGGTTTGTCTAGGAGGAACATGGAGCACCGGACAACAATGTGCCAGCACGTCAATGAACGTTTGATATACTTAAAACAAGTTAATGAGAGTTGTAAAAGTTTAGGAACATCTACAGTCCTCTGTTTTCAAACACTGTCTCATTCCCAGAATATTTCAATGACGGCCTCTGCTAGAATATCAGTATTTAAGAATTTGATCTTCCTTGTACCAGTGCAATATAATTGCTGCTACTTCTCCACTACCTAAGAACACTGAACTGGATCTGTTAACCTGAGCATGCTTTACAATCCGCTTAGATAACAGGTGACTGGCTGTGAGTTATGTAAACATGAAGCTAAACCACATGGATGAATGTTTTTAAATGCTCCTGAACTTATGTGGGAGTAACCACATCATTCCACATAGTCAGCAGTATTGTGACAGACTATTCTGGTTGGTTCTGTTATGAACTACAGTATAGTACTTTATTTTTCAATGCTTACAGACAAAAACTCTCCTTTCTGTAAAATAATGCAAGTATGCTGTATATGACAGAGAAAAAGCACGGATGTCCCCAAACCCAATTCCACCCATGTCTCTTTGGAAATAAGTCCCATTTACTTGAAAGGGTCTAATTTGAAATGTGAATGTACAGAATTGCAAAATCCATGTTCAAATCTAGCAGCATCTCCCTCCTTCTTTTGATTGCTCCTTCAGTTCTAAATGCCGCTTTACATAATTAGCAGAATGCAGGTCATTTTGTGGACTGTACCAATTCTGGACCTCTCTATGACAGTGGATCTATAATTCAGCAAAGTGTCCCACAATAGTCATTCACCCAGAACTTGGATGTAACTAGTTATATATAATTATAGTTGTAATTCATCTCCATAATAAGGGAAAGCAGCATTACATCCCAATATAAAATACTCCTTCTGTAGTGTAACTGTAACTTTTAAAAGAGTTACTGCATGCCCACACTGAATGATGAAGTAGAAATATCACATAGCTCACATGCTGGTTTCTGATATGCCTCACTTTAGTGTATGAAACTAAGACACAGGACACAGCCTCGGGCTGGGTTAACTCAGGTTTATTGCATCGTGGACAGAGGGAACATGAGGTAATGGCGGATCGATAGCTCTTTATATACAGTAGGAATACATTTGAACGTGGTGCCATGGTAGCCCATTGGCTACTGTCCGCGTGACGTCATTGTGGGTCACGCCCTTCTTGTCCAGGTGTAGGTGGTGGCGGGAAAGCTTCCCGCGCTGTTGCCTTTGATGAGTTCGGACCAAGAGAGCTTGGACGCTCGCTGCTGCCAGCTGGTGGTCATTAGCTCGCGTCCTATTACAGGGTTTATATGATACAGCTGAAGGTTACATTGTTGCTATAGGCAAGGTTACATTGGCTCAGATACATTGTAATCCATGTGGAAGGTACAACCATTAGAACACAACACCCCTCCCCCCTAGGACGAGACAATGTCTCGAGCCCACACTTCAACACACTCCCCCCCCTTAGGAGACAAAGTCTCTCAGCCAAGATGGTTTATTTCGAACACGCTGGGGTCTCGATGCGGGCTGCCTTTCCCCGGGTTTGCTACCTTCTCTTTGTCCCCTGGTTTCCTGCCCTGTAATTTGAGAGGGAGACTTGTTAGTGACTTGCCGCGGCTCCGCGGCGTTGTTGGGAGGTGTGCTCTTTCTCGGGGAAGAACCGGGGGCACTGGGGGCTAACGAAAAACCCCTCTTCTCGCTTGGAAGGGTGGGGGAACACTCCTGAAAACCCCCCCGGCTCGCAAAACCAGAATCAAAATCAAAATTATATTCGGGGGACGCGGCGGCGGCCGCACATTCCTTTTCCCTCCCCCCGGGCTCTGATAGAACTGGGGTATCAAAAGGATATGAGTCGGGATCACTGCTTTCCCCCCCGGATTCGGACTGATGTCCCTCGTTTCCTCCCCCTTGGGCTAAACGGGTGGGGGAGAACCCTATCGCTGAATCCTGTTGCTGTGCCCCACTGACCGGCCCTTCACTCACTCGGCGCCTCAGTTGGTCAGCGTGTCTCCTCCAGAGGAGACCGGAGCTCGTTTCCACCCGATATGACACTGGCCCTGTTTGTTCTATGATCGTTCCCGGCACCCAGGCTGGCCCTGTGCTTGCATAGTTCCTGCAGTAAACAAGGTCGCCGGCGGCGAACCCTTTCGAGACTGCCAATCCTATGTTTTTCCCTTTATCCTCGACTCTCGTCGGGTCCAGCCTGGTCAGAAGCGTGGTCAGTTTTCGCCGCATCAAGAGTTCTGCCGGCGAGTAACCCGACGCTAAGGGGGTGACCCTATACGCTAACAAGAACTGACATACTTGGTGATTCAGGTCCCCCGGGCCCATGCGCCGCAGCGCATCCTTTGTTGTACGCACCAACCGTTCCACTTGGCCATTCGTGGCCGGGTGAAACGGCGCGGATGTGACATGCCGAATGGCGTTTGCACCCATGAATGCCTCGAACTCCGAGGAGGTGAAGCAACTCGCGTTATCGCTGACTAAAGTGTCGGGTAAGCCGAACGTGGAAAAGACTCTCCGTAGCTGGCTAATTGTCGTGGCGGAGGACGTGCTCTTTACTGGGATAACCTCCAGCCACTTGGAGAACGCATCCACCACTAGGAGAAACATGGTTCCTCGAAATGGGCCAGCGAAATCTACATGTACTCTAGACCACGGCCCCCTTGCTGTGTCCCATTCCCTATGCGGGAGGCGGGCCGCCTCTGGTCGGGATCCCTGACATGCCTCACAAGTGCCGACCATGTGCTCAATGTCCGCGTCCAGCTGTGGCCACCAAAAGTAACTGCGGGCCAGCGCTTTCGAACGAACGATGCCCGGGTGGCTGACGTGCAGCAGTTTGAGCACCCTCGGCCGCATGGCTGCAGGGACCACCACCCGTTGGCCCCACAATAGGCACCCCCTTTCTAGGGACAACTCTAGCTTTTTCCGAAAGAATGGGTCGAATTCCGTGCTTGGGGACGATGCCGGCCACCCCTTTTGTACCCATGAGCTGACTTTCTCGAGCGTTCTGTCCTTGCCTGTCGCCCTAGCAATATCGGCTGGTACTATTGGGGGTGCATCTAAAACCTCAATTAGTAACACCTGGCGGTCTCTTCCTACTCTAGCCTTCTGGTCGTCCGACAAGGGCAAAGGGGATCTCGAAAGTGCATCAGCATGGCTGATCTCTTTTCCGGGCCGGTACACCAACTCGTGTTGGTAAGCGTTGAGAAAAATGGCCCATCGCAGCATTCTCGGTGATAGGATCTGCGGGGTGGGCTTGCTTGCCGTGAAAATCCCTAACAGGGGCTTGTGATCCGTCACGATTTTGAACGGGCGACCATACAAAAAATCGTGAAACTTTTTGGTCCCCGCTACAATTGCTAATGCTTCCCTGTCGGTTTGTGCGTAATTTCGCTCTGCCTGGGACAGGGACCTTGAATAAAATGCAACCGGGGCCTCCCTTCCGTCATCCAACACGTGGCAAAGTACCGCCCCCACCCCCACCGGTGATGCATCACAGACTAGGACCACCGGCCGTTTGGGGTCGAAATGCGTTAGAATTGCGTCAGAGGTCAAGAGTTGCTTTAATTCTTTGAACGCCCTCTCGTGCTCGTCACCCCACACCCAACTCTCCTCTTTTTTAAGCAACCGATGAAGCGGTTCGGCCACGGACGCCTTCCGCGGAAGGAATGTATGGTAAAAATTGAGGAGCCCCAGGAATGACTGTAGCTCGGTTTTGGATGTGGGGCGAGGGGCCTTTTTGATGGCTACTACTTTGGATTTGGATGGCTTGATACCCTCGGGTGTAATCCTGAACCCTAAGAATTCGACCTCGGTTTCGAAAAAGACACATTTGTCCTTCCTCAGTCTCAGCCCCGCTTTCTCGAATACCGTTAGTACTTTGTCCAATCTCTGTGCCAGTTCGGCCTCACTCCCCCCTGTTATTAATACGTCATCAAAATAAGGCAACACCCCCTCCAGCCCCTTCAGGAGGCGTTCCACAAGCGACTGAAAAAGGCCGGGTGCCGAGTTCACGCCGAACTGTAAACGCGACACTTGGAACGCTCCTTTATGTGTGACTATCGTTTGTGCCGCGGCCGTGGCGGGTGTTACGGGAAGCTGCTGATAGGCTTGTGCCAGGTCGAGCTTAGCGAAACACTTTCCCCCATTTAGCCTGGCCAAAAGGTGGCTGACCACCGGCACCGGGTATGCATTAGGGCGGATCGCCTTGTTAATTGTACACTTATAATCAGCGCAAATGCGCACCTCCCCGTTAGCCTTCAGAGCTGTTACAATTGGAGTTTCCCACTCCGCGGAATCAACAGGAATAAGAATCCCCTGGCCCACCAATTTGTCCAGTTCCGCCTCTATTTTGTCCTTTAGTGCGAAGGGCACCCTGCGCGGTTTGAGTCTTATCGGGCGGACCTCCGGGTCTAGGTCGAAAGCTACAGGGGGTCCCTTGAATTTTCCAAGTCCTTTTTCAAAAACGGCGGGATGCGCATCGCACACCGCTTGTATTGGGTCCACCCCCACTGCATGTACTCCCCCTATAAATAGGCCTAAAGGCTGGAACCACTGTGTCCCTAGGAGGCTACAACTCCCCCCCTTGAGGACAACTAGGGGCAGCTCCGCAGAGTGTCTCTTAAACTCAACCCGAAATTTCCCGACCCCCAACACCGGAATGCTGTTCCCCTGCACATCTCGTAGCGTGGACCTCAATGTTTTAAGTTTGGGCCGCACGTGGGGGTCGATTTTTAAAAACTCTTTCTGGGGAATTATGGAATAGGAGGACCCCGAGTCTATTTCCATCCTGATGGGGGCCCCTTGTACTAGTACCTCAACGAAATAATGGGATTGTTCCGCGGACACACTGAGCACTGGGACGTCGTCCTCGCTGCTGTCCGAGACGCGGCCCACGCCGTCCTGCTTCCTCGTGGTCTGGACGCCATCTTTGGGCCTCGCTGCACGGTCCGGCCTGCTCGCACGGTCTGGTGATTGCCTCCGGCCCTCCTTCCGTTTTCTGCATGCCTTGGCGATGTGCCCCCGACGGCCGCAGGTGTAGCATTCGGCCTTTCTAAACGGGCACCTCGCACGCTCGTGGGCCGCTCCGCAACCATCGCAGCGGCGCCCCCCTTTTCGGACCTTCTGGACCTCCTCGCCGTCGCTGCCATCTGAGGACGACTTTGAGGCCCGTTGCGTCGCGTGCACCGCTTTTTCCGCCTTGCTGGCCCTGGGACGCCACTCACGCCACTGGTGCATCTCGTCCACTCCAGCACTCGTGGACTCTGCGGCTTCTGCGGCCTCGACGACCTCTGCCAGCGTGGGTGGCGGCTCCTTATTCATCAAGCTGCGCTGCACCTCTTTGTCCTTCAGGCCGCACAGCACGCCGTCCCTGAGGGCCATTTCTTGGATGTTGCCCCATTTACAGGGGGCGGCGGCTACCCTCATGGCGGCCACGAATGCCTCGACCGACTCGTCCGGCGCTTGGACTCGCCTCCAAAACGCGCTCCGAGCGGGAAACATCGCCCTCGAGGGTTGGAAGCGCTCCCGTAGCAGCTTCATGATGTCATCCGCCTTAAATTCGCTCACCTTCTTCGGAGCGATGATGCCCACCAGCGTCCGCTTGGTCTCCATCCCAAGCATGCGGGTGAGGATGGCCCTCTTCCTCTCCTCATCGTCTTCCTTGACTTTGAGTTCCACCAGCGCCGCATGGAAGTCCATCTCCAACAGCTCCCAGTCTTGCGGTCTGGTGATGTTGAACCCGCTCTGTGCCCTGGCTGCTCCTTGGGGATCCATCATCCCATCCTCGTCGCCAATTTAGTGTATGAAACTAAGACACAGGACACAGCCTCGGGCTGGGTTAACTCAGGTTTATTGCATCGTGGACAGAGGGAACATGAGGTAATGGCGGATCGATAGCTCTTTATATACAGTAGGAATACATTTGAACGTGGTGCCATGGTAGCCCATTGGCTACTGTCCGCGTGACGTCATTGTGGGTCACGCCCTTCTTGTCCAGGTGTAGGTGGTGGCGGGAAAGCTTCCCGCGCTGTTGCCTTTGATGAGTTCGGACCAAGAGAGCTTGGACGCTCGCTGCTGCCAGCTGGTGGTCATTAGCTCGCGTCCTATTACAGGGTTTATATGATACAGCTGAAGGTTACATTGTTGCTATAGGCAAGGTTACATTGGCTCAGATACATTGTAATCCATGTGGAAGGTACAACCATTAGAACACAACACCCACATTCTCTTGTGACTAGGTAAGATGATAATATGGCAAATAGCATTGTTCACAGTACTGAGATTTGCTCAAAAAGTAACCAAAAAATATATAATCTGATTACTTTTGAGAAACAGAAAATAGCTGCTTTATCAAAACTGCACCTCTAACAATAATTACCAGTGGAAGGTAGTTTGCAGAAATAACTAACTAAAAACGTCCCAAATGTAACTTTCTTCATGGTCTTCTTGTGACAGACTGGCTGTCACATTTTCCTGCCATGTTCATAAGAAGGTAAAGGTAAAGGTTTCCCTTGCTTGAAAGCCAGTCGTATCCGACTCTAGGGTGCAGTGCTCAGAGATGCTCTGTTTCTAAGCCGAAGAGCCATCGCTGTCTGCTTCTGCAGACGTTTCCGTGGTCATGTGGCAGGCATGACTAGACACCGGAGTGCATGGAATGCTGTTACCTTCCCACCGAAGTGGTCCCTATTTATCTACTTGCAATTTCTTGCTTTCGAACTGCTAGGTTGGCAGGAGCTGGGACGAAGACGGGAGCTCATTTCCGTCCTGCAGTCTTAAGAAGAGTGGGGACATATCTTTACATTGATATACTTAGAAGCAGACTAGGCATACATTTGTGACAGCTTTGAGAGTCAAGAAATTCTATTCCAGTTTTACAATAGAAGCCATAGTTCAGTGACAAAACATAAGCTTTTTGTGAAAAAGATCAGAGCTTCAAGCCTCAGAAATCTCTATTAAGAAGGCAGAAAGACTGACAAACACTTTGTTTGGGAGAAATCAACACTGGACCAGACGGGATCAACTTTCAGTGTTGAATTTTCATACTGGTCTTTAGCACCTCTTGGAACACATATGATTTCTTAATCATCCAGGCCTCTGAGTCCGAAAAGAGTGTAAGCAGTTGTCAGAAGAGCTTCAGGTTCCTTTGTGGCAAGGCTTTTTGTCAGCCTCTTAGACCTTTTATTGAGCAATGGAATGAATGATCATTTGCTTACACTGTGAAATTAGAGTCCTGTTCAGGCAATCCAGACTATATACAACAGGAATGGCCAACCTTTTTTTTTTGCTGTGGGCTGGACCAAGCCTCCCTGGAAAGCTGAGAGGGCCAGACCACCTCCCCCAGAAGCAGGCGAATTTACGGCTGATGTAAATGCACCCACTTCTGCATTTACGACAGTTATGGGTGCGTTTGCACATGCGTGTTTTACAGATGATGTAAATGCACCCGCTTCCACTTCCAGGTGCAGCAGAGGCAGCAGTGGGCTGGATGGGATGGCGTTGGCGGCCAGGGCCGGCCCACGGGGCATAGGTTGGGAACCCCTTATATACAACATAGATGAAAGGGGATCCCCCTTCATCTCTGGTACCACTGCCTTCCTACATATGGGAAGGCAGTGTGTTTGAAGGTGAGAGCCTCCTGTATCTGAAAATTAGGTTTCTAATTGATAGAGTAAAGGTAAAGGTTTCCCTTGCTCGAAAGCCAGTCGTATCCGACTCTAGGGTTCAGCGCTCATCTCTGTTTCAAAGATGAAGAGCCAGTGCTGTCTGCTTCTGCAGACATTTCTGTGGTCATGTGGCAGGCATGACTAGACACCAGAATGTTGTTTACCTTCCCAGTGAAGTGGTCCCTATTTATCTACTTGCAATTTCTTGCTTTCGAACTGCTAGGTTGGTAGGAGCTGGGACAAAGACGGGAGCTCATTCCGTCCTGCAGTACTCGGGAATCGAACTGCTGACCTCCCGCCTTCCAGTCAGCGTCTTAGTTACTTGAGCCGCTGCAGTCACTGTAATTGATAGAGAGTGCCCACCAAAGAGATACACTTCTCTGGGTTGTTACATAAAGCAGCTGAGTAGAAATACCAGTACAGGTGCAATATTATTGAGTTTGAGAACAGCCTATACCTCTCTTGCACATAAAATGGTAAGCAAATGTGAGCTATGCTGAGTACCTGCATATTGACATACGATGACTGTGGGGCAAGTCGCACCCTTTCAGAGTTCTGCTGGGCGGCGGCTGCTCTCTCAGCTGCTCGTTCACTTCCAGGGGCTTTTTTATCAGACACCGGGTTCTCTAAAACACTCAGCTCAGAATCTGACAACAATCTTTCCGCACTGCTGTAAAAAGATGAAGTCCAGATAATTATGATCAAAGTATGAACAGAATTTTAGATAACTTTATGAAAATAAACCACATTTCTTTTATTAGACAGACAAACATGCCTAGAATATCTAAGTATTGTTGAGAAACATGACATGCAGTTTTAAGGAACCAGAGGCATTTTTTAAATCCTCATATTAAACATTTCTACCATCGCAAACAGACTGAAGTATAGCAATACCAAAACAAGATTTGCTCATTTATTAGATGGTAAGTGCTAATATGATATAGTTGCTTCTCATAGTAACTTCTTCTCCCCAGTCTGAGTGATGTGAAGTTAGCAAAGTTAGCTATGACACACTCCTTATCTATGTTACATCCTGTTCTGATTACTCTGCTATGGTCTACATGGGGCTGTTTTTGGAGAGTTTGGAAATTCCAGCAGGTCCAAAATGCTGCAATCATATTCTTAACTGGGACTGTTTATATGTGAAATATAGTTCCCTTGTTGCAACTTCACTGGTTGCCTGTCTGTCCATTTCAAAGTGCTGGTTTTGACATATGAATACTTAAGCAACCTGCATCCAAGCTATTTGAAGGATGGCATTTTCTTGCAGGTAAGGCTTCTTGCTGCTCTTCTGCTGGCAGACTTTTCTTTCAGTAAGTAGCTGCTCATGAGGCGGCTTCAAAAAATGGCCCCTTTTATTTTTTATGTGCTATTTTTAATGTACATACCGTATTTATTCGTGTATAACGCGCACTCGTGTATAACGCGCACCCCTAATTTTCCATGAAACCTCGGTATAAAATTTTGTTTCACACCACGCATTGTAATTGAATGCGTGGTGAAAAAGCTTGTTCATAAGAGCTACCTCCGGGCCACGCCACGCCTCGTCTCCCGCGCCACCCAATCAGATCCCGTCAATTTCTTCAAAGCCACGCCCCCGCCTCCCCTTCACCCACCGCAGCAATAGACAGCCGACCCAATTCTAAAAAGGAAGTAAAAGAGGCTTGCGACGGAGGTGGGACTCTGGGAGTGAGGAGGCGTATGGCGGGAAATGGCTGGAGGCGGAGGCCACGCCTCGTTCTGCTGGAGAAAACCACGCCCGCGCCGTCCTTGTAGGGTGGGTGACGTCATGCACTCACTGAGTCTCCCGTGTGGGCGAGGAAATGAAGCGGCACAACCCTATTTGTGACGCACACTGTACACGACAAGGTGACGTGAACTCGCGGGAACTCACCATTCGTGCCCTCAAGGGACCGGCCGCCACTGCCACACCAGTCCTCGTTTATAACGCGCACCCCAACTTTGATTTCTTTTTTTGGTATAAAATTTTGCGCGTTATACACGAATAAATACGGTAAATATTATTAATACTATACAGATATTGCTTACACTTACTAGGTAAAGATAGCCCTTGCTTGAAAGCTAGTCATATCCAACTCTAGGGTTCATTGCTCATCTATGTTTACCGTCCGGTATGGGGAGGTGGGAGTACAGCTAAGCCGCATTTGCCCATGGTGGGGCTGCAAAAAGCTGCCACCACCAAGCCGCCAGAACACCTCTAGCTCCTACCCCTAGCCCGTCTGGTCAGGGGAGGTGGGAGCACAGTGGAGCCATGTTTGCCCGCAGTGGGGCCGTGAAAAAGCCGCTGCCACTGGGACACTTTCTTGCTTCAGCTGGGTTGGGGCCGGTTCTTCCCTGGCTCCGTCGTGGACATTCAAGCCATGGGACTCCATCGTGGACGTTGGGTAGACGGGGGTATTGTGCAATCAGTTTCGTTATTTCACTGTTTAAATGGTATTTGTTTTATAATTTGTATTTGTGCTGTAAATTTTGTAAGGTCATAAACTGTATATTTTTGGTACTTTCTGTTAACTTCCTTGTAATTGTACTGCGTTGTGAATTGTAATAATTTATGTATTTTATTATATACTTATGTTGTACACCACCTCGAGTCGCACGTGGTGTCAAGTGAGGCGGGATATAAATTTGATTATTATTATTATTAATAATAATACAGCCAAAGAGCCAACACTGTCTCCATCTACAGATGTTTCTATGAACATGTGGCAGGGATGCCTCAACACTGGAGTGCGCAGAATGCTGTTTACCTTCCCACCAAAGTGGTACCTATTTATCTACTTGTAATTTCTTGCTTTCAAACTGATAGGTTGGCAGGAGGTGTGACAGAGACTGGAGCTCACTCCATCATGCAGTACTTGGGTCTTGAACTGCTGACCTGCCGACCTTCTAGTCATCAAGTTCAGTGTCTTAACCACTTGAGCCACCGCAGTCCCTTTATACCAGAAGTTCTCAACCTTTTAAAGCTGGGGGCTGGGTCACACTCCTTCAGACAGCTTCGGGGGCCAAATGGCCATCTTGCCCTTACTCCACCACATGGCACTTCCTGGTGTGGTGGAGGCAGGGGGTGGGCACATAAATTGGTGCCACGGGCCGCATCTGGCCCACAAGTCACAGGTTGATAATCCTTGCTTTATACTTACTAAAAGCATATAAATCAAGTACAGAGCATCCAGAGATGGATCACACCTGTGGATATTTTACTATTTGTATATGATACTGGAAATGCCCTGCATTTCAGGATTTGTGCCTTAACTATTAAATAGACCTCCTATTAATGAAAAACCCTGCCTTATTCTAGACAGCATGTTAAAATGTTACTGCCTCTCAAGTCCTTTGCCTGGTTATGTATTCACGAATGAAACATACTGTAAATGAGAGTTTTTGGTGCCTTGCAACAATTCCACCGTTTGCCTCTTTGAACAGGATTGTTTCGATGAACTCATCATCTGCTTGAGATCACTGGTATTTGCTGAATGTGAAGGACTTCTTGGCATGCCCACTTCCACAAAAGCATCATTACAACCTATTTTAAAAAAAGGTGCAGTGAAAAAATGCACATAAAAATGAGCAACCATCATATTTGGTTTTAAATGAACAGAAATCAATTCATTAATATTCTTATTTCTCCAAGGGCTTCAAGTACTCTGAAATCACACCATGGAAGTATGGAAACTAGTATTCATTTCAGAGCAGAATTTCAGTTGAAAACAGAAACCAAAGAAAAACATATTTCTAGCACTGTAAAGATAAAAGCCTGAAGCTTTGTAATCTGTTGCTGATGAAAAGAGGTGGTGAGACGATCAAGATCTCCAGAAATGAAAGGAGAGGGACTTCTATGTCACATACCTCTATTTTGAAAATACTATCTTCTGAAGAGGCTAACTCTTCATATGGTTTACATAGGGACAGAAGAATTCACCGTTTCACTTGCAGAAGGCAGGGTACAATGGCTTCCTTAGAACTTCTTATATTAGCTATGAGCTATGAAAGGCCACTTTCATAATTTACACAACAGAAACTGAGTTTAAGACCCAATATAAAATCTAGCCATGTTTAGCAGGAAGGTTCAGAACAAAATCTATCCACTTTTAGCAGACATTTCAGAAGACATATTAGCCTAGATTTACCATCACAAGGATAAAGCTTGCACATTCCCTTTTCTCTTTTGTGTGTAAGCCCTGTTCATGTCTTGTTCCAAACCCTACCTTCCCATATTGTCTGAACTTGGGAAATTATGGTTTAGAACCAACAAATAAACATAATTTCTCCACTTCTTGTAATGGGAAGTTTATGCTTGTAATGAAAAATCTTGGTTCTGAACAGAAGTGCAAGGGAACTAATTCATTTTGATAAGGCTCATTCACTTATCATTCTGATTTTGGGCATCCTCTCAATAACATATATGAGAGTCTTGATTTATCAGGCAGCATCTCCTTAGCTTATCAAAATCTGCTTCATTTTTTTAGCACACCACTTTCTCATCTGGTATTCAAAGATGAGCCATAAGGAATCAAGACAAAGGTTATCTTAGCTTTCCCTCAGGAGATATATCAGTGCCCCTTTACACTGTAGAATTGATGCAACCTGAACAAACACATTCCTTTATTTTCATTATACCTTCGCCAGCATTTGCCTTGGTGGTCACTTGTTCAGAGGAATTATGGCTACTCGTCTGTCTGGACGGATCACTGTGGTTTGGGTTTAATACATTTTCACCAAGGGCTGCGGCAGATAGTGCAGTATACTTCATAGCTGAGGTCTGGAAAAGTTACAAGTACTGTATGTTTAATCATCATTTTAAGCTTTAAAACACTTTTATTGAAAAGAAAATCTACCAGAAATGAAAACAGCAGCAATGTACTGCTCAAGTCTATTTTAAATTAACAAAACACCATTTAATTATTATGAAAGATGAAAAATGTATATAAGTAAGGGAGAGCCTGTCTTGTACATAAGAGACCATGCCCACACTCTCTAGGATGCCTTTGAGTGGAAGCCAGACCACCCAGCATCAGAAACAAGGGAGCAATTTCTCTAAACCATCATCTTGGTCCAGTATTTTACTTTCCCTGAAAAGGATCAAGTGGCAGTATTAAAAGTACTCAGATATCGTGAGAGTTAAGATTTGTATTTGTGAGCCAAAGTTAGCCTTGTGCAACAGTTCTGCTGACTGAGGCTAATCTACTCTGCCCTTATCATCCTAACATGAATCCAATGAAAGCTTCATAAAGTGGCTTAATCAACAGTACATTCAGATCAATTTATTTTCCAGAAAAGATCAGTTAAACAGCATTTTCACCTATGTTTAGAATCAGTATACAGCTTGGTCACATGCTGCAGAGAGGTTTATATTTTTGTGCCTTACAATAATTTTAGGCCAGTTTGTCATTTGTGGGGGTTTCCTCCTTCTGCTAGATGACTTTAGACACATTGCAGGAGGAAGAAACCTTGTACAGAAAGAACAGTACTTAGTCTATTGGCATCATGCGGTATTTGTGACATTTCTTACAATTTGAAATACAGAGATAAATATTAAAGTGGAAGGAAAAGACATAATAGAAAGAAGATACTATAGCCAGTATAAAGCTTAAATATCAAGTTTTGAAGTGAACATTTTCCTTAATATATCTCCAGTTTGGAAATATGCCACAGCAGTTGTGCTAGGAAAAGATGCAGTATTCTGATTCAACTCAAAGAGGCATACACATACATCCATTTTTTTACTTAACCCACTGTGTCAAATTTTATAATCTTCAGGTTGAAAAAGACTCTTAAGTGTTTTATTTAATAACCAGGGTGACAGATTTTATATTGTCCTCTTTTCTAATCATAGGTTTTGATTAACTTGTTGCTACATGCTATCAAGTTGTCTCCGATTTATGGCAACCCTATGAATGAGAGTTCTCCAAATTGTCCTGTCCTCAACAACCCTGCTTAACATCTGCAAGTTATAATTTAGGGAGTCAAACCATCTCATTTTTGGCCTTCCTCGCTTCCTGCTGCCTTTGTCATTTTCCCATTACTATCTTTCCCAGAGAGTCTTGCTTTCTCTTGATTTGACCTAGGACCCACTTGTTTGACTTTCTGGCAGTCCAGGGTATCTGAAAATCTTTCCTCCACGCCACGTTAATAGATTTTCAAATTAATCAATTTTAACTAACAATTAATGTATATGTAATTTTGATACAAACCGGCTCTACATTTCTAGGCATTTTCACTTAGTTGAATGGGACTTTTTCTTTCTTTTTTTTTTAGAAAGCATGCTTAGAATTTTCACCAAAGACATTTCTATTACCTTTACATGACCATTTAAGGAACCTGGGCTTTTCTTGTTTTCTGCTTGCATTCCATTCACATGGATATCAACAGGGGTTAAGCCTGGAGGAGGAGATGGTGTGTTCTGACTATAATTTGGGACTCCTGATAGAAGTATGCTGGTTAAAGTGGCCTGGGCGGTAGATGGCATCATCAAATGTGGAATAGCAGAGAAACCTGCAAGAACATTTCAGAACTCATTTTAATAATATACTTAATATCTCACTTTACTGATATTTTCAGTACAGTAAAACCATGCATAACGAGTGCCTTGCTTAGAGACTAACTCCCCTTAGAGCAGAATTTTCTCTGAATGGTAGCCCTCACTTAACAACTAAATCAGGGTTTGCAATTCCCCCTGCTAGAAGTCACAATTGGTCAGTGTGCTGACCCACCTGGGCAGGCACACTTGCCGCACAGCGGTGCTACACAGAAAGTCTTGTTCAAGGATAGTCCAGATATCAAAGTCCAAAAGGCAAGTCAAGGTCTGTTTACTGGTAGTCCGAGTCAATAGTCTAATCCAAAGGGTGTCCAGGGGCGTCATCAGGTTTGGCAGAGAGGTCAGGGTCATGGCAGGCAGGTCAGGGTCTAGTTAGTCAGTCTGGAGTCAAGCAGGATGTCAATCTTCGCACAAGAGTTGTACCAACATTGGAAGGCTGCAAGAAGCTTGCTTATAAGCCTCCCAGCTAATCAGTATCAGCTGGGAGCCTTTTTTGGTGCTTTGCTCTAGCCTGCCTGCGTCTCAGGTGTAACTGTTTCCTGGACCCCTCCCTGACTGAGGGCTGATCACTATCAGAGCCAGACACCTGATCTGACAGGTTAGCTGCTGGGGAAAACAGACTTGGGGCAGACATAGGCTGAGATCCCTGGCTCAGGGCATCCTCAGCCTTGGGTGCAGATAGAACTGGGCAGGGCATAGGGAGTTCCCCCTTATTCAGGTCCTCTTTGGAATCAGAGGAGGGCTGGATCACAACACTCATTTACAATGGCAGCAGTGGCACTTTTCCAAGTGTTTCATTTAAAGAGCAACTCACTTAAAGAGCATTATGCACTTTAAGCGAGGTACCACTGTACATATTTTTGTCTGACAAGATGGATTAAGTGGATAGTCAATTTGCAATGAGAGCAACAAATATACAGATTATGTAGATAAGGTGAGTCTCTACCACAGTTCTATCTAATGAAGAGCTGCCTTCAGTAACACACGGTTTATTTCCAAAGTCTCAATTTTTACCTTGACAACAAAGACTGAATGTGGGGCTTTCTGTATATATAGCCTGCATATCCAGGTTAAATGACAGTCAAGAACATGGAGCACAATAGACGAATTAACAGTCAGACATTCCAGAATGGAATGGCATAACACATGTCCCACTATAGTAGAAATCGTTATATAAAGAACACCTTATGGTCAGTGCATCATTTTATTATTACAAACCTAGTAATAGTTCTTCATAAATAGAAGGTTATGTTTCCCTAAAAGGGAGATACATTTCTTACAATTAATGGTTTGTATGTTCTTATTTCAGATTTTTAAAGAAACAAATTCTTGGGCTGCAATTTCTAGAAGTCCCAACAAGCAATAGTCATGACTTCTGGGAAGAACAGTCCAAGAACATCTGTGCTCACAATTTTAGGAACTTTTGCCTTATACTGACCTGTGGCAGTGGTATTGGCAATTGATGATGCCCATAGTGTTGGGCTGGGTGCACCTGAACTTGGACTCTGCAAAGGACTCACAGAGCTATTAAGAGCATTCAAGAGGGAATTGGGAGTGGTGGATGTGTTGACAGATAAGGCAGTTGGACCCAAAAGACCTGGAAAAAACCACATACAAAAACATAATTCATATATTACTTGTGCTTGTACAGGAAACATTAAAAAGCTAATTTTTCAACCTTAATTCAATCTCACATTGAGAGGATCACTGATATTTCAAAGGAGTCCATCTCACATTACCCAACATGGCTGTTTCTCTTCCTGAATGCTGGCACACTAATTAGATATGAGATACTATAGCTGTTCATTCCCCCCATCCTTTTAAAATCTCCAATGTTGTGGGCTCAACAATCCTAATTCAGAAAATGTTTAATCAAGCCAGAATCCTATTGCTGTTCACAAAGGATTTGAGTAACATGCCACAGCTAATTGTGGCTTACTGATGAAGTGCAAGGGGGCTTCTTAGTTCCACAATTAGGCATGTGACACCCTGTCAACCAGGTGCAATTAGCTGCACCACAAGATTCTCATCACTATGTCTCAGAAATTCTATTAATAATTAATATGATTAAGCAAATTGCTTTCTTTTTTGCCTTAAGTCTTATTATTTCCACCTTTTCTCCATTGCTGGCAGCTTTTCACCTCCATTTATATTCCATTTCAGATAACTAAAAGCAGCATACTAAATTTCATCTATTACTCTTTTTCTATTAAGACTTCATTTTATAACTCCTAAGATGACATCTTAACACATTATAAAGAATTATAGATTGTACCGAGTCCAGTAAGTCCGAGTCCAGCTGAGGATAAGATATCCAACCCAGGACAGGGAAGGCCAACAGGACATGAGATTGTGGATAGGTTTGTTACTATGGCGACGCCACTGCTTTCAAGGCCCAGGAGACATTTTCGTGCCTCATACATGTTTATGGCATTTCTTTCCACACTTTTTACAATTACAGACTGTAAAAAGGAAACACACAACCAATAAAATATTTCAGACAATTCTCTACAGCTGGCAACAATAAGAATTTACGAACCCATTCCTAATCCAAACTCATTCTCTGGCATGAACAGAAATAGAGTACTCAGGGCTCCAATTGCAGAAGGCCTTGCATACGTTTCTTTGAAAACAAAGACTTGTAGAATACCAGCATGACAAAATAAACACAATTTGCTTATTTTCTTAGTTACAGGATAAAACACAGAGTGAGTGAAATGAAGTTTGAGTTTTGTAATACTTCAAAAGAAGAAATAAACTAGCATTTAAGCAAATTCCCCCTGCTGTAAACGTAGTTTAGAATCATGTTAGGAAAATGGATATCTTCTTTAATGTTGTGTGTACACAAGAACCAAAAATCTGTCCAGCCTTAATAATTCACACTTCACAATTCCATTATCCAAGTTTGCATACTGTCCTCCACTTCTCTGCTTGATACTCATTTTACAAATTAACGTTCACCAACTACTTACAGTCACGTAACAATACTTCAGCCTTCTTCTAAAAAGAGAAGAAAAAATCTTAGCTCACACAGGGCATGTGACTTATTGTCAAATTCAAAGCCTTTTGAGCCCACTTCCTACAGCCAATGACTCTCTTAGCTTAACTATGCAATCTACTAGCATTTTTTGTGTAGCCTTCCCGGGCAGGTTTTGGGGTGTTTTTTTTTTAACATTTTGGGGTATTTTTATTCGGCCAAAGACACAGCAAGGGCAACAAGCAGGGATCCGCCAGGGTAGGATTCTCCCCTGACGGATTTCTACCTCTCACCCTTGCCATTCTCCTTCCGCTGTTTCGAAAACAGCCCTCAAAACAACGGAGATAGTATGTCTAGGGCAAGAGGCAAGAGTCTGTCAGGGGAGGAGCCGACCCTGTCGGATCCCTGCCTTGTGCCTTCTCCAAGAGGGAAGCAGTTCGTTTTCTTCAGTGGGTGGGGGCCGAAGCTTTCCCCATCCCACCCTCAGTGGAAGGCGATGGCTTCCTTCCGGGAGGTGAAGGCCGAGAACAGAGCGCCATTCTCGGCCTTCATCACTTGGAGGGAAGCTGTTCATTTTCCTTGATGTGCTGGGGCTGAAGTTTTTAGTCCCTGCCCTCCATAGAGGGCGATGGCTTTCCTCAGGGAGACGAAGAACGAGAACGGTGCGCCGTTCTCGGCCTTTGTGTCCTAGAGGGAAGTGGTTCATTTTTTCCCTACCCTGCTGAAGACGTGCAGGGAGAAGATGGGCTCCCCCTCTTCTCCCCGCTACCCCGCTGAAGCCGCGGCGAGGCCAGCACCGGCCTTCGTCGCCGGGGTAGCAGGGAGAAAGAGGGGCTTCTCCTCCTCCCCGCAACCCTGCCAATGCTGTGGTGAGGCCAGTACTGGCCTTCACCCCCAGGGATGGCTTCCCTCCGGGAGATGAAGGCCGAGAACGGAGCGCCGTTCTTGGCCTTCGTCTCCCGGAGGGAAGTGGTTCACATGTCGGCCTTTTTTTTAACACACGCGCCAGTTGCCCTGTCTTCTCCACGCTCGTGCCCTTCAGCCTGATTGGCTGAGGGGTTGCATGGCGTGGAGGCTGCTGGGAAGCATAGGGTTTTTTGTTTGGGTTCGTGGGGCATTGGCCCCACTCTCAGCTTCTGGACCCTTGCGGTGATGCTCGCACAGTCAAAAATTAAGTGTGGGCGGCTCGGTACAGGATGGCTGAGACAGGTGTGGCCACGCATGCCAGACACATATGTCCCATGCACCATTTTATAGGTAAAGATGGGTCTGCTATAAATGTAACATCAGTTCCCTGAAAATCACTAACTAAAAACTGGGGACCAATCTCAGACACATATCTCTTTACAATAGCTTTGTTGTACCTGTGCAGTAACACAGACTGTTGTCACCACAGACCAAGGTTCTTTCATACACCATAGACAAGCCTTATTCCTACTGTACATGTGCTACAAAAGTATGCTAAAAAGAGGGGAAAGGAAGGGAAATTTTAACAGAATGAGAAAAAGGAGTCTGACTTCCCATTACTTAACCTTGGTTTGCAGGGAGCTAGCACATAACCCTACTGCATCCTGTAGGCAGTAGATTCATGTGCATTAGATTCTTGTTCTTAGCTTAAAATAAAACAGAATCTGTAAGTTTTATGTGTTGACAACTATTTATCATACCTTTCAAGGTCTACTATAAAAACACCAAGAAAAAATCCCTTCTCAATCTAGTAATTCAGAACCATGGTTTTCAGAGGCTAGTTTATTTTAAAACCAAGGCCAGAGGACTATGCTACACAACTTGTTTCTAAACCCTCAATTATGTTCATTTCAACTTCAGTTTCAGCTGACCAGGAGCAAGAAGATGAGGCTGTGCAAGGGGTGTGCTACAGGCATAGGCCCTGGTTCACCTTGCAATCCCAATACAGTACTTCCAGCAGATGATTGCACAGGAAAACATGATTCTCGCAAGTGATGAAATAATTAACTTTAATTCATTACAGTAGCAAGACAGTGGCCCCTACATTGTAAACTTGCAACTAAGTGAGGTGTTCACCAGACTGTGTACACCACCCAGAGTCTATTGCTTGGGGCGGTATATAAATCTACCGTAAATAAATAAATAAAAAGGAAACAAGACTGCCTTTAACTTGGCATGATTGGAAAGATGGAATCAATCTTTGCAGACAAAACCAATGACACTCTCCACTACTCAGCAGCACAAACAATTCTGCACTAGATCTATTGAGCTAAAGATGGGTACCCTTAGAAAACCAGTGTACGTATCTTCCTCATTACAACATATATACGGTGGAACCTTGCTTAACAAATTTAATGCATTCTCTGGGACCTTTTATACTACAAAAAAAATTGTAAAGCGAATTTCCCCATAGGAATGCACTGAAAAACCAAATTTGTTAACCATAACGCAGTTTCCGTTAGGAATGCATTGAAAACCAATTAATCCGTTCCAATTTTTTTAAAACTGAGCCACTATTTTCTATGGATTTCCTTTTGTTATGTGAGTTTTGTATTACCATATTTATTCGTGTATAACGCGCACTCGTGTATAACGCACACCCCTAATTTTCCATGAAACCTCGGTATAAAATTTTGTTTCACACCACGCATTGTAATTGAATGCGTGGTGAAAAAGCTTGTTCATAAGAGCTACCTCCGGGCCACGCCTCATCTCCTGCGCCACCCAATCAGATCCCGTCAATTTCTTCAAAGCCACGCCCCCGCCTCCCCTTCACCCGCCGCAGCAATAGACAGCCGACCCAATTCTAAAAAGGAAGTAAAAGAGGCTTGCGACGGGGGTGGGACTCCGGGAGTGAGAAGGCGTATGGCGGGAAATGGCTGGAGGCGGAGGCCACGCCTCGTTCTGCTGGAGAAAACCACGCCGGCGCCGTCCTTGTAGGGTGGGTGACGTCATGCGCTCACTGAGTCTCCCGTGTGGGCGAGGAAATGAAGCGGCACAACCCTATTTGTGACGCACACTGTACACGACAAGGTGATGTGAACTCGCGGGAACTCACCATTCGCGCCCTCAAGGGACCGGCCGCCACTGCCACACCAGTCCTCGTTTATAACGCGCACCCCAACTTTGATTTCTTTTTTTGGTATAAAATTTTGCGCGTTATACACGAATAAATACGGTAACTAAGCCATTTGTTAAGCAAGGTTCCACTGTGTTGAGGTCAAGTGAGCTATACTTCCATGTTGCTAACGCCAAACCACTTGCTGTAACACTGCATGGCCAAAAGCAGCTTCTGCTGACACAAAATCAACCAGCCGGTAGTGCTTCACAGAGGAATGAACTCTCGAGGTCACAGCCATACAAATATCTGTTGGGCCTAGTGCTGAATGTAGCCAAAGAAAGAGCATTTCTGGTGAAGTGAACTGCAATACTCCAGAGGTGCAATCAGCTAGCAATACAAGCCTCAAAGGTCCCAGCCAGAGTGGATTTCATGACCTTCTTCCTCATGCTGGTATACTGAAAAGAAATAAATCTTCTGAGTTCCTTTGTCCTTTTCATATAAAGTTTGACAGCTCTATACACACTCAACCTATGCCACTCCTTATTCTGTGATTAAAAGGATGGGGCAAAATGAAGGAAAGGCTACTGCTTAAACCGAATGGGAAAAAAAAACCTCTCGTAAGAGAAGGAAGACTTAACCTGATGACTACAGCATCTTTCTGTGACAGAAAAAGGTCTGCTCTGTTCAACAGCATAAGCAAAACTCTACAAACTAACGTGATGGTTGGGAAAACAAATGTTAACCAGAAATCTAGATTCTAGGTTCAAACAGACCTTTAATTAGGACTGTTATCAGGGGTTAAACCTTCCCCCATACCCTTCTGTAGAAAAGCTACTAGAATAGTAAATACTGACAGTGCATGCTTTTTCTTCCTTTTCTGGTAACAACATATGAAATGCTCTCCATGACATGTCACAGATCCTATTGTTTAAATGCTTAGAAGGCTACAATCTCCTCTGCAGAATATTCTTTTATTTGCAAAAGTTCACATTCATTTATGGATCTGGGTGGAACAATCCCTAAGACAGACTCCATTTTTCATCTTCTACAGAAAAAAACAGACTGTTCTGAGTGTCTCCATTCAATTTTTTCACTTCTGAGTAAGCTGTTTCAGCCATGTATTGTCCTTCCACTTCCATCCTTTTTAGCACAATGAAGAATACTGAGTACCACATTGATGGCTATTGATCTGCTTCTATGGCTGAAGCATCAGAATGTGTTTCTCTGTCTTCTTGGACCATGGAGACAGAATAAATTAATCATAATATTTTAATGTGTTCCAATGATATCCTCTGTCTACTGGTCAATGAAAGACAATGAAACCTCTGCTTGTGTGTTTCTGGCATTATACTGATTGGGTGGTCTGGCCTAGTATTTCCTATCAGAACAGTATGATCGCATATTCACACAAACATAGAGCTGAAAGGGACCTCGACCAAATCCAACCCCCTGATGAAACAGAAAATCCACAACTAAAGTAATTTTGTATATTGTATTATTGTATTTATTGTGCATTAATATATTTTGTAACATACTTGCTGCTCTCCTTTTGGGGCCATATTTGAACTGTATTAGCATTGTATCTTATTGTAATTGTGTTCTATTGCATTTTTTGTATTTATTGTATATTGTGTATTACAGATTGTTGAGTTTTCTCTTTATGTTGTAAGCTGCTCTGAGTAGTGCTCGCACCAGGAGGGCGGGGTATAAATAAACCTTCTATTCTATCTCTGAGAGATGGTCATCCATCTTCTGTTTACAAATGTTCAATGAAAGAGAAACCCACCATCTTTCAAGATAATCCACCCCAATGTCAAACACATACTAATCTTTACTCAAAATCTCCACTGCTTTGAGTCCTAACAGAAAATAACTCTGCTTCATTTTTTTCACATCACAGTCACTTTTAAACATGGTTATTCTATCACAGCTCAGCCTTCTAAGTGAAACCTTGCCAACTCCCTCACCAGGAACATCTATCATCTTAGTGCTTGTAAGAACACTAGCAGGAATGAAAAGAGGAGCCAAGCTTGTAGACTTTCTCTTCCTTCCTATGACCAATGGAAAATGACTTTTCTTCTTCTTAGTCTCAACAAGGTCAGATTTAAATGACTCCCCAATAGCTTGGCTTCCCCCTCACCTCAAAAAAAAAGGCAAAGGAAAGATTACACTTCCTGGTTTAGTCCATTTACCAGGGTTTCCAGCTAGCTTTGTCAAAAAAAAAAAAAGATATTGCTCTTGAGTTCCAGCACTGAACTGAATTTAGTGCAGTTTTGTGTCCTCAGCAAAGGTAACCGATTAAATTTTTAATGCTCCATTGAATTTGAGACAGCCCTACGGAAATTTATTCAGAATGTATTTAGCCCAAAGGTATGCAGTTCTGGTCATAATGGCTGCTGCAGTAGAAAAGTTAATTGCTAGTGCTAAAGGCTCATTTAATTATTTCAGTGCTGGAGCTGGTCTGGTCTTCCTGATTCTTTTAGAGAATCTTTCCCATATGTTATATAACTAGGAAAAGGAGACAAAATCTAACACTGTGATGTCCACTAGCAAGACCTGTTATCTGCATAACTTTGTCTGTAGAAAGCCCTAACATTTCTTAATGGGGTAGGGTGTATGTGCTGGATGTAACTAGCTTTCTCCATCCCTCATGACTATAACCATGAATATGCCTGAGAAAGTGACATTAGAAGAACGTAGGGTGAACTTCTTAAAAGTTTCCATCAGCTATCAAAAAGAACAGGATCCACAAGTCTTAATGGCCTTTCTTTTTAAAAAGCTTCAAAATCCTTCTAAAACAGGTAGGAGGCCAGGTTTTTCTGTCTTATTCCTATTTTCTTCCTGTTCCTCAGGTAGTTCTTCCTCATCATTTTTTTTT
This sequence comes from Bradypodion pumilum, assembly GCA_035047305.1. NCBI lineage: Eukaryota > Metazoa > Chordata > Lepidosauria > Squamata > Chamaeleonidae > Bradypodion > Bradypodion pumilum. Next base: position 242,674,227 of record JAWDJD010000003.1, on the reverse strand, counting down.
GAAGACACAGAGGATACAAACAAATCCAAATCCACTTCCTCTCAGGAAAGTACAGAGGAAAGATTCCACTTTTTGCGGGGACTGGGTGGAAGTGTATAATTTTTGCTCTTGCCCTTCTAACCTCAGGAGGGAGCAGGGCGAGCATGTGGGTCTTCCTGCTTTTTTTCAAAATGGTGTCCATGTCTATGGGAACTTTTTTTTACTGAAATGTACAGACCTAGTGACCAACGGTGCTATATAATGCACTGGGAGTTGAAAAGCTGTCCTCCCTTTCCTCGACACTGGGCTACCAGGTATCACTGCTCACTTGCAAAAAGGCAAAGTTGGTGACTGTTGTGGTAGGCACTCAGGGTGGGCTGCTTGCCCAACGTCTCCTGCTTCGACCCTGAGAATGTCCACAAAAACTCTGAATTAGTAGGTTCTCATCCCTACCACCGAGTTAAATGGCCGAGATCCAGAGTGGTGTATCGGACCTCCAGATATTTTGGACTACAATGTCCACCAACCCGACTCAAGCATGTCCAATGGAATAAGACCAGTGGGAGCTGTAATTGCAAACTATTGGAGGGACAAATGTTTCCCATTCCAATCTAGATCGCTCTATTTACAGTTCAAACTGAATTTATAGTCCTTGTGCAAAAGCATTTCATATCAAATATTTCTTAGTAATAAACAAGTTTTATTTTCAACTGAACCAATTTGTTTTCTACAATGATGGGCTACAGAATGAAAGCCTGATTTGCCCAAAGAAATGGAAAAGTTTTCTACTAACCTTGCTTGGCTGTTTTGGCTTTGGTTTAATACTAATGAAAACATCCAGCTGTTCCATCAGCTGAGTTATAAAGTGTGGTTCTACATTGATTTCTTCTTTCATATCAAACATCAGCACAAGAGGAAGGCAGCCCTGAAAGATTAAATACAAAACTCAATATAAACGTCGCTCCGTACAATGCACGTTATATGAAATAAAATCCAGAAAGTACTTAGTGCCTGTTGTGTTTGAATACAATTTATGCTGTAACATTTGTGAACTATTTAGGAGCATTGCGATCCTCCATTTTGTCTCCTTCTTCTTGGTCTTGTAAATATCGCGGGACTGCGTTCCTACCTAAACTATGTAGTCTGTACACTTTTCACTCCAGTCCAATAACCTCCAAGTTACCCCTCTCCCTTCCTGCCTCTTCCCGCCCAAATGTATCCATTTCTGATTGTATATAATGAGCAGTGCTGCGCCACTGTTCTCCATGTTCTGACTGCCTAATAAACGGTTTAGCCCTGTTATGCCGGCAGCTTCGTGTTTCTACCAGAACATCAAAGTGCACTGCATAGCTGTTGCTAATCTTAAATATAACTCCTATCAGTATGGACAGGAATTATTCTTCATGTTTATTCACAGTTTGCAATATATTGAACATGCATTTGGTATGCAACAGCAATACTCAGAGACTCTTAGAAATTTTAGCAGGGCCAATTTATCCCTAATTAAAACAAATGTTTCTCTATGTTTAGTATGGTTTCTTTGCTAATTTTTTCCCACTACAAGTAAAGGAATAGACAGAAATACTGCAGTTGAGGCAGTAGTTCAGAGTTGTGAATGGAACCTGAGAGTTGTGAATGGAACCTGTCACTCGTCATTCTTCCGTGAGTTCAAACCTGGTGTTTGCAAGATATAATTAATGAATATCTATGGCAATTGTGTTCTAGATAAGCAGGGAGAGATAACAAAGCACTCTGTGCAGGATTAAATAAAAACATGTGCCTAACTCATCTATATAATCCTACACAAAGATGTTATTTCAACTTTGTCAGGAAGGAGGATATTTTAAGCCACTGGCAAACCAATTCAAGCTGTCCCACAAATCCTTAATGACAGCATGGCTGCTCCAAGTTAATTCAAGCCATGTGTGAGCACAAAATGCTCTAATAATAACAACAAAAATTTCAAGATACAAAAACACATCTCCACAGCAAGAGATAATAACTGTCAAATACAGTTTAGTCAGCTGTTCCAAAACATAAATGGCAACTATGGAGATATTGTGTATGCATGCATATACTGTATGTATATGTGCATCATATTTATTATGTAAGATGCTTATACCATGCTGAAAATAAAGACATTACTGTTTTATGCAGAAAAATTCTTTGCAAGTTTATTGTCAAGACACCTTTGTTTCCACCTGTTTCCTTGGTGAGACATATTAAAGTGAACAGGCTAAACTGTATAAGATCAAAGAAATGGATATGTTTTGCATTAATTTTATGCTCTTTTTATTTGATCTGGATAGGCTGTCTAATGAACAGACCTGCCCTTTTTTCTATAAATGGATCAACTTCAGGGAGATGGGATTTGAGGGCATATGCTTCCCAACTGAAGCATTTGAAAGATGTTTATTCTCGTATAATGAAGCAAAAACAGATCACTTTGACAAAATATAGGCACCACATAATAGAATATAAATGAAATAAGTCAACTATTTTTAAACTGAGGAAACAGGAAAACTCCATTTGAGGCACAGGAATGGTAATGTGTTGTTAATTGTTGATTTTAATTTCATAATATAAAATAATAGACAGTCATCCAGTAATGCTATGTTGTGAAAGTTGACCGGTAAACAACTCTTTCGGGGGAACTTCCCTTCTTCAGACAACTTAATAGCTTTACTTTCCAACTTCTGGTTACATCATATATATATGCATAGTAGCATCATTCTTTTATTGGGTCCTAACCTCACATTGTGTTTTCTTTCTGGGCTACGTACACAATGTGAGGTTAGGACCCAATAAAAGAATGATGCTACTATGCATATATATGATGTAACCAGAAGTTGGAAAGTAAAGCTATTAAGTTGTCTGAAGAAGGGAAGTTCCCCCGAAAGAGTTGTTTACCGGTCAACTTTCACAACATAGCATTACTGGATGACTGTCTACTATTTTATATTGTGAAATTAAAATCAACAATTAACAACACATTACCATTCCTGTGCCTCAAATGGAGTTTTCCTGTTTCCTCAATTATATAATCCATTTGGCCCTTGTCTTTGTCCTTGGAACTTTTTTTAAACAGCAGGAACTTAAGAGTCTATAGATTCAAATGGGATCTTGGTGGTCATCTAATCTCATGCTCAGTGCAGGGTATTCAATGCAGAATGAAGCTGTGGTATAGGATCCCCAAAAGGTGGCCAATTAGCCACAGTTTAAGCACCTATTGTATGTGAGAGCTCATCCCTCTTTCAGACAAACTGCTCCACTGTCTAATAAGACGCTATTATGAATTATCTCATTGTGTTTAACTCAGTCATTCCCAACATGGGCCCCGTGCCCCACAGGGGGACTTCAATTCCCAGAAGCCTAAGTCAGTACTTTGGCTGACCAATGCTTTGGGGAACTGAATTAGGTTTCTGGGAATTGAAATCCAAAAACCAAAGGTTGGGAAACACTGGTTTAACCTTCTTCCTTGCAATTTTCACCTGTTCATTCTAATTCTACTGTATGGAAGAACAGAAGATAACACTCTTCTGTCTTCTGCAGGACAGCCCTTTAGATAATGGAAGACTATTGTCATGTCTCCTCTTTAATACAGTATTATCTTCTCCAGGCCAAACATATCCAGCTTTCATATGTTCCTTGGAGGGCACGGTTTTCAAAACCTTTGTTGTCCTAGTCACTATTTTCCATATGTGCTCCATTTTGTCAACATCCTTTTTTTAAAATGTGGCATCCAGAACTAGGCACATTATTTCAAATCTAAGCTCCATTGACCCTACAGTGCACAAACTGTTCCAAAAGAAGTGGAATACAGTGGAACCCTGTATAACTAACGCTTCGCATACTGAAAAATTTGTACAACGAAGTGTTTTTGTGCTATTGGCGATGCACCGTATAACGGGGAAAAATGTTCGCTATACAAATTGCTATTGGCAATACCCCGTATAACAAAAAATCCATTGTATGGGGTATCACCAATAGCGATTTGAATAACAAACATTTTCTTTTCATTATACGGTGCATCACCAATAGTGCTTCGTATAAAAAAAACCCGTATAGCGAAGAGCTCAACGGAATGGATTTTTTTTGTTATGTGGGGTTCTACTGTAATGCAAAACTAAGCAAGTAAGTCTATTTCACAATGGTTAATTGAAATTGTCCTGACATTTCCTGAGTTCCTAGTAACAGAATTACAAATCATGTATACAGACTATATGGATTGATTTTTAAATGTCTCTTGTCCCAGTTTTAAATCTACATGAAAACATAGATGAAATCATTTGGAGAATTTAGTTTACTTTTATTAAACATCATTAAACTCAGATGAGGTTTTGGAAGTAATAAAACTGTTCCTGAGATGGGTAATAGACTGGATGAGGATCAATTAAACAGAAACTCAATCCTGGCATTACAAATGAGACGCCCCTTGATAACCTCAGTTCAAGCAGAATGTAGGAGGTAGATTCTTAATGGGGTACATAGAACATTTCTTTGCCAGACTTAACAAAATTGCCCTGTTTCACAGAGTTCTAATTAATTTCTGGGCCATATTCAATATCTTAAATGATTTGGGACCATTTTGTCTCACACCTCTTTCCTATTACTGAAAACTGCTTCACATACCCCTTTTTTTCCTGCCAAGTACCTGTGTTGAGATGAAACACACGTGACCATGCATCCTTTCTTGTGACATGTCCTTTGCACTGAGTCAATTAAAGCCTTTTTAAAAAGTGGACTTTATGCCTTTTAATTTGTTTTTATGCTTCCCACTCTGGCTTTTATTTTCTTGGTTGCTTGCCATTTTGTTGCTTTATTGTGCTTCTAATTTCTTTTAAGATGTGCTTAGAGCAGGGGTGCCCAAACTTGGTTCAGGGGGCTGGTCACTATGGCCTGGGGGCCGGATCCAGCCCCAGATGCCAATTCATCCAGCCCGTGAAGCCCTCATCGCTCCCGTATGGGAATGTTTTACTTCCACTTCCGGGAGTGATGAGGGCTTTGCGGGCTGGATGAATTGGCACCGGGGTGGATCCGGCCCCTGGGCCATAGTTTGGGCACCCCTGGCTTAGAGACTGATACTGTATTTTTTGGACCATAAGATACATCTGACCATAAGACGCACCCAGTTTTCAGAGCAGGAAAACAAACAAAAAAAATTATTACTGTATTTTGCACCAGCAACCAGTGGTGGCGCTGCAGGGGAAATGGGCAGGCCAGGCCAATTGCACTGAGGAAGGAAGTGATACTCTAGCCTAGCCTCTTACTCTCCTTTCAACCAGGAAGCACGTTTTCCCTCTCCATTTTGTCCATGTGGAGTAGAGACAAAGGCATCAAGGTAAGTGAAACCCTTTCTTTTTAAGCACAGGTTTGGTTTCCCACTTAAATGCATTGGGAACATACAAACAGAAAACGTTTGAATACAAGAAATTTATTTCCAATGCATTTAAATGGGAAATTGCGATTTTTGCCCTCTAGTGGCCACTTGTTTTTCATATGTTTTCCCCCCTGCCCCGAACAGCTGGACAGTTGAGAGGCGGCAGTAGTAGTTTTCGGCTAGCTGTGGCTCTTGTAAAATATCATTTTACAACAACCACAGCTGGCCGAAGACCAGCATTTGGACTATATGATGCACCCTCATTTCCTCCCCACTTTTTGGGGAGAAAAAGTGCATCTTATGGTCCAAAAATATGGTAAGTAATTTAAAAGATGAAACAGAAGTCATGATAAACTCTAGAAAAAAGGTGTTATAGTCACTTGTGAAGTTGCCCCCATCCAAAGCCATCAAACCCTAATGCTTTTCTAAGCACTAAAATTCTTTTTTTTAAGTTTTCTGTCATTTCTGTACAGAAACTAAGCAGCATCCCTTACAGCATACTCTGTGAGTATATTGTAAATACCATGCTTCCTTAACCTCACTGTTTATTACTATCTAGATTTTAAATACTAAAAACACATTGTAAATAAATGGAATCAGGTTGTTAGAGTTCCTCTGGAACATGTACAGAGTGCTCAAACAATTTACAACAATAAAGGGAAGCAGCCCTTAAAAATTAAAACAATTTTCAAACAAAAGCCTGGACCATCATCTAGGAAAAGGATCCTAAACCTGCTGCCCATTGGTCTGATTCAGCCCATGGCACCAAATTATCCAGCATGCACCCTCACTCCAGCCACTGCTCCCACCACCTCCTCCTCAATCCTTGTCTCCTCTGCTTGGCTTGGCTTGGCCCTAATAGCACTCCGTAGCAGGATGATGTTGTAAGGCTTACAACATCTGCCTTGCTATGGAGCGCCGTTAGGGACATGCCAAGCCAAGTGAAGGAGACAAGAATTGAGGCGACGGCAGAAGTGGCTGTGTTTCTGGTGACTATGGGGGCAATTTCAGCGGTCGCGGGTGTGTTTCTTTCACTCATGCAATGCAGCTCCTCCAGATCAGTATGCAGAGGAGCAGTGTGGGGGATGGGGAGGCTTTTTTGGGATGTGGTGGGCTTGGGATGCCACTGCTGCCTTTGGTGGCAGTGAGGGGAACATCAGTCTGGCACCCTCAGTAGTCTGAAAGTGCATGACCCAGCTCCCGGCTTAAAAAGTTTGAGGACCCCTGATCTAGATAGCTATTTGGCTGTTCTACTAAGCAAGGTCATTAAAAAGAAAACAGAAATGCCAGGCAAAGTTGCCTAAACATTTCAGTATTATGCATGAATATCTTTGCTCCACTAATGATTATAATTTCATGTCAGAAATTATCCTGGGTTGAAAGGATTTTTGTGGAAGAAATTCCGCAGAGGGAACGCTCAAATGAGGCTCCTTTCATGTTCCCGAGAGCTGGGACAGAGATGGGCGCTCATTCCGTCATGCAGTACCCAGGTCTTGAACTGCCAATTTGCCAGCCTTCTAGCTAGCAAGATGAGCTTCTTAACCACTGAGCTATAACACTTTTGCTCCACTGGGAAAAAAGAGCCAGATTTTGGTGATTATAAAAGGGATGTACACTCTGTTAATTTTTGTGATACAAGCTATTTTCAACAACCTCCCTGAAATTTTAGTCTCAAAATTCAAAATAAATATTTCTTCATAATATCTGTAAGAAACGTAGAATTGAATTTAGATTAATTTCAATTAGAGTATGATTCAATATAACTTAAGTTAAAATGAGCTGGCTGGATAGCTCAATGAGTTGGGCAACTGGCTGCAGAACCAGAGGCTGGGAGTTCGATTCCCCACTGGGACCTCAGGAAGAAGAGCCAGCCTAATGATGACACATCATCATCATCAGTTAATTTCTACATATCCCAAGCATAAGCAAATTTGGCTCCAATCCACATTTAATTTAAGTCTTTAGTTGTAGTGCTAAAAATGTTTAGCAAAAAGGTTTTTGCAAACTTTTGTACTTAGACATATGCAGTTTTAAAACTGAATTAATAATTTGTTTCAGGTGAATAAAAACATGTGCTAAATTGATTGAGAATTTTCTGAGATCGTGTTTCCTGACAAACCTACAGCCCTACTGGTTGTATAGCTATCAGAAAACCCACCCCAGGATCATTGGCATTGTTTTGTTAATGTCCACATTTTTAATATGAATGAATTTACCATGAGGTACTGTCTGGCAAGACAGACTGACTCAATAGTGCCCTGGAGGTAGACTGTAGATTTCTTCTGTGGATTGCTAGGATCAGGGAAATGGATCTGAGCGCCAGTTCTCTGCATGATATGTTTGACATTGCTGCCATTCCGACCCATCATAAAGAGATGATGTTGAGCTGCTATATCTAGCTGTGTGCTCACAGGGATCGCAGAAGCTAAACTGCCAGCCAAGTGTTCCAAAAGCATAGCCGTTCCCTCCTATTTGAAGAAAGAAAGAAAAAGGCGAGAATGCTTTCATTAGGCCAGTCATCATATACTCTGCATACCTAATTGAATTAAGACTTCTCCAGAGTAAAAGCAGAATGAAACATGAATACTTCTGGATACAATGTTGTAGCAGTTGGATCTGGACTCAGGAGACATTAGTATATACTCATATTCGACTGCCACTGGCTGACCCTTTGCTAACTAATCAGGCAGCCTCCATGAAACCACTCCAAGATACTTTTATGGAGTATTGGCTGTAAATGTGAGAAACAGAACAGATAGTTCAAGGAGAGGTAATTTGTACTTGCATCAAATGAATGGACACTTGAAAGTAAAACAAAGCAGCTGCTTAACAAGGTGTATCTGCAAATTGTCTTATTGAAAACTGCAAGGGTACCAGGGAATTTAGACAGTCTAACAGTCCCGCTGGAATGAAGAAAAATCAAAGTCTCTCTAGGAAACCTTTCTTTTAAATGTTCCATAGGAGTCCCTCCATGCTTGGCAAAGTAGATGAACACACTACTGCATGTAGCATTGGTGTCATGGCCAACTGTGGATCCACAAATCTGTCTCATTTGTGTACCATAACAATAACTAATACACATGTAACAGAGTTCCTCTTTTCAAAATACTCCACTCCAAACTAAAAAGACCAGGTGTTGTGTCCTAAAGCCTGTGCCTTTAAACAATGTACCTATCCATGTGTATCCAATGTAACCTCTTCTATGTGTAACATTGTAACCTCCAGCTGAATCACTGTAACCTTAATAGGACGCGAGCTAGTGACCACTAGATGGCAATAGCGAGCGTCCAAGCTCATTGGTCCAAGACTCACCTAGAACAACAGCGCGGGAAGATTCCCGCCACTACCTTCACCTGGACAAGAAGGGCGTGACCTGCAATGACATCACGCAGCCTGTAGCCAATAGGCTATCAAGGAGCCACATTCAAATGTATAGCCACTATATATATTGAGCTGTTCGTCCGCCATTACCGCATGTTCCCTCTGACCAGCATGTAATAAAGTTGTGTTAAGCCAGCTCTTCAGCTGTCCTGGTGTCTTTGGTCCCATACACTAAATTGGCGACGAAGGTGGGATCATGGCTGCCCACGGGACCAAGACATACGCCGGTTTCGACATCAAGAAACCGCAAGATTGGGAACTCTTCGAAATGGACTTCCAAGGTGCGCTGGTGGAGTTCGAGGTGACGGACGAGGCAAAGAAGAGAGCCATCCTCACCAGAATGCTCGGGCACGACGGAAAGAGAGTACTGATTGACCTCATCGCACCCAAAAAGGCGGCTGAATTCAAGGCAAAAGAGCTCCTGACCGTGCTGAGAGACCATTTCCGGCCCTCGGTAGCGATGTTTCCCGCTCGGAGCGTGTTTTGGAGGCGAGTCCAAGCGCCTGATGAGTCGGTCGCCGCTTTCGTAGCGGCCCTGCGCCTGGCTGCCGGCCCGTGCAAATGGGAAAATTTGGAAGTCACCCTCAGGGACTGCGTGCTATGCGGCCTGAAGGACGCCGAGATTCAGCGCACGCTAATGAATCAGGAGCCGCCCCCCACGTTGCAGGAGGTCTTGAAAGCGGCACAGGCCGCAGAAGCCACGAAGGCAGGGGTGCAAGAGCTCCAGGACTGGCGGCCGAAGGCCGACAAAGCAGAGAGTTCGGTGCACGCAGCCCGGCGAATTTCGAAATCATCCGCCGAAAGCAACGACGACGAGGACGTCCGGAAGGTCCGAAAGGAGGGCCGGCGTTGCGACGGATGCGGGGCGGCTCACGACCGTGCCAGGTGCCCATTCAGAAAGGCCGAGTGCCACAACTGCGGGCGACGCGGGCACATAGCCAAAGTCTGCAGACAACGATGCAAGGACCGGAGGAGCTCGCCCGACCGCCCAGCGAGGGACCGGAGGAGCTCGCCCGACCGCCCAACGAGGCCAGACCGCTCGACGAGACTAAAGGATGGCGCCGGGCCAACGAGGAAGCAGGACGGCGTGGGCCGCATCTCCGACGACAGCGACGACGACGCCCCGGTTTTCAGCGTGTCCTTGGGACACCCCTGTTACTTTGTTGAGGTACTGGTGCAAGGGGCCCCTGTCAGGATGGAGATTGACTCTAGCTCCTCTTACTCCATTATTTCCCAGAGGGAGTTTTTGAGAATTGCCCCCCGCATACGGCCCAAGCTCAAAGCGTTGAGGTCCACGCTTCGGGACGTGCAAGGGAACAGTATCCCGGTGTTGGGGGTTGGGAATTTCCAGGTTCAGTACAAGCGGCACACCGCGGAACTCCCCCTAGTCGTTCTTAAGGGAGGTAATTGCAGCCTCCTCAGGACTCAATGGTTTCAGCCCCTGGGTCTGTTCATTGGGGGGGGGTGCACGCCGTTGGGTCTGACCCGATACAGGAGGTGTGCGATGCGCACCCCGAAGTCTTCAAGAAGGGACTTGGGAAATTCAATGGATCCCCAGTAACGTTCGACCTGGACCCGGAGGTCCGCCCAATCAGACTTAAACCGCGCAGGGTGCCTTTTGCACTCAAGGACAAAATAGAGGCGGAACTGGACAAATTAGTGGGCCAGGGGATTCTTGTTCCTGTTGATTCCGCGGAGTGGGAAACTCCAATTGTCACAGCATTGAAGGCCAATGGGGAGGTTCGCATTTGCGCTGATTATAAGTGCACCATTAATAAGGCAATCCGCCCTAATGCGTACCCGGTGCCGGTGGTCAGCCATTTGCTAGCCAGGTTACATGGGGGAAAGTGTTTCGCCAAGCTCGACCTGGCTCAGGCCTATCAGCAACTCATGGTAACCCCTGCCGCAGCTGCTGCACAGACCATAATCACGCATAAGGGGGCGTTCCAGGTGACGCGCCTCCAATTCGGCGTGAACTCGGCGCCTGGAATTTTCCAGTCGCTCGTGGAACGCCTCCTCAAAGGGCTGGACGGCGTTTTACCATATTTTGATGACGTATTGATAACGGGGGGGAGTGAGGTTGAGTTGGCTAAAAGGCTAAACAAGGTCCTGGCGGCGTTCGAACGGGCGGGGTTGAGGTTGCGAAAAGACAAATGCGTCTTCTTCGCGAAGGAGGTTGAGTTCTTAGGGTTCCGAGTAACACCCGAGGGGATCAAACCGTCCAAATCCAAGGTTGCCGCCATCAAGAAAGCCCCTCGCCCCACATCCAAGCCCGAGTTGCAGTCGTTCCTAGGGCTCTTAAATTTCTACCACTCCTTCCTCCCACGGAAGGCTGCGGTGGCCGAGCCGCTTAACAAGTTGCTCAAGAAAGATGCGGCATGGATGTGGGGCGATGACCAGGAGAGGGCATTCACGGAACTGAAACAACTCCTGGCGTCTGACGCCATTCTGACCCATTTCGACCCCAAACGGCCGGTGGTACTGATCTGTGATGCATCCCCGGTGGGGGTGGGGGCAGTGTTATGCCACGTGTTGGAAAACGGGAGGGAGGCCCCAATAGCGTTCTACTCCAGGTCCCTGTCCCAAGCGGAGAGAAACTACGCCCAAACAGACAGGGAGGCGCTGGCGATAGTTGCGGGGACCAAAAAATTTCACGATTTTCTGTACGGCCGCCCCTTCACCATCGTGACTGACCACAAGCCCCTACTAGGCATTTTTACCGCAGATAAGCCCACGCCACAGATCCTGTCCCCGAGATTGCTTAGGTGGGCCATTTTTCTCAACGCCTACCAGCACGCGTTGGTGTACCGGCCCGGGAGAGAGATCAGCCATGCGGACGCTCTATCGAGGTCCCCCCTCCCCCTGACGCCCAGCCAGGTGAGCAAGGGGAAGCGGGACCATCAGGTTCTCATGATAGAGGTGCTGGATTCGCCCCCCGTAGTGCCCGCTGACATTGCCACAGCGACAAGAAAGGACAAAACGTTGGCGGCGGTTTGCTCCTGGGTACAGAAAGGGTGGCCGGCGTCCTCCCCAGCAGAGGAATTCGCCCCATTTTTCAGGAAGAAGCTGGAACTGTCCCTAGAGAGGGGGTGCCTCTTGTGGGGGCAGCGGGTGGTGGTCCCTACATCCCTTCGACCGCGGGTGCTTAAACTGCTGCACGTCAGCCACCCCGGAATCGTGCGCTCCAAAGCGCTGGCCCGAAGCTACTTTTGGTGGCCCCAGTTAGACGCCGACATCGAGCACATGGTCGGCACTTGTGAGAGTTGCCAATGCTCCAGACCAGAGGAGGCCCGTCTTCCCCACAGGGAGTGGGACGCGGCTAAGGGGCCGTGGTCCCGGATACACATAGACTTCGCGGGCCCGTTCCGAGGAACCCTGTTTCTCCTTGTTGTGGACGCCTTCTCCAAGTGGTTGGAGGTCATCCCAGTCACGAGCACCTCCTCGGCCGCGACAATTAAGCATTTGCGGAGAATTTTTTCCACGTTCGGCATACCCGACACCCTAATTAGCGATAACGCTAGTTATTTCATGTCCGCTGAGTTCAGGGCATTCACAGAGATTAACGCCATCCGGCACATCACCTCCGCCCCTTTCCACCCGGCCACCAATGGCCAAGTGGAGCGCCTCGTACGCACCACGAAGGATGCGCTACGGCGCATGGGCCCCGGGGACTTCAACCTGCAAGTGTGTCAGTTTCTGCTAGGGTACAGGGTGACCCCGCTAGCGTCAGGCTACTCCCCTGCGGAGCTTCTAATGCGCAGGAAGCTGACCACCATACTCACTAGACTAGATCCCACGAGAGTTGAGGACAAGGGGAGGAATATAGGGTTAGAAGCCACCAAGAGTTTCGGCGTGGGTGCCCCGGTACATTGCAGGAACTACGCCAGCCTGGGTGCCGGGGGTGGTCGTGGAACAAACCGGTCCTGTTTCGTACCGCGTGGAGACCAACACAGGTCTACTTTGGCGGCGGCACGCGGACCAGCTCCGGAGCCGGGTCCCAGGAAATCAGGCCGCCGAAAAAACGGATACAAATTCAGCGTTAGGGTTCTCCCCCAACCGTTTAGCCCAAGGGGGAGGAGAGGGGGGTCCAGAGTCCCCACCAAGGGGGGAGGAGAAGGAATTTGTCCTCGTAGATATCCCGCGGGATCCCCCAACAGAGTTTGATTTTGATTTTCAGAACCGGGGGGGGGGTTTCGGAGTGGTCCCCCACCCATCCAAGCGAGAAGAGGGGTTTTATGTTAGCCCCTGGTGCCCCCGGTTCAACCACAACGGAATCTACCCTTTCCCCTAAAACTGCAAAACCGCAGCAAGCCGCTAACAAGTCTCCCTCTCCCATTACAGGACAAGGGTCCAGGGAACAAGGAAGCGGGAGCGCCCCCCGGGTGGGCCAACCCACATCGCGGCCCAAACGCGAGTGCAATAAACCATCTTGGCTAAGAGACTTCGTCTCATCCTAGGGGGGAGGGGTGTTGTGTCCTAAAGCCTGTGCCTTTAAACAATGTACCTATCCATGTGTATCCAATGTAACCTCTTCTATGTGTAACATTGTAACCTCCAGCTGAATCACTGTAACCTTAATAGGACGCGAGCTAGTGACCACTAGATGGCAATAGCGAGCGTCCAAGCTCATTGGTCCAAGACTCACCTAGAACAACAGCGCGGGAAGATTCCCGCCACTACCTTCACCTGGACAAGAAGGGCGTGACCTGCAATGACGTCACGCAGCCTGTAGCCAATAGGCTATCAAGGAGCCACATTCAAATGTATAGCCACTGTATATATTGAGCTGTTCGTCCGCCATTACCGCATGTTCCCTCTGACCAGCATGTAATAAAGTTGTGTTAAGCCAGCTCTTCGGCTGTCCTGGTGTCTTTGGTCCCATACACTAAACCAGGCATTAATGGCACTCCGTCAGATTTAATCACATTAGAATGAAAATAGGATCTCCCTACTAGTAAAATAGAGGGCTGCAATCCTGTTGTCCAAATGCAGCTTTACCTACTTAGATTAATCAGTGAAAAGAAACTCCTTATAACTGAAAAATATGTATGTGGTACATAAAACATCCACTAAAATTAGGATAGCACAGAGTTGCAAAATAACTTTAATCACAGTTTTCATTGTGTAAAACATACTTTCTTTTTTCTTTTTAAAAAAGAAAGGCTCTGGTATAGAGTTCACCTTTTCTACTTGTTCAGAGACAGGTTAGTTTTAAAAGCAGCTATAAAACTCATCCATTGTTCAAGAGATTTTTGCCTATTAGGTGAGACTGACAAACAGTTAAATTCAAGGAAATTGGTCAGATAACCAGACACATGTTCAATGCATCTTATGCCTCTATGATAATTGCCATAGTTTTAGCTAAAATGTTACCTTCACAGCACTAGCATTATTCTGAGATCCTCTGATAATAACTGTAGCACCGTATGCCCGAGAACGTTGTTTAAAAGACACTGAAATGTTATATGTCTGCGATATATGCTGAATAGTGGGAGAATTGGGGTCAGGAATGGGTTGAAGAATTCCAGCTATAGGTAATTCAAACATCAATACCAAAGGGAGCAATTCCTGGAATGAGAAAAATAAAACCACAGTAGACATTAAACCTAATATCCCAGTTATCATAAGACTACACATTCAGAAGAGTAAGATGAGTACCAGTTTTATGCAGCTGATCACAAGGTGACATTGTCACAGTCTCTGCAGTAATGGAAGAAAACAACATTTTGCTGACTCTAAGACTTTCAATGTTCTTCATCAATGATGTAGTTATGTAATTTCTAGGTGTGACACTACAACTGTGGGACTGGTAGTTTAGTTTATAACTTGGAGGAACCTAGCTAAGCCTGTGATTCAGAACTGCATCCATTTCTTTCAGGAAATTTATTTACAGGGAAAGTCCACAGCTTTGTACAGCCAATTTAAATAGGAAGAATATTCCTGAATGTAGTTATAAGAAAATATTAGGTTACTAGTTGGTTGTCACTAGTTCAGGTCACGTTCACTTTTTTATGACTGAGGACTAAAGGGTAGGTAGACTGGGGAGGCGGGCGGGAAGAATATACGAAAACAGAGAAAACCTAGTAGGAGACAATATCAAGAAGAAGTTACTGGGTCACAAATTAGCCTCTATAAACTAGGAATAATCAGGGCTGTAGCCAGGGGGTGGCCAGGGTGGGCATTGCCCACTCTGAGTTAGCAGTTTGCCCACCCTCCAACACCCGGCTGTTTGTTTATACAGTAAAACCTCACATAAAGAGCGCCTCGCTTAGAGACTAACTTGCTTAAAGAGCAGAATTTTCTCTAAATGGTCACCTCACTTAACTAAAACCAACCAAAACTCGCTTAACTACTAAATCAGGGTTCACAATCCCCCCTGCCAGAAGTCACAATTGCGCTCTCTCTCTCTCTCTCTTTCTCTCTCACACACACACACACACACACACACATACACACAAGTTGACTCATCCAAATTAGTAAAATCTCCATCAGTAATGATTAACTTGTACCATGGATTTTAATGGGCTTATTCTAGGAATGGTTAAAGATGGCATTCCACCCAATAGATATTGGACACACACACAGAGTTAGAGAAGAACCTGCATATCTTTTCCACAGGGATTTTATTTCTCCCAGTTTCATCCTCAAACTGGGAAAGGTTGGAAAGGGGAACACTGAAAAATTAGGAAAAATTGGGGAATACATTTTCTGCATATAGCATCAAAATTGAAAAAGAACTAGTTAGCATTAGGTATACAATAGTCCACTAGAACAGTCTTGATGCACTGAAATAATACTGTAAAGAAATTTGAAATGTTTTTAAAACTCTCTAATGAAAGCGCGGCGCCAAAATGGCCACCGCGCTCTTTGCGGGCCCCCCCCACCCGGACTCAGACATCCGGGTGAGTTAGGGGGCGTGGCCACCCCTCTATAAAAGGGGTGGCCATGAGGCAGCCGAGCTGCCATTTTAGAAATAGCGACGGAGAGGAGAAGTTTTCTCCATCGCTGTTTGTTTCCTTTACACAAAGACTGCAGTGGCTCAAGTGGCTAAGACACTGACTCGGAGGCGGAAGATCAGCAGTTCGACTCCCGAGTACTGCAGGATCGAATGAGCTCCTGTCTAGTCTTCCGCGCGCTCCGGTGTCTAGCCATGCCTGCCACATGACCACAGAAACGTCTGCAGAAGCAGACAGTGCTGGCTCTTTGGCTTTGAACCAGAGATGAGCACTGAACCCTGGAGTCGGATACGACTGGCTTTCGAGCAAGGGAAACATTTCCCCTGCAACGGAGCGGAACAACACCTTTACCACCGTTACCGGTGGGATTGGGCAGTTTGGGGGATTGCCATCGGCTCTCCAGCCTCGGGCCGGCCCTTCAGGGATTTCGGCCCTCGGCCCGCAGTTGCCGGCCATGGGCCGTAACGATTGGGGGAGGGCCTGGTGCTGGCACACAGCATGTTTTACCCCCTCAGGGGCTTGAGTTTTGGGCGTTCCCCTTTTTCTGGCCCAGGATCTCAAATTGGGGCCTCTGGCCCAATCCCTAGCGGGCCGTCCGGCCCACCTGGCCCACCTTATACTAGGTGTTTCTGTGGCAGGGGATGCCTGGTTGGGCACGTTAGCTGGGCTGGAGGCATCCTGGGCAATCCAGTGGGAAGGGGCCCTTCCCTATCTACCGGGGCCCTTCGTGTCTGCCGGCTACTTCGACTGCTGCCACTCTGCAATAGGCGGCCAGCCGGGTCGAGCTGCTTGAGACACTCCGGCCTATGCCTGCCGCCGTCTCGCAGCTCCCTGTTTCTCCGGAACTGCAACTGGGGTGTGGTCGGATGTGGCCCCAGAGCTCGATTTCGGTCACGAGCTCCGACGCCGCCGTGGGCCGGAACCCCCAGTGGGGGCGGCTCATGGGG
Source organism: Bradypodion pumilum (assembly GCA_035047305.1). Lineage (NCBI taxonomy): Eukaryota > Metazoa > Chordata > Lepidosauria > Squamata > Chamaeleonidae > Bradypodion > Bradypodion pumilum. The sequence continues at coordinate 242,657,584 of JAWDJD010000003.1, read as the reverse complement.
GTGCAACTAGTGAGTATTAGGTTCAAGTTGAATGCACTCACATCACAGTCCACTTCCAGCGGTGGGGTTCAGTGGTCATGGCTTCGCCAATTTGAGGCTAGTTGGCATCACTTGCCAGCCTATTCCAGTGCCCCTCGGTTGCATCCTGGCACGACGTTGGGGGGTGGGGGTTTCCGCTCCCGGGGCAGTACGTGGCATCGCAGGGGCTGTCCAGGTCCCGCTGCGCATGTCCCGTGTACATCATGTACCGGTGATGGCCTTGCCGGCGACTGGTGATCATTTGTTCCAGGTCACGAGGGAAAAGATTTGGTGGGGGGAGTACGTGGATAGATTCTCCCTATGAACTGGGATCCCAATAAGGATGGGAGGTGCAGGCAGGAGGACAGAGACATGTGCGGTCCCGCTGTAGTATGCCACCACGCACTGGGGTGTCGCCCCCGGGACAGTGCTGAGCATCGCAGGGGCTGTCCGGGTCCTGCTGCGCATGCCCTTTATACAGAATGTGCCGTCGAGGGCTTTCCGACGGCCGGCTATTTCTTGCCCCTGGGTGATTATTGGCCGCAGGCCATGAGGGGTAAGGGCTGGAGGGGGACATGTGGATATTCTCCCTATTGAACTGCGAGCCCACTAGGAGGAGAGAGAGGGACAGGGCGACTGAGACAAAGAGATGTCCCATCGTCGTGAGCCACCGCGCACCTTGGGCCAACTGGTTGGCGGCATACCTTGTATGTATGGTGGTATGCCGCAGGGCTTGACCTGCTTGGGCCATCCTGATGCTTCCATCCATCGCTAATATTTGCAGGGCGATGGTTGATTAGATGGGCCCATGGCAGTTGGCTTACGGTGAGGAATGTGGATGAGGGTGGCTCTATACCCTGAGGGGAGGTGGGATGAGCCCTGTCAGCAAGTGCGCTCGTGTACATCACTCCCACGTGACTGGTGCCTGGTGATTGGTACCATGGTGGTCATGCTGAGCAGCGGGCTGCTCAGACACAGGCTCCACGCTAACTGGTCGGGCAGGGGGTTCCAGCCCGCCTGCTGTGTTCGGCCTGCTCAGCTGACGATGCGTGTGCTCAGCGCCACGGTTGTTACCGACTTTGTGTCCCCTTTTGCGCTGGCCCTCACGCCGCCTCCGCGTGCCCGCGGGTTGGTGGGTTACGGGGCTGAGGTAGGGGTGCACAGGGGCGATCTGAGCTCCATCTGAAGCAACTAACCTTGTCATAAGCCCCCCCCCTGCCCCAATTAGCATAGTCAGCCTGGAGAGATGGCACTCAGTTCACCCAAGAAGGGATTGGGCGGGATACCTGCTGGAGGGTTTTCTATGGGGGCTTTTGTATCCATTTGGGGGTGTTGGGGGTCCCAGGATGCTACTAATCTGGTTCCCTTGCAGGGTAACGAAGAGGGGGCTCCACTGTCCACAGCTAAGGGAGTTGGGGCTATGAGAGTAGCGGGGGCCCTTCTTGGAAACTCCTTTCCTAAGTCGAATGTCTCCCCATGAGGCTCGTACTGAGCTAGAACTAGGGTGAATGTCATTTAATCCTCCATTCAGCTTACCCTGTGGGTTCTCCATTCAGGGATGCCATTCCTGATGACCTTGTTCAGTCAGGTACTCGTAGTTGGTTCGGCTACCATGGGTGGCACGCTCCCGCAGTTCTGGTGCTGTTTTGGCACAGTGTGATATGCACTCGGCTTTCAGATTATTGCCAGTGAACCCAATGATTTAGACCTATTGGGTTTTTTAGGTTCCGAGGGGAATTTTACTTAGATAAGGCCAACCCCCTTCTGATTGAGTTAATTCATGTTCAGCACTCGACCGATTGGGGACTTCACTCAGTGGCCATTGGCTAACAGGTCGGGGTCTCGGTCTCTAGCCCATTACCTCGCTGACTTTTGGTTCGGGGGTGAACGGGGCTTGGACACGTGCACGCGTCTCCTCATTACAATTCAGACACTCAGGCGGGAACTGGGTGTCCCCTTGGCGCCTGAATAGACCGAGGTCCCATCTACTAAGCTCACTTTTCTGAATCGACTCTGTCGCGTGGGCATCCGGGTTAACCATGAATACGGTGGCTTGGAGCTCTGCGGCGAGTTTGGCATTGATTGCCAGACATAAAGTGTGCCCTCGTGAGCTGCAGTTAATTCATGGCCACCTTAATTTTGTCCGGTCTGGATCAAATTACTCCTGGGTTTAACGGGGTCTCTTCCTGGAGATCAGACCTGATGGTCTGCCCTAGATTTCAAGTACGGTCGGATACCTCCGGCTCACGGACTTATGGGGGTTTACTCTGAGGGTGGGTGCACGGACCGCCTCCGTGATCTTACCTTCCTTGCGTTTTTTCCCATTTGGAGAGCACTGATGCTATGGTGCAATGAACCTACTCAGTGGTCCAATTTCGGTGTGACAATGCGGCAGTGGTGCACATTGTCAACACCCAGACATGCAAATCCCCCAGGGTCATGACATTAGTTTGTCTATTCTTTTGAGAAGCCTACGCATAAATGTGCCATTCTAGGCCAGACATGTTCTAGGTATTTATAATGACATTGCTGCTGCTTTCCACCACCTGCAGATCACCCGGTTCCGTGCCTTACTCCGGAAGCAGAGGGATTCCACTCGCCACTTTTGGCCGATGGCTGGACGTTTGGCGAGGAGAAGGGAACCGGACAGGTCATTGGCACCTCGCACGCGTAAGGCGTATCACTATGCGTTCATGTGTCGTGTTTGGGAGGGGTGGACACGGGAACGTGTCCGCCGCCCGTACACGCGTCACCCCTGTTCCCAGAGTTTCTGACCCACCTTGCACGAGGCTGGCATTACTTATGTACAGATAGGTGTGAGGTGGCTCTTGGCCACGCAGCTACCACGGTAGCCTTTTTGGAGCGCTCCGCATCAGTGAGTGGGTGCCAGAGTTGGTGCCACCTGTGTAAGGCGGATGTGTCTCGTAGGGCACTGGAACTCGAAGATGTCTCTGTCACACATGAGTGGGCTCGAGTGGGGATGCGGTCCTCACGGGTTATTCAGCACGGTGTAGGCAGTGGTGTATACTGCTATGAAGTTTTTGAGACATCTGTCCAGTTGGTGCCCTACATGAATTTTCGACAGTGCCTGCTGCGCGCCCCAGCCTGTTTTCTGCCACTGGGATGGGTCTACCCTTACCATAGTAAAGTTCCTGAGGGTGACCGGTGCCGCGTTTCGCGGTGTGGGGCCCGTTTTGGCACCATTTACTTAAGATAGGCGTCGCGTCGATCGTGGCTACGTTTGGGGTACTCGGAGGTGGATATGCGTCTACGCGCAATTTCAGATATGTAAGTCCCCTCACTGTACGCGTACCTAGTCATGTCCTTCACCTTTTTTCTCCTCTTTTACAGATCCCAGGGGTCTCAACACGCCGGTGGCAGGGGGCTGGTGGGCCGCAGCTATGTACACTGGGCAGCAGTATATGCTGCAGCGACAGAGAGTAGACCCCGGCTGGGCTGTGTGCATCCGCACGTATGCTATGGTATGGTATGCGCGGCACATGGGGGCGGGAACTGTGGCCATTCCTGCTGTCTGACAGGGATGCTGGACCGCCCAATGTTTTACAGGCATCTCGGCGGCAGCAATCTTATACGGATCACTGCTGTTACTAAACCGTCGAGGGGCTGTGACCTGGCATTTTATATCACGTATGGCTTACATACGGTTGCTATGGTCTAACATCGTGCCAGACACCAATTTAGGGGAGATGTGGATCTCCCTAGTTTGGACTGTTCCGGCAGTCAGTGGACGGGGCTGTGGCTCCGTCCCGTTCTGAGCATGGCTGTGAGACGACCATTGGAGACCGGATGCTAGGCTTACACAAAATTTTTGCTGGTAGGCAGGAGAAGGGGTCCACCTGTCAGCTAGAGGTATGTACCTCGTTCTGGGTGTGATGCAAGCAGGCCTGGCGACCGAGCTGACGGTCTTGGGGGGGGGGGGGCGGTGAGTCATCATGGATGCCTCCCCGTGTGGCGGGTAGCACTGGTAAGGTAAATATTTATGACCCACAGGTATCCGGCAGGTTCGCAATTGACTGGCCAACACTTAGACAGGTACAGGTGTAATAACGTTGACCGGTCAACGACGAACCAGGCAAAGGGGTGATGGCAGGAGCTCTTCAGCATGCATCACCCCGTGATTTGACGGATACACGTCAGAGGGTGGGGTCAGTAGATAGTTTATTGACTACGGTCAACAATTTGTTTGTCTCAACAAACAAATTGATACAAATGGATACATTGTAGCCAATTGCCATTGGCAATTTTGGGAGGAACCTTACCAGTGTTACTGCGGCCTGCTTGCCTTAAGAATTATAATTGGCTGAGTACCAATTGAAAGTTATAATTCGGACTAGGGCATTATTCAATAAATGTGGCCCAATGCCTTTATCCATATACCGGTGTCTGAGTCTTTCTTTGGGGGGTGCGCCTGCAAAGATCTGCAGTTGTCATATATTTGTGTCTCAATGCTGAGGGAAGCGGGGTATAAATTAAACTTATGATATGAAAGAAGATGAAATCATATTTTGAAATCCGTCCCCTATACTTCCTACCTACAATGACTTCTTTTGCCACCAACCTTGAACCAAGGAAACTAATTTGGACAGAGATGGGAGAATGTGGACCTGCAGTTCTCTCAAAAATGGCTAAAAAGGCTAGGTTGCTGGGAGCTAAAGTCCAACAGCAGCTGAAAAGTCACACATTCCCCATGACTAGTCGGGACTTTTATAAAGAGCAGGAATGACAATCTCACATCTATGGTTTATTTACAATGTATTTTACTTTTCATTAGAATGGGTATCTCCAGGTTTTTTTTGTTTTTGTGAGTGGGTGGGGGATCTCAGCAGAAAGACAATGTTAACTGGGGAGAAGGCTGAGGGATCCTACACATGACTTTTATTATTTTCTTGAGCAGTAAGCTTGACTGTTTTGTAAAAGGCACAGGAAGGTGTTTTATTTATATAAATAAAATAATTTAATAATAATGAACAAATATGGCAAAACAATCTAACATTTTCCAGTTATATTTAACAGAAATTTATGTCTAGCTTGAATTTCATAATTACCCGTATTCTAACTCTGGCAGACTCAACTCCAGCTGGTTGTCCTGCAATAGACACCTGTAGGAAAAAATAAATTCAAAGCATAGTTATGAGTGCATTTAATCTATGATGTTTTAGTGGCATAATTTTAACACAAATATACCTGAAGTTCTGATTTCTTACACTGAACCGACTTCTATTTACAATAGTTTGGATACAACTGAAGGTGAACAGCAAATATTTATTCAAAGTAACCCAAAATGTTGAACAGAAATAAATTTGTTTAAATAAAACTTTTAATGGTTAAGATAAATTACAGGTCAAAACAGAATAAACCACAAATAATTCTGAAAATATTTTAAATAAAAATTCAACTCTGTTCCATCTGTCAAAAATGGCCACCATATTTTTGGCATAGACACATCTTAATATTTTCCTATCACTTGGGAAAGTGATTTGCTTGGATGCGAAGACACTAGGCACTGGGGCCAATGCCATTTTCTCTTTGAACTGACAATGGTTAGAAGGTTTAGGGGGAAAGAGTTGTGAATATATGGGCAGCAAAAAACAAAATAAAAACAAAAACAAAAATAGAAGCTTCACGTCTGTACATTATCCTTAAACTTGATTTTGTTCACTGGACATTGCATTTTTGACCAATCCATGCTTTTAGAAAGTGAGCACGTACTCTTCTGAGAACTACAAGGGTTTAGCATGTGGGTACATATGCTTAATACAATTGTAGCTACTAAAAGCCGCGGAAAGTGGACACAGTCAAGAAGAAGATTTTGTAATCCAAGCCAGCCAAATGGCCAAGAAAAACAGCAAATCTAAGAAAGGACAAATCTGACAACTGGAGAAATTGGTCTACCGGATAGAACACAGCTGGCTTTTAGAAAACCAAGGTATTGTTCTGTAGTGTTTTTAAAGCGTGCTGCTTTGTATCTTGTAGGTGGTTTGTTTCAGTGTTCAAACCCCTAAAAATACAAGTGACTGATGCCAACAGAATAATTAATTAATAACACATTGATGCATTTATTAAAGTATTAATGTATGTATTAATGTAAGTATTAAAGTATTATTAATTAATAATATCTTAATAGATAATATGCAGGGACAAACATAGTAAAGTTCTAGCAACGAAACATCCGCAGTTTTTGCATAGCAGTACAAATGTGAACAGGTTCATTCTGTCTGTTTCCCCCTCCAAGCACACAATCTTTCTAAGATATTCCTTTTATTAAAATATATACCTAAAGATATACCATGAATTGTTATTAGTGGCACTACAGGATCTCAGAAAATACTCACCTGATTGCTTTTTTCTGCTTGGTTATTTCTATTAGAATCTGGAAAGTGGATGTGGCAACCTGTTTCCTCCATCACTTTTTTAATATTATTTCCTCCTTTGCCAATCACATGAGAATGTTCTGTATGTGATACATCCATCTTCAGCGTGACCCGATTACTCTGAAAAAGGATAAAAGTACATTTTATTGTGTTTCCCCAATGTAGAATAAACACATGAAGACATACATCATAGAGGTACTGCACTTTTTCGATACCGTCGACCATGGTATCCTTCTGGGCCGGCTCCGAGGAGTGGGGGCCCAGGGCACTGTGTTGTCCTGGTTTTCCTCATTTCTGATGGGCCGGACTCAGTCGGTGTCTTTAGAGAGTGGGTTGTCCAGCCCTAGATTGCTTCCATGTGGGGTGCCTCAGGGCTCGGTACTCTCGCCTCTATTATTTAATATGTACATGAAACCGCTGGGTGAGATCATTCGTTCCCACAGGGTGAGGTATCATCAGTACGAAGATGATACCCAGCTGTACATCTCAGCTTGTGGGGACCCAAATGATGCAGCCGAAGTCCTGACCAGGTGTCTGGAGGCTGTTCGGGTCTGGATGGGGGACAACAGGCTTCAGCTGAATCCTGGCAAGACTGAGTGGCTTTGGGTGCGGGGTCCCATGTTATGCCGGGAGTTACCATCTTTGGTCGTGGCTGGGACATCTTTGCCACAGTCAGATCTGGTGTGCAATTTGGGGGTCCTCCTGGACTTGTGGCTGCTGCTCGAAGAGCAGGTGGCAGCCATGGCTAGGAGGGCCTTTGCACAGCTTCGTGTCATTTACCAACTGCGCCCGCTCCTGGACTGGGATTCCTTGCTCATGGTCACTCATGCTCTGGTCACCTCCAGATTGGATTATGGTAATGTGCTCTGCATGGGGCTGCCCTTGGTGACCATTCGGAGGCTTCAGCTGGTCCAGAATGTGGCTGCCCGGGTTGTGATGGGGTGCGGGCGTTATCCAGGAGCTGCACTGGTTGCCGGTGTGCCTCCGGGTGCAATTCAAGGTGCTGGTTTTGATCTTTAAAGCCCTTCATGGCATTGGACCAGGTTACTTAAGAGACCACGTAGCCACAAGGAATTTAGCCCGGACTACTAGGGCAGACAGGAGGGGCTCACTGGTGGTCCCATCAGTGAAACAAGTACATCTTATTGGGACCAGGAAAAGAGCCTTTTCCGTGTCTGCCCCAGCCCTGTGGAACCTCTTACCACCTGAGTTGCGTCTCCAGACGGAACTACTCCCCTTTAGAAAGATGCTGAAGACATGGCTCTTTCAGCAGGTTTGGGGCATGCTTGACTCTACCAGTCAAGCCTGGTGGCTGATTTAGCCTATGTCAGGGGCTGCCCCCTGGCTTGGTTATTCTGTTTTAATGGGGGTAGGATGGGGGTGGGTTGTTTTTTTAATGATGATTTGTTTGTGTTTTTAATGCTGGTTTTAATTGGAGTTGTTAGGTTTGTTTTAACTATTGTTGCTGAATTGTTTTTATTGTAATTTTTATTATATTGTTAGCCGCCCTGAGTGGTGTACCCACCAGGAGGGCGGGATATAAATGTGCAAAAATAAATAAATAAATAAATTTCTAAAACAATGGCTTCCGTGAAACACATATATTTATTTCCAGTTATGAAAATAATCTTACCACTGATTTTTCATATAGCCAATTAAAAATGTCTTCTCACTCCAATAAGGCAAGAGAAATGAATGCAGAATGCTGCAAACAAATTTTAATTTAACAAAATGTTTCTGAAATTGGCCTACAAATAATTTATGCTGTGGAAACTGTGCAATTTTTCCCCTGGATCAATACCCAGACGGAGAGCAGCCCTGCAGTCTTTGGGGCTTGGGTCTCCGTACCTTTGCTGTTTTGAGGCAAGCCTCAAAAAAGCAAGCGTACGGTACTTCCAGAGACCCAAGCCCCAAAGACGCAGGGCTGCTCTCTGCCTGGGAAGCACCTTCCCAGGAGGAGACCAGCCCTGTGGCCTTTGGGGCTTGGGTCTACGGAGGCGCCTCCATAGACCCAAGCGTCCGATCACCGGTTCCCTTTCCAATAAGGCAGGCGAGCAGATCGCCTGCCTCTTTGGTAAGGGAACTGGGGATCAGACGCTCCAATGCCCAGTTCCCTTTCCAAAGAGGCATTCAATCTGCTCAGGGATTGGGTCGCTTTGAGTTGGGAAGGGCTAGGGGGGACCCAGCGCCAGCCAGGGCAGCTTCTAGACACTCTCACCGGCCCTTCCCAAGTCAAAGTGGCCAGCGTGGGCTTTGGTTTAACATTAAAAACCACATAATGTTAAAGCTTGTGGAACCAAGCTTTAATGTTATCTGGGGTGTTACTGTACTTAGTTGTCAGTGATTTGGTTGACAGGGAGGGAACTATCATTTAAGACTTTTCTATCTTAGCCATCAAAATGCCTGGGATAATCTCTGTTTGTTCTTTTTTTTTGTTCTCAAGTAACTCAAATGTGCTGGAGGACTGTAAAATTATGAAGACAACAATGAAATTATGATGCAACAATATTCTGAAGCTTTAGGGGTTTTTTGTCTAACTTAAAAGGCACTGCATAACTTCTGTTAATATGTTTTAATTTCAAAACATGTTTTAAATTAAATAAAGATTCTGCTAAATGGTTACAAATTACACTGAATGAAAGATTTAAGGCAGCCAGAATTGCCAAAAATATTACAATCTTGTGTATCTCTAACCATTAATATTTCCAGTTTCCTGGCTGACACTTACTGTATTTCCAAGGGATAGAAGGAAGCAAAAGCAAGAGAGAAATGCACAGTATTTTAGTAAAACAATTAGCCTCACACACAGCACACACAGAACATCATCTTTCTAAGAAGAAAGAAAAATAGAGGGTTGTTCTCCCCACCCCACCCCCCCAGCTGCTCTGAAGCAATTCTGTCGGGGAAGTAGTTGAAAGCAGCCCTCAGCATCAAATATCTGGGGTTTCAGTAAATGAGCGGACCTCAAATAAATCCCTGGAAAGAGCACAACAGAAGACGTAAAGCATTACTGCAACTGCAGTTTTCCTCTGGTCTAAATATGGCTTAGCTCATGTGGCAGAAACAATAGTTCTGTAGAGGAGCCATCCATGCAATTAGTCACTTCTGCACAAGAGAAAGGTTCCTGCAGCTTACAACCCTCCCACTGAATCCCAACTCCATGCCCCATACAACTGGAGACTCAGCTCCTCCATAAGTTTATTTTATATTTATTCATTATATTTATACCACACCCATCTAGCAGATTTTCCTCCTTTCTGGCCAGCTAACAACAGAAATGAGGCAAACAGGCCTGCTTTAGCATAGTAAGTCACACTTAGAGTGGATCCATTTGAATCTACAGAATTTACAAAGGAATTGTTGCACTAAAACAGGGGTGCCCAAACTATGGCCCGGGGCCTGGATCCGGCCTGATGCCAATTCATCTGACCCATGAAGCCCTCGTTGCTCCCAGATGGGCACGTTTTACTTCTGCTTCTGGGAGCAACGAGGGCTTAGTGGGCCGGATGAATTGGTGTCAGGGGCTGGATCCAGCCGCCGGGCCATAGTGACCAGCCCCCTGAATCACGTGACTGGCCCACGGCTCAAAAGGTTTGGGCACCCCTGCACTAAAACCTAATAAGCCTACTCTAGTGCAATTAACTATGCTAAGGATTTTGGTTAGTATGTAAGGAGTAAATTATTAAAAAGTTAAGACAAGAATTTGCTCTTTGGATGACCACTGCAAGGAACTGTTTTTAAAACCTGGGGTAAATAAGAAATGGCTGAGCATCTTTAAGTGGATTGTGAATGAAATTCTCAGTTGAGGCTCTAGATAGAATGTGACGCCCTCTGTTTCAGCATGTGAAGTTGCAAAAACCAAGAAGCACAACAACGCCACTCTCAAACCCTCTGCTGGGTCTTGCTTTATCATCAGCAAACATTCAGCTAGCATTGTATGTCTGCTGGTCTTCTTAGGTGTCCAGTGGTGTTTTAAGAGGTAGAACATACTTCACTTTCCTAGGTTACAGCTAGAGAGCCCAGTGGGAGGCTGTAACAAGGTCATTCTGTCCCATTTCACTAATCCTACTGACCAAGTTTCTATTTCACATTTCCAAATGATACCTTTAAAACATATTTAAGTTTGGAGTAAAGTAGATATTACATTATACTATAACCTGCAATGTAACATGTGACCTTGGATGTTTGTTTGCAAACCTAGGGAAATATTTAAATGAAAGACACTAGATATCTGGATGCTTTAGTTTTAACCATTCTTAGAGGGACATTCACTGAAAGTCTAATCAAGATACAGAATTCTGCTTTAGTTGTTACAATATAAACAGCATCTTGCACCAAAGCAGCTTTAAAAAGTATTTAACAGAATCAGACTACTCATAAATATTCAGAAAATATTCTGTTACAAAACCCAAGTTATCCAGAACAGTCTCTTGAATTCCTATTGTGTTGTCACAGACTCACTTGATGGCATGCAAAGCTGAAATGATTGTATTTTCTTCAGAGTAGATCTAATTTAACATAGAAATAATCCCTGGCCTGTCATATCAATGTTAATGCTAAATTGCAGTGTAAAATCCAGCTTTCAAACATAACTTTAAAAGATTCAACCATCTTAATATACTGATGAATTCAGCATTGCTAAGTCTCAAACCCAGAAAGCCATTGAATTCCATCTTACTTTTGTGTCTAAAACAGACATGATCTTTTCTTTAGCTTCTTTAACATCTTCTTTTTTCCCCGAGACTTTAATATGGGGATCTAGAAGAAGAAAAAGGGAAAAGAGAGAAAGAGAAATACACATTATTATATTCGATATATAAGTAGTCCAACAGGTTATACTTTTTTCAGTGAAGCCTAGGCAATTATCAGTAGAATAATGAACCCCCAATTTTTGGGAAGGCACTTCTGCTGACAAATTGCCATGGCTTTCAAATACAAAAATTTTGTTGTTGTTCAGTCACACAGTTTGTCTGACCCTTTGCGGCCCCATGGACCACCGCACGCCAGGCTCCTCTGTCATCATCTGCAGCCTGGCCAGATCAACGCCCATCGCATCAACGATTCCATCCATCCACCTCATCCTCTGCCGACCCCTTCTCCTTTTGTCTTTGATATTTCCCAGCATCAAGGCCTGCTCAAGTGAGTCCTCTCTTCTCATTTGGTGGCCAAAGTACTTGAGCTTCATCTTCAGTATTTGTCCTTCCAATGAGTAGTCGGGGTTGATTTCCTTCAGGATTGACTGATTTGATCTCATCTCAGATAAATGTTCTTATTATAAAGATGCATCACTTCAGGTAAGCCATATAACACATGCATGTTAGTCTCACAACTGTATATGTTTTCCCCACTAGATAAACACCCAAAAGCTTCTGTAGCTTGATAATAAATTTATGACAATAAAAGTCTACTTCCAAAGGTTTTAAAACCTGAATTTACTACAGAAACATTCCAAACAGTTGTGAGGCTCTAAGATTCTTTAGGTTACATATTAACACTTTTGGAATGTAAATTTGCCTACCACCAAGCACAATAAGTTCTGTGTATTATTATAGAAACATCCAAGGTAAGTGAGCGAGGAGGCTAACATGGTAAATTAACAGTAGGCTGCAGAAATCATCACCTCACAGAAATTACCAGCAGCCCTTCTCTCTTGCATGTAATGTTAGAAATATGTGGCTAAAGGAAGAAATGAAGGCACAGAAGAAATTCATAAAATGTTTCTTTGCCTAGTTGCTTCAAAACAATATTTTCTCATCACAGGAGACCAGAAATACCCATCACAAAGTTGTGCAAAGCCCATGAATATAAAAACTATCAATGCCTAATAGCCATAGCAAGCCTCATTGAAATGAATGGAAGTTAAACAGTAACTCCAACCACAGGGTTCGGGTTGGTAATCAACTGGCCACTTTCTTAAGACAGTACTATGGTGTTGTCTATTGGTATAGACAGAAATAAGTGGATGTTTGGCCTTAAGAATGCCATGGTCAATAACACACACACATAATTTGGAAGCTGGCATTATCTGGCCTAGGAAATATTGAGACATAACTTGGAGGTTCTTACTATGAATACATTGATTAAATTTCATATAAATAAACTTTCTACTCTTTTGTTTTTCACTAAAAATCAACAAATTGTTCAGAACTGTTCAATGTTATGAAATGAATTCATGTATATCTACAGAAGGTACAAAAATGTATACCGTATATACATGAGTATGAGCCGAGCCGAATATAAGCTGAGGTACCTAATTTTGACCTGAAAACCTAGGAAAATAGATTGACCCAAGTATAAGCCAAGAGTGGAAAATGCAGCTGCTGCTAGTCAATTTCAGTAATTAAAATACATGAAAATACAGTAAAATTAATTAATATAGAGCTTTTAAAAAACTGTATTTGCACCACCCAACCAGTGGTGGCGCTGCAGGGGAACTGGGTGGGCAAGTCAATTGCATGGAGGCAGGAAGTGTTGCTCTAGCCTAGCATGGCTTCCTCCCTCCATCTTGGCCAAATGGAGCATGCACAAAGACATGAAGGTAAGTGAAATCCTTTCTTTTTCCACACCAGTTTGGAAGGGGATGTGATTGCATTGTAGAGCTTCTTTCTTCATAGGAATAAATTGAAAACAATCTTCAGAATGGAAGAAATGAATTTTCAATGTATTTCAATGGAAAAATCACAATTTGCACCCTCTTGTGGTAATTGTGTATCAGCCATTTTGCCGCAAAAGTGCCAAACCTTACTTTTAAACTGCCCGAATCACTCAGCAAAACCTATTTTTAGACCCTCGTGTATACGCTGAGTAGCCTTTTTGGACCTAATTTTTGGGGATAAAAAACTCAGCTTATGCTCGAGTATAAATGATACACATTTTAAGAAAGGAAAAGAAATATTAAAATTCTACTACTCAATATATACTGATAAAGAAAGATGAATACAAGTCATGTTTGTCTTTTCCAGTAAATTCTGCTTAGGTCTTGCAAACTAACAGCTATGGCTTCCTTTATTAAGTCAACAGATCTCATGCTAGGTCTTCCTCTTTTTATACTGCACCCTCCCCCAAGCTGTTTCCATATTCACACAGAGAACGATATCTTTCACACATAGACAGCAAGCAAGGGAAAGTCACAGAAGGTGACTCCTTTTTTCATTAGTTAACCACACCTCAATCAAATTCAAAACAATTGTCATGTCCGTTTATTGACAGATGTGAATACAGTGGAACTCCGTATAATGAACGCTCTGTATAACAAAGAATTTGTACTATGAAGCATTTTTGCACTATTGGTGATGCACCGTATAATATGGGGGAAAGTTTGTTATACGAAGCGCTATTGGCAATACCCCAAACAATGAGGGGTATCGCCAATAGCGCTTTGGATAACAAACTTTTTTGTTATATGGTGCATCAGTAATAGCACTTCGTATGACGGGGGAAACGTATAGCGAAGAGCTCCACGGAAAAGTTTTTTTTTTTTTGTTAAACGGGGTTCTACTATAGTAGTGAGCAAAAGTTGTCATCCTGTCAACCACTGTTTCCCAATCTGACCTGCAATGCCATTCCAACTGGCCTGCTGCCATCTCCCCCACACCTGGAAGTAGAAGCGGGCTCATTTACGTCAGCCTTCAATTGCATCTGCACATGTTCAAACACACCTCTGGCTGACAAAAACACAGAAGCCATAAATGTGCCCACTTCTGCTTCCAGGGGTCATGATCCGGCCTGCTCAGCTGTTCCTGGGTGTGGTCAGTGCCGGATTAACCATATAGCAAGAGTAGCAAATGCTATGAGCCCTGCGCTTCTGAGGGGCCCCACACCACACCGCCAACCCACCCATTCGCCCTTCCATGCCTCCAGGACGGGCTCTGGGCGGCGTTAAGCCTGGCTCCTCGGGGTGGGTATCCTAAATCTAAGTAAGGGCCCCTTGACATGATTTGCTATGGGCCCTGCACTGGCTCAATCTGGCACTGGGTGTGTTCAGGCCTGCAGCACAAAAAGGTTGGCCACCCCTGCTGTAGACCATCTTCACTGCTGCCATTTATGTTTTCAACATTCTGGCTGCCCTCTGGTATGTAAAGCATGCCATCCTTCTTTCTCACCACAGACACGGTATTGTGCAACAATATTGGGCCATTTCTTGTGTTTTAAATCATTGATGAAGAAGCACAATATCCCACATTCATAAACCAGATGTTTATTGAAGAACTGAATAAAATTATATATTGTAGTTAAGTATGGTACCATATGAAAAAGTTGGTCACATTTTCTCAATTAAGTGAGCATTAAGTGAGCTGGCAAATCTGCACTGTCTAACTGGCATACTTTTTACTTTCTTTTCTTTAAAAATCTTTCTTGGCAGCTCCTTATCAACACAAAAATGTATACAGCTCACTTGTCACACAACATGCCAATAGACTCAAAGCAAATAACTCCCTCCCTCGGAACTACTTCTTTAGTCAAAAATTTCCTGGCAGGATTTCTGCTGTTAAATAAATGTGGAATTAAAAAAATTCTGCTAGCATAAAAAAATGACAAATATAAACACAGATGGACAGCACCATCTGGTGTTTTTATACATTACCAGTATAGTTACACAATGATTCCCACAAAGTTGGCTACATTATAACTTGAACTGAATAGCCTGACAACAATACAGTACTGGTAAAGAACCACTATATTTTTGAAACAGGGCAGTGCTGCAGCTAATCTCAGGCTGTACACTGGACACAATATAAACTTATTTATAAAACAAAATCTGTGCAACAAATTTTATGAATTAAATATGCCTAAATATTTGCTTTTACAATTAGACTCTTGTCTTCACACACAACTAAAAAGCAGGCATCTCCTGAATACAGCTCAGAATCTGTCTTAAATTGTCTAAGAAAGTTAGTGCTTGAAAAATGTATAAGCCAGGAGATTCATTCTCAAAATATTCAAATCTCAAAATACAAGACACACAAAACAAAAACAAAACAAACAAAAACTTTGTGATACTTTAAAGAGCAACTGCTGTATTTAAATGTGAACTTTTTTGGCTGAAATCCACTGCCTCAGACAGAAGAGTGAGCCACTATTTCCAGCACAACAAACAAGCTAGAACACAGAAACATGTTATGTTCTTATCAGGGGGGAGGGGGGAAAATTAAGTATAGCCCGGGGTGAGGAACCTGTGGCTTGGAGGGGAGCTTAAGCTTCTGAGAATTGAAGTTCCAGAATACCTGGAGGACTAGCCTCTTTCCTCTAGGCCAGGGTTTCTCAACCTTGAGCCTCCAGGTGTACTTGGACCTCAATTCCCAGAAGCCCAGACTCCCCTAAAGGCCGCAGATACCCCACCCGTGGATAGCATTTAACATGTTAAGTATGTTTGGATATTGTAATGAATGGTATTTTGCAGGTCTGTCTCCTGCACTGGTATATACATACCTCATACAACGTCCAAACTTGGTTCCACAAGTTTGGACTTTATACGGATTTGGACTTTGTATGAGGCATGCAAAATCCTAGCCGCAATGCCTCATATAACGTCCAAATCCTTGCCGCGATGCCTCATACAACATCGTTTCCATAGAGATACATTGTACTGTAACAGCACAGACATAAGAACATAAGAACATAAGAACAGCCTTGCTGGAACAGGCCACAGCCCATCCAGTCCAGCATTCTGTCTCACACAGTGGCTCACCATTTCCTTCTGGGTATTCCCAAGCAGATGCCTTCACCTGCTTAGGATTCCCTGGAAATGATGTTGAGAGATATCCTGCCTATCTCTCCAACCCGGAGGTTGTCCTTAAGTATCCATAATTATAGCCATTGATACTCTTGCCCTCCATGAACTTGTCTAATCCTTTCTTAAAGCTGTCAAGATTGACAGCTGTCACCACTTCTTCTGGCAGGGAGTTCCATAGACCAGTAATCCTCTGGGTGAAAAAGGACTTTCTCTTATTTGTTTGAGAACTAGTACCCAAAAGTTTCATGGAGTGTCCCCTAGTTCTAGTGTTATGCGATAGGGAAAACAGTTTTTCCTTATCTACTTTGTCCACACCGTGCATGATTTTATAAACTTCAATCAGGTCACCTCTTAGACGTCGTCGTTCAAGAGTGAAGAGGCCCAACCGTTGCAGCCTCAGATGGTAAGGAAGGTGTTCCTGTCCCCTAATCATTCTGGTTGCCCTCCTCTGCACTTTTTTCAGCTCCATAATATCCTTCTGGAGGTATGGCGACCAGAACTGTACACAGTATTCCAGATGGGGCCTCACCATAGATTTATAAAGAGGCAAAATGACACTTGCTGACTTATTTTCTATACCCTTCCTAATGATCCCTAGCATTGAGTTTGCTTTTTTCACTGCTGAGGCACACTGGGTTGACACCTTCATTGAGCTGTCCACCAGGACACCAAGATCCCTTTCCTGGTTTGTCTCAGAGAGTTCAGACCCCATCAGTTTATAAATGTAATTGGGGTTCTTTGCCCCAACATGCATCACTCTGCACTTACTAATGTTGAAACTCATTTGCCACTGTTTTGCCCACTCCCCCAGTGTCGAGAGATCCCTCTGGAGCTCCTCACAATCTCTCACAGTTTTTACTACCCTGTATAATTTAGTGTCATCAGCAAATTTGGCTACCTTGCTTTTTACTCCTACCTCTAGATCATTTATGAAGAGGTTGAAAAGCAGGGGTCCCAGTACTGAACCTTGGGGGACCCCACTCTTTACTTCCCTCCACTTGGAGAAGTGTCCATTTAGTGCTACCCTCTGTTTCCTGTCCCTTAGCCAGTTGCTGATCCAGGACAAGACCTGTCCCTTTATTCCATGACTGGTAAGTTTATTCAAGAGCCTTTGGTGTGGGACCTTGTCAAAAGCCTTCTGAAAGTCCAGATAAACAATGTCAACTGGATCCCCCTTATCCACATGCTTGTTGACACTCTCAAAAAATTCCAACAGATTAGTGAGGCATGATTTGCCCTTGCAAAAGCCATGTTGGCTCTCCTTTAGCAGCGCCTTCTCTTCTATGTGCCTATTAATTCTATCTTTTAGGATGGTTTCCATCACTTTACCTGGGACACATGTCAAACTGACAGGTCGGTAATTTCCTGGATCACCCCTGGATCCTTTTTTGAAAATTGGTGTTACATTCGCTACCTTCCAGTCATCAGGCACAAAGCCTGATTTGAGGGAAAGATTATATATTTTGGCTAGGAGATCAGCAATTTCATCTTTAAGTTCCCTGAGAACTCGTGGATGGATGCCATCTGGTCCTGGTGATTTGTTAGTGTTTAGTTTAACAAGACATGCAAGGACCTCCTCCCTGGTTATTTCTATCTGGCTTAATTCTTCGGTTTCCTTCCCTACGAAGATAGGCTCTGTTTTGGGCATGTGGCCTCTGTCTTCTTCAGTGAATACTGAAGCAAAGAATTCATTGAGTCTCTCTGCAATCTCTGTTTCCTCTTTAATAACCCCTTGTCTTCCATTGTCATCTAATGGTCCAATGGCCTTCCTAGTTGGGTTCTTACTTCTAATGTACTTAAAGAAGTCTTTGTTATTTCTCTGAGTATTTTTAGCTATACGCTCCTCAAAGTCTTGCTTTGCTTTCCTGATTGTTGCCTTGCATTTGTTCTGCCAGAATTTATGTTTCTGCCTGCTTCGGGGCAAAGTCAATGAAACAGACAGGAAACTGACAGAACTTTAAAAAATCATTGTCTAAAGGCTAAAAACATTACAAAAACATGTCAAACAACCCTGATTGTCCAAGAACCTGAAGAATGCTGCAAAAATCCCAGGAATGCTGCTAAAAATTCTGACAAAAAAAACAAAAAAAATCCAAAATCGTGCTCAAAACCACTCCTAAACACTCTTCGCCTCATGCAAAACCCACAAGAGCAAATGCATGCATGTGTCCTGCCTTTTATACTGCCCAGGCACAATGCAACCTGGGGAAACCCCAATGCCTCATACAAAGTCGCACGCCTTTGTATGAGGCAACTTTTTTCAAGGAATTAGGCAATGTTGTATGAATCCGATGTTGTATGAAGTGGACTTTGTATGAGGTATTACTGTATTCTTGCATTTTTCATTGAACCAAGCATGCTTTAGCATCTGAAACCTAGAGTATTCCTGATGTTAACAATGGTTAAGGAAATCTCACTCCTTGAATCAAGACCTGCCTCTCAGCTCCTTTTTTAAAAAAAGCAACTGAAGCACATTGGGAACAGCAGTTTCCGAAGTCATCTGTTTCAGGAATCAGGTAACCTTCAATACTATCCGTCCCATCAAGCTTTTATCCCTAGGGTCTCCCCCTGGAACCTCTCTAGTCTGCTGTTGACCATGAAGTCTCTGGACTTTGGAAGAAGGGATTTAAAAAGTGCAGTTGAGCCCAAATCTGAGTTGATGGCTACAATGGCAAAAAAAATAAAAAATTGGGAGTATGGTCCCCAGGACCCAAAGTATCCTCCAGCCTCTGAACCTCCACAGAATGTCAGCACTCAAATGTCAAATTGCGCCTGCAGCAGTTCCAAGGGCATGTGATCTACTATTCAGCTGTAACCCCTTACCCCAACTGTTTTGGGCTAACAAACACCATTTGAGAAACAGGGGGAAATAGGACCCAGACTGTCCTAAGTCATCCTGTACTACCAGATATAAATAACAATCTTCCCTCATAGCATATCTTTATCACACAAACACTGTTATTGTGATGTGCAACAATGGAAGACCCTGTTGCTAGGAAAGATCGAAGGCAAAAGGAGAAGGGGGCGGCAGAGGATGAGATGGCTGGACAGCATTGTTGACACCGTGTGTGTAGATCTGGGCAGACTCCAGAGAATGGTGGATAAGAGAGGAGCCTGGAGTGTGGTGGTTCATGGGGTTGCAAAGGGTCGGACTCGACTGTGCAACTGAACAACAACATGTGCAGCAAAAAGGAAGACAAAATAGTTCAAGCATTTAATGGTAACAAATTTAATTTCGTGTGAGCTTCTCTGTATTACCTGTGTCTGAGAACTCATGAGAACGTACACTGAAATAAATCTGCCAGTCTTTAAGTAAGGCACCAGAACTATATTGTTTCAATTTTTGTTATTACTTTTATGCCCCTTTGTGTGCCTTTTCCTGAATGAGCTCATGGGGGCTATTTAAAGATACTAAATCATGTGTGAACAGTCTCCTTTTGGGAGGCATATTTATCATAGCCCCTTACTCTCTAAAGATACAAGCTAACTAAATGCTACTTTTTAGTTATATTTACTGTCTGGCTGAAATGTTGACCAACCATAAGGCATAAATGGTGAGGATGTAATCAGTAGATGGTGCTGTAATTTAATTTTGAACCTTCCAGTCTTGATAGCTCAGTAGTTTATGTATCTGGCTCTGGAGCCAGACATTGGTAGTTTGATTTCCCACTGTGCCTCCTAGAAGAGCCAACCTGTCTAATCATGGGCAAGCTGCACAGTCCAAGGGTACTCCCAGAAGAAAGGAACGGTAAACCACTTCCGTGTATTATCTTTTTTTGGGGGAAAACACCTAAAAAGGGGTTGCCATAAGTCAGAAATGACTCATCTCTATCTCTCCACCCTATGCTCTTCAACTTCTGAGATTCACCAGGAATCATTTTTGACCTGTGGAAGTCTTTCAGAGCCCTCTAACAGAGGGCTTTAGAATTGGAAAAATTGCTGCCTGTGGTGATTTTCTGATATTAAAGGCTTCTCCTCCCATCATGAGATTCTCAAAGGCTTTCTGAAATCAAAAGAGAATGTCTAGGGCTGTGATTCCTAATGTTATTTTAAGGGGAGCAAGCTTGTTTAGACCAAATTAATGGTCTTTTAGGCTTCCTCCACATGAACAGGAGTAACAATTTTTGAATAATAAGAATTATATGTCATGGGGAAAGGGGGAAATCAAGATTTTAGAGATGCTTCAGTGGGGCATGGCCAAAAAAAGATTGGGAACCACTCGTCTAGGGAAACTTGATACTTGAATGGGAATGGGTTTAAGAAGGGTTAAATTAAATTAGACATATTGTGGGCTGATGATGACATCAGCAGTTAAACCAGCAGAAATATGTCAACTGGATTGTAGCCTCTGTCTTTTCTCCAAAGCACTCAAATCAATGTACACAGCTCTCATCCTTTCAATTTTATTTTTGTAACAAGCCAGTGAAGTGGGTTAAACAGAGAGTGAAACTGTTTCAAACGTATCAGGCAAGCTACATAGCTCACTAAGGACTGGAAATTGGATCTCTCAAGTCCCAATACAATAGTCTAATCACAACAGTACTGTACAATGATATTTAAAACTGTATACCACCAAGGGCAAAATGAGAGTTAAATATCAAAGTAGTAAGGCTAATTACAGGTCATTTGATTTATTTATAATATATCTTTTCCTCCCTGCATAGGGAAGATATACAGCACAGGGTCAACTTTTAATGTTAGAGACAATGAAACATCAGAGTGGCAAAATGTGAGAAAAGTGCCAGAATTCTAAAACTGAGGGAAGAGAAATAATTCCATGTTAAAAGAAATATAAGCAATGTATAGCCCCTTCAGATGTTGCTGAATTGCGTCTTCTTATCGGCCATTAGCATTGGCTTTGGTTCAAGCAATTTAAGACAAATACATTGGGAACTGAGATCAGGAAACTGTCGCTATCTCTCTCTCTCTCACACACACACACACTAACATACAGTACACACAAAATTCAACTTTATCTGAAGTTGCTTTCTCAGCAGAGAAATGCATTATGGAATTATTATACCATAAACAAATCTTAACCTATAAAACCAAGGGTTAACCGTTGGAACTGGCTATAGGTTGCTATGCCTCACCCTACTTGCCTGCACTCACCATTTGTGCAAACAGCCGATCTGGGTCCGCAGGTCAACAAAGGATTGAGAAAACAGGCAGTGGGGCCACAGCCCCACAAATGCGAAAAAGGGAAACAACTTCCTTTCCCAACATTCCTTGCGCTGCGCCGCGCCAGAGCCAATCGGCTGAGAGGCTCTCGCACGGCGCGGCGCAAGGAACATTCGGAAATGCACCGCAGCCAATCATGAGCGCGCAGAACGCTGAGGAAGCCAGCACCCAAAAAATAAAACAAAAACACCGGGAGAGCAAGTCCGACAAGCCGCGGGAACCAAAGCCCCCCTCCCCATCGGCGCCTGAAGCTCCTAATTGGAGTTTCCCCTTTAATATCACTGGGTGGGGGTGGGGGTGTTGTGCTCCCCTTCTCTACTGGCTCCCCTGGGGTTGAGAGGGTTGGGGGGACCAAAGGAGCCTGTCTCCCCAACCCTCCTGACCCCAGGGGACCCGGCAGAGAGGGGATTCCCCTTCCACACACACACGCCCCATTTTAAAGGGGTTGTGATCCCCCTCTCCGATGGCTCTCCTGGGTCCGGAAGGGTGGGGGAGACAGACACCTTTTGTCCACCCAACCCTCCCAAACCCAAGGAAGCCAGCGGAGAGGGGGATCACAACCCCCCATTGATATTAAAGGGGAATCCCCTATTGAGATTTCCCTTTTAATATCAGAGGGTAGCCTGGATTCGATCCCCTCTTCTGGGTCCCATGAGTCTGGAAGGTTTGGGGGGGACCAAAGCAGCCTGTCTCCCCAACCCTCCTGACCCCAGGGGACCTGGCAGAGAGTGGATTCCCTCCCCCCCCACACACACATGCCCCATATTAAAGAGAAGAAACCAAGCGGTTACTTCTCTTTAAAAATGGAGGTGTGGGGGGAATCCCCCTCTCCGATGGCTCTCCTGGGTCCGGAAAGGTGGGGGAGACAGACCCCTTTTCTCAACCCAACCCTCCCAAACCCAAGGAAGCCAGCGGAGAGGGGGATCACAACCCCCCACACTGATATTAAAGGGGAAACCACAATTGAGATTTCCCTTTTAATATCAGAGGGTAGCCTGGATTCGATCCCCTCTCCTGGGTCCCATGAGTCTGGAAGGTTTGGGGAGACAAAAGGGGTCTGTCCCCCAAAGCCTTCCAGAGCCAGGGGAGACGGCAGAGAGGGGATCCCCCCCATAGGACACCAAAAAACAAACAATCAAAAACATTCAAAAATACACAAAAACAAACAAAAATAACACCAAAAAAGTAAACAACAACAAACATTTCCAAACACACCCAGCACCCAGCCAAACACCACAAAATCCAAACACCACCACCACCGCCCCAAATAAAGAAAAACAGCCAACTCACCACCAGACGACCTCACACCACAACGACTGGAAAATAAATGAATAAAAAAAGAGACTACTTACTGGAAGAAGCTCCACCCAGAGGCCACGAGAGAAAAAACAGTCAAAATACAAGATAACCCCTACCAGCAGCACTTGCTGCCCACAATAATAAAAAAAAACAAAAAGACACAATAGCCCCACACAAAAGGCCCCAAGAGTTTTTCGAAAAAGTATATCATCCTTTATTCTTTTTTTCATCCACAAAACCAAAACACCAAACAAAACTCATCACAGTTTATAACAGGCCATCAAAAAAAATTGTATAAATAATTTTAAACATTTCAATTATAGACTAACCTCTTCTTTACAAACATTAACAACAACAACAACAAAAACTTTCCAACATCCTTTAAAACAGCCCGGCAACGCCGGGCAACCTTTGCTAGTCCTAAATAAGTCTTATCTAGATCCAATGAAAGAACTAACCTGAAGTAGCTACTCAGGCCAGAGACAAGTTTCATGCTACATTTCAGTTTCAACAACACATCTACATGGGATTTTAAAATACATTCTTCTGACAGTGAAGATATAGAACAGGCATTCACAACCTATGGCCTCTGATGCCAATTCATCCAGCCCCCGACACCCTCACTGCTCCAGAAGCAAAAGTAAAACATATTCTGTGCATACCCTTCAAATGCAGATCTGGAAAATACAGGAAATTTCTGCGCATGCGCAGTTGCACATGCTCAGTAACCCATTTGCACATGCACAGAACCCATTTGCGATGGGCATGCATGCGCAGTAACCCCTTCCCCGCTGTTCAAAATATGGGACAGTGGCAGGAAAGTGGAGGAATGAGCGCTAAAATGCAGGAAATCCCGGCTAATACGCGATACTTGACAGGTATGATTCTGCGCATGCCAAGAACATTCTGCGCATGTGTGGCACACATTTTACTTCTGTTTCTGGGTAGAACCATGTGACTGGCCCTATCAGCTGCCCAGGAGGTGTGGTCAGGCCCATGACCTGTAAACGTTGAGAATCACTGGTATAGAAGATGCAAGGCAAAGCCTGGGAGACAAGGATTCAAGATGGTTTCACTTGATTAATTTTTTTTCTAAACCACTGTCCTGTAAAATAAAGATTGAAGTATAACTTATTAGACAATGATTTAGAACAAAACAAGACATCACCTTTGCAACACAATGCTTAGTATTACTTTCTGATTAAATCCCACTTGAATCCGTCTTGATGGAGGGCAGCAGCTTCATCAATACTGGCCTGAGACTGATGAGGACTTTGTGTGCGAAAAGGGTTCAGGACCAGAAAGTGACTCGTTGAACTGGATCAGTGGTATGGGTGTTACATTGTGATGCAGAACGCAAATGGAAGGCTAATGCATAATATTGTTCTGAGGACAATCTTCTAATTTCCATGAGGATAGCCAATATTCAGAATCAGATATTGCACTTAAAGAAGAATGGAAGTTTTTTTTAAAGAAAAATTACTGTGGTTTCCCTTGCCATGATCACTTCAGGGAATGTTAACCACTCCATAAGTACAGAAGCAAAAGAAAAGAAGTCTCCTTTGGTACCCATTGGTATCAGTACAAACCTCTTTTTATCACTCATTGCTTCACAAGGCTAAGATGTTTTAGAATGTTACAGCTTGTAAGAAAATGAATAATTGTCTATTTCTTGTATGTCATGTTTTTGACAACCCCCCCCCCCATGGCCTGTAGAAATTAAGGAAAATCAGCTGGCAATGCCACACTGTAAACATAAAGGTATGCTTTGGTTCTAACTAAGGCACAGTTTGATTCTTCAAAATCATGGTTTGAAGGGGTGAAAAGTGCTAAGTGGTTCCATTCACTGTTGAGGCTTCATTCCATTAACTATTGCTAACCACAATATGCCAAATAAGCAAAACAGGTTAGCATTTACTCTTTAAAGAAGAATCAGAAACCACTTAAAGTGGTGATTTCTGATTGTGTTGACATGAAGAGGCAGACTTTGTTTGTCTGTTAAAATATCATGGCAAACATGGTTAATGCTACCCAGAAAAGAAAGTCATGAGAAAAATAAGGAAATTGAAAAAAGTTGATTTAAACCTACTTTTGATCCTTAGAACCATGATGCAAAGATAATCTAAACTGTGCCTTTGTTAATCAATAGACTGTATCAATACCTAACATTCCCATTTAGAAAAGCTGCTTTATTTACTGCACACTTATATGCTTTTGGAACCAAGACATTTCCAACGGGGAAACAGAAGAGGCAACTTTTAGGATCCTGAACAGAGTTGGCACTTTGAATGACTAACTGTAATTAGGCACTGGCACCTTGAGTGTGAATTCCACAAATCCTACTTTATTTATATACACAAAAGTGAGATCAACAGAGCTGAATACCTTCAAATTCATAATGGGCATTATGTTTAAGCCACTTGCCTGGAACCAAAAATAAAAGAAAGAGAAAGAGAGGACGACCTGGAAGACAAAATGCATTCTTTTCCACCGAAAATCTTTCCCATATACTCTGCTCCCAACTATAGGCAACAGAAATAGAACATAAATCTGGGAAGCTTTCCCTACAGAAATGAACAACAGGCATTTACTATGTGGCAATTCTTTCTTTTCTTTTTTTACATACACAAGAGAATCACAGTTTCTCTTCAAACTCTTTCCCCTCCCAATCTGATTATCAGTTTAATAGCACCGAATTGCTACAAGTTATCAATCATGACAGATCTGCTGAGTAGGAACATTCCCTCTCCCCACCCCCACGCCCAAAATATAAATTCCACAATGTATGAAACATCACAAAATGCATTCAGGCAGCCAGTTAAGTATGTCCAGGTGAACAAAGATCACAGAAAATGACTACGGTAACATGCAACTGCAGTGGCTCAAGTTGCTAAGACTCTGACTGGGAAGCGGAAGGTCAGCAGTTCGATTCCCGAGTACTGCAGGACGGAAATGAGCTCCCGTCTTCGTCCCAGCTCCTGCCAACCTAGCAGTTCGAAAGCAAGAAATTGCAAGTAGATAAATAGGGACCACTTCGGTGGGAAGGTAACAGCGTTCCGTGCGCTCCGGTGTCTAGTCATGCCTGCCACATGACCACGG
Source organism: Bradypodion pumilum (assembly GCA_035047305.1). Lineage (NCBI taxonomy): Eukaryota > Metazoa > Chordata > Lepidosauria > Squamata > Chamaeleonidae > Bradypodion > Bradypodion pumilum. The sequence goes on along the minus strand of JAWDJD010000003.1, from coordinate 242,631,862 downwards.
AAACGTCTGCAGAAGCAGACAACGCTGGCTCTTCGGCTTAGAAACAGAGATGAGCACTGCACCCTAGAGTCGGATACGACTGGCTTTCGAGCAAGGGAAACCTTTACCTTTACCTAACATGCTTATTTAAAAGGCTTTAATGCACGTTTGGAAGTAAAAACATGGATTACAAAGCACAAACTTTGAATAGCCATTGGTAAGCTCAAAATACGCCTTTACACTCTATTTCGATATCGTAGCTCAGGGGTGCCCAAAGTTTTCGGGCTGCAGGCCAGTCACGTGGTTGAGCAGGCCAGTCATGTGGTTCCTCCCACAAGAAGCGGAAGGAACACATGCCTGTGCATGTGCAAAATGCTGCCATAAATGCACCTGCAGCTGTTGTAAACATGTTTATGGCAGCCATGGGTGCATTTATGGTAGCATTTTGTGCATGTGTGGGCACATTTTAATTCCACTTCTGGGAGTAGCAAGGGTGGCACGGGCCAGAGGATTTGGTGCTGCAGGCCTGATCTAGCCCATGGGCCATAATATGGGCACCCATCATAGATAGTTTTGTGAAACAGACAGGCATGTTTCCCGGCATTAGAAATTGTGCAGGAAAACCCAGCACCGAGCCTCGGATATTGTCTATGAACCGTTTTCTATAGAAAGGCTGGTGCAATTGCCAGTTAGAGCCTGTATGGTACTGCTGCATAGAGACCCAGACATAGGATGCAATGATCAAAGTTGTATTCTGAAAGGGGCCATAGTCATTGGCATCAAATACACCTTTGTGCTGTTTTGATATTGAAGAAAATTGCACAAAACAGACTGGCATGTTTTCTGACATTGGAAATTGTACGGGAAAACCTGGCACAAAACCACAGAATTGGCCAATGGACCATTCTCCAGCACCATGCCTCAGAGATTGCCCATGGGTGATTCTCCATAGAAAGGCTGGTGCAACTGCCAGTTAGAACTGCTGCATAGAGCTATACTGTTCATCAGGGAGGTAGTACTTGCCCTCAGGTTGGAAGGACATTGGTTGAGCCACATGAAGTTCACCTTCCCACATAAGTCTCTGGCAATCTTTCAGTGTTGAAGGCAATGGTTCTTCAGGACCGGAGGAAGAGTCCCTCTGTTTCCAATGCTTTTTGCTCATTTTAAATTGCAGCAATCACCTTCTTAGGAGAGGAAACACAATGTCTCTTTGCATGAGGCAGGAGAAGAATTGTGGGGAGCCGTTAGGTGGAATACAGGACAGTTGGGAAGGGGGAGGAACCTAACAGCTCTTTTAGAAGATCCCATCAACATTCACACAGTTGCGGAGTTATCTCATTCATATACATTCACAGAGATGACAAAGAAGAACTATTTACATCTGTACCACTAGGAGATGCATGAACTATGAAAACAACTGGACCCTGTGCTCCTCTTCACACAGACTCCTCTCCTAAAAAATCCACATGCATTAACCTGGGATGATGGAAAAGTAAGACTTCTCCCTCCACCATTTTGTTACACTATGTGCTGTCAAAGAGAGGGCTTTGGTAAAGGGCAATCCTCCTCCAGAGACAGTTGTACTATTTGTTAGAACTGAAATACTGTATGCTACAATGCCCTTCAATATTCTCTAGCTAAAGACTACAAAAATGGCTGGGCTGATTCTCCTTCATGACTCATTCTCCCAAAGTGGCACAAGTCTAGGCAGTTTGTAGGCTGAACACCCAAACAGGCCCATTAAGACAGCTATCTGGCCCCTCGATGATATACTAAGATTTAGTCACCAAGATGAATTAGAAATACAGTATTTGTAATAACTTAATTTTTAATTAATTGTAATGGAGGCGGAAGATCAGCGGTTCGATTCCCGAGTACTGCCGGATGGAATGAGCTCCCATTTTTGTCCCAGCTCCTGCCAACCTAGCAGTTCGAAAGCAAGACATTGCAAGTAGATAAATAGGGACCACTTTGGTGGGAAGGAAACAGCGCTCCGTGCGCTTCGGTGTCTAGTCATACCTGCCACATGACCACGGAAACATCTGCAGCAGCAGACAGTGCTGGCTCTTCGGCTTTGAAACAGAGATGAGCACTGTGCCCTAGAGTCGGATACGACTGGCTTTTGAGCAAGGGGAACCTTTACCTTTACTAATGCTATAAAATGTCCATGGTGGAATGATCCTCCAGATCATGTGTGTGTGTGTTTGTACGTGTGAGAGAGGGGCATCAAATTGTATTGCCTATACATCACCAATCTTTGATACAGGGATTAATTCTCTTCTCTGATATTAGCCAATACAAGACTGCAATTCAGTACACTTCTTTGGGTAATGTCTCAATAAAGTGCAAACAGAATCAGCACTACCTGCACTTTGAATAAAATGGCAAAAATAAATATCCTAAAGGAGGTTGTTATGTGAGCATAAGCACAACATACAATGCCTCTCAACTTATCGTTTATTCAACTTTTTATCAAGCATTCCATTAGAAACATTCAGTTCTGTTTCTAAAGGACTTTGGAAAATGTTACAACCAGCTAGCAGCCAAATACCGTAATGTCTTTGTTCCAAGAAATTTATTACGTTTTGGCTAAACAACATTACAATTATCCAGCAAATGCAGATGACAAGAACTGCTGCAGCAATTATGTGAGTTGCCCTAAGCATGAAAGCAAACCTTTTTCCACACACTGATTTATTAGTGTTAAACAATTTATTGGAGAGAGAAACTGAATTGTCTCTGCTGTGACTACAACAAGAATCAAAGGCTTAAGTTTCTGAGAGTGGAGAACACAAATGGCCTTCTAAAGTTACATTAACAAGAATGATTCCAAAAATTGCTTCCTCTGCACTTAGAGAGGAAAAAAAAGGCCAGATTCATTGAAAGTGTAACCAAACAATTAATTTGTTCAAAAATGCAAAATAATGACGACAATGACGACAATGACAACAATGACGACAACAACAACAATGATGATGATGATGATGATGATGATGATGATGACAATAATAATAATAATAATAACAACAATAATAATAATAAAAACATGGGAATTTGGAAATTGGAAATTTTTGTAAGTCATATAGTCCTACTGTAATTGTAACTACAGAGGAAACCAGTGCAAATTTGAAAACTTCAGGTTAAAATGTTCTTTCCTACGAGCTTGTAAATTATTTTAGAAGAAGCAACTTTCCAAGTACAATACACATAACAACAACTACTTCTACTATTACTACCATCATCATCGCCGCCGCCACTGCCGTCATCATCATCATCATCATCATCATCATCATCATCATCATCATCATCATCATCATCATCATTATTATTATTATTATTATTATTATTATTATTATTATTATTATTATTATTATTATTATTATTATTATTATTATTATTATTATTATTATTAAGCCTTGGAATTAATCTATTTGGATTTTGAGGCTACTAGTAATGCATTTAACTGGGTTTTTGCCAACACCCTATATCTTACTGAATAATCCAAATTGCACTACAGGCTCTAGTACTGAAAGTACCTGACAGCAACTAAGGCTTTGTGTATGAAGCTACAGCCAGATGTAACTTCTCTTAACATAACTACATTGGCCCAAAATTATTAAGGTAAGGAGCCATTTTAAAACATCTAATATACTCATGAAAATGTATGCTAAACTGGCCTTGAGAAATATACGGAGGAATAGAGTATGAATAGAAGTAGTAGCACTTATGATTCTAATGTCAGTTTCACAATTACCGGTAGCTTTCTAAAACACAGATAATTTTTCTGTTTTGTATTCCTTTGCTATTAGGGGATTCATCAAGCCTCACTACCTCATTCAAGTAGCAGTGCTTTTTATAACAGGCTGAAAAGAGAAACTTTTTCTGGGTACTTCTGCTGTGTGTATTGCTTAAACAGTACTTATTTAAAATATATTTTCATCTTTATCTGAAAGGATCCAAACTATTGTGGTTGTAGACTTCCAAAAGCATTCCTCAGTATCAGCCAGCCAGAGAGTTTTCAGTAGGGACTTACAAATCATGTATTTAAAAGAATTTGGCCTTCATTTGTTTCCTCGTTCAGGATAGTATATGTGTTTTTCCCCTTTCTGTTTTCTGATCTGGCACTCATGAGACCCAGGAACTTGGAATCACCAAAACTCTAATGTGTAGCTACTGGCTAGACCAGTGGTTCCCAACATCAGTACATTGGCTGATCAGTGCTTTGGAGAATTGACTTAGGCATCTGGGAGCTGAAGTCCAAAATCCAAAGGTTGGGAAACACTGGGCTAGACCAAAAGGTCATCTGAGCAGCATGCTTACATGTACCACAATAGAAGCATAGGCTTGACTATGGCACAAAGTTGTTAAGTTGCACATAACCTCTGCTATTCAATCTGTCAGACAGCAGAAAGGCTAACAACCAAACAGCTGCCTTCCTATCCTGTAGTAGTACCGCATTAATATAATAGCACATACGGTATTATTGAAATCAGACTCCTGCAATTAAGTTACCTTCATGGTTTAGACTGCAACTGGCAGAGAGGTTTATTAATAGCTTTTAGGAGTTCAAACAGAGAACATGTGCTTTTGATAAAAAAGACAAGATATTGTCTTTAACTCAGGTTAACATTTTTGTCCCTTTGGGTTAGGACAGTGTTTCCCAACCTTTGGTTTTTGGACTTCAATTTCCAGAAGCCCAAGTTAATTCCCCAAAACACTGATCAACCAATGTAATGATTTAGGCTTCTGGGAATTGAAGTCCCCCTGTGGGGCATGGGAACCACTGTAAGAAGATTTATCTTGTTACTTCAAATTATAACTCATTTCATAGGAATATATGGTACCTTAGAGACTAACTCGCTTAAAGAGCAGAATTTTCTCTGAATGGTTGCCTCGCTTAACAACTAAGACCAACCAAAAACTTGTTTAACAACTAAACTGGGGTTTGCAATCCCCCCCCCCGCCAGAAGTCACAATTGGTCACTTACAATAGTGTTTCGCTTAAAGAGCAAACTCACTTAAAGAGCAACCCCATGGAACGCATTATACAGTGAGGTACCACTGTATAGCAAATTTAAGGTTTGGAGGAGTAGAACACACATTAAAGATCATTTTGAAGAAACAAAGCTGTTTTAAAGATCTATTCTGAAGGCCTATGGTACAAGAGGAACTGAGCCCCATAATTGAAGAGATATGACCAAGGAAACCCTACCACTTTGTATTGTAAATTAGCCTGCCCTATACCCTGAATATAACCTAAAACCAGGAGAACTGTAAGGATAAAGACAGGCCTTTATGTAATCTGGACAGAAGCCATTTACAGCTTTGTAAGTCAAAGATAGTCCTACTGTAATTGTGACTACAGAGGAAACCAGTGCAAATTTGAAAACATCAGGTCAAAATGCTCTCTCTTAAGAGCTTGAAAATTATGTTAGTAGAAACAACTTTCCAAGTCCAATTCTGGACATAAGATATAACTAACTGTCCCTTTCACTTATTTTTGAGAGACACCAATGAACAGCATTTGAGAAATCCCATGTAAGAGAATCCAAAAACAGGGGGGGGGGACCACATCAACACAATCACATGTTTTATTCTATTTTACTTTTCTTCTCAAAGCACAAAACAAAACAAGTCTGTATCTCACATGGACACACAATGCAGACCATGTTTTCCAGTTACAGGGAATCCTGTAACAAAAAGCAGATGTAGCTTGCAACATAAAGTCTCTAAAATGTCATCATTCAATGAGGCTTTCTAAACAATAAACATGCCTTCAGAAAAACATGTTCTACAAATTCTGATCTGAGTAAAGATAAGCACTAATGGCCCTTATGACACTTCTAAGTAAAATATTTTGGATTTACAAGGGGCACTTAAAATGGTGATTTAAGAATACAGTACATATACTTTGTGGGCCAAGAGTTTTAAAAAATGAGGCGGCAAAATATGAGGACAGCAACTATTTGGAGCCACAGTAATTAAAGCCAAGGTTCCTTCTGTTTACACACAAAGCCAATAATCAACTATAAACAATTTCTTTTCTTTTTAAAAATCCCATTATAACACATTCTTGATATGAGAGGTCACCCATGCAAGAAAAGTTCTCCTTGTTTCGAGCCATTCAGGGTAAACATTATGTAGAGTCATCCTCTTGCCAAGTTTAGAGAAAAACAGTTTACCACTAACACACACAGCCCCGACTTACTTCCCTTGCCCAGTTCCTTGCTGCACTCCCACTCTCCTCTCTTTCCCACTTATATGGTGGCAACTCCATTCTCCTATTGCAACTGTATATTTACGGCTGTGTGCCATCAAGTTGCTTCCAACTTATGGACTGAAATCCTGTTGCTTAGTCTAATACAATGCAAGCAGAGTAACCTACTGAACCAGTGGGGATTGAGTGAGTCACCTCCTTCACAGGTTCCATTAGTACAGTGGGCCTACCCTATTTGCAACTTACTATATGGAGCAAAACGGTTTCAGCCATGGTGACCTTATGAATTAATTCCCTCCACACATTTCTGTTATAAATACTCCTGCTTTTGCCAACTGAAAGCTATAGGTTCCTTCAAGTCAAGCCCACCTCATGTTTACCTTTCTCTTTTCTTACTGCTTTTACCTTTTCCTATCATTATTGTCTTCTCCAGTAGGTCTTACATTTGTATACACAATTCCTTAAATTTTAAAATATTCCTTCTACCCAAGCTGCAGTTCTTTATATCTTCAGATGTTTCCAACAGATTTTCAATACCATTCCTTCTTTTCCTACTTAGTTCTTTTGTGTGGGATCAGAGGGTGATGAAGAAGAGGAAGTAGAAGCTGGTTTCTGATGCCAACATGGACCAGCCTAATACAGGAACTGCAATTACTGCTCTGTTAACCCTCTGTCAGGCAGCCTTTTTGCCCTAGGGGTGAACTAGTGAGCCATCACTCCCTCAGTAGTTTTGGATATAGAAGACCCATAGGACTGATTAGAAAGTTGGGAGATGCAAGTTTTGGGAGGGGGAAGCTGCTCCTAGTAAAGTGAAGATTGGACTCAATTCAAAACCCAGATTGTGACTGAAGAAAAAGAATGAGAAAAGAGTAAGACAAAGGTGTTTCCATCTCCAACTTGCAGTCATACAGAAGTTGCTGAGCTTTAGTTCCCACCAGTCTTAGGCAGTCTTACTATCTTATCAGTGCCTGGGAAGCTGAAAGTTCCTCCGTACTCATGGTTTTAGAATTCAACTCATGCATGGTGGTTGGAGCATTCTGAGAGATGAAGTTTTAAGAAATGTTTTTTCAAGTTCTCCTTAAGAGTCTGAAGCTGGTTGTATAGTTTTGTTTAGCAGACTGGGTCAAGCATCAAGGAGTATTCTAAATTGGTGTGTGTGTGTGTGTGTGTGTGTGACGGGGTGACACTACCATGTAAGGCAGGAATTTTCAACCTGCAGCCCAGGGGCCAGATGTGGCCCCTACTGCCTCCACCACACCAAGAAGTGCCATGTGGTGGAGAAAAGGCAAAATGTCTGTCCAGCCCCCGAAGCTGTCTGAGAGAGCATGACCTGGCCCCCAGGTTAAAAAGGTTGAGAACTCCTGATATAAGGCAATCCAAGAATGTGCTTGTGTACATATCACTTTGTGATGTTTCTATGCCACGTATGCCATCATCCCTAGCCAGCACAGCTAACTAGTGAGGGAGTATGGGAGATGCAAAGAAGTAGTATGTTCTCCACCCTTCATGTAAAGTAACTTCATTAAAATGAATAGCATGTAGAAAAAGGAAGGAAGACATGTCACTGACCTCTGGAAAAGACCTTTATCATAAACCCTCTCCAGTAGATTTGGAATATCATGAAAAAGGAGCAAATATTTAATTATATAGTGTTTTTGTTGTCAGATAGTAGGAGAGACACCTGAGATTTTCTACCTCATACCAAAATGATTTTAAAGCTTGAAGCTTTGGAAAATAATTTTTTGGACTAAACCTTCCAGAATCCCCTGGAATGTGGTTATATATATATTCCTCACCATCAAATGAACATAAGCACCATCTCAACCTTGTGATTCTTTTGTATTCTACACAATCTAGGAGCTCAGTATATTACCTTGATGGCTACATTCAACCCACCTAACTTAAACCCTGCTAAATTCAAACAGAGATTTTTTTAAATTTTGCATTGTATAACAACTTGTTTTTAATTTATCCGTGCTTTGGGTGAAAGCCATTTTAAAAACACATGCAACTGGCATTTCCCTAAGGTAAGTTGTTCCAATGATGTTATATAAATCTCTCTCCCTCTCTCTCTCTTACACGTCCGTTAAGTCCAGTTCTGTCAGCCCATTCTGTACACATTACAACACCAATTAAACCAAGTAGGAATTAAGCCATTCCTCACTTCAAGGATATGTACATTCTGTAATCTATTTCCTACAGGCTTATCCCAACCAAAAATGTCATTTTGCTGCATAGCATTGGGAATAGGTGGCCCTCCTGTTGTTGCTGAACTTCCACCATCCCTCATCATTTGCTATCCTTACAAGAACTAATAGAAACAGCAAACATCTAGATAGCAATGTGTTTTCTACTATTGCACTACTGGTTTTGCTCTACCATTGCTTGTTGCACTTATGACCTCTATATCAACAGAGTATGCACTCAGCATCAGTTGTGGGATGAGAATATTCCACCAAATATAGCTTGTAAAGATGCAAAAGATGCAGGAGGCAGGTGATACCTTTATTGGATCACTAAGAAAAACAAAACGTTGCATGAGCTTTCATGGTTTAAGACCACTTCTTCAGGCATGTATTAAAATATAGCTTGCTGTCTCAAAATCAAGCACTAAAGCAATGGACAAAATAGCTGCCTTCTCTCTCATCAATCTTGCAAAAAGCAAGCAAGAAAGGATGCATTCAAACAGACTTCCAAGAACAAAAGCTAAGTTGATCTTAGACAGACAAGTGAGTAAAAATTTAGAGATAAACATTTCATGAAAAAAACCTACTGCCAATCAGTAAACAAATGCCTCTATTTATGCTGGTTTACTCCATTACTTATCTGAATGCAACATGGAAATACGTGCAAAAATTTAAACACAGACCATTCTCAGGTTCTACCCACTCAGGAGGATTCTGAAACTAATAAAAACAAGTCTTGGGTGTATAAACAAGCATCTCTCCAATGCCAGTGGTTAAAGAAAAAGAAATACCTACTCCTGTGCAGTGCTGGATTAAACCAGTGCGAGGTCTGTAGCAAATTGTGTCAAGAGGTCCTTGCTTAGATGCATGCACAGATAAAGTAAGATCTGCTCGCAGACAAAGACAGCTCCGCCTGCGTGCACATCTTTAGGCGCACATTGAACACTCCAAAGAGGCATCGGCGAATCTCTCTGAGTGAACATTTTTTGAATATCCACATGAATGCACAGAATATTTAAATTTGGATTTTCATTCTAACCGAGTGTGGGGCCCGGGGGCCCCAGATATGCAGGGCGCGTAGCATTTACTACTCCTGCTATATGTCTGATCCGGCACTGCCTGTACAGTATATATAATGATTATTTAGTGCAGTTCTTTCTTTACATTGTGACCAAGCTGCAGAAATTCTTTCCCAGGACAGTATTAGATGATAAATGAGCACCAGGATATCTTCTTACCAAACCACTTTTACCACAACAGCTACAACTGTAAGAATTTTTGATAGATCAACAATAATATTTTTGCTAGATCATCAAGCTTGTCTCCCCTACTCAGTTAGGTCACTTCTACAATCTAGAAAAAATGACAGAAAGCACAGGGAAAGAAGGCTTAACCTAATTTCCTCATTCTAAGTGTGCAACTGTACAGTGAGAGAAATGTGAATTCACTTGCTGTGAAATCACACCGGAGAATTTCGATCCATGTTAAATGACCACACGGAAATGGTGAGAGAGGAGAAATTGGCTAAAAAGCCTAATTTCCAGATCTTTCTTTCCTTGTGTCTAAATGGCCACAAGACTCATACCAAGCTGTTTTTTTAAAAAAGAAATGCCATTACAGTATTTGCAAAGATCCAGCCATCCTGAGCCAGATTCATTGCCCTTTCCCCTGCTGCCACACCTTCACTTCAACCACAACACATACACTTTTCTGCATAAGTTTAAGCAAGTACATTGCCTGAACAGATGCAAAAGGATCTGCTGTGGAAAAAAGTTAAAAGCCTCAGCAACAGAGGGGAAAACGTTAAATGGGAGAAGGACTCTTGGATAAGTTACATTTGGTTTTACATGTGCTGTTCCAATCCCACAGTATTTCCTGTAATTTGGTCAAAGCAGCACGAGTCACTTCCAAAAACCAGCACTGGAATCAAAGGAATTTCACACTTTTGTCAGATTCATGGGCATTAATTTACAGCTCAGTCCTTCTGGTACATGCATCTTTTGGTGAAAGGAAATGTATGAAAGGAAGTTCAGTGAAGCACAACACTAAAAACTATTATCTGGTTATCAGTTGATGTGGTTATTTTTACACTGTTAACATCTGTTATCTGCTTGAACACTATCATTCCTAACAAAAGAAATCAGTGTCAGGAAGAAGGTTTGTGTATAGTTGAAACTGAAAGAAAAGCAAGCCCAGGAGTGATATTGCATCAGGCATCAAATTAGTACAAGAAGTTGCATTTGAAATACGAAATGTAATACTGCTCTGTATTCAGCACAATTTTTCATCTGCATAAAGCAGCAAAAAGTTCTACCTTATTGGGAGAAACATATGGAAACTATTAACTTCAGCTATGTCCGCCAAATGAAACAGATCTCAGTGATACTCTTCATTGTATGCCAAAAGCTAACTTCTCTTATCAATGGTTAAAAGACCATACCAGCCATTTATATTCTGGGTTGTACAATTCACCACCATGTGTGCAGATAACTTGGCAAGTAGGGGAGGTTTCTATGCTTACTGAAATTACTAGAAAGAAAAAAATTCTATTACTAGCACCATTCCAAAGGACAAATCTTGTAGTCAAAAACCATTTCTCTGTTTTATGTAAAATCTGCTATTGGTTATTGCTTACGCTGGAATCTTAACCTATAAAACCAAGGGTTAACCGTTGGAACTTGCTATAGGTTGCTATGCCTCGCCCTACTTGCCTGCACTTACCCTTCGTGCACACGGCCGATCTGGGTCCGCAGGTCAACAAAGGATTGAGAAAACAGGCAGTGGGGCAACAGCCCCACAAACGCGAAAAAAGGGAAACAACTTCATTTCCCAACATTCCTTGTTCCATGCCGCGCAAGAGCCAATCAGGCTGAGAGGCTCTCGCATGGCATGGCACAAGGAACGTTCGGAAACGCACCGCAGCCAATCAAAAGAAAACCGTTTTAAAAAAACGCAGCACAAACACAAAGCACAAACCCATAACTACAAGCCCCAGCATCCTGCGCGCCATGAGCACGCTGAGGAAGCCAGCGTGCAAAAATTAAAACAAACAAAAACACCGGGAGAGCAAGTCCGCCAAGCCGCAGGAACCAAAGCCCCCCTCCCCAACGGCACCTGAAGCTCCTAATCGGAGTTTCCCCTTTAATATCACTGGGTGGGGGGGGAGGGTGTTGTGCTCCCCCTCTCTACTGGCTCCCCTGGGGTTTGGAGGATTGGGAGACCAAAGGAGTCTGTCTCCCCAACCCTCCTGACCCCAGGGGACCTGGCAGAGAGGGGATTCCCCTCCCCACACACACACACGCCCCATATTAAAGAGAAGAAACCAAGCGGAAACTTCTCTTTAAAAACAGAGTTTGGGGGGAGGAATCCCCCTCTCCGATGGCTCTCCTGGGTCCGGAAGGGTTGGGGAGACAAACACCTTTTCTCCACCCAACCCTCCCAAACCCAAGGAAGCCAGCAGAGAGGAGGATCACAACCCACCCACACTGATATTAAAGGGGAAACCACAATTGAGATTTCCCTTTTAATATCAGAGGGTAGCCTGGATTCGATCCCCTCTTCTGGGTCCCATGAGTCTGGAAGGTTTGGGGAGACAAAAGGGGTCTGTCCCCCCAACCCTTCCAGAGCCAGGGGAGACGGCAGAGAGGGGATTCCCCCGTAGGACACCAAAAACACAAAAACAAACAATCAAAACCATCCAAAAATACACAAAAACAAACAAAAATAACACCAACAAACAAGACAAAGTAAACAAAAACCAAAATTTCAAAACACACCCAGCACCCAGCCAAACACCACAAAATCCAACCACCACCACCACCCCAAATAAAGAAAAACAGTCAACTCACCACCACACGACCTCACACCACAACGACTGGAAAATAAATGAATAAAGAAAGAGACTACTTACTGGAAGAAGCTCCATCCAGAGGCCACGAGAGAAAAAACAGTCAAAATACAAGATAACCCCTGCCAGCACCACTTGCTGCCCACAATAGTAAAAAAATTCAAAAAGACACAACAGCCCCACACAAAAGGCCCCAAGAGAAAAAACAAGTAAAAACAAATAACACAAAATCACAATTTTACACAAATCAAAAACAGATGTCAATAAAATAAAATAAAAACTATTCAAAAATCCTGTGCTGAATTTTTACTCAAATAAAAAACAAAAACATCAATACACAGTTTAAAAACATTTATTGTGAAAAACATGTACTTTCACATTTTTTAAATTATTACCTACGGTACAACAATTTAAAAAAATACATACTAAAAATATTGCGTTAAATAATTTTTTTGGAAAAAGTATATCATCCTTTATTCTTTTTTTCATCCACAAAACCAAAACACCAAACAAAACTCATCACGGTTTATAACAGGCCACCAAAAAAAATTTGTATATAGACTAACCTCTTCTTTACAAACATTAACAACAAAAACTTTCCAACACCATTTAAAACAGCCCAGCAACGCCGGGCAACCTCTGCTAGTATTCTTTAAGTATAGTGATTGTTGTTATTACCAAGGCATGTTACAATTCAAACCACTCTAATATTGCTTACTGATATGTTTAACATTTGAATCAATTAACATTAAATTTTCTATTGTAAGAGGTTTTGGCTAATAATATACACTCCTTGAAGCCAAAAGATAGCAAGATAAAAAATAAACAGATAACACAGTCCAGGAGATACTACTTTTACAATGTCAGCAGTACATTTAGCAAAAAGACTGCTAGAAAGGCTTCTTACCCATTTCAGATCATTACATATTTGAATACTTTTTCTGTTATTTGTGACAAGCACTGAAAATGCATCTCGCTTCTGCATTCTTGTGGTATATGCAATCACAGATACCACAGCCTAAGGCATTTATAGCAATTTCTTCTTGTCACCACCAGAAATGGAAAAACACACTGGTTCTTTTCAAACTAGTGTAACATTTTCTGTTCCAGCTAGGGTTAGAAATTAGGCACAAGAGGTACTGTTCTTATTTTTCTACAACGGCAAATGTACTTCTAAAGTAAACCTATATTTGAAAAAGGATTACACAACTTAAAATAAGGTTTCTTCCAAGTCCTTCTTTAGGTGATGGTACTACATTACATGAAACTAGTTAGCAGCACAAGGGCTTTTGAAATCTCCTTCGCCAAATGTATGGCATTCCCTACAACATGTTTACTAGATACACTCACAAAAATATCTAAGCATATTTGTTTAATGCCAGGATTTCATCCTCAAAGCTGCTACCGATTGCCCATCCCCCCTTTTCTCATCTGTATTTCACTGCGCTGTATGGCATATGGCTTATTCAATGACTTTCAAAGCATTTTATTCTAGCTGCCATTTATATCTGTTTTAATAAGGAGTATATAAAAACTCTGAAATACCTATATGGAGCAAGGAAAATCCATCTGAATACTTATTGTCCATGAAACGTTTCATCTGTAGCATTTTGTTTTATTCATTTAGATGAATTTCTAAAATTTTACATTAAAGATGAGTTGGCCAAAGGGCAATCCAAGAGATGTATTTGTCTCCAAAGCCTTTTTTTTTTTTTACAATGGTTGCCTCTCTCCCATATCTTCAAAAAATATTCCCACACTGGAAATGACTTCAAGGAGCAGCAGTTTTACAAGAAAATGGGTTGCATGGCCCTCTACCCTGTAAACCCTACCAGAAACCAGATGTGGATTTTCAGCAACATTTGACTTTCATTTTTGGTTGCTTTTACTTCTGTAGACAGAAAACTCTCCCTGCTTTTGAATACATGGCTGAGAATCAGCCTCTGTGTGCCTATTTTCAAGTAGATACACAGATGATCAAACTGTCGGCTTTCCAATATGTGGAAAATATTGGTGATCCAAGCGATGTTGACAAAGTCCTAGCCAGGTGTCTGGAGGCTGTCGGGGTCTGGATGGGGGACAACGGGCTACAACTGAATCCTGGCAAGACTGAGTGGCTATGGATTGGGGGCCCTGCGTTATCTCGGGAGCTACCATCTTTGGTCCTGGATGGGTCTGTTTTGCCTGAGACAGACCCGGTGCGCAACTTGGGGGTTCTCCTGGACTCATGACTACTGCTCGATGAGCAGGTGGCAGTCGTGGCCAGGAGGGCATTTGCACAACTTCGTGTAATCCACCAGTTGCACCTGCTCCTAGACCGAGTCTCCTTACTCATGGTCGCACATGCTTTGGTCACCTCCAGACTAGATCATACAACGTCCAAACTTGGTTCCATGCAAAATCCTAGCCGCGATGCCTCGTACAACATTGTTTCCATAGAGATACATTGTACTGTAACAGCACAGACTTCAGGGCAAAGTCAAGGAAACAGATAGGAAACTGACAGAACTTTAAGAAATCATTGTCTAAAGGCTAAATACACTACAAAAACATGTCAAACAACCCTGATTGTCCAAGAACCTGAAGAATGCTGCAAAAATCCCAGGAATGCTTCTAAAAATTCTGAGGAAAATTTGTTTAAAAAATCAAAAATCGCGCTAAAACCACTCCTAAACACTCTTTGCCTCGTGTAAAACCAACAAGAGCAATGCACTCATGTGTCCTGCCTTTTATACTGCCCAGGCACAATGCAACCTAGGAAAAACCCCAATGCCACATACAAAGTCGCAGCGACTTTGTATGAGGCATATTTTTCAAGGAATTAGGCGATGTTGAATGAATTCGATGTTGTACAAAGCAGACTTTGTATGAGGTATTACTGTAATTGTAATGTGCTCCACATGGGGCTGCCCTTGATGACCATTCAGAGGCTACTGCTGGTCCAGAATGTGGCTGCCCAGGTGGTGATGAGGTGCGGGCGTTATGCCCACGCCACACCACCACTTTTGGAGCTGCACTGATTACCAGTTTGCCTCCAGGTGCAATTCAAGGTGCTGGTTTTGACCTTTAAATCCCTACATGGTAGTGGGCCAGGATACCTAAGAGACCGCATCACCCCAAGAATGTCTGTCCATTCAACTAGAGCAGACTGGAGGGGCTCGTCTGTCTAGCACAAGAAGGAGGGCCTTCTCCGTGTCTGCACCGGCCCTCTGGAACCTCTTGCCTGCCAATAGAGCTATGGTTGCAGATGGAATTGCTGCCCTTAGGAAAGGTCTTAAAACATGTCTGGCGGGACAAGTGTGGGGCCCTGATGGAAATGTGGCCCCCGCCTGCTAGCTTGTACAATAATCAAGATACTCCCTCTTTTTATGAATGGGGTGGGTGGGTTTTAATTGGGGTGGTTTTACCTGTTTTTACTCTTTATGTTTTTATCTGCTTTTTTAAGCTTTTTTATCTGTGATTGTGTATTTAGTGTGTCTTTTCTGCTTGACTGCTATGTGAGCTGCCCTGAGTCGGGTTTCCTGAGTGGGCGGCATATAAGTACGAAAATTAAATTAAATTAAATGTAAAGAATAATGCAATCATAATGCATCATGAAAATTTGTTGGATTTTGTACATCTTGAGAATGACAATGATCTCAACATATAACAAAACCAAAATTGTTGATGGATGTTCAAATGAATCCCAGGGAAAGTGTTGCAATAAGCATTTGTTCAGGCAGGACAACTGATTATTCTGGTGTACAGATGTCCATGATTTGATGCAAAGATGTGTATGAAGACCACAGAAGAGGAGGAAGCCCATCCCCCCCCCTGCAGACAAGGGCCTGGGCCTTGAGACCTCTAGTTTCCCTGTGGGTTGTGTTCATGATGACTCAGAGGGGGCTTGAGGTTTCATGGTGATAGGAGAACTATGAAAAGAAGAATGGGGACTAAATATTATAGCTGAGGAGGAAGACAGGAAGGTATTAGAGATAAAAGAAAGGATAGAGCAGCTAGGATTGGTGAAAGAAAGAGTGGGAAGGAGTGGAAGAGAGAAAAGGGAGCAGGTGGTGAGTAAGGGGGAATCCACAGAGCAAAGATATCCAGAACAAGAGGACCTGTGCTTGCCACTGGAATGAACCTTTATAGTTAAGGAGGACTACAAAATTAGTGAGGAAGAGGGTGCCTCTGGAAGAGGCAAAGAGCCAAACCAGAACTAAAATACCCCACCATGCCCTCATATTGGGGGGAGGATAGTGGGAATGGCACCAGGCAAAGGCTTGAGAGGACAAAGGTTTGTTTGAACAAAGGGGAGAAAGTGGCCCAACAGAGAGATGTCCATCACAATGCTCACACTGCCAATGATACATGGTGTGGCACTAAAGAGACTCTAAAAGACTTGAGAGTACAGGGACTGTGAAGTAACTGTCAACATCCTCTGAGTGTAAACAGCAGCAAATAATTCATGCCTGTCTTTTGAAGTGTTTGCATTAAATGTGAATTTGGTTATTATTATTATTATTATTATTATTATTATTATTATTATTATTATTATTATTATTATTATTATTATTATTATTATTATTATTATTATTATTATTATTATTATTATTATTATTATATTTACATTTCTATACCGCTTTACTTCCCCTAGGGGAACTCAATGAGGTTTACAGCATAAAAATATAATATTCAAAGTACAAAAGCAGCATACAAAATCTAAATTCAAACAATATACAAAATCACAATTATAAAATTATATGTAAAACATCAATTAATAGCATAAAAAAGTACATAATATACAAAATCCAAAATGTCCAAATACATTTGAGTATTGTATTTGAGGAGCGTATAGCTAAAAATACTCAGAGAAATAACAAAGACTTCTTTAAGTACATTAGAAGTAAGAACCCAACTAGGAAGGCCATTGGACCATTAGATGACAATGGAAGGCAAGGGGTTATTAAAGAGGAAACAGAGATTGCAGAGAGACTCAATGAATTCTTTGCTTCAGTATTCACTGAAGAAGACAGAGGCCACATGCCCAAAACAGAGCCTATCTTCGTAGGGAGGGAAACCGAAGAATTAAGCCAGATAGAAATAACCAGGGAGGAGGTCCTTGCATGTCTTGTTAAGCTAAACACTAACAAATCACCAGGACCAGATGGCATCCATCCACGAGTTCTCAGGGAACTTAAAGATGAAATTGCTGATCTCCTAGCCAAAATATATAATCTTTCCCTCAAATCAGGCTTTGTGCCTGATGACTGGAAGGTAGCGAAAGTAACACCAATTTTCAAAAAAGGATCCAGGGGTGATCCAGGAAATTACCGACCTGTCAGTTTGACATGTGTCCCAGGTAAAGTGATGGAAACCATCCTAAAAGATAGAATTAATAGGCACATAGAAGAGAAGGCGCTGCTAAAGGAGAGCCAACATGGCTTTTGCAAGGGCAAATCATGCCTCACTAATCTGTTGGAATTTTTTGAGAGTGTCAACAAGCATGTGGATAAGGGGGATCCAGTTGACATTGTTTATCTGGACTTTCAGAAGGCTTTTGACAAGGTCCCACACCAAAGGCTCTTGAATAAACTTACCAGTCATGGAATAAAGGGACAGGTCTTGTCCTGGATCAGCAACTGGCTAAGGGACAGGAAACAGAGGGTAGCACTAAATGGACACTTCTCCAAGTGGAGGGAAGTAAAGAGTGGGGTCCCCCAAGGTTCAGTACTGGGACCCCTGTTTTTCAACCTCTTCATAAATGATCTAGAGGTAGGAGTAAAAAGCAAGGTAGCCAAATTTGCTGACGACACTAAATTATACAGGGTAGTGAAAACTGTGAGAGATTGTGAGGAGCTCCAGAGGGATCTCTTGACACTGGGGGAGTGGGCAAAACAGTGGCAAATGAGTTTCAACATTAGTAAGTGCAGAGTGATGCATGTTGGGGCAAAGAACCCCAATTACATTTATAAACTGATGGGGTCTGAACTCTCTGCGACAAACCAGGAAAGGGACCTTGGTGTCCTGGTGGACAACTCAATGAAGGTGTCAACCCAGTGTGCCTCAGCAGTGAAAAAAGCAAACTCAATGCTAGGGATCATTAGGAAGGGTATAGAAAATAAGTCAGCAAGTGTCATTTTGCCTCTTTATAAATCTATGGTGAGGCCCCATCTGGAATACTGTGTACAGTTCTGGTCGCCATACCTCCAGAAGGATATTATGGAGCTGGAAAAAGTGCAGAGGAGGGCAACCAGATTGATTAGGGGACTGGAACACCTTCCTTACCATCTGAGGCTGCAACGGTTGGGCCTCTTCACTCTTGAACGACGACGTCTAAGAGGTGACCTGATTGAAGTTTATAAAATCATGCACAGTGTGGACAAAGTAGATAAGGAAAAACTGTTTTCCCTATCGCACAACACTAGAACTAGGGGACACTCCATGAAACCTTTGGGTACTAGTTCTCAAACAAATAAGAGAAAGTCCTTTTTCACCCAGAGGATTACTGGTCTATGGAACTCCCTGCCAGACGAAGTGGTGACAGCTGTCAGTCTTGACAGCTTTAAGAAAGGATTAGACAAGTTCATGGAGGACAAGAGTATCAATGGCTATAATTATGGATACTTAAGGACAACCTCCGGGTTGGAGAGATAGGCAGGATATCTCTCAATATCATTTCCAGGGAATCCTAAGCAGGTGAAGGCATCTGCTTGGGAATACCCTGAAGGAAATGGTGAGCCACTGTGTGAGACAGAATGCTGGACTGGATGGGCTGTGGCCTGTTCCAGCAAGGCTGTTCTTATGTTCTTATGTAAATCATCACAAAATAACAATATAAAGATAAACCCAAACACAGTCCCTTCCAAGTCCTTCTGGGGGGCGGGGGGATGACAAAAGCGTGCATGCACAAGTCCTGGTGCTCTTAGCCGGCCGGCCTCCTCAGTAACACATCAATAACATCATTAGCAAGATGGACAAGGGAGGGTGGACCACATTGTGTGGAAAATTTTGTGTTTTTTACACAAATTCACTAAAATTCACAACTTTCTTCATTTTAACCCATGGAAAGAACTTGAGATTTAAAATATTGATATATAGGAGATTGACAGAACTCAGCCAGGCCAAATGCCATTAACATAGTGACTTAATTAGGTGTTAATTGGTTTAATATTTACTTCCATAGCTTTAAGACTTTTAGTTAACCTCTCTTTTTAGGGCTGCAAGCAACAGTGAAAGGATAGAAGGAGTCATGGCTAGGAAAAGAAGAAAAAGTCATAGTGGCAGCAAAAAAGATAAAGAGAGCAGGACTTTTTTTGTTTCAAATTCCTTGGCTGCAGCAAGAAACTGACCCAGTCAGAAATACACCACCATCACTGCAAAAACACTATTTAATTATGGAAGCTTGTTACCAGTCCACAATGTGGATTTCAAAAATTTATATACCAAATTTGGAAAGAAAATCACCCAGACTTTAATATTAATGAACAAAGACTTATGGACCAGTGATGTGTTATTTTGAAACATAAATTCTTCACTGATGTTGAATTACAAGAGATTGCAAGAAGAGTAGTAAAAGATCCAGCTCCATCATAACTTACAAGGAATCTAAATTACAAAGTAAGTAGTAGAGGAAAGAGAGAAGTTCAATAGGGCAACTGAAAACCAAGAAGCAACAGCTGGAAAAGATTTTGAAGAGCCATTGGTCAGTGATGAATCAGCTGAAAAGATTAAGGCCCAAAAAGGAAAATGGTAGAAAGAATTTGACTGCCAGAACCAAACCAAGTTAGTAAAGAAAATTTGGGTAAAATATTGAAGTGAATTATGTTTTTCAGATTACTCCAACGGGAAACATTAGCTGAAACAAATCAGATAATATGTAGCAGTTTATGTTAATTGGGTTTGAAAGACCAAAAGAATCAAGGGATTAAGAAAATAAAACCAAAATGGAAAAGTCGCTTGGAGCTGGATACTAAACACATTCAACTGGATTTGAGTAATTTAAAGAATTTGAGACAAGGAAATCTAAAACATAGGAAGAGCAAAAAGCAGCCTGATAACACAGTTGATAACCACTTTGAATAGAACAAACTGGATATGAATTGGCCAAGAAAGGACTAAAGGTTTTGCATTTTACTTTTTATAGATGATATAAAATTTGTTTGGAAAGAAAAGAGCTGAATTGAATACTTTGCTGGTAAGTACACAGGGATTTAGTAAAGACATCAGAATACAATTTGGAATTGACATGTGTGCAGCAATTACTAATTAAGGCAGGCAAATTTGTCAAAGGTGATGGATTTGAATTAGATCATAAACAATATATAAGAGCAATAACATCAGAAGAGTTATATAAGTACTGTACCTGGGAGTTCTGGAAGCTTCTGACCTGCTGCACAACCAAGTCAAAAATTTTACTTCTACAAAATATATAAAGCCTGTCCAGAAAATCTTGTGGTCAAAGATGAGTGGAGGCAATATCATAAAGGCAATTAATACCTGGGCAGATACGGTTATACAATATTGAGCTGGAATAACTGATTGGACCCAAATGAAATTGGACAACCTAGATTTAAAAACAAGGAAGCTAATGGCTATGCATCATACCTTGCATACAAAAAGTGACACTGATTATTGGTACATACCAAGAGCTGAAGGTAGCATGGGACTCCTACAGGTGAAGCAGACAGTAGAAGAAGAAAAGCATGACTTGATTGATTACATTAAGAAAAGAGCCTATGCTTAAGGAAATTAATAAAGATCTTTTGAAAACAGTGATGAAAAAAGCTGAATACAGAAGGGAAAGAAATGAAAGTCAAGCTGCATACTGGAAAATGAAGGCTATGCATAGTCAATACTGTACTTGAAAAACATAAAAGGCTGATCAAAATACAAAATGGGGTTGGTTGAAAGGAGGAATGTTGAAGAAGGAAACTGAAGGATTGATCTTGGCAATTCAAGAACAAGTTTTGCTAACAAATTGCATGAATCCTAAAATATAGCATGTATCCAACAATTCCAAATGCCAACTTTGCAATGAAAAGGATGAAACAGTATATCATCTGATCAACAAATGCAACAAAACATCACAGGCTGATTATTTGCAACATCATGACAGAGGTGCAAAATTATTCATTAGAAACTTTGTCAAAATTTTGGATTTGAATGCAGTAAATTGGGAACATAAGGTAGAGAAAGATTTAGAAAATTAGAGAGACAAGATCATGCGGGACTTTAAAATTCAAACAGACATCTGAATCATAATATGCCAGAAATAACTGTTGTGGAAAAGAAAAAGGTCTGGTTGATTGACATTGCTTATACCAGGAGATGCACAAATTGAAGATAGACAGCTAGAGAAAAATCACAAAATATTGTGATTTGCAAATTAAAGATGAGCATTTATGGGAAAAGAAATCTGCTGTTGTAACCCATAGTAACTTGAGCCCTTGGAGCAATACCTAAAAGACTCCCTAGATATTTGGACATTTTGGATTTATTGGACTTGATTGTTCTAACTTTACAAAAACAACTTTACTAGGAACTGTCTATATATTTAGATGTTACATTAACAGTTCTTAGGTCCTTGATTAGGACATGAACTGTTAATTTTATATCAGTCATCTACTGAAGGAGTAAACAACAAAATGCTCTCAGGAGGAATTGGTATAAACCACAGCAATATATTCCATTTTGTCCTAGGGTTTTCTACAAAAGTATGAATTTAAAATGTTACTCAATAACTTAGTTGCTACATAATATACTCTATATTTTTCATTATTTGCTTCAATCATACACACTTTATTTCTATTACACCTTCAGTCCCAACTCCTGCCAATTGCCATGTGCTGTCTCCTTGCCCTACCAACAGTTTCATTCCCACATAAGAACAATGCCTCATGGGTAAGACCCTCCTTTCACTTCTACATGGGAGGGTGAGCTTGGTTACAGTCTGTAATGTTTCAGTAAGTACCTCTATTGGCCAAACCACATTTCCTAAGCATACACACAAAATATGCAAGTTATATCAGATTTAGTAAAGCATGTTTATAGAAAAAAATATTATCACTTAAGTCACTCTGTTATGAGACATCTGCTTGTGATCATCTTGCTTGGAACTATGAATTTAGTTCAAAATCCTGGCTCTCTCATCAGGGTAACTCATCTAATAGGCATTCAGCCAGAAAGACTTAGGCATAGCATTGGACTATAAGGAGCTTTAATTAAAATGGCTGTATTGCTTTAAACTAAACTTGGGAGGGGTGGGAAAGTATTCAATTTCTCATAATTAGTGCATAGGGCATTATTTATCTTTTTTCAAATTACTTAAGGGGCAATATAAAAACACAATATTAAGAGTCATTTTGACTTATCTAATTATTTTAACATTTTACTTTCTTTTGAATTTTATCTATATTTCAGATATATTCATAATTTCTAAATTGTGCAATGCTCTGATAAAAATAAAAAATATTGTTTTTTAAGCATTTGCAGACTTTTTAAAGAGCAGAAGTTAACAGATCACTTATTCTAGGTATTACAGTGCTACCTTGCTTAACGAGCATGTGTTCCACAAGATTGCTCTTTAAGTGAAACACATTTTCCCATAGAAGTGCATTGAAAACCAAATACTGTATTCCATTCTGAACCCCAGAAAAAAGCCCAAAATATTTTTTTTTGTTTAACATTATTTATAAAGTTCACTTTAACGGCTTAAATTGTGTGCAGGTACATGTTAAATCAAACAATAACATTTCAAAAATCAAACTTCAACTTTTAAAACATCACACATCAAGAAGAAAGTAAAAAAGAGTCATTTATATGGTAACTGTTCAATGCAGCATGACAGGAGTTGTAGTTCAGACTTTCTCAACCAGTGGCCGGACCTGCCCCCAAAACCTCCAGCCAAGGGCTGGAGGTGATGTTGCTCCCTAGACTTAGGGTGGCAGCGGCACTTTTTTCCGGGTGTTTTAGACAGCCTCCGATGTTATGTATGTATGTATGCATGTTCATTATACTGTAAAGGCAAGATTGTAACCACTCCAGATACAAACGATATCAGCTGTAAAGAAACGCGAGCAGACAGCCTATAGAGGGCAGCTGCGAGCGTTCACCCTCACATGGTTCACATTGCGCAATCACGGACAGCCGCGGGAAAACCTTCCCCGCAAACAGCAGCAGGAAAGGAGGCGTGCCTGGGCGAGGCCACGCCGGTAGCAGCCAATGAGCTACCGTGCTACATGATTCAAATGTAGAAGGCTACTGTATATATTGAGATGTATCACCGCCATTACCTCATGCTTAACTGGAACCTCATGCAATAAACCTGTGTTAAACCAACCCTTCGGTTGTCCGGTCGTCTTTGGTCCCATACACTAAATCCGCTAAATCCCAAGGCAGTGGGAGCTTTGTCTGACCAAGCTCACTTTGCTTTTAAATTTTCCCGCTGCTTTGTCCAGTGAGTTGAGAGCTCCGTTGGCACGCAGTGCTTGTGTCATCAACTCATCACCCGGTGCTGAAGCGCGAGCTCTCGAAGCGCCAAGAATTAGCTGGTCAGACAAAGCAGGGAAGCAGCAGAAACATTTAAAAACAAAGGGATCATGGTTGGACAAACCTCCCACCACCTTGGGATGTGGTGGACGCTGTCCAAAACACTTGGGAAAAGTATTGTCGCCATCGCCGCCATGGTAAGTGACCGATCGTGACTTCTGGCGCGGGTGGGTGGGTGCGAACCTTGATTTAGTTAAGAGTGTTTTGGTCTTTATACAAGGGATACCATTCTGAGAAAACTCTGCTCTTTAAGCAAGTTAGCCTCTAAGCGAGGTGCTCTTTATGCGAGGTTATACTGTATATAAATAATATATTAACTTTGCTTTATGTTTGAGTATGCCCACTTCATTCTTTTAAAGTATATTTGATGCCAGGTACAACTCAAAACATGCACACAATTAGCTAATTTCCTACTCTTGCTCTCAAACACCATGATCACAAAGCAACAACCTGCCTGGCCTTAGTTGTCAACCAGAGCAGGAACAGCTGCAAGAGAATTTGCTTTCTTTCTCCTTTCCTGCCTGCCAAGAAGAATATTCTGCTTTTAACTGCAGAAAACAAGAGGAGTATTTATGTGTCTTCCGCCAAACAGAGGATTAAAGGCTATGAAGAAACTGCATCCTCTCAATCAGTCAATATAGCAGATACAGCTAGTGGAAATAGGAAAGGTCTCTTAAAAATACCTATTGTTGCTTCGCGTATCTATTTTCTTTTCGCTGCCATAATTTCAAGGAACCATAACAAATATCAGAAGAGGAAAGCATCAGTATGGATGAAAAGATTGTCAAATTCTGTAAGAAAAGGATGGATATGGGAAGGGTTAAATTTCAGTGGCAAGGATATTATTCAATTGTGTTGGGTTTAGTCCTGCTGGTACATGAAAATGAGATTATTTGCTATAGCTGCTATATAAGAGGTGACTATGATCCTATAACATGGCTTCTATTTATACATTGAGGTATTGGGAATGTCAAACCACCCAAGCTGTCATCCACAACACAAAGAGTTTGGCCCCAAAGCATCTGTATTCATGTGGGCCAAATGTTTTGGACTGTAAGTATTTACATGATAAATAACATTTTAAATAAAGATAATTTAAAAAGCTACATCTAGCGTTTAGATACAAAGCTGATACAAGAAGAGAGGCTAGATACCAGACTCTAGCTTGAGGTGGCAACATAAAGACCAGACAGGTGGTTTTTTAGATCAATTGCCCTTAATAATTCCCAATCTTCTTAGTACAATGATTCAGTTTTTAAAATGCTAGGAACTGCTGGTACCAATAGCTCAAAGCAACAGCAGGAAACAGGAATATGTTGGTATTTGGAAGAAGGCTAATGAGTTTCTGCCCCATGCCTCAGTTTAGGAAGCTGGGATTCCTTAGGTTCAATAGGTCCTAAACACAACATTTATGTGTAGATCTGGGGAGCCAAGATTGCTATTGTTGAATCACCTATTTGTATACACTTGCATAGTGGGAGTTAAACTGGGATGTTTCAGGAGCCTTCATGGCACAGTGGTTAAATTGTAGTACTGCAGCCAAAACTGCTGTCATTGTGAGTTCAATCCTGGTGGGACACCGGGATGACTCAGTCTTCCATCTTTCTGAAATCAGTAAAATGAATACCCAGCCTGCAGGGAACAAAAATGTTAATTATGTTGTGAACAGCCCAGAGTGCTCTAAGTACTATTATTCATTCATTCATTCCATTTATACCCCGTCCATCTAGGAGGTATTCCTATTCTGGGTTGCTAACAAGATGAACTCACATATTAAAAACATAAACATATACTATGGGGCAGTATATAACATACCTGCCAAGTATCCCGTATTGGCTAGGATTTCCTGTTTTTCAGTGCTCGTTCCTCCCCTTTCCCGTCACCGTCCCATTTGAACGGCGGGGAAAGGCCTTACTGCACATGCATGGCCACAGTGCGCATGCACAAATGGGTTACTGAGCATACGTGTCCACGCATGCGCAGTAATTTCCTATATTTTGCAGAGCTGCACTTGACTAGTATGGTATATAAGTACAGTTGCTATTTCTGTATCAAACAGTTTTCCAATATATGCACAGCTGCTTACTTGCACTACATAATAGATGAAATCCAGGAATGTAACAATTAGCCTTAGCAAATGTTTGGAAATTAATTATTTCCAAACTCCCTGTCAAAGGTTCTCAGGCTTCCCTTCAATGGTGGGGGAGTTTGTTAAAATATATATAGTTTGTTAAAATGTACAAATGTAGTTTGTACAAAATAGGTTTTCTATTTAAAAAAAATGAAAGCCAGTTCTTTCATAAAAATTTCCATAGGAAAAATTCTCACAATCTCACCATGTCAGCAGATTAAAGTTTCTTCATTTTTTTGTCATCTGTGAAAATGTAATAAGCAAAAATTTACACCACTAACATTTATGGGACTGCAGTGGCTCAAGTAGCTAAGACGCTGACTGGGAAGTGGAAGGTCAGCAGTTCGATTCCCGAGTACTGCAGGACGGAAATGAGCTCCCGTCTTCATCCCAGCTCCTGCCAACCTAGCAGTTCGAAAGCAAGACATTGCAAGTAGATAAATAGGGACCACTTTGATGGGAAGGTAAACAGCGTTCCGTGCGCTCCGGTGTCTAGTCATGCCTGCCACATGACCACGGAAATGTCTGCAGAAGCAGACAGCGCTGGCTCTTCGGCTTAGAAACAGAGATGAGCACTGCACCCTAGATTCGAATACGACTGGCTTTCGAGCAAGGGAAACCTTTACCTTTACTAACATTTATGTTTCATCAAGTCTGCACCACTAAATTTATTTTCTCAACCAATTTCTTAAACTCAACCTACTTTTTAAACCACATAAAATTATATAATAAAGGAATACTTTGGTTGGAAGAGGTCTATGTGTCCATCAAATCAAATCCTTTGCTCAATGCAGGAATCCAAATAAAAGAAAATCTGGGAGATGGTTGTTCAATTTTCTCTGGAATGCCTCCCACTTCATTCATTCATTCATTCATTCATTCATTCATTCATTCATTCATTCATTCATTTAAGCCACCTGGGGGGGATTCAGAATGGCTCACAAAATTAGAAAGATTGAATTAAAACCTTACTTTTAAGAGCCTCTCCTGACACCACAATCAATAATAATTGATTATTTGTTTATAATAATAATAATTTCATGTCAGAAATTATTATGGGTTGAAAGGATTTTTGCTGGAGAAACTCTGCTCAAGGGACGCCCGAATAAGGCTCCTTTCATGTCCCCAGGATCTTTTCCCCACCTAAGCCATCCCTATTTATCCACTTGCAATTTCTTGCTTTCGAACTGCTAGGTTGGCTAGCGCCGGGACAGAGACTGGCGCTCAATCTGTCATGCATTACCCGGGTCTTGAACTGTCGACTTGCCGGCCTTCCAGCTAACAAGGCAAGCATCTTAACCACTGAGCCACTGCAGCCCTTATTTGGTTGAATAACAATCTTGGTAACATCTAAGCAAGTGACTTTAGAAGGAGAAACAAAAGGTTCGAGCCTTTATGACTGCAGAACAACTTTTGACACTTTAAAGCTTTTGTGCCACTTCTTTTAAGCAACTGAATGCAGAGCTTTAGAGGATCCTCCCAATCAGCAAGGAATACACGCAGCACAAATGCATAACCTTTTCCTGGCCCGTACCCCACTTTGGAGAAAAGGAGGTCCAAGAGAACCATGAAGGAATTCTGTGTAATCCCACAGTGAAGCCGACAGAGTATCTATCAGCAGTTCAGTCGTCATGGGGACCAATGAGGAAACATTAAAATGCCAAAGTTTATACGTACACGTCTTAGTGAACTATATTAAAAAATCAGACCTATATTTTATAACTTATTAGGAACACAAATACTTACAAACACACTTTAAATAAGATTCTACTGACAAAACCACACAGACCCTAATAAAGCAAGCAATCTTGAATGCTAAGTCCATTAGTGGGGTTGACTGACATGACACAAGAGCATACCAAGCCAGAAGACTCAGCTGCTTAGCGGGCGGCTATGGAAACTAAAAGACACATGGTAAGCATGCAGTAAGAGCAGCAGAGATAAGACCACAGCCTTGCAACTTATACTGTTTTCACAGCTGCGGCCTCCTTATTTTACTTCATTTCTGGTCAAAGCAGTAAGCAACACTTTTCCATTTAGAAAACAGGCAGCCAGAAACAAAGGAGGATAAACATTCATAAACACAAAATGATGAAATCATCTAAAGTACATGGAAACTCAAAACTTGCTTATTGAGCTCGCATGATGTTATCTTGGTCTGAACTTTCACATCATGCGGTGAACAGAAATCTGTTGTCTTGAGAAAGCTACCATCCTAAAATCTGCACATAGCCTTACCTATATCATGGCTTGCCCTTGACAAGAGGTTTTCTCAAAAAGACTTGAGTACCGAATACCTGCTTTTCAGTACATAGGCTGGCCACTTTCTGTCAGTGGTGATTTTCAGGCATGAACCCCTCCCTCCCATTTCATGGCTCCCAAAGACTTCTGCAGGATGCAGTATCACAAAATATAGGTTGGTTATACAGTGTCCCTAAAGATTTCTGGGATGGGATGGGGGGGGGACAGAAAACTTTTAATTCCCCCTAAGTGACTGCAGCTGGTGATATCATCACAGTTGTGCAGCAAAATATGAAGCAGGATCGTTACCACTGTGTGAAAAGAGTTGTCACAAACAGCTACAGAAATGCATAATTTGAAGAGAGTATTGGGATTACTCAAGAAACGGGTACTGTATCAACTGACCTATATTGTGTAGCATTCTGGAAATATATCCATTGAGGGAGTAACGATACACAATGGTCCTATGACACTTATGCTTTTGCATGAACCTACAATACAATAGATTGACAATGTATTGCTTGTACAACTGGAGCAGTCACAACAATGCAACCTGGTTATTCACAAATAATAAGTAATGTGACAAAGTCATTTTGAAACATGTTCAGATCTCTAGCTTCTGCTCAGGTAATAGTCAGATAAAACTTTTCAGTGAATGTACAGTTGAACCTCGGATAAAGTCCAAACTCCGTTCCACAAGTTTGGACTTTATTTAAATCAAATGGGCGATGCATAAGATAACGTCCAAAAATGGACTTTATCCGAGGTTCCTACACCAAATACTTTGGATAACGTCCATTTTAAAGCAGTTTTGGACTTTATGCGATGTATCACGTTTGCATGAAAACCACAACTTTATCCAAAACAGGCTTTATCTGAGGTACCACTGTATTCTCAAATGGTGGATGGAAAAAAGGAAATGGATACATTACTCTCAACTTCTTTTTATTGCAACAATGGGTAGGAATTTAGTACTAATTTTCCACAGCGGTGTGGGACAGATAGCCTGCACGTAATAAATTGGGGGATTGCTATAGTTCCAAAGTGCCTTCAAAAGGCATAGTGTAGGCGGCATGTAAATTAAGGCACAATGAATTTGCAACACCATTATACTTAGCCTTCAATTTTAGCCTTCAATTTTTGGATAAACTTCTGTTGGTACATCGCTTCTCGTCATTTTGGCTAAGATCAAGTACAGTATAGTGGAACCTCATATAATGAACACCCCTATAGCAGAAAAAAATCGCATAACAATAGGTTGGCTTTTTTTTAAAATGGCACCCCACATAACGATTTTTCCTATGGGAAAAATCATACAACAAATATTCAATGGGAAAAACCGCTTAGTAAAAGAATTTGCTGTAAGATTTTTTCCTATGGAAAAAATCATACAATGAAAAAATTGCATAGCAAACAGCCCCGTAGAAAGAATTAAAATTGTTATATGGGGTTTTACTGTACAGGTATCTGTTGGTACAGTTCCACTATCATAAACCAAGCTTGGGGAGGGGGGCAGAAATAATTTAAAGTGATTTAAAGCTTCTTTACCCACTTTTAGGTTCTAAGGCTCCCTGAGGCATCTTTAGGAGCCTTGGAATGGGGGAGTCTTTAATAGTCAGTGACCACCATGAAAGCAGGACCTCAGTCAGAGATCTAGAATTGTTTTTTCCCCTCCCCTGCCTCCTTTCCATTCCCATCCTGAGGTTCCCAAAACCTTCCCCAAGGCAAAAAGGAACCTCAGAAACTGAAATGGGGCCAGAGGAAGCAGATGTCTTTCAAGGATCTGAACTACTGTGACATTTCTCCTACTTCTTCCTCAATGTAATTTTGCTATTCAGATCATCATACCCCAAACACTCAAGTTGCAGTACAGATGCAGAAAGCTACGTATCTTGTACCAATCAATAAGGAAAAGATAGATGTGATGAATTACTTGGTAAAGTCATAGTTAACATAACTTATAGGCTAAGAACACCATGTTGCTTAGCACGCTAAGTCACACTAAATTAGCCCCTCTGAATCAGCAGTGATTTGGTTAGTCTACCTCATACTACCATAAATCAAGCAGGTCTAATTTAATTACGACTACATTAAAACTGCAAAAAGTAGGCCCATTTAAATCAATGGAACTCATGTAGGAGTTGCTTCAACAAATCTACACAGATTCAACGAGCCTACTTTAATGCAACATACTATGCTAAGTACTGTAACAGGACTTCATCCAGTGCTGCTAAATTTCAAATGAGCAACAATTTAGAGGACTTGGAGACTAATAATTGTTCATAATTTCTATTAAAACGTTTGAAGATTGATTTTGATAGTAGGACTGATATGTCCTATGTCACAAAGTTCATAGGTAGAGGAGGAGAGAGGAACAATGTTTGCATATACAGAATATTTATAATCACATACAGTGGAACTTCATACAACAATCGCCCCATATAGCAACGAAATCACATAGCAGTTAGGTTTAGGGGGGAAATGGCATCCCGCATTACAATTTTCCGTATGGAAAAAAATCATACAACAATTTTTCAATGGGAAAAACCACTTAGCAAAAAATATCGTACAATGCATCCCATATGGAAAATCATTATACGATGCATGTATCGTATAGCAATTGTTTTGTACAACAACGAGCCCCAGATTAAAATTGTTGTATGCAGTACCACTGTACTGTACATTCAAAACAGCCAGCTAACAAAGTCTGAGCTCAGTGTCTGTTTTTAAGCCAACTTGCAAGGTATTAGGAAGGTTTTAAACCAGTAAGATAGTTGATAGTAACGCTCCCTGGACCCTGGGGCATCTTTAGAACCCTCAGGATGGGGGAGATAGTAAGGTTGTCTTAATGATAGACAGAATCTACCCACAGAACAATAATAAAGCAAAGCATTTATGTAAGAAAATTGCTGAACTTCAATACAACATGGGAAACAGTAGTAGAGGAAATCTAAACCAAAACAAAAATAAATGGTAGAAATTCAAATCACATTACAGAGTATAAGGAGACAGAATGATTAATTGTGGATGAAAGCTGTTTGAGCAAAGCTCTCAGTTAACCTAGAATTTTGTTTGACAGGTTTAATGTTTATCCTTCACTTACGAAAGCTATTTTCCCCACAGTTCCTAAAACTGAAGCCAGATTGTGTCAGGGAAATTATAGATAAAATGACGAATGTCTGATGAAGTGGACTTGATCCACGAAAGCTAACATCAAAATACAGCAGTGAGTCTTTAAGTTGCCACAGTGTTTTTTGGTCTTTTTGTTTTGTCTACTCTGATATGCTTGCACAGACTAACACAGCTACCATTTCAATGTTTTTATATAAAATAAGTATCACTGGAAGAACTCTTATTACCCATGTATGGGAGGTGCAAAGAAAATGAGAGGCTTCATGAACATCTAAAGAATGGTGAACCTACTGCCTCCAAATTTCATGGCCACCTTGCCCCATATGTGTTTCCCCATAGAGATGTGAGAATGTGAGTTGGTTCTCAAAATGAATGATGGGGCTTCAAGTGTTATTTGGAAACATCTGTCGGAGAGAGTACAAAAGTATGAATATACATGAGAGGGGGAGATTTTGAAGCAAGACAATCTGTTCAGCATTAAAGAAGTAATTATTTGATTGGGACTGTCTATGTGAAAATGGCATTTTAGGGATGGTTTGGTGTGGTCAGGAACAATTCTCAATCCCCATCTGGCTTCAACTATTAAATTCATTGTTTAAAATTTAAATTTGCTAACATAAGATTTTTTTTTTAAAAAAAATACAAATTAGCTTTCACAACATGACTCAGTGCACCATGTTCTATCAACAATTTTTTTAAAAAAAATTTTTTTCACCACAATGCTTTGAAACTTGAGTTGCAACATCACAGTGCTTTTCACATATTTACAGTACAAGTCAGTCTCATATGGAAAAAGCCAAGATTTATGAAAACAAGTCCATTGCTTAAGCTCGTCCATCTATTTCCTTTAAAAAACTTTTTCTTAACTGCATTGGAGCTGCCAAATTCTTTGGAAGGTTTCATTTTACATAACTGGATTCTGCAAATGCTATAGTCCCTGGTGGACAAAGCTTCTGAGTCTTAAAAATAAAAATACAGCTGCTAGGTTCATATTTTAAACTAAAGATTAACAGCAGAACATATTTTTAAGATAAACTGTGTGATGACAGCAAGAAGAATGCAAAACCCTATATTAAACCTACTCATTTTGGAGTTGCTCAGTCCCCCATCGTTACATGAGGTTACTCTACAGATATCTCAGATACAAAACAAGAAGCTGGCCAAAAAAATCAATGTTTATCTCTTACAGATGCGGAGGCATTTAAGCAGACACTAAAAGTTTGAATGTATGAAGTCAGTGCAAGAACTCCAGAGTTTGTTTTTATCACTGAATTTCAGACCTGTGTGCATATTAAACAAAGATGTATGTGTTGACTTGGGCTTCTGGGAATTTAAGCCCCAAAACACCTGGGTGCCCAATGTTGTGAAATCCTGAATTACACTATATAATGCCCCATAGTGCTTAAAGCACTCTCTGGGCAGTTCACAAGGTAATTAGCATTTTTATCTCCAATACACTGGGTACTCATTTTAAGGTAAAGGTTTCCCTTGCTCGAAAGCCAGTCATATCCAACTCTAGGGTTCAGTGCTCATCTGTGTTTCAAAGCCAAAGAGCCAGCGCTGTCTGTGCTTGCAGACGTTTCCTTGGTCATGTGGCAGGCATGACTAGACAGCGCACAGAACACTGTTTACCTTCCCACCGAAGTGGTCTCTATGTATCTACTTGCAATTTCTTGCTTTTGAACTGCTAGGTTGGCAGGAGCTGGGACAAAGACAGGAGCTCATTCCATCCTGCAGTACTCGGGAATCAAACTGCTAACCTTCCTCCTCCCAGTCAGCATCTTAGCCACTTGAGCCACTCATTTCAAGTGAAACTGGAGCCCATCAGGACTGAACTCAACATCAGCAGTTTGGGCTGCAGTACTACAGTTTAACTACTGCATCACAAGGGCTCTAAAATTTGTTATTTTCTCTCTTATTGGTCTCAAGGCTTCTGCAGGATCACTTTCATACTGAGGAAGTAGATGGGGAAATGTTTTATTTTGGAAAAAATAAAATTAAAGACTTACAGAGTCTTGCACAGTACCTTACAAATCCATATAATGAACTGCAGTTTATACAAACAGACCTACACACAGAGGGATGGAAGTGGAACACTATTGTATTATATTATTGCACAAACATGGTGTGAAGATGTAAAAATTTATTTCTGATATATTTATCCAAATAAAAAGTGGTAGAAAATGAGGTAGCCTAACTTTTTATGCAGATTTGTACAGGAAAGGATGAATGTGATTTCATCTTCTACTTCCTTTTAAAAATATTCAGGTGAGAGAATCTCTATAAAAATGTATTACAAATGGCTCTCTACCAGAAAAAAAAAATTCTATTGCTGTTGTGTAACTGCAGTGTTAAAAACATTGATATGCACATCTGTCCATACTCAAAGCAATGCATATACAAAGCTGCAGCACCAAAATTCAAAGCCACAGAACCACACAGCTGGATTTACCAGTTTAACTTCTTTCTCTAGAAAACAATACCCATACATGGCTGCAAGCTTTCAATCCAAGCAAGAGCAACCACCAACACTCATTATTCTGATTGAATAGTACTGTAATCTACAAGTCCTATTTCTAAGTGTAAGAAAGTTCTGTCTTGTATCAACTAAACATAACGAATAACTCTTAATGTTTTATAGAAATGCATTGTCTTTACATCTGAATAATCTATAACATGGCAGTATGACATAAGAAACTGCCACAAGGGCCAATATTTCTATATTCAGAATTTACAATGTCTAATTTATAAAAAATTATATATTACTAACATTGACTGATATTCTCTTGGGCAGTTATGCAAAGACATACATTTTGGAAACGCCTGCCATTAGTTAAGAAATCTCCATAGACATTAACTGTCATGCTGAGTCATGCAACTCAGTGTGCAACTGATATGGTCTATGGAGATTTTAAACTCACAACAATTTGCCTCTAAAAGACATTACGTAAATGCAATTCAGGATTTCAACTACTATGTTAAAATTTCATATGGGCAAAACTACCTGGGTAAATAATCATATACATTTCTGAGAGTGTTCAGGTTGAAGACCTTACACAATTACTGGATCAAGTGAAAGATACCCCCCCACCCACCCACCAAAAGAGACACAGCAATCATAAATTGCTCACTGTAGCTTTTAGGTACAACATTTAGAATGCATGTGTCTGCAAGTTATAAACTTTTACTCTGTCATAAAAACAGGTTCAAATTATTATAATCCAATGCATTTTACCTTTCTTTGATTTTGCACCAATCTTCAACTTAGATGGCCAAGCAATCTGGGTGTTCGTTTCTTCCATAATCTATTAAAAGGACAAAAATGTTCTATTTAATTCCATTATTTTCTGTGGTTCAATGCTAGCAGATGCAAGATTCATATCTGGTAGTTCTGAATTACCAGTTAACAATAGATGCCAAAAACTATTGCGTATTTGAATATTTAATCCATGCAAATCCAATGGCAGTTTTTATACAGAAAAGCCAACTCCCCCTTTCATTCTTCAATTAAAGGGTTTCAAAATCTGAAACATGGAATTCATTTAGATTCAAAGAGAAGCTACATTAACCGATATATCCTTCCACATTAAACTACCTTATCGTAATTTGCCTGGTATTTGCATATGTCTCCTCCTCCCATGTTCTCTCAAATATCTTTAAGAAGGAAGGTACACCTATACTTTACTGTGATTTTCCTCAATGGAACTCAGAACATCCAACAGGTAGTCTCCACACTGTTTTCATATACAGGACCTGATTTGTTTACACAGCAGAAATTTACTGAATGCCATCAAATTATTAACAAGTGCTGCTATAAAGACAGTTTCATATAATAATGAAGATATATGTTTAAACATGTATCTTGTGATCATTATAACTTAATACTATACATATCTTACACACATCTTGTTTAAAGGGACTTTATTTCTCTATTTTTAAAAAAATCCTTGTAACCATTCACACATTACAATAAAATGATTTCTTAGTCCATTTATAACCTGAAAAAAGTTGGCTTGCCAACTTAGAGTTTACTTACAGCAACGTTTAAGACATTAATATCTTAATTTGTCGTAGGCTGTCATAAAACATTGAGTAGTGCTGGTCAGAAAACTAAATACACTGATAATCTCTTGAAATCAAACTGGGGTAAGGAGATAATGTGAAGTTTAAACCACAGCATTGAATGGGCTGAAGATCAGAAACAGAGTTCACCAGGAAGCTAGAGTGTAGTATTGAGACACCATGGGAATTTCAGACCCAATGCATCATTTTAAATTAATTCCATAGTAACAGCTCAACAGAGAAATTCAACACTCTCCCTATAAACCCAAGCACATTTCCCAAAAACCATAGTCTGCATACATCTCTGCTCCTAAGTTTAGGGTTCAGATATTTTGACCAAGATAGGTTCATATTCCATTTATATCTCACCTTACAATTAAATGGCTCTGTATGATTGTGCATATGATAATCATGGAAAACCTATAAGATGTATGTATTCATTCCGGAATGAATGTGTATAGATATAAATAGGACCGGTTAAAACATAAAAGGGTCATTTGGGAGCACTAGTCTCCACTCAGCAGCTGTACCAAAGAGCTCACCTGGAAATTGCAATCTCTTCTTCTCCTCCCATGTAAAGTATGGTCATGCAATGCCCAATAAAAGCTACAGTGAAATCTTAAATAAAATAAAATAAAGCAAAAGTCTCCTTAGTGTAGAGGCTTATTTAGCAGGGATGTGCCATGGAGAGGTTTGTTTGTTTAGACTCCACCTCCCAGAATTCTGCAAGAATTCTCTAAGCAGAAGGGGGGCTTTTCCAGCCCCATAAACAGCTGCATTTTGCCCACGTAGAGAAGGTTCTAGTTCTGAGGCTGCATGGCTTAGATCTTACCATGCTTCCTGTTGGTAATGTACAAAAATGAAATGTACAAAAAGGAAGCTGCCACAATGCTTCCTGGGAGTGGTAGTCTTGCTGCCTTTTAGGTTCTATAGTGGGTGTCTCCCAAAGAACTACATCTTTTAGGAAGCATTGTAGCACCTTCCTTGGTGACATTTGTCACTTTGTATGCAAGGCATCCTACCCTGGAAATAATGGCTTTAAGGAATTCTGTTCATACAAGGCAACAGAATTTGCACTGGGACTCCTTGAATCATTTACGTTGGATGCAAAGAGGAACAGCCATGGAAAAATGAATTACAACTGGAAAACTAATTTCAATTGACTGAAATTCTACCATGACATGTCACTATTCATGTTGTTGTTGTTGTTGTTTAGTCGCACAGTCGGCTCCGACCCTTTGCGACCCCATGGACCATTTTCCTCCAGGCGCCTCTGTCCTCCACCATCCCCCTCAGCCCTCCCAGCTCTGTGCCCATTGTGTCTACAATGCCATCTAATCCTTGGCCTTCCCCTTTTTCTTTTGCCCTCCACCTTTCCCAACATCAATGCCTTCTCAAGTGAATCCTCCCTTCTCATTTGATGTCCAAAGTACTTTAGCTTCATCTTTACTATTTGACCTTCCAATGAGCAGTCAGGGTTAATTTCTTCTAAGATTGACCTATTTGTTCTCCTCGCTGTCTAGGGGACTCTCAAAACCCTCCTCCAACACCACATTTCAAAGGCATCTATTCTTCTGCGTTCAGACTTCCTAATTGTCCAGCTCTCACATCCATACATTACTACTGGGAAAACCATTGCTTTGACTATTCTAATTTTTGTTTGCAATGTGATGTCTCTGCTTTTCACTATGTTCCCCAGGTTTCTCATTGCTTGTCTCCCAAGAATCAGTCGCCTTTTTATTTCATGGCTACAATCCCCATCTGCAGTGATCTTTGATCCTAAGAAAGTAAAATCTGTCACTGCTTCTACTTCTTCCCCGTCTATTTTCCAGGAACTGATTGGGCCTGTTGCCATTATCTTGGTTTTCTTGATGTTGAGTCTCAAGCCAGCTTTTGCACTTTCCTCCTTCAGCCCAATCAAGAGATTTTTTAGGTCTTCCTCACTTTCTGCCATTAGGGTGGTATCGTCTGCATATCTCAGATTATTGATGTTTCTCCCAGCGATTTTAATCCCATATTGTGATTCCTCCATCCCTGCACTGCGCATTATGTGCTCTGTGTATAGGTTGAATAAGCATGGTGACAAAATGCAGCCTTGTCTTACTCCTTTTCCAATTCCAAACCATTCTGTCATTCCGTGTTCTGTCCTAACTGTTGCTTCTTGGTTCATGTACAGATTTCGCAGGAGGCATATGAGGTGCTCTGGGATTCCCATCTCTTTAATTACTTGCCACATCTTGTTGTGGTCCACACAGTCAAATGCCTTGGTGTAGTCAATAAAACAAAAGTAAACTTGTTTCTGGTGTTCCTTTGTTTTCTCCATGATCCAGCGTATGTTGGCAATGTGGTCTCTAGTCCCCCTGCCTCTTCTGAAACCCGCCTGCACCTCTGGTAATTCTCTCTCCACATGTTGCTGAAGTCTATCCTGTATTATCTTGAGCATCACCTTGCTGGCGTGTGGGATGAGCGCGATTGTTCGATAATTTGAACATTCTTTGGCATTGCCCTTTTTTGGGATTGGGACGTATACTGATCTTTTCCAATCCTGTGGCCACTGTTTTGTTTTCCAAATCTGCTGGCATATTGAATGCAGTAATTTGACGCCATCATCTTTTAGCGCTTTGAAAAATTCAACTGGGATACCATCATCTCCACTAGCTTTGTTGTTTGCAGTGCTCTTTAGGGCCTTTATGACTTCGCTCTCCAGGATGTCTGGCTCAAGTTCAATTTCTTTGTCATTGTGATTAACAGGAGTGTTGAGGTTCTTTTTTTAGAGTTCCTCTGTGTATTCTTTCCATCTTTTCTTAATCTCTTCTGCATCAGCTAGCTCCTTTCCGTCTTTGTCCCTTATCATGGTCATTTTTGCTTTAAATGTTCCCTTGATTTCACCGATTTTTTTGAAAAGATCTCTGATTCTGCCTCTTTTGTTGTTTTCCTCCATTTCTCTGCACTGTTCTTTTAGGTAGTTTTCCTTATCTCTCCTTGCTTTTCTTTGAAATTCTGTGTTCAAATGATTGTATTTTTTCCTTTCTCCTTTGCCTTTGGCATTCCTTCTTTCCTCTGCTATTTTAAGAGCCTCATCAGACAACCACTTTGCTTTCTTACTCTTCTTTTCTTTTGGTATGGTTTTCTTTGCTGCTTCCTGCATGATGTCCCTCATCTCCGTCCATAATTCTTCTGGTACTCTGTCTACCGGGTCTAAGCCATTAAATCTGTTCATCACCTCCACCGCGTATTCTTTAGGGATGCTGTCTAGGTGATATCTTTCTGGTCTCCATGTTTTCCCTATTTTCTTTAGTCTAAGCCTGAATTTTGCGATCAGTAGGTTGTGATCTGAGCCACAGTCTGCTCCAGGTCTTGTTTTTGCTGACTGTATGGAGGTTCTCCATCTTTGGCTGCAGAGTATGTAGTCAATCTGGTTTCGGTGTTGGACATCTGGTGATGTCCATGTGTAAAGTCGCCTCTTGTGTTGCTGGAAGAGAGTGCTGGAAGAGAGTGCACTATTCATGAGAATTCTCAAACCCAGGTATGAAATACGAATTCCAATGGTATATAGCTAGGATGCTAGATCTATCAGGTCTTTGTTTGAGTCCGTAAACTAGAGATGGAAGTGCACATATATCTTTCAACCTGTTAGATGGCATCAAATAAAAGTCAATAACCTCATACTTAGTAGACTAATATCTAGTTTAAGTGTGTTTTTCATGTCAGTGGGCATGTTCATTATTAAGTCAAGTATGACCTCCTTACATACATGAGTTGCACTGTTGTCACAACTCTGCTTCCACATCAGTTGATAGCTTTATAAAAACATTTGCTCATAGCTGTGGAAATGCCAGCACACAACAGTGTTTTCATGTTGTCTCATGTACAATAGATGTGGTGTATAATTTTAGCTCCAGATCAGAGTTATGCACATATATGCACGAAAGCAGACATAATTTTTATTTATTTATTGGACACATACCACACCCATCTGGGATGGACTGCCACTAAAAATAAGAGAATTTTGCTTAACACACACTTGATTTTAAGTAGACATAGGATTGAATCAAAATTTACTGGTTACTGAACATTTAATGAAGTGCAAACTATGAAATATGATCAGAGCTCATAACAATTTAGTTTCTAAAATTTCACTTTCAGAAATGTGACAGCAAATATGTTTCCAAAGTAATACAATGACATTTAACATTGTTAGTATTTTTAGTGTACCAAGTACAGTATTTCAATTTCTTAATTTAAACAACATAGCGAGTCATTTATTGAACTTTGAGTGTTCCTTTTTTTAACTCTGTGTGAAATAAATTAAACAAAAAGAAGTAATGGCCAGAATGCTCTTATTTAAGGGCACCAGCCCTATTCAGATGACATAAAATGCAGTGGTTAATTTCAGCTTGCTAGGAAATCAATTGAATGACTGGGAAATGGCAAGAATACAATCCCACTGATTGTATCAGTGATGGGCATCAAAAAAATTTACTACCACACTGTGCGTGTGGCCAAATCAGTGGGTGTGGCCAAATCGGTGGGCATGTGACTTGCTGGGGGTGGCCATGTGACTAGGTGGCCAATCTAGTCATGCCTGGCTTTTGAGCAAGGGCAACCTTTACCTATTGTTAGATCCAAAACTGCCAGTCATATCTGACTCTAGGGTTCAGTGCTCATCTCTGTTTATAGCCAAAGAGCCAGCACTGTCTGTTTATAGATGTCTCTGTGGACATGTGGCAGGCATGACTAGATACCAGAATGCTGTTACCTTTCCCACTGAGGTGGTCCCTATTTATCTACTTGTAATTTCTTGCTTTTAACTGCTAGGTTGCCAGGAGCTGGGACAGACACGGAAGCTCAAACCGTCATGTTGGCATTCCAGCTAACAAGGCAAGCTTCTTAACCACTGAGCTGCAGTGGCTCAAGTGGCTAAGGCATTGACTGGAAGGTAGCAGGTCAGCAGTTCGATACCTGAATACTGCATGATGGAGTGAGCTTCTGCCTCTGTCCCAGCTTCTGCCAATCTAGCAGTCCAAAAGCAAGAAATTGCAAGCAGATAAATAGGGACCACTTCAGTGGGAAGGTAAACAGTGCTCCGTGTGCTCCGGTGTCTAGTCATGCCTGCCACGTGACCATGGAAATGTCTGCAGAAGCAAACAGTGCTGGCTCTTCAGCTTTGAAACAGAGATGAACAATGAACCCTAGAAAGGGGATAAGACTGGCTTTCGGGCAAGGTAATGGTATTCCTTGCTTGAAAGCCAGTCATATCTGACTCCAGGGTTCAGTGGTCAACTCCTTTTTACCATGGAGCTCCCTGGGCCAGCTGCAGTCTACCTCAAAGCAGCAGTTCGTCCTTAAGGTGCTACAACGTTTTTGTCTTTTTGTTTTGTTTACTCTCTGATCTGCTTGCAGAGAATAAAACGGCTACCAATTCAGAAGTTTCATTCTGTGCAAGCAGATCAGGAAGTAAACAAAACAAAAAGACAAAAATGTTGTGGCACCTTAAAGACTAACTGCTGCTCAGGGAGCTCCAAGGCCCTAGTTCCCTCCTCCCCTCTCCCTGGGAAATCCCATTAGCCTGGCCCAATACACACACGGCCATGGCAGAGAAGGGTGGGCAGCGCAGGTGCCCAGCTGGTGCTCTTTCTCCTCTAACTGGCCCTCAGGATGGCAGTGTCGGTGGCATCAGCTCCTCTTCCTCCTTCTCCTCCTTGCCCCGGGGGCGGGGGCATCATCATCATCTCCTCTTCTTCATCCTCCTCCAGCTGCTGCTGCTGCCATCTTATGAGGCTGCAAGTGCCACTTGGACGGTGGTGGAGGCGGCGGCATGTGTAGCTGGGGAAAGGGAAGCTCACTCCGCACCACCCAGACCAGCTCACGTGCCACCGCTCATTCTAGCAGCAGCAGCAGCACAACTCTCATGAAGCCCGGACATCCTGCAGTAAGAGACCTTCCTGCAGGATGTCTGGGCATCACGAGAGTTGCACGGCTCGTGCCGTCCCACCTGGACATCCTGACGCCGGGAGAAGGGAAGAGCTCATGCTGTGCCGCCTGGACCAGTGTACATGCTGCTGCCTTTTCAAGCAGCAGCAGCAGCAGCACAACTCTCATAATGCTTGGACATCCTGTAGGAAGGGAAATTCCTGCAGGATGTCCAGCCATTGCAAGAGCTGTGCTGCTGCTAGAAAAAGTGTCGGTGGCATGTTTGCTGGTCCAGGTGGCGCGGTGCAAGCTCTTCTCTTCCCCTGGTGGCAGGATGTTCAGGCGGTGTGGCATGAGCAGCGCAACTCTCACAATGTCCGAACATCCTGCAGGAAGTTCTCTTCCTGCAGGATGTCTGGCCATTGCAAGAGTTGTGCTGCTGCTGCTGCTAAAAGGAGCGGGCGTGCGCTAGCTGGTCTGGGCGGCATGGCATGAGCTCCCCCTCCCCTTCCCCCAGCCGCACACACCGCGGCCTCAACCACTGCCCAAGTGGCACCAGCAGCTTCTTGAGGCACCAGCAGCCGCTGGAGGAGGAGGAGGAGGAGGAGGAGGAAGAGTTGCTGTCACCGCCGCTTTGCCTGCCACCACTGAAGTGGGCATGGACGGCCAAGTGAACATGGCCTAGGGGGATTTTTGCTACTGGTACACCCGTACCGGGGTATACCAGGAGAAGCACACCACTAACTAAAATGTTACTTTTATATTAATTTATTTAAAAGATAATGAATGGTAGCATCTAGCACCTCACTTTTAAAGAAAAAAATATTATCTACTTTAATTGAGGTAAACTAGATGACTGCGGTATACAGAAAGAGGCTCCTCAAAGATTGTGGTGTTTTTGAACCATAATTGGGTGTACCCCAGGCAATGGCAACCTTGTTGTGTTGGCTAATCTTTTTCACACTAGGTCAGGCAAAAGGAACTAAGAAATGAATTCACCCAAAGGTGACTTCATTGTGGCAGTTTAAAATCTGACCTAGACACGAAAGAACTAGATGATCTAATGTTAAGCATACACAAAGCTTTTACAGGATTCAGTTAACAAAGACAGTCTATTAAGGAATAAGTGCCAACAAACTTTTCACAACTTAAAATTTGGAAGCTGTGAAATTAAAGGCTTTACCTGCATTATGTTATACAGTACTTGATAACAAACTGAAAGCTAGATACGGTTAGTATACCTACAATTAGGACCTGGCATACCAAAAGCTAACAGGATTCACAGCAGAGCTATCAAAGATTCATACAACCTTGCCCAAGTTCCTGTTGCTGTACCCTATGCCAGTGCTGACCAAGAACTCTTCCAGCTGTCAACCACTCCAGCACAGTGTTGCAACTCCTATGAGCTACCTCTTGCTTAAGATTGACCAACACTGAGTAGAAGTCATGTTACACATTCCACAATGTCAAGTCAAGTTGGTTAATCCCCATCAGTGCTCATACCTTATAGAAAAAACCTGAACAGGAAAGGAGGTTTCAATGTTTATAATACAGTACTAGTAAAGGTAAAGGTTTCCCTTGCTCGAAATCCGGTTGTATCCGACTCTAGGGTTCAGTGCTCATCTATGTTTATAGCCAAAGAGCCAGTGCTATCTGCGTCTGCAGACATTTCCATGGACATGTGGCAGGCATGCTTCAACGTGGGACACTGTTTACCTTCCCACCTACTTATCTACTTGCAATTTCTTGCTTTCTAACTGCTAGGTTGCAGAAGCTGGGACAGAAACGGGAGCTCACTCTGTCGTGGAGTACTCGGGAATCGAACTCTAACCTTCCAGTCTTCGAGTTCAGTATCTTAACCACTTG
This sequence comes from Bradypodion pumilum, assembly GCA_035047305.1. Lineage (NCBI taxonomy): Eukaryota > Metazoa > Chordata > Lepidosauria > Squamata > Chamaeleonidae > Bradypodion > Bradypodion pumilum. Next base: position 242,588,759 of record JAWDJD010000003.1, on the reverse strand, counting down.
AGCCATTGCAGTCCCCATTTATAATATTACAGAGATGATAAGCATGCACCCAGAAAACTTAAGAAGCTTTAGTGCAATATCAGAACTGGACACAAGAGTGAACAAAGGCATATTTTCTTTCATTTTCTTGCCTGTTGACAATAATGCAACATATTAATAACACCTTATCCAAAAAATGTGTTTTTGAACAACAACAATGAGAAACACAATTAGTTCTCTTTAAAATATAACATTCCATGCTCTGGATAAAGTTCACAATTTGTATTCCAGACAACATAGGCAGGCCCCATCTGGCTCCCCCTCCACCTGTCTTCACCTTGACAACAAATTCTACTTGCCCCGACATCCTACCCATAATGCCAGCAGAAATAGAAAAAAAATATTTGTAACAGAAATGCTGGTGTGGTGTGTGGTGAGAATTTGACTAGATGGATAAATTTCTCCATTTCCTCTCCCAGAGAGCCTCATAAAAATCGCTTTTCCGTTTTGGGGTAAGGGATGGAAAATAAGCTGTACATGTTCTCACAGCAAAGAAAGACGATATCTGGTGTACATGAATACACACACTTGTGTTAATGTGTGTGAAAAATGCAATCAATGATGCATCATCATGTGTGGCCCACGGGGCTGAAAATATCAGTCCTTCCTGTTTATCTGCTTCAAAGTACTATCCCATATACTGTACTGTAATAGTATGCTTCCACAACTGAAGAAAGTAGAGAAACCTACAGAGAAAGGTTTGAATAACCTCATAAACAAAATCTAACTGTTCAGCTGCATTGAAATTCTCATGGACAAGAAAGCACCTAATACATAGTTTCATCAGACAGACCTTGGCATAGGACATTATATGGACAAAATTAACATTTAGCTTAACTCTGAAGGGGATCATTAGTGGCTCTCATGAAACAGTAGGTTTGTTCTGCATTCACCCAAACAGATTTTTATCCCATAGAGCCATTTTAGCATGTTAACTTAAGCAGCTTACTTTTTATAAACTTGAGCAAAACCAAAAGGATTGTTGCCACACCAAGTGTCCAGATTCACCTGCAAGTGGTAATACCCCTACCTTGAAGTGAGGCAAAATGGCTAAAAGAAATAAGGAAACCAGCCTTTATTGTGGTTCAAATTAAAAAGGTCTTGGTACCATCCCATTGGGGTCAAAAGCCCAGAAACACTATGATTGGTGGAACAGACAACAATCGCCTCTCGAAACCAAGAGTAAGGATGTAAAGGACTGATACATCAGTCAGGTTCTCTACTAGCAAATGTCAATCATCTCTGTAATATTCCTATAAAGACATTGGCAAGGAGGAATGCTATGAAGAGACCCCCGACAAATCCTCACAATGAAATAAAGGTGTTTTATTTTGCAATGACCCTACATGTCTTCAGTGATGCATATTAGCTTTTCAGTTATCTTGTTTTTCCATTTTATAACATCTTGCTATGCAGTAAACCCATTTCCCTTTAGTGTGGAGCAACCCAAAGGACAGAAACCAGGTTATTTCAATCTTAGTAATAGTGCTATAAACAAAACAGAGTTGGTTTAGGTCTACTAACATATTTTTTTAAAAAAAACTAGATAAAGCACTATAGTATGAAATAAGGAATGTCTTCTTCAGCATCACTTAAGTAATAGAAACACAATTGTGTTTGCCCACTGTTTGCTTTTAAAAACAATTTCAATTATGTTGAACATGCCATCCCAACAAGGAACTATCATGAACTGCCTTTCAATTCTGCTCAGACTCCGATTTGTTTTGTAGGGAGATTCTATTAAGTCAAAGCTTCAAATCATTAGAGGTACACAGAATTCTTCTTCTTCTTGTGCCGTATCAGTTTCCAAATATTGGCGATCATCATGGAGATCAGCCATGAAGATTGTCCTGAGAATATAATGCAGTGGCCTTTCATTTGCCTTCTGAATCACAGCATGACACCCATACCACTGATCCAGTTCTGCAAATGACTTTTTGACCCTGAGCCCTTTTGGCATACAAAGTTCTCATCAGCCCCAGACAAGTACTGATGAAGCTGCTGCCCTCCATCAAGATGGATTCAAGTGGGATTTAATCTACTCAGGGACCATCACCCTTTCCTGTTGACTTCACCACCCAAACCAGCTAGTCCTTAGGGTTGTCAGGTTATTTAACAGCTGCATGATGATTGGCATTGAGGCGCTGGCAGTATGATCTACTCCAGGAGTTGGCAACCTATGGCCTGTGAGCCGAATCTGGCCTGCAGCAAATAATTTGGCCCCAGCCCTTGCTCCAACCACCGCTGCCACCCCCACCAGATGTGGCCGTGGATGCGTTTATGGCAGCATTTACGGTGGGGGCCACCAGTTCGGTCCCCTCAACTGTCTGAAGTAGCGTGATCCGGCCTCCGACTTAAAAAACAAGGCAACCACTGGTCTACTCTATTACCATAGCACAGTAATCAGGCTAGACTAGCAACAGGGCCTAGGGCTTGGTGTAATCTAATATTTTACTCTTGTTCTCAAATTCTTTGAACTTCCTTCAATGAGTGAATACACTGAGTCTTCCCATTTAAGTCTAACACTCTGCACCAGTTGGAGATGAGGGCAGCTGCACACATCGAATAGGACCCTGGGTAGAAGAAGGCTATTATATATCCACTGCACCTCACTGTATATCCTGGATGTTAAGATATAAATTATTCAATCCAATATAAGTTATTTGAAGAGCACATTTTGCTTACCAGACTAGGTTTGTATCCAACCTGACTGTATAATCCAAATAATAATAATAACAGTATACAGTAATTGAAATAATTGTGTGCCATCAAGTCAATTCTGACTTATGGCTACCACTATTAATGTGAAACAAGTTGGGACCAGAATACATACTGATCAACTCTGAGAATCTGGACCTGGAATAGAAAGAATAGAATAGAAAGACTCTTAGAGTTAATACAAAGTTGACTGTCCTATTCTATATGCAATGGCCGAAAACCAGTTGTATGTCATTCGTATCAGGGCAAGCCAATCTAGTGATCTTATACTAGGCATATCTATCTATCTATCTATCTATCTATCTATCTATCTATCTATCTATCTATCTAAGACTAATCTTTGTTTGCAATTGCACATACAGTTTCAAGCCTAGAAGAGAAAATTTTGGGGACGCCAACTCCCAGAACAGCCAGGTAGCATGGCCTCAGACACAACCACACACAACTCATTAAATCTGAATCAAAGGTCTGAGAGCATCTCATTTATACCACAATCATTATCTGCTACAAGTTCAATATTGCTTACCTTCTGGAAAAAATCTTCTCCACTTCTGCCTTTTCCTTCAGCAGCAGCTGTAAATAAAACGGCACATGATTAGTCAAAGGTCTGTAATAATTTTCTTACTATACAAGTTTTTTTTACTTATGAACTCATTTACCTCGATCCTGAACTACATCTGTCACAGAAGGTATAGAAAGCATCATTAAATGTAAGTTATTTTCATTGTTATACTGATTTGTGTGTATCAGAATTTTTCTTGGTGGCTACTTTTGCAAATACATTAATAACTCAATGATTGATTGTGTTGCCCCAGAACAGAAGAGACACTGTTGAGTAATTAATCATACATGTATTACAGTTCGCCTCCTTTGTGTATAAATTATACAGTATCAATTGATTGCTTAATAAAAACATACCCAAAAACCATTGCATTCTGAGTGGAAGAATGTTATGACAGTCTCATTCCAGTGCCACGTATACCTCAGTGTCCAGCTAGTTCAATTCATTTTTAAATGTGGACATGCCTGTGTAAACCTGGTGCAAAGGAATGCCTGGCTTCTCTACCATACATGGCCAGAAGTAGCCAAGTCTATTCTGCTTCTTGAAATGAAAAACAAGATGACTAGCGATTGGGGGTTCTTTCAAACTGGAGATGAACTAGTGTTTTCTACTGCACCTGTGGCATCAAACATTTGTTGTTATTTATTTCTATTGTTTTCATTTTTCAGAGGGGGGAACCACAGGTTGTGTGGCATCCATAGAACTGTTTTCCAACTGATGAGAGTTCAGAAGACAGGTGTTGGAGGGTCCATCTGCCAGACTACGATTCCATAACACGATGATAGCCGGAACGGTACTGTTGCCCAGTAAACAGGTATGCAACTTAGGGATCACTTTCGATCACCCTCTGAACCTCAAAGTACAAATTCCAGGAGAATGCAAGTTTTTTCCCCATCTGTATTAAATAGGACAGTTGCATCCCTACTTGGACAGACGGTCCCTTACGACACTGTTTATCTCGCTGGTAATCTCTCGTATAGATTACTGCAGTGCTCTCTATGTGGGGCTTCCCCAGACCCTGGTACAGAAGCTTCAACGGGTGCAAAATGCAGCAGCTAGGCTAATTACCAGGGTGAGAAAATTCAACCATATCTCACCAGCACTGGCAGGGCTGCACTGGTTGCCCATCTCTCTCCGTATCAGGTTCAAGGTGTTAGTTTTAACTTTTAAAGCACTAAACAGTTTGGGACCTTCCTATATGGTGGACCGTCTCCCTCTTAGAACATCATCCCATATCATTCGATCTTCCCAGATGGGTCAGCTCTTGGTGCCAATGCTGAAACTGGCAAGGAAGGCTATGACCTGGAGAACAGTCTTTTCGGTGGTGGGGCCAACTCTATGGAACTCCCTTCCAGTGGAGTTGTATCAGTCTAACTTCCTTGTTGGCATTTAGAAAGTAATTTAAATCGCTTCTGTTTACGGAGGCTTTTGAGAAGGAGTTGTCATCTGTGTAGTGTTCGGTTTCTTGTTGGGCCTCCCCCACCATTAATTAGGATTTGTATTTTTATTGTATGATTTTAAGATGTTTTTAATATGTTGTTGTTAGCTGCCCAGAGTGGGGAAGACCCCCCAGATGGGCAGGGTACAAGAGAAATAAATAAATAAGAACAGCTGGGTGGCTGGCTTTTCTGCCTTACTGTATTTTCTGATTGAGATAAAGGTGCTATTTAAAGCTAGATAGACAACCTCCACTTCTGTCATTTTAAAAAATTACTTCAAGAATCACTTTAAATAATATCAACACAATTGTGTATACCTACTGTTTGTTTGCATTTTAAAACCATTTTCAATTATTGTGAACATGCCACCACAACAAGGAACTATTATGAACTGCCTTTGAATTCTGCTCAGATTGTGGCTTGTTATGTAGATAGATTCTGTTCAGTTAAGTCAAAGCTTAAAGCCATTAGAGGTACACTGAATTAGTGCAAAATTTCTTGCCTAGAGCTAGATGTAATCTAAGGTTTTACACCAATTCTCAAAGTCTTTGAACTTCCTTCAATGAGTAAACCAAATGTATCTGTGTATTTGAAAGTATTCAGTTACATACCACTAATACAGTCTACATCCTCTACCCAGTAATGAAGATATGGTTTCTGAAGTGCTCCCTTAGATCATATCAATTTTAACATGAAATTAGAGCTGCATATAATCCAATATGCATTGCAAAAATATGCATTTGTGGTTATTGGAAATTAATTATTATCTCATTGACAAACTAGGATCACCCAGTTTCTCTGAAAAGATAGAGCCAAAGAAATAAAAGACATGTTTTTATGTTCCTGTCTCAGCTTCAGTTCTTAATACTGTTGGGTCCTAGGAAGAGTAAGCAAACCTGAATGGCTCTGGATAAATGTTTGGCCTTTCTAGACACCGATGTTAAAATCTAAGACATTCGAATGCTGGGAGATTTTCCATCCGCTCTCAAATGTTCTCCCTGACATCCAAAGTCTGCCACTCTCACTATGGAGGGAAATAATCAAGAAGCTAGTCTGTATAAGACATTTACAATAAATGACAAACATATGAGAATATTTCTCAGAGGAACTGAAAAATTTCATCTGCACTATATTATTCAATATTGAATAGCAAGTGAACAGAAATTTGTTATTTGCTCCATATTAGAGATGTGCAGATTTGTGTTTTAGACTGCAAGTTGTTTTTGGAGAGTTAGGATGCCCAATAGATCCAAAATTTCCAAATATCTAGGGAGTCCTTTAGGTATTGCTCCAAGTACTCCGATCATTATGGGTGCAACAACAGATTTCTTCCTCCATAGACACTCAACTTCAGTTTGCAAATCATATTTTCTCCAGTTGTTTGTCTTCAATTCGTGCATCTCCTGATATAGCAATGTCAATTAACAAGGCCTTCTTTTTCACAACAGTTATATCAGGTGTGTTGTGAGTCAGATATCTGTCTGTTTGAATTTTAAAGTCCCACAAGATCTTAACGCTCTCATTTTCTAAAACGTTCTCTACTAATATTCACAATGATTTTTACTGCATTTAAACCCAAACTTCTGCCAAAGATTCCAATGAATAATTTATGCAACCCTATCATAACAAGCTATTAGCAATAATTAATTACTGTAATCTGAAAACATTACTAAATTTGTTCCTTTTTTGAAATGGCACAAAAGTTCATCAGAATTTGTTTTTTAAAGTAATTTTAATTGTATTTTTATTCTTTAAATGTTGTTAATCATTGCAATACTTACTATATTTTCAGCAACAGCTCCTATAAGACTGTACTAAGTTACAGACATGAAACTCATTTGAAAATCACTGACCCTGCATACAGTGAGGGTTTTTGATAGCATTGTGTGGTGCCTTTTTACTCATTTGCTTCCCAATATACCAAAGAAGGTCTAATACTGTACTAACAAACACAAAAAGCTAGTTTGCTTCTAGCCAGTTAAGTTAACCATAAATTTATCCCAAAAAGGGATGCTTTAGTTGCAACACTATTTTTTTCTTGTTCATAATTGCTAACCATTTTATTTTGGATTGTTTATTCAAATAGGTAAACTGTTAGCTGTTTGTATCATAACCAGATCAATTAGGAATCATCCATTAGTTGGGACGCCTTCTACAATTTAGACCAGTGTTTCCCAACCTTTGGTTTTTGGACTTCAATTCCCAAAAGCCTAAGTCAGTACATTGGCTGATCAGTGCTTTGGGGAATTGACTTAGGCTTCTGGGAATTGAAGTCCAAAAACCTAAGGTTGGGAAACACTGATCTCTAGACACTTATTTAGGAGGCCATGCAAATCATCCCAGGTTTCTTTGCACAAAGGTTTCTGGATATGTTGTGCTGGCTGTTATAAAGTCTGAATACTTTAGAGAGAAAGATCTGTGTGGCATGAACATGCTCCACAGTGAACAGAATATGCTATGAGATTCTAGAAATTTCTGATCTTTAGTTAATGACACCAAGTCCTTTTTCTTCCATCATTAAAAACACTAAAAGATAAAATTCAACAGACTATGAATTTTTCTGTTATAATATTTATAAAAACCATCAGGCTACACCTAAAGAATGCAGTCTATTCCATATAAACTACAAGTGTGTTGAAAATTATATCTATCTTTGTTCATATATATATACATGTCAAATCATCTGTATTTTCAGCTTTACTCTTGTGGTTTCCACAGTTACCATGCAATATACTGCATTTCATACACTTCTCTTTTTCAGCCAATATGGAGTTGCAAATATTCTATCCAAAACTAACAGCCCTGAAGTTGAAACAGGTGTTAACTATTATGATGCCCATGAACTTCAAGGTTTTGTCTACTTAACCATGAGAAAGTACTATTGCAAAATTTTGAGATCAAATTTAAACAAATGATCCTGAAATTCTACTTAAGTGTTATTTTAATCCCAGTTTGCTGTCACAGGCTCTAACATGTCTCAAAGACTTATGAAGCCAAAGCAATTTTTGTGTAAATGTAGAATTGTGGCAGGCCACTTTCAAGTGTTATTCATCTTTGAACTAATATCTTTTCTTTCTAGAAAAAGCAATCTGCAGAACTATTCATCAGTGCTGGTACAAGCTGCATAATCTAACACTAACATGTCAGCCAGGATTTTGTTAAAATAAACACATGAACAACTTTAATTGTGTAAGTGATGTCTGTTACACAACTGTCCAGGTGTATGACACCCCACCAAATGGTGTCAATGTGCATAGTTTCATTTTAAAGTACAGTACTGTATATTTCTTCTTTTAAGGTAAATGTTAAGTTGTCCCTTGCTTGTCAAGCTCAGCATCTAAACAACTAAGCCACCACAACCCTTGTCCTTTCTTTTAGCCTCTCCTAATTCATCTCCTGTAAAACTGCTTTGGTTTTTTGATATCTGAGAAAATATATTTCCAGATGGAATCTACATAAAAATGAACAGTACAACAACATGGCAGCTTCTATGTAATTTTTAACTATGGATGTACATTATGTGTACACTACGTGAACCATTCCACAACTATGTGAGCAGTGGGATAAGTATGAATATTTGAATACTTCTGCCACAAGTACAAAATCTAATTTATTTGCAATTAGTACAAACTGTCAACACTAGAAAGCTACTTTTTGACATTCATTCACTTTATCAGCATTCTCCTATTTTTGACAGTGAGGAAGTGAAGTAATTTCTGAGACAACAAGATCAAAGCACAAGAGGAAACTAGACTGGTGGGAGCAGTTATTTTCACAGCTGTTTGTGCACAGATATTTAGATATGTGAATTATCAATTTTTGTAGAACACTGAACAAAAATTTCCACTGTACAGAAACAAGTCTGAGATCAAAACTCAACTTCACAAACCTGGAAAAATGCAGTCACTGGGGCAGACTGGGAGAATACGAATACAGATTGAAGTTTAAGAAAGCTACATGTTATATGAAACTGTTTAAAACTTAAGCTTTTCAAAATTAGAAACTGCCCAGCTACTGACTATTAGAAATGTACAAAAGGTATTAAACATGTTTGCAGACCTCTTTAAGTTGTGACATAAAATAATAAGTTCCCTGTAATAATAATAATAATAATAATAATAATAATAATAATAATAATAATAATAATAATAATAATAATAATAATAATAATAATAATAATAATAATAATAATAATAATAATAATAATAATAATAATAATAATAATAATAATAATAATAATAATAATAATAATTTCCCTGTCTTTGTCCACTTAGAGTTGCAAAAATTTCTAACCAGGGTCTAGTAAGAACCAGATGCATTGTACATTTCTACCAAGTATAGTTTTGAAGCTGTTTTGAGTTGCTACAAGCTTTGAAGACCTTCCATCCTATCTTCACATTAGTTTGTACAAGCGATGAATGGGGTAGTGCACTGCTGGCACTCATGACCTTAAATATTATTGACAATCCTATCTCTTTTGAAGATCTGCACTATATCATCAGTCATTACCCATTCCACCTAAAGCAGGGGTTCTCAACCTACGGCCCATGGGGGCAGATACGGCCCGTGACACCATTTCATGTGGGCCCCCCACCACTTCCGTCACACCCAACAAGTGCCAAGTGTGGCAGGCAGGGCAAAATGGCTGTCCGGTCCCCAAAGCTGTCTGAGGGAGCATGACCTGGCTCCTGGCTTTAAAAGGTTGAGAACTCCTGTCCTAAAACAAACTCCTATGATTGTATGCTTATTTTACTTCTAAGCCAAGAAAGCCTATTCAAAAATAATGGTTATTGCATAAATTCTTTAGTAACATAAATCAGTGAAGCATATAAAATGAATATAAATTCAGTTCAGCTCAACACGGCCAAATACGGTTCCAAGGTTTACTGAAGATGGATGGCAGTCATGTCTACAGAGTAGGAACAAGGTAACTGCAACCTTCCAAATCCTTTTGGATTTAAACCTATCTGCCCCGATTTCTGTGATTCTACGACATCTTCTCTATACTCAAACACACAATCATCAAAGCTATAATCTGAAAATGAGAATGGAAAATACTAACATTACTATTCTCTTCACATACACATTTTCATTATGCTAATGTCTATGACTAAATTTTATTGAGGTAGAACACCTCCAAAGATTACTCAAAACATTTCTGCAGTAATTTTTGAGGAAGTTACAACTTCAGTGTAACTGCTGAAATTAATTGTGTGTGTGCATTTAAACACCTTTTATTTCCAAGTCACACCCTTATTTCAAAGATGAAACATACGGAGTTGTCAGTAAACATTACAAATACTTTCTCCTAAAGGATGGTAGCAACTATTTTCAAAGTACCGGAAAATAAACAAAAGTCTGAAGAATCCCAAGCTCATTCCACAAAAACTCACTGTATGCAGATACTGTATAATCATCTGCAAAGGGAATTTCAAGATAAGAAAACTAATTTAATAGCAGATACATTTACCTACACTGTGAAAGCAGAACAGAAGTTACTAAACATTGCAAGCCAAAATGGTGGGATCCACAGTCCTTCTGGAGATCTATTTACCATTGGAACAATGTTTGAAAATAAGTTTGAATACAGTTATTAGGGTTAGATAAAATGTTTAAAAACAAGCATCAGGCTATGTTTTTGTTCTGATTAGGAGTAATATAAGTTTGGAGCATCTAGCAGTGAAGATTTATACACTATTCTAAGATAATGGGCCTCAAATACATTTCTGCTTCTCAAGAAGCTCACACAAGTAAGCTATGGGGATGATGCATGAGCATCTAGTGGATCTCCAGAGGTTGGACTGCAACTCTCATCACTCAAACATGGCTAAATTGGCTAGGACTGAGTTGCCCCCAACAACAACTGGAGCTCAATGAGCTGCCCTTCCTCATCAGTAGATATGTCAGCCTCAGCCCTTTTTGGAAGGCTCTCTTACTACCTGCACCTAAGACTTTCCACACTTTCCACATCTCAAATATTACTTTTTACACATACTAGTAAGGATGATGGCTAAGCTCCAGAAAAATACAAAATTAATTCCATATGCTCAAGAGCTTTGAGGTTAAGCTCATCCAACATGCTTTCCCCTTTACCATATGGTAAACTGCTGATTTTTTTAAATAAAAAAACCCTTTAAGAGCAGGAGTTCATCTTCTTCTAGTGAAAAAGACAGAGGGTTATCTCCATTGTTGTGCCCCTCTACCTACCACCCACCAAACACCCCAAAATAAAGCCTAGAGAAGGGGATCATCAAAAACGTCTCAGAGGATTTAGAGCAGTGGTTCCCAACCATTTTTTGGCCATGCCCCACCTAAGCATCTCTAAAATCCTCACACACACACACACACACACACACACACACACACACACACACACACACACACACACACACACACACACACACACACACACACGACATATAATTCTTATTATTCAAAATGTGAACTCCTATCCACATGGAGGAAGCATAAAAGGCCATTAACTTGGTTTAAACAAGCTTCCAAAGAACATGGCATCATTGAAAGAGAAAAATAAAAGAACTAAAGGACAGTTGAAGTACAAAACGCAAAAAATTCACTGTTAATAACTCATTCTCAAATTGCCCCTCTTAAAAATCAAACTGCCCACTTGTGGGGCGTGTGTCCCATGTTGGGAACCATGGGTTTAGAGATATGCAGAAATAGCAACCCTTTGTTATTCAGAATATTTTGTTGTTGTTGTTCAGTTGCACAGTCAAGTCTGGCCCTTTGTGACCCCATGGACCTCTGTCAATTCAGAATATTATGGATTTGCAAATTCCTACTGGGGGGCTTTCCAAAGAAAATTATGAGGCAGTACATGGTTAACTGTTGAAATGCTAAGTTTAAAGATCATTTGTTGTTGTTGTTGTTGTTGTTGTTGTTGCTGTTCAGTCGCACAGTCAATTCTGACCCTTTGCGACCCCACGGACCATTGCCCTCCAGGCATCTCTGTCCTCCAGCATCTTCCTCAAACTGCCCAGCTCTGTGCCCATTGCATCTACGATACCATCTAGCCATCTCATTTTTGGCCACCCCCTTCTTCTTTTGCCCTCCACCTTTCCCAGAATCGATGCTTTCTCAAGTGAATCCTCTCTTCTCATTTGATGTCCAAAGTACTTTAGCTTCATCTTTACTATATGAGCTTCTAAGAAGCAGTTGGGGTTGATTTCTTCTAAGATTGACCCATTTGTTCTCCTCACAGTCCAGGGGACTCTCAAAACTCTCCTCCAACGCCACATCTCATCATGTGCTCTGTGTAAAAGTTGAATAAGCAGGGTGACAAAATGCAGCCTTGTCTTACTCCTTTTATTTATTTATTTATGGTTCAAATTTCTATGCTGCCCAATCAGGCGAACCTGACTCAGGGCGGCTCACAACAAGATTAAAACATACATATTAAAAACAATTAGAACCCCAACATACCCACACACCTATTAAAACTAACCACATTAAAACTGCCTGCATTAAAAAGATGGGGGGGGGCCTTCATTTTATAAGCCAACAGGCGGGGGCCACTCTTACATCTGAGCCCCACACCTGCCCCGCCAACCAGGTTTTTAATTCTCTTCTGAAAGGCAGCAGCTCCATCTGCTCTCGCAACTCTACTGGCAGGAGGTTCCACAAGGCTGTTGCGGACACAGAAAAGGCCCTCCTTCGTGTGCCAGAGAGGCGAGTCCCTCTGGCAGATGGAACAATTAGAGAGCCCCTCCAGTCTGCTCTGGTTGGACGGACAGACACTCTTGGGACGATGCGGTCTCTTAGGTATCCTGGCCCACTACCATGTAGGGCTTTGAAGATCAAAACCAGCACCTTGAATTGCACCCGGAGACAAACTGGTAACCAGTGCAGCTCCCGAAGCAATGGTGAGGTGCAAGCATAATGCCTGCATCCCCATCACCACCCGGGCTGCTGCATTCAAGGGCAGCCTCATGTAGAACACATTGCAATAATCTAGCCTGGAGGTCACCAGAGCATGTGTGACCATGAGCAGGGAGTCCCGGTCCAGGAGCGAACAGAACTGACGGATGACGCGAAGCTGTGCGAAAGCCCTCCTGGCCACGGCTGCCACCTGATCTACAAGTAGCAGTCTTGAATCCAGGAGGACTCCTAAGTTGCATACCGGGTCTCTCTGGGGCAAAGTAGCCCCATCCAAGGCCAAAGTTGGCAGCTCCCTGGATAACGCTGGGGGATAACGCATCCATGGATAACGCATCCATAGCCACTCAGTCTTGGAGGGATTCAATTGTAGCCCATTGTCCCCCATCCAGACCCCGACAGCTTCCAGACATCTGGATAGGACATTGACCGCATCACTGGGGTCCCCACGGGCCGAGATGTACAGCTGGGTATCATCAGCATACTGATGATACCTCACCCCATGGGAACAGATAATCTCGCCCAGTGGCTTCATGTAGATGTTGAATAAGAGAGGAGAGAGCACCGAGCCCTGAGGCACCCCATAACGCAGGGGCCTAGGGCTGGACCTCTCACTCTCCAACCACACCGACTGGGTCCAGCCCTCCAGAAATGAGGAAAACCAGGATAACACAGTACCCTGGATCCCCAATCCTTTGAGCCATCCCAGAAGGATACCATTGTAGACAGACAAGAAGGGCAAGGACGGACGGATGGCCACTGTCCTGCTCCCGCCAGAGATCATCTACCAGTGCGACCAATGCCGTCTCTGTACCATATCCAGGCCTGAAACCTGATTGAAAGGGATCCAGATAATCCACTTCATCCAGGACCCCCTGCAGCTGTCGCGCCACCACCTTCTCCAATACCTTCCCCAAAAAGGGGAGGTTGGAGACCAGTCTATAGTTAGCTGGAACTGCTGGGTCGAGGGATTATTTCTTCAGGAGGGGGCACACCAAAGCATGTTTTAAAGGTGCAGGAAACACCCCCTCCCATAGCGATGCATTGATTATAGCCCCGACCCAGCCTCCCGTCACTACCTTAGAGGCTTTCACCAACCAGGTGGGACAGGGATCTAAAGGGCAGGAGGTGGTGCGAACAGCTGCAAGAAGCCTGTCCACTTCCTCATGGACAACTGGATTGAATTGATCCCAGATAACACAGCCAGACTGAGCTCTGATCCTCTCCTGACTCTCCCCATCCACACCAGGATTGAACCCCGAGCGATTTTCTCCACCAGATAGTCTGCAAAAACTTCAGCCGAACCCTGCCAACCGGGCACCGGCCCCTCCCGGCCAAGGAGAGACCTGGTAACCCGGAACAGAGCGGCTCGGCGATTATCCGCGGAGGCAATGAGGGCAATGATGTATTGCTGCTTCACCACCCTCATCGCCACCAGGTAGGTCTTAATAGCAGCTCTAGCCAGTGTCCAGTCGGAATCACTCCGGGTCTTCCCCCAGCGGTGCTCTCGGCATCTCTTTGCCCGTTTAAGCTCCCGCAGTTCTTCTGTAAACCACGGGGAAGTTCCTATTCCAAACCACTCTGTCATTCCGTGTTGTTTTAACTGTTGCTTCTTGACTCGTGTATAGATCTCTCATTAGGCATATAAGATGTTCTGGTATTCCCATCTCTTTAGTTACTTGCCACATTTTGTTGTGATCCACACAGTCAAAGGCCTTGGTGTAGTCAATGAAACAGAAGTAGACTTGTTTCTGATATTCCTTTGTTTTCTCCATACACTTCTGGTATTTTTCTACCCACGTGTTACTGATGTCTATCCTGTATTATCTTGAGCATCACCTTGCTGGCGTGTGGGATGAGTGCAATTGTTCAATAATTTGAGCATTCTTTGGCATTGTCCATCTTTGGGATTGGAACTTATACTGATCTTTTCCAATCCTGTGGCCATTGTTGTGTTTTCCAAATCTGCTGGCATATAGACTGAAATAATTTGATTCCATCATCTTTTAGGGATTTGAGAAATTCAGCTGGGATACCATCATCTCCACTGGCTTTGTTGTTTACAGTGCTTTTTAGGGCCTTCCTGACTTTACTCTCTAGGATGACTGGCTCAAGTTCAAAATTCTCATCACTGTGATTATCAGGAGTGTTGAGGTCCTTTTTGTAGAGTTTGTCTGTGTACTCTTGCCATCTTTTCTTAATCTCTTCTGCATCAGCTAACTCCTTGCCGTTTTTGTCCCTGATCATGGTCATTTTTGCTTTAAACATTCCCTTGATTTCCCCATATATATTTTTTGGAAAAGATCTCTAGTCCTACCCCTTATGTTGTTTTCCTCTATTTCTTTGCACTGTTCATTTAGAAAGTTTTCCTTATCTCTCCTTGCTTTTCTTTGAAAGTCTGTATTCAATTGATTGATTTTTTTCCTTTCTCCCCTGCCTTTTGCATTCCTTCTTTCCTCTGCTATTTTAAGAGCCTCATCAGACAGCCACTTTGCTTTCTTACACTTATTTTCTTTTGGTATGGTTTTCTTTGCTGCCTCCTGTATGATGTCCCGCACTTCTTTCCATAATTCTTCTGGCACTCTGTCTATCTAAACCATTACATCTGTTCCACACCTCCACCGTGTATTCCTTAGCATACCTGTCAACTACCCCATTTTTTCCGGGAAAAACCCTTATTTTTACCCCTCTTCCCGCCCCTCCCGTTTTATTAATTTCCCCATATTTTCCCTTATTTTTTCAAAAAATATCCTGACCGGAGCCCTCACAGACGAAGCTGCAGTATTTTTTTCCGGCAACCAGAGGTCACTGTGTGGCAGGCTTTTTGCTTGTGGAAGAAGAGAGAGAGAGAGAAAGGGGGGGGGCATTCTGTAGTTTCTCTTTTCCTTCCCTGCCACATGGTCGTCATGGAGGCTGCTTCGTTTTGGCTGCTGGGAGCAGGAGTCTACTCTAGGTGAGCGATATATTTCATATATGCAGGGGCAAATCAGTGGGGGGGGGGGTTGCCTGATCACTATATGAGAGGGGGTATTAATCCCTTGCTCCTCCACATTAATTGGGGTGTGTGTGTTGCCTGATCACTATATGAGAGAGAGAGGGGTGGGTAGGAATTAATCCCTTGCTCCTCCACAATAATGGGGGGGTGTTGCCTGATCACTACATGAGAGAGAGAGAGAGAAGGGGGGGAATTAATCCCTTGCTCCTCCACACTAATGGTTTTTTTTTTGCCTGATCACTATATGAGAGGGGGGATTAACCCCTTGCTCCTCCACACTAATTGGGGGGGGGAGAGGGTGTTGCCTGATCACTATATGAGAGAGGGGGGGGATTAATCCCTTGCTCCCAGTCAGCATATTAGTCACTTAAGCCACTGAGTAAACAAGAAAGAAAACAAAACAAAAGTCCCCCAAGAAGATGGGGAAAGGGTTCTTTGGCCCACACAGCTTTGTGCCCATTGCATCTACAATACCATCTAGCCATCTCATTTTTGGCCACCCCCTTCTTTTGTCCTCCACCTTTCCCAGCATCTAGGCTTTCTCAAGTGAATCCTCTCTTCTCATTTGATGTCCAAAGTACTTTAGTGTCATCTTTACTATTTGACCTTTAATGAGCAGTCAGGGTTGATTTCTTCTAGGATCGACCTATTTCTAACACCACATTTCAAAGGCATCTATTTTTCTGCGCTCAGCTTTCCTAATGGTCCAGCTCTCACACCCATACATTACCACCGGGAATACCATTGCTTTGACTATGCAATTTTTTGTTTGCAAGGTGATGCCTCTACTTTTAACTATGTTCCCCAGGTTTCTCATAGCTTGTTTCCCAAGCATCAGTCGCCTTTTTATTTCATGGCTGCAATCACCATCTGCGGCGATCTTTGATCCTAAGAAAGTAAAATCTGCCAGTCGTATCCAACTCTAGGGTGTAGTGCTCATCTCCATTTACAGCCAAAGAACCAGTGCTGTCTGTGTTTGCAGAGATTTTCATGGCCATGTGGCAGGCATGACTAGAGCTCAGCAAGTCACATGGCTATATTTGGCCATGCCCACAGATTTGGCCACACCCACAGAGGGGTGTGCCCAAAATTTCCCTTATTTTCAAATCCAAAACTTGACAGGTATGTTCCTTAGGGATGTTGTCTAGGTCATACCTGTTTGACCTACTTGTTTTTCCTATTTTCTTTAGTCTAAGACTGAATTTTGCAGTAGATTATGGTCATACTGTGTGAGTTTAGTAATACAACCCTAGGAAAATCTGAATCAGCTTTTAAAATCTTATATTTTATAAAAGTACTACCCGATAGCCTATCTTGAAGTGAAATAAGTTTCAACAATAAAAACCAAAGAATTAAACTCCTTTTTGCTGCATAGTTTATCATCTATTAGAGAATCTTGAAAAACGCAGCAAAATGCTGCTACTAGCACTCCAGTGCATACCTGTTAAGTATCCCAGATTGGCCGGGAAATCCCGTATTTTGGTGCTTGATCCTCCCCTTTCCCGGCGCCATCCCGTATTTAGAACAGCAGAGAAAGGGGTTACTGCACATGCGCACGCACACAGAACCCATCTGTGCATGCACAAACGTGTTCTGTGCATGCGCAAAAGGGTTCTGAGCATGCACAAAGGAGTTTTTGCTGCACATGTGCATCCAGGATGGCGCAGCTCCTTTATTTTCCAGGGCTGCGCTTGATGGGTATGCTTCGGTGATTCATAATATAGATATCTGAATCTTCACAACCAATTTCCTGTTGCCTTCCAGACTTACTGTCTTTTCCCTTCCATTGATAGTACATGCTTAAAATATGAAATCACTGCTTAATACTGTAGTGACGGCTTCCAAAATGGACAGCTTTAAAAGAGGAGCAAATAAATTGTGGAGGTTAGGAACATCAGTATTGCTAGTCTGGTTGCCAAGATATCATTTATAATATTAGAGGCAATATGCCATGTCTTAGCTGTTAGCGGACACAAGTAGAGACAATGCTTTGTACACAGAATAGTCAATTGATCAGCTGCTATGGAAATAGAAGTCTGAACTGTACAGGCTTCTGGTCTGATTCAGCACAATTCTCTAATTTTTTACTATACAGTAACGCTTTTAGATAAATTTGATAAACACAGTACTTTCTCCTATGACATCCATATTTCCAATTTTCTGAGAATTATTTCCACTATCTTATTAAGCACTTATGTTCTACAACATCATGTAAACTGAGAATTAATGTGATAGAAAAAGGTCTTGAAGAAAAAACAAAGTATTCAATATCTCCTCAAAAGCAGGGGGAAATGAGAAATTAAACTTGTCTGGAACATTCTCCAACAACAGAGCCAAAGCCAAGGAACATATCATTTTTGCACAAGCAAAAAATATCCAACAGTAAATGATTAACTGCTAAAACTGCAGAAGATCAAGTAAGGCAAATTAAAAGGGCACAGAGCCATTAAAAGCACATCTGTATACTTTCTTAGCTATGCACATGACAATATACATGTGTCTTATTTTAATTCCCAATTGAACAAAATGTGGAACAAATAAATCTTGAGAGCAACCAAGTTCAAGGCAAATTCCAACCAGGCCTAACTTTATATTGAAACAACACATTCAGTAGAATAAATGTCTCTAAACCAGCACAGTGGTATTGCACCCAAAGCCCAAATACTTTGGCTGAAAACAGAGGATCTCACTATATCAAGAAATGCATCTGTGGATTCCTTGTGCTGAAGAATTCCAAAAATCACAGCACTATATCACCTTTACAAAACTGAACACCAAATGTAGTCTTACTAGTAAGCTAAGTGAAGCAACTGCTTCAAGTAGCAAATGTAGAGACATGGCATAAGGCTGAAAGAGAAAGCTTTGCGTTCTGGCCAGCTCTTGACTGCAAGCCCTAAACTGGACTGTTGCCTTCAGTATAGATGTCAAGAGCTAACTGTTTGTCTTCTCCATGGATTTGGAGCAGGACATAATTTCATTCTTTGTACCTGCAGCTAAATTATGCCCATAAACTCACATTTTGTAAGCAAATGTTTACCAAAATCCACACATGGTTCAGCTAGGGCAAGTAGGAATCAGATATCTACTGGAAGAGTTTTGATTGAACTGTAACTGAAAAAGAATGATTTCTAATCCTAGTAGAGCAACTAGAATGCTTCTGTTCATCTCCATCTTCACACACATAAAAACCCACCTCTTGAAACAAAGAGATCTTTAGGGCAGAAACAGAAAGGTTTCTGTAAGAAGACTATTAACTCAATACTACTTCTTCTTCCGTATCCAAATCCAAATATAGGCAATCATCATGTCGATCAGCCATGCAGTGTGTCGTGAGAATATAATGCAGTTGCCTTCCATCCTTCTACATCACAGCATGACACCCTTGCCACTGATCCAGTTCTGCGAGTCACTTTCTGGTACTGAGCCCTTTTGGCATGCAAAGTCCTCATCAGCCCCACACCAGGATTGATGAAGCTGCTGCCCTTCATCAAGATGGATTGAAGTGGGATTTAATCCACTATAATAATTTCATGTCAGAGATTACTCTGGGTTGAAAGGATTTTTGCTGGAGAAACTCTGCTCAGGGGATGCCCAAATGAGACTTTCATGTCCCCAAGTGCAGTCCTTGGGTATTGAAACCCGACCTTCCAGTCTCTAGTTCAGCATCTTAACCACGAAGCCACCGGGGGCCATTTGGGGACCATCACCCTTCCCTGTGGATTCTGGCATCCAATCCATTCATCCTCAGGGTTATGAGGTTAGTTAACCACCACCTGACACTGCGTTGAGTCACTGGCAGTATGGTCTACTCTATTATACGAGCAATAGAAATACTGCAATATGAATTTTGCTTTGTTCCCATGGACAAACACAGATATCTTTGCTTTTAAGTTTCATATAGATGAGTTTTTCACTACCTCACAATGTAAGCAACAAAGCACATCCAGATGTAACAAAGATGTTCACCCACATCCATACTTACAGCCAATTTATATGTGCAATTTCTTTCCTGTTTTTCCCCTGGTGGAGGAATATGAGTGTTTCAAGCAAGAACATATCAGCACAGTTAACTAGAGAGGAGATTTCTGCTTAGTAGCATGATATCTTGTACTTTCAATAGATATTTTATACTCATAGTTTCAGAAATTTTAAAAATGTTTCGAGGTGTTATATGTTTAGAGAATGAGATAGGATAGCCTTGTGACTTCAGATGTACCGAGTCTTAAAATTTTTGTACTAAATAGTATTTGTTTAGCAAAATACTCTTCATGTGTTTTCAGAACTTTGCTCAAAACCCTTGCCAAATGGCCTGTACTCTTTAAAGGAGACATAGGAATTGCACTAAATTGGAAGGAATGTCAGCAACCCAGCAGGAAAAGCCAACACAATTTTTAAAAATCATTCTGGATACAGCTATATGTGTCTGCTGCCAGTATATGCATTCTTTAAACCAACAGTT
The DNA here is from genome assembly GCA_035047305.1 of Bradypodion pumilum. Taxonomy (NCBI): domain Eukaryota; kingdom Metazoa; phylum Chordata; class Lepidosauria; order Squamata; family Chamaeleonidae; genus Bradypodion; species Bradypodion pumilum. The sequence continues at coordinate 242,568,651 of JAWDJD010000003.1, read as the reverse complement.
AAGTAAAAGCACTCAGTTTACTTGAACTAAAGGCGCTTCCAAATCCACTGCCAGCATTACATGTTTGTGCCCCCTCCTCCCCCTCCCATTTTAATCTTTCCTTTCATTATTTCCAAAATATTTAGGTTGAACAATTTTTTTAACCTAAAACATGAGAGACAGATAATGACCCAATAGTAACTCAATTCAATCTCCCCTGGTTTCTGCTTCCCTCACAGTTACTTATTCTGGACCACATTATGCCCAAAATGGTATAGTTTCTGAGGAAGGCAGTCTGAAGGATAATCATCATACTGGTTCACAACAAACATAATCCATCTGAACACTCTCTTAATCCGAAATGAACAAGTGTATCATGAGAATTGTATCTGCAAGAACTGAACAGACAAAAGAAGAAAACCTTTAATCTGATTTGGGTTATTAATATAGTACTGTACTACTAATCCTATAGTGTGCATGAATCATTTTCACATGGTGAAACTAAGAAATGCAATAAGTATGTTACTTCACAGTAAGAGTAGCTCCCTAAGACCCATAGTAGGTTTACCAAGATCCCCCAGGCCCCACATCACAACAGACAACCTTGGCCTAATATGCCCACTATCCCTAGAAATCTCCAGAGCCACAATAATGCATTTTAATACTGTTTTGAGAGTGTCCTGCAACCTTGGGAATAGCCAAAATAGCCCTTAAAACCAGAAGTTACATGACTTCTTGTCACTACCAATTTTGAACAAAATGTATTAGATGACAACTAAAACAAGTTAGAAAATGAACACAGGAATACAACCTACCACAACACTGACTTGTGGTCAAATTGTTCTGAATTCATTGTCAAATAAACGACAAATAAGCAAAACATGCTAAACTCACAATAATGGGGCTACACTGAAATGTGACAGCGCTACATTCTTGCTTTTGTAGACAGCATTAACATAAATGTTCAGGGTGATTCACCTGTTCTAATCCAACTTCAGATCTACTAAATGAAAACATCAAAGGGGATTTTTGACAAGTCCTATATATGAGAGCGCTGCTCTATCCATACGTTAAGAAGATAAACTTGAAGCAGATTCAAAATTGTCTATACAAATACACATCAACAGGTGAAAGTTGTATACAGTGGTACCTCGGATAACGTTTACATCAGACAACGAAAATATTGGATAACGTTGAGAAATTTCCCCCAAAAAATGCATCAGATAACGTTATCTCAACGTTATCCAATGCAGTCGTGTTTGGCCTTCCGGAAAGGGAAGTGGCCAAGCGCCTGGCTGCTTCCCTTCCCGGAGGGCTGGAGGGTGAGTGCCCACCCAAACAAAAAGGACGACGTGATCTTCTACCTTTCCACGCTGTTTGGAGCTGAAAAAACTGCTATCTTTGTGTGCATTTTTATGGCTCTATGCCTCCCCAGCAGCCTCTGGGGGTGGGAGGACCTTTTCCACACTATTCCTGCCTTCCTAGGAGGTCCCTGGGACGCACAACAGCTGAAAATAGTTGCAGCTGCCATTTTGTTTAAAAATTCACAATGGAATTTTTTTCACCCATTTTGGGCTCTCCGCCCCCCGCCCCCTCTGGGGAGAGTGGGGGACCCGATCCACGCTGTTTTCAATGTCCCCTGACCTACCCAGGTATTGCTGCAAGCCAAAACGCCGGGCAAAACGCCTTCCTCGGCTGCAGGTTTTGCCTTGCACCAATGCCCGGGTAGGTTGGAGGATGTCGGAAACAGTGCGATCAGGTCCCCTGACCCTTCCAGAGGGAGCTGGTTTTTTTTAAAGTGATATCCGAGGCATGCTTCGGATAACACTCCAAATTGAATAATGACCAAACTTGTGGAACCAAGTTTGGTCGTTATCCGAGGTATTACTGTACATATTAACCATATATAAAATACACATTTATTTCTTTTTGAATGCATAGTACAAATTTTGGAAGAAGAAATTTAAGATAGGGGCGGCACGCAAAAGTTTTAACTACCAAGATAATATTACCAGCATGACAACTTAGACATTTCTGTTTTTACAATGAACAGTGGCAGTAAGATAGTACTAACTCTGTAATACTTTGCATAAGGAATGGAGGCAGAAGATCTTTACTGATCACTAGTGGCAAGCAATTCTGGTTTTGATTATAAGTAAGAGACAGAATTTTAACTCATATTTATTTAAGTCTGGTTAAGCACCCCTATCATTCTAGTAGTAGCTGGCTTGTACCTTCTTTTAAACCTCAAATATCAAAACTGCAGACAAAGAATGGAAATTCAAAGAGTACTGGCACAGAAGTGTTCATTGTGCTACAAACTGCTACTTAAAATCAGAAAGTGAAACAGATGAGGTTAATTTCAGATGGTATGCTATCATCCTCAACCACAGGGGCTGTTTTTCTTGCTGCACTTCCAACATTGACTAAATAACCTTAAAAACAGTTCAGCTTCCCAAACCCATCCCTGAGTACTCTTAACACTCCGAGGAGCAACCAGAATATGTTAAATCATTGGGAATAATACATTCCAAAGCTTTAATTTATTTGTTTATCTCAAGAGTAAAATATACTGATCGTATGACTGCTGTTTTTTCAGCAAAAATGTTTCTAGCTGCCTTAACTTTTTAATATCTTGAACCTAACATCTTTTCTTTTTTCTTTTCTTACCAAGCCTCTTGGAAATGGCATCTGGAGTCTTCTCTGAAGCAATGATGAAAAGATCAAAAGTCCACCTACATACACAGAAACTTACATTCACAGGAGCTCTGACTTCCGGAATTGTGAAGTTGTCTCCCTTTTATAGCACCACAAAGGTCATTACAGAATCACCATTTCTCACCAATTTGACAGCCTATTAAGGTTGAACATCAGCCAACCCACTGTCTTTTATAAACAAGTACTATTCAATAGTCCATGAAGTCAAGACCACTTTTGTAGGTATGGTAGCCAAACGTAGACATCATATGGCTGCATCCAAGAGGAGGAGGAAGAAACATAACACACAGTTACACAATAACTTTTCTGTTAGGCTGGCCAATCATTGTGGGCTTGTGTACCTGATGTGTATAAACTGATACCTAGAGGCCTCACTCTTATGTCTGATGAAGTGGATTTGGTCCAAGGAAGTTCACATTTAAATGCAGCAGCTAGTCTTGAAGGTGCCACAACATTTTTTGCCTCCTTTTTTTACCTTTTTGTTTTGTTTACTCTCTCATATAGTTACACAATACATTTTCAGAAGTAAGCACTTCCTGCAGAAGTCCCAAAATCTCAGTCCTACAGGTACAGGTGAAACTCGGAAAATTAGAATATTGTGCAAATGTTCATTCAGTCCAGAAATGCAACTTAAAAGGTGAAACAAATATATGAGATAGACTCATTACATGCAAAGCAAGATAGTTCAAGCCTTACTTTGTTATAATGTTGATGCTTATGGCTTTCAGTTTATGAAAACACCAACCCTCCAATCTCATGTACCCCATAATCATCACATAATCTCATGTATGCTGTACGCCACGATCATCACAATTATAACAAACTAAGGCATGACATCTCTCGCTTTGCATGTAGTGAGTATATCTCATATATTTGTTTCACCTTTTAAGTGAAATGAATGGACATTTGCACGATATTATAATTTTCTGAGTTTCACCTGTATATCTGTAATTCTGAGGCAGTGCCTTTGGTAAGTCCTACAGCCTCCTCTTGCTTATTGGATGGCTTCTGTAATTATAGGCAAACTGAACAAAAGTATGATGGCTGTGGTCACACATCACAGTGTTCTTGCTTCTCCAAACTAACAAGTCCCAGTTCTTCATTAGCCTCTAAACATAGTTCATCAGCCATGGAAATTAACACCACACAAAGTGTGTGTGACGAAAGAGTCCCTCCCCCCTTTCTGGTTGATGATATGCTTTAGAGCAGTGGTTCCCAACCTTTTTTTGTCATGCCCCACCTAAACATCCCGAAAGTCCTGATGCCCCCCCCCTCCTGTGACATATAATTCTTACTATTCTAAAAGTGAACTCCTATTCACATGCAAGAAGCCTAAAAGGCCATCAAATGTTAATAACTCATTCTCAAATTGCCCCTCCCCTTAAAATCAAAGTTCCCCCCTGTGGGGCATGTGCCCCACCTAGGGAGCCATGGCTTTAGTGTGACCTTGAGTGCAATCAGTGCAGCAGTGTGAGACATGACTACCTGTTTTATCTATCAGTCAAAACTGACCAAGCCTCAGCTGCAATTATGGACAGTTGAGGAAAGATTTTTCTAAAACACCTGTGGTGGGCTAAGTTGCTAGGAAGATCAACAAGTGAGCCCCCCAAAATCGATTAGCCATCAAGATCTTAGGCACCCAGCTGGTGGCTATAATTGTCCTCCAATGCAACAAGTCAAGGGCTCGGCTCGGATGCTGTTTCACTGGCAAGACAGTTGCGCTCCATCTTGAATTGCACAGCGGGCTTCCCCATGTGCCATGTCCATACAGCAGTGGCTGAGCAAGGGAAAGTTCAGGTTTGCTCTCCTGACCAGCAGCCATGTCTTGTTCTAATCTTCTGCTCTTCCCAGGTTCAGGCAGAATCTTTTGCACTTTTAGGGTGCTCCATTTTTTCTATAGGCTTGTAATTTGACTTTTCATTTTCCCACCCTTTGTGCCTTTCCTTGTTGTACATGGTGAGGGTTTTGACTTTTCTTTTTGTTTTGAATTGTGTACACCAGTGGTTCTCAACCTACAGTCTGAGGGCCAGATGTGGCCCATAACACCATTTCATGTGGCCCACCACCACCACACCTGGAAGTGCCATGTGTGGCAGGCAGGACAAAATGGCCATTCAGCCCACAAAGCTGTCTGAGGGAGCATGACCCAGCCCTTGGCTTGAAAAGGTTGAGAACCTCAGGTCTACACGGTGTGCCAAGCCTAGTGTTTTTTCTGTCCTATTTTGTTTAGTTTTCAATAGTTTTCAAAAGCCTATTATTGTTCTCCCCAGGGTATTTTAGAGTTCTGGGGGGACTAAATCCAGATGCCTGCTCCAGCTTCTCAATAACATCGGCGGTGGCATTTTTACAAACTGGTCCCAGCTACCTGGAAAGAACAGAGCTTGGTGGGGAGTTTCCCCATTACCTGAGCTTTTGCCTCCTGCTCCTGGTCCCATCCCTTGAGGCAAGGGAAGAAATAGAGAGAAGGGGTATCTTTCCAACCCAAGGAATGTACTGGCAGAGGTTGAGGCAGGCACCAAAGTGGGTGGGAAGAGGTGATCCCCATTTGTTGGGGGCAGCCTACCTTCACACCCAGAAGGGGAGAAAATGATATTTAAGAAAGAGGGTGAAGGGAATATGGTTTGTAGGAGTGATAGTGTGGCATGTGCAGTGAGACAGTGTACAGACAGAAACAGCAGACACATTATCTCAAATGCAAACACAAGCAGCTACTACTACAGAGGCGCAGGTGGATTAGCACCTAGCATACTTCTGTGTTCTTAACTGCTCATGTAATGCAGTTTCTAGTTAATTAATTAATGCAAGTAGGTTCCCTGAAAATATTTCACCCATTAAGGCAGTTAAATGTGAGTTGCTCTCACTGATATTAGCACTGGCTACTGAATGCTTATAGGATACATCATTCAGGAAATTTGTGAAGAACTCCTGATTCCAGTTCTCTAGTGAATAAACAATATAATGATACCACTCAATATTCAACAACCCTCTTTTTGGGCCTGGCTTTTTCCTTTGCTAAAGCAGGATCAAGCTCTCAATTACAGCCTCAACCTCAATATTAACAAACTTAGAAATATGGTTTACAAAGAATTATAGGGATGGGAACATTTTGTTAGTGCCAAATAATAACTTTAATATCTTTAGCTATCATGGGAGCACGATTTTGGTTTTGTTTTTTTAAATCCTTGGTTATGAAGTCAAAATAATTTGTTATCATGTCAACAAACATAAGGAGCCTTCTAAGAAAAAGGAGATTTCCACATTAAGCAGATAAAATTATCCTAACTCATGGAGAAATACACAGAGCAAGAGTTTCTGCCTAAAATGGATGGCAAATAAAAAATGGGCAAAGCAGTTAGAAGCTAAACTGAATGTTCATTCTGTGCATAATGAATTACATACTGTGCTAATTTAAAATACTCTTAGGAAAGGCACCAAAATCAGAAAGCTCCCTCTATCTGATGACATCTGGCATAGTATTAGGTTTTCAAGATTCAGGACCGATTGTGGAAGATTTCCTCAGGGGCAACAGGAACTCAGTCTCCCAGGGCTGCCTCATGCCATTTTTACATGTCAGCATCCCAAGGTATTAAACCCATAGCACCTGGAAGAAAGATCTGAATGAAACAGCAAATTATAAAACAAAGACAGGAAGGAAAAAGCGGTTTGGTTCTTTCAGGTGACGAGAACCAAATAAATTTGTTTCCAGACTGGACCACTTTCACATGTATTAATTCCCAGGTCTCTATCAACTCATTTCAGCAATCATATACATTTTTAAGAACTGTAGAGATTGATTATCATTTAGGTAAGTATTTTCTCACAGAATACACATTTCTTAATGTATTTTCTTTCAAACTATCCATTTTTAAAATGTATTTTAATGCTTATTTGCTGCTTTGAGCTGGAAATTATTGCACATAATCTGATGAATGAATGGCTATGTTCCAATGAATGCATTAGTCCTGAAGAAATAAACTGGAAAAGTTTGTATTTGAATCTGCTAGTATCAAATCCCTCATCCTCCTTAGCTAGAGACAGATGGGACTTCATACAGTTGCTGTAGTTTTAATAGGAAACAAAATCACATATTTCATTAACAAACACAGGATGAAGATTTTTGGGGGGAAAACAGGTGTACCTGATTTATAATATTATTGTAAATAATATTACCGAACAGTGAGAAACAAGGAAGACAGAGAAATTACACAATAGTTGCTCAAGTAGAATGACTGATATCTCCTGGAGAATTCAGAGCGCTTGAAGATAGAAAAAGAACAAACTGTGGCTGGAAACAAAATCTAGGCCTAAATCTTACATAACAGCGCAACACCATTGTGATGGAACTTTCTTCCACTCTACAACCCTGAAAATTACCCTAAAAACTACCTCTGGAAGTATACTAGGTCAGAGTTTCCCAACCGATGTTCCATAGAACACTGGTGGACTTCAATTCCCAGAAGCCTAAGTCAGTATATTGACTGAACAGTGCTTTGGGGAATTGACTTAGGCTTCTGTGAATTGAAGTCCAAAAACCAAAGTTTGGGAAATTCTGTACTAGGCATTGGAGCAGATCTTCAGGGTGCACCAGTGAGTTACATCATAGAGATTAGATTCTTCTCCCAATGTCATTGATGGATGCAGTCCCATTTTGGATATCCCCAATGGATTCAGAATATTATCCACACTGCAAAAATGATTATTACTCTAGCCCTCTGTGATAATGCAATTAATGCATTACATTAAAGGACAACTCTATTGCATCTTACTGACTTCTGTGCTGGATCACAGAGAACTCTTTCTCCATGTAGCTGAACTTTTAGCCCCAGTAAGCTTTCTTCTGTAGAGTGTTTTGTGCTGATCCACAGATGAATTGTGTTATGCTCTTCCCTGAACAACAAATCAGCTCAGAAATAACATTCCATTTCAGTTCTTGTCACCTATAGACACACTCTTTTCTCTTTTACAAACCTGCATGAGCATGAACTGCCATACTAAACATAGGGAAGTTATTTTAGTGTTCACAGGTAGTGTCAACTACTGTGTGCAGACATGGGTAACATAGTTCTTGAAGCCCCTCCCCCCCAAAAAAAAGGTGGGAAAAGAAAAAGAAAAAACTACAAACAAGAACAAATCTGCTCAGGTGGCCTTGATGACACAGAAACATCTGGCACAGGTGAAACTTTCAATACTGAGTGAGGGCTCCTATGGATATGGTAACATAGTTTTTAATTGTTTTTATATTGGTTTTAACTTGTTTTATTTTATGCTAAGTGAGGTGCTCGCTGGCGTATGTACACTGCCCAGATTAGGGCGGTATATAAATCTATTAAATAAATAAATAACCTCACCAAATAAATATCACCTCACCATGATATTTTAGTTCTTCAGTGGCATTTTATATTTCAGAATTCACAGAGAACTAAATTTTTGGCTAACTCTCAGACATGGTCAAACATAGACTTGCAAAACAATGTCTCCTAGTTCTAACCAATTGTTATGTCATACACTGGGAATATCAGGATTAAGAAATGTGGATTTAACCCTTTTTAGTGGCTAACCTTATTCTTGAGTTTGATTACACTGGATGTCTTAGGAGGTAAAAAAACAAATTCAATGAATTTACCTTCCTATTATATCAGGATGAGAGCTAATCTTAAATTTGAATAACTCAACAATGGTGTGTCATTTTCTTCTGCTCTCCGAGAGGATAACAGCAGCAAATGTCCAAACAATATCTGTAAACTCAAGTTCTTTTCTGCTAGGGTTATTTTGTAAGAATGACAGCAGCCTTATGAGTCACATAATTATTTCCCCTGGCTGAATTTATCAGAAACATTGCTGGATAAAGAAATAATCACTGGCCACATGCTTAAATAAGTCAATAACCTAAATTCTGGTTGGTGAACTTAAACACACAAAAACAGGAATAATAAACAACTAGGATAAAAGGAAAGATGGGTCCTTTCCAGCTCTGTAATTCTAAGATTATTATAAGAAAGAAAAAAAGAAAGAAAGAAAGAAAGAAAGAAAGAAAGAAAGAAAGAGACTAGAGTCTCTGGGGAGAAGCATTTCACAGAGGCATCATCATCACTAAAAAGTCCCTCTCCCATCTGGGCACTCAACTTGACTTAACTAGACTTAAGACTTTACTCATTAAAGTTTCACCTCAACTTTTTCCAACATGATGCTCTCCTCATATGGCTACAAATCCTAAAAATGTCCAGTATGCACAACTGGCTGATGAATTCTGAGGATTGAATTTCAACACATCAAGGGAAGGGGGGGCGTGATTCAGAGAAAGTTGCTTTATTCGAGGCTTCATTTGATACTGTATATTTGGATCTTGTGGCATACTGATTTCACACTGTATCTTCTAAAATCTTACTGCTTTTGTTCAGTGTTTTGGGCAACTTGTTGGAAGAATTTTTTTTACAGATAAATATCCTCAACAAAGATCTTTATGGAGAACTTTTCTGCCTGTGGAATCTCTTGCTCAAAGAGGGAATAGTTTCTAGTTTCATTAGGATGAAGCTTAAAAATCTGAATGAGTCATTCATTTCCTCTCTTGCAGCAAAATCAGGAATTCCCCCTGCAGATTAACTCAGTATGTCTGATATCAAATGAACAGTAAATTTAATGCCTCATGCTCCAAAGCAGGGGTTTGCAACCTACAGCCCACAGACTGGACCTGGCCCGCACCGCCATTTCATGTAGCCCACTGGCCTTACTCCCACCGCTGCTAGAAGCAGCAAAAAGAGCTGAAAATGGACTGTAAAGGGATCCATGGCTATCATAAACACATTTATGACAGCCACTGATGTGTTTAATGGCAGCATTTATGGTGTTGGGGGGGGGGGGAGAACCATGTGTCTGAACCGCTCAGCTGTCTTAAGGGGGCATGGCCCAGCCAGCAGCAGAAAAACATTGAGAACCCCTGCTCAAAAGGTACCACTCAATTTCCAGGCCCAATTCAAAGTGCTAGTTAGTTTGTACTGATGGGTAACCAAGCACAAGTAAATGGGCTATGTGTACTAAAGGTTCCCCTTGCTCGAAAGCCAGTTGTATCCGACTCTAAGGTGCAGTGATCATCTCAGTTTCAAAGCCGAAGAGCCAGCGCTGTCTGCTTCTTTTTTTATTAATAATAATTTTTTATTATTATTTTCAAAAGTCAGATACAGAACTATAGGTAAAGGTTGCCCTTGCTCTAAAGCCAGTCATATCTGACTCTAGGGTTTAATGCTCATCTCAGTTTATAGCCGAAGAGCCAGCACTGTCTACAGATGTTTCCATGGGCATGTGGCAGGCATGCCTAGACACCGGAGTTCACAGAATGCTGTTTACCTGCCCACCAAAGTGGTCCCTATTTATCTACCTGCAATTTCTTGCTTTCAAACTGCTAGGTTGGCAGGAACTGGGACAGAGACGGGAGCTCACTCCGTCGTGCAGTACTCTGGAATCGAACTCTGACCTTCTAGTCATCGAGTTCAGCAGCCTAACCAGATTAGTACTTGACAGTGGATGTGTATTCTTTTCATGTCAAATTAAAACAGTGTGTTAATAAGACCTCATGTAGCCACAAAATACCTTCTCAGTGCCTCATGGTTCTCTTTCTGAGCTCCTGGTATCCTGCCTCTCTTGTTTTTAAAGGTCTCTATACTATTCTTTAGACATGGCCTACTTTTGTACCTCCTACCACCTAATCTTCCACAGATGAATTTCCACATTTCTCAGAGTTGGAAACTCATATATGCAGTATGCTTACTTGTATAAATTATTGTGAACATAGACTCATTTTCTTGATGGAGAATGCATATGGTGCCCATTAGCCTTCACAAAACATCAAACATGTACAGAAGATATTTCAGTTTTCTAGCTAGTGCAAAGGATAAACACTGACATGTTTATTCACTAAACATACAGGTTTTTAATCAGGCTGTCCATAATGAGCACTTAACAGGACATACTTTCCAACGATAGGTAAAGATTATAATGTAACCAACAAGAATGTGCAAGCCTGCAATACTTAACCAAGACATTCATGCCAAACCAAGATAGTGTGTTATATTACTAAGGAAACGCTGAAATCTGAGAAAGTGGTATTATTACTAGAGTTAACAAAGGAATTCAGGAACACTTTAAAGACTACAACTCCCACAAATCCATTTCATATATTTATTTTTCTACACAAAAAGCCTAATCAGCAAATTTGGCACATAAAAACTTGAAAAATAATCCAAACTTTTTCTGCTGTGTGCACATGAAATTTAAAAAGTGAATGCTCTCAAAGATTCTCTCTGGTTACTACAGAAGCCAGACTGCGAACACTAAACTTAGCATTTTGGCTTGCTAAGAAAGACAGAAATACATTAAAAATGTAGACAAAACGAGAGACAGACCTTGATCGTTTTAGAGGTTTATTATTACTAGAAGTGTTTATACAAGAAAGAATGAACTTCCTGCTTTGTTCAACTTCCAAAGGCTGAATTTATTTCTTATTCTGAATACTAACTTGAACCACCAAAAGTAGTTTTACATACATATGTGATTACCACTTAAGCACATGACTCCCTTTATCTTTATAGTGAAAGCTAATGAATCATTTGCATAGAAATGTAAAAATCTATTCATTTTGTAGATTTCTTGTTATGTTCATTTACAGTATCTTATTATTCATATTCAAATACAACATAGCTCAATGTTATAAAAAAACCAAATCCCATTTTGACATAAAGATGTTAATGTCATATTAATGATTATATTTTAATTATACATTTTTAATTTCTTTATTTCCTGTTACAGAAACTGTTTCCATTACTATTGTTGTCCAAAGCTGTTTTAAAAGACAAGCCACGCCAAAGCGGAAGAGCAGACACACACCATTTCTAAAGGCGTAAGATTCAAATGTATGTCAAAGCGGGAATGTTTGAACTTTGTTTGTCCCCCGGAAGCCTGCCTAAATGTATCTTGTTTTGTAATGGTCAAATCACTGTATATATAGAGGCCACCCCTGTACATAGTCCCCAGTCTGAAGTATGAGCTGAGTAAAGACTCAGACTTTAACCTGATCCTGCTGGTTAGAATACTTCTTGTGCCGGACTCAACAATTACTAAATGGGCATTTCTATACTGTAATATGGTGGGTCCTGTTCGTCTATGTGCACATATCACACATTACCTCTGAGGTCTCACTGCAGCCCAAATCCCAAAGATCCTGCTAAGAAACATAGCAAGCATACACTTTTCTTCTCAAAACAATACCATTCTTAGCAAACTTGCAGGAGAATGACTCTGCAGGGGGCGGGGAGGTGTATAATCTTCATCTGCTATTGTTGGGGTGATAGTGGCAAAGGTGCTGGTGGGCTCAGATGACAACAATACAGCACCCTAGGCCTGGGAATCTCCTGCATGTGGTGTGCCATATGTCATCACAAGTACAATAAACTGGGGCTGTATCTGAAGTCTTCTATAATTCCTTGGGCACACCATCTTTGCCAAATCATACTTCTGTTGTATCCGAATACAAATATTGGTGATCTTCATGGTGATCAGCCATGAAGACTGTCTTGAGAATTCATCATGGAATCAGGCATCCCAAACTATGCCTACAGACAAAGTTTCTTAACAAAAACAGAAAAATTTATCTCTGTTGGATTCCACTGCCAAAAATGCTAAGTAAGGATGCCTCCAGACAGAGCTGCTCCCCTTTAAGAAGGCCCTAAAGACTTGGCTGTGCAAGCAGGGGTGGGGCCCGGCAGGCGTGATGGTCCAGTCCTGCTGGCTGGTATAATAGCCTTGGTCTATAACTGACTTGTCTGTTTTTACTCTTCCCCCTTCTCCTTTTTATCCCTTTTTTATTCCTTGTTATCCCTTGTTATCTCTTTTTAAATTGTGTTTTGTATTTTTATTAAGGGGTTAGGGAGGGTATTGGGGGGGGGCAGTTGTTTTTAAGATTATGTATGTTTTAATCTCTTGTTGTAGGCCGCCTTGGGTTATCCAAGGGTGAAGAAGGCAGGATAAAAATGATGTAATAAATAAAATAAATAAAATTCAGATTTCTTAATTTCCCATTCTGCAAGATTTACCTGATTTATAGATCCTTCTGTTTAAATGTGGCTCACTTAGGAGTTTGCTTTTTACAAATTTGTTCCTATATCCACCTGTGATGTTGAATGTACAGTAGTTCATCCAGATAGAAGAACACCGTCGGCAACAGAAGGTGCCTTGAGTTTGATAACCTCAATGTGCACGTTGCTATCCAATGCAATTCTGCTGTTAATGAAAACTAATCCAGGGATGAACATTTTACTCTCAAAATATTTATTTAATTATTTCACTTCAGCACTGGAAGTAAAGAAAAAACCTTAGAATGAATGAAAGAGAGAAAGATATTTTGAGGTCAAAGATATCACTGCCTTAATTATCTGAATTGCCTTTATTATTATTGATATTTACATTGACAATTATTAATATTAAGTCAGGCAGATCTCCCAGAATGGGAAATTACAGGATATGCTACAGCTGATACCATAACACCAATCTGAAAATAATTTACCAATTGATAAATCTACAGAAGTGTACCAATATTTTTTTCTGTATATTGCAAACAACAAACAAAATCTACTGAAAGCAAAGCAGTCACATTTATATACCGCTATTGAGTCCGGACAAAGAAGTACTCTAACCAGCAGGATTGGGTTAAACTCAGTGATCTTTATTCAGCACAAGATCTGGACTGGGGAATATGTACAGGGGTGGCCTTTATATATACAGTGATTGACCGTTAGAACAACAAGATACATTTAGGTGGGCTTCCGGTGGTACAAGCAAAGTTCGCCCTTTTACCTGCACTGACACTCCTTTGAATTTGGCGCCTTAAGAAATGGCGCACTTCCGGGTTCCTGGTTTGGTGCAGCTTGCTCTTTCAAATAGAATAAATCTTTATACACAACAACTGCCCAATAGCACTTAGTGCATTCTCTGGGCAGTTTACAAGTTAATCAGCATTTGCCCCAACATGCTGGGTACTCATATAACTTCTTTTGTAAAACACTGTTTATACGACACAAATGTCACAGGAAAACGTTCAAGAAATGTATAAAGTTGCATAAATAAGGAATCTTCCAGGAATTCTACAGCCAATACACACACACACAGGGTCAACTCTGTTGCTCCCCACTGAAGCAATATTTGGCAAGCTTACCACACATGTTTTTGAGCCTTACTAAATAAAAAGCCTAAATACAAGCTTGTCAGATTTTAAACATATTACAGGGTGGGAAGAAAAAAAAGAAAGCAAACATGCTGCCAAGTCTTTGGAAGAAAAAAGAAGTTCAGAGGCTTTACAGTATTCTACCAGTCTTTTTAGAAGATGCTCAGATTGAGGAAACTTCAGCTTCATGAAACTAAATATCCAAAGCTCATATGATGAAATAAGGTTTACGATTTTGACGCTAGACAGCCTCTCTGATTTGCCCCAAAAGATGTACATATACTTTTATCAAATCTATTTAACAGAATAAAAGTATTGTTCTTTCTGCACACTCCATCAAAAATCTGTAGTGGAATAAATGAAAAATATAAACATGGAAGCTCTTCTTTACTGAAGCTCTTTTTATGGCGCTTGTACCAATCTTTGTATCTATAATCATGAAATCAATATTTGATGAAGCTTGACTTGTATGAAAGTAATTTTCTTCCTCCTTTCATGGCATTTTCTCCTTCTTTGCAACAGCACGGGCCTTCCCTCTGTATAGTTTGTATAGATACCACTACAGTTAATTAACACTTTTTTACCACTCTGCTCTTATACTGAAACAGTAGTGCTGCCCTGCATTAAACAAAGAACCATTGAATGGTTTCGCATTTCCGAAGTGCAGCTATAAATGTCTAGGACAGAGGCTTGTGGGGAACAAGGCCCATTAAGGAAACATGCACACAGCACAACATAATTATTTTGGCCTTCCCCAGGCACAGCCACAGAGTGCCACAAATTACTAGCTCAGGTATGTACAAGTAGAGAGACAGGCAACTGAAGATTTTTGTACATAACTTTTGTACATTTACAGGGCAGTGTCACAATAAGTTCTCAAGCTCTCCATGCTGTCCCTTCCAAACGTGCTAGGCCGAGTGTGGTAAATTACTGCTTCATGTCTCAAAAGAAAGTTTGCAGCAACTTCCAACTGGTTAAAGTATAAATCCTACAGCAGTTGAGGCAAATCCAACAGTAAACTAACGCTTCTTCTATTTTCATGTCCAGTTCAAACTTTGGACTGCTAGAACAAAAACAACTTCTTGGCTTTGTCATTGGCCAAAATAAAATCCTTTTCAGTACATGTTTCGGGTAGCAGTCAGCAGATCAGTTAAATGAGCTGGATTCCATATCTCTCCACATTCACACAGCATGTTATTATCTGCCAGTAGCCCCTACTTCAGTGTGTTGGCCTTACCTTTAGACCAGTGTTTCCTGACATGGGGCCCAGGGCCCACAGGGGGACTTCAATTCCCAGAAGCCTAAGTCAGTACATGGCTGATCAGTGCTTTGGGGAATTGACTTAGGCTTCTGGGAACAGAAGTCCAAAAACCAAAGTTTGGGAAACACTCATTTAGACACTCCGATCCTCAGCCTATTCAGGGTCATTCAAGTGATATAGGGAAGGTCAGGTTCCTCAGTTATTATCCTCCTTTAATGTTATTCTTTGTCTACTAAGCTTCTTCCCCCATCTTCCAATTTGGTTTTGCTCTTGCATAATCTCAAGAATGTTTGTTCTTGTCATAAAGTTTTTCTTGGATCTGAGCTGGCAAACTTGAGGCACATACCCATTCAGAGGATATTGAGAAATAAGATCCCATCAGAAATAAGATGCCATCTCTTGGCAACTGGGGACTAAATGCCACATGTCATCAGTGTGAATTTGTTTAAGGTTGATCCCAGCTTGCCATGATCCACACTAGAGATGTAAAATTCCTGGGAGTTTTGAAAGGAGGGGGAAAACCAGGATTTTTTGGGGGGGAAACCCGAAAAATTGGTGAATATTGGCAACTAGGGACTAAATGCCACATGTCATCAGTGTGAATTTGTTTAAGGTTGATCCCAGCTTGCCATGATCCACACTAGAGATGTAAAATTCCTGGGAGTTTTGAAAGGAGGGGGAAAACCAGGATTTTTTGGGGGGGAAACCCGAAAAATTGGTGAATATTGGCAACTAGGGACTAAATGCCACATGTCATCAGTGTGAATTTGTTTAAGGTTGATCCCAGCTTGCCATGATCCACACTAGAGATGTAAAATTCCTGGGAATTTTGAAAGGAGGGGAAAAACCAGGAATTTTTGGGGGGAAACCCGAAAAATTGGTGATATTGGGAAAATAATATTTCTTTGTAATTTTTGCAAGTTACATTCAGATTTTTTTATTTTATATGTGTATAAACAGTACAAGAAATGCATATTTGGTAAACATTAATATGTAATAAAATGACTTTTTCATATATAAGAAACTAAAAAATACTTTTAGCAGCCATGAAACGTGCACGGAACGTCTTTCACAAAAAATTTCCGCAAGTGAAAACGTTTGGTTGTGCAGCACATGGTTTAAATTTGCTATTTCATGGCATAATGAAGTTAAAGGCAATGGAAAATCTTCAGTCAGATGCCAAGAGATTTATCAAATTTGTTAAGAAACATCACATCATTCTACTAACATTAATGAGCATTCGAAAGGAGAAAAGTAAAGGGTCTCAGAAGAATTCTGCAAGAACACTGAAACTGCCATCTGTTACCAGATGGGGAAGAATAATGATAATGCTGAAAGGTCTCCTGGATGGAAAGGTAGCTCTACAAGCAACTTTTATTCAAGATCGTTTACCACTCAATAAACAAATAAGGAAAATTGTTTTGGATAATGATGTATTCTGGGCTCGTGTAGAATCTATAGCTGCTCTTCTGAAACCCATAACTACTGCTATAGCAAGAATAGAATCTGATAACACACATTTGTCTCAGGTACCCGAAATATTTTCTGAAATAACAAGAAAAATAACAGGACCTGAAGGACTGTTAGTAAAAACACCCAGACTAAAGAATGAGGAATAGAGATTTTTGGAAATAAGGGAAAGAAAGATTTTTTGTTGTGGAGATATTCATTTTGCCTCAAATCTAGTTGATTCGTGCTTCCAAGGAAAACACTTATCAGATGATGAGGTCTCCAGGACAATGGAATTCGTAACAAATAATTCAGAAGAAATGGGACATGATCGGGGCAAAGTCATTGCAAACATAACAGAATACAAGGCAAAGATGGGTTTTTGAAGCAAGCAGCTTTTGTGGGAAAGTGTAGAGTATACATCACCACTTGCATGGTGGAAGGGGCTCTGCAAAAGTCAAATCCTTAGTGGTGTGGCCATAAAATTGTTATCCATTCTCCTGATGTCAGCGTTTTCTGAACTCATCTGGTCTGCCTATGGGAAAACATACACTACGGCTCGAAATTGTTTGAATACATGAGTCAATAAATTAGTGGCTATCCGTTCCTACCTGCCTCTGGAGGGAAAAAAGTGGTGGGTGTTCAAAATAATACAATAGTGTTGTTATAACTGAAGCTGAAGAAAGTGCAAGTTTTGCCTCATCTGATGAGTGTGGAAGTTATTAAAATTGTAGAAGTTTTTAGCAACGTAAAGTAAAATTAAAAACCTCATTACTTTCTTATCCTCTACTTACTC
Source organism: Bradypodion pumilum (assembly GCA_035047305.1). NCBI lineage: Eukaryota > Metazoa > Chordata > Lepidosauria > Squamata > Chamaeleonidae > Bradypodion > Bradypodion pumilum. The sequence continues at coordinate 242,551,239 of JAWDJD010000003.1, read as the reverse complement.
ACTGAACTTTGTTAGTCTAAAATTTCCAATTATAATTGTTCTATTAGTTCAGTTAAATGGATTATTGTATTTTTTGTTAGTAAAAGAAATATTTGTACTTCATTAATGGTATATGTAAACCTCATTTTGTAGGTGGAATGATTTTGGGAACTACTATCTGAAATAAAATTCAAAGGAATAAAAACGATGACAGTTTTGAAAATTTTGTTGCTTTTTGAAATGCATTTATTTTTTCCTGCACACTCAACATGCTTTACTTGTGAAAACTTCCCTCCTTTCAAAATTCCCAGAATGTTTACATCTCTAGCTTGTGACTTATGCGAGTTTATGGTGCTCTACACCATGTGAAATTGTATGCTCCCAGGCTGCTAAAGGCTTTCTTTTCAAAATACCTGTAACTCACACCCATGAACTGTAGAAGCATTGATTGCATTCCCCCCCCCCAATTTCCCCATTCCCCCCCAGTCAATTTTCTCTTCCCAATTTTCCCGGGTTTTTCTCCCACCTTTACATCTCTAATCCACACTATGATCACGGAGCTATCTCCATGATGAAATGAGACATGCAGGATTTAACACCATCTGGCATGTCCTCTTCTGCCTCCATGACCATTGGGAATAAGAATAGTGAAGTGGTTCCTCCTCTGCTCATTTTGCTGTTGGGCCCAAAATGATGGTTTCCAGTGGCATTTCCTCCACTGAGGGAAACCATCAACCCACCTAAAGGGACTCATCCGCCCATAGCCATTGGCTCCTTTAGGGTGTCAGATTATTTACCATCACCCAACACTCGCGTTGAGTCACTGACTGTATGGTCTACTCCATTACCGTAGTGGGATGTCCAGCCAGACATAACGCCATTACCTGATCGCTAACACAACAGGATTCTCTGGGCTGATCCAAGGTTTTTTTTTAAAAAAAAACAATGACTTTTTTTAAGGGAGGAAATTTATGGTAAAGAGGAGGTCTAAGAATGTTGATGAGAGGAAAGTAGGTATGTATTTGGGGAAATCAGCTCTAGCTAATCATTTGTAAAATTTTACTCAGTGGCAGCTAAAAGGAATTGAGAGAATATTCACTGTGTGGGTACATGAAGAAGGGTGTGCAGTCTAATCTTATCGTTCTGTTTTAAGCTCCAGAAAGTTCTGACAAGTTCAGTGCAGGTACACCTATATATGGAGTTCACAAAGAAGATAATTATCCATATCTTAAATATAAATGCTCAAATATCCTTATAACCTATGCTTCAAAATGGTATGGGGGGCATGAAAGTTTAAGTACATCTCTCCAATTCTAGCTTGCCTGCATTGATGTCCATACCAAATTCAAGGCATTGGTGCCATACACAGTTTGGGATCTTGTTACCTGTTGGAGTACCTCTCCAGAGGAATGCTACATGTACTATCCAATTCTCCTTATGGGTGTCTACTCTGAAACATACTGCTGTTTCTGTTGACTCTCATTTCTGTTTTAATATGACTGTTGCCAACAGAATTTCTTGTTGATTTTCATTTATAATACTTCTGTGTTGTCTGTTTTGTTGGTCATTTTATTACCAGTGGGAAGATTTTATTCTACAATATAATACAACTCCAAGTAGTGGTTATGCACTAGAGGGGCAGTATATAAATGAAATAAGTAAGTAAATTACTAGTACAAATTGGAAACTTAGCAGACTTCACCCATGTATCTACCTACCACTATTCAAAGTAATAGAGCTGGCAGTGGTGAAAGTGGTGGTGAGGAGATTCAGCTGTGGCAATCTACTTGTGGAACTCCTTCCTCAGAAAGGCTTGTTTAGTTGTATGCATTAATTTCTTCTAGGTATCAACCAAAATAAATTTATAATTTATTTTCTCAGATTTTAAAGAAATATCTTTGCCTCATTCTGTTTTTATAAGCAATTATAAAGTACAATGGAAATGTTTAACTGACAAATGGTATAGAAACATTTCAAGTAAAAGCCACTTTCCTAATCTCTCTCTGATAACAATTATGTGATTCAGGCAAAACTTGGGGAAGTGGAAGATACTGGCATGGGAGCAAATTGCATTCAGTGATCCATGTAATTCTCCTGCACGGATACTACCCATGTGCCTCCATGTTCTAGTAATAATCAATCAGGCATCACTTGCAGAATTATTTATCTACTTTACTACCATGACAAAAATTTATGTCTGCCAGAAGTACCTGAAAAACTGAAAAGGCAACTGGTAAGGCAAACGAGCAGGTTACTGGTAAGCTATGGGATGGAGGGTAGTCAGTTCCATAGCACCATTGCTCTGCCTAGTCTCGACCTTCTTTCCCATTTTCTGCATGTCTTGTGTTAAACAGTTCGTAAGTAGACAAAATCATGAAGGACAATGCAAAGAAAGAGAACATATTCAAGTAGGACCGTAACAGAATAATTCAGATTGTGGTCAAATTCAGAGTGAGCTGCAGTTTGTATCTTTCAGTGTGTGAAATCAATCTTAATGGAAAAAAGAAAATAAGCTACACTCAGTGTGTTTTAGAAAACCAAAGGCATACAACCAGCATCTAAACAAAATAAATGTGTGCAGGTAAATACCAACAATGGTTCATTAAGCAGTAAATTATCACATTTATCATTAAATAAACAGTATACTCAAGTCTATTTAAATCGGTAAGCTATAGATGAGGTTTTGGGAATTAATGGATAGCCACCAGAGGACCGCAGGAATTCTTTCAGCCAGTTTCTGACAGGTATTTTCAAATTCTTAAGCTAATAATTTCTGACACTGACAGCCATTTAGGATCAAGCTTGAGATCTCAGTTTGATATATGAAGCAGCTCTCTTTTAGAAGAAACAGATAGCTATTGTGGCTAAGACTGTTTTTTTCCTTCTTAGGCAGATAGCCCAGATATGCCCAAACCTTAACTCAACATCTCTGATAACACTGTTTTATGCTTTGGTAATCCTGAAAATTGATTATTGCAATGCTTTCTACATGAGACATTCCTTAAAGATGGTATGGAAGTTGTACAAGGTGCAAAATACGATGGACAGGTTGGTGGTGGGTATCCAAAAGTTCCATCACAGCTCCCTGATCCTGGTCCACCTGTATTGTTTGCCTGTTAGCTTTGATACCTGATTCAAGGTTTTAGCATTAACATACAAAGCCCTATACACCTAAGAACCTAAGTACCTGGCATGCCATTTACCCCAGTTAAATCTTGCCCAGATCACCCAGCTTTCCTAGGCACTAGGGCTTTGGGTGCCCACTCTGATGGAGGTCCAAAAGGTGGCAACAAGGAACTGGGCCTTCCCAGTAGTGGCCCCTACAACCTGAAATGTCCCTCCCCCTCTAGCACACATCCACCTAGTCCCCTCTCTCCAAAAATTCAGGAAAACCATTAAGGCTGAATTTTTCAGAGAAACATTTCAGAATATTCTGCTCCTCCCTATTTGACATTCACAACACTTTTGGTTTGGTTGTTTGTGGCCCATCTTTGCTTGGAGTTTAGCTTTACCCACCCAACCATTTTGTGTTTTTTCTTTTAAAAATCATACTTACTGGTTTATTTATTAATTTTTTTCCCACCCACTTACTGTAAAACACTATTCTTGTGATAGTTTTAATTTAAAATGTGTCGTAGCTCAAATTGGGATTATAAATTCTAATTCTATATTGTGAGATGAAGTATTAATGTAGCTTTTTTTGGTGGAAGCTTTGAAAACAGAACCCCACAGTTGTTGGATTGGAGCCTCAATTTTATGGTGTCCCATAAATTTAGATTAATCTCTTTATCTTCCCTAATACTCATTCTAAATAGATAACCTTCAAAAAATACTAAATTCTCAAAATGGATTTATTTGTCTAGAGATTCATGGCTGTTAACAGCAACGTATGGGGGTTTACAATTAACAAAGCTGATCAGGTCTCTTTTTGACTCTAAGTGAAGTTTTAATTCTCTCAACATTGTATAGTGCTCAGAATTCTTGGAAACCTTAATTAAATTTTCCAGATTTGTGTTCAACAGTTCCCATGAGCAATATTTTTCTCTTTACATCAGCAGTCCTACTATCCCTCTGCAACTTTAGGCAGACAAAGTCAAGCCCTCAACCCTCTCCTACTCTCTGGAAGTGCACAGTTTCAGATACTGGCAATGACAATAGTTTGACGATTGTTAGAGGTGGAGTCAATACAGGTAAGAAAATTGTGGAAATGTATATTAAGTAAATTATTATCAAGTTTACAAAAAACAAGATATGATTTTAGGAAGACCAAATAGCATGTCTAAACTGATTCTATTTTTATTACAGATTTAAAGTAGAATTTAAGAAATGATTTAAATAAAATCCATCCTATTTAAAGGCATCTTTAGATTATAGCAATTACAGTAAGTGTCATGAACTCTCTGCAAAATTGCATACCAAAATCCTTCTATCAGCAGAACAAAATATTACCTGCTTAAATATTAACCTACCCCCAGGAGCCTGAATCTAATTTGAAACAAATTCCAAACATTATATTGTCATACCAACCAACTTCTCACTACCCACAATTCAAACTATTTGAACTAAACTTTCAGGAGATAACAAACACATAGGACATGCAACCACAAATATATCTGTGAAAAGTGAAAACATTCCTATTTTTGGCAGTAAAATAGAAAGCAGATTCTTGACAATAATAGATCATTAACGTAAGTATTCGTTTCCTTGCCATCCAGACAGATGTAAAATATAATATTTTCTTAAGGCATGTGCTGAAGAGTCCAATCCACGTGCTTTGCAATAACATGGGATTAAAACAACAAAAACATACAGTGGATACTACTTTAAAAGTCCTGCTTATAGATGTGACTTAGTTTTGTACAGCCTCTTCTTTCATGTAGCGATCAAACCCTGGACTGCCAAAATGGCTGCCTTGGCCGAGAAAGGTGGGGTATAAATTAAAAATGTATTGTATTGTAAATGAAGTCACTTTCTTCATTTTGTACATGATGCAATGCTAGTTCTTACTCGGCTCACTAAATAAAAGAATATAAATGGTGATAAAGAAATAAAGTAACAATGAAAAAAATCTTATGAGATCAGATTTACCTACATTGTGGCTTTTTCCATGGTAACAGATTATCAACCTCAAGGACCGAATTTGTAGCCCTTGAGATGTTGCCTGCCAGCAACTGGTATCAGTCTTAGCCAACACTGTGAATGATGTTAATGGGAGTACACCCAATAAAATCTGCAGGACCACACATTTCCCATATCAGATGTACAAAACATAAGAAAACCTCAGCTGACTCGGACCATATCTAACCACCCTGCTTTTAAAAGTAGCAAATCAGGTGACTGCAGGCAACTCACAAGGTGGGCATGAAGAAAATTAACTTTCCTTTCGGATTGAATGCATTCCACCCACTACAACATTTAAAAGTTTACAATATTTTTATTTGCCCTTTTGCTTAACACCACCACCACCCTTAGGTAGATTTTCTTTCTTTCTTCCATTTCTAGGCCAGATGTGAAATTGTCAAAATGAAGGCACCTTTTGAGCAGTTCATTCTGCAGTTCCTTTCGCCTGACCTAGTGAGAGAAAGGTTAGCCAGCAACTCAAGGTAGCCATTACCAGGGTATGCACGATTGTGGTTTAAAAATACTACAATCTTGTAGACTCCCAATATGGACAAAATTAAGACAAGAGAATGTGACGAAGTTATTTATTTGGTTTTACTCTGTAAACAAAATCCAGTATCTGATTTCCATTGATAAAGGACACACATCATTAAAAACTCAACTAATTATAGTTACTCTGTAGGTCCTACATAGTTCTCTTGTTATAATATGCAAATATGTTGTGAAAAAATTATTTCGGGTGTGGCTACACTTGAAATAAATCAGGAACTAGGTGGTTTGTTTGATGTTGTTGTTTAAAGTAGATGCAGCATCACTTGGTCTCTGTGTGTGCGTGTGCGCACATGCAAGTACGCGCGCGTGCACACACGCATGCATGCATGCACTCCTAGGACAGATTTCAGTTCTATATTAGTCTAAGGGTCTACATAGGGTTTTAAATTGCTGCATTTAAATGTGATTTCGCATTTCAGTACTTCCAGATTGAGAGTGCAAAAATTTTAATACTGTATCTTTCTGAAGTGGCATAGTGCTAGATCACTGTTACAGCTGAAGAAGCCAGTGAGGTACAAGTAGCATAGGGTAGGAGCTCAGCTAGCACCCCATGGAGATGCCTGCCAGCAGATACCCCAGCCACCACTGCCAGCACAATAGCTTCTACACCATGGTCATGTGGCATAAAATTGGCAAGTTCACTGCTCCAATTTTTCCTCAAATCCTTTGTTTTTTATAATATAATTAAAATACAAAAAACAAACACAGAGAGAGAGAGATAGAGAGAGGTAGCTAGTTACAAGTGTATCCTGAAGTTCAAAACCAATTATCTGGATATCAGAAACTTGACAAAACCCCAGAGACAAATTTACTTTGACATAGGTTATCACACCTGCCAAAACTATTTAAAATGACGCAACTGGAATTGATTCAGAATAAATAATTCCTACTTAAGTATTCAAAATAAAAACTTTTCCAACAGAAAATGTGTGTGCTTAGCTGTACATCATGTAGTTCCTGATCTTTAAATCTTCAAGTGTGGCAAACTGGACACAAGAACAGGAATATTAGAACTTCCAGTAAAAGCAAAGTAACTCAAAACAACATGATTTAAGATCTTCCACTGCAATCATCAGGTCACAATTTCAGCAAAACCACAAACATTTACCATCAGCTTCTTTCAAGTATTTGCAGTGTGTGTGTATTTTTTTAAAAAATTACAGTATCTGCAGTTTATTTCTGATCTACCATCAACTATACAATGCCTTTCCATTACCTTGCCATCCTATAAAGTCTTCTAGGATTCTTTTTAACATTCACCACTTCCAGAGCAGAAAATAATGTGAAAAGAATCATGAGGAAATTCTGATTAAATTATCTCAGCAAACACTGAAAATGAAAAGCATTCTATTTGGATTGTACATGGGAAGGGGCTGTACATCAGATTATAACCACTGGGAGTGCAAATGTTCTGAAAAACCTTTAGATGACTTCTCAAAAGCTCCTTTTGAGATGCTTATATTACTGTAATCCAATTCTCCAAATGTTAGATGAGTCAAAACTTTTTCCACAACTGAAGACGGTGCTGCATTAGACCTACGATTTGCAGGATCACTTGGTTAATCATTCTCGCTATGCTCAGAACAAATTCACTTCACAGCATAGATTTCAATGCTAGGCTAATATTTTATTTATTTATTTATTTATTTTTCACGCTTATATACCGCCCACTCAGGTACAACCCAACTCAGGGCGGTTTACATAGCGGACAGTAAATACATAAAAAGACACATGATAAAACAAAGTTAAAAGTTAAAAAACCCACCCCTAAAAGGTGCGCAAGTACCGAAGGGACCTTGGGGGAAGGCACACTTCTCTATACCAACCTGGGACCCTTATTTGGTTCTTATACCAAATAAGAACACCCAAGGTGTTGCCAGGAAAAAATACAGCTCTGTGGTGGTATTATCAGCAAAGCCTGACCTAAAAAAAAGAGTGAGCTAGTTAGAAATTCATCCCCACCCCCAAGTCTCTGACAATGCTCATCTCTGAATAAATTTAACTTCAACATGGTAGAAATTTTCAGCTCCTTAAAGGTGCAGAGACTAGCCTTTTAGCACTGACATCTGTAGGAAAGAAAGTTTATCCACATGTGGGATTGGATGTATTTGGGAAGAGAAAACTGGGAGGAGGAAGAAACAGAAAATGGCAAGTGAGATTTAAAACCAACATGTTGTAGTTAAGTGTGTACATACTATTTCCAGCATCATATTTTGGCAGGGGTGGGACGGAGCATGAGAGACTGAACTTGAGGCATCACAAAAGCATCAAACTGCAACAGTCTCTATCCACTGTTTCCCAACGTTCAGTTTTTGGACCTTAATTCCCAGAAGCCCAAGTCAACTCCCCAAAACACTGATCAGCCAATGTATTGACTTAGGCTTCTGGGAATTGAAGTCTCCTGTGGGACGTGGGCCTCACATTGGCAAAAGAAAGCCAGTATGAATTAGTGAGCAGAGAACAGGCTGAGTTTCAAGAGACATAGGTTAAGATCCCCATCTAGCTCAAAGTGGGGATGGCAATAGCAAAAACACTCCTTAAGTATTTTACATACCTTATCATAACTAAGATACAATTGAAAATATGTGAAAAGGAAAAACGGCTGGTAATTCTACCACAACCTGACATATAAAACAGAAAAAAGAAACAGAACTCCTTGGTTCTCACACAATATTTCTACGCCATAAAGATGCCTTCAGTCTCTAACCAAATCCCATGTGTCAAAGTCAGCAGTCAGAAATGTGTGTGGCCTCCTCTCCATCTCACCACCCACCACTTGACAGCCCTTTGTTTATCTTGTCACAAATTCTTCCAGGGCAGGAAAGACTCATCACCAGCAATTACACCCCCCCCCTAAAAAAACACAACAACAACAGTGGGGTGGGGGGACCTGAAATTTTTCTTTCCAGAAAGATATAGAGGGGAAAAAGAAAGGTCAGTGATAACCTTAGGAAAAAGAGCACTCCAGTAATTTGCCCCAGAGCAGCTATCAGAATTGGGGCTTTTGCTTTTTGACATTACCAGGGTTACGACCTATATATCCAGGAGATTCAAGTACTCAGAGATCCTGTCTTGGAACAGCACAAAAAGTGTTTTTAAGAGCCCTGGTGGTGCAGTGGTTAAACTGCTGTACTACAGCTAAAACATTGTGTGTTTGATCTTGATAGGGAACTAGGTTGACTCAGTCTACAATCCCTCTGGGGTCAATAAAATGATGGGGCCAAAATGCTAATTAACTTGTAAACTGCCCAGAGAGTGCACTAAGTGTTACGTTGCTGTAAATAAGTGTAATTGCTATCACTATTTTCTGTTGTTCCCTACTTCCAAAATCAAGCAGTAAACTATAACACCCCCACCCCCCAACATACACAGAGAGAGAGGCCTGAGTGCTTTCTCCTCTCTCCTTGGGGACCGCATACCTGTCTGTCTAGGGCTCTTAGGAGGAGAGAGAGATATTTTAATGCTCATCAGCTGCAGACCTGTGGTAAGTAAGTAGAAGCAGCAGGAACGTGAGTGGGTGGGAGTTCACCACTCCTCTTCCAGGAATAGTTTGGTCAGGCAGCCTGGCATTCACTTGACTAAAGGAATGGACGAGGCTCTTGGCTCATGATGGGAAGGAGAATAAAGAGTTCTGGATCCCAACTAGATGCAAATCGGCCCTCTCCCATCCATCCTTCTAACATCCAAGTGTTCTGGCCCCTTTGAGAAAGAGTGCCCCTTTTTTTTGGGGGGGGGCACTAACACCAGAGCCTGAGTTCAGACAGGAAAGGAAACTAGGGGGGGGAGCTATGCTCTGCTTTCCCTTCTTCTCCCGTATCCGAATCTAGGTGATCCTCAAGGCGATCAGCCATGAAGACTGCCCTGAGAGGCTATAAAGCCATGGCCTTTCATCTGCCTTCTGCATCGCAGTGTGACCCCCATGCCACTGATCCAGTTCCAAGAGCCACTTTCTGGCCCTCAGCCCTTTTTGGCAGGCAAAGCCCTCCTTGGCCCAAGGCCAGGATGGACGAAGCTGCTACCCTCCATCAAGATGGATTCAAGTGGCATTTCATCCACTTGGGGACCATCCCCCCCTTCCCTGTGGACTTCACCACCCAAGGCTGTTAGTCCTCAGGGAGGGTCAGGTTAGTTAACTGCCCTATGGAACATCCTGCCAGAGGAATTACGGCTGCAGACGGAATTGCTGCCCTTTAGGGAAGAACTGAAGACCTGGGTGGCGGGGCACCGATGGAAGGGAGGGACACACACACACACACACACACACACACACACACACACACACACACACACACACACACAGGTTGCCTGGTTTAACAATCGAGATACAGTGATACCCCATACAACGTCCAAACTTGGTTCCACAAGTTTGGACTTTATACGGATTTGGACTTTGTATGAGGCATGCAAAATACTAGCCGCGATGCCTCATACAACGTCCAAATCCTTGCCGCGATGCCTCGTACAACGTTGTTTCCATAGAGATACATTGTACTGTAACAGCACAGACTTCAGGGCAAAGCCAAGGAAACAGACAGGAAACTGACAGAACTTTAAGAAATCATTGTCTAAAGGCTAAATACATTACAAAAACATGTCAAACAACCCTGATTGTCCAAGAACCTGAAGAAAGCTGCAAAAATCCCAGGAATGCTTCTAAAAATTCTGAGGAAAATTTGTTTAAAAAATCAAAAATCACGCTCAAAACCACTCCTAAACACTCTTTGCCTCATGCAAAACCCAAAAGAGCAATGCACGCATGCGTCCTGCCTTTTATACTGCCCATGCACAATGCAACCTGGGAAAAACCCCAATGCCTCATACAAAGTCGCTGTGACTTTGTATGAGGCAACTTTTTTCAAAGAATTAGGTGATGTTGTATGAATTCGATGTTGTACGAAGCGGACTTTGTATGAGGTATTACTGTACTCTCTCTTTTTATGAAGCTGGGTGGGGTGGATAAGTCATCTGGATTTTTTAATGGGGTTTTATGTGTTTTTTAGTCAGTTTTAACGTTGTATATTGCTGTCGTTGTCGAGTCGGGGGGGCGATAGAAGTATGATAAATAAATAAATAAACTGCCGCCTGACACTCGGCGTTGAGTGGCTGGCAGGAGGAGGGTCTATTTTCCCTCATGGGGGCAAAGCTTCGCCCTGCCACGTGTTGAAGATGAGGAGGAGGGTCCAGAGAGTTCTCGACGACGCCTCGCAAAACAAGCCCACACGAGGGCCAAAGCCGTAGCCGAGCCCCAGAGTTTGTTTGCCCTCAGCTGTGTGGTGTCTGGGACGCCCGCCCTGCCCCCCTTTTGAGAACCCCCCCCCGGGAGGCTCACCTTGCAGCATGGCTTCCAGTTTCTTCCTGTCCACACGGAACCTCTCTTCGCCCCACTCGGGGCTGGCCGAGTGGGCGCGGGCCGCGCCGGTCGAGGAGGAGCCTCCGCCGCCGTTGTTGCTCCCGTCGTCTTCGGGCAGCAGCAGCGGCGAGTCGGCGCTGCGCTCGCTGTTGGAGCCGGGGTCGGAAAGCGGGGCCGCCATCCCACCTCCTCCCCCGGCGGCTGCTCCGCCGCCGAACTGGCCAGAGTTCCAGTCCACGACGGCAGACACTGAGGGGGCGGCGGCGACCACCGCCCCGGCGTCTCCCTCAGCCGCCGCCGCCGCCGCCGCTTCCCCGCCACAGCAGCAATAGCAGCAGCCCTCGCCGCCTCTCGTGCCGCTAGCCCCGGCGGCGGCTCCGCGGGAAGCTATTTGGCCCCACAGCCTGCCGCCTCCGACTTCATCCCAGCCCGCCAGAGCCTCGCTGGGAGTCGCTCCTCCGAGTCCGACGCCTGCAGCCGTCGTCGCCTCCAGGTCGCGTTGTTGCCCGCCGAGAGAGGACGAGTTGCTGCTGCTGTTGCTGCTGTTGCTGCTGTTGTTGCAGCCGCCGCTCGCCTTGCACAGGGCTTGTCCCGGGCCGGCTGCAGCTCGGCTGCGCCCCCATCCCGCCCGCAGTCCGCACAGCATCCCCGCCTCCTCCATCATGGGGGCCGCGAGACGAGAGGGAGAGGCGCGCGCCGCCGCCGAAGTTGGGGTGGAAAAAAGGGCGGGACGAAGTGGACCGCTAGCCGTCGGAAGAAAAAGGTGGGAGGGAGGGGGGTGTGTGTGTGTGTGTGAGAGGGAGACGCGGCGCAAGCAGCTCCCCGCTCGCTGGCGCCGCGCGCACACGCCTTGTCTGTCAAAAAGCTCGGCAAGCTCCGCCTCGGCTTTGGCCCCGCCTCCTGGCGCGCGGCGCGTTATGTGCCCCCCCCACACCCACACACCCACACACGAAGCCGGCCAGGGGGCGGGGTGGATAAAGGACAAGGGGAGTCAGCTGTGGTCTGGGGTCAGGCTGAGGCGCCCTCTTAAGGAGCACGGCGCTCTCTCGTATCCATGGCTTTGGCTCTTGGCTTGGCAGAGGTACCTAGTGGTGGATGCCTGCCTCTGCAACGCAGCCGGGTCTCTGTGTGTGTGTGTGTTTGTTTGTTTATTTATTTATTTATGTATTTCTATCCCACCCTCCTGATGAAAAACATCACTTAGGGCGGATAACAACATATATAAAATATAATATGACCACAGATAAAACAACAAAAATACCTAACCAACCCACTAAAAACAACATTAAGAGCATATAAAACTAATCAGATTATAGCTAAAAAAAAAAAAACACCCTCGCCCTCCCCCTCACCCAGCATAAAATGGCAAAAAACAATGATATTAACAGCGGAAAAGCAGGATCCCTCCAGAGGCTAAATAAGCCAGCGGGCTTGTACAGAAGAGTCACACATGCCCCAAATCCGCTGACATAGCCAGTTCGAAAGCAAGACATTGCAAGTAGCTAAATAGGGACCACTTCGGTGGGAAAAGTAAACGGCGTTCCGTGCGCTCCGGTGTCTAGTCATGCCTGCCACATGACCCACGGAAACGTCTGCAGGAGCAGACGGCGCGGGCGCTTCGGCTTTGAAACAGAGATGAGCACTGGACCCTAGAGTCGGATATGGCTGGCTTTCGAGCAAGGGAAGCCTTTACCTTTACTTTACACTTAAGACGGGGGACTGCATTGGTTCAAGTAAGACGCTGAACTTGATGACAGGAAGGTTGGCAGGTCAGCAGTTTGAGACCTGAGTACTGCACGACGGAGTGAGCTCCCGTCTCTGCCCCAGCTCCTGCCAAACTAGGAGTTCGAAAGCAAGAAAATGCAAGTAGATCAATAGGTACCGCTTTTGCGGGGTAAGGTAAAAGCATTCAGTGTGCTCCAGTGTCTAGTCATGTCTGCCACATAACCATGGAAACATTTGCAGATGCAGACAGCACTGGCTCTTTGGCTGGAAATGGAGATGAACACCACCATGACTGGATTTCAAGAAAGGGGAACCTTTACCAGCTCCACATACACAAACACAGTGTTTTCACAGTCAGGCAGAGATCCAGAACCAGGTATTCGGTGTCCTTCCTAGTCCAGCAATCTATCCACTAGGATCTGGTTGAGCACTTTCAGGGTAGGGTGGCAGCATGTTCTGGGATTAATTCTGCCATAGGCCTCAATGTAATATGGCTGATCTATGGTACTGTTCACCCTCATTTTGTGGGGAGAGGCACCATCTGCCCGAGGCAGCAAAATGTCTTCAGATACCTCTACAACTTCTTGGCAGGATGGTTACAGTTTGAAATTTTACTAATGAGAGTAATTAGCTATGGCTGTAATTCTATCAGTCTTCAAAATCAGTCAGAGTTATTATTTTTAAAAATTCCTTCTGATTCTGAAAATAAACTAGTCACTTTTAAGTCAAGTATGGCAGCACAAAATATGGCAAAGCTGGTGCTTGAACACCCTATGATGTGCCAAATCTTCCCTGCCACTAGTAAGACCACATCCTATAGCAGTGATGGCAAACCTTGGCACTCTAGGTGTTCTTGTACTGCAATTACCAGAAGCCCAAGTCAGCACTCCTGCTGATCAGAGCTTCTGGGGATTGAAGTTCCAGAACACCTGGAGTGCCAAGGTTCACCATCATTGCCCTATAGTTATAAAATTGACTTCACATTCTTCTTATTTTGAAAAGGGAAGCAATAGCAATAGCTTGTTAATTGTGAATACTTGTTTCAGAGCCCTGAGGATGTTGCAATGACCATCAGCTGAAATGCCTTTCTAAAGGAATTTAGACAAATTAATGAAACATGGGACTGTCAGTGGGCATACAAGTGAAACAATCAGGTTGGATTAGTGAATCTTTGACTCTGATGCTGTTGTTCAAAACAGGGAATGGGTACCATAATTTTGCACCATATGCTATTTAGGAAAGCATGGAAAAGCAGCTCTCCCTGATATATTTTTGAAACATTCACAGGTTCTACAAACAATTGTAACAAGCAGTTCAGGCTTAAATGCTGTACTTGGGAAGTAAGTGCTATCAAAAAAGGTAAACACTCAGAAGATTACCTGTAAAGGGGGTTGTGGTGCTTGTGTGTTCATTTGTGTCAAAAGCATGAAAGCTTGACATTTGGTGTTGAGTTGCTAACTTTGATTTATGATGGCAAGCTATTAGAAGTTATAATAAATGGTCTTTAAATACATTACTGTGCAAATTGACTTTGAGTCTTAAAAGCGGGGGCTTTGAACTTCTTTTCATCTTGCCACCACCTTAATAACTTTGGGGATTTACAGGTGGGCCCCTGGGACAGCCATGGTTACTCAGCTTCATTCAGTCATCTGTAATACATTTATGACAGCTTTGGTTTACAGCTATGTAATTAAGTGAATAACAAATTTTATGGGAAATAATAAACCATAAGAATGCATACACATATATTTAGCTTATTTGGTGCATATGGTGGTTTTATATCAATTATTTTAGATATAATTCCATTATATTTATGCTATCACATAACTGATTCATATTATACTATTTTAGCAATTAATGGTTGAATCCCTGTTGTTTAATGCTCTAAGTTACTCTAGAGTAGAACCACTGAACCAATGGCAATTTGATGAGTCAGTTTCTCTATAAGGTCTGTTGACTCAAATGGGCCTACTCTAACAGTAACTCATGCTAATGTAAGTTACTGTTGGATTTGCTCCATTTGAATCAGTGAAATTTACAGAAGCCTAGACTCAACAAAACCTCTTCATTCAGTGGGCCTGCTCTAGTGTGACTTACTGTGAAGATTTTAGCCAATGTTTATGCAGGAAAATATGTGCAGGGTGCGTAAATCTTTCTCCAAATCCCCCCCCCCCCAAGACCGTCAGCTCGGTCAACAGGCCTGCTTGCAAATCTTCCAAAAAGAGGTTCATACCTCTAGCCGACAGGTGGACCCCATCCCCTGCATAAAGATCATAATTTTGTAAACTAATGGTGGGGTGTCGGATGACCATCCCCAAACCCTTGTCTGCCAAGAACCGGGCAACCGCCCTGTTCACCGAGCGGCGAGCGCGGTCAAGGGCACGGAGGTCAATACCTCCCCTGTAAGAATGACGCAGTATGATGCGTCATATGATTTTTGACTCTGCATGTGCTCTTAAGCAGAGCTGCTGCTGAGGAGAGCCAAACAAAGGAAGTGAGCACTGGTAAGTTTTGCAGTTGGAGTAGAGCTGCTTTAGAGGCCTCCACTAATTTAAATTGATAATTGAAACTGCTGAGAGCCACCTCTGTTCAAACAGAGGAAGCAGTTTGAAGCTTCCAGAAGCAGGGGGCAGGGCCACACCAGGCCCTTCCCTGAACTGTGACTCATAGGGGCGGAGCCACACTATCCTTTAAAAGCTCTGAGCTCTTTCAGGGTCAGCCATTTTGACTCTGCATGTGCTCTTAAGCAGAGCTGCTGCTGAGGAGAGCCAAACAAAGGAAGTGAGCACTGGTAAGTTTTGCAGTTGGAGTAGAGCTGCTTTAGAGGCCTCCACTAATTTAAATTGATAATTGAAACTGCTGAGAGCCACCTCTGTTCAAACAGAGGAAGCAGTTTGAAGCTTCCAGAAGCAGGGGGCAGGGCCACACCAGGCCCTTCCCTGAACTGTGACTCATAGGGGCGGAGCCACACTATCCTTTAAAAGCTCTGAGCTCTTTCAGGGTCAGCCATTTTGACTCTGCATGTGCTCTTAAGCAGAGCTGCTGCTGAGGAGAGCCAAACAAAGGAAGTGAGCACTGGTAAGTTTTGCAGTTGGAGTAGAGCTGCTTTAGAGGCCTCCACTAATTTAAATTGATAATTGAAACTGCTGAGAGCCACCTCTGTTCAAACAGAGGAAGCAGTTTGAAGCTTCCAGAAGCAGGGGGCAGGGCCACACCAGGCCCTTCCCTGAACTGTGACTCATAGGGGCGGAGCCACACTATCCTTTAAAAGCTCTGAGCTCTTTCAGGGTCAGCCATTTTGACTCTGCATGTGCTCTTAAGCAGAGCTGCTGCTGAGGAGAGCCAAACAAAGGAAGTGAGCACTGGTAAGTTTTGCAGTTGGAGTAGAGCTGCTTTAGAGGCCTCCACTAATTTAAATTGATAATTGAAACTGCTGAGAGCCACCTCTGTTCAAACAGAGGAAGCAGTTTGAAGCTCCAGAAGCAGGGGGCAGGGCCACACCAGGCCCTTCCCTGAACTGTGACTCATAGGGGCGGAGCCACACTATCCTTTAAAAGCTCTGAGCTCTTTCAGGGTCAGCCATTTTGACTCTGCATGTGCTCTTAAGCAGAGCTGCTGCTGAGGAGAGCCAAACAAAGGAAGTGAGCACTGGTAAGTTTTGCAGTTGGAGTAGAGCTGCTTTAGAGGCCTCCACTAATTTAAATTGATAATTGAAACTGCTGAGAGCCACCTCTGTTCAAACAGAGGAAGCAGTTTGAAGCTCCAGAAGCAGGGGGCAGGGCCACACCAGGCCCTTCCCTGAACTGTGACTCATAGGGGCGGAGCCACACTATCCTTTAAAAGCTCTGAGCTCTTTCAGGGTCAGCCATTTTGACTCTGCATGTGCTCTTAAGCAGAGCTGCTGCTGAGGAGAGCCAAACAAAGGAAGTGAGCACTGGTAAGTTTTGCAGTTGGAGTAGAGCTGCTTTAGAGGCCCGCGCGCCTAACGGCGCGCGAGATTACAAACTAGGAACAAAAAAAATATAGTCTTACTAGGTAGAAAGGTAGTAAACGTGTACATTTTTGAGGCCCACAATACTGCACTTGTTAAAATGGATTCTGAGGGAACAGCTGTAGTTACCTGCAATTCTTGTGCCATGTTTGTGTTCTTGCCAAAGCATATGGAGAACTACACTTGCAGCAAGTGCAAGCTGGTTGCACTACTAGAAGAGAAGGTCCAGCAGCTAGAGGCACGCATATCTAACCACCAACAAATTAAGGAGCTTGAGCTGTTCTTGGACAGAGCGGAGCAGACTATGCTGGACAAAGAAGTGACAGGGCACAGTTCTGAGGGAGAAGGCCCTTCACTAACTCAGGAGGGAGATGGTTGGAGGAATGTGACTCAAAGGAGGAGAAGAGTAGGGGATCACTCTGAGAGTCTGAAATTACAGAATAAATTTGAGGCTCTTTCCCTTATCACACCTGATGAGGAACACACAGAGGAACAACTGGTTCCACCTGATGATCTCTCCTTCATCACACTTGATGAGATCCAGGAAGATGAACAACAGGAACAAACTGAGGTTCTCTCCCTTAATATGGTTGATGAGGTGCATGTAGATGAACAGATTGCAGGAGAGAGGCTCCTTGTACTAGGCGATTCAATAATTAGAAATACAGAGAAATGGATTTGTGATGCACATGATAACCGTATGGTGACTTGCCTGCCAGGTGCAAAAGTTGCAGACATCACAAGAAATCTAGATAGATTGTTAGAGAGAACTGGGAACGAGCCAGTTGTCATGGTACACGTTGGTACTAATGATATTGGGAAGGCCAAGCGGTCTGTCCTGGAAGCCAAATTTAGGTTGTTAGGAAGAAGATTGAAGTCCCGGACTTCCAAGGTAGCATTTTCAGAAGTGCTGCCTGTCCCTCGCGCAGGACCTACCAGGCAGGCAGAGCTCAGAAGCCTCAATGCGTGGATGAGGCGGTGGTGTCGAGAGGAGGGCTTCAGATTTGTCAGGAACTGGAGAACATTTTGGGACAAGCCAAATCTGTTCAGGAGGGATGGGTTGCATTTAAACCATGATGGGACCAGATTGCTGGCACTCAACATCAAAAAGGCTGCAGAGCAGCTTTTAAACTGATAACTGGGGGAAAGCCGACAGGAGCTGGGCAGCATCCGGTTCGGGAAAGTGTGTACTTGAGTAGTGAGGAGGATGCAAAAATTACTGAGCAGAGCAAGGAGCTAGTCACCAGCACTCTAGCAGAAGGATGCAAGAGGCAGTCTAACAATGCAACTGGACTCAAAAGACTGTATCAGGAAAGCATATATAAATGCTTGTATACAAATGCCAGAAGCCTCCGTAACAAAATAGGGGAGCTGGAATACTTAGCAATAGATAAAAATATTGATATTATTGGTATCACTGAAACCTGGTGGACGTATGATAACCAATGGGATACAGTTATCCCAGGCTACAAACTGTACAGGAAGGATAGGAAGGGGCAAACAGGAGGTGGTGTAGCCTTGTATGTCAAAGAAGTGATAAAATCGTATGAATTGGAATATCTAGGTGATTTGGAGTCACCATTAGAAGCTCTGTGGGTAAGAGTACCAGGCCACAAGGATGGTCTAACAGTAGGCATATACTATCGGCCTCCGACCCAAACTCTTGAGGGAGACTGGCAGTTGGAGAATGTTGTAAAGGAGGCATCCAGGAAGGGAAGCCTGGTTATAATGGGGGACTTCAATTACCCTCACATAGACTGGGTGAACTGTTGTTCAGCACACGATAAAGAGATAAAGTTCCTAGATATGCTCAATGATTGTTCCCTGGGACAGATGGTTGAAGACCCAACTAGAGGTACAAGAATCCTTGACTTGATCCTGAGTAATACTCAGGATCTGGTGCAAGATGTTAATGTGACTGATCCAATAGGGAACAGTGACCACAACTCAATTATGTTTAACTTGATCATAGACCGCAAGTCACTGATAAAATCTAACACAGAGACCTTAAATTTTCAAAAAGGAAATTTCCCAAAGATGAGGAAACTAGTAAAAAAGAAACTGAAAGGGAAAATTGAGAGAGTCCAAACACTCCAAGAGGCATGGAGGCTGTTTACAAAAACAATAACAGAGGCTCAATTGGAATGCATACCCAAAAGGAAAAAGGGCACTGCCAGGTCCAAGAGGACTCCGATGTGGCTTACAGGAGCTGTTCGGGAAGTGATCAAGAGCAAGAAAAGCTCATTTAGAAGATGGAAGGCTTGTCCAAATGAGGACAGCAGGCAGAAACATAAATTCTGGCAGAACAAATGCAAGGCAACAATCAGGAAAGCAAAGCAAGACTTTGAGGAGCGTATAGCTAAAAATACTCAGAGAAATAACAAAGACTTCTTTAAGTACATTAGAAGTAAGAACCCAACTAGGAAGGCCATTGGACCATTAGATGACAATGGAAGGCAAGGGGTTATTAAAGAGGAAACAGAGATTGCAGAGAGACTCAATGAATTCTTTGCTTCAGTATTCACTGAAGAAGACAGAGACCACATGCCCAAAACAGAGCCTATCTTCGTAGGGAGGGAAACCGAAGAATTAAGCAAGATAGAAATAACCAGGGAGGAGGTCCTTGCATGTCTTGTTAAGCTAAACACTAACAAATCCCCAGGACCAGATGGCATCCATCCACGAGTTCTCAGGGAACTTAAAGATGAAATTGCTGATATCCTAGCCAAAATATATAATCTTTCCCTCAAATCAGGCTTTGTGCCTGATGACTGGAAGGTAGCGAATGTAACACCAATTTTCAAAAAAGGATCCAGGGGTGATCCAGGAAATTACCGGCCTGTCAGTTTGACATGTGTCCCAGGTAAAGTGATGGAAACCATCCTAAAAGATAGAATTAATAGGCACATAGAAGAGAAGGTGCTGCTAAAGGAGAGCCAACATGGCTTTTGCAAGGGCAAATCATGCCTCACTAATCTGTTGGAATTTTTTGAGAGTGTCAACAAGCATGTGGATAAGGGGGATCCAGTTGACATTGTTTATCTGGACTTTCAGAAGGCTTTTGACAAGGTCCCACACCAAAGGCTCTTGAATAAACTTACCAGTCATGGAATAAAGGGACAGGTCTTGTCCTGGATCAGCAACTGGCTAAGGGACAGGAAACAGAGGGTAGCACTAAATGGACACTTCTCCAAGTGGAGGGAAGTAAAGAGTGGGGTCCCCCAAGGTTCAGTACTGGGACCCCTGCTTTTCAACCTCTTCATAAATGATCTAGAGGTAGGAGTAAAAAGCAAGGTAGCCAAATTTGCTGACGACACTAAATTATACAGGGTAGTGAAAACTGTGAGAGATTGTGAAGAGCTCCAGAGGGATCTCTTGACACTGGGGGAGTGGGCAAAACAGTCGCAAATGAGCTTCAACATCAGTAAGTGCAGAGTGATGCATGTTGGGGCAAAAAACCCCAATTACATTTATAAACTGATGGGGTCTGAACTCTCTGCGACAAACCAGGAAAGGGACCTTGGTGTCCTGGTGGACAGCTCAATGAAGGTGTCAACCCAGTGTGCCTCAGCAGTGAAAAAAGCAAACTCAATGTTAGGGATCATTAGGAAGGGTATAGAAAATAAGTCAGCAAGTGTCATTTTGCCTCTTTATAAATCTATGGTGAGGCCCCATCTGGAATATTGTGTACAGTTCTGGTCGCCATACCTCCAGAAGGATATTATGGAGTTGGAGAAAGTACAGAGGAGGGCAACCAGAATGATTAGGGGACTGGAACACCTTCCTTACCATCTGAGGCTGCAACGGTTGGGCCTTTTCACTCTTGAACGACGGCGTCTAAGAGGTGACCTGATTGAAGTTTATAAAATCATGCACGGTGTGGACAAAGTAGATAAGGAAAAACTGTTTTCCCTATCGCACAACACTAGAACTAGGGGACACTCCATGAAACTTTTGGGTACTAGTTCTCAAACAAATAAGAGAAAGTACTTTTTCACCCAGAGGATTACTGGTCTATGGAACTCCCTGCCTGAAGAAGTGGTGACAGCTGTCAGTCTTGACAGCTTTAAGAAAGGATTAGACAAGTTCATGGAGGACAAGGCTATCAATGGCTATAATTATGGCTACCTAAGGACAACCTCCGGGTTGGAGAGATAGGCAGGATATCTCTCAATGCCATTTCCAGGGGATCCTAAGCAGGTGAGGGCATCTCCTTGGGAATACCCTGAAGGAAATGGTGAGCCACTGTGTGAGACAGAATGCTGGACTGGATGGGCTGTGGCCTGTTCCAGCAAGGCTGTTCTTATGTTCTTATGTTCTTATGTTCTTATGTTCTTATGTTCTTATGATGTCCGACCATAGCAGCCTTGTGGACGGCCACACATAATGCAAATAAGCTAGGTCACTGCAAATCGTGAATTTTAAAGAAAGGCCAGTGACCTGGGCGAGGTCATTGCCCCCGAGATGCAGTACAAGGACATCAGGCGGTTCAGCATCCCTGATGGAAAACAGGAATGGCAACAGTTCCCGCCATCTCATTCCGCGCTTACCGTACCAACGTATGCGTGCGGATGCACGCAGTCCAAGCTGGGGTCCCCACTCTGTTGCCGCAGCATACTGTGCTGCCCAGTGCACGTAACTGTGGCCCACCAGCCATACTGCCACCGGTGTGCGGGGACACACAGGGTCTGTAAAAGAAAAAAGAGAACAGTGACTTAACTGGTACTCATACCTGAAGAGGGCAAACATATAATGCAAAACACATAGATCCCCATCTTCCCATACGGCGTATATCAGCCTCAGAGTACCCAAATGCAGCCGCAGTTGATGCAGCACCTATACTAAATGAATGGGTGCCGTAACGAGCCCCGGGGAGGCCAACACTGGATAGTGCCATACCAGTCACCTTCCAAAATTGAAATTTAGTAAGGGGAGACCCATCTTGGTGGCAGAAAAACGGGCCAGGGTGTGTGCCACGCACTGCCAAGAACTCCTGTAGGGCACCAACCGGACAGATGTCTGCAATGGAACATCGTAGCAGTCTAACTCCACTGCCTACGCCGTGTTGATCAACTTTTGAGGACCGTATCCTCAACTGAGCCCACTCATTAGAAACATAGACATCGTCGAGTTCCAGTGCCCTACGAGTCGCATCCGCCTTAGACAGTAGTACCAACTCACTGATGCGGAGTGCCCCAAAGAAGGCCACCGTGGTAGCCACGTGAAAAAGAGCCGCCTCATACTTATCAAAACACAGGTTATGCCAGCCTCGTGCAAGGTGGGTAAGCACCCATGGAGAAATTGGGTGGCGAGTGTCCGGGCGGCGGCTACGTTCCCATGTCCACCCCTCCAAAACATGTTGTATGCGGAAATCATTCACGCAGTCAGCAAAACCCCTCACCTTGGCCATGAATGCCAGTGCTGACAGCCTGGATGCTATAGTGCGGGGAGCTAGGCCCTGACTATGTAAATAAACCATAAATTGTAAAACTTGTTCCACTGGAATGGGCCACACTTCGGGCAACTGAAGTTGCACGTAAAAGGTTCTAAATTGAACGAAAGCATGGTGATACGCCTTACGCGTGCTGGGCGCCAAAGACATGCCGATCGCCCAGTTCACCTCTCCTTGCCAAATGTCCAAATCTCGGTCTGGAGTGGCGAGGGGAATTCCTCTGCGTCTGGAGCCAAGGCACGGTACCGGGGGATCTGCAGGCGGGATAAGGCATCAGCAATATCATTATTAATACCTGGTACATGTCTGGCCTTAAAAAGCACATTAAGACGTAGGCTACGTAACACAAACTGGCAGACCAATGCCATCACCCTGGGTGATTTAGACGTCTGAGCATTAACAATGTGCACTACCGCAGCATTGTCGCACCAAAAATGGACCACTGAGTCGGCCCACTCCTCGCCCCATAGCATCAAAGCTCCCAGGATTGGAAAGAACTCAAGGAATGTAAGATCGCGGAGGCAATCCATGCCCCGCCATGCTGGAGGCCATTGGCCATAAGCCCACCTCCCCTCAAAGTAAATCCCATATCCCAGGGAGCCGGAGGCATCCGACTGTACTTGGAACCTAGGGGAAACTAAAAGGTTGGATCTCCAAAAGGAGACCCCATTGAATTCCCGCAGGAATTTGAGCCAAACCAAAAGGTCAGCCCTCATGCCCCTGGTCAGTCGGACCCTTGATAGGCCAGACATGGCGTCACATAGGCGCCACGCAAATGCTCTGCCAGGCGTGACCACCCTGCAGGCAAAGTTAAGATGACCATGTAGTACCTGAAGCTCATGAAGTGACACTTTACGTTTGGCCAGCAAGGCCAAAATCATCGTGGAGATCCGGGTGACCTTGTCAATGGGTAACCGGGATGCCTGTGCGACCGTGTCAATTTCAATACCCAGAAATGTGAGCGTAGTGGATGGGCCCTCGGTCTTTTTGGGCGCTAAAGGGACACCCAGTTCCCGCATTAGCGTCTGAAATGTAGTGAGGAGACGTGTGCACATGTCCGAGCCCCGTTCACCCCCGAACAAAAAGTCATCGAGGTAATGGGCTACAGACCGAGCCCCGGACCTGCGAACAAAGGCCCACTGAAGGAAAGTGCTAAAACGTTCGAATGCTGAACATGAAATAGAGCAGCCAAAAGGCATGGCCTTATCTACATAAATCTTCCCTTGGAATCTTAAACCCATTAGCTCAAAGTCCCCCGGGTGCACTGGCAACAATCGGAATGCCGATTTAATGTCACATTTTGCCAGGAGGGCACCAGGACCACAAGAGCGAACCATCCGTAGGGCTTGGTCAAAAGACGTATACCTGACCGAACAAAGGTCATCAGGAATAGCATCATTGACATAGTAACCCGCCGGGTATGATAGATGGTGGATTAAACGAAATTCCCCCGGGGCCTTTTTGGGTACCAACCCCAGAGGGGAGACATTCAGGTTGGGGAAGGGTGGTACAGAAAAGGGGCCCGCTACCCTCTTGGCCTCTAACTCTTTGGCAATACTCAGGGCAGCCACCTCCTCCCTACCCTTCAGAGAAAGTAAATTGGGGGCATCTTGGGGTCCCCGCACTCCTTTGAATGGGATACGGAAGCCCCACTGGAAACCCTCCAGGAGGTACCTCGCGTCCTCCCTCCTAGGATAAGTTGAGAGCCATCGCTCCAACATATACACATTAACTGGGGAGGGGGCCTTTTGACTGGCTAGCTCCATTAGCAGAAGCTCTGCCCGCTCCCTGTCCACCTCTACCTCTGCCCTGTGACCCACCGGCCTGCGGACACGCGGCGGCGGCGTGGGGGCCAGCGCAAGAGGGACACTCATGTTTATATCGGCACTGCCGCTTATTGCACACACCATCAGCCGAGAAGCTCCAACACAGCAAGTGGGCTGGAACCCCCTGCCCCGCCGGCTGGCGGGGAGCCTGTGTTGGAGCAGCTCGCTGCACGGCATGGCCACAATGGTACCTATCCCCAGGCGCCGGACGCATGGGGGTCATGTACAAGAGCCACAATTTCTGACAGGGCTCATCCCATCTCATCTCCGGGTGCAAGGGCACCCTCATTCTAAATTCCTCATCATAAGCCAACCACGATGGGCCAGGGAAATCAACCATCGCCCTGTAAATATTGTCCAAATATTGGACCATAGGAATGGCCAGATCAGGCCGGGCCCTAAGATACACCGCCATATAAATAAGATATGCCGGCAACTAGTTGGCCCAGGTGCGCGCTGGCTTACGATGGCGGGACAGCTCTTTATCTCTGTCGTCCTGTCCCTCTCTTTCCTCCTTAGTGGGCTCATGGTTCAATAGGGAGAATATATCCACGTACTCCCCCCGCCAAATATTTTCCCTCGTGACCTGGGACAAATGATCACCAAGGGGCAAGGAATAACCAGCCGTCGGCAAAGCCGTCACCGGCACATTAGGTACATGGGGCATACACAGCGGGACCTGGACAGCCCCTGCGATGCCCGGCATTGCCCCAGGGGCGGAAACCCCTACCCTCAATGAGGTGCCATTATGAAACCAAGGGGCACTGGGATAGGCTGGTAACTGATGCCCACTCGCCATCGGCCCCGGGGGTGGAGACAGGTGGGAGCCGCCGCCGGAGCCGCCGCAGCTGCCTTCGCTCTCCGGGCCCGCCCGCCCGGAGAGCAGAAAAGGACGCCGACGCCGCCGGCCCCTCGAGGAGCTCCCTGTCTCGCCCGGGGGCCCACGCCATCGGCCCCGGGAGTGGAGACAGGTGGGAGCCGCCGCCGGAGCCGCCGCAGCTGCCTTCGCTCTCCGGGCCCGCCCACCCGGAGAGCAGAAAAGGACGCCGACGCCGCCAGCCCCTCGAGGACTTGTTGGGGTCGGAGAGAGATGTATGAGGTGTTATTGCACTACTGAGATGTTACTGTGTTTACTGTATTTTATTATATTGTGTATTGTATTTTTCCTGTATTGTATTATTGTTTGATATGTTGTGAGCCGCCCTGAGTCAGCGTATGCTGAGTGGGCGGCATACAAATCAAATAAATGAAATGAATGAATGAATGAATGACTTGACGAGGCCAGGGCCACTGAACCCCACCACTGGAAGTGGGCTGTGATGTGGGTGCATTAATTTGAACCTGATACTCACTAGGTGCACCCCCGTGAGCCGCCCCCACTGGGGGTTCCGGCCCACGGCGGGCGTCGGAGCTCGCAACCGGAATCGAGCTCTGGGGCCACACCTGACTGCTCCCCGGCTGCAGCTCTGGACGAACAGGAAGCTGCGAGACACCGGCAGGCGCAGGCCGGAGCGTCTCAAGCAGCTCAACCCGGCTGGCCGCCTGTTGCAGTGTGGCAGCCGTCGAGGTGGCCGGCGGACACGAAGGGCCCCCAGCCGAGAGAGAAGGGCCCCCTCCCATAGGGTTGTGTGCAATCCCCAAGGATGCCTCTAGCACAGCTAAACGTGTTAGTAACGCATCCACTGCCACAGATCCCCCAGCATAAGGCGGGCCGGGTGGGCCGTAAGGCCCACTAGGCATTTGACAAGTAAGACCAAAGTGAGAGCCTGGGCCAGAATAGGGCCATGCCCAAAACTCCAGCCCATGAGGGGCCGGAGGAGGAACGGGTTGCGCACCCGCACCAGGCCCTACCCCGCTGTCCTGACCCATCACCAGCAACTGCGGGCCGAGGGCCGAGGGTTCCTGAAGGGCCGGCCGGAGGCCGGCCGGCCAAGACCAGCTGCCAAGCACCAGCCTGCATCACCCCACCGGTATCGGTGGGTAGAGCTGGGGTAGTGCCCTGCCGCGGAGGCGCAGCCCTGGTCCTCCGAACTGAAGGCTGCCCCCCGTCCTGCGCAGGGCCAGAAAAAGTCCTCCCCTTTGGCCGCGGTTTCATCGCCGGGGCCTTCCGTTTGGGAGGCATATCTTGAAGAAAGAGCAAGATCCCTTTCCAGGGATCGAAAACCTAGCGCAAAAAAGCACAGAGCAGCCAGCAAGCTAAATGCTCTGCGCGAATCCTTCCTTCCCAGCCGGGAAGGACCAAGGGCTAAACAGCCGAAGAATCGAACAAACAGCGACGGAGAAAACTTCTCCTCTCCGTCGCTATTTCTAAAATGGCAGCTCGGCTGCCTCGTGGTCACCCCTTTTATAGAGGGGTGGCCACGCCCCCTAACTCACCCGGATGTCTGAGTCCGGGTGGGGGGCCCTGCAAAGAGCGCGGCGGCCATTTTGGCGCCGCGCTTTCATTCTCTTCCACTCCTCCTTTTTATACCTCCCGATGTCTCACAGGGCCTATGAACAAAGAAAGTGGAGGAGTACCCTTCCCCTTCTTCAGGGGTGGTACAGTAGTGTGCAGTAGATACTAAGGTCTCTGCAATAAACATAAACTTGGCTGGAAAATAAGTTCCTTTATTTTGAACATGAAGTGAAAAGCTTTATTTGTTCACTGATTGCGAAAAACTCTGTGCACATTCAGCCATATTGCTTTTTATCAAATCACATTCCAACATGTCTCTTTTTTTAAAGGAAAGACATGGCCAATGGATGTGTGTGTGTTTGCGCGCATGCGTGCGTGCATGCGTGCGTGAATGAATGTAGTTAAAAGAGAAGGGTGGGTCCACAAGATTAAGATTACCCAAACCAGGCATTTTCTACTTTAGCTTCCAGTGTTTGCCCTTTTTAACCAACAATGTCCTGCTTGTCTCCCCAGACCAGCTGATGAAAATTTGCAGCAGCAAAGAACCTGTTGCTCACATAGAACTGTGGTTCTTCGAATTCACACATAAAGTTTTCCTGATTTTAAAAAGCTTTCTATGCTGGAAAACCTTTTGTGTATTCTCTCCTTCTTCAGGTGCCGTATTTATTCCAGATATTGGAATGGTGATAGTCTTCCAGTTCTTAACTTATCGGAACAGTTCTTCCGAGGACATGCCACACAAGTCTCTCAGGTTTTTCATCCATGGTCTGTTTCTGTCCAGGGCCTCTCTTCCCAGGGATTTTTTTTCTTGCAGAGCGAGTTGGAGTATTCTATACTTTATGTTGTTCCTCAAGAAATGGCCTTGGTCATATCATGTGCATTCTGAATGACCACAAAGAAGAAGATGGGAATCCTTTTTTGTGGGCCTAGTCCTGCCAACAAAAGTCCCCAGTTTTAATGTTCAAGGAATGAAGAAGCAGACGAATGAAGTAGTGAAATTCAGCTCTTTATTATTGGGGTTTGAACACAGTTTGGATGGGGCAAAATTCGGACTTATATACACTATAAACAGTAACAGTAACAATAATACAACAAGCCCATTGGCTAACAGTGTGTGCACATTTTTCAATCCACTTATTTGCATAAGAATAGATACATGAGAAAAGATACATTCCGCTCCTGTCAGAAAACACAGTTAACATACATAACACCAGTCCAACCGGCAAGATGACCCTAATCCCCTCACCAAAATCTACCCTTTGAATCAAACTGGCCCATGAGCCAATTGCACTTCCTATTTGCCTTCCCTCATTGGAAAGGCAGAAAGCATGTAGAACACACACAGGTGGTGCTTTTTGAGTCTCATCATCCCTGAATCTTTTATTGGTCAGAGGTTGGCCACTTACCCATTACCAAAGAGGAGAACAAAGAGGGATTCTAATTTGCATAACATTATATACTTTTTAAAAAAAGGATTGCAGTGACTTAGTTGTTAAGATGCTGAACTTGATGACTAGAAGGTTGGCAGGTCAGCAGTTTGAGACCTGAGTGCCACACAACAGAATGAGCTCCCTTTCTGTCCCATCTCCTGTCAAGCTAGCAGTTCGAAAGCATGAAATTGCAAGTCGATAAATAAGTACCACTTCAGCGGGAAGGTAAACAGAAGTCCATGTGCTCTGGTATCTAGTCATGCTTGCCCCATGTCTACAGAAATGTCTACAGACACAGGCAGTGCTGGCTCTTTGGCTATAAATGGGGATGAACACCTAACCCTAGAGCAGGGGTTCCCAACCTTTTTGCGCTGTGGGCCAGACCATACCCCCCTGGACAGCTGAGTGGACTGGTCATGTAATTCCTCCCACCATAAACGCTGCCATAAAATGCATCCACGACTGTCGTAAACATATTTACAACAGCCACAGATGCATTTACAGCAGTGTTTACGGCAAACATGGGAATGGTTATGCATGCACAGGGACATTTTATGGCTGTCGTAAATGCATCCACTTCTGGTAATGGCGAGGGCAGCAGCAGGCCACAATAAATGGTGCCATGGGCCAGGTCTGGCCCATGGGTCGTAGGTTGGTCACCCCTGTCCTAGAGTCAGATGCAACTGGCTTTCAAGCAATGACAACCTTTACCTATATGCTTATCTATGAAAGTCAATTGTTGTTATTAATTTAAACAGAATTATGGTACATTTTTCACATGAGTGGAGGAGAGAGTGATTGTGTGACCTGTTGCTGAGTCTGTTGTCCATGTGCGGGGCCATTCAACAATTATGTGATCCTCGTGGGGAGGGGGTTTCCTAACATCTGAATTATGGATAATTACATGGGGGCGGGGGTGGTCGTCAGGTCAAAGATTATGTAATCCATTTGGAGCTGTTGTAGTTTTGAAACATGTTTTTTTTTAGGTTTAAAAATGATCTCTGGGAAATTTGATCTGATTTGAGTTTATTGAATTGCTTGTGCAGTCTGCATTAAGCACCAATAGTGAAAAGCTCTAAAAATTTGAGTTTTAATACAAAAGCTCTGGATTATGTAATTTTAAAGGGGGGGAGGAGGTTTGAAGCGAAAATTACAATTGGGTTACATGGGGGAGGGGGTCAATTTCCCCCCAAAATGGATCACATAATTGTTGAATGGCCACTGTTCACTTTAGATGGGCAGCTTCAAGATTCATCACCTTCCTCCTTCTTGTTCTTTATCTCTCAATGAGACATGGACAGGTCATCCCTTCAAAGAAAGGGCACCTTCAGCAAGTGGTCCCTCTTCTAGCAGCTCCTCCTATATAGGTCTGTCCTCCATAAAAGAGGATGCATGGCCACCCTAATTGGCTGCCTCATTAGAGTCATTTACTAACATCCTGCTCAGATATACTGTGAAACCAATTCCACAGACTGTTATTGCGACTATACCATGTCCTGGATGCCATCATGCCACTGAAATCTGTGTGAATCAGACCATCACATCGTATAATATGTGCTTTGTTGGAGGGTTGCTCCAATAAATTTCAAGGCAAGCATAAGATGCCAAGTGCATGGTTTAGCTTAAGTTACACTTAAATGAGTCTGAAAGCCACATTCTTAATGGCAAGAGCAACATGACATGCAGAGACAACTGGGGATAATAGTGGGAAGCTGGCAGATATTGAGCCTGGTTCTTAAAGAGAATAGTGGTTAAGGTTTCCTTCGGCAGATCCAACTTAGCAATTATTGGTGTGGCTAGTTGATTTAATCAAAGCAAAGAAAAACAAAAGCTTTCAAATTCTGCTATATTTCTTCCATAACGGTTCCTTTAATTATCTCCATACCTCTGTGGTCTCAGAACCCCATAATGAATGAAGGACAAATTTCTTCCCCATCTCAAATACATAGCACAGAATAGGTAAAATTATATTCTATACTGGAGCCACCGCTGTTGATATAGGAACCTCAGAAAAACAAAGCTTAACCCAAGGATCCTCTTAGGCAGAAATTTTATGAGCACATTTGTGATAATCCTCCCTGCCTCAAATTCCTTCTTCATGTCGCCAGCCTTAATGGGAAAGCAGGAAGAATTCTTTTATGAGTCTTGACCTCTGACAGAGAGAATACTATTAACTGAGCAGCTGTACTATTTGGCACAGTAAGGTAGGCACCTCAGGCGGTAGATGCTGACAAGCTCACTATAAGCAGAAACACAGTTATTGAAGGGCAACGATATATGTGAGTATTAGTTCATAGACTGGGATACACATAAACAGCTTCCTCAATGATTGTGGTACAGTAAAACCCCAGTTGACAATTTTAGTCCATTCCGACAGTTTCTTTGGAAACATGATCAGTTGTAAACTGAGGCACATTTTCCCAAGGAATGCATTGAAAATTAAAAAA
This sequence comes from Bradypodion pumilum, assembly GCA_035047305.1. Lineage (NCBI taxonomy): Eukaryota > Metazoa > Chordata > Lepidosauria > Squamata > Chamaeleonidae > Bradypodion > Bradypodion pumilum. Next base: position 242,520,971 of record JAWDJD010000003.1, on the reverse strand, counting down.
CATTCCCGACCTAAAAAAAAAAAAATATATATTTTTTAAAAAAATCCAGAGACACAGTAAAAGGGAATTGTTGTGTCCTAAAGCCTGTGCCTTTAAACAATGTACCTATCCATGTGTATCCAATGTAACCTTTTTCTATGTGTAACATTGTAACCTTCAGCTGCATCACTGTAACCTTAATAGGACGCGAGCTAGTGACCACTAGATGGCAATAGCGAGTGTCCAAGCTCATTGGTCCAAGACTCACCTAGAACAACAGCGTGGGAAGATTCCCGCCACTACCTTCACCTGGACAAGAAGGGCGTGACCCACAATGACGTCACGCGGACAGTAGCCAATGGACTGTCAAGGAGCCACATTCAAATGTATAGCCACTGTATATATTGAGCTGTTCATCCGCCATTACCACATGTTCCCTCTGACCAGCATGTAATAAAGTTGTGTTAAGCCAGCTCTTCGGCTGTCCTGGTGTCCTTGGTCCCATATACTAAATTGGCGACGAAGGTGGGATGATGGCTGCCCACGGGACCAAGACATACGCCGGTTTCGACATCAAGAAACCGCAAGATTGGGAACTCTTCGAAATGGACTTCCAAGGCGCGCTGGTGGAGTTCGAGGTGACGGACGAGGCGAAGAAGAGAGCCATCCTCACCAGAATGCTCGGGCACGACGGCAAGAGGGTATTGATTGACTTCATCGCACCCAAAAAGGCGGCTGAATTCAAGGCAAAGGAGCTCCTGACGGTGCTGCGAGACCATTTCCGGCCCTCGGTAGCGATGTTTCACGCTCGGAGCGCGTTTTGGAGGCGAGTCCAAGCGCCTGGTGAGTCGGTCGCCGCTTTCGTAGCGGCCCTGCGTCTGGCTGCCGGCCCATGCAAATGGGAGAATTTGGAAGTCACCCTCAGGGACTGCGTGCTATGCGGCCTGAAGGACACCGAGATTCAGCGCACGCTAATGAATCAGGAGCCGCCCCCCACGTTGCAGGAGGTCCTGAAAGCGGCACAGGCTGCGGAAGCTACGAAGGCCGGGGTGCAAGAGCTCCAGGACTGGCGGCCGAAGGCCGACAAAGCAGAGAGTTCGGTGCACGCAGCCCGGCGAATTTCGAAATCGTCCGCCGAAAGCAGCGACGACGAGGACGTCCGGAGGGTCCGGAAGGAGGGCCTGCGTTGCGACGGCTGCGGGGCGGCTCACGACCGTGCCAGGTGCCCGTTCAGAAAGGCCGAGTGCCACAACTGCGGGCGACGCGGGCACATAGCCAAAGTCTGCAGACAACGGCGCAAGGACCGGAGGAGCTCGCCCGACCGCCCAGCGAGGGACCGGAGGAGCTCGCCTGACCGCCCAGTGAGGCCAGACCGCTCGACGAGACTAAAGGTTGGCGCCCGGCCCACGAGGAAGCAGGACGGCGTGGGCCACATCTCCGATGACAGCGACGACGCCGCCCCGGTTTTCAGCGTGTCCATGGGACACCCCCGTTACTTTGTTGAGGTACTGGTGCAAGGGGGCCCTGTTAGGATGGAGATTGACTCTGGCTCCTCTTACTCAATCATTTCCCAGAGGGGAGTTTTTGCCCCCCGCGTACGGCCCAAGCTCAAAGCGTTGAGGTCCACACTTCGGGACGTGCAAGGGAACAGTATCCCGGTGTTGGGGGTTGGGAATTTCCAGGTTCAGTACAAGCGGCACGCCACGGAACTCCCCCTAGTCGTTCTTAAGGGGGGTAATTGCAGCCTCCTCGGGACTCAATGGTTTCAGCCCCTGGGTCTTTTCATCGGGGGGTGCACGCCGTTGGGTCTGACCCGATACAGGAGGTGTGCGACGCGCACCCCGAAATCTTCAAGAAGGGACTTGGGAAATTCAATGGACCCCCAGTAACGTTCGACCTGGACCCGGAGGTCCGCCCAATCAGACTCAAACCGCGCCGGGTGCCTCTTGCACTCAAGGACAAAATAGAGGTGGAACTGGACAAATTAGTGGGCCAGGGGATTCTTGTTCCTGTTGATTCCGCGGAGTGGGAAACTCCAATTGTCACAGCATTGAAGGCCAATGGGGAGGTTCGCATTTGCACCGATTATAAGTGCACCATTAATAAGGCAATCCGCCCTAATGCGTACCCGGTGCCGGTGGTCAGCCATTTGCTAGCCAGGTTACATGGGGGAAAGTGTTTCGCTAAGCTCGACCTGGCACAGGCCTATCAGCAACTCATGGTAACCCCTGCCGCAGCTGCTGCACAGACCATAATCACGCATAAGGGGGCGTTCCAGGTGACGCGCCTCCAATTCGGCGTGAACTCGGCGCCTGGAATTTTCCAGTCGCTCGTGGAATGCCTCCTCAAAGGGCTGGATGGCGTTTTACCATATTTTGATGACGTATTGATAACGGGGGGGGGAGTGAGGTTGAGTTGGCTGAAAGGCTAAACAAGGTCCTGGCGGCGTTCGAACAGGCGGGGTTGAGGTTGCGAAAAGACAAATGCGTCTTCTTCGCGAAGGAGGTTGAGTTCTTAGGGTTCCGAGTAACACCTGAGGGGATCAAACCATCCAAATCCAAGGTGGCCGCCATCAAGAAATTTCCTCGCCCCACATCCAAGCCCGAGTTGCAGTCGTTCCTAGGGCTCTTAAATTTCTACCACTCCTTCCTTCCACGGAAGGCTGCGGTGGCTGAGCTGCTTCACAAGTTGCTCAAGAAAGATGCGGCATGGAAGTGGGGCGATGACCAGGAGAGGGCATTCACGGAATCGAAACAACTCCTGGCGTCTGACGCCATTCTGACCCATTTCGACCCCAAACGGCCGGTGGTACTGATCTGTGATGCATCCCCGGTGGGGGTGGGGGCAGTGTTATGCCACGTGTTGGAAAGCGGGAGGGAGGCCCCTATAGCATTTTACTCCAGGTCCCTGTCCCAAGCGGAGAGAAACTACGCCCAGACAGACAGGGAGGCGCTGGCGATAGTTGCGGGGACCAAAAAATTTCACGATTTTCTGTATGGCCGCCCTTTCACCATCGTGACTGACCACAAGCCCCTACTAGGCATTTTTACCGCAGATAAGCCCACGAGAATGCTTAGGTGGGCCATTTTTCTCAACGCCTACCAGCACGCGTTGGTGTACCGGCCCGGGAAAGAGATCAGCCATGCGGACGCCCTATCAAGGTCCCCCCTTCCCCTAACACAGAGCCAGATGGGCGGAGAGGGGCGTGACCGCCAGGTGCTCATGATAGAGGTTTTGGATTCGCCCCCCATAGTGCCCGCCGACATTGCCACAGCGACAAGGAAGGACAAGACGTTGGCGGCGGTTTGCTCCTGGGTACAGAAAGGGTGGCCGGCGTCTTCCCCAGCAGAGGAATTCGCCCCATTTTTTAGGAAGAAGCTGGAACTGTCCCTAGAGAGGGGGTGCCTCTTGTGGGGGCAGCGGGTGGTGATCCCTACATCCCTTCGACCGCGGGTGCTTAAACTGCTGCACGTCAGCCACCCCGGAATTGTGCGCTCCAAAGCGCTGGCCCGGAGTTACTTCTGGTGGCCCCAGTTAGACGCCGACATCGAGCACATGGTCGGCACTTGCGAGAGCTGCCAATGCTCCAGACCGGAGGAGGCCCGCCTTCCCCACAGGGAATGGGACGCGGCTAAGGGGCCGTGGTACCGGGTGCACATAGATTTCGCGGGCCCGTTCCGAGGAACCCTGTTTCTCCTTGTTGTGGACGCTTTCTCCAAGTGGTTGGAGGTCATCCCAGTCACGAGCACCTCCTCGGCCACGACAATTAAGCATTTGCGGAGGATTTTTTTCACGTTCGGCATACCCGACACTCTAATTAGCGATAACGCTAGTTGCTTCATGTCCGCTGAGTTCAGGGCATTCACAGAGATCAACGCCATCCGGCATATCACCTCCGCCCCTTTCCATCCGGCCACCAATGGCCAAGTGGAGCGCCTCGTACGCACCACGAAGGACGCGCTGCGGCGCATGGGCCCCGGGGACCTCAACCTGCAAGTGTGTCAGTTTCTGCTAGGGTACAGGGTGACCCCGCTAGCGTCAGGCTACTCCCCTGCGGAGCTTTTAATGTGCAGGAAGCTGACCACCATACTCACTAGACTAGATCCCACGAGAGTTGAGGACAAGGGGAGGAACTTAGGGTTAGAAGCCACCAAGAGTTTCAGCGTGGGTGCCCCGGTACATTGCAGGAACTACGCCAGCGCGGGGCCAGCCTGGGTGCCGGGGGTGGTTGTGGAACAGACCGGTCCCGTATCGTACCGCGTGGAGACCAACACAGGTCTACTGTGGCGGCGGCACGTGGACCAGCTCCGGAGCCGGGTCCCAGGGAATCAGGGCGCCGGAAACAAGGATACAAATTCAGCGTTAGGGTTCTCCCCCACCCGTTTAGCCCAAGGGGAGGAGAGGGGGGTCGAGAGTCCCCACCAAGGGGGGAGGAGAAGGAATTTGTCCTCGTAGATATCCTGCGGGATCCCCCAACAGAGTTTGATTTTGATTTTCAGAACTGGGGGGGGGGTTTCGGAGTGGTCCCCCACCCATCCAAGCGAGAAGAGGGGTTTTACGTTAGCCCCTGGTGCCCCCGGTTCAACCACAACGGAATCTACCCTTTCCCCTAAAGCTGCAAAACCGCAGCAAGCCTCTAACAAGTCTCCCTCTCCCATTACAGGACAAGGGTCCAGGGAACAAGGAAGCGGGAGCGGCCCCCGGGTGGGCCAACCCACATCGCGGCCCAAACGCGAGTGCAATAAACCATCTTGGCTAAGAGACTTCGTCTCATCCTAGGGGGGAGGGGTGTTGTGTCCTAAAGCCTGTGCCTTTAAACAATGTACCTATCCATGTGTATCCAATGTAACCTTTTTCTATGTGTAACATTGTAACCTTCAGCTGCATCACTGTAACCTTAATAGGACGCGAGCTAGTGACCACTAGATGGCAATAGCGAGCGTCCAAGCTCATTGGTCCAAGACTCACCTAGAACAACAGCGCGGGAAGATTCCCGCCACTACCTTCACCTGGATAAGAAGGGCGTGACCCACAATGACGTCACGTGGACAGTAGCCAATGGACTGTCAAGGAGCCACATTCAAATGTATAGCCACTGTATATATTGAGCTGTTCATCCGCCATTACCACATGTTCCCTCTGACCAGCATGTAATAAAGTTGTGTTAAGCCAGCTCTTCGGCTGTCCTGGTGTCCTTGGTCCCATATACTAAAGGAATATAAATGATGGAACTATGCTCCCTTATCTTCCCCTACCTTGCCTGGGCTTCTGCGCTTCTTCCTCAGGGTCGGTGTTGGGCGATGAACAGGAGCGGTTTCTCTGGCTGCCAAGGCCAGCCATGTCCAGGGCTCAATCGCTGGAGATGTCGTAGCAAGGTGAGGTGAACCACTTGCCTCTCCCCCTCTTCTGCGCTCGGGCCAGTGCTGTGAAGGGAGGGAAATGTGATTTCAGTGGGGTGGCCTTTCCTTTTACATTCACAGTGACTCTTCCACAGTTGTCACTTTACTTGGCAACAGTATAAATCAGTGGCTGAAGCACAGAGTGTCTAAGGATCAGAGTGTTATTTTTGCAGAGCCCTGGTGGCACAGTGGTTATACTGCTGTATTGCAACTAAAAGGGCGTGAGTTTGATTCTGACCTGGTCTCAATGTTGACTCAGCCTTCTATCTTTCTGAGTTCGGAAAAATGGGTACCCAGCATCCAATCCAGCATCCAATCCATTATCCAATATTGATATGTCATTGCTTTTAGTGCAAATCAACTGAACTCCAAAATGTTCTATCCTTTGCCTTCTGTTTCCATCTTTGGCTAAACAGCTTTACCATTGGCTCATCCCATCATTTTTGGGGTCTGCCTAGTGGTCTTTCGTAGTCCCTTGGTATCCAGTCTGTTAGCTGACAGGGCCATCTATTATCTTTTAGGCAGGTGATATGGCCTGCCCATCTTCTTTTTGCCACATATAATTCATCGACCACATCATACAGTCCAGTTCTTTGGCGTAATTCCTTATTGCTGACCTTATCCCTGATTGTTACTCCTCACATTCATCTTTCCATTGCTCTTTTGGTTACCGTCATTTTTCTCCTCTGATTTTGCTATTGCCCATGTTTCAGATGCATACAACATTGCTGGTAACACTGTCGTATTGAAAAGTTTGTCCTGATATGCATTGGCAGACTGTCATCTGTTAGCACTGTACAGTTTATATTAAAGGCAATCCAAGCTGCTTTGGGTCTTCTTTTCCACTCACCACATGGTATGTTATCTGGCTGGATTTGTTGACTGAGGTGGACATAATCAGCTACTTCTTCAATCTTGCTTCCATTTATAGTGATGGAACCCCGAGTACATTGGCCTGTTTCTCATCCAATTTGTTTTTGTTAAATTCATCTCCACCCCAATGTGTTTACCAACTGCTGAAGGTTATATTGTAGGTCATTGGGGCTGTTTGCAAAAAGGACACAGTCATCAGCAAACAGAAGATGGGTCAGTCTTTCTCCATCAATCTTAATACCACCTTTAACTTTGATTTTACGAAAGAGACTTTCCAAAGTTATCGCAAAAAACTTCAGCGATATTATGTCTTCTTGATGAACACCTTTATTGATTGTAATGTGACATATTTTATATAGCAGTTTTATATCAGTAGTGCATCCCTTATGTTGGGGGCAAAATGCTAATTGGTTTGTGAACCACCCAGAGAATGCACTAAGCACCACAGGACAGTCTATAAGTGTAATTGCTATTGCTGCCCAGTCCTCTGTGCCTATGACTGTAAAGGATGGGGAGCTTTCCTCCATATCTTTCTCTTATCTCTAAACCCAGCTCTTATTATCCTGCCCTACCTGGGGTGGGGGGTACTCACCAGGTGTGGCATATCCACCTTTGGACTTCCAGCTGGGGCTCTGATCCTGCCTTCCATGCACCCAGGGTACCTTGCCACCAGGATCTTTAGGTAATCTTTTCTAGGGGTCTGAGGTGGATGACCCCTGGGGACCCCTGGAGACTGGCATTGTGAGGAATTAAAACCAAAGCTAGATTCAGCTTCCTGTGTTGAGAGCATGCTTCTCCTTCAACCTCAGAGAGCAGGAGACCATGAGATATCCTGTCAGAGCACAAGACTAGGTTCTTTTTTAGACCAATAATTTTTTTTAAAGACATTGGCAATGAGTTCTGCTAGGATGCATACAAATCTAAGATCTCCTAGCTGGCATGGACAATATGATTGTGGGAGATTTAGTTTAAAAAAAAAAAGAACAACTCTTCCAAGCTTTGCAGTTAAGACTCCATAGCTGCCCAAGAATGCTGACACTGGCATTAAATCCAATTCACTTTTGCTCCTGGATCATCACCTAACACATTCATGCTTCATATGTTCATGCTTCGTCTTGCATGCTTGCTGCTTTGGATGTGTCCAAAGGGAAAGCATGCAAAGGAATTTGAGCTTGCAGTACACAAGGATTATAATTAATGCCAACTCCCAGAATTCTGCAACAAGCACACCAATTTTTTTGTTATTGGCTGGGGAATTCTGGGTATCATGATTCAAAAATTAAATGTTCAAATCCCTGATGACACATTATGCACTTTCTTGGGAATAATCCCCATTGAACACTGTGACATTTGCCTCTGAGTAAATATGCATCAGATACATTGTTGATTTTTAAAGCTAAAATTGACAAGAAGCAGCTATAAGGAGACACTGTTGCTTTGGGAAAACTGACTGAGTTGAAATAATTGTTGGTCTGGATTACTGTCTCCTTTTCTTTGACCTTTTTACTTATTTTAGGTACAGATGTGTAACAGTGACACCATAAATTTCTGGCATACTGTCCTTGCGAGGAGACTGTCCTGTGAAAGGCTGCCTTGGAAGACTGTTCTGCTTATGGGTGTGGCAGTCGCAAAACATTACAGTATCTCGAGTCATGCTGTGCTACATGTGGTTAACATAATGATGTAAGTTGATGAAAGGCAGAATAGTTTAAAAGATTACCATTATCATCAAATTCCTGTGATATCATTTGCTTTTTTTTTTTAACAATCCAGATGAAATAGGTAATCTCACTTGGTTGAGCATTGGAGAAATTCAACTAATCATTAACTGAAAATGTGAACAACATGTTTGTATCCTCAAAAAAAAGTACATGTATAGTTTTATTTAATTAGCCAATGCAGCCAAGTGCAGCTGCCTGCTACCACATAGATCACATCCTATCAGCCATTCAGTAAACTTTCTGGTTCTGTTGCCCACTCCGGGCAACAAAGCGAAGAAAAGCAAATCACTATTTTGCGGTTCACAGCATGGTGATCCCCGGCAGGTACATCACATTCACAAAGCCCACCTGGTTCATATGTGTAGCTCAACCTTCCTCAACCTGCCATTCTTCAGGTGTGCTGGACTTCAACTCCCACCATGCCAGGTGGCATGATCAGTAGTCAGGAAGGCAGCTTTATTCCAATGTGTCTGGAGGGCACCCAGGTGGAGGAAGGTTGTAACAAACCACCCCATATGAACTTGCATACTCTCAGGAAACCAGACAATGGGACCTTCTAGCCCAGGGGTACCCAAACTACAGCCCGGGGGCCGGATCCAGCCCTCAATGCCAAGTAGCGACGAGGGCTTTGCGGGCCGGATGAATTGGTGTCAGGGGCTGGATCTGGCCCTAGGGCATAGTGACCAGCTCCTTGAATCAAGTGACCAGCCCATGGCCCAAAAAGTTTGGGCAACCCTGTTCTACCCCAACACTTCTTGCATGGCTGTCTCAAATTTTGATTAGGAATATGCCTCCGCTCATTTTCCTGAGATTCACTGGAACTGGATATTCCAGATATTGAATCTGGGATCTTATGTACAAGCCATGTGCTCTGCCAGTGAGCTAAGACCTCTCATAAAGATCCACTGTTGATTTCTGCTTTCCTTGTCCCTCTGAAGAATCATTTGTGGCAGACTGTTGGCTAACTGCTTGGTTACCAAGAATAATCATGTTACAATTGCAGGGAGAACTAAAATAGAAAAGCAAAACTACTAACATAGTGCCTCATGTGAGCTTTTTAATTTGCTTCCATTTCTTTCTAGCTACTGTGGAAGAAAAGAATGATGATCAATTCATAGCACACTCATCTTACAGCCTTTTTTCTTGCCAGTGCCTATGGCTCCTACTTTAATCTTCCAAAACAGCAGGCCAAGCAAAGAAAGTGTGGTGACTAGTTTGATTAGGAGTTGGAATGACCTTCCCAAGAAACCTACATTTGAATTAGATGATTGTCACTGGTTGAATTAGGTGGTTGCCACTGAAGTGCAGTGGCTCAAATCAGTGATGTGCTGCAAAAAAATTACTACCCCCACCATGGGCATGGCTAACTCTGTGGGTATGGCTAACTCAGTGGGCCATGCCCACATTGCCTCCCTACACCATGGCCTAGGGTAGGGAGGTAGGAGTGGCTGGTCAAGTGGGCATGGACGGGGGAAATTTCCGCTACCAGTGCCCAGGCACCTGTGGGCACATCTAGCATCTCAACACTGGCTCAAGTGGTTAAGATGCTGAACTTGCTGACAGGAAGGTCAGAGTTCGATTCCTGGGTACCGCATGACCGAGTGAGCTCTGTCCCAGCTCCTGCCAACCTAGCAGTTCAAAAGCAAGAAATTGCAAGTAGATAAATAGGGAAAGTAAACAGCATTCTGTGCATTCCAGTGTTGAAGCATGCCTGCCACATGTCCAGGGAAATGTCTGCGGACTCAGACAGTTCTGGCTCTTTGGCTATAAAGAGAGATGAGCACAGAACCCTAGCATCAGATATGACTGGCTTTTGAGTAAGGTTGACCTTTACCTTTACCACTGGTTCAAAATGGACAATTGTTATGGCTCATTCAGGCATTGTGGCACAGTGACAATGTACCACATCCTGTAAGGCCCACAGTTAAGTAATACAGATGTTTGTCATATCTGTTTATAACAGTGCAGGTGAAACAAGCCACAACTTTGGGGTTAGCCTGTGTTGTACCTCTCGTGTATACCAAAACCAGTCACATTTAGTTTGCCAAGTCAATCTTAGATTTAGAGAAATTGGATAGAAATGGCCAGTGGTAGGCTCAAAGCCAGGGCCACCGTCAAAGGAGGGGGGGGGGACAAACAGGACTCCTGTCCCTGGCCCGGAGATGGCAGGGGCCCCAGCGGTGGGCAGCCCATTTTTAAAAAACTTTTAAAAACTTTTTATTTTATTTTTAATCGTGGCGCGTGGCGCCACTGTGCATGCCCTGCCAGAGGGCCCCCTGCCTTGACCTGGATCCGGGGTCAAGGCTTGCTTGCCTTCAGGCTTCAGCTCATGAGGAGGGCCAGGCCCTGGGGCCAAGCGCCGGCTGGTGGTGGTGGTGGCGGTCTCCCTTCCCACCTGGCAAGCGGCACTCACGTTGTTCCTGAAGTTCTCGGCCAGCAGCGATAGCACCTGGGCAGCAGCTTCGAGCCCGCCCTGCATGGGGAGAGAAACCTTTTGAGGGCGGCGGGGGTGGCTCCTCCAGTTCGAGCCCTGTGGCCTCCTTCTCCTCCTCAGGGGAAGGGTCCTGCCACCACCTGGACCAGGCAGGCGCTTCCGCTCATGCTGCCAGCCATCGCAGCCTCCGCCCACCCTGCTCCTACCATAATGCTGAATACAATTTTTAGACAAACCTTTGAAATGTGACTGCATGGCTGGTAGAATCCTTTTGGAAATGTGTACAGGGATGAGTGTATTTGCATAAATTGCAGGGATGAAGTGCCATTAATTGATGAGTTGCTGTTCCTAATCAAGTGTAAGTTATAAGACTTGGGATGCAAACAGGAATGTGAGAGATAAATTATCAATTTTTAGCAATTTGCTACCATGATATACATAATTATAGTTCTGCCAGTGTGCAGGATACTGAACACTAAATTAGATGGATCCTATCAGTTATCGACTGAAGAATTAAATATTTGATTATACAGTACAGTAAAACCTCGCATAAAGAGCAGAATTTTCTCTGAATTGTCGCCTCGCTTAACAACTAAAACCAACCCAAAACTCACTTAACAACTAAATCGGGATTCACAACTCCCCCCCCCCCCATGCAACAGAAGTCACATTTGGTCATTTACAATGGTGTTTTGCTTAAAGAGCAAACTCACTTAAAGAGCAATCCTGTGGGATGCATTATGCTCGTTAAGCAAAGCACCACTGTACTGAAATCACTAGGATAAAAAATAATGCAAAACTCTGATTTGAATTCACCTAATGTATGCATGCATATATTGTATGTACATAGAGTTCCATTATGTTTGTTACATGTGTACTTCACATGCATGCATGCAAACATGACACATCCATAAATGTAGCTTAAAATCAGTAACACAAAGAGTGAAAAGTCAATAAATTGTTCCTGCAATTAAATAACAGCCTTGAAAAACTAGTTTACAAAAGTACCAAGTTTTCTCTCTGTATAATTCCTAGTTTCCATGACCTCATCTGCATCTGATTCTTAAGCACACTATAGTGACTGTCATCCTAGAATCTAGCTCTAGTTAATATTTATGAGAGTCTACTCTCAGGAAGTAAGTTTTGATGTGTTCTGGGACACACAACAAACTCCAAACCCAGCTTGTATGAAAACCTATGTGCACACATCACATATTTATACCATGTAAACCCAGGCTGGCCCTGGGATAATTTAAGGCAACTCTCCCCACTTCCACACAAAGAAGCTAACTGAATGAAGATTGGCATTTACCTCAGAACTGAAAGTGAGCAAGCGTCATCCACCACATCTGAGAGCAGCACTAGGATAATTTTTGGAATGCAAGACAGCTCTGTCCTTCAAGAGAGTGAGGTATGACAGCCTGAAGGGAGAATTACCACTGCTTTCCTCAGCTTTTGCCAACCCCACTCAGCCACCCGTTTGTCCATGGTAGGGCTTACCCTATAGCTGCAATGGCAAACCTTGGCACTCCAGATGTTCTTGGACTTCAATTCCCAGAAGCCCAAGCCCCCGTGAATCCACACAAATGGGTTTACTGTGATTCATCCGGTCCGTGCCATCCTTGTCGCTCCCTGTTATGTATGTATGTGTGCATGTTCATTATACTGTAAAGGCAAGAATGTAACCACTCCAGATACAAACGATATCAGCTGTAAAGGAACGCGAGCAGACAGCCCATAGAGGGCAGCTGCGAGCGTTCAGTCTCACATGGTTCACATTGCTCAATCACGGACAGCCGCGGGAAAACCTTCCCCGCATTCAGCAGCTGAAGAAAGATCTGCATTCAGCAGCAGGAAAGGAGGCGTGCCTGGGCGAGGCCACGCCGGTAGCAGCCAATGAGCTACCGTGCTACAAGATTCAAATGTAGAGAGCTACTGTATATATTGAGATGTATCACCGCCATTACCTCATGCTTCACTGGAACCTCATGCAATAAACCTGTGTTAAACCAACCCTTCGGTTGTCCGGTTGTCTTTGGTCCCATACACTAAATTGGCGACGAAGGTGGGATATGGCTGCCCACGGGACCAAGACATGCGCCGGCTACGAGATCAGGAAGCCGGGAGACTTGGAGCTGTTTGAGATAGACTTCAACGCAGCGCTGGTGGAGCTCGAAGTCTCAGATGAGGCCAAGAAGAGGGCCATTTTCGTCCGCATGCTCGGACACGAGACCAAGAGGACCTTGGTGGACCTGATCGCGCCGAGGAAGGTGAGCGACCTCAAAGCTACAGAGCTCCTGGCGGCGCTGCGCGCCCATCTCCGGCCAGCAATAGCGATGTTCCCCGCTCGGAGCGCGTTCTGGAGGCGAGTCCAGGCGCCCGGGGAATCGGTCGATGAGTTAGCCGCGGCCCTGCGGTTGGCCGCCGGCCCATGCAAGTGGGAGCTCCCCGACGTCACCCTCCGGGACTGCCTGCTCTGCGGTCTGAGGGACACAGAGACTCAGCGCGCGCTGATGAAAAGGGAGCCGCCTCCCACATGGCAACAAGTCCTCGACACGGCACAGGCCGCGGAGGCCACGACTGCCGGGGTGCACGAGCTTCAGGACTGGCGCCCGAAGCCCGCCAAGGCAGAGAGCTCGGTGCGCGCGGCCCGGCGAGCTTCGAACTCGTCTGCAGAGAGCGGCGACGACGAGGACGTCCGGAGGGTCCAGAGAGAGGGCCGGCGCTGCGACGGCTGCGGCGCCGCCCACGCCCGCACCAAATGCCCATTCCGCAAGGCCGAGTGCCACAACTGCGGCCGGCGCGGGCACATCGCCAAGGTCTGCCGGAAACGGCGCGAGGCCACCAGGAGTTCTCCAGACCGCTCGGTGAGGCAGGACCGCACCACGAGGCCAAAGGATGGCACCCGGACCACGAGGACGCGGGACGGAGTAGGGCGCATCTCCGACGACAGCGAGGACGACGCGCCGGTTTGCAGCGTTTCCACGGAGCACCCCCGTTACTTCGTTGAGGTAGTAATACAAGGGGCCCCTGTTAGAATGGAGGTGGACTCGGGTTCTTCATACTCTATTATTTCCCAGGGGGAGTTCATGAAAATCGCCCCCCGCGTGCGGCCCAAGCTCAAAGCGTTGAGGGCCACACTGAAGGACGTGCAAGGGAACCGCATCCCAGTGTTGGGGGTTGGGAAGTTCCAGGTCCAGTTTAAAAAGCACACCGCAACGCTTCCCCTAGTCGTCCTCAAGGGAGGTAAATGCAGCCTCCTCGGGACTCAATGGTTCCAGCCCCTGGGGTTGTTCATTGGGGGGGTGCACGCCGTGGGAGCACACGCCGCCGGGACTGATCCAATACAGAGCGTGTGCGACGCGCACCCCGAGGTTTTTAAAAAGGGGCTCGGAAAATTCAAGGGCCCCCCAGTGACTTTCGACCTGGACCCTGGAGTACGTCCAATCAGACTTAAACCGCGCAGAGTGCCTTTCGCACTAAAGGACAAAATAGAGGCGGAGTTGGACAAATTGGTGGGCCAGGGGATTCTTGTTCCTGTTGATTCTGCGGAGTGGGAAACTCCAATTGTAACAGCGCTCAAGGCCAACGGGGAGGTCCGCATATGCGCTGATTACAAGTGCACCATCAATAAGGCGATCCGCCCTAATGCGTATCCGGTGCCGGTACTCAGCCACTTGTTGGCCAGGTTACACGGGGGGAGGTGTTTCGCTAAACTCGACCTGGCCCAAGCCTACCAGCAACTCCCGGTGACCCCCGCCGCAGCTGCTGCGCAGACCATAGTCACCCACAAAGGGGCGTTCCAGGTATCGCGCCTCCAATTCGGCGTGAATTCGGCGCCCGGGATCTTCCAGTCACTTGTGGAACGCCTCCTGAAGGGGTTAGAGGGGGTGTTACCCTACTTTGATGACGTATTGATTACAGGGGGGAGCCGGGCCGAACTAGCAACAAGGTTGGGAAAGGTCCTGACAATATTCGAAAAGGCGGGGTTGCGGTTGCGAAAAGACAAATGCGTCTTCTTCGCTACAGAGGTTGAGTTCCTAGGGTTCCGTGTCACTCCCGAGGGAATAAGGCCAGCCCAATCCAAGGTAGCCGCCATCAAGAAGGCCCCTCGCCCCACCTCCAAGCCCGAGTTGCAGTCGTTCCTCGGACTGCTCAACTTCTACCACTCCTTCCTTCCGCGGAAGGCAGCCGTGGCAGAACCGCTACACAAATTGTTAAAAAAGAACGAGGCATGGAAGTGGGGCGACGACCAGGAGAAGGCTTTCAATGACCTGAAGCGACTCCTGGCATCAGATGCTGTACTGACCCACTTCAATCCCAAACGCCCAGTGGTCCTGATATGCGATGCATCCCCGGTGGGGGTGGGGGCGGTGTTATGCCACGTACTGGAGAACGGTAGGGAGGCCCCGATAGCGTTCTACTCTAGGTCCTTGTCCCAAGCGGAGAGAAACTATGCTCAGACAGACAGGGAAGCACTAGCAATAATTGCGGGGACCAAGAATTTTCATGATTTTGTGTACGGCCGCCCCTTCACCATAGTGACTGACCATAAGCCTTTGCTAGGCATTTTCACCGCAGATAAGCCCACACCCCAAATCCTGTCCCCGAGAATGCTCAGGTGGGCCATTTTTCTCAACGCGTATCAGCACGCGTTGGTATACCGGCCCGGGAAGGAGATCAGCCATGCCGACGCCCTGTCGAGGTCCCCCATTCCCCGGGATTGCTGCCACGTGGGCGAAGTAGAGAGGGACCACCAGGTCTTAATGATAGAGGTTCTAGACTCCCCTCCAGTAGTACCGGCCGACATCGCCAAAGCGACAGGCAAGGACAAAACGCTGGCCACAGTTTGCTCCTGGGTACAGAAAGGGTGGCCCGTGTCTTCCCCAGCAGCGGAATTCGACACATTTTTCAAAAAGAAACTAGAGTTGTCCCTAGAGAGGGGTTGCCTTTTGTGGGGACAGCGGGTAGTGATCCCCACGTCTCTCCGGCCGAGGGTGCTTAAACTGCTGCACGTCAGCCACCCGGGGATCGTCCGCTCTAAGGCGCTAGCCCGCAGTTACTTTTGGTGGCCCCAGCTAGACGCCGACATCGAACACATGGTCGGCACTTGCGAAGCGTGCCAAAGCTCAAGGCCAGAAGAGGCTCGCTCGCCACCTAGGGAGTGGGACGCAGCAAGGGGGCCCTGGTCCCGGGTACACGTAGACTTTGCTGGCCCGTTCAGGGGAACGCTTTTCCTCCTTGTGGTGGACGCGTTCTCCAAGTGGTTGGAGGTCATTCCAGTCTCGAGCACCTCCTCGGCCACAACAATTAAACAGTTAAGGAGGGTCTTTTCCACGTTCGGTTTACCCGACACCCTCGTCAGCGATAACGCTAGCTGTTTCACGTCCGCCGAGTTCGGGGCATTCATGGAGCGCAACGCCATTCGGCACGTCACCTCTGCCCCCTTTCACCCGGCCACCAACGGCCAAGTAGAGCGCCTCGTGCGCACCACGAAAGACGCGCTGCTGCGCATGGGCCCCGGAGACCTCGACCTGAAATTGTGCCAATTCCTGCTAAGATACAGGGTCACCCCATTAGCCTCAGGGTACTCCCCCGCAGAGCTGTTGATGCGCAGGAAGCTGGCCACGGGAATCTCCAAGCTAGACCCCACGAGAGTAGAGGACAAAGGGCGGAACATAGGGGTGGAACCCACAAAGAGTTTCAGCGTAGGCGCCCCGGTGCATTGCAGGAACTATGCCAGCGCGGGGCCAGCCTGGGTGCCGGGCACCGTAATAGAACAAACCGGCCCCGTCTCATACCGCGTAGAGACCAGTACAGGCTTCCTGTGGAGGCGACACGTGGACCAACTCAGGCGCAGGGTCCCCGGAGAGCAGGACGGAGACGAGAATAGCATCGAATCAGCGTTAGGGTACTCCCCCACCCGCTTAGCCCAAGGGGGAGGAAAAGGGGAGCATGGGTCCCCACCAAGGGGGGAGGAAAGGGAATCGATCCACAGAGATCTTTTGCAGGAGTCCCCGACAGAAAGGAAGAGCCCCGACCACACACATACCCCACGGAAGTTTCCCCGAAACACAGATGCCCATAGAAGTTTAGACGTTGATTTACAGTACCAGGGGGAGTTAGCGGAGTGGTCCCCCACCCGTCCTAGCGAAAAGAGGGGTTTCAGTTCAGCCCCTGGTACTTCCAGTCCCAGTAGCCCCTGTGAGTTAGAATGCAATATAGCGCCAATTTCCCGGAGACCGACACCCCCAAGACGGGAGGCAACAGCGAGTCCGCCCACCACAGTCTCAAGGTCCCCCGAGCAGGGATCAGAAGGTAGCCGAACCACAAGGGCGACCTCATCGGTTCCGCGGTTCACAATAGGAGGGTCCCCAGGGTCCGAGAGCAACAGGCAGGGGTTCACCTCCCAACTATTCATTCCTTTCCCATCCCCGGGCGCAAGGCAGGCACGGACGCCCCACAGAGCCACTAACGAATCCCCGTTTCCCGTTGCAGGACAAGCACCCGCGGAGTCAGGGATCACAGGCTCTCCAGTACTAGGTCAGACGCAAGCACGTCCCAAGCGCACGTGCGGCAAGCCACAATGGTTGCGGGACTTCGTCCCATCCTAGGGGGGAGGGATGTTATGTATGTATGTGTGCATGTTCATTATACTGTAAAGGCAAGAATGTAACCACTCCAGATACAAACAATATCAGCTGTAAAGGAACGCGAGCAGACAGCCCATAGAGGGCAGCTGCGAGCGTTCAGTCTCACATGGTTCACATTGCTCAATCACGGACAGCCGCGGGAAAACCTTCCCCGCATTCAGCAGCTGAAGAAAGATCTGCATTCAGCAGCAGGAAAGGAGGCGTGCCTGGGCGAGGCCACGCCGGTAGCAGCCAATGAGCTACCGTGCTACAAGATTCAAATGTAGAGAGCTACTGTATATATTGAGATGTATCACCGCCATTACCTCATGCTTCACTGGAACCTCATGCAATAAACCTGTGTTAAACCAACCCTTCGGTTGTCCGGTTGTCTTTGGTCCCATACACTAAACTCCCGTAAGTGAAAGTAAAACGAGCCCATACTGGCGTGTTTTACTTCTATTTCCAGGAGCGATGAGGGCGCCATAGACCAGATGAATCACAGTTTTGAAGTCCAAGAACATCTGGAGTGCCAAGGTTCACCATCATAGCCCTATACAGTCTGTTTAAACCAGTGGGCTATAATAATTTCATGTCAGAGATTACTCTGGGGTGAAAGGATTTTTGCTGGAGAAACTCTGCTCAGGGGACGCTCCATTGAGGCTCTTTTCATGTCCCCAAGTGCAGCCCTTGGGTATCGAAACTTGACCAAGTCTCCAAGCTCACCATGTTAACCACTAAGCCACTGGGAGACCTGCAGTGGGCTATGATTCTGGATAAATCTCACAATATAACCATGGAGAGTGGCTGTATGAAATGTCTGCCTGAGTTGTAGCAATGGAGAAAGCTGTCAACAAATCTACATACTTTGCAGAATGACTCTTCCCCCATGTATTTCTGTGTTACAATGACAGAATTCTATAGCACAGCCCCACACAGGTCATTCAGAAGCTTTGGGTGATGCAGAAGGAACCTCTGATGTTGTTCTTCTGCACACAGCAGAAGGTTTCCATGTTTTCTCATGATAGCAGCACATTGTGAGGGCTTTCATATTGAAAAGGTGACTTTCGTACAGGACCTGGACTAATTGATTGAGATAAGTTAATCTAAATGGTTAGACTATACCACTTTAAACTTACTGAGTTGTGTTTGCATTGGTAGAGTTGATCCTCTTAGCAAGGAGAATGGGATAGTCGCCTTCACTGATGCCTAGGGGGGAAAAAAGATAGAAATATACACAACAGCCAAACCCAAAAATTCTGGTCCAAAACCATTTTGTAGCTTCAGCTTAATCTGAAGAATTCACCCAATCAGTGTATAAGTACTAACTTAGTAACTAAGAATTCTGATTTATCCTTGAAAGATTTTGGTTGGTTTTAAGAATGTGAATTAGAGAAAAAGAAATTTCATTGACCTATGCCCATTTCTCCACCCCAGTGCCCTCAACCTTTATGTCTATAATTAAACAGAATTCCGACAAGCTACATTCCTTATCACATAAAGCAAACCACTATGCTAATGTGATTCCTGAGCTATGAGAAAATGTTTCCCTTAGTTTACAGGTAGGTTAATATTGGAAATTCCAGTGAAACTTATAAGATATCACTGTTTGCTCTGATAAGAGCAAAACTGCCTTTATCTTCTGTTTGGGGGAATACATGATACTAAGGATAGTTTCCATCTCATCATTTATTCTCTATTCTTGTTATTTTGATATTAAGCAAACAAACTAGCATGTAGCAAATGGGCATAGTAGAAACCTCTGATATTATTATCATTGTTAAGTATGAATTGTGTACATATAACATGCGTCAAATTCTTGTTTCAAAAAGAAAGGAAGGATTACATAGGCTTAAAGCATAGAAGTAAGTTTTGAATCCACAAATATATTTTGATTTATTTTTTGTTTTTTTAAAGTAAAATTGGCCATTGTTTCAAAGTTATAAATAAAATATTTTGCCTAGGAGAAAATACTCAAGAGTAGGCCCAGAATACATAGGGCCCCACAGTCAAATACAATTCATGAGTCATATGTAATAACTCACAAGAGTTCCAGAACTCTTGTTTTTATTAACTGTCTGAGACCTGTGAAATAAGAATTTGTTAAACACCTGGATTCACATTAGCTCCAGCTATCCTTGCTGTTACATGTAATTCCATTAAAAAAAACTCATCCTTGATAAAACACTTTTTCTCTCTCTTGATTTTTGGATGCTTTTAAATTATTGTTATGAGCAATATTTTGGACTCGATGTCTCATGCTTCCCAACTCTGTGGTTCTGTGGGTCTGGGACAACAGGAGGACTGCAGAAATGTTCAAAACATTTCTTCAGGCTGAACCTCACGTATTCCTTAGTTCCACTGATATGCAGCTATGGGGACTTGGAGGAAAGGAAGAGGTGCTAGGTGAGGAGTTGAGAGCTACTAAGCCCGGGACCATGGGAAAGGATGAGCTTCCACCAGGCCTGAGTCACTAAAGAGGAGCACTGGGGAAAGTTGGGTGCAATTCTGCATACCCTGGGAGGAAGCTAACTGACAAACCCATGAGATGAAGCTGCAGAATCTGTCCTATCGGGATGAGTGGGTACGGCAGAAGAGTTTGCAAAACAACAACAATTAGCCAGGCCTTTTGAAGTGATCCTAAAGTTGCTAGGGATACCCAATACACCTCTGAGTGCCATAGCTATCATAAGCCTGTCCGCTGATTTTGACAACCCATGGAGAAAAGGATGGGAGTGGATTAACTAACAGATAGATGACAGTTTGGTAACTAACTACTTGCAGTGGACATTAATCCAGACATGTGGGAGGCTGTTTGGGGACAGAGCCGAGACCCCTCTCCTTTTCTCAATAAAGCCAGGTTGCCTGAAATCTCCTCTGTCCTCAGTGTGTTATGACCATGGAAGAGACTGGGTAAGTAACACCCTGGAAGTAGTTTGTCATTCCTTTCTTCTGAGGAAGCTGTAGAACCATGTTGTTTGCTTTAAATCATATGCATAGGCTAGGTTTCACACACACACACACACACACACACACACACACACACACACACACACACACACACACACACACACACACACACACACACACACACACACACACACACACACACACACACGGGTTGCCATAATTCCCACCAAACCGGGATAGCTATTGCATTCTTCAAACTGTGCATGCATTGGACGGGGCTGTCAGGGAGACCATGGCTTTAAGACCCCGGATAATCTCTGTCCAGGGCAGACAGGGAATACCAACCCTATGCAATTAACCCTTTGCGGTCACGTGAAGGAGGAATCCTCCATCCCAGTGATGGTGGAGGTTTGGCTTCTTAGATATGAGCATTTCTTGCTCCCTCCCAGCTTTCGAGGAAAAGGGCTGAGGACGACTCCTTGTCTCCCAAACTTCAAGGCGAGCCAAGGGGCTTTTGCAAAGAGTTATTTCACTGCCTCCATGCCCTGCTTTCAATTATCTCGCTTGCAAGTGTCTCCTCTCCCTGGTGGGCTTCTCAGGGTTCTGTTTTGCCTTCACTGCTTTCAAGCAGGATAATTGAAAGAAAGGCAGGGAAGCAGTGAATTAACTCTTTGCAAAAATCCCTTGGTGAGGGGTGATCTTGCTTCCTTTGTTCAAATTTAAAAATCTGGGACTTTTACATGTTTTTTCTTGAACCGGCTAGGACAGCTTGAATCCGGGAAAATCCTTGAAAACTAGGAAATATAGCAACCCTACCCCCTACCAGCACAGACATACTTCCAACCCAAGTGCCTGTACTCACTCATTCACTCAGCCAGCAAGGTCTGTCTATAAAAGGTCACCCTTGCTCAATAGCCAGTCATAGGGTTCAGAGCTCATCTCTGTTTCATAGCCGAAGAGCCAGCGCTGTCTGCTTCTGCAGACATTTCCATGACCCAAAAGGACAGACTAGCTTTTTGAAGTTTTGCTCTACGTCACTGTGTACTGGAGTTCTTCAGGCTTCACTCAAGGAAAGTGTGGATATATTTTAACTCTACTTAAATTATACCCAAAGAGAGGAGATTACTAATTTGTGCTTTATGATACAATCCACCAAAAAACTGCAATTTTGTAGAGGCAAGGCCACATATATCCAGACATAACCTTTCCTTCAAAGGTAGTGCTAGATTTTCATATGACACTGCCATTATTTTTGCCAATGCATATATCCATGGCCTCCACGTCTCTAGAAAAACCCCTTTATTCTTTTGCAGGATGCTAATTTTCTATCTTTCAAGGACTAAAATTTTAAACAACCAGCTAAACTGTTTTTCCTTTATCAAGACCCATGTAAAAGACAACTTATGTCATCCCAACAATGAATGGGGTCATCACAGCTGTTACATTGGTTTATGACATAGTGAAAGTACCACCACCAGTATCCCTTAGAAGTCACTCCACAAGGGCAATGGCTGTATCAACAGCCTTCCTTAGGGATGTACAACTTCTTTGTGTTTTCAATGCTGCAATATGGTCTCAAACAATGACTTTTGTGAAGCCCTATAGCTTAGACATATGTGCCCAGCAGGATGTTTCATTTGGCTTTGCAGTACTATCCTGTGTTCTGGCATCATGACCAGTGATGCGCTGCAAAAAAAATTACTACTCCCACCATGGGCATGGCTAACTCTGTGGGCATGGCTAACTCTGTGAGCCACACCCACTTGGCCTTTCTACACCATGGCCTGGGGTAGGGAGGTGGGCGTGGCCAGCAAAGTGGGCATGGCCTGGGGGAATTTCCACTACCAGTGCCTGGGCACCTATGGGCACCTGTAGCAGCTCAACACTGATCATGGCCCAACAGGTAATTGGACTTGTTTGATACAACCTGGTTAAAATTACACAAAGACAAATATAGTGGAACCTCATACAACAATCGACCCATATAGCAACAAAATCATATAACAATATAACATTCTTTTTTTTTGGGGGGGGGGGGAATGGTGTCCTGCATAACAATTTTCCCTATGGAAAAAAGCATACAATTTTTCAATGGGAGAAACCACTTAGCAAAAAAATAATAATCGTTGTATGATGCATCCCATAGGGGAAATTGCTATAATTTAATTTAATTTAATTTTCGCGCTTATATACCGCCCACTCGGGTGCAACCCAACTCAGGGCGGTTTACATGGCGGACAATAAATACAATATAATAATACAATGACACATAATAATACAGTTCAATTACATCAAATAAATTCAGGGGAAAAGCACAATATCAATATAACACATAATACATAAGTACACAGCATCAAAAGTAAACCATATTAACAAAGTCCCCAAGGGATGAAGCACAGCTCACATCCCATATTGTGCCCAGCCGGCAAACATCAGCCTCAGTCCCTCTGTCTCCCTCCCTGCCCTCCCACTCTCCCCACAGAGAGCGCCAACGCTCCCATCTCCCCTGACCAGCTTGGCCCGGGGAGAGAGCCGCAGGAGGCTCGCATCCAGGGCCGAAGGCGGGGGCCCAGGAGAGCCTCGGTACGGCCGGAGGGCCTCTTCGCCCCCACCGGGGCTAGGAGCGCGGCGGCAGCGGCTCGCTCGGCACCCCCTCGCCTTTTGAGTCCGAAGGCGAGGGGGGAGGGCGGGGCCCGGGAACGGCGGCAGGTGGTGTGGCCGAAGGGCCTCTTTGCCCCCACCGGGGCCAGGAGCGCGGCGGCAGCGGCTCGCTCGGCACCCCCTCGCCTTTTGAGTCCGAAGGCGAGGGGGGAGGGTGGGGCCCGGGAACGGCGGCAGGTGGTGTGGCCGAAGGGCCTCTTCGCCCTCACCGGGGCCAGGAGCGCGGCGGCAGCGGCTCGCTCGGCACCCCCTCGCCTTTTGAGTCCGAAGGCGAGGGGGGAGGGCGGGGCCAGGGAACGGCGGCAGGTGGTGTGGCCGAAGGGCCTCTTCGCCCCCACCGGGGCCAGGAGCGCGGTGGCAGCGGCTCGCTCGGCACCCCCTCGCCTTTTGAGTCCGAAGGCGAGGGGGGAGGGCGGGGCCCGGGAACGGCGGCAGGTGGTGTGGCCGAAGGGCCTCTTCGCCCTCACCGGGGCCAGGAGCGCGGCGGCAGCGGCTCGCTCGGCACCCCCTCGCCTTTTGAGTCCGAAGGCGAGGGGGGAGGGCGGGGCCCGGGAACGGCGGCAGGTGGTGTGGCCGAAGGGCCTCTTCGCCCCCACCAGGGCCAGGAGCGCGGCGGCAGCAGCTCGCTCGGCACCCCCTCGCCTTTTGAGTCCGAAGGCGAGGGGGGAGGGCGGGGCCCGGGAACAGCGGCAGGTGGTGTGGCCGAAGGGCCTCTTCGCCCCCACCGGGGCCAGGGGCGCGGCGGCAGCGGCTCGCTCGGCACCCCCTCACCTTTTGAGTCCGAAGGCGAGGGGGGAGGGCGGGGCCCGGGAACGGCGGCAGGTGGTGTGGCCGAAGGGCCTCTTCGCCCCCACCGGGGCCAGGAGCGCGGCGGCAGCGGCTCGCTCGGCACCCCCTCGCCTTTTGAGTCCGAAGGCGAGGGGGGAGGGCGGGGCCCGGGAACGGCGGCAGGTGGTGTGGCCGAAGGGCCTCTTCGCCCCCACCGGGGCCAGGAGCGCGGCGATGCATGTATCATACAATGCATGTATCATATAGCAATTGTTTCATACAACAATGAGCCCCATGGAACAAATGAAAATCATTGTTTGAGGTACCATTGTATATACCATATATATCATGCGTCGTAAACCACATGGGACTGTATGGAAGGGTATGCTAGCTTAACTTTTCTTCAGAAGTGCTCCTGTTCTCGTTGAAAACAACAAAAGGCAAACCTGCACAACTACAAACTTTGTAACTGTAATGCAAGAGCTAATATACTATATTGCATTTCAAAACTGAAGTTTCATTCCTCCTCCTCCTCCTCATCTCTCCTGCATAACTCATTGTTGTAATGTTAACCTGAACAAACAATGCAAAGAAATGGAGAAAAACAACAAAAGAGGCATGACTAGAGATCTTTTCAAAAAAATTGGGGAAATCATGGGAACATTTAAAGCAAAAATAAACATGATAAGGGACAAAGATGGAAAAGAGTTAGCTGAAGCAGAAGAGATCAAAAAAAGATGGCAAGAGTACACAGAGGAACTCTACAAAAAGGACCTCAACACTCCTGATAATAACAATAATGAGAAATTTGAACTTGAACCAGACATTCTGGAGAGTGAAGTCAGAAAGGCCCTAAAAAGCACTGCAAACAATAAAACTAGTGAAAATGATGGCATCCCAGTTGAATTTTTCAAAGCCCTAAAAGTTGATGGAATCAAACTACTGCATTCAATATGCCAGCAAATTTGGAAAACAAAACAGTGGCCACATGATTGGAAAAGATCAGTGTACGTTCCAATCCTCAAAAAAGGCAATGCCAAAGTATGCTCAAATTACCGAACAATTACGCTCATCCCACATGCCAGCAAGGTAATGCTCAAGATAATACAGGATAGACTTCAACAACATGTGGAGAGAGAACTACCAGAGGTGCATGTTAGAGGTGTTTTCTGATGGTTTGGCCCAATGACCAGTACTCAGTTCATTGTCTTTATTGTCTTTTATTTCCACTGGCCGCATGGCGGTCAGTGAGAGTCAGGGGTCAGGGGAGGAGAGAGAGTCATCGGGTGAGTGAGGGTCCTTTAATAGGGTTAGGTGAGGTCATAGGGGTAAGGGTCATAGGGGTAAGGTTACAGCAGCAAGGCATTATGGTACATGTGGTTCAGGCAGTGTGATATTACATCTGACAGTGCAGGCTGGTTTCAGAAGAGGCAGGGGGACTAGAGACCACATTACCAACATACGTTGGATCATGGAGAAAACAAAAGAATACCAGAAACAAGTCTACTTTTGTTTTATTGACTACACCAAGGCTTTTGACTGTGTGGACCACAACAAAATGTGGCAAGTAATTAAAGAGATGGGAATACCAGAACACCTCATATGCCTCATGAGAAATCTGTACACGAACCAAGAAGCAACAGTTAGGGCAGAACACAGAATGACAGAGTGGTTTGGAATAGGAAAAGGAGTAAGACAAGGCTGCATTTTATCACCCTGCTTATTCAATCTATACACAGAGTATATAATGCGCAATGCAGGAATGGAGGAATCACAATATGGGATCAAAATTGCTGGGAGAAACATCAACAACTTGAGATATGCAGACGATACCACCCTAATGGCAGAAAGTGAGGAAGACCTAAAGAACCTCTTGATTGGATTGAAGGAGGAGAGTGCAAAAGCTGGCTTGAGATTCAATATCAAGAAAACCAAGATAATGGCAACAGGTCCAATCAGTCCCTGGAAAATAGATGGGGAAGAAGTAGAAGCAGTGACAGATTTTACTTTCCTGGGATCTAAGATCACTGCAGATGGCGACTGTAGCCATGAAATAAAAAGACGACTGATTATGGGGAGACAAGCAATGAGAAACCTGGGGAATATAGTGAAAAGCAGAGACATCACCTTGAAAACAAAAAATCGCATAGTCAAAGCAATGGTATTCCCAGTGGTAATGTATGGGTGTGAAAGCTGGACCATTAGGAAGGCTGAGCGCAGAAGAATAGATGCCTTTGAGATGTGGTGTTGGAGGAGAGTCCTGAGAGTCCCTTGGACAGCAAAGAGAACAAATAGGTCAATACTGGAAGAAATCAATCCTGTTCATTGGAGGGACAAATAGTGAAGATGAAGCTAAAGTACTTTGGACATCAAATGAGAAGGGAGGACTCACTTGAGAAGGCCTTGATGCTGGGAAAGGTGGATGGCAAGAGAAGAAGGGGGCGCCCAAAGATGAGATGGATAGATGGTACTGTGGACACAATGGGCACAGAGCTTGGTGGGCTGAGGAGAATGGTGGAGGATAGAGGTGCCTGGAGGAAAATGGTCCATGGGGTCGCAAAGGGTCGGAATCGACTGTGCGACTGAACAACAACAACAATGTTAACCTGAAATTGTATTTTTTATCAGTGCCTTAATATTCCAAATAAACCTTTTCCTGACAGTCACAGAAACCAAAATGAAGAACACAGGTTACTTATCTGTAATGATATCTGAGATTTTTTAAAAAAACAGTAAAAAATATATGTTGTGGCACCTTAAAGACTAACTCCTGTATTTAAAGATAAGCTTTCATGGACCACATCCACTTCATCTGACAAATGCATTATCTGTAACTTCATCAGATGTCAAACATTATCTGCAACTGTAGTTCTTTGGGTGGCCATTCATGAATTCACCCAACCTGCCCACCACAGTGTTTAGGACTAGGATGGAGGGAACAGTTAGTGACTGTTGGCAGTTGAATTCTACACTGTGGGAGGGAATTTTTTTCTCTTAAGGCCATTCTGCTCTGGAAGCTTCCATGTGATGTTCCCTTCCCCTGAACACCCACCACCATGCTCATTGCAAGTGTTTAGGTAAAGCATCCACTGAAAGTATTGCCAACTTCTGTATTTGGAATTGTGTTGAATGATGACCACCATATTCATTCCCACCTTATGTCACCAGTGCCAAAAATGGACACTTACAACAAAACATAAATGAATGTTGGTCACCACAGAAGTGAGATGTCTGAGGAAGGCTGCTGGAGTGGCTACAAGGGATAAAATCAGTAATGAGATTATAAGGGAAGGAATTGGAATAGAATCAATCTTAAACTACATACAGAGGCAACAAATAAAGTGGTTTGTCCATTTGGAGAGAATGTTATGGAATTCCCCACTATACAAGGCATCTGTGAAAAGAGGAGAAAGAGAAAGAGCCTGAGGCAGACCTAGTGGAAGGTGGAGAGATAACATCAAAGACATATTACAAGAACAACAAATAACACTGATGGAGGCTACTAGAAAGGGTAAAGAAAGGAGGAGGAGGCTAAAAAGGACAAGTTACAAGTATTTCTGTGAGCAATACAATTAGGTTCTTTCTAAGACTAACCTTTATTTAGTTATTTATTGTCAGATTTAGTGACAGACACTACTCAAGATGCTTTACAGGAAGCAATCGGACATTACAATAAACAAGAAAATACCATATAAAAATGAATATGATTAAGAAAATTGATGACAAATAATTTCCCATCCAACATGGCCTCTCTAAGCATGAAGTTTTGGTAGATCAGGAAAGTAAAACAAACCTATAAAACACATTCATCATCACTTAGGGAAACATGTGGTCTTTCTTCTGCATGTTTTATTCATTGTAAATATTTCTATTATTGTTGTGTTGTACACCACCCAGAATGGGAAAATATCCCAGATGGTGGGATATAAATGTAATGAACGAATAAATAAATAAGTGGTAACTCCCTCTCCACTGGTTTGTTGGCTGTGGCTGTCAGGAAGTGCAGTTAAGCAACATCTGCAGGGCTACACTTTCCATGCCCTTGAATTAAACATTCAGTTTATGATCATGTTTACTAACATATTCCTCTGAACTTTGGGAGAACATCTTCTGTAAAGGGATATTGTAACATGTTATACTCCTGCCAACCTAGCAGTTCGAAAGCAAGAAATTGCAAGTAGATAAATAGGGACCACTATGTTGGGAAGGTAAACAGCGTTCTGTGCGCTCCGGTGTCTAGTCATGCCTGCCACATGACCACGGAAACATCTGCAGAAGCAGACAGCGCTGGCCCTTTGGCTTTGAAACAGAGATGAGCACTGAACCCTAGAGTCGGCTTTGACTGGCTTTCAATCAAGAAATACCTTTACCTTTACCGTACCATGTTATAATACAAGAAAATGGCTGAACATCTGTTCCTTAGTGTAAAAAAAAAAAATCAGAAATAGAGGAGGCTCATTGAATCAATGGAATGTACAGAGAAGGTGGCTCAACAGGGTTTGCTGAGTCAATGGACTGACTCTAGTTGTGACAGACTATTCAGTGATGGTGAACCTTGGCACTCCAGCTGTTCTTAAACTTCAATTCCCTGAAGCCCTGATCAGCAGGAGTGCTGGCTTGGGCTTCTGGTAATTGAAGTCCAAGAACAGCTGGAGTGCCAAGGTTAGCCACCACTGGACTATGTTAAGCAACACAATTTTAACCATTTTTAAAAATAAAACTTTATATAAATTTCTGAAGTTTGATTTTTGTTTTGTTCAAGACAAATCTGGGAAAATTCCTGAGGATTCATAAGATAGAGATACAGAGATTTTTTTCTACTTGGTGTAAGGGACAAACAGGTCTTCAACTTTTCCAGTTTGCGTTCTGAGTGGATATTTTCCCTTGTAATTCTTGTTCACTGTAAAATGAGAATTAAAGAGAGGCAGAGCCTCTGAGAAAATCATGCCATTTAATTCAGTAATATCAGAACTTACGTTGCTGGTCTGTTTTTGATGTAACTCTTGGCACTCTCAGCATATATATGGGAAAGATATGACATCAGAAACTGAAGGGGGTGGGGAGCACTGAACATTTTAGACTTTAAAATACTGTAAGCAAAGTTGCAAAATGTTTCTTTTTGGACTGTATTTCTCAAAATCCCCTGTTTGTTCCTAAAACCCTCTGCAGTTATAAGACCAAGCTATTAACTTTCCTAGCCTCTGACTGTAAGAGATTCAATGATGTTTGCTGTTTCTGAAATAATATATAATCACTTGTGTCTGAAAAAGTAATTTTTGGGAAGCAACACATCTCAGAATCCCTCTCTTCAGTATAAATGTTTGCAATGATTGTTACTTCATTCCCTTGCCATGGACTACATTGCAGTATGGAATGGGATTCCTAAGTGAATTTTAAAAATCTATGTTTTTTAACAATAGCATTCATAGATCCACAGCAGTATGGCTATTAATAATGTTGGCTGAAGTTCTGGGAGTTGTAGTCTGAGAAAGGAACTTTTTCGAGCTCTGATGACCAATGAATGCAAATATTTTCTGTGGATATTTTACCTAGAAGAAATCTCATGTATCTGGCTGGATAGTTCAGTGACTTAGTCACCTGGGTTCAAAGACAGAAACCAGGAGTTCAATTCCCATCTGTGCCCTCAAGGAGAAGAACCAGCCTGTATAGCCTTGGGCAAACTATATTCCCAGAAGTGAATGATGAACCACCTCCGAATGTTTAGGAAATTCTGGGAAGAGATGTCATAAATCAGAATCAACAGCATTATTTGTTGTTGTTGTTAAAATATCACAGTTGAACATACAGTGGTACCTCATACAATGATTTTAATCTGTTCCATGGGGCTCGTTGTTGTACAAAACAATTGCTATATGATACATACACATAGCGATTTTCCCTATGGGATGTATCGTATAAATTTGTTTTGCTAAGTGGTTTTTCCCATTGAAAAAAATCGATGTACGATTTTTTCCATAGGGAAAATTGTTATGTGGGATGCCATTTCACCACCCTATATACATTCCAGCATGAATGGTAGAAGTTGGTGGACATAACAGAGGCATACCTGTCAACCGCGGCTCTGGAAAAATGGGACCTGCGCACATCGCTTGTGCGCAGGTCGCGTTCCACACATGCGTGGAAAGGTTTTACCCCTTCCACGCATGCGCGGAAGTGCTACGCCGCTTGCACAGCCCTTACGCAAGCAACGTAGTGCTTCCGCGCATGCGTGGAAGGGGTAAAACCCTTCCGCGCATGCGTGGAAAGCGTTTCCCCTGCTGCCAAATTACGGGGTTTTGGCAGCGGGGGCCGGGTTATGACGTCAATCAACGTCAATTTACGGGGTAATCCCGGCCAAATCGGGAAGGTTGACAGGTATGAACAGAGGAATCTCAGTCCGCCAAACCTTTGCAAGAACAGAACCATAACCACCCAATTCATTTAAAAAGCCAGCCTTTTACTTCTAGACAGCTTTTGAGAATATTTGATATTTGGATGGCTAGAGAGCTCTTGCCCCATCAAACAAGTCTGACTACAGAATTTCATATAGCATTGCAAATGTTTATGCAGCATTGCATGTTCTTGAATATTGGGCATATGAAGGTGCCTTCAACTGTCCATCTGGCCCAGTACAGTGCACACTTTCTGGCACCAGTTCTTTAAGTTTAACAAAGGGGGCTGACTTTTTATGGTCCTGAAATCTCTCTAAGGTGGAGGTTGGATTCTGAGATTTTATGCATACAAAACATGTATTGTATTACTGAGCTTTGGATTGCATCACAGGTATAACCTACAGGCTTGGAAATATGCCAGTTACCCCTATTAACCATAGTCTATACTGAGTTATTGGTTGGTACAGGCTTTCTGTATCACAGTGTCTTCCAGATGTGTTGGACTACAATTTCCAAGAAGGGACTGTTTTCTGACAAACAGTAAGGCTTCCCTGAAATAGCATTCCTAGATGTGTTAGAACAGTGGTTCCCAACGTGTGGCACATACTCCACGGGGATTTCAATTCCCAGAAGCCTAAGTCAGTACATTGGCTGATCAGTGCTTTGGGAAATTGACTTAGGCTTTTGGGAATTGAAGTCCAAAAACCAAAGGTTAGGAAACACCTGCCATCCCCAGTTAGTCTGGTCATGGGATGCATTGGGGTTGATGGAAACAGGGCAAATATATCTAGAGGACACTAGGTGGCATTAGTGAGACGATTGGTATCATACAGCAAAAGGGTGCTCTTCAGAGCCTGTTTTCCCCCTCTTCTAATAATTGTTAGATGATGATGGCTTGAGATCAGCATTGATTAAATCCTGAAAAAGTGTGTGTGTGTGTGTGTGTGTGTGTGTGTGTGTGTGTGTGTGTGTGTGTGTATATATATATATATATATATATATATATATATATATATATATATATATATATATATATATATATATATATATATATATATATATATATATATATATATATATATATATATATATATATATATATGTATGTATGTATGTATGTATGTATGTATATATATGTATATATATGTATATATATGTATGTATATGTATGTATATGTATATGTATATGTATATGTATATGTATATGTACTTTTTCAGGATTTATATATATATGATCTCCATGTTTTATTTACACTTGAACTTTGCAGTGTTTCCTGTCATTTCAGACTGCCTACACACCCACACAACTCTGGTTACTCGATCTCCATCTTGACTGGGAGCTTTCAGGACTAATTGGACTGGTATGCCATCTTTTGTTGATAATTGGAAACTTTTGGATCCAGTGCAAGAATTTAAAATTCCCTATGCGTAACCATATGTTTCAGAAGTTCTTGCAACAGCAATTTTCAGGTCATTTGTTGAGCAGGAATTCGACAAGAAACACATGGTTCCTGCTTATGTTCTGCCTTACTGTACTTAAGAGTATTATTTCAGAAACAGAAAAAGAGTTCATTAGTGGGTCAATTATTCATAGATCTAGTTCTAGCTGGAAAAGAACCACATACACACAGGGATTACTGGTGTAGGTAGGGAATGGCTTTGTTTTATTACGCTACATTTAGAAATGAAAGTGCTCAGATGAATTTCTTTCGTAGCAGCAAGACAAATAAGCTGAATATTATAAAACAATTTGTCTCTGGCAAATGGGAAACTGCACAAGGAAACCATCATATGCTCACAGTGTTCATTAGATTAGGCATATTTTCTGTATGTGTTTAAGCTTAGGAAACGTATAAACTACCGTTTCATGCAAAGTTTGCAGGGGCGGTGAACATCAACATTTTAAAACAAATATATTGTGATAACATGAAAACACCAGGATGCCTATAAAAATGATTCACAAAGCAAACAACCAATTCCAGATTAGTTTATATGGCATGTAAAAATAAGCACTTTATAACTGTAGAAGCTTGAGTAAGGAAGCATATTTTACATCCTGTCTTCAAAACAGATAGAGTCAATGCCAGTCATACAGTGTGATACAGTGTGTATCAGTGTGAGAGTTTGATGAAGCCACCACATGAAAGGCCTTGTCTTTTTTACACAGTGAAATATATTTCTCCAAGTGATGGTACTGAGAGAGCTTCCCCTGAAGTCATGGGCAAGATGATATGGGAGAAGGCATTACTTCACATATGTGGCCCCAGATCCATGTCGTGCTTGAAAGCTGAGAACCAGGATCTCCCAATTCTGTTTGATAGTGAATAGGAAATCAATGTAGTCAATTAGAGATCTGGTACAATGCAGCACCATCTTAGGCAGGATGGACAGCATATGAGTTATACCCCATATGGAGTCCCCAAAGCCAATTTGGCTAATCCCTCAGCCCCCATATGTTGCCATTGGTGATATGGCTTCACTTCTAATACCCTTGGTATTTTGTAATGCCTCTGTAGTTCTGTAAGTTTTGAAATGTTAACGTAATGTTTTTGACAAAGACTTTTGTAATGTCTTTTGTAATATTTTGCAGTGTCTTTGTAGTTATATATTTTTTTTCTTTGTAATGGCTCAAGTGGCTAGGATGCTGTAATATATGTTAACTGTGTTTTCTGACAGGAGCAGAATGTATCTTTTCTCATGTATCTATTCTTATGCAAATAAGTGGATCGAAAATGTGCACACTCTGTTGTATTATTGTTACTGTTACTGTTTATAGTGTATATAAGTCCAAGTTTTGCCCCATCCAAACTGTGTTCAAACACCACTAATAAAGAGCTGAATTTCACTACTTCACTCGTCTGCTTCTTCATTCCCTGAACACGAACCTGGCAATGAAGGTGGGATGGCGTCCCCACATGGCAGCAACATCAGCCCATTTGACCCAGCACATCCAGAGAAATAGGCAACATATGAACACCGATTCCGCCACGCAATGGCCTCACAGAAGATCACCGATGAAGACCAGAAGTGCTCCTGTTTCCTTGCTCAGTGCGGTTCTGAGACGCTTGAGCTGGCATCCCACCTTGTTCTCCCAAGTGACGTGGATGTGGTGCCGCTCGCAGAAATCATGTCCACACTGAGGAAACACCTGCAGCCAAAGGTCTTGATCTTCCCGGCCAGGGTGACCTTACACAGAAGGGAGCAGCAACCTGGGGAGTCCATTGCAGACTATGCCGCTGCTCTGCGCATTGCTGCCACCCAATGCAAGTGGGACAACATCAAAGAAGCACTCCGGGACCGTCTGCTGGCCGGCATGAGAGACGAAGATGCTCAATGTCGTCTCATGATCAGGAAGACGCTAACTTTCAAGGCTGTCCTAGAAGAGGCAGTAGCGTCTGAGGCTGCACGGTCCGGCATCAAGCTTTTCTGGCATCGCCACTCCACCACCAGTGCCACCGACTCAGCTGTGCAAGCTCAGTAAAATTCATCTTAATCTTCCTCAGCATCGCCTGGTTCCACCTCTTCATCCGAGTCCGAGAAGTCTGAGTGGTCTGACGAAAGCACCGAGAGCACCATGATGATTGGGAGAAGAAATTCCTTTGCAAGTGTGATGGCTGTGGAGCCCGGCATGACCGCAGGAAGTGCCCCTTCCACACCGCAGAATGCCACAACTGCGGGCGACGAGGGCACATTGCTAAAGTATGCCAACAGCGAAAGCAAAGAACTCCAGCACCTGAGTCCAAGAAGTGTCATCACCACAAAATGTCCATCGCCAAAGTGTCACCCGAGCCTGAGCCGTGCCAAGTGGGCATCGTCAGCGAGCGTTTCTTTGCAGACCTGAGCCTGCAGGATGTCCCCTTCAAGATGAAGGTGGATTCAGGTACTATCTTTTCCATAGTCCCACAGTGGGAGTTTTTGAGAATTCCCCCTGCCTCTCGGCCCAAGCTCAAATCTTTTAAAACTTCCCTCCGGGATGTGCAAGGTTACCAGATTCCGGTCCTGGGGGTGGGAAATTTCTTGGTCAAATTCAAAAACATCCGCACCTCCTTGCCATTGGTTGTAGTTAAGCAGGCCACTAACTGTCTTATGGGCACCCAATGGTTTAGGCCCCTGGGAATCCGGCTTTCTGGCATTCATGCAATAGACGCTGACCCAATCCGGGACGTTTGTGCTTCACATTCTGAGGTGTTCGAAAAGGGTTTAGGGTTATACAAAGGACCCCCTGTGGACTTTGAGCTTGACCCAACCGTTTGGTCCATCCAGATGAAGCCACGCTGGGTACCCTTTGCTTTAAAGGAGAAGATAGAAAATGAGCTGGACAAACTGGTGGGGCAGGGCATCCTAGTGCCGGTGGACTCTGCAGAGTGGGAGACACCAATAATGACTGCTTGGAAAAGTAATGGGGAGGTCAGGATATGCGCTGACTACAAGTGTACCATCAATAAAGCTATTCACCCGAACGCATATCCTGTGCCCATGGTAAGCCACCTTCTTGCCTCCTTGCATGGAGGAAATTGCTTCGCAAAACTTGACCTTGCCCAGGCTTACCAACAATTGATTGTGTCTCCTGCTGCTGCCATAGCCCAGACCATAGTAATGCATAGGAGGGCATTTAAGGTAACTAGACAACAATCCAGGGTGAATGCGGCCCCCGGAATATTTCAATCTCTTGTAGAATTATTTTAAAAGGTTTGCCCAGTGTCCTGCCATATTTTGATGATGTTGTGATCACCACTAAGGACACCGTCAAACTAGCGGCCAGGTTCAATCAAGTCCTCTCCCATTTTGAGAGGGCCGGTCTACGTCTCAGAAGAGACAAATGTGTGTTTTTTGGCACAGGAAGTGGAGTTCCTGGGGTACCGAATTACACCCCACCGTATCATGCCCTCTGACTTCAAGGTGGCAGCTGTGCGAAATGCACCCAGGCCAAAATGTAAAGCCGAATTGCAATCATTTCTAGGATTTTAAAACTTCTATCATGCTTTTCTCCATTGCAAAGCCTCAGTTGCCGAACCATAACATCGGCTTCTTAAGAAAGATACTGTTTGGCACTGGGGCCATTGCCAGGAGAAAGTGTTCCTAGAACTCAAAAGGCTGCTATCTTCGGATGCTTTATTAACTCATTTTGATCCTAACAAAGAAGTTGTACTAGTATGTGATGCATCCCCTGTGGGGGTGGGATCTGTGTTATGCCATGTACTAAATGACGGGAGGGAAGCCCCCATAGCATTCTATTCCCGTTCACTCTCAAAGCCTGAGAAAAATTACGCTCAGACAGACAGGGAGGCGTTGGCAATCATGGCAGACACTAAGAAATTCCACGATTACCTTTATGGAAGACCTTTACCATCATAACTTACCACAAGCCCCTCCTTGGAATCTTTGTGAACGGGAAGCCCACGCCTCAAATTCTGTCCCCAAGGATGTTACGTTGGGCAATTTTCCTAAATGCATACTATTTTACTTTGGTGCACAGGCCTGGCAAGAACATCAGCCATGCTGATGCCCTGTCATGTTCTCCACTGCCAGGGGTCAGGGAAGCCGATTGCGAGATCGAAAGCGACCACCAGGTCCTTATTGAGGCTTTCGACTCGCCCCCAGTCGTCCCCTCAGATATAGCCAAGGCTACAGCCAAGGATATAACATTGACTAAAGTAATGTCTTGGGTACAAAAAGGCTGGCCTGTCTCTCTTCTAGCCGAGGAATTCAGAACATTCCACCGCAAGCGTTTGGAACTGTCAGTGGAAAGAGGTTGCTTTCTATGGGGCCAGGGGGTGATCATTCCTGTCACTCTCAGGAAAAAGGTTTTACATCTACTTCACACAAGTCACCCAGGAATTGTCCGTTCCAAAGCCCTTGCCCGTAGCTACATTTGGTGGCCTCAACTGGACCAAGACCTAGAACAAATGGTCGGCACTTGTGCCAGTTGTCAATCCTCTTGCCCAGAGCAATCCCACCTTCCCTCTTGAGAATGGGATTCTGCTCGGGGCCCATGGTCCAGGTTGCACATAGATTTTGCAGGTCCATTTAGGGGTGCCCTATTTTTGTTGGTTGTAGACTCATTCTCTAAGTGGCTGGAAGTGATTAGGGTGCCTAATACCACTTCAGCCACCACGATAATGCACCTAAGAAGGCTGTTTGCAGCATTTGGACTTCCAGATGTGCTGGTGTCCGACAACACGTCCACGTTCACATCTGCAGAATTCCAATCCTTAATGGAAAGGAATGCAATTAGGCACATCACTGTCGCCCCATTCCACCCAGCCACCAATGGCCAGGTAGAGCAGCAGGTACGCACAACTAAAGATGCACTTTGGCATATTGGTGAAGGGGATTTGGAGCTCCAGCTATGCCAGTTTCTTTTCACATATAGGCTCACCCCCCTTGCCTCAGGACTGTCCCCTGCTGAATTGCTCCAGCGAATGAAGCTGTCATCCTTGCTGGACAGATTGGATCCCTCTAGGGTGGAGGACAAAGGCACAAATATAGTGATCCAACACCAGAAGGGTTTCTCTTCGGAAGACCCTGTACATTGCCACAATTATGCAGCTGGTGGTCCTACATGGGTGCCTGGGTTTGTGATCAATCAAACTGGTCCTGTTTCTTAGAGAATAAAAACAGCCACTGGTCTGATCTGGAGGAGGCACGCGGATCAGTTGAGACCCAGAGTACTGCACCCACAAGACGAATACAGACACTCAACACTAGGGTTGGCCCCCACCCGTTTAAACCCAGGGGGCAGAGGTAATAGTCAGCAGCCAGCTGACCCAGAAGTGTCTTCTAGGAACCGATTTCAAGGGGAATGTGTGGAATGCTCCCCTATTCCGGCCAGGTGTACCCCTACACTGTCCCAGCCTAGCACCGAATGAGGACAGCAGGCAGAAACATAAATTCTGGCAGAACAAATGCAAGGCAACAATCAGGAAAGCAAAGCAAGACTTTGAGGAGCGTATAGCTAAAAATACTCAGAGAAATAACAAAGACTTGTTTAAGTACATTAGAGGTAAGAACCCAACTAGGAAGGCCATTGGACCATTAGATGACAATGGAAGGCAAGGGGTTATTAAAGAGGAAGCAGAGATTGCAGAGAGACTCAATGAATTCTTTGCTTCAGTATTCACTGAAGAAGACAGAGACCACATGCCCAAAACAGAGACTATCTTCGTAGGGAGGGAAACCGAAGAATTAAGCCAGATAGAAATAACCAGGGAGGAGGTCCTTGCATGTCTTGTTAAACTAAACACTAACAAATCACCAGGACCAGATGGCATCCATCCACGAGTTCTCAGGGAACTTAAAGATGAAATGGCTGATCTCCTAGCCAAAATATATAATCTTTCCCTCAAATCAGGCTTTGTGCCTGATGACTGGAAGGTAGCGAATGTAACACCAATTTTCAAAAAAGGATCCAGGGGTGATCCAGGAAATTACCGACCTGTCAGTTTGACATGTGTCCCAGGTAAAGTGATGGAAACCATCCTAAAAGATAGAATTAATAGGCACATAGAAGAGAAGGCGCTGCTAAAGGAGAACCAACATGGCTTTTACAAGGGCAAATCATGCCTCACTAATCTGTTGGAATTCCCTTGCTCAAAAGCCAGTCATATCCGACTCTAGGGTGCAGTGCTCATCTCTGTTTCTAAGCCAAAGAGCCAGCGCTGTCTGCTCCTGCAGACATTTCCGTGGTCATGTGGCAGGCATGACTAGACACCGGAGCGCACGGAACGCTGTTACCTTCCCACTGAAGTGGTCCCTATTTATCTACTTGCAATTTCTTGCTTTCAAACTGCTAGGTTGGCAGGAGCTGGGATGAAGACAGGAGCTCATTTCCGTCCTGCAGTACTTGGGAATCGAACTGCTGACCTTCCGCTTCCCAATCAGCGTCTTAGCAACTTGAGCCACTGCAGTATACAAATCCAATAAATCAAATTAAATCAAACTATGCTTGGCTTGCAAATTTATGCCTTCTTCTCATTACCACTTTTCCCAACATCTACAGCCCAGGACAGCTGCTTTACTTTGCCTAATGATAGGGATTGCCCAAAGAAGGATGGAAGAACAGTGTGGTTTACAGATATGAGATCCTAGTGAATTGCCATTAAGATTCTAAGGGCAGGAAATGAGTGCTATTTAAATTTTCAGCTTAATATGCCCCAATTTCTAATATCTATTAACAGCCTGGAGTATCATTCATCTCTGTGTATTCAAAGATCTCAAAAAGCAAAAAATAAAAATCATCCTGGTTCCAGCCAGCAAGCAAGCCATGGACTGGAAAACTCCACAGGGCAACATTTTATACAGGTTGTATTTATGTGTACTGAACTGATAGTAATCTCAGTGCTCCGAATTTGGGTCCTTATGTAACCAAAATGGAACCACCACTCAGATGAAAGGAGAAGGTATAAGTAG
Source organism: Bradypodion pumilum (assembly GCA_035047305.1). Taxonomy (NCBI): domain Eukaryota; kingdom Metazoa; phylum Chordata; class Lepidosauria; order Squamata; family Chamaeleonidae; genus Bradypodion; species Bradypodion pumilum. The sequence goes on along the minus strand of JAWDJD010000003.1, from coordinate 242,482,793 downwards.
ATGCAGGGGGGCCTAGATGTTAGCAAAAGTTCCAAACAAAAAAGTGGATGGGAGGGACCCAAAATCACTCAGACTGAGAATATTCAGTGGGCATGGAGGGTTTACCTATGCTTGGTGGAACAGGGAAATGGTTGGGCCTCTTCACAATGGTTGGGCCTCTTCACTCTTGAACGACGGCATCTAAGAGGTGACCTGATTGAAGTTTATAAAATCATGCACGGTGTGGTCAAGGTAGATAAGGAAAAACTGTTTTCCCTATCGCACAACACTAGAACTAGGGGGCACTCCATGAAACTTTTGAGTACTAGTTCTCAAACAAATAAGAGAAAGTACTTTTTCACCCAGAGGATCACTGGTCTATGGAACTCCCTGCCAGAAGAAGTGGTGACAGCTGTCAGTCTTGACAGCTTTAAGAAAGGATTAGACAAGTTCATGGAGGACAAGGGTATCAATGGCTACAAGTATGGATACCTAAGGACAACCTCTGGGTTGGAGAGATAGGCAGGATATCTCTCAATGCCATTTCCAGGGAATCCTAAGCAGGTGAAGGCATCTCCTTGGGAATACCCTGAAGCAAATGGTGAGCCACTGTGTGAGACAGAATGCTGGACTGGATGGGCTGTGGCCTGTTCCAGCAAGGCTGTTCTTATGGAAGCAAAAAAACCTGGAATAGACTGGCTGGATTTGGAGGGTTTTATATTTACATACCCTCTATCCTTTCACAAACATTTGGCTTCAAGCCTCTATTATTTAAAGAATATATTGCTTGTAGAGACCCTGACACCAATGTGTGTTCACTGCTGAACCACAGTTGAAATCTGAGGAACAGTACAGAGACATGGTACTTTCTGTTTGCTTTCTATGCTAGCGGGAGTGATGGAGGAATTTAAGGATGTTGCAAAAGTGGATATAAAATCTGTTTCTCAATACAATTTGGGAAAGAATGTTTGGCATGTTTGGGGTGAGCAGCTCCATTATCACAAATTTTATGAATACCTTGCTCAATCAGGAGTTTAAAATGTCTAACTGAAATGGAAGGCAGCATCCTCCAGGTGATGAAAATTTTATCTAAATAGTTGGTGTATTTAAATTCTGACTCAGGGATGTGAGAAAGAAAATGATTTATTGTTATAATCTGAATGTTTGTGGTTACTAATTCTCTTTTAGGGTCTAAAAAGTGGATAGAAATTATCTAAAACACACAAAGAAGTTCGCAGTTGTGAGTTTGATCCTGACCAGGGCTCAAGACTGACTTGGCCTTCCATTCTTCCAAGGCCGGTAAAATGAGTAGCCAGCACTTTGGGGGCAAAATGCTCATTAACTTGTGAACCACCCAGAAAGTGCACTAAGTGCTATGGGACAGTATATAAGTGTGATTGCTGCTATAATAATTTGGCTGAGTACAAGGGTGGAGTAACTTCCCCTCACCTCTTAGGTATTTACTCATCTCATTAGAGTTATTCTTGGTTCTACATTCAAGATATCAATCCACTGTCTTGTTAGTGCAATAAGTTGTGCTTTAAAAAACTTAAACAATGGCAAGAATAATTGGGTGAGCATGTGCCTCTCAAGGCGTGGGGGGGGGGGGGAAGAGACCAAAACTCCTTGCCTCACTCATTATTTACTCTCCTAATGGAGAGGATGAGAATTGCAGTACAATATTTGGAAGCCATATGTTTCCAATTCCTGAAGAACACATAACAAGGCCTTTGACTGATGTGACAGGAGTCAGGAAGGACCTGTTAACAGGCTGTCTCCAGCCTCCCTGGCCCTGAGTCATACGGAAGAAAGATTGGGTCCATTAGTATTCTTGATGAAAATGGACAGCTCCAACCTACAAGTTGTGAAATAGCTGTGAAACAGCTGGGAGGTGAGACAGAAGGAGAATCATCAGGAACGGGCAGATAGCAAGGGGGGCTGTTTCAGGCACATCCACAGTGTAAACCTCTAGAGGGGTGCTCAGAGACTAGGATCACCTGGTTTGAGAGGTGAGGAAGATGAAGGGTATAAAAGGGGAGGAGGCAGTGGCCAGAGAGGTAGAGAAGGAGATAAGAAACCCAGCAGGGGAAAGATAAGGAGGAGGAGGAAGAGTAAAACTGGACTGGAGATCCTGAGTGGTGCCAAAGGAAGCCAATCAAGGAAGCTCTGCAGATGTTAGTGGTGAATTGATCCTGAAATATCCTGCCCAGCACTACCAAAGCACTCACTAAGCTGCAGCCACTAAAGAATACCCAGTAATTGTGCAAAGGAGGAAGTGGTCATAGGAAAAACCATTCCAGCATCTCTGACTGGCAGCTGCATAGGTTCAAGCCTTATCAGGACAGCCTTCCCCCACCAGGGACCAAGGCACAATGGTGACAAGCACTCCCACTGAGATCGTGGTCGAGGGAAGGTGATCTGAACTACCTCCTGGCCAAGAACTGCAAGACTTGGGGGCTTTGTGTCCAAGTATTACAAGGATGGAGTTGACCCCTTTCGAGCTGTATTACTGTTGGCATTAGAAATAAAGATTGCTTTCTGCTGTTAGGAGGAGTTAGTAGCCTGTCATCCTCAGAGTTCCTGATCTTGTTTCCTCCATAGACTGGAGAACAAACAGTTGAGGGGATGATACTGAAGTAGCAGGAGCCTTCCCCTTCAGACTAGGAAGGTTCTGGATGTGAGGTCAGAACAGTGGTAGTGTGTAAGGGTGGAGAGGCAGTGGGGTTGGTAAGTCAGAAGCAGTGATGTGCTGCAATTTTTTTACTACCCCCACCATGGGCGTGGCTAACTCTGTGGGCATGGCTAACTCTGTGGGCCATGCCCACTTGGCCTCCCTACACAATGGCCTGGGGTAGGGAGGTGGGCATGGCCAGCCAAGTGGGCATGGCCTGTGGGAATTTCTGCTACCGGTGCCCGGGCACTGGTTAGGAGTATAAAGTAAGCACAAGGAGAGGTAGAGGAAGAGATATGGGAGAAAGAGGACAAAGAGAGGTGGTTGGGTGTGATGGAAGAGCTTCTTATACCCATTTACCAGAGAGAAGACAAGAGACCAGAGAAGGACCCACTGTTACTTGACTGGATGGACCTGAATTTAGAAAGAGGACCTTTCATGATGCATCTGTGTCTATTTGTGGGTCACTTTAGAGGAGGTGAAATTGTGGGCAGGAGAGCGGAAAGTTATCAAGCCATTGTACTATAACAAGTTCTGGCACTAGGAGCAGAGGAATTGCACTCGGGGGCCAAAAGACCAGTAGCCTGCCGATCCAGCCATGGCAGGGAATCAGGCTGGACTGTCTGGCTGCCTTGCTGTTTGTTCATGCAGTGTACAGGACATTACTTTGACCTGAGGACTGTTGCAGCCAACAGGTTCTAGTGATGAGAACAGTGCCTAGGAACCCCGAGGTGGTGCAGTGGCACAACTAACCTGTTACCAGCCTTTCCTTGTTATGATTGTGTAATTGGCCTAGGTCCATGATTGCAAACCTTGGCGCTCCAGGTGTTCTTGTGCTTCAATTACCAGAAGCCCAAGTCAGCACACCTGGAGTGGTAAGGTTCTCGATCATCAGCCTAGGTGTTAGAAAAAGATTTGGAGCAAGGAAAACCTATTTCTGGACTTTGTGTGGAAAATGGCAGGTAGGCTCACAGTTGCATTGGATCCTTGTCTACAAGTCTTGTGTCTGGAACAGTTTGGCCCACTGACGTGCCTCTGACGTTGGAAGACCTAGGTGAGAATGTACAGGTACTTATAGCAGAGACTAGCTGTTTCCTGGCCTTGCCCATTTTTAAAAAAAATTTCTGTGCAAGGAGGCTGCGGAGCCTCTTCCCTCCCTCCTCTTCTTCCGCCATGCTCCTCCTTTTCCTTGTCTCTCCATCCTCTTCTTTTCCCTTCTCTTCCTCTCTCCTCCTCTTCATTCTCTTCTTATCTCCCTCCTCCTCCTCCTCCACATGTCTTCTTCCATCCTTTCTCCTTTTCCTCTTCCCTCCATCCTTAAAGATTCCTATCCTATCCTTAAAAAAAACTTTTCTTGGTTACGGAAATGTACATTTTTCAACCAATGATTAAATTGTTTGTTTCCCAAAATAAAAGCAATCTTCATATAAGAAATATGTAAAAAATTTGAACTTTAAAACATTTTAAACTTTATTTTCAACTGGGGGTCATCCTCCTTCTTCTCTGACTAACTGCCTCTCACTGAACTAAGTGTCTTTCTCTGCCACCCTCCACCTTCAGTCTGAAATAAAGTCTCCTCAGCCTCAGGGATTCTGTCTCTGCCCAATGGTTTTTAGCTGTCATTCTTGCCAACAGTTGGTGGGATGGGTTTTAGAATACTGGTGCCGCACATGCTCAGTGCAGTTTTTCATTCGCTTTTTCCCCTACCGGGGTATGTGTGTGCCCTTTGCTCCCCAATTTTGGGGGCAACCCCCCAAAAAATTTTTTTGTTCTGGACCTCCTTATTGCTAATCAGGCCACTCCAATTTACCTTATATATATTAAAGGAAACATCTTGGCCATAGTCCAAATTTGGAGCTTAAAGGCTCTCCTCTGGCCACCCCTGTACTCTTTGACTTGATGACACATCTTTTTTATCCTTGCCTGCCCACTTGCTGCTAATCTGTATCTCTGCAACTCTTTGGTCTCTGAGAGAGAAAGAGTACAAGCCAGAACGTGGGCAGGCAGATGTGGAAAAGATGACTTTGGACTCTGTAGCCCAAGACATCTAAATGTGCTCTAGATGCTGGCTAGGAAGGAGACAGACAGACAGGCAAGCAAACCCTAGCCTCTGCTGTCTAGAGTCCTTAGTTTGGATACCTCTTGGCTTTGTTGTCAGCATCTCTGTGTCTCAGAGCACAGAGAAAACGATGTTCATCAGAAATTTTCATTTCCCTGCTGTGCATGCTGAGAAAGAGGGATGGACACTTTTTCAGTGTACAGTATGGTGATGAAGGAAGCTACAGTACCTGTGCAGGAAAGTGGTCATGTTCTTCTCTATGGACAGCTTCCTATGCTTCCTTTCTATGGGTGAAAATGGGCTTCTTCTCTCAGTGTACAAAATACAGGTAGAGCAAGCTCCCCATATGCCTACATTCATATACTGCATATGTATGTTTGTGTATATGTGTAGATATACATATGCACATACATATATGGGTATATTTTCTATATGTATATGGATAGGTCACCCTTCCTTAAAATCCAGTTGTATCCAACTCTAGGGTTCAGTGCTCATCTCTGTTTATAGCCAGAGTCAGGGCTATCTCTATGCAGACATTTCTGCAGACATGTGGCAGGCATGACTAAACAACAGAGTTCACAGAAGGTTGTTTACCTTTCCACCAAAGTGGTACCTGTTTATCTACTTGGCAGGAGCTGGGACAGAGATGGGATCTCACTCCATCATGCAGCACTCGTGTCTCAAACTGCTGACTTACAGGCCTTCCAGTCATCAAGTTCAGTGTCTTAACTAAGCCATCGCAGTCCCTCTATGCATTTGGATATGGATATTTATATCTACTGCATATGAAAGTATCTATACCTGGAATGCACAGGTATAGATTCTCACTTCTCATGCCAGTCTATCATGGGACAAAATATTATCTGGAAGAAATATGCCTAGAGGTTTTTCCCCTTGTTTCTTGCCATATGTTGTGCAACTGCTTCTCTGAACTGACGAAGCTAAAGAGTGAAAAGGCCTGGCAATAGCTCAGGCAGGCTCCGTGTGTGATTGCCTCCTTTCAATGTGCAGGACCAAAAGTATTCTGGGATCTTCTGCAGCAGTGCTACTTGAGCTTAGAATTTAGCAGGCCAGCAGTGCTCTCTTCTGGTGTGCTGCTGCCATTGCACACAAATTCTGGCCAGTCATGAGAGCAAGAAATTGCAAGTAGATAAATAGGAACCACTTTGGTGGGGAAAGATCTTGGGGACATGAAAGGAGCCTCATTCGGGCCTCTGAATGGAGTTTCTCCCGCAAAAATTCTTCAACCCAGAATAATTTCTAACACAAATTATTATTTTTATTTTTATTTTTATTTTTATTTTTATTTTTATTTTTATTTTTATTTTTATTTTTATTTTTATTTTTATTTTTATTTTTATTTTTATTTTTATTTTTATTATTATTATTATTATTATTATTATTATTATTATTATTATTATTATTATTGTTGTTGTTGTTGTTGTTGTTGTTGTTGTTGTTGTGAGAGCTTGACTCGCAAAACCTTTGGTTACTTAGAAAGTCTTTCACATCTCAGGGTCTTAATCTGTGCTACAACTGATTTTTCAAAGCTGAGCTCCATAGCCACAATGGAGGCCTGTTCTCATTGTCTACGTAGCCTTTTCTACCCTGCTTTCCTTTGCAAGTCCATCCACTAAATTATTAATATTGGAACTGAGTTATAGTGTACCTTTCACGATAAGTGACTCAATGCTGAGTGGCAGGCAACGGTTAACTAACCTGTCCACCCTGAGGACTAACAGCCTTGGGTGCCGAAGTCCACAGGGGAAGGGTGATGGTCCCCAAGTGGATTAAATCCCACTTGAATCCATCTTGATGGAGGGCAGCAGTTTCATCAATACTGGGCTGGGGCTGATGAGGACTTTGTGTCCTAAAAGGGCTCGGGACCAGAAAGTAACTCACAGAACAGGATCAATGGTACGGGTGTCAAGAGGCAACGATGCTTCATAAAGACATTTGTGCTCCTTTTACATAGACAGCCTCTGCCTTCAAATATTAAACCACAGAATAATCTCTTAAGCTTGGCTGCTGAATTTTTGGCAGTGAGGTTCCAACAGTTCATAAGACTGAGTGGGGCTGGCATTCTTCCTTTGAAAACAGATCACATTCATTAGGATCTCTGTATTGTGGTAAAATGTGTGCCTTCAATATAACAATTGCTATTTTCTCAAAATATATAGGAAGTGTGGTCTGCAAGCAATTGGGAAAGAACCCTCCATAACTCCGGATGAGATCCAAAAGGACTTGGGCTCTGGTCTTTCACTCTGTTACTCTCATCAAGACAAAGAATTCTATATAGGAACTAGTAACAGTTGCTGAGTTGTTTCTCAACTCTATTGCCTAAGTTTAAAATATGGTATTTTAAATCCCATAGTCAGTAAATTATAACTGAGAGACAGAGAGCCAAAAATGTAATGGCATAGTAAAAGAGCTTAAAAGTATGGGCAAAGCATAAGTGGACGTCGGAATTAAAAGTAAATCTGTTGGGGGGCCGAAAGAGATTTTGTAGCGGGCTCGCTTGGTCTCGTCGCCCCCCCCCCCCGATCGGAGACGTACGGAGTTTCGAGGCGCTGGAAAGGAGCAAAGGGGAAAGCGAAGAAGTTTGACGGTGAGCAAAGTTGTAAAGACTTATAAAGAGAAAGGGGGAAATAGAAAGCAGAAGTAAAGAGACTGATTTTTTCTTATCTTTTTTTTTCTAATTTTTTTTTTCCCTTTTGAAATGTTTTATGCCGGTGGGAGTGGATAAATTAACGGCTAAGTAAAAGGGGCAAGATAGTATTCCCTGCTTTCCTTTTTTTGTTAATTTTTTTCTTCCCCTTTCCTTGCCTCCCCCTCTCGCTATTGTGCTGTGGTCTAAGAGAACTGGTTTTTTTTTAAAGAAGAAGAGAGACGATAAGCCTGTCCCTGCATACATTTTTTTGGAGATACAAAGAGAAGCAAGAAGCTGTTGTGGCGTAGTTCTCTGAGAAATAAACTGCTTGTAGATTGGAACTTTGGAGAACAGGAAAGTGAACTCATCAGTGTTATCTTTGTCTCTGCTGACTCCCCCTCTCTCCCTCCTTAAAAGAGATTTGGAAACCGTTTGCAATTTACAATAGAGAGTTGGCTCCCCCTACAGTTAAATTTTGGAGATAGAAATTTTTTTTCTTTTTAATTGCTGTTATTTTTGTTTGGTTTTTTTTTCTTGGCTGGTTTGAAGCTTTTTAATTTTTAAATATTTTTTCAAATAAGATTTTTCTAACCGTTTCCTTTTTAAAAAAAAAAACTTTTTTTCCCCCTTTTTTTTCTTATTCTTTTTTGTTTTTATTTTTATTTTATTTTGAACCTTGTGGGGAGGGGAAATATCAAAGTAGATAAAAATATAAGAGGGAAATTAATTAAATTTAAATTGGGACAACGGAAGTTTGAACGACTCTCTGGGTATACATGTGTGGGTATATGTGTCTGTAAATACACGCGCATATATAGGACAGAGAGAGGGAGGGGGAGGGGATAAGGGTTAAGTACTGTATTTGGAAAGTTTAATAAAATTGGTTAGAGATAAAATATATGGCGAATTTTGAATGATTAAACTTTATATGTAAATTGATAATAAGCAGTTAGAAATATATTTGAATGAAACGGCAGGGGAGAGGGAAAGAGAAGGAGAAGAAATTGGCTTGGACAAGAGAGCAAAGACCAACGTCCTCCGATAGAAGTTTCAGGAGGCTTACAAGATTGGATGAGGAGAAAGAAGAAATGAAAAAAGCAATGCAACAAGAGATAAAGGATTTGGAGGAACAAGAGACAGTGAAAAAGATGGCACAACAACTACAGCAGCAGCAGCAACAGAAGACAATAATATCACCAACGGCGCCTACTCCATCTGTGGTAAAATCAATCGTGATAACAACAGCAAAAGTAACAACGACAACAACAGTTATGTCAACAGTGTCAACGACAGCGGCGATAGCAGGAACAACACCAACAACGATCGTAACCACGTCCACGGCCACAACACCAACGACATCGGCGACAGGGGGAGGAGAAGGAACTAAATCTGAATTTGAAATTCTTAACGAGAGATTTGACACCCTGGGGAATAATATTGGAAATATGTTTGCTCAATTTAGAACAGAATGGAAGAAGGATTTGCAAGATGTATTAGTAAACATTATGAAGGGAATTGAAGATATGAAAGAGGAAACAAAGACCATTAAAAAAGAGCAAGAAGAGATAAAAAAAGATCAAGCAATGATAAAAGTAGAGGTCATGGAATTAAAAAAGAAAGAAAAGGAAAGAGAAAATAAAGTTGGGGATCATGAAAAGAGATTGGAAAATGTAGAAGAACAATTAAGAAAAGCAAATGTTATAATTCGAAAATTCCCAGAGAATTCACCAGACAAATTAAAAGAAAGAATAGTGAAATGGCTTGACGAAATTATGGAAGATGGCTTCACGCCGCATGAAGTGGTAAATGTATTTAGGCTTGGTTCAAGAAGGGGTAAAACTGGGTCAAGGAATGTCATGTTAAAATTTGCTAATGTATCAGATAAATTGAGGTTAATGGCGCTTATACGTGAAAAAGGACCAGAGGTTTTAAAAGTAGAAGGCCATGACATTGAAGTGTACAACGACATTCCAATGGAGGATCGTTTCTGGAGACAGTCGATGAAGCCAATCACAAAAAGATTCCAGGAAAGGGGAATAAGATACAATTGGAAATTCCCAAGACAATTAAGTTTTTTTTATCTGGGAAGAAGATATTTAATCAATGAAGATATTAATGTCTTGGATGTAATGATAGATGCCAAATTATTGGAAGCAGGAACTAAAGAGTGGTTTGATTTGAAGGAAGAATTGATTATATCTGGTGGTTATAGAAGAAGGGATAGCAATGGAAACGAGAATATGCCAAAAGGGGCAGAAGGAGGAATAGCTCCGGACGGGGAGTAGGTTCAGGCCCAATCCAGACTCCTATGTATGACTGCACCCCCCCTCCCCCCTCTGAATTTTGGAGGCCATTTGTAAAAAAGAAATGGGGAGGGAGAGTAGTAGATTGTTTAGTGTATTTTTTCTTTTAGATGTTTTTTCCTTTTTTATTATTATTATTACTTTTTTGTATAAGGTGAAGGAAATGTTATATGTTGATCACATGTCCGTAGGAGGAAGTGGGAACTGCAAAAAAAGGGAGGGAGATACATAATAGATGAAGGATATAAAAGTATTAACATGGAACGTGAAAGGTACTGGTTGTCAAGTGAAGAGAAGGAGGTTGGAAGCGGCACTCAGAAAAGATAGACCGGATATAATTTTTCTTCAGGAGACCCATCAGAATTCGGAAAAAACCAATAAATTATTCTTAGGATGGACCCAAGTTTACGAAAAATCATATGGCTCCTCAAAGGCTAGGGGGGTCGCAACTTTGATATCAAATAGAGCGGGATTCGAGATAATAAAAAGTATATCAGACCCAGGAGGTAGATACTTGATAATAAAGGGGAAGATAGAAGAAGAGGAAATAACGTTGGTGAATTTGTATGTGCCAAATGAACATCAAAACAGGTTTTTAAATAAGATATACCGAATACTAGAGAAAGAAAAAACAACAAAAATGATTGTAGGGGGAGATTTCAATCTAGTAGGATCAAATATAGATAGCACGAATATGAAGAGAAGTGTAGGTGGAAATAAGACGTTTGTGTTAAATAACTGGTTGAAATCCTTGGGGTTGAAAGATACATGGAGAGTACTTAAAGGACAGGAAAGGGCCTATACGTATTTTTCACAAGTGTACAATACATATTCCAGAATAGATTACATATTTGTTACGGATAATTTGATAAGTAATTTAGATGGTATAGAAATTGGAATATTCAAAGAATCGGATCATGCAAAAGTATTGGTGGAATTGAAAATAGATGCTATAAAGAGCCCGAAAAATTGGAGATATAACGCTAGATTGTTTAGAGATAAAAAAAGTAAAGATCAAATGGTAGAAAAATGGGAAGAAAATTGGAAGTGGAATGATACAGGGGAAGTACGAATTGGTACCGTATGGGATACCATGAAAGCAATATTTAGGGGTGAAAGTATTAGGTTGGCAAGTATTAGAAATAAACAGTTAAAAAGTAAGCAAGAAGAAACAGAAAAAGAGATTAAAAGGTTACAGGAGATACATGCAATAACTAAGGATAGAAAAGTATATGAAAAGATGCAGGGACTAAGGAAGGAATTAATTGGAAATGACATAGAAAAGGTGAAAAGAGACCTAACATATTTAAAAAGAGAATATTTTGAATATAGCAATAAAAATTCAAAAATGTTGGCAAGAGCGGCTAAAGAAAAGAGAGGCAGAAGAGAAATAGGGATATTAGTGGATAAGGAGGGTATAAGGCATAATAAGATTAAAGATAAATGCAAGGTGGTCAGAGAATTTTACCAATCCCTATACTCTAAAAAGAGAATAAACCTAGACAAATTAAAAGATAGATTGGAAATGCAAATTAAAAATAAAATAAGCCAAGAGCATAAACAAAGAATGGAAGAATTAATAACTGAAAAAGAGATAAAAAAAAGTAATAAACAAATTGAAAATAGATAAAGCACCTGGTGAGGATGGATTACCTGCTGAGTTTTATAAAGAATTTAAGGAGATAGTAATCCCAAAACTGTTAAAACTTTATAATGGTATTCTTAAAGGGGAACAGGTACCTGCATCGTGGTATAGAACAATAATTGTCCTATTACCAAAACCGGGAAAAGATTTAGAAAAAGTAGAATCATACAGACCTATATCCCTGATTAATCAAGATGCTAAGATTTTTACAGCTATACTGGCAAACAGACTGAATAGTTTTATGGATAAATATATAAATAAAGACCAGGCTGGCTTTGTGAAAGGGAGATATATGACAGATTTAGTAAGGCGAGTACTAAATTTAATAGACGTGGCAAGACAAAATAAAGAGAAAGTAGGTATATTATCATTAGATATTTTTAAAGCATTTGATTCTGTACAATGGGTAACAATTATCGAGATAATTAAGAGTTATGGATTCGGTAATAGGTTTATAAAGACAATAGAACAACTGTACCAACAAGGATACGCTAAAATCAGGGTTAACGACGGTTTAACAGAAGAATTAAGATTAGAGGCAGGAACAAGGCAAGGATGTCCCCTATCTCCAATTCTATTTATTATGGCGATGGAAATATTAGCTAATATAATAAGAGAAGACAAAAATATAGAAGGAATACTGGAAAATAAAATTAGTTTATATGCAGACGATACTTTGTTAATTATGAAACACCCCAGAAGAACCATGGAAAGGATTCAAAAGCATTTAAAGGATTTTGAACAAATTACAGGTTTGAAGGTAAACTGGGAAAAATCAGAATTAATTTTAAATAATATTGAAAAAGAAGAGCAAAGGAAAATCAGGGATGAATTTAAATTACAGATTAAAGGGAGTTTGAAATACCTGGGGATAAATATATCCAATAATTTAGAGGACCTGAAAAGACTAAATTATGATAAACAAAAGAAGGAACTTAAGATTAAAATCTCACAATATCAAAAACTGAAGTTGTCTTGGTTCGGCAGAATAGCACTGACTAAAATGATGTTACTACCAAAACTAAATTTTTTATTTGATGCCTTACCAATTCAGCTGATAGATAAGGATATTGAGGAATTTCAAAAACTATTTGATAGTTATTGTAATGGGGGACGCAGACCTAGAATTTTAAAGAAAATGTGGTATTTACCTCAAAAAGAAGGCGGTTTAGGAATGCCTAATTTAAAGAGTTATTATAAAGCCTTCCAGATAAAGAATGTAGTTAAGATATTGATGAAGGAGCCGGTTATCTGGGAGGGAATCGAGATGAACGAAGTAAAGGAAGTTGGTAAGAGTTTTTTTTTAGACAAGGAAACAGGAAAAATATCGATTAAAAACAGAATGATGAGATCTATGTTGGGAGTATGGAAGAAAGTTAAAATGAAATTGGCCCCGAATATCTCACCGATAATTGAAATAGAAGACTTGAATAACTTCCCAATAAGATTGGATAACGAGATTAAGGAAATTTTGTCGACAAATAGGGTTCTCCTATTGAAAGATTGGATACGAGTCTGCAAACATGATGCGAGGAAAAGAGAGCTATATACCCAGATGAAGTTGAATTGGTTTCAGATAATTATGGTGAATAAGTGGAATAATAAATACTGGAGAGAACGAAGCCTAGAAAGAGACAGGACGGAATTTGAGGAATTAGTTTGGAAAATCAGGAGAGAGGAAATTGGTATTAAAGGGTTGGTTAGTAAAATTTATAAAATAATAAACACAGAAGGTAATCCACAAGAAACATTAAGAAATACATGGGAACAGGATTTGAACTTGAAAATAACGGAAAAGGAATGGCAAAATAAATGGAAAAAAAGAATTATGAGATCCCTATCGGTCAGAATAAAGGAACACAATTTTAAAATGTTATGGAGGTGGTATCTGACACCCGTGAGACTGCACCAGATGGATAAGAAGAACAATAAAATGTGTTGGAGATGTAAAAACAGTTTGGGTACATATGTTCATATGTGGTATGAATGTAAAGAGGTAGAAAACTTTTGGACAAAAATTGAGATCGAGATAGGGAAAATTATGGGAGTACGTCTCAGATTGGGGCCAGATACCATCTTACTGACAGATGTTGAGAATATTAAAATAGATAATGATAAGAAAGAGTTGTTGTCTATGATGTTAGTAATGGCAAGAATGTGTATTGCAAAAAATTGGAAAAGTGATATAATGTTAAAAGTGCAGGATTGGTACGGGCAGATGTGGGATCTCGCATTGAATGAAAAACTAACATGGGAATTAAATCTTAAGAAAGGTATAATAAAAGAAAGTAGATTTTGGAAAATATGGCGAAAATTTGTGGAATACTCAATGACAAGAGATGAAATAAAAAAATTGACACCAGACCAAACGAAATTTTGGGAACAATAGAAATGAATGGGAGATCCCACAACCTCCTAGGACAATGTATATAGCACTAGGGTGATGAAGTCTGTAAGTGTATGTAATATACAGTCTGTCTTATCTTTTATATTATGATTTTATTTTTATTAATTTTTTGTTATTTTTTTTGTCATGTATAAAATGTTTGTTTCATGTCTTATGCTTTAAAAAATCAATAAAAATTTATAAAAAAAAAATGTAATGGCTACCTTAGATTATTATGTACTAGCAAGGGTACCCAGACTTCATCCCGGGTGGTCTGAGGGGGGGGTGTTGGGTGAGCTGCGGGCCTGAACATGGTTGTGGCCAGTGTGGTTTGGGCCTGAGCTGGGGCAGCGCATGCATCCCTTCCTCTCTCTGTGTCTCCGTCTCTCTCTTTCTGTCTCACTCTATCTGTGTTTCTCTCTGTGTGTCAGTCACAGACACAGAGAGAGGGGGGGGAGTGGGACTTACAGGATCGGCTCCAGGGGTGTTTGAAGGCCTGCCGGACATGTATGTTACATCTCATTGACTCTCAACGAATCACAATCCAACATGCAAATTAGCTCTTTCCAACATTCTATTTCCAGGCCTTGTTGTTAACTGCTGTTTTTCTCCCAAGGAATCTTGGGAGTTATAGTTCCCACTCATTTTCCCATTTTGTGGGGTGCAGGCCCCACTCTCAGCCTCCGGACCATCATGGGGCTGATCTCAGTGGCGTTAGGTAGGTGTGTACGAAGCATTACAGGATAGGCTCCAGGGGTGTGGGAGCCTTTCCTGGACACATACCTTACATCTCTTCTTTATAGGTTAAGATCTTTACCCTCCTCACCATGCAAATTTTGGCATTGTGAACTGTTACTGTATAAGTTGCCAGCCTAACCAAGCATTTGTAAAGCAATACTCTTCAGTCATAACTTAATCAAGAAGACTATTGAATCAAGAAAATCATTTTTGTACATTAGTGTTTTGGGGAATCTTCAACTTCTTTAGAAAGTTATGAGATGTTCCTCCATGAGTAGACCAAGGGCTGGCTCAGCCAATTTTGCTGTTTGAGACAAAGTAGCAAATGCCACCTCCATTGAAGTCACACTACAGAGTAGTCAGATCCAGCAAGGGATTGTGGCACCTCAAATGGAAAGTTCTTCAAACACCTGTCCCCCCCATTAAGCAGTGAAAAAATGTGATAGGTGGAAATTAAATAATTGTATTTGCAGCCTTTTCATAGCTGCCAAACTCTGCTGCGTAAGACACTTACTGTACTTTGCATAATGGTAGGGCTGTTTCCGAGAAGCTCAATCATAAAAGCAGCTGCCAAAGGCAGTTCACTCATACAGCCAGCCAGCCTCTGCATCACAGAGATACAGGAAATGGTTGGAGGTTCTCTAAAACACACTTTCAGTCCATGGAGAGCAATCATGAGGCTACTCAGGCTGGGTTATGGTTCTTGTATGAACTGAATGTGTGCCCTAGTTTTGCACAATGACCCTTTCCAGTGTGATCAGACACAATCCTTCATATCATCTGATTGTACCCTACATTTGTGTCATGTAGTTTAATAATCATTCTGTTCCATAAAGTCATGTAGTTGATGGGAAAAATCATCAAAATTAACAGTGAACATTACAGGTCAAGCAGCAGATCAGATTTTCATCTAGATCAGGAGTTCTCTACCTTTAAAGCCTGGGGCCAGGTCACACTCCCTCAGACAGCTCTGGGGGCCGGAGGGTCATTTTGCCCTTCCACCACCACATGGCACTTCCTGGTGTGGTGGAAATGGTGGGGGGCCACATGAAATGGTGCCGTGGGCCACAGGTTGAGAATCCCTGATCTAGATGTACCCTTAGTTCCAACAGACATGAGTGATCCCCATATAATATTTAGCAGCATAATGATAGGGGGAAATAAAATTCATCTATAGTTGCATTATGTAATTTTCTGCTTGTTTCCTCCAGACCAAAGGTAGAACGTTTATGCAGAAATGTTCAGACCCCCCCCCCTACACACACACATTGAATGGTTACCATATCTATCTAGAAATATTATATTTTGTCAATTTGAAACAACTATTCATAATTAAGAAGAAAAGTAAAACAACAGTTCTTTCTACGTTTTTACTGCAAGCATTTTCTGGCCAGACTACTGAATAGGAGCAGCAGACTGGAAACACAACAGATTTAATGAAAGATGTGGCTTATTACAATTGATCAGAAATTCAAGAGACTTGTAAAACAAAGGACTTTATAAATGACTGAAATAGGACAGGTTCCCTAAACTAAGGTTTGTGATGAGTAAGATATACATAATAAAATGATTCAGAGGAAAATAATCCAAACAGCAGTGTTTGTGCTTTTCAATTTTTGACTGTAATTATCAAACTGAGACCCAGGCTAAGATCTGTCTCTGGCTGTTTAGATGATTGCTTACACAAAGAGTAAAAAATAGAATCTGTCACTTTCTTTCTGTTTGGAGTATGATTAGGAAGGCAAAGGAAGAACTCATTTATCCATCTGTTTCATTAGGGAACCATAAAAATGTTAACCAGATTTGGAAAAATATGAATTTTTAACCAGATTTGGAAAAATATGAATTTTTAGGGTTGATGTTCAACTCTGTTGATTTACGAGAGGAAACCTATAGGAGCTAGTCTGGACTCTAGAAAGCTTATTGAACAACCTCTTATACAACAGGTTAAGAAGATCATTCATTACTCTCCTTGGCATATTCTTATAAAGTGCTCTTTGTGAAATCATCAAGATGAGATTTTAAAAGGAAAAAATCATAGGAATAAGTCTACTTTTCTAGGCTAAGTTTCCTCCCTCTTAAATCTTGCAACTTAAACATTGTTCTCTATCCCAACACATTTTGAATGATGCCAGCCATAAATGTCCATGACATCTCTCCAGTTCTGATACTTTTCAGGATCCAATGGTTGAAGGATTCTCAACATTTCTTCCGTGTCTTTACAACTTTACTGTAATACCTGACCGGAATTCCAGAAGACCCAATGAGATAAACATCAAACAAGTAGACAGTCCCTGCTTCAAGCCCTCTGATGGTTTCTGTTGTCACTGCTCGCTGTGGATTAAATTCATAGAAATATTTGCACATGACTTTCTCAGCTCTTTGCCTTGCCTCAGGTCCTGAGCATCTGTCAGCATTCCTTGTTTCCATCCAAACCTGGTCCTCCTCAATCTGTTTCTTGTATACACAATATTTACTCATTTGCTGTGTCCCTAGCCAGGCAATGGTAACTGAATCACAAGTCCTCAATTTGCTAAAGGACTTTATTTTTAAACTCTCTGGGAGAGCTGGAAAAACTGGTTTGTGGAAGAGAGAGGACACTTGAATCTTCATAGAGGCATTTGAAAGATCTGTAGATCCCAGGTGCACCAAGTAGGTGTCATCTAACCTTCCCTTCAGCATGAAATGTCTCAAGCCAGCAAAGCTCTCTGACATCAGCACTTTTCCACCCTTGGAGATTTCAACACGTATTTGACCTCTGCAAGACTGAAAGACAAACTGGACCTGCTTTTGCCTTGCCCGATACTGTAAATTGTAGAATGTTTGTTTTCTCCCATCAAGAGTGAGTTTAATCACTTTCCCATCCTTCAGATCCATCATTTTGGGCTCTGGTTCTTCAAGAGCCCGAGCAAAGGTTCCAGTATAGGCAGCACTAGCATTAGTGAGGAAGTTGACCACAAAAACGTCAAAATAATACTGAGTATTGGGAGTAAGGTTAGGTACTGTGTATTCATTCTTGGTGCCAACACATATCTGCCTTACCTCACCATTGCCAGCTTTTCTAGTGATACTTAATTCACCACTAGATAGTATCATTGCTTGCTGAGGGTTGAGCAAGGGTCCACCTGGAGGGACGGAGAGCACCAGTGCTTGTGGTGCCTTCACCCCAAATGACCTTATAGCAGTTTCAGCTGCACATAAACTCTTGTAGTTGTGTTTTTCATTAATCAGGAGGCAGTACTGGATGTTTTCTTTATATTGCAGGACTGTTGGGCTGTGCTTCCAAGCCAGAGTGACTGTGGTGTGACCAATCCCAATGACATCTATACGTGGATCTGTCGGGAGTTCTGGATATAGGTGCTCAGAAGTTGTGGTGGTGGTTAGATACACAGTAATGTGGGTGTTTCTTTCAATGGACAGGAATTCAAACATATATACAGCAGAATAGTAAGAGGTCCCTGTGTAGGTTTCCACAGAATTTCCTCTGTAGGTAAAAAGAGTTGATACCATCCTCGTGGTCTTCTGAATTTTTAGGGGATCCTGAATGTCTAAACGATCTGTCAATTAAAAGTAGACATGTCAAGTTTATAAGTCTTGCTTGAGATGGAACACATGAGTTGACTTAAGTTACAAATAAGAGCATAGTGGTCAAATTCTGAAGTCCAAATGTTCATTGTGACATTTGTCATGGCCATGACCCCAAGGAGAATATAGAAATATAGGAAATCGTGTTGACTCAGATCAATAAACCTATTGCACTACTTCTCTTCTCCATGAGGAGAACTTAATGTAAAGCTGATGAGTCTTAATTGTCAATTCAGGACACAATCTTGGGGGAGGGGAGGATAGTTTGGCCACATGAAAATGTTATTGTCAGGACACCGCCATCTATCCAAGCTACAGGCTTGATTGCAGGTACAACTAGAGGAGACATGTACATAAGAGATAAGATGTACCAGGGTGGTTTGTCTGCAACCAACACCTCTCAGAGTCTCAAATACCTGGCAGGTTTATAAGTCTTAAGAAACATGCAGTTAATAGGCAGTGGGTAGTAGGACTGATGAGGGTGAATTCAATACATTTGCTACTAGAGATGGAGTAGAAAATTGCACCTTTTCCCCAACCCAAGCTATGAGGTCTAGTATTCAAATCCAACCAAGCAATTTGGCTACATGAGATAGAAAGCCCCACAAGCCTCTCTTCTCTCATCTGGCAATATATATTTAAAAAAAAGAAACTGAGTAAGTAAACATTTGATGCTCTTTCATGACACCCCAGTCTGCTGCCTGAGGCAATTGTTTCTATTTTGTAGTAGGGCCATACCTGTCAAGTTTTGGGAAATTTCTGTCAAATAAGGGGAATTTCCCGGCCAAAACAGGAAAGTGGACATCTATGCTTATCCTGTGCTGGCCTCCAGTCTAATTGCAGTCTAACAAATATGGGATGACGGCGGGAGAGAGTGTAAAATATGGGGGTTTGACAGAAATTTCCCGAAACTTGACAGGTATGAGTAGGGCCAGTTCAAGACATACCCGACATCTCCATTTTTGACAGCAGAACATAATGTGAAAAGGGGGAGGGGGACCCAAGTTCTATTACCTTCCCTTCTGTCATTGTGGGGTCCCAAGATCCTTTTGACACTAAAACCTCTGGGAATTTCCTAGTCCAGGTAAAACTATTTCCATTCATGAGTTTGTGTCAAGAAGAGTAGGCAGGAGGAGCAGTCTCTAAAATATTTGTTCACAGGGCAGGAGAAGCAGTCTCTAAAATCTGATATGCTATCTGTTGGCTGTCAAATAAAGCGCAGGGATCGTAAACCAAACTCTCTGATAGCTAGAGCCAGGCAACACTTCACTCACTGCCTGCATCACTGTGCAAACTTGCCATGAGGGAGCGGGAGGGGGGGAGGAGGAGAAAATTTGCCTTCTCTGCTTTAGTAGGCCTGGCTCAGGGAGAGTAAGATGATATGGGAGACCAGTGGAGTCTTTCCTGACTCTGTAATCATGCTGGAGGTTGGTAATATTCATCCCACCCACTATCCTGCTCTCAGTTCCATCAGTCCCTAAAACCTATATCCCAACATCTATTTTTTACCACTACCACCATGCAATCAGGTCCAGAGGGCCACCCGATGTCACAAATAAGGCTCTCCATCAACCTCTATCCTCTGTGATCTGCTTCCAGCCCTCCCAGGCTAACATCTGCAGCAGTATATCTTACTAGTACCAGGCACATTCCAAAATTCCACTTGCAGCCTAATTCTATATTTCTGAATATACAAGTATCTTGAGTCAGTCCACAGCAACTTGTCTTACGACAGCCCTGAGTTGTGTAGTTGAGTGGGGAGCATAAAAGTCCAATAAATCAAATCAAATCAAATTTGTGTCCCATCTGTCTCAATCTGTCCTCTGGATCCAAGAGGATGTGTACATTGGTAAAGTCAATACCGTGAAATGTCAAAATGGCTACAATTTTTGCTTATATGCTTTGCATCCATATACTAAACTAGAAGTCTTCGCAGACCATAAAGAGAGGAGTAAGTCTTTCAGATTTCATACATATCCTTCAAGGATCTGCATATTTTGTTTAAAAATCTGGGCAGAAGTGATCTGTGACCCATCAGATTTGATTTGTGCTCTGGAAACAAATCCACTTGTAAATCTGCTTCACTTCATCTGGGAACTGAATTTGGCCATTCAGCTTTGAGTTGGAATCAGGAAATCTGGTTCTGAATTTGTGCAATTTTGTCCAAATCTACTGCACAGCCATACATCTTACCTCGCACTGCTTTCCCAAAGTAATTTGATGTAGTCTTATGGACCCGTATGCTCCACTCGATGGCCACATCACATGGAGTCACTCTCACTGTGAGAGGTGCAGAGGTTCTTCCTTCCTCTAAAACAAAATAGTACCTGGAAACAAAATAATAAATTAAATGAAAAATAATAAATTAAATGAAAAATAAATTAAATGAAAATAATAATAAATTAAATGAAAAAAATAATAAATTAAATGAAAAACATGCTGATACAGTATTGGCTTCCAACAGAAGAGATGACAGACAGGTGTGTGGAATACACACTGGCAGAGCAGAGATACATCAACTGGAAATGCCAGGTGTTGCTGAGGAGATGACAGACTGCCTTTTGATTTCAAAGGTTTTACTTAGTTGCAAATAATAAAGGTAAATTAACTGCAGGATATATTCTCTGTGTTAAGACAACTATTTACAGAGATTCAAAGTTCATGCTGTTGTAACAGCTTAAGAGATAATACAGTCTTGGAATGCTGCCAAGTCAAGCACATTACCATATTTTTGGACCATAAGACACACCTGACCATAAGACGCACCTAGTTTTAGAGCGGGAAAACAAGAAAAAAATATTCTGAACCAAATAGGGAGCCAGAGCTGTAGCTGTATCTCACTTCGCCCAGGGCCAAAGGTGCACGGGAAGCACAGAAGAGAAAGCGTGCCCAGATGGTGAGAGGCTGACCTGCCAGCAGCGCCTGGCTGCAGAAAACCAGTTGACCTGCAGCAGCTCCCGCAACACTTCCTGTGTGCCTCATCTGGATGGTGAGAGCCCAACCTCCCATCAGCTCCCAGAGGCAGAAGACCAGCCGGTCTGCCAGCAGCGGACGCAGCTGCCTTGTCCTTTCGGTCATGCTGCTTTGGGAGTACTCCTCACCTCTGGGACAATGAGGCTCTTCCTGAGCCTGGCATCCCAGAGTGGCATGGCTGAAAGGACCTCACCGGATGGACGGTGTGACATTGTTACCCCTCCTGAAAAAAAATATCCCCTCCCCCCTGTTGTGTATGTAATGTTGTGTTAATGCATTTCAATGAATGATCTTCCATTTTGAGTTCTTCTCAGAGTTGAACTATCACGAGACTGGAGTTCGTGCCATTCTACCTCGAGACGCATGAATGGTCTCCAGTTGAAGATCACCCCACTCTCTCCCCAGTTTCAGCAACAAATCCAATTGTTTCCCGCCAAAATGTATCCTTCCCAAGTTGTATATACGTCGCTGCTGTGCAGTTGAAGGGTGTGTTCAGTTTACCTGAATAAAGTTGTGTTTGGCCCCGTTATGCTGGCTGCTGTTTCTTAATTACTGTACACCCCCACCCACACCCCCAGTCCTGGCTATGGCCCTGTAACACTTTCCATAATCATCAGCTGCATAGTAGGGTAGGGCCAATGGCTGTGCTTCCTGGAACACAATAGGAGTTGTAGGCCAACACAGCCCTAGTGGTGCAGTGGTTAAACTCCTGTACTACAGCCAAAACTCTTGTGAGTTCGATCCTGATGGGACTCAAGGTTGACTCAGTCTTCCATACTTCCAAGGTCAGTAAAATGAGTACCCAACATTTACTCTGGCTAGAAGTGACATTTTTAAACTATGTATAAATATGTTTTCTGAGGGGAACAAAGCATGCTAGCCTGCTACATGGGAAAAACCCAAAATAATATTGATGCCATTAGTTGCTTGTAATGCAAGACCCAGTTTTAGACCTGTGTACTCATAAAAGAGAACAGATTTTGTGCATGTGATGGAAACAGAGACCAATTATTTGAGCTAAAACTCAATCAATTGATGTAACTGAGGCAATAGGTTAAAACCATAACTGGTTACCACCATTTATATTTTTTACTATTCCTGTGACAGTTTTCAAATTGTTCCTACAGTCTCATTATACATTTATGGAACTTGGTATTTGTTTCATTGCCTGTGGAGGATTTCTATAATATGACTGTGGCTGAAATAAAACATCTGGTTCACTGTCTGTAACTATTGTGCAGGAACATGTGTCAGATTCATAAATGGTAAGGCAATTGATGTGTTTCTTAGGGAAAATTGGACTAAACTAAATGAAAAGGAAAGCAGTACCTTACCAAAATTCAAACAGAACTTCAGGTTTTGGTGCACAGAACTGTTACTTGTTGAGATCAAACAAGGAAAGAACTCCAAGTGTTAAATCATATATGTATACATGTGAAATCTGTTATAGAACACTATAGTATTTTATGGAATAGTAGCAATGTTAGTCTGTGTTTCAAGCATATCATAGAGTAAACAAAACAAAACACAAAACATTGTGGCACTTTAAAGACTAACTCCTGTACAATGGAACCCCATATACTGAACACTTCATATAATGAAACATTCATACAACGAAGCGTTCGTGCGCTATTGGCAATGCCCCACATAATGAACTTTTTTCGTTATATGGGTTTTTTGTTAAGCGCTTATCGAAACCCCGTATAACAAACTTTTTTTTGTTATGCGGGGTATCATCAATGTGCTTCGTATAATGAAGAAACCGTATAGCAAAGAGGTTAGCAGAACTGAGTTTTTTCATTATACAGGGTTCTACTGTATTTTAATGTTAGTTTTTATGGATCAGGTCCACTTTATCAGACATGGGTGTGACCCAAGTCTGTGGGTACCATGGGCACAATAGCTGGATTAGAAGAGGCTGGGACACAGGCACACACACACACATACACATACACCAGAGAGAGAGAGAGAGAGAGAGAGAGAGAGAGAGAGAGAGAGAGAGAGAGAGAGAAGGCACATTTTAAAAAGAATGTGTCTCTCCTACTATAACAACATATTCCCTCCATGCCAACAACTCTTTCAAGACCACTTGTAAAGGAAGCCTTGGTTTATAAACAAAAACAGGCTGATTTGCCATCTGGCAACAGAAACTCATACTAGGTTAAGTGGATATATTTTACCTTTTAAGGGAGCTCTACTTCTGATGACATAATAACGGTATTATCTCGTCTGACCCTCAGCTTAACTGTATCATCTGACCATCAAAGTAATTTTTCCATTGGCGCAAGCTGTTTCTTTTTCTATTTATTTATGTGTTTCAACAGATGTGCTTTAATGTTTCAATTATAATTTTGTTTGTCATGTTTTATTTTAGCACTGGTTGCCTAAAGTGCTACTTCTAGTGCAAAAAAAAAGGGTACAAAGAAAATAAAGATTCAAAATGCCACAGTTATAAAGAACTCAAGCACCCTGAAAGACACAGAATCAAGGCTTTGCTTTGAAAAAGTTCTCTTTCATTATTTCATATCGGTTTTAAAGAAGAACACATCACAAATTGAAGGGTTGCATGAGTTTCCCCTTACCTTTTTGGTATATCCTTCAAGAGATAGATTGTGTTTTCCTTGCCATCGGGAAGAATCGACGTATGATAGAAGTGTAAGAGATCACTCTTGAAACTTTGCTGTAAACTGCTGGACAGCTGCACAGACTGGCAGATGCACATTGCTGAGAGTAGCCAAGAGGGCAGGGCAGGCAGGGATCTAGACATCCTCAGGATTATAAACCTGGGGGAGATAATAAAACATAGTTGAAAATGCTTTCTTACATTTTGTCTGTCGCTAACAATGGAGACCTTTTATTAGTGTGTGGTTGAAAGTACAAGGTGGCCCGTAAGTCCCTACCTGTCCATATGTATTATAATTTTTTCTCCCCACCCCCAAAGAAATATGGCTGATTTAACCCCGATGGAAACGTCTGCAGAGGCAGACAGCACTGGCTCTTTGGCTTTGAAACAGAGAAGAGCACTGAACCCTAGAGTCGAATATGACTGGCTTTCGAGCAAGGGAAACCTTTACCTTTACCTTTACACTTGAAGAGCGTACAAGTACATGGGTTCTTGAGTGCAAGAATACTGGTGGCATCCTGGATACAATAAGTGGCAAATGTAGAGAAAGATTCAATAGGGACTTACAGGCCATTCTGTACATTAACCAAAGAAATAAAGTAAGAGCAAATGAAGATGATAAATATTTATTGGCTTTATCTTGCATTCATATCTCAGTCTTGTCCTTCCCATTTAATTTTATTAATGTCAGTTGCATATTTGTTTCACATTGCTAAAATGAATTATGAAGTTAAAGTTCTCGCTCGAAAGACAGTCATGTCCAACTCTAGGGGGCGGTGTTCACCTGTTTACAGCTAAGAACCCAGTGCTGTTTGTGCCTGCAGACCATTCTGTGGTCATGTGATAGGCATGACTAGATACTGGAAAGCCTGGAATGCTGTTACCTTTCCTGCCAAAGCAGTGCCTATTTATCTACTTGCAATTTCTTGCTTTCAAACTGTGAGGTTGGCAGGAGCATGGTCAGATGGTGGGTGCTCACTCTGTTGCACAGGACTTGGATCTCGAACTGCTAACCTGCCAACCTTCCAGTCGTCAAACTCAGCATCTTAACTACGAAGCCACCAGGGCCCCTAAATGAATTATTAAAGCTTTTAAATACCAGAGGGAATTTACCAACATGAAAAGTCACCAACTGGCATTATTTGGGACAATTCTTGCCCTTTGAGAGATGCCACCTAGTCTTCAACTAGGAAGAAAGAAGGATAAGATCGTATGTTGAGACCAAAGCATATTTCTTCCTCTTTGCAAGTTTCTCACTTCTAGTGCCTGAGATATCAGGCATGCCAACAAAGTACTGCTATTTCCCAACCTTTACATACCAAAGGCAAGCTATTTTGCCAAATCTGGTTAGAATCAAACTCCTCTCCATACCTGTCAAGTTGTGGCGGTGATAAAACAGGAAGTAACGCTGCATCTGATGGGCACGCATGCACGAAAGGGTTACTGCAGTGGTGCGCATGCACAAAGGGGTTACTGTGCATGCGCAGTGACCCCTTTGTGCATGCACACCGCTGCAGTAACCCCTTTGCGCATGTGCACCACTTCCTCTGATGGGCGTGCATGCACAGTAACCTCTTTTCTGGCCTTTCAAATTACAGGATGGCTGCGGGAAGGACTGGGAAATAGGGGTGAGATACGGGATTTCCTGGCCAATATGGGATACTTGACAGGTATGCTCCTCTCAGGATAGAACAAACAGAACTTTTCCTCTTAAGGGCACACTGATTCTAGCTATGGAATCGCCATCTAGATGAGTGAGGCCCTAAGGGGGAAAGTAGACAAGCAAAGTAGATAGGTGGCAATGGGTCTTGCTCACAAAGTCATTCTGCATCTGGGCTATTGAACCTTAGGCCTGTCTCCCTCTCCCATACAGAACCTCAAAGGGATTTTACAGCCAAAATTAGTTGCTGGTCCATAATCTCCCGCTTTCATTGAAAACAACAGTAGCAACTTTACATCCTATTCCAGTGTCAGGCAAGCACCCCCTTCCCTACTTTTCCATATACTGCTATTAAAAGAACAGAAATGGTGTCCTCTTTCTCATGGAGCCACTGTATGCCATGAGTGATGATGGGGGAAAGTTACATTTGCTGTTAACTCTGCGGAAATGTGATTCCCAAACCAGAAGCACTTCCTTGAAGAAAGAGGTCTGGACCCCATATAAGACGTGGCTACAAATTTGGTGCAATAAAAACCTCATCATCTGGAAATAACATCCCACCAGCCTCAGCCACTCCAATTAAAAGAAAGAAGGGGGGAAGGGGAATACAGGTTGGGGAAGGAAACCTTCCAAGTTTTGAAGCCAGAGAGAAGTTGCAGAACAAAATGTTTGGAGGCAGGGGGTGCTCTTGGAACAATATCTGATTAGGAGAAAGTCCTCTTAAACTGGTCTCTTAACGCTAAAGAGTAAGGAGATTGGAAAACATGCTATGCAAACAAGGGAGCCCAAAGCTGTAAACAGAAAAGACTTGAAGGAATCTTTTTTTTTGTTGTTTTGGAGAAATGGTGGTTTTCATTCGTATTTCTGAAACCTCAGCAGCTAGAAAAGCAGCAGATCATTGTAATTATTTGGGCTGTATTTGTCTTGGCTTAGTGGTAGTTAGCTGTGCTTGTTCTGAATTAATCATTCTAATTTTTCTTCTGATGTTTCAAAATAGGCGGCAGATTTCCTCAATGGATAGACACAGCACTACTCTCTGGAGAATTATCTACTGTGTTCAGTTTTAAAAACACTGCAAGAAATTGCAAGTAGATAAATAGGGACCACTTCGGTGGGAAGGTAACAGCGTTCCGTGCGCTCTGGTGTCTAGTCATGCCTGCCATATGACCACAGAAAAGTCTGCAGAAGCAGACAGCGCTGGCTCTTCGGCTTTGAAACAGGATGAGCACTGCACCCTAGAGTTGTATACGACTGGCTTTTGAGCAAGGGAAAGCTTTACCTTTACTAAAATGTAAAACAAATCAATAAATAAAATTATCGTACCATAACAATCAAGCTATCGGTATATGATAGCCTGATCAGCTGAATGTAATCATCTCTATAGATACATTTTTGCTATATATTGATTTTTGTGTGTGCAGTTCTGCTGCTTAAATTGCACCTTACAAGCTCATTGAAACATCTGGAATTCTACACATACATGACCTTCAAACAACCACATACCGTATTGCTTGCAAAAAAACAGTATGAGAAAGACAAAAGCAGGGTTATCTCAAGCAGAGTATCACCTTCTAGCTCTGATTTAAAAATAAAATAAAATAAAACTATTATAAAGCAATTTTTGGAAATATACTTCAGGGGAAGGGAGGAAAGAGACATAGCACTTTACTGCACTTACCTTGAGAGAGAGAGGTGTTACCTGGGCAACTTTGTTTCTGTGCAGAAATCCAAAGGACACACTCTGAACTCACAGTTGGGGTATGTGTGGGGCTGCTGGCAGGTAGAAAGCACAACTGAGAAAACTGTTTTACTGCACAAAAAAATGCTTTTTCCTAAGTTTCATGCAGGAGGATTGGATAGAGTCTCTTCAGCCTTGCAGGCAGAAAGGAACAGTTCTCCACTTTTTCTTTAAACCTGTGCACTTTGAATATCCTCAGACAACCGACGGTTCCTTTTAAGCCACTTTTCCTGGCAGGGAAGAGGAAGCAGAACTTAGGATTTGGGTGAGAAGATGCCTTTCCTTGTGGAAGGGTTTCAGACAGGCAGTAGGCAGTCTGGAAAAGGCAGACCATGCTCCAGTGCTGCTGCTTTGGAGAGTGGTTCTTTGACGGAAATGCAAGAGAGTGTCTGTGCATGAGGTGGGGGGTGTCTCCCCCCCCCTGTGTGTGTTGATTTAACCCTTTTGTAATATTAGTTGGCCAGTTATCCCATTGCAGTTATAACAATTGGTTATGAAGCAAAGGGAACTAACTTCTGGAAAGCAGTACAGTAAAACCCCTACTTACGGGGGAAAACTCCGTTGCGAACGCTATTGCTTAAACCGTTTTTTTTTTAATGTAACTCGAAGCAAACCTATAGGGAATTTTTTTTTAATGTAACTCAAAGCAAACCCATAGGAAAAAATGATTTTTAAAAAAATGTAAATTGAAGCAAACCCATAGGGAAATGAATTTTTATGTAACTCAAAGCAAACCCATAGGAAAAAGAATCTTTATGTAACTTGAAGCAAACCCATAGGAAATTGTGTAAATCGGGACATGGTTTTAGCACAACATCATTATGTAAGTCAAATTTTATGTAACTCGAGGCATATGTAAGTCAGGGTTGTACTGTATTCTGTATTTGCTTTTAGTCTTTGCACTGAGATGAAAACCAACTTGAAACCCTCAAAGGCATAACCTCTGGAAATATTTTCATTCAGAATTCTATTTAGCTGAAGTGTGTCTTTTACAACCTGAACATTAATTGATTGTGATATACTGTAAAACATCTATCATTCTGAAGACATTACTGGCATCTTAAGCATTCAATTCCCCACCACCCCAGTTTGCCATTTTATATCTCTAAGCCTAATCTTAAAGTGGAGGACTGGGTGCCTGGAGGCCGGTGGTCCATGGGGTCGAAGGGTCGGAATTGACTGTGCGACTGAACAACAACAACAATCTTAAAGTTAGTGGGATACATTGGATGGAACATTGAGTTGGGATAAAAATAAATATTGGCCTGGTGTTCCAAATTATGCTGTTAAGGTATGGGATAAGGCAGGAGAGTGAGGGCAAAAGGGCCAGACATTGTAATTATTTATTGTTTTAAATAAACAATTGTTTATTTATTTATTTTTTATTTTATTTTTTATTTGTTTATTGTTTGTCCCAGCTCCTGCCAACCTAGAAGTTTGAAGGCAAGAAATTGCAAGTAGATAAATAGGGACCACTTCGGTGGGAAGGTAACAGCGTTCCGTGCACTCCGGTGTCTAGTCATGCCTGCCACATGACCGCAGAAACATCTGCAGAAGCAGACAGCGCTGGCTCTTTGGCTTTGAAACAGAGATGAGCACTGTACCCTAGAGTCAGATATGACTGGCTTTCGAGCAAGGGAAACCTTTACTTTTACTATTGTTTTAATGCATTAATATTTTTATCCCCTTAATTTTCTGCTTGAGGTGGTTGCCTCTCTAGCTACATTCAGCCTTGCTGATGGTCTTCACACAATGATGAATAGGTAAAAGTAAAGGTTGCCCTTGATCGAAAGCCAGTCATATCCGACTCTAGGGTTCAATGCTCATCTCTGTTTATAGCCATAGAGCCAGCGCTCTCTGCGTCTGCAGACGTTTCCATGGACATGTGGCAGGCATGCCTAGGCACCTTTGTTTACCTTTATTTATCTACTTGCAATTTCTTTCTTTCGAACTGCTAGGATGGCAGGAGCTGGGACAGAGACGGGAGCTCACTCCATCATGCAGTACCCGGGAATCGAACTCTGACCTTCCAGTCAGTGAGTTCAGTGTCTTAACCACTTGAGCCATTGCAGTTCCCTACAATGATGAATACCCTGTCAAGAAAGGGCAAAATCTTTGCTCTAAATCAGGGATTCTGAACCCACAGCACCATTTCATGTGGCCCACCACCGCCTCCACCACACCCAGAAGTGCCTTGTGGTGGGAGAAGGGCAAAATGGTTGTCTGGCCCCCAAATCTGTCTGAGAGAGTGTGACCCAATAGCCCCTGGCTTTAAAAGGTTGAGAAATCCTGCTCTAAATGGTCTCAAAAGTGCTGCATCTCTTTTCTGCAGCTGCCCATGAACTTATGAAATGACTCTGAGGGGAAGGCTGGACAAAACCGGAGGCAATAAAAAGAGAAAAAAGACCTACTCTTTGGAGCAGCCAGACAGCTTCTCATGGCCACCTCAAGACCTGGTTGTAGGACAGCTTCTCACTTCTTGTATTTTGACAGAGCAAAATAAATTCAGTTAGAGAGTATCTTGACTGTCAAAAGAATTGCGTTTTTTTTTTTAAATTGGGTGAAGGTCATGTGATGCAAGGGACTGCAGTTGCTCAAGTGGTTAAGATACTGAACTCTCTGACTGGAAGGTCAGAGTTCGATTCTCGGGTACTGCATGATGGAGTGAGCTCCCGTCTCTGTCCCAGCTCCTGCCTACCTAGCAGCTTGAAAGCAAAAAATTGCAAGTAGATAAACAGGGACCACTTTGGTGGGAAGCTAAACAGCATTCCATGCACTCTGGTGTTGAGGCATGCCTGCCGCATATCCACGGACATGTCTGTAGACACAGACAGCACTGGCTCTTTGGCTATAAACAGAGATGAGCACTGAAACCTAGAGTCAGATGCAAATGGCTTTCAAGCTAAGGCGACCTTTACCTTTACCATGTGGTGCTTGTTCTGGTTTGTGTATCCTTTGTGAACCTTGACGGAACAGGTTCCTTTTAATCCTGTAGCCACCACCAAGCAGCCTCCTGATTTCCCCATTCCCCTCTGGTTCTTCTGTAGGGTCTTTCCTTTTCTTTTAAAATTATCCCCATTGCCACCAGTCAGCTGATAGGTGGCCAGCCTCCATTGGGAAGTGGCAAAGGAGGAGTCTACTGCTGCCGGAGTTGCTACCTCTACCTTTGCTCCAGAGCCATTCTTAGTTATTGAATTCAATTGAATTGTTTATTTATACCCCGCTCTTCTAGTGTGTACACTGCTCAGAGCGGCTTCCAACAATAAATAATATACAATAATAAACAATATACGGTATATCAAAATAAAGTACAGTGCAATACATAAGCAATATAGAATATACAATGCAAAACATAGTAAAATACAATACAAAATACCAGGAATATACAGTTCTAGCAGCATAAATACAAAATTATACAGTGAAATAAAATACACTCAATCAACCAGCTACAACGCCAAAGACTGTGGCTCAAAAAACAACCTCAGCACATCTCAACCCCAGCCTTTTAAGTCCGAGGGGGGGGGGGATGGCAGGGCCCAGCAGGCCAGTGGTAGAGTGGCCGGAGGGCCTCTTTGCCCCCACCGGGGCCAAAGAGTGTGGGGCGGCGTTGGCGTCTCACCCGGCACCCCCCGCCATTCTTGGGCACAGGCCCCATTGCTGATGCTCCACAGCTGGTGCCTTTTTATATTATTGTTATTGTTATTGTTATTGTTATTGTTATTGTTATTGTTATTGTTATTGTTATTGTTATTGTTATTGTTATTGTTATTGTTATTGTTATTGTTATTGTTATTGTTATTGTTATTGTTATTGTTATTGTTATTGTTATTGTTGTTGTTGTTGTTGTTGTTGTTGTTGTTGTTGTTGTTGTTGTTGTTGTTGTTGTTTTGTTTTGTTTTGTTTTGTTTTGTTTTGTTTTGTTTTGTTTTGTTTTTGTTGTTAAAATGTTATAATGCTACAATGATTCTTTGGCATAACAGCAAATGAACTGCTGAACTGTCATAGCACTATAACTGTAAGGATTGTGTGTATATGTGTGTGTGGGGGGGGCGTTTTCAAGTTGCGGGGAATCCTGAAAATTTTAGAGGGCAAACCGAGAGGCACAATATGTGACAATACATAGGTTCACATGGAAGAACACAGCAGTTTAGTAATCATTGCAAAATAAATGACCCCTGATGCCTGGTTTAAAGTATTACACATTTCAGCAGGTTAATGTGCACCTCAGCTGTGTGTTGTGCATTCCTCAGTCTTTGAATCAATTCTGAACCTGGCAAAGCCAATGCAAATGTAGTACTTTTTGCTAGTCAAGATGCACCCTAAGTGTAACATTGGATATAAAAAAGCTACTGGTGACATTGTGTGTGCCAAGCGTGTCCTTGAAACTGTAATTAATCTTTCCATTAAAATATTTGCATCAGCTATATCCTTTTTTGTACAAATACAAACATCATCCCATATTGCAAAAGCCACTCATCATGACTGTAAAGGAGAACTGCAAGTAAAGGGCTTAGCCTCTGCCCCAGCTGCCACTATAGCTGAGAGGGAGAAGAATTGCTTATGCTGTGTGCATGTGCTATGACACTCCCTTGATATAAACCTCTTCCATCCTTTCTTACACTCATTCACATGCCTTTTCACATAGGCATGCTCCCCCATGCTACTCCCTTTGGCATATCCATCCCCTTCTTACCTGGTCACCAGTTCTTCCCCTCATCAGCCCTTCATCATCCTGCCCTTGCCCCATGTTCTCTCTCCTATGCATTGTCCTGTAAGCTCTCCCTTCAGTCTCGATAAGTAACTTTTTGGACTACAATTCCCATCATCCCCTTGATTCTAGGCATTTTAGTCCAAACAAGCATCCCTGACCCAAATCCCCAGATCATCTTTCTACTCTCATGTGTATCACCACCACCACCACCAGGTGCTCCTTCTTTATATATTCTTCTTCTTTCCTGTCTAGGCCAGACTTTAAACTGCCAAAACGAAGTCACCTTTTGGTGAATTCATTCTGCAGTTCCTTTTGCCTGAACTAGTTTGAGAAAGATTAGCCAGCACAACAAGGTTGCCATTGCCCGAGGTTTGCCTGGCTGCTGTTCAAAACTATCACA
The DNA here is from genome assembly GCA_035047305.1 of Bradypodion pumilum. NCBI lineage: Eukaryota > Metazoa > Chordata > Lepidosauria > Squamata > Chamaeleonidae > Bradypodion > Bradypodion pumilum. Next base: position 242,450,669 of record JAWDJD010000003.1, on the reverse strand, counting down.
ATCTTCGATGAGACTCTTTCGTGGACCCCTTTTTATATATAGGTCGATCCTAGAAGAAATCAACCCTGATTGCTCATTAGAAGGTCAAATAGTAAAGATGAAGCTAAAGTACTTTTGTTGTGTATGGAAACACTATTTCTTTAAGAATGAATGTAAACACTTCGATGTAAGAATGTAACCTTGTAATGGACACGTTTCTCAGCTGTAATGGAACACGAGCTAGCTACCCATAGAGGGCAGCTGCGAGCGTTCAGCTCACATGGTACAAATTCCACAATTACTGTCAGCCGTGGGAACATTCCCGCCACGGCTACACCTGGTGAAGAAGGGCGTGACTCAGAATGACGTCACGCAGGCAGTGGCCAATGGGCTACCGTGCATCCATATTCAAATGTGTTGTTGCTGTATAAAAGGATCTGTACCTCCGCCATTACCACATGTTCAGATTGCATACCCTTCAATAAAGATGTATTTGGCCTCATAGCTGCTGCCTACTGCGTATCAATCTGCAAACATCAAATTGGTGATGAAGGTGGGATAATGGCGTCCCACAAAGTCAAGGCATACCCATTCAACATCAGAGAGCACAAACAATGGGAGCTGTACGAATGCCAGTTCTGGCACATGATGGACGCTGCCAGCATCGAAGACGAAGGGAAGATGCGTTCGCATTTCCTAGCCCAGATCGGGCCAGCCACGCTGCGCCTCCTGATAAACCTGCTGGCACCCAGGAAGGTCGACGTGGTCCCAATTGACCGCCTCCTGACGATGTTGGGGGAACATTTCCAGCCGACCGTCTCAATCTTCCCGGCCCGGGCCGCATTCCATAGGCGAGACCAACGTCCGGGCAAATCTGTGGCTGCCTACGCTGCGGTCCTCAGGGTAGTGGCCACCCCCTGCCAGTGGGAAGATCTGGAGATATCTCTGAGGGACCGTATGCTGTGCGGCCTGCAGGATGAGGAGGTCCAATGGAAACTGATGACCCGGGACCACCACCTAACCTTCCACAAGGTCCAACAGGAGGCTCAGGTGGCTAAGGCAGCAAGGAGCGGAGTCAAGATCTTCAAGGCGAGACCTGGTGCGCTCGAGGGGGCCAAGTCCTCGGTCAAAGCTGCCTGGCGTGCGCCCCAGCCTCCTACCAGCCCCCCAGTGTCTTCGGAGTCGTTCGTGGCAGCAGGGTCCTGCTCCAGTGAGGACGACGACATGCAGAGGGTCAAAAGGCAAGTTGTGAAGAGCCATGCCAGTGACAAAGGAGACCGCCAGTGTGACGGTTGCGGGGCGGCTCACGACCGGAAGAAATGCCCTTTCCAAAAGGCCGAGTGCCACAACTGCGGGCGCGGAGGCCACATCGCCAAGGCATGCAGGCAACGGCGAATGGAGGACAAGGGCTCAGCAGAACAACCTCGATGGAACGCGGCCAGGATCGGAAAGGTCTCCGATGGCGACGACACGCCGGCAGTGAACCGCGTGTCCCTGGAGCACCAGCTTTTTTTGTTGAGGTACTGTTACAAGGCGTCCCGGTTAGGATGGAAATAGACTCAGGGTCATCCTACTCCATCCTGTCACAGAAGAAGTTCCTGCACATTCCCCCAAATGTGCGGCCCAAGCTGAGGGCCTTGAAGACAAACTTGCAGGACGTACAGGGTTATGGGATCCCGGTGTTGGGGGTGGGGAACTTCACGGTGAAGTTTAAAAGGTTCACGGAGAAACTGCCCCTAGTAGTTCTTATACAAGGGTCTTGTTGCCTCCTGGGGACTCAGTGGTTTGCCCCTCTGGGAATCAAATTGTCCGGCATGAACGCCATCGAAACTGACCCAACACGAGATGTGTGCGACACGCACCCGGTGGTTTTCAAAAAGGGGTTCGGGAAGTACAGGGGGCCCCTGGTTTCGTTTGACTTGGACCCAGAAATCTGACCTATATGGCTCAAGCCAAGAAGAGTCCCTTTCGCCCTCAAGGACAAGATTGAGGTGGAATTGGACAAAATGGTGGGTCAGGGGATTTTGGTTCCAGTGGATTCTGTGGAGTGGGAAACTCCAATTGTTACAGCATTGAAATCTAATGGGGAGGTTAGGATTTGTGCTGATTATAAGTGTATGATCAACAAGGCCATTCGGGCCAATGCATATCCGGTGCCGGTAGTTAGCCACTTACTAGCCACTTTTCACTGGAGTAAATTTTTCACTAAGCTAGATTTGGCGCAGGCGTACCAGCAGCTCACTGTAACTCCAGCTGCCGTCACTGGGCAAACCATCGTCACGCACAAAGGTGCATTCAAGGTAACGCTCCTACAGTTCAGCGTAAATTTGGCCCTCAGGATTTTCCAGTCCCTCGTGGAGCGCCTTTTAAAAGGCATCCCAGGTGTTCTCCCCTACTTCGACGATGTCTTGATAATTGGGGGGAGCGAATCAGAGCTAGCGAAAAGGCTAGACAAGGTCCTAACAGTATTCGAGAAAGCAGGCCTTAGGTTGAGGAGTGACAAATGTGTGTTTTTTGCGAGGGAGGTTGAGTTTCTTGGGTTCAGGATAACCCCCGATGGTATTAAGCCCTCCGAGTCAAAGGTTGCGGCTGTTCAAAATGCCCCTCGCCCCACTGTGAAACCGGAGCTGCAGTCATTTCTAGGGCTCCTAAATTTTTACCATTCCTTCTTGCCAAGGAAAGCATCCGTTGCGGAGCCACTGCACAAATTACTGAAGAAAGACACAGTTTGGCGGTGGGGAGATAACCAGGAAAAAGCTTTCAAAGAGCTCAAGAGGCTCCTATCCTCAGATGCCATTCTGACCCATTTCAACCCGAGGAAACCTGTAGTCCTGGTCTGTGATGCTTCACCAGGGGGGGTGGGGACCGTGCTGTGCCACATGTTGGAAAATGGGCGGGAAGCCCCAGTTGCCTTTTACGCCAGGTCACTTTCAAAGGCAGAGCGCAATTACATGCAAACAGATAGGGAAGCCCTAGCCATAATCGCGGGGACGAAGAAGTTCCACGATTTCCTGTACGGTCGACAGTTCACCATCGTGACCAACCACAAGCCCCTTTTGGGTATTTTCACCACGGGCAAGCCCACACCACAGATTCTGTTTCCCAGAATGCTACGATGGGCCATTTTCCTCAATGCCTACCAGTTTGCACTGGTCCACCGCCCGGGGAAGGAGATCTCCCACGCGGATGCTATTTCCCAGTCCCCCCTCCTACAGTTGGGAGACCCCGAATGCGAGGTAGAACAGGAGCACCAGGGCCTGCTGATCGAGTCTCTCGACTCACCCCCCATAGTACCCGCAGACCTTGCCACAGGCACAGCAGTGGACAAAGCTCTGTCCCTAGTCAGTACCTGGGTTAAGAAAGGGTGGCCCAGGACTCCCCCTGCGGAGGAGTTCAAAGCATTTTTCAAATGGAGGGTTGAACTCTCCATAGAGGGGGGCTGCCTCCTCTGGGGCCAACGGGTGGTTATTCCTGAAAAGCTATGACCGAAAGTGCTCAAGCTACTGCATACCAGCCACCCGGGGATCGTACGCTCTAAGGCTTTGGCCAAAAGCTAATGTAACCTTGTAATGAACACAATGTTTCTCAGCTGTAATGGAATGCGAGCTAGCTACCCATAGAGGGCAGCTGCGAGCATTCAGCTCACATGGTCCAAATTCCCCAATTACTGTCAGCCGCGGGAATATTCCTGCCACGGCTACACCTGGTGAAGAAGGGCGTGACTCAGAATGACGTCACGCAGGCAGTGGCCAATGGGCTACCGTGCATCCATATTCAAATGTGTTGTTGCTGTATAAAAGGAGCTGTACCTCCGCCATTACCACATGTTCAGATTGCATACCCTTCAATAAAGATGTGTTTAGCCTTATAGCTGCTGCCTACTGCGTATCAATCTGCAAATATCAAAACTTTGGACATCAAATGAGAAGAGAGGATTCACTTGAAAAAGCCTTGATGCTGGGAAAGGTGGAGGGCAAAAGAAGAAGGGGGTGGTCAAAAATGAGATGGCTAGATGGTATTGTAGATGCAATGAGCACAGAGCTGGGCGGGCTGAGGAGGATGGTGGAAGACAGAGGTGCCTAGCGGGCAATGGTCCATCAGGTCGCAAAGGGTCGAAATCGACAACAACAAAAGTCCCATTGATTTGCACGGCCTTGGCTTCCTACTCTGTTAATTTTGAGGACTGCTGCTATAGTTTCTCTTCCTTTGCTTGAGCTAAAACACAAAACAAAAGCTATGCTCTTCTCCAACCTCATAATGGAGTTCCAAAAGATCACAGAATGCAAGCGCGGTGCCAAAATGGCCACCGCGCTCTTTGCGGGAGCCCCCCCCACAGGACGAAGGCATCCGGGTAGTTAGGGGCGTGGCCAGCTCCCTTATAAAAGGGGTGGCCACGAGGCAGCCGAGCTGCCATTTTGCGAAGCGACGGAGCGGAGAAGTTTTTACTCTTACTCCGTCGCTTTTTTGCCTTGAGCGGGAAGCCTTTTGGCTGCTTACTTTCCTCTTTTAGGCTTCCCTTGGGTCGACTGAGATGCCTTCGAAGAAGAAGGCAGCCGCGAGCGCGGCTCGGGTGGTGCGGCGGCGCAATCCGGGTCGGAGGACCGCGGCTGTGCCTTCCCACCAACCGCCTTTGCCGGCTCCCACCGGGACCGGTGGGATGGGGTCTATTACCCCCTGGCCGGAGGCCGGGGACCCGAGCAGGGGTCCAGTATGGGCTGCGGCCCGCGGCCCGCAAGCGGCGGACGCCGCTCCTGGTCCTCATTCTGGGCCTTCCTCCATCGGGGCCCAGCTCACTCCGGGGCCTTCCAGCCTTGGGGGGTGGTGCGGTCCCCTCCCTTGGCAGATGCCCACGCCGGCCCTGCCGGGCCTGGGTGTGGGGTCATGGCCTTATTCGGGCCCCGGGGTGCAAGGGCCTGTACCCACGCCTGTAACGGGCGGGCCGGCTGGCCCATGGCCCCAGGCCAGTGTCGAGGCCTTGCTGGCCCGCGTGGCGGCACTTGAGGCTTCCCTGGCTCGGGCCAGCCACGCTGGCGCTCCTTTTGGGGTGCGCTTGGACGCGTCGTCTGCTGGGCAGCGGCAGGCGACGGGAAGGATCGAGCAGCTTGAGGCGCGTGGCGCAACTTCAGCCACTGCCTCGCAGCTCCCCGACCAACAGGCCGGCGCGGGTCAAGCTCCGGTGGCGAGCTCTATGGCGGTCGTGAGCTCCGACGCCCCCAGTGGGCCAGAACCCCCGGTGGGGGCGGCCCGCGGGGGTGCAGCATGTGAGTATGCGGTACAAACTAGTGCACCTACACACGTGGCTACGTTGGGGGGTGGCTTTCCAATGGCCTTGGCCTCGCATGGGTGGTCCGGCGGTACAGCCGCCGACGCACCAACAGGCGACGTCAACCACCACCCAGGGCCCCGGGGTGGGTAGCATTTCCTACCCTGTGGGGAATGTTTTGGGGGTGGCTGGGTTAGTTCAAGCCCTTTTCCAGATGCCCGCAGTTTCTGCTGTGCCTGTCTCGGCCTTGCCAACAGCGGGCTATTCCTTGCCACTGGGTGACCATTTGGCACAGGCCACCAGAGAGAAAATATGGCGAGGGGAGTATGTTGATATCTTCTCACTCCTAAACAGGGAGCCCACCAAGGAAGAGAGGGAGGGGCAGGATGAGAAGGATAAGGAACAGGCACGTCGTCGCAAGCCGCCACGGACGTGGGCCAACTGGCTGCCGGCTTACCTCATCTACATGGCAGTGTACCTGAGGGCCCGGCCGGATCTGGCAATTCCGATGGTCCAGTATTTGGACAATATCTACCGGGCGATGGTTGATTTTCCGGGCCCGTCGTGGTTGGCTTATGACGAGGAATTCCGTATGAGAATTCCCCTGCACCCTGAGATGAGGTGGGATGAGCCATGTCAGAGACTTTGGCTGCTGTACATGACGCCCACGCGCCCCACACCAGGGGAAAGATACCATTGTGGACATGCGGTCCAGCGAGTGGCTCCAGCACAGGTTCCCCGCCAAGTGGCGGGGCAGGGGGTTCCTGCCCGACTGCTGTGCTGGGCTTTCTCGTCTAATGGTTCATGCAGTAAGAAGAATTGCAAGTACAGACATGAGTGTCCCACCTGTGCGGGCCCCCATGCAGCCTCTGCCTGTCCCAGGCCTGGAGGGACGCGGGGCAGAGGGAGGGGCGGACAGTGGGCTGGCAAGACTGCCGCTGATGGAGCTGGTTCACCGAAAGGCTCCCTCCCCAATTAATGTGGACATGCTGGAGCGTTGGCTCGCATTGTACCCGAAGGGGGAGGATGCAGATTATCTACTTCAGGGCTTTAGACAGGGGTTCCGTATTCCTTTCATGGGTAATAGGTCCCCTCAGGATGCCCCCAATCTTTTGTCCCTTAGGGGGAGGGAGGAAGTGGCTGCCGCCAGCATTAATAAGGAGGTCAATGCAGGCAGGGTCGCTGGCCCTTTCCCTGCACCCCCGTTCACTAACCTCAAGGTATCGCCCCTGGGCTTGGTTCCCAAGAAGTCACCAGGCGAGTTTCGCCTCATCCATCACTTGTCCTACCCAGCCGGCCGATCGGTCAATGATGCTATCCCTGATGACCTTTGCTCAGTCAGGTATACATCTTTTGACCACGCGCTGCACATGGTGCGCTCATGTGGCCCGGGTGCGCTGCTAGCTAAGTGCGACATTAAGTCGGCTTTTCGCCTCTTGCCAGTGCACCCGGGCGACTTTGAATTGCTGGGTTTCAAATTACGGGGCGAATATTATTTTGATAAGGCCATGCCTTTTGGCTGTTCCATATCATGCTCGGCTTTCGAGCGTTTCAGTACCTTCCTGGAGTGGGCTTTCGTCCGCAGGTCAGGGTCCCGGTCTGTAGCCCATTACCTGGATGACTTTTTATTCGGGGGTGAATGGGGCTGGGACACGTGTACACGTCTCCTCAACACATTTCAGACGCTAATGGAGGAACTCGGTGTCCCTTTAGCACCCGAAAAGACCGAGGGCCCATCTACACAGCTAGTCTTCCTGGGGGTGGAGATTGACACGATAGCGCAGGCATCTAGGTTACCGAGGGATAAGGTGTCGAGGATAGTGGCCCTTATCTCGGACTTGTTGGCCAAGCGCAAGGCATCACTGAGGGAACTGCAGGTGCTGCATGGGCACCTTAATTTTGCCTGCAGAGTGGTCGCACCGGGCAGGGCTTTTGCCCGGCGCTTGTGTGACGCTATGGCAGGATTATCCAGGCCTCACCATAGGGTTAGGCTTACTCGGGGTATCAGGGCAGACATGCTTGTCTGGTTACAGTTCCTGAGGGACTTCAATGGGGTCTCATTTTGGAGGCATGACCTCCTGGCTTCCCCTCAATTTCAGATTCAGTCTGATGCCTCGGGATCCCTGGGTTATGGGATGTACTTCAATGGGAAGTGGGCCTATGGTGGGTGGCCACTGGCCTGGGCAGGCACGGGTCGCCTGCGTGATTTCACGTATCTGGAATTTTTCCCTATCCTGGGTGCTTTGATGCTATGGGGCCAGGAGTGGTCCAACTCGGTCGTGCATTTCTGGTGTGACAATGCGGCCGTGGTCCATATTGTAAATGCACAGACTTCTAAATCGCCCAGGGTTATGGATCTAGTGCGCCAATTTGTGTTGCGCAGCCTGCGCCTCAACGTACTGTTCAGGGCCAGGCACGTCCCAGGGGTTAATAATGATATTGCTGACGCTTTGTCCCGCCTACAGATCTCCCGGTTCCGTGCCTTGGCCCCGGATGCGGAGGAATTTCCCTCGCCACTCCCGGAGGAGATATGGACCATTGGCAAGGAGAGGTGAACCGGGCGATTGGCCTGTCACTAGCCCCACGCACCCGTAAGGCGTATCAACACGCAATTAACTCTTTCAGGGCATTTTGTACTCAATTTCAATTGCCAGTAACCTGGCCGATCCCGGTAACCCATGTTCTGCGGTTCATGGTTTACCTGCATTCTCAGGGCCTTGCACCTCGCACCATAGCATCCAAGCTTTCAGCGTTGGCTTTTATGGCCAAGGTGGGGGGTCATGTGGACAGCACCTCTGACTTCCGTGTGAGACATGTTTTGGAGGGGTGGGTGCGCGAGCGCGGGCGTTGCCCGGACGACCGCCACCCAATTTCCCCAGGGGTCCTTACCCAGTTGGCTCGGGGCTGGCCTTGCCTCTGTTTTGATGCATATGAGGCAGCCCTGTTCCATGCAGCCACAACGGTGGCATTTTTTGGAGCGCTCCGCATCAGCGAGCTTGTGATGCTGTCTAAGGCGGATGCAAGTCGTAGGGCACTGGAACTCGGAGATGTCTGTGTAGCCAAAGACTGGGCTCAGTTGAGGATACGTTCCTCTAAGACCGATCAGCATGGTGTCGGCAGTGGTGTGCGACTGCTACGGTGTTCTTTGGCAGACATCTGTCCGGTTGGTGCCCTACAGGAATTCCTGGCACTGCGTGGCACGCACCATGGCCCGTTTTTCTGTCACCAAGATGGGTCTCCCCTTACTAAATTTCAATTTTGGAGGGTGACGGGCAAAGCGCTGGCCAGTGTGGGCCTCCCAGGCGCCCGCTATGGCACTCATTCATTCCGTATAGGGGCGGCCTCGACCGCTGCGGCTTTTGGGTACTCAGGGGCTGACATACGTAGCATGGGACGGTGGGGATCGCAATGTTTTCAATTTTATGTGCGCCCACTCCCCCCGTGAGTACCGACCCGGTCACCTTACCTATTTTCCCTCATTTTTTCCTTTACAGACCCGGGGTGTCGTATTACACCGGTGACAGTATGGCTGGTGGGCCATAGCTACGTGCACAGGGCAGCGCGTTATGCTGCGGCGACAGAGTGGGGACCCCAACTGGGACTGGGTGCATACGCAAGTCTCACATGGCATGGTAAGCCTGGGATGTTATGGCGGGAGCTGCTGCCTTTCCTTTTTTCAGGCCTGAATGCTGACCCGCCTGACATTCTGATCATACACCTGGGGGGCAATGATTTGGGCCAGGTCACCGGTTTGTCGCTGAAGCATGCGATTTGCGAGGACCTCGCCTACCTGCATTACGTCTGGCCCGCCACAACCCTTGTTTGGTCGGACATGGTCCCGCACCATTCCTATAGAGGGGGCGTTGACCTCCTGGCCCTTGACCGCGCTAGACGCATGGTGAATAGGGCAGTGGCGCGTTTCCTTGTCGACAGGGCTTGGGGGAGGGTCAGTCGTCACCCCGCTATTAGCCTCCAAAGTTATGACTTGTATGCAGGGGATGGGGTCCATCTGTCGCGAGGAGGTATGGACCTCCTGTTGGGTGATTGGCGAGCAGGCCTGTTGACCGAGCTGACGGTCTGGGGGGGGGCGTCGAGCCTTCTTTGAAGCCCCTCCGTGTGGCGGGTAGCACTGGTAAGGTAAACATTATGACCCACAGGTATCCGGCAAGTTCGCAATTGACTGGACAACACTAGACAGGCATAAATTGGTTAAACGTTGTCCGGTCAACGACGAACTAGGCGACGGGGTGATGGCTATAGCTAGACAGCATGCATCACCCCGTGATTTTACGGATACGCGTCAGAGGGTGGGGTCATTAGTTAGATATTGACTACGGTCAACAATTTGTTTGTTGTCAACAAACAAATTGATACAAATGGATACATTGTAGCAATTGCCGTTGGCAATTTTGGGTGGTACCTTACCAGTGTTACTTCGGCCTGCTTGCCTTAGGAATTATGATTGGTTATTACCAATAGAAATTTATAATTCGGACTAGGGCATGAATCAATAAATGTGGCCCAATGCCGTTATCCACTTTCATTGGTGTCTGAGTCCTTTATTGGGGGGTGCGCCTGCAATGCAAGCGCGGCGCCAAAATGGCCGCCGCGCTCTTTGCGGGAGCCCCCCCACAGGACGAAGGCATCCGGGTAGTTAGGGGCGTGGCCAGCTCCCTTATAAAAGGGGTGGCCACGAGGCAGCCGAGCTGCCATTTTGCGAAGCGACGGAGCGGAGAAGTTTTTCCCTCCACCCCCTCCCTAGTTAACAGTGTGATATTTTGGTCGCTTCGGGGCCGGGTGGGAATTTTTGGCTGGGACCCATATTGGCTTCGGGTCCTGGTTTTTTCGCCCATCCCACACTGTTGCTATGGTTTGACATAGGGGTTTTTCTGTTGCTGCTGCTGACTTTGGTCACATGGGCGGGTAGCACTGGTAAGGTAAACATTATGACCCACAGGTATCCGGCAAGTTCGCAATTGACTGGACAACACTAGACAGGCATAAGTTGGTTAAACGTTGTCCGGTCAACGATGAACTAGGCGACGGGGTGATGGCTATAGCTAGACAGCATGCATCACCCCATGATTTTACGGATACGCGTCAGAGGGTGGGGTCATTAGTTAGATATTGACTACGGTCAACAATTTGTTTGTTGTCAACAAACAAATTGATACAAATGGATACATTGTAGCAATTGCCGTTGGCAATTTTGGGTGGTACCTTACCAGTGTTACTTCGGCCTGCTTGCCTTAGGAATTATGATTGGTTATTACCAATAGAAATTTATAATTCGGACTAGGGCATGAATCAATAAATGTGGCCCAATGCCGTTATCCACTTTCATTGGTGTCTGAGTCCTTTATTGGGGGGTGCGCCTGCAAAGAGGCCAAGCTGCCCCACCATCTGTGCATCAGTGTAACAAAATAATCCTACATTTTAGTTTTTAGCTACAGTACTGTTGTTATACATTCCAAAAGATTACATTAACAAAATTAAAATTAACCCTCTACTCCTTAATAAATGCATGCCTTTAAAGATCAATGCTATTGCACTGAATACACTAATTCAGTAGCAACTCCTTTTAATTGTTAGCCAAAAGCACAATATCTGAGGGAAAAATATATACAGGCTCACCAAGGACTGCTTTTTTGCAAGATCTCTGATAGACAGAAAGTGTTTAAAAGATTTGTGCATTTCTCAGTGTCCAGGGCAAGGGAGATTGGACAAAATTCACTCATGTAGCTATGCAGATGGATCTTGATGTTGCACGTGCTGTAAGCTACAAAAGAGCCAAGACGGAAGTGCCACTCACAAAGCAATTTTGTCAGCTCATGACACAATGGTAGTGAAGGTAATTGTGACTGATTGTACAATCGAACTGCATGATTGCACCCATTGAATAAGACCATGTATGGTCAACTTTCAAATTGCCTGACCATAGGGCCTTTTGGCTGGAGCTGCTGCAACAGAGCCTGGTAGTAGCTACCTACAACTACAGGTAGTGACTTTCTGGGTAACAAGCAATGAATGAAATGTTACAACATTTGTTTGTTTGTTAAAATATATGCTGCTTTACTCCCACAAGTGGAACTCAAGGTAGCTTGCTCAACAGCTTAAAATATGGGATCCCAAACTTTTTGCGCCATGGGCCAGGCACGTGGTTGAGCGTGTTGGTCACATGGTTCCTCCCACCAGAAGCGGAAGCAAAATGCACCCATGCATGTGCAAAACCCTACCACAAATGCACCCGTGGCTGTCATAAAAATGTTTGCAGCAGCTGCGGGTGCATTTACAGCAGCGTTTTGTGCATGCATGGGTGCATTTTACTTCCACTTCTAAGAGTAGTGAGGGTGGTGCTGGCTGGAATAATTGGTGCTGTGGGCTGGATCTGGACCACGGGCCTTAGTTTGGGAACCCCTGTCTTAAAATGATAGATTAAAATAGAATTAAATTAATTTGTATCGTTAAAATGCAATTCAAACTAAAACTCTTTTAAAATCACCTAAAATGGGCATCATGGTCACAAAATCACAAGGCTGGCTGAAGATTTTTTTCTCATTGAGGTGCAACAGCAAATGAATCTCCTACATCAAAATCAGCCCAGTGGATTTTGATGTGTGAGGCAGAAAATTCCACAGGTACCAAGATGCACTCCTAGTTATTGTTTTTTTTAAAGTATAGTAATAAAATAAATAATTTGTACTATCTTCATGAGATTCTGAATTTGCTGCTTGAGATGGCTACCTCACTGTGTCAATAAGGTAGGGCCAGCATGGCAAAAATGACTTCAGGACAGTAGGAGTTTCAACAATTCTTTCTAATTAGATAATTGATCAAACTAGACTTTTCTACTTATGTTCTAGTTATTCCCAATTTAACTTTCTTCTCGTCATATTATGATTTGTTTTCCTTTCAACCTTAACATTGCATCTGTTCCAGGCACTATCCCCTCATTCTTCCTGGCTTTCTGTGGAAAAGGTAGTACAATACAGTACTCTGAAAATTTGGCAATTATAAACAAATTGAGGATAACATGTGGGACTGAGATGATTAGATTATGAGAAATCCAATCACATTGGCTGCATTAGCCTTTTATTTTAAATGTTAAGGGTTCAGATGCCCAAAGGCGTTATGAATATTTTATACAGCATGGAGCTTAGGGTGGTTGTTATCCCCCTCTTACTTTCTATCTATTCTCAAAGGAACCATATAAGCAATAGCATTTAATTGCTGAAATGCAATGAATATCACAGCCTTGGAGATGCTGATGGTTTTGCTTCCTATTATAATTGCAAGCAAGCCAATTCTGATTTTTAATATAATAAAAGCTAGGAAACATAAAATCTGTTCTGTCACCTTGGGGCTACGAAAGGTTTGAGGGTGGAGGGACTTTGAGCAGCATCTATGCCTGGAAGGGGGCATCCAACCTCCATTTGTCCTTCTTATACAAACATTGCAAAGTATAAAAATAGACAAATTAGTGACTGATTTTCTTCCTACTCAAGGACTGTATCCCACTTTTATTTGCTGTGGCTCTACAATTTCTTGTTGTAAATTCAATAAGGGCATTCCCACAGAATTGTAAGAAGGAAGAATTATAAAACAAACATTCACTGTTAGATTCATACTTGTGCTTATTCAAACAACTTGGGTCCAAGCTATTTGACTTTGAGATAATCAGAGAAGGCCTTTCTCTTAATCCCATCACCATCAGTGCTATTTTTGGTGAGGACATGAAAGAGGGCCTTCTCTGTCACTGCTCTCCAGCTGTGGAATTGCTTCCCATAGGAGATCTGGCTAGGCCAGGAGCTCTCAACCTTTTTAAGCCGGGGGCTGGGTTATGGTCTCTCAGACTGCTTTGGGGGCTGGATGGCCATTTTGCCCTTCCTCCACTACATGGCACTTCCTGGTGTAGTGGAAGTGGTGGTGGGCCACGTGAAATGGTAAAAGAGGAAAACCGTTTGAGGCCTCACAAAATCCAAAGTATTTTAATGTTCAGAGTAGGATCAATATGCAAGTAGATTCTAAGCCCTTCCAGTATGTTTTGACTTTTCAAGTAGCTTTCATCAGGAATCTACATAAACATGCATAAAACAAATTGTAACTGTACATGCAAACAATTTCAATATATACATATATACAAATATACAAAACGACCTTGAAGTAGCATGCATAAATGAATCCTAAACCAGGATGAAAAACTCTTTACCTGCTCACAAGAATAGTGGTAGCATCCAGAAATTAAAGTATTTTCTTTAAGTATTTTCTTTAAAGTATTTTCTGCGTCCTGAGCCTCAAAGGTTTATTCTTTCTGTGCACCATCTTCATAATAATTTACCATACAGTCTTTTCCTGAGAGCTAAGAGGGATTCCTCCACGGCAACTGACTTCGAAAATTCTTCCCTTATGATTAAGCAATTTCTAACGCAAAAGGGGTATCCAGCTCGGATAGTTCAAAATTGTTATGACAGGACATTCAAGGTTCCCAGACAGCAACTTTTGACTAGAAGACAGAGATCAGACAATCAGAGATTAACATGCTCCTTTGAGTTTTCCCCATTGGCAACAAAGATCAGGGCAATTATATATAAGAGCTGGCATATTCTAAGGCATATTCCCGGATACGAAACCCCTCTCTAATCGGGCTTAGAAGGACCCGCTCTATTGGCCAATCAGTAACCAGATCAGATCATGATAGGAATCCACCTTTTCCCACACCGATAGCCAAGGGGCACTACCAATGTGGCAATTGTGTACATTGCACGTTAGCCTGGGAAACAAAAGAGATACAAATTCCGGGTAACAGCTTTAAGGTTTCCCTCAGAGAACTCACCACGTGCAAAACAAAAAATTGTATTTATGTGATTTTATGCAAATGTGGATTGTGTTATGTAGGATGCACCACTCGGGAATTAAAAATTAGGGTTGGGGAACACAGGTCAAAAATTAGGTCAGCTGACATGCAAGCCCCTCTGGTTACCCATTTTCTAGAATGTCAACATAGTGATAAAGACTTTAAATTTGCTGTATTGAAAACTGTCAGATCTTTACCCGTTGAACGCATTGATATTCCGAAGCAACTCCTCAGGAGGGAAGCTTACTACATTCATTGTTTTAACTCAATTCAGCCTCATGGCCTCAACGTGGATCTTGACCTTTCCTGCTACCTTTAAGCATTGTTACATTTGAATGTTGCTCAGCTGTTACATTACCACACTTGTGCTATATACCTTTATAAGCTATGGAGCCTCAGAGCTCCTTTGACATCTAACAGCACAGAAAGAATAAACCTTTGAGGCTCAGGACACAGAAAATACTTTAATAAAATACTTTAATAAAATACTTTAATTTCTGGATGCCACCACTATTCTTGTGAGCAGGTAAAGTGTTTTTCATCCTGGCTTATGATTCATTTATGCATGCTACTTCAAGGTCTTTTTGTATATTTGTATATATTGTTCCTGATGAAAGCTACTTGAAAAGCCAAAATATACCAGAAGGGCATATCTGCTTGCATATTGATCCTACGTTGAACATTAAAATACTTTGGATTTTGTGATGCCTCAAATGGTTTTCCTCTTTTTCCTGGTTCACACCATTTGGCCCTATTTTTCTCCACATGAAATGGTGCCACGGGCTGCATCCGGCCCATGGGCCACAGGTTGAGAATCCCTGGGCTAGGCCCTCTTTGCTACCAATAGACAAAGACCTCTGTCTTCAGGCTGTTCTTTCTTCTTATGGGGAGGAAGGGCTTTTAAAGAAAAAATAAATGTTTTTTTTATCTCTTTAGTATGTTTTTAAAATGGTTTAATATGTTTTTAATATGATACTAGATTTATATTGTAATAATTTATTTTATTTTCAGTTTTTAATATTGACTGATTTTAACGAATATAGAGGTTGTTTTTTAATTTTTTTTAATGTAAATCACAATGAGGGAGGAATGACGAAGGATAGGATCTGGAGGAAGAAATGGAAGACTGTTAGGTCAATATCTGCTGTCTGTAATAGTGACATCATTCTGTCTAAGGGTAAAGTTGGCCCTGACCATACATATTAAATCCTTTGAAAAGTTAGAGAAGTGCTATACAGCGGGTCAGACTCCTGTTACTTATACTTGACAGCATAATTTGGATGGTATGAATTTACTGTGGCAAATTGCTGCTAGTTAAGAAGTTAGGACTTCTATTTCTTATTAAACGGTAGTCATATCACTTGGCACAGGACAAGTAATATAAGCATCAATCTCATAAGTAATGGCACTTCACCAGAGTGATTTACAAAATCTGACCTAACACTGCTGAGTGTAAGTACAGTGGAACCTCATACAACAATCACCCCATATATCAACAAAATCGTATAACAATTAGGTTTCGGGGGGAAATGGCACCCCACATAACAATTTTCCCTATGGAAACATGTACAACAATTTTTCAATGAGAATAACCACTTAGCAAAAAAAAAATAATCATTGTACGATGCATTCCACAGGGAAAATCGCTATACGATGCATGCATCGTACAACATGAGTACAACAACGAGCTCCGTGGAACAGATTAAAATCATTGTATGAAGTATCACTGTAATAGGATTCTAGCCAGAAGAAGTTATTATGTATTATTATGTACCATTTTTATGACACTCCAATCAATCTTTATGATGTCGAACATGGATCAGCCCTCTCATCTCACATTTTGATAATACTGTGATACCTCATACAACGTCCAAACTTGGTTCCACAAGTTTGGACTTTATACGGATTTGGACTTTGTATGAGGCATGCAAAATCCTAGCTGTGATGCCTCATACAACGTCCAAATCCTTGCCGCGGTGCCTCATACAACGTCGTTTCAATAGAGATACATTGTACTGTAACAGCACAGACTTCAGGGCAAAGTCAAGGAAACAGACAGGAAACTGGCAGAACTTTAAGAAATCATTGTCTAAAGGCTAAAAACATTACAAAAACATGTCAAACAACCCTGATTGTCCAAGAACCTGAAGAATGCTGCAAAAATCCCAGGAATGCTGCTAAAAATTCTGACGAAAAAATCCAAAAAATCCAAAATCGTGCTCAAAACCACTCCTAAACACTCTTCGCCTCATGCAAAACCCACAAGAGCAATGCATGCATGTGTCCTGCCTTTTATACTGCCCAGGCACAATGCAACCTGGGAAAACCCCAATGCCTCATACAAAGTCGCATGACTTTGTATGAGGCAACTTTTTTTCAAGGAAGTAGGCAATGTTGTATGAATCCGATGTTGTATGAAGCGGACTTTGTATGAGGTATTACTGTACTGACAAGAGAAATGATCTGTACATGTAGTAATAACTTCATAGTCTCAGTGTAAAGTAAATATCAAAGTTGGTTGAATGATTAATGAAGAGATTTAATCAATTGCTACTTGTGACATATGTTACACTATCTCAATTCACAATCACAATCACACTTATATACTGCCCCATAGTTCATAGTGCACTTTCTGGGCAGTTCACATGTTAATTAACATTTTGCCCCCAACTTGCTGGGTACTTGTGGTTTTACCAACCTTGGAAGGATGGAAAGTTGAGTCAAGTTTAATTAGCAAAAATAAATGTGCTTTATGAAATATCGCAAACTGGGTAGCCTTCTATCGAGAACTATTTAAGTTTTAAGAGTCTTGCACTGAATAAGCGTTGGCCTAGATAGCCACCACAAATTATTATCTAGAAGATCCGCAAGAGAAAATACTAAGAAGTAATACTGTTACTACTGATGTCTGCCATAATTGCTTCTGTGAAATAGTAGCATTAATGGTTTTTGGGTTGAGAAAAGGTAGCCATTGTAAGAAAGATAACATTGCAGAACATCACAGAAATATTATTTCTAGTAATTTTGCCTTAAATATATGTCTCTGGATGGACATCCTGCTTTGGTAATGGAGTAGACCATACAGCCAGCGACTCAATGCTGAGTGTCAAGTGGCAGTTAACTAACCTGACTCCCTAAAGAGGCCAAAGGCTATGGGCGGACGAGCCCCTTTACATGAGGTGATGTAAATTTAATTCCCAATGGTAATGGAGGTGGAAGAGTCCATGACAGATGGACTAGCTGTGAATGCCCACCTTGCCCATATCTTCAAGGCTGTGGCGGTCCACTGCAGTTCTGGTGTCAAATCCTGCATGTCACATAACATATGTGCCATGGGAGATGGCTCTGTTGTTGTTGTTGTTGTTGTTGTTGTTGTTGTTGTTGTTGTTGTTGTTGTTGTTGTTGTTGTTGTTGTTGTTGTTGTTGTTGTTGTTGTTGTTGTTGTTGTTGTTGTTGTTGTTGTTGTTGTTGTTGTTGTTGTTGTTGTTGTTGTTGTTGTTGTTGTTGTTGTTGTTGTTGTTGTTGTTGTTGTTGTTGTTGTTGTTTCAATTTGTATAGCCTCCCCAATCGATGTACAACTGGGTGGCATACATAAAATCACCAATGTTTAAACTATAGAAACCCTTAAAATTCCTAAAAACAATGAAAAACTACCTCCCACCCGCACCAATTAAAAATCTAGTTAAAAACTATTAAAATCATGAGTAATCCTCGTCTAAATCATAGTGTGTGTGTCACTTCATGGCAAGCTGGGATCTACCTTAAACAAATTCATGCCAGTGACATTTTCCTGTTTCAGGGGGGGGGGGATGCATTCTTGGATATGAGTTGCAGTCGATGATGGCGGCGCTTTGAATATATTCCAATCCTCTTTGAGACATTTTGCTTGCTTCTTCCAGGCTTCGCCCCTTACCAATACCTGGCTAGAGTGGGGTTCTTCAGATTCTCTGGAATTTAAAGAGTTAGCTAGCCTCTGTGCCATTTTCTCCACGCCTGGCTGGAGGGGTGAAAAGTGCCGCCGCCGCCGCAGAGGGGTCCATGCTTGCCCCGCAGCCACACCATCGCTGGGGGAAGTGAGCACACCTGCGTCTGCCGCCACTGCCGCCCCCTCCACGCTACACCTGGCTGGAGGGGTGAAAAGTGCCGCCGCCGCAGAGGGGTCCGTGCTCGACCCACAGCCACACCATTGCTGGGGGAAGCGAGCACACCTGCGCCTGCCGCTGCTGCCACCCCCTCCACACCACGCCTGGCTGAAGGGGTGAAAATTGCCGCTGCCGCCACCACAGAGGGGTCCGTGCTCGCCCCGTAGCTGCACCATTGCCGGGGGAGTGAAGCCACTTTTTGAGGACCTCTGTCTTTTGCCCTGTTCGGGCCTATTCATCTGCCTTTTGTATTCTGTTCTTTGCTTTTCTCATTGCTTTCTTTTGAGTGTAATTTTTAACTATGCCTTGACTTTTTTGCAAATTTTTAAATTGTATGTTTCTTGTTCACTTTTGCTGCTGTCTGCTGTGCAGACAGCATGCACCAATGTAAACCGCTCCGAGTCGCCTTCAGGCAGAATGGAGTGGTATATAAATTAAAGGTGAAATGAAAAATGAAATGAAATGGTACCAGCAGCTAGATGGTAAGCCTCTTAAGATATCAAACTATAGTAACTACCTCATTTTGAATCTATGGTGTTGTATTATTTTGATTTTAAATCTTTTACCAGGTTTTATTTTAAATTTGATATCTTACTTTACCTATTGTATTTTCTCTTTATTTTATATATAAGAAATGTTTTTGCTGTTTTATCTAAATGTATACATGTATATTAATAATTGCATACCCTCTGTAGATGTCATACACAAAATAAATGAAATGAGTAAAATTCTGAGTCCAAATATTCATTGAAGAAGGGATCATAGCTATGACGCCTCACTGGTCACGCTAATTTCCTGCCCTCTGCTGATACAGCTGCAGACATGTTGCAGTCAATCTGTTTTAAACCCCATTTTTGATATTAGATTAGCTCTGGTGCCACCTGACATTCAAGAGTTATCTTCTCCAGCAAGCTCATATATTTTATTACTTTACCTGATGATGTCTGCACTAGCCATCACATTTAAGTTACAATATGAAATAGGCCATTGGCAGCCCAGTTAGTGCTTAAGGTTGGTATACTGACCAAGTTCTGGTGAAACAAGTGAGAACATACACTTCCTTGGAATGGTGCAGGATTTGGTGAGCCAAACATTATGCTAAGGAGTTAAGGAGGGGTCTGGAGCCAGTCTGGCCAGGTTTTCTTGCTATGGTAATAGAGTAGACCAGTGGTAGGATTCAGCTGGTTCGCACCAGTTCGCCAGAACCGGTAGCAGAAATTCTGGCTGGCCCCACCCACCTAAGTTTTGAAATAAAGTAGTCCTAATTCAGGTGCAACACAGGGCTTTTCCCCTTCCCATGCCCACCATGCCACGCCCACAGAGGAGGTAGTAAAAGAAAAAAGGATCCCACCACTGGAGTAGACCATACTGCCAATGACTCAACACCAAGTGTCAAGTGGCAGTTAACTAACCTGATGACCCTGAGGACTAACAGATTCAATCTGTGCTGCAACTGATTTTTCAAAGCTCAGCTCCATGGACTAAATCGAGGCCTATTCTCATTGTCTACTTAGCCTTTTCTAACCTGCTTTTCTTTGCAAGTATATCTACTAAATTATTAATATTGGAACTGAGTTATAGTGTACCCTCCAAGGTAAGCAACTCAATGCTGAGTGTCAGGCAGCGGTTAAACTGGCCACCCTGAGGACTAATGGTCTTGGGTGCCAAAGTCCACAGGGAAGGGTGATGGTCCACAAGTGGATTAAATCCCACTTGAATCTATCTTGATGGAGGGCAGCAGCTTCATCAATACTGGCCTGGGGCTGAGGAGGACCTTATATGCCAAAAGGGCTCGGGACCAGAGAATGACTCATGGAACTGGATCAGTGGTATGGGTATCATGCTGCAGTGTGGAAGGCAGATGAAAGGCCACTGCATTATACTCTTGTGACAGTCTTCATGGCTGATCACCATGATGACTGCCAATATTAGGATTTGAATACAGCAGAACAACAATAACAACAAAAGATAGCTTTGAGGGAACTGCAGGTAATTCATTAGAATTAGAGTGTTGATTCCAAACTTTTCCAATGATACAGCCAGGCTCTGAGTTGAACAAGCCTTCTAAAAGTGTGATCACATGGAGAAATATATCATATTTTGGATTGCTATGGAGTGGTCCAGTGCAATCTATTTCCCGGAGATCACACAATATATGGGGCATTGCATGCTGGAAAACTTTTTGAGATTGGGCTGGAGCAATTCCCTGACAGATGTTTTAAAGGAGATGGCTCCTTGCAAAGTGACCCTTTCAAGTGTGATCAAAAATGTGGATTTCCAGCACCCTAAACTGGCCCCTAGGCAGAGGGCAAAATGAGATTTTTAAAAGGGAGTACTACAACAACCAAGATTTCCCATCTGTGCTCTAGGATCTAATTGCTCTCATTGCATAAGTATTTTCAATGACTGTGAAGAGGTAGACCACAGGGGTAGTGAGGATGGCACATCACTGGCTTTTGACAGTATCCCAACTGGTCTTGCTCTCTGGCCAGGGGACAAGTCCATAGCCAGGATTCTAGATTGGGGCGTGTGTTAAATTTTTTTCAGGAGGGGCAAAAATTTTCAGGAGGGACAACAATGTCACACTCACATATATAACATTGGCATCGCGGGGGGGGGTTGTGGGGGCTGGCTGTTATCTCAGGAGGGGTTCCCCCCCGGCCCCCTGGCTACGGCTCTGCCAGGGAAAATACTCTCTGCTCCTCCAAATTTTCTCAACTCCAGAGCTGGAGCAGCCTTCCAAAAAGAGAAAGGCAAAATGGGCTAGGTCATATCACACCTTCCCCTCCTTTTCGGTAGCTGACCTGAGCGGTTGCCATTTTCTATCTGTAATCAGACATCTGAGAACCAAGGGACCTAACCACCCCAGAACACACCAGTGAACATCAGTGCATTGAAACTGCCTTGACAAACTTTATTAACCAAACAAAACAGGACAGAAAGACAAGGCTTGACCAGGTGATGATAGCCCCCATACCCAAAAAAGAACAGAACCTTCACCCACACACTATCTCAGGGGTGGAAAGTAAAACTGCCAAATGACCAAGTAAAAAGTTGGAACAAACCTTTCAGATCACAAGAAAAATCTACCCCTCTCAGAAGGAGCAAAAGAGTGGAACCTGGACCTGCCTTGCAGCTGTTAAGCCAGACTGGCATGTCAATCTTTCCCCTTCTATGACATACAACTAAAGTTTCCTTCACTCCACAGTGCAACCCTTATGGAAAGCTCCACTATGGCTTGGGTCAGATGGCTGACCTGACCTGTTCAGCGATCTGTGCAGGAAAGCTGAACTCTCACCAATCAACATACAATTCCTATGGGAACCAACATCAAGGTGCTGCAATTTTATGATAATTATGAACATTCTGATTTTTTCCCCATAAAGTCAGCAATGTCAGAAATGGAGGGACAGGATGTACCTTCAAGAAACAATTACAATCTAGCACCTGTTTTAATATAGGACAATCTCTGTAATAATAATAGTAAGGATCTGTATATTAAACTATAGCTTGAAAAGGGAAATATATGAAAACTGTAGCCTCATAAAACCATAACATTTCATTCTTGTAGAATTGTACACAATATCCTCGTGGTTTTCCTCTAAATTATACAAAAGCATCATAAAACACTTTTTAGTATGCCGTTATGCATCATACAAGCCAGTAAACATTTGGGAGCAAGCTTTATGTTGTGTCAGAAGCTGTGCTGGGATATTGATGAAAGAGCAGCAAACATGATTACCACTCAGGGGTATAAATTAGAAGCATTGTTGGGACCCAAGGGAAAGCTTTCATTTTTCAATAGACAGAGATGGGAAACAGTCAAGAGCTGAGGTCAAAGAAGGCTTTCCACTCAATTAATAAATTAACACACACCCCACCAATCTTTTTTTTAAAAATCAGTTAATCAAGGAAGTCAGGAGTTATGTTTTTTGTCCTTTATATGTTACACAACCCCTTGATCACAAAAATGCACAATTTATATTTACATCTCTGGACTGTCTAATAACCTCCATGTTGATTAATTCCTTTTCCATTTTAACAGCCCAGCCAGGGAAGAGGAAGAGGGCTAAATGCACATTACTCAACTCATCCCTTGGAAATATTTTCCATGACATATGGTGACCCAAATGTACAATCTTCATTGACACTGAGTTCCCCCCCACCCCTCTCATTCAGGAACAGAATAGTAAAAGAACTGGGAAAGCAGAAGATTTGCTACTGACGTCCTGCTTACTTTCACAATTACTTGTAAAACCAAAATGTCTGATCATTTGTGTGTACATGCATAAACAAAACATGGAATGCACTATCCTCTTCCACCCTTGACCTCAAGCAAGCTGTCATTTCAGTCTATAAAGAATGGAAATCCCTTCATAATCAGCTGTGCTGAGCTTCAGGAGAGCTGGGGCTGGACAGCAGCATTGAAGGGCAAGTGATTAAAATTCATCTTGTTTGGCAACATTTTCTGCACTGGTTTATATGATGGGGCTATAAACAGATTGTCCATAAGGTACACAACATTTTGTTTAGTTATGTACATAGTTTCTGATTTATTTATTTAATTTCCAAGCAACATTTCTCCCAGTGAAAGGACTCAAGTTGGCTCACATATTGGGGGCGGACACCCCCTCCCCCCAAAAAAAACAACAACACACACACACAAATGCCACTAAAATACATAAAGTTATATTTTAAAAAAATTATAAATATATTTTTTAAAAAAGAACAGTGATTTAGGAACAGTTTAAAAGGAGATATGCATACTACCTGTAACCTGCCCTGTTCAGCAAGCTAACTAGCATTTTGGAGCAGCTGAAACTTCTGAACAATCTTCAAGGGTAGTCCACATAGATTATTTTATAGTAATTCAAGAAGGATATAACTATGGCATGTGTCATCATAGCCATGCTGAACATCTCTATGGTGTAGCTGGCACACTAACATTGACTGTGTAAATACACTCCAGGCTAAAGTTCAAACCTGGAAGCAAAACTCCAAATACCAATACTGGCACAAGCTTAGCACATTTGGGATTTATTGAGGGCTTTTAAGTTGAAGAACTCTAGAATGGCTGTTAGGCTGAGCCTACAAAAATCTTAACATCATGATTCACCACATTGCTCTCTGGGTTGTTGTTGGATACCACTTGTGGTTATCTTCTCATCCATCCACAGCTCTGGAGGTTAGGAGGATGTCTCTCCTGATATTGCAGCATCCTTTACCACAGGGGTGCCCAAACTATGGCCTGGGGGCTGGATCTGGCCCCCAACACCAATTCATCTGGCCCACGCCACCCTCATTGCTCCCAGAAGTGGACATAAAATGTGTGGCTAGGTGGTATTGTAGATACAATGCGCACAGAGCTGGGTGGGTTGAGGAAGATGGTGGAGGACAGAGGTGCCTGGAGGACAATGGTCCATAGGGTTGCAAAGGGCCAGAATTGACTGTGCGACTTACAACAACAACTGTTGTCATGGTTGCGTCTTGGTTTTGATTTCGAGGCACATCTAGAAAATATTGTTACGTAAGGAGGCCTCCACTTTGCCATGTAAATGAACCCTGTTTGTTAATGGGGATGTCACAGTGGGATTGAAATGGTGTTGAATGTTTGAAGTTGTGCTCCAGAAGAGTTTGCAGTTTCATGGATGCCCGTAGAAGAATAACAAAGGGAGATCATTTGGTTGGCCCTTTGGGAATGAATATGTCTTTAATGAGTCTCTAGTTATCTCTCTGTGGGATGGCTTGATCAAAGCAAGACTCTAATAAAATAGTATCCTACTAAAAATAAGCAGCAGCAAGCTTTCTTGATCTTTCTGTGCTCTAGTGGGTATTATTATAAAGTACAACCTCAGGAGGTTCATTGAGTACTAAAAAGATTTTTGCCCCACTCCATTCTAAATAAAAACTGCAGAAGGGCAGTTTTCTGCTAATTAAGAAGAAATGTGGAACTCTTAGCAACTATGTCACTGAATCTTGTGCAGTGCATGGATGTCAAAAGTTCAACTCCTGAGTTCCTTTGAGTCACAGGAAAGCATGCATAAGATTACTACCTACTTTTTCTACAGTCATCATAGGATTCATTCTTTTAGTGGACTGTGTAAACTCCTGGTCTCTTTCCTTTGAAGGAAAATTGTTTCTAAAGGCAGTGAACCTCAAACTCTGTTTATGGAAACTTGTATTCCTCCAGAAGGAGGATAGTATAACCCTTGATCTCCATCAAGGGCAACTAGTCATCTGCGTAATATAGTGATTTATCTCAAAATTTTGCGGTGAGATACTTTCCTGTCCCAGTCATGAGCTACCTATGGAATATATAAAGTTCTAGATGACACCCTCTATTATGTATCTTCTTGTTAATACTGATGTCATCCTACCCTTGCTTTGTCACTTGTCTATTGATGGAATGCCCTTGTTAAATCACCATAGGAATATATGGGTTTTAATAATCTTCACTTATTTTGCCTCTTCCTCCTTCACTACTACCAAATGTTAGCTGTTCATATGTGTATTTGTTCCTTCACTCAGGCCTTTATAACACAATTTAAAACAGTAATTGAAGGGATACCTCTCAATTTTTGCCCCCAAAAGTGCCTTTAACCTGCCCTTAGGAAATACCATTAGCTCCTGGCCCCTGCCAGCTTCCGAAGGGGGGAGGCCAAGTTGTTTGCTCAACTCGGGGTTGGCCAACAGGCATGACCACAACTCCCATTTTGGGCGCCTCCTGGTAGAAGCTGACACAAGTAAATCCTTATCAGGACCACCACACATTCCCCCATTCCTCAACCCCTTATCAGCCCCTGACCATCTGGGTTACCCTCTATGACATGTACTCAATGTGCATCCTCCGATATGTTACCAATGTATGCAACATCCTATTTTTGAACCTGTCTTCCTGTCAGTTTGTGATGACCATGTGACTGCACTAGGCACGCACAAGTCGAGGTTTCGTCAGGAATAAAAGGGCTGAGCGGCAATGGTCCATTGTCATCTCCTCCTGTGCCTTGAATCCTGTGTGTGTCTCATCATCTTTCTACAAATAATAACAGAAGTAAATAGCCACACTGATCTTATGTTATTACTGGTTGTAAATAGCACACTGATTTGCAAACGTATCTGTTATGCCAACCAGCCATGGTGTATAAATTGATACCATGAAATCTCACTCTTATTTTAGATGATGTAGACTTGATCCACAAAAGCTAAAATTAAAATACAGGAGTTAATCCTTAAGGTGCCACAACTTTTTTTTGTCTTATTTACTCTCTGATATGCTTGCACAGACTAACACAGCTACCACTTCAAAAGTATAGCTCAGTGGCAGTGCCATTGATTCCCATTCTGGAACTCCCAGGTTTGATTCTTGGCATCTCCATATAAGGCTATATTAAATCCTAGAGAGCTGTTGATCAGCATAGACAAAACCGAGCTAGATGAACCACAGATCTGGTTTTGGATGAAGTAACTTTTTGTGTTGCTATACACTTAGAGCCAGGTTTATGTCTCACCAGAGTCCCCATGATGTTTACATTTATCCTAGGCTGAGAAGTTGTTTGGGTTTTCTTTGGGTTTTTTTTTTTGGGGGGGTATCTTATTTCAAAATAGCAAAGCCCCTTCTATTATTCAGAGTTTCTTTTGAACACTGCTGGTTTGTTTTAAAACCACAGCCTGCAATGGAATTTTCTCAAAAATAACATCTGGACTTTCAGTGCAACAAGATTCTGTTACAAATATCTTCAAACAATTACTACATTTACCAGATTTCTGGCCCCATTCCACACCCAAAGGTCCCCACCTGTCCATACATCATATTACAAGACATACTGTCATGCACCGTAATGACCTTTGCTGTAGGGAAATGCAAATTTAAAATTTCTCTTTAAGCTGCAGTTGGTAAAAGTGTATATAGAAGACTTTTAAAACAGTAAAGTACAAAAATAATTGTGAACAAAGCTAATTTTCATTTTTAAAATAGCATATCTAAACAGTTGCCAGAGGGCAGAGCTAGCCAGATAGATTTTATTGGCTAAGGTAAATATATACCACCCACCAATCACATCAAGTTACATAGGATAAAGCAGGGATTCTCAAACTGCAGCCTGTGGGAAGGATGCGGCCCACGGTGCCATTTCATGTGGCCCCTCACTGCCTACACCACACCAGGAAGTGCCATGTGGTGGAGGAAGGGCAAAATGGCCATCTGCCCCCAAAGCTGTCTGAAGCGTGACCCAACCCCCAGCTTAAAAAGGTTGAGGACTCCTGGGATAAAGGGTCTACATTGTCTTTTGACGCCCAAGATGGAAAGCTATAGAAATCCATCTTCTTGTCCTTGGCAGTGATAATGCAAGAATAATAAATATTATTGTGCTTTTTGTGACAACATTCAGAATCAGTTTCTTGGGGAAGCTGCCTCAGTCTGCCTTATGTTAGGGATGGCTTAGGAGATGGTGAAGCATGTCAGAGTGTAGCTACAAGAGGAGCTAAAGACTGGATTTTTAATGTTTGCTATGTAAATTTAAAATCTGGCTCCTATCACTTTCACTGCCTGAATTTGCTATTGCTGATCATATCAATAGGATAAAGAGCCCTGTTTTTAGAGTCCACACCACCTTTTTCCAGTCACTTCCATTTACTTTAGAATTACAGTCTTACTCCTCATTATCACCCTCACATTTGTCTCTTCCTCACTTAGTAATAGCAATTACATTTATATACCACCCCGTAGCACTTAGTGCACTCTGGGCAGTTCACAAGGTAATTAGCATTTTGCCCCCAAGATGGTGTCTACTGATTTTACCAACCTTGGAAGGATGGAAGGCTGAGTCAACCTTGATCCCCATCAGGATCAAACTCACAACACCAGCAGTTTTTGCTGAGATTTAACCACTGTGCCACAAGAGCTCATTTTCCTCTTCTTTCAGCTTCTCTCACCTGTCCATCAGCTTCATGGTCAGGAGGAATTTCAGGAGGAATCAATCTTGTCCCCAAAAGACACATGGAAAGACACAGCAACTGTCAATATGGCATAAGTTAGCTAATTTTTGGTGTGGGGCAAGTCTTGTTATTGTATCTTATCCAGATATACAGTAGGTGCCAGTAATTCAGGGTAACTTTACACATTACACAAGAAATACAGTTACTGGGCTCTGAGACATTAAACATGGTGGTTTACATGGAAATATTTGTGTATGTGCTGGGTTGATAGCTTCCTGTGAGGAATTAAACTTGGCTGCAAAGTCTGTTGCTTCATAATTCACAGAAATGTATTTCTTAGTAAACAAATAAATGTGTTTCTCAGAAAACAAAGAGTGTGGCTTTTATTGATAAATAGGGAAGAAAATATGAGAGTGCAATTACTCTTTTGAAATGAAATTGGCAAGAAGAGAACAGCCTTGGTTTTAAGGTCAAATTTCTTGGAGACTGTTTGCTAAGAAGAAATGAAAGCCAACCTGTAGGAATCGGGGCCACAGAGGGCCGGAGGTCCCGGAGGAGACTGATCAAGAAACGATACGAGGCAATATGGAGCGTGATCAGATCAGTAGTTTATTGAGGGAAAGCTTCAACATATATAGGAGAAAAAGCGCAACGGTGGCAAAACCGTCATCTGACAGAAATCACATCACCTGTTTACTCGGGTTAATTGGGAATCTCTCTTGGGGAAGTTAATTAACTGGGGCAAACACAGACATGGGAAAACACCATCGTTTAGGGATAAGACTGGGGTAAACATGGCCTCTGTTTGCATCTGGGATAAGACGGAGAATCGGAGATGAGGGATTACTCTAATGGGTAACAGAGTTAGATATTCGCTCTCTCAGCAGATCCGCTGGTCAGGTCAAGGAATTGGGTGAATCAACCCCTATCATTTATCCACCCCCCTTAATTTCTCTGCCCGCAGACACCACGAGCCAGGAGTTTTCTCTACCGTAGTGGCCTCTGCCAGGGCCGTTCTATGCCCACCGGGCATGGGGAAACCATATTTCCCCTTTCTGTTTTATTTAAGGACCTGACCGGCGACTCTGCGCAAGAGGGGCATCAGCTGTTGATCGGGAATGATGCTTCAGGGTTTCTTCTTGGGGCGGCACTTTGAGATCAGTGAGGGAATACATTATGCAAAGCAGCATAACGCTATGCCTAGTATAACCACCCCCACAACTACCTTGAGTACCGTCTGGAGCCACCCCCATGGAATCCACGACCACATCTAATTCCACAACAAACTCCACCAAGTTCCCCATGCAGAACCTTCCCTTATGCCCTCGACTATGGTGTGGAGGGCCGTGAGCTGATTCTGTACCTTGCGGGAGTTGTCCGTAAGATTGAAACAACACATACCATGAAAAGATTCGCAACCCAAATGATGAAGCAATAAGAGGTAGTTTATAGCCGCTCTATTGTCAAGTATGGCATGGCGAAGCTCCGCCTGCTCCTGGTTGAGCAGCGCTATCGCCGAGGAGGTGTGGTTGATGGCCTTAGCCAACCCGCAAGCCAGTCGGCTGATCCTCCGAGCGTTGCCGACGGCTAAGCCTGGCACGCCAATTATGCTGACTGCCAACGAGACATATTCGGCTGGACTCATAACTCTAAAGCTGCTCTCACATGAGCTGTCTAACTGGGTGGTGTGAGTGTGCCGTATGGGTGCTGAAACATGGGTAACATTTGTGCTTGGGGTGACCATATCCTTAGTAGGGAGTAACAGTGTTAAACGACTAATGCAACATGTAGCATCTGACACATTTGCAGGAATGTAGTTGAAGGTATACTGATTACATGTAAAGAACCAACCAGATGGTAACGTAACATGGGCATACATTGAACCAAGCTTCACTGGGTTATTGCAAGTCCAATTGCCACTGCCGACGTAGAGGCAGCGGCGCCAGGTTCGACTGACTGTGGAGCAGCCGGTCATCCGACCACAAGTAGAGTTCGGGCTGACCGCCACTCGAGGAGTGTGGAGAGTGGCTGCATCAGCCGGCAAAGTCATTGTCAGCCGCATCTCCCAGTGGGCGTATTCTGTGGAAGCCGCTGGGTTGTATGGGCTGAAAATCCGTTTCACAAGCCAGTCCCCATCCCTTGGGTATGCACCTGGAGAATGGCACACTGGGATGAGGCAGGTGCTCAGGATTGAGGCAGAACCAATGTCCTGTCTCAGGCAAAAATCGGACTGGTTGACGAGGCCCGCCAACCTTTCCCAAATGTTGTACTGCATTCTGGCAGAGAGGTCTCCGCCGGGCACCAAATCGCTGGCCTTTAACAGGGTAGCCTGAACGCCTCCCCCGGCAAATAGGGAGAGGATCAGGACGATGAGGGCCGCCACGGAGTTGGCATTGATCTGGGCAAAGACTGCAGCCACGAAGTTCTCCGGTGTCGGCTCCCTCTCCTCGCGTCGGAGGGCGTCCTGGGCCTCATTGCAAAGGACCTTGACCATCCCCCAGGTGATCTTCGGCGCTGTCATCTGTGGCCGTCTCCTCCGACGGGTTTTCTCGGTCAGAGTGAGGTCCTCCATCTCCGGGATCGGACTCGGGTCGATCTGGGTCCACGCCATGTGGTTCCAGGTGAGGCTTGACACACCGAGCTGGAATCCAAACGACACCTGTAGGAGACATAACTGCAGCATACCCTCTTCCCCAGGTTATGAGCAGCGCCGGGCCCCTCCAAGAAGGGTCCGGTGGCACCCGGTATCGAACCAGCGGTCGCGGGAGAGCTTCCGAACGGCGGAAGTGCTTCTCCTGCAGCGTGCAATCGGAAAAAACATTAAGGTGATTGTACGTAAACAATACCTTATTCAGACAATGCTGTGCCTGAGCCTGTGACTTGGGGAGGGCTGGTGGCTCCCCCCTTTCTGTTTGTTTGTCAATATAGGACTTGAGCGTCCGATTGACCCGTTCCACAATCGCTTGCCCCTGCGGATTGTAAGGAACGCCAAAAGTATGCTTGATATCCCAAGTGGCCATGAAGGCCGCCAGCTGCCTGGAGCTGTAGGATGGCGCGTTATCGGTTTTAATTTGCTGCGGCTTGCCCATTGCCGCGATGCAGGAAAGGAGGTGCTGCTCCACGTGGGAAGCAGTCTCCCCTTTCTGCGCCGTTGCCCAAACGAATTGTGAAAAAGTATCAATGCAAACGTGCATGTACTGCCATCTGCCGAACTGCGGGACATGCGTGACGTCCATCTGCCACACTTGATTAGCCTCTGTCCCTCGTGGGTTGACCCCCCACGAGGGCCCCCCGGTGCCCCTGCGCAATGCTGGCAAGAGCGAACTATGCCTTGGGCTTGAGAAAGTGGCAAATTGAACTGTCTGGTGAGCGCTTTGGCATTTTGGTGAAAGAATGCATGACTTTGAATTGACGTACTGAAAACGCCCGACACTGAATGTTGCTGAATTTCCTTTGCCGCCGCATCCGCTCTGCTATTGCCCGCGGAAATCGGACCAGGTAGGTCTTGGTGACTTCGGATGTGGGCAATATAGAGCAGCTCCGTGCGGTTTCGCAAATGAAATTGAGCGGTGAGAAACAAACTAAGCAAGTTCTTGTCTATCGCGGGAGTGATGTATGCTCCCGGTAGACTGTGAAGCAAGTTCCTGACATACTGGCTATCGGTAATGATGTTGAGGCGCTCTTTGGCAAAGGTGCGCAAGGCGAGGTTCACCGCTGCCAACTCCGCCCGCTGTGCGGACTTCTGTGGAAGAGTTAGCAGCGTGCGCCAAGCCTGGCCCTCCTGCCAAGTTAAGACGCCATACGTTCGACCACCATCAGTAAAAACTGTCCTGGCTCCCTGAAGCGGAACCAGCGAGAGCAGTTCGAACAAGCTGACTGTCTGCGTCTGAAGTGAGACAAGTCTGGGGTCCTTTGGCAAATGGTATGCCAAGCTCCCAGTGAATCCTTCCAGGGCTATTGGAAGCGAGTCACCGAGCTGCATCAGTTGCTGGATTTGTTCCTTGGTGAACGGGACTACAATTTTGGCTAAATCGTGCCCTGAAATGTCCCTAGCTCTCAGCCTTCCGCGGTAAATCACCGCGGAGACCAACTCTTGGGGAGGAATGATGTTCCGTGGGGAGGTGTTCGGCAAGTACACCCATTCAACGATACTCGCTCCCTTCTCGGAGTCTATCCCTAGAGCTCCGGTGAACATGGATCCTGCTCGAACTATGTACAAGTTCAGGATTGGGGCATATGGCCCCTGGGCGATCCTATCTACCCACCTCTGGCTGAGAACCTGATTGACTTTCTCGAGAGCCAAGCGCGCTTCTCGAGAAATTTGTATCCGGTCTGCTGGCTGCTTACCCAAGGTGAGCAGCGAGAAGAGAGGTTTCAAAAGGTCCGTATCCAGTCGAAAATACGGTCTGGCCCAATTAATGTTCCCTAAAACCTGCTGCAATTCCACTAAGGTGACTGAATCCTGTAAATTGATTTGAGGCAAAACTGGTGCTGCGAAAGAGTGGAGAAGCCGATGACCCAAGTATGAGAAGGGCTCGGTTCTCTGCACTTTCTCTGGGGCAATGAGTAAACCTTTCTCCCCCAGGCTGGCCTGGAGGTCAGAAAACATTTCGCTGCCGAGTTGCGGCACCGCGACCAAGATGTCGTCCATGAAGTGACAAACTAACGCTTTTGGGTAAAGGCTTCGAAACTTTGCCAGTGCGTTGTGAACATAAATTTGGTGCAGGGTGGGCGAATTGAGCATGCCCTGTGGCAAAAATCTCCACACGTAACGCTGCGTAGGCTCACTGTGGTTCACAACCGGCACCGTAAAGGCAAACCTTTCCCGGTCCCTGGGGTCTAAGGGGATTGTGTAAAAGCAATCCTTGAGATCTACAACTAGGATCTCCCACCCCTCGGGAATCATATTAGGATTTGGGATACCGCATTGAAGCGGACCCATTGGCTGTATACATTTATTGATCTCTCTGAGATCGTGGAGGAGTCGCCACTTCCCCGACTTCTTCTTTATCACAAAAATTGGAGAATTCCAGGGGCTAGTGGACTGCTCTATATGTCCTGCGTCTAGCTGTTCTTTAACCAGTTGTTTAAGGGCGACTAATTTTTCTCCCACTACCGGCCATTGTTCCACCCAGACCGGCGTGTCGGTGAGCCACTTAAGTGGCAACGCCATTACCCGAAGGTAAGCGTAGCACCGTACTGCTGTAAAATGTCTCGCCCCCAAAGGTTGATGTGCACGTCAAGAATGTGCGGCCGAATTACCGCTGTGCCGTCAGCCTTTGGAATCGTGACTGTCACCCACTCCCGGCTCCTAAACGCTTCCTGAATGCCGCCTACCCCACACACATCGGAGACCGGCTCAATGGCCCACTCCCTTGGCCACTGGCCCCTGCTTATTACTGACACATCTGCTCCGGTATCTAACAGGCCTGAGAATGATCTATTATTCAGAAATACCTCAATAACCGGGCGCTGTTTCCACTCAATGTTGGTCTCCACTGTCGCTAAGACCTGGTATCCTTGTACTGCCTCATTGGCGCTCGAGCGGTCGCCTGACCGGGACTCTGAGCTGTCCCTGAGCCTTCCCTGGCCTTCTGTTGGCGAGTGACAAGGAACCATGATCAGTTGCGCTAGGGTGTCTCCTTTGTGAATTGTCTGGGGCAGGTGAGTCCAAAGCTGGACTTGGAGAATGCCTGAAAAATTGGAGTCAACGACTCCTGGAATTATAAGAATTCCGCGTGCTCCAGCTACACTACGGGGCAAAACTAAACCTATAAAGCCTTTGGGCAGCGGACCCATGTACTGGGAATCCACCAGATAGACCGTGCCTGGCAGGTCGCATGTAACGTCTGCTTGGCAAGTCAAGTCTAACCCTGTACTACCCTTGGGGCTGGCCTGTGCCCTCGTAGTGCCTGGAGTGTGACCGGGATCTAGTCTAGCTCTGGTGAGCTCTGAATGAGGGAAGCCTCTGTTTGGACCGGGGCCAGAGACATGTCCGCGTTCCAGTTTCCCGAACTCAGGCAGTCTCGGGCCCAGTGATAGCCTTTCTTGCACTTCGGACAGAGGGTGTTTGGAGCCTTGGAACAGCCGGACTTTTGTCCGCCTCCCTTGGATCGGCACTCCCTAGCGAAGTGACCGACCTTGCCACAATTGTGGCATGCTCCTTGGGTCTTTCCCTTAGGTCTTCTACCCCCTTGCACCGCTGCAGCTAGCAATCCCATCTTGTAGGATTCTGTGCCAACGTCGGCGCAAGCTCTAATCATGTCCGTGAGAGTCAAGTCGGGATGATTGCCCAGTGACTGCAAGATTTTACGGCAGTCTAAATTGGCATTGTCCTTGGCTAGCTTGATCATGAGCTCTTGTTGGGCTTGCTCATTATCAATCTGTCTACTAATTGCCTCCTCCAAATGATTAATGAAGTCCATGTATGGTTCCTGGGCTCCTTGCTTAATAGCGGTGTAATTTTTAGCCGCTTTGCCAGTGGCTGGGACCTTGAAGAACGCCCTAAAGGCGGCCTCGGCCGACATCTGGAGAGTGGCTAGAGGCAAGTTGATCTGGGCGTCAATGGGCTCGAAGGCACCTGAACCATATAACTGGTCAGGAAGTACTGCGCCTCCCATCCTGGCAGCCCTTGTTTGAGCCTCAAGGCGAAACTCACTGTCCCAAATTAAATACTGGCTAGGGGTGAGCATCATCCGCATGACGGCTTTCCAGTCATGGGGGATGAACATGGTGTTCTCGCACACTTGCTGAAGCGTGCCCCTAGTAAATCGGCTTTGGAGCCCTGTCTCTGAAATGGCCTTCCGTATAGCCATGAGAAGCTTATACAGGACTGGTGTGTGAATTATCTGCTGGGCCCCCGTAAGGGCATCCATCTCCATGCGGATTGGAAAAATCTGACTAAGCTCAGCTAGTTCTTCTGCTGGCAATTCCCCCTTCCTAATCTCCTCTTCAATTGTGCGCTGAAGGGGACTCTTGGTAACTCGGGAACCCGGAACTGTCAGAGAAGCGCCTGCGCTCCTCATTCCTTGCATTCCGTCGGTGACGTCTGCAGCTGTCACCGAGGGAAAGTTCCCTACGCTACTCTGCCTAAACTGGAGTGACGGATAGAGCGCCTTAGGCGCTGTTGGCTCGGCTGGTGTGACTGGCAGAAGTGGGGGTTCTTTGGCCTCTATCCGGACTGGCTCTATCTCCGCTAAGAGCTCCCTACATTTACTCCACGTGCGAATTACGCCTCTCGGAGCTTTCGGGGGTTGCTGAATGCAGTCTCCTATCTGATCCCAGAGCGCAAGGGTCAACGTACCTACTTCTGGGTAAAGCAGGCAGTGTTCCCCCAGGTACACCAAAAGTCTCGCTAGCTCCCCACTGTGAAAACGCAACTTAAACACCCTGGCCAGGATTTTGAACTCTCCCTCACGAGTTCTTTGGCTAGCGGATGGACGCTGTCGCTGAGGACAGGTCCCCATATTACCTGCGATGGGTCCTCCGAAGTTTCCTCCTCGGGACGAGTCGATGTGTCTTTGGGCAAGTAATAGGTTCTGGCGACGATCCTCTGGGTAGAGCTCGGAGCGTGGACTGCGGCCACGGGCCCTCGGTGGCCACTGCGATGTCAGGGGTTCACAGCAGGCCCTGAGTGGAACGCGTTTTCCGTAACCTGCAAGCCGCCGCGAAAGCCGGGAGCAAACTGTAGAAAGCCTCTTGGACTGCATTGCCACTTAGGCCGTCTTCCCGACCGGCTGGTTTACCGGCCGGGCTGCCGCGCTGTCCTCCGGGACGGTCGGACACGGTTCAAGCGCAGAACCGGACCGTGTGATCGCTTACTCTGAGGTAGACTGCTCGGGGGTCGCTTACTCATGAGTAGATCACGTCGGGGTCACCAGGTGTAGGAATCGGGGCCGCAGAGGTCCGGAGGTCCCGGAGGAGACTGATCAAGAAACGATACGAGGCAATATGGAGCGTGATCAGATCAGTAGTTTATTGAGGGAAAGCTTCAACATATATAGGAGAAAAAGCGCAACGGTGGCAAAACCGTCATCTGACAGAAATCACATCACCTGTTTACTCGGGTTAATTGGGAATCTCTCTTGGGGAAGTTAATTAACTGGGGCAAACACAGACATGGGAAAACACCATCGTTTAGGGATAAGACTGGGGTAAACATGGCCTCTGTTTGCATCTGGGATAAGACGGAGACTCGGAGATGAGGGATTACTCTAATGGGTAACAGAGTTAGATATTCGCTCTCTCAGCAGATCCGCTGGTCAGGTCAAGGAATTGGGTGAATCAACCCCTATCATTTATCCACCCCCCTTAATTTCTCTGCCCGCAGACACCACGAGCCAGGAGTTTTCTCTACCGTAGTGGCCTCTGCCAGGGCCGTTCCATGCCCACCGGGCATGGGGAAACCATACCAACCAGTCAGAACAACTTTGATAGGTTTTTTGTTTTGTTTTACTTCATTAAAGATGTATACAACTAGTTTCTTTGAAACTGAGAAGCAAGAGTTGAGTTGGATATTATGTGGCAAGGGAACTGACTACACCATTGTTCAGCATCAAAATACTGTACTTCAGTGTGATGCTTCACAGGACACTCTCTTTTAAGCAGCACTGCCTGAATACCAAAGCCAAAGTTAGTAAAAGGAACAACATCATCAGGAAACTCACAAACTATAAATGGAGAACTCAACCATCAACGCTACATACCTCAGCTTTGGCCCTTTGGTGTCTTGCACGGAAGACAAAGAAGGAGTCGCAGTGAGGACTAACACAGGTTTATTGGTTGATGATCAGGATGAACATGTGGTAATGGCGGAGGTACATCACATTATATACAGCAGTACAATACATTTGAATCTTGTTGCACGGTAGCTCATTGGCTGCTACCGGCGTGACGTCGTCCCTAGTCACGCCCCTCTTCTGTAGTTATTGATAGTGCGGGAGAATTCCCGCGGCTGCCGGTGATTTGAGGAATGAGAACCATGTGAGTTGACGCTCGCAGCTGCCCTCTATGGGCAGCTTACTCGCGTTCCTTTAACAGCTGGGCTACATTGTAATTGTGGTCAGGTTACATTCAAACATTTCTTAAAGCAACATTGTACATACATAACAGGCCCAGAGCGTCTCTGTGCTAAAGTATGCTGCTCCAGTATGGAGCACATCCGCACATGCAAAACAAATTGACACTGCTGTTCATGAAGTCATGAGTATAGAGACAGGATGCCTCAAACCTCCACCAATTGAGAAAATATACCCTCTTGTTATTATTGCTCCACCTAATATAAGGAGAGAAGTAGCAGCAGATGTTGAGGAACTAAGCAAGAAAATGACACTCACCATCCTTTCAATGGATATGAGCCTCAAGTCTGCCGGCTCAGATTCAGGAAGAGCTTTATAGCAGGAACAAACATTCTTGAGGATGTGCAAGAGCAAAACCAATTTAGAAGATGGGGGAAGGAGCTCACTGGACAAGAAACATTAAAGGAGGAAATAGCTGAGGAACTCAACCTCCCCTATGTTACTTGGAGGACCCTGAATAGGCTGAAGTTTGGAGTACCTAAATGTAAGACCAAGGGTTGCTGGTGGAGAACAACACATGCTGTGAATGTGGAGAGATACAGAATCCGGTTTATTTGCTGGTCTGCCAATTACAGCCAGAAACATGCTCCGATGAGGACTTAAGTTTGGCCAACGACAAAGCCTAGAAAGTGGCTTCATTTTGGCAGTCCATAGTTTCATCAGGATGCGAAAGGAGAACTAGTCTCTTCCTCCCACTGGATGTTGCGTTTGTTATGTTCTGTCATGATGAGCAGCAAGGAGTAGGTAATACAGCTCTCAGGACAAAATCCAGTACAGCTTTTTTGTTGTTGTTCAGTCACACAGTCGATTCTGACTCTTTGCAACCCCATGGACCATTGCCCGCCATGCACCTCTGTCCTCCACCATTCTCCTCAACCTGCCCAGCTCTGTGCCCATTGCATCTACAATACCATCTAGCCATCTCATTTTTTTCTATTTAAATGGGAATATGACCCAGTCCCTGAAATGTCTAATCGGACATTTGTTGCATTAAGAAAAAATGGGAGTGACTCAAAGTACAGTATCCTATTTGTTTTAATTCTTCTATAGACTCCCTGTTGTGCAGTTAATCACACAATCAGTTGTACAACCAATCTCACAAGCACTGTAAGAACTAGCATTCAAAAGTAAGCCTTTCTGTGAGAATAGTTACATAATTGTGTTTGTGTGATGCATAACATAAGATATTGATCATCACAAAGAAGAGTTGCTAGAGTAGAGTAATTTAATTAATGGGATTTCCATAAAGATTAATTTACCATTCAACAATTGCTTCTGTAGGTCTGCTATAGTTGGGACATAATAATGGGGTTTAGGACCTTTTAAAAAGAATGCTCATGTGGATAATAATAATAATAATAATAATAATAATAATAATAATAATAATAATAATAATAATAATAATAATAATAATAATAATAATAATAATAATAATAATAATAATAATAATAATAATAATAATAATAATAATAATAATAAACTTTAATTTATATACCGCTCCACTCGCCCAAAGGTGACTCAGAGCGGTTTACATTGGCGCATGCTGTCTGCACAGCAGACAGCAGCAAACATAAACAAGAAAATACAATATAAAATATACAAAAAGTATCAAAACATAATTAAAGTTACAATCAAAAGAAAGCAGTGATGAAATAGAAACAAAGACAAGATACAAACAATAAAGCCCAGCCAGGATAAAAGGTAAACGTTTCTCAGTTACGTCAAATGGTCCCCAAGTGGCTTCAAACCCCCCCCCCCCGGGCGATGGTGTGGCTCCGGGGAAGCACAGGCTTTTCACCCTTCTGGCCAAGCGTGGCTCATAGAGAGTGGCAGCGGCTGCAAGTGCAGGTGAGCTGGGCTCAATTCCAGGCAGGCAGTCCAGGGCGGAGGAAGGCACCAGCGTCGGGAGCAGCCCCGCGGCGAGATCTTTGTAGCTGCAGGGGTCTGACGCAGCTGACCACCATTTCGCCCGTAGGCAGTCCAGGGAGGGGGGGAGGCAACCGGCATTGGAAGAGGCCCCGTGGCGAGATCTTGATGCTGGCAGGTGCCACTCGTTCCACCAGCCGGCTGTTGGTCGAAAGCCCCGCCGGGCTTGGTGGAGGCTGGGGCGGCTTTTGAGGGTGATGGAAAGCCCTCAGGTGCCGCTCGTTCCACCGGCCGGCTGCCGGTCGAAAGGCCTGCCGGGCTTGGTGGAGGCTGGGGCGGCTTTTGAGGGCGATGGAAAGCCCTCAGGTGCCGCTCGTTCCACCGGCCGGCTGCCGGTCGAAAGGCCTGCCGGGCTTGGTGGAGGCTGGGGCGGCTTTTGAGGGCGATGGAAAGCCCTCAGGTGCTGCTCGTTCCACTGGCCGGCTGCCGGTCGAAAGCCCGGATGTCATGGATAAAAACACAGCTGTTGACCAGAATACTTTAAATTAAGTAGGTAAAATTCTTATTTTAATCTTTAACCTGTGGAAGAAAATATGTGATTGATGCTGTCCCTTCTAACCTTGACATCTGAAGGGGTGGGGGAGGTGAAGAATGAAGCCAGTTTCTATATCTTTTTCCAGAGCTGTGAACAGGAGAAAGGTAGGCCAAGAGGTTGACAGACATTAGTCATTATGTGCAACCTAACCTTGATCCCTCATTCTTAGCATCTCCATTACCACCAATGCCTTTGCCCACCCTTCAAATGACCTTTGCCAGTTAACTGCACAAATACATTTTTATACCATCATTTAAAAAAAACACTTGAAGAAAGGAAGGGGGAGAAGAAGTTTCCAGTTACAGTATCTCCTCACATAACTTGACATCTCCCTAACTTTTCACTACTGTCTGCAATAATATGCAGCAAGTTACTACATCTAGGAGATTAGCTCTCTATCAGCCCTGGAATTATATTTCCTGCTCCCCAAGGTCTTCATTAGTTTTTAACTTAAACTGGTTGCTTGTTCCTGAGGCAAACACTAAGGCAGCCCAAAGAGCCTTTATTTTATTTATATTAATGATTGCTCAATTAAGATGGCTACTCTGTAGTCAAATAAGACATGCTCTTTGACATTAGGAGATCTGAACAAGAAAATGTGCAAAGCACTTAAGGGGAGGTTGGTCACAACATGGTGCTTAGAATATAAAGACTGAAGGACCATACCTGAATGTCAAAGGCTATGTGTATCTTCGTGTTCAGCATCTCTCAGTCAAAATGTTTTGGATTTCTTGGATTTGCTGTGTGATTATGCAACTGAGTCAGGGCCAACTAGATGTGTCAGTGGTAGTCTTTCCCCTCTGTTCACAGTTAGGGAATAATCATAGCTCAGGAGTACAGGATGTATTCTACATGCAATAGATCATAAGTTCAACATCTAAGGCCATATTTTGCTTGCCTTTGGCATACGGCTGTCTTGGCAACAGAAACTGTGTCATTCCCAAAGAGAGGGAAATAATAATTGTATTAGGCCTACCGGTATTATTTGATGGGTAGTTGTCAGAGAATGGCACAAGTATGCCCAAACATATTAGAAATATATTTTGAAAGTATAACATCTGAAAGTAGAATTTAATGCTCTGTGGGGTTTAAACAACTGGTACAGCTTTTAGCAGACTGTTTCCCCCAGAGCAATCTAGTCCAGAAGGCACATCCTTTTTGAGCAACACTATACATATTACAGTACTGTACTCAATTAATGAACTAGAAGTGCACTGAATTGCTCACTCTTATTCAGACAAATGTCACAAGAACCTGGGAACAAAGAGATATTCTGCATCAGATTTGTCTCACCAGTGGAAGCAATTTACTGCACAGAGTGGGATAACTGCCCAGAGTGAGTTAACACCCAGATGGGCAATATATAAATTCAATAAATAAATAAAATAAATAAATTACTGTCTTAACATTTGACGTTTTGCTTTTGCTTATTGTATTCCTACAAATGTAACAAATTCAGAAGGTTAAAACCTGTTGAGATCTCTGAACTCAGCTGGATAATACTGAATTAATCTCTTTGCTATAATACCTATCAAGCCCTTAGATTTGGGTTGTCTTTTAGAGCATTTTGGAAGG
Source organism: Bradypodion pumilum (assembly GCA_035047305.1). NCBI lineage: Eukaryota > Metazoa > Chordata > Lepidosauria > Squamata > Chamaeleonidae > Bradypodion > Bradypodion pumilum. The sequence continues at coordinate 242,410,384 of JAWDJD010000003.1, read as the reverse complement.
AGGGGGTGGGGAGATAATCTCCTCCAAATGCAAAGCTGCTGGAATTGAAAAAAGCTTGATTAGTATTTTAACCCCTGAAAAATACAAGCTTTTCTCTCTGCATTTAGTTATTGTGGTAGAATTGCATCCTGATCAAATCCAGAACCCCTACAGACATTAAGCCGAATAAAAATACACTAACAAATTAAATCTAGTGGATCTGTGTTTGCTATTTTTAACTGTCGTAGGGCTTGAGGATGAAGAAAAGGGATGTCTAGACATTTTAGATATCTCTATGATTGACAGTTGCTAAAACCATCTTAGTTTCCTTACTTCTTTTATCTGCTGAGGTAAAATAATGGCAATTTAGAAGCAGCAAGTGGAAAGTATAAATGTACTGGGATTAACTCTTATTCATGAGTGATGATGACCCACATATTGTATAATGTACAAAGCAGGCAATACCATTCCCTAACACACAAGAACCCATGGTTTATTTCACTAAAAGGCTGCCTTTCCTTTTCATCCCATCTAATTCCATAGCTTTATACTGATTTTGAGCCTATGTTAGCTTAAGAGAGAGATACACATCTGCCATTTTTATACATATTTCCGTGGAAGTTAAGTCTTCCTGAATATAATAAATATTGATTCTGAAAAGATGTATATAGCACAATGATGAGAGGAATTGTCATTTCTGTTGCAGAGTTTTGTGTGGGATCCGCGCACACAATTGGCATACTGTCCCTGACAGAACCACAGTTTGGGGGAACACTCCTTGGAGTCCTGATACCGAAGGGACAGAAATTGGGGAGCGGATTAATAGTCATAGTTTAATTCACCGATCGCTGACCTGGCAGGCAGTTCGGACAGTAGAGGGCAAAAGATCACCGGATGATGAACTCGATCAGCATGTAATGGGTAATCTTGTATCCGCAGAGACTCTGAGTCTAAGAGTCAACCTAGGCAGATGTTTACTCCTGATAGCAGTAGACAATGCATGTCCCCCTGGTAGTAAATTAGATAGATAAGGAACTTCCCCTGGTGAAGTCATCCCACCATTCCAACATCTGGTGACCCCGACGTGATCCAGGCCATCCCGCCCGACATGACCCTACTTGTGAGTAAGCGATGTCCTTGGTCCAGTTCTATGCCAGAACTGCATCCAAGTCTTCCCAGAGGTTGCGAAGTGGTTCACGTCACAAAGCCATCCGATCTGAATTCAGCTATGCTAAGAGGCGAGGCATTCCAGACGCAGAGCACGCTCCAGGGCTCTGAGGCATCTTGCACATCGTAAACGCGTTCCGCTTAGGGTTGGCTGTGAACCCTGACACCATTGCAGAGGCCACTGAGGGCCTGTGGCAGCAGTCCATGTTCTGATTCCTTCCCAGAGGTTCGTCGCACCGAATCCAGGTACCTACACCTAGATGTGTCAGTGTGGAAGGATGGGACACTCTAGGAAAGAATGCCAATCTAGACCAGGCAGCTCTTCAAAAAGCCATCCAAATAAGCCTCCTACCAAGTGCCCACGTTGCCATCAGGGCTTCCACTGGGCCAGCCAGTGTCTGAATCCGGGAAACCGGCCAGCGGGCGTGCTTCCAGCCCAGGTTCAAAAGGAGGCAGTCACCGCTCTGGCTATGCCAGAAGAACCATCCCAGCAATAGTACCCCAAGCCTTTCCAAGGCACAGGCAGAAACTTAGGCAGGAAGGATCGCTGCCGCACTCTGTCTTGCCTCAAAAGAGCACAGAGAAACTCCCTCTTAAGCCAAAAAGCCCAGATGGCTGCAGCCAGCCATCTGAGAATCGCCTACCAACTTAGGCAGTGTGGAATCCTCTCCTCATGAGTTAGACCAAAATGTTCCAGACCGGGGGAGGGGAACATCACCCAGGAAGGAATGAGATACAGCATCCAAAGGCTTGCATGAGTGTGTATGAATGGCACGCCAGAATGTTTGCTGAATGTTTGTATGTGTCACATGTTTCATTAGGAATGTAAGAATTATCTAGCATTGTCTCAATGTGTAGAATGAATTAAACCAATCATCTCATAAGCTCAGGAGTTCTCAACATTTTAGAGTCAGGGGCCAGGTTCCGCTGCCTCAGACAGCTTTGGAAGTCTGGTGGGCCATCTTGCCCCCCCTCCACCATGTGGCACCTCTTGGTATGGTGGAGGGGGTGGGTGGGCCACATGGAACAATGCTGTGGGCCACATTTGGGCTGCAGGTTGAGAATCCCGATTTTTCTCTTAGATTTGCTTTAGCTCCTTCTCTCATTGGCTATTCAGAAAATACTCAGAGTTGTTGCTCCAAAAAAGGGAACTGTTGTTTTCTATGTGAAAAGCAATTTACTCAGTGTGCCTTTAAACAGAAAAAACCATACACACATTTTTGCGCTCAGTCTTGCTGATCAACACTGCAGCACAGTAGTATGGGAATGGTCTATACATTCAGGATATGCTTAATCTTTACCCCTTTTACAGGAATGATTTCTTACAAACTTCTCTCCAAAGCGTCATGCTTTTGTCTTCAGCCAACTTATTCCTTGCAGTCTTAAATTGCATTCTCCCACAGCTTCCTGAGCTAATTAAAACCCTTCATTGACAGAATTCTTCTGCAGAAGAGGAACTACAGCGAGTTTATTTAATTAACTGATAAAGAGGTTGTTACTGTTACCTTTTCATTATCTGATAAGAATTGTTGCATTCTCATTATGCTAACCCCTGACTTTTTTCTTTTCTTCTTGTCATTGGAACACCCTGCTCTCAATGGTTAACTTGTGTTTCCTTTTATTTTAACATATTGTTTCTTTGCATATTGTCTCTTTACAGCATGGTACATCAAAGATTGTTTCAGCTTTTTTTAAAATAAGTCTTTGTCATTTCTCATATGGCATGTCGCCAGCTTACGCAGTGACACATCTTGCCACCTCCAGAGCTAGGGGGTGAAAGATTAGTCACTGGGCTCCTGAGAACGTGCAGAGTGCCAACCATTAGCTGGGCAGCCAAGGCTGCCTAGGACCCATTTTAAGAATGCAGCCAGACCAGTAATGAACATTAATTGAGCCAGGTCACATTCTTGATTAAACACTGGCTTTCCCAAGCCACCCTTTCCTTCCCTTTTTTCTTTTGCGGCTAGCCTAGGCACATGCCAAAAGGCAGCTAGCATTGTAGAAGTCATGTGTCCCTCCACCAGAACTACCAAAGCATTAGCAAGGCAGTTCAGCCTGCCAGGGGTGCAAGCTCCAGGAAACGTGCGCACGCACACCATGGGCAGGAATGCGAGGGAGGCCTTCATGAGAAGTGCCAAGGTTCGCCATGGGACCTCAGACTGGTCTGAGGCACACAGAATTTTCACTACACAAGAACAGGCGTAGACCGCATAACACAGCTGGTCTGCCAGCAGGAAAACCTTGCTTTAAAAAGCATTTCACCAAAGGGCAATTGTACACAATCACAGGTTGCCAATAGGATTCACTCACAATTTTGAGGTGTCTCACATTTTTGCTTCTAGCAGGAATCAGAAGCTTCTGCATGCTTTTGTCTTTAGAATGACATGGTATGTTTTAATTTTAAGGTCTTCTACACCACAGTGTTGTGATCTGTTCTTCTAGGCTAATTGCTGATTCTTGAACATTCACAGCTTTCCCTCAAAATGTGGATTTCATTAAAAAAAACTAAAATTCTTCTCTCAGGGTCTAACATTTTTGTTCTCAGGCTAACCCTCTCAGCAGGAACAACTCCATCTCGCCAGGTCCAGCGAGTGTCTACCTTGTCTTTTCTTTTAATAAAAATAAAGGGGGAAAAACCCCAAAACCCCAATACACAGCTATCCTTGCAGCGTTTGCAGCAAATCTTCTCTCTCCTATGCAGGGTCAATTCCTGGAAGCCAGAATCAGGCCCAGATGCCACACGACATGGCCACACGCTCATCTTTGCCTGAGTGCCTTCCTGGTGTCCAGTCACTCCGTGACCCAGCAGACCATTTCTGGCCCACCATTCCAACAGTTTTGAATTTCTGGTAAATTGACCTTTGACCATGCAGTAGAAGTGCAAAGACCCACTGGACAGAATAGCTATAGGCAGTGATGGGCTACAAGAAAGATTTACTACCACACTGTGGGCGTGGTATGGTGGGTTTGGCCAGGGGGAAAGCCCTGCATTGCACCTGAATTAGGATTACCTTATTTCAAAATGTGGATGGGTGAGGCCAGCCAGAATTTCTGCTACCGGTTCTGGCGAACTGGTATGAACCTGCTGATGCCCACCACTGGCTATAGGTCTCCCAGAATCCACCCCTTTCTCATTAACTAGCACTCTGAGTTTCAGTAACTTACTCTGAAACATTTGTAGGAGAAAGACTATAAAATATTTCTTTAGTACAGTTACATCACATGGAATTGTAGCCACATATTTGTTACTTTTTTACTGTATGCATGCTAAGGACCAACTGAACAGAACAACAGCAATGAAACAACCGGCAAAGAGAGAATACAGAACAGAGAGAGGAAGGGCTCTCTTTAAATTCAGAGGTGGGAAGGAACAATTAGTTAGTAATGAATAGATAGACAGTCACACCATCCCAGAAAGTCCCTTCTAATCACTCCCACTATCAGCAGAATGCCAGGTTGTAATGATAACAATATTTTAAAAAGAAAACCTGCAACAATTTCTTCTCACATACTCAAGAAGGAGTTACTCTGAAAAGAAGCAGCCATATAGAGTCAGACCACATATTTCCTTAGTATGGTGAAACTCCAACAATTGCTGGCTGCTTTCAGGAGGTGTGGGGAATATTTTCTCATCATCAGTGCCAGAATAAAATTCAACTACCAGACCATAAGAAAATGAAATGAAGGTGGGTGGAAACATCCTACTCTTTGCTCCAGATAGCAATAAATCTTAAGATGGCCCTGACTCCTGCAAGGGCCAGGAGCCTGATGAATTTTAAATTTAATGGGAAAGGAACTTTACCAGTTAAGGACTCCATTGCTATAAGTTACATCTGAAATGATTGTGTTTGGTGATCAGGTGTAAAATATTTGCTAGAAATGTGAGTGAACTGAGACACATCTGGAAAATCTAGCAGCTATGCTGATCCTACCCAAGCTTTAACAAGGTGGTGTGTATTATTGCTTAGCCTGGGCAGTGGCAGGAGGGGGGAAATTTCTTTTATGACTTGGTGGAAAAATTCTCAGATAATAAACTTCCCAAGTGAGGTATAAAAAAATTTATTTCCTACCCAGCCTCTTACTGACAAAAGCTGTTCTTCAGATTGTAGTATATATTGAAGGAATGGAAACTACTGACCCATCATACACAGTATATATTGCAGATTCTCTTTAATATGCCCATACAAAGAACCAAAATATGGTTGAACCATAAATGTAGCTTCAATAATTAGCCAAAGCCATATACCCCAGCAGTATAATTCATGTCTTACATCAGACTCCACAGTTTTTACCCAAGCACTCAAGGGTCCTCATTTTGTCTGTTTGAGACTACAGAAACTATGGGGATTAAACTCAAAATACATGTTTGGTTGATGTGAGGACAATGTTCATGGGGGGGGGGATCTTGGGAAGATCCAACAACCTTCCAGAATGGGCTGACCCAGCCAGAGCCAGAGCCTTCTCCTTACTGGCTATGTGCCCCAGAATCCAGATAAGCAGCACAGACAGACAGGCAGAGAAAATGCCTTTTCAATAATTTTTAGTAACCTACTTCTACACTTAAAACATATTTCTAATAAAATAAAAACATATATAATCAATCTAAGTAATCAATCCCCCCCATATCTAGATGGGCATCTTGAGGACCTGAGTGACAAAGTTTCACCCCCTGAAAGATGTTCTCTCCCCATCCTCCTCTTCATCCTCCTTCCTTCTCTCCCTTATAGGGTTCCTGGGTAACCATGGTAACTAAATGTGCGTCAAAGATGTGATTGACAGTTAACTGTGCACCTTCTAGAGTCGCCCCCCCCCTTTATGGGAAAGTACTCTTGCTGACTAGACTAGAAAGAAATCTTGCTGACCTACGTGAGAAAGGCTAGAATATACAGAGTGTTTTATATAACAGACAAACATGTTCCCTACTGGACATGTTGATAAAAGGTGGAATATGGGTTCTGCCTAACATGTAAGTGAAGCGATATACCTGGCTTTCTTGCAAGCTCTGCAAACTCACAGCATTCCTGTGGTTTAGCAAGCTCACCCAAAGAAGAGCCCTGCCTGATTTCCCAGGGCAGGTCCATTAGACAGATCTTTATTGTGCCTAGATGAACAAACTTGGAATGTTCAGATAAGGAAAGTTACACTGTCAGATCTTTCAATGAGGAGGTCTGCTCATAAGAATTTGATGTTACTAAATACTGTCAGGCTTTTATAAGATAAGCCTGCTCATAGAATCTTACAATCAGTGAGGCTACAGATCTTTATGGGAGATCTGCTTATTAAATTAGGTGATATTAATGCTGTTACAAGCCCTCATGTGAAGCTTGCCTATTGGGAAGCACAATGTCTTCATGAGACATGAACTGACACCCCCCCCTCCCTTCCTTCTACACGGACTGGGCCCTAGTGAATATCATGACAGGGAGGATGGAGGGTTTTCTGTACCAGGTGAGGAAGAAGCAGAGCTGTGGAAAGATGTTTTTGCTACTAATTGGGGAGTGTTCTGTACTGAAGGAGATCAGCTGACAAGGAATCTCTCTTTGCTTCCAGTTGGCAGAGAAGGTCAACTACTTCCTTCCCTTGAAAAAGCTCCTGTTCTGCTCCAAGCACGGAAGGCAAGTGGGAAGAGGCCAAACTGGAGAAGGATGAGGCTAGGGGAACCTGTAGAGCTTGCCACCTTCTACCTGTTTCTACAAGGGACTGCAGTGGCTCAAGTAGCTAGGTCAGCAGTACGATTCACAAATACCGCAGGACGGAATGAGCTCCCGTCTTTGTCCCAGCTCCTGCCAACCTAGCAATCTGAAAGCAAGAAATTGCAATTAGATAAATAGGGACCACTTCGGTGGGAAGGTAAACAGCATTCTGTGCGCTCTGGTGTCAAGTCATGCCTGCCACATGACCACGGAAACGTCTGCAGAAGCAGAGAGCGCTGGCTCTTCGGCTTTGAAACAGAATGAGCACTGAACCCTAGAGTTGGATATGACTGGCTTTTGAGCAAGGGAAACCTTTACCTTTACCTTACCTGTTTCTACAAGCCCTTGATGCTAGGAAGACACTTGCTACTCATCCCTGCCTCCCAGGACATGGACTTGGAGGAATCTCAGTGGAGCTGACTGAGCCCCTGAATAGAAAAAAAGGCACTCAAGGGTGTGTGTGTGTGTGTGTGTGTGTGTGTGTGTGTGTGTGTGTGTGTGTGTGTGTGTGTGGTGAACTTACCTCAGACATAAAGAGACTATGGAAGTATTCTTAAATAAAATTGTTGTTTGCAAACGAAGCAACCTGGACCCTGTGGAGTTTTGTCTTGGGGTTGGGCTGGTCCTGCCTGCCTCCTGGAGTGTGGCTTTGGGGTGGGGGCTGGGGAGAGGGTGATGCACAGTTGGTCACAAGTGTGGGATCCGCGCACACGATTGGTATACTGGCCCTGACAGAACCCCTGGTGATGGGTGATCACCTTGTTGCCGGGGGTTCCTGAAGGGACAGAAATTTGGGGAGCAGAATATTAGATAGGGTTTAATTCATCATTAGCTGATCTGACAAACTGCTCGGTCAACAGAGAGCTAATGACTAACATGTTAGGTGCGTAATAGGCAACCTCGCGCCTGCGGATTACCTTAAGCCCTAGAACCAATACTGGAGATGGAGGAACTAACCCTGACGGGGAGAGCCAAGCAGAGGAGGTGACGACAGCAGATGACAGCGCCAAAGATCACCTGGGGGATGGCCAAGTCCCTGTGCCAGGAGGCGGCGGACGCCGTTCGGCGGGAAGACAAGGAGCCGACACCGGAGAACATCTTGATTGCAGCCTTTTCCCTGATTACAGCTAATTCCATGATGACCACCATCATCTTGATCCTTTCCCTGCTTGCGGGGGGAGGCATTCAAGCAGCTTCACTGGAAGCCAACAACCTGGTGCCAGGCGGAGATCTCTCTGCCCGGATGCAGTACAACGTTTGGGAAAGATTGGTGAACCTCGTCAATCAGTCCAATTTTTGCCTGAGGCAGATCACCGCTTCTGCCTCTATTCTGAGCACTTGTCTCATCCCGGTGTGTCACTCCCCAGATGCGCGCACCAGGAACGGTGACTGGTTGGTGAAGCGGATATTTGGTCCATTTTACAAGACTGCCTTTTCAACGTACGTGCATTGAGGAACCCAAGTCACCAAAGTCCTACCGGCTGATGCAGCCACTCTCTACACTCCCCGAGTGGGACTGAGTGAGCTTCTGGCTCTGTCCCAGCTCCTGCCAACCAAGCAGTTTGAAAGCAAAAAATTGCAAGTAGATAAATAGGTACCACTTCAAATGGCTAAGATGCTGACTGGGAGGCAGAAGGTCAGCAGTTTGATTCCCGAGTACTGCAGGATGGAATGAGCTCCCATCTTTGTCCCAGCTCCTGCCAACCGAGCAGTTTGAAAGCAAGAAATTGCAAGTAGATAAATAGGGAGCACTTAGGTGGGAAGGAAACAGTATTCCGTGTGCTCCGGTGTCTAGTCATGCCTGCCACATGACCACGGAAATGTCTGCAGTAGCAGACAGCGCTGGCTCTTTGGCTTTGAAACAGAGATGAACACTGCACCCTAGAGTCGGATATGACTGGCTTTTGAGCAAGGGAAACCTCAGTGGGAAGGCAAACAACATTCCATGCTCTCAGGTGTCTAATCATGCCTGCCACATGACCATGGAAATGTCTGCAAACACAGACAGCGCTGGTTCTTTGGCTATAAACAGGTATGAGCACTGAACCTTAGAGTTGGATACAAATGGCTTTTGAGCAAGGGCAACCTTTACCTGACTTTTTAAACTGTCTGCTAAAAAGATCAAGCACACTCTGTTGAGCTACTACAAAGATTTGTGAGTACTTCACCAAGCTACAAAAGGCTTGCTCACCCAATAAAAATCTGGTCATCTACTAGTTAATAACAACCTTTTGGCTGCAATACAGTTTAACGACTGCACCACCAAACGACTAAGGCAGTAGCAGCAGCTGCTGAAGATAAGTGGGTAGCCGGGACGTTTTTTGGCTCCGGAAGGCATAGCCAGCATGTCTCAGGCTGTGCCATGCCTTCCGGAATCCAAATGTTACAGGGGCATTTTTGGCTTGCCCATGAAGATGCAGGAAGTGATGGAGCGGGGCCTATGTTGATGTCACGTGTGTACGAGCACATGCACCCACTGACATCACCAGTATGTGTGATGCCTGCCCCCATCTTCCCACCATTTTGGACACTCAGTCTCTAAAAACTTCACCACCACTGTTCTAGGGGGTGGTGCTCATTTCCATTTGCAGAGAAGAAAAATGCACAGTTAAAGCTCAAGCAACTGTATTTATTCAAAAAATAAAAGCACTTATGTTCAGTATTCTTCAAAATAAATTCCTTATATTCAGTATAACTGTAGTCCAATAAATTCCTCAATGGGAGTTCAAAATAAAAGTCTCATGTAGTAAAATATAGAACAATCCAACACGTAAATTTTTCACACATCAAAATGAGTTTCTCACACTTCATAGAACAGTCCAACGTGTAAATTTATCATACTTCAAAAAATGAATTTCTCGCACTTCAAACCAATTCCGGTAAATGGTTTTCGAGAAAATCCTTCATCAGGAAGATTAACATTTATCTATAACAAATATAAAAACATCATCTTAATCATAAATAATTGTATAATGATTATAACTATAAACAGTGGCGTGAATCTATCTGCGTGTAATACAATCGTGCGGTTGGCTTACCCTTTCGCGTCAATGGCCTCACCCGGTTACTCTTTCGGTGCCTAATGACGTTATTGAGTGGAGAGTTTGCCGCATATTTAACCACACATGCAAACATGTGTTAAAGGAGAATAATTATCAACAATTATGTTAAAGAACTATGCACCCAAACTGCAAATCCCATAACAATCCCATATCCCCATAGTCTAAAGCAATCCATTCACAGAAAACATGATAGGTCTGTATCCTGATTAAGTCCTCTCAGAGCCAGCGATCTTAACAAATGAATGTAAAAGGCTTCTCTTTTGCATAAAACTATCTCTAAGTTGTTTACAAAAAACCTCTGAGGTCGAACTACCTCCAGAACTGTGAGTCTCAAATCTTTATAAGAATGATTCATGTCCAGAAAATGTGAAACCAACGGAGCAGAAAGGTTCTGAGTTCAAATCCGTGATTAATGCTCAGCCACACAAGTACAGACCGCTCTGCTGGTCTGGCCCACATAAACCATGTCACATGGGCAAAGAATTAAATATATAACTCCTGCGGTACCACAATTGGAGAAGGTGTGCAAAACCCGATGAAATCCCAGATGGGGGAGAGAAATTTCTTTCGTGTCCCATGTATACTTGCAGTAAATGCAGTGTTGACATCTGTAATGTCCAGTAAGCAATTCTTTAGTTGGGGAGCTCATGAGGCAATCACTTCTTGACACAATATTGCCTAAGGTTTTGGTGCGACAGAAACCAATTCTCAGCCGCGACTCACAACCCTTGATATCTGAAAGGAGGTGCCAATGGCACATAATAGAATTTTTGATGTCTTTTGCTAAAGGTGAATATTCCATGGACCAAAAGATTTTATTTTCTGGACACGTGGCAGGCATGCCTAGACATAGGAGTGCACGGAACACTCGTTACCTTCCCACTGAAGTGGTCCCGATTTATCTACTTGCAAATTCTTGCTTTCAAACTACTAGGCTGGCAGGAGCTGGGACAAAGATGGGAACTCATTCTGTCAGGCAGTACTCAAGTATCGAACTCCGATCTTCCAGTCTTCAAGTTCAGTGTCTTAACCACTTGAGCCACCGCAGTCCCTAGTACCTATTTATCTACTTGCAATTTCTTGCTTTCTAACTGCTAGGCTGGCAGGAGCAGGGACAGACAATGGGAGTTCACTCCATCGCATAGCACTCTGGTCTTGAACTGCTGACCTTTCAGTCATTAAGCTCAGCATCTTAACCACTAAGCCACCATGGCTTAGACCTGAATTGATGTCTATTACTGACACTCAAAATCAGATGTGTGAGGCAGCCACCTTACTCTGTATCAAAGCAGGTCCAGCCTTTTGAACTAGTGAAACCTGGACCTAAACCCTGGAGAAGCTGTGCTCACTGAGAACATAAGGTTAGGTTGACATCCTGTACAAATAGATTCCTTGATAGCCTTTCAATTTCATATTTCAGCAAATTTTCATAGGCTTCCTTCCTTCCTTCTCAACCACGCTTTTCATTTATGGTTTAAAAGAACTGCAGAATGAACTCACCAAAAGGTGCCTTCATTTTGGCAGTTTTAGACACCCGGCCATAGCCAGAGGGTGGCCAAGGGGGGATTAGGCCCCCCTGCTAACACACACACACCCTGCCCAGGTCAAAGTTCCTGTGTGTGTGTGTGTGTGTGTGTGTGTGTGTGTGTGTGTGTGTGTGTGTGTGTGTGTGTGTGTGTGTGTGTGTGAGAGAGAGAGAGAGAGAGACTGTTGTCCCTCCTGAAAAAATATTCCACCACACCCCCGCCCCTCATCTAGACCCCTGGCTATGGCCCTGCCTAGACACAGAAAAAGGAGATTATTGCTGGTAACTGGCTTTTGGAAGTCTGGCCAGGTTGTCCTCCTATGGTAATACAGTAGACCATACTGCCAGCGACTCAACGCTGAGTGTGGTTAACTAACCTGACAATCCTGAAGACTAATGGCCTTGGGTGCTGATGTCCACAGGGAAGGGTGATGGTCCACAAGTGGATTAAATCCTACTTGAATCCATCTTGATGGAGGGCAGCAGCTTCATCAATACTGGTCTGGGGCTGAATCTACCTTGATGGAGGGCAGCAGCTTCATCAATACTGGCCTGGGGCTGAGGAGAACTTTGCATGCCAAAAAGGGCTGAGGGCCAGAAAGTGACTTGTGGAACTGGACCAGTGGCATGGGGGTCATGCTGCGGTGAGGAAGATAGATGAAAGGCCATTGCATTATATTCTCAGGACAGTCTTCGTGGTTGATTGCCATGATGGTCGCCTATATTCGGATTTGGATACAGAAGAAGAAACACTGGCTTTTATTTCCAGCCAGCAGAGGGTGCAATGTGAAAAGCTAATACATTCAATTAAGCGTGGAAGGCTAACTGATTTGCTTTCCATGCCATCCTGCAGTCTTTTTTGAGAAGCAATATAAATACTAAATATGAAGTATGAAAGGTATACTCAGGGCTGTAGCCAGGGGGTGGGGGTGGAGGTCGGGCGAAAACCCTCCTGAGTTATCAGCCCCCACCCCACCCCGTGGTGCCAATGTTATATATGTGAGTGTGACATTATTGCACCTGCTGGAAAAATTTTTTGCCCCTCCTGGAAAAGCCCGCCCCCAAAAAATAAATAAATAAATCTAGAATCCTGGCTACGGCCCTGGCTATACTTCTGCATAATGAGAATTACAGAATGATTGGGCATGTAGAAATACTTGGAATGGGCTTGCTGTGTAAATTAATTGAATTAAAATTTGCTCTTTGCTTTTTGAAAATGTTGGTATTTATTTATTTTCCCTGATTGGTTAGGAAGAGGAGGGGGAGGATGAATGCAATATTGTTGAATCTTGCCAGTTTGTGGCTGCACTTTTGTTTCATTTCAAAAAAAAATCTCATTATCTTTACTGTCAAGTTGACAAGAGGTGCCTTTTTGCAGATGCTTTAATTTGAAGAAGGCCAAATGGGTTAATTTTTTTGAAAGCAGTTGGATAAAAGTGCCGAGAAGATCCCTTCGCTCCCAGAGAATTATGATGAATTTGTACATTTTGTGAAAGCAATATCAAGGAAACATATTCCAAGCGGAGGCTATACTCAGCACTTCCAAGACTTGACTGACAACATCAAAACTCTGCTGGATAAATATTAGGCACTTTACAAGCAGGATCCTTTTCAGAAAGATACTGCTGAAGCTGGGGAAGAGCTGATGCAAACTCTAGCTGAAAATCAGAAATTATGATGGTGCACATTAGTCAAGAATCTGGATATGAAGCAGAACAACAGGGCTGTAGCCAGGATTCTAGATGTGGATGGGTGTTATGTATGCATGTACAATGTCACTTTAAATATATGAATGTAACCAGTCCACAATCACAATGTATCTCAGCTGTTAAGGAACGCGAGCAAGCCGCCCATAGAGGGCAGCTGCGAGCGTTCAGTCTCACATGGTCCACATTGCCCAAATCATAAACAGCCGCGGGAAATTCCCCACATGATCAGGAGCTACAGAAAACAACTGCAGAAGAGAAAACAACTGCAGAAGAGAAAACAACTGCAGAAGAGAAAACAACTGCAGAAGAGAGGCGTGACCTGGGCGAGGCCACGCCGGTAGCAGCCAATGAGCTACCGTGCAACAAGATTCAAATGTATTGTGTTATGGTATATAATGAGATGTATCTGCCCCATTACCTCATGTTCCTGCTGAGCATCAATGAATAAACCTGTGTTAGTCCTTCCTGCGACTCCTTCTTTGTCTTCCGTGCAAGACACCAAATTGGCGACGAAGGTGGGATCGATGGCGAATCTCAAGGTCAAGCCGTACCAGTTCGATGTCAGCGAGCCCGAACAATGGGAGCTCTACGAGTGCCAGTTTCGGCACGCCATGGAGGCTGCAGGCGTCGACGACGACGCGAAGATGCGCTCCCACTTCCTGTCTCAGGTGGGGCCGGCCACGCTGCGGATCCTGATGACCCTGGTGGCCCCCCAGAAGGTGGACGAGGTGCCCATCGACCGTATCCTGGAGAGACTGCGTGAGCATTTCCAGCCGCCCGTCTCGATTTTCCCAGCCCGGGTCGCGTTCCACAGGCGAGACCAGCGACCGGGCAAATCCGTGTCCACCTATGCGGCGGCCCTCAGGCTTGCAGCGGTGCATTGCCAGTGGGACGACCTGGACCAGGCCCTCCGTGACCGCATGCTGTGCGGCTTGAGGGACGAGGAGCTTCAGAGGAGGTTCATGACCCGCGACCATCGCCTCACGTTCAACGAGGTACTGCGGGAGGCACAAGCAGCCGAGGAGGCCAGGAGTGGCGTCCGGCTATTCAAGTCTCGAGGGGCCACGTCCGAGAGGGCCAAGTCACCAGTGCAGGCGGCCCGGCAAACACCAGCGAAGACGGCCTGGCGGGCCCCCAAGCCGCCCGCCGCCGCACCAACGTCGTCTGAGGAGTCCTCCACGACAGCGGATCCCTACTCCAGCGAGGACGACGATGTCCAGAGGATCAAGAAGCGAGGTGAGAAGCGGCAGTCCCGAGAACGGCAGGACCGCCGCTGCGACGGTTGTGGGGCAGCCCACGACCGCACGAGGTGTCCGTTCCGGAAGGCTGAGTGCCACAACTGCGGCCGAAAGGGACACATCGCCCGAGTATGCAGGCGCGGACGAGTCGAGGACAAGGGCAGTTCCAGCCATTCCCAGACGCACCAACGAAAGGCGGCCGGCACCAGGAAGGTCTCAGCCGGCCACAGCGAGGACGGCGTGAACCGCGTGGGCCTGGAGCACCGGCGGTTCTTCATAGAGGTACTGTTGCAGGGGGTCCCAGTGAGGATGGAGATAGACTCGGGGTCTTCTTATTCCATCCTGTCCCAAAAAGAGTTTATGCGCATTCCCCCAGAGAAACGGCCCAAACTGCGGGCCATGAGATCCAACCTACGGGATGTGCAGGGAAATGGGATCCCAGTGTTGGGGGTGGGGAACTTCAAGGTGAAGTTCAAGAACTACTCCGAGAAACTGCCCCTAGTGGTCCTAAAAGGGGGGAGGTGCTGCCTTTTGGGAACACAGTGGTTTGCTCCCCTGGGGATCGAACTGTCCGGCATTAACACCATCGAGACTGACCCAATGCGGGACGTGTGCGACGCACACCCGGACGTTTTCAAGAAGGGGCTCGGGAAATACAAGGGGCCCCCGGTTTCCTTTGAGCTGGACCCAGAAATCCGGCCCATCTGCCTCAAGCCAAGGAGAGTGCCCTTCGCCCTCAAGGACAAGATTGAGGCGGAACTGGACAAATTGGTGGGGCAGGGGATTTTGGTTCCAGTTGACTCGGCGGAGTGGGAAACGCCGATTGTTACAGCCCTCAAGTTGAATGGGGAGGTCAGAATTTGTGCGGACTATAAATGTACGATAAATAAGGCCATTCGGCCAAATGCATACCCGGTGCCCGTGGTCAGCCATTTGCTGGCCACGCTACATGGGGGGAGGTTTTCCGCCAAGTTAGATTTGGCCCAGGCGTATCAGCAGCTCTCTGTAACCCCGGCTGCTGCCGCCGCGCAAACGATCGTAACGCACAAGGGGGCGTTTAAGGTAACGCGCCTTCAGTTTGGCGTGAATTCGGCCCCCAGAATTTTCCAGTCCCTCATGGAACGCCTTTTAAAGGGGCTTCCAGGCGTCCTCCCATACTTCGACGACGTGTTGATAACAGCGGGGAGCGAATTAGAGTTAGCCAAGAGGCTAGATGGGGTTCTCTCAGTGTTCGAGAGGGCAGGACTTCGATTGAGGAGGGACAAGTGCGTATTCTTCGCAAGGGAGGTAGAGTTTCTAGGGTTTAAGGTAACCCCGGGCGGAATCAAACCCTCCGAGTCCAAGGTAGCGGCCGTGAGAGATGCCCCTCGCCCCACCGCGAAACCGGAGCTGCAGTCATTCCTAGGGCTCCTAAATTTCTATCACTCCTTCCTGCCTCGGAAGGCATCGGTCGCGGAGCCACTGCACGCGCTACTTAAGAAGGACGCGGTTTGGCGGTGGGGGGACAAGCAGGAGAGGGCATTCAAGGAGCTTAAGTCACTCCTGTCTTCGGATGCGGTCCTGACCCATTTTGATCCGAAAAAACCAGTGGTGCTAGTCTGTGATGCGTCCCCGGTGGGGGTGGGGGCGGTCCTGTGCCACGTGTTGGAGAGCGGGAGGGAAGCCCCGGTGGCGTACTACTCAAGGTTCCTCTCGAAAGCTGAGCGCAATTACGCGCAAACAGATAGGGAGGCCCTAGCAATAATCGCAGGAACCAAGAAGTTCCACGATTTCTTATACGGCCGCGAGTTTACGGTAGTGACGGATCACAAGCCGCTGCTGGGGATCTTCACTACCGGCAAACCAACCCCACAAATTCTATCCCCCAGGATGCTGCGTTAGGCCATTTTTCTCAACGCCTACCAATATGAGCTGGTCTATCGCCCAGGGAAGGAGATCTCCCATGCGGACGCCCTGTCCCGATCCCCTCTCCCTAGTTTAGGGGACCCCACGTGTGAGGTAGAGCAGGAACACCAAGTCCTGCTGATTGAGTCTCTCGACTCACCCCCAATTGTGCCGGCCGACCTCGCCAAGGCCACGGCGGCCGACAAGATCCTGGCCCAAGTTAGTTCCTGGGTTAGAAAAGGGTGGCCCACCTCTCCCCCCGAGGAACATTTCAAGCCGTTTTTCAGGCGCAGAGTAGAGCTTTCTCTGGAAAGGGGCTGCTTACTCTGGGGCCAGCGGGTGGTTATCCCAGAGAAGCTGAGGGCCAAGGTGCTGAGGCTACTGCACACCAGCCACCCCAGGATCGTGCGCTCCAAGGCTCTGGCCAGGAGTTTCTTTTGGTGGCCCCAGATAGACGGGGACATAGAACGCCTAGTGGGCACGTGCGAGAGCTGCCAGAGCTCTCGGCCCAAGGAGTCCCGGTTACCCCATAGGGAATGGGATACGGCCCGCGGGCCATGGTCCCGGATCCATGTCGACTTCGCCGGCCCTTTCCGCGGGTCCATGTTTCTCTTGGTAGTCGACTCCTACTCCAAGTGGTTGGAGGTAATCCCCATGAACAGCAGGTCCTCTGCCGCAACCATTAAACAGTTGCGAAAGCTGTTTGCCTGCTTCGGCCTGCCAGACGTCCTTGTGAGCGATAACGCGAGTACCTTCACGTCGGCAGAGTTCAAGACGTTTATGGAGAGGAACGCCGTCAGGCACATAACCGCTGCCCCGTTTCACCCCGCCACAAACGGTCAGGTAGAGCGCCAAGTGCGCACTACGAAAGACGCACTGCGGCGCATGGGTCCCGGTGAGTTGAACCTGCATCTGTGCCAGTTCCTCATCTGCTACAGGACAACCCCTTTAGCATCAGGTTTCTCCCCAGCCGAACTCCTCATGAGGAGGCGTCCGGTAACACTGTTTGACCGGATGGATCCGTCCAGGGTGGAGGATGAAGGGAGAAACATAAGCATAGGGGGAGAGAGCTCCAAAAGTTTTGCGGTAGGGGACCCGGTTCACTGCAGAAACTACGCGGCCTCGGGGCCAGCGTGGGTGCCAGGGACAATTGTTGAGCAAACGGGGCCGGTATCCTACAGGGTCGAGACTAGTTCAGGTCTACTCTGGAGAAGGCACACCGACCAACTCCGAAGGCGAGTCACCGGCGAGGGGGAATCAGCGTTAGGGTCCTCCCCCACCCGCATTACCCAAGGGGGAGACACAGAGGAGGATACTTTCAAAGAGAGGGATCAGTTTGATGATGATTATGAGTTGCAGTACCAGGGGGATGTAGCGGAGTGGTCCCCCACCCGTCCTAGCGAGAAGAGGGGTTTCAGTTCAGCCCCTGGTACTTTCAGTCCCCCTAGCCCTTTTGTTTTGGAGTATGCAATAGCTCAGACACCAAAATGGGTGAATATTTTTTCAGGGTGGGCAACAAAGCCTCTTTTCAATGCATTTCTATTGGAAACCATGCTTTGCTATGGTGGGCAAACTGCTAACTCAGGTGGGTCAAGCCCAATCTGGCCCCACTCTGGCTACAGCCCTATGGAGATTGGATATTTAACCCAACTACAACAAAGCTACATTGGAGTAGCAGCTGACCATGTAGCTAGTCAGTTGTTGAAGAATGGAAAAATGCAAGACAAAAAGGTATGGGAACAAGCCATCCAACCAGAGGAACAAGAGGGGGATTTACTTAATTCCCCTTTTGTGGCATCTGAACTATAAACTATAAGGAGCATGAAACCAAATAAAGTAGCAGGTATTGATGATACAGGATGGCGGTGGCTCAGTGGTTAAGATGCTGAACTTGATGACTGGATGATTGGCAGATCAGTAGTTTGAGACCTGAGTGCTGCATGACAGAGTAAGCTCCCATCTGTGTCCCAGCTCCTGCCAATCTAGCAAGGAAGGTAAACAGTGTTCCGTGCACTCCGGTGTCTAGGCATGCCTGTCACATGTCCATGCAAAAGTCTGCAGACACAGACAGCACTGACTGTTTGGCTATAAACAATGATGAGCTCTGAACCCTAGAGTTAGACACAACTGGCTTTCGAGCAAGGGTGACCTTACCTTTACCTATTAATGACACAAGAACAGAGCATTTAAGCAGTTTGTTCCTTGCACTAGGAGTGGTTTTTTCAATTAATGAACAACTGCATAGATTACCATGAAATTCCTAAAGTGCAGAGAGAGGCTAGAGTCATTGCTTTATTGAAACCTGGCAAAGAGCCAGGTGACCCAAAAACCTACCGACCAGTGTCACACCTTTGCCATCTTTATGAAGTACTGGAATGGATGGTTTTCAATCATATTTCAGAATTGATAAATGGAAATATCATGAAGGAGCATGGAGTTTAAAGTTTGATCTGGACCTGAAAGAGATATTTTTATAGGGGCTTCTTCTTCTTCTTTGTTTCCTCTTTTACACAGTGGTGGGCATCAGCAGGTTCGCACCAGTTCACTAGAACCAGTAGCAGAAATTCTGGCTGGCTGCGGCCATCCAAGTTTTGAAATAAAGTACTGTAGTCCTAATTCAGGTGCAACACAGGGCTTTCCCCCTGGCCACGCCCACCATACAACGCCCACAGTATGGTAGTAATTTTTTTTGGAGCCCACCACTGCTTTTACCCCATCTGGTGTCAAGGACTTTATAGGGACAAAAACAAAAATCCAAAACACACACTCACATTCTTACTTTCGAGTATACCTGTAGCTAATATAAAGTTGAAAAGAAATAGCAGAATTTCAGTATGAGCAGAGTATAAGCAGTGTGAACATCTTTGGGAAGTGCACCAAACTCTAAATGAAATTAATTGTTCTGCAATCTTAGGCAGAGGATAAAATAACTGAGATGGTTGGTATAAAGTCATATTCAATTTCAAATAATTGCTTCATCACATGGATGACTTTAAGAAATGTGCAGCATGTATTCTGAAAAGCTGAGAAGCACAATAAGGGTTAGCAACTTGATCGTGGGTGTAGCATAGTAGAGTGAAGTGCTGGTTTAGTGTCTTGCACGGAAGACAAAGAAGGAGCCGCAGTGGGGGCTAAAACACAGGTTTATTTCATGATGGTCAGGATGAACATGTGGTAATGGCGGAGGTACAGCTCATTTTATACTACAGTAAATACATTTGAATATCGTTGCACGGTAGCTCATTGGCTGCTACCGGCATGACGTCATTCTGAGTCACGCCCATCTTCTCCAGGTGATCCTAGCGCGGGGAAAGGTTCCCGCGGCTGCCGGTGGTTGGGGGAATGTGAACCATGTGAGCTGAACGCTCGCAGCTGCCCTCTATGGGCAGCTTACTCGCGTTCCTTAAACAGCTGGGTTACATTGTAATCATTGTCAGGTTACATTCATACATTCTTAAAGTAATACTGTTACATACACAACAGCTGGGTTGTGACTTGGAAGGTTAAAGTTCAAACCGATTCCCTTCTCAGCCATGATAATCATTGTGTGGCCTCAGGAGATGTTCCAAGCTTTGCACAGCTCAGTTCACAGATCCTAGCCACCCTGATACATTTTGGGGGGGCAAACTGCTCCCCTCCATTGCTGTTGGCGATTAGCAACTGGGAAAGGGCAATCTATTCTCCACCTTCCAGCTAATGGTGGGGAGAGGGGTGCAATTTGCCCAGGAAGAAGCCAAATGCAGCATACGGGCCACAGCTTGCCTGCATGTGGTCTATAATAACAAAGCATCATTGTAGTTCATCACTTGTTTGCTGCCTACTTATTTAAATCACTTTTCTCTCCCTCCTTAAACTTACAATTCAAAAGGCATCAAAGAGAAGAAGTTAGGAAGAAGAAAACGAATAAATTGCTCACTGTTCTTTACTCTGCAAAGTGTACTCTTTGGGCATTTCACAAGTTAATTAGGATTTTGCCCCAACATGTTCAGTACTCATTTTACTGGCCTTTTAAAAAAAGGATGGAAGGCTGAGTCAAGGAAACCAATGCAATATATCTGTTAGTACTGTACTTAAACCAGGGGAAGGCTGTCTGTGGACACAGGGACATTTTTGCATCACCCAGCCATTCCAGAGACTCACCACCATCCTAGAAAGGGTTTTCCCCCCTACCTCAAGCATCTAGACTTGCAGTGTCCCCCAACTTTTGGGATTTGGACTTCAATTTCCAGAATCCAAAGTCAGTAAATTGGGTAATAAGTGCTTTGAGGAATTGTTGCATCCGGCCCTTATAAGTAATAGTCCAGGCAGCGATGAACAGAACAACAACAGGATTTATTTGAACAGTCCTTCAGAATGCACTTACAAGGCACTCCGGACATAAGATGGCTACACTTGTCCCATGTGATCGGTTCCTTGTGTTTCCTACTGAGCATGGCAGTGACTAAGCTACACCTTGGCGTGATAGCATAAGAGGAGACCCAGGTGTTGCCCAGTGTTGGCTCACCTGCAGCGGTAATGGGAAGTATAGATCTGGCCCGGCCTCACCCTTGTTTTCCCGTGGGGCTTATATAGTGTCTCCTGGGCGGTGACTCTTTTCTACATTGTAGTAACCTCCCAGACAATCATAACCAACCAATCATAACATGATATATATGTTTTAACCAATGAGGAACAGGATCCAAAATGGTAACCAATCACAGGGCTTTGATTAGCATAATGAGTGCACCCTGAAGGGGGGATTTTGCGCCAACTTTGGCTTCTATTTTCGATGGCGGGAAACCACCATTTTATCCTTGCAAGTCATTGCTTGAGTAACTTGCAATCTGCTTCAATACACAACAGGAATTGATTTAGGCTTCTGGGAATTGAAGTTCCAAATCCAAAGGTTGGGGGACACTTGTCTACAGGAGTCTCTTCAGGTTGCCCAGCGGGGTACACAAAAAGAGCCTCCTCTAAGATTGAAATATTTTTTAATCACAATTGGGTGTGCCCTGGGCAGCAGCAACTTTGTGCCAGCTAATCTTTCTCATACTAGGTCAGGCAAAAGGAACTACAGAATTAATTTACCAAGAGGTGGCTTCATTTTGGCAGTTTCCCATCTGGCCTGGACACGGAAAAAGATTGCCCAGCCCAAAAGGAACAGAAAAGGTCTCTCAGGACACTTCCTGTTTGTTAATGGTTATTTCAAGCCCTTTCCAGACATGGTGCAGGACTTTGTGGAATCTGGGCTAGAATATGGCCCCCAATCCCTGCATTAAGGTATCAGAAGAGTCTTTGCCATTTTTTTTGCAGCACACTAACACAGTTGCCTCTTTGGAACTTGTGTATTTTAAATGTTCAATTTGAAAGACTCCTACTGGATCAGCTGCAATCGATGTGTGTTTCATTCCTCATTCCCCCTTATTTTTGTATGGCTCTGAACAAGTCTCTTCCTCATTGTAATCTTCCTAGGCACTTTGATATCATGGCATGTGTATTAACAGAACAATGATCCTCTCTGCCTATCCCAGTTAGATTTACTCTGTGATTTGTTATCATAGAGTAGCTGTTGAGTGTGCCATTGATTATTTGAAACATGCCAGGGATATAATTAGATCAATTCATCTGAACTTATCAAAAGGTCCATCTGTCACAGGCATTACCCCAGTTTTTTCCCCATCTTAGAAAACAAAGAGGTCTCTAGCAGTGCAGGATTTAATGCTCTGAGCATTTAAGCTGATCCCCCCTCCTGATACTGTGTTTTTATGCCACTGAATTTCATGACTTAAAATTAGAATTCTATTTGCACAAATCATATTGAAATCATCCTGAACATAAAGATTCAAGTGTTGTTTAATGGCAGGAACTTGGTAGACATTCAGTTAAGCGGGGTGGGGGTGGAAATGTGACTTAGGCAGCTGACTTTATGGATCCCTTTCAAGAACTGCTACACCAAAAAGCATGTGGTCAGGATGAGATTCGGTGATGCAGTTTGCAACATTTCACAGTCACAAAATGTCATTCAAGATGCAGCAGTGGGGCAAGGATCGCTTGAGGACTGCAATCTCTCGGAATGTCAACATTAAACCTCCTGATCTGTACCTCTGTGATTGATGTGAAGACTGGAAGCAAAAGAAACTAAATGTCATTCTTATTGGGGTGGAGGTGGATGAAGGCTGCACATCTCTTGGCTTGACTGGAAGATAAGTCAAGCCAAGGTCACTCCATGAATTTTCTGCCTGAGTGGGTCCCTGTACTTGAGTTTTCTAAGTCACTGTGCAAGGCTGTAACCACCCTACTCCACCTGCTCTCAATCTCATTGTCAAAACTGGTAAAGAATTTGATTTTATATAAAAGGATGAGAGGCATTTGTTTGGCCATTCTTCATTTACAAGTTGGAAATCTTAGTGTCCTGTTGTGTCACTGGTGATTATTTAAGGCTTTCAAAATATAGTATGTTGATTATTATTTTTAACTATTACTTTATTACCCAACACAAAGGAAACAAAAAGACATACAAAATACAGCAGCAGCAGCAACCATAAGAAGATAATGGACCCATCACTGGAAGCAGTACGAACATCTTTTGTCTTGTACCCTGTCCAAAAAGACATTATATCATTTGTAGGCATTTGGTTTTCTTCTTTCATTGAATTGTACTCAATAAAATTTATCCATACATAATTGAATTTGTTCTTTAGCTCTCCCATTTTTACTTTTATTTCAGATGGGAATGTATTGTTAATTGCTATATCCCAAAATTTATTATACCATTCAGTCAATGTAAATTCATATTTTAAGTAAAGGTAAGGGTCTCCCTTGCTTGAAAGCCAGTTGTATCTGACTCTAGGGGTGGTGTTCATTACCATTTATAGCTAAAGCAGGTGTTTCTCTGGTCATGTGGCATACATGACTAGATACTGGAGCACATAGAACACTGTTACCTTTCCCACCGAAACAGTACCTATTTACCTATTTGCAATTTCTTGCTTTCAAACTGCTAAGTTGTCAGGAGCTGGGACAAGCAATAGGAGCTCACTACATCGAGCAGCACTCGGATTTCGAACTGCTGACCTTCTAGTCCTCAAGCTTAGCATCTTAACCCACTAAGCCACCATGGCCCCATTAAAATTAATATTTTTAGGGCCAGAAAAATGGAGGCCATAAGGTCTGTGTGGTTCTTTGAAGCGGAAACATGACATTAAATATGAATTTTACTTTTAATTAATGTCAAGGCCACTTTTCTGCTTGGAAGTACCACACAGACCTAATGGCCTCTACTTTGCTGACCCTCTTGTTGCATGACCAGTTATGGCCTGGTTGTGAAATCATTCACCCCACAACAGCTCACCAAAGGTGCTTCACTGCTAGTTCTTTGTGAAGGGTTCTTCTGCCATAACTGTTTCCTGTAATTACTTCTTGTGGCACCAGAAGGCATATTTTCCCACCTTGCCTTACAAATCATGAGCTAGTTAAACAAATGAAATAATTTTTAAAAATTCAACACAAGAACATCTAGATTAATGCTATATGATAGTAAAAATATGAAATTAGCTTTTAGATAACTGATATGATGTCAAAATACAGTATTTCCTCATTGCTCCCATAAGCATTCCTAATCAAAGAAAACAGAGCTATTCTGTACATTACAATGCAGCAACAATGGTTTGTTGTGAGGTGGCTGATCAACTGAGTGGTGGAATATTGGATCTCAGAGCCATTGAAAATATGCTTCCTGCTAGGAGCTTGCCTTATTTGAGTGTGACATTTTAGGGAATAGATTTTTCCATTTAGGTTTCTTCTTCTTCAGGTGCCGTATCCATTCCAGATATTGGCAATCATCATGGCAATAGTCTTCCTGTTCTTAACTCCTTGGTATAGTTCTTCTGAGGACATGCCACACCAGTCGTTCAGGTTCTTCAGCCATGAAGTCCAACTACATCCAGGGCCTCTCTTCCCAGGGATCTTTCCATGAAAAGCGTGTTGGAGTATTCTATACAATATGTTGTTCCTCATGATATCTCCAAGGTATTGGAGCTTTTTTTTTTGCTTAATGGCCTTAAAGAGTTCTTGTTCTTTATCCATTTGGTGCAATACTTCTACGTTAGTCACATGCTCAACCCATGATATCTTTAGCAACTGTCTGTAGATCTACATTTGGGGTTACACCTCATAAATATAATCTATAATTACTTTCAAAATGTCTTCCAGTTTCTGAATAGTTTGATGTGTGACACAGAAAATTTGAATTTCTACAGCTCCAGGCTGTATGATAAAGCACTCACAATTGTGGAGTCTCTCCCATTGCCCACACCATCAGCCCGGGATGGGAGACAGCTGTGGCCACCGTCTCCGCCCTTCTGGCCCTTCCTGGCCCTGCCTGGCCAGAGGGTTGAAGGGACACTGGGGCTACCGGGGTGCCCTCCTTTGAGCCACCAGGGCCTGGGTGGCCGAGGTAATCGGATTCCCCCTCTGAGCCTTCACCACCGGCCGGAGTTGGGGGTCTCTGAAAGGCCACCCAGGGCTCAACGTCCTGCAGAGGACATTGAGCTCCAGGCTCTGTTGGGGATGCTGAGCGGCAAGGACTTTGTGATTTATTTATTTTTTAATTGATATTTTAGTGTTGGGCTGTGTTTTATTGTATGCAGTATTGGCACAAGTTGGGCGGCATATAAGTTGAATAAATAAATAAATGTGGGGTGTGATTGACCCAGGTATTGCTTGGTTACAGATATTCTTCAGGTCTACTGATGTCCCAGCAAGGAAGCTTTGTTTGAGCTGACCTTATTTGCTTTTAGATCCTACCAAGGCTAGTTTTGCAATCTAATGAAAGCAGATGGCACTCTCTAATCTATTTATCACAGTACTTGAAATCAGCCAAATTGTTTTGTTGGCTGAAGCAGAAATCCTATAAGATTCTCTTTCACATTAAGTGGCAAAATAAATTAGAAGGATAAGACACTACTATCAAAATCATTGCCATTCCATGACACCTAGAAACCTCCGGCTTCAATGTGAGTTGGGGCTCCACAATGAAATCTGAGACCTGCATTTCAGAAAAACAAAATGATGTAGTTACTAGTTATTGCCATTTTCTCCACTTCAATATTTTTTTGACAGCCCTGAATTTATTTACTCACCTCTGTCTGATCTGGCCATGTCCTATATTCATTTCAACTTGGTTCTGCTTGGTGATTTCAGGAATATTGCCTCTGTCGACATAGCCACAGAAACTGTAA
Source organism: Bradypodion pumilum (assembly GCA_035047305.1). Taxonomy (NCBI): domain Eukaryota; kingdom Metazoa; phylum Chordata; class Lepidosauria; order Squamata; family Chamaeleonidae; genus Bradypodion; species Bradypodion pumilum. The sequence continues at coordinate 242,384,909 of JAWDJD010000003.1, read as the reverse complement.
GCAGGATAAGAGCCAAAATAGATTATAGATATACAGTAGTGGGTTTATATTTTACTTTAAAAATAACATCCACTGGGAAAAGGCAAAACAAATAGCTTCTTGGCTGTCTGGTATATGGGCATTGCTCATTGTGCCTTAACCATTTTGCTCTCCATTCAATGTAGGAGAGAAGCAGTAGTTTCAAGAAGAGAGGCTGATTCACACTGGGCCAAAAGGGAGTCAGGAGGACCAGAACCACTTGTTGTAAGGCAGACTGGGTCCCAACCTTACACGATAGTGTTTTTAAAAAACAGAACTAGGAGTATTCAATGAATATCCCTGTTCCATTAATAATATAATTCGATCCCAGATTGAGCTGTGAGTGTTTGCTTATTTCATACTTTTAAATTATGCTTCCTGGTAAAAGCACATTCATTTTGTTGTATCCTGGACCCATACAAAATGATAACTGAACTGGTTGGGGGAGGGGGTTGGATTTCGTTCTTCTTATCATCACTAAAAAAATTAAAACCATGCAGCTGCAGCACAGAGAACTGAGCTGAAGAGAAGAGGCAACAGCTGCAAATTGAAATAGGAGAAAAGGCCTTATCATTTTAATGTGACTAGCGTCCCTAGCAATGTCATTTCCTTATCTTGGTCATGAGATGGATTGTCTGGCCCAGCATTAACTAAAAAAATAATCCTTGGTAAAGCCTTTGTTACTTATTAAGCCTGGCTTCTGGGACAGCGTTTTTTTTAACCCACTTTACAGTAGAGATAGTAATATTTCTGCAACCCCAAAATTTACTAATCCCACTATCTCTCATGTGAGAGAAACTGTGCCATTCCATAAACTAAGATGTTGTGTATGTAATGTTGTGTTAATGCATTTCAACTAAGTGATCCTCCATTTTGAGTTCTTCTCAGAATTGAACTATCGCGAGACTAGGGTTCACATCATTCTTTCTCGAGATGCGCAAATGGTTTCTAGTCAAGGATCACCGCACTATCTCCCCATTTTCAGCAACCAATCCAATTGTTTCCTGCCAAAATTTATCCTTCCCCAAGTTGTATATAAGGTGCTGCTGCGCCATTGTAAAGTGTGTTCAGTACCTGAATAAAATTGTGTTTGGCCCCGTTATGCTGGCTGCTGCTTCTTAATTTGCTGTACACCAAATAAAGACAAAGAGCAGTGAGGAGGTTACTTGTTTTTTGCTTTGTGATTTCGTTTGCATGATGGAAAACTTTCAAGTAAGTCTGGATATAAATAACAGACCATGTCATAAAAAATAATAATCTGTGAACTGCAGCTCCCAGGGCTAGCTGAGAACTGTAGTCCAAAAATGTAACTTCCAAGCTCTGAATGAAATGGGAAGAAGAGAATCAGCCAGTCTTGTTGCAGCCAGGCACATGCATGGTACTGTATGTTAGACCCTTTAACACAGGGATTCTCAACCTGCAGCCCACAGGCCAAATGCAGCCCATGGCACCATTTCATGTGGCCCACCACCACCTCCACCACACCAGGAAAGTGCCATGTGGTGGAGGAAGGGCAAAATGGCCATCCGGCCCCAAAGCTGTCTAAGGAAGCATGACCTGGCCCCCAGCTTTAAAAGGTTGAGAACCCCTGCTGTAACAATACCAGGAGCCTGCTTTAATCTCTGCTTCCTAAAAGCCACCAGAGAAAAGTATCTTATTTACAGCGCAAGTAGTTTGCAAAGCTGACTAGGATTCTCTTGAGACGGATGAAGTTAATGAAAGGAAGAGAAAATACAATCATTGTCAAATGGTTTACTATTCATATTGCTAACAAAATCTTTTGCTCACTGGCCCCTCTGTTTGCTAACTAAGATAGGGGCATCAACTGTAAGAGGGGGAGGGGCTATAATGCATGCAATAGTCTCCATTGGTTAAGATTCAGTGAGCAATTACTTTGATGGAGGCTCACTTTGATGGAAGGTGCTAGACCAGCTCTATGGGTACCTGTGTACATTTAAGAAAAGATGGAAGGGTATGTTTTTTTAAAAAGAGACCAAAAAGAACACTCACTTTTGCACCTTTTGTATAAATTAATTTAGTATAACTTGCTGATCAACTATCCAACAGGAGTTCTCAACCTTTTAAAGCCGGGGGCCGGGTCACACTCCCTCAGACAGCTTTTGGGGCCATGTAGGAATTGGGGCCACTGGGGTGGCCTTAATGCCCTGGAGGAGACTGATCAAGTGACGACACGAGGCAAAAGGAGCGAGATCAGATCAGTACTTTATTGGAAAAAGGCAACATCATTTATAGGGAAGAAAGCGCAACGGTGGCAAAACTGTCATCGGACAGGAAAATTACCTCACCCACGTACCTGGGTTAATGGGGAACTCCTCAAAGGGAAGTTGATTAACTTGGACAAACACGGGGCAAGGAAGACCATTGTGTAGGGCTTAAGCAAGGGTAAACATGGCTTATTTGCGCCAGGGATTTTCCCCCGAGCCGGGAGATGAGTTATACACTTAATGTTTCACAGGAGTCAGCTATCTGCTTACTTGGCAGAGCCGTAGGTCAGGTCACGGTAATTGGGTGAATCAAACCCTATATTTTATTCACCCCCCTTAATTTGGCGGCCGCAGAACCCACGGGCTGGGAGCTTCTCTCACCGCGGTGGCCTCTGGCGGGCCGTTCCATGCCCCGCGGGGCATGGGGAATCCGCATCTCCCCTTTATTTTCTATTTAAGGACCTGACCGGCGACCTTGCGCAAGAGCGGCATCAGCTGTTGAGCGGGTATGACGTCACGGAATTTCTCTCTGGGGCGGCACTTGGAGATCAGCGAGGGAATGCACTGAGCAAAACAACAGAGCGTAATGCCTAGTATGGCTATCCCCACCACTACCTTAAGCACCGTTTGCAGCCACCCCCAGGGAATCCATGACCACATCCAATTCCACAGGGAACTCCACCAAGCTCCCCACGCGGAGCCTTCTGTAATGCCTGCAACTATGGTGTGGAGATCCGTGATCTGGCTTTGGATCTTACGGGAGTTATCAGTGAGATTGAAACAACACATTCCATGAAAAGATTCGCAACCCAGGTGGTGCAGCAAGAGGAGGTAGTCGATAGCCGCTCGATTGTCGAGAACGGCATGGCGAAGTTCTGCCTGCTCCTGATTGAGGAGCGCTATCGCTGTGGAGGTATGGTTAATGGCTTTAGCCAAGCCGCAAGCCAAGCGGCCAATCCTCCGTGTGTTGCCGACGGCCAAGCCTGGCACGCCGACTAGGCTGACTGCTAGTGATACATACTCAGCGGGACTCATTACCCTAAGGCTGCTGTCACAAGAGCTGTCTAACTGGGTTGTGCGTGTGTGCCGTATGAATGGGGAAACATCAACATTTGATACATTTGTGTCATTAGCACTTGGGGCAATCATGTCCTTAGTAGGAAGTAACAGTGTCAAACGACTGATACAACACATTGAGTCCGACAGATTCACAGGAATATAGTTCCATGTGAACTGGTTGCAGGTGAAAAACCACCCTGAAGGTAGGGTGACATGAGAGTACAGCGAAATGAGTGTCTCTGGTTTATTACAAGTCCAGTTGCCGCTGCTGGGGTTAATGCAGCGACGCCGAGTCTGACCGCCTGAGGTGCAGCCGGTCATTCGGGTACAAGCAGCGTCCGGGCTGATCGCCACTCGAGGGGTATGAAGAGTGGCTGCGTCAGCCGGCAAGGTTGATGCAAGTCGCAATCCCCCCCAGCGTGCTTATGCTGAGAAGGTGGTGAGAGTGTGTGGGCCAAAGAACGCCTTCAACAACCAGTCGCCATCCTTGGTGCGCGCGTCCAGAGTGTGGCACACGGGGATGAGACAGGTGCTGAGGATAGATGCAGAACCAACGTCCTGCTGTAAGCAAAAATCGGACTGGTTGACGAGACCCGCCAACCTTTCCCACAAGTTGTACTGCATTTGTGCGGAAAGATCTTCACCAGGCGGCAAGCCGTTGGCCTGGATTGGAGTAGCCTGAACGCCTCCCCCCAATAGCAGGGAAAGGGCCAGGATGAGGGTAATCGCCGCTGTGTTGGCATGAATCTGGGCAAAAACTGCAGCTGTGAGGTTCTCCGGTGTTGGCTCCTTCTCCTCGCGCTGAACGGCGTCCTGGGCGTCACAGCAAAGAGTCTTGACCATCCCCCAGGTGATCTTGGGCACCGGCGGCCGTTTCCTCCGGCGGATCTTCTCGGTCAGAGCGAGGTCCTTCATCTCCGGGATCGGACTCGGGCCGGCCTGGTTCCACGCCATGCGGTTCCAAGTGGGGCTTGACACACCGGGCTGGAATCCAGACGACACCTGTAGGAGACATAACTGCAGCATACCCTCTCCCCCAGGTTATGAGCGGCACCGGGCCCCTCCAAGATGGGTCCGGTGGCACTCGGTACCGGACCATAGGTCGCGGGAGAGCTTCCGAACGGCGGAAGTGCTTCTCCTGCGGCGTACAGTCCGAAAAAACATTGAGGTGATTGTATGTGAACAATACCTTATTCAGACAAAACTGTGCTTCTCCCTGTGATTTGGGGAGGGCTGGTGGCTCCCCCCTTTCTGTTTGTTTGTCAATATAGGACTTTAGCGTCCGATTGACCCGCTCTACAATCGCCTGCCCTTGCGGATTGTAGGGAATGCCAAATGTATGCTTGATGTCCCAGGTGGCCATGAAGGTGGCCAACTGCCTAGAGCAGTAGGACGGGGCGTTGTCCGTTTTCACGTGCCGCGGCTTGCCCATTGCCGCAATGCAGGACAGGAGATGCTGCTCCACATGGGAGGCAGTCTCCCCCTTCTGCGCCGTCGCCCAAACGAACTGGGAAAAAGTGTCTATGCAGACGTGCATGTACTGCCATCTGCCAAACTGCGGCACATGCGTGACGTCCATTTGCCACACCTGATTGGCCTCTGTCCCCCGTGGGTTAACCCCCCACGAGGGCCCCCCCGGTGCCCCTGCGCAATGCTGGCAAGAGCGTACTATACCCTGGGCTTGAGAAAGTGGCAAATTGAACTGTCTGGCGAGTGCCTTGGCGTTTTGGTGAAAAAAGGCATGACTTTGAATTGGAGTAGTGAAAACTCCCAAAACTGATCGTTGCTGAATTTCCTTTGCCGCCGCGTCCGCTCTGCTATTGCCCGCGGAAATCGGACCCGGTAGGTCTTGATGACTGCGGATGTGGGCAATATAGAGCGGCTCCGTGCGGTTTCGCAAATGAAATTGAGCAGTGAGAAACAGGCTAAGCAGATTCTTGTCTATCGCGGGAGTGAGGTAAGCTCCCGGTAGACTGTGAAGCAAATTCCTAACATACAGACTGTCAGTTATGATATTTAAACGTTCCTTGGCGAAGGTGCGCAAAGCAAGATTCACGGCTGCCAACTCCACCCGCTGTGCGGACTTCTGTGGAAGAGTTAGCAGCGTGTGCCAAGCTTCGCCCTCCTGCCAGGTCAGGACACCATAAGTGCGTCCGCCATCAGAAAAAACCGTTCTGGCCCCCTGGAGTGGGACCAGCGAGAGCAATTCGAACAAGCTGACTGTTCCTGTTTGAAGCGAGATGAGTCTGGGGTCTTTAGGCAGATGGTATGCCAAGCTTCCAGTGAACCCTTCCAAAGCTATCGGAAGCGAGTCACCTAGCTGCATCAACTGCTGAATTTGTTCCTTGGTGAACGGGACTACGATCTTGGCTAAATCGTGCCCAGAAATGTCCCTAGCCCTCAGCCTGCTGCGGTAGATCACCGCGGAGACCAGTTCTTGAGGCGGAACAATGTTCCGAGATGAGGTGTTAGGCAAGTATACCCACTCCACTATTTTCGCTCCCTTCTCTGAGTCCACTCCTAACGCCCCAGTGAACATGGATCCTGACCGTACAATGTACAAATTCAGGATCGGGGCATATGGCCCCTGGGCGATCCTATCTACCCACCTCTGGCTGAGAACTTGGTTCACTTTCTCGAGCGCCAAGCGCGCGTCTCGAGAAATTTTTATCCGGTCTGCCGGCTGCTTACCCAAGGTTAGCAGCGAGAAGAGCGGTTTCAGAAGATCCGTATCCAATCGAAAATATGGTCTGGCCCAATTAATGTTCCCTAAAACCTGCTGTAATTCTACCAAGGTGACTGAGTCCTGTAAATTGATCTGAGGCAAAACTGGTGCGGCGAAAGAGCAGAGAAGCCGATGGCCCAAGTATGAGAAGGGCTCGGTTCTCTGCACTTTCTCCGGGGCAATGAGTAACCCTTTGTCCCCCAGGCTAGCCTGGAGGTCTGAAAACACTTCGCTGCCAAGCTTTGGCAACGCTACCAAAATATCATCCATAAAGTGACAAACTAAGGCTTGTGGGTAGAGGTTTCAAAACTTTGCCAGTGCGTCGTGAACGTAAATTTGGCACAAAGTGGGCGAATTAAGCATGCCCTGTGGCAAAAATTTCCACGCGTAGCGCTGCGTAGGCTCACTGTGGTTCACGACCGGCACGGTAAAGGCAAACCTCTCCCGGTCCCTGGGGTCTAAGGGGATTGTATAAAAGCAATCCTTGAGATCTACGACTAGGATCTCCCACCCCTCGGGAATCATGTTCGGATTGGGGATGCCGCATTGGAGCGGACCCATTGGCTGTATGCATTTATTGATCTCTCTGAGATCGTGGAGGAGTCGCCACTTCCCCGACTTCTTCTTAATAACAAAAATTGGCGAATTCCAAGGACTTGTGGACTGTTCTATGTGTCCTGCGTCTAGCTGTTCCTTAACTAGCTGCTTGAGAGCAACCAATTTCTCTCCCACTACCGGCCATTGTTCTACCCAGACCGGAGTATCGGTGAGCCATTTAAGTGGCAACGCCATTACCCAAAGGTAAGCGTAGCACCGTACTGCTGCAGAATGTCTCGCCCCCAAAGGTTGATGTGCACGTCAAGAACGTGCGGTCGAATTACCGCCGTGCCCTCAGCCCTTGGGATTGTGACTTCTACCCACTCTCGGCTCCTAAACGCTTCCTGGACGCCGCCTACCCCCCACACATCGGAGACCGGCTCAATGGCCCACTCCCTCGGCCACTGGCTTCTGCTTATCACGGATACATCAGCTCCGGTATCTAACAGGCCTGAGAATGATCGATTATTAAGAAATACCTCAATAACCGGGCGCTGTTTCCACTCAATGTTGGTCTCCACTGTCGCTAAAACCTGGTATCCTTGCGCTGCCTCACTGGCGCTCGAGCGGTCCTCTGACCGGGACTCGAAGCTGTCACTGAGCCCTCCCTGGCTCTCTGCTGGCGAGCGACAAGGAACCATGATCAGTTGCGCTAAGGTGTCTCCTTTAGGGATGGTTTGGGGCAGGTGTGTCCAAAGCTGAACTTGGAGAACGCCTGAAAAATTGGAGTCGATGACTCCTGGAATTATGAAAATTCCGCGTGCACCAGCTACACTACGGGGCAAAACTAAACCTATAAAGCCTCTGGGCAGGGGTCCCATGTACTGGGAATCGACCAGATAGACTGTGCCTGGCAGGTCGCATGTGACGTCCGCCTGGCAAGTCAGTTCTAGCCCCGCGCTGCCCCTGGGGCTGGCCTGCGCCCTCGCAGTGTCTGGGATGGGGTTGGACTCTACTCTGGCTCTGGGGAGTTCTGGGTGAAGGACGCCTCTGTTTGGACTGGGGCCAGAGACATGCCCGTGTTCCGGTTTCCCGAATTCTGGCAATACCTGGCCCAATGATAGCCTTTCTTGCACTTCGGACAGAGGGTGTTCGGAGCCTTGGGACGGCCGGACTTTTGCCCGCCTCCCTTGGATCGGCACTCCCTAGCGAAGTGACCAATCTTGCCACAATTGTGGCATGCTCCTTTGTTCTTACCATTAGGTCTTTTCCCTCCTTGCACCGCTGCCGCTAGCAGACCCATCTTATAGGATTCTGTGCCAACGTCGGCGCAAGCTCTAATCATGTCCGATAGGGTCAAGTCGGGACGATTGCCTAGGGACTGCAAGATTCTACGGCAGTCCAGGTTGGCATTGTCCTTGGCTAACTTAATCATGAGCTCTTCCTGGGCTTGCTCATTATCAATCTGCCTGCTAATGGCTTCTTCCAGGCGATTGATGAAGTCCATGTAGGGTTCCTGGGCTCCCTGCTTAATGGAGGTGTAATTTTTAGCCGCTTTGCCAGTGGCTGGGATCTTAAAATAAGCCCTAAAGGCTGCCTCAGCTGACATCTCGAGAGTGGCGAGAGGCAGGTTGATCTGAGCATTGATTGACTCGAAGTTACCCGAGCCATACAGCTGCTCAGGAAGCACCGCGCCTCCCATCCTGGCAGCCCGAGTTTGCGCCTCTAGGCGGAACTCGCTGTCCCAGATCATGTACTGGCTAGGGGTCAGCATCATCCTCATGACGGCTTTCCAATCATGGGGGATCCACATGGTGGTCTCGCACACCTGCTGAAGTGTGCCCCTAGTAAAACGACTTTGGAGCCCTGTTTCTGCAATTGCCTTCCGCATAGCCATGAGCAGCTTATACGGGACTGGGGAATGAACAATCTGCTGTGCGCCCGTGAGCACGTCCATTTCCGTGCGGATTGGACATATCTGTCTGAGCTCAGCTAGTTCTTCTGCTGGCAATTCCCCCTTCCTAATCTCCTCTTCAATTGTGCGCTGAAGGGGACTCTTGGTAACTCGGGAACCTGAAGCTGTCAGAGGAGCGCCTGCGCTTCTCATGCCCTGCATTCCCTCGGTGACGTCTGCAGCTGTCACCGCGGGAAGGCTCCCTACGCTACTCTGCTGGTACTTGAATGTCGGATAGAGTGCGGTGGGCGCAGTCGGCTCGACTGGCTGGACTGATGACTTCTCTAACGGGGGTTCTTCCGCTTCTATCCGGACTGGCTCGATCTGCTCTAAGAGCCTCCTACACTTCCTCCATGTGCTAACTATCCCTCCTGGGGCCTTCGGGGGTTGCTGAATGCAGTCTCCTATCCGATCCCAGAGCTGTAGGGTTAACGTACCTACTTCTGGGTAAAGCAGGCAGTGTTCCCTAAGGTACGCCAAAAGTCTCGCTAGTTCCCTGCTGTGAAAGCGTAACTTAAATACCCTGGCCAGGATTCTAAACTCTTCCTCACGAGTTTTTTGGCTAGCGGACGGACTCTGTCCCTGAGAACAGGTCCCCATATTACCTGCGAGTGGTCCTCTGAAGTTTCCTCCTCGGGACGGGTTGACGCGTCTGGGGGCAAGGTAACTGGTTTTGGCGACGATCGTCTGGGTGGAGCTCGGAGCGTGGCCTCCTGCCACGGGCCCTCGGCGGCCTCTGCGCTGTCAGGGGCTCACAGCTGCCCTGAGCGGAACGTGTTTTTCCCTTTGGCGCAAGTCTCCCCGAAAGCCGGGAGCAAGGTGCAGGAATGCCTCTCTTGGAATGCCTCGCCGCTGGCCGTCCCTCTGACCGACTGGCTGCCGGCCAGAGCGCCGCGCTGTCCTCCGGGCGGACGGGTCGCGGTTCAAGCGTCGAACCGGACCGCGTGGTTCGCTACTCGTGAGTAGACCTCTCCTGGGCCGCTTTACTCACGAGTAAATCACGTCGGGGTCACCAGATGTAGGAATTGGGGCCACTGGGGTGGCCTTAATGCCCTGGAGGAGACTGATCAAGTGACGACACGAGGCAAAAGGAGCGAGATCAGATCAGTACTTTATTGGAAAAAGGCAACATCATTTATAGGGAAGAAAGCGCAACGGTGGCAAAACTGTCATCGGACAGGAAAATTACCTCACCCACGTACCTGGGTTAATGGGGAACTCCTCAAAGGGAAGTTGATTAACTTGGACAAACATGGGGCAAGGAAGACCATTGTGTAGGGCTTAAGCAAGGGTAAACATGGCTTATTTGCGCCAGGGATTTTCCCCCGAGCCGGGAGATGAGTTATACACTTAATGTTTCACAGGAGTCAGCTATCTGCTTACTTGGCAGAGCCGTAGGTCAGGTCACGGTAATTGGGTGAATCAAACCCTATATTTTATTCACCCCCCTTAATTTGGCGGCCGCAGACCCACGGGCTGGGAGCTTCTCTCACCGCGGTGGCCTCTGGCGGGCCGTTCCATGCCCCGCGGGGCATGGGGAATCCGCAGGGCCAGATGGCCATTTTGCCCTTCCTCCATCACATGGCATTTCCTGGTGTGGTGAAGGCAGTGGGGGGGGGACATTAAATGGTGCTGAGGGCTGCATTTAGCCCACGGGGTGCAGGTTGAGAATCCCTGATCCAAGTGCTAACCAGTACCAGCCCTTCTTAACTGATGAAAGCAGATGACGTTTGGTGTGCTCACAGTATTACAGTTTATGAAAATATACTGGGGAGGGGGAAGATTTTTCACAGGTATAGATGGGTAGACAGACAGATCAATCTAGTGCAGGGATAAAGAACCTTGGCTTCAAGATGTTTTGTGTTACACTTCCCACAATAGCTCTTGCTAAGTGGAGCTGGTGAGAGTTATTGTCCAGAAACATGTGGAGGGTCAAAGTTCTTTAATCTTGCTGTGATCTAACCATCTATCTGCTTAAGCTGCCAGAAGAAATTTATAAGGTAATAATAATTAATGACTGTATGGTAACATTATCAAGGGTTTTCTAAGTAGGTAATATACAGAAATGGTTTACCATTCCCTTCTTCTTGGGGTGTCCTTAGATTATGCAGCTTGCCCATGACTACACAGATTGGGTCTTCTCCCCGGAAGCATAGTGGGGCATTGAACTCCCAATCTCTGGTTCTGCAGCCAAATACCTAAACCACTGAGCTATCCAGCCAGCTTTAGAAAGTACCACTGAGCTATCCAGCCAGCTTTAGAAAGTCATAATACTCACACACACACACACAATCAAAGAAGGGACACCGAGGATGAAACAAACTTGCGTGTCAAAGATCCCCAATGTTATTTCAGGCTCACTGCATTACAACAGCTTGCTGCACAATGATTGTTATTTCTACTCTATCGCTCCTACTGTATATTATGCAAGATTACCCTTCTGGGTGCCAGTTCTCCACAGGCCTTCAGGACAAAGCTTTAGTAGACAATCAAGGACAAGCCTTTCAAAACACATCAAAGCTTGGTTGTACTCTCTGTCTGTCTTTCTTATCAGAAAACCAGAAAGTGATTCTATTAACCCATAACAAAATATATCTGTGTGTGTGAGAGAGAGAGAGAGAGAGAGAGAGAAAGAGAGAGAGGGAGAGAGAGAGAGAGAGAGAGAGAGAGGGAGAGAATGAATCATATCTCAACTCCTCTGTTATTCTCAGCCTTGTTTAAAAAAAGAGAGAGAGAGCTATAAGTAGGATAGCAATACAGTGATACCTCATACAGCGTCCAAACTTGGTTCCACAAGTTCGGACTTTATACGGATTTGGACTTGGTATGAGGCATGCAAGATCCTAGCCATGATGCCTCATACAACGTCCAAATCCTTGCCTCAATGCCTCATACAACGTCATTTCCATAGAGATATATTGTACTGTAACAGCACAGACTTCAGGGCAAAGTTAGGAAACAGACAGGGAACTGACAGAACTTTAAGAAATCATTGTCTAAAGGCTAAATACATTACAAAAACATGTCAAACAACCCTGATTGTCCAAGAACCTGAAAAACGCTGCAAAAATCCCAGGAATGCTTCTAAAAATTCTGACAAAAAAAATCCAATATCGCGCTCAAAACCACTCCTAAACACACTTCGCCTCGTGCAAAACCCACAAGAGCAATGCACACATGCATCTTGCCTTTTATACTGCCCAGGCACAATGCAACCTGGGGAAAACCCCAAATGCCTCATACAAAGTCACAGCGACTTTGTATGAGGCAACTTTTTTCAAGAAATTAGGTGATGTTGTATGAATTCGATGTTGTACGAAGTGGACTTTGTATGAGGTATTACTGTATTCCAGTACTCCAAAGCCAGGTAACCTAATCTCCATATTACTGCATGTAAAGCACCTAAATGTATTATGCAAATCACTACCTATTTACATTTTGCACAAATTAGGCCAGTAAATGTTACCTTGTTTTAAATTTTAAAAACCTACCAATATGTTTTAGTCTTGGCCTCATTTCTTTCGTAACCTCAGTCTGACAAAGCCTGTCCCACATAGCCACAAGCATGGTGGAGACAAAACATCCTGGTGTGGGGTTCCTGGGGTGGGTTATGAAATGAAATGCTGAGGGAATGAAATGCAGAAGGAACCCTGTAAAGCAGCCACCCATGTTGCCCGTGAATATAAATAAAGCATAAGCTTAATAAACAATGAAAATATCAATAAAAACAAATTCCAACCCTAAGTTCCCAGAACGTTATGCAGGATACAATGAAATTTGATGCTTTTGAAAAGCCAGTAGACAAACAGACTCAGAGTATTGCCCTTCCTGCCTGTGTCTGTAAGGGTAACTGTGTAAATGGTTTTCACATTTTGCCAGCCAGTTACTATATACCAGGTGTGCAAGCAAGCATCAGTTGTGCAAACCAGGCATGTCAACAGGGAACAGCAGAGAAAACAGCAAAACCACACACACACTATTTCTGCATTTTCCAGCTCATGATGTGCACATCTAACCATGTTCTAGCCATAGAATTGTAAAATTCGAAGGGACCCTAAAGGCTACTAGGGATAACCTCTGCAAAAACAAAAAACAAAAGCTTCTTCTTAGGTCTATACTATAGATACCTTTTTAATCTACCTTTTTTTTTTGACTAAAGGTTACCCTTGATCCATAAGTCTTCAGAATTCATTCTTTGCTGCTTTCTGTACATTGTTGGTTGGTAGCTTTGCAAACAGATTTTAGCTCTCTGCAAAAGAGGAGCAGCTAGGCTTCCCCAAAATTGCAGCTTTTACTCATCAGGGAGGGGAAAACCTTTAATTGACATATTTTTGAGTGCTTGATAAAGTATGGATAACTTCATCTACTGGCTGATCAGAATGAAAGGCTCCTTTTTCACAAAACAATTGACCAAAACAGGGATTGTGTATTTTGACTTGTACTGTATCTGTTATTGACGCGGCTAGAGACTTACTTTTTGAAAATGAAAACTTGGGATGCTGGTCAGCTGAGGAAGTAAATGGACATACTGTAAATCTTCATCAGACTAGTAAATGACAACTCTACTTATAAACCTGTTTTGAGCTGAACACAATATCTTGTATCTTATATAAAGCAGGTTCACTGGACTGGTGATGAAACAAAGAATTTTAAAGAGGACTAGCTTCTTTCTTTCTTTCTTTCCTCAAGATAGTTTATACAACGTTTTTTAAAAACCCAAGGCTAAAAAAACAACAACAGAGTTATATTAAAACTAGTTGTGCTTCTGTTCTCCAGCACCATGAAATTCAACCATTTTCTGATAACATGATGTTCTGGTACATTAACTTCCACAAGAATTGGGAATTTGATCATCAGTTTAACAGACCAACGTAAGAAAGAATAAAGAAATCCATGGGACATAAGTGCTGTTATATCTTTGCAACATTTTTTTCTGCTGATGATTTGCATTCATTTTTATATTCCGAAATATCTTACTCTCTGCTGGTGATTTTATCATGATTACATGTCTTTAATAATAATTACATGCTTTCTAGTCAGTTCTGACTTATGGTGACCCTCCCTGAAGTTTTAGAAATAAAGAATGCACAAATGATTAACCAGATCCCCTTCTTCTGACACTCTGGGATTGTGCAGTTTATTTGAGTCCTCACAAGTGACAAGGCACATAATCCCACCAGTCATATGCACGACAGGTGATTTCAGATGATCAAATTCCCAAGAGATAGAGTGGAGGCTTGAACCAGGCTCTTCAATTCACTGAGCTATACACCTTTTTACTGTTCTGTTTTTTATCTTTAGCAGGCTGTACAACAGGAAGATACCTCTGGTTAATGGGTAATTTAAAAGCCGACTGATTAATCAATCATTACCAATGGTTCCTAGTCATCATTTTTAGTGTAAGGGACCAAAGACAACGAAACAGCCGAAGGGTTGGCTTAACACAGGTTTATTGCATGATGATCCGGAGGAACATGTGGTAATGGCGGATGGGTAGCTCAATATATACAGCTGGCTATACATTTGAATGTGGCTCGTCGACAGACTATTGGTTGCTGCCTGCGTGACGTCGTAGAAGGTCACGCCCTTCTTGTCCAGGTGAAGAGGTGGCGGGAATCTTCCCGCGCTGCTGATCCAGGTGAATCTGAGCCATGAGAGCTGGACGCTCGCTATTGCCATCTAGTGGTCACTAGCTCGCGTCCCCTTATCAGGTTTACATTGATACAGCTGAAGGTTATAATGTTGCACACAGAAAGGTTACATTGTTACCACATGGCTAGGTACATTGTTAAAGGCACAGCTTTACAGAACACAACATCATTATAGCAATATCTAGTACCAAAGATGGCATGCAGCTCAATACTAGGTGCTGGGAAGTATGAGATGGAGAGTGCTATTGGCTTGATATTCTGTTCATGGGCTTTTCCATAAGCATTTGATTGGCGTCTGTGGGGCATTGGATGCTAGGTTAGATAGCAAGAGTCCTGATAAAACAGATCAAATGCATATTTCCTAGATGTATTTATACTTAGATTGCTTTAGAATGAAGGATTTTGATTCTTTCTATATATATATATTTTTAAAGAAGCCAGACTTTATTATAGATTGAGGCGTTAGGAAGAAAAAATGTAAATAGGCAGTTTTAATTTCACCAATCCAGAAACTGCTTCTGAAGGGCAGCAATATCTGTACTATCTACAGTGGTACCTTGCTTAAAGAGCATAATGTATTCCACGGGATTGCTCTTTAAGTGAGTTTGTTCTTTAAGTGAAACACCATTGTATGTAACCAATTGTGACTTCTGGTGGTGGTGGGGGATCGCGAACCCCGATTTAGTTGTTAAGCAAGTTTTTGTTTGGTTTTAGTTGTTAAGCAAGATGACAATTCAGAGAAAATTCTGCTCTTTAAGTGAGTTAGTCTCTAAACAAGGCGCTCTTTATGTGAGATTTTACTGTACTCTGGTAATTATCTTAAACTCTGATGTGCACGTTTAAGTTGTTCCCCTAGGAGTTATTTCAGCTCATACATAGGAACTTTGTTTCCTTAGAGCAGCCACTAGTCATTTAAGGCCATTATTCAGGTAAAAAACCCCAATATATAACATCTAAGAGGAGAGGGCCATTATATCTACAGTTGTCAGGTCAGCATCATCTTATTGTCTAAGACCAAAGAGTCTGAAACCAGGGAGTAGGGAGCAGATATTTATTTATTTATTTATTTATTTATTTGGATTACTTATCACAGAGCATGGAGGGCAAAGGTTGGGAGGGAGTTCAAAACGGCTTCTGGGCCAGCCAATTATGGAAATGCACATGAGGGCAGCTCAGTAAAATGGGCCAAGAACCAACAGAAAGGACATGAGGCACTGCAAAATAAAGGAAAAAAAACAGTGGTTTTCCTGGGAATGTTGAAGAGGCATGTACTACAACAGCGATTTTTAATCTGCGGCCCATGGGCCAGATGCAGCCTGTGACACCATTTCATGTGGCCCTCACCACCTCCACCACACCAGGGAGTGCCATGTTTTGGAGGTAGGGCAAAATGGCTGTCTGGCCCCCGAAGCTGTCTAAGGGAGTGTTACCTGGATCACAGTTTTAAAAGGTTGAGAACTCCAGTCCTACAGCCATGATAGAAAACCTCAATAACTTGGGCTGCCAGCACTCTCTTCCATGAGATTTCAGATCTTAAGCCTGAACATTGGTGAATGGATCCCAAAACCATTCACTGGGCCTGAGCCCTGGCAGCTCCGCATTCCTTGCTCAGAAGCCAACAGCCCAGCCATGTGGCAAAGAAACCCCTTTGCTCCATTTGTAACATGCAGTCTTCAAGATAATTTGGAAAGTTTAGCATGATTGCACAGCTAGAGTTGTTGCTCAGCTTAGCAAGAGGAACAGATCCTTTCTCTTGTTTCTCTCATCTGCTGGCTGGGGTCTCTGCCTGAACTACTCAAACTGCCCTGCCACATCTGTTGCAGATTCCAATCTATGCAACTTCTCTTCATCAGCCAGATGTGACTCTGTGTGTTGCCACATTTTGCTCCAAATATGAAACTGGCAGAAAGCCTTTACTTTGTAAGTGCAAGAGAGTGGAGAGGCCCTACCTGAAAATTGAATCTTTCCTTTTCTTGTACTTAATGTCTCCAGCTTCGAAACATGCTTCATTTTGTACACCACTTAGTGATGCTTCACTGTGTATCTGTGCCATGTTCTCAAAGACAGTTCCAGGTGAAAGCTTATCTGCTGGCCTGGTGTTTGTCATTTTTCATCTGCATCAGAGGTCAGAAAGAAAGGGTTGCCAACACTAATAGCATAGATAAATATATATAAAAAATCAAACAAAGCTCAACCCACATCTGCATGCAGAACAACAAGAGGGCATTTTGTTGCAGAAACTGTCCTGCAGGCAGGAGAGAAGGAGTCTCTCTCTCTCTTTGGCTCAGAACAGAAGGAAAATTTGTCACCCATCTTTTTACTCCTACATTCCTGCTCATATCCCTCTGACTAGGTGCATGCTGGTATATCAGGCAATCAGGCTTTGTCCCACCTCGCCCTTGCCTCTAGCACCCTAGGGCGCCAATAGCAATGTATGGGATTCCCCTCAAACCCCAACTCCCCCAAATAGGCATCCCCACCACTCCAGCGCCTTCCCATGGTGCCCTGCACACCCCTGCCTCTGACTCTTTAAATAGTACCAGAATTCATCCTTGGGTATCCCCTGCAGCTTCCTCATTCCTTTACTCTTTTAGGTCTTTTAGGTTAACTTTGGGAGGAACTCCTAGATCTGAGGATGTGGACTTGATCCATGAAAGCTCATATTTTTTAAAAAGTAGTCTTTAAGGTTTTACATTTTTGGTTTTTTGGTTTCTTGTCTGGATCTGGAATGTATGATGGTCTGTATCCTTTTCATTAACTTTTCTGAACTACAGTTCCTGGAACCGCTCAGCCAGCATGGCTAGTTGGTACTTAACCTCTCCACCCACTCAGTATGGCCACTGGGCACACCATATGGGGGATTGGAGGAGCTACCAAATTTCCCCAAATTGTGCACCAAACAACTGAATTCTAGAGTTTTGTGGAGATCTTTGTGTGTCCTCTTCCAGATCTAGTCCTTTTAAGGTGTTAATACTTGGGTATACTCTCTTAGGGGGAGGTACCCAGTGTGGTATAGCAGACAGAGTGATAGACTAGGAGTCAGGAGGCCTGGCTTAGAATATATGTGCAGCCATGGAAACTCACTGGGGGAGTGAAAAAGAGAAAGCTCATCTTTACATATATTTGAAAGCCCTATTGGGGTTGCTATAAGTCACTTGACAGCTCATAACAACAAAAAATACTTACTACAGACTGAGAGGAGTGTTCCAGCCTACCCCTCTATCTCTGGTTTCATTGCCCTGAATCTGTAGTGACTAACAAGTCTGAACAGGAAAGCATCTGCTCTTTGTGGAGGATCTGAATATGAAGTAGACATCCGGTGTGTCTGATTAGAAGATGCCCCAACCCCTTTCTGTTGGGTTCTTCAAGTGATTTGGAAATTTGTATGCATGGAGTGTGTTACTGATTGTAGTCATGTGCCATTAAGTTGATTACTATTTATGATGATTCATTTCAAGGTTTTCCAAGTATAGAATACTCAGAGCTGGTTTACCATTTATTTCTTCTGAAAGCACTCTGGGACCATACAGCTTGCCCAATGCTACACAGACTGGTTCTTCTCCTACAAGATCAAATTCCCTTTCTCTGTCACTGCAGCCAGGTAATCCAAACCAATGAATTATCCAGCCATCTTGTGGTTAGTACACCCAAATATTAATGCCTGCAGAGTGCTGATCTAACTCTGTGATAGGTAGATATGGTAAGTTCTTCTCTTTTGAATTACCTAGGAGGGTTTTTTTTGGTCCAAATGAGAAGTTGTTTATATGTTTCCCAAACTTTGGTTTTTGGACTAAAATTCCCAGAAGCCTAAGTCAATTCCTCAAAGCACTGATCAGCCAATGTACTAACTTAGGCTTCTGGGAATTGAAGCCCACCATGGAACATAGTTTGGAAAATGCTGGATAGAATGACAACAAATAGCTGAACAGAAATATGATAAGAAAATAAAAGAACATAAGCTGTGTGGGTAGGGGTGTATATGTTTCATCAATTTCGAGTCAGAAATTATTCTGGGTTGAAAAGATTTTGCGGAAGAAACTCCACTCAGAGAATGCCTAGAAGAGGCTCCTTTCATGTTCCCAAGAGCTGGGACAGAGATGGGTGCTCAGTCTGTCATGCAGTACCTTGGTCTCAAACTGCTGACTTGCCAGCCTTCCAGCTAACAAGGCAAGCTTCTTAACCACTGAGCCACTGCAGCTCCCCCTGTGGCTTAGTGGTTAAGGCACTGAGCTGGAGACTGAGAGGTCGGGTTTCGATACCTGAGAGCTGCACTTAGGGACATTAAAGGAGCCTCATTTGGGCATCCCCTAAAAAATCCTTTCAACCCAGAGTAATCTCTGAGACAAAACAAAAAAATGATATTTCATCAAAATCAACAAGTTCCATACATTTCATTGGGCCTTCTCTAGAAAGACTGTTACTGGATTTAACCCCTAAACTAGTAATTCCACAGTAATAACTTATACGATAAAAACAAATTTTGGTCACACTGATGTTAGGTGCAGCTACAGCCAGTCCTCAAAAATAGTACTTGTTGTAAGGTTTGTCTTATCTTCTCTCTGATTCTCATTATTACACACCATTTCTCAGAATTAGGGCTATTACAGAAAGCCTAAATTCATTTTAATGCACTTTTCTTATCCGATACGCATTTCTTGCCAGCACATCTAAATGTTATGTTCCCAGTTTTTATGCGGTTTGGTCTAAGATCATATTTCTTGGCAGTCATCCACAGCTGCATTGTTTTGCTGTTAAAATGTCTGCTCTCTGTTGCTCTCACCAATTTACTTTATGAACTGATCAGAAAGAGATAGGTAATTTAGGAGATGAAGAACACAGCACATTGAGGAGTATCAAAGTACAAGCCAATTTTATAAGATATAAGCCGATCCTTCAGCATTTTAGAACTTATTGTGTCAAAGCACAGGTGAGCTGTTGGATTGGGGCCGCGAGGCGGCCGTTGGGTCCCGGAGGAGACTGGTCAAGCAATGAGACACGAGACAAGATGGAGCGAAGACCAGTGATTTATTGAGGGAAAATCATCAGTATATATCGAGTAAGCAGGGCTGCGTGTGATGGAATCGTCATCTGACAAGATCCGCATCCCATGTTTACACGAGTTATTTGGGAACCTCTCCCAGGGAAGTTAATTAACTAAATTAAACACTGACAGGGGAACTCCATTTTTCCATGCTTATCCTGGGGTAAACATGGCTGATGTTGGTTTAGGGCTGTAGATAATCCGCGGGTGCGACATTACCTATTACATGACTTATGAGTTAGTCATCCAATTTCCTCTTGCTCAAACTGCTTGTCAGGTCAGCTGTGGGTGAATTAAACTATGGTTATTAATCTGCTCCCCAATTTCTGTCCCCTCGGAAACAAAGCTCGAAGGAGCAATCTCCCAAACGATGGTTCTGTCAGGGACAGTGTGCCAATTGCATGCGCGGAACCCGCAGTGAGCTTTTATAGATTAGAACATATTGCAAAACAGAAATACCTGTAGTTTTATACAGTGTATACTTAAAGAAACAAAACCTGCATTTCCATCTTTTATATTGCCTCTTCAGGTGCAGCAGGAGGTGAGATAAGGTGGAAATAATAGTCTTCATTGGGCATGGAAACAAATAAATTGAAATTTTTTTAGTTGGACTTCCTAGCCCAGAAAATCAGACTGGAGGGAGAAAGAGAAGAAGATCAAACTTTGGAACAGTTACTTTTTTAGATACAACTGCTATACTCCTCTAGCCAACATCATAATAAACCATGCTAGCTGGAGAGAGCCTGAGTGCTATATTCTAAAATGTGTCCTGTTCCAAGCTCTAAGCCAGTGATGGCCAACTTTGGCACTCCAGATGTTCTTGAACATCAATTCCCAGAAGCCCTGATCAGCAGGTGTACTGACTTGGGTTTCTGGGAATTCAAGTCCAAGAACACCTGGAGTGTCAAGGTTGGCCATCACTGCTCTAAGCAATAGTCCTTTCCTCTGCCTTGTAGGTTTTCTTTGAGGTGGGATTTTCAGAGTGAATGGCAGGGTCAAAGTATTCATTCATGTAATAATAGTAGCCAAATTCTCATTACGGGGATGAAATGACATTTGGGATGTTGCTGCTAGAAAGGTGTAACTTGACATGCAGTGCAGAGGAAAATACAGATGCCTGCATTTTCTACTGTGCAAAAAAAAAAAAATTGCTGGGAAGATAGGGAGGTAATTTTGATTAAGATAATCAATTAGGAAATGCTGGCACTAATGGAACATCAATTAATTAATAAATTGAAGGGCTCCCTTGCTTGAAAGGAAGTTGTATCTGACTCTAGGGTGCAGTGCTCATCTCTGTTTACAGCCAAAGAGCCAGCACTGTTTGTGTCTGCAAATGTTTCCATGATCACTGGGGGAGTGACCATGGAACAGTTACCTTTCCCGCCGAAACAGTACATTTTTATCGATTTGCAATTTTTTACTTTTGAACTGCTAGGTTGGCAGGGGTTAAAACAGAGACAGGAAGATCACTCTGTCAAGCAGCACTCAGGTCTTGAACTGATGACCAGCCAACCTTCCAATCATCAAGTTCAACACCTTAACCATGAAGCCACTGCAGCCCCTAATTAATTGAAACAGACAAATAAAGGTGCAATTCTTCATGACACCATTTTGACCAGTTGGATAACAATCAAATTTATCAGGGAATAAACAAAACAAAACGACAAAAAACTTTGTGGCAACTTAAAGACTAACTGTTGTACTTTAATGTTAGCTTTCATGGATTCAAATTTATATTTCGTTTTAAAAAGTTATGTGACTCATATTAGTGTCTACACTAATTGTAATGAAATATAAAGCTGTTGTGTTCTAACAGTGTAACCTTCTACATGTGATAACAATGTATCTGAAACAATGTAACCTTCAGCTGTATCACTATAAACCCTGTAATAGGACGCGAGCTAATGACCACCAGCTGGCAGCAGCGAGCGTCCAAGCTCTCTTGGTTCAAACCCATCAAAGGCCAAAGCGCGGGAAGTTTCCCGCCGCTACCTACACCTGGACAAGAAGGGCGTGACCCGCCATGACGTCACGCGGGCAGTAGCCAATGGGCTATCGTGGAGCCACATTCAAATACGTTACTACCATATATATAGAGCTGTTCGTCCGCCATTACCTCATGTTCCCTCTGTCCACCATGAAATAAACCTGAGTTAACCCAGCCCTTGGCTGTTTCCTGTGTCTTGACTCTCATACACTAAACTGGCGACGAAGGTGGCCGGCCGGTAGTTTTAGTCTGCGACGCATCCCCGGTGGGGGTGGGGGCGGTGCTTTGCCACGTGTTGAACGACGGAAGGGAGGCCCCGATAGTGTTTTATTCAAGGTCCCTGTCCCAAGCAGAGCGGAATTACGCACAGACCGACAGGGAGGCATTAGCGATAGTAGCGGGAACCAAAAAATTTCACGATTTCCTGTATGGTCGCCCGTTCAAGATCGTGACTGATCACAAGCCCCTGTTAGGAATCTTCACTGCAAATAAGCCTACGCCACAGATCCTGTCCCCGAGGATGCTGCGGTGGGCTATTTTTCTTAACGCATACCAACATGAGTTGGAATACCGGCCCGGGAAGGAGATCAGCCATGCAGACGCGCTCTCACGGTCTCCGTTGCCCTTGTCGGACGACCAGAAGGCAGGGGTAGGAAGAGACCGCCAGGTATTGCTAATAGAGGTCTTAGATTCACCCCCAGTAGTACCGGCCGACATTGCCAGGGCGACGGGAAAGGATAGAACACTGGAGAAAGTATGCTCGTGGGTACAGAAGGGGTGGCCGGCGTCATCCCCAAGCACGGAATTCGACCCATTTTTCGAAAACGAATAGAATTGTCATTAGAGAGGGGGTGCCTTTTGTGGGGCCAACGGGTGGTGGTTCCTACGTCCCTGCGACCGAAGGTGCTAAAGCTGCTGCACGTCAGCCACCCGGGAATCGTCTGTTCCAAGGCGCTGGCCCGGAGTTACTTCTGGTGGCCCCAGCTGGACGCCGACATAGAGCATATGGTTGGCACTTGTGAGGCATGTCAGTGCTCCCGACCGGAGGTAGCCCGTCTCCCGCATAGGGAATGGGACGCAGCAAGGGGACCGTGGTCCAGGGTGCACGTAGATTTTGCTGGCCCGTTCCGGGGAACCATTTTTCTCCTGGTAGTGGATGCGTACTCAAAGTGGCTGGAGGTCATTCCGGTAAAGAGCACATCCTCCGCCACTACCATTGGCCAGCTAAGGAGGGTCTTTTCCACGTTCGGTTTACCCGACACTCTGGTCAGCGATAACGCTAGCTGTTTCACGTCCGCTGAGTTCACGGCATTCATGGAGGCCAATGCAATTCGGCACGCCACATCCGCGCCGTTTCACCCGGCCACGAATGGCCAAGTGGAACGGTTGGTGCGCACAACAAAAGATGCGCTGCGGCGCATGGGCTCGGGAGATCTAAATCACCGAGTCTGTCAATTTCTGTTAGCGTACAGAGTGACCCCCTTAGCGTCCGGATACTCGCCGGCTGAGCTGTTGATGCGGAGGAAACTGACCACGATCTTGTCCAGGTTAGACCCGACGAGGGTCGAGGACAAAGGGAAGAACATAGGTTTAGCGGTCTCGAAAGGTTTCGGCGTAGGCGATCCTGTACACTGCAGGAACTATGCCAACGCAGGCCCAGTCTGGGTGCCAGGGACGATAGTAGAACAGACGGGACCAGTGTCGTATCGGGTGGAGACTAACACCGGTCTCCTCTGGAGGAGGCACGCTGACCAACTGAGGCACCGAGTGAGTGAGGGGCCGATCAGTGGGGCTCAGCAACCGGATTCAGCGATAGGGTTCTCCCCCACCCGTTTAGCCCAAGGGGGAGACAGAGAAGGACACCAGTCCAAAACCAGGGGGGAAAGCAGTGGTCCCGACTCATATCCTTTTGACACGCCAGTTCTATCCGAGCCCGGGGAGGGGGAAAAGGAGTTTGCGGCCGCCGCTGCCGCTTCCCCCGAATTCGATTACGATTTTGATTTTGCTAGCCGGGGGGGTTTTTTGGAGTGTTCCCCCACCCATCCAAGCGAGAAGAGGGGTTTTTCGTTAGCCCCCAGTGCCCCCGGTTCTTCCCAAACAAAGCACACACCTCCCAACAAAGCCGCAGAGCCGCGGCAAGCTACTAACAAGTCATCCTCTCCGATTACAGGGCAGGAAGCCAGGGAGCAAGGAGGAGGGAGCGAAGCCGGGGCAGGGCAGCCCGCGCCGAGACCCCAGCGTGTTCGAAATAAGCCATCTTGGCTGAGAGACTTCGTCTCATCCTAGGGGGGAGGAGTGTTGTGTTCTAACAGTGTAACCTTCTACATGTGATAACAATGTATCTGAAACAATGTAACCTTCAGCTGTATCACTATAAACCCTGTAATAGGACGCGAGCTAATGACCACCAGCTGGCAGCAGCGAGCGTCCAAGCTCTCTTGGTTCAAACCCATCAAAGGCCAAAGCGCGGGAAGTTTCCCGCCGCTACCTACACCTGGACAAGAAGGGCGTGACCCGCCATGACGTCACGCGGGCAGTAGCCAATGGGCTATCGTGGAGCCACATTCAAATACGTTACTACCATATATATAGAGCTGTTCGTCCGCCATTACCTCATGTTCCCTCTGTCGAGCGAAGCCGGGGCAGGGCAGCCCGCGCCGAGACCCCAGCGTGTTCGAAATAAGCCATCTTGGCTGAGAGACTTCGTCTCATCCTAGGGGGGAGGAGTGTTGTGTTCTAACAGTGTAACCTTCTACATGTGATAACAATGTATCTGAAACAATGTAACCTTCAGCTGTATCACTATAAACCCTGTAATAGGACGCGAGCTAATGACCACCAGCTGGCAGCAGCGAGCGTCCAAGCTCTCTTGGTTCAAACCCATCAAAGGCCAAAGCGCGGGAAGTTTCCCGCCGCTACCTACACCTGGACAAGAAGGGCGTGACCCGCCATGACGTCACGCGGGCAGTAGCCAATGGGCTATCGTGGAGCCACATTCAAATACGTTACTACCATATATATAGAGCTGTTCGTCCGCCATTACCTCATGTTCCCTCTGTCCACCATGAAATAAACCTGAGTTAACCCAGCCCTTGGCTGTTTCCTGTGTCTTGACTCTCATACACTAAAAAAGCAAACAAATATTTTGGATCTCTTGTGTCACACATGGCATAGGTCATCAAACTATATCAATGGTATTTTCTATTGGCTCTCTTAGAGAAGAGGCATCAATGCCCTCTGTTGCCTTCAGGCTAACCTAAGACATTTTCCTGCTTGAGATGAGGATAATAAATGCATTTCTTCCATCTGGGTCAAATAAATACTGCTGTAGATGTCGACTGCTACTCGTATCTGTGTTGTATAGGAACTTGTGCCTTTAAGAAATGTAACCTTGTCTTCTAAGCAACCTTGTATCCAAATGAACTGTGAATGAGTCCCCAGAGATTATGATGTAACTCAGCTGTTCTGGCTAGCGATTCAGCTGCCGCTAGAGGCATCTGCAGAGCTCAGCCCACATGGTTCAGATCACCCAATCACCAAGTAATGCAGGAAACATTCCCGCCACAGGTAAACGTTGTAAGGTATTCAGTACGTCACAATGACGTCACTGATACCACAACCAATAGGCGCCCGTGGGGTGAAATTCAAACGTACTGCAAGCATATATAAGGAGCTGCGTCTCCACCATTACCTCATGTTCAGATTGCATACTTTGCAATAAAGATGTGTTTGGCCCCCTGAATGCTGCCTCCCACGTATCAATCTTCGAACATCAAATTGGCGACGAGGATGGGATGATGGCTCCCCACAGCATCAAGCCACCTCCGTTCAACATCAAGAAACCAGAGCAATGGGCTTTGTATGAGTGCCAATTCAAGCACGTGATGGCCGCCGAGCGCATCGAGGACGAGGACCAGATGCCCAGATCGGCCTCCCCTAGCCCAGATCGGCCTCCCCACACTAGAGCTGGTGATGCATGTGATGATGCCGCGGCCGGTCGATGCGGTCCCGCTCGACGAGATCCTGTTGGCGTTGCAGAACCACTTTCAGCCGAAAATGTCCATTTTCCCAACCAGAGTCGCCTTCCACAGGCAAGACCAGTATCCGGGTGAGTCTTTGGCAGACTACGCTGCCACCCTCAGGTTAGCTGCTGCCCCTTGCCAGTGGGACAACTTGGAAGAAGCCCTGCGGGACCGCCTGCTGTGCGGTTTGTGAGACGAGGAGGTCCAGCGGAAGCTGATGGCCCACGAGCACCTCTCATTCAATTCCGTCCTGAGAGAGGCTCAGGCAGCCGAAGTAGCGAGGTCCAGGGTGTAGAGAAGTAGCGACATTCAGGGCAAAGGCAGCCACACCTGGGGGACCAGGGTCCACCATGCAGGCTGCCCGGCGCTCCCCCCACCATGCATCCAGCTCATCTTCCTCCTCGGAGGCCTCCGCATCCTCCGGGACCAACTCCAGCGACGACGACAACGTCCAGAAGGTCCTGAGAAAGGCGCCCAAGAAGCAAGCAAGTGACAAGGCCCACCGCCGATGCGACGGTTGTGGAGCGTCCCACGACCGGAAGAGGTGCCCCTTCTGAAAGGCCAAGTGCCATCACTGCGGACGCCGAGGCCACATCGCCAAGGTCTGCAGATGACAGCGGAGAGAGGACCAGGAGCCAGGCGAGAGCCCCCGACAAAAAGGAGGCTCCATCAGGAAGATTTCTACAGGTGAGCCAACCGTGAGCCGCGTGGCTGTGGCACACCAGCGTTTCTTTGTAGAGGTACTTTTACAGGGGGTCCCTGTTTGGATGGAGGTGGATTCAGGTTCATCCTACTCCATCGTGTCCCAGAGGGTTTTCCTAAGCATTCCCCCCAATTCTCACCCCAAGCTCAAGACCCTCAAAACATCCTTGTGAGACGTGCAGGGCAACCTGATTCCTGTTTTGGGGGTGGGGGATTTCAAAGTCAAGTTCAAGAGGTTCACAGAGAAGCTGCCCCTTGTGGTACTCCTGGGGAGCCAGTGGTTTGCTCACTTGGGTATTGAACTGTCCGGCATCAACACCATAGAGACTGACCCAGTGTGGGACATGTGCGATGCACACCCAGTGGTCTTCAAGAAGGGGCTTGGGAGGTATAGGGGACCCCCAGTCTCATTTGACCTGGATCCAGAAATTCGTCCCATTCGGCTCAAGCCATGGAGAGTGCCCTTTGCCCTCAAAGACAAGATTGAGGCAGAAGTGGAAAAACTGGTGGGTCAGGGGATTTTGGTTCCGGTGGACTCCGTGGAGTGGGAGACACCGATTGTTACCGCCTTAAAATCAAATGGGGAAGTCCGGATTTGCGCAGACTGCAAATGCACAATTAACAATGCTATTTGCCCTAATGCATATCCGGTGCCGGTAGTTAGCCATTTACTAGCCACTTTACATGGGGGTAAATGTTTTGCAAAACTAGATTTGGCCCAAGCATACTGGCAGCTCACCGTAACTCCTGCTATAGCAGCTGCACAGACAATTGTAACACACAAAGGGGCATTTAAGGTGACGCGCCTCCAGTTCGGCATAAATTCAGCCCCAGGGATATTCCAATCTCTCATGGAACACCTTCTAAAGGGTCTCCCCGGGGTGCTTCCTTATTTCGACAACATTTTGATCACTGCAGGGAGTGAGTCAGAACTAGCAAAGAGGTTGGACAAAGTCCTAACAGTATTCAGAAAAGCGGAGCTAAGGTTGACAAGGTATAAGTGTGTGTTCCTAGCAAGGGAGGTAGAGTTCCTAGGGTTCAAGATAACCCCCGAAGGAGTTAAGCCCTCCGATTCAAAGGTTGCAGCTGTCCGAAATGGCCCTCGCCCCTCCGCGAAACCAGAACTACAGTCCTTCCTAGGGCTCCTAAACTTTAATCATTCATTCCTGCAAAGGAAAGCTTCTGTAGCGAAGCCCCTGCATCGTCTTTTAAAGAAAGACGCAGTTTGGCGGTGGGGGGACAGCCAATAAAAGGCTTTCAAGGAACTCAAACAGCTGTTGTCCTCTGAGGCCATCTTGACCTATTTTGACCCCAGGAAGCCCGTGGTGTTAGTTTGCGATGCTTCACCAGTGGGGGTGGGGGCGGTGCTGTGCCACATGTTAGAAAATGGGCGGGAAGCCCCAGTTGCCTTTTACTCAAGGCCCCTTTCAAAGGCAGAGCACAATTACAGGCAAACAGATAGAGAGGCACTTGCGATAGTCGCTGGAACCAAGAAATTCCATGACTTCCTCTATGGTCCGTGGTTCACTATTGTAACTGACCACAAGCCGCTGCTGGGCATTTTCCCCACATGCAAGCCCACACCCCAAATTCTATCCCCTAGAATGCTTAGGTGAGCCATATTCCTCAATGCGTACCAGTACACACTGGTTCACCGCCCAGGGAAAGACATCAGCCATGCTGATGCACTTTCCCGGTCTCCTCTCCCAGAGCTAGGAGAAATAACTACACGTTAGCCACCCGGGAATTGTGCGCTAAAAGGCTTTGGCCAGGAGCTACTTCTGGTGGCCCCAGATTGATGCGGACATTGAGCACATGGTGGGCACTTGCAAAAGTTGCCAGAGTTCTCGACTGGAAGAGTCCTGACTTCCTCACAGAGAATGGGACACAGCCTGAGGACCGTGGTCTCGATTGCACATCGATTTCACTGGTCCTTTCCGGGGCTCGTTATTTCTGTTAGTGGTCGACTCCTTTTCAAAGTGGCTGTAGGTCATTCCAATGCCCAATACTTCCTCTGCCGCAACCATTAAACAATTGCAGAGGCTATTTAGTTGTTTCGGGTTACCCGATGTGCTTGTCTCCAACAACGCCAGTACCTTTACCTCCGTCGAATTCCAGGCATTCCTGGAGAGGAACGCAATTCGACACATTACATCGGCCCTTTTTCACCCCACAATGAACAGCCAGGTTGAGCGCCAAGTGTGAACTACTAAAGAGGCACTTCGGCAAATGGGCCGTGGGGATCTAGAGCTACAAATGTGTCAACTTCTCCTGTGCTACAGAATAACTCCCCTGGCATCCGGACTTTCGCCTGCCAAGCTCTTAATGCACAGGAGACTGGTCTCACTTTTTGACCAGTTGGATCTGACCAGGGTCGAGGATAAGGGGAGGAACATTGAAATTGCACACAGCAAGGTTTTCTCAGTGGGGGACCTAGTATATTGTAGGACTTATGCGGCCACCGGCCTAACGTGCGTCCCAGGGGTGGTGATCGATCAAACAGGGCCAGTTTCCTATCAGGTAGAAACAAGTTCGGGACTACTGTGGTGGCGACATGCCGACCAGCTCAGGTGCCGGGTCACGGACACCCAGGGGTCCGAGGATCAGGGTTTTTCAATGTTAGGGTCCTCTCCCACCCGCTTATCCCCAGGGGGAGACACAGCAGACAGCCCACCAAGGGACTTGAATTCCCGTCTCTTTCATCCCTTGCAAACAGGCTGGGAAGAGTACAAAAGCCCAGACCCAGACAGTTTAGATTATGAGTTACAGGATCAGGAGAAGTTTTTAGAGTGTTCCCCCACTCATCCAAGTGAGCAGCGGGGTTTTGATTTCTCCCTAGCAACCCCCCGTCCTCTAGTTTTTGAGCCCACTTCTATTCCCATGCAGACCAGACAACGTACAGTTGGGTCGCCCCCTTCTCAGATTAGCAGGTGGGAATTTTCCTCAAGTTAGCCTCCTCCTCTCCCAGGTTTTGATATGCAGTATTCCCTCCCGGGTTCCTCTCCTGATTCGGGCCAGTGCTCCCGAGATGCCGCTAACACTGCTCGTTTCCCCTCTGCAGGACAAGAGTCTGCGAAACCCAGAACACCCCGTTCCTCCAAGCCCAACCAAGCAGCTGTGTGGCCCAAATGCATGTGCAGGCCACCACAATGGTTGAGGGACTTCGTCCCATCCTAGGGAGGAGGGATGTTGTATATGAAACTTGTGCCTTTAAGAAATGTAACCTTGTCTTCTAAGCAACTTTGTATCCAAATGAACTGTGAATGAGTCCCAGAGATTATGATGTAACTCAGCTGTTCTGGCTAGCGATTCAGCTGCCGCTAGAGGCATCTGCAGAGCTCAGCCCACATGGTTCAGATCACCCAATCACAGAGTAATGCGGGAAACATTCCCGCCATAGGTAAACCTTGTAAGGTATTCAGTACGTCACAATGATGTCACTGATAACGCAACCAATAGGCACCCGTGTGGCAAAATTCAAATGTACTGCAAGCATATATAAGGAGCTGCGTCTCCGCCATTACCTCATGTTCAGATTGCATACCTTGCAATAAAGATGTATTTGGCCCCCTGAATGCTGCCTCCCGCGTATCAATCTTCGAACATCAAAATCTGAGAATGATTTTTTTCCTGAAACAGGAAAAATGTCACTGGCATGAATTTGTTTAAGGTGGATCCCAGCTTGAGATAAAGTGACCCACACACTATGATCTCAGAGCCATCTCCTGCAGTACATATGAAACGCAACATGTAGGATTTAACACCAGGACTGCAATGGAGTGCCACAGCCTTGAGGATATGGACAGGGTGTGCCTTCACAGCCAGTCCATCTGGCATGGCCTCTTCCACCACCATGACCGTTGAGAATTAGAATGGTTCCTCCGCCGCTCATTTTGCTGTCGGTAACAATATGATGATTTCCAGTGACATTCCCTCCACTGAGAGGACCATCACCCCACCTAAAGGGGCTCATTCACCTGTAGCTGTAGGCCCTTTTAGGGAGTCAGGTTAGTTAACCGCTGCCTGACACTCAGCATTGAGTTGCTGGCTGTACTCCATTACCATAGTGGGATGTCTGGCCAAACAGACAAATAAATACTGCACTGCTCACCTAACTCATGGTGTATAGCATTCAAAGCTTACCACGTTACTTTGGTATAACAGTAGGACTTCCTAAGAGTACTCCTATCCATCCATGGCAGTACATTAACATCAGCATGATTACTGTCATCATAAAGTAAATACATAACAACTTGCCTCTTGAGGCAGCTGCTTCACCTTGTTCTTCCCTATATAAAAGCCAGTCTTAGCTCTGGTAATTAAGGAAGCATTTTGATGACAAGGTTGCACTTTAGCAGAGGTCAATGGAGCTACAACAGAATTTTTTTTTACCTTCTCTTAAATGTATTTAGAATTTAATTAAAAAACACGAGCATATACAAAACAGTCTTCTTTGCTAGATTAAATTAATAGTCAGAGATTTTCCAAAGATGAAATTGCTGCAGAGAGAAATATAATATGCTTCTCCCTGTAAAGTCTTAGCAGAATTATAAAATACGTCCGTTTAGACTAGTCAGCATACAGGCTTATCTGGAAAATCTCATTCTAGGGGGAAATGTTATGTGTTAAGATCTAAAAAGTGCATAAAGCCCCAAACTATTTATTTAAGCATTTATTCAATTTATCAGTCATCCAATAAAAAATGTTGTTTTCAAAATGTACAACAATTGTAAAAATAAAATAAAATGCATTAAAAATCCATATAAAATTCTATATTATAACAATTTCCAACAACTAAATATACAGTGGAACATTGGTTAACCTAATTAATACTTTCTCCGGGACATTTCTTATAGCGAAATTTACTTTAACCGAATTTCCCATAGGAATGCATTGAATGCAATTTTCCATAGGAATGCATTGAAATCCAATTAATCAGTTCTGAATTTTTTTGTAAACCTATCTACTATTTTCTATGGATTTCCTTTTGTTATGCAATTTTTATGTTAACCGAGTCATTTGTTAACCAAGGTTCTACTGTATTGAGAATTTTGTGGGAAAGGTACATTGAATGAGAACAGAGATAAGGGATAACATTTAGCTGCCTGACTCCTAAGTGTACCTGCCATTTCACCATACAATTGGCATGTATAAGTTTACAATGTCTATAATTCTGGTAACACGTTGTTAAGATGACACCTGTGCTTACGACAGGGGTTCCCAACCTTTTCAAGCCAGGGATCAGGTCACACTCTTTCAGTCAGCTTCGAGGGCCAGAAGGCCATTTTGCCCTGCCAGCATAATGGGGTGGCCATTTTGTTCCAACAGCTTCAAAGGGGTGGCCATTTTGTTTCTCAAATGCCCTTGGAGGTTACATGAAATGGCGCCATTGGCTGGATCCAGCCCATGGGCCTTAGGTTGGGAACCCCTGGCTTACAATTGCATAGCTGAAGTAAATGTTGCAGCCAATCCATTATTAAAAGAGGGAACCTCTTAAGTGCTCAAAAGTTGTGATTTTCACATTAGGAACTCTTCATAGCTCACACAGTTTGCAAATTCACTTGCTTTTGTTTCATGATGATCTTTGGGAATAAATCTGACTTTTCAGTCACAAGACTCTTCTAAAGCATATATCTGGAACCATAAAGTGATTTTCAACTTTAATGATTGATTATCCGTAATGTGTTGTTTGGCCCTGGATTCAGCAAAAATCAATCATATCACATTAAAGTCAAAAGGCAGAAGTTGGTAATGTTTAACACAAGACACATTGCTTTGCGTGAAAATGTCATAGTCAGTGGTGGGCATCAGCAGGTTCACACCAGTTCACCAGAACCGGTGGCAGAAATTCTGGCTGGCCCCACCCATCCAAGTTTTGAAATAAAGTAGTCCTAATTCGGGTACAACACAGGGCTTTCCCCTGGCCACACCCACCATACCATGCCCACAGTGTGATCGTAAAATATTTTTGAGCCCACTATTGGTCATAGTGAATCTCATTTTGCACATGTTGTATGTGCTATGAGGCTAAAAAGAGACTGTGCTATGAGGCAAAAATCTTACCTTTTTGAAGGTTGTAAAAGGAAAATGATTTCAAATGGAAAATCCTAGCAAGTCACTTATTCCTTTAGCAATTTCTATTCTTAGCAGTTTGTTGCTAAGCCTTGTATAAATCAATTAATGATCATGATTGCTTTGAATCCTAGTAAATGTTTGTGCTCCTTTCCCTTCCTGAGTTCCTTTATTTTATGGGAGGGCATTTTTCTGTTTAAGGTATAACTGCAAGTTGTCTCCGGAAACCCACATTTTGTATCATTTGAGGGTTAAACTATATGGTACATTAAGCATATAAGGTGCTCCCTAAATTTTCTAGACAGCATGCAGAGCCTTGATTTCTGTTAAATTCAGTATGTCTAATAATCCCATTCCTGGTAAAAGCCTCTATTGATGCTAGTGGGAAAGTGGATTGAGTTTTCATGTCGGGACTGAGGTGTATGGATGCTTAATCCTATAATATTGTAGGGGAAAGCTTACATTGGCTAAAATAAATACAGGTATTTTGAAATTGCTTTCTTCTTTCTAAATTAATTATGTTTATTAGAGATATATTTCCTGGAACAAAGCTAGAAGTGTGGAACTAATTCAAAACTCCACTTGGCATCTGATGTAACATGAACCTTCCGGGAAACAAGTTTGTGCTAATGCACTTATGCTATCTCTGGTTGGCAAAATTAAAGGGGAAAAAGAAAAGAAAGGAGAGAGGGCAAAAAGCATTCTATTGTAGCATATTAAAAATTAACAGGTTTATGAATCAAAATCTACTTTTTCTGACACAAGAAGTAGAAATATATGTCCTCAGTATTTATACATATCCCCATAGTGTTTGAGAATAATGCCTAGATAGGTAACAGTCTTAGCGGCAATGATTTGTGTTTTCTTTCTTTCAGCATCTGGAGATTCCACAGGAACGTAGCTTCAGATCTGACACAGTCCCATCACCCTTTACATTAACCGTAACAAGATTATGTGTGGTGAATTCATCAAGTTGTATCAGGAAACCCTTCATTTCCAAACCTCCAGGGAATTCCCTCTAGGAAATTCCTCTCTTCAGTGCACAGACCAACAGGTGGCCACCTTGATGGTGTTTCAGCATCTATTTAAAAACTTTGGTGAACTATCCATTTACTGACTTTAATAACTAGGTTAGTGCAATTTTTAAAAATCTTACTGCTGATCATTTTATTTGTTGTTAGGTTATCTGTCATCAAGTGGCTTTCCACGTATGGTTACTGTTAGGTGTTGTGGTCTGGGTTCGAATCATGCAGAGTTAAGCAGTTAGCTTTTGGCAGCAGCGGCGGTGCCCGTGTGGTTTTATCTCTCTCTTCCAGACAATAACAAGCAGAGATGCAGAGTAACAGTGCAACAGAAACAGCTTTTACTCAGCAGAATAGTTCATAAAGATAACATAAACATCAGATTCCTCTCTGACAGATAAACAGTCTGTAAGTCCTTGTGAGCACTACTTTAAGTCCTGAGGCACAGTAAAAGTACTCACTGCAACTCCAGCCTTATCCTGGCTGGCTGTAGGTTGGGCAAAACCCTTTTTGTCCAAACTTGTTCTTTCAGTTGAGTTCCAGACCTCTGAAGATTGTTCTGGCTCTTTCTCTCCTCCAGAGAGTGTCAGCAAAGCCAGCAGCCTTTTCCTCCAGGCAAAACAGTGATGTCCATAAGGCAGTAAAGCTAGCAAGCAGTCCGGCTACCATGCACCCAGTAGTTTAGGCATACAGCAGTTTTTGGCACGAACCAATGTGGCTTTTGAGAAGCCCTAATTTATACATGATATTCTGCTCAGTCACCCACTCAGTGAATTCAGCTGGGTGCTGCTCTGTTGAAACCCTTAAAGACATAGTTTCATGTATCTTATACAATACAAGTCACATGTATAGATTACATCCCTATCAATCTCCTCCTATTGTTAAGATGCATGAACATGGCAGATACATCAGATGCATACAAGCAAAGAAGATTACATTTTCATACCAATAGCAGTACACAAAGTTTTGTGTCGTTCAGCGGGCAGAGTCTTTGTGAGCTGGACCCACCCCGACATTCAGCTGCGCAGGTCAGAGGCATGATTGTTCCCAGTGCTTATGCTTTCGGCAGTGGCAGCAGGTGCAATCATGTCATTTTATTTATTTTATTTTTTGGCTGCTTGGGCAGCCTCCACTGCTTCCCATGGTGGTAGGAGGTTTTTTGGAGCATTTTTGCTCCATTTTGAGAATTTTTTTGTTGTGTTTCCGCTGTGTTTCACCAGCTAAAACATGACATTTTGGGACTTCAGGGTTCCACAGTGGGAACCCAGGCACCAATGGAAGTTCTCACCACCACCAGAAGTCCCAAAATTCACATTTTAGCTGAAGTAAAGTGGAAATGCAGCAAATATTTCAAAAATGGCATGAAAATGCTCTGAACACCCTCCTGCCACCGTGGGAAGTGGCAGGAGCTTCCAAAGCAGCGAAAAAATGCCATGATTGCCACTGCTGCTGTGAAAACCAGTGTTTTGGCACTTCTGGTGGTGGTGGAAGCCTGCCAGTGCCTGGGTTCCCACTGCGGGTCGTATTAATTAGTCCCATGCCATTGCCCAGATTAGGCCTGTGTGCCGTAGGGTGGGAACCCCTGCTCTATCTATTAAATGGCGCTGGATTTCATTTATTTGTATGATTCCCCTTGTTTTTAATACTGGTACATTGAGATATGAAATTAATTCACTCCTCTGGTTTTTTTGTATCCCCAAAAATTGTATCTTTTTTTAATAATAATAATTTTATTGACTTTTAAAACAATACAAATATAACAACAATACATATGAATAAGCACAAAAAAACTACAAAAAAGAAGAAAAAGAGAAGAGAAAAAATACAGTCTATCCTAATACATTTTTTAACTATCGTTAAGTTTCACTAACATATCTACTAACATTACTGAAAACGTTTATATACTTCAATATTCTTTATGTTGTAACTCCATAAAAACAAAAACAACATATTTCACACCCAGTGTTTATTTACAATGCCCTGGAGAGTTCGGAGTATCTCATATTTCAAGAGCAAAAACTTCTTTGTTCGGGTACAGGTCTGCAAGTTTCAACCTCGATAAGTGAGTGATCCACAAAAGGTTTCCAAATGTTCCAAATTCTATTCTCTCTCATAATGCCCTTTTTTGTCTTTATTTCCCATGTCAATTTATCATTCAGTGCTAAATTCCACATTTTTTTATACCACTCTTCAATCTGTATAATTATATCATTTTTCCAATTTCTTGCAATACATTGTCTACCTGTTGTGAGCATTATTTCCAATAATTCTTTTTCATCTCTATTTAAATTAAAAAATTCTACATTTGTCAACATGATGGTATCTGACTCCAGTTTAATTCCCCCCCCAATATATCACTGATCTCTTTTTCAATTCTTGTCCAAAAATCCTTTATCACCCTACAACTCCACCACATAAATGTTCATAAGTTCCCATTGTATCTTTACATCTCCAACATAATTTGTCCTTTTTATTATCAATCTGATGTAACCTCACCGGTGTCAGATACCACCTCCATAACATTTTATAATTATGTTCTTTAATTCTAACTGACATAGTTCTCATTATCCTCTTTTTCCATTTATTTCTCCATGCATCTCTTTCTATCCTTATATTCAAATCCTGTTCCCACCTTTGTTTCAAATCTTCCTGTGGATCACCATTCCTATTTATTAAATTATAAAGTTTGCTTACTAAACCCTTAATATTTCTGTCACCTTTTCTAATTTTTAAAACCAATTCTTCAAATTCCGTCTTTTCTCTATCTATATCAAATTCTCTCGAATATTTACCATTCCAATTATTAACCCTCAATGTCTGAAACCAATTCATTTTCAATTGTTCAAACAGCATTTTCTTCCTACCTTCATCTTCACAGAACCGTAACCAGTCTTTCACCAAGGAAACCTTATTTTTATCCAAAATTTCTATTATTTCTTTATCTATTTTCAATGGAAAACTTGCTATATCTGCTAATTCAAAAATTGGAGAGATATTCAGGACCAGATCCTTTTTCATTCCTTTCCATACATTCATCATTCCCCTCATCATTTTATTGTTTGTAACACACTTTCCCATACTTCCCCCCAAAAAAACCATTTTACCTATATTCCTATAATCTTTCATCTCAATCTCCTCTCAAATTACTTTTTCTCTTGCCAAGATCTTCACCACATTCTTGATTTGAAAAGCGGAATAATATGCCACTAGATTCGGCATTCCTAGACCCCCTTCCTTTTGAGGCAAATACCATAATTTTTTTGGTAGTCTAGTCTTTTTTCCCCCCATTACAAAAATTATTGAACAGCTTTTGAAACTCATTAATTTCCTTGTCCTTCATTTGAATTGCTAATGCATCGAATAAAAAATTAATTCTGGGCAACAACATCATTTTACTAAGTGCAATTCTACCAAACCATGACAATTTCAACTTTTTGAAACTTTGTATCCTAGTCTTAATTTCCGTTTTGAAACTATCATAATTCAATCTTTTGAGCTCTTCCAATCTATTCGATATAAGTATACCCAAATATTTCAGCTTATCTTTAATTTGGATATTACTCATTCCCTTTATCTTCCTCCTCTCCTCTTCACCCATATTACACAACATCATTTCCGATTTGTCCCAATTAATCTTCAAACCCGTAATATCCTCAAAATCTTTAATTTGTGTTCTAATTCTATTCATAACCCTCTCAGGATGTTTTGCGATTATCAACGTATCATCCGCATACATGCTTATTTTATTCCCCATTATCCCTTCTATTTTACCATCCTCTCTTATAGCATTTGCTAATATTTCCATTGCCATGATAAAAAGTATAGGGGACAAAGGACACCCTTGTCTAGTACCTGCCTCTAATTTTACCTCATCTGTAACCTCATCATTTACTCTGACACTAGCTATTCCTTTCTGATATAATAAATCTATCACCCTTCTAAATTTATCACCAAATCCGTAGCTTTTAATTATTTCCTTAATCGAGGTCCACTGTAAGGAATTGAATGCCTTAAAAATATCCAAAGATATTAATCCCACTTTTTCCTTTGTGTGGGTGTGTGGCTAAGATGGCGGAGGCTTAACATACTTAATTCAGAGCTCGCGCATGACAATGGGGTATGGAATGAGAAAATAAATTCAAAATAAATATAAAAAGAGACTCGGAGGCTTGTAAAGCTCACCTGAAGAGGGCTGTGGTCTCTGGTTGCAGTTTGAGAAGCAGGCTAGGCTGGAAAGGCAAGCGGTGAAAGCCGCAGCTTTAACAGCTGGGCAGCAGCGAATGGGACCAGGAAAGAGATCGAGAAGGCAAAAGGAAAAAAACTGTGATCTACAGAAATTTTCCGGGTGAGCAGAGCGTGGCCCGCGGAGTTAAAAAGTAAGTCCGAAGGAGGGGGAAAAAAAGAGAAAGATTGGGTGAGAGGAAGACCATGAGACCATGAGAGAGGCTTAATGACGGATGCCCGATGAGACATCGAAACTTTTAAAAAGGGCTGAGAACAGAGCAGAATTTACAATAGAAGCTTTTGGGCTGTTTTTGGATTTAAATGACAAAAGTGATAAGAAAGTGAGGAGTGGAGAGAAAAGAAAGTGTGAATGTGTGAGCCATTGATGAAGTGAGATTGAATAATAGAGCCCACGGCTTGAAGAAGTTTGTAAAAGAAGGAGGGGGGTACCCCATGGAAATTGCAGCAGCGGCAGAGCCATTCTGCTTTCTTTGAGGTTAGAGCTGTTTTTGAAAAGGATTTTTGTTTTAATTGTTGGACTCCGAGTCTCATTTGGAGGATTATTCCTTGGATTATTGGATTGGAATATAGTTGGACGCTGGGTTTTTTCTTTCTCCATTTTTTTCTTTCTTGAGAGGCTCCATTTCTCTGTTTCCTCCACCCCCCTCTCCTAGTTTTTTTGTGGATATTTTTCTGCTCTTCCTGGATACATTTTTGATACAATGTAGTTATTTTAAATCAAGACAAACTTTGGGATCATTTTTTTTTTTTAGAATTACAGTGGAATATAACTCAATCTGCCTATTGATCTGAATATATGCAGAAATTCATTCCAGTTGAAGTATAATAAAGAAGATCAGTTGGAAAAGATTATAAAGCACATTGGCTGCATTGTGGATTACAAGTTTTTGTTTTCTTATTTGTTCTGTTCCATCTATCCTCATCTTGGGAATGCGAAGTCGGATTTTTGGAATTAGTTCCTTCATCTTTTTGTTTTGGATATACAGAGCCTGGAAATTTTAAGAGAGGGTGTATGAGTGTGTGGGCGTGCTGGAGCAGTTTCAAAGAAAGAGATCAGCAAGAGTCAAGAGTGTTGCAGTATTAAAGCTTTTGGTTGAAGCCATCATGGATAAGGTTACAAGGGGAAAAGCAAAGGAGGAGGAGCCTGTAGTGAAACCTAAGAAGAAGGATAAAGCACCAACTGAGGAGGTTCCTCCATCATCATCACCATCACCTGAACCATATGATCAGACTCAAATAATGGTTGAGTTTGGTAAATTGTTCCAGAAATTTGAGAAGATGGAAGAGGCAAGAGTGAAGGATAAAAATGAAATTTTGAAAAAAACAGGACAAAGTGGTGACAACAGTTATGGATTTTTCCAAAAAAGTTGATTTAAGCTTACAGAAAATAGAGGGAAATGTTAAGTTGGTGCAAAACGAGGTAAATCTATGAAAGGGGAAATGAAAGGGATTCAGGAGGAAATGAAGGAGAATAAGATGAAGGTGGATGAGCAGGAAAAGAGGATTGATGTTATGGAGGAATTGATGAGAAAACAAAATATTGTGATACGTCATATGTTGGAATGGATGCCAGACCAGCTTAGAGATAGAATTGTTCAATGGTTAAATGATTTGAAAATGGGGAAAGACTTTGTACAGGAGGACATTGTAAGTGCATAAAGAGTGGGGCTGAGAAGGGGTAAAGGTGCACAAAGAAATGTTTTGGTCAAATTTGCAAATTGGGGGGATAAGCTTAAAGTAATGGCATTCATAAAACAAGCTGGTTCTAGCGCTCTGAAAATTGATGGGTCTGATGTGGAAGTATATAATGATATTTCTATTAAGGAGCGTGTTTGGAGGTACAAGATGAAGCTGGTAATTAAACTGCTGATGAAAAAAGGTGTAAGATATAATTGGCGATTTCCACAACAGCTAAGATTTTTCTATGAAAAAAAATGCAGGTGATTGATGCTGGGACCGATGCACTGGAATATTTGAGTTTGCTTGATTTGGTTAAGGTGGGTTCAAATGAGTGGTCAGTTTTAAGAAAAGAACTATTAGACTCGGGAGCTTTAAAGAGAGATTATGAGGGAGAGGGAGGAGCCACTGGAGGAGGGCAATCAGGAGGAATGGAGGAGGAATTATCATTAATTGTGGTCGAGGAAGAGTCAAGCAAAGGTTAGAAAAAGAGTATTGTATGTATGAATTTTTATTTGAGATAATGTTTTTATAAAGGTGTTTTTAAAGTAGAGAAGGTGCGCTCGAGCATTAACTATTACGTACATCTTGCATGTTCCCCCCCTCCCCCCTTTGGAGGATGAAGGCAACTTTTTTTGGATGAAGAAAGTGGGGAGGTTGATATTGTGTGTTTTTTGTTCAATGTTTTGTTTTAATTATTGTAGGTTAGAGGTAGCACACCTAATGGAGAACTCGGAAGAGGTAGAGGAGGGTGTTAAATTTAGTTATGAGAAGTATTAAAGTTTTAACATGGAATGTAAAAGGTACAGGATCTGTGTTTAAGAGGAGAAGGATAGAATCAGCATTGAGGAAGGACAGATCAAATATAGTCTTTCTACAGGAGACTCATCAAAAATCTCAGGAAACAAATAATTTTTTTAAGGTTGGATGCAACTTTATGAAAAGGCTTATGGTACATCAAAAGCAAGAGGAGTCGCAGTTTTGATCTCTACTAGATTGGGATTTGAGATAATAAAAAGTATCTCAGATCCAGAAGGTAGATATTTGATAGTGAAAGGGAAGATAGAGGATGAGGAAATAACTTTGCTGAATATATATGCTCCAAACAAACGTCAGGCAGAATTTTTAGAAAAAATTGGGGAAATTTTGTTAATAGAAAAATCGGCAAAAATGATAGTGGCAGGCGACTTCAATTTAGTGAGATCAAATTTGGATTGTACAAATATAACAAGGTGTGGAACAGTTATTAAAGGGAAGATCTTGGATAATTGGATGGCGGTATTAGGCTTGAAGGATTCTTGGAGAGAGATTAAGGGGTCAGAAAGAGCTTATTCTTACTTTTCACATGTTCATAACTCCTACTCTAGAATAGATTATGTATTTGTAACTAAAAATATGATTAAAAATATGGAAGAGATTGAAATTGGAATTTTTAAGGAATCAGATCATGCCAAAGTGGTTTTGGAATTGAGTTTACAGAAAGAAACTAGAATTGGGAGGAAATGGAGGTATGATGTTAAATTATTTGAAAACCCAAAGTGTAAAGAACAAATTATAGAGAGGTGGAGGGAAATTTGGCAAATGAATGACAATGATGAGGTAACTTTTAATATGGTCTGGGATGCCATGAAGTCGGTTTTTAGAGGTGAGAGTATAAAGCTGGCAAGTAATAGATATAAAAAGTATAAGCTAGTACAAGATGAAAGTGAAAAGGAGATAAAGCAGTTACAAGATGAAGGATAAGAAGATATTTCTTAAATTACAAAAATTGAAGGCAGAATTGGTTGGCAAAGATATAGAAAAGGTAAAAAGAGACCTGATTTATTTAAAAAGAGAGTTCTTTGAATATAGTAATAAAAATTCAAGATTATTGGCAAAAGCGGCAAAAGATAAGAGGGAAAAAAGAGAAATTGGAGTCTTGGTGGATAACCAAGGGGCAAGATGTAATAGGACGAAAGATAAATGTAAAATTGTGAAGGAATTTTATTAAGCTTTGTATGCAAAAAAAGAGATAGATTTGGAGAAACTTAAAAAGCAATTAGAGAGACAAATAATGATTGGAATAAAACAGGAACATAGGGACAAAATGGAAGAACAAGTCACAGAAAAGGAGGTAAAGGAGGTAATTGCGGGATTGAAGTTGGGGAAAGCCCCGGGAGAGGATGGATTGCCGGCTGATTTTTATAAGGAATTTAAAGAGGTTGTGATACCAAAGTTGGTAAAATTATATAATTATATATTGGATGGTGGACAAATTCCGACTTCGTGGTATAGGACCATGATAGTATTGTTGCCAAAACTGGGAAAGAATTTAGAGAAAGTAGAATCTTTCAGACCAATCTCCCTTATAAATCAGGATGCTAAGATCTTCACAGCAATATTGGCTAATCGTTTAAATACATTTATGGGGGAGTATATACATTTAGATCAAGTGGATTTTTAAAGCGAAGGCATATGTCAGATTTGACTAGAAGAGCTCTAGATTTAATAGATAATGTGAAAAATTTGTATCTTGAAGCATGGTTTCCCATAGAAATGCATTGAAAACTAAATAATACATTCTGGTGGTCAGAAAAACGACCCAAAATATTTTAGCTGTTGAAAACTCTTTCTAAAGTGGCAAAAACACAATGAAAAATTCCAAAGTGCACTTTAGAAAGAGCTTTGAACAGATAAAAGACTTTTCCACTTTTTTCTGACCTCTGTAATGGTTTTCAATGCATATTTGGCACATTTCCAACAGCAGCCTCTCATGGCCAGTTCTGGTAATTGCCACACCAGTCCCCAACTATCAGCTGCTGAGGGGAAGGGGGAATTTTCAGCACTTCCT
Source organism: Bradypodion pumilum (assembly GCA_035047305.1). Classification (NCBI taxonomy): domain Eukaryota; kingdom Metazoa; phylum Chordata; class Lepidosauria; order Squamata; family Chamaeleonidae; genus Bradypodion; species Bradypodion pumilum. The sequence continues at coordinate 242,343,142 of JAWDJD010000003.1, read as the reverse complement.
AGTGGCAGAGGGAGCTTCTGGTGGTGTCAAAACATTACAAAAAATGCCAAAAACAGAGCGGAAATGCTCACAACACCCTCCTGCTGCCATGGGAAGCTTATTGACCAACTGTAACCAGTGCCCTTACCTTGGTGAAAGAGTCTGTGTTCCTTCCACTGGCTGCTGAACTTTTTTTGGCTTCACCACATATACATATTTAAGTAAGTGCAATAGATAATTATAAATGCAGAGTGGGTAGAACTAGAATTTGTGTCAATTGGTATAGGACAGTAGTTGTGAACCACTGTTTGGGGGCAGGTACCGCACATGCACATGCACCCACATGATATCACCAGCATGTCTCAAGTGGCACACACACTCTGCCTCCACCTTTTTGGGCACTCACTGGTATAGGATGACCAGATGTGCACTGAAAAGACAGTGCTTGCAAAAATGGAAGGAACTTGCTATTAAACCAGGAAAATACTTTTATTTTCTTTTGTCCACACAGCAAAGTCAAACTACATGTTTACCCTCTAGACAGTAAAGTTAGAAACTCTCATGTTAAATGATTAAAATTCCATCAAACGTCTTAGTTACGTACCTAATCTGTGCCATGAAGAGACTGTACTATAAATTGATGAAATGAAAGCAAGGAATTACCAGTGTATGCTGACAGCATATTGACTATGATACTCATAGGCATAGATGACTGTCTTACAATTTGCCACATGAAGTCAAATTTGCATTATAGTATTTTTGAAGTATGCTGTAAAATGTGCTGAAAGGCACAATGGTGCAGAAACCATTGATTGTGCTTGAAATTATAAATATTACCAGCACATGAGATCACCATGTTTATCTATACCAGATTGAATAATACTTGGAGCTACAGCACTATTTGTTTATTCTAAACCACGAAGGATTTGTATGACTTTATGTATGACCTTCATAGCACAGACATAGAATATTCTGCTTGTTATCAGATAAATAAGAGACATTTTCCTCTTTATATTGTTCATACATATTATTTATCTAGGACAGGGTTGCTCCCAGCTTAATCATTTCTAAACTCTATTGATCCCTCTGAGAAAGCATATACCCCTGCTGCAATCAATACCAGTTATTAGTCCTTGCTTTCAGCTAATGTGTATAGTGAAGGTCATGTCTTTTCAAGTGTGGTCCTTGCAGAGATGTGCAACCAGAATTTTTAAGGCACTTCTTTTTTAAAAAATAAAATCAGTAACTTGCCATTTGCACTTGAGGTGATAGTTTTAGTTCTATCCCAAAGTAAGCTCAATTGCATTCAGTAGGGCTTATTTGCAAGTAATAACAGCAGCAACAGCAACAGCAACAGCAACAGCAACAGCAACAGCAACAGCAACAGCAACAGCAACAGCAACAACAACAACAATAATAATAATAATAATAAATTTATATCCCACTTTCCTCAACCCAAAGGGTGACCCAAAGCAGCTTACAGAATCAAAAGTACAATGTTAAAAATACAATATATAAAATATATAAATATATAAAATATATAAAATATATAAATAAAAATAAATAAATAAAAATATATAAATATATAAATGTATATGTGTCATTCCAATCTTACATATTTATTCTAAAACACATAATTAAAACAAAGCATGGATGAAAACATTAAATAGTTGCAAATATACCACATTTGCTATGCTTAAACTATGGAATCTAGATAATTGAGCATTTTCTATTGTAAATGTTGAAGGAGAAGGCGATATGGTAGGCTCTGCTCCAAGTGCTCCTGTTTGGATTAGTTTGAAAGCAAAGACAGGCTCCCAGCCCCAATGTATGACACAATTCTTCTTTGCCATTTTGGCAGAATATTAAAAAAAACAAAAAACCAACTCCCATGAGACCTCACAAGAGCCTTATGTTCCTTAGCCCTATTTTAATGGCCAAGCACTTCTTCACTCAGTTCTTAGCAAGTAATTTCAATGAAGTAATTCATTTCCTTCCAGCCTAAGAAAGAAAGAAAGAAAGAAAGAAAGAAAGAAAGAAAGAAAGAAAGAAAGAAAGAAAGAAAGAAAGAAAGAAAGAAAGAAAGAAAGATCTCTTGCAAACAAGTGTTGAATGAGTCCTATGGAGAAATCGCTTCAAATTCCCATTCAGACACAAGACACAATTCTGAGAGGGTGACTTTTGATTACTTCTCAGACTAATCCACCTCAAATAATTGTAAGAATTTTTTTTAAAGTGCAAGAGGCAGAGGAAAGAGCAAGTAAAAGGTACACTAATCAGAAACTACCGTTATTGTAGTGTATACTGCAGTGATGATGAACCTTGGCACTCCAGGTGTTCTTGGACTTCAATTCCCAGAAGCCCAAGTTAGCAGTCCTGCTGATCAGGGCTTCTGGGAATTGAAGTTCTAGAACAGCTGGAATGCCAAGGTTCACCATCACTGGTATAGTGTGACAAACTAGGATTCAAGAGTCCTGTGTTCAAATGTGGGGTGGAACTTAAAAAACACTCTATCTCACATCCTAAAAGCCCTGTTAGGGTCACAATAAGGGTCTGACTAGATAGTGAGCAATATGGATTGATCCACTGGGAAGTTGCACATGGAAAGCAGGTTTCCCTGAGTAAATCCACTTTAACCGGCCATGCAGAAGCCAGGAGAGTGAGAGGAGAAAATTGGCAAACAGCCTTCTTTGCAGCTTGTTAATGTAGTTTTCCTGTAGCCCTCCCAATCTGCAGGAGGCACAGCTATAGGAAAACAACCTTAAATTGTAAACAAGGGATGAGTGGTAATTTCCTCACTTTCTTTTTTTTTTTGCCTCTCAGTGTCCTACCTCAACAAGCCCTGGCACAACACCTTTAAAAAGAGAGAGAAAGAAACAACATTATTAGCAAAGGTCCATCCCACCCAGTGTTTTAACATGCAACCCTCAGCGACCAGGCATCACTGATAAGCTGTGTTGATTAGCAACAATTAAAAAGAAATGGAAAGCTTTGTCTCCTTCTCTACAGATGAGCAGAAAGGAAGCTTTCTATTTCTCAAGATCAGTAAGAGCAGGGTTTCCCAACCTACAGATCACGGGCCGACCACGAGCCAACCATGGGCCAACCACGGGCTGTGGTGCCATTCCATCTGGCCTGTTGCTGCCACCACCACACCTGGAAGTGGAAGCGGACACATTTATGTCAGCTGTAAGATGCACCTGCACATGCGTAAACATGCCCGTGGCCGTCGTAAACATGGAAGTGGGTGCATTTACGGCAGCTGTAAATGTGCCCACTTCTGCTTCTGGGGGCGTGGTCCAGCCCACTCAGCTGTCCAGGGGGTGTGGTCAGGCCCACAGCAAAAAAATGTTGGCCACCCCTGAGTAAGAGGTTTCAACAAAGGGTCAGCTAGCCAGCTGTTTCGGCGGAAACATTTGCAGTCACAGACAGTGCTGGCTATTTGGCTTTGAAACAGAGATGAGTACTGAACCCTAGAGTTAGATACAACTGGCTTTCGAGCAAGGGAAACCTTTACTTTTACTAACTCCCTACCGCATTCCTATAATCGAGAGTATAACTTAAAGTTCACCACAAGCGAACCTTCTGGCATACCCATCAAGCGCATTTCCAGAAAATATAAGACCTGCGCAGAACCCTCATGCCCATGCGCAGAAGGGTTCTGTGCATCTGCGCATGCACACATGCACAGTAACTACTTTCTTCACCGGTCAAATTACGGGATGGCAGCGGGAAAGTGGAGGACGCGGCACAGAAATATGGGAAATCCTGGCCAATCTGGGATACTTGACAGGTATGCCTTCTGGGGTTACATTTAGTGCAAGGGCAGTTCTAAATTTATACAAGGTAGCTATAAAGATATATGCAATACAATCCTATGTGGGGGTTTGTGTAAGACAGCTATACATAATACAATCTTATACGTGAAAGCATGCACAGGGATACATTGTGTTTATATAATCATAAGTAATTACCACACATATATAGGGGATTATAATTCTATAATCTGGGACCCCTACATCTGGATGCAAGGACTGCCCCAAATGACATACTGCACCTCAAAGTAAACTTGTTTAGCATAATCTAGCAATCCAGGCTGGGATAATTCAGCCATCTGGTTGCATCATTAATAACAATTTTTGTCTTGCTATCCTGTAAAAATCCCTTTGAGACATAATATAATTTTTAAAAATTGCAATTGTAAATCTCTGCTTTGTCCTGCTATTTTCTTCAGCTGGATGTGGGGATTACTGCTGTTTGATGAAGACCACAGTCAAGAAAATGTATTCTTTCTTTGTTGTGGCTCTTTCATTAATGGGGTTTCTCTATTGCACGGGTGTTGTGTTTGAATATAATTTATGCTGTAACATTTGTGAACTATTAGGATCATGATGATCCGCCATTTTGTCTCCTTCTTCTAGCCTTGTAAATATGTGCGACTGCGTTCCTGTTGTGTATGTACAATGTTGCTTTAAGAAATGTATGAATGTAACCTGACCACAATTACAATGTAGCTCAGCTGTTAAGGAACGCGAGTAAGCTGCCTATAGAGGGCAGCTGCGAGCATTCAGCTCACATGGTTCACATTCCCCAAATCACCGGCAGCCACGGGAACCTTTCCCGCGCAAGGATCACCTGGAGAAGATGGGCGTGACTCAGAATGACGTCACGCCGGTAGCAGCCAATAAGCTACCGTGCAACGAGATTCAAATGTATGTACTGCAGTATATAATGAGCTGTACCTCCGCCATTACCACATGTTCATCCTGATCATCACCCAATAAACCTGCGTTTAGCCCTCACTGCGGCTCCTTCTTTGTCTTCCGTGCAAGACACTAAATTGGCGACGAAGGTGGGATCAATGGCGAATCCCAAGGTCAAGCCTTACCACTTCGATATCAGAGACCCGGAGCAATGGGAGCTGTACGAGTGCCAGTTTCGGCACGCGATGGAAGCCGCGGGCGTCGACGACAACGCGAAGATGCGATCACACTTCCTAGCCCAAGTGGGGCCGGCCACGCTGCGCATCCTGATGAACCTGGTGGCCCCCCGGAAGGTGGACGTGGTGCCCCTCGACCGCATCCTGGAGTTACTGCACGATCATTTCCAGCCCCCCGTGTCGATCTTCCCGGCCAGGGTCACGTTCCACAGGCGAGACCAACGCCCGGGAGAGTCAGTGTCCGCCTACGCGGCGGCCCTCAGGCTGGCAGCGGTGCACTGCCAGTGGGAAGACCTGGACACGGCACTCCGAGACCGCATGCTGTGTGGCCTGAGGGACGCGGAGGTCCAGAGAAAATTGATGACCCGCGACTATCGCCTCATGTTCAACGAGGTACTGCGGGAGGCCCAGGCAGCCGAGGCGGCCAGGAGCGGGGTCAGAGTGTTCAGGTCCCGAGGGGCCACATCCGAAAGGGTCAAGTCACCAGTGCAGGCGGCCTGGCGGACATCGGCGAAGACGGCCTGGCGGGCCCCCAAGTCGCCCGCCGGCACACCAGCGACATCTGAGGAGTCGTCCGCGATGGCAGACTCCTGCTCCAGCAAGGACGACGACGTCCAGAGAGTAAAGAAACATGGGGAGAAGCAACAGACCCGCGAACGGCAAGACCGCCGCTGCGACGGGTGTGGGGTGTCCCACGACCGGACGAGGTGCCCGTTCCGGAAGGCCGAGTGTCACAACTGCAGCCGAAAAGGGCACATTGCCAGAGTATGCAGGCGCGGGCGAGCTGAGGGCAAGGGCGCCTCGAGCCACCCCCAGGCACACCAACGGAAGGCGGCCGGCACCAGGAAGGTCTCAACCAGCTACAGCGAGGAAGGCGTGAACCGCGTGGGCCTGGAGCACCGGCGTTTTTTCGTAGAGGTACTGTTACAGGGGGTCCCGGTGAGGATGGAGATAGACTCGGGGTCGTCCTATTCCATCCTGTCCCAAAAAGAGTTTATGCGCATTTCCCCAGATGCGCGGCCCAAACTGCGGGCCATGAAGTCACACTTACAGGACGTGCAGGGAAATGGGATCCCAGTGTTGGGGGTGGGGAACTTCAAGGTGAAGTTCAAGAGTTACTCCGAGAAACTGCCCCTAGTGGTACTCAAGGGGGGAAGATGCTGGCTATTGGGAACGCAGTGGTTTGCTCCCCTGGGAATTGAACTGTCCGGCATTAACGCCATCGAGACTGACCCAATGCGGGATGTGTGCAATGCACACCCAGACGTTTTCAAGAAGGGGCTCGGGACATACAAGGGCCCCCCGGTATCCTTTGAGCTGGACCCAGAAATCCGGCCTATCCGCCTCAAGCCAAGGAGAGTGCCCTTCGCCCTCAAGGACAAGATCGAGGCGGAACTGGACAAATTGGTGGGGCAGGGGATTTTGGTTCCAGTTGATTCGGCGGAGTGGGAAACGCCGATTGTTACGGCTCTTAAATCAAACGGGGAGGTCAGGATTTATGCGGACTATAAATGTACGATCAATAAGGCCATTCGGCCAAATGCATATCCGGTGCCCGTGGTCAGCCATTTACTGGCCACGTTACATGGGGGGAGGTGTTTTGCCAAGCTAGATCTGGCGCAGGCATATCAGCAGCTCTCCGTAACCCCAGCTGCTGCCGCTGCGCAAACCATCGTCACGCACAAGGGGGCATTTAAGGTAACGCGCCTACAGTTCGGCATAAATTCGGCCCCCGGGATCTTCCAGTCCCTCGTGGAACGCCTTTTAAAGGGACTTTCAGGCATCCTCCCATATTTTGACGATGTGTTGATAACAGCTGGGAGCGAATTAGAGTTAGCAAAGAGGCTAGACGGGGTCCTTTCAGCATTCGAGAAAGCGGGACTTCGACTGAGAAGGGACAAATGTGTATTCTTTGCGAGGGAGGTTGAGTTCCTTGGGTTCAAGATAACCCCAGAGGGCATCAAGCCCTCCGAGTCCAAGGTTGCGGCTGTGCAAAACGCCCCTCGACCCACCGCGAAACCGGAGCTGCAGTCATTTCTAGGGCTCTTAAATTTTTACCATTTCTTCCTGCCAAGGAAGGCATCCGTTGCGGAGCCACTGCACACGCTCTTAAAGAAAGAGGCGGTTTGGCGGTGGGGGGATAGGCAAGAGAAAGTTTTCAGGGAGCTAAAGGCGCTTTTATCCTCGGATGCTGTCCTGACCCACTTTGACCCGAGCAGACCAGTAGTTTTAGTCTGTGATGCGTCCCCAGTGGGGGCGGGGGCGGTGCTATGCCACGTGTTGGAGAGCGGGCAGGAAGCCCCAGTTGCATACTACTCCAGGTCCCTTTCCAAGGCCGAGCGCAACTACGCGCAAACAGATAGGGAGGCCCTGGCCATAATCGCTGGAACCAAGAAGTTCCACGATTTCTTATACGGCCGCAAGTTTATGGTGGTGACTGATCACAAGCCTCTCCTGGGAATCTTCACCACAGGCAAGCCCACCCCTCAAATCCTGTCCCCCCGAATGCTACGTTGGGCGATTTTCCTTAACGCCTACCAGTATGAGCTGGTCTATCGCCCAGGGAAGGAGATCTCCCATGCGGACGCGCTGTCCCGGTCTCCCCTCCCTAGTTTAGGAGACCCCGCATGCGAGGTAGAGCAGGACCACCAAGTCCTGCTGATCGAGTCCCTCGACTCACCCCCCATCGTCCCGGCCGACCTCGCCAAGGCCACAGCGGCCGACAAGATGCTGGCCCAAGTTAGCTCCTGGGTTAGGAAAGGGTGGCCCACTACTCCCCCCAAGGAACATTTCAAGCCATTCTTCAGGCGTAGAGTAGAGCTGTCCCTGGAAAGGGGCTGCTTACTCTGGGGCCAGCGGGTAGTCATTCCAGAAAAGCTGAGGGCCAAGGTACTGAAGCTACTGCATACCAGTCACCCGGGAATAGTGCGCTCCAAGGCGCTGGCCAGGAGTTTCTTTTGGTGGCCCCAGATAGACGCGGACATAGAGCGATTAGTGGGCACGTGCGAGAGTTGCCAGAGCTCCCGGCCCGAGGAATCCCGGCTACCCCATAGGGAATGGGACACGGCCCGCGAGCCATGGTCCCAGATCCATGTCGACTTCGCTGGCCCTTTCCGCAGGGCCATGTTTCTGCTAATAGTCGACTCCTATTCCAAGTGGTTGGAAGTAATCCCCATGAACAGCACCTCCTCTGCGGCAACCATTAAACAGTTGCGCAAGGTCTTTGCCTGTTTCGGCCTGCCGGACGTCCTTGTTAGCGATAACGCTAGTACCTTCACGTCTGCGGAGTTCAAGACCTTTATTGAAAGAAACGCCATCAGGCATATTACCGCTGCCCCGTTTCACCCCGCCACAAACGGTCAGGTAGAGCGCCAAGTGCGCACTACGAAAGACGCACTGCGGTGCATGGGTCCCGGCGAGTTAAACCTCCATCTGTGTCAGTTCCTCACCTGCTACAGGACAACCCCCCTAGCGTCAGGGCTTTCACCAGCCGAACTCCTCATGAGGAGGCGTCCGGCAACACTCTTTGACCGGATGGACCCGTCCAGGGTGGAGGATGAAGGGAGAAATATAGATATCGGGGTAGGAAGCTCCAAAAGTTTTTCGGTAGGGGACCCGGTTCACTGCAGGAACTACGCAGCCTCCGGGCCAGCGTGGGTACCAGGGACGATCATTGAGCAGACGGGACCAGTATCCTATAGAGTTGAGACTAGCTCGGGTCTACTCTGGAGAAGGCACGCTGACCAACTCAGAAGGTGGGTCACCAGTGACGGGGAATCAGCGTTAGGGTCCTCCCCCACCCGCGTTACCCAAGGGGGAGACACGGCGAAATCCGCGGGTACAAATGCATACCCTGGATCCTCAGCCACAGAGGAGGATACTTTGAAAGAGAGGGATGAGTTTGATTATGATTTGCAGTACCAGGGGGGTGTAGCGGAGTGGTCCCCCACCCGTCCCAGCGAAAAGAGGGGTTTCAGTTCAGCCCCTGGTACCTCCAGTCCCCCCAGCCCTTTTGTTTTAGAATATACCATAACTCCAGCCCCCCGGAGGCAGACACCCCCGAGACAGGCAGCAGGGGGAAATCCGCCCACCTCAGCCTCTAGAACGCCCGGACAGGCAACAGGGGGTGGCGAGACCATGAGGGCCTCATCGTCAGTCCCGAGATTCATGCTGGGGGGGACCCCGAGCTCCTCAAGCGACAGGCAGGGGTTCACGTCCCAACTGTTCATTCCATTCCCGTCCCCCAATGCAAGGTTGTCGCAGAGTCCCCACCGAACCACTAATGAGTCCTCCCTTTCCATTGCAGGACAGGACTCCGCGGAACCAGGTGCCCCCGGCTCCCCTATGTTAAGTCAAGCAGCCGCGCGCCCCAGACGCACGTACGGCAAGCCACAATGGTTGAGGGACTTCATCCCATCCTAGGGGGGAGGAGTGTTGTGTATGTACAATGTTGCTTTAAGAAATGTATGAATGTAACCTGACCACAATTACAATGTAGCTCAGCTGTTAAGGAACGCAAGTAAGCTGCCTATAGAGGGCAGCTGCGAGCGTTCAGCTCACATGGTTCACATTCCCCAAATCACCGGCAGCTGCGGGAACCTTTCCCGCGCGAGGATCACCTGGAGAAGATGGGCGTGACTCAGAATGACGTCACGCCGGTAGCAGCCAATAAGCTACCGTGCAACGAGATTCAAATGTATGTACTGCAGTATATAATGAGCTGTACCTCCACCATTACCACATGTTCATCCTGATCATCACCCAATAAACCTGCGTTTAGCCCTCACTGCGGCTCCTTCTTTGTCTTCCGTGCAAGACACTAAAGTTCCCACCTAAACTAAGTAGTTTGTACAGATTTCACTCCGGTCTGCTAATCTCCAAGTTACCCCTTCCCTTCTTGCCTCTTCCCTCCTAAATGTATCCATTTCTCAGTGTATATAAGGAGTGGTGCTGCGCCACTAGTCTCCATGTTCTGACTACCCAATAAACGGTTTAGCCCTGTTATGCTGGCTGCTTCATACTTCTTGCAGAACATCAAAACGGGACTGAGTGGATTGTGAAGTTTTTATTCTTTCAGGCTGCGTATTGGCTACTTCAAGTGCATTTGGGAGTCTGGATGCAGTTTCTAGGTGCTGAATCAGGTGAGTGAGGACAGAGCATCGTTGATTAAGGCAAAATAACTGTGCCTAATCCTATCCTTTCTTGTTTGCCTCCTATCACACACTGCTGCCTTGAAGAGCTTATTTATTTTTAAAGACTGTCTTTGTGTTCAAAGAGGTTATACACATTAAAAAATTGCCTCTGTGAGAGTGAACAATGGGGTGGCTGTTTCCCCGGAAAAACACTATGCTGCCTTCCAGCCTCATGCATACATGGGATATTAATGCCAGTCTCTTCTCTTAAGAATACATTAAGACAAAATGCAGTTAGGGCATTCTGTGAAACAGCCAGTGTAAATATTTTCATAATGGTGCCAAATATTCAGAATTGTCTTTAAAATATAATGCTAGCTTTTCTAACTTTCCAGAATGGATTTGGCACCAGTTTCAGTTAAATAAATAGAAAATGCAAACGTGTATTTTCCTCCCCCACTAGCCTCTTTCTCCAGCTTCCTTCTGGCACATGTGCATCGTAGTCCACCAAAACAGCTGGCCATACATAATTAACCAGTGTTCATGCAAGACACCCTTCCTTTTGTTCGTCTCAGTATGAACACTGTGTACCCATTGTGGTCCATCACCCTGCGAAAGAGAAGGAGTCTAGGGGGTGTAAAAATACAGAGCAAAACTGAAAACAATGGTTATAGTCTCTAGGTCAAAACACTTCTGATCAGATAACAGAAAGCAATTTAGACATGGAAGAAGGCCAAACATACCATCTAGAATAATTTACCTGCTCTATTGTTTCCAATGTGAGTGCTTTCACCCCTAATATTACATGTAATATATCCACTGTAGCAATTTCCATTGCTGCCTCCAATTCAGTTTCAGACATTGTTTGTTCATCCTGTAAAGTGATTTTCTAAATTTCTTTCAGTTTCAGACATTGTTTGTTCATCCTGTAAAGTGATTTTCTAAATTTCGTTGGCGCCTGCTGCTGTCCATTGTCTGTTTGTCTTGGTTTTGCTTTACTTGATCTTATATAATCCTATCAGTATACTTTTCTGTCAGAGACCCCTAGAGCAGGGGTGCCCAAACTATGGTCAGGGGGCCAGATGTGGCCCCAATGCCAATTCATCTGGCCCACAAAGCCCTTGTCACCCCAGGAAGCGGAAGTAAAACATGTCTGAATGGGCGCATTTTACTTCCACTTCCAGGGGTGAGGAGGGCTTTGTGGGCTGGGTGAATTGGTATCAAGGCTGGATCTGGCCCCCGGGCAAAAGTGACCAGCCCCCTGAACCACGTGACCAGCCCATGGCACAAAATGTTTGGGCACCGCTGCCCTAGAGGATAACTGGAATTTCATTATACTTTCAGAAGGGTTACAAGAGAATTCACATCTATTACCATAATTTGTTCTTGTAAATAGACAGGGAAAATTCTAATAAATTGATGATTCTTTGGATCTTTTCCTTCCCCCGACAACAGTGGAACCCATTTGTATAGAACAAGCTTGATTAAAGTTCTAGTGTTAAGACTGTGCCAAACTTCAGCCCTTATGTTTGGAAAATTTCAGGTTCAGCAACTGACAATATAATACTGTTTGGAGAATAAATCTTCTAGGCCTCAATTTGAGTGATTTATTTTATTTATTTATTGGACTTATACCCTGCCCATCTGGGATGGACTCCCACTCTGGGCAGCTAGGAAGCCTATGCTAACTGTTCCAAGCTTCTGTTAGAATCTCAGTATGTTAAACATGAAGAAGATACCTATAGCAATTCTATAGAAAGCCTGTACTCAGCCATGGTGTACGTTTATGAATACATAATCAGCTGAAAGTAGTAACATAGCCTGCAGCGAACTTCACTGGCAAAATGGTAGGGGGCATATTCTACTGCTGCCTCTATACAGTTCGGCCCAAATAAGTATTTGATCAAAAATGACTCTAGCCAGCTGGATGACTCAGGTCCTATTGGGCATTCATGTGTAACGAAAAGCTGCCACCGTTGGCTAATAGCTTGAATAAAAAGAAATATTTGCATTCTTACAGCAATCTTTGAATTACTACTCTGTGGAAATACATAGAAAGCATCAAATATGCTTCACATGTATGCATTTGCATATCACATTTGTTTTATTTTATTCCCATCAGAGACGGAACTGAATTTTACTGAATTTAGCCGGCTTTGCAAAAGTAGTTTTTTTTTCATTTCTTGAAACTCATTGCAGAAAGAAAAGTACTTCATGCCAAGTATTGCATCTGTGAGGATGGTAAGGCATTTCGAAAAATGAAGACAACGTAAAAACGTGTCCATTTAAAAATATATTTGATTAAAAATGTGTTTTAGTCAATTTGAAAAGTTGTATAAGATAGGTGAAATGTACAAAGAACTACACACATTAAGAAAGCAATTGTAGGATGTGGACAAATTTTGGTGTGGGAAGAAACACTAAGTCTCACAACCAATAGGAAGCAAGGTGGGTGAGAAAATGTAAGGCACTGCTCGAAAAATACAATCTAATTGACACAGAAAGACTTTCACATCTCTAATCTCTATATATTGCAGTTGAGATTTCATTCTATATAAATAATAATTGTGGCTGTCAATTTAATGCTGACTTTATGGCAACCCTTCCCAGGGTTTTCTAGATAAAGAAGTGGTTTAACACTCCCTTCTTCTGTGGTACTTTGAATCTGTACAGCAGGGGTCCCCAACCATTTTTGCACAATGGACCGGTTTCATGCTAAACAAATTTTCGGTAGTGGGATTAGACAGTGCCCCACTGTAGTGCCAAAACAAGGAGGAGGGGCCCAGCCGCTTGCCAGCCACATGCACACAAGCAGTGGCATGGCGGAGCTTACCATAGTTAAGAAACATGGAGGAGGGCTCCGACCACCTGCCTATCTGCTGTGCCTGAAGCTCGTGCTCTTGCTCCATTCGCCAGGCAGACCCGGTGGAGCACATTGAGAGCAGGAGGCTGCCATCAGGGCTCCCATCGCCACTAACTTCCGTGACCCAGCACCAGTCCACAGCCTGGTGGTTGGGGACCTCTGCTGTACAGCTTGCTCAAGGTTACACTATGTGGCTCTAAGTGGTGGGCATCAAAAATGTTCCTACCACACCGTGTGTGTGGCCATGTGACTGGGTGAGCATGGCTGGTGATGTGTTTTGGGGTGAAACGGAGCCCAGGAAAACCCTTGGGGAAGGGGGAAATGGCTTCAGAGGTTCGCTATAGAGTGATAAAAATAGAAGAGGCTTCTATTTTCTGAAGACATTTCGTCCTTCACCCAAGGCTTTTCCAAGGCTGTGTTTCACCCTGACACGCCTCCCTAACCACTCCAGAGTGGCTGGGGATGCACTTTGGGGTGAAACGGAGCCCAGGAAAAGCCTTTGATGAAGGGGGAAATGGAGCCAGCCCCCCTCTGAAGCCTCTTCTAGGAGGAGGTGGGCAGGGCCAGCCATTTGTACTACTGGTACATACGTACTGGTGCAAACCTGCTGATGCTCACCACTGGTGGCTCTACTTGCAGGAGGCACAGTTGGGAATTGAAATCCCCACCTCTGACACCACTGCCAGATACTCTAAACCAGTGGTTCCCAAAGTGGGCCCCACGCCCCACAGGGGACTTCAATTCCCAGAAGCCTAAGTCAGTATATTGGCTGATCAGTGCTTTGAGGAATTGACTTAGGCTTCTGGGAAATGGAGTCCAAGAACCAAAGTTTGGGAAGCACTGCTCTAAACCAATGATGGCACTCCTGCTGATCAGGGCTTCTGGGAATTGAAGTTCAAGAAAACCTGGAGTGCCAAGTTTAGCCATCACTGCCCTAAACCACTGAACTATCCAGCTAGCTTCCAGCCTTAAGCAAACCTGTTTGTAAAAACCCAACTTGCTCCAACTGAACATGTGTAAACAAGCCAACAGCTTTTCTTCTTCTAAATTATATTATACTACACTCCATTCTTTATGATGTAGTGTAAATTGGAGGAAGAATAAAAATTGTGGGCCTACTTGCATTGGTTGCCTGTTAGGTTCTGTGCCCAATTCAAGGATTGGTGTTGACATGCAAAGCTCTACTACATGCTCTGGGACTTCAGCATCTCTTCTGATTCAATTCATCCCAGTCAACCTGGTCTTATCAGGCATAAAAACTTTGGGTCCTCACCCTGAGTGAGGCTTGAAAAGTTGTGACTAGGAACCAGATCTTCTTGGTGGTGGTCCTGTAGCAGACAGCGCTGGCTCTTCAGCTTTGAAACAGAGATAAATACTGAACCCTAGAGTTGGATATGGCTGGCTTTCAAGCAAGGGAAACCTTTACCTTTAACCTTGTAATACACAACCACCTGGCTCCCTCCCTCCAGGAATTTCATAAATCTGTGAAGGCTGAACTATTTAGAGAGGCTTTCATTGAGATTCTGGGGTAAACAGAAAGAGCTTCCTCGAAGATTGTGGTAGTTTTGAACAGGCAATGTCATCCTCATTGTGCCAGCTAATCTTTCTCGCACTAAGTCAGGCAAAAGGAACTACAGAATTAATTCACCAAAAGGTGGCTTCATTTTAGCAGTTTAACCTGGCATAGACATGAAAGAAGAAGTGACATTCTGCCTCCCGTTGCCCAATGATTCCTTTTTGGTTGGATTTGTATATTCTTTGATTGACTAGACCAGGGGTGCCCAAGCTACACCCCAGGGGCTGGATCCTGCCCACACCACCTTTGCTGCTCCTGGAAGTGGAAGTAAAATGTGCCTGTATGGGCGCGTTTTACTCCCGCTTCCAGGATCGGAAAGGATGGTGCAGGCCGGATGAATTGGTGTCAGGGGCCAGCCCCCAGGCCGTAGTTTGGGCACTCCTGCTTAAAACAGAGAAAATTGTAGTCTAAAAATCTATCTCATCCTGTTGCAAAACAGATTGCAAGGGGTGTTTTACTTCTGCTTCCAGTGGGAGGAACCATGTGATCAGCCTGCTAAACCACATGACTGGCCTATTGCCCAAAAAGCTTGGGCACCCCTGGACTAGACTAACAAGGGATGAGTTCCTACTGGTTGCAACTTGCTTTCCATTCCTTTCAATGATGGGCTCTTCTTCTCCAGGTTCAACCAAAACTTTTCATGATTGAGTCTTTTTACTACAGTACTATGGAATACTACTCAGTGACTACTGCTATCTAATGTCCATTTGTCATTCGAGAAATATGTCCAGCCCAGCACAATTTCCATTTATTATAATCGACAACAGCTTCATTGATTCTGCTTTGTTTTCTTATCTGGGCATTGGGGGGATGTGGTCGTGAAGACCTTTAGCATTGATCTTTCCATGGCTTGATTATTCTTCTTCCTCAGCCTTTGTTCCAATAGAGAACTGCAGGTACCAGATAGTACTGTCAAATTAAAAAGGTTGGCACGTTTTTTGGTGAGTTTCTTGTTTAGCAAGATTTCTTTGATGGAGTTGAATGCCACCCATCCATACCTGTCAACCGCGGCTCCGGCGAATCTGGGACCTGCGCGGACCGGGTTTGCGCAGGTCGCGTTGTACGCATGCGCGTGGAGGGCTACGCTGCTTGCGTAGCCTTCTACGCACACGGCGTAGCCTGCGCATGCGTGGAAGGGAGCTACGGAAGTGTAGAGCCCTTCCACGCATGTGTGCAACGCGACCTGCGCAGATGGGCTGCGCAGTGCCTCCCCCCCCCTGCCAAAATCTGGGGTTTCGGCAGTGCGGAGCGGGAAACGGCAAAAATCGACGCCGAAAACTGGGAAATCCCAGCCAATCCAGGAAGGTTGACAGGTATGCACCCATCCCACTTTCTTTCTTCTGGCTAGTTCTGCTCTCTGATCATTGTTCATCCCAATCAGATGGCCGAGATAGTCATAGTGGTCGACCTGCTCAATCAGCTCATTCAGGATTCTTATTTGGAAGTTCCACTGGTTGCTTGACAGCATATATTTTGTCTTCAAGCCATTCATTTTTAGGCCAACCTTCCTACTTTCTGTGTCAAGCTCACACAGCATTTTTTGAAGTCTTTGAACATTCCTGGAAATCAGTACTACATCATCTGCAAACCTAACCTGTCTTATTTCTTTATCTTTATTGTGTACTGTATATTATTACATTTTATTACATTTACATGTTCTAATTCTGCTTGTTCACCGCCGTGTGGCCTTCTGGCCAAAAGGATGATACTGTATTTAAATGCAATGAAATAAATTTACAAACAAACCAGACTTCGCAACAGTCATTCTTGCCATTGTTATACTGTATCCTGTCTACTGCCATATGCTCTGTGTGGAGAAGAGGATCCAGTACCTTCAGCTGGTGCAGAATGCATGAGCTGGGTTAAATGGTGCATGGTCTCAAAATCATATGACCGGGTGATGATGAAAGTCCTGCCCTGCTTACTGGGCCCAATTGAAGAAGCTGATTTTAACCTTCTGTGTCCTAAAGAGCTTGGGGGTCTGGCTGTCAGCCTATCTCATTACAAACATGGCAGATGTTAAAATCTGCAAGAAAAGCCCTCTTGAGATTTCCAACAGCTGTAGGCCCATTCGCCCGACATGTGGGAAGTAGCTGCTCCCAGCCCAATTGCAAATTACACTCTATCAGGAGCTGCAAGCATGTATGCAGACATTATCTTTGATAATACAGTTCAAATTATTGTGGTGATTTTAACTGTAAAGGTTTCCCTTGCTCGAAAGCCAGTCGTATCCGACTCTAGGGTTCAGTGCTCATCTCTGTTTCAAAGCTGAAGAGCCAGCGCTGTCTGCTTCTGCAGACATTTCCGTGGTCATGTGGCAGGCATAACTAGACACCGGAGCGCATGGAACGCTGTTACCTTCCCACCGAAGTGGTCCCTATTTATCCACTTGCAATTTCTTGCTTTCGAACTGCTAGGTTGGCAGGAGCTAGGACAAAGACAGGAGCTCATTCCATCCTGCAGTACTTGGGAATCAAACTGCTGACCTTCCGCCTCCCAGTCAGCGTCAGCCTAGGCGAATTTTAATGTTTGTGTTTATTTGAATGGTTTCATGGTTCAACTTGCTTTTGCTTGCTTTTATTGTGTTGTGTGCTAATTGTATGTTCCCAGAGCGCTGCTACATAATAGTGGAGAGGCAGATTGGAAATTTCATGCAATAATGAAAACTTCCACACAGAGCAACCTCAGTCCCTTCAAAAGAGTAGAATAGAAAGAAAACAAAAAATCCACACGGTCCTTCTACAAAATCCTAAACCAAAGGTGGACAATACCTTTGTCACACCACTTCTTCTGTATCTAGGCCAGACATGAAACTGCCAAAATGAAGGCACCTTTTGGTGAGTTCATTCTGCAGTTCCTGCTGCCCAACCTAGTGTGAGAAAGATTAGCCATCAACACAAGGTTGTCATCACCAGGGTACACCTGATTGTGGTTCAAAAATACCACAATCCTTGAGGTTATTTCTGTGTACCGCCACTAAACAGGCAACATCCCAAGCTCTACAACTAGTAGTACAAAGCCCCCACCCCCACGCTGGCTGTGATTTGTGTGTGAGCCTTTATATCTCAAGCTATGATATATGATTTATTTATTTATTTGCAGGGAAACCTAAGAAGTAGCTACTATGTGCTGCTGCAGTGGAGCTCTTCCTCATAAAACACAGCAGTTAATCTTTAAGGTGCCACAACGTGACTTTTTGTCTTTTTGTCATGTTTACTCTCTGCTACAGCTACCACTTCCAAAAAAATAAAAAATAAAAAATCCCTCCTCCTTCTTCCATGTCTAGGAGGCCAGATGTGAAACTGCCAAGATGAAATGTTTGAAGTGGTAGCCGTGTTAGTCTGTGCAAACATATCTGAAAGTAAATGAAACAGAACAGAAAAGAAAAAGACAGAAAACGTTGACACCTTAAAGCAGGGATTTTCAGCCTGCGAGCCAGATGCGGCCTGCAGCACCATTTCATGTGGCCCCACTGCCTCCACCATATCAGGAAGCATACCTGTCAACTATCCCATTTTCCCCAGGAAAACCCCTTATTTTTACCCCTCTTACCGCCCCATCCCGTTTTATTAATTTCCCCTTATTTTTTTTATAAAATATCCTGACTGGAGCTGCAGTATGTTTTTCCAGCCACCAGAGGTCACTGTTTGTGGCTTTTCGCTTATGGAAAGGGAGAGAGAGAGAAGGTGGTGGGGACTTTTTTTAGTTTCTGTTTCCCTTCCCTGCCAGCCACATGGTCATGGGGAAGCTTCATTTTTGCTGCTGCTGAGTCTACTTCCGCTTCCAGTGTTTAGTCATGCCGGCCACATGACCATGAAAATGTCTGCAGAAGCAGACAGCGCTGGATCTTTGGCTTTGAAACTGAGATGAGCACTGAACCTTAGAGTCGGATACGACTGGCTTTTGAGCAAGGGTGACCTTTACCTAGATGGCTACAGGGAAGGAAAGACGGTACTGGGAACGTTTCCTTCTATAATCTTCCTCAAGTTAATTTAGGATATGATCACACATGGAAACAGACCACAATCTGGACTGCATGTTCCCCCAGGAAACACACAACACAGGGAAACGCACCCTCATAAGGCAGGAGTGCCCATACTTTTTGGGCCATGGGATGGTCACGTGGTTGACGGGGTTGGTCGCTACGGCCTGGGGGCCAGATCCGGCCCGTGAAACCCTTGTCACTCCCGGAAGCGGAAGTAAAGCGCATCCATTCGGGCACGTTTTACTTCCGCTTCCGGGAGCGACGAGGTCTTCGCAGTCTGCTTAATTGGCATCGGGGCCAGATCTGGCCCCAGGTCGTAGTTTGGGCACCCCTGTAGTAAAGCAAGACCAGCAGATACTGCGGTGACACATCCACCCTGGTGGTGGTTTGAAATTTTAAAGCGGGAAAAGACGTTAGTAAAAGCAACCCCCCCCCCCAATTTAATGAGGGATGAAGTTGGGTACCAGAGTAGGGGGTGGACTTTTAGAACTGGGTCGGGGGGGGGAAGTGGGAGGGAATTTTTTTTAAAAAAAGCCTTCCCCCTCCCTAACTACGAGGCGCGCGACTCCAGAGGAGGAATGGGAAGGGACCAAAGCCCGGCGACCAGCCACGCATGCGCGCTGCCAGCCGCATTACGTCAGCGTCAGCTGTCGTCGCCTCCCGTCGCAGATGAGGCCGGCCGCCAGTTCCGGGGCGTGGCGTCTAGGCAGGGAGGGCGGGGTCCCTGAGGAGCGGAGATTGGCCGGCGGCTAGAGAGTGAGACCGTGCCGTGTGAGTTCATCCACCTCCTACTCCTTCCACCATCACCACCACCAGCCGCGCCGTCCTCTTTTATTTTTCGCATCATTTCTCCCCCGAAGAGAACCAGAGCGGAACGCAGGAGGTATAAAAGCGAACCTGGGAGAAGGGCGGGGGAGGGAGGCAATCTTATCTCTCGTGTCGAGTTAGTGGTGAGTGTGTGTACGGGTCCATATGCACGCATGCGTGTCTTCCGTAAGAGAGACAGAAGGGGGGGGGTGTTCTTTTAGAAACCGGTGTACGTGTGGAGGGGGAGAGGAGGAAAGAGGCGAGAAGGACGAGGTGGTCCTTGGTTGCCAGTGAGAAAGCACAAGGTTGCCCGCCTTCCCTCTTCGTAACGTGTGAATCGGCGTATCCTGGGCTGAGAGGGCAGAGGGAGGGGCGACCTCCCTCCCTCCCTCCTCCTCTTGTACCTTGAGCACTGAGTCAGCAGAAAGAGGCTGCCTTCTTCTTTCTCTCTCTCTCCTTCTGTCTGTCTTCCCATGGCCTCCCCACTTTCCAATCATCCCCCGTCCTCATTTTATCCCATCATCTTCTACCTTCTCCATCATCTTCGCCCATCCTCCAAATCTCGTTGTGCCTCTTCAGTGGGTGTGATTGGCTGCGCCTCCCTGACTCGCTTCCCGTGCAGGCGACAAAGATATTGTGGCTTGCTGCATCATCATCATCATCATCATCATGAGCCGGCCATCCTTTTCCTGGAGATGCCCATGCCACGGTTTGGGTCGGTTGAGGGTGGCGGCATTTTATGGTTTGTTTGTGAAAAGAAAATCAAGAAAACGAAAACATCTGGAGAAGGATAGACTCTAACCCTGGGGTGCCCAAATTTTTCGCGCTGTGGGCCAGTCACATGTTTTAGTGGGCCGGTGGTTCCTCCCGCTGGAAGGATGATTTGCAACAAGATGAGATAGATTATTTAGGCTGCCACTTTCTCTGCTTAAACCAGGGGTGCCCAAACTGCAGCCCCTGGGCCTGATCCGGCCCCTGACGCCAATTCCTCTGGCCTGCGACACCCTCGTCACTCCTGAAAGTGGAAGTAAAACGCATCCGTACGGGCGCATGTTACTTCCACTTCCAGGAGCGACAAGGACATTGGTGGGCATCAGGAGGTTCGCACCAGTTTGCCAGAACCGGTAGCAGATATTCTTCCTGGCCCCGCCCATCCAAGTTTTGAAACAAAGTAGTCCTAATTCGGGTGCAACACAGAGCATTCCCCTGGCCATGACCACCATACACACCCACAGTGTGGTAGTAAATTTTTATAGAGCCCACCACTGGACAAGTGTGTCATGGGCCAGATGAATTTGCATCAGGGGCCAGATCTGGCCCACACACCATAGTTTGGGCACCTCTGCTCTAACCTGTATACTTCCTTTATTGGAAGATAACTCCAGGTCTTTGGAGTCTTTCCGGTAATTTACAGCTTAAGGAGATGTACTTTGTGTTCAGGAATGCTTGAGGTCTATTCCTGGATTTTTTAATGGTTGACAGTAAAACATTAAAGTGGGTTAGTCTTGGTCTACTCGCTACTAGAAGAAAGGCAACATACAAACGTCACAAACAAATCTGCAAAGTATGGGTCCTACCTGTATTTGGGGTTTGCAGTATTGATCGTGCTTACTTAGAAGTGATTTGTACTGCACAAAGTGGTGGTGAGAAAACATTATTGCTTTTATTTATTTGACTTGTAATTGTTATAACTTGAACTAGGGAATGGCTGCAGGCCTTTCTCTTTCTTCTCACCTCACTTGTTTGATTACAATTTATGGCAACTCTTTTCTAGATAGAGAGGTTGTTTCCCAATCTCCCCTTCCAGGGGATGCTCTGGGATTCTGCAGTTTGCTCAAAGTTACATGGGTTGGCTCTTCTCCCAGAAGGCATAGTGGGGAATCAAACTCATAATCTTGGCTCTGCAGCCAAATACAGTAAAACCCCAACTTACATATGCCTCGAGTTACATAAAATTTGACTTACATAATGATTTTGTGCTAAAACCATGTCCCAATTTACACGATTTCCTATGGTTTTGCTTCGAGTTACATAAAGATTCTTTTTCCTATGGGTTTTCTTTGAGTTACATAAAAAACCGATTTAAGCAAAAGCTTACAGAACGGACTTTTTCCCCCGTAAGTAGGGGCTTTACTGTCCCTAACTCACTGAGCTAGCCTTGTGGTGTGTGCTTATTCAGTCTTTGGAGGACTGCTGTCATATTTTAGGTACAGGAATTATTTAGAATTAAACAGAGCTGGTTACTTTTCTACTTGGGCAAATGAATAAAACAATACTACTTTTCAAAACACAGCACAGTCATTGTAGGAGAAGAGATGGGTAAATTTCAGTTAATTCAAAAGAAATGGAGGCTGTATTCCCATCATAAGGCAAACTGGTTTCTTGCTTGAACCGTTTGCTTTAGCCACGGTTTGCCATTCCTTGTAATTGTACAGATAATTGGCAGACTTCCTTTATGTTTATTACACAGCCTCAGGTTGCTGCAACATGGCACTGGGAGTATGAAGTTCATGACTGAGCAAGTGGGAAATGATAACAGATAAGTTATTGTATGTCACACATCTGTTCTATATTTCCAGCTACAGTATAGGCTAAATAGCCAGTGGGATCTAGAGGACAAAATGATCTTCATGCTTAGTTGCCTTTTGAAAAGGAAAGGAAACTTCAGTAAATGGTAATTAGATGAATATTCACTTAGGACAATTTCACACTGGATAGGCATATAGTGGGAGATACATGCACACAGCATCTAGTAAGGGCTTATCCTGCAGCATCTTTCTGCATTTGCTTTTAAGTAGTAGTAGGGAGCTGGATTTGATTTAGCACAGGCCAAAAAAGGAAGCAGTCTTTATAGATGGTGATACTGTACTGTGTTTCCTTTATGTTCACAATATTTTTGCTGAAGGTATAAACAGTGTATAGATAATAACAAAAAACTTGAATAACAATGTAGAATAGCATGCTTTATTAGTGGTGTGTACACACACACACACACACACACACACACACACACACACCATTAATAAAGCATGCTATCGTATAGTGTTATTCAAAATCAAATATGCTTGTTCAAAATCAAATATGCTTATTCACAATCACATTAAATATTAATTCTATGCTTCAATAGTTGTATCTTGGAATTAATATTAGTAAATTTGTTCTTGTTATTAAAGTGCAACAAAGGTGGCGCCTACTCATGGCAACCCTATGAATAAGAAATCTTCAAAATGTCCTGTCGAAAACAATCCTGCTCAGCTCTTATAAACTTAAGCCTGCAATCCATTGTACATTGGGTCTTCTTTACCTGCTGACTTCAACTTTTCCCAGCATTATTACCTTTTCTTGCTGACTTCAGCCTTTCCAAGTCTTAATTGGCTTTTTCAGAGAACCTTTCCTACTCATGATGCGTCCAGAATATAACAGCCTCTGTATCATTATTTTTGCCTTCAGAGATTGTGTAGGCTTGATTTGCTCTAGAACTCTTTCTAGTCCCTAATCAGTTGAGTTTAGTAATGCAAATCTGTTCCTTTTGTGGACTTTACATTCATTAGGAGTTTTGTTTTCATTGTATTTTGGGACTATGATTCTTTTAGTGTTCTTCAGCTTTTCCTCTAACGTTGAATATTAGCAGTTTACGATCATTGCCATTATCTGCTCTTGGTCTTGTTTTGGGAGAGAGAATATGGCTTCTCCATCTTCTGCTTTCTGTTCAGTCTATTTTATATTTAAAATCTGGTGATGTCCACATGTACAGATGTTTGTTCATTTGCTTGAAGCAGAAAAGTCATTCTTCATTTCTATCTTCAATATTGGTTTTGTTGATAGGTTTTTCATGGAGAGTGCTTGATATTATTTGGCCAGAGATAATATTACAGCCCCTAACTGCCTGTGCTATATCTTGCCTTGTTTCATTTGGGTTTGTCATTTCCAAAGTAGAATGTTTTGTAATTGCTTGGATGAAAATACCCTACTCCAGCCCATTTCAGTTCACAGACACCAAGCACTACTGTGTTTATGTGTTCCATTTTCTGCCTTACGGTTTCCAGTTAGCCTTCATTCATATTTCTCACATTCCATGTTCCAATTGTGTGTGTTGTGCAGCAGCATCACATGCATTCTGCAGCAGCAGACTTTCCTTTCACTCCTGTGCATGTCAGCTGTTAGATGTTCTTTCAGCTTTAATTTAGTTCAGGGGTTCTCAAACTTTTAAAGACGGGGCCGAGTCACGCTCCCTTGGACAGTTGAGGGGCTGGACTGGGGGTCCTCCCGCCACTGAAGGCAGCAGCGACAACCACCCCGAGCACACCACACCCCAAAAGCCCCCCTATCCCTCACACTGCTCCCTTGCTTACCAGTCTGAAGGAGCTGTGTGGTGTGGGTGAAGGACCCCCCCCCTCCCCGTAGCCATGGGGAATGCATCTGTGGCCATTGGAAAAAGCTCCACAGCCGCAGGGAACATATCCGCAGCTGCTGGGAACCGTTTGCGGATGCTTCTGGCAGTGGTGGCTGAACCAAGGGCATGGGCCGGATGATTTGGTGCTGTGAGCCGAATCTGGCCCACGAGCCATAGGTTGAGAATCCCTGATCTAGTTGCATAATTAGCAATAGAGTGCTTGTCCTCTGCTCTTTCCTGGTAGCTGATTGAGTGCTTTCTGCCCTGTGAGTCTCTACCTGTAGAATCTTTTATTTCATTTTGGGCCGTCTCATGGTAGGATTTTCATGACAAGGAAAGTCCTTCATGGGTTCACTCTTGCCACCTTCTGTACAGTACTAACAAAGGTTGGCTTGAGTGTGACTGCCAGTGTTATTTTCAGCTACCACTAAGTGGACTTGATCCACGAAAGCTCACATTAAAATGTCACAATTAGTCTTTAAAGTACTACAGCATTTTTTCTTCTTCTCTGATATGCACTGCTATCCAGTATCTGCCTTGAAGAGGAGGAAAGCATCCTAGTCTGGTGTCTAAGGAGTGGCCTTGGTGTTTTTTTTTTTTTTTGCCTTGGGTGAATGTTAGCGGTCCATAGGAGTCTGGCTTCCTGATCGCATTGTTTCATTTTCACTGACACATTCAAATGCCTTCACCACCTTAAAGTGTGCATCCAAGACAGTGTGTCAGTAAACAGTTGTGGGGAAAATCTTGTTCTGAGAAATAATGCAGACCTTTACCAGAGGGTAAATGAAACTTCCAGATCATTTTATCTTATTTTGTGGTTCATTCTGCTATGACTCATGACAATTATTCAGGAAGAGCTTTTGAATGCAAAACTTGCAGACAACAAGGTCTGAAGATCTAATCTCACTACAGTCCCTCCTTATTTTAATAGCTTGCTTGATGGAGAGGGAATGTTCTCAGTTGCTTGTAAACTTTTTTGTGCTTTTTAAAATTTGCCTAATGTGACTTGTATGGACTTTTGAAAAGTTTTAATGTGTGTGTCCATATCAGAAACACTTAATAAGGTATTTGTGATTATAGGAGGCCACCAGTTTGTTGGTCTGCAGGGTTAAATATACCAAAGCTCATTCTGCATTGATGGGTTGTAATTCTTAAAAGACCTTTTGAGATGTAGCCTACTTGGCTGTGCTATGTGTTTGTGAATTGGTATGTCTGGCACTACATCAGAAACAGGGTGGATTTGATTTAAATCATTTGGATTTAAATCACTATTTAAATCACTAGTCAGTAAGACTCGATTTAAATCATGATTTTCTACATAAAGACTCATTTTTGCTGGAGATGTTTTAATCTTGATATTTACAACCAGGTAAAGGTTTCATTTTTAGAATTATAACTTTTCAGATTACAGTAGTTTTACAGTTATTTCAGAAATGTTTATGTTTATTGGATTTATACCTCGCTCTACTCGGCACAGGCCGAATCAGAGCGGCTTACAGCAAGTTAATACGATAACAATAACAATATAATGATACAGAAAATAAATAGTCAATACAATATCTCAGCACAGCATGTCAGAATAATAACAATCAATATATCAAAAGGGCATATCCAACATGAAAATACAATACAATGCAATACAAGTACAGTTCCAATATCACAAAAAAAATACAATATAGAAAACACAGTGCAAAATACAATAGATACAAAATATAGTAGATACAAAATACAATGAAAAATAACAGAATAACCCATGACTCACTCCCGCTCCCGACGACAAATTTGCAGAAGGAAAATAGCAGCCATGAAAGTCCTGGTGGTGGCAGCACCTGGGACGCCAGCTGGTGGTGGGTTGGCTCAGCGTCCATCCTCACGGGGGCCTCCCCGCCCCACCGGGAGAGCCATTATATACCATTAGAAATACATAGATAATTAAGAAATTACTGCAAGGTGAACTATCTCCAGTTTAATAGGTTAATCATTCATATTTGGACAACTATTCTGTTGTACTTTATTGGAAGGAGAAAAATAATCATTACCTTAACATTTAAATAGTTTTATTTAACCAAAACAATAACATTATATAGCATTATGTATGCTTATATTTGCTTAAATATGTGAGAATAATATGATAAACTTCAGGCTGATATACAAATAAAGACCTCAAGTTGCAGAGTTCCATCCTCAAAAGGTTTCACTTTTATTTTACTGCTTGCCCCTCCCTCCTCAAAATTTGCTCCTTGTGCTATTCCATTCCAAACAGCCTTCTATTCATTGAACTTCTTGAAACGTAGCAGCACATAAGAGGTAAGAGGGTTGATTCTGTGTACATAGATTTGCAGAGGAACAATGGGATTAAGGTCTTTCTCAATTCTGTTTATTTTAGAACATTTTTGCTATGAATGAAGGAGGCATGTTATTGTTGCAGATCCAAATGCACAGTTTTGAAAACAGCAAAACCAAGCATTTGATTTGATAATATCTTCTAGATAGAAAAATTAATAATCAAATAATCAGAAACCTCTGGGAGAGCATGACATTGTGAATGGATACAGCCACATAATTAAAAACTAATTTCATGATGAATAACCTTTGGAATATAATGTATGTTAGCTACAACACGATCTTTAGAGATATTTTTTCTCAAAAAGCATTTAAATAAAAAAAATCCGATTTAAATAAAAAAATCCGACTTTTTTGATTTTTTTAAAAAAATCATTGATTTTTATCCAGTGACCAGTTCCCTGAACCACGTGACCAGCTCGCGGCCTGAAAAGTTGGGCACCCCTGTTTTAACAGATAGTAGTTCGATTCCTGAGTACTGCAGGATGGAGTGAGCTCCCGTCTTTGTCCCAGCTGCTGCCAACCTAGCAGTTCGAAAGCAAGAAATTGCAAGTAGATAAATAGGGACCACTTCGGTGGGGAGGTAACAGCGATCCGGTGTCTAGTCATGCCTGCCACATGACCACAGAAACGTCTGCAGAGGCAGACAACGCTGGCTTTTCGGCTTTGAAACAGAGATGAGCACTGCACCCTAGAGTCGGATACGACTGGCTTTCAAGCAAGGAAAACCTTTATTAGGAATGATATCCAGTGCTCTTTAATAGCATTTTACTGAACTTAACAATATCTTTCTCCATGGGATAAAGAGGATACTGTATGTTTCTTACCTCTTATAGCTGATTGGAAATGAATGTTAACAGAATATGTAATGTATACTTTAAAGGGAACAGTTTTTGTTATTGTGGTTTATTGTACAAATATTGCATTTCCTTTTGGACATAAAGATTTTGATCTTCATGTAGGGATACAATCAGGTCGGAGCAAAAGCTAACCCCTGATGGCATCAGAAAGAGTGCCTTTAGTGGGAGCGATTTTCCTTAATGTAACCCTTCCATCTGCTAGGGGATTGCTCCAGCCCAGCCCCCAAAAGCAGATTGAGTTTGACTGGAGTACGTTTCCCTGTGTTGTGTGTTTCCCTGGGGAAATACGCAGTCCAGATTGTGGTCCGTTTCCATGTGTGATCATATCCTAAATTAACTTGAGGAAGATTATAGAAGGAAATTTTCCCAGTCCTGCCTCTTCTTCCCTGTAGCCATCTAGGTAAAGGTAAAGGTTTCCCTTGCTCGAAAGCTAGTCGTATCTGACTCTAGGGTTCAGTGCTCATCTCTGTTTCAAAGCCAACGAGCCAGCTCTATCTGCTTCTGCAGATGTTTCCATGGTCATGTGGCAGGCATGACTAGACACCAGAGTGTACGGAACGCTGTTTACCTTCCCACCGACATGGTCCCTGTTTATCTACTTGCAATTTCTTCCTTTTGAACTGTAGGTTGGCAGGAGCTGGGACAAAGACGGGAGCTCATTCCGTCCTGCAGTACTCGGGAATCGAACTGCTGACCTCCCGCCTTCCAGTCAATGTCTTAGCCACTTGAGCCACTGCAGTCATGTACAACCCTTAAAAGTTCTCTGGATATTCAGAGAACCCTCTTGAAAAGTGTACTGTTGAGTGCATCATAACCCGAAGGTGAGGTTAGTTTTCCAATGTTTTCCTTATTTTGTTTACATCTTTGGTTGGGGTGGGGGGGATATTCGCGAATGCATTATTAACAGTGAATGGCTTTTTAGGTTTCCTCCACATGAATAAGAGTTTACTTTTTAAATAAGAATTATATGTCATCAGGTGTGGGGGAGAAATCAGGATTTTAGAGATGCTTAGGTGGGGTATGGCTAAAAAAGGTTGGGAACCACTGGTTTACATTCTAACTTTCTCCCAAGGCATCTTGCAAAGTGGTTAGAAATAGGTGCAGTTAAAAATACAGTAAGTTGAAAAATAAAATTCAGTTAAACATATAATGATATTAAAACAACCACCAAATTAAAAGATTTCAGAACTATTTATAAGTGCATTATGGAAACTGAAGACAAGGAAGTTTACAAAAGAATGGTTTTGTGCCTTCTCTTTCCCTTAGCAACGACATATGGTTAGCCACAGATTAGACAAGTATCCCTCTGAAGATTTTTTTTTTTGGGGGGGGGGGTTGAAGAGAGAGAAAAGGGATGGGAAATATTCCTATTCCAGAAAATAGCTCTGTCGTCTATACCTATAAAATGGTGTGTTAACCGATGGAATGTGACAAAGGATGTTGCACCAAGGCCCACTAGCCCGTAATGGGCCTCCGTTCACTTGCCCAAACCCGGTTCGCAGGTAACTGTCGTGTTGAAATTTTCGACCCGGGGGCAGGAGCCTCCCAGTCGCAAACAAAAAAAGGGAACTTCAATTCCCAACGTTCCTTGCGCCGCGCCGCGCCAGAGCCAATCAGGCTGAGCGGTGCGGCAAAAGGAACGTTCGGAAACGCGCTGCGGCCAATCAAAAAAAAAGCTGCAAGAAAAAACCCGCTACAGTAAGCAAACACGCGCAGGCAAAACTACAAGCCACAGCGTCCTGCGCGCCATTAGCGCACCAAATGCTGAGGTGGCCTGCACGTGGAAAATAAAAGTAAACCCCCCGCCACCGCTGCCCTTCCCCACGGGCCAGCCAGCATGGCCCGTGGGGAAGAAAAGAACCCCCCCGCCGCTGCTGCCCTTCCTTTCGATGGGCAAGCCGGCGCAAGAAAAATAAAAGTAACCCCCCCGCCGCTGCCCTTCTTCCCCACGGGCCAGCCATCATGGCCCGTGGAGAAGAAAGCAAAGAAAGCACCCCCCGCCATTGCCCTTCCTTCCCACAGGCCAGCCAGCATGGCCCGTGGAGAAGAAAGCAAAGAAAGCGCCCCCCGCCATTGCCCTTCCTTCCCACGGGCCAGCCAGCATGGCCCGTGGGAAAGAAAGCCCCCCTGCCATTGCCCTTCCTTCCCACGGGCCAGCCAGCATGGCCCGCGGGAAAGAAAGCCACCCCCCTGAAAAAGTAAACACAAAAACAGAAACCAAAAACAATCAAAAACACTCAAAAATCCTAAAAGGAAACACAAAACAGCCAAAAACAAACAAGAAAAAACACACAGACCCCCCCCCCAAATCCAACCCCCCCAAAAAAAAACCACACCAGAGAGCTTACCAAAAGATGTCTTCTATCCATGAGGACCGGAACTCAAATGAGAAAATAAAGAAAAAACTTACCGGAAGCGACACCCAGAGGACAGAAGAGAACAATTATAGAGAGGAAGAAAAGCTCACCACCCCCACCCAGAGGCCAAAAGAGAAAAAACATTCAAAAATATTGAAACTAATAAGATTAATTCCAAAATTAATCAAATAAGTTATAAAAACATTCAAAAATAATCACAATCATCTCATAAAATACCAAAAAAACCAGAAATCACTTTTCACTCAAAAAAACCAAAACAAAAAAAATAAAAAATGCGTAAAAATAAATATTTAAAAAACCAAAATTAAATTTTAAACTAAATAAAATAAAATAAAATAAATTAAAATTAAAATAAAATTTGCATAAACATAAAACAAAAACCTTCAAAAACCAATATAAAGAGCCCAGCACGCAAAAACAAAAAACACTGGGAGCGCAAGTCTGCCGCAGGCGGATGCAGCGCCTCAAAGCCACAAAATCACAAAACCTTACAACACCATTTAAAACAGCCCAGCACCATTGGTTCAAGGAAAAAAAAACGAAACCCTTTACTATCCAACACAATTTTAAAAAGCCCGGCACTGCCGGGCAAAATATGCTAGTACTTTATAAACTGAATTACTTTATTATCTTAATACACATACCATATTCTGAGAGAGAGCTTCTTTTTGGTGGTAGAACTTGTCCTCTGTTTCCAGGGGCCAGCTGACTTTTTAGATCAGGGATTCAACCTGCGTCCCACAGGCCGGATGCGGCCCACAGCACCATTTCACATGGCCCCTCATCGTCTCCATCAAACCAGGAAGTGCCATGTGGTGGAGGAAGAGCAAAATGACCGTTCTAACCCCTAAAGCTGTCTGAGGG
Source organism: Bradypodion pumilum (assembly GCA_035047305.1). Lineage (NCBI taxonomy): Eukaryota > Metazoa > Chordata > Lepidosauria > Squamata > Chamaeleonidae > Bradypodion > Bradypodion pumilum. Next base: position 242,313,023 of record JAWDJD010000003.1, on the reverse strand, counting down.
AGCGTGACCCAGTGCCTGGCTTAGAAAGGTTGAGAACTATTATAGATCATGAAAAATGACTGACCAATCACTAGTCCATTTTTCCTTTTATAGCCATACATTGTTCATGACCTGAATCAGTACAGTAATACCTCATACAAAGTCCGCTTCATACAACATCGGATTCATACAACATCGCCTAATTCCTTGAAAAAAGTTGCCTCATACAAAGTCGTGTGACGTTGTATGAGGCATTGGGGTTTTCCCAGGTTGCATTGTGCCTGGGCAGTATAAAAGGCAGGACACATGCGTGCATTGCTCTTGTGGGTTTTGTATGAGGCAAAGAGTGTTTAGGAGTGGTTTGGAGCGCGTTTTTGGATTTTTTGATTTTTTTCGTCAGAATTTTTAGAAGCATTCCTGGGATTTTTGCAGCATTATTCAGGTTCTTGGACAATCAGGGTTGTTTGACAAGTTTTGGTAATGTATTTAGCCTTTAGACAATGATTTCTTAAAGTTCTGTCAGTTTCCTGTCTGTTTCCTTGACTTTGCCCTGAAGTCTGTGCTGTTACAGTACAATGTATATCTATGGAAACAACGTTGTATGAGGTATCGCGGCAAGGATTTGGATATTGTATGAGGCATCTCAGCTAGGATTTTGCATGCAAAGTCCAAATCCATATAAAGTCCAAACTTATGGAACCAAGTTTGGACATTGTACGATATCACTGTATTTAAATATTCTTGCCTTTTCTCCAATTAATATGATAAAATAAAAGCAAGCTAAATTGTTTTCCCATTGATTTATAATTTGAATTATTTTTTTAATAATAGTAATTATGCCATTTTAAGTGTATTTTATTAAGCTGCCCTTCTTGACAAGCTGTTGCAATTCATTTCTTTGGGTAACAGCTGCACTGTCAGTTAATGGAAAAAAATAGTTTGTATTTTCTTCTCATTTCAATGCGAAGATTAGATTCAGGGAGTGTTATATTTTTAAGCAAACTTGCTTCATTAGGAAGACATCTGGGAATTTGTTTATTCAATTATTTAAACGTATATACTGTACTGCCTTTTTGACAGTACTGTTATAAGTATTGCCACCCAGTTATGAGAATTTAAGTCCTTTATTAACATCCATCTCTAGCTTTTTAAGGCAGCATTTTAAAACCTCAAATCTAATACAGAATAAATTAAATGTGTCACAATTTTAGCAAACTAATGAGCAACTTAAGAGCAAACATTGGAAATATTTTTTTTCATTACATTGAACAACTGGTTGCTATTTACTCACAAAAGTAAAAGGCGAGTAGCTCATTTTCCCCATGAAAAAGACCTCTAAGAAGAAGTGTGTACAGTATTTCCATTCTGTACTCTTTAACCATCTCTATAACCTTCAATTCTAGGCTGGTTTGCCAAAAATCGTATGGCCCTGCTGGTGCCTTGTGAACTGTGGCCTAGCAGTCCAGAAACCAGTTGCAGTTATCCAGTACTGGAACATTCTCTATGCATCTCATTATTAAGCTTGCAGAGCAGACTCAAGGACAAATTGCAGATACAGTACTCAAGTATATTTTTCTGGGGTGATTGTTTCATTTGTTTGTCTCAATCATGATTATGACACCAGCTAATGGGCAATTATTACTTTTTTTTCCATTTCAACATTAATACTAGTGGCTCAGGAAGCGCTGCTTGTAGATATAGAAATATGTTGCAAATCATAGCCTTGAAATGCTTTCCTCTTTTAACTTATTTCACTTAACCCAAAATAAAAGTCAGTAGAATGTTCAAAGGGGGCAATAAAGGATTTATTATACCATATCCTGAATGTATTGCTTCTTTGGAAGTGGTGTCCCTTTGATTTCAGCAAAATTTGCATTCAGTTAAGTGAATTTAAGATTGTGAGAAATTTGAGACATCAGTACAGGAGTGAGATAGGTATTCGACCACACTAAATCCCTTGCCGATATCATGAATTATAGTATAGTTGAAACTCGGAAAATTAGAATATCATTCATTTCACTTAAAAGATTAAACAAATATATGAGATAGACTCACTACATGCAAAGTGAGATATGTCATGCCTTAATCTACAGAGGTGTTTGTTTGTTGGCCCTGTATGGGCTTCCACAATCCTGGTCCGAACCCCCTGAAATTTGGCACACCTACCATGGACATGCTGCAATGTAGTCGTTGGGCCTCCGAGGCCAGCTGTGGGGTGCATACCCCACACTTGAGGAAAAATGGACAGCACATGCGCACAGGTCAGGGGGAGCACTGGGCATGCGCAGTCTGGCTGCGTGCGGAGCCAATGAACAGCTGCCAGCACCTGCCGGTGATGCCTGGCCACACGCAGAGCCGTTGCGGACTAGGTGGGCACACAGTTCTGGGGGGAACCTGGCACATGCAGAGCTGTTGGGCAGCGCGTTGGGTAGCGGCACCCACCCAACGGCAATGCCTGGATGCGTGCAGAGCTGCCCACTCTTCCCCTCGGCCGCTGCATGCTGGGATGGCTGAGGTCGGCAGCACAGGGGAGACCCCCGGGTGAAACCGGGTACCAAGCTAGTTCATTATAATTGTGATGATCATGGCGTACAGCATACATGAGATTATGTGATGATTATGGGGTACATGAGATTGGGGGGTTGGGGTTTCATAAGCTGTAAGACATAAGCATCAATATTATAACAAAGTAAGGCTTGAACTATCTCGCTTTGCATGTAATGAGTCTATCTCATATATTTGTTTCACCTTTTAAGTTGCATTACTTGAACTGAATGAACATTTGCACAATATTCTAATTTTCTGAGTTTCACCTGTCGATCTAAGCACAGTCTTGTTCTTTTTTAAAAAATTTTTTTATCATGAACTAATTCAATGAATGGCAGATATGGGAAATACAGTAACTTGCATTATACTTGTATGATAGTATCTCTTCATTAAGCTACATGACTTTTTCATGTGACCTACATTTCATGTGGGTAAATGTAGGTCATAACTTGATGGAAACTACAGTAATCACACTGCTGGTAGATTGATTTTAGTCTTCTATTTGTTGTGAGCTACTGTACTTGTAAACCTATGAACTTCTTTTATATATAGATTTTTAATTACACTGTTTTGATCTGCAATGAAAGAAAATATATGCCAATATAACAAGAGTATGTTATTGTGATGCTCTTTATATTTCCTGAAGTATAAATGTATTTTTGTAACTGATTTTTTAATATTTGCTATAAGAAATTGTGATAAGGGTTTATAGAGCTTTTAGATGACCCACTTTTTGTTCAAAACCTATTTGCAATTCTAAGTGAGTTGAAGGTAATGATAAAAATGTGTTGTGCTAAGAAGTTTGCATTTATTTCCACAATTCTCGTTCTCACCTCTGCCTTGATTGTACAATCCAAGTTTACTTGCTGTAATGGGTTTAATTAGATTTGTCCTGTGTATAATTTTGATAAATGCCACAACAGTGTTTGTTAGCATCTCTTTCATGTCCTAAACCACAAAAACATGTGTAATTATGCAAGTACTGTATATGAAACATTTTACTACAATGTGGATATTCTCAATGCGATGTGGCACAAGGAGAAGAAAAAAAACTTCTCTTAAATATTAATATAATAGTAAGAAATATTTTCATTTTCATGGAACCAATTTGTTCTCTTTGTTTAAATTTTCTCTTACTGTATCTGACATATTTCTGAGAACATCAGAAACACTGAATATACCTTAACTTTAGCTGATGTGGAAGTTAATGCCATGTTTGTGTAGTGAGAATTATAATGTCTGTTGACAATATAAATCAGTAAACATGGTCAATATTTTCAGTATTAGGAATTCCTTAGAATGCTCAACAAAACATGGAAGTGATTCCTGCTTATGAGACCAGGGTTCTGTTGGTTGCATCCAACAAGGCCAACTCTGAAGTCGTTGCAGGTGTGATGTGCTGCGATAGAACTAACATCCATGTATACATAAAAAATATTTTTTACAAGCATCCCCATTGATATGGAATATTTATCAGCTTTGTTCCTAAATCAGGGGTGCCCAAATTTTGGCCCATGGGCCAGATCTGACCCCATGGGCCAGATCTGACCCCAGACACCAATTAATCCAGCCTGCACCGCCCTCATCGCTCCCAGAAGTGGAAGTAAAACATGCCCGCACATTGTGAGTGTATTAAGGTTGTTATCACATCTAGCTGTTCTGTATGACCAGATAGATTAGATAGATGCTCACAACACATATACATTGTAACTCCTTATAAACAGGTGTATGGAATTGGTAACTTTTTCCCTTTTTCTTCTAGGCTGAAGGAGTAATAAAAGATTACATCTCATGGATGGACTATAGCTCATGGAAGATAAAAACCATATTAGAACATCCTTGGTTTCCAGGTTACCAAAGTATGGAACAAAACCTGCCGGGACTATTTTGCAGACCGTTCCAAACGGAACAGCTCTTAATTCATCAGGGAATGCTCAAAACATTGACAAAAATTTCAGCAAGCACAATGGCACTACTACTATGTCTTCCTTCTCTTTTAACTGGCGAAAATCAAGCAAATGCCAACTGGATGATCAGATCGGCAGTGAATCTAGCTCCTCTCACAATTCCAATGAAAGATTGACTGATTCTGAAAAAGACCCTCCTTCTAAAGGAGCTACTACTAAAGGCATGCTCAGGCTGGGTTCAAATAGCACCTTTTCAAAAACTGCAAAACAAAGCAACATGTTTGTTTCACCTACAGAAGAACTAAACCAAAAGTCTCTGCCTGAGCTGTCTACTTCAGCTAAGTTTACCAAAAGCAGTTTATTAGGCAGAACATCTTATTCGGGACTTAACGCTCCAAAGTCACATTTGAATGGGATTTGTGGGATCCGGTCATCTATGGGGTTGCAGAGAAGTAGAGCAAATATTATACCTACCAGGAGCAGCTCAGGGGAGAACCTGGCAAAATCAGGAGATGGTGATAAATCTTGTGAAAAAATGGTTAGGTCACAAAGCTTTTCACATTCCATTCAAAGCTCTTTCCTTCCTCCTGCATCCCTAACCAGGTCACACTCTTTTAACAGAGCCGTAGACCTTACAAGGCCTTATCAAAATCAACACCTAACTGTCAGAACATCTCAGAGGCCAATCCTGTTGTCTAGAAGTGCACGTCAGATGGATGCGCCCAATGGTAATGAACCTTTAAGGCCCGGGTTTGCTAGAACATATGCTGGTTTAGCTCCCTCTGGTTTGAAGAAACCACAACTGTCAAATGGCTCTAGGGATGCACCTCTTTTGAGATTTAGAACAGGCCATCCTTCATTATTGAAGCCCAGCAACCAGCAGATTGGTAGGAAGATCCCTGTAGATGGAAGCATAGGGAAAAAGACTGAACACTGCATAGTAGGGGATTCTGTGTCAACAAATATTAATAAAGGTGCTTGTAGGAAAGATACACAAAGTGAAATAATGGAAGATGGTAAAACTGTACATAAGAACTTTGTAGAAAGTGGATGTAAAATTTCCATGGATGGTGATGTAGATGAAATATCTATATCTTCCTTGTCATCTTCTGAGAAGAATGATCTGAGTGAAGACTTTAGTGATGACTTCATAGATCTAGAAGACCCCAACAGAACAATAAAAATCCATGAGGAAGTTTCTGTTCAAGACCTTGAGCATGAAGGTGAAATATCAATCAATCGACTTTCAACTCTGAAGGAAAGTGAACAATCCAACTGTAATTCTGATAAATGGCTGGATATACACATGTCTGGTAAATACTTATTCCTTTTTTCTTTATATAAGAACAAAGATTTGCTCTTGACTTGCCACCATTCTTTTGTTAATAAATAGGATTAGGTGTGCTATTAACTATGTCAATGACAAGTCAGTTGGCATAAATTTAGAGATGAATTTGTGTGAGTTAAGAAGCTGTTGTAGACATTAACTGTTGTATGCCTAGTCAAATAATAGTATTCCGGCCATAGTATTTTAGGCTGAGGTACTTTATCCAGTTTCCCAGGAGTAAGCCCCATTGACTTATAAAATAGCACTGGGAAAACTGGTTCTGCAAAGCCAGTTCACATGCTTTTTGGAGTCAGTGAAAAGGCAATTTATATCTGTTATTAAACCAAATAATTGGTTACATTGTTTTACTTTTCAATTTGCTATGTTTCAATTCTTTTCCCAAAAAAGCATAATACTCAAAGGGTATTAAAATGTGTCAATACAGAATCATTGGCCAAACAATGGGGATAGTATACCCAAAGTTATCTGCTTTTGAATCTTGCTGCATTTCATGAGAGTTAAATATATGCTTCATTTACACCAATGGAAGTCAATAGAGCTCAAAGTTGCTTTTCATTTATAGGGGAAAGCAAGGTTACAATTGGGGAATTTTGACTATTCCTTTTAGCAGAGTGTGAGGTTAAAAAACCAACAGCAACAGAAAGAACATGGAGAGATCAGCTCAGTCTCTGCTTCTGGCCAAACCTTTATTTTTATTTTCCATACAAACTAGTATGTATTATAAAAGTACTCTAGAAGTAAAACAAGCTATATTTATTTACTGTTACCACTTGTACTCAAAGTCAGAAGAATAAATAGGAAAAATGGAGTCTCCAGCACATTTTGAGAATCTTCCTGTTTATTGCTTGGTCAAAGGTTAGAGGAAGAAGAGAGAACTGTCAACAAAACAGTGGAGGAAGAAACAAATGGGAAGAGTTTTCAGGGACTTGTTTCAAATACCAGTGATGGGAAAAGACCTTTACTAATCAAGTTAGTGGCAAAAACAAAAACCAATTGCATTAGACTTTAAAGCCCCCTCCCACTGATAACCAGTATTAGTGCATGCAAGTCTTATCCCAACAGTTATATGCACTAAAGCTATGCAGTTGCCCATAAAAAGAATTACAAATAAACTTTTTTTATTTACACTTATATCCTGCTCCTCTAGGGAAAAAATAACCCCACCTCAGGTTGGCTAACATCATAAAACCAGTCCTACAATGATCAAGAATTATTTTTTAAAAATTACACACAATAAAACTCCCAATAAAATCATCACCAAACATTACAATATAATCATTCAAGATGAACTACCCATACACCATCGGTCTGGGAAATTTCTAAGCCCTTCTGTCAAAGTCTCGTTTGTTCATTCCAGTTCCAGTAGCAGGTGTGTGAGAAAATGTTTTTAAAGGAAAGTTCTTCAGTTTTTATCTCACAAATCCCCCTTTAAAACAATGTAACCCAAGTTTTCTGATATGAAAAACTTATTTGGATAAAGGTGGAAACAGAATAAACAAGAAAGGAAGGCAACAGCCACACATTTTGAGTGATGCCTTGTTTTCATAGGATTGTTTATTTTAGTGGAATATGAGGTTCCCTGAGATTACATAAATGCTGAAAAAAATAAATGAGTGTTTGAACACATGTTGAATTTTTGCCTTTTTTTAAGCTACAGAGGACAATAGTGAAAGCGCAAAGCATCCTGCTCAGAGCAATGTAATTTCCTCTGACATGGACTACAGAGCTGGTTCCTCTTTTGAGCTTTCTCCATCTGATAGTTCTGATGGCACATATATGTGGGATGAAGAAGGACTAGAGCCCATTGGAAGTGTCCATCCTTGTGGAAGTTATGAGTCTTCAGAAATGAATAGTATAGTAAGTATAGATTGCTTATATTATTTATATTGGGTCTGTAATAGATTACATGCTTTATCGAGACTTTATCAAGCTGTTTTAGTTTACTGCAAGGCATATGAGTCAACAACTTATTCACTTTGTTAATTGCTTTAGGTGAAATATATCTTGTGTTTTAGTGTTTGTAATTTTAAGAATCTATAATCATACCTGTCAACCCACGGCTCCGGAAAAATGGGACCTGCGCAGATCGCTTGTGCGCAGGTTGCTTTCCACGCATGCGTGGAAGCGCTATGCTGCTTACGCAGCCCCTACGCAAGCGGTGTAGCGCTTCCGCGCATGCGTGGAAGGGTTTTACCCCTTCCACGCATGTGCGGAAGCGCTACGCCACTTGCATAGGGGCTGCGCAAGCGGCATAGCGCTTCCACGCATGCGTGGAAAGTGTTTCCCCCCGCTGCCAAATTACGTGGTTTTGGCAGCGCGGGGCGGGTTATGACGTCAATCGACGTCAAATTATGGGGTAATCCCGGCCAAATCGGGATGGTTGACAGGTATGTCTATAATGCATCCATATACTCCTTGAAAATTTAGGATTTGCTATTTCAAAATAACCTAGCATGTAATAAGCTGTCATCTGAAATTATATTTGTCAAGGAATGGTAGTAAATTCAATGAGCATTTCATTGCTTAGGTAATTTTTCATACTATGTTCTGGAGGATGCTGTAGTGCTTTCTAACCTAGTCAGAAATGACAATTGCCCCAATAGCAGTGATTTTTCTGTGTAATGTGCATCTGAAGGGTATACTCTAGGAAGCAATCTGTTCATATGAAATACTGGTAAGATTCAGCAGGTCTGGCCAGTACTGCATAAGAACTAATATTTTCACCGAATAACGTTATTTTAGTGTTATCCGATGCATTGTGTTGCTGGCTCTCTGGGAAGGGAAGCAGCCAAGTGCCTGGCTGCTTCCCTTCCCGGAGGGCCAGCGGGTGAGTGCAGAGACACCCTCTGGCCCTCTGGGAAGGGAACCGGCCAGGTGCGTGGCTGCTTCCCCTCTCGGAGGGTGCGTGCAGAGACACCTGCCGGCCCTCCAGAAAGGGAACCAGTCAGGCGCGTGGCCTTGCAGAAGGGGCAGCAGGTGAGTGCAGACCCACCCGCAGCCCCTTCTGCAAGGGAACTGGCCAAGCACGTGGCCCATTTCTTTGCAGAAGGGGCTGCGGGTTAGTCTGCACTCACCTGTGGCCCCTTCTGCAAGGGAACAGGCACCATTGGGGATCCAAGCTGCAAAGCCGGCACAGCTGGTCTCTGTCTTGGAACTGCCTTCCCAGGTGGAGACCAGCCTTGTGGGCTTGGCGGCTTGGATCAGTGGTGCTCTCGCTGTTTCGAGGCAAGCATCAAGACAGCGAGGGCACCTCGGAGGTCTTTGCCCACCTAGGCTCTCCATTTTGGGATGAGGGGAGGACCCTCTATCCTCCCTGATCCCAAAGCGGAGAGCCTGCCCAGGCTGTCCGTTTTGGCATCGGAGTGGTGGAGGTGGAATGACCCTCCACCCGCCCTGATCCCAAAGCAGACAGCCAAGTCGGGCTTTCCGCTTTGGGATCAGGGTGGGTGAAGGGTGCTTCCACCCCCACTCACCCTGATCCCAAAGTGGACAGGCCGGGCGGGCTCTGCACTTTGGGATCAGGGAGGGTGGAGGGTGCTTCACCTGCCGGTCCTCTGGGAAGGGAAGCGGCCACAAGCCTGGCTGCTTCCCTTCCCGGAGGGCCGGAGGGTGTCTCTGCACTCACCCGCCGGCCCTCCAGGAAGGGAACCGGCCAGGCCCACCTGCGGCCCCTTCTTCAGAATGGGAACTGGGCTTTTTTTAAAAAAACATTGTGCGATAAATGCATCAGATAATGTTGAAAATCAGATAACGCTAAGACTTGTGGAACTAAGTTTTAGCATTATCGGAGGTATTACTGTATTATCAAGTAGGGTTGTACACATCTCTGTCCCAGCTCCTGCCAACATAGCAGTTCGAAAGCAAGAAATTGCAAGTAGATAAATAGGGACCACTTCATGAAACCAGTCCATGGTGCAAAAACGTTTGGGGACCCCGATTTAGAGGAAAAAATTAGTTAATTCTTGCCTACTGGTGAGAAAGAATAGTGACACTTCAGTGATAGAATAAAAAACCATAAAGGACATTTCTCACAGAGATACAGAGGCTGAAATCCTGTTGCTTAATGTAGCAAATTGCAACTAGAAGGGACCCATTGAATTGCTAGGGATTTATTCCATTGATTCAGTGAGCCTAGTCCAGTTACAATTTAACCATGTGAAGCAACAAGATTTCAGCCAAAGTCTACTTAGACATCTTTGATCCGTATAGCCATCAAATAACCACAACTGATGAGGGTAAACAAATACTATCAGGGAGATTGATTTGAAAGGCTTTAGGTTTTCTGTTAACTTTGTGTGTGTGTGTGTGTGTGTGTGGGTGCGTGTGCGCGTGCGTGCGTGTGCGTGCATGCGTGTGTGTGTGTGCGCGCAAAATATCAGTCATAATAACAATAGTGGTGTTTTTTTACAAAACAGTAAAGACAGAATTTTCTGATATATTTGTGAATTGCTGCTTTATTTAAAAGATGCTTTTCTGTTTTCAGTTATCAAAAAATGTAGAAATCATTACTATTTGGATATGCTAGCTAAAATAGATGCTTCTATCCTGGAAGTGCCAGAGAAATCTTTTTGTGAATAAGTATTTCTTGAGCTTGTCTTTCTCTGCTCACATGAAATCCCTAAAGGCCTACAAATTAAAACATTTTTAAAAAAGTATAAATTAGAATAGCATAGCAGACAAAATAACCATTGAACAGAAGCCATACCTAAAAGATAAAAGACAGAGATTGAACAAAGCTCTCTTGTTGCTCATGCTGAAGACAAATTGGAATTGCATAGCCTTTGGGTAGAATCTGAGCCTTAGCCAGAGAGTTGTCTAGATGATTTCCAAGATAAACAATTCTGCTGGTTGGATGCAAAGAACCAAAAGCATCTTTCCCATATATTTACTTGTAAGATTTTTGGTGGCAGTGCATTACAAAGCAGTCCAGCGGGACCAGGCAGTTCATTATAGTTTACTCTGTTTTCTGCCTCATTCTATCTTTATATTTAAATGAGGAGTTTTTAAAAAGGCTAAACCAGGGATGCCCAAACTTTTCCTGCCAGGGGTGTGACCATGCCCCCTCAGTCAGCTGTGTGGGCTAGTCACATGGTTCCTCCCAGTGGTGGTGTTGGTGTTGGCATTAGCGTGTAGAATTACACCATGTTTCTGGGCATTTTCCCCTCCTCTAACTCTTCCTTTGGAGAAGGGAGCATTGGGGGAGCAGTTTTGAGCCCTCTTTAATTATTTTGGTGCATTTCCGGGACATTTACAGAGTAAAAACACACCGGTTTCGGCATTTCTGGTGATGTTGGAGCACTTCTGGTGTCAGTGGCGTCCGGACCATGGGCCAGATGGTGACGTCTGGACCATGGGCCATAGTTTGGGCACCTGGGTTAAACTGATCGAGCCCAAGTACTATGCTGGTAAGAGTATAAAATATTGTTATTTACTACTTAATAGTAGTAGTAGTAGGGGGTATATACTGTATATACAGTATAATCACTCCTGATCTCATTTGCATTATCAAACTGTTACACTTAGGTACATAATGTCAGTTTTTATAGTGCAGGTTTTATTTAGCCCTGAATATTTGTAATTAAGTTTTGATTAAAACCCAATTATAAATATGAGTCCGACCCATTTGTTGGTCTGCTGATTGCTGCGAGAGACATGCACCGATGAGGACTTGCATTTGGGCAACAACAAAGCGAAGAAAGTGGCTTCATTTTGGCAGTCCAGGGTTTGATTAGGACATGAAAGAAGAAATTAAATTTTGCATTTTTACATTTAGTGTCGGAATCCTGGTGCACACATAAAAAATAAACAGCCTTTAATTACTTCCTGTATTTCCCTCTAAATTCACTCTTTGCTTTCTGTGGTTGCAAGCATGTGGTTGCTGTGTAAGGCAAGCATGTCTTTCCTGAGCACTAGCAGCCACTGGATAATCTTTTCCAACGGCGCCTGAAGCTCCTAATTGGAGTTTCCCCTTTAATATCACTGGGTGGGGGGGGTGTTGTGCTCCCCCTCTCTAATGGCTCCCCTGGGGTTGGGAGGGTTGGGGGGACCAAATGAGTCTGTCTCCCCAACCCTCCTGACCCCAGGGGACCTGGCAGAGAGGGGATTCCCCTCCCCACACACACACACCATATTAAAGAGAAGAAACCAAGCGGTTACTTGTCTTTAAAAACGGAGTTGGGGTGGAATCCCCCTCTCCGATGGCTCTCCTGGGTCCGGAAGGGTTGGGGAGACAGACCCCTTTTGTCCACCCAACCCTCCCAAACCCAAGGAAGCCAGCAGAGAGGGGGATCACAACCCCCCCCACACACACACACTGATATTAAAGGGGAAACCACAATTGAGATTTCCCTTTTAATATCAGAGGGTAGCCTGGATTCGATCCCCTCTCCTTGGTCCCATGAGTCTGGAAGGTTTGGGGAGACAAAAGGGATATGTCTCCCCAACCCTCCTGACCCCAGAGGACCTGGCAGAGAGGGGATTCCCCTCCCCACGCACACACACTCCCCATATTAAAGAGAAGAAACCAAGCGGTTACTTCTCTTTAAAAACAGAGTTGGGGGGGGAATACCCCTCTCCGATGGCTTTCCTGGGTCCGGAAGGGTTGGGGAGACAGACCCCTTTTGTCTATCCAGCCCTCCCAAACCCAAGGAAGCCAGTGGAGAGGGTGATCACAACCCCCCCCCTGATATTAAAGGGGAAACCACAATTGAGATTTCCCTTTTAATATCAGAGGGTGGCCTGGATTCGATCCCCTTCTCCTGGGTCCCATGAGGGGACAAAAGGGGTCTGTCCCCCCAAGCCTTCCAGAGCCAGGAGAGATGGCAGAGAGGGGATCCCCCTGTAGGACACCAAAAAACACAAAAACAAACAATCAGAAACATTCAAAAACAAACAAAAACAAACAAAAATAACACCAAAAAACAATACAAAGTAAACAACAACAAACATTTCCAAACACACCCAGCACCCAGCCAAACACCACAAAATCCAACCACCACCACCACCCCAAATAAAGAAAAACAGCCAACTCACCACCACACGACCTCACACCACAACGACTGGAAAAGAAATGAATAAAGAAAGTGACTACTTACTGGAAGAAGCTACACCCAGAGGCCACGAGAGAAAAAACAGTCAAAATACAAGATAACCCCACAATAGAAAAAAAATTCAAAAAGACACAACAGCCCCCCACAAAAGGCCCCAAGAGTAAAAACAAGTAAAAACAAATAACACAAAATCACAATTTTACACAAATCAAAAACAGATGTCAATAAAATAAAATAAAAACTATTCAAAAATCCTGTGCTGAATTTTTACTCAAATAAAAAACAAAAACATCAATACACAGTTTAAAAACATTTATTGTGAAAAACATGTACTTTCACATTTTTAAAATTATTACCTACGGTACAACAATTTAAAAAAATACATACTAAAAATATTGGGTTAAATATTTTTTTTGGGAAAAGTATATCATCCTTTATTCTTTTTTTCATCCACAAAACCAAAACACCAAACAAAACTCATCACAGTTTATAACAGGCCACCAAATTTTTTTTTGTATAAATAATTTTTTTAAAAATTTCAATTATAGACTAACCTCTTCTTTACAAACATTAGCAACAACAACAAAAACTTTCCAACACCATTTGAAACAGCCCGGCAACGCCGGGCAACCTCTGCTAGTTAAAAATAAAAACTTTCATGTGAAAAAAGTTAGTGAAAAGGTATCTGTTACAGAATGGTAAACTGATAAAGTATTGTTTTTCTTTATGGTAATTTCAATTAGATGCCTCCTCCGGGGGGGTGGGGGACATCCCTCAGTTTGGGAACGAGTGTTGTAGACTGAGTACTCTGCTGAGTAGTTGGGAAGATAGAATGATAGCCTAAATAATCTACAGCAGGGATTCTCAACCTGTGGGCCAGATGCGGCCCACAGCACGATTTCATGTGCCTCCCACCGCCTCCACCACACCAGGAAGTGACATGTGGTGGAAGAAGGGCAAAATGGCTGTCAGGCCCCCAAAGCTGTCTGAGGGAGTGTGACCTGGCCCCCGTCTTTAAAAGGTTGAGAACTCCAGAGCTACATACAGGGGGTAAATAATCTTAATGTGGAGTCCATAAAATCAAGGATTTAGTCCAAAAATTATTTGAATCAATTTAGATTTTAAAAAAGGATTATGTGAATGTACAGTTTCATAATGCAGAATTAGAATTTATAATCCCCATTAAATAATGAAATATTTCAGCTCTAACATACTTGAAATTAAGTTTGCCATCATGTACTGTAGAGTTTTTCATTAAAACCAAAGGTATTTTAACATTTTTTCCTCTGAGATACCTTATCTGACAAAAATCAGTTCAAATGTGGGGACCTTCCACAGTAAAGATAACCACAAAGAACCAGTTTGCTTCTATGTAGCATCCTGACTTTCATTTAGCAATCTCAATTTATAGTTCAGTCACATCTTGGACTATTTTACTACTTCTGGTGTATTTAAATATATTTTTGCAGTTCAGCCTCATATTTTGGAGGTGGTGGTATGTGTATACAAGCACTTTCCGAATTCTAGAGATGAGGCAGGTTTAAAATTCATGTTAATTTTATTTTACTAAGATTTGTTAGGGATGTTCTTTATTTGAATAGCAACAAGAAACGTTTTGCAAGACTGAGCAAAATAAGTGAAACTCTTGTTCTGATAAGGCTACCAAGGGGAGATAGGTCATGTGTGGTAAATTTATTGACTACAATCAAATTAACCTTCCTGGAGATATCAACATTTTTCCTGAGACTCGGACATACAGATATTCTCTGTAAAAAAGCATGCACTGACTTTTTTGTTCATTGTCTGGAATAAGATTGAATTGCCAGAACGAGTCAGTCTTTTTTTAGAAGCCGTGAGGAGCCATCAAATGTTGCTTAAAGCTTTATTTATATCTGTGGTATTTGTAAGTAAATGTAATCAGTCAGTTAGATTTATGAAAAATGAAGGTACAGTGGTACCTCAGATAAAGTCCAATTTGGATAAAGTCTGATTCGGATAAAGTTGCGGTTTTCATGCACACGTGATGCATCACATAAAGTCCAAAACTGCTAAAAAAATGGACGTTACCCGAGGTATTTGGTATAGGAACCTTGGACAAAGTCCATTTTTGGAGGTTATCTGATGCATTGCCCATTTGATTCGGAGAAAATCCAAAATTCGGAGAAAGTCCAAATTTGTGGAACGGAGTTTGGATTTTATCTGAGGTTCTACTGTATTTTGATGGTAATCATTTTAGCAAAGTAAAATAGGTTTAGTCATAAGAGTGTCACAAACTATTTGTAGGCTTGGTTGACCTGTTATCCTGAATAGTTTTATGTAGTTCTTTAGCCAATCCATGAATGGAGGCTAGATGGCAGCAGAGGAATATAGTCAATTTTACAGGTTCCCTTGCATTTTTCTAGACCGAGATTTCAAAATATATAATGAAATTCAAATATTTGTAACTATGCATACCTCCATTCATTGTAGGTAGCACATTTGTCTGCATGTTGTGCTGAACTTTACATTGTTAGAACTAGGGTATGTCCTGTGTACGTCATCAGTTAGATGTCATATTTTGTGTGACTTAGTAGAAGCTCTTGGTTGTGCTTTTTGTATAAGAAACCTTAATGCTAGGTTTGAAGCAATGGCCAAGTGTCCAAACAGGCAGTGGCTGAAATCCTGTTGCTTAGCATAGTAAATCACATTTAGAGTAAGTCCATTGAAATCAGTGGAAATTAGGGAGGAGTTGACTTACTAAATCCTTACTGGGTGTGCTCTAGTGTGACCTACTATGCTAAGCAACAAGATTTCAGCAATTGACTGATTGTTCAGTTACGTGACACCTACAGGTATTTGTAACGCTGATAGGGAAGGAGATTTGGAGCAATCATTTTTTGACTTCTTTTTCAGCACTGCAGTATTTTAATATACAATTTTTTTCTGTGTAGGAGGAAAAACCTGAACTAATTTGTTTCTATTTTTCTATTCTTTTTATTAAGCAGTTATTAACATAAGTGTGATTTGTCTCATTTTTTAAAAAAATAGGGTATTTTGCTTCATAAATCTAAAATGCATTGATGTTTTATAGATATTCTAGGTTTTTAGAGTAGAACAAAAAAAACCACCCCTAAAATAAACCTATATTTGTCTTATGCAACATGGCAAATGCAGGGTTAATGGAAACTAGCGTAGTGCCATTGATCTGCCATATCAGAGAGCAAAAAAGAAGAAGACAGAAACATTGTAGTACCTTAAAGGTTAACTGCTGCATATTAATGTTAGCTTTCGTGATCAAATCTGTTTCATCAGAAGGAAGAGGCTACCACTTCAAAAATTGATCAGCCAGTATTTACAAAAGGTTGCATTGATTCAGTGGGATTGTGTTAATAGTGGCTAAAAATTGAATTTAGGTCCATAACTGTAGTCTTTTTGTTTTTATTCCTTTCAGAAAACTGGGATCAAAATCCAGTTGCATAATTACCCTCATAGAAGGCAAACACTATGAATCAGCTTCCTTGCGTAAGTTTTCACTTGGATTGTTGGGTGTGTACCCATCCAGTGGTGTGACACATACCCAAGTATCCAAGTGGTAAGTGGTTAGTTGCCAAAAAAAAAAAAAAGCCACCACTGTGAGTTGCATCATTTGTCTTGTGCAAGAGTAAATGTGTAGCAGAAGTTTGGCCAGGACATCTCTGAATAGATGTGTACTGGTCCTATCAATAGAGGTTTTTTTGCTTACTAATGGTAGTGGACCTATTTTTTTTTAACATTATCACTAAACAGCAGCTCCTCCAGTGGCTTAGTAGTTAAAACACTGAGCTTTGAGACTGGAAGATCGGGTTTTGATACCCGAGGGCTGTACTTGGGGACTTGAAAGGAGTCCAGCAAAAAATTCTTTCAACCCAGAGTAATCTCTGACATGAAATTATTATAGTAACACTAAACCTGCTTCAAAGAGTATGCTTTCCCATTAACTCATGAAAACCTAGGCACAAACTGCATGCTAGATCATGCTGTTTAAAACAACGAACAGCAGTGTAAAGGAGTTTTCTGTCATTATATCAGAATTTCTTATAGAAACTCTGAGTTTCTAACTTATAAGCATTAGATAGAGTTGTTTTTGTTATAAAACACCAAAATCTCCCTCCCTCCCTTTCCTTTCTCCCCCACCCTTTTTGACACACACATTTTGCCTTTAGAAAGTTTAGTCCAGAACATAGAAAGATACTTGTCTGTCGGTCAATCGGTCTGCTCATTTGCTTACTTACTGTCCTATTAAAGCAAGCACTACTCTGGGAATTTTGCCAGTTAAAACTTAAACCTCACCTCACAAAATACATTCAACAATATAGTGATCTAACAATTTAGGTCTAAAATTCATATGAAAAGAAGGAAAATATAAAATTGACATTAAAATTAAGAGCATCTGAGAGAATCAATTGTTGAAGGCAGCTTTGAATATTTCTGGTTTCACCAATTTCCTGGAAATAAGTAGGTAAGGACCTCGCCATATTTCAGTTAGTAACTTATTCTAAAGAGACGGGCTGCAACCGAAAAAGCCCGATTCATTGTTGTCACCTTTTTGGTCTCCTTCAGTATAGCCACTTTCAGCTACATGGACTTAGAAGAGCGAGTGAAATGGCTAGCTGGTTTCTGAGAGAGGCATTCCAGCAAGTGTTGATGTCCTAAACCAGTGATGGTAAACCTCTTAGAGACTGAGTGCCCAAGGAGGAGGAGATGGTGCATGTGCATGCACCTGCACGACATTGCTGGTGTGCCTCATGCGGTGCACACACACACCTGCCTGCACACTGCTGTCACCTAGGAGGGGTGTGGTGGGCGTGTCTGGTTGCCTCACCTCGTTCCCTGCCCCCACCTCCTGGTTGAGATTTCAGCCTCCCCTCTCACCATTGGCGGAAGGAGAGGGGTGGGTGGGGAAGCAGTACTGTCATTGGCGCCAGTGCTGCAGAGCAACATGGGGTGGGGCTTGCTCATAGCAGAGCATGTGTGCACAGAAAGGGCTTTGTGTGCCACAGGTTCGCCAACACTGCCTTAAACCATTAAGGGCTCTATAGGTCAAAGCCAGTACCTTGAATTGAGCACAGAAACTGACAGGGAGCCAATGAAGCAATGCCAAGACAGGGAATATATGATTGAATTTATAAAATACCAGAAATCTGACTGGTTGCTGTTTTTTGGACTTGCTGAAGTTTCCATACTGTTTTCAAAGAGATCATCTTGCTGGTTGACCAGTGCTGTTCCCACATCAAAGGCACTGCCTTTGAGACAAGTCTGTCAGCTTCTTAAAAACGAATAAGCGTTGGATTTCTCCTTTTCCAGACCAAAACTGTTTAACCAGCACAGCACTTTTCTCTGTTTTGCTTCCAAAGTTTGTAAAGCTTTGCCTCTTATTTATTTCTCATAACTAATTGCTTTTGGCAATGGAATAAAACACAGAACTGCAGATGTTACAAAATGCCACACTGAATAAATGTGCACCTATGTGAAGAAATATAGAAGGAATTAATATAAATGAGAATGTGAGAAATAATTAAATTGGAGTTGACAAAATCATACACGTTTAAGTGTGAAAATATAATCATTGCATGCTAATGTCAATTCTGACTTATGGTGGCCCTTTCTAAGATTTTCTAGGTAGAGAATACTTAGAAGTAGTTTACCATTCTCTTCTGGAGGCGCCCTGAGATTGCGCAGCTTGCCCATGACTCACAGACTGGCTGTTTCCCCAGGAGGCATGGTGGAGAATCAAACTCACAATCTCTGGTTCTACAGCCCCTAAACCACAGTGCCTAAACCACCAAGCCAGGAGTTCTCAACCTTTTAAAGCCGGGGGGCTGGGTCATTCTGCCTCAGACAACTTCGGGGACCGGACACCCAATTTTGCCCTTTCTCCACCACATGGAACTTCCTAGGGTGGTGGAGGCACTGGTGGGACACATAAAATGGTGCCGTTGGCTGCATCTGGCCTGCATGCCACAGGTTGAGAATTCCTGCACTAAGCTATCCAGCCAGCTTAGTCTTTACAAACTAATGAAGAATAGTAGTACAGTGAAACTCTGGATAACGTCCAAACTTGGTTCCAAAAGTCTGGTCGTTAACCCGATTTGGACGTTATATGGTCCCTATGGGAGACGCTCTGGATAATGACACAAAAATGTCCAAAACCTGTTGTTATCCGGGATCTCCTATGGGAGATGCTCCGCATAACGACGGTTTTTAACCTTTTTGCGTTGTTATCCGGAGCATCACGTGGTGCATAACGAATGTGTCGTTATGCTGATTTGACGTTATCAGGTACTGCTATTATCCGGAGTTCTACTGTACTGAAAGAAGTTATCTCAGTCTCTTACTTCTTTGCGGAACTAATGAAAAACTATAGCACCAGCAAAATCCTTACCTATAAGAAGGTGCATTAACCGTTGGTATCTGGCATGCACGCCCGCACCCTTCCCTACTATCCGGTACTGAGCCACCCGCACTTACCTTAACACCGTCCGAGCATCGCCACAAGGGTCTGCCAGCCGCGAGTGGGGCAACTGCCCCATGAACGCAAACAAAAAATAAAAACTACAAGGCCCAGCATCCTCTGTGCTGTGCCACCCCTCAGCCAATGAGGCTGAAGGGCGTGAGTGTGGAGGAGGCGGGGCAGCCGGTGCGCCGGCTTTAAAAATACTGCGCCAGGGGACAAAGACCCAGCCAGAAAAAGGTAAGCGGTGGGGGTTAGGGAGTGTGTGTGTGTGTGGGGGAGGCACAGCCCTGGTAACCACACCGACCACCTGCCCCACCACCCTGCCTCTCTAACCACCACCACACTTACCTTTTGCCGGCTGGCCCTCCCCCCCAGCACGGCCTTCTGGGAGTCGTCACCGAGGATTGGGGGGAGGAGGGAGTTCACCTCCCCCCAACTTCAGCAAGATTGTGTGTGTGTGTGTGTGTGTGTGTGTGTGTGTGTGTATTGTGTGTGTGTGTACTTGTGTTGTGTGTGTGTGTAACCCCTACCTTCAAAAACAGGAAAAAAAAGTCCGGCAATGCCGTGCAAAAATATGCTAGTAAATAAATATTAGCAAATTAAATCAAACATATTAGCTTAATTTGCAGGTAATGGTTAACTAGAATTTTCAAGTACTTTCTCGTATTTTATCAAAAAGCAAATTGATCCTTTTACACATTCCCAAAACAAAGATGAATGATACCATTAGTAAAAGGTAAAGGTTGCCCTTGCTTGAAAGCCAGTTGTATCCAACTCTAGGTATCGATGCTCATCTCCATTTACAGCCATTTACAGCTGTCTGCGTCTGCAGATGTTTCTGTGGTCATGTTTTAAGAATGACTAGACACATGACTAGACACATGGAATGCTGTTACCTTCTCACCAAAGCAGTACCTATTTAGCTACTTGCAGTTTCAGGAGCCTGGGAAAGAGATGGGAGCTTACTCCATCTTGCATCACTTGGGTCTTGAAACTGCTGACCTGCCGACCTTCCAGTCGTCAAGTTCAGCGTCTTAACCACTAAGCCACCGCAGTCCCTAAATGATACCATGACTAACTCATAAATACATTAGCTTTTAGCTAACAAAACACATTAGCTTTTAGACTGTCAAAAGTATAAATTGCACTAGTTTATTGGATTTCTACTAGTTTATTGGATTGTTTTACTATTTACTAGAAGGAAAAGATCAGCAAATCAGGGTTACTCAATCTGTGATTTGCCTATTGTGATGCCTGAATTGAGTTCTTTGGCATGTTCTTTTGTAAAACCACTTTTGGCTTACTGATGACATCTGGACACAAGACAGTAAGATGTTCTCCCATGAATGTTTGATTTAAAGTTGCTACAAAAACATGCTATTAAATATTTTGTGTATGCTGTAGCATTATATAGCCATGGGATTATGACATTTCTCCCCAATATAGCTACCAGGATTCAGGCAGATTTCCCCTAACGAAAAGTCTGGTAGCTTTAGCCAAACAATCCAGGCTCCTATAGAGTTGCAAAATAAGCATGTATTCCTTGCTAAGGGGCTCTCTGTAGATGACTATTAAATAATGGAGGATATGATTAGAGCTTTCCAAACTCCATGAGAACAGCAAAGTGTTAGGGGAGTGGTTTTTTTTTAAAAAAAGAAGCACCCTCTACAATGCCTGATGAGCAAAGACACAGTCATCTTCTAATGCATTACTAATCCCATGGATTTTAGACAGCTCTACCCATGTCCTTCTCCATGCTTTAATGGCCATCCGTAGGGAGTTTTGGTAAACAACAGGTATATATATATATATCTTAAAACTCTTGAGAATTTGTGATGGGTGTGTGTGTGTGTGTGCGTGCATGCGTGTGTGCGTGCGCATGCGCACTCTCAATCTACCTGAGGGAATTCCTGCTGAATTGGTGTGAAGAAAATCCCTTTCATTTACACTCAAGTGTATGATTTTTTTAAAATAAAAATATTCTTAATTATTAACTTAGAACATTCTTCTATTATGGTAGCTATATAATATGGATGGAGCAAGCAAAATGTTGGACAAAATGGAGAAGCATTTGGTATATGTGATAGTAATCTAATGAGCTTGGCTTGTGTTTATTTTCCATTTTGCCTAGTAAAGAACATACAGGTGAAACTCGGAAAATTAAAATAGCGTGCAAATGTTCATTCATTTCACTTAAAAGGTGAAACAAATATATGAGATAGACTCACTACATGCAAAGCGAGAGATGTCATGCCTTAATGTGTTATAATTGTGATGATCATGGCGTACAGCGTACATGAGATTATGTGATGATTATGGGGTACATGAGATTGGGAGGTTGGAGTTTTCATAAACTGTAAGCCATAAGCATCAATATTATAACGAAGTAAGGCTTGAACTATCTCGCTTTGCATGTAATGTGTCTATCTCATACATTTGTTTCACCTTTTAAGTTGCATTATTGAACTGAATGAACATTTGCACGATATTCCAATTTTCCGAGTTTCACCTGTATTTTAATGGTTTGTACAAACTGTTCTAAAAACATGAATCTTTCCTCATTATCAATGTGATGAATTGTTAGTATGCTCAGTTATTTATAAACTTGTATAAGAAAAGTACATCTCTTACATTTGTGCTTAACATCCCTAATGTTAAGAGTCCGGGTAACCTTTGTTGATAAATTCCAGTGGACAAATATTTAATTGTTTGCGAAATATAAATGTAATGTTTGACCTAATCAGTTTTTTTTCTAGTTTCTAATAACAAAATCTTTTTCCTTTGAAAAAAAAATTTTGGGTCATGATCAGTAAGCGAGGATGAAGAAGTGGTAGTATTATATGCTAATACTGTAGTAGTGTTTACTTCTTACCATGACAACACACTTACAGGCCATTCAATTGTTTTAGCTGGTTTCAGGGAGAGTGGAGGTGTTAGTAGCCATGTGGGTGGGTGCTGCTCCCTGATTGGATAGCAAGATGATTAGGTTGGAAGGACTCCCTTACTTACCCCATGGTTGCCATGGTAGCTGTAATAATGAGGCTATGACCAGCCTCTGCTATGACCAGCCTCTCCTGGTCCCCTCACTGTGAATTATTTTTACTATTCATCTTCCTTTTCTCTATCTTAAAGGTATGGATATTGCTGTATTATTTTAGTGGGGCTACTTCAATGAGTAAATAGAGACTTGCAGGATCTGACAGCTCAGAACTGAACACAATAAACGAGAGCTTAATGTATTGAAAGTACAGTGGCTGAAGCAGTGGCTCAAGTGGCTAAGACACTGACTGGAAGGCAGGAGGTCAGCAGTTCTATCCCCGAGTACTGCAGGACGGAATGAGCTCCCGTCTTTGTCCCAGCTCCTGCCAACCTAGCAGTTCGAAAGCAAGAAATTGCAAGTAGATAAATAGGGACCACTTCAGTGGGAAGGTAAACAACATTCTGTGCGCTCCGGTGTCTAGTCATGCCTGCCACATGACCACAGAAACGTCTGCAGAAGCAGACAGCGTTGGCTCTTTGGCTTTGAAACAGAGATGAACACTGAACCCTAGAGTCGGATACGACTGGCTTTCGAGCAAGGGAAACCTTTACCTATACTTGAGATAATGCTAATGTTTTGATTATTAAACAAACTCTTTTGCCACATTTTATGTATCAATATTAATGTGGCAAGTAAATTTTGTTGAACTAGAAATCTCATTCATAGTTGCCATATGTCAGGGGTGACAACAACAACAACAACAACAGCAACAACAACAAATTTGCTATTTCGTGACTATAAGAATGGGATGTTACTGAACTGACATAGGTGAATGGGACCAGAAATTATTGTCAAGATAACACTAATGTCAAATTATATTTTAATAGTTTGCTTCACACATTTTTCATGTTTCCTGATTTTAACGAGATGAGGCACCTGAATGACAGAAACTAGGCAAGCTTTTCAGTTGTACAATATTTATTAAAATAGATGTTTTCTTTCTCTTGCTACTTTTATTATCAGATTGCTTTTCAACCAAGACTTTGCCATGCTCTCCTCATTAGTGCTTATTAAAGTGCATAACATGAACAAAATTGTAACTTCTTCTGTGTCTAGGCCAGACGTGAAACTGCCAAAATGAAGCCACCTTGTGGTGAATTCATTGTGTAGTTCCCTTCACCTGACCTAGTGTGACAAAGATTAGCTGGCACAAGGTGGCCGTTGCCCGGGGTAGAGGGAAGTGTTTCTTAATTCCCCCCTATAGTTGAGATAATAATAATTTTGTGTTAGAAATTATTCTGAATTGAAAGGATTTTTGCTGGAGGACCTCTGTTCAGGGGACACCCGAATAAGGCTCCTTTCATGACCCCAAGATCTTTTTCCCACTGAAGTGGTCCCTATTTATCTACTTGCTTTCAAACTATTAGGTTGGCAGGAGCTGGGACGGAGATGGGTGCTCAAACCACGAGGCATGCTTCTTTACCACTTAGCCACTGCAGCCCCTATAGTTGAGATTAAACTTCTGTAGATGAAATCTGGACAGGATATACTGCTATGGTAATAGAGTAGACCAAACTGCCAGCGACTCAACTCTGAGCATCAGGCAGCAGTTAACCAACCTGACAACCCTGAGGACTAGCAGCCTTGGCAAAGTCCACAGGGAAGGATGATGGTCCCCAAATGGATTAAATCCCACTTAAATCCATCTTAATGGAGGGCAGCAACTTCATCAATACTGGCCTGAGGCTAAGGAAAACTTTGCGTGCCAAAAGGGCTCAGGACCAGAAAGTGACTTGCGGAGCTGGATCAGCAGCACGGGGGTCATGCTGCGATGTGCAAGGAGGGCATTATATTTGCAGGACAGTTCAAGGCTGATTGCCATGATGATTGCCAATATTTTGAATCGGATACAGCACAAGAAAAAGAAGATGATGAATCTATTAAATCCATGATTCATTTCATTGAGTAATCTGCAGCTGTTCAAAATTAAGAATATAAAATAGGGACATATTGTACCTACTTAGATGCCTTTTTATCCTCAGATTCAAACCATTTAGTTACATGTAGGAAACCAAGTACCATAGCCTAGAGCCGTGATGGCGAACCTTGACACTCCAGGTGTTCCTGGCGCGTTTTACTTCCACTTCCGGGAGTGACGAGGGCAGTGTGGGCCAGATGAATCACAGTAAACCCATTTGTGTGGATTCACAGGGTGCTTGGGCTTCTGGGAATTGATGTCCAAGAACATCTGGAGTGCCAAGGTTCGCCATCACGGGCCTAGAGCTTTATATGGAAGGGAGTGGCAATAACCTGTTCTAGCACTTCCTAAATGTGAACAGACAGCACATTTTTCACAGAGCTGGGGCTTTTCAATTTATTTTCACTTTCATGCTTGGCATGCCTGGTAACTGGGATTTTTTATAACAGAGTTACTTCTAAATGCACATAAACCAGAGAAACAGACTCGAATAAATATGCTTTTTTTCTTGTAGGATATCTTGAATAACCTTGATTCATGTGATCTTGAGGATGATGATCTTATGCTGGATGTTGACTTACCTGAAGACATGTCCTGTGATAATGGTTAGTGAAGTGATTCTAATGTCTTCCTTGTAATTCTCTGCCTGCAGTCTGCTCCCTTTTTTTCCCTGTCTTCTTCCTGTGCATCACTATCATTTCCCTTAAATTCAATGGTGAACCTAAACGTTAAACAGAATGTGCGTTTGTTGCAATTAACCTCAGCAAAAGAAGCCACTCTTATTGGGACCAGGAGGAGAGCCTTCTCCTTGTCTGCCCCAGCCCTCTGGAGCCTCCTTCCATCAGAATTGCGTCTCCAGTCGGAGCTACTCCCCTTCAGGAAGATGCTGAAGATCTGGCTCTGCCAACGGGTGTGGGGCACATTAGTCTCCACTTCTCAAGCCCATTGGCTTATCTAGCCTGCCTGTTGTGGGGTTGCATGCCCCCCTCTTTGTTAGTTCTGTTTTTATTGTGGGTGGGGGAGGGTTAGGGTAGTTTTTTTTTAATGATGATGTTGTTAGTTTTATGCGTTTTAATTCTGCTCTTAGCTGGGGTTTTTATGTAATGTTTTATGGGTAATGGTAATGTTTTATTGGTGATTGTTTTATCTTTCTTGTATTGTACTTTTTTCATTGTTGCTGCCCTGAGTGGTGCGTTGCACAAGGAGGGTGGGGTAGAAACCGACAAATAAAATAAATAAATAAATAAATTGCACTGAACACTTAAATGCACCTCACACCTCACAGACTATCATTGTATTTGCATTGCCTCAAACAAGTGTTGGAACAGTTTGTAGGCCACTATTTTCTTATTCCTTTCTGGCATCTTGCACTCTATTTATAGCAGTCGTTGTAGTAGAACAAGTATGTTCTCAGTGAAGGAGGACGTAGTTCTGAATCACAGGGACAAACTGGGCTCATTTCCCAACAACACGTAAGCAGGGAAAGAGCAGGAAGGGAGGCCTGTTTACCACTCTTTTATGTGAAACTATGTCTGAGTAGGCAGCAGACTAACAGACTGCTCACTTATACAAAGCTTTATGTGACCAAGGCCTAGAAATGTGAAGAGAAACTATTTTGGTAAGTAGAAAGTCTGAAGGATTTCTTAAAACTTTTCATATTTGGCTTCAGGTTAGATTTTAGCTTAGCATTAAACAGTTTATAAATAGCTGCTGGATACAGCACTCAAAAGCCAGGCTTCATTTCATGTATACTGGCAGAACTCTGGAATCTCCATTTCATTTTGTGTAGTGAAATAAATGGTCTAAAACCTTCCTGTAATAATAATAATTTTCTGTTTAAACAGCTAGTTTCTTGGTATAAACTGAATTGTTATTTGTGTTTCTTTTAAATGTTGCCCTAAATTTTAAGATTACAATGGTAAAAGAATTATAACAAAAATTCTGATAAATTCATTGTTTTGAGTTTTTTAAAAAAATATTTTTAATTTTACATCACTGAAAAATTAAGTCTCAATCAAAGAAACAACTTTGTTGAATCTAATTATTTTCAGGATGTGTAATATGAAATTTCTGTTACTTGAAATTTCCGTGTGCAACGAAGATGCATTTTTCAGTTTAAAGGAAATCTTTGCATTTCGTCTCACATCACTTCCAGTATTTAATTATGTACCTAAATCAATGATGGGTAAAACTTAACATCTGTCTTGGATTTCTGGGTGATGATAATTCTTTTCATAGACTGATGTTGAAATATCTTTGATGTAGTGGATTGTGAAAATATGAATCGTTATGAGCGACCAGACAGAAATATCAGACAGAAGAAGGAAGGGTTATGGAAAAGGACACCACAGCATTGGACTCAAGACCATTATCATCTTGGGCACACCGACTCCAGTGCCCATAGTAGAAATGATCTGTACAGGTAAGACACTTGGAGGGTTTAAAAGCTTTCCTTTTCTTTTTTTGACAACTATAGGTAATTATTTTATATTGTGCCATCAGTGTAACAGAGTACTTCGAACTTTATCCTAAGCAAAGAGTGAGTTATGCCCCGAGAACCATCAGATAGACATCTGGATACCAGATGGGGTGACCACAGAGAAAAATAAAAGGGGCTTCTGAGGCATAATGACAGATGTAAGGCTACTACTCCAAATTTTCCTCTTACCACTTAGTCTATAGTTCTAATGTAGTTTAAGTGCAGGCATGCATGCACATGCAGGCATGTGTGCAGATACAGCCACACAGACAGAGATCTGTTGATAACTGAACACTGATGTCCTGTATCCTGTAACTCCCACTTGGTTCAAAGAGGATAATTTCCTGGTATAGGCAGATTATATAACAATGTGTTTTATATTAGTAATTCCTTTTTTCCTTCCTGAAATGATGATACAGTTGCAAAGGATATCATGCTTAGTGTTGAAAAATTAGTTTTTGGTATGTTGATCTGTTTGTGCTGTTTCTATCCAACTAGCACTTGATTTGCATAATATTCTTGAGGATGGCTTGTTAATATGAATAACATATTGAGGGAGGCATGCCTGGATCCTAGCCAAAGTTGTATTGAATGTTAGTGTATTTACCTTGAATTCTTGGCATTTCTGTTTATGATATCATGGCTTTGTAATCAGTTTATAAAAATAGTTGAAACTAACAAAGGCATTTATCTCTTCATGTTGGTGGTGGTGGTGGTGGGGGGATTTTTTCCAGCATACCTAAAGCATATATGTATTGGTGATCAAAAAGTTCTGCCTCTGTAATACTGTATAGCTAAATATGTGGTAAATATTTGAATCTAATAGTTAGGGCTGCATCCTGCCCTTAATGAAAGACCAGAATCTTATAGGCCAGTGATGGCGAACCTTAGCACTCCAGGTGTTCTTTGACTCCAATTGCCAGAAGCCCAAGTCAGCACTCCTGCTGATCAGGGCTTCTGGGAATTGAAGTTCCAGAACACCTGAAGTGCCAAGGTTTGCCATCACTGCTATAGGCCATAAGGGCTTTACACCATTGTAAATATTCATTTGTATTCTCTCCTGTATATGTACTTAGTGCCAGCCTTTAAAAAATAACTAGAAAAAGGATTTGCCTCAAATGGATGACTAGTATTTTTTCTCTGGCATGAACTTCTTTTATGGGTACTCACGTGCCACTGGAAAATAAAGCATATCTTACTCTTCATATGTATTCATTGATTAATCAACAAATAATTGGGCAACAGGAAGGCAAATATTCTTATTATTTTTGCCATTATAATTTGGTCACCCTTCATTCAAAGGTAGCAGGACAGAGAGCAAAGCATAAATAAAATCAGTCCTGCTAAAATTTAATAGACAATAAAACACGTTGAAACAGAACAAAATAGTAAACTTCAAAAACTAAGTAAGTACGTCTTCAATGGAAGCTGAAATTTAACAATATTGGCATTGAGGAACTGCTGCTGGAAGAAATTGAGAGAGCCAGGACACTTTATCAGAGAAAGCTTTTCTCCTTACACCATAATAAATGTCTGTGGCAAAAATATACAAAGCAGATCTTCATTTGACATCATTAGAAGCACTGAAGCATTAGATTAAATAGTAACTCAGCATAAATCTAATATGCAAGTTTGCAGAAAATGCTTTTTGTTAAAGTTCAAATCAGGACAATTTATTTGACTGCTTTGGGACAGCAAAAATTTTTATAGCTCCTTTAAAGAAAAATATATGTTATTTAACTTAAAGTTCCACGAGATATTGTTCTTTTGCTGCGGTATGCTAAAGTGGCTATTTTCTGAATGTGAACTTTCTAAAAACATATTACAGAAGCTGCAACTATGTAGACCCTCCATCTGTTGGCCATATTGAAGGCTATGGCATACCAAGCTTATACCCACCTCTAAGGAGTTTGCCAGCAAACACTGTGATGCTGGATGAAATGACCCTTTGGCATATGGTTCAAGATTGTACAGCTGTAAAAACTCAGCTGTTAAAAATGAAAAGGATACTTCACCAGGTAAGTAATAATCAAAATGCAAGTCTGGAAGAAACACATGGCATCAGTTTTTTTTATTATAGTAAAATTTAAATTTGTTATTTATTTTTGCTTAAATAGTGCCTTGAATTCAAAGGGCACAGTGGAAGTCTGTATAAGATAGATTCAGGAGGAGGAGGAGGAGGTATTTAATGTCTCCCAACCTCCTCCTGTATCTGTAGCCTACCATGTTGTCATGTGTGTTTTCTTTCAAGGCCGTACTGACATTCTGAATTGCATTTTCATGGGTGTTGGCACTGTTAGGGCGGAGGTCTGCTTTGTTAAGTGGAAAAAGTTGGAGTTGTTTGGATTCAAACCATTATGTAGTAATAAAATAATTCTTGGTGTTTTCTTTTTATATTAAGAAAAACCATGTCTGGCTAGGGTTCAGAAAACTTCTTGCCCAATCTCCATATTAGGCACAGAGCAAGAGTAAACTGTCTGCTACATCTGTGGCAGGTTTGGTGTGGCTCTGAAGTCCATTTTAAAAGTTTTTGTTTGTTTGTTTGGGGTGCTCCTATTTTTAGAATTGCCCCCTTGAATGTTGCTTTGTTCTGCTGCACATAATGTTGTTGTTGTTCAGTCACACAGTCGATTCCGACCCTTTGCGACCCCATGGACCATTTTCCTCCAGGCACCTCTGTCCTCCACCATCCTCCTCAGCCTGCCCAGCTCTGTGCCCACTATGTCTACAATACCGTCTAGCCATCTCATCTTTGGACGTCCTCTTGTTCTCTTGCCCTTTACCTTTCCCAGCATCAGAGCCTTCTCAAGTGAGTCCTCCCTTCTCATTTGATGTCCAGAGTACTTTAGCTTCATCTTCACTATTTGTCCCTCCAATGAACAGTCAGGATTGATTTCCTCCAGTATTGACCTGTTTGTTCTCTTTGCTGTCCAAGGGACTCTCGGGACTCTGCTCCAACACCACATCTCAGAGGCATCTATTCTTCTGCGCTCAGCCTTCCTAATGGTCCAGCTCTCACACCCATACATTACCACTGGGAATACCATTGCTTTGATTATGCGAAATTTTTGTTTTCAAGGTGATGGCTCTGCTTTTCACTATATTCCCCAGGTTTCTCATAGCTTGTCTCCCCATAATCAGTCGTCTTTTTCTTTCATGGCTACAGTCGCCATCTGCAGTGATCTTAGATCCCAGGAAAGTAAAATCTGTCATTGCTTCTACTGTGTTTCCCCGAATATAAGACACTGTCTTATATTTTTTAAAACTCCAAAATTAGCACAAGGTTTTCTTTTCAGGGGATGTCTTATTTTTCCATGAAGAAGAATACCAGTCTCGATCACGCTTCCCCACTCACAACCAAGGGAAGTTTCCCCTGGTGAGAGCGGGATCGAGACTCCGACATGGGATCGAGACTCCGCCTTACAGCCGAGACCAGTCTCGATCGAGCTTCCCCACTCACAACCAAGGGACGCTTCCCTTGGTTGTGAGTAGGGAAGCGTGATTGAGACTGGTCTCGGCTGTGAGGCGGCCGGCGTGGCCCATAAGAAAGCCTGCTGCATTGGAGTCTCGATTGCCTCCCCGCTCACAACCAAGGGAAGTTTCCTCTGGTTAGAGCAGGATCGAGACTCCGATGCGGCAGGCTTTCTTATGGGCCACGCCGGCCGCCTTACAGCCAGGAGGTAAGGAGGTCTTATTTTTGGATGGGGCCTTATATTTCAAAGGCAGGGGAAAAAAGGGGGTGTCCTATTATGGGAGGAGGTCCTACATTCGGGGAAACACGGTACTTCTTCCCCATCAATTTTCCAGGAACTGATTGGACCTGTTGCCATTATCTTGGTTTTCTTAATATTAAGTCTCACGCCAGCTTTTGCACTTTCCTCCTTCAATCCAATCAAGAGGTTCTTTAGGTCTTCCTCACCTCCTGCCATTAGGGTGGTATCGTCTGCATATCTCAAATTGTTGATGTTTCTCCCAGCAATTTTGATCCCATACTGTGATTCCTCCATCCCTGCATTGCGCATTATGTGCTCTGTGATAGATTGAACAAGCAGGGTGATAAAATGCAACCTTGTCTCACTCCTTTTCCTATTCCAAACCACTCTCATTCCGTGCTCTGTCCTAACTGTTGCCTCTTGGTTCGTGTACAGATTTCTCATGAGGCATATGATGTGCTCTGGTATTCCCATCTCTTTAATTACTTGCCACATCTTGTTGTGGTCCACACAGTCAAATGCCTTAGTGTAGTCAATAAAACAAAAGTAGACTTGTTTCTGGTATTCCTTTGTTTTCACCATGATTCAACGTATGTTGGCAATTTATTTTTTATTTTATTTTTTATTTATAGTCACATTTGTATATGCCGCCCACTCAGGCAGAACCCGACTCAGGGCGGCATTACAATAATTCTAAAAACACTTAAAAGACACTATAAAAAACCCACATCCCACCCCATTAAAAAACCCATATCCCGCCCACCCATCCCACCCACCACACAAAGAAGAAGAGAGAGTTCTTAATCCTTACAATAGCCAGCAGGCGGGAGCCGTAGTCCCATTCGGGCCCCACACCTGCCCTGCCAGCCAGGTCTTCACTCCTTTCCTGAAGGGCAGCAATTCACTTTGAAGTCTTAGATCTATTGGCAGGAGGTTCCAAAGAGCTGGTGCAGACACGGAGAAGGCCCTCCTTCGGGTGCTAGACAGATGTGCACCCCTAGTTGATGGCACTATTAGAGAGCCCCTCCGGTCCGCTCTAGTTGGACGGGCAGACACTCTTGGGACGATGCGGTCTCTAAGGTATCCTGGCCCACTGCCATATAGGGCTTTAAAGGTCAAAACCAACACCTTGAATTGCACCCGGAGACAAACTGGTAACCAGTGCAGCTCCCGAAGTAGCGGGGAGGCATGGGCATATCGCCCACACCCCATCACCACCCGGGCCGCTGCATTCTGGACCAGCTGCAGCCTCCGAATGGTCGTCAAGGGCAGCCCCATGTAGAGCGCATTACAATAATCTAGTCGGGAAGTAACCAGAGCATGGGTGACCATGAGCAAGGAGCCCCGGTCCAGGAGCGTGCGCAATTGGCGAATCACCCGAAGTTGGGCAAAAGCCCTCCTGGCCACAGCCGCTACTTGTTCTTCTAGCCGTAGCCGTGAGTCCAGAAGGACCCCCAAATTGCGCACAGGGTCTGTCTGGGGCAAAACAGCCCCATCCAGTACCAAAGGTGGTAACTCCCTGGGTAACGCGGGGCCCCCTATCCACAGCCACTCTGTCTTGCTGGGATTCAGCCAAAGCCCATTAGCCCCCATCCAGACCCCAATGGCCTCCAGGCATCCGGATAGGATTTCAATAGCATCACTAGGGTCCCCACGGGCCGAGATGTATAGCTGAGTATCATCCGCGAACTGATGGTACCGCACCCCGTGGGAACGAATGATCTCACCCAGTGGCTTCATGTAGATGTTAAATAGGAGAGGAGAGAGCACCGAGCCCTGAGGAACCCCATACTTGAGGATCCTAGGGCTGGACCTCTCACTCTCTAACCACACCGACTGGGTACGGCCCTCCAGAAAAGAGGAAAACCAGGACAACACAGTGCCCTGGATCCCCAGTCCTTTGAGTCGTTCCAGAAGGATACCGTGGTCGACGGTATCGAAGGCCGCTGAGCGGGCGAGAAGAGCAAGGACGGATGGATAACCCCCGTCCCGCTCCCGCCAGAGATCATCCATCAGTGCGACCAATGCCGTCTCCGTTCCATACCCGGGCCTGAATCCTGATTGAAAGGGGTCTAGATAATCCGCTTCCTCCAGGACACTCTGCAGCTGGCGTGCCACCGCCTTCTCCAAAACCTTACCCAGAAAGGGCAGGTTGGAAACCGGCCTGTAGTTGTTAAGGACCGCTGGGTCGAGGGATATTTTCTTCAGGAGGGGGCGCACCAAAGCATGTTTTAGCTGTGCAGGAAATACCCCCTCCCGCAGTGATGCATTTATTATCCCAATGTGGTCTCTAGTCCCCCTGCCTCTGCTGAAACCAGCCTGCACCTCTGGTAATTCTCTCTCCACATGCTGCTGAAGTCTATCCTGTATTATCTTGAGCATCACCTTGCTGGCGTGTGGGATGAGTGCAATTGTTCGATAATTTGAACATTCTTTGGCATTGCCCTTTTTTGGGATTGGAACGTATACTGATCTTTTCCAATCCTGTGGCCACTGTTTTGTTTTCCAAATCTGCTGGCATATTGAATGCAGTAGTTTGATGCCATCATCTTGTAGAGCTTTGAAAAATTCAACTGGGATACCATCATATCCACTAGCTTTGTTGTTTGCAGTGCTCTTTAAGGCCTTTATGACTTCGCTCTCCAGGATGTCTGGCTCAAGTTCAATTTTTTCATCATTGTGATTATCAGGAGTGTTGAGGTCCTTTTTGTAGAGTTCCTCTGTGTACTCTTGGCATCTTTTCTTAATCTCTTCTGCATCAGCTAGCTCCTTTCCGTCTTTGTCCCTTATCATGCTCATTTTTGCTTTCAATGTTCCCTTGATTTCCCTGATTTTTTTGAAAAGATCTCTAGTCCTGCCTCTTTTGTTGTTTTCATCCATTTCTTTGCACTGCTCTTTTAGGTAGTTTTATCTCTCCTTGCTTTTCTTTGAAATTCTTAGTCAATTCTTAGATGATTGTATTTTTTCCTTTCTCTTTTGACTTTTGCATTCCTTCTTTCCTCTGCTATTTTAAGAGCCTCATCAGACAACCACTTTGCTTTCTTACGCTTCTTTTCTTTTGGTATGGTTTTCTTTGCTGCTTCCTGCATGATGTCCTTCATCTCTGTCCATAATTCTTCTGGCACTCTGTCTGTTGAGTCTAAGCCATTAAATCTGTTCATCACCTCCACCGTGTATTCTTTAGGGATGCTGTCTAGGAGATATCTGTCTGGTCTCCTTGTTTTCCTTATTTTCTTTAGTCTAAGCCTGAATTTTGCGATCAGTAGGTTGTGACATACCTGTCAACTTTTGGATTTGAAAATAAGGGAAATTTTGGCCATATCCCTCTGTGGGTGTGGCCAAATATGTGGGCGTGGCCAAATATAGCCATGTGACTTGCTGGGCTCTAGTCATGCCTGCCACATGGCCATGAAAATGTCTGCTAACACAGACAGCACTGGCTCTTTGGCTGTAAATGGAGATGAGCACTGCATCCTAGAGTTGGATACGACTGGCAGATTTTACTTTCTTAGGATCAAAGATCTGATGCTTGGGAAACAAGCTATGAAAAACCTGGGGAACATAGTGAAAAGTAGAGGCATCACCTTGCAAACAAAAAATTGCATAGTCAGAGCAATGGTATTCTTGGTGGTAATGTATGGGTGTGAGAGCTGGACCATTAGGAAAGCTGAGCGCAGAAAAATAGATGCCTTTGAAATGTAGTGTTAGAAATAGGTCAATCCTAGAAGAAATCAACCCTGACTGCTCATTAAAGGTCAAATAGTAAAAATGACGCTAAAGTATTTTGGACATCAAATGAGAAGAGAGGATTCACTTGAGAAAGCCTTGATGCTGGGAAAGGTGGAGGACAAAAGAAGGGGGTGGCCAAAAATAAGATGGCTAGATGGTATTGTAGATGCAATGGGCACAAAGCTGTGTGGTCCAAAGAACACTTTCCCCATTTTCTTGGGGGACTTTTGTTTTCTTTTCTTTCTTGTTTGCTCAGTTGCTTAAATGACTAAGATGCTGACTGGGATGCAGAAGGTCAGCAGTTCGATTCCCGAGTACTGCAGGACGGAATGAGCTCCCATCTTTGTCCCAGCTCCTGCCATCCTAGCAGTTTGAAAGCAAGAAATTGCAAGTAGATAAATAGGGACCACTTTGGTGGGAAGGTAACAGCGCTCTGTGCGCTCTGGTGTCTAGTCATGCCTGCCACATGACCACGGAAATGTCTGCAGACGCAGACAACGCTGGCTCTTCGGCTTTGAAACAGAGATGAGCACTGAACCCTAGAGTCGGATATGATTGGCTTTTGAGCAAGGGTGACCCTTTACCTTTACCTAACTCAGATCGTGCAAGCACACACACACACACCCCTCCCAAGTTAACTCTAGAACAGAAACGGAACACACACACCCTCTCTTTCTCATATAGTGTAGGAATCTCTGACTGTGATGGCGAACCTTGGCACTCTAGAAACGACTGTCTTTCAAGCAAGGGAAACCTTTACCTTTAGCATATAGTGATCAAGCACTTCCCCCCAGCCCCCACCCACCGCCTCCCAAGTTAACTCTAGAATAGAAACGGAACACACACACCCTCTCTCTCTCATATAGTGTAGGAATCTCTGACTGTGATGGCGAACCTTGGCACTCTAGACACGACTGTCTTTTGAACAAGGGAAGCCTTTACCTTTAGCACAGTGGTTCCCAAAGTGGGCCCCACGCCCCACAGGGGACTTCAATTCCCAAAAGCCTAAGTCAGTATATTGGCTGATCAGTGATTTGAGGAATTGACTTAGGCTTCTGGGAAATGGAGTCCAAGAACTGAAGTTTGGGAAACACTGCTTTAGCATATAGTGATCAAGCATTTCCCCCACCCCACCCCCTCCCAAGTTAACTCTAGAAACGGAATCCTCCAGCCAGGACAGAGGCAGGGGGCAGAAACAGCTCAATAAAGCATGAGAGTGAGAGAGATGTCTTTGCCCCCAGACCAA
This sequence comes from Bradypodion pumilum, assembly GCA_035047305.1. Classification (NCBI taxonomy): domain Eukaryota; kingdom Metazoa; phylum Chordata; class Lepidosauria; order Squamata; family Chamaeleonidae; genus Bradypodion; species Bradypodion pumilum. The sequence goes on along the minus strand of JAWDJD010000003.1, from coordinate 242,277,596 downwards.
GAGCTGATTTGCCCCTGCATATATGAAATATTGCTCACCTCTAGAGTAGACTCCCGTCCCTAGTCCCAGCATGAAACGAAGGCGCCATCTTGGCCATGTGACTGGCAGGAAAATGAAAGAGAAACTAACTACAGAATGCCTCCCCCACCTTCTCTCTCTCCTTCCACAAGCGAAAAGCCACACAGCGATCTCTGGTGGCCAGAAAAAAATACTGCAGCTTCGCCTGTGAGGGCTCCGGTCAGGATATTTCTTTTTTAAAAATAAGGGAAAATACAGGGAAATCAATTAAACGGGAGGGGGCAGGAAGAGGGATAAAAATAAGGGGTTTTCCCGGGTAAAATGGGATGGTTGACAGGTATGTGTTGTGATCTGAGCCACAGTCTGCATCAGGTCTTGTTTTTGCTGACTGAATGGAGGTTCTCCATCTTTGGCTGCAGGGTATGTAGTCAATTAGGTTTTGGTGTTGACCATCTGGTGATGTTCATGTGTAAAGTCGCCTCTTGTGTTGCTGGAAGAGAGTGTTTGCTATGACCAGTGCGTTCTCTTGGCAGAACTCTGTCAATCTTTGCCCTGCTTCATTCTGGCATTCCAATCTACTAATATAATTTGGACATCATTTCTTGGTCTGTTCTATGAGGTGTTCTAGGTCCTCATAGAACTGGTCCACTGTGGCTTCATCTGCACCAGTGGTTGGTGCGTATATTTGGTTCACAGTGACATGGAAAGGTTTGCCTTGAATTCTGACTGACATCATTCTGTCATTTTTAAGGTTGTATTCCATTACTGCTTTTCTCACTCTTTTATTGACAATTATGGCTACTCCATTTCTTCTAAGGTTTTCTTGTCCACAGTAGTAGATATGATGGTTTCCAGAGCTGAATTCACCCATCCCTGTCCATTTTAGCTCACTGATGCCCAAGATGTCAATGCTTATTCTTTCCATCTCATTTTTTTATCACTTCCAGTTTACCTTGATTCATGGACCTCACATTCCATGTCCCTATGCAGTATTGTTCCTTGCAACATTGCATTCCCCCCTTCCTGTCCCTCCCCTTCCTCCACTCTGTTGTGCTAAGCATCCTGTATCATCTAAAGTGCTCCTTTGTTGCCTTTTGTTTCGGTCAATAGGGTTTTCTTGGCAAGCTTTGTGGCGTGGTTTGCTGGTTTCTGCGCACATAATACACATATTTAATTAAAATAAGCTTTCTTTTCCCCCACATACCAATAACTAGTTCTGTAGTGGAAGTTTGCTGGTTACAAATCTCTTATGATGTCACTGATGATGAGATCCATTTGAGTAACCAGAGCTCAGCATTCTTCATCCTAATCACAGCTTTTGATCAAGGAGATCATGTTTCTGTCAGCTACTACAGATAGTATAAGAAGGATTCAATATAAACCATATGGACAAAAAATGAAATTGGTAGAAAAGGTTGTTTTATAACACTGGAATGTTTCAGAAATGCCTTTCAGAAACTATAGAAAAGGTCACTCTTGCACAAAAGCCAGTTGTATCCGACTCTAGGGTTCAGTGCTCATCTGTTTATAGCCAAAGAGCCAGCGCTGTCTGCATCTGCAGACGTTTCCGTGGACACATGGCAGTCATGTCTCAACACCAGAGTGCACAGATGCTAGTAATTAAAATTGGAGCTTTTTACCTTCCCACCGAAGTGGTCCCTATTTCCTATTTATCTACTTGCAATTTCTTGCTTTTGAACTGCTAGGTTGGCAGGAGCTGGGACAGAGATGGAGACAGAGAAGATATAAAGATATAATCCTGCTTTAATTGAGCCCTTTTGTAAACTTTACTAGTTGTGATTATCTTCTGCCTTTTGTTAATAAATTATAAATATACTTTAGATATTCTTCAGTTCTTATCCTTTGCAATGGAGCCTTTTCTGATTTTAACAACTTAGGAAGCTGGCATGTACTCAGAATGATGCGTGTCTGCTATTTTGATTAGTAATCACTTTTGAAAATTTCAGTTGGAGGTCTCATTCACCAGTTCCTTGATTCAGTCCCCCTGGAGAAAGCAGTGATGCTAAATGAAATCTTCTCTACCTAGAGCCATTTCAGATGATCATATCTGTTTAATAAGCCAAGAGACGAAGGAGGGTTGGATGGGACCTTCATATAAGTCACCTATATTATCATATTTTTATTTAATTCCAATCTCTTTGTCCATCTAAACTGATAAACTTGTGTTTTTCTTTTCAATTCCAGAGCAAGCCATGTTGTCGTGAAATTAAAGTTTTATGCTCTGGCTTAATGTGAAGCTAGTTGCTGATTGACTGTTCGCTAATTTAAACCAGAAAACTGATTCAAGTGAACTGTCCTAGTTTGTTCATATTCGTTTAAAGGGAGGTGTAGACAGTGGAGAAAAAGCTGTCTTAACTTATTAAGATAACATTTCAGCTGGATAGATGGACTAAAGTTTGGCTAAAGAATATAGACAATATAGTGAGCTGACACATTTTGAAGAATTAATAGTGGAAAGGGGGGTGGATGAAAAAATAAAAAAGAAGAGATGAGTAAAATTTATAGAATTTTAATAGAGGCAAAGCAACAACAGCAGAGTTTGAGAACATGGGAAACAAACAGATTGGGAAATTATTGAAGATGAATGGAGGAATTTATGGAAGTAAATAATCTTAAATAAAATGTCACTAAAGATTAAAGAGAATTGTTATAAAACAATATGGAGAATTTTACTTAATTTAATTTAATAGTTCAACTTATTCGCCTCCCACTCAGGCAATAATAGCAATAAATGTTGAGGTATAATCAAAGATTGCTACCTATTTCCATGTATGGTGAGAATATGTGGGATCCAGAAAATATGGAAAATGGTTTTTAATGGAATGAATGAGATTTTATCTGTGAAACATGATTGTTATCAAAAAATAGTACTGTTATCCAGTTTTGGTGATGTCCAACTGATATGGCAAAATAGGGCTATAATTACAATTTTGGTAATAGCAGCAAGATTAATCATAGCAAAAAATTGAAAAGTGAGATTTCACTTTCAACTTATCAAATGGTATGGAAAAATTTGGATATACAGTGGAACCTCATATAACGAATGCCCCCTATAGCGACTAAATCACAACGAATAAGTTTTTAAATAAAATGATGCCCTGCATAACGATTTTTCCTATGGAAAAAAATTGTACAATGAATTTTCAATGGGATGAACTGCTTAGTTTAAAATTTCGTTCTCTGTTGTATGATTTTTTTCCATAGGAAAAATGGTACAACAAAATTGCATAGCGACCAGACCCGTGAAACGAATTAAAATTGTTATACGGGGTTTTACTGTAGCTATTATTAATAAATTGACAAGTGAGATTAGGGCAAAAAACAACAAACAACCTGTTTATATCACTAGATTTGGTGGTAGGTCGGTCAGTCAGTCAAATGTGGCCAGGTTTTATCACAGCGTTATCTTTAAGTTAAAGGCATGATTTCCCATGTAATTATAGTTCCTTTATCTTTTGCTACATATTAATGTACTAATGTGCATTGGTAAACATATTCTTGTACAGTTAAAAAAATCTTACAAATGAATGTTGTAGATGTAAACAGCCTAAGCAATTTGTGAGAGGAACATATGGAAGAAAATGAAATATCATTTTTAGATAATATAATTTTTCTTTAGATATCTGTTTGGTGTTAATGATTTTAGTCCCTGAAGAGTTAAGAATATGGTCTTGCTCCCAGTTATCATTTTATAGAGATTCTGAATAGTGATAGCACCTATTTAGTGAAGAGAGACCTAAGCCAGTCATCCTCTACTCTCTGTAAAAGAAGTGTGCATATCCTTGTTTGTAGAATTGAGAAAGTTGCATGCGCAGCAACTGCTGGTACATGGATTTCCTTGACCACCTAAGAATAGATTCCTGACATCTTTCTTCACATTAAAAGTCACTGACTTCATTAATTGCAATAGCTTAAGTCACTTATTGTGTCTGTTTACAAAAATACATTGTGTGGGTGCTTAGAAAATAGAGAAGGAAATGCAATATTGAAATATGATATATTAATTAAAATTGGAGCTGTTTGAATAGCTCAGTGAGTTTGTTATTTGGCTGTGTAGTTAGGCATTAGGAGTTCAATTCTCCACTGCTCTTCCAGGAAAGAACCAGCTTTGGGCAAGCTGCGAAGTCCCAGAGTACCGTATTAGCCGGTGTATAAGATGCACCCCATTATTACCAAAATAGCTCACTATAGGCCACTATATACAGTACAAGACACATCCATTTTTCTAGTGTATTTTAAGGGAGGAAAAGTGGTTCTTATACACCAGCAAATAGGGTACCTCCTTAGTAATGGTAAACTATTTCTGAGTGTTCTAAACCTAGAAAAACCTGGAAAGGGTCAACAGAAGTTTTAATTGATTAGAAGGCACATAATCCATCATCAGTTAAAAATTGACACAATAATAAAAATAGTTTGTAAATAGCTGTCCTAAAGATGTAGGATTTGTTATAAGAAAAAACTAAAGATTTTATTTCAAACTGATCTATAAGTTGTTTTTGTCTTCTTAATCAAATGTAAACAAAGGGTCAGAATGGACTGTGTGACTGAACAACAACAAACATAGTTTACTGATTTAATAACATAAAAAACATCATTTTAGCTTATCTGGAATATGAAGTTGTACCGTGTTGAATATTTATGAAGCTTACAAAGCTAATATAGCAGAAGATAGATTGTTTTTGGTTGGAGAGCACAGAATTGTACCCTCAATAGTGTAAAAGTCCCTTTGTTTTGTGCAAACTTTCAACTTGGAACTGAAAGAAAGGGAGGTGCACACTCATCTACCAGAGTGCATAAATCTTGAGTTTTGCTAATTAAAAAAGTCAGAAAAACTAGAGATAAAAATAGCATGCACAGTACTTTGTAGTAAGCAAACTAACTTATTATTTGAACTGAAGTAATCTCATATAGTTGCCGTGCTAAAGGCAAGCTGCATGGAGATTGCAATGTGTATTGAATGTTTCTACTCTGTGGGCCATTACGTACATATTTGTTGGCATACTCTTGTTAAGATTTTGGCAGATTCAGTCTATGTGGTCTTCTGGTATTCCATCTACCCCACTGATTTATTTCTTCCCAGTGCCTTCAGAGCAGCTTTTATAATTGTCACACTCCATGTTCCGGTTTTATGTGTTGTGCAGCATTGGACTTTCCTTTCACTTCTGTACATGTCAGCTACTAAACATCCTTTCAGCTTTAATCTCTTAGCATCACTAACAACAAAGCTATTTGTCCTTGACCTTTTGCCCTTCCCTAATAGCTGAGCACTTTTTGACTTGGGAGTCTCATCCTGCATTATCTCTTGTTTCATTTTGGACTGTCTCATCATAGGGCTCTCTTGGTAAGGAAAGTTCATCAGGGGTTTACAATTGCCACTCCTGTGCAGTAATAACAAAGGTTAGCTTGAGTATCACTGCTGATGCTTTCTCTACCACTGTCACCTTCAGCTACCATTGCTGCCCAGTAACTGCCACCACCACCATCATCATAGGGACTATCTGTTCTCATTTGCAGAGGTGGCTGTAGCCTTGTTTTTCTCTTCTCTTCTTCCTTGTCCTTCTCCCCCTCCTCTCCTTACCCTTGCAGGACCATCGGTGGCAAATGCCGTAAAGCCACTTGGTTGAGGGGATTCATCTTCACCTCTGGTTGACTCCACTCCATCTCCCTCCACTGCTCCTGCTATTCTGGGACAGTTCTTGTTACTGCTTCCTCCTGCACCACTTTGCTACTCTCCCTCCTTCCTTCCTCTCAATATCAACCAGCCCTTTCCTCTCTCCTCTTTTTCAGACTCAACGTTGCCTCTGGGGAGACCTCTCTATTTCCCTTTTGCTTTCCCTTCACTCGTCACTTGCTTTGGCAGCAATGGTGGACTTTCGCAGCCTGTCTCTGCTCCCTCTTCCTTACCTGCCAGGATGTTCTTCTCTTCTTCATCCTTCCAGCTTGCAGTAACACTCTCCTTCATGACTTGTCTTCTTCTCTGGCTGCTGCTGTTTCTGCCATCTTATTCCCTTCTAAGGCTCTCGGCTTCATAATGACAGACACAAGGTTTATCACCAAGATGGTGAAGAGCAGCCAGTCCATAATGCCCTCCATCCTTGGGTTTGTGGGGTGGGGTATAGCAGTTTAAGCACAGAGTAGTCTCAAGAGTACAGGTTTGCCTCTGCCAACTCTGCTGCCATCTTACAGATCGTTCATATCCAGATTTAAATGGTTTCAACACTCATGTCTCTCAAGAGTTATGCAGATTAGCAAGATTAGGAAATGATCACTAATAATTTAAAAGCTATAATAGAAATGTTCAGCAAATAAATGGGGAATTTTTCTCTTTTGCAGAATGATGAAAATGTTTCCCTCCACAATATATCTCTCTCATTGCCTTCAAGCCCAGAATTTCAGGAGCCTGCGCCAGTGTTTAAGGTAAATGTGGTGTGCTTGTTTCAGAACAGATCTTTGCTCACTGTAAAACTGGAAAAAATTCACTAAGGGAAGCAATGATAGTCCTATGTTTATCCTAGTAAACCATAATGAACATATGTTCTGTTTTTAAAAATCTAGTGTATGATAATTTCAAAATAGCTAATTCATGAAATAGCTGGTTTTAAAATTATCCTTAACTGAGTCCAAATGTAATTACTGAACATGTAAGTGATTTTATTTGGGAGTTTTATTCATTCCTTTTACATGTCTCTATAGGCTGTAGTAAGAGATGGTCGTTAGATGGTCGTTACGGGCTAGTATAATCTCCAGAAAGGCTCTGCTCTTTTTGTTTTTCCAGTATGAATTCTGTTCACAGCAGGGCCTCTCCTGGAAATTTTAACATCTGGACTGATTTGTAACAAGTCAGATAGCTGTATCCAAGTCACTTAAGACTTTAGGATTTAAACAAACACATTACAATTGTCAAAACATGATGCAGCTAAGGCAGGGATTCTGAACCTGCGGTCCACGGCAGGAAGTGGTATAGGAAGGGCAAAATGGCTGTCTGGCCCCCAAAGCTGTCTGAGGGAGCATGACCTGGCCCCTGGCTTTAAAAGGTTGAGAACTCCTGAGCTAAGGCATGAATGGAAGTTGCCAAGACAGCTAGATTCAAAAACTTATAAGGTAGTGCATAGGATGGTGTTGTGAAGAGTGCTTTTTTACTTCCATTACATTTTTGGCTTCCAGAAGCAGTTTGGAGTTAAGAATTACTCCAGGAGGATGAACCTAATCTTTCAGAGCAAGAGCACAGGATGAACCCCCATCTCATGGGAGTGTATTCTTACTTTGTTTGCTCTAATTCTGCCTATTATGAAGCTCAACTTGTATCCATATATTTCAGCTTTCTTCTTAGTATTAAATGGCATAGATCAATAGAAAAAATGTACCATCCGCTTAGTTATCTCTCTGACTGTCAGAGCTTTGGATGGTCACCCTGGTGGTTTTATAAAAATAACAATGAGATGTCCTCTGTCCCTTCCCCTCAGCTTATTTTAACTTTTTAATATTTTTGGCATTGTTTAATTCTCTCTTAACAGTTTTAAATTTTGTCTATGTATCTTTTTCTTAAGGGGTTAGGGAGGTTGGGGTGGATATTGTTGTTTTAGCTTGTATGTATTTTAACTGCCATGCAAGCCGTCTTGGGTCATCCTTGGATGAGGAAGGTGGGGTAGAATTTTTTCAAATAAATAAATAAATTAAATAAATTAAATAAATTAAATAAATTAAATAAATTAAATAAATAAATAAGAATGCCAAATGGGACAACATATGCTAAAGGCTATGGTGTCAAAGAATATTTCCCAAGATTATTACCTTTAAAGCCCTACATGGTAGTGAACCAGGGTACCTAAGATGTCTGCCTGTCCCATGAGAGCGGACTGGAGGGGGTCACTAAAAGTACCAATGACTGGAGAGGTTCGCCTCTCTAGCACAAGAAGGAGGGCCTTTTCTGTATCCGCTCCGGTCCTGTGGAACCTCTTGCCAACTGACCTCTGTCTTCAGCCAGATTTGTTGGTTTTAAGGAAAGGACTGAAGACATGGCTGGCTCATGAGGTGTGGGGGGCTGTGGGAGGTGCACCCCCCCCCTCACTGGCTTATATGACCATGAGAACGACTGCCATCTTAGATTTTGGATTTTAGATTTTCACATTTTAGCATTGTGGATGTTTTGATAATGTTTTTTAAAAATGAGGTTTTTATTTTTTTACTGTAATAGTTTTTAATGATAGCAGACCATTTTATTGTGATTGTGTGTTATGAATTGTGAGCCGCCCAGAGTCGCTACGGTGATAGGTACGGCCATATAAATCTAAATAAATAAATAAATTTACCTCTGTATATCACCTGATAGAAGGTATTAGATTCACTACAATGCAGTGTCTAATGCCCACCCTAGCTATACAGTCTGAAGGTTTCTCCCATTGATAGTATCAGAAAACATGGGGACCCATGCAATCAAATAATGCTGTACTTCTCCCATCTAGTCCCTAATGCAAGTCATCCAAATAGTAATAAGCAGTTTCATTCTCACATTCCACCTGAAAATCCAGTCAAAATATTTTGAGATACTGTATTGTCTAAAAGTGGCTAGAATCTCAGTGGTTCCCAACATGGTGCGCACAGTTCCCAGAAGCCTAAGTTAGTACATTGGCTGATCAGTGCTTTGGGGAATTGACTTAGGCTTCTGGGAATTGAAGTCCAAAAACCAAAGGTTGGGAAACACTGGTCTAGATCAACAGCATCTCAGTCACGTCCCAATAATAAATATGAGGACAGTCTATAGTTAGTCAAAATACCTATCTCAAGGACATCTTACTTTACCTTGGATACCTTGGAGCCATTATTCAGCAAGGTGTCTGCACACTGGTATACATCTCCAGTTTACTTTAATGAAGTTTATATCACTGCTAAAGTTAAACGAGGTAATTTTAAAAATGTTTTATCAGGTTTTAGATAGTTGTATTTTATTGATGTTTTTTACTTGTTTTAAATTCAGCTTGTGAGCCGCTTTGGGTCACCTCTGGGTGAGGAAAGCGAGGTAGAAGTGGTGTAAATAAATAACCTTTTCATGTAAGAAAGAATTAACCATCTCCTTTAACTGTAGCACACTGCTTTCCTTAGTGCATTTAATCAGCTCATAAGGGTGAGAATCATGTAAACAAGATTCTATAAGTTGAAAAAAATTCTACATGAATGGAAAAAAATAGTTACTAATATTACATCAGTCCAATCTGCCTCAAAATCACAGTCCAAATCCAGACAGATTTGATTGATTTTGATACAGTACATGCAGCCAAGTGCTCATAATGAACTACCAACTGCTTTCTTGTCTCATGCTCTTCTGGTGAAAAAGGTATTGCACAGTTTGGAAAAGCATTGCTGATTACTGTATTTTTTGGACCATAAGACGCACTCCCCCCCAAAAATAAAGTAGGGGGGAATGAGGGTGCGTCTTATAGTCCAAATGTTGTCCAGTAAGGCTGTTGTACAAGGCACATTTGTCTAGCACCCGAAGGAGGGCCTTCTCCGTGTCCGCACCAACCCTCTGGAACCTCCTACCAACAGATCTAAGGCTTCAAAGTGAACTGCTGCCCTTCAGGAAAGGAGTAAAGACCTGGCTGGCAGGGCAGGTGTGGGGCCCGAACGGGACTATGGTTCCCGCCGGCTGGCTTTTATAAGAACTCTCTCTTCTTGTATGGTGGGTGGGATGGGTGGGTGGGATATGGGTTTTTTAAAAGGGGGGGAAGTGGGTTTTTATAGGTTTTTATAATGTTTTATGTATTTTTAGAAGTGTTGTGATGCCGCCCTGAGTCGGGTTCTGCCTGAGTGGGCGGCATATACAAATGTGACTTATAAATAAATAAATAAATAAATAAATAAATAAATAAATAAATTTTACAACAGCCCCAGCTGGCCGGCTGGCACCACTGCCCCACAGCTGTTCTGGGCCGGGGAAGAAAGAAGGGGGGGCATTTTAAGGTCCATTACTACAGGTGGCCACAAGAGGGCGAAAATCACAATTTCCCATTTAAATGCATTGGAGATCAATCAGCTTTTCTGTTTGTATTTTCCCAATGCATTTATGTCTATGTTTATCTTTGTTTATGTTTATTGGATTTATACCCTACACTACTCGGCACAGGCCGACTCAGAGCGGCTTACAGCAAGTTAATACAAGAACAATATAATGATACAGAAAATAAATAGTCAATAGGATTACAATAAATTCCACAGTAATAATACAATATCTCAGCACAACATGTCAGAATAATAACAATCAATATATCAAAAGGCCATATCCAACATGAAAATACAATACAATGCAATTCAAGTACAGTTCCAATATCTCAAAAGCAAAAAGTACAATATACAAAACACGGTACAAAATACAATAGATACAAAATTCAGTAGATACAAAATACAATGAAAAATAACAGAATAACCCATGACTCACTCCCTCTCCCCATGACAAATTCGCAGAAGGAAAATAGCAGCCATGAAAGTCCTGGTGGTGGCAGCACCTGGGACGCCAGCTGGTCGTGGGTTGGCTCGGCGTCCATCCTCACGGGAGCCTCCCCGCCCCACTGGGAGAGCCAAAGGCAGTGGCGAAGGCTCAGCCACCTCAACAGCCTTTTAAAAGTCCCAGGCTGGAGGCGGGGCTTGGGATGTCGGCTGGTGGTGGGTTGACTCGGCATCCATCCTCATGGGAGCCTCACTGCCCCACGGGGAGAGCCGAAGGTGGTGGCGAAGGCTCAGCCACCTTGACAGCCTTTTAAAAGTCCCGGGGTGGAGGCGGGGCTTGGGACACCGGATGGTGGTAGGTTGGCTCTGCGTCCATCCTCATGGGAGCTCCCCGTCCCACTGGAAGAGCCAAAGGCGGTGGCATTTAAGTGAGAAACCAAACCTGTGCATAAAAAGAAAGAGTTTCATTTACCTTTTTTGTTCCTGCTCCATGTATCCCTGCTACGTGGTCAAAATGGATGGGGAAAGCAATGCTTTCTGGTTGCAGGGAGACCAAGAGGCTAGCCTAGAGCATCACTTCCTGCTTTAGTGCAATTGGCCTGCCCGCCCATTTCTCGTGCAGCGCCACCACTGGTTGGTGGTGAAAGTACAGGTTCAGAATTTCCCCCCCCCTGTTTTCCTACTCTAAAAACTGGATGCGTCTTATGGTTAGGTGCGTCTTATGGTCCGTGAAATACGGTAATAAATATTGAAATCACAGGAGATCTGTTTAATGTTGTTGGCTATAACAAAAATATAGCAATATTGCCATGTTTATCTAGAAAGTTTATGATATCTGTAATTTTTATTAGTTCGTAACATTTAGTGTGAAATATTACAAACTAATAACTAATAATGGAGAAGTGCATTGAGGAATTGACTCGTGCTGCCAAAGCTGAAGAAGGAGAAGCCAAACACAAGTTCTTCAACCAGGTCATGAATAACATATTACTAGTTATCGAGCTGCAAACTCGGGAGTTGAATAGCCAGATAAGATCCAGGGTGTATGCTTACCTGGCCTCCTTCCTACCGTGCAACAAAGACACGCTGGTGAAGTGTGCCTGCAGGCTTTACCTCTGTGAGCAAGTACGTAATCCTTGGAATGCAGGGCTGCATGCTCAGCGGAAGAAACGGGGTTCCCAGATTTAGTAAATAAAGGTGGTTAGGAGTCATGAGCCTGTCTTTCCAGACTTGATGAATACTTGTAGTTACGGGAACTTAAACCTCTAGAACAGGAGTTCCCAACCTAGGGGCTGTGGGCCGGATTGGGCCCACAGCGCCATTTCGTGTGGCCACCCACCCTTCCAGGGGCATTTGAGAAATGGGGTGGCCGCCCCTTTGAAGCTGTTGGGACAAAGTGACCACACACACCCCTCGTGCAGGCAGGGCAAAATGGCCGCCTGGACTTCGAAGCTGACTGAGAGAGTGTAGCCCGGCCCCTGGCTTGAAAAGGTTGGGAACCCCTGCTCTAGAATTTTAATTCTTTTGTCATCCTTAAGATAAAAACGGAGGAGCTCCCTGTCTCGCCCGGAGCCATGCCATCGGCCCCGGGAGTGGAGACAGGTGGGAGCCGCCGGAGCCGCCGCCGGAGCCGTCGCAGCTGCCTTCGCTCTCCGGGCCCGCCCGCCCGGAGAGCAGAAAAGGACGCCGCCGACGCCGGCCCTCAAGGAGCTCCCTGTCTCGCCCGGAGCCCACGCCATCGGCCCCGGGAGTGGAGACAGGTGGGAGCCGCCGGAGCCGCCGCCGGAGCCGTCGCAGCTGCCTTCGCTCTCTGGGCCCGCCCGCCCGGAGAGCAGAAAAGGACGCCGCCGACGCCGGCCCTCGAGGAGCTCCCTGTCTCGCCCGGAGCCATGCCATCGGCCCCGGGAGTGGAGACAGGTGGGAGCCGCCGGAGCCGCCGCCGGAGCCGTCGCAGCTGCCTTCGCTCTCTGGGCCCGCCCGCCCGGAGAGCAGAAAAGGACGCCGCCGACGCCGGCCCTCGAGGAGCTCCCTGTCTCGCCCGGAGCCCACGCCATCGGCCCCGGGAGTGGAGACAGGTGGGAGCCGCCGGAGCCGTCGCAGCTGCCTTCGCTCTCCGGGCCCGCCCGCCCGGAGAGCAGAAAAGGACGCCGCCGACGCCGGCCCTCGAGGAGCTCCCTGTCTCGCCCGGAGCCCACGCCATCGGCCCCGGGAGTGGAGACAGGTGGGAGCCGCCGGAGCCGTCGCAGCTGCCTTTGCTCTCCGGGCCCGCCCGGAGAGCAGAAAAGGACGCCGCCGACGCCGGCCCTCGAGGAGCTCCCTGTCTCGCCCGGAGCCATGCCATCGGCCCGGGAGTGGAGACAGGTGGGAGCCGCTGCAGCGATTCTTGGACCTTGCTGGGTCGGCGTGGGGAAGGAATGGGTGGCACATGCGGACATTGTTCCCTCACCCCTGGTCCTGTCCAGCCAGTGGTCAGAAGAGGGACGCTTGCAATTATGGGGGAGGGTAGCTGCCATCACCCGAGCCTTTCCCTGCTCCGGCATTGGCTGTGGGGATGTGGGGAAGTGGGAGCTTTTGGGTGCTCCCACTGGAGGGGGGGGTAGTATGGGGCTTGCGTTTTTTGAGATTAACTGTATGGGATTTTCTTCTCTTTTTTCTTGTAATGTGTTAATTTTCAATCTGTTCTTGTAATTATGTAATTATATTTGTAACATTGTATTTATATGTGTTGTAAGCCGCTTTGAGTGGCACTTGTGCTATGAAAGCGGGGTAGAAATTAAACTTATTATTATTATTATTATTATTATTATTATTATAAGAAAAAGTAAAGTAGGGAACCTTCTGCATTCAGATGGATTTTAGATGAGTACTTTTTTGATGGAAAAAAGAGAATTTTGTGTATTTTTTGTGTATTGTGGTCATCTCCCCCGGCCAGCCTGGGCCTTGGACTCTCCTGCTGGTTGTTTTGTGAACGTTGTTGTTGTTGTTTGTAATGGATTTTATCATGTTGGGATGTTTAGGTGCCCTGAGTCACGTTGCGAGTGGGAGGCATACAAGTGTAAACATAAATAAATAAATAAATAAAAACTGGAAATAAATGTTTTGAAAATGTGCACATTCCTAGCCTACACTTCTTTCATGGTGTTGTTAGAGGCTTAAACTTCACTACTCAAGAAATGATGAAACTCCTTTCTGTATTTCTTCTGGCAACACATTGATTTATTCTTTTTAATTTTATTTGCCAGAATGAAGACTTGCTGAATGAGATCACACAGCTTAAAGAAGTGTTAAAGAAAAAAGATGAAACAATCAAATCACTAGAGCAACAGCTTGTAAGTATTTTGTACAATAGTCTCTCTTCGTCCCCTTGATGTCTACCATTGTTTTAGATTACAACCCAGTGATGGCTTACTGCTAGCCATGCTTTCTAATGCTCAACATTGTAAAAGCACCATATTATGGGAAGTTGTTGTAGTGAGTGTGGTCTTTTAAAGAGTAGATCATGAAATAACAATATAGGGCATGTTTTGATTTCCATTTCACATACAACAGTGTCTTTTTATTGCGGGGTTGAGGAAGCAAGTTGATGTTCAGCTCAACTTGGAATGATAGAGGAACTTTCATCAAGTGTAAAGGTATCCATTCATATCTTAACCTATAAAACCAAGGGTTAACCGTTGGAACTTGCTATAGGTTGCTATGCTTCGCCCTACTTGTCTGCACTCACCCTTCGTGCACATGGCCGATCTGGGTCCGCAGGTCAACAAAGGATTGAGAAAACAAGCAGTGGAGCAACAGCCCCACAAACGCGAAAAAAGGGAAAGAACTTCATTTCCCAACATTCCTTGCACCGCGCCAGAGCCAATCAGGCTGAGAGGCTCTCGCACGGCGCGGCGCAAGGAACGTTCGGAAACGCGCCGCAGCCAATCAAAAGAAAACCGTTTTTAAAAAACGCAGCACAAACACAAAACACAAACCCATAACTACAAGCCCCAGCGTCCTGCGCACAATGAGGAAGCCGGCGCGCAAAAATTGAAACAAAACAAAACACCGGGAGAGCAAGTCTGCCAAGCCGCGGGAACCAAAGCCCCCCTCCCCAACGGCGCCTGAAGCTCTTAATCGGAGTTTCCCCTTTAATGTCACTGGGTGGGGGGTGTTGTGCTCCCCCTCTACTGGCTCCCCTGGGGTTGGGAGGGTTGGGGGGACCAAAGGAGTCTGTCTCCCCAACCCTCCTGACCCCAGGGGACCTGGCAGAGATGGGATTCCCCTTCCCCCCCCACACACGCCCCATATTAAAGAGAAGAAACCAAGCGGTTACTTCTCTTTAAAAACGGAGGTTTTTTTGGGGGGGAATCCCCCTCTCCGATGGCTCTGCTGGGTCCAGAAGGGTTGGGGAGACAGACCCCTTTTGTCCACCCAACCCTCCCAAACCCAAGGAAGCCAGCGGAGAGGATCAGAACCCCCCCCCACACACACACACACACACTGATATTAAAGGGGAAACCACAATTGAGATTTCCCTTTTAATATCAGAGGGTAGCCTGGATTCGATCCCCTCTCCTGGGTCCCATGAGTCTGGAAGGTTTGGGGGGACAAAGGGGGTCTGTCTCCCCAACCCTCCTGACCCCAGGGGACCTGGCAGAGAGGGGATTCCCCTCTACACACACACACACATGCCCCATATTAAAGAGGAGAAACCAAGCGGTTACTTTTCTTTAAAAACGGAGTTTGGGGGGGGGAATCCCCCTCTCCGATGGCTCTCCTGGGTCCGGAAGGGTTGGGGAGACAGACCCCTTTTCTCCACCCAACCCTCCCAAACCCAATGAAGACAGCAGAGAAGGGGGATCACAACCCCCCTGATATTAAAGGGGAAACCATAATTGAGATTTCCCTTTTAATATCAGAAGGTGGCCTGGATTCGATCCCCTCTCCTGGGTCCCATGAGTCCGGAAGGTTTGGGGGGACAAAAGGGGTCTGTCCCCCCAAGCCTTCCAGAGCCAGGGGAGATGGCAGAGAGGGGATCCCCCTGTAGGACACCAAAAACCACAAAAACAAACAATCAAAAACATTCAAAAATACACAAAAACAAACAAAAATAACACCAAAAAACAATACAAAGTAAACAACAACAAACATTTCCAAACACACCCAGCACCCAGCCAAACACCACAAAATCCAACCACCACCACCACCACCCCAAATAAAGAAAAACAGCCAACTCACCACCACACGACCTCACACCACAACGACTGGAAAAGAAATTAATAAAGAAAGAGACTACTTACTGGAAGAAGCTCCACCCAGAGGCCACGAGAGAAAAAACAGTCAAAATACAAGATAACCCCTACCAGCACCACTTGCTGCCCACAATAGTAAAATAAATAAATAAAAAAGACCCAACAGCCCCACACAAAAGGCCCCAAGAGTAAAAACAAGTAAAAACAAATAACACAAAATCACAATTTTACACAAATCAAAAACAGATGTCAATAAAATAAAATAAAAACTATTCAAAAATCCTGTGCTGAATTTTTACTCAAATAAAAAACAAAAACATCAATACACAGTTTAAAAACATTTATTGTGAAAAACATGTACTTTCACATTATTTAAATTATTACCTACGGTACAACAATTTAAAAAGATACATACTAAAAAATATTGGGTTAAATAATTTTTTTGGAAAAAGTATATCATCCTTTATTCTTTTTTTCATCCACAAAACCAAAACACCAAACAAAACTCATCACAGTTTATAACAGGCCACCAAAAAAAATTGTATAAATAAAAATTTCAATTATAGACTAACCTCTTCTTTACAAACATTAACAACAACAACAACAAAAACTTTCCAACACCATTTAAAACAGCCCAGCAATGCTGGGCAACCTCTGCTAGTATACATATATGTAAGCATGAATATGTATGATATCCTTAGTATTGCATGAAAAAAAGAAAAAAAACTTTACAGGAATCTCGCAGGACCTCCTAGATCAGAGCTATGGTATCTTTTTGATTCTGCTGTTATGGTTAGTTGTTTTGGTCCTGTAAGTGTAAGGTATGTCTGGTATAGAACACAAGAGTTCTCAAATTCAGCGTCAAAAGACGTTCATACATATGAACGTTTGCAAAGAATGTTGTAACGATGATTGGCTGAACATGGTTGAGTTCCCATTTGTGGGAGCTTTACACAAAATTACAGAGCCCCTTTCAGACCTTAATTCTCAATGGTGGTGAGCTGAAAGAAGAATCAAGGTGAGCTTACATGTGCAAGTACATCTTTTACTTTGATTTAAATGTTTGTGTGTGTCCAGGTTAACACCTGGTATGGGGGGCTGCTTGTGGTTGTATAAAGTCTAAATGTGATCTTAATATACATTCAGGGGAACTGTGTTGCATGGAGACAGGAGAATTAAAATATGAAGACTTGTGGAGCATTTGTGAATGATTTGAAAATCCTTGAATTTCATTGTGAATTGTACAGCTCCTTATTAGTAAATATCAGCCTAAGTTCCAGTCTGGGAAACTAAGTAAATGCACAGTTTTGTTTTACTTCTCCTCCTGTACATTTTATATTTGATGAATTACTTCTAACATAACTTGTTTAAGTCAACCATTGGACCTTGATGTCAAATGTTTGTGTGATGGTCTTCACCAAATTCTTTGTCTTTTCTGTATGGGCAAAGTCTGTTAGGTGTAACTGCAACAAAGGCAGCAAAAAATCTGAAGTGGCAGCGTGCTCATTTGCTGAAAAATACACGCAAACGTCTTGGAGGAAAAATGCTGTGAGTAGTTGATCATGTTTCATTGTATTCGTTATGTTAATGTGTCCAAATGTTTCTTTTCAGTGTTGTGTATTTTTAAAGGAATGGTTTCCTATTTGTTGGACTTCATATGTTATAAAGTTGTGCAGAAGTCTAAGTTGTCTATGTTTTTCCCCCAAATCTGGGTTCAATTTGACGTTCCTTTCAAATTTCTGAATAGCCTCCTATTTGGGAAAGCTATCCAGTATAATCTATACCCGTTTAGTTTATATTGAACTTTGTAGTAGTGTAGATGTGCTGCAATCTCTAAATTACTTGGACTAATGCCTGAATTCACGGGAGTAGGGTTGGAATCTGAATTAAGTCAACAGCCATTTCAGAATTGACACATCTTTTTTCAAGTCTCATGAGTTTGTTTACAAATTACCTCTTTTTGCAGACTACCTGTTTAAACACTGGCACCATATGGGCCTGATCTGCTTTTGTTTCCAATTTTGGGAATTCAGAGTATTTATATTTTGGAAATATAATTCTTTGGAAATGTAATAATAATTAGACCATCATTAGTCATCAGCACACATAAGGCTCAGCAGAAATGGAATACACATATGCAAAAGACTTGAAATAATCTTCTTGACATAACAATATTGCTATTGGATCTCAAAAAAACATCATAGGGCATATCACTTTCAGTAGTTCAAACTGAAATTAGGGTCTGAAACTGTGATCCACAATTTCTGATACCTTTTAGTCAATTTGGGGTGTGTCCTTTCAACGGTATGCTTTTTTAATTAAAGGAAGGAAGGAAGCAGGTTTTTATAAATTGGAGTCTTGTATTGCATTGCCACTGCCAATATCCTTTTAAACAGTGTCTAATGTTCTGCAGAACTGTAATTTTAAAAAGTGGAATTACCTGCACATGCTACATAGTTCTTGGGTAGCTAGCCTGCAGAATGAATGGCATGAGTGGCACGGGTTTTGAGGGGCTTTTAGTATGCCTGGTTAAAAGAGATAGCACACTTGGCCTTGGCATAGTCAAACCTGCAACCTTGTCATTGAAGCCTACTCAGCAGTTCAGTAGATGGAGACAAAAGATCAATGAAAGGTTTGTCCTAGTGTGTCCTATGAGCAGTACTGTAATATGGAGTATGTTTCTGGGGGAATCCAG
Source organism: Bradypodion pumilum (assembly GCA_035047305.1). Classification (NCBI taxonomy): domain Eukaryota; kingdom Metazoa; phylum Chordata; class Lepidosauria; order Squamata; family Chamaeleonidae; genus Bradypodion; species Bradypodion pumilum. The sequence goes on along the minus strand of JAWDJD010000003.1, from coordinate 242,259,188 downwards.
TCAGTCTTCTGCTATGGCAACTGAACACTTCAGATGCTGGTTATACTATAGGTTTTTCAGTAGCAACCACAGAGTGCTCATGCTCATGAATGTTCAGTTGGCAAGTGCAAAAAAGAAAAGTCATATGGTAAAAATATTGTTTGCTACAGAGAATTCAGTTTGGATCTGTATTTGATAGCTCATACTGATCAAACCTTAACAGCAGTATAATAAGAAAATAACAGAAACGATACAAAATTGCAAGGGAAGTTTGATATTATTACGCTATACTATTGAGAACAACTGTACCTTTCACAATTGTAATATTTATCAGTATAGAACATAGATGCATTTTCATTTCTAAGATAAATCAACAATTGACAAAAATGTTAAGCTATCTAGTTTTTCAAATGTTGGTTTTCTGAATAATTTTTATATATTCTCATAAAATATACTGAATCTGAAGAATTGGCTTCTCTAGTTCACGTTTATTAGGCATTATCCAGTTTCACATTTTTCAGGTACAAATTGATATAGATTTACTTTAGCCATAAAAAGCACAAAAGAAAACGTGTGTTTCTTGTATCGCACCTGGTTGTTCTCGGAGATTTCTTTGACCAAGAGAAAAGGTACTGTACTTTGGCATCTGTTTTGTAGACTACTGCACTGTCAGTTGCATTCTTTTGTTATCTCTAAAGTTTTTATCCACATGATCCATAAATAGAAGTATTTTTCACCATTTTCTCCCACTTGTCTCTTTATTGCCCAATTAACAACAGTTCAGGCGTGATTTAAATTTGTCGATTCCCTCCTTGCCTAAAATGTCTTGCTTCAAGGTACAACAATTTTCATAAACTTAATTATCTTACTTACTTAGTTTATATGTATACTGCTTTTCTCAACCCTGTGGGTGACTCAAAGCGGTTCACAGCAAACCAAACACATAATACGATACAAAATACAATATACAATATATCAAATTACAATATAACAAATACAGCAAAAATAAATAAATACAGTTACAGTTTTAAAAATGCTGCTTACAAGTTACAAATTAGAGAAGTACAATATTAGATACATTGACAAGCCCTTAGAGTCAGACGGCGAAGGCGGCAGTTTGTAAGTCCACGGTGCCGACTGCCCCCAGGTGCTCCGACTTCCCCGTGGCCAATGCCGGACTGGGGAAGGAGCCCTGGCGGGGTGGCAAAGGTGGCAGTTCGTACGTCTGCGCCGCCACCGAGCCCCAGGTGCTCAGTCTAAGGCTGTTGTCCTTTTACATTTATTGAACTTACTAGGTCTTAGTCGTGAGGATCAGGTTATACCAATCTTTTATCCAAAAATAAATATGTGATTCAACTTATAGCAATAACATCATTGCTACAGTTTTTGGGATTTGGCTTATTAAATACTTGACACCACTATAATAAGAGCAAATACTAAATTCCCAATCAAGTTATGGCTTGCAGGAACCACTGACACACTCCAGCCACATGAGGTCTAGCTCCACGGGGCTCATTGTTGTACGAAACAATTGCTATATGATGCATGTATCATACAGTATAGCGATTTTCCCTCTGGGATGCATCGTACAACGATTCCCCCCCCCCCGCTAAGTGGTTTTTCCCATTGAAAAATTGTTGTACAATTTTTTCCATAGAGAAAATTGTTATGCGGGATGCCATTTCCCCCCCAAACCTAATTGTTATATGATTTTGTTGCTATATGGGGCGATTGTTGTATGAGGTTCATGTGCGTGCATGTGCATGCGTGTGTGTGTGCGCACAACACACACATTTAACAAAATGAAGATCCTAAGGATTCATTGTTCATGTGCAGTAGCACCTCTTGTAGAGAAAGATCTCAGGTGAAATTGCCTTTTACTCCAAATATTTTCCAAATTGATGCATGCTTGCTTTTTTTAAATAATGTTTGTGCACTGTGTATTGTTAATTGTACAAAATTATTGTAATTGTGATTTTATTTGTTCTGCATTTGTAAGTCACCTGTTGTGGACATTACCCTGTAAGGCAGCCTAAATATCCCTTATATATCCCACATTTTATTTTATTTATATAGCTAAAATACTTCTTTTTCTAAATCAAGATGAAGCATAATCTACATAAAACGATTGTCTCCTTGAGGCTACATGAAATAATCTATCTATAGTGAGTTTTTCACATAGTGACTTAGGAGAACTGGTATATAGGTTATCTCTATTCCCTGTAACATTTCCTTAATGGGTATATCTGCAGACCTTAGCCAACAAATTTTGTTTTACTCTTACTGAAGTATAAATTGAATTCTTTTTTGGAAGCATTTTAATACTTAAGTTTCTAGATTAGCATTGAGAGAGCAAGGATAAGAATGAGGTTTCTAGCATTTCCATGATTTGTTGATCCTTCAAATGATATTTTCAGCCACTTTTTATTCTGTTAAATGCTGATGGAAGTACAGTGGTACCTTGTACAACGATTTTAATCCATTCCACGGGGCTCATTGTTGTACGGAAAAAATTGCTATACGATGCATGCATCATATAGCAATTTTCCCTGTGGGCTGCATCGTACAATGATTTTTTCGCTAAGTGTTTTTTCTTATTGAAAACCTAAAGGGAACTCAGGTGCTCAGTTTCTGGCAGCCTCTTGGGAACAGTTGCAGCTTGTACATGACACAATGCAGCTGTAAGTATTTAACTAGGACAGTCTTCCAGAAAATAGCCTACTAGTATTCCGAGTGTTTCAAAGATTGCAGTATAATTTGCAGTATTAGTACTGACTTAATGCCCCAGTTGGGCCACAATTGCCAGTAGCATGTGTATTCATAGCAGTTTCTCCAAATTACATGCTCTCTAGTGCACCTCTTATTCAATTGCCCCGTATAGCAACAAAATCGCATAACAATTAGGTTTGGGGGGGGGGTTAATGGCGTCCCACATAACAATTTTCCCTATGGAAAAAAAAATCATACAACAAATTTTCTATGGGAAAAACCACTTAGCAAAAAAAAATCGTATGATGCATCCTATAGGGAAAATTGTTATACGATGCATGTATCATATAGCAATTGTTTCGTACAACAACGAGCCCAGTGGAATGGATTAAAATAGTTGTATGAGGTACCACTGTACTTGGAAGTAACATTTTTAAATATCCCATTAATTTTTACCAGATTGTCTCAAAAGATGTATAATTTTTTTCTCATCAGAATATATAGTTTTTATAACCTTTTAATAGTTCTCCTACATGGCAGTACTTTTTTTAAAGGTAGTTTTGGATTTACTACGTAAAACTGGGTAGGCTAGTGGGCTAGTTGATTCTCCAAAAAGTAGAATTTACCTAGCTAACAAATACAGAGATGTTTGGCAACTGAAGGACAAAATAATCCGAAACATATACACTTTGTGCATGGAGTCTGAAAGGGCAATTAAAAACTGTATGTAATTAGAACTCTTTTACCACAGAGAGATGTTTGGGCTCATAAAGTTGCAGCTGGGGCTGCTTAGCTCCAGTTATGTGAATTATTAGATCTTCTGCTGCCTGAAAGGCTGTACTTCCTTTTCTTTCAAAAATTTCTTTATTAATATGAGATAAAATTGAGTGGCTTGATCACTTACTTCACAAGATACTCTGCCATAAATTTGAAATGTGTATTCTTCTCGTTGCTGAATTAATACTGTATTTGGGAAATAAGAATACATAAAACCAACTATTCCTTCAGATATTTTCAGGGAGATTTTTTCACAAAATCAATTTATATAATACGAATTGTTAAAATAAGGTCTCTGGGCCGCTGTTTGATAACTGCTGATATTTTGAGTACTTCGAGATGGTTTGGTTCAAAAGTGTTTCTTATGAACAAGAAAAACTATATAGCTTTTTTTGGTACTGATTTCGCCCCATTCTCTTTTTTATTATTATTATTCTTTCTCCCCCATCTTTCTCTGAACAGGGTGGGTACTCTGCTCCTTCCTTCTCTCCCTGGCAGGGCTCCTTCCAGGGCATTCCTCGGACTGTTCCACCGCAACGCAGACAGAGTGAGTCTGTACTTCTCACTCATATCCCTCACTGTGCTCCAATAGAAGTTACCCCTTTGCACGCACTGTTTATTGTGTAGCATTCTTCTTTTCCAAGCAAAAATATAGGGCACATGCTAGAATGTGGCCTATGCCATTGCCTCTCTTACTGACAATATAACTGCAACTTACAGCATTCTGAAAAACAATTTCATAATAAAGCCTGAAAAACAATCTGAAAGCTTTTTTTCATCTATCCTTCAGCATATGCCTTACTAGGTTTTCTTCTCCCCTTCCCCTTTTGTTTTATTCCGTCCCTTGGCTTTTCAAAGTGTGCGCGTGTGTGTCTGTCTGTCATGTTCATTCATGTTTGGCATGTTCACTTACACAAATATATTTGCATATTTGTACAGATGTGTTGATGCAAATCACACACTGATAACAGTATGAGACACATTGATCTCATTGGAAAATTAGATTTTTCTCTTCATTTGTGTGTCCCTTCTTAGTGGTCTCTTAATCTGCAATGTGTTTAGAAATATTTGTAACAAACTAAGAAAGAAATGGCTTCTTCAGCAGTGCATGGTACATTAATACTACTTATTAACTAGCAGTGGCTTGAACTAAAATGGGTATTTTTGTATTGTTTATTATAACAATAGAAAATAATTTTTGCTGATTTGTACTGTACTGAAATAGAGAATAGAAAGTGATTACATCTTATATTGTGGTTATCCCCCCCCCCCGAAATATAAAACAAAAGCCTGATCTTTAATCATTCAGGTTTAAAATATCCTCCAGAAAGCTGATTTATGCATACTGTAATAATATATTCCAACTACCAGTAATTTTTTTAAAAGAGAAGTTTTAAAGTGGTGGCATATATACTTTTTTGATGTAAAAATTGACATCATTTCACTGTTTTATCCTATAGAATAAAATCAATGTATACAAACATTACAATCTTCAGCAATGATCTGAACATTATAAAAATGTTATTTCCTCCCTGTTCTGTTTGTTTTCCATGCTTGGCTATATTCAGGGAGTTATTGAGGAATGGGGCAAAGTTGTCATAATATAACCTGTGTACTTGAAGGGTGAGTTAGGCTTTAGGTGTGATTTGCTGTTCACTAGGTAGTGAAGGCTGAATATAGACTGGTCAACATTTCACAAATGTTGATGGACATCCTGATTTATTCCCAGTCAGCTTCACTGCAGTCCACATCATTGTACATGCCCACATATATGCATATGGACAAGTATATGCATGCACATACACACAAAAGGTTTAACCCAAAAGAGCTGTGCCTGTGGCCTGCTCTGTAGAAATGGAGTTGATAAACTGGCACAAGTTGTTTTTGGATTTGGATCTGACTACAGAACAGCTTCTCCTGTGCTTTGGAGGAAACTTAACAGAGGAGAGTGTTATATATCCCATCATCCATGTCCCACCATTCACATGTTTGTCACTAAGAACCCAGAGAACAGACTCATAGATTCTACAGCCAGTAAACCCATATGGCAGCTAGGACTTACAGCAAGGGGATTTTAGAAACAGGCAAGGGGGAGCTCGTAAAGTCTTTTAAAGTACAGTACAGTATTTTCATTAACTATTGAAGAGCAAGTTTGTGTTTTAGGTGTGGGGTAGGAATATGATTGGTCTATAATTGTAAAATAGGAGATGAGAAGTGTATATTTTTTAAAAAAGGGAAGTCCTTGTAGCACTCTAAAAGGCAAGCTGTATTTTCACTGCATGTTCAGCATAACAGTATTTTATTTGGCATTTCACTAAAATTGTAGTGAAATAGCAAATTAACACTAGACACAGTGTTTCCCAACCTTTGGTTTTTGGTCTTCAATTCCCAGAAACCTAAGTCAATTCCCCTAAGCACTGATCAGCTAATGTACTGACTTAGGCTTTTGGGAATTGAAGTCGCCCTGTGTGGCCTGGGTCCCACATTGGGAACCACTGCACTAGAGGTTATACAGTAAGAACAGTCAATCAAGTACTTTTTTTCTAAACTGTATGTAGCTAAAAGCCTCTAGTGACTCCATTCCTTTTAGATCAGGGACAAAATAATTCTAGGTGAGTACATTGAACAATGTGTGCCTCTATGAGAGGTTACTGCCCTGCTAGTAGATTTTCCTGTCATGTTTGCCTAGCATCTATTCATTTACACACACACACACACACACACACACACACACACACACACACACACACACTCCACCCATACATTTGCACTTGCATATAAACCCCTTTAAAGAAAGCATGCCTATGTGCTTCTGATTCATACCCGTCAAGCACGGCTCTGCAAAATACGGGAAATTACTGTGCATGCGTGGGCAGTAACCTGTTTGCGCTTGCACACCATTGGCACGCATGCACAGTAACCCATTTGTGCATGTGCACCATGGGTGTGCATGTGCAGTAACCCATTTGCGCGTGCACACCGTGGCTGCGCATGCACAGTAACCCCTTTCCTCGCCGTTCAAATGTGGGATGGCGGCAGGAAAGGGGAGTAATGAGCACTGAAAAATGTGAAATCCCAGCCAATACGAATAGTTGACAGGTATTTTCTGATTTGGAAATAGTGGTTTAAAATCTGTTATGCAGCTTCACATATACAGTGATGATGGCAATAGCAGTGGCAGCAAATTGCTGCTGACTAAAGGCTTGCTTTGGGGATTCGTGTGCACACAACTTTCACTTTGTACATGAGTCACGTGTGGCCCAAATTTTTCTTCAGTCAGCAGAAATTTGCCTTTGATTTCTGGCATTTTTTTTTACTGGCAGTGACATCACAGTTGCATACATTAATTTATGCAAAATATTTCAGGCAGTGACTACTGTGAATAACTGAGACTAGATATTTAGCAATTAGACTTATTGTTAACAATTATATTTGTCCAATGTAAACGACTAGTAATGATAAAATTTGGACTAAGCAAGAGAATACTGAAGTGGGGGGGGGGGAGACATTTCTATATTGTTTTCCATTTCAACAGTGTCAAAGCATTTTCCAGTATTGCCCTTTAGAACCTGCTAAGTATAATACAATCAGGCAATAAATTCATAAAAGTTTGAAAAACAATTAAATATTTTATTAAAATTAGTGGGATCAGTATGATTAGCGACTTTTTCCTTTAGTGTTAAAAGTTAACATGTTTGGCTATGTCCAGTTCTTAGTCAAAGTATCTAAGCAATCTGTCTATACTTGACCATGTTCTAGCCGTTTTGTGTCAGAGTCAGGACTCCATGTAGATCAGGTGGTAAGTTAACCTCTACCATTGTGCTTGTCCAGCCAACTGTCTGCCCACAACAGAACACTATTGCTGCTTGCTTGTGTGATATTTGCTACAGCTGGAAATTGACTGGCAGGAGTCTTTCAGAGCTATGCATTGTGGGCATGGTGGCCCAAAGACAAAACATACTGCCTTTACTTCAACAGGAATTGGGCAGATGCAACTTAAAATGTTGAGAGTCCTTCTTCTGTTGTAGCTAATATAGCACTGGTGGAAGCCTGCAGGTGGAATGCAGTATCTTCTATTTGCAGTATCTTCTATGGTATATATGCTGCTCAAAAAAATAAAGGGAACACCTAAACAACACAATGTAACCCAAAGTCAATCACACTTCTGTGAAATCAAACTGTCCACCCTGGTACCAACACTGATTGACATTCAGTTCCACATGCTGTTGTGCAAATGGAAGAGACAACAGGTGGACATCAGAGGCAATTAGCAAGGCATCCCCAATAAAGGTGTGGTTCAGCAGGATGTAACCACAGACCACTTCTCAGCTCCTTTGCTTTCTGGCTGATGGTTTGGTCACTGTTGAACGCTGGTGGTGCCTGCACACTAGTGGTAGCATGAGATGGAGCCTACAACCCACACAAGTGTCTCAGGTAGTGCAGCTCATCCAGGATGGCACATCAATGCGAGCTCTGGCACAGAGGTTTGCTGTGTCTGCCAGTGTTGTGTCCAGAGCATGGAGGCACCACCAGAAGACAGGCCAGTACATCAGGAGACATGGAGGAGGCCGTAGGAGGGCAACAACCCAGCAGCAGGACCGCTACCTCCACCTTTGTGCAAGGAGGAACAGGTGGAGCACTGCCAGAGACCTGCAAAATGACCTCCAGTGGGCCACCAATGTGCATGTGTCTGCTCAAACGGTCAGGAACAGACTCCATGAGGGTGGTATGAGGGCCCGACGACCACAGGTGGGGGTTGTGCTCACAGCCCAACACAGACGTTTGGCATTTGCCAGAGAACACCAAGATTGGCAGGTTCGCCACTGGCGCCCTGTGCTATTCACAGATGAAAGCAGGTTCACACTGAGCACATGTGACAGACTTGTCAGGGTCTGGAGATTCTGTGGAGAATGTTATGCTGCCTGCAACATTCCTCCAACATGACTGGTTTGGCGGTCGGTCAGTAATGATGTGGGGTGGCATTTCCCTAGAGGGCCGCACAGCCCTCCATGTGCTCGCCAGAGGTAGCCGGACTGCCATTAGGTACCGAGATGAGATCCTCAGACCCCTTGTGAGACCATATGCTGGTGCGGTTGGCCCTGGGTTCCTCCTAATGCATGACAATGCTAGACCTCATGTGGCTGGAGTGTGTCAGTGGTTCCTGCAAGATGAAGGCATTGATGCTTTGGACTGGCCCGCCCATTGCCCAGACCTGAATCCGATTGAGCACATCTGGGACATCATGTCTCGCTCAGTCTACTGATGCCACGTTGCACCACAGACTGCCTAGGAGATGGGGGTTGCTTTAGTCCAGGTGTGGGAGGAGATCCCTCAGGAGACCATCCGCCACCTCATCAGGAGTATGCCCAGGCGTTGTAGGGAGGTCATACAGGCATATGGAGGCCATACACACTACTGAGCCTCATTTTGACTTGATTTAAGGGCATTACATCACAGTTGGATCAGTCTGTAGTGTTTTCTTCCACTGTCACTCTGAGTGAAACTCCAAATCCAGACCTCCATGGGTTGATGAGTTTGATTCCCATTGTTAAGTTTTGTGTGATTTTGTTGTCAACACATTCGACTACAGTATGTGAACAACAATAGGAATACAGTATTTCAGTCATTCAGATCGTGGGATGCCTTATTTTTGTGTTCCCTTTAATTTTTTGAGCAGTATATTTACCATAGTAACCAATAGACTTTAGCCACTACACCCATTGTATGGAAACGCCTATACATTGCATTTGACACGAGCAATCAGAGATGCACTTGTTTTTTCAGTCTGATTCAGTCTGATGGTGTGATGTCTAGAATCAAGATAATTAAAACAAGTAAAACAAATTAAACATAATTACATGATAAAACTTAGGCAAAGAGAATTGGATACTAACTAGAGTAGTAGTGATTCTCAAAGATTATGAGTATGGTCCGTTTAAATGGGAAAAAATAAGGAATATGGGTTTGTAATATATTTTATGAAGCCTTTGAACCCATGGATTACTGCTGATTACGAACAAATATTCCTTTGGAGATCATGAGATACCTTAATCAAGGGTCTATGTAAGATGAACTTCTTCAAATGATCATAAGTAATATAAAAAATGAGCTCCTGATAAAGGTGAGTAGAAATTTTGTGTCAAATCAGGTGTTTTTGCAATTGAGGAATATATATACCGACTGGAATGGAAGCTGTACTGTACTTAAGAGTGGATAGGTACATCAAGATCACCAGGTGAATGAAAGACAGGTTATTTTTTGGTCGTGCCAATTGCTCAGTGTTGTGTCTTGGTCCTCTGACATCATTGTCCTTGTCTTTTTCTCGTCTCTGCTTTCCATTTTGCTATTGGCAAGGAGTTGAGGAGTTAGTCCATTACTTCTATGATAAAGCGTGGTACAGTACAACTTCAGTTTTCTTCCCATCACCTCCTTCTACTTCATTATTGTGTTTGTTCCTTGCATGGCGCATGCATGTCAGAGTTGTGCATGCAGTTTTTTTACATGCTTTACAATATTAGAAGAGGCTGATTTGTAGTTTGTAATGAAATCAATGCCAGTCTTTGTCTTTAAAAAAAAAACAACAAGCTAGCTGATTGCAACATTGTCATTTGTGTTTTCTTCTATACCTTACTGAATGGCACCTATCTGTACATGAAATATTTGAAGTAATTTTTGATTTTCTATGTATGTCTTAAGTCAGTGGTGGCGAACCTATGGCACACGTGCCAAAGGTGGCACTTAGAGCCCTCTCTGTGGGCACTCGTGCAGTCAGCCCAGCACAGAGTTCACCCTACCCCTCTGTCCAGCAGCCCAATGGGAGTGCTTCCTCCCTCTCCCCAGCACAGAGTTCATCCTGCCCCTCTGCCCACCAGCCCAATAGGAGCGTTTCCTTCCTCCCTGGTTGCTGTGTTGGCAATTTGTGATAAGTGGGTTTTGGGTTGCAGTTTGAGCACTCGGTCTCTAAAAGGTTCTCCATCACTGTCTTAAGTGGTGATTCTCTCCATTTAATTTTCTACCGTTGAGAACGCTCATGTAGAACCAGTCTTCACAGGATGCTGCTCTGTTCCAGCAGGATATTTTGGATTCTTTACCATCACTGAATTTAGGGAAATGAATAATTTTCATTTCAAAATGATTATCTTTTTATATAAAATTATCTCTCTTACACCATTGTAGATGGAATAAATAATCAAAGACATGACTTATTTTTAGTGCTGACTTCCCCAGTAATACAGCAGAAGTACACAATGAGTACTGTTATTGTGGTCAAATAATTTTAAGTCCCTTTTCATTAATCTCTTAAAATATTAGAAAAGTTAATACAAGTGAGGAACAGACTGAAGCTGTAAGAATGGTTATATAACTTATCAGTGAGCTAAAGACAAAAATAGAAGGGAAACCCTACTGACTAGTTTGACAGGCAAGCATTTTGTATACATTTCACTTCCTTCTTTGCTAAGTATAATATCATGCAGGGTTATACTGATCTACTATTAATTACCTGGCAGCACAAATTCTACATTTTGTCCAAAAGTCTCTTTTGATGCAACTCCTCTTGCTATTCAACAGAGAATATTTTGGATATTCAGTAGGTATGCTTGTCAATGTTGATGACCAGTTTAGCTAATATCTGCATGGAAAAACTTCTACCACCTTCAGGAATCCTTACACTATACTTTATTATTCAAGTGAGTTTCTAATCGTCTAACCGTTTCTCTTTAGAGGATGAAAATAAACCACTGTTTTATGATAAAGTAAGTAGAGAAAAATGCTTCCAGATGGCATTAGCTTGTGTAAGTCTACAAGGTTTATTCATCCCCACTTCTTCTATTCACAAATTCCAGAAGTTACTGAAAACATAACTTTTTGATAAGTCAAAGACACATCACCTATAAAAATATGAATCTTACAGCTATAAGCAAAAGCTGTAAGTACAAATGCTCAAAAATAGAAAGACTAAACTTAAATTGTAGGCAAATACGTAACTCAGAAAAATAGATTTCATTTGTAAACTTTTGACTATGAAAGTTACAGGAAATAACATAAATCACATTTCAGTGCAAAAACACAATAGCTTATAGCAGTGGTGGCGAACCTATGGCATGCATGCCAGAGGGGGCACTCACAACCCTCTCTGTGGGCACGTGCTCTGTCATCCCAGCACAGAGTTCACCCCACCCCTCTACCCAGCAGCCCAATGAGAGCACTTCCTCCCTCCTTCCAGCACAGAGTTCACCCAGCCCTTCTGCAGCATGGACAGCAGCCTGTTGAGTTTGGGCACTTGGTCTCTAAAAGGTTCGCCATCACTGGCTTATGGTCTTAGAAAAACACGTCTCTTTAAAACATCTATAATAGTAGGAATACATTTCTAACCTTTTGACAAATTTAGACACATAAAAAAGTAAATTTTATACATGCTCGCCCAGCCATCTGCCAGGTAAATCTATGGAGAACAATCCATGACTTCAGTGTTTTGCCATTGTGCTGTTGTCTCCAGCTGCTGCTGCTGTTTCAATATGTTTTTCCTTCACCCAGCTGATCTGCTTGACTCAGGATGGCTCTTTTGTGGCTCATTTGGGTCTGTGTTGGCTGTTATCTTTCTTATGTTACACCAGCACTTTTATAGGCATGGGATGTTTGTATGTTCTTTCCATTGTTTACACATTCCCTTCTAACTTGCAGGCTAATGTAAAATCTCATAGACTCTGCTACGGAAGCAAAAGTCCACTGTTTAGTGATTTTCCTTTAATCTTATTCTTCTAACCAAGCAGAATGAACATATTTTTACATAGGTTGTGTTTTTGTAGGGACTTTGGTTCATTTAACATTGCTATTTGCATGGAAAGCAAACCTTAGAGAAACAATAGGCTCTTACAAAGTTATAGAAATACATGGAATTAGATAGGACTTTGTTAATTACTCTGTAGTGACTTCTAATTAGTATTCAATACATCACTGTTTAAACAGTTACTTCTGTGCCACAAATCACTTTCAAGGTTAGATCTGTTTGTCCTGAAGTATCCTCCGTCAAGCAGTTAATTGCTGTTCAAAGTTCCATGTTATAATTGTTATGTGCCATCAAATCATCACCGACTCATGGTTACCCTATGAAAGAGAAATCTCCAAAATATCTTGTCCTCAAAAACCCTGCTGAGTTCTTGCAAGCTCAATTCCATGGATTCTTTCACGGAGTCAATCCATCTCTTGTGTGGTTTTCCTCTTTTCCTGCCACCTTCCCCAACATTATCATCCCCCCCCCCCCCCGAGAATCTTGATTTCTCATGATGTGCCCAAAGTAGGACAGTCTCAGCTTTACTGTTTTCTTCCTCCAGAGACAGACAGTTCAGGTTTGCTTTGCTCTAGGACCCACTTGTTCGTCTTTCTGGCAGTCTAGGTGTCAACAGAGTTCTCCAGCACAATATTTTAAAGTAGTTATAATTGCATGTTATAATTACATTTCACATATCCCAGGTTCCATTTCCTTGAAACTTTGTCAATTCTCTCCCTGCCCTGCCCCCAATCAAGTGTGGATTTTTTTATAGATTTTCTTTGTTGCGCAATATCCAGTTTGTTGATCTTGATCCTGCTGCTAGAGATGAAAAGTGTTGGTGTTTTTGCTCTTGTACAGAAGTGAAAAATGTGTGTGTGGTTGACTTTCTGACTGAGACATTTTTGAGTATTTTTATGGTTTGAAAAATAAGCCATAAAATGTGTTCTCCTCCTCCCTTCTTCTGTAAATTGATTTAAAATGCTTATGTGTTAAGCATTCTTTGAGTATCCATTCTTTCTGTGATAGCTATAAAGTTTCTTAGACTATTCACCTGTTCTAACAATAGAGAATTTTTGGAAATGGCTTCTGCTTGCAGTTGGGTTCTGTTATACAGGAGCAATGCTAGAGTCTGAATTGCAAGCAGATGTTTTTATCACCAGAGGAGAGGTGCATGTTTTTGAATAGGATAAATAAAAACAGATTGAATACAGTATGGGATATCTATCTGACCAAATATATGGTTGCATGTCACCCAATTATAATGTCTTCATGTGCAGGCCATTTGAAGATGGTTAAAATGTCCATAATATATAATCTCACTAGCTGATTACCCGGCCTTGCTCGGGTTCTTGTTTTTCCTTGAGGGAAGTATATTTCTTCAGCGTCATCATCTTCAGCCTGTAAACTTAAATTCAGCAATATTGGTCCAGGGGTGTGGGTTCCTTTAGAGCACATACAAACCCACACTTCTGTTGTATAGATATAGATTCCCCCTAAAAGCCTTCTTCCTTCCTGGCCTTTGATACTACAGCCAGGCCTAACACATAAACCAGGCCTTGAGAGGAGGAAAAACCAGCGAAGTTTCTTTTTTTTCCCCCACCAAAAACAATAACCCCATTTACTGGTGCCTTTCCTGCTTCCCAAAAACCATCCCCACAATAACCGTCCAGGTCTGGGGGGAGAAGGAGGCCCAAGACCCCAAGCCCTATCCACCCAACACGGCCTGAGGAGAAACCCAGGGTCAGTTCCCCCATCTCAGTCCCCGACCCTCGCCCACCTTACCTGCCCAGGGAGGGTCTCCCTCCTCCACCACCCAGGCTCCTGCTGAAGCCTCCTAGCCCAGAGCCTGGTCTGCTGCTCCCGCCTGCTGGGGGTTTGCCACGTCCTCCACTAGCCATCAATTAGGCTGTCCCGGGCTGAGGCAGCAATGGAGGCAGCAGCTGAGGCGTTGTTGCTGGGCTGCTGTGATGGCTGCTTGAGGGCTATGGCCACCGCATCAGGGAAAGAAGGAAGGGAAGGAAGGCCGACCGGTGGTGGTGGCAGTTTCCCCCCTGGCGGAGGGATCCTGCTGGGGCAGCACCCGGCCTGGCCTTGCCTCAGCCTGGCCCTGCTGAGGGGGGTGGGGGCTGGAGAAAGCAGGTACTGAAGGTCTGGAGACCGCCTTTCCCCTCACAAAAAAGGAAGGCAGGCCAAAGGGAGAAGAAGAAAGGGACAAAATGGGGGAGTCTTTAGGGCTTTAAAAATAAAAAAGCCATTTTGCATGGCTTTAGTGGGGAAAAGGCCCAAAGCTGCCCGAGGGGAGAAAATGGAGGTCTTCTAAAAGGGAGGCTGTGGTGCACGTGCACAGTACTGCTGTTTCATTGCTTTTTATCCTGTTGGTGGGGGTGTCCCCTTTGTGTCCCACTTTGGGGAGCATAAACCCTTAAATGGGCTTTGTGACCCCCCACAGTGCTGATCTCGCAAGCCCAAGGTATGTATGTGCCAAATTCCAGTGACATTGGTCCAGGGGTGTGGGTTCCTTTAGAGCACATGCATACCCACACCTCTGTTTTATAGATATAGATTTAGCTCAGGGTTTCTTAACTTTGGCACTCCAGGTGTTCTTGGACTTCAATTACCAGAAGCCCAAGTCAGCACAATTGCTGATCAGAGCTTCTAGGAATTGAAGTTCAAGAACATCTGGGGATCCAAGGTTGAGAAACCCTGATTTAGCTATATACAGTACTGTGCAAAAGTCTTAGGCCACCACCAGCTAGTTTGGGAGAAAATTCAGTGAGTGATTTTGGAGGCCATAACACAGACACCCCCAAACTTAGGCAAATCTGAATAGGGTTGAGAGGGCAGTCAGCAGAATACTTTCTCCAGTTTTGGTATGAGAAGGTGGCTTGGGGGCTGCACAATGCCCCCCATCACTGGCCTTGTGGTGGCCTATGTTTTTTGCACAATAGCATGAGATTTAGTTCTTTTTTTAAAAAAAAACTTCTGGTTCATGAATGTGGGATATTGTGCTTTGGTATCCACAATTTGGAATGCCGGGCATGGCCTGATATTGCTGCAGAATATCATGCCCACATTATCAGCAGGAAAAGAATGCTAAATTTTACATAGCAAATAGCCTGAGAGTTGACAACATCAGTGTTAGCAGTCAAGATGATCTACATAATACCCTCTTGTATTCACTAGCAATAGCAATAACACTTATATGCCACCCCATAGTGCTTAGTGCACTCTGGATGGTTCACAAGTTCATTAGCACTTTGCCTCCAAATGCTGAAAATACCAATTCAAAAACACACCCGCTTTAATTTGGTGCAGTGATAGAAGAGGTTGTTTTATAACACTGGGATGTTTCAGAGACACCTGTTAAGAGATATAATCCTGCTTTAATTGAGCCTTTACAGTATGTAAACTTTACTAGCTATGATTATCTTATGCCTTTGTATTAATAAATTCAAAAAAATACTGGAGGTATTCTTCAGCTCTTGTCCTTTGCACTGGGGCATTTACTAGCAATAGCGCTTCAAGATTTCAGGTGCAGCCTCATTCACCAGCTGTGCCTTGATCCCTTCCCATTGAAGATAGATCATAACCTTTATTGCTTAATCAGTAGATCATTGCAGTGATTCTATGTGAGATCTTCTCTACCTAGAGCCAATTCAGATGATCATATCTGTTTAATAAGCCAATAGATGAACAAGGGTCATATAGGACCTTGATGTGAGCCACTGTTTATATCAGTGTATGTTTAGTTTATCTCAAATATTTTTGTTCATTTAAAATGGACTGTTTTCTGGTTCCAAAACAAGCCATGCTGTCATCAAATTACAGTTTTATGCTCTGGCTTGATATAAAGCTAGTTCCTGGATTCAAAAAAACTGGAAAAAGTGAACATCCTTAGTTTGTTCGTTTTCACTGCAAAGGGAGAAGTGGAAATTTGGGGAAAGGTCATGTCATTTTATTAAACTAACATGTAATCATTCAAATACAGTAGAACCTCGGATAACGTCCAAACTCTGTTCCACAAGTTTGGACTTTATCCGATTTTGGACTTTATCTGAATCAAATGGGTAATGCATCAGATAATGTCCAAAAAATGGGTGCTATCCGAGGTTCCTATACCAAATACCTCGGATAACATCCATTTTTTTTAGCAGTTTGGGACTTTATGCGATGCATCATGTGTGAATGAAACCCGCGGCTTTATCCGAATCGGACTTTATCCGAGGTACCACTGTATGTCCATTTTTTATCACTGAGTTATCTTTGAGTTACAGACATTATTTCCTATGTAATTATAATTTCTTAATCTTTTACTATGTGTTAATGGACTAATGTGCATTGGTAAATTTATTCGTGCGCAGCTAAAAAAATTCCACCTTTCAAATGACTTAGTTTTGTCATAAACAGTCTAAAGCAATTTGTGAAAAGAAAAAAATGGAAGAAATTTGGTTAGATAACAGAATTATTTTAGATTTGATATTAATGGTTGCAGTTTGTGAAGTGTTAAGAATATGGCCCTGCTTCTAGTCAACATACATGTACCTTTTAAGGTTGCAGGGCTGCATCCCTGATACAGAGTGTTTTGAATGGGGACATTGGTGTTTTGTGAACAAGGGCCTAAACTGACCATCCCCCACTCTCTTCAAAGCCACTTTAAAAGTTATACCCTTTTGTTTAGACTGTCTCCATTTTTTGAGTTACCTAAAAACTGTGGATTTGTTTTGCCAGCACAAGATCAGGGCTGCACTCCTATGCAGCAATAATATAAATACTTCCATAGAGGAATAAGTTCCCTGTGCATCATAGAGATTATCTGAGGAGCTGCTAATGCTGCTTTACTTCTGTCATAAACATTGATGTACTGCAAAAGTTATCCCCCCCCCCCCAATGTCTAATTATCAACTATTTTTTCTCTCCTATCATTGAGCATGCATGAGTTCTAGGTACCTTCCAGATTTTCCTCCCCCCCCCTCTTGTTGTGTGTGTTTTGGACTCCAGAATGAGCTGTTATCCATGTACATGCTATATTCCTTTCTCCCCTACCAGTATTATTATTAAAGCAACCATTATTATTTTTGTTTATTTTAAACCACTCTTTTTGGAAAGCCATGTATTTAGTTTGTTTGTAAATCTTTGTAGTCCCCCCAAAAAACAACAACAAACAAACTTGACTATAGTCACCCACCTGCTGCAGTGGTAAGTCTCCTAACATCTCATCTACCCAAGTAGAGTTCATCTGTGGATAGCAGCAGATATATTTCCTACAGTTCACTAGTGGTGTTTCTGACCATTACATTTTCATCATGGTCATTGCAATGCTATGAGTACACTTAACCATTGCTAATTCCAAAGTTAGTAGCTCTGGATATATTCCAGTCAAAGTGCCTCAAATCTGTAATAAATATGTTAGTATGTTTCACTTATTTGTGTTATGTTAATTGGGGAACAGGTGGAGGAATTACTGTGATCTATGTAACCTACCAGTCTTTAAAAGTCAAATGTAAATTGAGGGGCACATGACTGTGTCTCAAATAATTAAACATAAGGCTTTTAGTAAAGTAAATGAAAACGACATTGGTAGAAATGGAATAAAATTTTATTGAAAATTTGTTGGGTTCCTTATGGAGATCACCACTTTGTCAGTAGTGGTGATTGCAATATAAAATATAATGGAAAGGTATATGTTGTATAAATATATTACGTGTTGCCTTAATTAAAAACACACACATCTATTCTATGCCCATTTGGATAACCTCTGTCGCTCTGAGCTTCTGAAGGAAAGTAATCTTTAAAATGTAATGCAGAGTATCATTGTAAACATACCTTAGCAGAGTAAATTCCTTTTCCCCTGCAGTGCTCAGAATTTCATTAATTTAACTTCATAGTAAATTTAATTTAATTTTTCATGCTAAAATGAAAAAAGTTAATTCTTATTCACATTTGTGTATTGTCAAATTGGATTTTTTCTAAAGCTACCGCTTCTCAGGTATTCTCTAATCTTTTAAAAATTGTATTCTTGTGGCAAAACTGTTTGATTGTTTCTACTACAGTTAGTCATTAAATGTTTCTTTGTGTTGTATAGTCCATTCACCCAGACTGCTGGATGTGATTCCTTTGTTTCTGTACTTGTCTGGAATGTATTTTTACTTGTCTTTCATATGTAAACTTAAAATGCAGATGCTTAAGTACAGTGGTACCCCGGTTAACGAATGCATCGGTTAACACTAAAATTGGATAACGTCGGGGAATCTGAGGAACACTTTTGCACCGCACAACATTAAGTTAACATTGTGCGAAGCAAAGGTTTTCCTCAAATTTCCCAATGTTAATCTCTGTTCCAAAGCCCGGAGGGCTGGAGACTAGCCCTGTGGGCTTTAGGGCAGAGATCTCCGGAGGCTCCCTTGTGGGGGGCAGGGCGGGGGAAGGGGCCCCCCATAGACCCAAGTGTCGGATTCCTGGTTAAGAGAGGCATTGGACACTCCTTCCTTCTCGGAAAGGAAACTGGGATTGGATGCTCTGATTGCCAGTTTCCTTTGGGGGAAAGTGGGTGTGCGCGTTCTTTCCCCCAAAGGAATCCAGCAATTATAGCGCCGGTTTCCTTTGGGAGAATGTGCATGTAGACACACCCGCAGCTCATCCTAGAAGGGAGTGTGCCAGGCGCTTGGGAGTGATCGGGCCAGGCGCTTGTCTCCAATCCCCGCCAGGACTGGCTGAGGGTGTGCACAGATGCACACCTGCAGCTTGCCCTGGGAGTGATAGGGCCTGGCACTTGTCTCCGATCCCCACCAGGACGGGCTGAGGGTGTACGCAGACACACACCTGCAGTTCGCCCTGGGAGGGATTGGGCCTGGCGCTTGTCTCCAATCCCCGCCAGGATGGGCTGAGGGTGTGCACAGACACACACCTGCAGCTCACCCTGGGAGGAATCAGGCCAGGCGCTTGGCTCTCTCCCCTCCAGGATGGGCTGAGGGTGTATGCAGACACACACACACAGCTCGCCCTGGAAGGGAACTCCTTTCCCCGAAAGGAAGCTGGCATTCGTAGCGTCCCAGCACCGGCTTCCTTTCGGGGAAGCCAACGCTCGCTGGAGAGCCAAGTCCCAAAGTCCACAGGGCTGGTCTCCTCCTGAGAAGGCACTTCCCAGGCAGAGACCAGTCCTGCCGAATTTGGGGCTTGGCTCGTTCCGCCTGCCTCTTTGGAAAGGGCAGCAGGGATTCCATGCATCAAATCCCCTCTGCCCTTTCCAAACAGGCAGGTGGATCGATCACCCCAGGCTTTTTAAAAACATTGTGCAATAAATGTACCGCATAATGTTAAAAACTGGATAACGCTAAGACTTGTGGAACCAAGGTATTACTGTACTATTATTGACCAACATGTCCTGTATTCATATAAACTGATTTTTCCCTAATCTATTGTTATGTAACATTTCCCCTGTAGCCTCAAGTACTACAGCCTTCCAGCCTTCTTCCCCGTTTCACAGACATCACCCAGGGAAAATTAATAAAAACGTCACCTATCGTGGACCACAATGAACATCCCAGTCAAGATCAACATACAAATGATGGCCATGAATATCAAAATGATGCTGACGGCTTCAGCGCCAATAACCTAAATGAACTGAGCACTTTAAGTACAAAGTTAGTTGAAAGGAAGTCAGAAAAGAATAAACATTCCACCAAGAATGTAAACATTACAGAGAAATCTAAAGATCTGATTGGTAGGAAATGTAAAACACTACTGTCTCACTCCTCTTCTTCCCAATCCCATCTGAGTATGCAAGAAACACCTACCAAATTATTTCTCAAAAACCGTTGCTCATGGACAAACCAGGCGCCACCGCCAAAGACTTCAAGAGCTGCAAAATCCTTAAAGCAGAATGTGTTAGTGCCTCCTCCAGTAAGTGTTGCAGCAACAGTAGCAGCTCCAAATGGCTCTTCTGCTTTAAAGGCACCTGAAATGCTTCCACCAAGCAACCCAGCACTGCTACAGTCAGCATCCAGTCACTCTAATCTGAATGGTAAGAGCCAGAGGACCTCTAAACTTCGTCCCCCAGCAATTTCTTCTAGGCCCAAGCAAACGACAAATCCAAAAGTCATAATACCTCCTGATCATCAGAACGCCTGCTCACCAACAAACCACTCAAGACAACAACTAACACAAACAAAGGGAAATATGCAAAATCAAGATTTAAGTGTTCATTCTGGTGATAGCATACCTCCTAATCGGCATTCCCGTCTCCCTAAACCAAAGACATATTGAAAGTATGACTTGCACATGCACATTTCAGTGTCCTGTATTGTGAAGCTGCTTACCTTCATCCATTTTTGTCTCAGTCAGGATTCTTCAGTTAACGTATATAAACACTGAATGCTGCATTTCTTCTTTTGGTAACTAACTAGTCCATTCTCTCTTAATTATGTACCATTTAGAGATGTGCATCATTCCTTCAGAATATAATTTGTAAAAGCCTGTTGATGTCCACTGATTGCATTGCTCATAAGTCCCTTTAAAGATAGCTTGACATGTTACTAAAGTTTGCAGTGACTACTGGTTGACAGAGTGCTAGGTCATTTGTCTAGGTTGGACAGGCTGCTTGCTGAAATCTCATCTCTACTAGTTTGGAACACTGAATAATAATAGATGGCTAACTGACTTGTTTCATTATAAGCCGGGGTGAACAGCTTTGGTGCTCCACCTGTTCTTGGATTTCAGTTCCCAGAAGCCCAAGTCAGCACACCTGCTGATCAGGGCTTCTGGGAATTGAAGTTCAGGAACAGCTGGAGCAGCAAGGTTGGCCACCCCTGTTATAAACTATGGACAAAATATACAGAGCTGGTTTTTTAAAAAAATCTTCATCTGCAGCCATAATTCTGACTTTGCATCTCAGAGGCCTATGCAAAACATCTTATTTATAACAACAGATAACCCAAAACTTTCTTAAGGATATATATTTAATGTTTAATCAAAACTTCATGTCTTGTTTCTTTTGTCAGAAGAGTCCCAAATTGCTTGTTGGATCTATATTCACTGTTCACAAGTGGCAAACAAAATTTCACAGGGTGAAATGGATCTTAATTATATTTAAATGTTAATCAATTCATACGGTAGATAACATGTGGAATACATTTGTTTTCTGCAGTTATGCTAATACAACTGAAAAACAGTTTGTAGGATATATGTCTAGGTCCCTTTCCCATGCAACCTGTTTTGGAATGGCATGTGATGTGATTCTTGGGATAGTATGTTAAAAACTCATAACACTTTTTTTCTTTTGGAGGTTAATTCTGTTGTAACATTATTTATTAATTTCTGTTGCTCTTTCGAGCCTTATGAGGCCAACTTGAAATGTTTGCACAAATGTTGCTACAAATGTAGGGATTTACAATTATTTTCATAATAAAATATTGATTTTTGAGGGGAACCCCCTTTTTAAGCACACACATCTAGGCACACCTCTTTTTTCTTAACATGTGGAGCTGTAAGAACTGGTGTTCAGTCTTGATTGAAGATTAAGGTGGGAATTGATAGTTAATAGGAAAAACTCTCAAAAATATTCTTCATGGAAATGTGCGTAATTACGATAGACCTGCCGACATCTTGAGTATGTAATTAAATATTCAGTGGAAAAATGCATACTACAGAACCAAAATGTTAACTGCATCCAAGTCTTATCTCAATATCAGCTAGAGAACAGTAGTTAAAGGTTGCAGTTCCAAATACTGTACTGACTTTTGTTAGTGTTCAGCAGGTTGTGAATACACCATAGGAATAGGATTGAGCCCTTTGTTGAATATTGGATCAAACTGAGCTTACAGGAGAATGCATTTGGGGGAGGGGGGGGAGGAAGAGCTCATGCAGCTTACACTTTCTTGAGCTAAGTGTAGCTGCTTCTTATTAGGTATATTAAATAAATACATAGACCAAATTTAAACCATCTGTGATAGGACTGACCGAGATCATCCTCTACAGTTGACTTTGAGTATTCCATTTAAAATGTGCAGGGACAATGTGAAACATGCTTCCTTGCTTGCTGCTTTCAGTGGTGGAATGCTTTCCTCGTGATAAATCACATTCCTGATGCGGCTTACAATTTCAGTTGCCTTATAGTATCCATTGATGGAATGACACGAGGACCACGTTTTAAAATGTGGAACCATTTTCTTTCTGCTAACTTTCTTCTAAACCTTGGGATATAGTTGAGCCACATTGTGCTCTTTAATGAATGCCAATAAAACTCATCTGGTTTTATATTTGATCAGTCCATATGGCTGAGAACATGAGGTTTGCTCGCAAATGTTCCAGTAGATATTGTAGTAATTAATTTGGAAAAGCAGTTTGTCTTGATATACTTTACTTTTAAAAATTCTGGTTGGAGTAAAGATGCAAATGGGACTCAGTCTTTGAACAACAACAAATACGGTACCTGTATAACAGTTGGTTCTTAGTGGTCCGGCAGTATTTATACACTTCTGAACTGAATCTCCTTGGTTCATCTCCCTGTCTCCTTAGCTATGTTATCCATCTTCTGAAAGGAATGGATACATGAAATTTCATATTTGCCCACATGATTAACTCACTTTCAGCCTCACCTTGTAGAGATTTAACAAACAGTGAGAAAGAAAAATTGCCAGTCCACAACAAATCGCTTGGATAGCAGAAGGCAAATTAGAAGGTTTGACCCAGTGTTTCCTTTTGCAGGACCCACCACTTGACCAAGAATCTTGCATCGATTTAAGTAAATTGTTAAATCATTTCTGGAATTCATATTACTAAAAATATTGCTACACTTGTATTTCCTAGGACACCTAATGCATTGGAGACAGTCATTCTGTTTCTTACATTAACTTCAAGTACTGTATAGTACTTGATGAAAATAAACTTATTTTCCAAAGATCATTTTGGCACACCCTGATTTTTTTTAATATCAGACTGGCACTTAAACAACGCTGAGGATAGCAGATTGGCAATATGGAAGACTGAGATGGTTGGCCTTAAGGATGTATGTACAAATTTAGGGTCTGGAAGCAAATTGGCTGTCATCACATAACTTAAGTTGTCAGGGATAACTGTCTGAAGTTATAACACCTGAGGTGATGGCTTTTGCTATCATGTATTGGGCTAATAAAAAATAAAAAACCACCTGGGCATGCAAACTTACCCTAAGCACAACTGTATGAAAGAAAGTTCTAATGTAAGTTTAGAATGTATAGAGCATGAGACGAAGTTTTTGTTTCAGGTGGTGAGAGGTTTGACAGAAGGTTCCCTGCTGTTAGTAGAGTGCTTTGTTGTAGTGCCAGGCCTTGAGCGAGACTCTAATAGGTGTAAGTATAAGTTTCAAGTAATATGAATACTTATTTAAAATGAACAAATGTGATTTAGTTCCAGTACAATTATTTTAAATGCCTATATTAAACAGTTGAGAATTGGATTATTAGTTTTTTTTAAAAAAATTCTCCTGTTAGATTCTACATTATGTAATCATAAGTATTAAACTCGCTCTCAAACATCTGTAATGAAGATACTGATCTTTCAATAATAGATGCAAAAGTGGAACAAAGCAAATTTGCACTTTACACTATGAGCTCCACTGCTTGGAGTTGTGCCTAAATTTAATTTACATGCCTGTGGTTGATTTAGTAAAACATTTTTCACTGCACGGTGATGTTAGGGTTTGGTGTTGGATGTTTTTTAAACCAATGGAAGTTAACTACAGATGGTGCAGTTCATGAAATGTTTATAGCCTCTTCCACAATAATTCACATTGTTTGTGGTCATCTGGATTTCATGACTACAAAACATGGTCCCTCCAATGCTTATCCCACTAAGCATCTGCTTATATAAGATCTACCATCCACAAATTCAAAATTTAGCAGCAATTTGTGCTGAAACCTGAAACCATAAAATAATTTGCCAGAACTAAGACTTAAGTACTCTATATTTTGCAAAGGTTTTCTTTCAAGTTTATATATTTAATTTTTTCTTTGTGCAAGATTAACCACCTCTCTCTACCCATCCCCATGGTTGGGTAAGTCATTTTGGTAATCAATAAGCATCAAATCTTTCAAGTGGTACCCAGACAAACATGAACTCCAAATCCAGCTGTGGAAGCCCAAGTAGACTGCACACATCAATCCTTGGTCTCAGATGTTTATTTTTGTTTTATTGCAATTTAGGATTAACTTGAATGGCATTTGTGTGTTTTGTTTTGTTCTTTGTATGTCACCCATTATCTATTTGTTAAACCATATACTGGTAAAAGAACATACCATGGGATGACATGCTTAATTATTTTGCTTAACCTCTTTTTGGTGGAGATACATTCTCATATCATTTTAAGTGGATATTGGTTCTGGAATGGGGTTTCTGATTTTATCTGTTTTTCATTTGATTACTGTGGTTCCTCTGAACAGTTGCCACTGTCCAGCCAAAGGCTAGCATTTTTTAGGGCCACTGATTCTAAGGAGAGTATTTGGCTTCTGCTTGGCTATCCCATATTGAAAATCAGTGGGACTTGAATGCTTGGCGCTGGTGGATCACGTTCTCTTGAAGCAAGATCATGGTTACAGATGCTGATTTTTAGATTCTTCTGCAATCATGGTCTACAAAATTTCAAACGTGTTGATCACTGCTGTGGTAAAGCTGCTCACTGCCTACGTAAATATCAGAAGCACCACAATAAATTACTATTAACTGCAGTTTTAGTATTTGTCTTAAATTCAGTACTAGCTGCAATACTACCCTTATTACATAGTATTTCGTTGAAAAAATACTGTATATCAGAACTTGCTTATAAAGATGATCTAAAACTTGTATGTAAAGACTCCTCAGTATTGCTTTAGTGAATAAAATTAATAATTCTGAGTGTCTTTTGTGTTTTAACTGTCATTGTCTGCATGTGAATTGTTTGGATAAACTCGGAGTATACTATGTTACTGTTCTGAATCTTCACTTTAATATAATTATTCTGGTGCCTAGTGTTAGAAGAAATCCAAGCTGCCAA
Organism: Bradypodion pumilum; assembly: GCA_035047305.1. Classification (NCBI taxonomy): domain Eukaryota; kingdom Metazoa; phylum Chordata; class Lepidosauria; order Squamata; family Chamaeleonidae; genus Bradypodion; species Bradypodion pumilum. The sequence goes on along the minus strand of JAWDJD010000003.1, from coordinate 242,233,950 downwards.
ATCAGCCTTCAATTCAGTAAAACGTCAGATGATCAGAATTACTTGAGCCCAGTAAAATTTCAACTGGACAGTGTAATAACAGAAAAAGTGGATAAATGGTACGTATCTGGAGTTAACATCTAATCTTTTACTTGTCCTCATACCTAGATCCAGCCCTGTTACCAAAACTTCTAGCTTGCTATTGAACTAATCACAGGCTTGTGTAAAACACAATGACTGTTGTCTGTAAGAGTGCTTGAAGTTGTCATAAGCATAACTTAATCTGCAAGCTTTATATTTTCTTAAAATATTTTGGCTTGGTCTAAAAAAATTGTAAATATTTAGCTGTAATTTACAGTTATATATTAAATCATTTTCATCCTGAGTCCAAGGTGTATAATGTAATGAGTCTGTATTGATGTGGCTGATATTGCACAAGTTAGATGCAACTTGAATGTTTTTTTTTAAAAAAACCAGCAACTATAGTTTTAAAACCACAATTTATATTCCAGTACATTCCTGAAAAAGATGTCTATATGTTGGCAAAGGGGCCATACTAATGTACCCTCCCGGTGTGCTCATTCTTCCTTGCAACTATTCTCAAACTAGTTTAACCATCTTATGTTGTATTTCTAATGTAAGAGTGGGAGTTAGTGTTGCTATACTCTTGTGAAGAACAGCTGTGGCCCTCTATCATTGGTGGGCATCAGCAGGTTCGCACCAGTACATGCATGTACTGGTAGTAAAAATGGCTGGCCCCATCCACCTCCCTGCCCCACCCACCTTCTCTTCCTCCTATAAGAGGCTTCAGAGGGGGCTGGCTCCATTTCCCCCTTCTCCAAGGCTTTTCCTGGGCTCTGTTTCACCCCAAAGCACATCCCCAGCCACTCCAGAGTGACACGAAACAGTGGTGGGGGTAATAGAAAGGGGGCAGCCAGCGATCCACCAGGGAGAGTGCCTCCCCTGATGAAACGCTGCCTGCCGCCTTTGTATTTCCCCTTAACTGTTTTGAAGGTTGACCCTCTCGTCTCGCATAAACCCTGACAGGTTAATCTTTCAAAGAGCAACATTATGACAAGTGAATCTTCTGGGCAACTGCTATAAAAGAGAATCCCCCCCCCAAAAAAAAAAAAAATCTGCTGGAAATCTACTTGAAGTTAAACCAGGAACTGTTGAATGCATTTTGCTGCCTGAGGCCAAGGACAAGGTAGTATCTCACCCTTCTCGTTTGTTGAATTTACTGCAGCTGATTGTTGTTGTGGTTGGATTTTCCTTTAATCCTGATGTTGAAACAGTACCTTCTACCTCCCTGAGGGCAGCAGGTTACCTTAGAGCAGTGGTGACAAACCTATGGCCCTCTCTGTAGGCACCCAAGCAGTCACCCCAGCACAGAGTTTGCCCCACCCCTCTGCCCAGCAGCCCAATGGGAGCACTTCTTCCCTCCCCCAGCACATTCACCCTGCCCCTCTGCCCAGCAGCCCAATGGGAGGGTTTCCTTCCTCCCCTGTTGCTGTGTTGGCACTTTGTGATAAATAAATGGGTTTGGGGTTGCAGTTTAGGCACTTGGGCTCTAAAATGCTCCATCACTGCCTTAGTTGTAGCCACAAGAGAAATCATTTATTTAATCAAGCATAGAATTCGACATCAATTATATTCATTAAACTTTGGATTATATTTTTTGTGTGCCTCGGACGGTTTTTCTTGCTCATGGATTCCATCACTGCCTTAGGGCAGTGATGGCAAATCTTTTAGAGACCGAGTGCCCAAGGAGGAGGAGGAGGAGGAGGAGGTGGCAAGCGGGCAAGTACCATGAGTGCCCACACCCATTTGATGTTGCCAGTGTGCCTCTGTCAAAGTCATGTGGATGCATGTGCACGCACACTGCTTGAGGCGTGCTGGTGGCACCACATATGCAGCTGCCCCTGTGGGTGTGCCCCTCTGCAGGGCCTCACCACCCCCCATAGATGCACTCCACCACCCCACGGGTGCACTCCACCTTACCTTGTTCAGCCACAGCCTCCTGGCTGGGATTTCAGCCTCCCCTCTCACCTCCCTTTTGGCGGAGGGAGAGGGGCAGTGGGGAAGTGGTGCCAGCCAGGCTGAGCGGGGCAGGGCTTCCCCTCGATGGCACACATGCCAGAAGAAAGACCTCTGTACCACATTTGGCACACGTGGCACAGTTTTGCCACCAGAGCCTTAGGGTATGTCAAGAGCTTTGCCTGGAACACAGAGTTTAATACTTCAGCAAATTGGGAAGTAGGTAGAGGACATCCATTGTTGTTCTCTCCACATCACCCAGTGCCTATTGGCTGATGAAACTGGCTCACTCTTTTTAATGGCAGGGCTGACACTGGGCTTCCCTTCCAAACGGGCCACCATTTTCTTCTGCCTTACTTCCCCATCTCTACCCTGGACAGAGAAAAGAAAGTACCTCTTAAAAATAACTGGGCTAACCTAGTCAAAGGGTTTCCAAAGCCAACAGCCATTGATCTTAAGGCTGCTGAATGAGAGAAGCCAAGAGAGCTATGGTTATCCTAATCTGGGGTTGATATTCAACAGGAACTTTCAAGGAAAATATATAAAATGGTGAAGAAAGCAACAATTCTGTCCACAAAAAACATGGCCAACTCTGTCACTCTTTCCTATACAAACGCACACACACCATGTTTCTTGTCAGTAGTAGTCACATTTCCTTGTGATTGTGTTAGTAATTCTCAATACCCTTAAGAAAGAACAGAGGTCATAACTGTTGAAATCCATAGCAACCTAGCATGTTGTGCATGGACGAACTCTTCATGTACGAACACAGTTGGTTATATGACCCTCTTAAAAGAAATAGAACTTCTATTTGAAAACTAACGTGTTTATTTACTTGATATAAATTAGTCAATGACCAGGTTTCTTGTCTTCCTGCCTTTTTAGGTGCTTAATGGTCCTCATTCTGAGGTAATTTTTTGTCTTCTCTAGCTTGTAGCTGGTTTTTGTGAAGCATATGTTCTCCAAAGCAACCTCCTTAATCATCTCGTAAAGATTGAAAACATTCATTTTTTCTTACCATTTATTAGACTACATTATTATTCTTTTCACCACTAACAAAACTATGGCTTCATGTCAAGTTTTTTTTAGTACAATCTTTGTAAGTAAATATTGTTTCATTTTACTAATGAAACTAATGTTTGACTAATCATTTGGCTGATCTACTGAGAAGAAGGGGGATTCACGAGGAAATTGCATATAATTCTAAGCCTGAAACCTATCACACATTTTGCTGTGAAACCACAAAATTGAACAATAACAACTGCCTGAGGCAGAAAAAACATTTGGCCATACTCAAGTCTGCATATATATGAGAAAACTGCCACATACACTAAAGAATGGCATCCTAGTTTGAAAAGAATAGCTTTTATGGAATGTGGAATAAAAAAGGATTGGGGGGGGGGTGTCCAAGAGTGTCAGCATTCTCCTTAAAAAATGCAAAGTTGGCCAGCTTCGGGTGGAAACACTGAAATGGGAATTTATTTGAATGAATTATGCAGGATGGGAAAATTGATTGAATTTTCTTCTATATAAAATGTAAATAAAGTCTCAAAAGGAGAGGTAATCCTACCCCACCCCCATACAGTTCATGACTGACTAAAGCACAATAAAGTTTTGCAGACTCAGCGAATTGCCTTGGATGCATCATGTCATCATACTTGAGACTGACTGGCATCAAGATGGCACCCTCCTGTAAAGACAAGGAAAAGGGTATGATCTTCATGTTGATTGCTGTTAATTCATTTTATGGAAATAGCTGCATTAGCAGGCTTTGGAAGAGGAGGGAGCATCTCTGGACTTGGCTGACAATAGCATTTTAGGAAATGCCTGTTAAATGGATTACTTTCAGTTTTTAATGTCTGTTTCTTCTTAATCAGGGCTGACCCAAGACATTCTATGGCCTGAGGTATAAGTACTTGGAGACCAAAGTTAGGGTTACCCACCATAAAATGTAAATTTAGAAGAGAGGTATTTCTTTCTTTCTGGAGAAGAAAAGAATGGATTGACCTATGCTTTCTACACAGGGCACACTCACATATGTTTTAATTAATGTGTTGCTAATGTTAATTTAATGAATTTCATGTCCTCAAATTTCAGTGTTAATAATAATGAGTTGCGTTCTTGGTTTCTAACATTTAACTTTCACAAACTAATTTTTCAATCCTATGGTCCAGGCTCTCATTCAAAATGAAGATGAAAATTAATGCTCACATGAAGGGACAAAGTGCTCTTCACAGTTCTTCCTGTTAACTACAGATTATAAAACGAATCAGCCAGAAACAGAAGAGGTCTAACAAACAGTTAAAAAACACCTGTCTCTAATTACACATGTATATAAATATATATCTTGTCAGATCAGTCTCTTTCTATTCCCTTCCTCCTTATCCGGAATAGTGGTAGCTTCTCTCAGCTGGGAGTAACTAGCTGAGTTAACTTGCTGCTAATCATTGTCAAAGGTAAGAGAACAATTGGGAGTGAGTTTAATTGTTTACTTTGCACCCCACCATTCACTGTGAAAAGGACAGGTGCTCAGAGATGGATGGTGCAACTGCATTTGTCAAAAGATGCATGTGTTGAGTTGGCAAGGTTTCTTCATGCAGGAGTTTCATCGCTATTTTCAGCATTCACATTTCTATTAGCTGCATCACAGTGCCCTCTGCTGCACAATAGGGAAAGCAAAGCGCTCTTGCTCACTTTCATGTTTTAGTCTTTTTGTTGTTGTTTTTGTTGTTCAGTCACACAGTCGATTCTGACCCTTTGCGACCCCTTGAACAACTGCATGCAAGGCACCTCTAGCCTCCACCATCTTTCTCAACCCGCCCAACTCTGTGCCCATTGCAATACCATCTAACCATCTCATTTTCTTAGTTACTGCTTACCTATCTAGTACTTGTATTCTTGGGTCACTCCTTGTCCCTAAAAGCAAGCAGGCATCCATTAGTGTCTGTACATGTTTTTGGTTGTACTTGTTATTAAGATCCTTTGTACTCGTTATTAGATCCTTTGCAGGGATACCCCCTCATTTGGAGATTTTTATTTTGAAGTCACATCACATAGTGAAATGTGGCTGCAAAAAGAGGCCAATTCTTTTAAAGGCTGTATTAACAGAAGTATAGTCTCCACAACCCTGAAATATTAGTCCCCTTCTATTTGGCACTAGCCATACTACATCTAGAGTCCTGTGTCCAGTTCTGGTCACTGCATTTTAAGAAGGTTGCCAACAAACGGAACAAGTTTGAGGGCAACAAGGATGATTAAAGGACTGGAAACCAAGCTCTGAGGAAAGACTGCAAGAACTGGGCATGTTTAGCCTTGAGAAAAGACAACTGGAGATATGCTAGCACTTTTCAAATACTTGAAAGACAGTCATAAAGAAGAACAATAGGATCTGTTCTCGGTCATCCCAGAGTGCAGGGCTTGTAGTAACGGGCTCAAACGACAAGAAACCAAATATTAGCTGAATATTAGGAAAAACTTCTCAACTGTTAGAGCAGTACAACATTGGAACCACTGATCTCGAGAGGTGGTAAGTGCTCCAATGCTGGAGGCATTCATGCGAAAATGGGAAAACAATCTACTATACTGTATCTGCTTTTATTTGGATTCCTGTATTGAGCAGGGGGATTTGACTCAATGGCCTCATCTTATTTCCAATTCAATTTTTCCATGTTACTCCAGTCCCCAGTTCTATTTTCTATTTGGCAATTAAAGAGTTCTAGTAGGGAAGGGGAATAATGATTTCTAGGATTAATCTATATAGGATTGTTATCTACATTCAAGATAGAGATTGCTTGTGCTAGTGCAAAAATGTGACATTTGTTATTCAGTAAAGATCTAACTCTCACTACAAAGATCCAAATATTGAGATGTTATGTATTCCCAGTGTTGCTGTATGGAATCAAAGCTTGGATATTGACTAAAGCATCTGAAAAGAGAATCAAAGCTTTTGGAATGTGGATCTACAGATGGCTGCTAAGAATATAATGGGTTGACCATGTAACTAATGTAGAAGTGTTGCACCAGATGGATAAAGAACAACAATTGTTTAAGAACATTAAACAAAGAAAGCTCCAGTACCTTGGCCATATCATGAGGAACAACATAAAGTATAGAATACTCCAACTTGCTCTGCAAGGAAAGATCCCTGGGAAGAGAGGCCCTGGATGTAGATGGATTTCATGGCTGAAGAGCCTGAGAGACCGGTGTGGCATGTCCTCAGGAGAGCTGCTCTGAGGAGTTAAGAACAGGAAGACTATTGCCATGATGATAGCCAATATCTGAAAAGGATATGGCACCTAAAGAAGAAGAAGTTCAAAAAGATGTGTTTGGCACATATGGTTTCCCCATGCCCGGTGGGCATCGAACGGCCCTGGCAGAGGCCACTACGGTAGAGAAAACTCCTGGCTCGTGGTTTCTGCGGGCAGAGAAATTAAGGGGGGTGGATAAATTGATAGGGTTTGATTCACCCAATTCCTTGACCTGACCAGCGGATCTGCTGAGAGAAGCGAATATCTAACTCTATTACCCATTAGAGTAATCCCTCATCTCCGAGTCTCCGTCTTATCCCAGATGCAAACAGAGGCCATGTTTGCCCCAGTATTATCCCTAAACAATGGTGTTTTCCCATGTCTGTGTTTGCCCCAGTTAATTAACTTCCCCAAGAAAGATTCCCAATCAACCCGAGTAAACAGGTGATGTGATTTCTGTCAGATGACGGTTTTGCCACTGTTGCGCTTTTCCTCCTATATATGTTGAAGCTTTCCCTCAATAAACTACTGATCTGATCACGCTCCATATTGCCTCGTATCGTTTCTTGATCAGTCTCCTCCGGGACCTCCGGCCCTCTGTGGCCCCGATTCCTACAGGCACATCTTTGGCAAATTTTATTTCTATTCTATGCTTGAGTTGAAGATATTCTGTTTTCCCAACCTTGCTTTTCAATGCAAGGAGTTAAGTTGCAAAGGAGGTTTATGCATCAAGTTCAAAACCTGGAAGAATGAGATGCACAAACGGGTGTAATTTTTATCCCACTCATTCTCATAACCAAAATCCAGGTATGTAAAATAGTATAAAGATACCCAGAGTGTTGTAGCAGACAGAGTGAAGAATTGGACTCAGGAGATCTGGGTTCAATATCCACTTGGCCATGGAAATTCAGTGGTGCATGGAACAGGTAAAGTCACTCCTTAAATATCTCACCTTGAAAACCATTTTAGGTTCACTATAACTCAGTTCTGAATTAATAGCACATAACAATAAAATATTAGATATGCCCTAGGGCAGTGATGGTGAACATTTTAGAGACCAAGTGCCCAAACTGCAACCCAAGCCATTAAGAGGTTTGCCACAACTTGAAGGGCATGTTCTAGAAATCTAGAACACGGAATGCAAGATCCACTAACCATTGCCCTACCCTTAACTTTAACTGTTCTGTGAACTTTCAGTACATTGGCCTCTAGCATTTAAACAAAAGATGCAGAACTCAAAAAAGCATGTCTTTTGTGTAACAATTTGAAAGGGGCCTATAAGATCATTGAGTCCAATCCCCACTTAATGCAGGAGTTAAAGTTAAAGTACAGTATATCTATGGGGCCAGATAAAATCCATTGAAGTCAATCACTGCAAGTTTTTTAAAGTCCTTTAAAAGGCTCAGCACAACCCCTCTCAATAAAAACTCAGGAAAATTAATTTTGTGATCTATGCTAGCAGATTCTTCTAGTCCAGTGATGGTGAACCTTGGCACTCCAGGTGTTCTTGGAGTTCAATTACCAGAAGCCCAAGTGAGCACTCCTGCTGATCAGGGCTTCTGTGAATTGAAGTTCAAGAACACCTGGAGTGTCAAAGTTCGCCACCACTGTCCTAGTTCTTTCAGGAAGTTGCAGTTCAAGACAAAAAAAGAAAAGTTCTGTTTCTCCATGAGTGCAAGGGAGAAAGAAACAGAGAGAGAGAGAGAGAGAGAGAGAGTCCAAAGTGAGGAAAGAACTCAGGTGATGGTTGTTTTGCAAGTCCTGCATTTTACTTAACAGTGTTCCTCTTATGAGCCCTGTAGTTCTTCTTAAATAGACACAATGAAGATGTTTATAAAAGGCAAATCACCTATTTCAGTCTATCCTTTTCTCCAGTTATAGGTTGACTGGTTGTTGTCTACAGTAAAACCCTACTTACGTAAAAAGTCTGTTCCGTAGGCTTTTATGTAAATCGGTTTTTTTACTTAAAGCAAACCCATAGGAAAAATGACTTTTTTAAAATTTGAAGCAATCCCATAGGAAAATGATATTTATGTAAATCAAAGCAATCTCATAGGAAAAATGAGTTTTTATGTAACTTGAAGCAAACCCATAGGAAATTACTACTACTACTTACTTTATTACGGAAATTGTGTTATGTAAATCAGGACATGGTTTTAGTGCAAAAATCATTATGTAAGTCGAATTTTATGTAACTCGAGGCATATGTAAATCGGGATTTTACTGTACAGTAATACCTCATACAAAGTCCGCTTCATACAACATCGGATTCATACAACATTGCCTAATTCCTTGAAAAACGTTGCCTCATACAAAGTTGTGTGACGTTGTATGAGGCATTGGGGTTTCCCCAGGTTGCATTGTGCCTGGGCAGTATAAAAGGCAGGACACATGTGTGCATTGCTCTTGTGGGTTTTGCATGAGGCAAAGAGTGTTTAGGAGTGGTTTTGAGCGCGACTTTGGATTTTTTTGGATTTTTTCTTCAAAATTTTTAGAAGCATTCCTGGGATTTTTGCAGCATTCTTCAGGTTCTTGGACAATCAGGGTTGTTTGACAAGTTTTTGTAATGTATTTAGCCTTTAGACAATGATTTCTTAATGTTCTGTCAGTTTCCTGTCTGTTTCCTTGACTTTGCCCTGAAGTCTGTGCTGTTACAGTACAATGTATCTCTATGGAACCGACATTATATGAGGCACCGTGGCAAGGATTTGGACGTTGTATGAGGCATCTCAGCTAGGATTTTGCATGCCTCATACAAAGTCCAAATCCGTATAAAGTCCAAACTTGTGGAACCAAGTTTGGACGTTGTATGAGGTATCACTATATTTTTAAATCGAATTTACCAATCCATCTAATTGTGAGTTGCTTTTCAGCTGGAAATTAAGATGATAGTCATAGCATAGAATTGCAAGACTGAATAAACATGGTGAGTCTCATGCTTTCAGCATACATTGTTCTACACTTGTCAATCAGTTTTTAACATGCAATCTAACAATGAAATAGGGGTGAAAGAATTAAGATATTAAGATAATATTAATTCTGTTTTAAAAGTAAAAATTATTTTCTCAGTACTCTGTAAAGTTAAACAGATCAGATTGACCTATCATACAGAACTGATGACAAGGCTAAGTAAACAGAAGGCCTTTGTGTCCACAAGCTCAGTACAGTTTGTACAGCTGACAGGGAACCGTAAATAATATTTGTGTGACATGACATGATGTGACATGAGACATGTTCCTTATATGACATGATCTAAATAACAGTTATGGAATGATCTAACCTGAACTTAATGAAATGTCAGAAGATTAATTAATAATTTTGGCTTATCCCATAGTGATGTAATGTGTAGAAATTTCCAAATTTTATGCTATAAAAGGATGGCTCTGAAAATGTATATTCATTCAGGGAATAATTTAGCTTGGTAAAGCTTTCCTGAATCTGTTTGGTCAAATATTAATAACAATAAAACTCCTAAATCTGTCTTAGCGTGTGGAATGCGATTTTGTCTAGTTCAGAATTCCATAACAACAATATGTCCTGTCAAGTTGATACCAACTTATAGCATCCTTTTCAAGGCTTTCTAGGTACAGAGTACAGTATTCTGAATTGGCTTGCCATTTCTCCTCCTATCTGTTTCATTGTACATCACATTAGGAACCTGTGTGGGCTAAAGAAAAAATAATAAACAATTTTTATAAATAGCGTACAAGGGAGTGTGCTGACTAAGATCTATGAAGGATATTTGCTGAAGGCCAAACAATGACATATGGCATCATTTGCTACAATATTCATACAAAATAGAAAATAATTATACATTCAAATTGTCTTGATAAATACTTTTAAAATTTATTTATTGAGAAGTGCTTCAAATATATACACACTATGCTGGATACCTGCATTTGGAGGAAAAGAGGATCCTCTAGTGGAAAGATCTGGAATAGAATATTACACATTTTGGAGTTTCAACATGACAGAATAGTTTAGAACTAAATAACACAAAGCAATGTTCACTGCCAAAAATTTCATGTAGCTTTCATATGAATTTGTTCAAGGTAATTACTATTTTTTTCTCTTCACAATCATAGAGTACTATGTGATTTTTAAGGCATTGTTGCAATTCCATAGATTTTTTTATCTAAAAGAATCTTAACTCGTCCAGAGATTCTATTAGTTTTCCTTGAAACATTGCATCTGTAGAAGAATTTGATAATTCACTTCAACTCTATTTTTAGCCTCTCTGGCTATCTATGATTAACCTACTCTAGTGTCATATTTCAGCCTAGGGAGGCAGGAGGGCAAAAGTGGATAAATAAATAAATGTAAAAAAGAAGTTGAACTGAGACAGAAAGAGGGAGAGATTAGAGGCAAAAAATAATGACGGAAAGAAAGAGGCAGAAGACTAGTGTGTGTGCATGTTTGTGTTTTAGTATCAGTATCACAACCATTACTCTTTATCACTGCAGTTTTATTTGACTCCAAATTTTCCTCAGATTTCCCTTCTACTCACCAGCTTCTCCTATTTCCATCTTTCCCTTGGCTTCTTTCTCTCATGGGGACTTTGCTGTGGAGGAGCACTAGAAATGACAGTAGATTTTGACATCCCTGCATCAAGAGATACTCAAGTGTGTGGTAAAATACTTAGCCCAATGTCCTCTCCAAATTTTAGAATGTTACAAGGAAGAAATATCCAGCTCTGACCAGTTTGAGACCTCTAAAGATTATAGATGTGTGTTAATTTTTTTGAATAGTAGCTGTGTTAGTCTGTGTTTCAAGCATATCAGAGAATAAACAAAACAAAACAAAAATGCTGTAGCACTTTGAAGAATGTTATATTTTAATGTTAGCTTTTGTGAATCAAGTCCACTTTGTCAGACATAGGAGTAAAGCTTCATGGCACCAATTTATACACATCAGGTACAGAGTGATTGGTTAGCATAACAGGTAAGTATACAAATCAATATGGCTTTATACAACTGGTAATGGCAGCCAATCTCTGGTTGTTATTCAAATTAGTTGTAAACTTCCCCCTCTTCTTCAATTGCAACTAGTGGGAAGATACAAAACAAACACCTGCCATTGAGCATTTGCTAATGACTTTAACCTTCAGTATCTATTGGCAATTGTTTGAGATCATCCTCTGTCATTACCAGTTGTACAGTATAAAGCCATATGGATTTCTGAAGCCCGAGACCAAGACTCTGATAATTACACTTCATGGGCTCTGTGCTGATAACAGCACTTAATTTCTATATAGCACATTAGAATTTTCAAGCTACTTTAAGGATTTTATCTAAATAGGATTAACAACAATAACTCTTTAGGATAGGTAACATATTGCAGAGTAGAGATAATGTTTTGCTATTGTACAACTGATAAGCATATGGAGAAAATAAAATTTGATTCAGGGATTTCATCTATGAGGTACGCTAGGTTTCAGAACTATGCTGTTGGATTGCCAACTTCATTCACCACCTTTCCACAGTGCATGGCTTTCATCTTAACCTATAAGAAAGGGATATGGTCGTGCATGTCCGGAATGCGTGTCCACACCCATCCAGCCTATCCCGTAATGTGCCGTGCACACATACCTTGCCCAACTGAGACCATCGCCACGAGGGTCTGGGGGCCAAGAGTGGGGCCTAAGCTCCACAAAATGGGGGAAAGAATGGGAACTACAACTCCCATGGTGCCATGGGAGAAAAATGACAGTTTAACAACCAGGCCTGGAAACAGAATGTTGGAGAGAGCTGATTTGCATGTTGGACTATGATTGGTTGAGAGAAAATCTAGCCAGGCCTGGAAACAGAATGTTTGAGAGAGCTGATTTGCATGTTGAACTGCAATTGGTTGAACTTGAGAGTGAATGACTGATGGGGCAAGGTCCTGATGCGGATGGAACAAACCCATTCCATTTAAGCCTCTACACCCCTGGAACGAGACACTTTCAATGTACATCAATGCTGTGTGAGAGAGAGACAGAGAGTGTGTGTCTCTGTGTGTGTGCAAGACAATGCACAAGACAATGCACAAGACAGTGGGTTCTGGATCAGTCACTTGTGTGTGTGTGTGTGTGTGTGTGTCTGAATGAGGGAGGGAGGGAGAGACAGACAGACACTCTGTGTTGGGGAGTATCAGGGACCGAAAAACCTAAACATACAATTAGCTCTTATCCTTCCTTCTCTACCTCCAGCCATTCTTCTCCCCTTCGTTCCTTCTCCCCCCTCATTCTTTCCCTCCCGTCTTCCTTTTCACCTGTTTTCCCCTCAATACCTACCATCCTTCCCTCATTGTCACGCCGGGGTGATTCTGCCCAGGTTCCTTTACAGAGAGCCAGAGGGCATCACAAATGGTGTGGGGGGAGGCAAAAAGGAAAAAACCCGTCCCCATGCCACCCACACCCAATGGGTTGAGCCCCCCCAAAAAAACCATATGTAATAGGCACATCCCAGTAAGCCTCCATCAACACACAAATCAGTCTGCTTCTGCAGATGTTTCTGTGGTCATGTGGCTGGCATGACTACACTCCGGAGCACACGTCAAACCATCTATGACAAAAAAAACCTGTCTGCATCCCAAATACACACACACAGAGATACAATAACCCGATAAACATTTCATAAGAAGGGACATACCTTCCCACAATTAAAAAAAAATCACCACCACCACCACCCGGCAAGGCCTGGCAATCAGCTAGTACATATATAAGGTAACCAACAGAGCCCTTGCTGTTGTGCAATTCAGTAGAAAGGAAAAACATCATTTAATTATAAAAGATGCAAAGAATGCATGAGAGAGGTGATGCCTTTATTGGATTACTAAAATAGCAAACAAAAACATTGCAAGCTTTTGAGAACAGGTCTCTTCATCAGGGAGGCATAAAATTATTAATAAAAGTTCATGGCACATTGTTATGGTGCCAGGTGCTCTTCGTAGCGATGCATGTTAGACAAAAAGCAAAAGATTTAATGCCATTGTCAAATTTGCCTCCACAGGATGCTGGTTGCTCGCCCTTCCTTCTCCACATAGTTCTCTTTGAAGCATTAATTCCTTTTGTGACCAGACAAAGGATGCAAAGCAGGTTTTCACTTTAGTAATACACTAGATATGCCAATTATAGCCAAATCAAAGTCTATTAGAAATCATTTGATTATACTTGTTATGGGCCCAATAACAAAGCATAATCAAATGAGTGGAGGAGGAACCACTTCACTATTCTCATTCCCAACAGTCATGGAGGTGGAAGAGGCCATGCCAATGGACAGGCCGTGAATGGGGAACCTTGTCCATATCCTCAAGGCTGTGGCAGTCCATTACCGTCCCAGTGTCAAATCCTGCATATCTCATTTCATATGTGTTGCAGGAGATAGCTCAGAGATCATAGTGTGTAGGTCACTTCATGGCAAGCTGGGATCCATGTTAAACAAATTCATGCCAGTGGCATTTTTCCTGATTGCCTTGGAGGTCAGAGGTGGCTCAGAACCAGCTGGCCTCCAAGACCAGGCCTCCTGCACCTTGGGTCAGGAAAAAACCACACGTATACTCAGATTGAGTTGTGGCCGATGACAACAATGCTTGTTAGGAAACCACCAAAAGGCAGAAAAGGACTGATATGGGAAAATACTTGGCAATCCTATTTGAAAGTTTTGAATGTTCATGTCAACATACATTGTCAATGACAATAGACTTTCAGTCTGTTCCTCTTGTATTCTTGGAGAACTTCAAAAGATTGACAGAGGTTCTAAGAGTAGTTGGGAGCTGCTAGAAGTTTTCATATGAAGCAACATTACTGAGGTCAGACTAAATGTCAAGGGGAATATGTAATAGCCAATAGGAGCGGAAAGTGTGTTGACAAACAATACCCCTACTTTACTAGGACTGGTTTAAAAAATAAAAGACACTTTGGTGATTTTAAAAAATACATTCAAGACTCGCTTGAAGATAAATAATTGAGTTGGATCCAGACTTATTTCATTCTTCAGCAAAAACAAAAGAATTGTGGCAGTTTAAAAATTAACAGTTTGATTCCAGGGTGAGGTTTTACAACTCATTTCCTTGAGTGTAGAGTACAGTAGTTAGGCCACCAAGGATAAGCAAAGTATGTGGCAAAGGGGATGAAGCAAGGTATGAAACAGTGGGTCACATTTACATTCATCACAGACTTTGAAAAAAGTTACTCTTTTATTGTGCTCATATCAATAAGGAACAAAGAAAAAAATAAGTCTACAAATGGTAAAGAGGGGAAAATATCCCCAAGTTAAATGCTAAGAAGTTTTTTTAAAGGGGGAGAGGAGTCCAGGAATAGGAGAACAAGAATAACAGTTTTATAGAAAACAGCGATAAAAAATGTACAGTCCTCCCTTGCTGAATCAATTGATCAATTGATTTAACAAAAAAACCAAGGTAGAGGTAAAGGTTTCCCTTGCTCAAAAGCCAGCCGCATCCAACTCTAGGGTTCAGTGCTCATCTCTGTTTCAAAGCCGAAGAGCCAGTGCTGTCTGCTTCTGCAGACATTTCTGTGGTCATGTGGCAGGCATGACTAGACACCGGAGCACACGGAATGCTGTTTACCTTCCCACCAAAGTAGTCCCTATTTATCTACTTGCAATTTCTTCCTTTCGAACTGCTAGGTTGGCAGGAACTGGGACAAAAATGGGATCTCATTCCATCCTGCAGTACTCAGGAATTGAACTGCTGACCTCTCACCTTCCAGTCAGCATCTTAGCCACTTGAGCCACTAACAAATCAGGCAGCCCGAAAACATCCTAGGCATAAACTTTGATGAAAGATGGGATTTTTTTTAACCTTAATCTCTGGATTAATGCAGTATCTTGGATACAGCCATAACCAAGAAGTATTTTTGCCTTGATGTAATGCTAATCTTAACACATTCCTTAAAAACTTTTCTGATCGTTGACAATATGATGTCAATGTAATTAGCAGTTTGACTCATCTTTACTATTGTTCTTTTAATAGCATATTACCAATGTAATTGTCACCCATTTATTTCCATTCTACCTGTCCCCAAGCATGTTCTTTTTAGATAAAATCTGTCACCTATTACTTTCCATGTGTGTATAGAAGTGGGTTGTAGTAGACAAAAACTCACACCAAAATTGATCTTTTAGTCTTTAAAATGCAGAACAACATTTTCTTTTTTAAAAATATATGCATAAAAAAACTAATATAGCTGCCTCTTTGAAAACTTCCGATTTCAATCAGATTCACTGAAATGAATGAAATTTGAATATGGTTAATTTCATTGGTACTCAGGGTATCATTTAACCTTGATCAAACCCATGAGTGCAAATTTTCTGATGGGATATAAAACCACATGCAAGTATCATCCCAGGAAACAATAGATTAACAATAGATTAAGGAGAAGAAGCAGCTTAATGATAATGATTAGAAGGAGCACAAGATGTCACAATCTTTTATTTTTATTAGAATGCAAGATTTTGAAGCAGAAATAGCTTGCAAGCTGAAAAGTTGCCGTTTCTGCCTTGTTTTGCCAGGAAAGTACTGTCTAAATTGAACTGGCTCAATTTCCATTGATTCAGCTGTCAGGTAGAGGACCATCCAGGTGTGTAATATTCCCTCTTCTGCAGGCAAGCATTCCAATATATCCAAGTGCTTTGAAACATAGAGAAACACCAAAGCTAAGTTCTTCAAACACCCATGGAACCTTGTCTATGGCAGCAACAAATGGCAAACAAGGACAACGTAGTTTTTTTGAGGAAAGAAGGGAGATGAGGTAAACTTGCAAAGTGAAGGATTTTAAAAGTAGGGAGGTGAACTTCTCTCAGGATGATTTTGTTGTGTTTCTCAAAATCCCAATTGTATTTTCCTCTTTGGTATTGTGACAATTGTTTTTCCTCTACCAATGAAATCTTTGCGTATTTCTCATGCATTTTCATTAATGAGTGCATTAATCGATGCTTTTCTCGTGGTGACTAAAGAGATTTTGTTTGTTAAGAATCCACCACATCACACATTTGAGATAGAATGTACCTGAAGTTGGGAAAAACAAATTGAGTTTTCCCCTTCCTTATTTCCAGTGATGCTGATCAGCTTCATACTAGTAACCTAATGGCGTAGAAACCGGCAAACCACGCCACAAAGCTTGCCAAGAGAACCCTATTGACCAAAACAAAAGGCAAAACAAAGGGGCAGGCTAGGTGATACAGGATGCTTAACACCACAGAGTGGAGGGAGGGGAGGGACAGGAAGGAGGGAGGAGGAATGCAATGTTGTAAGGAGCAATACTGCATAGGGACATGGAATGTGAGATCAATGAACCAAGGTAAACTAGAAGTGGTAAAAAATGAGATGGAAAGAATAAGCATTGACATCTTGGGAATCAGTGAGCTAAAATGGACAGGGATGGGCGAATTCAACTCTGGAAACCATCACATCTACTACTGTGGACAAGAAAAAATTAGAAGACATGGAGTAGCCATAATTGTCAATAAAAGAGTGAGAAGAGCAGTAATGGGATACAACCTCAAAAATGACAGAATGATGTCAGTAAGATTTCAGGGCAAACCCTTCAATGTCACTGTGATCCAAATATACGCACCAACCACGGGTGCAGATGAAGCCACAGTGGACCAGTTCTATGAGGACTTACAACACCTCATAGAACAAACACCAAGAAATGATGTCCAAATTATTTTAGGAGACTGGAATGCCAAAGTAGGCAATCAAAAAGTGGAGGGAATAACAGGCAAGTTCGGTCTTGGAACACAGAATGAAGCAGGGCAAAGATTGATAGAGTTCTGCCAAGAGAACGCACTGGTCATAGCAAACACCCTCTTCCAGCAACACAAGAGGCGACTTTACACATGGACATCACCAGATGGCCAACACCGAAACCAGATTGATTACATACTCTGCAGTCAAAGATGGAGAACCTCCATACAGTCAGCAAAAACAAGACCTGGAGCAGACTGTGGCTCAGATCACAACCTACTGATTGCAAAATTCAGGCTTAGACTAAAGAAAATAGGGAAAACAAAGAGACCAGACAGATATCACCTAGATAGCATCCCTAAAGAATACACGGTGGAGGTGATGAACAGATTCAATGGCCTAGACTCAATAGACAGAGTGCCAGAAGAATTATGGACAGAGATGAGGGACATCATGCAGGAAGCAGCAAAGAAAACCATACCAAAAGAAAAGAAGAGTAAGAAAGCAAAGTGGTTGTCTGATGAGGCTCTTAAAATAGCAGAGGAAAGAAGGAATGCAAAAGTCAAAGGAGAAAGGAAAAAATACAATCTTTTGAACACAGAATTTCAAAGAAAAGCAAGGAGAGATAAGGAATACTACCTAAAAGAACAGTGCAAAGAAATGGAGGAAAACAACAAAAGAGGCAGAACCAGAGACCTTTTCAAAAAAATCCAGGAAATCAAGGGAACATTTAAAGCAAAAATGAACATGATAAGGGACAAAGACGGAAAGGAGCTAGCTGATGCAGAAGAAATTAAGAAAAGTTGGAAAGAGTACACAGAGGAACTCTACAAAAAGGAACTCAACACTCCTGATAGCCACAATGATGAAGAAATTGAACCTGAGCCAGACATCCTGGAGAGTGAAGTCAGAAAGGCCCTAAAGAGCACTGCAAACAACAAAGCTAGTGGAGATGATGGTATCCCAGTTGAATTTTTCAAAGCTTTAAAAGATGATGGCATCAAATTACTGCATTCAATATGCCAGCAGATTTGGAAAACAAAACAGTGGCCACAGGACTGGAAAAGATCAGTATATGTTCCAATCCCAAAAAAGGGCAATGCCAAAGAATGCTCAAATTATCGAACAATTGCGCTCATCCCACACGCCAGCAAGGTGATGCTCAAGATAATACAGGATAGACTTCAGCAGCATGTGGAAAGAGAACTACCAGAGGTGCAGGCTGGTTTCAGAAGAGGCAGGGGGACTAGAGACCACATTGCCAACATACGCTGGATCATGGAGAAAACAAAGGAATACCAGAACAAGTTTACTTTTGCTTTATTGATTACACTAAGGCCTTTGATTGTGTGGATCACAACAAGATGTGGCAAGTGATTAAAGAGATGGGAATACCAGAGCACCTCATATGCCTCCTGAGAAATCTGTACAGGAACCAAGAAGCAACAGTTAGGACAGAACACGGAATGACAGAGTGGTTTGGAATAGGAAAAGGAGTAAGACAAGGCTGCATTTTATCACCCTGCTTATTCAACTTATACACAGAGCACATAATGCGCAACGCAGGGATGGAGGAATCACAATATGGGATCAAAATTGCTGGGAGAAACATCAACAATCTGAGATATGCAGACGACACCACCTTAATGGCAGAAAGTGAGGAAGACCTAAAGAATCTCTTGATCGGTTTGAAGGAAGAGAGTGCAAAAGCTGGCTTGAGACTCAATATCAAGAAAACCAAGATAATGGCAACAGGCCCGATCAGTTCCTGGAAAATAGATGGGGAAGAAGTAGAAGCAGTGACAGATTTTACATTCTTAGGATCTAAGATCACTGCAGATGGAGATTGCAGCCATGAAATAAAAAGGGGACTGATTCTTGGGAGACAAGCAATGAGAAACCTGGGGAACATAGTGAAAAGCAGAGACATCACCTTGAAAACAAAAATTAGAATAGTCAAAGCAATGGTATTCCCAGTGGTAATGTACGGATGTGAGAGCTGGACAATTAGGAAAGCTGAACGCAGAAGAATAGATGCCTTTGAAATGTGGTGTTGGAGGAGAGTTTTGAGGGTACCCTGGACAGCGAGGAGAACAAATAGGTCAATCTTAGAAGAAATCAACACTGACTGCTCATTGGAAGGTCAAATAGTAAAGATGAGGCTAAAGTACTTTGGGCATCAAATGAGAAGGGAGGATTCACTTGAGAAGGCCGTGATGTTGGGAAAGGTGGAGGGCAAAAGAAGAAGGGGGAGGCCAAGGATGAGATGGATAGATGGTATTGTAGACACAATGGGCACAGAACTGGGAGGACTGAGGGGGATGGTGGAGGACAGAGGTGCCTGGAGAACGATGGTCCATAGGGTCGCAAAGGGTCGGAATCGACTGTGCGACTGAACAACAACAACAACAAATCCTTTTTACAAGGGTATGGATCCAGGGGACACCTCATCCCAAGTTTGATGAGCTATGTCAGCCCTCTCCTTTTGCAACTAGAAATAACTAGGTCATCTTCAGTTTTTACCCTTGCCCCCCACATCTAACATATACCCTTTCAATAGGGTCTATATGGCAGACTACATCCCTTAGTGACTTCTCAAGGCACAATTTGTCATCTTTATGCCAACATATTTTTGTAGGCTTGGTTGTGAGGAGTACAGAATATCTGCAGATTGAAAGACCAAGCATGGGTCCTGAGCATACCTGTCAAGTATCCCAGATTGGCTGGGATTTCCCCTTATTTCTTTGCTGGTTCCTCCCCTTTCCCGGCGGCGTCCTGTATTTGAATGGTGGGGAAAGGGGTTACTGTGCATGCGTGCCCATTGCAAATGGGCGCTGTGCTTGCACAGAGGGGGTCTGCACATGCGCAGATGAGTTGTTGCAGCACATGCACACCCGGGCCGGAGCAGTTCCCGTATTTCCAGGAGCTGCGCTTGACAGGTATGGTCCTGAGAGGCTGCATGGAGGCTGTACAATACTCACCTCTGCTTTAGAGGCACAACAGCCCTGTCTAAATCAAGTTAGTGGCTTACAGGATATTATAGTTAAGCACCTCTGAGTGAATTCTGATGCCACTTGAGAAGAAAATAATGTCAAAGGAGGAGAAAGGAAAGAACCAATGGGGTGAAGGATGGTGCCTAACCCTTTCTCTGTATGGTAGTCTACAACAGAGTAGATCCTTCTTCCCCCCACAGTTCAAAACATGTTTCCCAAAATCAAATATGTTTTGTATTTCACAACAGAAAAACATGTTAGTGGACAAGCTTCTTACTTCAAATTTCTCCTTGCAGTTTTTATCTTTTATTAGAGTGCCAATAGGTTTCTCTTACACTTGGTTGCTCATCATAAGTAGCCAGCCTCAGGCTAATTAATTTTAATTTTTGGATTGTCTCTCTCTGACATAATTATGCCTTTTTGAGGGTCAAGAAATGAAAGAAAAGGGCAGTCTGTATGTTCCCTTTGTGACCTCTAGTGGCAGCTGAAGAACTCAGCCTAACAATGGGCCTTTTATTTATTAACTTAATTATCATTTGACTGTCATCTTTCTCCAGCTGAGGTGAGTCATTTTGGTAATGTGATTCCCTGCTGAGCCTCTGGGACTAGAGCCAGATTGTGTAGTCATGGACAAAGTACACAATCCCAGGGTGCCCCCAGATGAAAGGAATGGTAATCCACTTCTGATATAGTGGACTTGGACCACAAAAGCTAACATTAAAATATAACAGTTAATCTTCAAAGTGCTGACATCATTTTTGTTTTTGTTTTGTTTATTCACGGATGTGCTCAAAACACAGACTAACACAGCTACTATTTAAAAAAATTCACTTCTGAGAACTTTCTACCAAGAAAACCCTTGAAAAGGTAGTTGTAAGTTAAAATTGACTTTATGGCATATTAATAATAAGTAAGATACATGTTTTGCATGTATTTCCTTAATGGCAATGATAGGTTTTTAACATCCTGCTACATATCTTTCAGGAAATTACATTTCCCCCAATCTTTGTCTTTTATTTTTTAATGATTTTTGCAATTTTGATTTGATTGATTTGATTTATTGGATTTGTATCTTGCCCACTCGGCTACGTGACTCAGGACGGCTAAAAACAATCACAATATATTAAATAATTACAATATTACAGTACAACAGAATACAGTAGAATCAAACAATATCATATCATCACAAATCACAGTATCAATTTTTTTTTTTACAAAAAGAGGAAAACACTCATTTGAGAAGTCACACAGCAACAAAAACAAAAACAAAAGTCACCACATGAATACGCCATGGCACCCCAACCAAAACCACTGGTGGAAGGGCTGAGGAGGGCATGGCCATGGGGGCTCTTTATCCTCCCGGCCAAGGAGGGCACAGCATCTTCTTCAGCCTCCCATGGCCATGGGGGCTCTTTATCCTCTCAGCTGGTGGGAGAGCTGAAGAGGGTGTGGCATTGTCTTCAGCCTCTTGTGGCCACGGGGGCACTTTATCCTCAAGCATATCCAGACAAATGGGAAATTAAATAAAATCCCCAACCCAAAATCATTATGGCCACCTTATACATTATCTGTTACATTTCACTGCAAGCTTTTGATGCATCTATGACAGTTCACATTGAAATACAGTGGTACCCCACATAATGACCGTTTCGTATAATGGAAAATCTGTACAATGAAGCCTTCATGTGTTCTGCATGATACCCTGCATAACAAAATCCCCCGTGTTATAAAGGGTTTTCATTAATGTAAACCCTGTATAATGAACTTTTTTTGTTATGCGGGGTATTACCCATTTGATCCGCATAATGGAAAAAAACGCATAACGAAGAGCTCCATGGAACGGAGCTTTTTTGTTATGCGGGGTTCTACTGTATAACAGTTAATCTTTCAGAAGCCACAATGTTTTTTTTGTTTCCTTCTTTATCTTAATTTAATTTTTGACAGTTTAAAAATATTAATCTCCAATACATATCCATTTAAATTTTGATTTATATTTTAGCACTGTCTACTTGTTATTCTTGTTATTCTTGTTATTCTTCCACATTTCCACAAGGTGGCACCCATACTTCAAGATAAAATGTTACAAGTTTCCTTAAAGATAAAATGCATCTGTCTAAAGTAGGAGGGCAATAACTTCACATTTAAAAAATGGGTGGGGGTGGGGTGGGGTAAGAAGAGTGTTAGCTGCTGCTTAGAAGACCTGAGCAACAATAACGACAGGATTAAAACAAATGTTTTCAGGGGGGAAACCAGCAACATAAAACAAGGAGCTATTACTGTTAGGTGACTGCTGATACCCGACTCCAAGGTATCTTTAAGCCAACAAAACTCAGGTGCAACCATCCTTTGCATTTTATTCTTTCTAAGAGGCTCTAACAGTTACAATTAAGACAGGTTGCACTTTTGGACCTCAGCTGTAATGTTGCAGGTCCTCCCAACCCCAGGGTGTGGGGCCAGCAGTGAATTTCCCTACATAGAGTAGAATACTGACCTTCTGACCTCCATATAAGTAAGGTGGAATTGATTGTACTTGTGCCGCTTCTCCCCTGACCTGGAAAGCCAAAATGATTTCAGGAACCTTTCTAGGAAGCAAAGAGAACAAAGTTGCAGAATGATACATTAGCTTAATTAATGCATTAAGCTAACATATGTGCCAATTCAGTATATGTGTCTGTCTGGATGCATTAAAATAAGAAATATGTTTAGAATTCAGGAAGAACACCCTCCCTTGACTCCCAGAGGCAACCATTCTGGACAGATGTGGGATGCATCTATATTGACTCAAAACACTGGGCTGAACTGGTGGTGGTGTTAAACCCAATTTCAGGTGACATGTTGTTTGATTTGGTGCACATGCCCATGTATGCCTCAACTGATCAGCTGCACCTCCAGCTCTCTGGAGACTGGTCTCAGCTGATCCACAGTGTCTCTGTTGCTGTCACAGGTTGCAGCCACCAATCAGTGGTTCCAGCTAATTAGTAGAGATGGGTATGGATCTATACACCAACTCAAACAACATGTGACCTCAAATCGGAGTTTATACTCCCCAATTTTGGCACTTTTTTTGGCTGTGTGTTGACACCAATAAGATTAAGTCATGAGTTCCAGTTGCCAGACTATTTTTCAGGGGGCAAAGACCAGTGGTGGGCTCAAAAAATGTTTAATACCACACTGTGGGCATGGTATGGTGGGTGTGGCCGGGGGAAAAGCCCTACATTGCACCCGAATTAGGACTACTTTATTTCAAAACTTGGATGGGCGGGGCCAGCCAGAATTTCTGCTACCGGTTCTGGTGAACTGGTGCGAACCTGCTGATGCCCACCACTGGCAAAGACCCACTAGCTACAGGTGTGTAGAAACATTGGTAGCTGTTTCAGCAGGAAGTTTTCCCATGTATGTGGATGTGCTGGGGAGTGTTAAAAAATGAACCATGCTTTACTTGTTATGTCAAGTGATTAGAGTTGGCAATCACTCCCAAAACAATCAACTTAGATAGCCCGGAAATTCTTCTTTTCCTCTGTGCCAGGTGGAGGAGGCCAAAAGGGCTTTTTATAGCAGGCTGTTTCTTATGTTGTTTCTATTGTTCTCTTTTTGCTCAGGCAAAACCTCAACATGGGTATTTGAACACACTCATATCATAATTCCTGTGGGGGGACCCTAATACCTTGCTTCTTGATCTGTACAGAATTTTCCTCTCCCACTCCAAACAATTACCTGTCATGCTCAGTCTATGGCAGTAAAAGTCCAAGTGTGACCCTGCAGATTTAGTTGGACCTAACCAACAGAGCCCATGGAAAGGGTTGATGGGACATGTAGTTCAACAACATCTGAAAATCCATCATTTGCTCATCACTATTTTTTGACATGTTTGTTTGGTGATGAAGAAGATGGTGGTGAAGGAGGATAATTGCCACTTCAGTTAAAGAGTAATATACACAAGGTATGTGTGAGGTTACATTGCTATCTAACATGCATATGAATCATGCAGTTGACTTAACCAGATTTAATTAATGGTTTGGTTAATACCTAATCCCCTCTATCATGAGTGTGCATGGAAATGGTGGCAATGGAGATGAATTCCATCTTCACACATGCAAGCACAAAGTGCAGAAATACAAACAGGTTTTCCCCCAAGTGAAGAGGAGAGTTGCACTCACACTGCCCCAGGTATTGAGCTGGTTTGCTTCATGGAAGGTTTGCTTAGCTCTTATGCCAGGGGCATCCAAACTAAAGCCCACGGGCCCAATTAGACCTATGCATATCATTAATGTGGCCCACAGTGAGTACCCGGGCTCACTGCAGACCGCCCTTCCACCCACCCCCCACCTGACATCAGCGGCGGTGGTGATCACACTTTGTCCCGGCTGCTCCGAGCAGCCTCTGGCTCAGTCTCATCCCCTCTGCAGCCTTTGCCAAAACCAATCGCCATGTTGGGAAAATTTTCGGAGCCTCATCCATTTTGAAATTTGCAGCTCTAAGAGAGCCCCCTGGTGCACCCTGGATGATGTCACTACAGTGCACCAGTTTTACCCTTCCAGTGCCACAGATTTTGAAACAGAGGAGGCTCCGAAGATTTCCCCAGTGCGGCGATTGGCTTTGGCATAGGCTGCAGAGGGGATGGGACTGAGCCAGAGGCTGCTTGGAGCAGCCGGGGGAAAGTGCAATCACCACTTCCACTGCTGCCACTGACATTAAAACTGTCAGCAGTGGGAGCAGCCCACCTCCGCCCCCCACAGCTGTGTGTTGGGGGTGGGACCGGCCCATGAAAAGAAAGTTTGGGCACCACTGTCTTATGCAGAGCAGTTCGTGAAAACATTCATTCTACATCTGGAATGTGTGAGATACTTGTAGCAAAAACTAATACAGGAAAGTGTTGTGCTGCCTTGAACTATTTCTCAACAGTTCAATGGCCTATCTCACCTTCATTGAACTCCTAGAAAATGCCAGAAAATATAAATAAGGATATAGAACATAAGAACAGCCTTGCTGGAACAGGCCACAGCCCATCCAGTCCAGCATTCTGTCTCACACAGTGGCTCACCATTTCCTTCAGGGTATTCCCAAGCAGATGCCTTCACCTGCTTAGGATTCCCTGGAAATGGCATTGAGAGATATCCTGCCTATCTCTCCAACCCGGAGGTTGTCCTTAAGTATCCATAATTATAGCCATTGATACTCTTGTCCTCCATGAACTTGTCTAATCCTTTCTTAAAGCTATCAAGACTGACAGCTGTCACCACTTCTTCTGGCAGGGAGTTCCATAGACCAGTAATCCTCTGGGTGAAAAAGTACTTTCTCTTATTTGTTTATAGACATAAAACTGGAAAGAAAATCATTACAAAGGGTTGCTATGCACTTCCTGGTCTCCATACTGGCTTCACCTAGCAATGGTGAGAGAAGTCAAAGTTTGATTGTGCAACTGGTCCACTACAGTGAACCTCGTTCATTTTATAGTTTGGGTGTCAACTGGAAGAATGCTTTGAGTACATGCTCTTAATGGATGATTGAAACATGTGACACAATTCTATTGGAGTTGAATAAGATTGGAATAGAATCCAGCTGATGCTGTTATAGTAATATTGTTCCTACATAAATTTAAAGAGGTACGGGGGAAGCAATGAACTAAGAGAAACCTTCTTAGCATATGCCCTGCCAAGGAAAGCAGCTTTATATGCCGGTGATTCTTTACAACACCTTGGAGAACTGCAAAGATTGCCATGCACTACAGTAATGGGTAGACTTGATAGCATGAATGTCTGTACTAAAATACAGGTCCATTACTGTACATTCAAGAAGATAATATCTGTACATTTAGGCACTTGCTAGAACAGAAGTAATCCTTAAAAGCAGGATTTGAACAAGTAGGGGGCTTAGGAAATAAAATCCAATCTATTCATCCTTCAAGAGTAGTATGGCTGTCTAGGGGATTGTGTCTCAAGTCTTAGAAAACTACAAGGCAACATAAGATTAAAATACAACTGAATCCTTTTATCTTAGTTGAAATCAATTACCATGGGCTGGATGACTCCCCCTTAGACCATGCTGCGGGCCAGACAAAATGGCAGTCGGCATGTTTATGCATGCATGGGTGTGTTTGCACATGTGCGGGTGCATTCGCTTCCAGGGTTGTTGCCACAAGCTGGATGGAATGGCATCGGGGTCTAGGTCTGGCCTGTAGCCCATAGGTTGCAAGTGTGCCCTCATCCCAAGGGAACTGGCACTGAGATGCTCAGACTGCTGGTGAGCCAAGCCACCATGTCGGAGACCAGTCCTGCCGACTTTGGGGCTTGGCTCAATCCGCCTGCCTCTTTGGAAAGGGCAGTGGGGATTCCACGCATGGAATCCCCGCTGCCCTTTCCAAAGAGGCAGGTGGATCAACCCCCTGTTCCCTTTCCTCTTTGAAAAGGGAACCAGGCTTTTTTTTAACATTGTGCAATCAATGTATCGCACAACATTAAAAACCGGATAACACTATGACTTGTGGAACCAAGGAGCTGCATTGCATGAGCTGGAGGAGCTGCATCGCATGGGTGAAGGAAGTGCCCACGTGGCTGTCAGAAACACCCCTGCAGCCCCTGGAAGCACACCCGCGGGTGCTGGAAATGCTTCTGCATCTGCCGCCGCCACCTCAATCCTTGTCTCCTCCACTTGGCTTGGCATGTCCTTAACAGCACTCCATAGCAGAGTGGATGTCGTAAGCCTTACCACATCCACCCAGCTATGGAGCACCATTAGGGACATGCCAAGCCAAGCGGAGGAGACAAGGATTGAGGCAGTGTCAGAAATGGTGGCTAGATCAAGGGCATGGGCCGGATGATTCAAATCCAGTCAGTGGGCCATATGTTGAGGATCCCTGCCATACAAGAACATTGGTCTTCTGTCTTACATGCACACATAAAGTAGCAAGAATAGTGAATATTCTGTGTAGCTACCTAAAGGAAAAGTCAAGAAAAGTTTGGGTTGTACCCAGTCTAATAAGCAACATACCAGTCTCTCTTTGCCATTCTTATGTGTATAAAATTTGCTTTGTAGTGGATGGGAAATAAATCAAGTTCAGTGATTTTGCTCTAATCTCTCCCTGGGGCTTGGTGAGTATAACTTCCAGTAGCAATTCTGGCTATCACTCGGTCTTTGGCTGTCATTCTCCTGTGTTGGTGCTTCCCTCTCCTTCCAAAACAACTGGTAACATGTCTTTTTGTTCAGGTTTCAGCCAAAAACACCACAGCCAACTTCAATGAATTGTAATGGTATCCTAGTCAAGTGAGGGCTTCTTCAACTGTCTTGTATTTGATTTGGAAATGGGCAAACATCCACTTGGACTCTTTTCCCCAATATATGTCCCTACTTAAATTTACTCTCTGTTGTTATTGAGTTTTAAAAAGTTTAGCATTTAATTATTGAACATGGAGAGAAGCCCACAGTAAGTGTGTGCTTTGCATATATAAAGGCTATGCCAGTTTTCCAGCAGTAATAATTAAAAAAGGATCTGGTGTTGCAGGATTAAGAAATAGCTTTCTCTTTGAGATCCTGGAGAACTAACAAAAAAGATAATCCTGGGCTAAGACCAATGGAGTACAGGCAGTCTCATATGTTACAGTTCCAAAACACCTAAGTGATCCTGAGAAAATACGGTTACAGCTCATATGCTCCTTTGACTGGATCAAAGAGCTGATGACAAATAAGTGAAAAGCAAAACACTGGTGTATGCTGTAAAAACAGTAGCAGTGTATGCTGTAAAAACAGTAGGAAATCACAGGCATTAAAGAGTGATAACGACGCACTCATTATTTGCAGATGTCCCCTCTGGCATTGGGGAGATTTCATTTGGTTTTCAACTCCAAAGGGACTGGATTTACTCTTAGGTTTATGAGTACATTCCCACTTCATATCACATATACTGTATATATCAACATTAATGTAGACAACTGAAGTTCATCATATGATAAATAAATAAATAACACATCTTTATTATTGCCTTATTTTTAGATAAGAAACAGATGCAATGAGTGCCAACCTTTAGAGGCAGCTGTTTTGATTTTCTCATACTAAAAATTTAGGTTCATGCTGGATTTCTTCCATGAGGAACAGCCAATTTAATCAGAGATGGCTTTTAGGCTGTATATTTTTATTGTTGCATTGATCTAACTTGCAGTGAAATACTGTAATGTCTACTCAAAAGTAAGGCCTATCATTGGGATTGTTTTTGGGAGGTCCCTCACCAATTTCTTTGCAAATTTCCTCCTCTTTTGGGGAGGGAAATTTTTGGGGGATCGCTTTTACTACTGCCTGGGTCTGGTTTCCCTGCTTTTTACTGCTTGCTTGACTCCAACAACATTAAGTGGTGATTGGGATGGAAATCTTTCCATAGCCTATTAGTTATGATTGGAGGGAGCTTTGATTGTATATTTTGCCTTCATTTGCTTATTTGTCTCTCTCTCTCTCTCTCTAGTGCATTGTTGCCTGCTTTTGAACTAGACTGGTTCTTTTTTTTTGTAGTAGTTTTTAATGGCTCTTTAGGGCTTGGACTGCCAAAAGCACAGATGGGAAACCAAAAATAAATGAACCCAAAAGGAATTTCTCCTTTTGTGTTAAATAAAAGGGCTAGTATACAAAAAAGTGATAATGAATGAAACAACCCAGACGAAGGAACTTGATGTGAAACCCAATATCATGTACAAAAAAATTCTCCATGCACACCCCTAGTTACTATGTGATTGCAGGCATACTTTTAGAGATACTGCTTGATAAACAGTTATTTGTATGGACCTATTCTTAACCAAACATTGCGGATACAAAAAGAGTTTCGAGGCCTACTTGGTCATTGTCTAATCCAGAATTGTCAGCATGATAATGGAGGAATGGCTAGCTTTCTTTCTCAACATGATATTCCTGCCAACACATAGAAGTAGCACATAGTGTAACAATTGATATTTTACAAAATGAATTTGTGTGGCAAGAGCAAGAGTATCTCACATAGTAACAAGTAGCAATCTCACAACCGTGTCTTTTCAAAGGACTGTTATTACCATTTTGCTATCAAGAACCATGTTTCATGTGGTAGCTTATCCTGAAGCAAAGGTTAGCATGAAACAAGAATAAGTATTAACAAATTATCTGAAAATTTATTTATTTATTTATTTGTTTATTTATTTTTCACGCTTATATACCGCCCACTCAGGTACAACCCAACTCAGGGCAGTTTACATAGCGGACAGTAAATACATAAAAAGACACATGATAAAACAAAGTTAAAAGTTAAAAAAACCACCCCTAAAAGGTGTGCAAGTACCGAAGGGACCTTGGGGGAAGGCACACTTCTCTATACCAACCACCCAACGGTACCCCCATCCCCACCCGCACCCCAAACTTGGCCCGCCAGCCAGGTCTTTAGTTCCTTCCTAAAGGGCAACAACTCCGTCTGGAGACGCAGTTCCACAGGCAGGAGGTTCCAAAGGGCCAGTGCGGACACAGAGAAGGCCCTCCTCCTTGTGCCAGAGAGGCGAGCCCTCCTGGCTAATGGCACAATTAGAGAACCCCTCCGGTCCGCTCTGGTTGGACGGACAAACATCCTTAGGGTGATGCGGTCTCTGAGATACCCTGGCCCACTACCATGTAGGGCTTTAAAGGTCAAAACCAGCACCTTGAATTGCACCCGGAGACAAACTGGTAACCAGTGCAGCCCTGAAGCAGTGGTGAGGCATGGGCATAACCCCATGCAACGCCCGCCCCATGGCTGTGCCGGTCAGAGGGAGGCAGGAACACCTGGCGCAACACCGGGGCTTCAAAAGCCGACCGCCTTTGCTGCCACGAAGCTGCAACGCCCGCCCCATGGCCCCGCCGGTCAGAGGGAGGCAGGAACACCTGGCGCAACACCGGGGCTTCAAAAGCCGACCGCATTTGCTGCCACGAAGCTGCAACGCCCGCCCCATGGCCCCGCCAGTCAGAGGGAGGCAGGAACACCTGGAGCAACACCGGGGCTTCAAAAGCCGACCGCCTTTGCTGCCGCAAAGCTGCAACGCCCGCCCCATGGCCCCGCCGGTCAGAGGGAGGTAGGAACACCTGGCGCAACACCAGGGCTTCAAAAGCCGACCGCCTTTGCTGCCACGAAGCTGGACCGCCCGCCCCATGGCCTCGCCGGTCAGAGGGAGGCAGGAATTCTTGGTTTCTCGACTTTCCATTTGGTCTGGCCGTTCATTTGAGGTGAGGGCATTTTTGGTGGTTTCCATCGTGGCTAGGACAATAGGAGCCATTACCAACTCAGCTCCACAACGTCCCAACCTTTGTCGTTCGGGCGGGGTCTAAAAGTAGGACGGTACGTTGGACTTCATGCCCTCTTGGACTATCTTTACCTTCATTGCCCCATCTCCCTCCCCCTTTTTTCCTGGTTGGACTTAAGGACTATGTGGTGGTGGGAGGTTAGTTTATCTTTATCTCTCCCCCCCCCCCTCTGTCCTAGTGGTCTGGTAGGAAGGGATGGGTAGTAGAGTCGCTTATTTCTGAAACTGATTGATATGTTGTTTTTTGATTTCATTAGTACATTATATTATTATCTTATTGCTGTTCAATTCATGATTATGTGTTTATGCCTTGATTATTGTATTTATAATGTATTTTTGCTTGATTGATCTATTTTTATTATTGTTTCATAGGTTTTGCTGATATTCTGTTATATTTATTATTGTAATTTGAATATTGTATCTCACTTGTAAACCCTGTGGGTGTCCCGGGGTCATTTATATGTTGTCAGCCGCCCTGAGTCGGCCTTGTGTTGAGTAGGGCGGGATATAAAATTGAATAATAAATAAATAAATAAATAAATAAATAATGTCCACACCCCATCACCACCCAGGCCGTGGCATTCTGGACCAGCTGCAGCCTCCGAATGGTCATCAAGGGCAGCCCCATGTAGAGCGCATTACAGTAGTCTAGTCTGGAGGTCACCAGAGCGTGAGTGACCATGAGCAAAGAGTCCCAGTCCAGGAGCGGGCGCAACTGGCGAATCACCCGAAGTTGGGCGAAGGTCCTCCTGGCCACAGCGGCCACCTGTTCTTCTAGCAGCAGCTGCAAATCCAGGAGGACCCCCAAGTTGTACACCGGGTTGGTCTGGGGCAAAATAGCCTCATCCAAAACCAAAGATGGTAGCTCCCGGGATACTGCAGGACCCCCTATCCATAGCCACTCAGTCTTGCTAGGATTCAGCTGTAGCCCATTTGCCCCCATCCAGACCCTAACAGCCTCCAGACAGCTGGAAAGGACTTTGACTGCATCACTGGGGTCCCCACGGGCCGAGATGTAAAACTGTGTGTCATCCGCATACTGGTGGTACCTCACCCCGTGGGAACGGATGATCTCACCCAGCGGCTTCATGTAGATGTTAAATAGGAGAGGAGAGAGTACCAAACCCTGAGGTACCCCATATTTTAGGGGCCTAGGACTCAACCTCTCACTCTCTAACCACACCAACTGGGTCCTGCCCCTCAGAAATGAGGAAAACCAGGACCACACCGTGCCCTGGATCCCCAATCCTCGGAGCCGTTCCAGAAGGATACCGTGGTCAATGGTATCGAAGGCTGCTGAGAGGTCAAGAAGAGCAAGGACGGATGGATGACCGTCATCCTGCTCTCGCCAGAGATCATCCATCAGCATGACCAATGCAGTCTCAGTACCATATCCAGGTCTGAATCCTGACTGGAATGGGTCCAGATATTCTGCTTCATCCAGTACCCCCTGCAGCTGACGTGCCACTGCCTTCTCCAGAACCTTCCCCAAAAAAGGAAGGTTGGAGACAGGTCTGTAGTTGGTTAGGATTGCTGGATTGAGGGATGGCTTCTTCAGGAGGGGGCACACCAGAGCATGTTTCAGCAGTGCAGGAAACATCCCCTCTTGAAAATACGTGTTAATTATAGCCCCAACCCAGCCACCTGTCACTGTCTTAGAGGCTTTTACCAGCCAGGCGGGACAGGGATCCAATGGACAATTAGTGGTGTGGACCGCCGCAAGGAGCCTGTCGACTTCATCCGGGGCAACTGGATCAAACCGATCCCAGGTAACACCGCAAGACTGCGCACTGGATCCCTCCAGACCCTCCCCGTCCATGCCAAGTTTGAACCCCGAGCAAATCCAATTGATTTTCTCCACCAGATGGTCAGCAAAGTCCTCAGCCGATCCCTGCCAACCAGGCACAGGCCCCGCCCTACCCAGGAGGGACCTGGTCACCCGAAACAGGGTGGCTGGGCGATTGTCAGCAGAGGCAATAAGGGTGGTGAAGAATTGCCTCCTCACCACCCCCATCGCCACTAGGTAGGCCCTAATAGCAGCTCTAGCTAGTGTCCAATCGGGATCGCTCTGGATCTTCACCCAGCGGTGCTCAAGGTGTCTCTTTGCCCGTTTGACCTCCCGTAGTTCTTCCGTGAACCACGGGGATGACCTAGCTCCACGGGCTCTGAGAGGCCATAGTGGAGCGATTACATCCAAGCCAGATGTCGTCGGCCCATACCACAGGTCAACAAGTGCCTCAGGTGAATTGTGTCGCCGATCCAGAGGAAATTCCCCCAGTTCCCTCTGGAATCCATCCGGATCCATCAGTTGCCGGGGGCGGGACACTTTAATCGACCCTGCCTCCTTACGATGAAGTGTCGCCCCCAGAAAGTCTAGAGCCACCAGATAGTGATCTGACCATGGCACAGGTGTTATGTCTAGCTTCTGTAAACTCACATCACTCTGCCACCACCCCGACAAAAAGACTAAATCTGGCATCTGGCCACTGCCCCTGGATGGGCCCTGAATTACCTGAGCCAGGTCCATAGCTGCCATGGAAGCCATGAACTCCTGTGCCACCTCGGAACCAGACCCCAGCGAAGGCAAATTGAAGTCCCCCAAAACCATCAATCTAGGGAACTCCAAAGCCAACGCCGAGACGGCCTCAAGGAGCCCAGGCAGGGAGTCCCTTACCCTGCAAGGACGCAGGTACAGGAGTAGGACCCCCAACTGACCCTTAGGGCCCAACCGCAAGAGGAGGGCCTCACAACCCAAAATTTGTGGAGCGGTGGCCCTGGCGACTCCCAATGACTCCCTGGCTATAATGACAACACCACCACCCTTACCCACATCCCTAGGGTGGTGCCAAACACCGAACCCGGCCGGACACATCTCTGATAGAGGCACCCCATCCTCAGGTCTCAGCCAGGTCTCAGTGATGCATGCCAGGTCGGCCTGCTCCCCCAAAATAGAGTCTTGTATTAGGGGAGCCTTATTACAGACCGACCTGGCATTCATCAGCAGCAGCCTAAGGGCGGGGTCACCTTGGATCAGCTGCTTGGGACCTAGAGGTGAAACCGGGGGGCCAGAATGCGGGACAGATACTAAGCATTGGTCCCGCGTTCCCCGAGTGCAGCCCACCCCACTGTTCTCGCTATAACGCCCCATGCCTGTCACAACCTCTAAATGAGCCCCTGGAACCTCCACCATTAACCCAGACGGAGTGTCGCCCTCTCTTCCCAGCTGGCAAGGCCATCTCTCCCTCCCTCCCTCCCTAATACACTTAAAACATACCCTCTCACTCCCTCCAACCCCCCTAACAGAACTCCAATGATGGGAGTCTCCTCCTCCCGGCCCTGGTCCAAGCGCTGTAAGGCTGCAGGGGTGAC
Organism: Bradypodion pumilum; assembly: GCA_035047305.1. Taxonomy (NCBI): domain Eukaryota; kingdom Metazoa; phylum Chordata; class Lepidosauria; order Squamata; family Chamaeleonidae; genus Bradypodion; species Bradypodion pumilum. The sequence goes on along the minus strand of JAWDJD010000003.1, from coordinate 242,200,359 downwards.
GGGGGGGCGCCACCCCTGAGGCCACCAAACAACCCCAGGTACAGCCATAGTTCTCCTCCCCACCCCGGTCCATGCGGCATGAGGCAATGCTGCAGGGATGGCGAGGGGTGCCACTTTTGAGGCTGCAAGCAACCCCAGGTACGGCCTATGTTCTCCTCCCCACCCCAGTCCTGGCAGTGCAAGGCGCGTGGCTGCTGGGATGGCGGGGTGTGCTGCTTTTGTGGCCGCAAGTGACCCCAGGTACAATTGACACTCTCCTCCCCACCCCAATCCTGCAGCGCAAGGCTCGTAGCTGCAGAGATGGCGGGGGCACCATCTTTGGGGCCACAAATGACCCCAGGTGCAGCCGATGTTCTCCTCCCCGCCCCTGGTCCTGGCGGCACAAGGCCCTCCTTGTAGCTGCTGCGCTGGACCCGCACAGCCGGGAAAAATATCCCCTCTCCGAAACCAGCCATGGGACGGAAGACAAACGTCCAATGTTCTCAACGGCCTCCACCCCTGAAGATGAGACCGGCTAAGCGGCGGTGGAGGCGGTGGAGGCGGTGGAGGCGGTGGAGGCAGTGAAGGCGGCGGCCTTGGAGCCTAACCAGGAGTCCAGAAGCCGCCCTGCCTCAGGTGTTCTCGCCAGTCCCCTTCCCGAAGGTGGTGTTCTTGGCAGGCCAGGGGCTGGCTGCTTTTACCTTCTCCCAGGCTGGGAGAGGCAGCCCAGGATCAGCTGTGGCCTTGGTATTCCCTGCAGGCTGAGGCTGGTCGCTCTTACCTTCCCTCAGGCTGGGAGAGACAGCCCAGGATCAGCTATGGCCTTGGTGTTCTCTGCAGGCTGAGGCTGGTCGCTCTTACCTTCCCTCAGGCTGGGAGAGACAGCCCAGGATCAGCTATGGCCTTGGTGTTCTCTGCAGGCTTGGGCTGGTCGCATTTACCTTCTCCCAGGCTGGGAGAGGCAGCCCAGGATCAGCTGTGGCCTTGGTGTTCCCTGCAGGCTGAGGCTGGTCGCTCTTACCTTCCCTCAGGCTGGGAGAGGCAGCCCAGGATCAGAATGTCTTCATACAATCAAGGAGGAAAATCATAAATTGCAGCTGTAATGGAAAAACAATAAGCTCTCTAGCAGAGAAAGCTAGTGTCACCCAGTTACTAATTCCATTTCTGAGCTACCTTTGTTGTATTCCCTCCCCCCCCCCCGCACCCTCTAGTAATTTCAGAATACAGGGCTAGCATCAGAAATGTCTGGGCCCAGTACGCAAACCCCACCCCCCATTTTGGCCATGCCACTGTGGTTTTCTGTGCATATGTGGTTTGTTTGTGCATGCGTAGATCAGTGGTTTCCCGGCACTGCCACGCCCCTATGATTTTCTGCACATGCGTGGTTTGTTTGCACATGCGTAGATCAGTGGTTTCCTGGTGGCACTGGGCCCCCGTCATCTCCAGGCCCGGGACGGGAGTCCTGATGTCCCCCCCCCCCCCCGATGGCTGCCCTGCCAGAATACCAAAGTTGTATGGAAAGAGCTGTGCTGTGGGAAAATATCATGGAACCTGGTGCTCTTGATGTGAATAGGAAGCTTATTCTAGTCCCACAATGGAGAATCCTTAGCACCAAAATACTGTACCCTTTATTTTAGCAACTGATCCCAATGGGTAGGAATAGAAGATATTGTATACAATGGGAATCTTTCTAGTAAACATACCTAGGTCGGAATCCTGCTTGTGCAACTCTATGCATGCAAGGTTGATTATATCATCGGCCATGGCATTTTTCTGTATTTAAAAGTGGCTTATTCCTGGGAAAGATATTTTTTGGGGGGGGGAGGGTTATCATGGTTTTTGTATGTGGGAAGAGACTTTAGTATTATATATACTAAAATGTTTGCCGGTATGTGAATCTACAGTGGAAGGCAATATCTTAGCAAAATCACAAGGGACTCATTTGCACATATATAACTTAAAGATGTCTCATAGAAAAGATTATATATCTGGGACCCAGGCCCTTGTCCTGGTTTTGGCATGAGACTGGAGGATTCATGTTTTAGACCCTAAAATGTTCCTCTCATCCCAAAGCCCAGAAAGGCTTCCTGGGAAGCCTTGGGATGGGGAAGAGAAAAAACTTTTAATTAAAGACAAGTACCATGGCTGATGACACCATCAGCTTTGCACATGAGGAGCTGCACCACTTGAGCTCTGGCCACTAGACTGGAAATGCAGGTGTGTACATGTGCAAATGAGTCCCTTGTGATTTTGCTAAGGTACTGCCTTACACTGTAGATTCACATACCAACAAACAATCCTACGCATTTTGTAGGGCTAATCTGAGGTGATGAGAAAAGTTCTATCCCATCTGCTTCATCTAAGTGTGTCCTGGGAATAACTGAGTTGAACCTTAAGGGGAGTTATTGTTCCACCAGCAAACATCACCTGAATCTTCAGTTTTATTTTCAGCTTTGCCATAGCCTTCTAGCCAGCTTTTACTCTCTCAGTCACTGAACTGTAACTCACAATTCTGATGTCTCACTGCCTTATTGATTAAGCTTGGGTCACGTGAAACTGACACACCGCAGAAGAAGACAGAGAAATGAGGCCATCTGAGAGTCACATTGGATTCATGCTGAGCCAATCTGTTTTGTATTTATTTCTGCTCAGGGAAAAAATATATGCAGATGGTATATGCTATGTAAGTACAGGGTCCTTCCCTTACCAATCACTTCCAGCAGATTTTTGCACAATCAAAGTGTCATGGTTCAAAGTTACATGCCAGTTATGGCTCTGTTCAGCCCTGTGTTAGTAATATTGGTCTGATGTTGTAGGGATAACTAGGCTAATGGATATGAAGTACACAAAATGTGATTCTCTGGTGCTAGATTTCTGATCTTATTCATTATGTGCTGTCAGGTCAATTCCAATTTATGGTCATCTTCCCAACATTTTCTTGGTAAGTACTCAGAAGTGGTTTACCAGTCCATTCTTCTGTTGGCCTTATGGGACCATGCAGCCGACTCAAAGCCACATGGGTGGCAGGGCATGTAATCCCTTCAACTACACACTTCTCAGGGGTGTTGGCTAGTCCTTCTTTCAGTTGGAACAGTGGGAATTTGTACTCCTGACTGCTGGCACCACAGCCAGATCAATCAGTCCCTTGTGATTTTACTAAGGTACTGCCTTCTATTGTAGATTCACATACCAAAAAACAGATCTAAACATTTTGTAGGGGGGAATCTGAGATATTCAGAGATGATGGAGGGCATTCTACTCCCTGGTCTACCTCAGTTCAAACCAATTAAGATTGGCTCTTGATTGCAATATGGCATCTTGACTTCAGCAGTGCTGAAGACCAAGGAGTGAGAACAGAGGAGCCTGGTGTGCTGTGGTCCATGGGGTCACAAAGGGTTGGACCTGACTGTACAACTGAACAACAACAACAACAACAAGAAATGTATTTATTACTTAGTATTCAACAATTTTGCAATTGTTGAAGTCACATCTGACTTCATTTCTATTGTCTGTGGCTCACATGTTCTCTTGAATCCTTAAAAATACACATCAGATGATTCTTAGTCTATTTCTCTCTTTAGTGTTCTGCATCATTATTACCATGACTTTATAAAATAAATCAATATCACATTTTTGTTTTTCCTGTGCATCTAAACCTCTAGAACTTCTGCCATTCAATAAAACAAAATTGTACAAAACCTCATGAAAATAGTGTTTTAATTTTAGACTATAAACCCCATTCTTGACCAGCCAGGTAACATGTAATATGTCATCAGTTTTTTCACAGGTTACAAACTTTGCTCATTCTCACAGTCTGTGTCAGTTTTGGAGGTGAATTTGTAGTAGAGCTCAAAGACTATGGTAAAATGATATATGGTGGAATATTTTAGTCATCTGCATTTTTCCATTAGGCCAGGCCTCTACCAGTGTTGTACTGCAGCCGGTTCTATCCAGTTCTATAGAACTGGTAGCAGAACTGGCTGGCCACACCCACCTCCCTCCCACACCATGCCCACCTCCCTCCCACACCATGCCCACCTCCCTCCCACACCATGCCCACCACCTCCTCCACCTCCCCCTGCACTCTGGGTGCGGCTGGGGGCTGGGAGGAGGAGGAGGAAGTGCATGCCCACCCGCTGCCGCCGCCTCTTGCCCATAGCAGCATGGCTTGGGGGAACTCACCTTGATGGGTGCACTTTCTTCTATTTACTTCCTGTGCTCCTCCTGGGTGAGGCACGTGGGGGTGTTGCTGAAGGCGTGCAGGAATTATGTAGGAGGAAGCACGCCCAGCATGGTGAGTTCCCCCCAGCCACACTACTCCGGGAAAGCGGCAATGGGTGGGCACATGCTTCCTCTGCCTCCTCCCAGTGCAGGATGTATGGAGGCCTGTTGTGTTCTGTAAAGCTGTGCCTTTAACAATGTACCTAGCCATGTGGTAACAATGTAACCTTTCTGGGTGCAACATTATAACCTTCAGCTGTATCAATGTAAACCTGATAAGGGGACGCGAGCTAGTGACCACTAGATGGCAATAGCGAGCGTCCAGCTCTCATGGCTCAGATTCACCTGGATCAGCAGCGCGGGAAGATTCCCGCCACCTCTTCACCTGGACAAGAAGGGCGTGACCTTCTACGACGTCACGCAGGCAGCAACCAATAGTCTGTCGACGAGCCACATTCAAATGTATAGCCAGCTGTATATATTGAGCTACCCATCTGCCATTACCACATGTTCCTCCGGATCATCATGCAATAAACCTGTGTTAAGCCAACCCTTCGGCTGTTTCATTGTCTTTGGTCCCTTACACTAAATTGGCGACGAAGGTGGGATAATGGCACCCCATGGGACCAAGACATGCGCCGGTTTCGAAATCAGGAAACCGGGCGACTGGGAGATCTTCGAAATGGACTTCCAGGCAGCACTGATTGAGTCCGAAGTCACGGAAGAGGCAAAGAAAAGGGTCATCTTCACCAGGATGCTCGGACAAGAAACCAAAAGGACCTTGGTGGACCTGATCGCACCGAGGAGGGTGAGCGACGTCCAGCCCGTGCAAATGGGAGAATGTCGAAATCACCCTCCGGGACTGTGTGCTGTGCGGCCTGAATGACGCCGAAGCCCAGCGCACATTAATGAACCAAGAGCCGCCTCCCACGTTGCAGGAGGTCATCAGAGCGGCACAGGCCGCGGAAGCTACAAAGGCTGGGGTACAAGAACTCCAGGACTGGCGGCCGAGGTCGAACAAGGCAGAGACTCCGGTGCATGCAGCCCGGCGAGCTTTGAGGTCGTCCGCGGAGAGCAGCGATGACGAGGACGTCCGGAGGGTCCGGAAAGAGAGCCGGCGGTGCGACGGCTGTGGAGCGGCCCACGACCACGTAAAATGCCCGTTTCGGAAGGCCGAGTGTCACAACTGCGGCCGCCACGGGCACATCGCCAAGGTGTGCAGGAAGAGGCGCGAGACCCGGAGAAGCTCGGCAGACCGTTCCGCGGGACAAGACCGCTCAACGAGACCCAAGGACGGCGCTCAGGCCACGCGGAAGCAGGACGGCGTGGGCCGCATCTCCGACGGCAGCGAGGACGACGCCCCAGTATTCAGCGTGTCCGCAGGACACCCCCGCTACTTTGTTGAGGTACTAGTTCAAGGGGTTCCCATTAGAATGGAAATTGACTCGGGGTCCTCATATTCAATCATTTCCCAGAGGGAGTTTTTGAGAATTGCCCCCCACAGGCGACCCAAGCTCAAAGCGTTGAGGTCCACACTACGGGACGTGCAAGGGAACAGCATTCCAGTGTTGGGGGTTGGAGAATTTCAGGTTAAATTCAAGAAGCACGCCGCATCTCTCCCTCTAGTCGTGCTTAAAGGGGGAGATTGCAGCCTCCTCGGGACTCAATGGTTTCAGCCCCTGGGTTTGTTTATTGGGGGGGTGCACACCGTTGGGATGCATGCCGTTGGGACTGACCCGATTCAGGAGGTGTGCGAGGCGCACCCCGAAGTTTTCAAAAAAGGACTGGGGAAATTCAAGGGGCCCCCAGTGACATTCGACCTAGACCCGGAGGTCCGCCCAATTCGACTCAAACCACGCCGGGTGCCATTCGCATTCAAGGACAAGATAGAGGCGGAACTGGCCAAATTGGTGGGCCAGGGAATCCTTGTGCCTGTTGATTCTGCGGAGTGGGAAACTCCAATTGTAACCGCACTAAAGGCCAATGGGGAGGTCCGCATATGCGCCGATTACAAGTGCACCATCAACAAGGCGATCTGCCCGAATGCGTATCCGGTGCCGGTAGTCAGCCATCTGCTGGCCAGGTTACACGGGGGAAAGTGTTTCGCTAAGCTCGACTTAGCACAGGCCTACCAGCAGCTTATGGTGTCCCCTGCCGCAGCTGCTGCGCAGACCATAGTCACCCATAAGGGGGCGTTCCAGGTGACGCACCTTCAGTTCGGTGTAAATTCGGCGCCTGGAATTTTCCAGTCACTCGTGGAACGCCTCCTGAAGGGGCTAGAGGGGGTGTTGCCTTATTTTGATGACGTGTTAATAACGGGGGGGGGGAGTCGGGTCGAATTGGCCAAGAGGTTGGGGAAGGTCCTGACAATATTCGAAAAAGCGGGGTTGAGACTGCGAAAGGACAAATGCGTCTTCTTCGCGACCGAGGTTGAGTTCCTAGGGTTTTGTGTGACTCCTGAGGGGATAAAACCATCCAAATCCAAGGTGGCCGCCATTAAGAAAGCCCCCCGCCCCACCTCCAAGCCCGAGCTGCAGTCGTTCCTAGGGCTGCTCAACTTTTACCACTCCTTCCTCCCCCGGAAGGCAGCAGTGGCTGAACCGCTACACAAACTGCTAAAAAAAGACCAGACATGGAAGTGGGGCGATGACCAAGAAAGGGCATTTAGTGAACTAAAAAGTCTCCTAGCGTCTGATGCCATACTGACCCATTTCAACCCCAAACGCCCGGTAGTCCTGACCTGTGATGCATCCCCGGTGGGGGTGGGGGCGGTGCTGTGCCACGTGCTGGAAGACGGAAGGGAGGCCCCGATAGCATTCTACTCCAGGTCCCTGTCCCAAGCGGAGAGAAATTACACACAGACGGACAGGGAGGCACTAGCGATAGTTGCGGGGACGAAAAAATTTCACGATTTTCTGTATGGCCGCCCCTTCACCATTGTAACAGACCACAAACCCCTGCTAGGCATTTTTACCGCAGATAAGCCCACGCCACAGATCCTGTCCCCGACGATGCTCAGGTGGGCTATTTTTCTCAACGCGTACCAGCACGCGTTGGTCTACCGGCCCGGGAAAGAGATCAGCCATGCAGACGCTCTATCAAGGTCTCCCCTCCCCCTGACGCCCAGCCAGGTGAGCAAGGGGGAGCGAGACCATCAGGTTCTTATGATAGAGGTGCTGGATTCGCCCCCCGTAGTGCCCGCCGACATTGCCAAAGCGACAGGGAAGGACAAGACGTTAGCGGCAGTTAGCTCCTGGGTGCAGAAAGGGTGGCCGGCGTCCTCCCCAGCGGAGGAGTTCGCCCCATTTTTCAGGAAAAATTTAGAGCTGTCCCTAGATAGGGGGTGCCTGTTGTGGGGGCAGCGGGTGGTGATTCCCACTTCCCTTCGGCCGCGGGTGCTCAAACTGCTGCACGTCAGCCACCCCGGCATCGTGCAATCCAAAGCGCTGGCCCAGAGCTACTTCTGGTGGCCCCAGTTGGACGCCGACATCGAGCACATGGTCAGCACTTGTGAAAGTTGCCAATGCTCCAGACCAGAGGAGGCCTGCCTTCCCCACAGGGAGTGGGACGCGGCTAAGGGGCCGTGGTCCTGGGTGCACATTGATTTCGCGGGCCCATTCAGAGGCACCCTGTTTCTTCTTGTTGTGGATGCCTTCTCCAAGTGGTTGGAGGTTATCCCAGTCACGAGCACCTCCTCGGCCCAGACCATTAAGCATTTGCGGAGGCTCTTTTCCACGTTCGGCATACCCGACACATTAATTAGTGACAACGCTAGTTGTTTCACGTCCTCTGAGTTTAGGGCATTCATGGAGATTAACGCCGTTCGGCATATCACCTCCGCCCCGTTTCACCCAGCCACCAATAGTCAAGTGGAGCGCCTCGTCCGCACCACGAAGGATGCGTTGCGGCGCATGGGCCCCGGGGATCTGAACCTACAAGTGTGTCAGTTTCTGCTAGGGTACAGGGTGACCCCGTTGGCGTCAGGATACTCCCCCGCAGAGCTCTTAATGCGTAGGAAACTGACCACCATCCTTACTAGGCTAGACCCCACGAGGGTAGAGGACAAGGGAAGGAACATTGGGCTAGAGGCCACAAAGAGTTTCAGTGTAGGCGCCCCCATGCATTGCAGGAATTACGCCAGCATGGGCCCAGCCTGGGTACCGGGCGTAGTTGTGGAGCAAACCGGCCCCGTGTCGTACCGCGTGGAAACCAGCACAGGGCTACTGTGGAGGCGGCACGCGGACCAGCTCCGACGCAGGGTCCCCGATGAGCAGGGCGCAGACCAAACAGAGAAAAAATCAGCGTTAGGGTTCTCCCCCACCCGTTCAGCCCAAGGGGGAGGAAAAGGGGACCGCGGGTCCCCACCAAGGGGGGAGGTGGAAAGGGGGGATGTTCCCATAGATATCCTGGGGGATTTTTCTGAGGAGGAGGAACCCGACCCCATACATATCTCGCGGAATTCCCCCACAAATGCGGATACCCCAACTGAGTTAGAATTTGATTTTCAGAACCGGGGGAGTTTTTCGGAGTGGTCCCCCACCCGTCCAAGCGAGAAGAGGGGTTTTTCGTTAGCCCCGATCGCCCCCGGTCTGCCCACAATGGAGTTTTTCCCTTCCCCTAAGGCCGCCAAACCGCGGCAAGCCACTAACGAGTCTCCCTCTCCCATTACAGGACAAGGGACCAGGGAACAAAGAAGCAGTAGCGCCCCCGGGGGGTCAGCCCTCATCATGGCCCAAACGCACGTGCAATAAGCCATCTTGGCTGAGAGACTTCGTCTCATCCTAGGGGGGAGGGATGTTGTGTTCTGTAAAGCTGTGCCTTTAACAATGTACCTAGCCATGTGGTAACAATGTAACCTTTCTGGGTGCAACATTATAACCTTCAGCTGTATCAATGTAAACCTGATAAGGGGACGCGAGCTAGTGACCACTAGATGGCAATAGCGAGCGTCCAGCTCTCATGGCTCAGATTCACCTGGATCAGCAGCGCGGGAAGATTCCCGCCACCTCTTCACCTGGACAAGAAGGGCGTGACCTTCTACGACGTCACGCAGGCAGCAACCAATAGTCTGTCGACGAGCCACATTCAAATGTATAGCCAGCTGTAAATATTGAGCTACCCATCCGCCATTACCACATGTTCCTCCGGATCATCATGCAATAAACCTGTGTTAAGCCAACCCTTCGGCTGTTTCATTGTCTTTGGTCCCTTACACTAAAAGGCCGGTGGTGGCTTCAGCTCCTCATCGTGGCCTGCCTGAATTGCACTGTCTGGTGAGTCTCCTCTCTGTGTGTGTGTGTGTGGGGGGGGGGAGGATGGAGGGGGAGGCAGATGTGGGGAAACCCCAGGCTGGTCTTCACAGAGAATGATGCCTCACAGGTAAGGCGAGTGCCATGGCGGTGTGCGTGGCCCCCCCGACTAGCCAGCACATGGGGGGGGGGCTCCGTGCAGCCCAGCCAGGTGGGCTTTCGCTGAGGAGCGTAAAAAAGGGGCGAACGAGCGAGCAAGCGAGTGAGCCCGCCAGCCAGCCCGACCCCTCTGCTTGCAGGCAATGCATAGAGAAGCCCCTGGGTTTCTTTTTTTGGGGGGGGGGGATGAGGACATGCCCACACAGTTGACCACACCCACAGTTGGCCAAGCCCACACCCACAGTTTGTCCATGCCACAGAGTGGGTAGTAATTTTTTTTGCAGTGCACCACTGGGCTCCACAACCTGTAACATAGCCAGGACAAACACTATATTGTATACTAACCCTGTATGGTAGCTTGATATGCTCTTGCCTTACTTAGAATTGTTGGATTTACCCTCCTATGCTATGAGCTATAATGTAAAACATAAAGGACAATTAATCATGGAGATAATTGGGCTTCTGCTCTTAATGGCAGCCCTATATAAGTTCTATTTTTCTTTCCTCAAAATATAGAGCAGTGGGAACCCATAATATGACATCAGGTTGTAGGTCAGTGATGGCAAACCTTGGCACCCCAGGTGTTCTTGGACTTCAATTACCAGAGGCCCAAGTCAGGACTTCTGCTGATCAGGGCTTCTGGGAATTGAAGTTCAAGAACAGCTGGAGTGCCAAGGTATGCCATCACTGTTGTAGGTCATTTCTTTCTTGCTACTGCTCAACAGTAATGACTGCCGGGGCAGAAATATTAATAAGCTGATTTGTGTTCTTGTTATAGGAGAGAGGACTGGAATTCGAGATAGGATCATCATTTGGAGAATCAACCTTTGAACATTTCTAATTTTATTCTAACAGAGTCTATCGTGTATAGGTTCACTGTTGTATTGGCTAATACTGTTGCATTAATGAATACATTGTGTTTAGTACCATTTAACACAAAAATAATAATTAAGCTATAAAATCTGATAGCATCTACAGAGCCAATAACAACTGCTTTAAGAAAATCTTTGTCATTTGGCACCCCTAATCAATCTCCACATCTTTCTTACTAGATGACAAGTGGTTACATTTTCAGAGATGGACTGCTAATATTGGTAAATGGAGGCACTGAAGACACATTTCCCTGACCATGTGGCTTCCTCTCTTAAAATCTCTGCATCAATCTTCAACTTTCACTAGAAACTAAAATAACTAAACAGAGGCTATTATACTTTCGACATATTGAGAAAGGCAAGACTAACTGGAAAATACTATTGCCTAATAGATGTCTGTTGCAACTAAAGCATGAGAGTGATTAAGGAGTTAGTTGATAAAATTGCCAAAAGCAGAATGTGATATCTCCAGAGTAGAAGGCTATACAGAGGGCCCGTCACCTCTGTCCCTTTGCAGGACTAATGACCACTTTGAATTGGATCCTGGTGTTTCCAGCTTGCAGAATGCAGGAAAATGAATGGCTTTGAAGGTGAATCTGGAAGGTTCTTGGTATCTTTTTCTTATTATTCTTTCTAACTTTCAATAGCTAATTACCAGGCATACCAAAACACTGAGGAAGAATTGCCTAATTTTATTTTGATTTATACTAATATATGGCTACTGTGGCTATTTTGTCTCACATCAGACAGAAGAGAATTAGGAAGATGATTGGTAGAAGAACACATTATGGAGTGCAGAAGCCATATGCATTCCTTCTTCTTCATTTTTGGGCTGGAATCTCAAATCCTATTTATATACAAGCTGCACAATCTTATTCCACTAATATCCACTACAAATGTGTATTTTTATGGTTGAAAGTAGAGATACATAGAAAAATAGTTGAGTTATCATTTAAAGTTTAATAGATCAAGCTTATGGTCATATAAGTAAAAAACTTCTTTTTAACTCTACTTTCATTGGTCAACTGCTTTTTATCTTTTAACATTCCTGCATAAATCAGTGTGTAAAGAACAATTTGCAAATTGCTTACATTGCATTATGAGAAAGCCACCTTTTTTAAAGAGCACACAAAGTAATGTTCATATATTACTTGGAAGGCTTCTTCATACATTGCAGAACTCCTTAATAAATTCCCAAGGAAATGCAAATCTGCTGATTAAATTAGCTGACAATGAAGAGAATCCAAAATCTTTATGAACTGACAATGACACTCTTAAGGACACAAAAAGAAATAGCAGCAGGTATTTAGCAGATTAAGTTTAGCTGTTAGATTTCATATTAAAATCAAAATAAACTCATTAGTTTGGAAGGCTATATCAACACAGTATTTCCTAAATTCTAAGATGTCTAGAAGCTAATTGTACACAATGTTAGAAATTTAGCATTGGAATTTCTCTATATAAAACCAAAGTGTCATCTTGTATGTTCTTTTTGCAAATCCACACCCCTGCACCAATCGTGCTGAAACTTCGCACAGGCATACCTTGAGCGTTCGAGATGGCCGTGGCAGGGGTCCGGCAGCACATTTTGGGGGTATTGCCCTCCAACAAGGGTCCCAGAGAGGGCACCCCCACCCACCGGGAAGACCGGTGAGAGAAGGCAGTACTGCACATGCACAACAGTATGCACACGCACAGCAAAAGGGCCGCCGTTTGAGGGGGTGTTTGAGGCGGCACATGCGTACATCCGCATGCATCATGCAGAATAACTGCCATTTGTGGTGACGGCCACAGCAGGGCTCAGAATGACAGCGGACGTGGTGTTGGCATCGGGGGGAGAGACGGCAGCATGGCCGAATGAGACAGCAGCTGTGGTGAACGGAACAGGACAGGCTGCGATGCCAGAAGCCACAGGACCCTAGCATGGAGGCTTCCCTTTATGGCCATGACAGGCACAACAGCGATGGCAGTTTTAAATCTCATGCCCCCTTGAGGTTCCGGATGTTGCAACATGCGTACATGACTACACCTGTGCCCAACAGCCTCACCACCATTTGAGGGTCAGCCACATGAGGTGGTGACAAGGGAAAAGGGGCCAGGGGAGATGGACCATGCCTGACCAGGTAGCCGTGGAGAAACACCACCGGCCACAAATGGGGCAGCAGCAGCGGGGCTGGACCCTTGCTGGCACGGGACACCTCGGCCAGAGCCCGGGTGAACGGGGCAACAGGGAAGCCAGAACCCAACCAGCCAGGTTGGCGCAGGGAAGAGCAGCCTTGCAAACATGGTTTCCATGGGGACTATGATTCCCACCATGCATTGCATGGCACTGAGGACTGGCCCTGCTAAGAAGCCTGAAATGGGGAGTGTCCACTTTCCTGCTGGCTTTAATTGGGTGAGACCAACAGGAAAGTGGCAACTAACCATCCCATGGTTCTTACCAGGGCCGGCCTTCTGTGCAACGCAATGCATGGTGGGGATTATAGTCCCCATGGAAGCCTCTATTGCAAGGCGCATTTTACCTTACTGCACCCACACTGGGAGGGGGGGCAGTGAAAATCCCCCCCACCTTGCCAGGAAAATGGAAGAAAAAAACCCGGGCTGGGTGAAGCCAGGTAATTGGCTAGTGTAAAATAAGACAAGCAACGAGTACCATTTGTAGCATCTTCTGCCAATGTGAAGGAGAGATAGTGTATTGATGACATCAGATCACAAATCTCCAAATGATCACACCAATGGTTTAAAAGCACCAGGGAGATGACTGGCCCCTATGGGACTCCATAACATGCTCCCAAGGGACTGACACAGCCTCCCCAAGCTGTACCTGTTGGACCCAATCAAGGAATGAATAGAGCAAGCACAAAGCCAGGCCTCCTTTACAACCCCACTAACGTTTCCAGAAGGATACAGTGGTTGATGGCTTTGAAAACTGCTAAGAGATCAAGGATTTCTAACAGAGTCACTCTCCTCCTGTTTCCCTCTCTTAAATGGTCATCAAGCAGCATGACCAATTGAACCCCAGAGACGAGAGGATGTTTGGAAGCAATCATGTCAACTGACCAGTAACCAAAGCAATCTACTTAGAGATCTGAGCTTTGAGAGGAGCACCAAAGAAAACAGCTGGAAAACTCCCTACAATCTTCTGGAAGCCAGTTGGATCCAGAAATCTTCAACTGTCAATTCTGTTCTCAGCAGGTAATGATCTAAACATGAAAACAGTGAGCAAATAATATCTTCCACCATCAGATAATTGTTTCCTGATAATTCATAAGCACCAGGTTGAGCATACAGCCTGCAGAATGAGTGAAACCCAACACATGCTGGGATAGGCCCATGGAAGTCATGGTTTCCATGAACTCCAAGGCAGGTCTAGATACCTCAGTCTGAGCATGGAAGATGAAGTCCCACAGGAGAACAAGCTTGATGGACCTCAGCATCACCATGAGACAAAGTCCGCCAACCCCTGTCCAATTAGGAAAAGAACAGCATTTCCAGTTTATAATGTTTGCAAGTTATTATTTGTTTTATTTCTGCTTCATAGCATTACCATCATCCAAGCCCATTTGTTACATGTTGATTTGACTACACATTGCTGTGTGATAAAATAAAAGAGGATGGACAGAAGCCTGGCAGGCAACAAATTAACTACTTTGTAGCCAAAGGGAAAGGATCTCATTGCTGCAGTTTATATGATGGGTTTAAACAGAAGAGTTCCCCAAATGTCTGTTATCAGGTACTATTGAGAGTTAATTATTGCCAAGCCCAGTGATGGCTCTGGAGTAACCCATTTCAATGTGAATGGTTAAATAACCTACCTCTTAATTTAAGTTGGGTGTCAGTAGTATCTAGGCCAAACCTTTTAACATATTTATACCTACTTAGTTTGTAGCTAGGGGGAAGGGATCATGCAGATGAAGTTTATCTGACATGTTTTACTCAAGAGTGCAATAAATGCCAGAACTGCTAGAAGCTAACTATCAGATGGCCCATCTGGGTCTTTAATGGAATCTACAGTATTTTGGAACACCCAGCTATTGAAGATACTTCACAGAATCTGTGAAGCATTTCATGTTTCTACCTCTGTTTTGCAGATCTTTCTGGAAAAGTAATGACCAATTTTTTAAAAACACTGCCGAAAATAAGGACGATGACAATGACAATTATGATAACTTTTACCTTAAATCCAGCAACTGAATCCTTGCTGATTGAAAAGATATAGTCCCTATTACCTGTACTTCCTAACTTTCTACAAATTCAGTCAGAGAAAACTCAGTTAAGGCAACTTCAGGGATTTGAATTATTGCCCTCTTGTGAATCAGCATAACAATAGATTTCATTGATCTGCGAGAATGTGGTATCCTATTTTGAAAATATAATAAATGAAGTACGAAATATATTAATGCAAAGTTATGGCTGACATTTAACATACACCATCGTCTGTGAAATCAAAGTTATAGCTCTTGCCCAAACCATATCTCATCCCCTTTTCATAAACATATTCTGTAATATATGTTTGCAGGGTGGCAGAGTTATGGTTTCCATGGGGATGCTCACTCTAAATATGCATATTTGTCATATTCCTGTGTAGTACTTTCAGTAACAAATTGCCTTTATTAATATGCTCAGCCTCTTGGGTGTTAGAAATATATATATTATAGTGGCATACAGAAAGCTTTATGAATGAACAAGGCAAAATATTCTTGTCTATATCTCTACTGGACCCTCAGACCTGTTTGGTTATGAGTCTCACCCCTTCTCACCAATAGTGTAGTGAAACTAAGGCTTATAGAACTGAATTTTTATTAAAAATGATGACAACTTCTCTCCTGTCCCTACTCCCACCCCAGTTTTCTTTTTCATGGAATTGGTAAGGGCTAAAGCAGGGGTTCTCAACCTATGGTCCATGGGCCGGATCCAGCCCATGGCACCAAATCATCCAGCCCACAACCTTGCTCCAGCTGCTGCTTCCACCTCCACCTCTGCCACCTCAATCCTTGTCTCCTCTGCTTGGCATGTCCCTAACACTGCTCTATAACACGGCGGATGTTGTAAGGCTTAGCAGGAAAATCTTCTAGTTGGGCAGGGTATAGGTGTAATAAATAAATAAATAAAATAAAGTTCTCCTTCGTATAGTTTGTGAATCCCCACTATTGGGTTATGCGCCTGCACAGAACACTGATCGGAGGCTTAAAAGCTTATTGGTCAAAAGTTTTGGCAGTAAGACCGCCCACCGTACTGCCCACCCTGAGGTGCTAATCTGCCATTTTACCTCAGTTCTCTTCTTTCCGCCTCAGCAGCAGGACGATCGTTGAGAGCTTCCTCAATTTTTTCATCTTTTCTGAGGAAAAGTCTTCGATGAACTTTACAATTTTCCCCGGCAATCTTGTCCTTCGGGCAGGATTGCCACCCCGGTGCTGTTTCTTCTTTCTTGTGGACTCAGTTACCAACCTCACTCCGGTCACCGTTTCCCCCCTCAAGGGGGTGGCGGCTGGCCTGCCCTTCGGGGTGTTCGCCTTCTCGAACCTTCCATCAGGAAAAAAATTGATGGCTGCAGCTTTCAAGCAGTGTTCTTCTTGCTTGAAGAAGTTTCCTGCCTCTGACGGGCATAGCCTCTGTCTTTTCTGCCAGGGAGAATTGCACCAGAGCCAATCCTGCGTACACTGCAAGAACTTTACCCGGCTTGCAGTTCAGGACCGGAGCAACCGGTTAAAAGCACACCTTATGGAGCTTGCCTTGGCTCCCGCCGCGGCTGCATCCACGTCTGCTGGTGCCTCTCAGCCTATTCGGTCTCTGCCTCTACCATCTTCTTCTTCCACCCTCTCCATCACGAAGAAGAAAAAGAAGGGAAAATGGGGGAAAGAAAAAGAAGCATAGGTCAGAGGAAAGTCGCTCACTCCCACCTACGCCTCGCCCTCCTGTTTCTCTGGGGCCCTCGCCTCCCTTTTCGGTCGCGAGATGTCCTTCACCCGGATCCTCAGTGTGGGGCGGACGGTCTTCTTCGGGATTGCCTGCTAAAGGACGCAGGGCTGGGGCTCCAGCTCGCCCACTGCAGGTGGTTGCTTGCCTCGAGAGAGGGGTCATCCCCCCACTAGGCAGGCATCTGTCTCTCCGAGGCCTAGGGCTCCAACGATAGATGATCTGCCAACCACCATTCCGGCCACTGTTTCATCTCCGATCATACCGGCCACCATTTCGCCTGCCACCGTTCCGTCCCAGCCGTCTGTGGTTGATGCGACCCAGTTGGACTTTTTGAATGGAATGTTTGAGGCCATGGCGAAGTCGTTCGCCCAACAGTTTAAGGCCACCATCCCTGCAGCATCTGCGGCTCCGGTACCGACCACCGCAAGCCCCAGGGATGCTGGCCCTGCTGCCGCTCCACCACCCTCTCAAGGGTAGAGCGTTCGCTCCGCTGGCCCACCCATATTATCTTGGTGTGGTCCAGACGTCGATATGGTGAGCTCTCAGCCCGTCGACCCGCCCAGGCCGTACTGGCGCGGTCCCGATGTGGACTCCAGGATTCCTCCCTCGTCCTCCGATGATTCCAGCGCATCTTTGGAGGAGGACGAGGGAGACGTCGATGCCGACAAGATGCCGGACCAGGCGATCAGCGCGGTTGACCCACCACGTGGTGAGGATCAATGCTCCCTCATCGCGATGCTCACCCGTTTGGGTACCACTCTGGATCTGAAGGTGGACCAACCGCTGCTGGAGGATGATGACTAAATGACTGCCAAACTGGACAAAAAGGTGATTCATCCGGTCCACATCACCATGCTTCCTTCCATGTTGACGTCAGCGAAGCCAACATGGAAGAAGCCGGTGATGTCTCACTCTGTTTCATCCAGACTCGACGGAACGTATAGAGTCTTGGACGAGAACGTCGAGTTTCTTCAGGCACACCCTTTGCCGAACTCTTTGGTGGTTAAGGCCTTCCAGCATATAAAGGCCGTTGGCGGTTTTCCGGTACCTTCGACTCCGGAAGGGAAGAAGCTGGACGCGGTGGGCCGTAAGTTTTACGCCACCGGTTCTCTCTTCCTGAGGGCTGCGAACTACTCAGCAGCCATGGGCCTCTATCAGTCCCACCTCTGGGAGCAAGTGAAGACCCTTGCTGCAAAACTGCCTGCCGACGTCCAGAAAGGATTCGACTCTCTGGCTGCGGAAGGATACTTTCTGGCAGAGCAACAGATGCGGACTGCCAGGCACATTAATGATTACGCAGCCAAGGACATGTCCTCTGCCATCTTGCTCCATCGCCACGCTTGGCTCAGGGGCACCTCACTCGATGATGCCATGAAGAAGCTCATCGAAGAGTTCCTATTTGATGGACAAGGCCTGTTCGGATAAGACACCGATAAGGTGCTTAATGAACTGCGACAGACGAATTCGACGGCTAAGTTCCTGGGGCTCACCATGCCGGCTCAGCCTACCAAGCCACGGTTCCAGCCCTTTACCCAATGGTATCGGGGGAACCCCCAGCAGCAGGGTGGCTCGACCAACCAGCCCAGGGCCAGTTTTTATAAACAGAGGCGCCAACACAAGCCTCGTTACCAACCTTACGGACAAGGCAAGCGGACTGATGCAAAATCCAAGTCCTGGGTTTGAAGTCACGAAGGCCAAGGCTCTCTCGCTCCACCTCCTGTACCTCCCCCTCCAGAACTTCCTCCAGGTGTGGTCCGGCATCACGAACGACCGGTGGGTCTTGAAGATCTTTTCCACTGGTTACGCCATCAAGTTCATACGGATGCCTTGGGTAGGAAAACACTGTTTCACCACCTCGTCCCCCCATTTGGAAGAAGAAATATCAACTCTTCTGTCCAAGGGAGCCATCGAGCGGGTAACACTGACCAACTGGGACAACGGTTTCTACTCGAGGTACTTCGTGGTTCAGAAGAAAGACAAAGGACTTCGGCCAATTCTGGACCTGCACCGGATGGTGACCCTCCAGACCGTCCTCCCTCTCATCAACAAGGGGGACTGGTTCACAGTGATAGACCTCAAGGATGCTTACTTCCATGTCAGCATCCTCAAGGAACACAGACGGTTCCTCCGGTTCAGAATGGGAAACTCTGTGTACCAGTACTGGTGCCTACCGTTCGGTCTGGCTACAGCACCGAGAGTCTTCACCAAGTGCATGGCTCCGGTGGCTGCCTTCCTCCATCAGAAGGGGATCAGGGTCTTCCCGTACATTGACGAGTGGTTGATTGTCTCTCCCACCAGCTCGTCGTCCATTCGGGACACGGAGTTCACGGTTCACTTCATGGAGAGTCTTGGCCTCAGAATCAACTTTGCCAAGTCAAAGTTGAATCCTTCTCAGTGCGTCGAGTACATTGGAGCAGTACTCGACTCGCTAGCTACCAGGACTTTCACCCCCCAGAAACGCTTACTGGACATTGCACAAGGGGTAAGCAAATTCAGGAGCAAGCCCTTTATCAGGGAGAAAAAGGCACAGAGACTACTAGGCCTGATGGCTTCAACGACGGCGGTGATTCCTCACGCCAAGTTAAAGTTCCGGTCCCTGCAGTCATGGCTCCTCCACAAGTTCGACCCGCTCAAGGAGAGCCAGTCCAAGTGGTTGATTCCATCTCCAGAACTGGTGGACCAGCAGGCGTGGTGGATGACACCTCTCAATGTGGCCACGGGGAAGAACTTTTATCCCCCGCAACCTTTGTTGCAGGTTTGACCGACGCAAGCAATCTCGGCTGGGGGGCTGCTTGCGGGACTCTGACGGTCAACAACGTTTGGTCGCCTCACGAGAAGGTGCACCATATCAACTATTTGGAGCTGCTGGCCATTTGGAAAGCCTTACGTTCCTTCGAGGCTCTGCTCACCAGCAATGTGGTTCAAGTGGCCTCGGACAATACCACAGCGGTGGCATACCTGAACAAGCAAGGAGGGACGAGGTCCACCATCCTGCTTTATCTTGCGGTGCAACTTTGGGAGTGGTGCCTGGAAAGACACATCTTTCCAATTGGAGTACACATTCAGGGCAAGCTGAATGTCCTGGCTGACCACCTCAGCCACCTCACCTCGACGACCCACGAGTGGGAGCTGGACGATGAGGTGTTTCAGTCCCTTTGCAGGGCTTGGGGGACCCCGAGCATCGACCTCTTTGCGTTGGAGTCCAACAGGAAATGCCACAGGTACTGTTCCAGGGCAGGCATCAGACTGAACTCCGAGGGTGATGACTTCATGAAACAGTGGGATGAGGACTACCTCTATGCCTTTCCCCGTTTCCTCTGGTTCAGAAGGTCCTCACCAGGATGTACCAGCAATGGGCCAACGTAATCCTCGTTGCTCCAGCGTGGCCTCGTCAGCCATGGTTTCCTCTACTGTTGCACATGTCGTCACAGTATCGCACGCTGCCGGACTCGCCAACTCTTCTCCAAATGGAGCAGGGCCAGCTCCACCATTCGGACCTGCCCAGCGTCCACCTCACCGCATGGAGGATAACCCCAGATTGCCCAGGATCTTGGAGTTAGCACGGCGTCCTTCCACAAGGAAGTCCTATGCCTCCAAATACAGGCGTTTTGTGCCTTCCTGGAATCCCAGCAGACATACCCTTCACAGGTGGGACTGCAGGACGTCATGGCCTACCTCCTCCAATTGGCGCTGGCCTTAGCATTACCTCCATTCGGGTCCATCTGGCAGTGGTGGTGGCTCACTCTCCAGCTGGTTCGCCTGTATCTGGTGCCTTTCGTGAGCAGATGGTAAAGCGTTTCCTCAAGGGATTGCGAAACACCTTTCCGCCGGTCAAGACTCCAACAGCACAATGGTCTTTGTCTGCCGTTCTGAACGTGCTCACCAGGACTCCTTTCGAGCCTATGGCTACTGCGGATGTTCATCTCCTCACGTGGAAGACTGCATTTCTGGTGGCTATCACATCTGCTCGATGAGCTGGTGAACTGGTTGCTCTATGGGCAGACGCACCATTTCATCAGTTTTTCAATGACCGCGTGGTGCTCCACACGGACATCACCTTCCTTCCTAAGGTAGTCTCCCAGTTTCATATGGTGCAGACTATCTCATTGCCAACCTTCTTCCAGAACCCCACCAACGCCCAAGAAAAGACTTGGCACACGCTGGATGTGAAACGAGCTTTATTGTTTTACACCAGCAGGACAAGGGAGTTCAGGAAGTCACAACGTCTATTTGTTGCATATGAAGGAAAGTCCAAGAGTGAACCCATCTCTGCCTAGAGGTTCTCCAAATGGATTACATCTACCATCTACCTGGCCTACGAGTCTGCCTCGTTGCCACCTCCGCCGCATGTCAGGGCGCATTCTATGAGAGCGGTTGCCACATCCACTGCCTTTTTGGAGGGCACTCCGCTTGAGGACATCTGTAAGGCTGCCACCTGGTCCAGACCTTCTACATTTGTCCAACATTACAGAGTGGACACCAGAGCCACTGCGGACGCCAGACTTGGTCGTGTCGTCCTTGCCAGAGGGCTCTGGGTGCCTCGCCCTTGACGGTCCATCCTACCTGACCATCATACTCATCATGGGATCATCTCATCCGACTGCCCACCGACCAAGTAAGTGTGAGCTTGCTAATCTCCCAATAGTGGGGATTCATAAACTATACAAAGGAGAAAGTTTGGTTTCGCTTACCAGTGATAACTTTCATTCTTCGTGTATATAGTTTGTGAATACACACTACCCACCCTGCCTCCCCTGTTTAGCTGCACGGATGAGATCAATTATTTTATCCTGTGCTTATGCTTAAGTATGGAACTGAGGTAAAATGGCAGACTATCGCCTCAGGGTGGGTGGTACGGTGGGTGGTCTTACCACCAAAACTTTTGACCAATAAGCTTTTAAGCCTCCGATCAGTGTTCTGCGCAGGCGCATAACCCAATCGTGTGTATTCACAAACTATATACTCGAAGAACGAAAGTTATCACTGGTAAGTGAAAATGAACTTTATCTTCAAAATATTTTCTTGAGAAATTCTTTTATTATGTTGCCTTTCAAAAGCAGAGGTGTCAATTACTTACATTACTGAGTATTCAGCAAAGAGTCTGACAATCTTGTCCTTTCTATAATCAACTATGTGCTTTTTATCATAATCTACCAATATAACTGACTTGTTTCCTAGTACAATTTAGAAGCTATTTCTATTTGTTTGGCCATCCATTGTAATGTGGATACACCCCCCCCCCCAGCAACTTTATTTAGAACTGTAAAAAGAAGTCAATTTACATCCATTCAGTAGAGAATATTGTCTTCAATACATTCAAAGACAAGCAGCTGGCTTTAATGGCTCATCACTTCTTATCCTGATTTCTCTAATTTTCCAGCTTATGTCTAAATGGACGGGCAGTGGGTATGTGCAATAAAGAGGTAATGATCAGCACAACAGGAAATTATCAGTAATGGGGAAATGAGGGAGAAGCAAATTTGAAATAAGCACAGGAAAAACATTTATTTATACTAGCTAAGCAGAAAGGAAATCTTGTGAAATGTGTCTCTTCTATTGCCTAGCATATTGACTTGGCAGACATTGCTGGCCAGTTCATTGATTATCTGGAAAGCTTATTGTACATCACAGCAACTTAGTATTTTAGAGTTTAAATGGGAAGCGAATAATGTAGATAGCTGGGGCATCACCTATTTGAAAAATACCAAAAGTTCTTCATCAACTTTTTGCCAACATCCATTAACTATTTCTCAGTCTAGACAAGGGGTATTCAGTAGGCATGGATGATTGAGGATATTTTTTTACTACAAATCCTATAATTATCTATTCTGAGGGTTGTGCCTCACATGCACATATCTACAGACAAATATTTCTCATCTAGAAAAAAAAGTTCATCCTACAAAAGCTTCAGAGGCCTGGCATAGGCCTAGTTCTGCTATTGCCCCTTGTGCAGAAAGAACTCTTATTTGTTAAGCATTGAGGTCGCTTCCTTTCTGAATGTACAGCTAGGGCATAGTTAGGCCTTCTTTCCAGGTGAGAAGCAATTAGATAGCTGAAAGTTTGAGAATGTGAGGTGGAACTCATAGAATGGAGTATGTAATAGAATTTTAAAAGAAAATCACCCTTGCTTAGTATTGAGCTGCTCCCTACCTGGATAAACTCATTATATTTAGAGGCAATGGCTATCACTTCTAGTCTCTGCTGTCACTTTCCATTTGTAGAAAATGATGAGTCAGCTCATGTGTAAGCCTATAGACAAGCAGGGATATCTCTCCTGTCAACTTGTTGCTTTCCACATAAATATTGGAAGTGACAATGGAGAAGTGATGGACTATGTACCTTGAAACTGAGGGCTCATCCAAATGAAGTGTGTGGCTTGGATTGATTGAGATGGCATTTGATTCCGTTGCCTCTTAAGTCCAGAACAACTCATTTCAATATTCCATATCTGTTTTAATTTTTCATTGAATGTAATGTGAGTTGAGTTTTCATACTAACATGCCCCTCCTTTTCTTCTCCTTTGTGTGCCCCACCACCTTAGAAAAAGATCTATACAAACCATGTCCTGTAATGGACAATGGGAGAGGAAGGAACTCTCAGAGTGCAATGGGAAAGAAATACACAAGAGAAAAAGAACCCATAATAATAATAATAATAATAATAATAATAATAATAATAATAATAATAATAATAATAATAATAATAATAATAATAATAATAATAATAATAATAATAATAATAATAATAATAATAATAATAATAATAATAATAATAATAATAATAATAATAATAATAATATGGAAATGATGTGCCTTAAGCTGAGGACAAAAGGCAGTTCTGCTATGGATTTTCTCTTTTAGCAACTTCTTAGGACATTCTGGTATATCTGACTAGCTTTTCAGATCAGGGCCAGAAGTCAGAGGTAGGGTGTTTCCTTGCCTTTCTCCTTTGTTGCCTGTTGGGGAGAACACTCCCACAGCTGACATCATAGCTCATTTCAGAGGAGCTCTAATTCTACATGTCCCCATAAGAACCAGGCTTGTTTGAATGAAATGAACATATGAGGCTGACAGATCTAGAAAGAGATCTGAAAAAACAGCAGCAAAAAATGTTATCAAATGAAGCAAAATAATCCTGAAATGGAAGGGAGAAGGATTGATCAAGTCTCTTATAATATCATGCAAATCTGTTAAATTCAGAGTCCAAGTAACACAAGCACCAGGACCCAGTAATCAGGCAAGTAACAAGGCAATAGGCCAAATGGTAACTGCATCACAGTTCATAGTCCAAATCCTAGACAGACAGGGATATAGAGCTAGTCTAGATTACAGGATGTAGTTCACACAAGCTGAAGGTGAGGTGACCAAGAAAGCAGATGAGGCAGATTACCTCATTGTGTGAGACAGAATGCTGGACTGGATGGGCTGTGGCATGTTCCAGCAAGGCTGTTCTTATGTTCTTATGTACTTTTAGGGGCTGGAGCAGGGCAAGGATGGGATTCAAAGGAGCGAGCATCCAGACAAGGCATACCAATAGTCCATAGGAACTAGGTAGGAAGTCTTTAAAAATGGGAACCAGGCAAGAGATCTTCAAAAGCATGAGTCAAGCAATTAAAAGTCCAATAACCTACATTACTGAGGCTGCTTCTGGAGAGAATGAGCCAGTTACTGTATAGTCCAGCCTCCCAGGGTCTCCTGGTGGAGTCTATCTTGATCCAGAACCATCCTTGGTGCTCTGAGATCCAGCCTAGCAGCTGCAGCAGGGTGAGTGTCCAAACCAGCAAGCACTAAAGCTTCCCTCCTGGCTGAGGGTTCAATCCTGTGAGAATCTAAGCTACCTCTGTGGAACTTATCCTACAAATAATGAAGCTGCCTTAGATCCTGACAGAATGAATGAGGAAACACCTCCTAAATAGGAATAAGAAGGAAATGTAGATAATTGTGTCTATCTACTGAACGGCCTTTCCAAAATTCAGGGAAAATATGCTGTTCTGAATTTCTTGACTCTATAGTAGAACCTTTGTTTGCAGAATATGAAATTATAGCAAGAAAAGACTATATCTGACAGATTCTCAGATAGCTGTGCAGTTTTCAGTGATGGCAGTGATCAAAACAAAGGCATATTCCTACTCTAGAAGACTTTAACAGGA
Organism: Bradypodion pumilum; assembly: GCA_035047305.1. Classification (NCBI taxonomy): domain Eukaryota; kingdom Metazoa; phylum Chordata; class Lepidosauria; order Squamata; family Chamaeleonidae; genus Bradypodion; species Bradypodion pumilum. Next base: position 242,175,811 of record JAWDJD010000003.1, on the reverse strand, counting down.
AAGGGCTTCAGGACAGAGTGTCTTTCTTATGAACTAGAAAATGGACTCCTATCTGATCATAGTACTGTATGTAGAACTCCTTCCAATGTGGGCACTCATTATTACCTTGCAATATTGCATGAACCAAATAAAGAAATAGGCATCATGATGCCTTCAAACTATCATAATCCCTAACATTTCTGATGGAAGTGTATAGGAATTATGGCCTCAAACAACTTGGAGGCATCAGGCTGTCAAACAAAATTAAAGATTCAAAATTTAATGGTATCAGTCTATGTAGTAAATGCTTATATGATGTTGAGAATGGTCACACAACTTACAGAAGTTGACTTGTGTAAACTTCTTGGGTTGTTGTGTTGTATCCTTCAGCCCTTACTAATCCCATTAATTCAAAACTTTCATAGAACAGTACATAAGGTCATAACATGCTTGCAAGACTATGGGTATTGTTTTGTTTGAAATTAAGAGTAATCAATGCATCTTTCATTATTTACTGCCTTTTTATTCTTAAAACATAAGATATAATGTATGTTACGTTCTGCAGTTAACTATTTGGATTATTTACATTCCCTCATTAGGTGAATTTTGTTTTTTAATGATTTTGTCCTGAAAATGTCACTACCTTTCCCTATTTGTCTTCTGTACTTTCTTCCCTCATGATCAAATCACACTGCAGAAGTGTAGTTCATTAAATGCATAAGTAGTTATTTATTCTGAAAAAATGATACTACAGTTACTCTCCAGAAAGACATTAGCAATGGCCACAATGGGGCTGCTTTCCTTTGTTTCAGCACCTTGGACAGTTGTCCAGTGACTTTATTCTTCAATGAAAACTCTCCTTGTGTTGATACTCCCTAGGGCTAAAGATATTTGTACTTGATATCTGCATAAATCAGCAATGTGTTTTCGACAGCCACAGGTGCATTTACGGTAGTGTTTTGTACATGAGCGGGCATGTTTTACTTCTACTTCCAGTGGGAGGAACCATGTGACCAGCCCACAGCCCAAAAAATTTGGGCACCCCTCGTCTAGGAAGACACCTGTGCTCACCATCTTATTCTCCAATCCACTTTCTATATGGGTGACTAATGCAATGATCACAGCCTCTTCCAGGTCTAAATCCTGCTTCCTCAATTGGAATATGCTGGATGATTGTCTGAGATCAAGGTCTGAGAGGTAATGGAGGCCGTATGTAGGGTTCCACGCTTGCCAATTGCACTAAGTGTCCTGTTCATATATTGTTGTATTCATAAATGGGAAATCATTTTTAATTCAATGCTGGTGTCCACACAGTGTCATATCAGTGAATGGGATAAGTACTTTTTGTTTGAAAACTCATAAATGATGAGAATTCACTGGATGTCTTTATTAGACAAGATCAGGCCAGCTTCTAAAAAAGTCCTATTTGATTCATAGTCTATGTCCCAAGCCTGAATAGTATTGAAACAATTTTCCCCCTTGGTGCACTTATTTCTCACACATGTCCAGTTTTTAAAAGGAAGCATCAAATATTAGCTAGTGTTGGATTGGGGCCGTGAGTAGGCCCTTAGGGTCCCGGAGGAGACTGGTCAAAGGAACGACACGAGACAAGATGGAGCGAAGACCAGTGGTTTATTGAGGAAAAGACATCATCATTTATAGGAATTCAAGGCAGCGTGCGATACAATCGTCATCTGACAGAAAATCATATTACCCATTTACTCAGGTTAATGGGGAATCTCTCTTGGGGAAGTTAATTAACTCGGGCAAACACTGACAGGGGAAATCCATTGTTCGGGGCTTACACCAGGGTAAATATGGCCTCTATTTGCACTTCGGCTTGGGCTGATCTGTGAGTCAGTAATTGCCTAATACGTAACGGAGGTTAGTGATTCGCTTCCTCAGCAGAATCGCTGGTCAGGTCAGATGCGGGTGAATAAACCCTATGATTATTACTATTAATCCGCTCCCCCAATTTCTGGGCCCGCAGAGCCCACGGACCAGGAGCCTTCTCGACCGGAGTGGCCTCTGCCAGCCGCCGCATTATGCCAATTGTGCTCACGGAATCCATATCTCCCCTTGTTTTGTTATTTTTGGACCTGACAGGCGACCCTGCATAAAATGGGCATCAACTGGTATACGGGAACAACGCTGCAGTGTTCCCCCCACGGGGGACATCTCGATAACAGTGAGGGAATACATTGCATGAAACAGCATCCTGCTATGCCTAGTATTACCACCCCCACAATCACTTTGAGTGTTGTCTGGAGCCACCCCCATGGGAGCCATGACCACAAGGAATCCCACCACCCCCATGAAGAATCCTCCTTGATGTTCTTGACTAGGGTGTGGAGGTCCGTGAGCTGGCTCTGCACTTTATGGGTATTATCTGTGAGATTAAAGCAACACATGCCATGAACAGACTCGCAACCCAAATGATGTAACAACAGAAGGTAGTCTATGGCTGCTCGGTTGTCTAGGATAGCATGGCGAAGCTCTGCCTGCTCCTGGTTGAGCAGCGCTATCGCTGAGGAGGTATGGTTAATGGCTTTTGCTAATCCGCAAGCCAATTGACCAATTCTCCGAGCATTGCCGACGGCTAAGCCTGGCACGCCAAGTATGCTGACTGCCAACGAGACGTACTCAGCTGGACTCAGAACCCTGATGTTGCTATCACATGAGCTGTCTAACTGGGTGGCGCGAGTGTGCCGTATGGATGAGGAACCATTTGTGCTTGGAGTAACCATATCCCTAGTGGGGAGTAACAATGTCAAACGACTGATACAACATATGGAATCTGATACATTTGCGGGAATGTAGTTCCAAGTGTACTGATTGCATGTAAAGAAACAACCTGAAGGTAGGGCAACATGAGCATACATTGCGCCAAGTGTCTGTGGGTTATTACAAGTCCAGTTGCTGCTGCCGACTTCGAGGCAACGGCGCCTACGGCCGACTGCGAGGCAGCCGGTCATTCGAGCACAAGTAGAGTTCGGGCTGACCGCCACTCGAGGGGTGTGGAGAGTGGCTGCATCAGCCGGTAAAGTCATAGTTAGCCGCATTTCCCAGCGGGCATATTCTGAGGAGCTTGCTGGGAGGTATGGGCTGAAAATCCATTTCACTAGCCAGTCGCCATCCCTGGGGTGCGTGCCTGGAGTGTGGCACACTGGGATGAGACAGGTGCTCAGAATTGAGGCAGAACCAATGTCCTGCTTCAGGCAAAAATCGGACTGGTTGACGAGACCCGCCAACCTTTCCCATATGTTGTAGTGCATCCGGGCAGAGAGATCTCCGCCTGGCATCAAATCGTTGGCCTTCAGTGAGGCCGCCTGAACGCCTCCCCCCGCAAGTAGGGAGAGGATCAGGATGATGGTGACCGCCACGGTGTTGGCAGTAATCTGGGCAAAGACTGCAGCCATGAGGTTCTCTGGTGTCGGCTCCCACTCCTCGCGTTGGATGGCATCCTTGGCCTCATGGCAAAGGACCTTGACCATCCCCCAGGTGATCTTCGGCGCTGTCCTCTGTGACCACTGTCTCTCCCACCGGGTCCCCTTGGTCAGGGTGAGGTCCTCCATCTCCGGGATCGGACTCGGGTCGGTCTGGATCCACGCCATGTGGTTCCAAGTGAGGCTTAACGCACCGAGCTGGAATCCAAACGACACCTGTAGGAGACATAACTGCAGCATACCCTCTTCCCCAGGTTATGAGTGGCGCCGGGCCCCTCCAGGAAGGGTCCGGTGGCACCCGGTAACGAACCAGCGGTCGCGGGAGAGCTTCCAAACGGCGGAAGTGTCTCTCCTGCGGCGTGCAATCGGGAAAAAACATTAAGGTGATTGTACGTAAACAATACCTTGTTCAGACAATGCTGTGCCTGACCCTGTGACTTGGGGAGGGCTGGTGGCTCCCCCCTTTCTGTTTGTTTGTCAATGTAGGACTTGAGCGTCCGATTGACTCGTTCCACAATCGCTTGCCCCTGCGGATTGTAAGGAACGCCAAAGGTACGCTTAATATCCCAGGTGGCCATGAAGTTAGCTAAGTGCCTAGAGCTGTAGGACGGGGCGTTATCGGTTTTCACGTGCCGAGGTTTGCCCATCGCTGCGAAGCAGGCTAGGAGGTGCTGCTCCACGTGGGAAGCAGTCTCCCCTTTTTGCGCTGTGGCCCAAACGAATTGCGAGAAAGTATCAATGCAAACGTGCATGTACTGCCATCTGCCAAACTGCGGGACATGTGTGACGTCCATTTGCCACACCTGGTTAGCCTCTGTCCCTCGTGGGTTGACCCCCCACGAGGGCCCCCCCGGTGCCCCTGCACAATGCTGGCAAGAGCGAACTATGCCTTGGGCTTGAGAAAGTGGCAGGTTAAACTGTCTGGCAAGCGCTTTGGCATTCTGATGAAAGAATGCATGACTCTGAATTGGAGTAGTGAAAACACCCAACACTGATCGTTGCTGAATTTCCTTTGCGGCCGCATCCGCTCTGCTGTTGCCCGCGGAGATTGGACCCGGTAGGTCCTGGTGACTTCGGATGTGGGCAATATAGAGCGCTTCCGTGCGGTTTCGCAAGTGAAATTGAGCTGTGAGGAACAGACTCAGCAGATTTTTGTCTATCGCGGGAGTGATGTATGCTCCCGGTAGACTGTGAAGAAAATTCCTAACATACTGACTGTCAGTAATGATGTTGAGGCGCTCTTTGGCGAAGGTGCGCAAAGCAAGGTTCACCGCTGCCAACTCTGCCCGCTGCGCGGACTTCTGTGGAAGAGTTAACAGCGTGTGCCAAGCCTGACCCTCCTGCCAAGTTAAGACACCATACGTGCGACCCCCATCTGTAAAAACTGTTCTGGCCCCCTGAAGTGGAACCAGCGAGATCAATTCATACAAGGTGACTGTCTGCGTTTGCAGCGAGACGAGTCTGGGGTCCTTTGGCAAGTGGTATGCCAAGCATCCGGTGAATCCTTCCAAGGCGATTGGAAGCGAGTCACCGAGCTGCATCAGCTGCTGAATTTGCTCTTTGGTGAACGGGACCACGATTTTCGCTAAGTCATGCCCTGAAATGTCTCTAGCTCTCAGCCTTCCGTGGTAGATCACCGCAGAGACCAACTCTTGGGGAGGAACGATATTTCGGGAAGAGGTGTTTGGCAAGTACACCCATTCCACGATATTCGCTCCTTTCTCGGAGTCCACTCCTAGGGCTCCGGTGAACATGGATCCGGCCCGAACGATGTACAAGTTCAGGATCGGGGCATGTGGCCCCTGAGCAATCCTGTCCACCCACCTTTGACTGAGAATTTGGTTGACTTTCTCGAGAGCCAAGCGTGCTTCTCGAGGAATTTGTATCCGGTCTGCCGGCTGCTTACCTAGCGTTAGCAGTGAGAAGAGCAGTTTTAAAAGGTCTGTATCCAGTCTGAAATACAGTCTGGCCCAATTAATGTTACCCAAAACCTGCTGCAATTCTACCAAGGTGACTCAGTCTTTTAAGTTGATCTGAGGCAAAACTGGTGCTGCGAAAGAGCGGAGAAGCCGATGGCCCAAGTATGAGAAGGGCTCGGTTCTCTGCACTTTCTCTGGGGCAATGAGTAACCCTTTCTCCCCCAGGCTGGCCTGGAGGTCTGTAAATATTTCGCTGCCGAGTTGCGGCGCTGCGACCAAGATGTCATCCATGAAATGGCATACTAAAGCTGTGGGATGAAGGTTTTGAAACTTTGCCAGTGCGTTGTGAACATAAATTTGGCACAGGGTGGGCGAATTGAGCATCCCCTGTGGCAAAAATTTCCACGCGTAACGCTGCGTGGGCTCACTGTGGTTCACAACCGGCACCGTAAAGGCGAACCTTTCCCGGTCCCTGGGGTCTAAGGGAATGGTGTAAAAGCAATCCTTGAGGTCTACGACCAGGATCTCCCAACCCTCGGGAATCATATTTGGGTTTGGGATGCCGCATTGAAGTGGACCCATTGGCTGTATGCATTTATTGATCTCCCTGAGATCGTGGAGGAGTCGCCACTTCCCCGACTTCTTCTTAATGACAAAAATGGGCAAATTCCAAGGACTAGTGGACTGCTCTATATGTCCTGCATCTAGCTGTTCTTTAACAGTTGCTTTAAGGCGACTAATTTCTCCCCCACTACCGGCCATTGTTCCACCCAGACTGGTGTGCTGGTGAGCCATTTAAGTGGCAATGCCATTACCCAAAGGTAAGGGTGGCACCGTACTGCTGTAAAATGTCTCGCACCCAAAGGTTGATGTGCACGTCCAGAATGTGCGGCCGAATGACTGCTGTGCCGTCAGCCTTGGGGATCGTGACTTCCACCCACTCCTGGCTTCTAAACGCTTCTTGGATGCCGCCTACCCCCCACACATCGGAGACCGGCTCAATGGCCCACTCCCATGGCCACTGGCTTCGGCTGACCACGCTGATGTCAGCTCCGGTATCTAGCAACCCTGGGAATGATTTTTTATTCAAAAATACCTCAATAACTGGTCGCTGTTTCCACTCAATGTTGGTCTCCACTGTCGCTAAGACCTGGTATCCTTGCACTGCCTCACTTGCGCTCGAGCGGTCTTCTGACCCGGACCCTGCGCTCTCCCTGAGCCTTCCCTGGCTATCTGCTGGCGAGTTACAAGGAACCATAATCAGTTGCGCTAATGTGTCTCCCTTGTGAATGGTTTGGGGTAGGTGCATCCAGAGTTGGACCTGGAGAACGCCTGAAAAATTGGAGTCAATGACTCCCGGAATTACAAGAATTCCGCGTGCTCCTGCTACACTGCGAGGCAAGACTAAACCTATAAAGCCCTTGGGCAGGGGTCCCATGTACTGGGAATCCACCTGATAGACTGTGCCTGGCAAGTCGCATGTGACGTCCGCCTGGCAAGTCAATTCTAGCCCTGTACTACCCTTGGGGCTGGCCTGCGCCTTCGCAATGCCTGGAATGTGAAGGGAATCTAATCTAGCTCTGGCTCGCCCAGAGCAAGGGAAGCCTCTGTTTGGACCGGGGCCAGAGACGTGACCGCGTTCCGGTTTCCCGAATTCGGACAGTATCTGGACCAATGGTAGCCTTTCTTACACTTCGGACATGGGGTGGTCGGAGCCTTGGAACGGCCGGAATGTTGTCCGCCGCTCTTGGATCGGCACTCCCTAGCGAAGTGACCGACCTTGCCACAATTGTGACATGCTCCCTTGGGTCGGGGTTTCCTGCCTCCTTGCACCGCTGCTGCCAGCAGACCCATTTTGTAGGAGTCTGTGCCAATGTCGGCGCAAGCTCTAATCATGTCCGTGAGAGTCAAGTCGGGACGATTTCCCAGTGACTGCAAGATCTTACGGCAGTCGAGATTGGCGTTGTCTTTAGCCAGTTTCATCATGAGCTCTTGTTGGGCTTGCTCATTATCGATCTGCCTACTAATTGCTTCCTCTAAGCGATTGACAAAGTCCATGTAGGACTCCTGGGCGCCCTGTTTGACTGCGGTGTAATTTTTGGCCGCTTTGCCAGTTGCTGGGACTTTGAGGAAAGCCCTGAAGGCCGCCTCAGCTGACATCTGAAGAGTGGCAAGTGGCAAGTTGGTCTGCGCATCGATGGATTCGAAGGCACCTGAGCCATATAACTGGTCAGGAAGTACTGCCCCTCCCATCCTGGCAGCCCTTGTCTGAGCCTCAAGGCGAAACTCGCTGTCCCATAGCAAATACTGGCTGGGGTTGAGCATCATCTGCATGACGGCTTTTCAGTCGTGCGGGATGAACATGGTGTTCTAGCACACTTGCTGAAGCGTGCCCCTAGTGAAGCGACTTTGGAGTCCTGCCTCTGTAATGGCCTTCCGTATAGCCATGAGGAGCTTATACGGGACTGGTGAATGAACTACCTGCTGCTGCCCTGTGAGGGCATCCATTTCCAAGCGAATTGGACAAATCTGACTAAGCTCAGCTAGCTCTTCTGCTGGCAATTCCCCCTTCCTGATCTCTTCCTCAACTGTGCGCTGAAGGGCACTCTTGGTAGCTTGGGAACTTGTAGCTGTCAGAGAAGCGCCTGCGCTCCCCATTCCATGCATTCCACCGGTGACGTCTGCAGCTGTCACCGAGGGAAAGCTCCCTACACTACTCTGCTTAAACTGAAGTGACGGATAGAGCGCCGTGGGCGCCGATGGCTCTGCTGGCGCTGGGGGTTCCTTAGCCTCTACCTGGACTGGATCTACCTCTGCTAAAAGTTTCCTACATTTACTCCATGTGCGAATTATGCCCTCTGGAGCTTTCGGGGGTTGCTGAATGCAGTCTCCTATCTGATCCCAGAGCTGGAGGGTTAGTGTACCTGCTTCTGGGTAAAGCAGGCAGTGTTCCCTCAAGTACACCAAAAGTCTCGCTAGCTCTCCACTGTGAAAGCGTAACTGATATACCCTGGCCAGGATTTTGAATTCCTCCTCATGAATTCTTTGGCTAGCGGACGGACGTTGCCACTGAGGACAAGTCCCCATATTACCTGCGAGGGTCCTTTGAAGTCTCCTTCTCAGGACGAGTCGACGCGTCTGTAGTTCAGGCAATAGGTTTTGTGTGACGAATCTCCTGGGTAGAGCTCGGAGCGTGGCCTGCCGCCACGGGCCCTCGGTGGCCTCTCCGCTGTCAGGGGTTCACAGCTGACCCTGAGCGGAACGCGTTTTTCCGTGCTGCAAGCCGCCGCGAAAGTCGGAGCAAGCTGTAGGATGCCTCTCTGAAATGCCTCGTCGCGGAACCGTCTTCCCGACCGGCTGGCTTACCGACCGGGCTTCCGCGCTGTCCTCCGGGATGATCGGACATGGTTCTAGCATAGAACCGGACCGCGTTGATCGCTTACTCTTGGGTAAGATCACGTCGGGGTCACCAGATGTTGGATTGGGGCCGTGAGTAGGCCCTTAGGGTCCCGGAGGAGACTGGTCGAAGGAACGACACGAGACAAGATGGAGCGAAGACCAGTGGTTTATTGAGGAAAAGACATCATCATTTATAGGAATTCAAGGCAGCGTGCGATACAATCGTCATCTGACAGAAAATCATATCACCCATTTACTCGGGTTAATGGGGAATCTCTCTTGGGGAAGTTAATTAACTCGGGCAAACACTGACAGGGGAAATCCACTGTTCGGGGTTTACACCAGGGTAAATATGGCCTCTATTTGCACTTCGGCTTGGGCTGATCTGTGAGTCAGTAATTGCCTAATACGTAACGGAGGTTAGTGATTCGCTTCCTCAGCAGAATCGCTGGTCAGGTCAGATGCGGGTGAATAAACCCTATGATTATTACTATTAATCCGCTCCCCCAATTTCTGGGCCCGCAGAGCCCACGGACCAGGAGCCTTCTCGACCGGAGTGGCCTCTGCCAGCTGCCGCATTATGCCAATTGTGCTCGCGGAATCCATAAGCTAGGAAAATCAGCAGCTTTTAAAACTGCAACAAATTACAGCACTGCTACTACTATAGGGCATGATGCTGTGTTTGATTATCTATGTTAAGATTTCCATACAAAGCAAAGAGAATGCAAATTATTTAGGAAATATCTAAATTGTTTTCTCAGTTCTGTATGAATCCCTGATTTTTATCAAGACATGAGTAAAATGCCAAGTGAAAATTAGCATTTTCATTGTCCTTATTCTTTGATTTCAATGCAATATCTTTTTTTTGAAGAAAAAAAAGAACAGAATTAAGGGGGAAATCTCTTGCAAAACCAGCATTTTTGAAGGAAGAGGAAAAATGGACCTTGCCTCTGGGTTCTTGCCTTCTCATAGACTGATTCAAATAGATTATAATATTCAAATGTAAGCTTTTCCCCTCCCCAACGAAGCTCTCCCACTAAAGTTTGCTAGAGCCTTCACAATACTAAGAAGATTCCTAATACCGTTCAATGCACACTTTGCAGGCGCACCCCCCCAATAACGGACACAGACAACATTGAAAGTGGATAACAGCAAAGGGCCACATTTATTGATTCAATGCCCTAGTCCGAATTATAAATTTGTATTGGTAAAACGACCAATCATAATTCCTAAGGCAAGCAGGCCGAAGTAACACTGGTAAGGTACCACCCCAAAATTGCCAACGGCAATTGGTTACAATGTATCAATTTGTATCAATTTGTTTGTTAACAACAAACAAATTGTTGACCGTAGTCAATAACTAACTCATGACCCCACCCTCTGACGCGTATCCGTGAAATCACAGGGGTGATGCATGCTGGTTAGCAATCATCATCACCCCATCGCCTGGTTCGTCGTTGACCGGACAACGTTTAACTACTTTATTCCTGTCTAGTGTTGTCCAGTCAATTGCGAACCTGCCGGATACTTGTGGGTCATACTGTTTACCTTACCAGTGCTACCCGCCACACGGAGGGGCTTCACAGAAGACCTGACGCCCCCCCCCAGACCGTCAGCTCGGTCAACAGGCCTGCTCGCCAGTCACCCAACAGGAGGTCCATACCTCCTCGCGACAGATGGACCCCATCCCCTGCATACAAGTCATAATTTTGTAGACTAATATCGGGGTGATGACTAACCCGTCCCCAAGCCCTGGTGGTAAGAAACCGCGCCACTGCCTTATTGACCGCGCGCCTAGCTCGGTCAAGAGCCAGGAGGTTAACTGTAAGAGTGGCGCGGAACAATGTCCGACCAAACCAGGGCTGTGGCAGGCCAGACATAATGCAAGTAGGCGAGGTCCTCGCAAATCGCATGCTTGAGCGATAAGCCGGTGACCTGGCCCAAATCATTGCCCCCCAGGTGGATGATTAGAATGTCAGGCGGGTCAGCCCCCAGGCCAGAAAAAAGGAAAGGCCGCAGCTCCCGCCATAACATCCCAGGCTTACCATGCCATGCGAGACTGGCGTGGTCACCCAGTCCCAGTCGGGGTCCCCACTCTGTCGCCGCAGCGTAACGCGCTGCCCTGTGCACATAGCTGTGGCCCACCAGCCATACTGTCACCGGTGTAATACGACACCCAGGGTCTGTAAGAAAATTGAGAAAAAGGGCGGTAAGGTGACTGGATTGGTACTCATGGCGGGAGTGGGCGCACATAAAACTGAAAACATTGCGAGCCCCACCTCCCCATGCTACGTATGTCAGCCCCAGAGTACCCAAAAGCAGCTGCTGTAGAGGCTGCACCAATACGGAACGAATGTGTGCCATAACGGGCACCTGGTAGGCCCACCCTGGTGAGGGCTCTGGCTGTCACCTTCCAAAACTGAAATTTAGTAAGGGGAGACCCATCTTGGTGACAGAAAAACGGGCCGTGGTGCCAGCCACGCAGTGCCAGGTATTCCTGTAGGGCACCAACCGGACAGATGTCTGCCAAAGAGCACCGTAGCAGTCTTACTCCACTGCCTACGCCATGCTGATCTGTTTTAGAGGAGCGAATCCTCAACTGGGCCCAGTCTTTGGCAACATATACATCTCCGAGTTCCAGTGCCCTACCACTTGCATCCGCCTTAGACAGCATCACGAGTTCGCTGATGCGGAGCTCTCCAAAAAATGCCACCGTTGTGGCTGCATGAAAAAGGGCTGCCTCATAACGATCAAAACAGAGGCCTGGCCAGCCCCGGGCCAACTGGGTAAGTACCCCTGGGGAAATAGGGTGCCGGTCGTCCGGGCAACGCCCGCGCTCGTGCACCCACCCCTCCAAAACGTGTCTCACACGGAAGTCAGAGGTGGTATCCACATGACCCCCTACTTTGGCCATAAAAGCCAACGCCGAGAGCTTGGATGCTATGGTGCGAGGTGCAAGGCCCTGTGCATGCAGGTGAACCATGAACCGCAGAACATGGTCCACCGGGATAGGCCTGGTCTCTGGCAATTGGAATTGAGTAGCAAAAGCCCTATACGAATTGAATGCTTGTTGATACGCCTTACGCGTGCGTGGCGCTAGTGACAGGCCAATCGCCCGGTTCACCTCTCCTTGCCAATAGTCCACATCTCGTCCGGGAGTGGCGAGGGAAATTCCTCCGCATCCGGGGCCAAGGCGCGGAACCGGGAGATCTGCAGGCGGGACAAAGCGTCAGCAATATCGTTATTAACCCCTGGGACATGCCTGGCCCTGAACAAGACGTTGAGGCGCAGGCAGCGCAGCACAAAATGGCGCACTAGATCCATGACCCTGGGCGATTTAGAAGTCTGTGCATTGACAATGTGTACAACGGCAGCATTGTCGCACCAGAAATGCACCACCGAATTAGCCCACTGTTCGCCCCATAGCATCAAAGCCCCCAGAATGGGAAAAAATTCCAGGTATGTGAGATCCCGCAGGCGACCTGTGCCTGCCCATGCCGGTGGCCACCCACCATAGGCCCACTTCCCATTGAAGTACATCCCATAACCCAGGGATCCTGAGGCATCAGACTGGATCTGGAAATTGGGGGATGCCAGGAGGTCAGACCTCCAAAATGAGACCCCATTAAACTCCCTCAGGAATTGCAACCAGACGAACATGTCTGCCCTGATACCCCGGGTAAGCCTGACTCTGTGGTGGGGCCTGGATAACCCTGCCATGGCATCGCATAAGCGCCGGGCGAAAGCCCTGCCCGGTGCGACCACCCTGCAGGCAAAATTGAGGTGCCCATGTAGCACCTGCAGTTCCCTCAGGGATGCCTTACGCTTGGCCAGCAATTCCGAGATAAGGGTCACTATCCTGGATACCTTATCACCCGGTAACCTAGAAGCCTGTACTACTGTATCAATCTCAACCCCCAGGAATACTAGTTTGGTCGACGGGCCCTCGGTCTTTTCGGGCGCTAAAGGGACACCAAGTTCCTGCATTAGCGTCTGAAATGTAGTGAGGAGACGTGCACACGTGTCCCAGCCCCGTTCACCCCCGAATAAAAAGTCATCCAGGTAATGGGCTACAGACCGGGACCATGACCTGCGGACGAAAGCCCATTCTAGGAAGGTACTAAAACGCTCGAAAGCCGAGCATGATATGGAGCAGCCAAAAGGCATGGCCTTATCAAAATAATACTCCCCTCTAAATTTAAAACCCAGCAATTCAAAGTCGCCCGGGTGCACCGGCAAGAGGCGAAAAGCTGACTTAATGTCGCACTTGGCCAGCAAGGCACCCGGGCCACACGAGCGCACCATGCGCAGCGCATGGTCGAACGATGTATACCTGACCGAACAAAGGTCATCAGGTATCGCATCGTTGACCGATCGGCCGGCTGGATAGGACAAATGATGAATAAGGCGAAACTCACCTAGGGACTTTTTGGGAACCAAACCCAATGGCGAAACCTTAAGGTTGGGAAAAGGGGGTGCGGGAAAAGGTCCGGCGACCCTGCCCGCGTCTAATTCCTTTTTTATGCTGGCCGCGGCTACCTCCTCCCGTCCTCTGAGGGATAAAAGGTTGGGGGCATCCTGAGGGGATCTATCACCCATAAAAGGGATACGAAATCCCTGCTTAAAACCTTGGATGAGATACTCTCTGTCTTCTCCCCTTGGGTATGATGCGAGCCAGCGCTCCAGCATGTCCACCTTAATTGGGGAGGGGGCCTTTCGGAGAACTAGTTCCATCCGTGGCAGGCTTGCCAGCCCACTGTCCACCCCTCCCTCTGCCTCGCGCCCCCCCAGGCTTGGGACAAGCAGAGGCTGCGTGGGGACCAGAACATGTGGGACACTCATGCTTATACCTGCAGTTCTTCCGACTGCAGGAACCATTGGACGAGAAAGTCCAGCACAGCAGGCGGGCTGGAACCCCCTGCCCCGCCAGTTGGCGGGTAACCTGCGCTGGAGCTGCTCGCTGGACCGCATGTCCACAATGGTATCTATCCCCCGGGGCAGGACGTGTGGGTGTCATATACAAGAGCCACAGTCTCTGGCACGGCTCATCCCATCTCATCTCGGGGTGTAGGGGGATCCTCATACGGAATTCCTCATCATATGCTAACCATGAGGGGCCCGGAAAATCTACCATCGCCCTATATATGTTGTCCAAATATTGGACCATGGGAATAGCCAGATCCGGCCGCGCCCTCAAATATACCGCCATGTATATTAAATAAGCGGGGAGCCAGTTGGCCCAGGTACGCGGCGGCTTACGGCGGCGTGCCTGCTCCTTGTCCTTCTCATCCTGACCCTCCCTTTCTTCCTTGGTGGGCTCTCTGTTCAGGAGTGAGAAGATATCCACGTACTCCCCTCGCCATATCTTTTCTCTGGTAGCCTGTGCCAAGTGATCACCCAGTGGCAAAGAATACCCTGCCGTCGGCAAAGCCGAAAAGGGGGTAACTGGCCTACCCCAAGGGGCCTGAGTTAACCCTGCCACCCCAAGTACGTTCCCAGCAGTGTAAGAACCGAGGCCCACCCCAGTGGGCATGGTGGCAGTTGTTGTCGCCGGGTGGGTCGCCAGCGGCGTATCCCCTGCACCACCCGCGCGCGGCCAAGGCCACTGAAAGGTCCCCCCTATATTGGGAATGTGTGTGGATGTACTCGTTTGCACCATATACTCACATGCTGCACCCCCGCGGGCCGCCCCCACCGGGGGTTCTGGCCCACTGGTGGCGTCGGAGCTCACGACCGATGTAGAGCTCATCACCGGGGCTTGACCCGCACCAGGTTGCTGGCTGGGGAGCTGCGAGGCAGTGGCCGGAGCCGCGCCACCCGCCTGCAGCAGCTCAACCCTCGCCGCCGGCCGTTGTCCTGCTGCCGATAGCGCCTCAAAAGGTACCCCAAAAGGGGCGCCTGCCTGACTGGCCTGGGCCAAAGACGCCTCCAAGGCCGCAATACGAGCCAGTAAGGTGTCTACATTGACCATGGGTAAAGAGCCGGCCGGCCCGCCTGACCCTTGCATGGGGGCAGGTCCCTGCACCCCATGGCCCATATATGGCCATTGGCCAGGACCGAAGCCCGATAGGGCTGGTGAGGAAACCTGCCAAGGCAGGGGGCCGGGCCACCCCCCAAGGCTAGAGGGCCCCGGGAGAGGCTGCGGCCCGAAAGTCATAGGCCCAACGGATTGGGCAGGAGGAGGAGCGGTGTCCACCGCTCGCGGGCCGCGGGCCGGAGCGCCCTCCGCGCCCGCACTCTGATCGGGCCAAGGAGCGATAGACCCCAAGCCACCAGCCCCGGCCGGGGCTGGCAAAGGTAGCTGTTGAGGAGGCGGCACCACGGTCCTCCGACCTGGGTTGCGCCTCCTAACAGCACGGGCTGAACTCGCAGCAGCCTTCTTTTTGGAAGGCATCTCACCGCAGCAAAAAATGGAAGCTAGCTAGGCAAATCGACCCAAAAGGCTTCCCGTTGATACCAACGAGCGACGGAGGCGCAGGGAAAAAACTTCTCCGCTCCGTCGCTGAGGCAAAATGGCAGCTCGGCTGCCTCGTGGCCACCCCTTTTATAAGGGAGTTGGCCACGCCCCTAACTACCCGGATTCTCTGTCCTGTGGGGGGGGGCCCGCAAAGGGCGCGGCGGCCATTTTGGCGCCGCGCTTGCATTCTCAAACGCCTCTAGATCATTATACTTCATTTTATTCCACAACAAAGTTCACCTACTTGTAGGTAGTTCTAGAAAAATGATACAGAGCTGTTGTTTAAGGTCTTATACTTCTAGAGATAATATGAAAGAAGGTATCTGCTCAGAAAAAGGAAATATGTGGGTTTTTGGAGTACAGTTCACAGGATTTTCCCTATAGCCATGCTGGATGTGGGATTTTGGCATATGCAGACAAAAAAAAAAAAAGCCCAGAGGTTTCTCCATGCTTTGCCAGCTGGATTTAATGTGAAAGGTCCATGGAGGTGCAACTCTGCCCCATTTGTTCTTCTAGGCTCTATGTTCCATGTACCCTTGATTTAGTTCATATTTACACATTTTCCCATGTGTCTCTCAAAGTTACAGGTATAAGATGTGAATATGAATTTAAAGAGGTTGTATGCTGGAGTACCTATGAGAAAAAGTGATAGAGAAATAATGGTTCTTCTAAACATACGCTTGTTAAACAGAATAAAACAAAACTGTTAAAATATGTCACAAATTATAAATGTAGAAACCAAGATGTAAAAATAAAACAAATCAGATGACTTCTGCTCTCTCTCTCAAAGAAATGCATGTGAATTAATACTGCAAAAAGTATATTAAAGAAATAAATCACCAGAAGGAGCTTTCTCCGGAGGCAGTCATGTGAATAGTATTCTCTTTACACCACCATCACTTTAAAGTCTGTGTTTGTTGTCCTGGTTGAGAAGACCAGGATAAAGGATTTGTTCAATTTATTCATTCATATGGATTTGTATTCTGCCAATGTGTCTAAATAAGCGTGCAAGGAAGCTCACGACAGTGTAAAGAAAATCCAATCCTTCAAAAATCCTCCCATTTATGAATGTGGGATTTCCTTACCACTAAGCAAGAGGAAATACTAGAACCTGACTCTTTTTCAATTTTCATGGTGAGGTTTTTAAACAAATTTTATGTATTTACTTTTAGTGCACAAAACACTCCAAATGCTTAGATGAGATCTGTCTTTTAGATTAACTGAGTATATTCAAATAAGGTATCAGATTGTTGATCCTTAAGTAATTTATATGAATTTGGAGTGCTCCTATCTCATGCAAGTCAGTCTACACCATTCTCAGCTAGGTCTTTTCCATGTGCTATTCAGGGCCATTTTTCAATATACTCAAGACTGGAGCATAACACCTCCACATCTAAAGATACATCCAAATCTAGGAAAGACATGGAGATCTTTTGCAAAACAAGGTTTCAAATCACTCCTGTATGCAGTTTGGGTGTTTCTTTGCAAAATGATGCCTACTGGGCATCTACATAAACCTTTGGGAAGAAAGTGAAATGGCCTGATGTTTTTGTTTGAGCTGGTTTATGGGATGGATGTCGTTTGACTCAGCTGCCCAATAACATCACTACACAAAAGTAATTTATTCTATAAAAATGGAATCAGCATCATTCATTAACAGATTCCCAAACATTTAAGACACAGTGGCTTAGTGGTTAAGATGCTGATCTTAATTACTGGAAGGTTGGCTGGCCAGCAGTTCAAGACCCGGGTACTACATGACGGAGTGAGATTCTGTCTCTATTCCAGCTCTTGCCAATTTAGCAGTTTGAAAGCAAGGAATTGCAAGTAGATAAATAGGTACCAATTTGGTGGGAAGGTAAACAGCATTCCATGCACTCCAGTGTCTAGTCATGCCTGCCACATGTCCATGGAAATGTCTGGAGGTTCAGATGGTGCTGACTCTTTGGCTATAAACAGAGATAAGCACTGAATCCTAGAGTTGGATACAACTGGGTTTTGAGCAAGGGCGACTTTTTACAAAGATGTACTTTCAAAATTCTCCATTTTGGTTGTGAGTTGGTTTAGGTTACTGGCTGTGGAAACAAAGGTTTGGTTTTTGATTCCCAACTGTGCTTCTCAGGGGGAAGAACTAGACTCTACAGTCATGGTCCATCTGCATAGTCCCAGCATGCCTTTGAAAGAAAGAAACACAAAACATTTCTGAGTATTCTCTACCTAGAAAACCCTGCAAAGGAGCACCATAAGTCAAAATAGATATGACAGCACACATTTACACCACATTTTTCCAGGGGAAGGAGAACTATTCCACAGTTTCATGAGCACTGTGTTATGATTTTCCTCTGATTTCACCCAAATGCAGTAATATTTCCCTATGAAATTGGCTTTCATTTGTTTCTTCCTCATTTTCAAGGATCTTTAAATTTTATTTTACTTATGTTTTTGAGTTTGCCATAGCTTTGCCTGAATGGACTGTTTTAGTTGTTTCCCTCACCCCCTCCCTCAGATGGAATGATTCCATGAGGGAAGGCACAACCTTGAATTTACAAGAAATGATCAGGCTTGTTGAGGGGAGAACATTTTGAAGATTCCTCATTCATAGGCATACCCGTCAAGCGCTGCTCCAGAAAATACAGGAACTACTCTGGCCTGGGTGTGCATGCACAGCAAAAACTCCTTTGTGCATATGCAGAGCCCATTTGCGATGGGTGTGCTTGCACAGTAACCCCTTTCCCTGCTGTTGAAATACGGGACAGTGGCAGGAAAGGGGAGGAACGGGTGCAGAAATACGGGATTTCCTGGCCAATCTGAAATACTTGACAGGTATTTTCATAGGTAAAGGTAAAGGTCACCCTTGCTCGAAAGCCAGTTATATCTGACTCTAGGGTTCAGTGGTCATCTTTGTTTACAACCAAAGAGCTAGTGCTGTCTGCATCTGTAAATGTTCCGTGGACATGACTAGACACCAGAGTGCACAGATTGCTGTTTACCTTCCCACTGAATTGGTACTTATTTATCTCTTTGTAATTTCTTGCTTTCAAACTGCTAGGTTGGCACTAGTTGGGAAAGAGATGGGAGCTCACTCAGTATCAATGTGTTGTCCATTGGGTTGCAAAGGGACAGCTTTGATTGTGTGACTGAACAACAACAACAATATCTATGGCTGTTCAACCTCTTAGATCTGAAAAAGCCATGTAGGAGTTCTTGCCTCATAACATCTTCCTGTGGGTTTTAATTGCAATGTGGGAAGCTGTAGGCTGCCACAAAGATGGTTATGTAATGAAAGACAAGATATTTAGCTAAATCTTCAGACGCTTTGTAACAAAAGTAAGGACAAGAACCCCAAATCATAAGAATTTCTCCCAAAAGTGTCCTCATTTGAAATTCTCGTCAAAGGGAATTTCTTTACTAACAAATTGTATAGGAATGGACAAAACTCTTGTTGGGAACTTTTTTTTTTGACACATCAGTGATTTAAAACAAACCCAGTTGAGTCTAGCCTAAGCCTGTCACTAAGTTTCATTTTGGGCACTGGGTTAGATACAACTAAAATAAAGTATTACTAAGAGAAGACAAATGCAAGACAAATGCAAGCGTGGCGCCAAAATGGCTGCTGCGCTCTTTGCGGGGGCCCCCCCACCGGACGAAGGTATCCGGGTAGTTAGGGGCGTGGCCAGCTCCCTTATAAAAGGGGTGGCCATGAGGCAGCCGAGCTGCCATTTTGCGAAGCGACGGAGCGGAGAAGTTTTTCTCTCTTACCTCCGTCGCTTGTCCACCTGAGCCTCTTGGCTGCTGATTCTCTCCTTTTAGGTTTCCCATTGACCGGCTGCAATGCCCTCGAAGAAGAAGGCGACTGCGAACGCGGCTCGTTCCGCGCGGAGGCGCACTCCGGGTTGGAGGACCGCGGCTGCGCCTCCCCAGCGGCCTCCTCTGCCCGAACCCACCGGGACCGGTGGGATGGGGTTGATTCCCCCTTGGCCGGAGGCAGGGGGTCCGCGTGCGGGCACAGTAGGGGCCGCGGCTCCCGGCCCGCAAGCGGCGGCCGCCGCTGCTGGCGTCACCCATTCTGCTGGGCCTTCTTCCGTTGGGGCGCAGCTTAATGCGGGGGCTTCCAGCCATGGGGGGTGGGGTGGCCCCCTTCCATGGCAGGGTTCTTCCCCGGCCCTACCGGGCCTGGGCTTTGGATCGTGGCCCTATTCGGGCCACGGGGTACAGGGACCGGTGCCGATGCCTGTAGTTAGTGGGCCGGCTGGCCCTTTACCCCCCCCTTGGTTTAGGTGGCTATGTCAGGGTGGAGGCCCTCCTGGCCCGCGTTGCGGCCCTTGAGGCTTCCCTGGCCCGGGTTAGTCACCCTGGGGCCCCTTTTGTGGGGCCGATCGGTCCATCGTCTGCTGGGCAGCGGCAGGCTGTGGGACGGGTTGAGCTGCCTGAGGCGCGTGGCCCGGCTTCGGCCACTGCCCCACAGCTCCCCAATCAACAGGCCGGTGCTGATCTAGCCCCGTCGATGAGCTCTAGGGCGGTCGAGAGCTCCGACGCTCCAAGTGGGTCGGAACCCCCGGTGGGGGCGGCCCATGGGGGCGCAGCGTGTGAGTATGCGGTCCAAAATAGCGCACAAACACACATGGCCACGTTGGGGGGGGCTTTTCAATGGCCTTGGCCTCGCACGGGCGGGGCGGTGGTCCAGTCACCGATGCCCCACCCGGTGACTTCACCTATCACCCTGGGCCCCGGGGTAGGGGGTCCTTCTTACCCGGTCGGGAATTTTCTAGGGGTGACCGGGTTAGTCCAGGCTCCTTCGCAGATGCCCGCAGTTTCCACCGTGCCTGTGTCGGCTTTGCCGACGGCGGGATATACTTTGCCACTGGGTGACCATTTGGCACAGGCCACCAGAGAGAAGATCTGGCAGGGGGAGTATGTGGACATCTTCTCCCTCCTTAACAGAGAGCCCACCAAGGAGGAGAGGGAGGGGCAAGATGAGAAGGATAAGGAGCAAGCGCGTCGTCGCAAGCCACCACGTACGTGAGCCAATTGGTTGCCGGCCTACCTCATCTACATGGCGGTATACCTCAGGGCCCGGCCTGATTTGGCGATTCCGATGGTCCAGTATTTGGACAACATTTACCGGGCGATGGTTGACTTCCCGGGCCCGTCGTGGTTGGCTTACGACGAGGAATTCCGTATGCGGATTCCCCTGCACCCGGAGATGAGGTGGGACGAGCCCTGCCAGCGGCTGTGGCTGCTGTACATGACTCCCACGCGCCCTGCGCCCGGGGAAAGATACCATTGTGGACATGCGGTCCAGCGAGTGGCCCCAGCACAGGCTCCCCGCCAGGTGGCGGGGCAGGGGGTTCCAGCCCGCCTGCTGTGCTGGACTTTCTCGTTCAATGGTTCCTGCAACAGGAAGAACTGCAAGTACAGACATGAGTGTCCCTCCTGCGCTGGCCCCCATGCGGCCTCTGCCTGTCCCAGGCCTGGGGGGATGCGGGGCAGAGGAAGGGGCGGACAGGGGGCTGGCAAAACTGCCGCAGAGGGAGCTGGTTCACCAAAAGGCCCCCTCCCCAATTAATGTGGACATGTTGGAGCGTTGGCTCGCATTGTACCCGAGGGAGGAGGATGCGGTTTACCTTCTTCAAGGTTTTAGACGGGGGTTCCGTATCCCTTTTGTGGGCGACAGGTCCCCCCAGGATGCCCCCAACCTTTTGTCCCTTAGGGGGCGGGAGGAGGTAGCTGCTGCCAGCATTACTAAGGAGGTCGATATGGGCAGGGTTGCCGGCCCGTTCCCTACACCTCCGTTCCCCAATCTTAAGGTGTCACCTTTGGGCTTGGTACCCAAAAAATCACCGGGCGAGTTTCGCCTGATTCATCATTTGTCTTATCCAGCCGGCCGATCGGTCAATGATGCTATCCCTGATGACCTTTGCTCAGTCAGGTATACATCTTTTGACCACGCGCTGCGCATGGTGCGCTCATGTGGCCCGGGTGCGCTGTTGGCCAAGTGCGACATTAAGTCGGCGTTTCGCCTCTTGCCAGTGCACCCGGGCGATTTTGAGTTGCTGGGTTTCAAGTTCCGGGGTGAATATTACTTTGATAAGGCCATGCCTTTTGGCTGTTCTATATCATGCTCGGCTTTCGAGCGTTTTAGCACGTTCCTACAGTGGGCTTTCGTCTGCAGGTCAGGGTCCCGGTCTGTAGCCCATTACCTGGATGATTTTTTATTCGGGGGTGAACGGGGCTGGGACACGTGCACACGTCTCCTCAACACATTTCAGACGCTAATGGAGGAACTCGGTGTCCCTTTAGCGCCCGAAAAGACCGAGGGCCCATCTACTCAGCTAGTATTTCTGGGGGTGGAGATTGACACGGTAGCGCAGGCTTCTAGGTTACCGGGGGATAAGGTGTCAAGGATTGTGGCCCTTATCTCGGACTTGCTTGCTAAACGCAAGGCGTCCCTGCGGGAACTGCAGGTGCTACACGGTCACCTCAATTTCGCTTGCAGTGTGGTCGCACCGGGCAGGGCGTTTGCTCGGCGCTTGTGCGACGCCATGGCAGGCTTATCTAGGCCCCACCATAGGGTTAGACTCACCCGGGGTATCAGGGCAGATATGTTTATCTGGCTCCAGTTCCTGAGGGAGTTCAATGGAGTGTCATTTTGGAGGTCTGACCTCCTGGCTTCCCCTCGCTTTCAGATACAGTCTGATGCTTCAGGGTCCCTGGGTTATGGGATGTACTTCAATGGGAAGTGGGCCTATGGTGGGTGGCCACCAGCCTGGGCAGGCACGGGTCACCTGCGTGATCTCACGTATCTGGAATTTTTCCCTATCCTGGGGGCTTTGATGCTATGGGGCGAGGAGTGGGCCAACTCGGTTGTCCATTTCTGGTGCGACAATGCAGCCGTCGTCCACATTGTCAACTCACAGACTTCCAAATCGCCCAGGGTCATGGACCTAGTGCGCCAGTTTGTGTTGCGCTGCCTGCGCCTCAACGTACTTTTCAGGGCCAGGCATGTCCCGGGGGTCAATAATGATATCACTGACGCTTTGTCCCGCCTGCAGATCTCCCGGTTCCGTGCCTTGGCCCCGGATGCGGAGGAATTTCCCTCGCCACTCCCGGAAGAGATATGGACCATTGGCAAGGAGAGGTGAACCGGGCGATTGGCTTGTCACTGGCGCCACGCACGCGTAAGGCGTATCACCATGCATTCAATTCTTTCAGAGCCTTCTGTATTCAATCCCGGCTGCCAGAAACCTGGCCGATCCCAGTGACCCATGTACTTCGGTTCATGGTTTACCTGCATGCCCAGGGCCTTGCACCTCGCACCATAGCATCTAGGCTGTCAGCATTGGCTTTTATGGCCAAGGTGGGGGGTCATGTGGATAGTACCGCTGACTTCCGTGTGAAACATGTTTTGGAGGGGTGGGGGCGGGAGCGTGGACGTTGCCCGGACGACCGCCACCCGATTTCCCCAGGGGTTCTTACCCAACTGGCCCGGGGCTGGCCTGGCCTCTGTTTTGATAGATATGAGGCAGCCCTATTTCATGCAGCCACAACGGTGGCATTTTTTGGAGCGCTCCGCATCAGCGAGCTTGTGATGCTGTCTAAGGCGGATGCAAGTCGTAGGGCACTGGAACTCGAGGATGTCTAAGTTGCCAAAGACTGGGCTCAGTTGAGGATACGCTCCTCTAAGACCGATCAGCATGGTGTAGGCAGTGGTGTGAGACTGCTACGGTGTTCTTTGGCAGACATCTGTCCGGTTGGTGCCCTACAGGAGTTTATTGCACTGCGTGGCACGCACCATGGCCCATTTTTCTGTCACCAAGATGCGTCTCCCCTTACTAAGTTTCAGTTTTGGAAGGTGACAGGCAAAGCGCTCGCCAGTGTAGGCCTCCCGGGGGCCCGTTACGGCACCCATTCGTTCAGAATAGGGGCGGCCTCCACTGCTGCTGCTTTTGGGTACTCCGGGGCTGAAATACGCAGCATGGGGAGGTGGGGTTCGCGGTGTTTTCAATTTTATGTACGCCCTCTCCCACAGTGAGTACCAGCCTGGTCACCACGTCTTTTCTCTCCCTCGTTTTTTCCCTTGACAGACCCTGGGTGTCGTATTACACCGGTGACAGTATGGCTGGTGGGCCATAGCTACGTGCACAGGGCAGCGCGTTACGCTGCGGCGACAGAGTGGGGACCCCGACTGGGACTGGGTGCATACGCAAGTCTCACATGGTATGGTAAGCCTGGGATGTTATGGCGGGAGCTGTTGCCATTCCTTTTTTCAGGTCGGCATGCTGACCCGCCTGACATTCTCATCATACACCTTGGGGGCAATGATTTGGGCCAGGTCACCGGCTTATCGCTAAAGCATGCGATTTGCGGTGACCTCGCCTACTTGCATTACATGTGGCCCGCCACCACCATTGCTTGGTCGGATGTGGTGCCGCGGCACACGTATAGGGGAGGGTTCGACCTCCCGGCCCTTGACCAGGCTAGACGCATGGTGAACAGGGCTGTGGCCCGGTTCATTGTCAGTAGGGGTTGGGGGAGGGTCAGCCCTCACCCCGCCATTAGTCTGTGAAATTATGACCTTTATGCAGGGGATGGGGTCCATCTGTCGCGAGGAGGTATGGACCTCCTGTTGGGTGATTGGCGAGCAGGCCTGTTGACCGAGCTGACGGTCTGGGGGGGGGCGTCGAGCCTTCTTTGAAGCCCCTCCGTGTGGCGGGTAGCACTGGTAAGGTAAACATTATGACCCACAGGTATCCGGCAAGCTCGCAATTGACTGGACAACACTAGACAGGCATAAGTTGGTTAAACGTTGTCCGGTCAACGACGAACTAGGCGACGGGGTGATGGCTATAGCTAGACAGCATGCATCACCCCGTGATTTTACGGATACACGTCAGAGGGTGGGGTCATTAGTTAGATATTGACTACGGTCAACAATTTGTTTGTTGTCAACAAACAAATTGATACAAATAGATACATTGTAGCAATTGCCGTTGGCAATTTTGGGTGGTACCTTACCAGTGTTACTTCGGCCTGCTTGCCTTAAGAATTATGATTGGTCAATTACCAATAGAAATTTATAATTTGGACTAGTGCATGAATCAATAAATGTGGCCCAATGCCGTTATCCACTTTTACCAGTGTCTGAGTCCTTTATTGGGGGGTGCGCCTGCAATGCCAAATATGAGATCATGCTTGGTCTGTTGTCCCATTCTTGCCTTGGCCTTGATCAGGTCACTCAGATGCCAAATACAAATGAGCCAAAGGACTCCTTGGCACTCCACTACAAATTCTATTATATCCACTCCCTCCCCACCCCACCTTGTATGTTACATAATTCCTAAACAGGAACAGATATTGTGCCAACATTGGGGGATATGGCCCATGAATTATGTGCAGTACTCTGTCCAAAATTTTCAAATCCAAAAATCCATGCAAAAACAAAAATCAGGCCAAAGAGAAAGTGTGTGTGTGTGTGTGTGTGTGTGTGTGTGTGTGTGTGTGTGTGTGTGTGTGTGAGAGAGAGAGAGAGAGAGAGAGAGAGAGAGAGAGAGAGAGAGCAGGAATAGAAATGCTTTTTTTTAAATTAGGAAGACTCCCCACTAATTCTAGTTCTATTTTAGTTTCTTCTTCCCAATCCACTGGGGAAGTTAGATAACTTAGGTCCTATTTCTAATGCTAATGTGACCTAGCCCCATCAAATCCTGCACAGTGGCACAAATTTCACTCAGACAATTTCTTGCTTTCATACTGCTAGGTTGGCACTAGCTGATTAAAGAAGGAAAAAAATCCTTCAGTTTTTCCTATTTTCTAAAAATAAAATTGAAGTGTATAACAATCTCTCTGTATTCTCCTACATGTTGCCCTCACATAAAGGACCGCTGATCACATGGGCAGAGGAATTCCCTCCTAGGACTCTATGATTAAGGTTTCTAGGACAGCCCAGATGTTTCATTAGTGCTTGAGTTGCCCTTTTCCTTTCAACTTCCTATTGCTTTCATTTTCTAAGTGAATATCTTTTCCCAGTTTCAACTCGTTGAATGCCAGGAGCACCAAAGCAATAGTTAGCACTTTGGTGACCTCTGCTCCAAGCTAAACACTACTTCAATTTCATTTGCTTTACTTTGGATTGCTTAGGAAATGGACAAAAACTTCTGATTTGCTTCCAAACCCAAAGGAATTGTTCTAAATCTTACCAGAAGGAAACCAAATGAAAATCTCACCCATCCCTGAACCACAAAATGAGGATATTTGCCACTTCTCCAAGGTACGTGCATGTGTGTAGCCTAACCATTCCTTAACTTTCTCTAGAACATTAATCTTGGTATGTGTTAGGGAACGTAAGTTTTCACTGCTCTCCCTACCTGGTTGCAAGGCATATTGTGGCTCTGATGCCTTTAAGACTTTACTGCTGGGGCACACAGGTGCTGGGAGTTTTCCCCCTGATGTGCTCCAAGGGCCAGTGTATTTAGGACAGAGCAGGATTGCAGAACTTCAGCTACAATGCTCAACTTGCCTGAGCTTTAATGCTCACCTTCTTTTGCTGACAGTCTGGTCAAAGATGCCTGTATCTTCTGGAACCTGCTATGAGGACTGAACCTTTGCCACTGTTCCTGCTGATGGCTTTTGCTGGATATGCCATCTGACAAAGGAGAACTAACTGGGGTAAGCCTCCACCAGGAGGACAGAAGCTGTTGAACTCTTTGGCTTTGTTTGTGGCTACAACTTCCCTTTACCCTGCTGAAGTGAACTGTTGCTGAACGGTTTAATGGACTTGTATATAGCACAACTGTACTGTCTCATAAGGTCAACTAAGCAGCCCAAGAGAATATATCTGTTTTGTGTTACAGTTGTTTCATTGTATATACTTGCACCCTTCTACTTTCTGAGTAAACCTACTTTGAGTTTTTCTTCTGCACCAAACTCTGGTTTGCCTGCTTTTTCTCACAAGAGACCACTTGGCCAGGTGTGAACCTCTTCCTGGTCACTGCATACCACTCTGCTGACCAATTGCATCAACAGTATGCATGCATTCTAAATAAAAAATATTATAGCATGTGAAGTTAAAATGCCATACAGTATTGGATTTCTTAATACACTTATTGTCATTTTACATGGAATGATAATCTTTTCTAGTTTTCAACTTTTTTCTAGTTCTTGACTGTTTTAGGTATGGAAAAGTATATAATATAGAAGTTAACAACTAGGCATACTGTTTGCATCAGCCATAATTTTCACTAGGGAACCGTAAAACCTAGAAGAAGCTGTTATAATGAGCTACAGCCCTCTTCTGAATTTAGTTTATTGTACAGTTTATAGGTACAGTTGTGTGGCTTTGTATAAAGCAAGATGCATTATCTTTTGTTTTATTATGTAGGTTGTAATAAATACTTGGACTTTATACTTTGCTTCAATATTATTATAAGCTATGCTGGAAGAACACCATTAAGGGAATTGAACCCTATATTCCTAATGATGGATGTTTCCCACAGGAGGAGGATAATGAATGCTGCCAAGAAAGATTGGCATGGTCTTTTCCAGTATAATAAAATTGTCTTACAACCCCCATGCACAAAGTACAACTACATGAGAAACTATATTGACACCTGAAAATGAGTGGAATATTTTATTTAACCAGTGCAACATCCTTCCTTGGGATTTGAGGAAAACTTCTCAAAATTCATAAGAAGCATAGATGTTGCTGAAATGTTTGCATTTAATGAGTTCAGATTTTTGACGAACCTGTTGTCAAAGGCATACTGTGGTACACTGCGAATTTAAAATGTGCCAACATTATTTATGCCCCCAGAACTTTCTGTCTTGAAGTCTTCATCATCCACCAAGACTGAATAAAATATCTTGGTTATCTTTGCTTTTAGGAACTCTGGTTGGAAATTGGGCACACAGTCCAGTGCAGAGGAAGTAAATGGCTTTCAGTAAGACTCATGTCAAGGAATATGTGTTGTTCTTAATCGGTTAGATACAAATCTGAGCAACTGCCACCTGGTAGTCATTGTTCTATTAGACAGTAATGAGAAAAGACAAGGTAAGCAAGATGTTCCACCAGAAAAAAACACACAGCTCTACCAGGCTCAGTTGTTTGAAGAAGAGTGACTATGCTTGTTCATCTTTCATTATCATCTTTTTTGTTATTAATATTGCAATCCTGCTGGGAGGGACTTGCGTTTCCTTATGCTTAATTATACACCAATCTAGAAGCCTTTCTTGGAGAAGGATGCATTTTTCAAAAGCACTATGCCAAAAACCTTTCTCTGAATTCTCTTTTGCTGTAAAAGATGCTTCCATTTGACTGCCATTTCTTTCTTAGATAAGTGATTTTTGGACTTACTGAAAGGTGACTGGTGGAGTAATGTCTATATCCGCTCTGGCCCTGTGGAACCTCCTGCCGACTGAACTCCATCTCAGCCAGATTTGTTGGTTTTTAAGAAAGGACTGAAGACATGGCTGGCTCATGAGGTGTGGGGGGCTGCAGGAGGAGTGCCCCCCCCGCTGGCTTATATGGCGATGAGAATGACCACCATCTTAGATTTTGGATTTTAGATTTCCAGATTTAGTGTTATGGATATTTTGATAATGGTTTTTTTTAATTGGGTCCTTATTTCTTTAGTGTAATGGCTTTTAATGATAGTGGACCATTTTATTGTGATTATGGGTAATGAATTGTGAGCTGCCCAGAGTTGTTAGGGTGATAGGTGTGGCCATATAAATAAATAAATAAATAAATAAATAAATAAATAAATAAATAAATAAATATTCCACATGTGGATTTTAAAGTGTGGGAAACAAGGGAAGTTACTTCCCTTGTTTCCCACACTTTAAAAGCCACATGTGGAATTGCTTCCTGCCACTGAGACTTCAGTTGAAGAATGAGAGTACTGGATCAAGACATTTTGATTATTTATCTATTTATTTATTGGGATATTTATATCCCGCCCTTCTGGTGCTGGATATGATGAATGAGGTAAAAGAAGGAAATGGTGTCCTTTTCATTCAACAGACTACTGCTGGAAAAATGTACTCCATCATACATAAGGACAACAAACTAGCTTAATGTATGTAGAGCTGGCTTTATCTGTCACTGCAGCCTTTCTTCTAACACCCCACACTGGAGGAGGTCTCTCCCTCTGCTTATAGGTAGGGTCAGTCTAGAACAGAAATGACAAACCTTTTAGAGACCAAGTGCCCAAACTGCAACCCCAAACCCACTTTTTATCACAAAGTGCCAACACAGCTACAAGAGAGGAAGGAAACAATCCCATTGGGCTGCTAGGCAGAGGGGGAGGGCAAACTCTGTGCAGGGGGAGGGAGGAAGCACTCCCATTGGGCTGCTGGGCAGAGGGGTGGTGTAAACTCTGTGTTGGGATGACTGCATGGGTGCCCACAGGGAGGGCTCTGAGTGCCACCTTGGGCATGTGTGCCATAGATTCACCACCACTGGTCTAGAAAGAGTGGCAGGCAGAAAAACTACAAATTGCAGTAGATTATTTATTTCATAAAGACTAAGCAGATACTCATACCACAAAACCACTTGTTAACCTGAGCAAATGCAGTTAACCAAACATGCAAATAACCCCCACCCCCACAACACACACACCCAACCCCAACACACAAACACTCACATCATATTAACCATGTCATTCTCAAATAAACCGTCTCCCTATTAAATGGAGTGCAAATTGCTTTAAGGTTTAGAAGAATTTTTTGGTACTGCTTGAGATATTTTATCTCCATAAGACATCGGAACTGTACAGAAAGAGGGTTTTCAAAGAAATTTGATTTATATGATCCTGGCTGGAAATGATGCAAATGAGTCTTTTTCCAAAGGATTATTTCAACTCCAGAAGCATGAAATGCAAGATGGAGATCTGCCTGGTTAAATGAGATTCTTTCCTCCTTGTCACCATTTCCTTCTTCACAAGTTTCCTCTTCATAAACTTCCTATTGTGAAGAGGAAGAGGTTCAAGGAGAGGTTGGAGTCGTCTACATTTGTACATAATTTTGGAAAATCAAGACTTAGTTATACTGAAATTGAAAACAACAACAACACTATTTGCCCCTTCAAAGATGTTTGTTTTTATTTTGGTATCAAGATAGAGAGGCAGAGAAAGGAATACTTTCCAGAGTAGTATAAAATAGGCTAACCCTGAAGGAATAGTTAATTTTGAAATCTAGCCTAGCCTCCTACACCTAGAAACTCTGCCATGATTTACTGTATAATAGAAATGCTGGAATGGTCTCCTAACAGCAATGCTTCATACACAGTAATAGAAAAATGGGTAACCTGTTGACTTAATTAAACAGAAAACATGTCCCAGATTTTCAGCCCTCATGCTTCTTCGGTGCCACAAGTGACCAGTATTAATGAGACAACAGCCTTTTTAGAGACTGCAGGGCTGCTTGGTGTGCTATTTTGTCATTTTTATTAAGGTCCATGTTTGAAAAAAAAACTGGATGCAAATATCTCCAACAGACCAAAATAACGTCAATGCAAAACATGACCTCAGTCAGAGAATAAGTGCTTCAATGATATTTGCACTCAAGTGAGTTGAAATGGACCAGAGAAAATGCACTAGTCCTTTACTTTTCATACTCCAAGACAGAATTTAGCCTGCTTTTTATCAATTATTGAATCCTTTCAGTACTTGGCAGTTTTTAATCCCATTCATGTTCTGCAATAGCAACTAAAGTGCACTGGATTAGAGTGCACTGGATTTATTTTGACTCATTCTTCAAAGTTTTTATGCACTGCATTGGAAACCATAGGTTACTTAGCAAAATCTTAGCGTTTCTGTCCTAATAAGGTAAGCAAGTTTGTTAATTGCTAAATTACTCTTCTTTGCTCAGTGCATCAAATTAGCACATAGCAATGTGTATTCTTATATGAATTAATTTAATTTTCACCAAACATTCACAGATGTTACCACTGGAAATGAGATGTGAGTATTTGTATATGCATGTGTGTAGATGAGTTGTGTAGATGTAGATGGTCATTAAGTGAATTGACTATACATCGGCCAGTATGGTGGGATACACAGAAAGATCCTTCTTGAAGATTGTGGTATTTTTGAATTAAAATCAGGTGTACCCCTTGTGCTGGCTAATCTTTCTTACACTGGGCCAGGTGAAAGAAGCTGCAGAGTGAATTCACCAAAAGGTGGCTTCATTTTGGTAGTTTCACATCTGGCCTAGACACAGAAGAAGAAGAAGCCAATATGGTGTAGTGGACAGACTGATAGACTAGAACCCAGGAGACCTGTTCAGAATTCCTATTTGGCCATGGAAACGCATTGGAGAGGGGTTGGAGCTAATAATCATACCTGTCAAGTATTCTGTATTGCAGGCGCACCCCCCCAATAACGGACACAGACAACATTGAAAGTGGATAACAGCAAAGGGCCACATTTATTGATTCAATGCCCTAGTCCGAATTATAAATTTGTATTGGTAAAACGACCAATCATAATTCCTAAGGCAAGCAGGCCGAAGTAACACTGGTAAGGTACCACCCCAAAATTGCCAACGGCAATTGGTTACAATGTATCAATTTGTATCAATTTGTTTGTTAACAACAAACAAATTGTTGACCGTAGTCAATAACTAACTCATGACCCCACCCTCTGACGCGTATCCGTGAAATCACAGGGGTGATGCATGCTGGTTAGCAATCATCATCACCCCATCGCCTGGTTCGTCGTTGACCGGACAACGTTTAACTACTTTATTCCTGTCTAGTGTTGTCCAGTCAATTGCGAACCTGCCGGATACTTGTGGGTCATACTGTTTACCTTACCAGTGCTACCCGCCCATGTGACCAAAGTCAACAGTAGGAACGAAGAAAGACCCCTATATCAAACCATAGCAACAGTGTGGGATGGGCAAAAAAGCCAGGACCCGAAGCCAATATGGGTCCCAACCAAAAATTCCCACCCGGCCCCGAAGCGACCATAATCACACTGTTAACTAGGGAGGGGGTGGAGGGGAAAAAACTTCTCCGCTCCGTCGCTGAGGCAAAATGGCAGCTCGGCTGCCTCGTGGCCACCCCTTTTATAAGGGAGCTGGCCACGCCCCTAACTACCCGGATTCTCTGTCCTGTGGGGGGGGGCCCGCAAAGGGCGCGGCGGCCATTTTGGCGCCGCGCTTGCATTGCAGGCGCACCCCCCCAATAACGGACACAGACAACATTGAAAGTGGATAACAGCAAAGGGCCACATTTATTGATTCAATGCCCTAGTCCGAATTATAAATTTGTATTGGTAAAACGACCAATCATAATTCCTAAGGCAAGCAGGCCAAAGTAACACTGGTAAGGTACCACCCCAAAATTGCCAACGGCAATTGGTTACAATGTATCAATTTGTATCAATTTGTTTGTTAACAACAAACAAATTGTTGACCGTAGTCAATAACTAACTCATGACCCCACCCTCTGACGCGTATCCGTGAAATCACAGGGGTGATGCATGCTGGTTAGCAATCATCATCACCCCATCGCCTGGTTCGTCGTTGACCGGACAACGTTTAACTACTTTATTCCTGTCTAGTGTTGTCCAGTCAATTGCGAACCTGCCGGATACTTGTGAGTCATACTGTTTACCTTACCAGTGCTACCCGCCACACGGAGGGGCTTCACAGAAGACCTGACGCCCCCCCCCCAGACCGTCAGCTCGGTCAACAGGCCTGCTCGCCAGTCACCCAACAGGAGGTCCATACCTCCTCGCGACAGATGGACCCCATCCCCTGCATACAAGTCATAATTTTGTAGACTAATATCGGGGCGATGACTAACCCGTCCCCAAGCCCTGGTGGTAAGAAACCGCGCCACTGCCTTATTGACCGCGCGCCTAGCTCGGTCAAGAGCCAGGAGGTTAACGCCCCCTCTGTAAGAGTGGCGCGGAACAGTGTCCGACCAAACCAGGGCTGCGGCAGGCCAGACATAATGCAAGTAGGCGAGTTCCTCGCAAATCGCATGCTTGAGCGATAAGCCGGTGACCTGGCCCAAATCATTGCCCCCCAGGTGGATGATTAGAATGTCAGGCGGGTCAGCCCCCAGGCCAGAAAAAAGGAAAGGCCGCAGCTCCCGCCATAACATCCCAGGCTTACCATGCCATGCGAGACTGGCGTGGTCACCCAGTCCCAGTCGGGGTCCACTCTGTCGCCACAGCGTAACGCGCTGCCCTGAGCACATAGCTGTGGCCCACCAGCCATACTGTCACCGGTGTAATACGACACCCAGGGTCTGTAAGAAAATTGAGAAAAAGGGAGGTAAGGTGACTGGATTGGTACTCATGGCGGGAGTGGGCGCACATAAAACTGAAAACATTGTGAGCCCCACCTCCCCATGCTGCGCATGTCAGCCCCAGAGTACCCAAAAGCAGCTGCTGTAGAGGCTGCACCAATACGGAACGAATGTGTGCCATAACGGGCACCTGGTAGGCCCACCCTGGTGAGGGCTCCGGCTGTCACCTTCCAAAACTGAAATTTAGTAAGGGGAGACCCATCTTGGTGACAGAAAAACGGGCCGTGGTGCATGCCACGCAGTGCCAGGTATTCCTGTAGGGCACCAACCGGACAGATGTCTGCCAAAGAACACCGTAGCAGTCTTACTCCACTGCCTACGCCATGCTGATCTGTTTTAGAGGAACAATCCTCAACTGGGCCCAGCCTTTGGCAACATAGACATCTCCGAGTTCCAGTGCCCTACCACTTGCATCCGCCTTAGACAGCATCACGAGTTCGCTGACGCGGAGCGCTCCAAAAAATGCCACCGTTGTGGCTGCATGAAAATGGGCTGCCTCATAATGATCAAAACAGAGGCCTGGCCAGCCCCGGGCCACCTGGGTAAGAACCCCTGGGGAAATAGGGTGCCGGTCGTCCGGGCAACGCCCGCGCTCGCGCACCCACCCCACCAAAACGTGTCTCACACGGAAGTCAGAGGTGGTATCCACATGACCCCCTACTTAGGCCATAAAAGCCAACGCCGAGAGCTTGGATGCTATGGTGCGAGGTGCAAGGCCCTGTGCATGCAGGTGAACCATGAACCGCAGAACATGGTCCACCGGGATAGGCCAGGTCTCTGGCAAGTAAAATTGAGTAGCAAAAGCCCTATACGAAGTGAATGCTTGTTGATACGCCTTACGCGTGCGTGGCGCTAGTGACAGGCCAATCGCCCGGTTCACCTCTCCTTGCCAATAGTCCACATCTTGTCCGGGAGTGGCGAGGGAAATTCCTCCGCATCCGGGGCCAAGGCGCGGAACCGGGAGATCTGCAGGCGGGACAAAGCGGCAGCAATATCGTTATTAACCCCTGGGACATGCCTGGCCCTGAACAAGACGTTGAGGCACAGGCAGCGCAGCACAAAATGGCGCACTAGATCCATGACTCTGGGCGATTTAGAAGTCTGTGCATTGACAATGTGTACAACGGCAGCATTGTCGTACCAGAAATGCACCACCGGATTAGCCCACTGTTCGCCCCATAGCATCAAAGCCCCCAGAAAGGGAAAAATTCCAGGTATGTGAGATCCCGCAGGCGACCTGTGCCTGCCCATGCCGGTGGCCACCCACCATAGGCCCACTTCCCATTGAAGTACATCCCATAACCCAGGGATCCTGAGGCATCAGACTGAATCTGGAAATTGGGGGATGCCAGGAGGTCAGACCTCCAAAATGAGACCCCATTAAACTCCCTCAGGAATTGCAACCAGACGAACATGTCTGCCCTGATACCCCGGGTAAGCCTGACTCTGTGGTGGGGCCTGGATAACCCTGCCATGGCGTCGCATAAGCGCCGGGCGAAAGCCCTGCCCGGTGCGACCACCCTGCAAGCAAAATTGAGGTGCCCATGTAGCACCTGCAGTTCCCTCAGGGATGCCTACGCTTGGCCAGCAATTCCGAGATAAGGGTCACTATCCTGGACACCTTATCACCCGGTAACCTAGAAGCCTGCACTACTGTATCAATCTCAACCCCCAGGAATACTAGTTCGGTCAACGGGCCCTCGGTCTTTTCGGGCGCTAAAGGGACACCAAGTTCCTGCATTAGCGTCTGAAATGTAGTGAGGAGACGTGCACACGTGTCCCAGCCCCGTTCACCCCCGAATAAAAAGTCATCCAGGTAATGGGCTACAGACCGGGACCCTGACCTGCGGACGAAAGCCCACTCCAGTAAGGTACTAAAACGCTCGAAAGCCGAGCATGATATGGAGCAGCCAAAAGGCATGGCCTTATCAAAATCATACTCCCCTTTAAATTTAAAACCCAGCAATTCAAAGTCGCCCGGGTGCACCGGCAAGAGGCGAAAAGCTGACTTAATGTCGCACTTGGCCAGCAAGGCACCCGGGCCACACGAGCGCACCATGCGCAGCGCATGGTCGAACGATGTATACCTGACCGAACAAAGGTCATCAGGTATCGCATCGCTGACCGATCGGCCGGCTGGGTAGGACAAATGATGAATAAGGCGAAACTCACCTAGGGACTTTTTGGGAACCAAACCCAATGGCGAAACCTTAAGGTTGGGAAAAGGGGGTGCGGGAAAAGGTCCAGCGACCCTGCCCGCGTCTAATTCCTTTTTTAATGCTGGCCGCGGCCACCTCCTCCCTTCCTCTGAGGGATAAAAGGTTGGGAGCATCCTGAGGGGATCTATCACCCATAAAAGGGATACGAAATCCCTGCTTAAAACCTTGAATGAGATACTCTCTGTCTTCTCCCCTTGGGTACGATGCGAGCCAGCGCTCCAGCATGTCCACCTTAATTGGGGAGGGGGCCTTTCGGAGAACTAGTTCCATCCGTGGCAGGCTTGCCAGCCCACTGTCCACTCCTCCCTCCGCCTCGCGCCCCCCCAGGCTTGGGACAAGCAGAGGCTGCATGGGGACCAGAACATGTGGGACACTCATGCTTATACCTGCAGTTCTTCCGACTGCAGGAACCATTGGACGAGAAAGTCCAGCACAGCAGGCTGGCTGGAACCCCCTGCCCCGCCGGTTGGCGGGTAACCTGCGCTGGAGCTGCTCGCTGGACCGCATGTCCACAATGGTATCTATCCCCCGGGGCAGGACGTGTGGGTGTCATATACAAGAGCCACAGTCTCTGGCACGGCTCATCCCATCTCATCTCGGGGTGGAGGGGAATCCTCATACGGAATTCCTCATCATATACTAGCCATGAGGGGCCCGGGAAATCTACCATCGCCCCATATATGTTGTCCAAATATTGGACCATGGGAATAGCTAGATCCGGCCGCGCCCTCAAATATACAGCCATGTATATTAAATAAGCGGGGAGCCAGTTGGCCCAGGTACGCGGCGGCTTACGGCGGCGTGCCTGTTCCTTGTCCTTCTCATCCTGACCCTCCCTTTCTTCCTTAGTGGGCTCTCTGTTCAGGAGTGAGAAGATATATACGTACTCCCCTCGCCACATCTTTTCTCTGGTAGCCTGTGCCAAGTGATCACCCAGTGGCAAGGAATACCCTGCCGTCGGCAAAGCCGAAAAGGGGATAGCCGGCCTAGCAAAAGGGGCCTGAGTTAACCCTGCCACCCCAAGTACGTTCCCAGCAGTGTAAGAACCGAGGCCCACCCCAGTGGGCATGGTGGCAGTAGTTGTCGCCGGGTGGGTCGCCAGCGGCGTAGCCCCTGCACCACCCGCGCGAGGCCAAGGCCACTGAAAGGTCCCCCCTATATTGGGAATGTGTGTGGATGTACTCGTTTGCACCATATACTCACATGCTGCACCCCCGCGGGCCGCCCCCACCGGGGGTTCTGGCCCACTGGGGGCGTCGGAGCTCACGACCGATGTAGAGCTCATCACCGGGGCTTGACCCGCACCAGGTTGCTGGCTGGGGAGCTGCGAGGCAGTGGCCGGAGCCGCGCCACCCGCCAGCAGCAGCTCAACCCCGCCGCCGGCCGTTGTCCTGCTGCCGATAGCGCCTCAAAAGGTACCCCAAAAGGGGCGCCTGCCTGACTGGCCCGGGCCAAAGACGCCTCCAAGGCCGCAATACGGGCCAGTAAGGTGTCTACATTGACCATGGGCAAAGAGCCGGCCGGCCCGCCTGACCCTTGCATGGGGGCAGGTCCCTGCACCCCATGACCCATATATGGCCATTGGCCAGGACCGAAGCCCGGTAGGGCTGGTGAGGAAACCTGCCAAGGCAGGGCGCCGGGCCACCCCCCAAGGCTAGAGGGCCCCGGGAGAGGCTGCGGCCCGAAAGTAATAGGCCCAACGGATTGGGCAGGAGGAGGAGCGGTGTCCACCGCTCGCGGGCCGCGGGCCGGAGCGCCCTCCGCGCCCGCACTCTGATCGGGCCAAGGGGCGATAGACCCCAAGCCACCAGCCCCGGCCGGGGATGGCAAAGGTGGCTGTTGAGGAGGCGGCACCACGGTCCTCCGACCTGGGTTGCGCCTCCTAACAGCCCGGGCTGAATTCGCAGCAGCCTTCTTTTTGGAAGGCATCTCACCGCAGCAAAAAAGGGAAGCTAGCTAGGCAAAATCGACCCAAAAGGCTTCCCGGTGATACCAACGAGCGACGGAGGCACAGGGAAAAAACTTCTCCGCTCCGTCGCTGAGGCAAAATGGCAGCTCGGCTGCCTCGTGGCCACCCCTTTTATAAGGGAGCTGGCCACGCCCCTAACTACCCGGATTCTCTGTCCTGTGGGGGGGGGCCCGCAAAGGGCGCGGCGGCCATTTTGGCGCCGCGCTTGCATTGCCAGGACAATCCCATATTTCACCCCTCTTTCCCGGTCCTTCCCGTATTTGAACGGCCAGAAAAGGGGTTACTGCACATGCATGCCCATCAGAGGAAGCAGTATGCATGCACGAAAGGGTTACTGCAGCAGTGCACATGTGCAGTAACCCCTTCACGCATGTGCACCACTGCAGTAACCCCTTCGTACATGTTTGCCTGTCAGAGGCAGCAGTGCTTCCCATTTTATCACTGCCACAACTTGGCAGGTATGCTAATAATGTCATTCTTTAAATATCTCTCTTACCTCTAAAGCTCTACAAATCTCACTATAGGCTGATTCTGAGCTGGTAACGTATGACATAACATAACATGAAAAAAAGAGAAATTGAGAGAAAGTTTATGAAAAGCTTTGTCATCCATAGATAATTAAAGATAGCTTTATTTCATTCCATAATTAAAAGCTTTATTTTCAAAACCTAAGCAACTTGTTATCACATCAATTGCCCCAACACTATCCTAGCAATGTCTAGTGCCAAAAATAAATGAAAGAGGATTGGACAAAAATATGCTTTTACTCCCTCCAATTCGCATTGTAGTATAACACAATTATATTGTGTGAGACCTACAAGTAACTGTCTTTTAAAGGGTGCCCCCCCCAAGCTTTGGGCACACAAATACTTTCAGTTAAAAAAAAGTCTGGGTTATAAGAAAGGTGCCTCTGTGGAGAATTTGGATGTTTGAAAATTCCTCACACAAATGTAGGGGTGGAGATTTTGTCTGGACTACAGCTGAGGAGGACAAGAACATACTCCTTTCCTCCCATGCAGGGAGGTTCTTATAAGAATTATCCCCACCTCAATGCTTGAAATGTATTAAAGGGTGGGGGAGTAGGAAAGAAGTACAGCTATGTATCACACATTGGCCAGAGTTCTAGAGGTTACTATGTGCACAAGGGTGCTAAATTGTATCATTGGATTGTTATTGAAGAACAATCCATCAGATTTATCTCTTATCACAAGCCAGTTTCATGGTTTGGTACACAATGAGAAATAAACACAACAACTAATTAACTAGCAGCAATTTGCTGCCACACTTTGTACTACCGCACTGACGTTAATACAGCTAAACAACAGGTTGCTGAGCCATTAAGCTTAATGTATGATTCAATTTTGTCTCTCGAGTATATTTAAATCAATCACTGAGTGGCTATATTTACAAATTTAGTTGCAAAAAGCTAAAGGGGATTTCAGTTATAGGTTGTGCATTGTTGTTTCTCCTTTCTGCATTGAAGAAAGTCACTTTCAGTCTGTGTTCCATTTTCAAGGCCTGTGTGCCAAGCTGTCTGGCTTAGATAAATTGGTTCCATCCCACACTTGCCAAGTTATCAGCACTTTCAAAAAAAGACTTGTATATTTAATCTACAAAGCAATTAGCAGACCAGAGAACATCTCACACAAGATGTGTCATGCTGTCTAGTGTTCAGCTCAACAGCTGATTATGAGCAAACACCATTTCCAAAAGACAATGGCTACATAAAAACAATTTGTGTTAACACAGCCGCAGTTCAATGTAAGAGAATCAGCTGGGTCTTAACGAAAATTGTCACATTATATGTTCAGATATCAAAGATCACCGTCAAGAGCTCCTCACCAAGAAAAGAAACCAGAAGCAAATATTCCCTCAGTTTCCAGAGGACCTTGTTGGGATGGTCAGATGATGAAAATCTGGGGGACGCTTGAACAGTGGCAAAATCTGGTTCACATTACAGACAAACAGATAAACAAGAAGTGAGAGAGGAAATAAATTTCATCCATGTGGCAGAGGAGGGAAAAGCCACTCATTTCTTCAAGTGGACGAAAACATGTCAGGAAATGAAAGTTGTGGTTATGGCAGAAAGTAAAGATTGATGTTGTGAGGGAAGGTCCAAGCCACAGATAAGCAGAGAACTCACAGGGAAGGTAGTCTCTCTCTCTCTCTCTGTTGTGTTTGGAATATTGTGCCTTTAACTAATGTAACACTCGGATGAGTGGATATAATAACCACCAGCTGTAACACTGTATCAGGACGCGAGCTAGTGACAACCAGGGGCAATAGCGAGCGCCCAGCTCACATGGTTCCAATTCCCCAAATACCTACAGCGCGGGAAGATTCCCGCCACCACCTCACCTGGACAAGAAGGGCGTGACGGGGAATGACGTCACACAGACAGTAGCCAATGGGCTATCGAGGAGCCACATTCAAATGTATAGCCACAGTATATATTGAGCTGTTCATCCGCCATTACCACATGTTCCCCCGGACCATCCTGCAATAAAGATGTGTTAAGCCAACCTTTTGGCTGTTTCTATTGTCTTGGTTCTCATACGCTAAATTGGCGACGAGGATGGGATAATGGATCCCCACGGAATCAAGACAACGCAGGCCAGTTTCAACATCAACAAACCGGAAGAATGGGAGCTGTTCGAGATGGACTTCCAAAGCGCACTGATGGTGTCCGACATTTCAGACGAGGGGAAGAAGAGGGCCATTCTCATCAGGATGCTCAGGTTTCCCGCCATGAAGGTACTGGTGGACCTGGTGTCTCCGAAGAAGGTGAACGAAGTGTCGGTCAAGCAGCTCCTGAAAGCGATGCGTGACCATTTCCAGCCCTCAGTTTCAATGTTTTCGGCTCGGGACGCATTCTGGAAGAGAGTCCAGCGCCTGGTGAGTCCGTGGCTGCCTTTGCAGCGGCCCTCCGTTTGGCCGCCGGCCCATGCAAGTGGGAGAACCTGGAAATCGCCCTCAGGGACCGCATGCTCTGCGGCCTGTGGGACGAGGAGGTTCAGCGAAAGCTGATGAACAAGGAGCTGCCTCCGACGCTGCAAGAGGTCATGAAGGAGGCGCAGGCGGCGGAAGCCACGAGGGCCGGGGTTAAGGGGTTCAGAGCAAGGCCCCCACAACCCGACAAGGCGGCGGGCTCGGTGCAAGCAGCCAGGCGGGCACCACACTCCTCCACGGAGAGCAGCGAGGACGAGGACATCCGGAAGGTGCGGAAGGATGGCCAGCATTGCGATGGCTGCGGGGCGTCCCATGACCGCATCAAGTGCCCGTTCAGGAAGGCCGAGTGCCACAACTGCGAGCGCCGAGGCCACATAGCAAAGGTCTGCAGACGGCGGCGCAGAGACCAGAGAGGCTCAACAGACTGCTCACCGAAAAACCAGGAAGGCGTCCGGCCCTCGAGGAAGCAGGGCGGCGTGGGCCGCATCTCCGACGACAGCGACGACGACACGGCAGTCCACAGCATGTCCTTAGGACACCCACGATATTTTGTTGAGGTACTGGTGCAAGGGGTCCCTGT
Organism: Bradypodion pumilum; assembly: GCA_035047305.1. Taxonomy (NCBI): domain Eukaryota; kingdom Metazoa; phylum Chordata; class Lepidosauria; order Squamata; family Chamaeleonidae; genus Bradypodion; species Bradypodion pumilum. The sequence continues at coordinate 242,135,580 of JAWDJD010000003.1, read as the reverse complement.
TAAGATGGAGATAGACTCGGGTTCCTCATATTCCATCATTTCACAGAGGGAGTTTTTGGGAATTTCCCCCAACGTGCGGCCCAAGCTCAAAGCACTGAGGTCTACGCTACGGGACGTGCAGGGAAATAGCATTCCGGTGTTGGGGGTTGGAAAATTCAAGGTCCAATACAAGCAACACGCCGCGGAACTTCCCCTGGTTGTTCTCAAAGGGGGGAGTTGTTGCCTCCTCGGGACTCAATGGTTTAAGCCCCTGGGTTTGTTCATTGGGGGGGTGCATGCTGTTGGGACTGACCCAATACAGGAGGTGTGTAACACGCATCCTGAAGTGTTCAAGAAGGGACTCGGAAAATTCAAGGGGCCCCCAGTTGCGTTCGACCTGGATCCGGAGGTCCGCCCAATAAGACTCAAACCGCGAAGGGTGCCTTTTGCACTTAAGGACAAAATAGAGGCGGAACTGGACAAATTGGTGGGCCAGGGGATCCTTGTTCCTGTTGATTCCGCGAAGTGGGAAACTCCGATTGTAACAGCGCTTAAGGCCAACGGGGAGGTTCGAATATGCGCTGATTACAAATGTACCATTAATAAGGCGATTCGCCCTAATGCGTATCCGGTGCCGGTAGTCAGCCACCTGTTGGCCAGGTTACATGGGGGGAAGTGTTTTCCAAAGCTTGACCTGGCGCAGGCATACCAGCAGCTCTCGGTAACCCCAGCTGCAGCTGCTGCGCGGACGATAGTCACTCATAAGGGGCGTTCCAGGTGACGCGCCTACAGTTTGGCGTGAACTCGGTGCCAGGTATCTTCCAATCGCTCGTGGAACACCTCTTAAAGGGTCTGGAGGGGGTCTTGCCATACTTTGATGACGTATTGATAACGGGGGGAGTGAGTCAGAACTGGCTGAAAGACTAGACAAAGTATTGACGGTATTTGAAAAGGCGGGGTTGAGGTTGCGGAAAGACAAATGCGTCTTCTTCGCAAAAGAGGTTGAGTTCCTGGGTTTCCGGGTAACCCCTGCAGGCATCAAACCCTCCGAATCAAAGGTGGCCGCCGTTCAAAATGCTCCCCGCCCCACCTCCAAGCCCGAGTTGCAGTCGTTCCTGGGGCTCTTAAACTTCTACCATTCCTTCCTGCCTAGGAAGGCGTCAGTAGCAGAGCCGCTTCATAAGTTACTAAAAAAGGACAAGGCGTGGAAATGGGGCGAGAGCCAGGAGAGGGCATTCAATGAGCTGAAACAACTCTTATCCTCAGGCGCCATATTAACCCATTTTGACCCCAAGAAGCCAGTGGTTCTGGTATGTGATGCATCTCCAGTGGGGGTGGGGGCGGTCCTGTGCCACATGTTGGAAAACGGGTGGGAGGCCCCGGTGGCGTTCTACTCCAGGTCCCTGTCTAAGGCAGAGCGCAACTACGCACAGACAGACAAGGAGGCATTAGCGATAATTGCTGGGACGAAGAAGTTCCACGACTTCCTCTATGGCCGCCCCTTTACCATCGTGACTGACCACAAGCCCCTGCTAGGCATTTTTACTGCAGACAAGCCCACGCCACAGATTCTGTCCCCTAGGATGCTCAGGTGGGCCATTTTTTAAAACGCATACCAGAACGCGCTGGTGTATCGCCCTGGAAAGGACATAAGCCACGCGGATGCTCTGTCGAGGTCACCCCTCCCCCACACGAGCAGCCACGTGTGTGAGGTGGAACAAGACCACCAAGTGCTCATGATAGAGGTCCTAGATTCACCCCCTATAGTGCCCGCAGAGATCGCTAAGGCGATGGGCAGGGACAAGACGTTGGCCCTGGTCAGTTCATGGGTGCAGAAAGGGTGGCCAACGTCCTCCCCGGCGGCGGAGTTCGCCCCATTTTTTAGGAAAAAGTTAGAACTGTCCATGGAGAGGGGTTGCCTCCTGTGGGGCCAGCGGGTAATCGTCCCTGAATCCCTGAGAGCAAGGGTGCTTAAGCTGCTGCATGTCAGCCACCCTGGAATTGTTCGCTCCAAGGCACTGGCCAGGAGCTACTTCTGGTGGCCCCAGTTGGACGCCGATATCGAGCACATGGTGGGCACTTGCGAGAGTTGCCAAAGCTCCCAGCCCGAAGAGGCTCGACTTCCGCACAGGGAATGGGATGCGGCAAAGGGGCCATGGTCCCGCGTGCACATTGACTTTGCGGGCCCTTTCAGAGGATCTCTTTTCCTCCTCATAGTGGATGCTTACTCCAAGTGGTTAGAGGTTATCCCAGTTGCGAACACCTCCTCAGCCGCAACAATTAAACAATTGCGCAGGGTGTTCAGTTCATTCGGTATACCCGACACGCTTGTTAGCGATAACGCTAGTTGCTTCACGTCCGCCAAATTCAGGGCATTCACCGACATCAACGCCATCCGGCACATCACCTCCGCACCTTTCCACCTGGCGACGAATGGCCAGGTAGAACGCCTCGTGCGTACCACCAAAGACGCGCTGAGGCGCATGGGCCCCGGGGATTTAAACCTGCAGTTGTGCCAGTTTTTGCTGGGATATAGGGTGACCCCCCTAGCGTCAGGATACTCACCCGCAGAGCTCCTAATGCGCAGAAAACTGACTACGGTACTGACCAGGCTAGACCCTATGAGGGTGGAAGACACTGGGAGGAACATCGGGTTAGCGGGTACGAAGAGTTTCGAAATAGGTGCCCCGGTCCATTGCAGAAACTACGCTAGCACAGGGCCAGCCGGGGTTCCGGGCGTAGTCATTGGGCAAACGGGTCCCGTGTCGTACTGCGTCGAGACCAGCACAGGTCTACTCTGGAGGCAACACGCGGACCAACTCCGGCGCCGGGTTTCCGGAAACCAGAGTACGGACAGCGCGGAACAGGATTCAACGTTAGGGTTCTCCCCCACCCGTTCAGCCCAAGGGGGAGGAGAGGGGGGTCAGTGGTCCCCACCAAGGGGGGAAGGGAATAAGTTTGTCCCCATAGATATTCTGAGGGATACCCCCACAGATACCCCAGAAGATGATTTTGAGTTTGAGTTACAAAACTGGGGGGGGGGGTGGTGGTTCAGAGTGGTCCCCCACCCATCCAAGCGAGAAGCGGGGTTTTTCGTTAGCCCCCAGTGCCCCCGGTTTTCCCACAATGGAGTTTACCCCTACCCCAAAAGCCGCGGAACCGCGGCAAGTCGCTAACGAGTCTCCCTCTCCCATTGCAGGACAAGAGACCAGGGAACACAGAAGTGATAGCGCCCCCGGGACAAGCCAGCCAGCCTTGCGCCCAAAACGCGCTTGCAATAAACCATATTGGATGAGAGACTTCATCTCATCCTAGGGGGGAGGGATGTTGTGTTTGGAATATTGTGCCTTTAACTAATGTAACACTTGGATGAGTGGATATAATAACCACCAGCTGTAACACTGTATCAGGACGCGAGCTAGTGACCACCAGGGGCAATAGCGAGCGCCCAGCTCACATGGTTCCAATTCCCCAAATACCTACAGCGCGGGAAGATTCCCGCCACCACCTCACCTGGACAAGAAGGGCGTGACGGGGAATGACGTCACGCAGACAGTAGCCAACGGGCTATCAAGGAGCCACATTCAAATGTATAGCCACAGTATATATTGAGCTGTTCATTCGCCATTACCACATGTTCCCCCGGACCATCCTGCAATAAAGATGTGTTAAGCCAACCTTTCGGCTATTTCTATTGTCTTGGTTCTCATACACTAAACTCTCTCTCTCTCTCTCTCTCTCTCTCTGTGGTTTCTATAAGCCCTCCCTCCACAAACCATAGCAATTGCGGGGGGTGGGTGGGTGGGTCCTGAAATGCAACAAATGCACAGAAACTCTTATTATCTTATCCACCTGGGGGAGGCATTGCAGGTTTTTGCTCTCATCTCTGAGAAGAAAACAAGTGAAGATCTATCAGTAGCTACTTTAAGTGCTATTATCCATTTCAAGAATTCTCAAACTTTTAAAGCCGGGGGCCTGGTCACGCACCCTCAGACAGATTCAGGGGTAAAATGGCCATTTTGCCCTTCTTCCACCACATGGCACTTCTGGGTGTGGTGGAGGCAGTGAGGGACCACATGAAATGGTGCCAGGGGCTACATCAAGCCCACAGGCCGCAGGTTGAGAATCCCTGATTTATTTCAAGAAGTTGAATTTTCTTAATGACATTATTAATATGCTTTATATCAGGGGTTGTCAACATTTTTTCAGCTGTGGGCCAGACCACACCTCCTCTGACAGCTGAACAGGCCAGACTGGTGCCGTAAAACACATCCACGACTGTTGTAAATGTGTTTACAATGGCTGTGGACTCATTTACAGCTGTAGTAAACACATTTATGTGGCCGTAAATGAGTCTGCGGCTGATTCACATACTGTGATCACAAAGCCATCTCCTGTGGCATGTATGAAAGAGACATGCAGGATTTGACAGCCGGACTACAATTGACTGCTGCAGCCTTGAGAACATGAACAATGTGTGCCTTCACAGCCAGTCCATCTGGCATGGCCTCTTCCACATTCATGACCGTTGGGAATCAGAATAGTGAAGTGGTTCCTCCTCTGCTCATTTTGCCATTGGGCCCAATATGATGGTTTCCAGTGGCATTTCCTCCACTGAGGGGAACCATCATCCCACCTAAAGGGGCTCCTCTGCCCTTAGCCATTGCCAGCTACTGCACAGGTCAGCTCAGTTGAGTTGGCAGGACATAGCTGTGATAGTTTCCAACTCTGTCTTCGGTAATGGATGTTGATTGTATCACAGCACTGTCCCATGGTGTTTCCAGCATGCCCCACTGATTCGCCAGAATCATGTTGAGCATGCAGTGTTCACCTGCATTCCAAAAAACACCCTGAGGGATTCACTTCTACCACCCTAACCCTGCACTACCCACCTTATTACTGTTGTGAAGTAATTAAAGATGGCACCCCTAAAACAAGCCCCTAATTTCCTGCAGACCAGAGTGGGATAGGTGAAAAATGACCTGAAATCTTTTCTCCAATTTTCCAATCAGGAAACCAAGCCAAAAAAATTCCTATCTGGCCCTAAAAACGATGCCTAAGCACTCGAGCCTACAGGGTGGGTGGGCCATCTGAAGCTGGTTGCAAAAGTGGCTGGGAACTAGGTGGGTTGTTGGACTTAAAAGCTCCTTGTTTCCCCTGCGCCCTGGCCAGCTGGCAGTGACGCTGATAATGCAAGCGCGGCGCCAAAATGGGTGGCCACGAGGCAGGCGAGCTGCCATTTTGCGAAAGCGACGGAGAGGAGAAGTTTTCTCCGTCGCTCCTTCCCCCCTTTTTACTAGCCTCTGCTGGAGGCTTGATTCTTTAGAAGCGACGGGGCGGAGGAATTTGCTCCGTCGCTTCCCCCTCTGTCAGCCTCTGTGCGAGGCTTCCTTTTACCTTGGCTTGCCTCTTTGCAAGAGGCTGGATTTCGCTCCTATTGGTTTCCTTTTTTGCCTGTAACCAGGCAGAACTGCTGGATAGCTCAGTGGTTTAGGAATCTGACTGCAAAGTCAGAGGCTGGGAGTTCGATTCCCCATGGTCTTTTCTTGCTCGGAGGGGGATCGCGGTGGCTCAAGTGGCTAAGACACGGAGTGTTAAGTGCCTGAGACGCTGACTGGGAAGTGGAAGGTCAGTGGTTTCACTTCCTGCGTACTGCAGGACAGAATGAGCTCCCGTTTTCAGCCCCAGGCCAGCCCTTCAGAGGATCCGGCCCTTGGCCCATGGCTGCCGGCCATGGGCTGGAACAATTGGGGGGAGGGCTTGGTGCTGACTCACAGCACGTTTTACCCCATTGGGGGCCAGAGTTTTGGGCATGGCCCGATTCTGGCCCAGGCTCTCAAATTAGGGCCTCTGGCCCCATTACCTAGCGGGCCGTCCGGCCCACCTATTTACTGTGTCTATCAGATAATGTTCCTGGTTGCTCTAGAGATTATCAACCTGTGGCTCGTGGGCCAGATGTGGCCCACATGCCATTTTATGTGGTCTCCCACTGCCTCCACCCCACTAGGAAGTGCCATGTGGTGGAGGAAGGGCAAAATTGCCATGCAACCCCCAAAGCTGTCTGAGGGTACATGACAGCTGGGTCAAGCTTCTCGTGACACGTCGACCTGTGCCCGCTGCTGTCTCGCAGCTCCCCGTTTGTCTGGAACTGCGGCTGGAGAGCATTGGAGGTCGCCCCAGAGCTCGGTTTCGGTCGCGAGCTCCGACGCCCACCGTGGGCCGGAACCCCCAGTGGGGGCGGCTCACGGGGGTGCAACTTGTGAGTATTCGGTTCAAGTTGAATGCACACACATCACAGTCCATTTCCAGCAGTGGGGGCTCAGTGCTCTTTGCCCCGCTTATTTGAGGCTGGGGGGCATCACTCGCCATCCTATCCCAGTGCCCCTTGGTTGCATTCTGGCACGAGTTTGGGGGTGGGGGTTTACGCTCCCGGGGCGGTACGTGGCGTCACAGGGGCTGTCCAGGTCCTGCTGTGTTTGTCCGGCGTTCATCAGGTACCGGCAATGGCATTGCCGACGACTGGTTATTCATGGCCCCCCAGTGATCACCTGCCCCAGATCATGAGGGAAAAGATTTGGTGGGGGGGATTACGTCCCTATGAACTGAGATCCCAATAAGGATAGGAAGTACGGACAGGAGGATAGAGACATTGTGTGGTCCCACCGTAGTAAGCCACCACACACTGGGGTGTCCGCCCTTGGGACAGTGCTGAGCATCACAGGGGCTGTCTGGATCCTGCTGCATGGGCCCTTTATACAGAATGTGCAGTCCATGGCTTTGCCGATGGCTGGCTATTACTTGCCCCGGTCGATTATTGGCCGCCGGCCATGAGGGGTAAGGGCTGGAGGGGGACATGTGGATATTCTCCCTATTGAACTGCAAGCCCACTGGGGGGGAGAGAGAAGGACAGGATGGCTGAGACAAAGAGATGTCCCATCGTCGTTAGCCACCGCGCACCTTGGGGCCAACTGGTGGTCGGCATACCTTGTACGTATTGTGGTATGCCGCAGGGCTTGGACTGTTCGGGCCATCCTGATGTCGATCGGATGGGCCCATGACGGTTGGCTCATGGTGAGGAAGGTGGACGAGGGTGGCTCTATATCCCGAGGGGAGGTGGGATGAGTCCTGTCAGCAAGGGTGCTCGTGTACATCATTCCCACGGGACTGGTGCCTGGTGATTGGCACCATGGTGGTCATGCTGAGCAGCGGGCTGTTCGGACATTGGCTCCACGCAAACTGGTCGAGCGGGGGGTTCCGGCCTGCCTACTGTGTCCGGCCTGCTCAGCTGACGATGGGTGTACTAAGCACCACGGTCGTTACCGACTTAGTGCCCCCTTTTTTGCGCTGGCCCGCACGCCGCCGCCGCGTGTCCGCGGGTTGGTGGGTCGCGGGGCAGAGGTGGGGGTCCACAGGGGCGATCAGAGCCCCGTCTGAAGTAACTAACTTTGTCATAAGCCCCCCCCCGCCCCAATTATAGTCAGCCTGGGGGGATGTCACTCAGTTCATCCAAGACGGGATGGGGCGGGAGACCGGCTGGAGGGTTTTCAATGGGGCTTTTGTATCCATTCGGGGGTGTTGGGGCCCCCTGGATGCTACTAATCGGGTTCCCGTCCAGGGTAACGGGGAGGGGGCTCCACGGTCCACAGTTACGGAAGTTGGGGGCCATGAGAGTAGCGGGGGCCCTTCTTGGAACCACCTTTCCCTAGTCGAAGGTATCCCCCATGAAGCTCATACTGAGCTAGAAAAAGGGTGAATGTAATATAATCCTTCATTCAGCTCACCCTGTGGGTGTTCCGTTCAGGGATGACCTTCCTGATGACCTTGTTCGGTCAGGTACTCGTAGTTGCCTCGGCTACTATGGGTGGCATGCTCACGCAATTCTGGTGCCGTTTTGGCACAGTGGGATATGCACTCGGCTTCCGGCTTTTTGCCAGTACACCCCATGATTTAGACCTATCGGGTTTTTAGGTTTTGGGGGAATTTTAATTAGATAACGCCGATCCCTTTCTGAATGCGTTAATTCAGGTTCAGCACCCGACCGATGTGGGACTTTTACTCAGTGGGCATTGGCTCACAGGTTGGGGTCTCGGTCTCCAGCCCATTACCTCGACAACTTTTGGGTCCGGGGTTAAACGGGGCTTGGACACGTGTACGCGTCTCCTCATCACGATTCAGACACTCAGGTGGGAACTGGGTGTCCCCTTGGTGTCTGAATAGACCGAGGTCCCATGTTCTAGCATCACAATTTTTACCTCGATGCTGTCACGCGGGCATCCAGGTTAACCGGTGATACGGTGGCTTGGATGTCCTTGTGCGATTTTGGCATTGATTGCCAAACGTCGAGTGTGCCCTTGGGAATTGTAGTTAATTCACTGCCCCCCCCCCCTTGATGGGTTTGCTCTGGCTCAAATTACTTCGGGGTTTGGATGGGTATCTTATGGGAGGTCAGACCTAGTGGTCTGCCTTAGATATCTAGTATGGTCAGATACCTCCGGCTCCCGGGCTGATCGCCCTGCGATCTTACCTGCCTTGCGTTTTTTCCCATTTGGAGAGCACTGATGCTATGGTGCAAGGGGTGGGCCTACTCAGTGGTCCAATTTCGGTGTAACAATGCAGTAGTGGTGAACATTGTCGACACCCAGACATGCAAATCCCCCAAGGTCATGACATTAGTCCGTCTACTCTCTTGAGAAGCCTACGCCTAATGTGCTGTTCTAGGCCAGACATGTTATGGGTATTTATAATGACATTCTGCTGCTCTCCATTACCGCAGATCACCTGGTTCTGTGCCGTACTCTGGAAGCAGAGGGATTCCACTCGCCACTTTTGGCTGAGGGTTGGACGTTTGGCAAGGAGAGGGGAACCGGACATGTCGTTGGCACCTCGCACGTGTAAGGCGTATCACTCTGCATTCAGGCGTCGTGTTTGGGAGGGGTGGACACAGGAACGTGTCCGCTGCCCTTACGCGCGTCACCCCTGTTCCCAGAGTTTCTACCCACCTTGCACGAGGCTGGCATTGCTTATGTACAGATAGGTGTGAGGTGGCTCTTGGCCACGCAGCTACCACGGTAGCCTTTTTTGGAGTGCTCCGCATCAGTGAGTGGGTGCCAAAGTTGGTGCCAACGGTGTAAGGCGGATGTGTCTCGTAGGGCACTGGAACTCAAAGATGTCTCTGTCACACATGAGTGGGCTCGAGTGGGGATGCGGTCCTCACGGGTTATTCAGCATGGTGCAGGCAGTGGTGTATACTGCTACTAAGTTTTTGAGACATCTGTCCGGTTGGTGTCCTACCTGAATGTTCGACAGTGCCTGCTGCGCGCCCCAGCCTGTTTTCTGCCACTGGGTTGGGTCTACCCTTACCTTAGTACAGTCCCTGAGGGTGACCGGTCCCGCGTTTCGCGGTGTGGTGCCCGTTCTGGCACCATTTACTTAAGATAGGCGTTGCGTTGATCACGGCTACGTTTGGGGTACTCGGAGGTGGACAGGCATCTACGCGCAATTTCAAATATGTACGTCCCCTCACTGTTTGGGTACCTAGTTATGTCCTTAACCTTTTTCTCCTCTTTTACAGATCCTAGGGGTCTCAGCACACCGGTGGCAGGGGGCTGGTGGGCCGCAGCTATGTACACTGGGCGGCAGTATATGCTGCAGCGACAGAGAGTGGACCCCAGCTGGGCTGTGTGCATCCGCACGTCTGCTATGGTATGGTATGTGCGGCACATGGGGGCGGGAACTGTGGCCATTCCTGCTGTCTGACAGGGATGCTGGACCGCCCGATGTTTTGCTGGCGCCTCGGCGGCAGCGGTCTCATACGGATCACTGCTGTTATTAAATTGTCGAGGGGCTGTGACCTGGCATTTTGTATCATGTATGGCTTACATATGGTCGCTATGGTCTAACATCGTGCCGAGACACCAATTTAGGGGAGATGCGGATCTCCCTAGTTTGGACTGTTCCGGCAGTCAGTGGACGGGGCTGTGGCTCCGGCCCGTGCTGAGCATGGCTGTGAGACGGCCATTGGAGTCCGGATGATCAGCTTACAAACAAATTTTGCTGGTAGGCAGGAGAAGGGGTCCACCTGTCGGTCAGAGGTATGTACCTCGTTCTGGGTGTGATGCAAGCAGGCCTGGCGACCGAGCTGACGGTCTTGGGGGGGGGCGGTGAGTCATCATGGATTCCTCCCCGTGTGGCGGGTAGCACTGGTAAGGTAAATATTTATGACCCACAGGTATCCGGCAGGTTCGCAATTGACTGGACAACACTAGATAGGCACAAGTTGGTTAACGTTGTCCGGTCAACAACGAACCAGGCAATGGGGTGATGGCATGAGCTAGGCAGCAGGCATCACCCCGTTATTTTACGGATACGCGTCAGAGGGTGGGGTCAGTAGTTAGTTTATTGACTACGGTCAACAATTTGTTTGTTGCCAACAAACAAATTGATACAAATGGATACATTGTAGCCAATTGCCGTGGGCAATTTTGGGAGGTACCTTACCAGTGTTACTGCGGCCTGCTTGCCTTAAGAATTATAATTGGTTGAGTACCAATTGAAATTTATAATTCGGACTAGGGCATGAATCAATAAATGTGGCCCAATGCCGTTATCCACTTTCACCAGTGTCTGAGTCCTTTTTTGGGGGGTGCGCCTGCAATGCAAGCGCGGCGCCAAAATGGCCGCCGCGCTCTTTGCGGCCCCCCACCGGACTTGGGCATCCGGGTAGTTAGGGGGCGTGGCCAGCACCCTTTAAAAGGGGTGGCCACGAGGCAGCCAAGCTGCCATTTTGCGAAAGCGACGGAGAGGAGAAGTTTTCCCCTCCACCCCCTCCCTAGTTAACAGTGTGATATTTTGGTCGCTTCGGGGCCGGGTGGGAATTTTTGGCTGGAACCTACAATTGGCTATTGGGTTCTGGCTTTTTTGCCCATCCCACACTGTTGCTATGGTTTGATATAGGGGTTTTATTGCTGTTGACTTTGGTCACATGGGCGGGTAGCACTGGTAAGGTAAATATTTATGACCCACAGGTATCCGGCAGGTTCGCAATTGACTGGACTAGATAGGCACAAGTTGGTTAACGTTGTCTGGTCAACAACGAACCAGGCAATGGGGTGATGGCATGAGCTAGGCAGCAGGCATCACCCCGTTATTTTACGGATACGCGTCAGAGGGTGGGGTCAGTAGTTAGTTTATTGACTACGGTCAACAATTTGTTTGTTGCCAACAAACAAATTGATACAAATGGATACATTGTAGCCAATTGCCGTGGGCAATTTTGGGAGGTACCTTACCAGTGTTACTGCGGCCTGCTTGCCTTAAGAATTATAATTGGTTGAGTACCAATCGAAATTTATAATTCGGACTAGGGCATGAATCAATAAATGTGGCCCAATGCCGTTATCCACTTTCACCATTGTCTGAGTCCTTTTTTGGGGGGTGTGCCTGCAATTAGCCATTGCCAATGTGTCTTCGTTCACATCAGAGAGAAAAATCCCCTTCCCCCACCCTCAAATAGGCAGGTGTTGAGAGGGTGCATTTTTGAGCATAGGATCCTCTCCACCCCAACATCTCTCTCTCCTCTCAATATACTTCAATATCATAATACATTTGTTATGCATATCATAATTTAGATATTACATCTACTTCCATGCTAATCGGCACAGTCCTGAGCATGGATGAAAAGGATAGTATGTGTATTGAAGTCTCTTATCTGGCTGTGTTTTAGCCTTAGGAAAGGAAATACCATCCAAACACAACCTATAGCTTTTAAAATTGAAGAAACAAGTGCTGTTTTGATTCCTCCCTTGGGCAGATTCAGTAGAAAATGGAACAAAGCTGGCAATAATGATTTGTGGGATTTAAAGGACAGTCCCAACATACCAATGTACAAATTTCTTTGTAGTGGTTTCTTTCTAGTCAGAGCAACCAGAAACCTGTGCAGCAAACTTTACACATACTAATATCTACTAAACGGCATGCTTGTTTTAAGCTTTAGCGAAAGCAATGGAAGAAAATCAATGGGTGTTAAATAGAAACTTCACTAGATCAGGAGGGAAAGAAACAGTTGTCCAACTTCATTCACACTGTGTTTCAATCAGATGGTTTTTTTTTTTGTAAGGCATATTTAAAAGTAATTTACATTTCCTTTGTAGTCAATAAGATATAAGAACTGTGAGTTAAGATTTTGAAAAGCTTCAGGAAGGACAAAGAAGACAAACGTACAAACTCAGTGCAACTGATATGATTCTGTTTAAGTGGTGGGCTCCTGTGGGCTCCTGTGAACAAGTTGTTTGGATGGTTTATATACATTTGTATATATTGTTGAACATAAAGGTATAGGTAAAGGTCTCCCTTGCTCATAAGCCACTTGTATCTGACTCTAGGGTTCAGTGCTCATCTCTGTTTCAAAGCCAAATAGCCAGCACTGCCTGCTTTTGCAGACGTTTCTATGGTCATGTGGCAGGCATGACTAGACACTGGAGTGCATGGAACGCTGTTTACCTTCCCACTGAAGTGGTCCCTATTTATCTACTTGCAATGTCTTGCTTTCAAATTGCTAGGTTGGCAGGAGCTGGGACAAAGACAGGAGCTCATTCCGTCCTGCAATACGCGGGAATCGAGCCGCTGAACTCCCGCCTTCCAGTAAGTGTCTTAGCCACTTGAGCCACTGCAGTCCCTGTTGAACATAAAGCATAGCTTTAATTGCTATGTAATAAATATAATTGAAATAATTAAAAAGAAGCCTTCTAGGCTGGTGATTTGAATTCATGAACTGTAGTTTTCTAGGGTAGGCACTGCAGTGGATTAGTGGTGAAGATGCTGAACTTGATTATTGGAAGGCCAGCAGGTAAGCAGTTTGAGACCCGAGTGCTTCTAGATGGAGTCACCTTCTGTCTCTGTCCCGGCTCCTGCCAACCTAGTAGTTTGAAGCCAAGAAATTGCAAGTAGATAAATATGACCACTTCGGTGGGAAAGTAAACAGTGTTCAGTGCACTCCCGTGTCTAGTCATGCCTGCCACATGTCCACGGAAACGTCTGCAGATGCAGACAGTGCTGCCTCTTTGACTATAAATAGAGATGAGCACTGAACCCTAGAGTCAGATATGACTGGCTTTCAGGCAAAGGCAATCTTTACCTTTTGCTTAGGGGAAACTGGAGTTTGCAGCCTAAGCTTCTCCTGTAACTTTACTGTAAAATGAGATGAGGTAGATATAGCTTCTTCTGCTCATTTCCTCCATTGTTTCAGCTACTCCCCCTTTTATGTAACAGGAAATCTGCTCAGCACTTTCAAATAGATTGGGCATATACTGCCCAATCAAACCAAGTTTAGTAGAGGTTGTATATAAGCCCAGACAGATTGCCAGTCCAGATGCAATTTTCCTTTGTCCCATGTCCCCAAATGGTTCTCAGTCTTTGGTCCTCCAACTATTTTGGACTTCCAGAATTTCATGCTATTGCTTGTACTGGCTGGAGCTTCAAGGATTTGAAATAGCTGGATAAAAAGTTCAGAACCCTTATTCAAAGTGGTGCTGGCACATTGATATAGGTCACCAGGCCCCTGCTGTCCTCTCTGGTTCCAGCCCACTCATTCATTGCAAAGAACCCCCTCCCCCATATGTCTGCTTTGTGGTATTAAAAAAGGATGATATTTGTGATTCTCAGGCTCAAACTATCTGATAAATGAAGCAAGCTGTTAGAAATAGTATAGCTTTCAGTATTTATTATGTATTTATTTAAAATTAAAATATATAAGGACCCAAGGTGGCTTACATTGTAATAGCTAAAAATAATAAAGTATTAATTTATGTTAAAAAAGAAATAAACAAATACATTAAAATTGTAGAATTTTAATTTTTTATCATGTCAGAAGCACACAGAGTGCTTTCTCGGTTGAAAAGATTTTTGCTGGAGGAACTCTGCTCAGGGGACGCCTGAATGAGGCTCCTTTCAGTTCCCCATAATCTTTTCCCCACCAATGTGGTCCCTATTGATCTACTCACAATTTCTTGCTTTCAAACTGCTAGGCTGGCAAGAGCTGGGACAGAGATGGGCACTCATTCCATCATGCAGTACTCGGGTCTTGAACTGCCAACTTGCCAACCTTCCAGCTAACAAGGTGAGCTTCTTAACTACTGAGCCACTGCAGTCCCTAAAATCTTTACCTATAAGGAGGCCCATTAACCATTGGTGTCCAGCATGCACGGTCATACCCGGCCCAGCCATCCTGAACCGAGCTGCCTACACTTACCTTACTACCCTTGGAGCATCACTGCAAGAGTCCACCAGCTGTGAGTGGGGCAACTGCCCCACGAACGTGGCAAGAAAAAATCTACAAGGCCCAGCATCCAATGCACCATGCCACCTCTTAGAATGAGGCTGAAGGGTGTGAGCACAGACGAGGTTGGGAAAGCGCTGCATACTAAAAAAACAAACAAACATGGCTGACACAGCCTTTCCCTGCTTCCTCACCGAAATCACGCCGGGAGAGAAGGGGCTGCTTGCCCGAAGCTATGGCAAGCTGGTGCTGGCCTCCGGGACCATGGGGAAACGATGTGTTCTCTCCGGGAGACAAAGGCCGCACCTTTGCCTCCCAGAGAGCTTTCGTCCCCAGCCAACCAAGGGAGAAGTGAATCCTCTCTCTCCAGGAGATGAAGGCTGTGCCTTCGCCTCCCAGGGAGAAGGAAACCCCTTCCACGGAGGAACTTAGCTTCTGTCTTAGTTGGCTGGGGGTGAAGCTTTTGTCCCCAGACAACCAAGAGAGAAGTGAATCCCCTCTCTCCAGGAGACAAAGGTCATGCCTTCGCCTCCAGGAGAGAAGGAAACCCCTTCCACGAAAGGCCTTAGCTTCTCTCTTGGTTGGCTGGGGAAGAAACTTTCATCCCCAGCCAACCAAGAGAGAAGCGATTCTCCTCTCTCCAAGAGATGAAGGCCCTGCCTTCACCTCCCGGAGAGAAGGAATCACCTCCCCCCATCTCTCTCTTCCCCCCACTCTCATTCTCCCCCACCTCTCTCTTTCTCCCCCACCTCTCTCTTTCTCCCCCTTTCTTTCACGCTTTCTCTCTTCCCCCTTCTTTTTCTCTTTCTCCCTCACTCTCTTTCCCCCTTTCTCTCTCTCCCCGTCTCTATCCACCCCCTCTTTCTCACACACACACCTGCTGGACTGCTTCTCTCTCTCCCCCCCCTCTCTCACACACACACACGACACCCCTGCCTTGCTGGGCAAATATTACCTGTGTGTTGGTGGTTGAGGTGTTTGTTTTTTTTGTTTTTTTGGGGGGGAGTGCGCACACACCCCAAAACCACCCCAACCACCCACTCACACATAATAACTGCCCGGCAGGGCCGGGTAAAAAAAAAAAGCTAGTTGTATATAAAAGCAATACTAAAAGCACATTAATAAGCATCACCCTTTTAAACAGCCAGTAACTAAAAAAAGCCCCCCCCCCTTGCCAGCCTGGCTTCCTACAGGAGGGAGTTCCAGAGTCCCCACCTGTGTCCCTACCAAACATGTCTTTGAAGGCGATAGGACTGAGAGAAAGACTTCTCCCAATGAGCTTAAAATCCATGCAGACTCATAAAAGGACACACTGTCTTTGAGAGGGCTTGAACCTAAGCAATTTAGGGCTTTATAGGTCAAAGCCGCCATTTTGAATTGTGCCTGGGAATGGATGAGTAGACAGTGAAGCTGCTTCAACAGTTGAGATATCAAATAACAATTAGGTTGTAAGATCCTTGTAACCAGCCCCAGTTAATAATCAGTCTACAGCAGGGGTTCCCAACCTAAGGCCCGTGGGCTGGATCTGGCCCAAGGAACCATTTCATGTGGCCCTCTACCCTCTCCAAGAAGGGTATTCAAGAAACAAAATGCCCCCTTGAAGCTGGTGGGACAAAATAGCCACCCCCATTATGCAGGCAGGGCAAAATGGCCCTTGAAACTGACTGAGAGAGCCTGATCCCGCCCCTGGCTTGAAAAGGTTGGGAACCCCAGTCTACAGTATTTTACAAACTCTTTCCAAAGGCAGTCCAACATAAAGCACACTATAGCAATCCAGGTGGGATGCATCTGAGGTATGTGTCACCATGGCTAGATCAGACATCTCTAGGAATCAAATAAAACCCATCCAGCAAAGATTGGATTCCTCTTTCTTTAGCTGCCTTTCAGCTAACCAGAAGTACTTTTATCTTTCCTGGATTAAGTCTCAGTTTATTCATCCTTATCCAGGGCATTATTGACTCAAGATACTGATCTAGAACTGAGACAGCTTCCTCAGAATTAGGTGGGATGTTAAAAATAGAGGTAGGGGTCACCTGCCTGCTGGTGGCACTGAGCCTCAAAACTCTAGACAACATCTCCTGTTAGTTTTATGTAGCTGTCAAATAACAGGGGGAGGATCCACAGGATAATGGCCAAGATATCAATGAGGAGCTCCCTAATACCCATTTCTGATTTATCCCTTCCAGGAAGCAGCAGAGGCACCATAAGGTTCCAAGTTCCACCACAGAAGAGATGGCCCAAAAGAATACCATGGTTGATGGTATCAAAATCTGCTGAGAGATCCAGCAGAACCAAGAGATATATACTACCCCTGTCAGTTCCTGGCATAGGTCATCCATCAAAGTGACCAAAGCAGCTTCTATCTCATAACTTGACCTGAAACCAATTTGAAATTGATGTAAATCCGTGGTTCCCAACATGGGGCACATGCCCCACTGGGTGACTTCAATTCCTAGAAGCCTAAGTCAGTACATTAGCTGATCAGTGCTTTGGGGAATTGACTTAGTCTTCTGGGAATTAAAATCCAGAAACCAAAAGTTGAGAAACACTGATTTAAATAAATCTATCTCATTCATGAATCTCTGGAGCTATAAAACCATAATTCATTCCAATATCTTACCCATGAATGGAAAATAAGAGCATGGCTGGTAATTATCTAATATATTGGGATCTAAGTTTTTTTTAAAAAAAGCATTGCCTCATTTAGGCATGCTGACATCCTACACATCTGTACAGAGGCATTCACCAATCCTCCTTCCCACTCAGCCAGTCCCTTACTGGTTGCATTTATAAACCAAGATGGGCAAAGATACAACAGACATATGGAAGTCTTCTTTTCTCCACAGGTCCTGTCCACATTATCATGGTGCAAAAATGAAACTCATCCATTGACACAGGACAAGCAGGGGTCAAAGTTACTTTCAAACTAACTAAAGTATCAGTGAAATCATCCAAGTTTAAGCAGATCCTATCAATTTTGTCATGCAAATTCTTCACAGCAGGCTTCTCCCTGGTCTCAATTTTCTTTTTCTGGGCCAGCATGTAATAGTCTTTTGACCACTCAAAAGAAACCTGCTGACCAAATCTATGCAGTTTCACTGATGGCTAAGGAAAATGTTCTCCACCGCTGCCCTGGTAGGTATTCTGGTGGGTTTTAGGTTATGTTTGGTTGGATTCATCTGGGTTTTCTGCCATTTGGTTTCTAATTTCCATCCCATTCATTTCATCACCATCAGCTCTCCAAAAAACAAAACAAAAACAGGGATGGGCCATTTTTGAATGATTGTGTCAATGGCCCTGGATATTTCCTCATTCCAGAAATCAATCAGGGCTTTTGACAGAATCAGTTGCTGAAGTGACAGGAAGCTCCACAAGAGCCATTCAGAAACCTTTTGGATCCATTAGCCTCATGGGCTGGACCATTTTAACTGGTCGTCTATCCCTCAAGTTCCAATGACTAGCTAATGATCTATCCATGACAATAAAATTGTCACGTTCAGATCACTACCATCTATCTCAGTATAGAAAAGAAGATCCAAAGTGTTCCCTGAGGCATGGATAAGGCCAGATACCATTTGAGATAGACCTATGGTCACCACGAAGGACAAGAAGTCTGAACTACTCCTGAAAGTTAATGGAAGTTAAAGTTTCCCAGCCTAAGAAAGGAAGACAGTTGAGCTGCAGGGTGGACAGTCGTTGTCTGCAACTCATATCCAAGAATGCAGGAAAAATGCCATTGGCATGAATTTGTTTAAGATGGACAGTATAAAAAAATAATCACTACTAGCAGGGGTACCTGGCGTTGCCCAAGTGGGGCCTAACCCAAGCCGAGGAGAGACCCAGGCCCATTCCCCCATTCAGTTGCAACCCAGTCGATGATGATGATGATGATGATGATGATGATGATGATGATGATGATGATGATGATGATGATGATGATGATGATGATGATGATGATGATGATGATATGGAGTCCCAGACCTGGTCACCCGGGGATTGGTTGAGCTCTGGCAATGACATCACAATCACCCCTGGTTAGCTTTTTCCCCTTGCTTTTTCTCCTGTCAGTGATGGTAACCCCTTTGGCCAAGGGGTGGAGCCTTGTGATGTCATGGAGCCCCAGACCTGGTCAGCCGGGGATTTGTTGAGCTATGGTGATGACATCACAACCCCCCCCCCAGTTGGCTTTTTTTCCTTGCATTTTCTCCTGTTGGGTCTCTCTGGCCCAAGGTATGTATATGCCGAGTTTCAGCACGATCGGTGCAGGGGTGTGGATTTGTATAAGCAACTCACACCAGGACACCTTGGTTTTATATATATAGATTCTGCTTGATCGCCCACATTTAGACACACATATTCAAACCCATAAAACTGAGGGATGTGACATCTGGTGAGGGGGATGGAATCACAATAAACCACTACAGCTTCACCACCACCACCCACCCCAGGTCTTGTCTGCTGCTACACAGAGAGAACTCTGGTGGTCAAAGCTGAGTGAGATTAACATTTCCCGCTTCATCTAACCAAGTCTTTGTAATACAAAAGTAATGAAATTTATCTGATTGTCCTAACATGAGCTTTCTCCCTTTGTGAATCTCTCACATTAATATGTTTATTTTCTGGTTGTTCAATGACAATGACCTTCATTTGCTAGGCTAATTCTTCTGGCACAATGTGCTGAACCTGTATCATCTTCAAATGCTTTAATATCTGTACTGTCTGTTTTAATTCTTATTTTGATCCATATGTAAGGGAAATTTTAAATGTTTGGGGAAGAAATTACATTAAAAAGACACATCCTCCTGCTTCCCCCCATTCCTCTTGTTCTCTTTGTTTTGCAAGTACAATTCTCAATGTTTTCCTCTGTGGATATCCTAAAATCACTCTGGTCGGCAAGTATTCAGCAAACATTTGGTGGATATTTGATAGTGAGCTGCCACTTTTGACATTCAATTGTTTAAAATAATGGCAGACAGCATTTTATAGCATCTAACAGCTGACGAGGGGCAGATGAAAATGTACATTTGGTGTAAGAAGGGAGCATCAGTACTTCCTCCAACAACAAAATACCATGTGTCTGGAGAGAACCTTGTTTCTAATCCAAGATTTTTTTCCCCCCTTTGCCAATTTTTTTTTCATTTTCTGGGCAGTGCTGCCTTCTTCCCCCCCTTTCAGGAAGATATATTGGCCAGTAAAAGCAACTGCATTCCTAGTTTCTTGGCTAAAGCTTCAATCTCACCACTGTGGTCACATAAACATCTGCCTCTTAAATCCATATTGCAGCAGAGGGAAACGGGTAGATGAATCTGTCGTCTAAAAATTGGTTCATAGCATTAATCAGTAGATGGCAGTAACAACTAGCGATTAACTGTGATGTGGGGTCCAACATAACCTTTGCAAGCAATAATCATACATACCAATGAATTCAGCAATGTACAACTTGACAAAGACCTTGCTTTGCTACAATCAATCTTGATTCACCACTAGATTAAACCAGTTAGATATACTTGATTGCTTCAGGTTCAGGATGAAGCTTATAAACAATTACATGCATGTTCCCTCCTTCAAGGTATGAACACGAACACATGCATGCACACACACACACACACACACACACACACACACACACACACACACACACACACACACACACACACTCTGAATGGGCATTGGGTGGCAATCTCATCTTTATCAATTGCTGCTTTTGGGCATCCAGTGCCTATTTGCTTCATAGCTGTCAAGTATCCCATTTTGGCCAGGAAATTACTGTATTTTACCCCTCTTTCTCACCACCCGTATTTTCCCACTTCATAATATGGTGATTTTTTTATGGAACTGTTTTTTACACTTATATCAGTTAATTATCTACTGTCTTAGCCTTGTGTACCTCAATTTCATTTTTAAAAAACCTGTGTTTAAGACAGGACCACAGAAATATCCTCTTTATGTTGTATGCAAATATACTTGAAGCCGATTGGTTCATTGTCTCTTCTCTCTCCTGGGAAAGTGGGTGTTAAAGGGAAGGGACAAATGTAAAGATGTGAAATGAAAAGAAGAGCTGTTTCAAAAAAAATGAAGAGATTTTTAAAATAAACAGAGAAGACAGGAGGAGAAGCCCATTTTCCTGCTGGTTGAATTTCTGCCTATTCAGAGTGTGAAAAGAAGAAAGTTTGCATACTTCTAAACTGCTCCATGTCATTTGAGGGCAAAAAGTTACCAAAGCCCAAGTCTCTGATGCTCCCTTCAGTCAATTAGTGAAGGACTATAAAGAAAGAACAATGAAATGTCCTTTCTGACAAGCTCCCACTGAGCATGTTCAACTGTTATGAAAAAGTTAGTTTTACTGTTTGATTGAGCTATTTTTAGTTTTGTCATTTATCTACAACTACTGGATAGATTTGATGCAAAGAAAAAAGTGGGTTAAGATAATTGCCATTATTTTAAGGTAAAAAATTTAGGTGGTTGAAAATATATTTTAGCAGTTTCTTATCTATTGACCACAATGGTCACCTATTTCTGAAAAGGGTATAAATCATCTATACCTATAAGAAGGCCCGTTAACCATTCGTGTCTGGCATGCATGCCCACACCCATCCCTACTATCCCGTACCAAGCCACCTATACTCGCCTTTAGACTGTCTGAGCATCGCCGCAAGGGTCTGCAAGCCACGAGTGGGGCAATCACCCCACGAATGCAAAAAGAAAAAAACTACAAGGACCAGCGTCCTCCGCACAGCACCACCCCTCAGCCAATCAGGCTGAAGGGTGTGAGCACGGAGAACATTGGGAAAGCCAGCACACAAAAAGTAAAATTAAAAAACGCCTCATGTAATGGGGGCACAAGCCCGCCAAAGGCAGATGCAGCACTTCCCGCCCTCGCTTTCCCAGACCCGCCAAAGTCACGGTGAGGCCACTGCCAGCCTTCTTCCCCGGAGCAACGGGGAGATGAGGGACTCCCCCTCCTCCATGCTACCCCGCCGAAGCCACAGCGAGGCTACCGCAGGCCTCAAGGTAAGTTGAGGTGGGGAGGAAAAAGCAACAGGCAGCGCTTCATCAGGGGAGGCACACTCCCTGGTGAATGGCTGACTGCCATCTTTGTATTACCCACACAGCTGTTTCGAGAACTAACACAAAACAGTGGTGGGGGTAAAAGAAAAGCAGCAGCCAGTGATCTGCCAGGGAGAGCGCCTCCCCTTACGGATCGTTGCCTGCCGCCTAAGAATTTCCCCATTAGCTGCTTTGCAGCCTCACACACAGTTCGCCTGGTAGGTTTGCCGGAGTCGAAGGAGGCTGAGATCAGAGACCAACAACACGAAAGGAAAAAAGCAGTGAGGTGGCTATTTAGCACCGCCGAAGAGAACCATTGTGATGCAGATCTCTCTTCTCAGCCTCCTTCTCCCCCGACCGACCTAACACACATTCCCGAATGAAGTGCGAGCTGACTGTCGGCTCCTACTTTTCCCCATCGCTGTATTGAAAGTTACTCTTGAAACAGCAATGGGGAAAAGAGGAAACGACAGTCAGCTCATACTTCACCCCAGAAAACACAAGCCCAACAAAACAAACCAGTTTTTAAAAAACACCAAACATTAAAAATACAAACAAAAATAAATAAACAAAAAATGAAAATAAACCTAGTAAACAACAAATCATGAAACAACAAACACAACAAAGCACATCCAAAATCCAATAAGCTAACGAAGAAACACGAAACACTCACTAAAAGCACCTATGTACAACTTAACAGCAACACGAAAAAACCTTACTCAAAATCCAAAGAAACCTCAATGTACAAAAATAAAACCAGAGAAATTTAAAATAAGAAAGACCAACAAGAAATAGACATTCCGAAAAAAACTAAGAGAAAATCCAAAACCATAATTAAACAACAAGCCAAAACACTAAATTAAAGACATACACACTCTACTTAAACCATCCAGCCCAGCACCCCAACAGCCCCACAAAATGAAAAAATAATAATATTAATAACATAAGACAACTTACAAAACACGTCCTCTCACCATGCCTCCACAGCAGTACTGAAAAAACAAAGAAAGCCAAAATAAAGGAAAAACTCTTACTGACAGCCCCACCAAGAAGCTGGAGGAGGAACCTACAGGCAACTAAAAATTACAAAAAACAAACCAACCAAATAACAGTTAAACAAACAAATACAAATAAAATAAATACAAAAAACACAAAACCCACAACCATAAAAAGTAATTTATTTTAGAAAAACTCTCCCCACCAACAAAGAACAACAGAGAAAACTAAAAAACACCAACCTTCCAAAATTAGCCACTACCACCCAAACCACCTCACCACCAACACAAAGTCCATACATGCCTGGCTTGCTGGGCAAAAAAAATGCTAGTATTTATATAAAACCATTACTCTCACTCTTTGCAAACAATTGCCTCCAAATTTGGCAAAGAACAACATCAGACTCTCTTCTCCTACTGTGCCATGTTTAGTGCTAATCTGAAGCTCAGACTAAAAGTTATAAATTTTGTTTTGGCTGCCCCTATTTTTAGAATTGCCTTGAAGAATGTCAACTTGCTCTGCTGCACAATAACAAAATAGTTAATATTAACATGATATTTTACGTTACCTTTCCACTAAGAAAGAAAGAAAGCTTAAGGCAGCTCACCAAAATAATTAAAAGAGATTAAAACAAATATGAAACAAATTAAAACAGATCAGAAGATAAAACGGTTAAACTCATAATAAAGCAATTAAAGTAATCAGAGTAGTAATTTGTTATGGAAGAATTTGTTCAAACAGGTGAAGCATTTCCAGAAGAATTTAGGGTGACTGGCATAAGCCCCAAGTAAGTTCTTCTTCACTCAAGGAAAAAGTTTTATCTGGGAATAGCAGGTTCCATTGAAAGGAATTTAGAATAAAATAACAATTTGGTGTTGCAAATGTATATGTGAATTTCTAGATCTGGAAACCATTTGATGAGAGATGACCCGCAGATGAGAACCCAGTGAAGGTCCAGAAGTAGCATTTTGTGCTTTATTGCTACTTTTTGATGCTTTGGCATTCCTTCTATATTTCTGCCTATCACAGGATTCCCATGAACATGGTAAAATCTTTCTCTCCTTCTTACATGGCGTTGCTTTACATATAGTTTTTATAGGGCTCACCACTGAGTAAGGTGTTAGAAAGAGTGAGGTATAGAAATTGGGTTGGCTTGGATTTGCAATTTATTCAGAAAACAAAGCAAAGTGACCTCCCCCCCCCACCCCCGCTACCTGTCTGAAATAAATCAAGAAAAGTTGAACTGGTACTCACTTTAAACTGGGTCTCATTAAATATTGGTTCAATGTTTTTGAGATTTAAAACAAACCCTGAACAAGAATAAAGAAGCAACAGCAACAATCCTGGGTACAAAATAGTCTCATTCAGAAAACAAAGGAAGCAGTTTTGCATAACCAGGAAATTCAAAGCAAAAGGAGATTTACAGTTCAAGCCTAGTGTTTCCCAGAAGCCCCAACTATACATGACTGCCGTCTCTTTTTCTTTATTTCTTGTATTCCAGATGGGGAAGGGCAAATGTGGCATAGAAGGCAGCAATCAGATGCTCTACTCACTGGACAGTACAGCTACTAAGTGAAGATATTCTTTCATCCTTCAACAATTACTATTGAGTGAAGTGAGTAAATTAAGTAAATAGCATGTCTCTGGGATGGGGGAGGAAGAAAGGAAGGAAGTTAATTGGTGCAATTTGTAAGGCAAATAATTTGAACTGAATCAAAGTAGATGGTATTTACTCACCCTTAGTAAGAATGATGTAGAAGTGCAAATTGAAATATACCAGCCCATTTTGAGTACTCTCAACTGGCACCATCAAGCAGCCATTGTATGAGTATCATGATTCTCCAGATTTCTGTTTTGATTCTAAGCCTTGGATTGTTTTTTCCTCTTCCCATTTATTGTTTTCAATTCAATAACCTTCTATAAAATAATCTCAAGTAGAAGTTATTTGCAAGTCACTCCAAGAAGTGTGGTGTAGTAGGTAGAGTGATAGACTAGGGTTCAGGAGGCCTGGGTTTGATTCTCCAACTCTGCCATGGAAACTCACTTGGTGGCATAGAACTGGTAAAATTACTCCTTACATATTTCAGTTTCCTTGAAATCTCTGCAAGGTCACTATAAGTTGGTTCTGACTTGGCAGCACTTAACAAAATAAATAGGCTTTGAAACTTGCCATGGGGACCTAATAAAGGAAAGGAGAAAAGGCAATATGAATATAATCTTATGTATGCATATGTTGTGTCAATTCTGAATTCTGGATTGTGTCCACAGGGTCAAGTGTCACCTCAGCAAAAAGAGAGAAATATTTGGGGACTACTATGTAGGAATGGCAAATATGTCAGCTTTTTAAATCTCACATTTAAGTTTTTAAAAATTTGTAAATTCTGTTCCCAAACAAATGCATTGTTCCACTTCAAAGGATGGACAAGTCTGATAGTTTCTCTCACAGTCAAAATTTTAAAAATATTGACTCGAGCTAAATTGAATTTACAATTTCACTCATCCATTATCTTATGACTTCTAGAATGTCAGAGCCACAAATGGTTATGTTCAGAACACATAATCTATTTGTTGTTATTTTTGAAAAAGTCAACAGGAACTACATTACAGTATCTAAATTAGTTAGATATTGAATAACATGGAGCAACTGTTTCAGATTAATTTACATTCTGGATGCACACAAGTCACATGAAATTGCTTTAATTAGTGGCAACCTCTTGTGGCTGGTGATCTCACTCTCATTGCCTGGATGTAGATATGCAACATGGATATCAGCCTCCCATTTTCAAACTTCATAGTCTATTCATGCTAAAGAAAGGGAAAGGGACAATGCATAGAGCAATGTGGTAATTCTAATGGTAGTTTAATTATGATTGTAAACCTATTTATGGACATCTGTGAGTAAGCTTCATTGAACGCAAGACTTGTTTCTGAACACACACACACACACACACACACACACACACACACACACACACACACACACACACACACACACACACACACACACACACACACACACACACACACACACACACACACACACACACAGGATTGTACTGGAAATGTTTAAGAATGCCACTAGGGTGGTGCAAAAATGTACAAACAAAACAAACTCATTTTATCATGAAATGGCCAGAACTAGCCTGGACAGAATCTAAAGCCCTATTTGGTCATTCTAATACCCAGTACACAGTTACAGGAGACAACCTGACAAATCTCTTATGAGATACTCGATATGCAAGACATACTTTAGTAGGCCTTCCATGGAAACTCAGAAGTGCAGATTCTTCCCCAGCTGACAAAATTATTTTATCAACTGGGGTTACAATCAGAGGGATTCTGTACCTTTACAGCTCAGTAGCATTTTAATTCATCTGGGTATTAATGTTGCAGTAATTCAAAGCAAATGTAGCTTATCTATTCTACTGTACAGGTTTTGTGCATCTACATTACATCTATGGGTAAAATCTCCAAAGTATTTCAAATTTGTTGAAAACATATGGCAGGCATGTGGCTCCAAAAGTCTTAGCATCATCTTGCAGTCATGAGGAAATAAATGCAAGCACACACTTAAAAATATAAAAATTGAATATAGGAACAGAAAAGAAGGAATACAAAATGTTTTGGTTATTAATTCAACTTGGAATATTGGCTCAATTATGTTATAAAGTATAAAAGTTTCCAGCCTGAAAGGCATGTTAGAAAACAATACATTACCTTGGACATCTTGGAGTCATTATTCAGCAAGGAGTCCAGACATTGGTAGACATCTCCGTGATGACATCCTGCACATGCAAATGGACCTGAGAAATCAAGTTAATTTGCACTTTTTAGCCATTTGGATATCATGTCACCCACTGGCGTTTGTCCTCCACTTTTACCTTGCCCAAGGGATCCAATGGAAAATGCTTTGGTGAGTTTTATTCTGGGTAGAGTTGCCATAATTCTCTCCCACAAAACCAGGACAGAAGTACTGTATACTTGTCAAAAACGGGCAGGGTATCTAGAAAACAGCCTTTTTAAAAACAAACATAATATAATGACAGCTATAAAACACTTTTTCATTAAATATATCAATACATAAATGAATCTATTTACAACAGTTAAGATGAAACAAACTGGTCACACTTATTGAGTGGTGGTTTGAGGCGAGGATGTTAAGATTTGTCTCCAGGGTTACTCCAATTCTCATTTGATGGCAAGAGTTCAATTTTATTTTAATGGTATGTTATAATACACAATGAGTAAGTTTTAAAAATCCGGGACTTTAACATGACTTTCATTGAACTGGCCGGAACAATTTTTCTTACCTTTAATCTGGGACAATCCTGGTTTTCTGGGGTGCATAGCAACCCTAAATCCAGGCCCAACATAATTGACATTTAAAGGGGAAAAATTAAACTCTTAAGCCTTAAGCTTTTTTTAAAGAACACATAGAAACATTGAAAGCTCACCCAACCCATTAGCTTAAATCTTTAGGAAGGAAATTCTATAATGTTGATTGTTGTGGCTTTTGGATGAAGCTAGCTCCCTTTTGCTGCTACATGTTGCTGATTCATCTTGTTCTTTCTTTGCAGGCGCACCCCCCAATAAAGGACTCAGACACTGATAAAAGTGGATAACGGCATTGGGCCACATTTATTGATTCATGCCCTAGTCCGAATTATAAATTTCTATTGGTAATTGACCAATCATAATTCTTAAGGCAAGCAGGCCGAAGTAACACTGGTAAGGTACCACCCAAAATTGCCAACGGCAATTGCTACAATGTATCTATTTGTATCAATTTGTTTGTTGACAACAAACAAATTGTTGACCGTAGTCAATATCTAACTAATGACCCCACCCTCTGACGCGTATCCGTAAAATCACGGGGTGATGCATGCTGTCTAGCTGTAGCCATCACCCCGTCGCCTAGTTCGTCGTTGACCGGACAACGTTTAACCAACTTATGCCTGTCTAGTGTTGTCCAGTCAATTGCGAACTTGCCGGATACCTGTGGGTCATAATGTTTACCTTACCAGTGCTACCCGCCACACGGAGGGGCTTCAAAGAAGGCTCGACGCCCCCCCCAGACCGTCAGCTCGGTCAACAGGCCTGCTCGCCAATCACCCAACAGGAGGTCCATACCTCCTCGTGACAGATGGACCCCATCCCCTGCATAAAGGTCATAATTTCGCAGACTAATGGCGGGGTGAGGGCTGACCCTCCCCCAACCCCTGCTGACAATGAACCGGGCCACAGCCCTGTTCACCATGCGTCTAGCCCGGTCAAGGGCCGGGAGGTCGAACCCTCCCCTATACGTGTGCCGCGGCACCACATCCGACCAAACAATGGTGGTGGCGGGCCACACGTAATGCAAGTAGGCGAGGTCGCCGCAAATCGCATGCTTTAGCGATAAGCCGGTGACCTGGCCCAAATCATTGCCCCCAAGGTGTATGATGAGAATGTCAGGCGGGTCAGCATTCAGACCTGAAAAAAGGAATGGCAACAGCTCCCGCCATAACATCCCAGGCTTACCATACCATGTGAGACTTGCGTATGCACCCAGTCCCAGTCGGGGTCCCCACTGTGTCGCCGCAGCGTACCGCGCTGCCCTGTGCACGTAGCTATGGCCCACCAGCCATACTGTCACCGGTGTAATACGACACCCAGGGTCTGTCAAGGGAAAAAACGAGGGAGAGAAAAGATGTGGTGACCAGGCTGGTACTCACTGTGGGAGAGGGCGGACATAAAATTGAAAACACCGCGAACCCCACCTCCCCATGCGGCGTATTTCAGCCCCGGAGTACCCAAAAGCAGCAGCAGTGGAGGCCGCCCCTATTCTGAACGAATGGGTGCCGTAACGGGCCCCTGGGAGGCCTACACTGGCGAGCGCTTTGCCTGTCACCTTCCAAAACTGAAACTTAGTAAGGGGAGACCCATCCTGGTGACAGAAAAATGGGCCATGGTGCGTGCCACGCAGTGCAATAAACTCATGTAGGGCACCAACTGGACAGATGTCTGCCAAAGAACACCGTAGCAGTCTCACACCAGTGCCTACGCCATGCTGATCCGTCTTAGAGGAGCGTATCCTCAACTGAGCCCAGTCTTTGGCAACATAGACATCCTCGAGTTCCAGTGCCCTACGACTTGCATCCGCCTTAGACAGCATCACAAGCTCGCTGATGCGGAGCGCTCCAAAAAATGCCACCATTGTGGCTGCATGAAATAGGGCTGCCTCATATCTATCAAAACAGAGGCCAGGCCAGCCCCGGGCCAGTTGGGTAAGAACCCCTGGGGAAATCGGGTGCGGTTGTCCGGGCAACGCCCACGCCCACACTCCCGCCCCCACCCCTCCAAAACATGTCTCACACGGAAGTCAGCGGTACTATCCACATGACCTCCCACCTTGGCCATAAAAGCCAATGCTGACAGCCTAGATGCTATGGTGCGAGGTGCAAGGCCCTGGGCATGCAGGTAAACCATGAACTGAAGTACATGGGTCACTGGGATCGGCCAGGTTTCTGGCAGCCGGGATTGGATACAGAAGGCTCTGAAAGAATTGAATGCATGGTGATACGCCTTACGCGTGCGTGGCGCCAGTGACAAGCCAATCGCCCGGTTCACCTCTCCTTGCCAATGGTCCATATCTCTTCCGGGAGTGGCGAGGGAAATTCCTCCGCATCCGGGGCCAAGGCACGGAACCGGGAGATCTGCAGGCGGGACAAAGCGTCAGCGATATCATTATTGACCCCCGGGACATGCCTGGCCCTGAAGAGGACGTTGAGGTGCAGGCTGCGCAACACAAACTGGCGCACTAGGTCCATGACCCTGGGCGATTTGGAAGTCTGTGAGTTGACGATGTGGACAACGGCCGCATTGTCGCACCAGAAATGGACAACCGAGTTGGCCCACTCCTCGCCCCATAGCATCAAAGCCCCCAGGATAGGGAAAAATTCCAGATACGTGAGATCACGCAGGCGACCCGTGCCTGCCCAGGCTGGTGGCCACCCACCATAGGCCCACTTCCCATTGAAGTACATCCCATAACCCAGGGACCCTGAAGCATCAGACTGTATCTGAATGCGAGGGGAAGCCAGGAGGTCAGACCTCCAAAATGATACTCCATTGAACTCCCTCAGGAACTGGAGCCAGATAAACATATCTGCCCTGATACCCCGGGTGAGTCTAACCCTATGGTGGGGCCTAGATAAGCCTGCCATGGCGTCGCACAAGCGCCGAGCAAACGCCCTGCCTGGTGCGACCACCCTGCAAGCGAAATTGAGGTGACCGTGTAGCACCTGCAGTTCCCGCAGGGACGCCTTGCGTTTAGCAAGCAAGTCCGAGATAAGGGCCACAATCCTTGACACCTTATCCCCCGGTAACCTAGAAGCCTGCACTACCGTGTCAATCTCCACCCCCAGAAATACTAGCTGAGTAGATGGGCCCTCGGTCTTTTCGGGCGCTAAAGGGACACCGAGTTCCTCCATTAGCGTCTGAAATGTGTTGAGGAGACGTGTGCACGTGTCCCAGCCCCGTTCACCCCCGAATAAAAAATCATCCAGGTAATGGGCTACAGAGCGGGACCCTGACCTGCGGACAAAAGCCCACTGTAGGAACGTGCTAAAACGCTCGAAAGCCGAGCATGATATGGAACAGCCAAAAGGCATGGCCTTATCAAAGTAATATTCACCCCGGAAGTTGAAACCCAGCAACTCAAAATCGCCCGGGTGCACTGGCAAGAGGCGAAACGCCGACTTAATGTCACACTTGGCCAACAGCGCACCCGGGCCACATGAGCGCACCATGCGCAGCGCGTGGTCAAAAGATGTATACCTGACTGAGCAAAGGTCATCAGGGATAGCATCATTGACCGATCGGCCGGCTGGATAGGACAAATGATGAATCAGGTGAAACTCGCCCGGTGATTTTTTGGGGACTAAGCCCAAAGGTGACACCTTAAGATTGGGGAACGGGGGTGTAGGGAAAGGGCCGGCAACCCTGCCCATATCGACCTCCTTAGTAATGCTGGCAGCAGCTACCTCCTCCCGCCCCCTAAGGGACAAAAGGTTGGGGGCATCCTGGGGGAACCTGTCGCCCACAAAAGGGATACGGAACCCCCGTCTAAAACTTTGAAGAAGGTAAACCGCATCCTCCTCCCTCGGGTACAATGCGAGCCAACGCTCCAACATGTCCACATTAATTGGTGAGGGGGCCTTTTGGTGAACCAGCTCCCTCCGCGGCAGTTTTGCCAGCCCCCTGTCTGCCCCTTCCTCTGCCCCGCATCCCCCCAGGCCTGGGACAGGCAGAGGCCGCATGGGGGCCAGCGCAGGAGGGACACTCATGTCTGTACTTGCAATTCTTCCTGTTGCAGGAACCATTGGACGAGAAAGTCCAGCACAGCAGGCGGGCTGGAACCCCCTGCCCCGCCACCTGGCGGGGAGCCTGTACTGGGGCCACTCGCTGGACCACATGTCCACAATGGTATCTTTCCCCGGGCGCAGGGCGCGTGGGAGTCATGTACAACAGCCACAGCCGCTGGCAGGGCTCGTCCCACCTCATCTCTGGGTGCAGGGGAATCCGCATACGGAATTCCTCATCGTAAGCCAACCACGACGGGCCCAGGAAGTCAACCATCACCCGGTAAATGTTGTCCAAATACTGGACCATCGGAATCGCCAAATCAGGCCGGGCCCTGAGGTATACCGCCATGTAGATGAGGTAGGCAGGCAACCAGTTGGCCCACGTACATGGTGGCTTGCGACGACGCGCTTGCTCCTTATCCTTCCCATCTTGCCCCTCCCTCTCCTCCTTGGTGGGCTCTCTGATAAGGAGGGAAAAGATGTCCACATACTCCCCCCGCCAGATCTTCTCTCTGGTGGCCTGTGCCAAATGGTCCCCCAGTTGCAAAGTATACCCTGCCGTCGGCAAAGCCGACACAGGCACGGTGGAAACTGCGGGCATCTGCGAAGGAGCCTGGACTAACCCGGTCACCCCTAGAAGATTCCCGACCGGGTAAGAAGGACCCCCTACCCCGGGGCCCAGGGTGATAGTTGAAGTCACCGGGTGGGGCGTTGGCGACTGGACCGCCGCGCCACCCGTGCGAGGCCAAGGCCATTGAAAAGCCCCCCCCCAACATGGCCATGTGTGTATATGCACTATTTTGGACCGCATACTCACACGCTGCGCCCCCATGGGCTGCCCCCACCGGGGGTTCCGACCCACTGGGAGCGTCGGAGCTCACGACCGCCCTAGAGCTCGTCGACGGGGCTTGATCAGCACCGGCCTGTTGATTGGGGTGCTGCGGGGCAGTGGCCGAAGCCGGGCCACGCGCCTCAGGCAGCTCAACCCGTCCCACAGCCTGCTGCTGCCCAGCAGACGATGGACCGACCAGCACCCCAAAAGGGGCCCCAGGGTGACTAACCCGGGCCAGGGATGCCTCAAGGGCCGCAATGCGGGCCAGGAGGGCCTCCACGCTGACATAGCCACCTAAACCAAGGGGGGTAAAGGGCCAGCCGGCCCACTAACTACAGGCGTCGGCTCAGGTCCCTGTACCCCGGGGCCGGAATAGGGCCACGATCCAAAGCCCGGGCCCGGTAGGGCCGGGGAAGAACCCTGCCATGGAAGGGGGCCACACCACCCCCCAAGGCTGGAAGCCCCCGCATTAAGCTGTGCCCCAATGGAGGAAGGCCCAGCAGAATGGGTCACGCCAGCAGCGGCGGCCGCCGCTTGCGGGCCGGGAGCCGCGGCCCCTACTGTGCCCGCACGTGGACCCCCAGCCTCCGGCCAAGGGGGAATTAACCCCATCCCACCGGTCCCGGTGGGTTCGGGCAGAGGAGGCTGCTGGGGAGGCGCAGCCGCGGTCCTCCGACGCGGATTGCGCCTCCGCGCGGAACGAGCCACGTTCGCAGTCGCCTTCTTCTTCGAGGGCATTGCAGCTGGTCAATGGGAAGCCGAAAGGGAGAGAATCAGCAGCCAAGAGGCTCAGGTGATAGTACAAGCGACGGAGGTAGGAGGGAAAAACTTCTCCGCTCCGTCGCTTCGCAAAATGGCAGCTCGGCTGCCTCGTGGCCACCCCTTTTATAAGGGAGCTGGCCACGCCCCTAACTACCCGGATGCCTTTGTCCAGTGGGGGGGGGGCGCAAAGAGCGCGGCCGCCATTTTGGCGCCGCGCTTGCATTCTTGCTGCTTATTGATGTTGTGGTATGATGTGATCTCTCCTTTTCCTTCACTTAATTTTCCCTATCTGGGATGCTATTTTTATAGCCTCCTTGGGATTATTATCTGACCTCAAGAACTGTTCCCTTTTTGATTAACAAACAAGGTTAGATACAACATACAAATTGTTTTCTTTTCTTTTCATGTCAATGGAATTTTTGCATCTGACTTCTCACAGCCACTTTCAAACATAAATAGTATTGTATTTACTTATCACAGATATTTTTCTCCAAGCACAAACACCTGGTCTACCAAGGTTATCCCTTCTAGACATAAACACTACCATCTGGACTTTCAAGGTTATCCCCTCC
This sequence comes from Bradypodion pumilum, assembly GCA_035047305.1. Lineage (NCBI taxonomy): Eukaryota > Metazoa > Chordata > Lepidosauria > Squamata > Chamaeleonidae > Bradypodion > Bradypodion pumilum. The sequence goes on along the minus strand of JAWDJD010000003.1, from coordinate 242,102,775 downwards.
ATTCTGACATGTCATAACACCTTTTGTTCACATCCTGCCCTCATATACAATAATGATTGAGCATTTTATCACATTTTACTTGGCACAATTTTACTCTTTACAGCTATTGATTGTTTTCATCCTGTATATATCTCTTCACATCCATTGCTGCTTAGATAAACAAAGCAATAAAGAAGGGGTCTCTCCTATGTCCTCAAATTATGTTAATACTGTAATTCCAAATGTCAGAAAGACTAAGCAAGATTTTAGACTTAATCCACATTTTTATATACATATAAATTTAGTGTTAGAAGAAGTCAACACCTAATGATTTGTATAACTATGGGTTTGTTTCTCTCCAAACAGCATTCTCCTCAGGATGTCAGAATTCTCCAGGACTACAAGTGAGGAGGATGCAAAAATTACTGAGCAGAGCAAGGAGCTAGTCACTAGCATTCTAGCAGAAGGATGCAAGAGGCAGTCTAACAATGCAACTGGACACAAAAGACTGTGTCAGAAAAGCATATATAAATGCTTGTATACAAATGCCAGTATCCTCCGGAACAAAATAGGGGAGCTGGAATACTTAGCAATAGATAAGAATATTGATATTATTGGTATCACTGAAACCTGGTGGACCGATGATAACCAATGGGATACAGTTATCCCAGGCTACAAACTATACAGGAAGGATAGGAAGGGGCAAACAGGAGGTGGTGTAGCCTTGTATATCAAAGAAGTGATAAAATCGTATGAATTGGAATATCTAGGTGATTTGGAGTCACCATTGGAAGCTCTGTGGGTAAGAGTACCAGGCCACAAGGATGGTCTAACAGTAGGCATATACTATCGGCCTCCGACCCAAACTCTTGAGGGAGACTGGCAGTTGGAGAATGTTGTAAAGGAGGCATCCAAGAAGGGAAGCCTGGTTATAATGGGGGACTTCAATTACCCTCACATAGACTGGGTGAACTGTTGTTCAGCACATGATAAAGAGATAAAGTTCCTAGATATGCTAAATGATTGTTCCCTGGGACAGATGGTTGAAGACCCAACTAGAGGTACAAGAATCCTTGACTTGATCCTGAGTAATACTCAGGATCTGGTGCAAGATGTTAATGTGACTGATCCAATAGGGAACAGTGACCACAACTCAATTATGTTTAACTTGATCATAGACCGCAAGTCACTGATAAAATCTAACACAGAGACCTTAAATTTTCAAAAAGGAAATTTCCCAAAGTTGAGGAAACTAGTAAAAAAGAAGCTGAAAGGGAAAATTGAGAGAGTCCAAACACTCCAAGAGGCATGGAGGCTGTTTACAAAAACAATAACAGAGGCTCAATTGGAATGCATACCCAAAAGGAAAAAGGGCACTGCCAGGTCCAAGAGGACTCCAATGTGGCTTACAGGAGCTGTTTGGGAAGTGATCAAGAGCAAGAAAAGCTCATTTAGAAGATGGAAGGCTTGTCCAAATGAGGACAGCAGGCAGCAACATAAATTCTGGCAGAACAAATGCAAGGCAACAATCAGGAAAGCAAAGCAAGACTTTGAGGAGCGTATAGCTAAAAATACTCAGAGAAATAACAAAGACTTCTTTAAGTACATTAGAAGTAAGAACCCAACTAGGAAGGCCATTGGACCATTAGATGACAATGGAAGGCAAGGGGTTATTAAAGAGGAAACAGAGATTGCAGAGAGACTCAATGAATTCTATGCTTCAGTATTCACTGAAGAAGACAGAGGCCACATGCCCAAAACAGAGCCTATCTTCGTAGGGAGGGAAACCGAAGAATTAAGCCAGATAGAAATAACCAGGGAGGAGGTCCTTGCATGTCTTGTTAAGCTAAACACTAGCAAATCACCAGGACCAGATGGCATCCATCCACGAGTTCTCAGGGAACTTAAAGATGAAATTGCTGATCTCCTAGCCAAAATATATAATCTTTCCCTCAAATCAGGCTTTGTGCCTGATGACTGGAAGGTAGCGAATGTAACACCAATTTTCAAAAAAGGATCCAGGGGTGATCCAGGAAATTACCGACCTGTCAGTTTGACATGTGTCCCAGGTAAAGTGATGGAAACCATCCTAAAAGATAGAATTAACAGGCACATAGAAGAGAAGGCGCTGCTAAAGGAGAGCCAACATGGCTTTTGCAAGGGCAAATCATGCCTCACTAATCTGTTGGAATTTTTTGAGAGTGTCAACAAGCATGTGGATAAGGGGGATCCAGTTGACATTGTTTATCTGGACTTTCAGAAGGCTTTTGACAAGGTCCCACACCAAAGGCTCTTGAATAAACTTACCAGTCATGGAATAAAGGGACAGGTCTTGTCCTGGATCAGCAACTGGCTAAGGGACAGGAAACAGAGGGTAGCACTAAATGGACACTTCTCCAAGTGGAGGGAAGTCAAGAGTGGGGTCCCCCAAGGTTCAGTATTGGGACCCCTGCTTTTCAACCTCTTCATAAATGATCTAGAAGTAGGAGTAAAAAGCAAGGTAGCCAAATTTGCTGACGACACTAAATTATACAGGGTAGTGAAAACTGTGAGAGATTGTGAGGAGCTCCAGAGGGATCTCTCGACACTGGGGGAGTGGGCAAAACAGTGGCAAATGAGTTTCAACATTAGTAAGTGCAGAGTGATGCATGTTGGGGCAAAGAACCCCAATTACACTTATAAACTGATGGGGTCTGAACTCTCTGCGACAAACCAGGAAAGGGACCTTGGTGTCCTGGTGGACAACTCAATGAAGGTGTCAACCCAGTGTGCCTCAGCAGTGAAAAAAGCAAACTCAATGCTAGGGATCATTAGGAAGGGTATAGAAAATAAGTCAGCAAGTGTCATTTTGCCTCTTTATAAATCTATGGTGAGGCCCCATCTGGAATACTGTGTACAGTTCTGGTCGCCATACCTCCAGAAGGATATTATGGAGCTGGAAAAAGTGCAGAGGAGGGCAACCAGAATGATTAGGGGACTGGAACACCTTCCTTACCATCTGAGGCTGCAACGGTTGGGCCTCTTCACTCTTGAACGACGACGTCTAAGAGGTGACCTGATTGAAGTTTATAAAATCATGCACGGTGTGGACAAAGTAGATAAGGAAAAACTGTTTTCCCTATCGCACAACACTAGAACTAGGGGACACTCCATGAAACTTTTGGGTACTAGTTCTCAAACAAATAAGAGAAAGTACTTTTTCACCCAGAGGATTACTGGTCTATGGAACTCCCTGCCAGAAGAAGTGGTGACAGCTGTCAGTCTTGACAGCTTTAAGAAAGGATTAGACAAGTTCATGGAGGACAAGAGTATCAATGGCTATAATTATGGATACTTAAGGACAACCTCCGGGTTGGAGAGATAGGCAGGATATCTCTCAATATCATTTCCAGGGAATCCTAAGCAGGTGAAGGCATCTGCTTGGGAATACCCTGAAGGAAATGGTGAGCCACTGTGTGAGACAGAATGCTGGACTGGATGGGCTGTGGCCTGTTCCAGCAAGGCTGTTCTTATGTTCTTATGTTCTTATGTTCTTATGTACAAGAAGATATAGGGACAGAAGCATCCTTCTGCAAAATAATTATCACATTTGCATTCCCCAGCAACTAATATCCATCACAAGTGTTACTAACAGACTTATTTGAATTTGTCCAACTCTCATTTCTGTGCATTCAAATTGACTGGAGTCAACAGATATTTTTATCTGTCCTGAAACTACCATCATTCAGGCTCACTGATGTATCAAGGAGCTTTTAAATACATTTTGGGATACTGCCAGGGCTGCCATCAGGGATTCAGCAATGTCAGGCATTTGCAGAATCCATCCATCAACAACAGATCTGTTTCTAGTCTCATGGCCATCACTATTTCCCCTCTTTGTAATGACAGTTTATTTTACCTACTGTCCCTGCGTCAGTGAGTGAGGGCATGGCTACACAGTGGGGGAGAATCTGGTCTGATTCAAAGATTTCTTATTGGGTCCCTGCTGCTTTCTGTGGGTGAAATTCTCTCTGTGTGACCATGCAGATCAAACTCAGAGGAAGAGGATGCAGGAACAACAGCAAAACCCAGGTAGGATCAATTAGAGAAGAGATTTCTGATCAAGTAAGAGCAAGAAGAACCAGTCAGAAAAGGGAATTATTTAGGAAATACTGTCCTTCTTTAGTAAAGGTTTCCCTTGCTCAAAAGCCTGTCGTATCCGACTCTAGGGTGCAGTGCTCATCTCTGTTTCAAAGCCGAAGAGCCAGCGTTGTCTGCTTCTGCAGACATTTCCATGGTAATGTGGCAGGCATGACTAGACACCGGAGCACATGGAACACTGTTACCTTCCCACCAAAGTGGTCCCTATTTATCTACTTGCAATTTCTTGCTTTCAAACTGCTAGGTTGGCAGGAGCTGGGACAAAGACGGGAGCTCAATCCGTCCTGCAGTACTCGGGAATCGAACTGCTGACCTTCCGCCTCCCAGTCAACGTCTTATCCACTTGAGCCACTTTGGAGCAAATATCACTTATTGAATAGGCAGACAACAGCAACCTGCTGTCTCCACCCCCTAAAGAAAAATATTAGAAGATAACATCCACAGTCCTGGGTCTTTGACCATGCTAGCAAATGTTTACAAGAACTGCAGTAAAAATTGTTTCTTATTCCCTGGATGATTAATACATGCCACTATTATACTCAACTACTTTTTTTAGCACCCTGTTCAATTTCATTCTATATGTTTAAAATTTGCCCCAACATTTGGCATTCCTCTTAGCCCTATAACTACTATGACTATCATAGCTAAAATATAGCTATCACTTGGCTTTGGTCCAGGTCATTATTTGGTTGCCTAATGGGTGTGAATCATGGACAGCAGAGCAACACATGTACCCATTAGGGTAAAGGAATATTCTAAATTGCATCAAAACCAAATGGAATGCATCCCTCTAGCCTCTAAAGAAAACAAGAGATTTCCCAAGTGGGGCTCACAACCTGCTGATTGAGCTGCAAATGCAGTTAACCTTGATATAAGCACAAATATGCAGGGATTGCTCTTTGCCTTCACACACCATCTGAATTAAGACACTTCCAGTTTAAGCTTCATTTCTTCTCTTTTTCTGCCCGCCCCCCAATTAAAAAAAGTAGAGTTTTCTCTGCCAAGTTTGAAGATGCTCATTTGCCTGCGGTGCATAAAAATGCCATTTGACATGGAAGATGCAGATATTCATGTACATAATGTAAATTTCTTTGCATTCCATGTTGACTACCCACCCCAATTCTTTTCTGCAAAACACATTCCTTGCTAATCAAAGCTCAGACATAGTACAGAAGAGTTAAGTAAGACCTGACATTTATTCACTGCAAGGGGGGGAAAAACCTGAACAGCTTGTAATTTAATCTTCTCTTTTGTTTTCCTTATCAAGTGTAGTGATATCTGGCCGCTAGGCGGCGCTAGATCCCGGAGGAGACTGATCAATGACAACACGAGGCAACAGGAGCGAGATCAGATCAGTGGTTTATTGGGAAAATACATACACCTTATATAGATCAGAAGGCAGGTAGAAAAAACCATCACCCGAAAGTCAATCACGTCACCCTGTTTACTCGGGTTAATTGGGAAACCTCTCAAAGGGGAAGTTAATTATTTCGGACAAACACGGGATGAGGAAGACCATTGTCTTAGGGTTTAGACAGGGGTAAACATCTGCCCTGTTTGCACCGGGGATTTTCCTTGGCCAGGAGATGAGTGTTTACCTAATCAGTTATTGGAGTTAGTGATTAGCCTACCTTGCAGAATCGTCGGTCAGGTCATGTAATTAGGTGAATCAAACCCTATATTTTATTCACCCCCCTTAATTTGTCTGCCCGCAGAGCCCGCGGCTCAAGGAGCGTCCTCCTGAAGCGGCCTCTGCAAGGGCCGTTTCCATGCCCGATGGGCATGGGGAAACCACATTTCCCCTTTCTTATTTATTTAAGAACCTGACCGGCGATCCTGCGTAGGAGCGGCATCAGCTGTTGGTCGGGAATGACGTCACGGGTTTTCCTTCTGCGGTGACACTTCGAGATCAGCGGGGGAATGCACTGAGCAAAACAACAAAGCGTAATGCCTAGTATGACTACCCCCACCACCACCTTGATCACCGTCTGAAGCCACCCCCAGGGGATCCATGACCACATCCATTTCCACAGAGAGCTCCACCAAGCCCCCCATGCAGACCCTTCTGTGATGCCTGCTACTATGGTGTGGAGATCTGTGATCTGGCTTTGAATCTTACGAGAGTTGTCCGTAAGATTAAAGCAGCACATACCATGAAAAGACTCGCAGCCCAAGTGGTGCAACAATAAGAGGTAGTCGATAGCCGCTCGATTATCGAGAATGGCATGGCGAAGTTCCGCCTGCTCCTGATTGAGGAGAGCTATCGCTGAGGAGGTATGGTTGATGGCCTTTGCCAAACCGCAAGCCAAGCGACCGATCCTCTTTGCGTTGCCGACGGCTAAGCCGGGCACGCCAAAGATGCTGACTGCCAAAGAGAGGTATTCGGCAGGTCTCATTACTCTAAAGCTGCTTTCACATGAGCTGTCTAACATGGTGGTGCGAGTGTGCCTTATGAGTGAGGGAACATGGGATACATTAGAAGCATTGGGAACTTCAGGACTAGGGGCAATCATGTCCTTAGTAGGAAGCAACAGTGTCAACCGGCTAATACAACACATTGAGTCCGACAGATTCGCAGGAATATAGTTCCATGTGAACTGGTTGCAGGTGAAAAACCACCCTGAGGGTAGGGTGACGTGAGCGTACAGCGAAATGAGTGTCTCTGGTTTATTACAAGTCCAGTTGCCGCTGCCGGGGTCAAGGCAGCGGCGCCGAGCTTGACCGCCTGAGGTGCAGCCGGTCATTCGGGTGCAAGCAGCGTCCGGGCTGATCGCCACTCGAGGGGTATGAAGAGTGGCTGCGTCAGCCGGCAAGGTTGGTGCAAGTCGCAATCCCCCCCAGCGTGCATATGCTGAGAAGGTGGTAAGAGTGTGTGGGCCAAAAAACGCCTTCAACAACCAGTCGCCATCCTTGGTGCGCGCATCCAGAGTGTGGCACACGGGGATGAGACAGGTGCTGAGGATAGATGCAGAACCAATGTCCTGCTGTAGACAAAAATCGGACTGGTTGACGAGACCCGCCAACCTTTCCCACAAGTTGTACTGCATTCGTGCGGAAAGATCTTCACCAGGCGGCAAACCGTCGGCCTGGATTGGAGTAGCCTGAACGCCTCCCCCCAGAAGCAGGGAAAGGGCCAGGATGATGGTGATCGCCGCTGTGTTGGTGTGAATCAGGGCAAAAACTGCAGCTGTGAGGTTCTCCGGTGTCGGCTCTTTCTCCTCGCGCTGAACGGCGTCCTGGGCGTCACTGCAAAGAGCCTTGACCATCCCCCAGGTGATCTTGGGCATCGGCGGCCGTTTCCTCCGGTGGGTCCTCTCGGTCAGGGTGAGGTCCTCCATCTCCGGGATCGGACTCGGGCTGGCCTGGTTCCACGCCATGCGGTTCCAAGTAGGGCTTGACACACCGGGCTGGAATCCAAACGACACCTGTAGGAGACATAACTGCAGCATACCCTCTTCCCCAGGTTATGAGCGGCACCGGGCCCCTCCAAGAAGGGTCTGGTGGCACTCGGTACCGGACCATAGGTCGCGGGAGAGCTTCCGAACGGCGGAAATGCTTCTCCTGCGGCGTACAATCCGAAAAAACATTAAGGTGATTGTAAGTGAACAATACCTTGTTGAGACACATCTGTGCTTCTCCCTGTGACTTGGGGAGGGCTGGTGGCTCCCCCCTTTCTGTTTGTTTGTCGATATAGGACTTTAGCGTCCGATTGACCCGCTCTACAATCGCCTGCCCTTGCGGATTGTAGGGAATTCCAAATGTGTGCTTGATGTCCCAAGTAGCCATGAAGGCGGCCAACTGCCTGGAACTGTAGGCCGGCGCGTTGTCCGTCTTCACGTGCCGCGGCTTGCCCATCGCCGCAATGCAGGAAAGGAGGTGCTGCTCCACGTGGGAAGCCGCCTCCCCTTTCTGCGCCGTTGCCCAAACGAACTGAGAAAAAGTGTCAATGCAGACGTGCATATATTGCCATCTGCCGAACTGCGGCACATGCGTGACGTCCATCTGCCATACCTGATTAGCCTCCGTCCCTCGTGGGTTGACCCCCCACGAGGGCCCCCCCGGCGCTCCCGCGCAATGCTGGCAAGAGCGGACTATACCTTGGGCTTGAGAAAGCGGCAGATTGAACTGTCTAGCGAGTGCCTTGGCATTTTGGTGAAAAAAGGCATGACTTTGAATTGGAGTAGTGAAAACTCCCAAAACTGAACGTTGCTGAATTTCCTTTGCCGCCGCATCCGCTCTGCTATCGCCCGCGGAAATCGGACCCGGTAGGTCTTGGTGACTTCGGATGTGGGCAATATAGAGCGGCTCTGTGCGGTTCCGCAAATGAAATTGAGCAGTGAGAAATAAGCTAAGCAAATTCTTGTCTATCGCGGGAGTGATGTAAGCTCCCGGTAGACCGTGAAGCAGATTCCTTACATACAGACTGTCGGTAATGATATTTAAACGTTCCTTGGCGAAGGTGCGCAAGGCAAGGTTCACGGCTGCCAACTCTGCCCGCTGAGCGGACTTCTGTGGAAGAGTTAGCAGCGTGTGCCAAGCTTCGCCCTCCTGCCAAGTCAGGACACCATATGTGCGTCCCCCATCGGTAAAAACTGTCTTGGCCCCCTGAAGCGGGACCAGCGAAAGCAACTCGAACAAGCTGACTGTTCCTGTCTGAAGTGAGACAAGTCTAGGGTCTTTGGGCAAATGGTATGCTAAGCTTCCAGTGAATCCTTCCAAAGCTATCGGAAGCGAGTCACCTAGCTGCATCAACTGATGAATTTGTTCCTTGGTGAACGGGACTATGATCTTAGCTAAATCGTGCCCAGAAATGTCCCTTGCTCTCAGCCTGCCGCGGTAGATCACCGCGGCGACCAGTTCTTGGGGCGGAACAATGTTCCGAGAAGAGGTGTTAGGCAAGTATACCCACTCCACAATTTTCGCTCCCTTCTCTGAGTCTACTCCTAGCGCCCCAGTGAACATGGATCCTGACCGTACGATGTACAAATTCAGGATCGGGGCATATGGCCCCTGGGCGATCCTATCCACCCACCTCTGGCTGAGAACTTGGTTCACCTTCTCGAGCGCCAAGCGCGCATCTCGAGAGATTTTTATCCGGTCTGCCGGCTGCTTACCTAGGGTTAGCAGCGAGAAGAGCGGTTTTAGAAGATCCGTATCTAAACGAAAATACGGTCTGGCCCAATTGATGTTTCCCAAAACTTGCTGCAACTCTACAAGGGTGACTGAGTCTTGTAAATTTATCTGAGGCAGAACTGGCGCTGCAAAAGAGCGGAGAAGCCGATGGCCCAAGTATGAGAAGGGCTCGGTTCTCTGCACTTTTTCCGGGGCAATGAGTAAGCCTTTGTCCCCCAGGCTGGCCTGGAGGTCAGAAAACATTTCGCTGCCGAGTTGCGGCAACGCTACTAAAATGTCGTCCATGAAGTGACACACAATAGCTTTAGGGTAAAGGCTTCGGAACTTTGCCAGTGCGTCGTGAACATAAATTTGGCACAGGGTGGGCGAATTGAGCATGCCCTGTGGCAAAAATTTCCACGCGTACCGCTGCGTGGGCTCGCCGTGGTTCACGACCGGCACCGTAAAGGCAAACCTCTCCCGGTCCCTGGGGTCTAAGGGGATTGTATAAAAGCAATCCTTGAGATCTACGACTAGAATCTCCCACCCCTCGGGAATCATGTTCGGATTGGGGATGCCGCATTGAAGCGGACCCATCGGCTGAATGCATTTATTGATCTCTCTGAGATCGTGGAGGAGTCGCCACTTCCCCGACTTCTTCTTAATCACAAAAATTGGCGAATTCCAGGGGCTTGTGGACTGTTCTATGTGTCCTGCGTCTAGCTGTTCCTTAACTAGCTGCTTGAGGGCAACTAATTTCTCTCCCACTACCGGCCATTGTTCTACCCAGACCGGAGTGTCGGTGAGCCATTTAAGTGGCAACGCCATTACCCAAAGGTAAGCGTAGCACCGTACTGCTGCAGAATGTCTCGCCCCCAAAGATTGACGTGCACGTCAAGAATGTGCGGCCGAATTACCGCTGTGCCCTCAGCCTTTGGGATTGTGACTTCTACCCACTCTCGGCTCCTGAACGCTTCCTGAACGCCTCCTACCCCCCACACATCGGAGACCGGCTCAATGGCCCACTCTCTTGGCCACTGGCTCCTGCTTATCACTGACACATCCGCTCCGGTATCGAGTAACCCTGAGAACACCCTTTTGTTCAAAAATACCTCGATAACGGGGCGCTGCTTCCACTCAATGTTGGTCTCCACTGTCGCTAAGACCTGGTATCCTTGCACTGCCTCACTCGCGCTCGAGCGGTCTGCTGAACCGGACTCTGAGCTGTCCCTGAGCCTTCCCTGGCTGCCTGCTGGCGAGTGACAAGGAACCATGATCAGTTGCGCTAAGGTGTCTCCCTTGTGGATTGTTTGGGGCAGGTGTGTCCAAAGCTGGACCTGGAGAATGCCTGAAAAATTCGAGTCAATGACTCCTGGAATTATAAAAATTCCGCGTGTTCCAGCTACACTACGGGGCAAAACTAAACCTATAAAGCCTCTGGGCAGGGGTCCCATGTACTGGGTGTCGACTAGATAGACTGTGCCTGGCAGGTCGCACGTAACGTCCGCCTGGCAAGTCAATTCTAGCCCCGTGCTGCCCTTGGGGCTGGCCTGTGCCCTCGCAGTGCCTGGGAGGTGCCTGGAATCTAGTCTAAATCTGGGGAGTTCTGGATCTGGGTGAAGGAAGCCTCTGTTTGGACTGGGGCCAGAGACGTGCCCGGATTCCGGTTTCCCGAACTCGGACAAAACCTGGCCCAATGGTAGCCTTTCTTGCACTTCGGGCAGGGGGTGTTCGGAGCCTTGGGACGGCCGGACTTTTGTCCGCCTCCCTTGGATCGGCACTCCCTAGCGAAGTGGCCGACCTTGCCACAAGTGTGACATGCCCCTTTGGTCTTTCCATTAGGTCTTCTTCCCCCCTGCACCGCTGCCGCTAGCAGACCCATCTTGTAGGAGTCTGTGCCAACGTCGGAGCATGCTCGAATCATGTCCGTTAAGGTTATGTCAGGGCGATTGCCCAGGGACTGCAAGATTTTACGGCAGTCCAAGTTGGCGTTGTCTTTGGCTAACTTAATCATGAGCTCTTGTTGGGCCTGCTCATTGTCAATCTGTCTGCTAATTGCTTCTTCCAGGCGATTGATGAAGTCCATGTAGGGCTCTTGGGCTCCCTGCTTAATGGCGGTGTAATTTTTGGCCGTTTTGCCAGACGCTGGGACCTTGAAGTATGCCCTATAGGCAGCCTCGGCTGACATCTCTAGGGTGGCGAGAGGCAAGTTGATTTGAGCGTTGATGGACTCAAAGGCACCTGAACCATACAACTGGTCAGGGATTACCGCGCCTCCCAGCCTGGCAGCCCGAGCTTGCGCCTCTAGGCGGAACTCACTGTCCCAAATCATGTACTGGCTGGGGGTAAGCATCATCCTCATGACGGCTTTCCAATCGTGAGGAATCCACATGGTGGTTTCGCACACTTGCTGAAGCATGCCCCTCGTAAAACGACTTTGGAGCCCTGTCTCTGAAATTGCTTTCCGTAAAGCCATGAGAAGCTTGTACGGGACTGGGGAGTGTACTATCTGCTGTGCGCCCGTGAGCGCGTCCATCTCCAAGCGGATGGGACAAATCTGTCTAAGCTCAGCTAGCTGTTCAACTGACAATTCCCCCTTCTTAAGTTCTATCTCAGCTGTGCGCTGAAGGGCACTCTTCACGACTAGGGAACCTGGGGCTGTCAGAGAAGCGCCAGCGCCTCTCATTCCTTGCGTTCCCTCGGTGACGTCTGCAGCTGTCACCGCGGGAAGGCTCCCTGCGCTACTCTGCTGATACTTGAATGTCGGATAGAGTGCGGTGGGCGCAGTCGGCTCGACTGGCATGCCTGATGGCTTCTCTAACGGGGGTTCTTCGGCCTCTACCCGGACTGGCTCGATCTGCTCTAAGAGTCTCCTACATTTCCGCCATGTGCGGACTATCCCTCCTGGAGCTTTCGGGGTTTGCTGAATGCAGTCTCCTATCTGATCCCAGAGCTTCAGGGTTAACGTACCTACTTCTGGGTAAAGTAGGCAGTGTTCCGTGAGGTACACCAAAAGTCTCGCTAGCTCCCTGCTGTGAAATCGGAAATTAAAAACCCTGGCCAGGATTATGAACTCTTGCTCCCGAGTTCTTTGGCTAGCGGACGGACTTGGTCTATGAGAACAAGTCCCCATATTACCTGCGATGGTCCTCTGAAGTTTCCTCCTCGGGACGAAGATCGACGCGTCTTTGCAGGCAACAAGTTCGGGCGACGGGTGTCTGGGGTAGACCTCGGAGCGTGGACCTTCTGCCACGGGCCCTTCTATCGGCCTCTGCGATGTCAGGGGCTCACAGCCTGCCCTGAGCGGAACGCGTTTCCCTCTATGGCAAACCTCTCGAAAGCGGGGAGGAAGCGGTAGGAATGTCTCTCTGGAATGCCTCGCGGCGGGCCGCTCTCTGTCCGGCTGGCTGCCGACCAGAGCGCCGCGCTATCCTCCGGGCTGGCGGGTCGCGGTTCAAGCGCAGAACCGGACCGCGTGGAGCGCTACTCACGAGTAGACCTCTCTGGGGCCCTTTACTCACGAGTAAATCACGTCGGGGTCACCAGCTGTAGCGATATCTGGCCGCTAGGCGGCGCTAGATCCCGGAGGAGACTGATCAATGACAACACGAGGCAACAGGAGCGAGATCAGATCAGTGGTTTATTGGGAAAATACATACACCTTATATAGATCAGAAGGCAGGTAGAAAAAACCATCACCCGAAAGTCAATCACGTCACCCTGTTTACTCGGGTTAATGGGGAACACCTCAAAGGGGAAGTTAATTATTTCGGACAAACACGGGATGAGGAAGACCATTGTCTTAGGGTTTAGACAGGGGTAAACATCTGCCCTGTTTGCACCGGGGATTTTCCTTGGCCAGGAGATGAGTGTTTACCTAATCAGTTACTGGAGTTAGTGATTAGCCTACCTTGCAGAATCGTCGGTCAGGTCATGTAATTAGGTGAATCAAACCCTATATTTTATTCACCCCCCTTAATTTGTCTGCCCGCAGAGCCCGCGGCTCAAGGAGCGTCCTCCTGAAGCGGCCTCTGCAAGGGCCGTTTCCATGCCCGATGGGCATGGGGAAACCACAATCAAGTGATTACACTGTGGGTAACTCTATCCATTTTCTTGATTAAAAGGTACCATGTACCATACTGAGATCGAGAGAAGAGTTTCTTCTTGTGTTTTAGAATCACGCAAGTCTATGCTTGGAGAAAGGAGATTTAGTGTTTGGGAATCAAGACAATGGAAACGGCTGTAAGCTAGCCTAACACATCTTTATTGCATGGAGTACAGCACGAACATGTGGTAATGGCGGACAAACAGCTCTTTTTATACGGTGGCTATCTAATTGAATCTGGCTCTTCGACAGGCATTGGCTGCTGTCCAAGTGATGTCATCCTTGGTCACGCCTTTCTTGTCCAGGTGAGGTGAGCGCGGGAATCTTTCCCACACGGCTGAAGGCATTTGAGTAATGTGAACCATGTGAGCTGGGCGCTCGCTATTGCCCCCGGTGGCCACTAGCTGGCGTCCTCATACAGAAGGTTACAGTGTTACCTGTACCCATTCATGTGGTTACAAATACATTCAACACACTACATTCAGTACACAACATCCCTCCCCCCTAAGATGGGACAAAGTCCCTTAACCAAACTGGTTTCCTGCATGTGCGTTTTGGCCGTGCGGCCATTATGCTTGACTCGGCCATGCCCCCTCGTCTGTGTCCTCCTGGTTCTTGTCCTGCAATTGGAGAGGATGACTCGTTAATGACTCACCGCGGGCTTGCCGCCTTGGGATGGCCAGGAGAAGGGGGAGGAAGGGTTCCCAACGTGGATGTGGACAAACCGGGGGCACTAGGGGCTAAAGAAAAACCCCGCTCTTCGCTTGGACGGGTGGGGGAACACTCCGAAACCCCCCCCCCCGGTTTGGTAACTCAAAATCTAATTCAGGGGCAACAGTGGCAAACTCATTCCCCTCCTTCGAGGGACTGGGTAGAACTACAGGGGCAAACTCGTTCCTCTCTTTCAAAGGACTGGATAAAACTGGCGTATGAAAAGGATACGAGTTTGAACCTCTGTTCCCCCCCCTTGTTTGGGACTGTTGCCCTTCGTTTTCTCCCCATTGGGATAAATGGGTGGAGGAGGACCCTAACGCTGAATTTTGCTGCTGAGCCCCTCTGTCCGGCCCCCCAATCACTCGGTGCCTAAGTTGGTCAGCGTGCCTCCTCCAGAGGAGACCCGTGTTGGTCTCGACACAGTATGAGACTGGTCCTGTCTGATTAATGACTACCCCCAGCACCCATGCTGGCCCTGTGGTGGCGTAGTTTCTGCAATGAACAGGCTCTCCTGTTTGGAAGTTTTTGGTGGGGCTGTGCTCAATGTTCCTTCCTCTATCCTCGACCCTGGTGGGATCCAATCTAGTCAATAATGAGTGTAACTTCCTTTTCATGAGGAGTTCCGCGGGGGAGAATCCCGACGCCAATGGCGTCACCCGTTATGCCAACAGAAACTGGCAGAGCTGCCGGTCCAGATCCCCGGGACCCATGCGCCGCAGCCCTTCCTTCATTGTGCGTACCAGACGTTCCGCCTGGCCATTTGTTGCCGGGTGAAAAGGGGCTGAGGTAATGTGCCGAATGGCGTTGGACTCTAAGAACGCCTGGAACTCGGCTGACGTGAAGCAACTCGCATTGTCATTAATAATGACGTCCGGTATCCCGAAGGTGCATATCAGTTTGCGCAGTTGTTTTATGGTCCCAGCTGATGAGGTGTTGCGCATTGGAATTACCTCTAACCACTTGGAGTATGCGTCCACCACAAGCAGAAAGAATGAACCCCTGAATGGCCCTGTGAAGTCTATGTGGAGTCGGGACCACGGCCCCCTAGCTGTGTCCCATTCTCTGTGTGGGAGGCAGGACTCCTCAGGTCGAGAGCTCTGGCAACTTTCGCAGGTGTTCACCATGTGTTCAATGTCCGTGTCTAGCTGAGGCCACCAGAAGTAGCTCCTGGCCAGCGCCTTAGAGCGCACAATCCCTGGGTGGCTGACATGTAAAAGCCGTAGCACCCTTGCTCTTAATGCCTGTGGGACCACCACCCTCTCCCCCCACAACAGACACCCCCTTTCTGCGGACAACTCAACCCTCTTCCTGAAAAATGCCGCAAACTCGTCTGCGGGGGGAGCTGCGGGCCACCCCTTCTGTACCCAGGATCTCACAAGGGCTAACGTTTTATCCTTGGCCGTTTCGGCAGCAATTTCCTTGGGCAAAATGGGGGGGTGCATCTAGGGCTTCAATGAGGAGGACTTGGCTATCCTGTTCTACCTCACACTTTGGGTCCCCCAGGTGGGGCAGAGGAGACCTTGAAATGGCGTCCGCGTGGCTTATCTCTTTCCCGGGACGGTACTCTAACGCCCCCCCTGTATGCATTCAGAAAAATTGCCCACCTAAGCATCCTGGGGGAGAGGATCTGTGGAGTGGGCTTGTCTGAGGTGAAGATACCCAACAGCAGCTTGTGATCGGTGACAATGGTGAATGGGCGACCATACAGAAAATCATGGAACTTCTTTGTGCCCGCAACAATGGCAAGAGCCTCCCTATCTGTTTGGGCGTAATTTTGTTCTGCCTTGGACAATGATCTCGAGTAGAATGCAACTGGGGCTTCTCGCCCCCCCCTAGCACGTGGCACAGGACCGCCCCCACCCCCATTGGTGAGGCGTCGCAGACCAAGACTACCGGCTTCTTTGGGTCGAAATGGGTTAGAATAGCCTCCGAGGAGAGGAGTTGCTTGAGTTCCCTGAAAGCCCGCTCCTGCTTCTCCCCCCACCGCCAAACCGCATCCTTCTTCAGCAGCCCATGCAGGGGCTCTGCAATCGTCACTTTCCTGGGCAGGAAGGAATGGTAAAAATTCAGCAGCCCCAGGAAAGACTGCAGCTCCGGTTTCGCGGTGGGGCGAGGAGCGTTTTGAATGGCTGAGACTTTGGACTCAGCGGGTTTCACCCCCTCAGAAGTTATACGGAACCCCAGAAACTCCACCTCCCTGGCCAGAAACACACATTTGTCCCTCCGCAACCTCAACCCCGCAGATTCGAAGGCTGTGAGGACCTTATCTAGTCTCTGGGCCAGTTCTGCTTCGCTCTCCCCAGATATCAATATGTCATCGAAAAATGGCAAGACCCCCGGTAATTTCTTTAACAAACGTTCCACAAGAGACTGAAATAACCCCGGCGCCGAGTTCACGCCAAACTGTAGGCGCGTCACCTTGAATGCCCCCTTGTGAGTTACAATGGTCTGCGCAGCAGCTGTGGCTGGGGTTACTGGAAGCTGCTGGTACGCCTGCGCCAGATCTAGTTTAGCAAAGACTTTTCCCCCATATAAAGTAGCCAGCAGATGGCTAACTACCGGCACCGGATAGGCATTAGGGCGGATCGCCTTGTTAATTGTACACTTGTAGTCAGCGCAAATTCGCACCTCCCCATTTGCTTTCAATACTGTAACAATAGGAGTCTCCCACTCTGCAGAGTCCACCGGCACTAAAATCCCTTGCCCCACTAATTTGTCCAGTTCCGCCTCAATTTTGTCCTTTAGGGCGAATGGAACCCGACGTGGCTTTAGTCTCATTGGGCGGACCTCCGGGTCCAGGTCGAAGGAAACTGGGGGCCCCTTGTACTTCCCGAGTCCCTTCTTGAATACCTCTGCGTGTGCGTCGCACACTGCCTGAATCTCATTCCCCCCGATGGCATGGACGCCGCCTATGAAGATGTCCAGGGGTTTGAACCATTGAGTCCCCAAGAGATTACACCCCCCTTCTCTTAGAACTACCAGGGGAAGTTTCCTTCGGAGTCCCTTGTACCGTGTCTCGAAGTCCCCAATCCCCAATACTGGAATTACATTTCCCTGCACATCTCTTAAGTTCAGCCCCAACTCCTTGAGTTTGGGTCTCTCCTGGGGGGGGATCCGCAAAAATTCCTTATGAGAAATGAGGGAATAAACAGACCCCGAGTCTATCTCCATCTTAACAGGGACCCCTTGCAACAGTACCTCAGCATAAAAACGTGGTTGCCCTAGAGGCACGCTGTGGACGGCCACGTCGTCTTCCGCGTGCACTCGCAGGCACACGTGGTTCCCCTCTGGGTCGTCGCCGCCATCGCAGACCCTGCCGACGCCATCCCGGCTGCTCGTGGAGCTCTTACTCTCTCCCCGGCGTTGCTTGCAGACCCTGGCGATGTGGCCCTTCCGCCCACAGTTGTGGCACTCAGCTTTCCGGAATGGACACTTGCTCCTCTCGTGGGACACTCCGCACCCATCGCAGCGCCGCCCCCCCTTCCCCTTCTTCTCGCTCAGCCCTTTCCTGACCTTTCGGACCCCCTCATCTTCACTGGAGCCTGGGGTGGCAGAAGCCTCTGAGGATGTGGGCGAGCGTGGGGCAGGGGTCGCTCTCCAGGCCGCCTGGACGGCGGATGCAGCTGCCTCGACTGGTGGGGGTTTTGCCTTGAGAAGCTTGTACCCGGCCCACGTGGATTCAGCTGCTAGGGCCTCTTGTAGTACCTCTTTAAAAGTGAGGTCGTGGCCTCGGTTCATGAGCTTCCTCTGGGTCTCCCCGTCTCTCATCCCACAGAGCATCCTGTCCCTTAGGGCCACGTCTAGAATTTCCCGCCATTCGCATGGGGTTGCCAAGATGCGGAGGGCCGCTGCATACTCGGATACTGACTCACCCGGCTTTTGGTTCCTCCTCAGGAAGGTTGCCCTGGCGGAGAAGAAGGACACCTTGGGCTTGAAGTGGTTCCGCAGAACCGCCAGTATTTCCGTCACCGAAACCTGGTCCACCTCTCGTGGTGCCACCAGATCCATCAGCGCTTGCACGGCGTGGAAACCGAGCATCGTGATGAGAAGACCCTTCTTCTTCCCAGCGTCGGTGATGCCCGCATACGCCACCGTACTCTTAAAATGCATTTCAAACCAGTCCCATCACTCGGGATGGGTCACGTCAAAAACTGGCTTCTGAGCTATTGTCTTGTCCCCGTGGGAATCCATAATCCCATCCTCGTCGCCAATTTAGTGTTTGGGAATCAAGACAATGGAAACGGCTGTAAGCTAGCCTAACACATCTTTATTGCATGGAGTACAGCACGAACATGTGGTAATGGCGGACAAACAGCTCTTTTTATATGGTGGCTATCTAATTGAATCTGGCTCTTCGACAGGCATTGGCTGCTGTCCAAGTGATGTCATCCTTGGTCACGCCTTTCTTGTCCAGGTGAGGTGAGCGCGGGAATCTTTCCCACACGGCTGAAGGCATTTGAGTAATGTGAACCATGTGAGCTGGGCGCTCGCTATTGCCCCCGGTGGCCACTAGCTCGCGTCCTCATACAGAAGGTTACAGTGTTACCTGTACCCATTCGTGTGGTTACAAATACATTCAACACACTACATTCAGTACACAACAGGAGAATTAAGAGGGGGCAGAATATCTAGTATGTATCACCCAGTGGTCACTGTTAGGGTTGGTCCAAACTATTTTGCTGCCTGAGGACAAAGTCTGTATGTTCTTCTTCCATGTCCAGATCAGACTTTGAATTGCCAAAATGAAGACACATTTTTGGCTTTGTGGTTGGCCAAAATTAAGCCTTTACTGCTGCGTGTTTCTGGTAGTAGTCAGCAAACCAATAAATGAACCAGGTTCTGTATCTCTCCACATTCACAGCACATGTTGTTGTCTGCCAGTAGCCCACACTTGAGCATGTTGGTTTTACATTTAGGCACACCGATGTTCACCCTTTCCAGGGTCCTCCAAGCGACACATGGAAGGTTGAGTTCCTCAGCTGTATCCTCCTTTAATGTTATTCTTTGTCCAGTGAGCTTCTCCCTCCATCTTCTGATTTGGTTTTGCTCTTGTGTATCCTCAATAATGTTTATTCTTACCATAAAGCTTTTCCTGGATCTGAGCTGGTGGACTTGAGGATGTTGAGGGTTATTCTCTTGCTTAGTTCTCTTGGCATCTGCTGCTACTTCTCTCCTTAGGAGGAGCAATATCAATAAGAGGATATATTTTCTCAACTGGTGTAGTTTTGAGGCATCCTGTCACTATACACATTGCTTCATTAACAACAATGTCAACTTGTTTTGCATGTGTGCATTAACTCCATACTGGAGCAGCATAATCTGCCATGGAGAACGCCCAGGGCCAAAGCTGACGTACGCAGCATGAATGGTTGACTAAATGTTGCTACCACTAATTCCACATAGAGAAGCCAGTTGGCCTGGACCTTTCTGTCACTGTAACACTAGCAGAGGGACTATGCAGTCCACTATACCAAAAGCAGCAGAACATGTTTAGGGGGACCAGTAAAGATTGAGTGATATACATCCCTTAATCTTCAGAAAGAGTGGAATAGTCAATAGAATAGCATCTAGAAGGCTGCAAGCACATTGCCTACCTTATTCTATTGCACAGTGTGATTGCCTCACTAACAGAATGTGGGTTAGTCTTGAGCAGTATTTATGCTATGACAGCATCTTCAGTGAGAGAATTTAGAGGCCAGTGGGTTTCCAGCTTGTAGAAATGTTTAACTTCATTGCCTCCAGGACCTGTAAAGTGAAAACTAAATCCAAATAAAAGCTGCTCCTAGAATTTCTCTGCACATGGGGGGAATGAGAATAGACCAGACAGCTCCTTTCTAATGTTCTAGAACCTTTTATTTCTTTCTTCTTTCAGTGCTAGCCTTTTATTTATTTATTATTTATTTATTTATTATTTAAATTTATATCCTGCTCCACTCAACTCAGAGCGGCTAACAACATATTAAGATACATAATGTTACAATATAAAGATACAAATATACAATAATTGATCAGTACAATTACAGGGAAACAATAATCACAATAATACAGTATCAACCCTCCAATAACAAAGCATCAAGACAAAGGGGAAAACCTCTTTTCAGAAGCCCCACATGTACAGTGCAAAATACAATCATAATGAGAATCACAATAAACTTTACAAAAATATCAAAATATCAAAATATCAAAAAAATATAAAAAATTTACACATGCATATGAGTATTGTAGTTTTACAATTTTTTAAAATGGAATTTTTTTTGAAAAAAAATTTCCAGAAACATTTTAAAATACGATCCCTCCTCTTTAGCTTCCCGGGTTTAACAGCTATGTCTCCACATTACATGCATAAGTGAAGCTAATTTTAATACATGTAGAAAATCAAAATGCTACATCTCAGTTCAGTTAAGACAGGGTTACTTTATGTATCTGGTTGTTATGTTTATGGAAGCAATATTTAAAGGATTCTGTGCAGGGTTGCACTCTCTCTAAAGTACCAAGGTTAATAGTTTGGGGGAACTTGTTGATCCATTGGCACAAGAGACATGCATTTTTTGGCTGAAATGACATTTTTGAATGACAGTTATGATCTTATCTGAATCAAGAGACAACCTCAGTTCCATAGTCAACACCTTTACTACATTATGTTGAAAATGAGATTAGTCATTCAAGACAGTATAGAACCTTCATTTTATAGAACTACTAGCTTTTTTTGCGTGGCAAGCCGGGCAGGTTTTTTGTGTATGTTGATGTGTGGAATTATTTTGGGGAGTACACACCACACTCAACACAAACACACACACACACACACACACACACACACACACACACACACACACACACACACACCACAACTACACACAACACAACTACACACACAATACACATACACAACACAACCACACACACAGCACACACACACTCATTACACACACAACCACACACACACACAATACACACACACGCCATAGCTCTGTGAGGAGAGGAGGGGAGGGGCTCCCCCTTCTCCCCTCCAAAGCCTTGGTGACAACACACACACACACACACAAACACACACACACTCACTCACTCACTCACTACACAACCACACACACAACTCAACCACACACACAACACAACCACACACACAACACAACCACACACAGTCATGCATACACACACACAATACACACACACACGCACACACTGCCCACACAACACAACCAAACACACACTCAATACACATACACAACACAACCACACACACAGCACACACACACTCATTACACACACAACCACACACACAACACAACCACACACACACGCCATAGTTCCGTGGGGAGAGGAGGGGAGGGGCTCCCCCTTCTCCCCTCCAAAGCCTTGGTGACAGCACACACACACACACACACACACACACACACACACACACACACACACACACACACACACACACACACACACACACACTTGCCAAAGTTGTGGGGGTGGGGCTCTCCCTCCTCCCCCCAAGCCTTAGCGAGGACACCCAGAAGGGCGCACCGGGGAAAGGGCCTGTCGGTAAAAGGTAAGTAGAGAGGGGGCAAGGAATTTTGGGGAAAGGGACGGGGCGGGGGGGCGCGTGGTTCCTGGGCCCGTTCCCCCCTCAGTTCCTTTTCCCTGCCCCATTTACCTTTTGTCAGCTGGGCCTTTCCCTGGAGCGGCCTTCTGTGGATGTTCACCAGCCTGTCCTCTGTCCCTGCCAGCATTGAGGCCTTCATCGGTAGGGTGGAGGGCTGGCCGGTGATCATTCCAGCACAGAAGGATGCGCCGGGGAAAGGCCCAGCAGGCAAAATGTAAGTGGGGCAGAGGACAGGGATGGGGGGCAAGGGGGCGGTGCAGTTGGGTGGCATGCTTCCTGGGCCCGTTTCCCTCCTCAGTTCCTCTCCCTTGCCCCACTTACCTTTTGTTGGCTGGGCCTTTCCCCGTCATGACCTTCTGCACTGGGATGCTCACCGGCCTGTCCTCCATCCCTGCTAGCATCAAGGCCTTCGCCACTGGGGCACCACTGGGGCCCAGCCAGCAAACAACATGGCCGCTCGGCCGCCGTGGTGAGGTGGGGATGGCTCAATGCCAGCTTGTTGGTGTTTTTTTACTGTGCGCACCGGCTTCCCAGCATTCTCCGTGCTCAGACCCTTCAGCCTGATTGGCTGAGGGGTGGTGCAGCATGGAGGATGCTGGGTCTTGTAGTTCTTTTCTCTGGTCGCGTTCATGGGGTGGTTGCCCCACTTGTGGCTGGTGGACCCTTGCAGCGATGCTCGAAGAGTGTTAAGGTAAGTGTAGGTGGCTCTGTTTGGGATGGTTGGACCAGGTGTGGCCGTGTATGCCGGACACGCACAATGCATCCACCATTTTATAGGTAAAGAAGATAAGATTACTGACTGGGATGGTGTTTTGGGTTTTAAAAGTCATTATGTCTTGGATCCAGCATCTTAAGAGTCACCTCTTTCTATCTATATGCACTGAGCCATTTCTTCAATTGCCAGTGTAAACTGAAATTTGAATTTCATTTCATTTAATATTTCTATACCGCCTTTCTCAGACCGATGGCAAACTCAAGGCGGTTTACATAGGACATGAAATGACGGCTGGTGGCTAAAAGAGACAGTTTAGTACCAGTAATACCAAGTCTGATGCCATCTTTAATGGGTGGAGATTCCTCCCCTGGGCAAACATCTTTTTTCCAAGTTTCTGAAACAGTATTTAGGCCAGAAAAGCAATCAGTTGTTGCTGGACTACCAATCCACCATTGCCCCTCACCATTGGCCACACTGGCTAAGGTTGAAATATAAACTTGCTGTCTAACAGTACTTACAAGGTCACCTTTTCTCTAGCTCTGTTTATAGTTTGAGAAAATAGGATTAATGGGACCAGAAGGTCTCCTTAGTATCAATTACTGGTCAGTGATAAGTTTGGCTTAAATTATTTTGCTGTGTAAATATAGATTGCTATGAATTTTTGACTGTGTGGATATGTTCGGCTTTACGTTTTACAACATGAGTGACTTTGTGATAAAGAATGTTTATTTCATTTTCTTTGTCTTAGCATATGAACAGTTATTAGCTTGTAACACTGAATGTCTTGACATATAATGTTTTGTTTTATGACCTAAGGAAGAACCAAAACCTTGAATTGTCACAGAATACAATGGGGAACTAGGAGAGGTGAGTCAAGACAGATAACATATAATCATATTTATGTGTTCCCATAATAATTTTGGCTACTGCATTTTGAACTCATTTAAGCTACTGTATCAGCCTCAAGGGTGCTCCCACATAGAGATTGTTCATGCAGACATGTTCATGTTGATAGTGGAGGAGGGACTGGTAATCCACTCCAGGTTTTAGTAAAAATGTTACACAAATTGTGTAAGGTTCTGAAGTCTATTCTGAAAAAAGACTAGGCACAAAATCCCACAGGGGATTCATTACCCTCCATGAAAGCAGAGTCACCTGCCTCCACAATGCCAACAATAGATGATGGTCTGCATGTATAAATGGGCTAGCTGAGATTTAAAGTACTGTGCAAAAGTCATAGGCTACTACCAACTGGTTTGGAGAAAATTCAGTGAGTGATTTGGGGCCCCATAGCTCCGATACTATAACTCCAAATTTTATTAAACATGGAGGGTTTTGAGTGGAGAGTCAGCAGATCTATATCTCTAATTTTGATGTGTCTAAGTGGCTTGGGGTCTAAATTAAGTTCTCCCATCACTTACTGAATTTTTCCCAAACCAGCTGGTGATGGCCAAAGACAAAAGTCAGTACTGTATATTCCACCGATTCACCTTTCAAAATACCTCACATCAACTTCATGATTGTACTTTTCAGTGAGGTTCATTCATACAACTACTTATCCAGCATTACAGTCGTAAAATGTAGCACAATCAAGCACCAAATCTGTCCTGGCTTTTCAGTATGACAATTTGTCAGGTTCCTTTAATTAGAGAAGAAACCTGGTACTTCATACAGGCAACGTGTGTGCTCTCCTGGTGAGCTATAGGGCCCTTGTCATAAGAGCAAAGTGGTGAACTCTTCATAAATCTCTCTCCTTTTCCTCCTCTTGGAATAGGCTCTTTACAAAGATATGACATAATACCCAATGTGGGTTCACAGCTTGAATCCAGAAGGCACTGTGAACAGTCTCAGCAAGATCAGGCAGATCATAGAGTGGGCTTAACATGAATAAAAAATAACCATTGGGAAGCAAAAACATCCCATGCAATCCATTTTTAAATGTAATAAGATGAATTCCAGTTTAAAGATTTGTAATTTGAATCCAAATGGCTTAACCAGGCAGAGGTGAAGTCTGCTTAGTCTGCTACTATCAGGAGACAGAAAAGTTGGTGAGGCTTTTTGTGCACATTAGATTTTTCTGGAAGATTAACCAGCTGCCTTTTATGAGTGCATGAGTTGCATTGCACTACCGTGCAGCATTCCTATCTGATGGATATCAGTGGGGCTGAAAAGTGATTATAAAATCTTCATGGAACGTGCAATGCTCAGAGGAAGCTTCCTGTCATATCCTGAAGATGAGGCATACTACAGAGGCAAGGTGGAAATGATTTATTCAGCCCCACACCAACTGATCGGAGGAGTGGGATTTGCCATAATTAACAGATCTGCTTTGATTCAAAAGAAAGAGGCTACGTCTTCATCTCTTATTCTTTTGAAAGAGAGGTAGAAGCCAACAATGTACCAATTGCCACATATGAATGCATTATCAACCAGCTACATCATTTTGTAATGCAGCACAAGGAAGTAGACATCTCACCCATCTTACATTACAAAAGGAAGCTGATATTGACAGTGGGAAAAATACAAGGCAAATGAGGTGCATTTCAGCCTCTAATCAAAACTGCTTTTTGTACAGTTGTAAAAACTGTTCATTATTTTTTTTAAAAAATGCAACAAATGTTGCTTTTTATATAAGTAGGTAAGTAGAAGAGCATTGGATGGATTGTCTATCTCCTTGTAAACAATCTGTTAGCTTTTTTGTGGTTGCTCTGTATGTGTTTTTAGCTTCACAAAAAGCAAAGACACTGCACCACAAGCAACCCTGCATAGCATGATCTCTAGGTCAATCTTATCTTATCTCTCTATATAAAACCAAGGTGTCCTGGCGTGAGTTGCTTATACAAATCCACACCCCTGCACCAATTGCACTGAAACTTGGCACATACATACCTTGGTCCAGAGAGATGGTCACTGCGGGAGTCACAAGCCCCATGGGGAGGGGTACACTCCTGAAATTGATCCGCAAATGGGACACCCACACCAACAGGAGAAAATGCAAGGAAAAAAGCAAACCGGGGGGGGGGTTGTGATGTCATTGCCATAGCTCAACAAATTGCCAGCTGATCAGGTCTGGGGCTCTGTGACATCACAGGGCTCCAGCCCTTGGCCAAAGGGGATGCCACCACTGACAGGAGAAAAAGCAAGGGAAAAAGCCAACCAGGGGTGATTGTGATGTTATCGCCAGAGCTCAACCAATCCCGGGCTGACCAGGTCTGGGGCTCCATGACATCATCATCATCATCATCATCATCATCATCATCATCATCATCATCATCATCATCATCATCATCATCATCATCATCGACTGGGTTTGCCGTGGCAACTGGGTGTGGGAATAATGATGATGATGATGATGATGATGATGATGATCATGACGATGATGGTGACGATGATGTCATGGAGCCCTAGACCCGGTCAGCCAGGGATTGGTTGAGCTCTGGCGATGACATCACAATCACCCCTGGTAGGCTTTTTCCCTTGCTTTTTCTCCCCCAAAACAGGCTGCAAAGGCCCCCACCAGCTGCCAGAAACAACCAGGGGAGGTGACTGCGCATGTGCAAAAATCCACTCACACACCTAACCCTCCCTGATGTTCCTGGCTGTGGCACATGCGTGAAATTCCGTGCATGGGCCAAAGCCACTTGACATTCCAGGTGGCCATTATGGGTGTTGCTGCCCCAGTGACTACTGTTGGTGGGCGGCCAATGCGGCCTGGCTCCTCCACACTCCTGAAGTGTGCCTCGGGGGAAGGGAGAACCAACAGCTGGAGGGTGGGCAGAGGACGGGACCGGGCCACCACCTTCCGCAAGCTTCAAGACTGTGGAAGGCGGTGGCCCAGCCCCGTCCAGTGCCTGGTCCCCCAAAATTGATCCTCCTGTCCACCTGAGGCAACCCTTGGGATGATGAGGGAGCCGGGCTGTGATGGCTGCCTGCTGCCTGTAGTCACTGGGGAGGCCGTCGGAGGCCACTGGCTTTCAGTCTGGCTTGTCTGGGCATCAGGCCATGATGCCTGTGCAGCCCAGCACTGTGTGGAGCAGCCCGTGGAACTGCCTCCAGGCCTGTCCAGTGTCAGGGCCGGCCGCGGCAATGCGGCACCCGGTGAGGCCTAGGCCTCCAGCACCAGCACCATTACAAGGGCAATGACAGTGGACAAAAAAGTAAGGCAGCAGGGGTGCAGGCTGGGGGGGCGGGAATGAGCCCGGGTCTCTCCTTGGCCTGGGTTGGGCCCCACCCAGGCAACACCGGGTATCCCTGCTAGTTTTCCTTTAAAGGAGAAGAAAAAACACCACTGCCTTCTGTCTCCTCTGTTTTGCTTAAGCCCCTTAAAGATTTTGAGAGATGAACATAGTTCTCAAACAAATAAGAAAATAAGAGAAAGTATTTTTTCACCCAGAGGATTACTGGTCTATGGAACTCCCTGCCAGAAGAAGTAGTGACAGCTGTCAGTCTTGAAGCTTTAAGAAAGGATTAGACAAGTTCATGGAGGACAAGGGTGTCAATGGCTATAATTATGGATACTTAAGGACAACCTCCGGGTTGGAGAGATAGGCAGGATATCTCTCAATGCCATTTCCAGGGAATCCTAAGCAGGTGAAGGCATCTCCTTGGGAATACCCTGAAGCAAATGGTGAGCCACTGTGTGAGACAGAATGCTGGCCTGGATGGGCTGTGGCTTGTTCCAGCAAGGCTGTTCTTATGTTCTTCTTACTCCTCTGTGGAGGGGAAGAAACAGGAAGTTTTCCATTTCTTCTTAATTGTTGCTACTAGATAAGACATCAATAGTGCATTGAAAGAACTTTCTAAAAGGCTGTATCAAAGCATTGCTGATGCATTAACATCAAAAACTTATTTTCCCTTCCCCTCCACAGGCGAATGAGAAGGAAACTTTCCATTTCTCAAGGCATTTTATACTGCTTAAATAAAGGGATAACTGAAGACACCTATATGGTTCAGTCCCAGTGAGCACATGTGCTAGAAGCAAACCAAGCTGCAACAATCCTACCATCACAAAAAAGGTATCATCTGACAGGAACCAAAAAGAGTTGTAGATAGACATCAGTTAGGGATGGTTTGTAATGGCACATGCATTAGGCAGGTTCATTGTGCACATGCGTGTTTTTCTTCCACTTCCAGTGGGAGGAACCACATGACCAGCATGCTCAACCACATGACTGGCCTGCAGCCTGAAAAGCTTGGGCACCTCTGCCTTAGATCAATGGACCAACCAACCTTGTATGTTCAAAAGTTGTTTGGGGATTTTAAAATGTGGTTAATTAAATACTTTTTTGATCCAGCTATATTTTTGAACCTGTTCTAAGATGTACACACCGTACATTTCATTGATGAGAGGCAATGGGGATGGGAGGGGGGGTGGTAAACCGTGCATATGTTACAAGCAACGAGGGTGGGGGCAATAAATCATGCTTATTACTTGTCTTCACAAATTCCCAATCATTGTGAAACTGAGAACTGAATCAGACTTTTAAAAATTACGAAGCACGACCGTAAGGTAGTTCCCCTGATTAATCAAGTGAAATATTAGTTGATGAGTCTGCTGATTAATCCAATTAAATGTGCGCAGCTTGCAAAGTGCAACTGTCAAGATCTAGTAAAGCAAGTAGATGTGTGCTAGTGATATCATGGAAGAGATCTTGTTACTTGATTTGCAGCTTTTATGTACATTGGGATGCATTGTAGCTTGAAGGCTACCATTCAGCAAGTGGTAGTTGGGTGATAAAGCACTTATCATGCATCTCTCCATCTGTCCCTCACCAAAGCCATCAATCATCTACTGACCATCCTGCCATTTGCTCTCCACTGCACAATTTTACATTTTTGCTGTGACAAGGGAGTTTTTTTTTAAT
The DNA here is from genome assembly GCA_035047305.1 of Bradypodion pumilum. Lineage (NCBI taxonomy): Eukaryota > Metazoa > Chordata > Lepidosauria > Squamata > Chamaeleonidae > Bradypodion > Bradypodion pumilum. Next base: position 242,074,555 of record JAWDJD010000003.1, on the reverse strand, counting down.
GCATCAAAATGGAAATTGATGTGTTCTGGAAACAGTTGCAACTCCCTATCATTGTCATCATGGTCTGTGCAGGTTTTCACACCAATAAGATGTGTTGTTTAGATGAAACAAGAAAATGACCATATTTAACAGGGGAAGGGTGCATTTTGCCAGCAGGGTAGAGCGCTAGCTGAGGGCCAACTGACTAATACAGAAATGTACCTGTATTAAGGCTGTCCAGGTCTCCTGCATCTTTTAATAAATCATGCATTGGTTTTTCTTGAGGAAGTAGTTATGAACTGCTCCTTAAATAGGCTATTTAAATCCCTGCAATATTAGATTTCATCACTCTTTTATCTGCCCCCTTTCTGGAGAAACCAATCATCCCCTTTTGGATGTTTATAATAAAATAGTAAGCTACATCTATCTTAAAGCCAGGTTATCAGTAAGAGCAGAATGCTAAGGGCTGACAATACTTTTCTCAGAGAACTTTCCATCAAGAGGGTAGGGACAAGGTCACAATGGTGTGTGTGTGTGTGTGTGTGTGTGTGTGTGTGTGTGTGTGTGTGTGTGTGTGTGTGTAGTACAATCTGCACTGGAAGATACACCAGCAGTAATAGTTTTTGAATGAACAAGAGCCTCTTCTGCAGGTTCTGTTCTACTGGTCCAAGATATATGATAACATAAATGCTGCACAGGCTAAGAACAACCAGCAGAAGAGCTCCCAAAAGACATAAAAGTGGCAGAATTACAGATACCAAATAAAGCTAAGTGAGAAAAAAATCCAAATACTGTAACTTCTCAAATCCTTGGGTTGGAAAGAGTTTGCATTCAGAACAGGTTCAGCTGATCTAATATCAATTATCTGGCCTTGAGCCATCTTGGCTATTTAGGATACCATCCTAGAGCTACACCCAGTCCAGATGACTGTCAGGATTCCCAATTATATTATTATCACTACTATATGTGATTGTGACCAAGATATCTAGATGATACTACAGTTTACTATGTTTTAGCTAATAGATCATGATATCAATGCATTGTAACTTGGGATAGGAACTTTTAAAAAAATGCCAGGGAAGTAATATATTCATACCTCCAGAGACTCATCTTAAAAAGAAATACATCAAATCTCAAGAACTCAAACATTTAAAAGCCTCCTGGGATGTTTTGGAGGAATAAACTGATTACCAGTTTGTCTCCGGGTCCAATTCAAGGTGCTGGTTTTGACATTTAAAGCCCTACATGGTAGTGGGCCAGGATACCTAAGAGACCTCATCGTCCAAAGAGTGTCTGTCTGTCCAACCAGAGCAGACCTGAGGGGCTCTCTAATTGTTCCATCTGCCAGATGGGCTCACCTCTCTGGCACTCGAAGGAGGGCCTTTTCCGTGTCTGCACTGGCCTTGTGGAACCTCCTGCCAGTAGAGTTGTGGGTGCAGATGGAGCTGCTGCCTTTCAGGAAAGATCTAAAAACCTGGTTGGCGGGGCAGGTTTGGGGTCTGGATGGAAGAGTGGCCCCCGCCTGTTGGCTTATAAAATAAAGCCTCCCCACTTTTTAATGTGAGTAGTTTTAATGTGGTTAGTTTTTTTTAACATGAATGGGTAGGGGAGGGGGGTCATTTAGGGGTTTTAATTGTTTTTATATGTTTTAACCTGCTGTAAGCCGCCCTGAATCTTGTTTGCCTGATTGGGTGGCATAGAAATTTGAATTATATATAAATAAATAAACTGCAACAATCTATGCAGACATTTTTGGAATTGAAGGGCTAAAATGGGTGCAAAAGTTATGCATGCTTTGATCATTGGGGGAAAGGTGTAAATCTGATAATTAGATAAACAGAACTATTTTTACATTAGACAAAATGCATATGTGAATGAACACATCAAGAAAAATGCAGAAAGCTGCATGAATATCAATGCAAGAACAAAAAAACTAGCTTAACAACTTGATGGGAAACAATGACAGAAAAATGCATGCGAGATTCAGAGGAACACATATAAATTAAATGGAAGTCTTAGTCAGACATTAGAGTAGGTGGTTTATTTAACACATGAGGAGAGGAATACCCAGATGGAGAATCCTACATTGCCACTTACTCTGCACAATGACTGATGAGTCTGAAAAGGAGAAATTTCTCCTTGGATGCTCAAGCAAGAATCTCTTCTCCTCAGATTCTACAGTTGGCATATAAGGAATGAAGTGGCAGACAGGTTTCTCTCCCTGTATGTTGACTCAGATTGGCACTCAGGTCTGAACAGAGCTGAAGTGATTTTCACACACCTATGCCAATATCTCTTTTATCTATCATGTTCAGCAATCTACAGCTGACCAAGGCAAATGTAGCTCATGATATGTTGTCTACCAGGAATTTGGCTCTGGTCCACTGTTTTGGCAGTTTTGGGGATGTAGGACAACCAGGAAGCTGGATGAAAACATTGAGGGTTTCCAGCCATAAAAGGCTTATGTGATAAAATATTGCTATGGGTTTTTTTTGGTGGTGGTGATGGTGGTTGAGGCATTGGTGTTTAAAGCAGGAGGGTATGCTGTTGCTTCAGAGACTATTATAAAGAACCAAATCTCCTTTCTTCTTTTTATTCAGGACATGAATGGCGAGGAGGAAATTCCATTGCTTACCAACCAAATTACCCCAACCATCCAGGGATTCTGAGAGTAAATGTTTATTTGCTTCAGTACCGAAACTGATTACATGGTGGCAGTGGCAGCAGTTATCTTCCTTTTCCTCCTCACCACAGGTAGCATGTACAATCAAAATAAGCCAGCCTTTATCCACACCCCTTTGGCAAGAGGTGTCCAGTTGAAACTTGCACTTTCTAGTAAAGCTGATAGCTTAATCCCCAGTGACTTTTTCATGTTTTCAAGTGCAATTTTTTTTGGTGAACTTTTTAATTAAGAAAATATTTTTCTTTCAAACACAATAGGAACATGCTTTGCTCTTTCTTAAAACTCCACTTGCTGCTAAACTAACAAAAATAATCTGAATGTAAGAAATTATGAGTTTTTATTTTATTTTGATTATTTATTTAATTGTATTTCTATTGCTGCCCACTCGCCGAGGCGACTCTGGGCGGCTTACATGTTGACTACAAAATTCCACAAAGACATTTAAAACATTTAAAAATAGACTTATTATAATATTATTTTTTTAAAAAAATACTTAAAAAGTTCTAAAACCTAGACCAGCCATCCCATGGTGGCTGTCCCCCCCACCAGCTGCCCCCCACACCTGCTGCACCAGCTAGGTCTTGAGTCTCTTACAGAAGGAGAGAAGCTCTGCCTGGAGGCAAAGTTCAGTTGGCAAGAGGTTCCACAGGGCCAGAGCGGACACAGAGAAGAGTTCCCATGTTCTTCAGTCAGCTGAAAGCTGCCCTTCTGTTTCCATATTTATGGGAAAAGGTTACAATAGTGTCATTGCAGGCAAGGTAAAATTTATGCTTTAAGCTCTTTAGGGGTGCTGTCCTGTATACATTTTCTTGTATAGGATTAAACAGCAAATGTCTTTAGCATTTTACTTTTGCTATTTTTATCAGCATCTATCTATCTATCTATCTATCTATCTATCTATCTATCTATCTATCTATCTATCTATCTATCTATCTATCTATCTATCTATCATTGTATTTGTATTGCCGCCTCCCTCACCGAAGTGACTCCAGGCGGCTCACAACAGTATCAAAAGTTCAAAATACAAAATGTTCCCATCATACAGAACTAAACAATTAAAACTTTAAAAACCATTAAAACCAGATTTAAAAACCCTCCCAATAAAATTCCAAAACCTGGATGGCCTTATATAAGCCAGCGGGGGTGGGGGTGGGGGTGGGGGCTACCACACCAGCAGTGTCCCACACCTGCTGCTCTAACCAGGTTTTAAGGCCCTTTCTGAAGGCTGGCAGCTCTGCCTGGAGGTGCAGCTTGGTCGGCAAGAGGTTCCACAAGGCCAGAGCAGATACGGAGAAGGTCCTCCTTGTACTGCCAGAGAGACAAGCCTCTCTGGCAGATGGAACCATTAGGAAGCCCCTCTGGTCTGATCGTGTAGGATGGACAGATGATCTTGGGGTGATGTGGTCTCTTACAGTATGTATCCTGGTCCACTACCATGAAGGGCTTTAAAGGTCATTACCAGCACCTTGAATTGCACCTGGAGGCACACTGGCAGCCAATGCAGTTCCAGCAATAGGGGTAAGGCATGGTTATCGTGACCACACCCCATCACCACGCGGGCAGCTGCATTTTGCACCAGTTGTAGCCTCTGAATGGTCATCAGGGGCAGCCCCATGTAGAGTGTGTTACAATAATCTAGTCTGGAGGTGACTAGAGCGTGAGTGACGGTTACCCAGTCCAGGAGTGGGCATAATTGGCAAATAATGCAAAGTTGTGCAAAAGTCCTCCTGGCCACGACTGCCACCTGCTCTTCAAGCAGGAGTTGTGAGTCCAGGAGAACCTCCAAATTACACACCGGGTCTGTCTGAAGCAAAAGAGCCCCATCCTGTACCAAAGTTGGTAGCTCCCAGGATGATGTGGGCCCCTAACCCACAGCCACTCAGTCTTACCAGGATTCATCTGTAGCCTGTTGTCCCCCCATCTAGACCCCTTCAGCCTCCAGACACCTGGATAGGACGTCAACCACATTACTTGGATCACCACGGGCCATGATGTACAATTGAGCATCATCAGCATATTGATGATACTTCACTCTGTGGGAACGGATGATCTCACCCAGCGGCTTCACCCTTACCTATAAGGAGGGACATTAACTATTGGACTCTGGCATACACGCTCACATCCGTCCATACTATCCCGTACCAAGCCACCCACACTTGCCTTTACCCGGCCTGCACATCGCCGCAAGGGTCCAGCAGTCGCCAGTGGGGAAACCACCCCATGAATGCAAACAAAACAACTTCAAGTCCCAATGGCCTCAATTCCACGCCGCCTCTCAGCCAATCAGGCTGACAGGCGAGAGCAAGCGGAATGTTGGGAAAGCCGGCACGCCCAATACAAAATGAGACACAGAAAAAAACCATTGCACAAACGTGAACAAATGAAACAAAACTTCAAGTCCCCATGTCCTCCAATCAGGCTGAAGGGCGTGAGCGCACAGAATGCTGAAAAAGCCAGCACACATAAAATAAAATAATGCCTTACACAATGGGAAGGGAAGGCCGCCGCAGGTGGACGCAGCGCCTCACACAATGGGAATGCAAGGCTGCCACAGGTGGACATAGCACATCACAGCCTCGCTAACCCAAACCCGGAAAAAACCACGGCAAGACAACCGCCGGCCTTCTTTCCCGGAGCAATGGGGAGAAGAGGGACTCCCTCTCCTCCATGCTACCCTGCTGAAGACATGGTGAGACCACCACCAGCCTCAAGGTAAGTTGAGCCGGGGTGGAAAAAAAGCAGCAGGCAGCAATTCATCAGGGGAAGCACCCTCCCTGGTGAATGACTGGATGCTGCCTTCGTTCTACCCACACCGCTGTTTCGAGAACTAGCACAAAACAGTGGTGGAGGTAATAGAAAAGCAGTATCCAGCAATCCGCAAGGAAGAGCACCACCCTTTACGGATCGTTGCCTGCCGATCTCCCATTAGGTAAGCTTGGGAAAAAGAAGGCCGAGAGGAGCAAACCATCATCAAGCAAACAGCTCTTCTCTGCCTCCTTCTCCGATGACTGACCTAACAAACCTTACCAGATGAAGAGTGAGCTGACTGCCGGCTCTTCCTTTTCCCCATCGCTGCATCGAAACCTAATTTTGAAACAGCAATGGGGAAAAGAAGAAATGACAAACAGCCGTTCTTCACCCAACAAAACACAACAACAACAAAACAAAACAGTTAACCAGAATGCCAAGCATCAAAAATAATAAAACACAAATAAATAAACAAATAATTAAAATAAACCAAGTAAACAACACAACAAAAAACAACAAACTCAACAAAAAACGCCCGAAATATAAACGACTAATGAAAAACCATGAAAACTCACTAAAAACACCTATCTACAACACGAAAATATCTAACTCAACAAACAATATCACAAATTAAAGAAATAAATACGGGAAAAATCTAAAAAATAAATAACAACCATAAAAACTCAAAATAATCAAACACATCTAAAATCCAAAATAAAAACATAAGAACAAGCAGAAACACTTTGGGGTTTTAAGTAGAAACTCTCTACTTAACCCCCCCCCCAGCCCAACACCCCAAAATCAACACAAAATAACAACAGAATAAAAAATCAAGAGCACTTACCAAACACGTCCTACCTCCATGCCTCCAGAACAAAACTGAACAAAGAAAGACAATAGCAGTAATCTTAATCACAGCCCCACCTAGAGGCCGGAAGAGTATAAAACAGTCAAAATAATATTTAAAAAATCAAAAAATAAATAAACAAAATAAAATAAATTTTAAAAACCACAAATTCAAATTACAACTACCAAAACCACCCCTAACCAAAAACACACACAAACAAAAACCTGTCCGGCTGGCCGGGCACAAATATGCTAGTGTAGATATTAAATAGGAGAGGCGAGAACACCGAGCCATGCGGCAATCCATAATGGAGAAGCCTAGGATAAGTCACATAATGGAGAAGCATTGCATTTTAGGGGTGGGGGGAAGTGATCATATGACACAATATGAAAAGTCCATTAAATTGTTTCACAATTGCTTGACATTACTGAATTTAAAAATCAAGATAATGGAAATTTAATTAAAACTGCAATTGAAGCATAATACAGAACTAATATTCAAAAGCTTACCATGTTCATTAGTTTGCTCCCAAATGATCACATTATTAACTCCTGTTTTGTTATCTGCATGTTGGACTAAAATGCTAGGGAATGAAAATAGAACTTCAAAAAGCAATTCTCTAGAGTATTTCTGAAATTAGACTATAGTTAGGATGGTATCTCAGGGTTAATGGCAACACACAATGATCTTTGAATCTATCCACTGATACTTAGGTAAAGGTAAAAGGCCACCCTAGTTCAAAAGCCAGTCATATCTGACTCTAGGGTTCAGTGTTCATCTCCATTAATAGCCAAATAGTATTGTCTGTGTCTTCAGATGTTTCCATGGACATGTGGCAGGCATGACAAGATACCAGAGTGCACAGACCACTGTTTACCATCCCACTGAAGCAGTACCTATTTATCTACTTGCAATTTCTTGCTTTCATACTTCTAGGTTGGCATGAGCTGGGACAGTGACGGGAGCTCATTCCATTGCGTAGCATTCGGGTCTTGAGCTGCTGACCTGCTAACCTTCCAGTCATCAAGTTCAGCAGCTTAACCACTAAGCAACCACAGTCCTTGACTTATAGGTGAAGTTTAGCTCATACAGAAACCATATTTGAGAGACTGTGAATGTAAATGTGTGGATTTTGAGCATTCAGAAATCTTTCCAGTGTGTCATTCTCTGTTGATTCCTCCTCCTCTTCCCAAAATCAAGGTTAATTCTGCAAATTAATCCGTTCCTCAACTATTAGATTTATTTAGACACTCTGAATTAAAATGATTGTATTAACTCGATACATGTTTTGTGAGTGGAGGATCACATGGAAAATATGTGAAATACACCAAACCTACTATGGGCTCCCACATGCACTGTTCTGTCTCTCACACAAAACTTCTCCCTTCCCAACCCCTCCCAACCTTTATCCTTCTTGTTTCCTCTCCCCAGCACATTAGCAGATGTCAAATGAGCAGCCTACACCAACCAATGCCTCTCTATGAAGATGTCCTTCCTGAGAACAAGGGATTCTTGGTAAGGTGGACCTAGAGACATCCAAGTGTACAAATATTCACACAAATTTCTGTGTTGCAGAAAAACAAATCTCCCAGTCCAATATGGAAATGTGGCAGGATCAGAATGTGAGAATGAAGCCAAGAATATTTATGTAAATCTGAGATGGATTATTTGCCTGTCCTTTGAGGCAACACAAACAAGAACTCATATATATAGGCTATATTGTTAGAAGTGTCATCTGTGGTTCCTCCAGGAATCAAGCCAAATAATTGTCCTCAAATTGGAAAAAGGGATTGGGTTGTTGTTGTGTATTCAGGCAGCATTGTGAGTTGCTCAAGCAATGCCTTGCAAAGACAAAATGGCGCTTTCCCGCCATCAGAATTAGGAGCTAGATTTGACACGCAATCTTCCCTTCAGAGTGTGCTCGTTATGATAATTAGAGTTCCATGATTGGTTACAACTTTGGATCCAGTTCCTTATTGGTTAAAACTCATATAGCATGTTATGGTTGGTTATGATTATCTGGCGGGTTACTATATTGTAGCAAAGAGGCACCGCCAGGGAGACACTATATAAGCCCAACGGGTAAACAAGAGTGGGGCTGGGTCAGATCTATACTTCCCATAACGAAGGCAGGTTAAGCCAGGGATGATTAACCTGGGGTCTCCTCTACACGCACATCCACAGGGTGTAGCTCAGTGCAGTGCCTTCCTATGGTGGAATCCAGAGGGACCGATTTACATGGGACTTGTGTAGCCATCTTATGTCCGGGAGCCTTGTAAGAAGTAACCAGAAGGACTTTACAATAAACCCTTGTTGTTGTTCTGTTAATCATTGCCTGGACTATTCTTGCTAAGGGCCGGACACGACAGTTGTGCTTCTCTGGAGTATGTCCTCTAAATTCAAAATCCATTTGAGCAGAGCTACTTTCTGCTCCCTGGAGATCAGTCATACAAGTCTTTCCAACTTTCAGGAAAGATTATTCTCTTATCACCGGTCCTCAAACAACTCATAACCCTATCTCTATAATAACTGCTACCAAAATCACACTCCCGAAGTATCACACCTAGAAACTTGGGAGATCTTCGTGGACTGGCTTCACATAATTCTTTTTCCACTTTTTCTTCCAGTTTTCTTCAGAAATGCTTATACTGTACCTAAATCTGTTTCCCACATTCTTTTAAGAACCTTCTGAGATTCTTCAGTAAGATTTATCATTTTATCCAATTTACTCACTACTCCTTTAGTTCCCATTAAACCTTTTCTTATCTTATATATAATTTCTTCAAAATCTGTCAGCTGTCTTACAAACCGTAACTTCTCTTTATAACCTTTGTTCCATATGTCCACTGATGTTAAAGAACATAATTATAAAATTATGTGGCGATGGTATATGACACCAGTTCGACTAAACCAAATAGATAATAGCTGTGATGGAGTGAAATATACCCTGCACTTTCGCCTCTTCAAAATGGTGATTCCAGCTCAGGGGGAGAGAGAAAATATGTAAACATTGCCGTTATGAGTTGCCGCATGGTTTAGATGAAACAAAACTTAATGTGTGGTTGACATGTGTTTTTGTAACATCATTGGTTGGAATCCCTAAGGGGAAGGGCCAAAGGTGGACCCTATGGGAGGAGGTATAACCCTGAGACTCAGACACACACAGGGAGACACTCTCTTGGATGTTGTGCTTTTAAATTTCAAAAATATAGAGGCTAGAGAAATAAGGGGGCCATGAGCTATCCCTTGAATATGCAGATTGCTTTATATCTTTTGTTTTGAAATGCTTTCTAAGCTTTTGCTGGACTGTATCCTGAATCTTGCTATGTTTTTAATTTATTTCTAAAATACCTGAAGAGACTTGGAGTGATTACTTGGCTCGATGCTACCTGAATCTACATTAGTTTCATGTGCACCCTTTGTCACCACCTGGATTTCAGTCAGGAGTGAATGGGCACACTGATAGGAGAAGCCTGAAGTGCTGATTCCCCGATATGGGCCGGGGAGGCAGGATCAGGTGCAATCTCATCACCAGGAGGCCGGAGGACTCCTGAGTCCTACCTGGGAGTAAGAGGATTGTCACAATAGCAACTCAAAAAAATGTTGGAGATGTCAATGGGAAACAGGAACGTATAAACATATGTGGTGAGATTGTGAAATTGTTTCTGATTTTTGGCACAAAATTCAACAAGAAATAGCTGAAATTTTGGATATTAATTTAAAATTAAATGGGAAAATTGTATTGTTGACGGATCTAGAGGATTTGAATTTAGATGAAAACAAACAGGAATTATTAGCCATTTTATTAACATTAGCAAGGCAACAGGTTGCCAAAAACTGGAAAGGTGGTTTTAATCTAGATTTGAGTAAGTGGTATATTGATATTTGGGACATGACACTTAATGAAAAACTTACATGGGATTTAAATATAATAAAGGGATCTTAAAACAAAATAGATTTTGGGATATTTGGAAAGAGAAATAGGAAAGAGAACAGTTCCAAGGTTGCTTGGACCTAACTGTTCCAGCTATTATACCCCTTGGATAGCCCTTCAGCTTGGCTGGGTATTCATTTTATTGTTGGTTTCTGGAGAATTGCAGAATAACAGTGGACCACAACCCTGCTATTTCCAGGCTTTCCTGTAGCAAGGTATATGAAAAAGGGCCTATAGTGAATGGTCCAGAAAGTTGTTCTGCTTCTTCTTCTGCTCCAATTCTAGCATCCCAATGCAGTCTACATAGACAGATCATTAAGCAATGTATTGCTTTGCTCACCTTCTTACTCCATTCTGCTCTGGTTGCAACCCCTTTCTACTCAGTGCCCTGCATTATCACCAACCAGATCCACCACAGCATAGTGTTGATTGAACCGGTCTGTGGACAACTGAAAATATGAGCTAAGAATTCAGCACTATTCTAGTGGCTGACCTCATTTGCTACTAAGGGATATGGGGCAGTCTTTTGTTGCACGGTATGGCTCTTAGGGAATGTGTTCCTGATATCACCAGTACCACTATGTATACCAAGATTTTTTTTTTGTTATTCCCATTACTTAATAGAGTATAAGGCAGAAGTAACAACACTGAGAAATGTGGAGAGATCAGCTCAGTCTCATTGGCTCACTCCCTGTTGTTGTTTTTTGCACTTTGTAAGATAAAATTATTCTAGAAGCATTTAAAGTAGGAAAAGGTTTATATACTTACAATTACCATCTATAAATAGAGTCAGAAGGGGGAAAGGGGGAGATTCCAGAATGTTTATTGCTAGGCAGGGTCTCCATCAGACATTTCTGGGCCCCATACTGAGCAATCTTATTGCCCCCCCCACATTTTGGCCACACCCCTCTGTGGGCATGGTCAAATCTGTGGGTGTGGCCCAATTTGGCTACGTGACTTGCTGGGCTCTAGTTATGCCTGCCACATAAAGATAAAGGTTTCCCTTGCTCGAAAGCCAGTAGTATCTGACTCTAGGATTCAGTGTTTGTTGTGTTCTGTAAAGCTGTGCCTTTAACAATGTACCTTAGCCATGTGTTAACAATGTAACCTTTCTGTGTGCAACATTATAACCTTCAGCTGTATCAATGTAAACCTGATAAGGGGACGCGAGCTAGTGACCACTAGATGGCAATAGCGAGCGTCCAGCTCTCATGGCTCAGATTCACCTGGATCAGCAGCGCGGGAAGATTCCCCGCCACCTCTTCACCTGGTCAAGAAGGGCGTGACCTTCTACGACGTCACGCAGGCAGCAACCAATAGTCTGTCGACGAGCCACATTCAAATGTATAGCCAGCTGTATATATTGAGCTACCCATCCGCCACTACCACATGTTCCTCCGGATCATCATGCAATAAACCTGTGTTAAGCCAACCCTTTGGCTGTTTCACTGTCTTTGGTCCCTTACACTAAATTGGCGACGAAGGTGGGATGATGGCAGCCCACGGGACCAAGACATGCGCTGGTTTCGAAATCAGGAAACCGGGCGACTGGGAGATCTTCGAAATGGACTTCCAGGCAGCACTGATTGAGTCCGAAGTCACGGAAGAGGCAAAGAAAAGGGCCATCTTCACCAGGATGCTCGGACAAGAAACCAAAAGGACCTTGGTGGACCTGATTGCACCGAGGAGGGTGAGCGAATTCAAGGCCAAGGAACTCATGCAGATGCTGCGTGAGCACGTCCGGCCCACCACGGCGATGTTTCCCGCTCGGAGTGCGTTCTGGAGGCGAGTCCAAGCGCCCGGGGAGACGGTCGCCGCATTCGTGGCGGCCCTGCGGCTGGCGGCCGGCCCGTGCAAATGGGAGAATGCCGAAATCACCCTCCGGGACTGTGTGCTGTGCGGCCTGAACGACGCCGAAACCCAGCGCACATTAATGAACCAAGAGCCGCCTCCCACGTTGCAGGAGGTCGTCAGAGCGGCCCAGGCCGCGGAAGCTACAAAGGCTGGGGTCCAAGAACTCCAGGACTGGCGGCCGAAGTCGAGCAAGGCAGAGACTCCGGTGCAGGCGGCCCGGCGAGCTTCGAGGTCGTCCGCAGAGAGCAGCGACGACGAGGACGTCCGGAGGGTCCGGAAAGAGAGCCGGCGGTGCGACGGCTGTGGAGCGGCCCACGACCGCGTAAAGTGCCCGTTTCGGAAGGCCGAGTGCCACAACTGCGGCCGCCGCGGGCACATCGCCAAGGTGTGCAGGAAGAGGCGCGAGACCCGGAGAAGCTCAGTAGACCGCTCAACGAGACCCAAGGATGGCGCTCAGGCCACGCGGAAGCAGGACGGCGTGGGCCGCATCTCCGATGGCAGCGAGGACGATGCCCCAGTATTCAGCGTGTCCGTAGGACACCCCCGCTACTTTGTTGAGGTACTAGTCCAAGGGGTTCCCATTAGAATGGAAATTGACTCGGGGTCCTCATATTCAATCATTTCCCAGAGGGAGTTTTTGAGAATTGCCCCCCACAGGCGACCCAAGCTCAAAGCGTTGAGGTCCACACTACGGGACGTGCAAGGGAACAGCATTCCAGTGTTGGGGGTTGGAGAATTTCAGGTTAAATTCAAGAAGCACACCGCGTCTCTCCCCCTAGTCGTGCTTAAAGGGGGAGATTGCAGCCTCCTCGGACCTCAATGGTTCCAGCCCCTGGGTTTGTTTATTGGGGGGGTGCACGCCGTTGGGATGCACGCCGTTGGGACGGATCCAATTCAGGAGGTGTGCGAGGCGCACCCCGAAATTTTCAAAAAAGGACTGGGGAAATTCAAGGGGCCCCCAGTGACATTCGACCTGGACCCGGAGGTCTGCCCAATTCGTCTTAAACCACGCCGGGTGCCGTTTGCACTTAAGGACAAGATAGAGGCGGAACTGGACAAATTGGTGGGCCAGGGAATCCTTGTGCCTGTTGATTCTGCGGAGTGGGAAACTCCAATTGTAACCGCACTAAAGGCAAATGGGGAGGTCCACATATGCGCCGACTACAAGTGCACCATCAACAAGGCGATCCGCCCGAATGCATATCCGGTGCCAGTAGTCAGCCATCTGCTGGCCAGGTTACACGGGGGAAAGTGTTTCGCTAAGCTCGACTTAGCACAGGCCTACCAGCAGCTTACGGTGTCCCCTGCTGCAGCTGCTGCACAGACCATAGTCACCCATAAGGGGGCGTTCCAGGTGACGCGCCTCCAGTTCGGCGTAAATTCGGCGCCTGGAATTTTCCAGTCACTCGTGGAACACCTCCTGAAGGGGCTGGAGAGGGTGTTGCCTTATTTTGATGACGTGTTAATAACGGGGGGGGGGGGGAGTCGGGTCGAATTGGCCAAGAGGTTGGGGAAGGTCCTGACAATATTCGAAAAAGCGGGGCTGAGACTGCGAAAGGACAAATGCGTCTTCTTCGCAACCGAGGTTGAGTTCCTAGGGTTTTGTGTGACTCCTGAGGGGATAAAACCATCCAAATCCAAGGTGGCAGCCATTAAGAAAGCCCCCCGCCCCACCTCCAAGCCCGAGCTGCAGTCGTTCCTAGGGCTGCTCAACTTTTACCACTCCTTCCTCCCCCGGAAGGCAGCGGTGGCTGAACCGCTACACAAACTGCTAAAAAAAGACCAGGCATGGAAGTGGGGCGATGACCAAGAAAGGGCATTTAGTGAGCTAAAAAGCCTCCTAGCGTCCGATGCCATACTGACCCATTTCAACCCCAAACGCCCGGTAGTCCTGACCTGTGATGCATCCCCGGTGGGGGTGGGGGCGGTGCTGTGCCACGTGCTGGAAGACGGAAGGGAGGCCCCGATAGCATTTTACTCCAGGTCCCTGTCCCAAGCGGAGAGAAACTACGCACAGACAGACAGGGAGGCACTTGCAATAGTTGCGGGGACGAAAAAATTTCACGATTTTCTGTATGGCCGCCCCTTCACCATTGTAACGGACCACAAGCCCCTGCTAGGCCTTTTTACCGCAGATAAGCCCACCCCACAGATCCTGTCCCCGAGGATGCTCAGGTGGGCCATTTTTCTCAACGCGTACCAGCACGCGTTGGTCTACTGGCCCGGGAAAGAGATCAGCCATGCGGACGCTCTATCAAGGTCTCCCCTCCCCCTGACGCCCAGCCAGGTGAGCAAGGGGGAGCGGGACCATCAGGTTCTGATGATAGAGGTGCTGGATTCGCCCCCCGTAATGCCCGCCGACATTGCCAAAGCGACAGAGAAGGACAAGACGTTAGCGGCAGTTAGCTCCTGGGTGCAGAAAGGGTGGCCGGCGTCCTCCCCAGCGGAGGAGTTCGCCCCATTTTTCAGGAAAAAGTTAGAGCTGTCCCTAGAGAGGGGGTGCCTCTTGTGGGGGCAGTGGGTGGTGATTCCCACTTCCCTTCGGCCGCGGGTGCTCAAACTGCTGCACGTCAGCCACCCCGGCATCGTGAGATCCAAGGCGCTGGCCCGGAGTTACTTCTGGTGGCCCCAGCTGGACGCCGACATCGAGCACATGGTCGACACTTGTGAAAGTTGCCAATGCTCCAGACCAGAGGAGGCCCGCCTTCCCCACAGGGAATGGGACTCGGCCAAGGGGCCGTGGTCCCGGTGCACGTTGATTTCGCGGGCCCGTTCAGAGGCACCCTGTTCCTTCTTGTCGTGGACGCCTTCTCCAAGTGGTTGGAGGTTATCCCAGTCACGAGCACCTCCTCGGCCCAGACCATTAAGCATTTGCGGAGGCTCTTTTCCACGTTCGGCATACCCGACACATTAATTAGCGACAACGCTAGTTGTTTCACGTCCTCCGAGTTTAGGGCATTCATGGAGATTAACGCCGTTCGGCATATCACCTCCGCCCCGTTTCACCCAGCCACCAATGGTCAAGTAGAGCGCCTCGTCCGCACCACGAAGGACGCGTTGCGGCGCATGGGCCCCGGGGACCTAAACCTACAAGTGTGTCAGTTTCTACTAGGGTACAGGGTGACTCCGTTGGCGTCAGGATACTCCCCCGCAGAGCTCTTAATGCGTAGGAAACTGACCACCATCCTTACTAGGCTAGACCCCACAAGGGTAGAGGACAAGCGAAGGAACATTGGGCTAGAGGCCACGAAGAGTTTCAGTGTAGGCGCCCCCGTGCATTGCAGGAATTACGCCAGCGCGGGCCCAGCCTGGGTACCGGGCGTAGTTGTGGAGCAAACCGGCCCCGTGTCGTACCGCGTGGAAACCAGCACAGGGCTACTGTGGAGGCGGCACGCGGACCAGCTCCGACGCAGGGTCCCCGATGAGCGGGGCACAGACCAAACAGAG
Source organism: Bradypodion pumilum (assembly GCA_035047305.1). Lineage (NCBI taxonomy): Eukaryota > Metazoa > Chordata > Lepidosauria > Squamata > Chamaeleonidae > Bradypodion > Bradypodion pumilum. Next base: position 242,059,063 of record JAWDJD010000003.1, on the reverse strand, counting down.
AAGAAATCAGCGTTAGGGTTCTCCCCCACCCGTTCAGCCCAAGGGGGAGGAAAAGGGGACCGCGGGTCCCCACCAAGGGGGAAGGAGGATATTCTCGTAGATATCCTGGGGGATCTTTCCGAGGAGGAGGAACCCGACCCCATACATATCTCGCGGAATTTCCCCACAAATGCGGATACCCCAACTGAGTTAGAATTTGATTTTCAGAACCGGGGGTTTTTTTCGGAGTGGTCCCCCACCCGTCCAAGCGAGAAGAGGGGTTTTTCGTTAGCCCCGATTGCCCCTGGTCTGCCCACAATGGAGTTCTTCCCTTCCCCTAAGGCCGCTAGACCACGGCAAGCCACTAACGAGTCTCCCTCTCCCATTTCAGGACAAGGGACCAGGGAACAAAGAAGCAGTAGCGCCCCCGGGGGGGGTCAACCCTCTTCACGGCCCAAACGCACATGCAACAAGCCATCTTGGCTGAGAGACTTCGTCTCATCCTAGGGGGAGGGATGTTGTGTTCTGTAAAGCTGTGCCTTTAACAATGTACCTTAGCCATGTGTTAACAATGTAACCTTTCTGTGTGCAACATTATAACCTTCAGCTGTATCAATGTAAACCTGATAAGGGGACGCGAGCTAGTGTCCACTAGATGGCAATAGCGAGCGTCCAGCTCTCATGGCTCAGATTCACCTGGATCAGCAGCGCGGGAAGATTCCCCGCCACCTCTTCACCTGGTCAAGAAGGGCGTGACCTTCTACGACGTCACGCAGGCAGCAACCAATAGTCTGTCGACGAGCCACATTCAAATGTATAGCCAGCTGTATATATTGAGCTACCCATCCGCCATTACCACATGTTCCTCCGGATCATCATGCAATAAACCTGTGTTAAGCCAACCCTTCGGCTGTTTCATTGTCTTTGGTCCCTTACACTAAAGTGTTCATCTCTGTTTCAAAGCCAAAGAGCCAGTGCTGTCTGCTGCTGCATACGTTTCTGTGGTCATGTGCCAGGCATGACTAGACACCGGAATGCATGGAATGCTGTTTACCCCCAAGGGGGAAACTGGAAAAACTATCCACCCACCCCACCATCCTCTCACCCCGCCCTTCAATCTTTCACCATTGGAGGAACGAAAACAAAGGCTCTGGATCCTCTGGCCAGATTGACTCCATCTGGCCTGTTTCCCCACCACACCAACACTGTCAGACTAAGTGACACAACATGCTTATATTAAACAAACACACATGCACACACACCTTTAAAAAAGCCCTGGTGGTGCAGTGGTTAAACTGCAGTACTGCAGCCAATATTTTTTGAGTTCGATCCTGATGAAATGCAAGGTTGACTCAGCCTTCCATCTTTCCAAGGTTGGTAAAATGAGTACCCCGCAAGATAGGGGTAAGAGATGCCAATGAACTTGTGAACCACCCAGAAAGAGTGCACTATGGGTTGATAAGGTAAAGGTTACCCTTGCTCAACAGCCGGTCGTATCCTACTCTAGGAGCTGTTGCTAATCTCCATTTCGTGCCAATGAACCAGTGCAGTCTGCATCTGCAGATGTTTCCATGGTCATGTGGCAGGTATGACTAGACGCAACAAGGCAAACAGAAGATTGGTACCTTCCCACTGAAGTGGCAGGTTTAGTGGAAAAGTAAAGGTCACCCTTGCTCAAAAGCCAGTCGTATCCGAATCTAGGGTTCAGTGCTCATCTGTTTCATAGCCTGTTGTGTATGTAACTGTATCACTTTAAGAATGTCTGAATGTAACCTGTCAATGATCACAATGTAACTCACCTGTTGAAGGAACGCGAGCTAGCTGCCCATAGGGGGCAGCTGCGAGCGTTCAGCTCACATGGTTCAAATTCCCCCAATCACCAGCAGCTGCGGGAACCTTCCTGCGCAAGGAACACCTGGAGAAGAAGGGCATGACTCAGAATGACGTCACACAGGTAGCAGCCAATATGCTACCATGTAACCCTTTTCAAATGTATTGTTGCAGTATAAAAGGAGCTGTACCTCCGCCATTACCACATATTCATCTTGACCATCATGCAATAAAGCTGTGTTTTAGCCCTCACTGCGGCTCCTTCTTTGTCTTCCATGCAAGACACTAAATTGGCAACGAGGATGGGATCCATGGCGTATCCCAAGATCAAGCCTCACCAGTTCGACATCAGCGATCCTGAGCAATGGGAGCTGTACGAGTGCCAGTTTCGACACGCAATGGATGCTGCAGGAATCGACGATGAGGGGAAGGTGTGGTCGCACTTCCTAGCCCAGGTGGGGCCGGCCATGCTGCGCATCCTGATGAACCTGCTGGCTCCCCGGAAGGTTGATGCGATACCCATTGACCGCATCCTCACAATGCTGAGGGATCACTTCAAGCCGCCAGTCTCTATTTTTCTGGCCCGAGTCGCGTTCCACAGGTGGGACCAGCACCCAGGAGAATCAGTGTCCACCTACGCGGCAGCCCTCAGGCTGGCGGCCGTTCACTGCCAATGGGAGGTCCTGGACATAGCCCTTTGAGACCGCATGCTGTGCGGCCTAAGGGACAAGGAGGTCCAGAGAAAGTTGATGACCCGCAACCATCGCCTTACGTTCAATGAGGTACTGCAAGAGGCCCAAGCAGCCGAGGCGGCGAGGAGCGGGGTCAAAGTCTTCAAGTCCCGGGGGGCCGCACCTGAGAGGGCCAAGTCACCCGTGCAAGCGGCCCGGCGGACTTCGGCACAAGCGGCCTGGCGGGCCCCCTGGCCGCCCACAGGCACCCCAGCAACCTCCGATGAGTCATCCATGACTGCGAACTCCTGCTCCAGCGAGGATGATAACGTGCAGACAGTCAAGAGGCATGGAGAAAAGTGCTGAGCCAGCGAGAGAGGAAACCACCATTGCGATGGCTGCAGGGCATCTCATGACCGAACAAGGTGCCCATTCTGGAAGGCCGAGTGCCACAACTGCAGGCGGAAAGGCCACATCGCCAGGGTCTGCAGGCGTGGGTGAATGGAGGACAAGGGCTCATCGAGACACCCTCAAGCACACCAACGCAAGGCGGCCGGCATCGGAAAGGTCTCAGCAAACGACGACGCGGCGGCCATGAACCGCGTGGGCCTGGAGCACTGGCGCTTCATAGAGGTACTGTTACAAGGGGTCCTGGTTAGGATGGAAATAGACTCGGGGTCGTCCTACTCCATCCTGTCCCAGAAGGAGTTCCTGCACATTCCCCCAAAAGCGCGCCCCAAGTTGTGGGCCATGAAGTCGAACGTATGGGACGTGCTGGATTATGGGATCCTGGTGTTGGGGGTGGGAAACTTCACGGTGAAGTTCAAAAGGTTCACAGAAAAACTGCTCTTAGTAGTTCTCAAGGAGGGGAACTGTTGCCTTTTGGGAACCCAGTGGTTTGCTCCCCTGGGAATTGAACTGTCTGGCATAAACGCCATAGAGACTGACCCAATTCGGGACATGTGCGATGCGCACCCTGCAGTTTTCAAGAAGGGGCACAGAACTTACAGGGGACCCCCGGTTTCTTTTGAGTTAGACCCAGAAATCCGGCCCATATGTCTCAAGCCAAGAAGAGTCCCCTTCGCCCTCAAGGACAAGATTGAGGCGGAATTGGACAAATTGGTGGGGCAGGGGATTTTAGTTCCAGTTGATTGTGTGGAGGGGGAAACTCCGATTGTTACAGCTTTAAAATCCAATGGGGAGGTCAAGATTTGCGCTGACTACAAATGTACAATCAACAAGGGCATTCGGCCAAATGCATATCCTGTGCCGGTAGTTAGCCACTTACTGGCCACTTTGCACAGGGGGAGGTGTTTCGCCATGCTAGACATGGCACAGGCGTACCAGCAGCTCACGGTAACCCCAGCTGCTGCCGCTGCGCGAACCATCGTCACGCATAAGGGGGCATTCAAGGTAACGCGCCTACAGTTTGGCGTAAATTCGGCCCCTGGGATCTTCGAGTCCCTTGTGGAACACCTTTTAAAGGGGCTTCCAGGCGTCCTCCCATATTTTGACGATGTTTTGATAACAGCAGGGAGTAAATCGGAACTAGCGAAAAGACTAGACAGGGTCGTATCTGTATTCGAGAGAGCAGGACTGAGGTTGAGAAGGGACAAATGTGTGTTTTTTGCGAGGGAGGTTGAGTTTCTTGGGTTCAAAATAACCCTGGAGGGCATCAAGCCATCCGAGTCCAAGGTTGCGGCTGTGCAAAACGCCCCTCGCCCCATCGCAAAACCGGAGCTGCAGTCATTCCTAGGGCTCCTGAATTTTTACCATTCCTTCTTGCCAAGGAATGCATCCATTGCGTAGCCACTGCACGGGCTACTTAAGAAAGATGCGGTTTGGCGGTGGGGAGATAGGCAGGAAAAAGTGTTCAAAGAGCTCAAGGCGCTCTCGTCCTCAGACGCCATCCTGACCTATTTCGACCAGAGGAAACCGGTAGTTTTGGTCTGTGATGCATCACCAGTGGGGGTGGGGGTGGTGCTGTGCCACGTGTTAGAGAATGGGCAGGAAGCCCCAGTTGCCTTCTATTCCAGGTCACTTTCAAAGGCGGAGTGCAATTATGTGCAAACAGATAGAGAGGCCCTGGCCATAATCGCGGGAACAAAGAAGTTCCACGATTTCCTGTATGGCCACGAGTTCACAATTGTGACCAATCATAAGCCCCTTTTGGGAATCTTTACTACAGGCAAGCCCACCCCACAAATCCTGTCCCCCAGAATGCTGCGTTGCGCAATTTTCCTCAATGCCTACCAGTATGAGCTGGTCCATTGCCCAGGGAAGGAAATCTCCCATGCAGATGCGCTGTCCTGATCTCCCCTCCCTAGTTTAGGAGACCCCAAATGTGAGGTAGAGCAGGACCACCAAGTCCTGCTGATCGAGTCTCTCGACTCACCCCCCATAGTTCCCACAGACCTCGCCAAAGCCACGGCGGCCGACAAAATCCTGTCCCAAGTCAGTTCCTGGGTGAGAAAAGGGTGGCCCACAACTCCCCCTTGGAGGAATTCAAATTGTTTTTCAGGCACAGAGTAGAGCTTTCCCTTGAAAGGGGCTGCCTCCTCTGGGGCCAGCTGGTGGCCATCCCAGAGAAGTTACGAGCAAAGGTGCTGAGGCTACTGCATACCAGCCACCCGGTAATAGTGCGTTCTAAAGCACTGGCCAGGAGCTACTTCTGGTGGCCCCAGATAGATGCGGATATAGAGCACTTGGTGGGCACGTGCGAGAGCTGCCAGAGCTCTCAGCCCAAGGAGTCCCGGCTGCCCCACAGGGAATGGAACACGGCCCACGAGCCATGGTCCCGAGTACACGTCGACTTCGCTGGCCCTTTTTGCGGGTCCATGTTTCTGCTGATAGTTGATTCATATTCCAAATGGCTGGAAGTCATTCCCATGTCCAACACCTCATCTGCCACAACCATTAAACAATTGCGCAAGGTGTTCAGTTGCTTTGGCCTGCCGGACATCCTTGTGAGTGATAACACCAGTACTTTCACGTCTGCGGAATTCAAGGCATTCATCAAGAGGAATGCCATCCGGCACATTACCTCTGCCCCATTTCACCCGCCACAAACGGTCAGGTAGAGCGCCAAGTGCGCACTACGAAAGACGCACTGCGGCGCATTGGTCCTGGTGAGTTGAACCTCCAGTTGTGTCAATTCCTCATTTGTTATAGGGCAACTCCCCTAGCTTCAGGATTGTTGCCGGCTGAGCTCCTCATGCGGAGGAAGCCGGTAACACTTTTTGATCAGTTGGATCTGACCAGGGTGGAGGATGAGGTGAGAAATATAGAGATAGAGAGCTCCAAAAGCTTTGTGGTAGGGGACCCGGTTCACTGCAGGAATTACGCAACCTCAGGACCAATATGGGTTCCAGGAACAGTCATTGAGCAAACGGGGCCAGTGTCTTACAGGGTTGAAACTAGCACAGGTCTGTTGTGGAGAAGGCACGCTGACCAGGTCAGAAGGTGAGTTACCAGTGAAAGAGAGTCAGCATTAGGGTTCTCCCCCACCCGTTTAGCCCAAGGGGGAGACACGGGGATGTCCCCAGGTACAAATGCATACCCTGGATTCTCAAACGAGGAAGAGGATACTTTGAAAGAGTGGAATGAGTTTGACTTTATGTTGCCATACCAGGGGGATGTCGCAGAGTCGTCCCCCACCCGTCCGAGTGAGAAGAAGGGTTTTAGTTCAGCTCCTGGTATCTCCAGTCCTCTCAGTCCTTTTGTTCTAGAGTTTACCCCATCACCAAGACCCCCAACCCAGGCAGCAGGGGGAAGTTTGTTCTCTCCATCCCCAAGACCACCGAGTCAGGCAGCAGGGGGTAGCACAAGTACACAAGTTGCAGGCGCAAGAAACCGGGGCGAGACAACAAGGGTCTCCTCAGTGATAGGCAGGGATTCACATCCCAGTTACATATTCTGTTCCCCTCTCCAAACGCAAGGTTGCCACAGAGTCCCTGCCAGATGACTAATGAGTCCCCCCTTTCCATTGCAGGATGAGAGTCTGTGGAACTTGGAGCCCCTAGTTCCCCTTAGCTCAGCCAAGCAGTCATACGCCCCAAGCGCATATGCGGGAAGCCACAATGGTTGAGGGACTTCGTCCCATTCTAGGGGGGAGGAGTGTTGTGTATGTAACTGTATCACTTTAACAATGTCTGAATGTAACCTGACAGTGATCACAATGTAACTCAGCTGTTAAAGGAACGCGAGCTAGCTGCCCATAGGGAGCAGCTGCGAGCATTCAGCTCACATGGTTCAAATTCCCCCAATCACCGGCAGCCATGGAAACCTTCCCGTGCAAGGAACACCTGGAGAAGAAGGGCGTGACTCAGAATGACATCATGCAGGTAGCAGCCAATACGCTACCATGTAACCCTTTTCAAATGTATTGTTGCAGTATAAAAGGAGTTGTACCTCCGCCATTACCACATGTTCATCCTGACCATCATGCAATAAAGCTATGTTTTAGCCCTCACTGCGGCTCCTTCTTTGTCTTCCGTGCAAGACACTAAATAGCCGAAGAGCCAGCGTTGTCTGCTAGTGCTGACACAGAATGCTGTTTACCTTCCTTCCGAAGTGGTTCCTATTTATCTACTTACAATTTCTTGCTTTCTAACTGCTAGGTTGGCAGGAGATGGGACAAAGACGGGAGTGGTGTATGGGGCAGTATAGAAGCATAACATAATTTCCATAAATTGCGCATAAGCAGCTTAAGTAAACAAGGGTGTTTTAAATAAACAAATGCCTTGGTTTGATGTTTACAGATTGATACGCAGTAGGCAGCAGCTATGGGGCCAAACACATCTTTATTGCAAGGTATGCAATCTGAACATGAGGTAATGGTGGAGGCGCAGCTCCTTTTATGCAGAGTGGTACATTTGATTCTAGCTACACGGTTCCCCATTGGTTCCTGTGTTTGTGTCAGCATGGTGACGCCCCACATTCTTTACCTGGTTTACCTGTGGTGGGAATGTTTCCCGTGGTTGATTAATACCATGTGGTCGCGAGTCACTGCCATCTAGTGGCAGGTGAATCGCGTACCATCCAGCTGACTTACATTGGGTTACATTGTATTCACTGAGGTTACATTCTTTCATTCTTCCTGTTACAATTTCTCTTAAAGGCATAGACTTTCATACACAACATTCCTCCCCCCTAGGATGGGACAAAGTCCCTCAGCCAATGTGGCTTCCCACAATTACGCTTGGGTCGAACGGCTGCCTGGCCGAGATTGGGGGAACTAGGGGTCCTGTGTTCCGCAGTTCCTCATCCTGCAATGGGAAGATGAGGAGACTCGTTAGCAGAATTCCCCAACTCAGAATCCCACCTGCTTCTATGGGTGGCAGATAACTCAACGGAAGGACGCCCCACTCTCCGGGGGCTCTCCGCAACCCCCCTGATCCCTTAACTCAAAATCAAAATCATCAGGCACCTCGGGCTCTTCCCCTCCTGAAGGGTGTGTTGCACCTGGGCTCAAACACGCATTTCTGTGGGAGGAATTGATACTGGGGGGGGGGGGCCTTGGAAGAACGTTGTGTGTGTGTGTGTATGTATATATATATATATATATATATATATATATATATATATATATATATATATATATATATATATATATATATATATATATATATATATATATATATATATATAATGTTATGATTGGTTAGTTGAAATTGTCTGGCGGGTATAAGCCCCACGAGTAAACAAGGGGTGGGGCCGGACCGGATCTATACTACACAGGTAGCCAGTACGTGCTAAGCCTGGGTCTCCTCCACACACTATCACTATTAATGTAGCTTAGTCATTGCCTCTTCTATGGCAGAGTCCGGAGGGACTGATTTCATGGGATTCATATAGCCATCTTATGCGCCTTGTAAGTCTGACCTGGAAGACTGTTTAATAAACTACTGTTGTTGTTCTGTTAATCATTGCCTGGACTATTCTTATAAGGACTGGACATCACTTTGGTGACGAGGATGGGATTGAAGAAAGATGAGGTGGCTGACCAAATCCCATTATGGCTGCAACCATTCGACACATGTAAGCCTCGACTGTGGCCTTATTATGAAGTCCAGCTGGAGAGCTACTTCACAATAAGAAAACTTGATCCATCACTGTGGAAGGCAAATTTCTTGGCCCACTGTGGGCTAGAGACTCTTGATGTTGTTTCGAAACTTCTGCCGCCCGATGTGCTACAGCATATCTCTCTACCGGCATTGCTACACACCCTGTGCAAGCACTTCCAGCGCAAGTCGGCCCATGAAGGTAAAGAACCGCCGGGTCCAGCCACGACCACTCCTTCACAAGTTTCCGGCCATGTCCACCGATGCCTTGCCAGTTCACCACAAGGAACACGGGCATCGTCGGGTTTGGTTGTGCCATGCCAAGGTTGCAAGAGATGATACCTCTGCAACGAATGTCCCTTCAGGAGCGCACAGTGCCATTGGTATGGGAAGAAGGGCCATATCTCCAAGGTGTTTAAGCAACGAAATGAAGGTTTGCTGACTTTACAGTTCTGCATCGCCAAGGTCTTCACGAGCCATGGGGTTGATGACGAGAGACGAGGATGGGTTCTTCATGGACATCCGCATTGAAGGGGTTCCTTTTCATCTCGAGGTGGATTTAGGTTCTTTCCTCTCCATTCTGACCAAGGACGAGTATCACCGCATCCCACCTAATCTGTGGCCCAAGATGAAGGGATTACCAGGCAAGTTGGTGAATTTGCAGGGCTGCAATGTTCCAGCGAGGGCATAGGAAATTTTGAGGTCTATTATAACTATGTCTACGTGAACCTTCCCCTCGTTGTTGTGAAAACGGGTAAGCCAAACATTCTAGGGTCACAATGGTTCAGTCCCCTAGGCAATCAATTTATGTGAATTCCCTTTTTTTGGGGTGGTGGTGGTGAGCCAGTCCTTCGTATTGAGGACGAGCCCCAAGCATTGTTACTACCCGGGGAGGGTTTGCCCCAAGAGCCCCCTAGAAGTGATTCCTCCATAGAAGATTTAAGTGCAATGTTTTCCCAACACACGTATGTTGGACACAAAGACATTGACTTTGCCCAACAGACTGACTGTCCGGAACTTTTTGAATTGCAAGAACTTTTGCCCGTGGATGCACTGAACTCTGAAAACCCTGACTTTTGGGATGATTTGTCTATCACTTCACTCAAATTGTCTCTGAACTTCTGCACAGCATCTAAAAATGACCCCTTGTTCTGATATCATTGTGTGGGTGGAGGTTGGGTGACCACCACCTCCATACAATGCTGAAACGAATGTTTACTACCATGACTGCAAAGACCTTTCAGTCTAGGGTGGGTGCTTATACAGGCTCTGCAAAACAGTTGTTCCATGTGGGTTGCAGGACAAACTACTGCAGCACATGCTATTGGGGTCCAAGTTTATCATACGCACACAAGAGGTTATGAGAAGCTATTTTTGGTGGCCAGGAATTGAACACACCATAGTGTTTTGGGGGCTACAACACAGCACTGCTGGTACGCACACTGCTGGGTGGTTCTCAGGTTCCCCTGGGGAGGATAAGGGTTCACTGACCCCTGGGGTTGGAGGGGGGCTGCAGGAATCCTCATGGCCCCCGGGAATAGACTGGCATGAAAAGGAGTGCCTGGTTGTGGGCTCACATCCTCGGGAAGAAAAGGAGGGGTTGCGGTAGCACTCACATCCCCTAGGGTTGGAGGGGAAAGGGCAAGGAACCAAAGATCTCCAGATGCCGAGGCAAAGGGAGCTTTCCTCAGGCCATACAGGAGAGTGTGCCGCAAGCCCTTTAGTCCAGGCGGCTCAGGGAGCTAACCCGGGAACGGTACATGCTGGGGAAGTATTGGCTGCTGGAGAAAATCAGCTTGGGGCCAATGAAAAGGGTCCAGGGTTGTTTATGGAGAAATGGGCCAGGGACTTAGAGCTAGAGGAGTCATTACATGCACCACACTTGAGGTCACCAACAAGCAGCTCAGTCACAGGAGGCCAGGAACTACACCCCCGGATGGATTGGTTTGCCTTGGGTCACACAAATGCAAAGCTCCCTCTGATGCAAGGTTCCTTGTCTGTGCCATAGCATGTTAGCATAGAACATGGGTCAATGAACACAAGCTTGGAGGGTGCAGAGTGGCCTCATGACCGAAAGGTTTCCGGGTTAACTGGTTCTTCAGGTGAGGATTCAATATCTTAGTTTAGCTTGAGGATCCATACAGAAAAACTAGGGGGGGAGGAATGTTGTGTATTAAGGCATGTTGCAAGTTGTGCAGGCAGTGCCTTGCAAGGAGAAAATGGTGGCTTCCCGCCATCCTAATTTGGAGCTGGGGCCATTAAAGTTGGAGCTGGAGTTGGCGCGAAATCTCTCTCTCAGGGTGCGCTCATTATGCTAATCAGAGTTCCGTGATTGGTTACAGTTTTGGATCCTGTTCCTCATTGGTTAAATACATATATATCATCTTATGATTGGTTAGTTGAGATTGTCTGGTGGGTCACTACTTTGTATCATGGAGCAACTGCCAGGAGATAATATATAAGCCCCACGGGTAAACAAGGGTGGTTCCGGACCGGATCTATACTACCCATTCCACACAGGTAGCCAGTACATGCTAAGCCTGTGTCTCCTCCACACGCTATCACTATTAGTGTAGCTTAGTCATTGCCTCTTCTACGGCAGAGTCTGGAGGGACTAATTTCATGGGGTTCGTATAGCCATCTTATGTATGGAGCGCCTTGTAAGTCTGACCTGAAAGACTGTTTAATAAACTCCTGTTGCCTGGACTTATTGCTTATAAGAGCCGGACGCGACAGTCACTTACTATCATTACAGGGTTCACAATTACTTGTGGGTTGCTATGTTTTAGAAATATTGTTACTCCTAGGAATACCGACCATATCCTGAAATGTGCAGCTTCATCGACAACAGGATACCTGCAGTCTGCACCGCTTTTTTCAGGCTCCCCTGCAGAAAAATGATTATTGATACCTTTGCTTGCCAATAAGGGATGTGGGGATGTGGGGCCAAATTGCTTGCCAATTTGGCTTTTTCCATTACTTGATAGTTTCCATGAGTGTCTGTCTCTAGGTAACAAACCACTTAATCCCAACTACGAATATCTGTCTCTAGGTAACAAAACTAGAATTTAATCTTGGAGAGCTGGTGTGACAGCCCTTGCTTAGGTTATTGTAGGTTGTTGTTGACTGCTTTACATGTGGCAGAAGTAGCAACAGCATTGGATTTTCTCCTTGTACATCATTCAGAAATAAATTTTTGTTAGTGCAACCTTATCTTCATTAAATAAATAAATTTTTTGTCAGAAATTACTCAGGGTTGAAATGATTTTTGCTGGAGAAACTCCATTAATGTAATGACAGAGCTCGATATTAGCCTATAGTTGTATCAGTTAGACATAACTGTCATGGAAAAGAAGGACAATTTTATTTGTTTGTTCATTCATTCAGATCTTTCCCTTTTCCTTTTTGGGACCCAAGGCAGCTTACAATATACATTTAAATAAAAGGTTCAGTCAAAAATGCAATAAATTACAGAATTAAATAACTTATCAGATTAAAACAAATTTTCAATTGATACAGTTTAGAACAATTTAAAACCAATTAATCCATGTAAATGCAACACAATCACTAGAGCATCATTGAAAGGTCTTAATCAATTGTCTCATAAGGTGAAGATAACAATGACAATGATTATAATGATGATTAGTAACGCAGTCACTATGTCTCTCCCCCTCTTTCTCCCACCCATGTTGCTTCTTGGAATAGATTTGCATAGCTTGCCAAGGTTAGTTGCAGCCAGTTGAACAATTGCCAGTTGCGTGCCAGTCACACAAGCAAGGAGCTGACCAGGCACCTTGTCAGTTAGGCACAATGAAATGTCGCAAGTTATACAAATCTTACAGAAAACCCAAAGGGATTTTGCTCTATAAACTCACCTTTATTGTCCTTGCTCTGTTTCATGCACATCTTCTAAATAATCATAACAGTTGCTCTCCCCACCCCAAATGTGTAGATTAATTCTTCAATCAGAGACTCAATCAAGTAGCAGACTATAGAGCAGGGGTGGCTAAACTAGAGCCCATAGGCCGGACCCGGCCTGCAGTGCCAAACCATCTGGCTCACACCACCCTCACCGCTACTGTAAGTAGAAGTAAAACACACCCATGCATGTGCAAACGCTGCCGTAAATGCACCCAGGGCTGTCATAAATGCGTTGTGTGCTGTAAACATGTTTATGACAGCCGTGGACACATTTTACTGCAGGAGGAACCACATGACCACATGATGATCTTCCAATATGAACTAATATTAAGAACAAACAGTTCCACTGATGAACAAGGCAATTATTTCTATGCATTAAGTCAGCAATATCTCAAATATAAAGGTTGACAGCCTCTTAAAATTCAAGGAGTATACTGTATATATTTCCTTTTCATCGGTTCATCCTTTACCAAGGACATCCACCACCAAAAATGAGAAATGTTACCTGAACTGAACTTGAAAAAAGAAAATCAAGGCTTTGGTTGCCCTACCACAAACGTGTGTTCTGAGCACTTCCATAGATGCTATATTTATCTCTCTTGTATCCCTAAATGTGGAAAATAATGAATGCTGCCTGATCCTTAAAATCAACCTGAAGACGGTTTTAAATTATAATCTCCCATGCAAGGGAATGAGTAATATTTTAATAGACCGAGAGGCTGGCAATATAGTCCATGAATTTCATTTTGGCTGTAAGAGCCTCTTGAATTTATTGCAAATAATATCCCTTCTAACTCATGTATGCATTTGTTAGGGACGCAGGGTGGAGGTAACATAAATAATACCCATAGCCAAACTGGCAACTTTGACATATAGGCTATGAAATTTCTTTGCCTCATTGCATCCAGTTCAACATGAATGGATCCATAAAACAGTTCTCAAGCAATTGGACATTTGATACACGTCAAAGAACAAAATGCTAGAATAACTCAGGGCAATATTCTGTGTCTGTAGTAATCCCTATGTTTAACAAATGAAGAGATTACTCAGAGAGGAGATAAGTTATTATTATCATAAGAAGAGCATAAGAGGAAAAGCTTTCTTACAATATATTTTTAAGGAAATAAATAGCTTGTAAACAACTGCAAATGGAATTGGCTGTATTAGTCTACCATAGTAAAAGCAGTTAAAAGAGCAGTCCTGCATTGCTAGACATGTGAGGAACTATACTTCATATGAGGCATGTGTGTACCTCTCAGCTATATATCTCTGGAATTCCACCCTTTCACATGTCCATCTCCAATTTCTTAATGGGCTGTAATCATTTTTTTTAGAGCAGGGGTTCCCAACCACCGGCTGTGGACTGCAGGCTGTTCCAAACTGGGCTGTGAGGGTGGGTGGCACTGGGAGCCCCAATGGCAGCCTTCTGCCCTCAACCTTCTCCACCGGGTCTGCCCAGTGAAATTATGCAAGAGCAGAGGCTTCATACACAGCAGATAGGCAGGTGGCTGGGCCCCTCCTCCATGTTGCTTAACTATGGCAGGGCTCCACCTCCTGCATGTGTGCACTGTGATACCTCACTGTCCAAGAAACAGTGTGGCTGGAAGTGGCTTATCCCCTCCTCCTTGTTTTTGAGCTACAGCGAGGCTCCTTCCGTGCCTGTGTACTTTATCGTATTTTATTATGTGCTTGCACCATCCAATCACACCATCCACACTTACCAGTCTGTGGAAAAATTGTTTAGCATGAAACTGGTCCATGGTGCAAAAAAGGTTGGGGACCCCTGTCTTAGAGAACATAAACAGAAGGTGTCAAAAATGTATACACATTTCAGGAAGAGGAAAACTATATTAAAATTATAAAACTCAATATACAGTATATCACTAACAAAAGATGAATAGAAGTCACGTTTGAATTCTGCAATTACAAGAGGTGCTCAAAGTGGTTACCATGAATGTGCAGACATTTCTGATTATGACAACCTACTACATGAGTTACATTGACCAAAGTGTATCACTGTGTATGCCATTTCAATTCTTTCCCCAAATACTGCCTGTATAGCCTATTTTCTACAGTACATAACATCCATTAAGGTCCCCCATAGGTAAAAGTCAAGAGATGTTATATCAGGGGAACATGGGGGAAAACTTAACCACACCTTTTTATCCTATCCATGTCCTGTCAAATTCTCATTGAGGTAAGCTCTCATGACTTTGTGGAAGTGCGGTGGGGCACCTTGTTGTTGAAAGTAAAAATCAGTGTGCAATTGTTAGGTGTATTGGAGGTTCTGTTGCAAACTCACACTGCCATTGTTGTTGTACTTCCACAACATTCTCAAATTTCAAGTATCACTTCAAAATGGTTTTGCGCTCCTCGAACAACAAGGTAGTGGACCATGGTAGTGGGCCAGGATACTTAAGAGACCACGTCACCCCAAGGACATCTGCCCATCTCACTAGAGCAGACTGAAGAGGCGCTTTGAAAGTGCCATTAGCCAGAGAAGTCCATCTCTCTTGCACAAGAAGGAGGGCCTATTTGGTTTCTACTCCGGCCCTGTGGAACCTCCTGCCAATGTAATTACATCTCCAGACTGAGCTGCTGCCCTTAAAACATGGCTGGCAAGGCAGGTGTGGGGCACTGATGACACAACAGCCTTCCCCCCCTCACTGGCTTGTACAATGATGGCCGCTTTTAATTTTATCTTATTTTAATCATTCGGCATTTTTAGCAATGGGTTTTAAATGGTTTTAACCTTTACAATCTCTGTTTCTTTTAAAGTTTAAAGGTTTCCCTTGCTCAAAAGCCAGTCATATCCTAACAAAAACTATGTCAATCAAGGAAAAGGAGCATGTTTGTAAGGTACTTTGGAGGTGGTACCTTACCCCAATCAGACTCAAGCAAATGGATATTAATAAATCTGATTTGTGTTGGAGATGCAATGAACAAAAGGGGACATATTTGCATCTGTGGTGGTTTTGTAAGAAAACAAATAAATTTTGGAAAGTGGTAGAGAAGGAGATAAACGAGATTCTTGGCATAACAATGATTTTAGAACCCAAACTAGCTATATTAGGAGAAACAGGAAAAATGAGATTAAGTGAGGGTAATAAAGAATTAATTTTGACATTGTTGCTGGTTGCTAGACAGCTGATAGCCCAAGAATGGAAGGGTAACGAAAATCTAAATAAGAATAGGTGGTATAAAGAGGTTTGGCAACTGGCACTAAATGAAAAATTAACTAGCCAAATTAGGTTAAAACAGGGTTTTAAAATCAAAATACAATTTTGGGAAATATGGAAACCTTTCATACAGCACACGTTAACAAGTGAAGAAGGAAGTAAGCCTGGCCCTGACATGATTCAATTTTGGAAGATTTAAGTATACTGTGCCAATTGAAATTGCTGCAGAATAGGGTTTTGCATGGATTAAAAGTTGAAAGAATGAAAGAGTGAACAAGATTTTGATATATTGTTGTTATTCCTTTCTCTTTTCTTGGTGTTTTTTCCTTTATTTATTGTTAGTTTTTAAGTATTTATATTTTTTATGTTTGTTTGTATTTTATGATTATTAATAAAAAAAATAAAAAAAGCCAGTCATATCCGACTCTAGGGTTCAGTGCTCATCTCTGTTTCAAAGCCAAAGAGCCAGTGCTGTATGCTTCTGCAGACGTTTTCCGTGGTCATGTGGTAGGCATGACTAGACACCGGAGCACACGGAACGCTGTTACCTTCCCACCAAAGTGGTCCCTATGTATCTACTTGCAATTTCTTGCTTTCGAACTGCTAGGTTGGCAGTTTAGAGTTTATAATTTTGTGAGCCACCCAGAGTTGTTCTGGTTATACAAATTTGAATTATAAATAAATAAATAAACAACCATGCTTCTGCAATTTTCTTTGACTGTCCTCCCTGCCTCATGGTGATGCTAGCATTCATTCTTTTGAGCAAACATCATACCCCACATCGGTACGGTAATTCAATTCAACTTCAAAAAGTAAGAGATAGATAACATCTCTTAAAATGTGTATACATGTTTGGCAACCTCTGTATATTTTGTGCATTTTTCATAGAACATAAATTGGACAGGTGCATTTTCCATCATTAATTAAAATGGTTTTCAGATATGTATTTTATGCATATTTGAAATCTGCATGTTTTTCTTTGCAAGGTTTCTGCTTAATCAGATGCACCAATATCTATTTGGTTGTGTACAGATTTTGTTGTGAAAAGTATGTGTAGCATGCCATACGGAGCAAGGAAAATTTACACAAAAATTATTCCAGTGTTTTTCTCACATATCACCCTTCTTCTTCTTTTTCTTCTGCCATATCTGTATCTGAATATAGGCAATCATCATGGCAATCAGCCATGAAGACTGCCCTGAGAATATAATGCAGTGGCCTTTCACCTGTCTTCTGCATTGCAGTGTGACACCCACACCACTAATCCAGTTTCATGAGTCACTCTCTGTTCCTGAGCCCTTTTGGCACTCAAAGTCCTCCACAGCCTCAGGCCACTATTGATGAAGCTGCTGCCCTCCATCAAGACTGATTCAAATGGGATTTAATCCACTTGGAGACCATCACCCTTCCATGTGGCCTTTGCCACAAGGTTGTTGGTCTTCAGGGTTGTCAGGTTAGTTGACTACCACCTGACACTTGGCGTTGAGTTACTGGCAGTATGGTCTACTCTATTACCATAACAGGATAACCTGCCCAGATCAGACATACCACACACTATACATATACAGTATTATGTAGTTGAATGGTTACCACCACTACAGTTGCTAGGACAACAGCAAAGGATGTGCTTGAGACCTGCTGTGTAAAGACTGACAAAGTCATTGTATCCATATAACAGGAGATTTCCTGTTCTCTTAATGTCCTGCCAACAAAGAGGAAAAATTGCACCAGAACTGACCTCCTCGATTAGGTGCCATCGTTATTATCCTTCCCATCAAAAGAGGGTGAGAAAATTAAATGGAACTGCAAAAAATTATAAAAGATAGGCAAAAGGCGGTGGACTGCAGGAGGCGAGCTCTGTGGATACCCTGGACTGCCAGAAAGATGAATGAGTGGGTCTTAGAGCAAATTAAGCCTGAAATGCCTCTGGAGGTTAATGCAATGATGCTGAGGTTTTCCTACTTTGGGAACATCATGAGAATGCAAGATTCTCTGGAAAAGAGAACTGTGCTGGGAAAGATGGCAGGCAGCAGGAAAAGTGGAAAACATGATATAGATTAACTTTGTGAGGTAAGCGAAAGGCTTATGTTTGCAAGAGCTGAACAATGTTACTGTTGTGTTCTGTAAAGCTGTGCCTTTAACAATGTACCTTGCCATGTGTTAACAATGTAACCTTTCTGTGTGCAACATTATAACCATCAGCTGTATTAATGTAAACCTGATAAGGGGACGCGAGCTACTGACCACCAGAGGGCAGTAGCGAGCGTCCAGCTCTCATGGCTCAGATTCACCTGGTTCAGCAGCGCGGGAAGATTCCCCGCGACCTCCTCACCTGGTCAAGAAGGGCGTGACCTTCTACGACGTCACGCAGGCAGCAACCAATAGTCTGTCGACGAGCCACATTCAAATGTATAGCCAGCTGTATATATTGAGCTACTCATCCGCCATTACCACATGTTCCTCCGGATCATCATGCAATAAACCTGTGTTAAGCCAACCCTTCGGCTGTTTCATTGTCTTTGGTCCCTTACACTAAATTGGCGACGAGGATGGGATATGGCAGCCCACGGGACCAAGACATGCGCCGGTTTTGAAATCAGGAAACCGGGCGACTGGGAGATCTTCGAGATGGACTTCCAGGCAGCACTGATCGAGTCCGAAGTCACGGAAGAGGCAAAGAAAAGAGCCA
The DNA here is from genome assembly GCA_035047305.1 of Bradypodion pumilum. NCBI lineage: Eukaryota > Metazoa > Chordata > Lepidosauria > Squamata > Chamaeleonidae > Bradypodion > Bradypodion pumilum. The sequence continues at coordinate 242,040,732 of JAWDJD010000003.1, read as the reverse complement.
TCTTCACCAGGATGCTCGGACAAGAAACAAAAAGGACCTTGGTGGACCTGATTGCACCAAGGAGGGTGAGCGAATTCAAGGCCAAGGAACTCATGCAGATGCTGCGTGAGCACGTCCGGCCCGCCACGGCGATGTTTCCCGCTCGGAGTGCGTTCTGGAGGCGAGTCCAAGCGCCCGGGGAGACGGTCGCCGCATTCGTGGCGGCCCTGCGGCTGGCGGCCGGCCCGTGCAAATGGGAGAATGCCGAAATCACCCTCCGGGACTGTGTGCCCTGCGGCCTGAACGACGCCGAGACCCAGCGCACATTAATGAACCAAGAGCCGCCTCCCACGTTGCAGGAGGTCGTCAGAGCGGCCCAGGCCGCAGAAGCTACAAAGGCCGGGGTCCAAGAACTCCAGGACTGGCGGCCGAAGTCGAGCAAGGCAGAGACTCCGGTACAGGCGGCCCGGCGAACTTCGAGGTCGTCCACAGAGAGCAGCGACGACGAGGACGTCCGGAGGGTCCGGAAGGAGAGCCGGCGATGCAACGGCTGTGGAGCGGCCCACGACCGCGTAAAGTGCCCCTTCCGGAAGGCCGAGTGCCACAACTGCGGCCGCCGCGGGCACATCGCCAAGGTGTGCAGAAAGAAGCACGAGACCCAGAGGAGCTCCGCAGACCGTTTCGCGGGACAAGACCGCCCAACGAGACCCAAGGACGGCGCCCAGGCCACGCGGAAGCAGGACGGCATGGGCCGCATCTCCGACGGCAGCGAGGACGACACCCCAGTGTTCAGCGTGTCTACAGGATACCCCCGCTACTTTGTTGAGGTACTAGTCCAAGGGGTTCCCATTAGGATGGAAATTGACTCGGGGTCCTCATATTCAATCATTTCCCAGAGGGAGTTTTTGGGAATTGCCCCCCACAAGCGACCCAAGCTCAAAGCTTTGAGGTCCACACTACGGGACGTGCAAGGGAACAGCATTCCAGTGTTGGGGGTCGGAGAATTTCAGGTCAAATTCAAGGAGCACGCCGCGTCCCTTCCCCTAGTCGTGCTCAAGGGGGGAGATTGTAGCCTCCTCGGGACTCAATGGTTCCAGCCCCTGGGGTTGTTTATTGTGGGGGTGCACGCCGTTGGGATGCACGCCGTTGGGACTGATCCAATTCAGGAGGTGTGCGAGGCGCACCCCGAAGTTTTCAAAAAAGGACTGGGGAAATTCAAGGGGCCCCCAGTGACATTCGACCTGGACCCGGAGGTCCGCCCAATTCGCCTTAAACCACGCCGGGTGCCGTTCGCACTTAAGGACAAGATAGAGGCGGAACTGGACAAGTTGGTGGGCCAGGGGATCCTTGTGCCTGTAGATTCTGCGGAGTGGGAAACTCCAATTGTAACCGCACTAAAGGTCAATGGGGAGGTCCGCATATGCGCTGACTACAAGTGCACCATCAACAAGGCGATCCGCCCGAATGCTTATCCGGTGCCGGTAGTCAGCCATCTGCTGACCAGGTTACACGGGGGAAAGTGTTTCGCTAAGCTCGACTTAGCACAGGCCTACCAGCAGCTTACGGTGTCCCCTGCCGCCACTGATGCGCAGACCATAGTCACCCATAAGGGGGCGTTCCAGGTGACGCGCCTCCAGTTTGGCGTGAATTCAGCGCCTGGAATTTTCCAGTCACTCGTGGAACGCCTCCTGAAGGGATTGGAGGGGGTGTTGCCTTATTTTGATGACGTGTTAATAACGGGGGGGGGGGGAGTCGGGTTGAATTGGCCAAGAGGTTGGGGAAGGTCCTGACAATATTCGAAAAAGCGGGGCTGAGGCTGCGGAAGGACAAATGCGTCTTCTTCGCAACCGAGGTTGAGTTCCTAGGGTTTTGTGTGACTCCTGAGGGAATAAAACCATCCAAGTCCAAGGTGGCAGCCATTAAGAAAGCCCCCCACCCCACCTCCAAGCCCGAGCTGCAGTCGTTCCTAGGGCTGCTCAACTTTTACCACTCCTTCCTCCCCCGGAAGGCAGCGGTGGCTGAACCGCTACACAAACTGCTTAAGAAATACCAGGCATGGAAGTGGGGCGATGACCAAGAAAGGGCATTCAGCGAGCTCAAAAGCCTCCTAGCGTCCGATGCCATACTGACCCATTTCAACCCCAAACGCCCAGTAGTTCTGACCTGTGATGCATCTCCAGTGGGGGTGGGGGCGGTGCTGTGCCACGTGTTGGAAAATGGAAGGGAGGCCCCGATAGCATTTTACTCCAGGTCCCTGTCCCAAGCGGAGAGAAACTACGCACAGACAGACAGGGAGGCACTAGCAATAGTCGCGGGGACGAAAAAATTTCACGATTTTCTGTACGGCCGCCCCTTCACCATTGTAACGGACCACAAGCCCCTGCTAGGCATCTTTACCGCAGATAAGCCCACCCCACAGATCCTGTCCCCGAGGATGCTCAGGTGGGCCATTTTTCTCAACGCGTATCAGCACGCGTTGGTCTACCGGCCCGGAAAAGAGATCAGCCATGCGGACGCTCTATCTAGGTCTCCCCTCCCCCTAACGCCCAGCCAGGTGAGCAAGGGGGAGCGGGACCATCAGGTTCTCATGATAGAGGTGCTGGATTCGCCCCCCGTAGTGCCCGCCGACATTGCCAAAGCGACAGAGAAGGACAAGACGTTAGCGGCAGTTAGCTCCTGGGTGCAGAAAGGGTGGCCGGCGTCCTCCCCAGCGGAGGAGTTTGCTCCATTTTTCAGAAAAAAGCTAGAACTGTCCCTAGAGAGGGGGTGCCTCTTGTGGGGGCAGCGGGTGGTGATTCCCACTTCCCTTCGGCCGCGGGTGCTCAAACTGCTGCACGTCAGCCACCCCGGTATCGTGCGATCCAAGGCGCTGGCCCGGAGTTACTTCTGGTGGCCCCAGCTGGACGCCGACATCGAGCACATGGTCGGCACTTGTGATAGTTGCCAATGCTCCAGACCAGAGGAGGCCCGCCTTCCCCACAGGGAATGGGACGCGGCTAAGGGGCCGTGGTCCCGGGTGCACGTTGATTTCGCGGGCCCGTTCAGAGGCACCCTGTTCCTTCTTGTAGTGGACGCCTTCTCCAAATGGTTGGAGGTTATCCCGGTCACGAGCACCTCCTCGGCCCAGACCATTAGGCATTTGCGGAGGCTCTTTTCCACGTTCGGCATACCCGACACATTAATTAGCGACAACGCTAGTTGTTTTACGTCCTCCGAGTTTAGGGCATTCATGGAGATTAACGCCGTTCGGCACATCACCTCCGCCCCGTTTCACCCGGCCACCAATGGCCAAGTAGAGCGCCTCGTCCGCACCACGAAGGACGCGTTGCGGCGCATGGGCCCAGGGGATCTGAACCTACAAGTGTGTCAGTTTCTGCTAGGGTACAGGGTAACCCCGTTGGCGTCAGGATACTCCCCCGCGGAGCTCTTAATGCGCAGGAAACTGACCACCATCCTTACTAGGCTAGACCCCATGAGGGTATAGGACAAAGGAAGGAACATCGGGCTAGAGGCCACGAAGAGTTTCAGTGTAGGCGCCCCCGTGCATTGCAGGAATTACGCCAGCACGGGCCCAGCCTGGGTACCGGGCGTAGTTGTGGAGCAAACCGGCCCCGTGTCGTACCGCGTGGAAACCAGCACAGGGCTCCTGTGGAGGCGGCACGCGGACCAGCTCCGACGCAGGGTCTCCGATGAGCAGGGCACAGACCAAGCAGGGCATAAGTCAGCGTTAGGGTTCTCCCCCACCCGTTCAGCCCAAGGGGGAGGAAAAGGGGACCGCGGGCCCCCACCAAGGGGGGAGGAGGATGTTCTCGTAGATATCCTAGGGGATCTTTCTGAGGGGGGGAGGAACCCGACCCCATACATATCTCGCCGAATGTCCCCACAAATGCGGATGCCCCTACTAAGTTAGATTTTGATTTTCAGAACCGGGGGGGGGGTTTCGGAGTGGTCCCCCACCTGTCCAAGCGAGAAGAGGGGTTTTTCGTTAGCCCCGATTGCCCCCGGTCTGCCCACAATGGAGTTTTTCCCTTCCCCTAAGGCCGTCAGACAGCGGCAAGCCACTAACAAGTCTCCCTCTCCCATTTCAGGACAAGGGACCGGGGAACAAAGAAGCAGTAGCGCCCCCGGGGGGGTCAGCCCTCTTCATGGCCCAAACGCACATGCAACAAGCCATCTTGGCTGAGAGACTTCGTCTCATCCTAGGGGGGAGGGATGTTGTGTTCTGTAAAGCTGTGCCTTTAACAATGTACCTTGCCATGTGTTAACAATGTAACCTTTCTGTGTGCAACATTATAACCATCAGCTGTATTAATGTAAACCTGATAAGGGGACCCGAGCTACTGACCACCAGAGGGCAGTAGCGAGCGTCCAGCTCTCATGGCTCAGATTCACCTGGATCAGCAGCGCGGGAAGATTCCCCACGACCTCCTCACCTGGTCAAGAAGGGCGTGACCTTCTACGACGTCACGCAGGCAGCAACCAATAGTCTGTCGACGAGCCACATTCAAATGTATAGCCAGCTGTATATATTGAGCTACTCATCCGCCATTACCACATGTTCCTCCGGATCATCATGCAATAAACCTGTGTTAAGCCAACCCTTCGGCTGTTTCATTGTCTTTGGTCCCTTACACTAAAGTTACTGAGGACAGAATATTTTTGAGATCTCTTATTTCTAGGATTACTATACGTTGGAGGTGGCTTGATGACACATAACGACAAAAAGGATGGGGACAAAACATATCAGATTTGTAATTGCCGAGTCTATCAAATTTGCAGCACCCCAGAATCGGAGAACCTCAATAAGCTCACATTTTGCAGCTTTGTATATCCCTACTGTAATGGCTAGGACTGTGGTGGTTTGATGTTCAGCAAAGGATATGGAGCAGCCAGCATAACAGGGCCAAGCACAACTGTAATGGCTAGGACTGTGGTGGTTTGATGTTCAGCAAAGGATATGCAGCAGCCAGCATAACAGGGCCAAACACAACTTTATTTCAGAAAGTGAACATGGAGAGCAATGGCGCAGCAGTGCCTATATATACTGTACAGGAAAGATACATTTGGGCGGTTTCGTGTTCAGGGAATGAAGAAGCAGACGAGTGAAGTAGTGAAATTCAGCTCTTTATTAGAGGGGTTTGAACACAGTTTGGATGGGGCAAAACTCTGACTTATATACACTATAAACAGTAACAATAATACAACAAGCACATTGGCTAACAGAGTGTGCACATTTTTGATCCACTTATTTGCTTAAGAATAGATACATGAGAAAAGATACATTCTGCTCCTGTCAGAAAACACAGTTAACATACATAACAGTCTTCCCCCCTAGGTAAAAACAAAATCCTTTAACCAGGATGGCGGTCTAGTTTCCCTTCTGGGTCGGACGCTTGGCTGAGCCGGCTCAGGGGCTTGTAGGATGGGCGACCCGACTGGAGTGTGGGATTGACTAGAGGGGGAGGATTGTAAACCCAAATTAAAGCCCCGTTTGTCAGATGGAGGAGCAGGGGATCGCTCAAAACCAAAATCTAATTCTGTGGATGAATAAGACAACTCAGGGTCTCTCCTGTGTGTACTAAGAGTGGAGGGCGACTCCAAACAAAATTGGTCATCATCAATAAAGGAATCCAGAGTGCTAGGCTGGGACAGTGTAGGGGTACACCTGGCTGGAATAGGGGAGCATTCCACAAATTCCCGTTGAAATCAGTTCCTAGAATACACTTCTGGGTCAATGTTGGCTGGCTGCTGACTATTACCTCTGCCCCCTGGGTTTAAATGGGTGGGGGCCAACCCTAGCGTTGAGTGTCTGTATTTGTCTTGTGGGTCCAGTACTCTGGGTCTCAATTGATCCATGTGCCTCCTCCAGAACAGACCAGTGGCTATTTCGATTCTATAAGAAACAGGATCAGTTTAATCGATCACGAACCCACGTAGGGCCACCAGCTGCATAATTGCGGCAATGTACAGGGTCTCCAGACAAGAAACACTTCTGGTGTTGGATTGCTATATTTGTGCCTTTGTCCTCTACCCTAGAGGGATCCAATCTGTCCAGCAAGGATGACAGTTTCCTTCGCTGGAGCAATTCAGCAGGGGACAGCCCTGAGCCAATATGTGAAAAGAAACTGGCATAACTGGAGCTCCAAATCCCCTTCACCCATACACCGAAGCGCATCTTTAGTTGTGCGCACCTGCCGCTCTACCTGGCCATTGGTGGCTGGGTGGAATGGGGTGGCAGTGATGTGCCTAATTGCATTCCTTTCCATGAAGGATTGGAATTCTGCAGATGTGAACGTGGACACGTTGTCGGAACCAGCACATCTGGAAGTCCAAATGCTGCAAATAGCCTTCTCGGGTGCATTATCGTGGTGGCTGAAGTGGTATTAGGCACCCTAATCACTTCCAGCCACTTAGAGAATGAATCCACAACCAACAAAAATAGCGCACCCCTAAATGGACCTGCAAAATCTATGTGCAACCTGGACCACGGGCCCCAAGCAGAATCCCATTCCCAAGAGGGAAGGTGGGATTGCTCTGGGTGAGAGGATTGACAACTGGCACAAGTGCCAACCATTTTTTCTATGTCTTGGTCCAGTTGAGGCCACCAAAAGTAGCTACGGGCAAGGGCTTTGGAACGAACAATTCCTGGGTGACTTGTGTGAAGTAGATGTAAAACCTTTTTCCTGAGAGTGACAGGAATGACCACCCGCTGGCCCCATACAAGGCAACCTCATTTCACTGACAGTTCCAAATGTTTGTGGTGGAATGTTCTGAATTCCTTGGTTAGAGGAGAGACAGGCCAGCCTTTTTGTACCCAAGACATTACTTTAGTCAATGTTACATCCTTGGCCGTAGCCTTGGCTATATCTGAGGGGACGACTGGGAGCGAGTTGAAAGCCTCAATCATAAGCCTCCACCGCTAGCAGTGGAGAACATGACAGGGCATTAGTGTGTCTGATGTTCTTGCCGGGCCTGTGCACCAAAGTAAAATCGTATGCATTTAGGAAAATTGCCCAACGCAATATCCTTGGTGACAGAATTTGAGGCGTGGGCTTGCCGTTCACAAATATTCCAAGGAGGGGCTTGTGGTCAGTTATGATGGTAAAAGGTCTTCCGTAAAGGTAATCATGGAATTTCTTAGTGCCAGCCATGATTGTCAATGCCTCCTTGTCTGTCTGAGCGTAATTTTTCTCAGGCTTTGAGAGTTAACATGAATAGAATACTGTGGGGGCTTCCCTCCCATCATTTAGTACATGGCATAACACAGTTCCTACCCCCACAGGGGATGCATCACACACAAGTACAACTTCCTTGTTAGGGTCAAAATGAGTTAATACACCATCGAAGATAGCAGCCTTTTGAGTTCTAGGAACGCTTTCTCCTAACAATGGCCCCAGTGCCAAACAATATCTTTCTTATGAAGCCGATGTAATGGTTCGGCAACTGAGGCTTTGCAATGGAGAAAAGTGTGATAGAAGTTTAACAATCCTGGAAATGATTGCAATTCGGCTTTACATTTTGGCCTGGGTTCATTTCGCATGGCCGCCACCTTGGAGTCAGAGGGCATGATACCTTGGGGTGTAATTCAGTACCCCAGGAACTCCACTTCCTGTGCCAAAAACACACATTTGTCTCTTCTGAGACATAGACCGGCCCTCTCGAAACATGAGAGGACTCGATCGAGCTTTGCTGCTAGTTCAATGGTGTCTTTAGCGGTGATCAGGACATCATCAAAATATGGCAAGACATCAGGCAAACCTTTTAAAATACGTTCTATAAGAGATTGAAATATTCCAGGGGCCGCATTCACCCCAAATTGTAGTCTAGTTACCTTAAATGCCCCCCTATTCATTACTATGGTTTGGGCTATGGCAGCAGCAGGAGACACAGTCAATTGTTGGTAAGCCTGGGCAAGGTCAAGTTTTGTGAAGCAATTTCCTCCATGCAAGGAGGCAAGAAGATGGCTTACCATGAGCACAGGATATGCGTTCGTGTGAATAGCTTTATTGATGGTACACTTGTAGTCAGCGCATATCCTGACCTCCCCATTACTTTTCAAAGCAGTCACTCTTGGTGTCTCCCACTCTGAAATAGTCCACTGGCACTAGGATGCCCTGCCCCACCAGTTTGTCCAGCTCGGCTTCTATCTTTTCCTTTAAAGCAAAGGGTACCCTGCGTGGCTTCATCCAGATGGGCCAGACAGTTGGGTCAAGCTCAAAGTCCACAGGGGGTCCTTTGTATAACCCTAAACCTTTTTTGAACACCTCAGGATGTGCAGCACAAGCATCCCAGATTGGGTCAGCGTCTAGTGCATAAATGCCAGAAAGCCGGATTCCCAGGGGCCTAAACCATTGGGTCCCAATAAGACAGTTAGTGCCCTGCTTAACTACAACCAATGGCAAGGAGGTGCGAATGTTTTTGAATTTGACCAAGAAATTTCCCACCCCCAGGACCAGAATCTGGCAACCTTGCACATCCCGGAGGGAAGTTTAAAAGATTTGAGTTTGGGCCGAGAGGCAGCAGGAATTCTCAAAAAACTCCCATTGTGGGATTATGGAAAAGGTAGTACCTGAATCCACCTCCATCTTGAAGGGGGCGTCTTGCAGACTCAGGTCTGTGAAGAAATGCTCACTGACAATGCCCACTTGGCACGGCTCAGGCTCTGGTGACAGTTTGGCAGTGGATGTTTTGTGGTGATGACTCTTCTTGGACTCAGGTGCTGGAGTTCTTTGCTTTCGCTGTCAGCATACTTTAGCAATGTGCCCTCGTCGCCCGCAGTTGTGGCATTCTGCGGTGTGGAAGGGGCACTTCCTGTGGTCATGCCGGGCTTTGCAGCCATCACACTTGCAAAGGAATTTCTTCTCCCGATCATCACGGTGCTCTCGGTGCTTTCATCGGACCGCTCGGACTTCTCCCTCTGCATTGCTAGACTCTGATGAAGAGGTGGAACCAGGCGATGCTGAGGAAGATGAAGATGAAGATGAATTTTGCTGAGCTTGCACAGCTGAGTCGTTGGCACTGGTGGTGGAGTGTCGATGCCGGAAAAGCTTGATGCCAGACTGTGCAGCCTCAGACGCTACTGCCTCTTCTAGGACAGCCTTGAAAGTTAGCGTCTTCCTGATCATGAGGTGACAATGAGCATCTTCCTCTCTCATGCCGGCTAGTAGACAGTCCTGGAGTCCTTCTTTGATGTTGTCCCACTTGCCCGGGGCAGCAGCAATGCGCAGAGTGGTGGCGTAGTCTGCAATGGACTCCCCAGGTCGCTGCTCCCTTCTGTGGAAGGCCACCCTGGCCGGGAACATCGAGACCTCTGGCTGCAGTTGTTTCCTCAGTTTGGACATGATTTCTGCGAGCGGCACCACATCCACGTCCCTTGGGAGAATGAGGTGGGTTGCCAGCTCAAGCGTCTCAGAACCACACTGAGCAAGGAAACAGGAGCACTTCTGGTCTTCTTCAGTGATCTTCTGCGAGGCCATTGCGTGGCAGAACCGCCATTCGTATGTTGCCCATTTCTCTGGACGTGCTGGGTCAAATGGGCCGATGTTGCTGCCGTGTGGGGACGCCATCCCACCTTTGTCGCCAGTTTCGTGTTCAGGGAATGAAGAAGCAGATGAGTGAAGTAGTGAAATTCAGGTCTTTATTAGTGGGGTTTGAACACAGTTTGGATGGGGCAAAACTCTGACTTATAAACACTATAAACAGTAACAATAATACAACAAGCCCATTGGCTAACAGAGTGTGCCCATTTTCAGCCCACTTATTTACATAAGAATAGATACATGAGAAAAGATTCATTCTGCTCCTGTCAGAAAACACAGTTAACATACATAACAGCTGGGAAGCAACTGGATTGTTTGGGAGAACAGTGGGGTGATCTTGGGGTGATAGAAACTGTGAAGCCGTTTGCGCTTCTCGTTAGAAAGGGCGGGAACCCAAGTCCTGTGAGAGCTTAGTTTCAAGAAGAACACAAAATGGAGGATCACCCAATCTTAACCTATAAAATCAAGCATTAACCGTTGGAACTTCTGATACAATCCTTAGCCAGGCCCTACTGGCCCACACTGACCATTCGTGCAGATGCCCGAACTTGGTCCGCAGGTCAACGAAGGATTGAGAAATGCACCAGTGGGGCAAGAGCTCCACAAACGAGAAAAAAGGGAAACAACTTCATTTCCCAACTTTCTTTGTGCCGCGCCACAGCCAATCAGGCTGAGAGCTGCGAGCACAAAGAACGTTGAGAAACACGCCGCGGCCAATCATAATCGAGCTGCAGAAAAAAAGCTTGATTTTCCAAACCCATTACTATAAGCCCCAGAGTCCTGCGCGCCATGAGCATGCAGAATGCTGAGAAGCCCGCCGCATGAAAAATTAAAATTCAAAACCCAGTGCATCACAGCCACACAAATAAAACAAGCGGCCTCAAGCACCACAGGGGTCCCCGTGGTCCGCCCAGCGAGGCCTGGCCATGGGAAGAAAAGCCCACCCACCCCAACAACGCCTGAACCAGCGCTGGTATTCCCACGGTCCTGCCAGCGAGGCCGGCCCGCAGGAAGGAAATCCCACCCCCCACACACACACAGTGCCTCAAGCGGTGCTGGGATTCCCGTGGTCCGGCCAGTGAGGCCGGGATGCGGGAACGAAAGCCACCCCCCACACACACACCGCCTGAAGCAGCACTGGGATTCCTGCGGTCCGGCCAGCGAAGCCGGGCTGCAGGAAGGAAAGCCAAACCCCAACCCCAAACGCTGGCTGAAGCAGCGCTGGGATTCCCCGGTCCAGCCAGCGAGGCCGGGCCGCAGGAAGGAAAGCCAACCCCCAAACCCAAATGCCACCTGAAGCAGCGCTGGGATTCCCACGGTCCAGCCAGCGAGGCCACGCCACGGGAAGGAAAGTGAACCCATTTCCAGGGAAGTAAAGCCAGCGGACGGTGCTCTGCATGCTGACTTTACTTACTGAAAAAGTGTTTCGCTTTCAAGCAGGGGCCAAGGCACCAGTGCCTTCCCCCCCTTGAAAGAGAAACAAAAGTAAAAAACAAACACCAAAAATAAATAAATATATAAACCATTAATTTAAAAACACAAACAAAAACATCCAAAATTAATCAAAACCAAAAATACCAAACAGAAAAAAACACACAGAAAAGCACCAAAAAAAATACCAAAAAAAACCCACAAAAGAAATTAAACCAGCCAACTTACCACCACACGTCCTCCCTCCACAACGTCCGGAAATGAAATGAGGAAAGAAAGAGACTACTTAATGGAAGAACCGCCACCCAGAGGCCAGTAGACAAAAAACAGTCAAAGTAAAACAAACACTCAACACCCCCACCCAGAGGCCACAAGAGAAAAAACAGTCAAAAACATAACATTACATTACACATTCACACAAATCACAAACAAATCACAAAATAATAAAATGAAAACATTTCTAAAATCCTGTGTAGAGTTTTCACACAAAAAACCCCCAAAACATCTAAACACAGTTTCAAAACATTGAATGTAAAAAAACATGCACTTTCACATTTTAAAAATTATTATCCAAGGTACAACTATTTAAAAAATTCACATAGTAAAACATTATTTGGTAAAATAAAATAATTGTAAAAATATATATCATCCTTTCCTCTTTTTTTAAACCACAAAAACAAACCCAAAAAAGGCTGATCACAGTTTATAACAGTCCGTGTGTATAAATAAACATTTTAAAAATCACAATTATAGACTACCCTCATTTGTACAAACATTAACAAAACAAAAAATTTTCAACGCCATTTAAAACAGCCTGGCAATGCCGGGCAACCTCTGCTAGTCCCAATAATAAAATACAAACTGTTAAAACAATACATCCAGTTACATACACAACAGGTGGCTTAGTGGTTAAGACTCTAAACTTGATGATCAGAAGGTCGGCAGGTCAGCAGTTCAAAACCCGAGTACGGCATGATGGGAGTGAGCTCCCATCTCTGTCCCAGTTATAGCCAACCTAGCAATTTGAAAGCAAGAAATTGCAAAGAGATAAATCGATACCACTTCCGTGGGAAGATAAACAGCATTCCGTGCACTCCGGTGTCTAGTCATGCCTGCCACATGTTTACCGAAATGTTTGCAGATGCAGACAGTGCTGCCTATTTGGCTGTAAACAGAGATGAGCACCAAACCCTAGACTCCGATACAACTGGATTTCGAACAAGGATGACATTTACCTTTACTGTAATGGCTGGTGATAGGGAAATGGTTGTGTACTGGGTGCTGAGTTCAAGTCTAGCAGAGTGTAGTGGTTAGCTATGAGCGACAGCGGAGGTGCGCATTTAATTTTCTCCTTTACACCCAGTCAATAATAGCAGTGACTCAGTTGAATGGTGCAAAACATAAAGAGCTTTTACTCAGCAGAGGTGGTGATGAAAAGAAACATAAACAGTAGTATCTTATCTGTGATCAACTATGCAAACAAACTTAGTCTTTCAGTTTCACAATAAGTACTTGCACACAGCAAAATCTCCTGCTGCAGCCTAGCTCTTCCCTCGCTCGGTTTACAGAGTATGTCAAACAAATTCAGTCCCGGTTTGCACAAGTATTTACAGTCTTTAACAAAGCACTCTCTCTGTCCTGGAGAGTAAACATATAGCAATCAGTAAGGCTATGCTGGCACACTTTCTCTGTCCTGGAAAGCCAACATATAGCCAGCAGCTTCTCCCCTTCAGGTATGCAAAAAACAGTACCCTAGGAAGATTACCTGGAAGACAGTCCTTCTTGCTGTAATCCAATTCACAAGCTATTTGCATAAGAGCTTCAGGTAACACAGTTCAGCAGAACTTCAGTACAGCTTCATGGCATAAGTCCAAGAACATTAGTCCATGTGCAGCAGTATGGCAACAAAGTTAATTCCTGAGCATTTGGACAGCATGGCTACAAGATTACAAATCAAGAGCCTTCAGGCAGCATGGCTACAAGATCAAGATCTAGAGCATTCAGGCAGCGTGGCTACAAGATTAAATCCAGAGCAAAGAAGCAAACTACTCAGCTCTATTTTATGCAGTGACAAATGCTGATTCATTCCATCATTACCATCACCTGCCCACGGTTCAGTAAGTTACTCTTAAAGCTGTAGTACCACATATCATGTATTATTTACAATACCAGGGTGTTCCCCATGACATCCCTAACAGCTGGATAGCTCAATGAAAATTAGGTACAGTATCTGTTTGGGAGTTTGAATTCCTGCTTTGCTTCTCAAGACACAAGAGTCAATACTCTGTAGCCTTGAGCAAGCTGCACAGACCCAAGACAGTTGCAGTGGCTTAGTTGTTAATATATTGAGTTTGATGACTGGAAGGTTGGGAGATAATGGTAGCATTAAATAAAAGTACAATAAAAGTAGCATTATCCAAACACCGTCTTGATTTTTGTTGTTGTTGTCCTAGAAAATCCTTTACAGTTCACTTAAAATTCATAGAGGGAGGACAAACTTATTGTTTTGGGAAGAGACTTCCAAAGTGATTCGAATGTCACCTAAAGCCCTTTGCACACAATGCAAATCTATTCTGGAGGGTTAAGGGACAGTCATGGAACAGTATTTGAATTAAAGCAAAATCTGTACACCTTAGGAGTGTGAAATATTGCTATTAATTTTCCCCCAGCACATAAGACATTGCTTCTTCTAATCATGGAATATCTGTTGGGTCTTGGGTCCATAGTCACGCAACTGCTTAATGCAAAAAATTCAGTGTCAAATGTTGCAGCATTATTTCTTTACCTGATAGGAATTAAGTGGAAGAATGAAAGCGCGGCGCCAAAATGGCCGCCACGCTCTTTGTGGCCTCCCCCCAGACTCAGACATCCGGGTGAGTTAGGGGGCATGGCCACCCCTTTATAAAAGGGGTGGCCACGAGGCAGCCGAGCTGCCATTTTAGAATTGCGACGGAGAGGAGAAGTTTTCTCCGTCGCATTCTCTCTTTAGTCCTCGTACCCGGAGCTGCTTTAGGCTTACCTCTTGGCTACCGCGGTACTTCGGACGCAGGAGTTCGATCCCTGGATAGGGATCCTTCGGAGAATAATTTTCTTCTCCTAGGGAGACATGGCTCCCAGGCGGAAGACCCCGGCGCTAAAGCCGCGGTCGAGGGGAAGAACTTTTACCGGCCCTGCACCAGATGGGGGTCAGCCTTTGGGTCGGAGGACCAGGGCTGCGCCCCCACGGCAGGGCGATGTGCCAGCCTTGCCCACTGGTACCAGTGGGGCTGGTCAGGCTACCACTTGGCAGCCGGGTTCCAGCTTGGTAGCTGGTCAGCTACGGGCCGGCCCCTCTGGGGCTTCGGCCCTCGACCCACCTTTACCAGGCATGGGACGGGGCGGCCCAGGGGGGGGTCTGGTGTGGGTGTCTAACCCACTGCTCCTCCGGCCCCCCATGGGCCAGAGTTTTGGGCATGGCCCTATTCTGGCCCTGGCTCTCCTTTTGGGTTGCCTTTTCCTCAACTGACTAGTGGGCTGTCCGGCCCACCCGGCCCGCTTTATACTGGGGGCTCTGGGGCAGTGGATGCTCTGTTAGCATGGATAGCAGTGCTGGAAGCATCCTTGTGCATGGCACAGCCTCCTTCGGAGGGGGGCACTACTCTTTCTTCAACAGGGGCCCCTTCATCGGCCCCGGCTACCTTGCCAGCCGCAACGCTTCAGCGGGCGGCCAACCGGGTCGAGCTGCTTGAGATGGTCCGGCCGGCCCCAGCTGGTGTCTTGCAGCTCCCCGTTCAACCTGATGTCCAGGCTGGGAGCAGTCAGGGGTGGTCCCAGAGCTCGATTCCGGTCGCGAGCTCTGACGGCCGCCATGGGCCGGAACCCCCGGTGGGGGCGGCTCACGGGGGTGCACCTAGTGAGTATCAGGTTCAATTTAGTGCACCAACACCACAGCCCACTTACAGTGGTGGGGTTCAGTGGCCCTGGCCTCGTCAAGTTGATGCGAGCGGGCATCAGTTACCATCCTAGCCCAGTATCCCATGGTTTCTAAATGGTCCCTCGTTAAGGGCGGGGGTGTCTGCCCCTGGGGCAGTGCCGAGCATCGCAGGGGCTGTCCAGGTCCCGCTGCGTATGCCCTCTATACAGAACGTGCCGACGATGGCTTTGCCGACGGCTGGTTATTCCTTGCCCCTGGGTGATCATTTGTCACAGGTCACGAGGGATAAGATCTGGTGAGGGGAGTACGTTGATATATTCTCCCTATTGAACCGTGAGCCTACTGAGGAAGAGAGAGAGAGACAGGACGACAGAGACAAAGAGCTGTCCCGTCGTCGTAAGCCACCGTGCACCTGGGCCAACTGGTTGCCGGCATACTTTATATATATGGCGGTATGCCTCAGGGCCCGGCCTGATTGGGCCATCCCGATGGTTCAATCCCTTGATAATATTTACAGGGCGATGGTTGATTTCATGGGCCCATAGTAGTTGGCTTACGATGAGGAATTTGGATGAGGGTGGCCCTACATCCTGAGATGAGGTGGGATGAGCCCTGTCAGCAATCGTGGCTCTTGTACATGACTCCCACGTGACTGGCGCCTGGTGATAGGTACCATTGTGGTCATGCTGTGCAACACAGGCTCCCCGCTAACCGGTGAGGCAGGGGGTTCCAGCCCGCCTGCTGTGTTGGACCTTCTCAGCTAGCGACATGTGTAATAAGCGCCAATGTCATTACCAACACGAGTGCCCCCTTTTGCGCTGGCCCCCACGCCGCCTCCGCGTGCCTGCGGGTTGGTGGGTTACGGGGCAGAGGTAGGGGTACACAGGGGGCGATCAGAGCTCCGTCTGTCGGAACTAGCCATGTCAAAGCCCCCCTCCCCAATTAGTGTACTCATGCTGGAGCGATGGCTCTCAGCTTATCCAAGAAGGGATGATGCGAGGTACCTGCTGGAGGGTTTCCAATGGGGCTTTCGTATTCCATTCAGGGGTGTTAGGGGCCCCAAGATGCTACTAGTTTAGTTCCCTTGAAAGGTAACGAGGAGGTTGCTGTACTGAGCACAGCTAAGGAAGTTGAGGCTATGAGAGTAGCGGGCCCATTCTTGGAACCTCCTTTCCCTAATTTGAAGGTCTCCCCTCTGGGGCTAGTACCGAAGTAGAACCCGGGGGAATGTCGTCTAATCCCCCATCTAGCTTACCCTGCAGGTTCTTCGGTCAGTGATGCCATTCCTGATGACCTTTTTCAGTCAGGTAAACGTCGTTTGTTCAGCCCCTATGGGTGGTACGCTCATGCGGTCCCGGTGCTTTCCTGGCACAGTGTGATATGCACTCGGCTTTCCGATTACTGCCAGTGCACCCAATGGATTTTGAGCTATTGGGTTTTTAGGTTCTAAGGGGAATTTTACTTAGATAAGGCCAGCCCTTTTGACTGCTCTATTTCATGTTCGGCATTCGAACGATTCGGTACTTTCATTCAGTGGGCCTTTGCTCGCAGGTCGGGGTCTCGGTCTCTAGCCCATTACCTCGATGACTTTTGGTTCGGGGGTGAACGGGGCTCGGACATGTGCACGCGTCTCCTCACTACATTTCAGACACTCAGGTGGGAACTGGGTGTCCCCTTAGCGCCTGAAAAGACCGAGGGCCCAGCTACTAAGCTCAAATTTCTAGGCATTGCAATTGACTCTGTCGCACAGGCATCCGGGTTACCCATGGATAAGGTGGCTCGGATTTCCATGGCGATTTTGGCATTGATTGCCAAACATAAAGTGTCCCCTTGTGAGCTGCAGTTACTTCATGGCCACCTTAACTTTGCGTGCAGGGTGGTTACACCCGGCAGAGCATTGGCCAGGCGCCTGTGTGACGCCATGGCTGGCCTGTTAAAACGTCACCACAGGGTCCGGCTGATCAGGGGCATACAGGCGGACCTTTCGGTCTGGCTCAAATTACTCCTGGGTTTTAACGGGGTCTCTTCCTGGAGATCAGACCTTATGGTCTGCCCTAGATTTCAAGTATGGTCGGATGCCTCCGGCTCCCTGGCTTATGGGGGTTTACTCTGAGGGTTGGTGGACTTACGGCTGTGGGCATCACGCATGGCTTGGCACGGATCACCTCCGTGATCTTACCTTCCTTGAGTTTCTTCCCAATTTGGGGAGCACTGATGCTATGGGGCGATGAGTGGGCCAACTCAGTGGTCCATTTTTGGTGTGACAATGCGGCAGTGGTGCACATTGTCAACACCCAGTCATGCAAATCCCCCAGGGTCATGGCATTGGTTTGTCTATTCTTTTTGAGAAGCCTACGCCTAAATGTGCTGTTCAGGGCCAGACATGTTCTAGGTATTAATAACGATATTGCTGATGCTTTATCCCGCCTGCAGATCCCCCGGTTCCGTGCCTTACTCCGGAAGCAGATAAATTCCACTCGCCACTCCCGGCCAATATTTGGACGTTTGGCGAGGAGAGGTGAACCGGGCATGTCATTGGCACCTCGCACGCGTAAGGCATATCACCATGCATTCATGTGATTTAGAACTTTTTGCGAGTAACTACCGTTACCTCAAGTGTGGTCAATATCAGAGGACCAGGTTTTACAATGCATGTTTATCTTTGCAGTCAGGATTTGGCCCCCGTACTATAGCCTTCGGGCTTTCGGCACTGGCATTTATGGCTAACGTGGGGGGATTTCAATGACTGCGTGAGTTACTTCCGTATGTGTCGTGTTTTGGAGGGGTGGACACGTGAACGCTTCCGCCGCCCGGACACACGTCACCCCAGTTTACCAGAGTTTCTGACCCACCTTGCACGAGGCTGGCATGACTTATGTCTGATAGGTGTGAAGTGGCTCTTGGTCACGCAGCTATCATGGTAGCCTTTTTGGGAGCGCTCCGCATCAGTGAGTTGGTGCCAGAGTTGGTACCATTGTGTAAGGTGGATGTGTCTCGTAGGGCACCGGAACTCGACAATGTCTATGTTACACATGAGTGGGCTCAAGTGGGGATACGGTCCTCAAAGGTTGTTCAGCACGGCATAGGCAGTGGTGTTTGACTGCTACGAAGTTTCATTGGAGACATCTGTCCAGTTGGTGCCCTACATGAATTTTCGGCAGTGCCTGCTGCGCGCCCCAGCCTGTTTTTCTGCCACCAGGATGGGTCTACCCTTACTAAAGTAGAGTTACTGAGGGTGACCGGTGCCGCGCTTTGCGGTGTGGGGCCCGTTTTGGCACCCATTTATTTAGGATAGGCGTCACGTTGATCACGGCTACATTTGGGGTACTCGGAGGCGGATATATGTGTACGCGTAATTTCATATATGTACGTCCCCTCATTGTATGAGTTCCTAGTTATGTCCTTCACCTCTTCTCCTTTTACAGATCCTGTGTCTCTGCACACTGGTGGCAGTGGGGCTGGTGGGCCGCAGCTATGTACACTGGGCAGCAATATGCTGCGGCAACAAAGAGTGGACCCCGACTTGGGCTGTGTGCATCAGCACGTATGCGATGGTATGGCATGCGCGGCACAAGGGGGCGGGAACTGTTGCCATTCCTGATGTCCGTCAGGGAGGCTGGTCCGCCCGATGTTCTTATTAGGCACCTCGGCGGCAATGATCTTATACGGATCACTGCTATTCCTAAACTGTCGAGGGGCAGCGACCTGGCGTTTTATATCATGTATGGCTTACACACGTTCGCTATGGTCTAACATTGTGCCGAGACACCAATTTAGGGGAGACGTGGATCTCCGTGGTTCGGACTGTTCCGGCAGTCAGTGGACAGGGCTATTGCTTGGTCCCTTGCTGAGCATGGCTGAGAGATAGCCATTGGAAACCTGCGGATAGGCTTACAAAAATATTTTGCTGGTAGGCAGGAGATGGGGTCCACCTTTCGGCAGGAGGTATGAACCTCTTTCTGGGCGAGGTGCAAGCAGGCCTGGCGACCGAGCTCATGGTCTGGGGGGGCGGTGAGTCATCATGGATGCCTCCCCGTGTGGCGGGTAGCACTGGTAAGGTAAAGATTTATGACCCAGAGGTATCCGGCAGGTTCGCAATTGACTGGCCAACACTTAGACACGTACAGGGGTAATAGCTTTGGCCGGTCAACGATGAACCAGGCAAGGGGTGATGGCAGGAGCTTAACAGCCTGCATCACCTTGAGATTTAAAGGATACACGTCATAGGGTGGGGTCAGTAGATAGTTTATTGACTCCGGTCAACAATTTGTTTGTGTCAACAAACAAATTGATATAAATAGTTACATGTAGCCAATTGCCATTGGCATTTTGGGTGGAACCTTACCAGTGTTACTGCGGCCTGCTTGCCTTAAAGAATTACAATTGGATGATTACACCAATTGAAAGTTATAATTCGGACTAGGGCATTATTCAATAAAAGTGGCCCGATGCCTTTATCCATATACCGGTGTCTGAGTCTTTCTTTGGGGGGTGCGCCTGCAAAGGGTGACTGCTAATCTTAGTGCTCTTTGTCTTTCAGTGTGCAGTTTATCACAGTATATTGTAGTGATACCTTGCCCACAATTATGTGCTTGATATGGGTAGAGGAAATTCACTATTGGAAGCCTGGTAGAGGAGTATTTACTGTTGCCAGATCTATTGATTCTGTCTGTACCTTTTTTTAAAAAATGGACTGATGTGACTGTGTTGTAGACCAAAATCTAATCTGGTCCTGCTGTTTGCCAGATCCTTACACCCAATTGAATCAAGGCAAGGAGAGACCAGTTTAATGTAATAATAAAACAGTTCTTTTATTTCAGCTGATCAAAAGATCTGGGCACACATACATAAACAACAAGGCTGGGAGTGGCCATCGACAAAGAAAAAAGATTATACTTATACCCCATTTTCAATAACCAGATCTTGAATATGCACTTTAACCCTGAAAAGCAAGAGCCCCCAAGTTCTTCTCCCTTCTGCTATCAGTTCTCTCACTCCCTGTTGCATTCCAGTGTATCTTCATCCTCTTGAAAGCGAGAGTTTGACATCTCCAGAGTTCACCAAAAGCAAGAAGCAAGATGACCCCTGGAGGCCACACTCCAAACAAGGCTGGCTTAAAGATACAGCCATAAAGATACAATAAATCAAGAAGTCTGTGTAAAATAATTGGGAATACATTTCTTAAGGGTGAGAACATACATATGGGCCTCTAGTGCCTGTTTACTCTAATCTAATTATAGGCAAGCAATACACATACATATGAAAATAATAATTCTATACTTTTTGGAACCCATCAACAGTAACAATGGTGGTTTCTCCTTCTCTGATATGAGTCCATAATAACAATAATTTTTTATCATCTCCTGTGGCTCTAAAGTAGAACTAATCACACTGCAAAGAAAAGGGAGAGATGGGCCAATACTTAATTAGGGCATTGGTATGGGAGATCATACTGCAGCATTGAAGTGCATTGAGTTGCAGGAATTGCTTCTCTGTCTGAGAAACAACTCATGGTATCACAGTAGAATTCTGACATCTTTTGGAGCTTGCACCACTACTTTACACTTGGGAATATATCCCACTGAAGTCTGTGTAACCATATCAACACTGAAGTAAGTGTGCATAAATTTAAAAGCTTGATTTTCCAAACCAGGTGGTTACATGTCTAGGTTATAGTGGTAGTTATTATGAATGGGTAAGAATGTATTTGAGGATTCCCAAATTCATGAGCCATTGTTTTTTCATATTTTAAAAAAACTGTTTATACTTTGAAAATAATGTGGGAAATGCAAAACTGGCAGATTTGTCTATGGAACCAGAAAGAATGGGTTAAATATCTGGCCACGAATCCTTCTAATTGTATGGAACATATACTTGCTGTGTCGTTGGGTTTGCATGTATGTTGGCATTTTAAAGCTTGTTCCTGGTAAGAAGGAATAGCAAAGAATGAATATGACAATGAACGAGTGTGAGGCGTTATTGCCATTATACTCAGTAGAAGAAAGAAAAGAGTTGGTGAACATATCCATATTTTGGGTGAGAACAGCATCTGTTTAGATTTGAAGTAGAACTGTAATATTTCTTCTTAACTGTCAACTCCAGACTCAAGCAAGGCTATGTTCTCTTTTTCCATTACCAAAACCACTTCCCACTGTCCTCATTCTACAAATAAATTAGACAGCAGCTGCTGCTTCTGTCTTCTCTGTCAGTTTAAACATGAAATGTCTTGAAGAATTTGTGAACTGAATGTGGCTCATTAAAGGATTTGTTTCCAGTCATACAGGGTCCCTCTCCCCTCCAAGTTCTGGTAACTCTTTTGTTCTTGAGTGATACTGCCCTCTTCCTCACTTCACATACATCTGTCTCTCTCCATGTGTTGTACAGTAGTTTTCAAACAAGATCTGTTGTTTCTTGTGATGGGAGTGATTTTTGCACACCTGACATAAGAACGTGATATGGATTTATATTTTTGAAAGCATATTCGTGGATCTGTTTTTACATATCAAAAGATGATTGGCTGGTTCAACATTTTTCTTTTAATTAGCTTGTAACAAAGAGAATGCATCAACTCTAGTAGTGTTTATATGGGGACTGCAGATGCAGCTCTTGCCAATATTGGGGAAAGGCATCAGAATTCCACTGTTTCTCTTAGCAGGGAATAAGTCTGAAATGGAAGTTTTAATCAATATAAGGCCTGATAACATGGTCTTTATCTGTCTACTAGCTGATTACCCAGCTTCGCATGGGTTTTGCTTTTCTTTAAGGTAGGCTACGGTCACTTACAGTGCTGATGTTGCATGCCCATTTGCCTTCCACCTACTGTGAAAACTATAGCTGAGCTCAGAGGGCTACAGCTGAACTAGTCAGATGTTGTCACAATCACAACCTACCTGGGACTATGACATCAGCTCAATTACATCACTGGGAAACACACACATTGTATAGATCAATTGTGTCCCAATTTGGGGTGTGTATGCCCCCGTGGGTTTTGTGACCCCCACAGTGCTGATCTCCCCAGCCCAAAGTACGTATGTGCCAAATTTCAGCGGGATCGGTCCAGGAGTGCGGGAGCCTATAGACCACATACAAACAAACACTTCTGTTTTTTATATATAGATTGACAACCAGTATGGTGTAGTGATTAGAGTGTTGGCCTAGGACAGTGATGGTACTCCAGGTGTTCTTGGACTTCAATTACTCCTGCTGATCAAGGCTTCTGGGAATTGAAGTTCAAGAACACCTGGAGTGCCAAGGTTTACCATCACTAGCCTAGGATATTGGTTTCAAATTTCCATAGATATATGATACTTAATGAATGTCCAGCCACTCACTCTCAGCCTAATCTCCCCCACATTATAAGGATAAAGAAGAGATAGGAAAGATTGAATACAAATGCACTTATAACTAAATCATACTTATAACTAAATCATTCCAGGGTTCTTTGGGCTGTTTCTTCATGCTATTGACTGCCTGTATTCTTGAGATAGGCTTTTGAAACCTTGATTACATCCTGGATAACAGATATTTATGCAATAGGGGAATACTTTCATATAGTGGATTTGGACACATGAAGGTCATTATACCAGCTCAATTGTTTTTTGTTGAACAAGTGCTAAAAGGAATGCAAGGCCTTTTGGTGAGCATGTATTTCTGGTTTTAACTATTGTAAACCCCCCAGAGTAGGAAAATATCTCAGATGGGTGGTACTGAAAGCTAATAAATAAACTAATAAATAAACTAATGAATAAATAAAATGTGTATTTTCCTTTTGAGGACTCTTTCCTCCTGGATATTTTCCCATGAGATGATGAACTTGCCACATGTATTGTTGACAGAGAAACATAATGTTCTCTGTTCCCACCTTAGCATGATCTGGCTTCAGATGTACACGTGCAATATGGAATTTCCTAAGGATTTGAGATTTGTTTAGTTCACATATGGTGGCCCCTCTATTTTCTGTTTGACCAGGTATACCTCTCTCCCCCCCAGTGATGAGGCTGAACAATCAGATTTCAATGGATGCTATTGTTGCATGACAGTTAGTTGGGAGGGTTGGAAGGGGATGAGAATGGAGGAAGAAAGAATGAATGGGAGAATGCATTGAAGCATGGCCGAAGATGAGATGTTACACAGTTGGGCAAAAATATAACCTGACATAACACAAATGAGTTGGGAAGGTTGTTCACATGGGTAGGTAGGAGGAGGGGGAAGGAAAGATTGGCTGGATTCTGCAGGAGCTAGGCTACTAGTCCATACAACAATGAGAACTCCCTGCTTGTTCAGTATGAACTGTTTCCTTGAGCTAGCAAAACATTTGAATTGATCTATGACCATTTATTTTGGTTAAGGAAAAGCAAAAGCCCTGTTATATGCTAAGTTTCTCTCTGTCGTGGCTGCAGAGGTGAGGTCTGTACAATTAGTGGCATTTCAATCCTGGGTCTGGAGAAGTTGAATGGCTCAAGTCATTTTCTTCAGGATTGGACTTAATCTACTATCTCCCTCTTCCCTGTTTCTTAGCTGGTCCAGGAGGGGCTGCGGTTGCTCAGTGGTTAAGAAGTTCACCTTGTTAGCTGGAAGGCTGGCAAGTTGGCAGTTCAAGACCCGGGTACTGCATAATGGTTTCAGCGCCCGTCTCTGTCCAAGCTCTTGGGGACATGAAGGGAGCCTCATTCAGGCAACCTTTGAGTGGAGTTTCTCCAGCAAAAATCCTTTCAACCCAGAATAATTTATGACACAAAATTATTATTAGCTGGTGCAGGGAAACCTGGTGACTCTGCTGTCCAGATCCATTTGAGGCTCTCTGCATTGCATGATTGCTATTTGCTATCTTGAACACATCTAATCTTACCTGGTTTCAGAAGCTGAGCAGGGTTGGGCCTGACTAGTTTGTGGATGGGAGACCCCAGAAAACACCTGGAATCTCCAGATAAAACTGGTAAATCCTGCCTGAAACCTGAGAGAAATCTGCCAGTCATGGCTGTCAATACTGAGATAAATGGACCAGTGTCAATTTCCTACATTACTGAGCTTGGACTTTATCCATGGCTGCATGTTAGAAGGACCTGTTCTTCCCTGTTTCAGGATGTGTATGTGTTCCTTGCAGGTATCTTACTCAGGGAACCATAAGCAGTATTTAGCTCTAAAATATTGGTTAGTAGGATGATCAGTCTTGTCTGGAAATATGCTTGTAGATTTGTAATGCTGAGATCATTGTTGCATGTATCAGCAGGGCACATACAAAATGGTTGTCCTGGCATTGTTGCTACTGTTGTGGTGCAGAGAAATTATGCTGGGGCCATTTCCCCCTCTCCCATTGCTTTAGGTCAGCTCTCTCCTTTTGTGGGTGTCCACAGCCTGTCAGTGTCAGTTTCAAGCACTGTCCTTGACTGGTGGATACCAGTGGCATTTTCAGGTATGCTAAGATATTCTCGTTATCTTTAAAATATCAGTTTTGGATTTCTGCTTAATTATCCCCCTGGCCTGAGTATGCCTAAGGAATAACAACCATTGCACTAGTGTAATACCAGGGCTCATAATTAGAGGACAGGATTAATGCACCTGTATCTCCATTAAAATGGCTGAAGAAAAGATTATGCTAATGGAAGGACTATGAGGGGAGAAATAAATTCATTGTAGGAGAAATGGATGCTGTACATTACTGGAGGAAATCCAGCATTTTTTGAATTATTTAAAAGTCTGCTGTGACTTTGCTGTTTCAATATATAGGCTATTCATCATCACAATGTAGCAGTATTTTAAATAATAGTGCTATCTTCTCCCTAGGCCCACTGCAATTAGAATGAATGCACAATAAATGTCTTCATTAAGCCAGATTTTCTCACACTGTGGATAATATATCCACAGTGGCTGTGGTAGCTCAATGGTTAAGAAGCTCATCTTGTTAGCTGGAAGGCTGGCAAGTCGGCAGTTAGAGACACAGCTACAGCATGACAGAATGAGTGTCCATTTCTGTCTCAGCTCTTGGGGACATGAAAGGAACTGCATTTGGGTGTTCCCTGAGTGGAGTTTCTTCTGCAAAAAATCCTTTAAACCCAGAATAATCCTTTCAAACCAGAATAATACATCTTTTATCTGTTCAAAACTCTTTCTAAAGTGCATTTTAATTTTTTTGCCACTTTAGAAAGAGTTTTGAACAGCTAAAATACTTTTTTTGGCTTTTTCCTGACCTCCGGATTGCATTTTAGTAATACAGTGATAGCTCATACAATGTCCAAACTTGGTTCCACAAGTTTGGACTTTATACGGATTTGGATTTTGTATGAGGCATGCAAAATCCTAGCTGCGATGCCTCATACAATGTCCAAATCCTTGCCGTGATGCCTCATACAACGTCATTTCCATAGAGATACATTGTACTGTAACAGCACAGACTTCAGGGCAAAGTCAAGGAAACAGACAGAAAACTGACAGAACTTTAAGAAATCATTGTCTAAAGGCTAAAAGCATTACAAAAACATGTCAAACAATCCTGATTGTCCAAGAACCTGAAGAATGCTGCAAAAATCCCAGTAATGCTTCTAAAAATTCTGACGAAAAAATCCAAAAAAACACACCAAAATCACACTCAAAACCACTCCTAAACACTCTTTGCCTCACGCAAAACCCAAAAGAGCAATGCATACATGTGTCCTGCCTTTCATACTGCCCAGGCACAATGCAACCTGGGAAAAACCCCAATGCCTCATACAAAGTCGCAGCGACTTTGTATGAGGCAACTTTTCCCAAGGAATTAGGCGATGTTGTATGAATTCGATGTTGTATGAAGTGGACTTTGTATGAGGTATTACTGTACCCCAATTTACATAAAAGTCCATTCCATAGCTTCTTACATAAATAGGGGTTTTACATAAATCGATGCATTTCCAATAGGGATGCATTGAAAAATTTAAAAAACGGGCTTGAAATTGATTTTCAATGCATTCCTATGGAAAAATCATGCCTTTTGCCCCTAGTGGCCAAGATGGTAATGACAGGCCTTCACCCCCACACACCTTTTAAGCTGTTCTCTGAGGCGCGTTCACAACTAAAGCATGTGCCCCAGAGAAACCTCATATGAACAGCTAAAGGGAGCAGATATTCCCCCTGCACTCTCCCAGTCCCAGCAGAAGCAAGCAGGGACTGCAGAATATCATTGCTGCTGCCACCGCTGCCTCCACCACTGCCATAGTAAGTGATATCTTGTGACTTTTTGCAGTGGGGTGGGTGGCACGGGGTGGAATTTTAGCTTTTAAAATGGTGGTGCCATCATTTTAAAATCAAAACACTCCAGAAAACCCCTTATATAACTTGATTTTTTATTGTGTAAATCAGGACATGATTTACACAAAAAAAAAAAACAAAACCCTTACATGTCAAATTTTATGTAAGTAGAGGCATACGTGAATTGGGGTTTTACTGTATTTGGTTTTCAATGCATTCCTATGGGAAGCTGCACTTTGAGATAAGAATTTTCAGGATACAAAAAACCCTGAGTATTGAATTAATTACATATCTCAAGGTACCACCGTGTGTGTGTGTGTGTGTGTGTGTGTGTGTGTGTGTGTGTGTGTGTACATACACACCTGTATTTGGAAAAGAGTCAGTTAGCATTTTGTACCTATAACAGTAAAAAAGAGGGGCAAATGCAGAGTGATAATTAATCCTCTTCCTTGGGCTTCCCTTCAGTGGCCGAGCTGAGTTCCTGATCATCAAGATCCCTGCTCACACTATTATGAACTTGAATTGGTTTGTTTCGTTACAGAGGATATAAGCTGACAAAGGGTTGTTTATCCCCTTCTCATCACTGTGAAGAAGA
The DNA here is from genome assembly GCA_035047305.1 of Bradypodion pumilum. Taxonomy (NCBI): domain Eukaryota; kingdom Metazoa; phylum Chordata; class Lepidosauria; order Squamata; family Chamaeleonidae; genus Bradypodion; species Bradypodion pumilum. The sequence continues at coordinate 242,014,055 of JAWDJD010000003.1, read as the reverse complement.
ACAATATGAAATATTTCCCTTATATTGCTAAGTGAATTATTCCCAACCTTGTATTGAAAGATAGGCAAATGAAAATCCCCGGCTCTTAAGGGAAGAGCCTCTAGTTCATAAACCTTTTTTTATTTCAGTCTTAGAACTACTCTGTATACACATGGGCCATATTCTGCAATAGACTAAACAGGAAGGGATGAGAAGAGGCATTATACATAAAAGATGTGTTCACCAGTGAGGAGATCCATGACTTGGAACAGAAAGCCTGCAGAGCATGTATGGGTATGGATCAAAGGAGGTAAAAACAATGGAAACATTAATCAAAGAATCTGCTGTGGACCTCTGTGCTGGGCTGAAGACTTGGATGAGTCTCTCAAATATTCAAAGAGGAGAGTCAAAATAGTCATGGAAGACTTCAATTATCCTGACAGCACTGGAAACCCAACTCTGCCAAGAATATGAGTCCAAAACATTCCTTCCTTGGTGTTGTTGATTAAGGTGATAGAATTGACAACACATTTGTTGTCATGGACCTGTCCTCATCAGTAAGTAAAAGTGTGTCACTGGGGTGCAAATAATAGAATCCTTAAGCAGAACTTGAGCACAGCTTCTTGGGGTTCATTGTTCGGAGGAGTGGGCAAGTTGAGGATTATAGGACATACATCCTGAATTAAAAGAAAACAATAAACTGAAGGAAATACTGGACGATATCTAAGAGTCAGAAGTGTTAAAAGAGGGAGTTCATAAAAATATAAAAAATAAAGAAATGAAAAACAATAAAAAGGCCAAATATACCTATATTTAACCTTTTTATTATTTTTCATTCCTTTATATTTTTATGTATTCCCTCTTTGAACACTTCTGACTCTTAGATAGGGTTAAGCTAGGGTCACACTTTAATGAATGTTTAATTTAACCACCCTCACCCTACCATGGAGTATACCACTGTGTAGAACTATGTCAGAGATCCATCCAAACTGTGTATTAATGTGTAGTTGGATCAGCTGGAAAAATGTTGGAGCTATTTGGAACCCTCCTCCTGTCCAAACAGAACCCAACCTTTGAGTCCAATTAAACACCTCCTATGACTGATGTGATGCATTACTTCGTTTAAGTTAATTTCTGGTTGTTGTTTGTCTGTGTGTATCGCCGACTGAGAAACTATCCACAGCTGTGGTTTTGATCAGCATTACAGAGACGTACAAATATTTTTTTTAAAATTGAAATGAAGTGATGCATCACATCAGCAATGATCTAGCACAGTGTTCCCCAAACTTTGGTGCTTGGAATTCAATTTCCAGAAGCCTAAGTCAACTCCCCAAAGCACTGATTGTTGGATCTGGGCCACGGAGCGGATTGCGCAAGCTGGATTGGCACCGCGAAGCAACTGTTGGGTCCCGGAGGAGACTGGTCAAGCAATGAGACACGAGGCAAGATGGAGCGAAGACCAGAGATTTAATGAAGGCAAATCATGAGTATTTATCATGTACAGGCTGCATGTAAAAGCACCGTGATCTGGCAGAATTCACACACCATGTTTACACAAGTTAATTGGGGAAGTCTACAGGGGAAGTTAATTAACTAACTTAATTAACGGCAGGGGAAATGCATTGTTCCATGTTATCCAGGGTAAACATGTGGCTGGTATTGGTTTTAGGGCTAAAGGTAATCCGCAGGCGTGAGATTGCCTATTATGCACCTAACCCGTTAGTCATTAGCTCTCTGTTGACCGAGCAGTTTGTCAGATCAGCTAGTGATGAATTAAACCCTATCTAATATTCCGCTCCCCCAATTTCTGTCCCATCAGGAAGCCCTGGTAACGATGTGATCACCCCTTACCGGGGTTCTGTCAGGGCCAGTATACCAATTGTGTGCGCGGATCCCACAACTGATTAGCCAAAGTACTGACTTAGGCTTCTGGGAATTGAAGTCAAAAAACCCAAGGCTGGGGAACACTGTAAGCAAATGTTTAAAAACAAACAAACACTTCTCCTGACTATTCATAGACAATCAGAGGAAGTGTAAGATGCTTCAGGATCTGGAAGTTAATACCAGAAACAGCTTTAACAAATGCAGTTCCCCATGTATGCCATTCCCAGCATCTACAGGTGTTAGGAATGGCATACATGGGGGTGCATTGAAATAGGAGAACCCGTTGGCATGGTCTGAAATGAAGGGTTAGCCTGCTTCAGCATCCAACATGTGCGGATGCCATAAACAAGCACAAAAATATCCCTCAAGAAAACATGCTGGACTATACTAAAAAACATGCCAGCATGATGTTAATGTCTGCCTGGATGACCCATGGGTTTTCTGTGTCGTGGTGATCAATAATGCTTTTTGGTATAATCTCCATTCTCTATAATCTTGCATTAGGTGCGAAGAATCTGCTGCTGATGAGCAGTTCTATTTCTCCTTTTTAAAATCTGATCTACCTAAGGCATTGGATTCCCTTGATGAGTTTCTGCAATAAATAATGGATTGGATGAAAGCAAGTACAGTTAATCTCAGATAACAAGGAGATATTGACGGCAAAAAATGTGATTAAGTAAGAGACAGGTGAACTGCAAACACTGCATAAGGTGATGTTGTAATATTTATTAATTCACTCATTTATTGCACATTCTGACTTAATAATCCAAGCTTTCTGGGTAGCATAAAGAAAAGTTAACAAATATATAGCACACAGTATAATAAAGCAATAATAATCAAACAGCACATAATAAAACCATGATAAGCCTGTGAAAGGAGTTGAAAAAAAAATCACAATGCAGGGTCTAAAGTGAAAACAATTTCAAAAATAACTGTAGACCAAAGAAGCATTCTAAAAAAACTCTAAAACAGTGCTTGCTCTCTCTCTCTCTCCCCCCCTCCCCCAAGACAAACCTATCATGTTTTTTGTTTTTGGATTTTTCCTCATCTGTCTTTGTGTATTCTGCATATTTTTCAAAACATTTATTTTATTAGTCTAATGTAATTTTTATATAAAACACATGCTACTTGCAGCTGCTGTATATACTAACTGGATGGAAAGGTGAGACATAAATGTGATGAAAATATCAAAAGGATTATTGTAAAACATGAAGCTATAGTTTAACAAATTGTTACATTCCATAAGGCGAGGTATGGGAAGAGTGAAGCCAAGAAGAGAAAAATGAAACAGAGCTACAGGTACAGTTTGTTCTCTAAATCAAAGAAAGATCTCCAAACTGTAACATGAACTCAGTCATTTTTAGGAACAAAATGTGAACAAGGTTAAATCTGTTAGTTTTTGAGTGAGTGTTATAGCAGTCTGAGTTGCAATAGGTCCAAGAAACAAGACTATACACGAGATTTGGTTAAATCAAACTGGTATATTAACATTTACAGTCCAAGTAAATAAACATTTCATTCAGCTCAGCTCTGTTCTGAAGCTTCTGCACTGTGCTTCTGCTCTGCAAGCCTTGTGTGGTCTGTGCTTCTGTTCTGCAAGCTCTGCAAAACAAGCTTTGCAAGCAACCTCTATTTATACAGGAAGCAAAACACTTAAGGTTACAATGTATCTTATTAACTGTCAATCACATCAGAGCTGAGCTAGATGATTGCTTGCACCTGTCCCTTGTTAACTGACCTCAGCCTGACCTTATTATCTCTGCACGTTGCCTCACTTTAATGCATATATAGTGATACCTCATACAATGTCCAAACTTGGTTCCACAAGTTTGGACTTTATACGGATTTGGACTTTGTATGAGGCATGCAAAATCCTAGCCACAATGCCTCATACAACGTCCAAATCCTTGCTGCGATGCCTCATACAACACCGTTTCCATAGAGATACATTGTACTGTAACAGCACAGACTTCAGGGCAAAGTCAAGGAAACAGACAGGAAACTGACAGAACTTTAAGAAATCATTGTCTAAAGGCTAAATTCATTAGAAAAACATGTCAAACAACCCTGATTGTCCAAGAACCTGAAGGATGCTGCAAAAATCCCAGGAATGCTTCTAAAAATTCTGATGAAAAAATCAAAAAAATCCAAAATCACACTCAAAACCACTCCTAAACACTCTTTGCCTCATGCAAAACCCAAAAGAGCAATGCATGCATGTGTCCTGCCTTTTATACTGCCCAGGCACAATGCAACCTGGGAAAAACCCCAATGCCTCATACAAATTCACAGCGACTTTGTATGAAGCAACTTTTTTCAAGGAATTAGGCGATGTTGTATGAATTCGATGTTGTATGAAGCGGACTTTGTATGAGGTATTACTGTATTGACAAAATCCCCTCCCCTCCATCATTTGGGTATTATTTTTGAATAGTTCACTTATGAGAACAAGCTGCTTGTTTATTACATTAATTCCTTGTACACCATTCCAAGGAGAAGCTCATGTTGGGAATCCAATGAATGGGGCACGACACTTAAACAGTTTGTATTCTCATTCTCCACCTTCTGCTGATATCAGACTATAGGTGTGTATGTATACATATTGGAGGTCATTTTTTTTTTCTAATTGGAATCCTCCATGTCTTTTATAGTACAGTGCAGTATGATGGTTTTAAAGGGTAACAGATAACCTGGCAACATAAGATTTAATCAAACATAGGGAAGTTCCTCTAAATCTTAAATCTGAAAGGCATCAAAATGCTTTGTCATAGGATTCTACTGTGATTTATCAAGGAGGTTGCTAAGGATTTTTGCCAGTAGCTGTGCCATCAAAACTGCAGCTGAGCAAAACAATGAGTCTTCATGTTGAAACTCATCTCTTTCTGCAAACCTGTTCCAATTTTCTTTCCAGGAAAGAGAAATGGGCACAGCTGGATAAAAATCTAGGTTAGGCAATAATATACTTTGTTCTCTAAGCAGTGAAACCTTTCTGAATTACCATTACTGTTTCAAATCTGACCTGAAGAATTGAGAGAAAACCATAATTTTGAAATATATTGTTCTTTCAGAATGTTTCTACATGCTACAAGTATATAGAAAAAGTCATTGAAGACTCCAAGATGTAGGAATTTCTGATAAAATGTAAAGAAATAAGGGGGGGGAGCTTTAACTCAAACTCAGGAAAATATATAGAAACCCAGGATTAGGGTTGCAAACCTCGACATTCCTAGCTTCACTGGAGTATCTCTGACCTCTGTGGGGCTTGCACCCAGGTATGGTGATGATATCATCATCAAGAAGCAATTTTAGGTAATTAGAAACATAATTAAATACTCCTTTGGAATCTATTTCATGTTGCGGAAGTTATGGGAGGCATGGGACAAAAGGAAGAAGAATTTGATGAAAATTGCAACCGCCATATGACATTAACAGCAGGAGGAGAGTTCCACCAGTTAAAGACTTCCTTCTTCAATCTTGTAGATCCCATTCAATGAACAGTATTACTCAGAAGTTGGAAAACTTGCAGGCCTTAAGTAGGAAATTTTAATTGCCAAAAACAGCTCCTATGTCATACCTTTCCATAGGCATAGTTATACCATCAGGATTTAAACCACTGTTGATATTAATAATAACAACATAATTATATTAGATTAAATTGAAGATTGATGTGGTTTAGCAATCTGTTCTGGAGTATGTTTTAAATTAGGAATAGAGAACTTCAAATGCTATTGGGCTATAGGGCCTTTCACATTGACTATGCTGGCTGGCATTGTTGAATAGAGAAACGTTTGCACAGGCAAGGTGATTATATGACAATTTCATTCATGTTTATCTAACTCCCTCCCTCTTCTTTCAATATAGAGCCTTTTTGAGATGCAGGGAAGTTCATAACAAGGAGAAGTCCAGAGTTTTCTTACCTTTTTCATGATCAGCTGGTTAAATTGGTAGGTTCTATATCTCTATACCCAACTGATGGAGCCCAAAGTTTGTAGCCAGACACTCTCAGATTCAATTTCACATATCGCAGATTAAATGACACTCAAGCTGAAATCCTGTTGTGTTATTTACATCTGCAGAAAAGAGATGATATCACAGACAGGGCACAATTTTTGATAATTAAAAACTTTCTACTTCAGTCCTGTAGCTCTTCTGACTCTTACATAATCCCATTTATCATGTGGGAGATGTGGGTTTTCAAAGAAGGAGAAAATATTTAATTACTGTCCTGGCCCCCCTCTCAGATTCAGATAGCTCTGGGGAAGAGGAGCAGCCTAGACCCAGAACCAGCTCGGATCCCAGTCAGACTGTTCCCCCTGATCAACTGTCAGATGAAACAGTGATCAAGCTCATGATCGAGGAATCGCGCCAGCTGCAATCTGACAGTTCCAGTATTCCAACCATGAACTTTCCACCTCTGAGCCTCATTGGCAAGACCTGCGGGAGGCATTACGGAAATGGTGGAGGGCCACAAGCAGGAAGCTTCAAAGGAGCTCTCCAGGTGTTTCTGATTAGTGGTTGCTCTCAGCTAGCCATTTAAGACTCTCTCAGGGGCTGAGTCCCCTATCGGAACAATGCAAGTGTGACAACCCATATCTGCTCTGTATCTGACTCTTTGACCTGACCATTGACCTGACTACCTGCTGATTTGTGGACTTTGGAATTGGACTTGGCTTTGGTTATTGTACTCTCCTGCCCTGACCTGGGAACCGGACTTTGACCTCGCTATTTGGAGTAACACCAATTAGTTGCAGTGACATTTGGTAATTAAAAATGTCTTCTTTCCATCTCATAGCTCCCACAATTTCCACTTGATGAAATGAATTACATGGAAATTGGAAAAGCCATGTGATGTAAAGAGGACATTTTTAATTACCCAAAAGTATAATGTGCAACTTTCCTTACACAAATAATTTGTTAGTATCTTTCACTCTCACATACAGTTTGTACACAAATTTTGAACTGATAAGGACATTGCAAAAATTGAAGTGTAATTAATGAAAGTTAACTACCGTAAAAGCCCTACTTACGAAAAAAGTCCATATTCTGTATAGGGTTGCCATATGTCACGGAAAACAGGGAATTTCCCAGGTAGTAACTGTTCTGGCCTGGTTCCAAAAAAAACAAAACACAAAACCTTTGAAAACTCCCAGTTTTCAGGAAAAAAATCACACCTTTTTCTTGCCGCCTTAGAGCAGCACCTCTATTGACACACCAGCAGGTGGCATCTGTAGCAGCAGCTGCACAGTTGCAGCAGCAGCACCTTGGTGGCCAAGGAAAAAAGAGAAAAAAATCACGCCTTTTTCTTGCCGCCTTAGAGCGGTGCCTCTATTGAAGCACCAGCAGCCAGTGTCTGTAGCAGCAGCCGCAGTCGTGGCATCAGCAGCTTGGACGGTGATCAAAGAAAGAGATCAGGTAAACTGAATTACTCCAGTTTCTGAAATTATTATGGATAGGTGGATCTTGCTTTATATTCCTTAATGTTTTGATAATGCAGTTTTGTTTTTAAAACTGGAGGGAGCTGGAATTTATAACATGGAGGAAAAGATGTGATTAATCCAAAAGATTTAACCAATTGCTGAAAAATTGTCTTTGCACCTTAGTTATGCCTGCTCAAGTGGCTAAGACACTGTCTGGAAGGCGGCAGGTCAGCAGTTCAATACCCAAATATTGTGGGATGGAATGAGCTCCCGTTTTTGTCCCAGCTCCCGCAAACCTAGCAGTTCGAAACAAGAAATTGCAAGTAGATAAATAGGGAACACTTTGGAGGGGGGGAGGTAAACAGCGTTCCGTGTCTAGTCATGCTTGCCACATGACCACGGAAACATCTGCAGAAGCAGACAGCGCTGGCTCTTCAGCTTTGAAACAGAGATGATCACCAAACCCTAGAGTCGGATATGACTGGTTTTTGAGCAAGGGCAGCCTTTACTTCTGTCCTGGCTTTGTGGGAGGGAATTATGGCAACCCTAGTTCCATAGGGTTTTGCTTCAATAGGTTTTTTATGTAACTTGAAGCAAACCCATAGGAAAAATTATTTTTTAAAATAACTCAAAGCAAACCCATAGAAAAAATGAATTTTTTATGTAAATTGAAACAAACCCATAGGGAAATGAATTTTTACATAACTCGAAGCAAACCCATAGGAAAAAGAATCTTTTTGTAACTCAAAGCAAACCCATAGGAAATAGTGTAAATTGGGAAATGGTTTTAGCACAAAATCATTATGTAAGTTGAATTTTATGTAACTCGAGGCATGTGTAAGTCGGGGTTTTACTGTATGTTATACTCAGCATATTAATCCGTGAAGTGCAACTTAGACTAAAAAAAATGCTGACCAAATGAAATTCTCCAAAATCCCAATACTGTATAGACCACCTTTATGTACCTGAAGTGTTTTTATTTGAAACAAAGGAAATCTGTTGGAGCTAATGGATAATGATGCAAACAAAGCTATTTTCCTGTAAGGTGCAGATTTGTATTGTTTTTCCTGAAGCTTGAGTCACATTCTGGATAACAAAGAACTCTCATTACCTCAGAAAAGAAAGGGGGAGAATCCTCCTAAAGAACAGCACATAACAAGTTGTAAATGATTCAATGAAAGGTTAATTGTTCTCTTAGGAGCTACATAAAACCTACAGATAAAACAGAGAACTTAACTTTTTCTTCAGAGAACAACAGTGTTCTTGTTTTCCCCCTACAACTGTGTTTGGTTAAATTATAGTTTTGGAAATCAAATTTCTTAACTTGTTCCATGGAGACATGTGAAACATCAAGATCTTGAAACAGTAGGCCAATTCTGAGCTTATTTGTAAGATTTTACATAAAACATTGGTAGTTTACTTTTCAGTATTCCTTAGCTGTTTTCCCTGGTTAGAAACCTACAAACTTGACTTCAGCATCACTTTCAGAGAACTGTTTGACAATGCAGGAATGTTTGAAACCACTTTTTAGAATAATCCTACCAAAATTCATTTTCATTTCCTTGAAACTCTTCAGATTTTAATAATGCTCAAGCAGGGTCCTTCAGATCTGAAGTTTGTTCTAGGTCAAATTTCATGGTGCTGATTTATATAGCTTCAGGTAGGTTAAATAATAGGTTGACCATCCATGCCCACCAAACTGAATGATAGTCTCTATCCCAACATGTAAAAATACTTGGCCATATGCCCAAGAAGTGGTAAGACTTTTAGAAACAAACAACTTATTTTAATACAGTGGACTTCAGAAAACCCACACTGCTGCTAATAAATTTGAGCATTTTTAAATGGCCACTCTAAACAGATAACTGTCCTTTTCTAATCAGTATTAAGAGCCCTTGTGGCACAGTGGTCAAACTGCTGTACTGCAGCCCAAAACTGCTGATGTTGTGAGTTTGATTCTGACAGGAGTCAAGGTTGACTCAGTCTTCCATCCTTCTGAGGTCAGTAAAATGAGTACCCAGCATGTTGGGGGGAAATGCTAATTATCTTGAATTGCCCAGAGAGTGCACTAAGTGCTATGGGGTGATATATAAGTGTAATAGCTATTTTTATTGCATTATTCCTGATGGGTAAACATATTTATGATCAAACTAGCATATTTGTGCCCGGCCAGCCGGGCAGTTTTAATGTGTGTGTTGGTGGTTAGGGGTGGTTTTTGGGGGGTGCACAACCACCCCCACCCCCACATAAAATACCACTACAACCACCAACACACACATTAAAAATTCCTGGCAAGGCAGGAGTGTTGTCTGTGTGTGTGTGTGTGAGAGAGAGAGAGAGAGAGAAAGAAAGAGACAGAGAAGCAGTGTGTGTTTGTGAGAGAGAGTGTGTGTGTGAGAGAGAAAGAGAGAGTAACAGATATTTAGATTAGACCACCAGAGGGGGTTAGTGAGTTAGATAGAGCGAGGGAGGAGACAGGAGACAGAGGAGACAGGAGAGGATAGTGGAGGCTACCTGCTGAGCCTGCATGCAGGTAAATTGGGACTGGGAGGGAAGGTATGTCTGCGAGTAGGTGGTTGGGGTGGTTTTGGGGTGTGTGCAAACCCCACCCAAAAACCACCACAATCAACACACTGATAATAATTGGCCAGCAAGGCAGGGGTGGTGTGTGTATGTGTGTGCGAGAGAGAGAGAGAGAGAGAGAGAGAGAGAGAGAGAGAGAGAGAGAGAGAGAGAGAGAGAATGACCCCCCTGCCTTGATGGGCAACAGTAAGGTGGGTTAGGGGTGGGTGGGTGGGGTGGGTGCCTGGCCTGTGCTTCCCTCCCCCTCCCCCACCCTCTAACCCCACCTCACGTACCCTTATTTGTTGGTTGGGTTTTTCCCCCAGCGCGGCCTTCTTTGTTGGGAGGCACAGTGGCATCTCCTTTGTCCCTGCGAGCGTCGAGGGCACGTCTCCCGCTGGGACAAAATACAGGCCGGTGCGCCTCCCTCCGCAGAAGGCCGCGTTGGGGGAACAGACCCAGGCAGCAAAGAAGGGTACGTGAGGTGGGGGTTAGGGGTTGGGGGGTTGGTGCAAGGTGGTGGGGTGGGTGGGCAGCATAGGTACCTGGCCTGTGCCTCCCCCCTTCCTCGCCCCCTTACCTTTTGCCAGTTGGGCTTTTTTCCCTGGCGTATTTTTTAAAGTCGGCGTGCCGCGCTTTCCCGGCCTCCTCTGTGCTCGAGTACCTCAGCCTGATTGGCTGAGGGGTTGTGCAGTGCAGAGGACTCTGGAAGTCATAGTTTTGTGGGGGTTTTTTGTTCACATTCATGGAGTGGTTGCCCCACTGGTGACTTCCGGAACCTTGCATTGATGGTTGGGCGAGGTTAAGGTAAGTGCAGGTGGCTCGGTTTGGGATGGTTGGGCTGGATGCAGGAGCCTTTGTTACATTCCAACGGTTAACGTCCCTCCTTCTAGGTAAAGATTTATGATCAAATGGGTACCACATAGACCTGTGTTTCCCAACCTTTGGTTTTTGGTCTCCAATTCCCAGAAGCCTAAGTCAATTCCCCAAAGCACTGATCAGCCAATATACTGATTTAGGCTTCTGGGAACTGAAGCCCCCCTGTGGGGCCTGGGCCCCATGTTGGGAAAAACTGACATAGACATCAGCAGGAAAAAAATATGCAGTAGCTAAAGAGGAGAAATGAAACAGCTGCCATGGAAACAAGAACGGACAGCATACCACTCTCTGACAGTTATATCTGAATACAAAGAATACTCTATGACCATGTGTGGGAGATAGTTCAAACCTTGGTATTAAAAAAGATGAGAATTCTGTTTGCCATGCCTCATTCATACTGTATTACAAGGAGCCCAGATGGAGTCATATCCTGTGTTATTTCTTTACGCAGTTACATACCTTATGAAGGAAAGGATTGAATAGCTGTAGAAAGTTTTTTTGATGGGTAAAAAGTTGAAACCCACTGTTTGGAAGTATCTCAGATACCACATCAGAATCATAGATGACAGTTAAGTCCAGTTATCTACTAAATTGATAAAAACTCTGTAAGGCAACACTTACATACATTATTTAATTCAATGGATTTACTTTAGTTGAAACTAATAAATATATTTAGGCCAATGTATATTCACAGTAATGGAAACCTGGATCCATGTTTTGTATTAAAAGCAAAACACTTCACCCAGGGAAAGTTACATTGTATAGTCATACACAAAGTATATCTTGCAGTGGTTAAGCAGCAGCATTACAGCTAAAATTCTGCTCACAATCTGAGTTCAATCCTGACTGGTTTAAGGATGACTCGGCCTCCTTGTCCTCTGAGAATGGAAAAATGAGTAGGCAGCATGTTGGGGTGGGGGGGAAGAATACTAATTACTTTGCGAACCATACAAAGAGTGCTCTAATCACTATGGGGCAGTATATAAGTACAATTGCTATTCAATAAAACAGGATTATTTCTAGCAACACATACTGAACACTCTGAAGACTGTGTTTTCTTACTAGTTATTAACTCTACCAATATTTGTTACTTTGCATACAGTTCCAACAAAATTTCATGTTCTGGTCTGTTATAGTAAAATTAAACATCTGTTAGGTGTTTACCGCTGTTATCTTGAGCTGTTTCCCTCGGGGGTTGGGGGGTGGAAACACCTCTTGGAACTAAGTCTTGATTTGTTTTTATTGTATTCACACCCATTCAAAATATGTTTTTTGTTTGACAAACTACAAAGCTACGATGTTTCTGTTAAGTCTTTGTCTTAGAAAAATTTCATCCAAAAACAAGTTTCCTCCCTGAAATGCACATTTGATTATATTTTGATGGAGAAAAGGGGAGACTTCACAGCATATTGTTCTATTATGGATCACATATGGTGTTTGAAAGGTCTATGTAGCAAGGAAATTATGTGACACACTGTAATCCATTTCACTGACACAAAATCTTCCATGGAAGTCCCAGCATGGCAGTAAACTATATTTTGCTATAGGTAGGGGCCTAGGTTTCAATGGCAGCAGCTGGGGTGAGAAAAGATATTGGCCCCAGGAGTGGCTTTGCCCCAGGACTAAACAGAAAGTCTGAGTATCATCAGGGACTGAAAATCTATTCTGAGGAGCAGCAGCTTTAAAAGACACAAGGAATGGCCCTTCTCAGCTCAGCCAAACTTCACCCCCAGGTTCTATTTAAGTTAGGGTTGCCATACGTCATGGAAAACCAGGAATTTCACTGGGTTGTAACTGTCCCACCCGGTCCCATAAAAAACATTGAAAATTCCCGCTTTCAAATCAAGCTTGCTTTGAAGAAAAAAACGAGCCTTTTTCTTGTCTTAGAGTGGCGCTTCTATTGAAACACAAGCAGGTGGCATCTGTAGCAGCAGCCGCAGTCACACAAATACTGCAGGATGGAATGAGCACCTGTTAGAACCTTACCTAAAATCAGAAGCGAGCTGGTTTTTAAGGGGTCATGAAACTTTGGTGCTTGTTACACCTTCTTCCCCAGTGCGGCTCCCTGTTTGCAAAAAGGGATTTTCAAGGGCAAAAAGTGATTCCCTTTTTCTTCTTTTTGTATCCCAGTGGGTCTCCCCCCATGTCTCAGCCACTTTCCACGGCCGTATGAACATATAGGCCCTCCCCGCCCTCCCTCCGAATTTGATCCAAATCGTCCAATGGGGAAAGGGGTGCGTGTGCTCGGGACGAAAACAAGTTGTTTCGGCCCAGCTTTGCATGCTGGGGGTGGAGGTTTTTGGGAGGGGGTGTCCCTGCTCCTGCAAACCTAGCAGTTTGAAAGCAACTAGATAAATAGGGACCACTTCAGGGGAAAGGTAAACAGTGCTCTGTGTGCTCCGGTGTCTGGTCATGCCTGCCACATGACCATGGAAACATCTGCAGAAGCAGACAGCGTTGGCTCTTCGGCTATGAAACAGAGGTGAGAACTGAACCCTAGAGTCGGATACGATTGGCTTTCAAGCAAGGGCACCTTTTACTTCTGTCCTGTTTTTGTGGGAGGGAATTATGGCATCCCTAATTGAAGTGCCACTAAAGTGTGGCTTTCGAACAAGGGTGACCTTTACTTTTAAAATATGCAAGATTGTTGAGCTGCTGTTCTTTTCCAATGCAGCTTGCAACCTAATATAATAAAAGTAAATTATATTGTTATTAGAGAATTGATTAGGAGTGGCTATTTGAATTACAGGCATACATTCTGTAGATCAGAAGCCATGACAAATGAGGAGCTCTCATATTTTGGTAGGCCTTAAAAAGTTTTAATGTCAATTTGTTTTCCCTTTTTTCAAATGGATAAGAAAATATATTGATACTCAGAAACATATGCCATTGGGAAGATAGGCTCCTCTCTCTCCCTCTCTGTGCATTTTCCTGTAAAACCCAGACATGAAAAATTAGATTTAGGCATGCCCTCATTCCATCTGAGCAGAACAGAAATGCACAAAGTTAAATGCTCAGGTCAATAAAATAAATGGACTTAGTGTAGACGTTAGACACATTTTTGTAAAACTAAATACATTTTTCCAGCTGGTTGGAGTTTGTCTTAACTAGCTAGAGGATTCATAAATGTATGGAAAGATTGATCTAAGCCACTAAAATGTCTACTTGTATTCTACACTTGTTTCAAAGAGTTCCTAGCTTAATGTCACATTTTCCTGCCACAACAACACTTTGAGGTAGGTTACCCTGAATGACTTTTCTAAGATTACACAGTCAACTTTCCAAGGTTACAGGGTGAATTTGATGGCTGGGACAATTCAGTGCCACAACAAAATTTTGAGCATATTTTGTAAATATGCTAGGGGAATTTCTGCTCATCAGTACTCTCACTCATGCACACTTTTACAATATCTCTACTGTAGGTACTTATGATTATTTGTACTGTACATAGGCACATGGAGCATTGGAGACAGAAACTTCTGCTGTGATGCTGAATTTCTGAATAATTTTTTTCCTTGCTCCACTATGATGGGACTAAAACAAGAGCAACCCGCCAGACATTGTTATGAAGCAACATTAAAAAGTCTTCACTTCTATAGCAAGTGCAAGTAGCTAATGGTTAATAACATCTGAAACCTAACATGTCCCCCAATTGTGCTTTAGCTGCTTCTGTCATAGAGCTGGGTTCTGGACTTTTCCAGCATCTATGTCATTGGTGGTGTGGCAGCCCAAGTAAATGCCAGAGGTATAGCCAGGATCCCAGGCATGGAGGACCCCGTGAGGTGGTGCTGTGGTGCTGGAGAGGGTACCAGGAGACTGACAGTGTGTGATCATGCCAGCCATGGCTGACATGTTCTGAAGGGGGAGGGGTGGGCAGGCTAAGGGCTGGTGGCCAGGTTGGAGGAAGGCATCACACATATCACAGCCCAGTTTAAAATTCAGGGAATTGTTGCTGCTTCTCCCTCTTGCTCTCCTTGTATAACCTCCCCACTTGTAAAAGACTTGACTTTTTCCTTGAAGGCAGTGTAATGGACCCATTACTCATGAGTAGAACCTTAGTCTACACGTAGGTGGGACCACACGTGAATTGATGCCCCCACCCTCAGCTAATCAAATCCAGGATTTTAGTTTGCCTTCTCACATGTCTTGACCTAAGTCCCGGCTGTAAGGTAGCGCATAGGAAATTAAACCACTCCAGTCATCTTCATGTCTTTTAAAAGTATATTTCAGCAAAAATTACAGATTTATTAGTTTCAGGAAGCAAAACAATTCGAGACAATGAAGCAATTTTTAATAAGTAAGCACATTAAAAATAATAAAAACCTGACTAAGTGTGGAAGCCAAAGGGCCCCCTCTTATCTTAAAAGTGACTACATGATTGCTAAGTTTGCAGCACACCCATAAACGTACAACAGCATGAAGCAATGGACCAAGAGAAAGTCTTGCCCCCTCCCTTTGGTTTTTATCTCTTCCAGCAAGTTCCACCCTCTGGCCATTCCCCTAAAAGATTTCAACCAATCACTATACAGTATCACATGCCTATCACAAATTAGGTTTCAATTCTCTAATAACACGAGGCTAGCATGGTTTGACTATCAGTCCTTCTCTGGAATGCACTATACTTCCTCCCCCCACACAGAAATCTCCATTACAGATACCTAAACCACACAGGCCCCATTCTAACCATGACAGGCAGACTTTGTGTAGATCCATAATTGGTGGCCTAACAACCTGATTATGTGGTCACACTTCCTTGTGAGGCAGGTTCAGTGAAGGGCAGAGGTTTCCTGGAAGGTGGACATATCATGTCAGAAAGTAGGATGGCTAGTGGCGTCCTGTGGCACACATGCATCAAGACCTAAGCTTTTCACATTTGGTGGCTGATTTCACTCCCATGAATGATATGCATCTCTCAGATGGGGGGATTGGACATGTGATTAGGGGATATCAGTTTGACCATAGTGGGTTGGTAACACCTGCAGTTCTTTGGCAGAAGTTTCACTTTGCACAGTTCTTGTGGTGTTTGGGAGAATTGGAATGGTTTTAGGCCATGGAAGGGTAGCAGGTGGAGACCTGCTGATTATAATGGAAGGAATGGTGTATTCTCACTTGGGGCTCCAAGAGTCTGCCAATCTTGAGTCTCCCTCCAGGTGGTGTCTGAAGAAGATGGTGGTTGAGATTAAGCAGTTCTCCAAATGAACTGGATCCATTCCCTAATGTTAAGTCATAGAAGCTGCTACTATAATTAATAAAGTGTGGCCTTTTCTTTTCCAATCAATTGTTTTGAATGTGGCTTTCTACAGGTTGGGCCAACTCAGCATTAGGCCAATAAATGAGTTCCCTTTAGTTTTACAGCGTGCTGGGCAGTTCAATTATTGCCTCAGAGTTGCACGGATGGTTAGTGAAAGGAAAGGAGAGTGTCACCATCTTAATTTCATTCTCATTTAGAAAAGAAAAGGGATCAGAAAGACCAAGATGAATAAGTGATCTTTCTACAGAATCATCAGCTGCAACTTGTATCCAAGGATGCATTTTTTCCTGAAGCAGGAAAAATACCATTGGCATGAATTTGTTTATGGTGGATCCAAGCTTGCTATGAAGTGACCCACACTATGATCACAGAGTCATCTCCTGTGGCACATATGAAATGAGACATGCAGGATTTGACACCGGGACTGCAATGGACTGCCATAGCCTTGAGAATATTATCATGGTGCGCCTTCACAGCCAGTCCATATGGCATAGCCTCTTCTGCCTCCTTGACTGTTGGGAATTCAAGTTCTTCCTCTATTCATTTTGCCATTGGGCTGAATATGATGGTTTTCAGTGGCATTTCCTCCACTGAGGGGACTATTATCCCACCTAAAGGGGCTCATCTGCCTGTAGCCATTGCCCCTTTAGGGAGTCAGGTTATTTACCGCTGCCCACACTCAGCATTGAGTCGCTGGCTGTACGGTCTACTCTATTACCAATGCAGGATGTCCGGCCAGACATATACAGAATATGGGGGGGGGAGAGACCCCTCATTTTACTTAAGAGATCATAAGATGGGAAAGTCTACTCTGAATATCTGGCCACGATGTGGCTTGGAGAGAGGCTTTCCCCTCTTTTGTTGAGGCAAGGCAAAGCAATAGACTAGCATCGCTGCTCACTGGCTCCATGTGCAGGGCCTTTGGACAGTTTTTAGATTCTAGCCTGCCTGCAGAGGCAGTCTCTTTGTTGTGATTGTTTTATGGTGTGCTTTGTGCAGTCTGTCAGAGTTCAGCAGGTGTCCCCTGGCCTTTGCACAGCTTTAGCTGGCTAAGCCTTGTTTTCTTCCTAGGAGGGTAGCAGGCATTCTTGGCCACATGCCATGGCTTTGTTTTGCAGTCCAACTGCTGCTGCTGATGGTTTGGTAGCCCTCAGCTTCACGTGCTGGTCTCATTCTCTAGTCCTGGGCATACCTGTCAAGTTTTGGTTGTGGAAATGAGGGAAATTTTTCAGGTGCGGCCGTTCGTGCATGTGCAATATTGCCTCTGATGGGCGCACATGCACAGTAACCACTTTTCTGGGTGTTCGCTCATGTGCACTGCTGCCTCTGATGGGTGCACATGTGCAGTAACTCCTTTTCTGGGTGTTCACACATGCGCACTGCTGCCTCTGACAGGCATGCATGCGCAGTAACCCCTTTTTCTGGCTATTCCAATATGGGAAGAAGGCGGGAAAGAGGGAGAAAGAGAGGTGAATTATGGTATTTCCTGGCCAAAATGGGATACTTGACAGCTATGGTCCTGGGTGTATTGTTGTATTGTCATGGTGCGTGTTGGGACACCACAGTTGCTGCAGCTGCCATTCTCAACATGGATTGCCATCAGGATCGAACTCACAACATCATCAGCAGTTTTGGCTGCAGTACAGCAGTTTAACCACTGCACCAAGAGGGCTTGCAATAAATGAATATAGGTTATCCATAGCAACTATTGTACTTTCCAGACATAGATTATTGCAAAATCCACAAAAATAGTGAATTGGAAGAAGAAACACAGCCCATAGATGCATCTCTAGATATCCTGTATTTGAACCATGCAGAACAGCTGGATTACTACAAGAACATACAACCAGAGCTTATAAGCATATCATTCAGCTAATTTGTCATGGTTGCAGAGGTAGGAAAGGGTGTGTGCACTCATCTCATGTGTACGTCAAATTAACATGGAACATTAGGAGCCATTCTTTGTGAGTGCTCACAGCAGCTCAATGGATATTGCAAGCAATGCAGAAAATGCTTATAAAACACTGATGGTTTCACCTTCACTTGTTCATAAAGCAGACAAAGGCGAAGCAAAAGCACAACCTTGACTATGGTTTGCAGGTATTTTCAATGTGGAGCTTGAAAATAACATATTGCAAGTAGATATGTCAAGTAAATATGTGGCGCACTACATTTGAGGGCAACAAGGGCATAGAAATGTTATTTTTGAGGTGGGGAAGTAATAACTTGCAAAGCAGTTACTGCTTTTTGTAAAAGGTGAGGCTGTGAGAAAACTCCTGAAACACTCTGTAAGTAAAGGGCATACAGATTGCAGCTGTCCTGACCAGTAAACTTTGGGTGATATTTGGATTTGTTCATGATTTTGGCTGTGTGTTTCTGGAGCTCTGTTTTTAAAAGAATATATTTAAAAAACACAAAAATTGGAAATATAAATGTCATGATCTGGAGGACTATGCAGCCCTCTGATGGAATGACCTACTCACTCAAACTCAATACAACAATTATACTGCCACAACCATGCACACACTCAATCCTACTAGTGCAATAGTGTGTTAGGAAAGTTTAGGAAACAAAAATGAATGTGAGGATAAAGAAAAAGAAAACTATTCCCCAATGCAAAGCAGCTCTCTATGCAGCAATGCAAATCTTTATTTTCATCCTGTATCTCTGCAAAATGGCTGGTAGGGTGGCTGCAAAGAAGTCTTTACTCTGTGTGGTGACCTCAGTCTGAGACATCTCTAGTAC
Source organism: Bradypodion pumilum (assembly GCA_035047305.1). Classification (NCBI taxonomy): domain Eukaryota; kingdom Metazoa; phylum Chordata; class Lepidosauria; order Squamata; family Chamaeleonidae; genus Bradypodion; species Bradypodion pumilum. The sequence continues at coordinate 241,995,338 of JAWDJD010000003.1, read as the reverse complement.
CTCAACTTGTCCAAGTTGAAATCGTTTTTAGTTTCAATTAGGTGGTCTCCTTCATATATCACTGCAAGCCAAAGACTGACAAACCCTGAGTGGCCTGACTGTGGAGTTTATATGCACCACATTTGCCAACAACATTTAGCCAATCTATATCTATAAAACAGAGGTGTGGGTTTGTATGTGCTTGAAAAGCTCCCACACCCCTGGACTGATCCTGCTGAAATATGGCACATATGTACCTTGGGCCGGCAAGATTAGCACTGCGGGGGTCACAAGCCCCATGAGGGGCATATGCCCCCCAAATTGCATCCCATTTGATCTATACAATGTGTGTGTTTCCCAGTGATTTAATTGGCTGATGTCATAGTCCCAGGTAGATTGAGATTGTGACATCATTTTACTAGCTCAACTGTAGCCCTCTGAGCTCAGCTGTAGTTTTCACTGTAGGTGGAAGGCAAATGGGCATGAGAAATCAGCACTGTGTGTGTGTGTGTGGGGGTGTTTCACAAGCCCCATGTGGGGGTCCCTCTGAGCTCTGGAGCCACAGAGGCAGCAGTGGCGGCCATGGTGGGCAAAGTCGAGGAGGGAGAAAGGTCCGAGTGCTCCTCAATGGCTGTTTGCCGTTCTCTCACCAGGTGGCTGAACACATGTATGGGAAGGATAAATGACCGTTGACAGAGAAGCAGGATGGGTGAGGGAAGAGAGAGATGGAGGAAGGGAGGCAGGACCCACATACACCCGATGAGGTTTCCAAGAGGGAAAGGCTGACCTACGTTAAAGAAAAGAAAAACCCGGGCAAGGCCGGGTAACCAGGTAGTTACATCTAAAACAGTGATGGCAAACCATGGCACTCCAGCTGTTCTTGAACTTCAATTCCCAGAAACCCTGATCAGCAGGAGTGCTGACTTGGGCTTCTGGTAATTGAAGTCCAAGAACACCTGGAGTGCCAAGGCTCACCATAACTGACCTAAAAATTTAACAGATCATCTAGGTAGGACTTCTCACGATTTGGATGGCATTTCAAAGTATGCATGCATGTTTGTGTATACAGCAAAAATGTGAAAATAGCAAGATCTACTTAGCATGTTACTTTTAAAATAATGTTAAGTAGTAGCATGTGTAGAAAGGCATATGTCCCACTCTTTGGGCATTTTAAGTGTGGTCTAGTCCACTTTTTATGGCATCCACACATGTTGGATGTTTGAATGGGCCAACTTTCTGCCAACAGGAGTTATACTATTTGGGCTAACTGTTGTATATCTCATTCCCAATACATGTGGACACTAGTAGGGATATATAGCAGCCTTGCATTTTCTCAATCAGCAATACTGTAAACAGAGAGCAATACACAGAGATACAAAGAAGCAAAGGTTGCTTCCTTTTTGAATTGCTGGTACCATGAATTAGCTGACGAGTCATTCCATGATACCTGCAAATAGAAAACTTCATCTAACCATCTTCAGACATTAAGGTGGAAATGATTATTTTAAACATTCAGTAGCTCATTGCATTGATTAGACACGCAAGTGATTCAGCTTTACAGAATTCAATTTACAGACTGCTCATACAGAGCTGTATCATAGTCATGGTTTTATCTTTGGATAGGTTGAACTAGAGTGGCAAAAATAGCTTTTTAAAAATTACAACTTCCAAAATCTTCTAGCCAGAGTTAGTTGGAAGATTATCCATTTTATAGCCTAAAATGCCAACCTTTTCAGGTTGTAGTGGTAAATTATGTGAACAATTGAGGAAGAAACATCAACATCAATATATATTTGAAATGCTGCGGAAGCAGGAGGACACAAGAAAAATTATAGCAGCAATGATGAGGAAGAAAATGTGAACATTTTGGGGAGAATATGTCTGCTTCCTGCAAAGGGGTTCTGTTTGGCCCCATATTTAAAGTAGGAGATTTGTACTAATAAGCTCTTTAAAAATAAAAATGATAAGTACCCACAGTACACTGTTTGCTACAATGGAAAAGGGGGGGGGGATTTGAACCTGTAAGATCTGTGAATAATGCAATTAACACAGAATAGACAAAGTTTTTGTGTAATGATTTTTGGCAGTCACTTACATATTGTTAAACTGTAAGTTAAGATTCCTAAAGTAGCTATACATTTTGGGATTTCCTAGTGTGTTGCTGGTCAAAATGGAAAAAGGAGAGAACAAGCTGCTTACCATATATGATACAGTAACATATTGATTTGGTACCAAGACAATATTGGTTGCCCTGCTTGATGACATTGTGACGGTGGCCGACTAGAGAGGGGGGGGGGATCCTCTCTGTTAGTCCTCTTAGATCTCTTGGTAGCCTTTGATACCATTGACCACAGTAGCCTCCTGGACATGCTTAATTGGATAGGAATTAGGTACCATGCTTTGGTGTGGTTCTGATCATTCCTAGAGTAGCGTGTCCAGAGAGTACCGCTTGGGGAGAATCTGACTGAGCCCTGGATGCTACAATTTGGAGTACTTCAGAGTTCAGTGATTTCCCTAATGCTGTTCAACATCTATATGAGGCAACTAGGAGAGGTCATCAAGAGATTTGGAATCTGCTTTCCTTAATACACTTAGGACAACACAGCTCTATCTCTCCTGTTCCACCTCAGCACTGGATGCTGTCTGGAATTTGAAGATGTGCCTGGAGGCAGTGGATGGAGAGTAACAGGCTGAAACTGAATGTGGACAAGATGAAGGTCATGTTTATTGGTGGCAACTGGCCTCAGGTTTAGTAGGTCAACCCTCCAGAAAAGGGGTGTCACTCTCCCATTGAAGAACATTTGTAATCTGAGCGTGCAACTTACTGACCATGAAACAACAGGTGTCAGTAACAGTCAGGTCTGCATTTTTTTCCCCATCTGTGGCACACTGACCAGCTCCACTCATTCCTGGACTGGGCATCTCTGATGACATCAATCTATGTACAGGTAATCTCCAGAATCAATTACTGCAACACTCTCTATGTGGGGCTACCCTTGAACCTGGCACAGAAACTTCAGTAGGTGCAAAATGTGACAGCCAGGCTGACTGTTGGAATTGGTTAGTTCAGCCATTTCACTCCAACTCTGGCTATTCTGCATTGGTTACCTGTAGTGTTCTGTGCCAGATTCAATGTGTAGGTCATGACAGAGTCCTTAATGGTTTGGGACCATGCTACCTTAGAGAGCACCTCTTCCTTAGGAATAATACCTGTTCCACCCAAATGTTTAAACTGCAGGTGGTCACCCCTAAAAAGGTAAGAAAGGATGTGATCAGATCCAGAATGTTTTCTGCTGTTCCAGGTTGTGGAACAAATTGCCAGCAAAAATTTGATCTGCCTCAACTCTGCTGGTATTCTAGAAATCTTTGAAGACATTTCTGTTCCACGAATCCTTCCCCTCTTAATATGCCAATTGTTAGTTTGATAGCTTGTCATGCACTTTTGGGGAGATTATTTGGGTACCTGTCCTAGTTGTTTCTAATGATATTTTTGACAGTTGTCTGGTATGTTTTATTGTTTAATTGATGTACTGATTTATTGACTGATGTTGCTTGATGTTTGTATTATAGAAGGGTTTGAATTTTTGTCTGCCTACAGTGCTGTTTGACCAGTTGGGTGGGATATTAAATGAACAAGCAAGTGAGCACAAACTTAACCAGGAAAGGTTGACATCTCTCCCCCATTATAATTACATCATTGTGTTTTGTATCATACTTTCCAGAATCTGATGTGCTGTCAGTGAAGTGCTAAATTTGTACTAAAAGAGTATACCACCTGGACAGCAAGTTAAATTGATACACAAGGAAATCATGCAGAAATTTTATTCTTCAGCTGAGGTCACACCAAAGACAAAAGTGTCAACTTGACAGTATATCAATATGCTGGTACAGCAAGCCATAGATCTCACTTCCTCAGTAATTAGCAGGTTTATGAGGTAGTAATGGTCCATTATTCACATTTGATTTGCTTGGAATTTGCCTTGACTTTACAAACTGAAACTTTGCAAGCTTATCACATTACTGTAGCTTAAGTTAAATGCCACTGTTCCCATTCAGCAAGATCATAACTATCAAAATCATGAATGTATTTCTTTGAAATTAATTAGCGATATATTTTTTACCTTAATGTGCTCCCCAGACTTCTTAAAATATGGATAATTTTTAATAGTAGACCAGCAATACCAGTGCTATAGATTAAAAGAAAAGATGCCTAAAATGGTGTTCTTCTAAGCCCAAATTGGGTTGCCATATGTCCCAGTTTTCCAGGATTTTCCCGGATTCAAGCTGTCCCTGCCGGTTCAAGAAAAAACATGTAAAAATCCCAGATATTAAAATTTGAACAAAAGAAGCAAGATCACACCTCACTAAGGGATTTTTGCAAAGAGCTAATTCACTGCCTCCCTGCCTTTCATTCAATTATCCTGCTTGAAAGTGGCAATGGCAAAACAGCACCCTGAGAAGCCCACCACGGCATACCTGTCAACTTTTGGATTTGAAAATAAGGGAAATGTTGGCCACACCCCTCTGTGTGTGGCCAAATCTGTGGGCATGGCCAAATATAGCCATATGACTTGCTGGGCTCTAGTCATGGATGCCACATGGCCATGAAAATGTCTGCAAACACAGACAGCACTGGCTCTTTGGCTGTAAATGGAGATGAGCACTGCACCCTAGAGTTGGATACGACTGGCAGATTTTACTTTCTTAGGATCAAAGATTGCTGCAGAAGGTGATTGCAGCCATGAAATAAAAAGGCGACTGATGCTTGGGAAACAAGCTATGAGAAACCTGGGGAACATAGTTAAAAGTAGAGGCATCACCTTGCAAACAAAAAATTACATAGTCAAAGCAATGGTATTCCCGGTGGTAATGTATGGGTGTGAGAGCTGGACCATTAGGAAAGCTGAATGCAGAAAAATAGATGCCTTTGAAATGTGGTGTTAGAAATAGGTCAATCCTAGAAGAAATCAACCACGACTGCTCACTAAAGGTCAAATAGTAAAGATGACGCTAAAGTACTTTGGACATCAAATGAGAAAATAGGATTCACTTGAGAAAGCCTTAATGCTGGGAAAGGTGGAGGACAAAAGAAGGGGGTGGCCAAAAATAAGATGGCTAGATGGTATTGTAGATGAAATGGGCACAAAGCTGTGTGGGCCAAAGAACCCTTTCCCCATCTTCTTGGGGGACTTTTGTTTTGTTTTCTTTCTTGTTTACTCAGTGGCTTAAGTGACTAAGATGCTGACTGGGAGGCAGAAGGTCAGCAGTTCGATTCCCGAGTACTGCAGGACGGAATGAGCTCCCATCTTTGTCCCAGCTCCTGCCATCCTAGCAGTTTGAAAGCAAGAAATTGCAAGTAGATAAATAGGGACCACTTTGGTGGGAAGGTTACAGTGTTCCATGCATTCTGGTGTCTAGTCATGCCTGCCACATGACCACTGAAATGTCTGCAGACACAGACAACGCTGGCTCTTCGGCTTTGAAACAGAGATGAGCACTGAACCCTAGAGTTGGATATGACTGGCTTTCGAGCAAGGGAAACCCCCCCCTCTCTCTCATATAGTGATCAGGCAACACACACACACCCAATTCGGGTGGAGGAGCAAGGGATTAATTCTCCCCCCCTCTCTCTCATATTGTGATCAAGCAAACCCCCCCTCCCAAGTTAACTCTAGAACTCTAGAAACGAAATCCTCCAGCCAGGAGGCAGGGCAGAAACAGCTCAATAAAGCATGAGGTTGCCCCTGCATATATGAAATATATCGCTCACCTAGAATAGACTCCTGCTCCCAGCAGCCAAAACGAAGCCTCCAGGACCATGCGGCTGGCAGGAAAGGGAAAGAGAAAGGGAAAACTACAGAACGCCCCTCCCCCGCCGCCCCCACCTTCTCTCTCTCTCTCCTTCCACAAACGAAAAGCCTGTCACACAGTGACCTCTGGTGCCCGGAAAAATATCCTGCAGCTTCTCCTGTGAGGGCTCTGGTCAGGATAATTTTAAAAAATAAAGGAAAATACGGGAAAATTAATAAAATGGGAGGGGGCAGGAAGAGGGGTAAAAATAAGGAGTTTTCCCAGGAAAATGGGATAGTTGACAGGTATGCACCACGGAGGGGAGACACTTGCAAGTGAGGTAATTGAAAGAAAGGCACAGAAGTAGTGAAATAACTCTTTGCAAAAATCCCTCGGCTTACCATGAAATTTGGGGGACAAGGAGTCATCCTCAGCCCCTTTCCTCGAAAGCCAGGAGGGAGAAAGAAATACCTATATCTAAGAAACCAAACCTCCACCATGTGGCCAGGATCCTTAAGTATCACACCATCCACACAGTAGACTATACTGTGAATGATTTGGCATGCTTGCTGCTCATGCATTGGGGGGATTTAAGACCCTGGTTTTCAAGCAGAAGTCACATTTTTACAACTGCAATTACTGTGTGTACAATAGGTGTAGCAGGTAATCCTATGTAGGAACAACAGTGGCTTTCCATCCTGCTGGCATTGAATAGGATCTACTTGGTCTACTAAGGGCTTTAAAAAAGAGAAAAAGGTTGAAATGCAACATTGAGGACAACCTTAATTTAAGTATCTGCTCAATAGCAGTTCAATATCTTTCATCTTTCCTTATTTCACCAGTTCTGGAAGGAAAGGGTACTATGTATGTTATTCAAGGCAGATCTAAAATATTATATATCAAATGAACATGGAAAGAACCTTCTCGAAGACTGTGGTGTTTTTGAGCCATAATTGGGTGTACCCTGGTATCAGTAACCTTGTGTTGCCAGCTGATCTTTCTCACATTAGGTCTGATGGAGGGAACTGCAGAATGAACTCATCAAAAGGTGCTTTCATTTTGGCAGTTTCACGTCTGGTCTAGACACAGAAGAAAAACCTATGGACTGAAAAACTGAACTCAAAGTATCTATACAGAGTTTACATCATTGTTTCTCACATGTCTCTATTGTTGTGTCACACTGTTGATGTCCCTGTTAAGCTTTGAGAGTGTGAGGAAATGTGATTCATTATGATGATTTGCCATGATGATAACACTATAATGAATGAAAACTACCATCTTGATTTGTAGTCCTCAATATTTGGTCCTTCAGACATTTCAGTTCTCAGAATCCTGGATAATTGGCAATGCTAGTGAGGTCTTCTAGTTAAGAAGTCCAAAAGATAACTAGAATTTTCCTTTTACAATGGCTGACAGTTCTATGTAACAGTTATTTGTACCTACTGTTAGAAGCCTAAGACAGCTTATTATCCTTGAAATGTTCCACATGATTTTGATGTCAAGATGAAGGATTCCCCCCCCCCAAAAAAAAAACAACCCAAAAGTTTTTATGAAAAAAGAAGAAGCCTTTTGCTTTTAATTGAATGGAAATATGGAATTCATAACCACAGGCCAAAACTGGTGTTATAGAAAACAAAAAATAAGAATGATCTGTTATTTTTCTCTGAAAGCAATACAGGATCAACAGTGTTAGATGAATAGCCTCATAAAACACATCATATAAACATGTTCTGATAAAATGAATTGGACCTATATTCTACTAATATGATTAAGAGATGTTGAAAAATATATATTTTATATTCATGTAACCTTTAGCTGTCCCTGCATTTTTTTCCATGAAACATTCAAGATTTTACTAGAAGACCTCAACTGACAGCATCTTCAGATATTATGTGAATCAAAGTGTGCTTTCCATGTCCTATTGCCTATTCATACAATTAACATTCCTCAGAAAAAGACAGTACAGCTGTACCATCTGAGCACATCTTTGTTGCTGTCTCTGAATCCCACACCATAAGAGGTAAAAGTCCAGATCTTCAACAACAAAATCATGACCAGCAAGTGTGCATTGACTATAATAAATAAAACAAATCAAAATTGAAATGTGTTGATGTAAGAGTCAGCTTCAGACACTGAGTTTGATGTAGGCAGATTGATTGCACACGAGCTGGCAGATGGGCTAAACACCACATTATTGTAACATGGTCAATCTGTACATGAGGCAATGGCGGAGCCTTGCCTCCTTATATATGGTACATAATACATTTGAATCTCACCCGAAGGCACTTATTGGTTGCAGTATTGGTGACGTCTTTCTGATGTACTGCATACCTGACATAGTTCACCTATGGCGGGAAGGTTTCCCGTGCTAGTTTCTCATTGGGTAAATTGGGGCCACGTGAGCTCCATCAGCTGCGCTAATGGCGAGCAGCTGAACTGCATGCAAACACAACATCCCTCCCCCCTAGGATGGGACGAAGTGCCTCAACCATTGTAGGGGCCGGCGGGCGTGCTGCGGTTGGCCAGTCGATTCAGCGGTGCTGCCAGAATCAGCTGTTGCACCTGAACTCCCCCCCGGGAAAACTGCAGTGTCCCATCGAATCCTGGCAAGGGCAGGGATGGGGTATCTCTGTGTAGGGGAGGATGGTGGAACCTCTGGAACAACTCAAAACCCCGCTGCTCACTGGGACAAATGGGGGAACACTCACGTAAACTCCCCCCATCCTGTAACAAAAATCAAATTGGGGTTGTTCATCTCTGGGTTGGGAGACGGTCTCCTGTGGGTCTATGTGGCCTGTTAAGCTGAGTCCTGTATTCCCCCCTTGGGTTACGCGGGTGGGGGGGCAACCCTAACGCTGACTTGTCAAAATACCCACTTTCCCCCGTATCTTCCGTAACTCTTCTCCTAAGCTGATAGGCATGTCTCTGCCACAGCAACCCCGACCCTGTCTTTACTTGGTACGATATGGGTCCGGTTTGTTCCACCACTTCCCTGGGTACCCATGCTGGCTCTGAGCTCACATAATTTCTGCAGTACACTGGGTCGCCTGCCCCAAACACTTTTCTCTGATCTACCGCCACATTCGTGCCTCTATCCTCCACCCTGGAAGGATCCAAGTGGTCAAACAATGTTGTGAGTCTTCTTCACATCAGGATCTCCATGGGGTATTGCCCCGACACAAGCGGAGTAACCCTGTAGCACAGGAGGAATTTGCAGACCTGTAGCTCCAGATCCCCTGAACCCATCCTCCTTAGTGCCTCCTTTGTAGTGCGGACCAGGCGCTCTACTTAATCATTAGTGGCAGGGTGAAATGGAGCAGAGGTAACATGCCTTATTGCATTCCGTTCAAGGAATGTCTGAAATTCAGCGGATGTGAATGTGGTCATGTTATCCGAAATTAACACATCGGGCAGGCCAAAACATGTGAACACCTTCCTCAGGTGTTTGACTGTGGCTGCAGAGGACATGTTTCACACTGGAATGACCTCCAGCCACTTTGAGAACACATCAACCACTAACAAGAACATTGTACCCCAGAAGGGCCCCGCAAAGGCCAAGTGGACCCTTGACCATGGTCCGTGGGCTGTGTCCCACTCCCTGGAGGGTAATCTGTGCTCCTCAGGCCATGAGTGTTGGCAACTCTCACATGCACCCACCAACTGCTCTATGTCCTTATCTATGTTGGGCCACCAGAAATAGCTCCTAGCCAGAGCTTTCAACTTCATGATTCCCGGGTGACTCGTGTGTAGCAAACGGAGCACCTTGGCTCGAAAAACCTTGGGAATTACTACCATCTGGCCCCAGAGGAGGCATCTGCTCTCGAGCGAGAGCTCAAAACGTTTCCTGAAGAACGATGCAGGTTCCTTGGATGGAGACGTTGTGGGCCAGCCCTTCTTTACCCATGCCAAGGCCTGGGACAGAACCTTGTCTTTGGCAGTTGCCTTGGCGATATCTGAGGGCATGATGGGGGGCGAGTCGAGAGACTCGATGAGCAGCACCTGGTGATCTTGCACAACCTCACACGTGGGTTCCCCCAGCTCCGGTAGGGGATACCTGGAAAGTGCATCCCCATGAGCGATGTCTTTCCCTGGGCGATGTACCAGTGTGAACTGGTACGCATTTAAGAAACTCGCCCATCGTAACATTCGTGGGCATAGAATCTGGGGAGTGGGCTTGGCCGTGACAAAGATTCCCAGGAGGGGCTTGTAGTCTGTGACAATGGTGAGCTCCCTCCCATACAAGAAAACATGGAATTTCTTCATCCCTGTGATGACTGCGAGGGCTTCCCTATCCGTCTGTGCATAGTTGCGCTCTGCTTTCGAGAGGGATCTCAAGTAGAACACAATCAGTGCCTCCCTCCCATTCTTGAGCATGTGGCAGAGGACAGCCCCGACCTCCACCGGTTAGGCATCACACACAAGTACTATAGGCTTTTTGGGGTTGAAATGAGTTAATATCACCTCGGAAGAGAGGAGCTGCTTTAACTCATTGAACACCTGCTCTTAACCCTCCCCCCACCGCCAGACTGCACCCTTCTTCGGTAAGCGGTGCAGCGGCTCTGCCACGGATGCCTTACGTGGGAGGAAGGAGTGATAGAAGTTCAGGAGCCCTAAGAACGACTGTAGCTCTGGTTTGGCGGCTGGTCTGGGGGTGTCCTGTACTGCTGCAACTTTGGATTTCGATGGTTTTACCCCATCGGAGGTGATTCAAAACCCCAGAAACTCAACCTCATTTGCGTAGAACACACATTTGTCCCTTCTTCGGCGTAACTCAGACCTCTCGAACACAGATAGTATCTGGTCTAACCTCTGGGCTAGCTCTGACTCATCCCCAGCTGTTATCAATACGTCGTCAAAATATGGCAAGACCCCCGGGAGACCCTTAAGGAGGCGTTCCACAAGCACTTGAAATATCCCCGGGGCTGAGTTCACGCCGAACTGGAGGCACATCACTGGGCAGCTGTGGCCACAGGTGTAACTGTTAACTGTTGGTAAGCCTGTGCTAGGTCCAATTTCACAAAGCATTTACCCCCGTGTAACTTGGCCAACAAGTGGCTAAGTACCGGCACTGGGTAGGCATTGGGGCGAATTGCCTTATTGATAGTACACTTATAATCAGCACAAATTCTAACCTCCTCGTTAGATTTCATGGCAGTTACAATTGGTGTCTCCCAGTCTGTGGAGTCCACCGGAACCAAAATCCCCTGACCCACCAGTTCATCCAGTTCCTCTTCGATTTTGTCCTTTAGTGCAAAAGGCACTCTTCGTGGCTTGAGCCATATGGGTCAAACAGAAGGGTCAATATCAAAGTCCACTGGAGGCCCTATACCCCCCAAGTCCTTTCTCGAAGACCGCGGGATGTGCATTGCACACATCCTGAATGGGGTCACCTCGGACAGCGTTGATACCAGTCAGTGCAATGCCCAGTGGTTCGAACCACTGGGTCCCTAGAAGACAATTGGACCCCCACCCTTAAGAACCACCAAGGGCAAATTCCTCGTGAAATTTTTGAAATGGACAGTGAAATCTCCCACCCCCAGGATCAGAATGTAGTTACCCTGAACGTCCCACAAGTTCATCCTGAGAGCTCTCAGTTTGGGGCAGTCCCTAGGGGGTATTCTCAGAAACTCCATCTGCGAGACTATGGAATAGGCGGTCCCTGAATCCACCTCCATCTTTACTTGGACCCCCTGCAACAGTACCTTCACAAAAAAAACGGGTGCGTTGGTCCGACACACATCTCACCACAGTGTCCTCTGCATGCACTTTCCGGACAGCCTCGTCCTTTCGGCCATAGCGGCTGGTCCAGTCAGGGTCTCGACTTCTGCATTGTCTGCACACCTTCATGATGTGTCCCAAACGTCTGCAGTTGTGGCACTTTGCCGTCTTGAAGGGGCATTTCTTCCGGTCGTGTGAGCCTCCACACCCCTCGCAGTATTGGCTTGCTTTGGTGGTGTATCTCTTTTTGGATGGCCTTTTTATCACCTTCTGGACTTCTGGTTCGCTCTCGCTGGATCCTGAAGAGGATGTGGCGGCGGTGGCCGCAGCGGCTCTCGACTCTCGTGCATTGCATGATGAACAGCTGTGGGCTTGCACCATGGACGCCGAGCTTCCCGGGGCTGCAGACCTCATCCTGCATGCCCTTACTCCATCCTTTACTGCCTCAGCAGCTTGTGCGGCCCGCAAGACCTGCTCGAATGTGATGTCCTCATCTCGGGCTAACAGTTTCCGCTGAGCCTCTTCATCTCGCAGGCCGAGTAGGAGGCGGTCTCGCAACGCCTCGGCCAGGAAGGCTCCCCACTGGCATGGAATGGCCGCCAGCCTCAGCACGGCTACATACTCCACCACAGTTTCTCCAGGCCGTTGGTCTCACCAGTTAAATGCCAATCTTGCCGGGAACACGGACACCTTTGGGCAGAAATACACGGACACCTTTGGGCATAAATGTGCCCGCAGGGCAGCGAGGATTTCAGCCAGTGGTACCGTCTTGAGTGCCATCGGCATCAGGGGGTTCCTTGCCAGTTCCAGGGTTGGCAACCCACACTGAGCCAGTAGGCAGGCTCTCCTTTGCGCTTTGCCCTTGATCTTCTCCATGTCCATCGCATATAGAAACTGTTCCTCATAGAGGTCCCATGACTCTGGCTGGGAGGTATCGAACGGAGAGAGGGTGACCCTGTGGGACACCATTATCCCACCTTCATCACCAATTTGATGTAGGCAGATTGATTGCACACGAGCCGGCAGATGGGCTAAACACCACTTTATTGTAACATGGTCAATCTGTACATGAGGCAATGGCAGAGCCTTGGCTCCTTATATATGGTACATAATACATTTGAATTTCGCCCGAAGGCACCTATTGGTTGCAGTATCGGTGACGTCTTTCTGACGTACTGCATACCTGACGTAGTTCACCTGTGGCGGGAAGGTTTCACGCGCTAGTTACTCATTGGGTAAATTGGGGCCACGTGAGCTCCATCAGCTGCACTATTGGCGAGCAGCTCAACTGCATGCATACACAACATCGGGCCAGGATAATTTATTAGGCATATAACAAGATTATTTAATTTAAAATACCTGTCTTTTCAGAATTCATTAATGCACCTAATTGCTGCTTTCTGTTTCATGTTAATATCTGGTTCCAATTGCTCAGATCACATTGCTTCCTTGATCTTCTTTCTGTAATGATTTAGCTCAGTTGCCATCACACAAATCTTTAATGAGGCTGCTTTGTCAGCTTGTTTTTCCCCTCCTTTGCAAGAACTATGGCCCTAATCAAGTTTCCTATGCTGGTTATCTATTAGATGTTTCTTATACTTTGTCAGCAGAGGTCTTCCCCTTTCCCCTGAATAAAATGAACTACATTCAGCACAATCAATTCTAAACACACCTCCCTTCAGCTCCTTCCTCCATTCAACACTGATTAGCTATTTACATATCCCACATAAGCATTTTTTAAAAACTGGCTGTTCTTTGAACATATAGCTCCTACAACATTAGTTGAAGGGCTGAAATGTATATGCTCAGCTCTTTTACCTATATCACCTGCTCCCCTCACTTAAGCGACTACATCAACAGAAAATCATAGGTTTCTTTTTTCATTGTTATTGAGATTTTAAAAATTATATGATAACAGAAATACCAAAAAAAGTAGGAAAACTACATACATAAAACATACTAAAGGAATGAAAAGGGAAAAAAAATAAAGTAACATAAGCTACACCTATTATCAGACATATCTTTTCATTTTTCCATCTTCCTCATACATTTCAATTCTTCCTTTTATACATTTATATCATTCTTTATATACTTTCATTTATCTTCCATTTTTAATCTTAAACACAATTATCTTATATATTAACTTATTTAATATCTGATTATCAACTTTTCTTATTCTAAATAATTACTAATATGAAGCAAAATCTAAAGAAATAATATCACCCATGTGTTATGTACTTTGTTCCAAATTCACCACTTATTTTTCTAACCATCTTGTTTCCCCCAGAAACTCAATGTATCATGTATTGGCTTTCCCCTCTATTGTTTTTCAATGTATGCACCAAAAAAAAGGTTTCCAAATGTCCCAAAATCTATTTCCTTTAGTTATTCCTTTTTAAAATTCAATTCACATGTAAGTTTTTCATTCAGGGCAATTTCCCAAATCTCCTTATACCAATTATCAACTTTTAATTTTAAATTATTCTTCCAAAAATTTTTTTTGCTATCCCTTGTCAAAATCATAGGTTTCTAACTGCTTAGTAAAGCAAGATTTTATCCAAGTCTTCATTTGTATGTCAGAAATCAGGTGTAGCTCCAGAACATTGTTTTCAATAAAAGTCTGTGTTAAAACACTGTTCAAGGTCAGGGAACTGCCTACTTCAGCAGCAGACAACCTCTGTCCCTAAGGTCAGATGGCCAAGTTAGGTGGGTCTGAGGACCTATTTTCTGGATCATCTGGGAATCTACTTACAGTTTTGAAGAATAGGAAATTTTGATGTTAAACATGTGGTGGTGGGGAAAATATTGTGACATTTGAAAAAGGAATGTCAGTGCTCCTATGAGCTTCCAAGAGCAGCAATTTACGTTTCTTTCTTTCTTTGGAAATAATGGGCATGGTGGATGTCTAATCAGATTGGGGACCACAACTTTTGCCCAGCCCTGTGTCATGGTGACAACATCTGAGGTTGATATCACCTGAGGACAACTGATAGTCTTCTGTCATTTTTCATGGCTTCAAATCCATTTTAAAGGCCTTTTCAACACTGTGCAAGATCCGTTTGTTATTTTCTCAGCAGAAGAAGGAACGGTCAAAAAAGATAAAAAGAAAGACAGGGAGAAGAAGAAAAGGGAAAGAGAGAAGGAGGAAGAGAAGGAATAGGCTCTGATCCATAACTTTATATCTGTAAATTGCTTATGAGGGAATATGGCCTTTATCATGAAAATATTTTCCCACCCTGTGGCCTTAGTAGATAGTTTAAAGTAGGGATGGCCAACCTTGGTGCGCCAGGTGTTCTTGAACTTCAATTCCCAGAAGCCCAAGTCAGCACATCTGATGACCAGGGCTTCTGGGAATTGAACTCCAAGAACACCTGGGACATCAAGGTTGGCCACCCCTGGTTTAAAGTTATCCTATTCATTAGGATAGGACGGAATGAGCTCCTATCTTTGTCCCGGCTCCTGCCAACCTAGCAGTTCGAAAGCAAGACATTGCAAATAGATAAATAGGAACCACTTTGGTGGGAAGGTAACAGTGTTCTGTGTGCTCCGGTGTCTAGTCATGCCTGCCACATGACCACAGAAACATTTGCAGAAGCAGAGATGAGCATTGCACCCTAGAGTCCGATACGACTGGCTTTCAAGCAAGGGAAACCTTTACCTTTATTCATTCCTCAGTGCAGACGATAGATATTGACTGTGGTATCAACACTAACCTCATTTGGGTGGCTAGTTAACACATCGTTGTGCACTAAGGTCTTTAGAAATTAAGAGTTATGGCTTTAATAGGCTGTGAAGGATTCTTTCTTGGTTTTAGTTTTAATGTATTAAGTACAGTATAATTGAATTCTTAAAATGTTCTTAGGGGTTTTAAAATACTGAACTTATATTATTTTTATTGTTAAACTCTTCCCCAAGATCTTATAATATAGTAAAGTAAAGGTTCCTTTGCTCGAAAGCCAGTAGTATCCGACTCTAGGGTTCAGTGCTCATCTTTGTTTCAAAGCCGAAGAGCCAGCACTGACTGCTTCTGCAGACATTTCCATGGTCATGTGGCAGGCATGACTAGATGCTGGCGCACATGGAATGCTGTTTACCTTCCCACCGAAGTGGTCCCTATTTATCTACTTGCAATTTCTTGCTTTCCAACTGCTTGGTTGGCAGGAGCGGGGACAAAGACGGGAGCTCACTCCGTCCTGCAGTACTTGGGAATCGAACTGCTGACCTGATGCCTTCGAGTCTGTGTCTTAACCACTTGAGTCACTGCAGGCTCAATACAGGGCAAAATATAAATGCCTTAAATCCATGCTTACATTAAAAAAGCAAAATGGTCCTCAAGTGTTCATCTCTTATTCTAGTCATATTTATTTAGAGCATCGGGGGGAGGGGGGATCCTCAGAAAAATCGCAACAGTTAATTGCATCTAATTTTAACATACTTTTCATCAGCTTGTACATGTGGGTCTCTGCAGATTTGTTCTCATTAATATGCCCCCAGGAGAATCAAATTTGAATAAACCATGCTATGAAATGGTGGCATACTTGACATTAATCTAGTTTTTAAAAGAAGCAAGAGCAAAGAAAGGAATCAGGAAAAAATTTCTTAACAGTGATGCACATTTAAACAGGGATATGTATGCATGTAATAACAATTGTAGGGATTGTTAAAAAGGTATTAAGAGAAAATACTTAGCTCAGCATACACTTTAGACTTTTAAAATTGGGAAGTGTTAGCTAAATAGAAATCAATTTCAAAATTCACTTCACTCGGCAATCTAATTTTGGAGGTGTCACATTTCATTAAAAAGAGCAAAAGAAGATGGTAGATAATGTTATCAAGTTCCTCATATCCGTCTATCAAGTCCTTAGGGTGGAACAATATATGATCAGTCACCTGCACTTCAGTTGAATATCTTGCAAGTTCTCTCTCTCTCTCTCTCTCTCTCTCTGTGTGTTGTAGAGTGTACACCAGAGATAACACAATTCGAAAGAGAAAAGTATGGATAGAAATGGCTACTTAACCTTTTCTTATAACCTACACTATATGCAAGAATTAGGTGCCATGTGCATTAAATGTGTCCTTCTCTGAACCTGGTTCTTTCACTTGTTATAGGCAGAGTGCAGTAAATCTGAAATAGAGTGCCACTGTATCTCTGATTACTAGGTCTCAGGGTGTTAAGTCTCAGGAAATTTCTGTGCTTTCTTATATTTCCAGGCGGGAAAATCTCAGGATGAGCAAAGCTGGAGGAACAAAAGTTTGATTTTACTGTATGCAGTTGATTAAAACTTGGGCATCCATCTCTACACTTTCCCGGTAGGTACTTTGGTACATGCCCATTTTTCTGCCAAAATATGAGCTTTCCTCCAAGGCTTTTGATTACTGTAACAACAATTGTCTTTCCCAACTCTGTAAATACAGGAGGGCCCATGTCTGGGCCTCTGATGTTGTTTCAGAAATCTTAAGGAATGTAATGTTGCTGACCTGGCAATCCTAATTAGAAGCCTGATTCTCTCAGTTCTAAGTAATGTGAAGAAGCATTGTGGATACAGGAGACTGACTCATTGTCCTTCAAAGATAAGATGGAAGCTCAAGTGTATACAAGAGAAATGGAACTAGTATTTGACCATCTTTACATGTTTGGTGTGCATGTAAAAAGTCTTGGGAGGTATACACATGTGAAACTCTCTGAGTTGCAGGCTTGCAAGTGCCCAGCAAGATGAAAGTAGTGTTCAGTAAAGGGAGACTAAGGTCATTCTGAGTCACTACACATAAAAAATGTTAGCAAGAGTTCAAGAAGGAGGTGACAGGATAATCAAACTTCAAGCCAGAGACACTGCGTAGATCAATATCACACTAGGTCAACAATCCAACTAGGGAGTGACCAGAAGAAAAGTCAATAAGCAATCTGGTTCCGCAGCACATAGCAGACTCAACGTCCGCAGCACATAGCAGACTTCGCATAGAGGCTAGGATACATGAATTCTTTTGCCTACAGTACACTACTGTTTCATACTGAGATTTCCCTGAGGAAAGGGCTCATGCCCAGAAAAGCTTGTATTTTACCGGAGAAGCTTTGGAATTTGTTGTCTC
Source organism: Bradypodion pumilum (assembly GCA_035047305.1). Lineage (NCBI taxonomy): Eukaryota > Metazoa > Chordata > Lepidosauria > Squamata > Chamaeleonidae > Bradypodion > Bradypodion pumilum. Next base: position 241,977,764 of record JAWDJD010000003.1, on the reverse strand, counting down.
AGTGGTGAATTATTTGGAAATATTTTCTCATTGTGGAACAACACAGCACATAAATTCTGTTAAATGGACAGTTGTTTTTGGACTTATTTCAATGCATAATACTACTATTTGAGACATTTTGTCACTTTTTAGCCTTTTGGCCATCAACGGATTTTCCTCCTTCTCAGTGTTCTTCCCGTTCAACCCTTCTTCTAGTCCCATATCATTGATTCCTTTCAGCTATACCCACCTGTCCTGTACTTTTGAGCCAATTCATTTATGCAAAGAATTGTTCCTGGAAAAATAAAGTTTCTGGAAAAAAGTTAGGCTTAAAGGTGCTACATGACTCCCGGTTTCTCTTTTGCTACAACAGAGCAACATGGCTTCTTGCTAGATTGCCTTGTGCGACACTGTCATTCTCTGGGATTGGGAATCATTCTTCCTTGGAAGCTCTTCCTCATCTGAATGTGATGGACACTTTCTAGAAAGTCCAGTAGCTGTGCCTCTTCTGATTGGCTTCCAGTTGGAATGTCGAGACCTTTTTTGTTTGTTTGTTAACCCAAATCCCTCCAGCTCTGGCTTGCCTTCAAGCCATCAACCTTCAATGATAACTGTGCTGTACAGGGCATGACAGTGACAACTGAATCCAATGAAATCATTTTTCATCATTAATTCCAGAATAATGACTGGGATAATAGATTTACAGGTGGTATAGGCAGAAATTTGTTATTGGTTTGGCTGCCCTTGAAGCAAAGTAATTATAAAAGACTTTCGATATGAGCCTTCTCCCAATCATCTTGAGTCTGCATCTCAGGCTAGTATGGTGGTTCTATAGTTATTTCTCTTGCTGTGAGGGTGGGATTTATCATCAAAGGAGGAAATGCAAAATAATATATGTTGCTTAAATATGGTTGAGTTCAGAATGTCATATTCATTCTCTTTTTACCTATTAGGCAGTCAAATTCTCATTTTGCCAACAAAATACAGTGGAACCTCATACAACAATTGCCCCATATAGCAATGAAATCGCATAACAATTAGGTTTTGGGGGGAAATGGCATCCTGCATAACAATTTTCCCTATGGAAAAAATCGTACAACAAATTTTCAATGGGAAAAACCACTTAGCGAAAAAAAAATCGTTGTACGATGCATCCCATAAGGGAAATTGCTATATGATGCATGCATCGTATAGTAATGATTTCATACAACAACGAGCCCCTTCGAATGGATCAAAATCATTGTATGAGGTACCACTGTAGTAAAATGGATATTAGATGATCTTCTGTGCTTTATTTTTGGCCGAACTTGATTGCCTAGAATTTTAATCATGTTTTAGGCTTGGTTTAAGAATAAGAAGTTGTCCTGGAAAAGGGGCAGATAAGGCAGCTATCTAACCCCCTCAAAATCTACATCTTGTTCTGGTTTTCATTCTTTATTATCATTCAACATTTGTGAAGTACAGAGCATCCTTTTCCAGCTTTACAGGCTGTGCCAATTGTGTGATCTCATGAATTCACCTCACTTTGATTCCTACATAGATATATGAAGGAGAAATAACCCCTCTTAAGTGACAGCAGCATGCCTTGTGATTATTATTGTCCTGTTATGTTATCAGTGTTAGTTCTAGGACACTAATGTAGGCTGAAAGGAGAGTCATTTTAATGATTGCTTTCTCCAGTATTCTACAGGCATGCATCAGATTTTAATGTAGGCTTCAGTAATTATAGATGTGAAATTTTGCAATTACAGACACAAAAGGCTTTAAAGAACTGCTTAAACAAAAGGCTGTGCCAAACAGTGTATATGGCTTGTGGCTATTTTGGTAGCCATTAATCTCCAACTTGAACAAAATGATTTTGCTCATGCTGAGTGTTCTGGCAGTCTCCACTGTACAAACTCTACTCAAACACAAGAGCAAAGTAGTAGAATGATTAGGCTACTCCATATGTAAATACTGGCAGATTTTTAAATATATGTGGCCATCTGAATTATTCATATTTTTTTCTTGACAGAAGCTGGATATTTACAAGAACTTTTTTTACAAGAGTCTAAGGCCCAAGTGCTGCACAACGGATTGAGTTCCCATGTCTGTTCCATCTCCTGTCAACCTAGCAGTTAGAAAGCAAGAAATTACAAGTAGATAAATAGGTGACACTTCAGCAGAAAAGGTAACAGCATTCTGTGTTCTCTGGCATCTAGTCATGCTTAGCATCTAGTCACACTACATGACCGTGGAAACATCTGCAGATGCAGACAGAGCTGGCTATTTGGATGCAAACAGAGATGAGCACTGTACCCCAGAGTTGGATACAATAGGCTTTCAAGCAAGGGAGACCTTTACATTTACTATTTATGTGGAAGGAATATTCTTATACGGATGCCAAAGATATGCTGAATATTCTATAGTCACTGTCAGCTTTTGGCTCCTGATGTGGACATAAACAATTGGTGGTGTAAGTCAGTGTCTCTGCTCTTTCCTCTCTATAGTAGCCCCTTCTTCTTCTTCTTCTTCTTCTTCTTCTTCTGCCATATCTGAATCGAAATATAGGTGATCATCTTGATAATTACCCATGAAAACTGTCTTGAGAATATAATGCAGTGGCCTTTCATCTGCCTTCCACATTGCAGCATGACCCCCATACCACTGATCCAGTTCCATGAGTCTCTTTCTGGTCCTAATCCCTTTTGGCACGCAAAGTCCTCATCAGTTCCAGGCCAGTATTGATGAAGCTGCTGCCCTCCATCAAGATGGGTTCAAGTGGGATTTAATCCACTTGGTGGCCATCACCCTTCCCTGTAGAATTCAGCACCTGTTAGTCCTCAGAGTTGTTAGGTTAGTTAACTGCCGCCTGACACTCAGTGTTGAGTCGCTGACAGTATGGTCTGCTCTATTACCATAGCAGGATAACCTGGCCAGACAGGGTGTAGTCCCTTAATGTCCTGAATACTAACACTTTTGGGAACATGACTAGATGGAGAGAATAGTGCAGAAAAGGGGCAGGGTCTTAAAAATTATCTGTCCTCTCCTTATGTGAATGAAGCTCTTCTGAGCATGGAAGGAGACTCCCAGATCCATTCCAATGAAATGTTTCTTTTTTTCTGTCCCAATCAAGGGATAGTACACCATCAAGGTCTTCTTTTCAGATCTTTCCCATTAGAATGTGGGCAATAGTGGAGGAAGCAAAGAGAGATGTTACCATGGGCCTGGGACCAGCAGATTATGGACACACTTTGTCACACTATGAATTGTGCAGTTTGGAAGATCTGAAGATGGGTAAGATATATTGGTTTCAAAGAGTGCTCTACAGAACATAGTTGTCAGTTTATCTGACCATCAACAGTATGTGGGATGGGGGCACAAAGACTCACTTTAGCTATGCTTACACTATTTGCATATGAGCTCTAAATATGCTTTGATTTGTAGAACAAGAATAAGAATTTAAGTGATTTTAAAGTATCTGCAAAAGATTGGTTGAAAGGATTTTTGCTGAAGGATCTCTGCTCAGGTGGACACCCGAATGAGACTCCTTTCATGTCCTCAAGATCTCAGGTACAACTATGGCTCAAGTACAACTATCTTAATTACAGGGAGAATGAAGGTTCATTTATTGCAACTGAAATCTCTCTCCAGCTAAAGTAAGTGATGCTCTATAATCAAGGTTCTTGTGATGTTCCTAACAAAAGATTTGTCTTTATTGCTTTCTTTTCTCTATCAGAATTGTCCGGCAGGACCTTTAAAACATAATAATCTGTTTCTCCTGTCCTAAAAAAAAAGTTACAGATGACAGTTTTACAGCAAGATTTATCTGCCTGGAAAACTTGAAATATCAAACCTTAAAATATACTATTTATAATGGAAATTGTGACAGAGATGTGAGAACACATCAAGGGTGCTTTGAGGGTACAAATTAAATTTTATAAAGCTCTCACCCTCTCCTTTCCATTCTTAACAGTTACTAATGGCAAAGTTAGCATGGAATAGCTTTCTCAATCAAGTACTCGTTATCTTCAATGCTCTGGGGCAGGAGTTCTTTTTCATCAACCATGACTTGGCCCTCTGTCACATTTTTAGGGCAAACATGAATATAGACTCTTTCTCTTTAATGCCACCTAAAAGGCTGTCCTTCTTCTCCTGTGCTGCTGTAAAGTAAAACTGAGCTACTTTTATTTGATAGGTACAAAACTTGTACTGGGAGTTTCACAGCTTTAACCTTTAACAGAAGATGGCATATAAAATTCCTCACCTGTGCACCTTTTCTTTGCTGCACTATAACATGATCAAAAAATGGGACCATTTGCAGTTGAAGTGGTGAGGTCATGAAGACAGACATAGTTCTGTAGTTGTAAGCAGAACTTGGAAAACTTTTGAAAAGTAACACATTCCTGTAGCTCATTATAGCATACACCAGAGCTACACACTATCCCCCTCTTTGATCTGTGCCAGACACTGCCCCCTGGCCCTTTTGTAGACACACCAATCCAATCTTTGTCTATATTGCTATTTCTGTGTTACTGTATCACTCTAGGAAATGCCATCAGTGCAAATGAAGATGTACATGTCAGATATAATATCAAACTGCCTCAAACTACATGTACCAGATTGCAATGCTCCTTGTAACGTATACCAAGTATATACACACACAAATGTTTTCCTGTTTTACCTTCATCCCACCTTTAACCTCCCTCCAAGACCCCTTGGAATCCCAGCATGGATACCTCTCCCAAAACAAAGACTGGCTTATGAGTTATTCTCATCTACCATCAGAGTTCTCTACAGTACAGATGGCTATAACTTTAGGGTGTGTTGGCCAACATCATCATAATTATTTCTGGAAAAATGATTTGCACAAGAAGAGAGAGAACACAAGCAAAAGAGAAGGAGGCAGCTATTACAAAGTTCAGCAATAATAATGTATCATCAAAAAATAAAAATTATGAGTGAGTGAGTTAGAGAGAGAGAGAGAATGAGTAGAGTGAGTGAATGAATGAGTGAGTGACAGACCATGGGGAGGTGAAAGACAGGTCTTAACATCCTAAAGGGCAGTTCAAACTGTCTGCTCAAAGCTTATGCAATAACATTAGCATTTCTCTGCACATACGTTTCTTTGTTTGCATTATTTATATGTCACCTTTGTCCCCATAGGAGATTTAAGATAGCTCAGTATCAGTTAATGCTATGCATTAATCAAAATTATAAGAAAATCATAAGAGCAACAAAAATGAGCAATAAATATGTTAAACCACCATTAAAAACAATTTAAAAATTTAACAACCTACATTCAGCAGATTCAAGATTTCTAAACCCCCTTTTTTGTTGTTGTTCAGTTGCACAGTAGATTCCGACCCTTTGCAACCCTATGGACCATTGTCCTCTAGGCACCTCTGTCCTCCACCATCCTCCTCAACCTGCCCAGCTCTGTGCCCATTGTGTCTAAACTCCAAAATTCTAGAAAACATCACCCAGTGGTTTCATGTAGTAGCTAAGCTGCATAAGATACAGAACAGACGTCACAAGGAATTGGCCAGGTTGTTGGATGGTGCTCACTCAATACCACCATCTGGGTTTGTCCCTTCAGGAAGGATTAGAGCCACTCTCTAATTTTCTAAACATCAGTTCAGAATAATACTATGATTGATGCTATCAAAAGCTACTGAGAGGTCCGGTAGAATCAACAGTGGCACAATAGTCCTGTTCAGTTCCTTATGTAGGACATCCACCAATGTAACCATTTCATAACCAGACCTGAAGACTGATTGAAATTAACCCAGAAACCTCTACAGCTGGCTAATATCTCACCCAAAAATTGGAATGTGTTAATGAAGTCTTGACCTTTATTTGGGGAACAAACCTGTCAAGTTACCTTTGCCTCTAGTGCCAGATTATATCTTTCCTTACTAGGTGCTGACACTATCAATTTCTCTTTCTCTCCTTTTAATTGCAGTTTGAAATGTTCATTTCTTTTAACTCCATAAATGGTGGATCTAATAGTAGGGAAGGATATTTCTCTGTTCTTTTAACACACCTGTGTTCTTTGTGCTGCCTCTTGGTTCCCATGGAGACAACCAGAGAGCCCTGATACAGTTGGTGTTTCCACATTCTGCCAAATACAAGCTAATTCACTGATTCAACTCTTTACAGCATCAAATAAGTGTCTTATTTTATTACCTGTTGGTTGTCATTACTTGTTTTTGTGAAGAAAGTTCCCATTTTTGGTTTGATCAAACAATGGCATAAAGTTTGAAAATGTCCTGTCCAAATGGCCTCTAAAATTACTAAAAATGCATCTGAAAAGTGGCCTTAAAAAGAAACTCCAAAACAACTAGAGATGTGAAATAGCTCTATTTTGGCTAGCTCCATTACTTCTAAAGTATACCTTTATATTTCCTTGGTATATAGTTTTTAAAAGGGAAAATTGAGAGAGTCCAAACACTCCAAGAGGCATGGAGGCTGTTTACAAAAACAATAACAGAGGCCCAATTTGAATGCATACCCAAAAGGGAAAAGGGCACTGCCAGGTCCAAGAGGAGTCTGATGTGGCTTACCGGAGCTGTTTGGGAAGTAATCAAAAGCAAGAAAAGCTCATTTAGAAGATGGAAGGCTTGTCCGAATGAGGACAGCAGGCAGAAACATAAATTCTGGCAGAACAAATGCAAGGCAACAATCAGGAAAGCAAAGCAAGACTTTGAGGAGCGTATAGCTAAAAACACTCAGAGAAATAACAAAGACTTCTTTTAGTACATTAGAAGTAAGAACCCAACTCAGAAGGCCATTGGACCATTAGACAACAATGGAAGGCAAGAGGTTATTAAAGAGGAACCAGAGATTGCAGAGAGACTCAATGAATTCTTTGCTTCAGTATTCACTGAAGAAGACAGAGACCACATGCCCAAAACAGAGCCTATCTTTGTAGGGAGGGAAAGCGAAGAATTAAGCCAGATAGAAATAACCAGGGAGGAGGTCCTTGCATGTCTTGTTAAACTAAATGCTAAGAAATCACCAGGACCAGATGGCATCCATCCACGAGTTCTCAAGGAACTTAAAGATGAAATTGCTGATCTCCTAGCCAAAATATATAATCTTTCCCTCAAATCCAGCTTTGTGCCTGATGACTGGAAGGTAGCTAATGTAATACCATTTTTCAAAAAAGGATCCAGGGGTAATCCAGGAAATTACTGACCGGTCACTTTGACATGTGTCCCAGGTAAAGTGATGGAAACCATCCTAAAAGATAGAATTAAAAGGCACATAGAAGAGATGGTGCTGCTAAAGGATAAGGGGGATCCAGCTGACATTGTTTGCCTGGACTTTCAGAAGGCTTTAATAAGGTCTCGCACCAAAGACTCTTGAATAAACTTACCAGTCATGGAATAAAGGGACAGGTTTTGTCCTGGATCAGCAACTGGCTAAGGGACAGGAAAAAGAGGGTAGCACTAAATGGACACTTCTCCAAGTGGAGAGAAGTAAAGAGTGGGGTCCCCCAAGGTTCAGTACTGGGACCCCTGCTTTTCAACCTCTTCATAAATGATCTAGAAGTAGGAGTAAATAGCAAGGTAGCCAAATTTGCTGACGACACTAAATTATACAGGGTAGTGAAAACTGTGAGTGATTGTGAGGAGCTCCAGAGGGATCTCTTGACACTGGGGGAGTGGGCAAAACAGTGGCAAATGAGCTTCAACACTAATAAGTGCAGAGTGTTGCATGTTGGGGCAAAAAAACCCCAATTACATTTATAAACTGATGGGGTCTGAACTCTCTGTGACAAACCAGGAAAGGGACCTTCGTGTCCTGGTGGACAGCAAAATGAAGGTGTTAACCCAGTGTGCCTCAGCAGTGAAAAAAGCAAACTCAATGCTAGGGATCATTAGGAAGAGTATAGATAATAAGTCAGCAAGTGTCATTTTGCCTCTTATAAATCTATGGTGAGGCCCCATCTGGAATACTGTGTACAGTTCTGGTCACCATACCTCCAGAAGAATATTATGGAGCTGCAAAAAGTGCAGAGGAGGGCAACCAGAATAATTAGAGGACTGGAAAACCTTCCTTACCATTTGAGGCTGCAACAGTTGGGCCTCCTCACTCTTGAATGAGGCGTCTAAGAGGTGACCTGATTGAAGTTTATAAATTCATGCATGGTGTGGACAAAGTAGATAAGGAAAAACTGCTTTCCCTATTGCACAACACTAGAACTAGGGGGCACTCCATGAAACTTTTGGGTACTAGTTCTCAAACAAATAAGAGAAAGTACTTTTTCACCCAGAGGATTACTGGTCTATGGAACTCCCTGCCAGAAGAAGTGGTGACAGCTGTCAGTCTTGACAGCTTTAAGAAAGGATTAGACAAGTTCATGGAGGACAAGGGTATCAATGGCTATAATTATGGATACCTAAGGACAACCTCCGTGTTGGAGAGATAGGGAGGATATCTCTCAATGCCATTTCCAGGGAATCCTAAACAGGTGAAGGCATCTGCTTGGGAATACCCTGAAGCAAATAGTGAGCCACTGTGTGAGACAGAATGCTGGACTGGATGGACTGTAACCTGTTCCACCCAGCAAGGCTGTTCTTATGTTCTTACATAGTTGTGAGTGGTCGAATCTAACTTTTCCTCCCATTGTGCCCATTATACCCAGGCACCTGTTTATTTCTCTCTATTTGTTGTTGTTATTTTATGTATTTGTATATCAATTATAGTAGTTGTATATGCTCCTTTTTAATATGGTATGTTTTGAATCTGACCCTCTTCTTGGGTTAGAGAGGCTGAGTGCAATCAATAGGCTATCACTTTTCCTCATTTCCGCATACTCCCAACATAGCCTCATTGTCCATACAACAACCAGGGTCAGTTCAAAAATCTCCCACCTGTAGCTTACAGGGAACATGCGGCTATTGGTTTAGTAGCATGTTTAGGCAGTGAGCCAGAGTTCTTGGGTATGCCTGAGTAAAGGACATGGACTCCTTTGAGAGAGAGCTTTTATTTCCAACAATCATTCCATCAAACTGAGAATAACATCTAGAATGAAACAGAAATACAAAGACATAGTAATGTTCTCTCTTGTGTTAGCCTTGCCAGGCATCTCCAGAGACTAAGTATTTTTTCTCCTGGGTTAGCCTCTCCAAGGACTAAGTCTTTTCCCTTGGGTTAGCCTCACCAGGCATCCCCAGGGACTAAGTTCCATTCCATTCCACTTTATGTTTGTATACCGCTCCACTCTGCCCGAAGGAGACTCAGAGCGGTTTACATAGGTGCATGCTATCTGAAAGCAGACAGCAGCAAAAAAGTATACAATAATAGAGATATAGAAATTACATCAGAACACAATACAATAAAAGCATAATCAAGTACAAATTACAATGTTCAAAATACATATAGTCAAGAGCCCCAAATACACAATTAAGTAAGAGAAGAACCTACACTTACATAAAAAATAGAGTCTGAGAGACGGAGTCCTTTAGCATAGTGAGGACCCCAGCTGTGGAGGCAGGGGTCGGAGGAGAGCAGCCCAGGTGCCTTGGATCCCCTTGGCCGGTGAAGGGGGCCAGGGAGAGGCAGCCGCAAGGAGGCTCGGAGGAGGGGGCAGCGGGCGCAGGTGTGCTCGATCCCCCAGCAATGGTGCGGCTGCAGGGGCGAGCGGGGGCCTCTCTGCTCGGTGGTGGTGGCGGCTCTTTTCACCCCTCCAGCCAGGCATGGCTCGGAGGGGGCGGCGGCGGCGGCGGGCGCAGGTGTGCTCAATCCCTGAGCGATGGTGCGGCTGTGGGGGCGAGCGGGATTGAGTGTTTGGGTGTTTCATTTTCCCCCAAGGAAATATGGTTCCTTGGCACACACAGGTTTCCCTGGGGCCAGAAGGACCGATGAGCTTCTGAATACAAGGGTTCATATAGGCAGAATGAGGTAGTTCCCCCTCCCTCAGGGTAAGGAAGTGGATCTTATTTGAAAGTATTCTGGAAGCTCAGCCCTCTCTCACTCCTTTGGGTGCTGCTCCACCCCTAGGAATGCAGAGAGTTGAGAGGTTCAGCTCTGAAGCAAGGACTTGTCCAGGCATGTCCAGCTTGAAGGCTCTCCCTCATAAGAACATAAGAACAGCCTTGCTGGAACAGGCCACAGCCCATCCAGTCCAGCATTCTGTCTCACACAGTGGCTCACCATTTCCTTCAGGGTATTCCCAAGGAGATGCCTTCACCTGCTTAGGATTCCCTAGAAATGGCACTGAGAGATATCCTGCCTATCTCTCCAACCCCGAGGTTGTCTTTAAGTATCCATAATTATAGCCATTGATACCCTTGTCCTCCATGAATTTGTCTAATCCTTTCTTAAAGCTGTCAAGACTGACAGCTGTCACCACTTCTTCTGGCAGGGAGTTCCATAGACCAGTAATCCTCTGGGTGAAAAAGTACTTTCTCTTATTTGTTTGAGAACTAGTACCCAAAAGTTTCATGGAGTGTCACCTAGTTCTAGTGTTGTGTGATAAGGAAAACAGTTTTTCCTTATCTACTTTGTCCACACCGTGCATGATTTTATAAACTTCAATCAGGTCACCTCTTAGACGCCGTCATTCAAGAGAAGAGAGGAGAAAGGTCTATTAGAGTTCACCTCTTCCTTCCCTAGGCAGACAGAGAGGTTATTAGAGTTTAAATACAGTAAAGAAGCCTAAAAGATAAGGCCTGGCTGAGCAAGATCATGACATGGTAAAGGGGTTTGAATATGTCAGTGAAGGGAAGAGCAAGGATTTCAGGAGGCCAGATCACATTATGAGCCTGGGTCACCCAAGGCAGAATGGACACAGCTGAAACACCAGACAAGGATTCATTCACTTTCTTGAAGGCAGTTTATGGGCAGTAGCTGCAGTTGAAGGTAACTTTGGTGTAGAAGGCAATGGCAGTGACACTCAAGCTAACTTTTGTTACTACTGTGCATAAGATGATAATAGAAAATAAATTCTGATCATTCCTTACCATGATGAAACATGAGACAGTGCTGCAAAATGAGACTTCCAGGTAAGAAATCAGTCAATCGTCTACTAGAGAAGAGCAAATATGAATAGCTCTGTCACTAATGACACAACTAGAGTAAAGCTAAAAGGATGTCTAGTGGCTGACATGCACAGAAATGAAAGGGGAATATGATGCTGCACAACACATACAATTGGAACATGGATTTTGAGAAGTATGAAACAATGTAAAGTATTAACTACAAAGCAAGAAATGGAGTGTATAAACATTGCAGTGCAAAAGAACACTGAGACTCATAAGGGCAGCATAACAGATCATTAAATGTAAGGATGTGTCAGTAGAGGCTAAGGCAGGAGTTCTCACCCTTTTTAACCTGGGGGCCAGTTCACACTCCCCCAGACAGCTCCAGGGGCCAGATGGCAATTTTGCCCTTCCTCCACCACATGACACTTCCTGGTGTGGTGGGGGCCCACATGAAATGGTGCCATGGGCCGCATCTGACCCACAGACTACAGCCCACAGATTGAGAAACCCTGGGCTAAGGGGTACACATTAAATAGCCTCCTCGGAGGTTGTGGTGTTTTTGAACCACGATCAGGCATACCCTGGGCAATGGCAACCTTGTGTCAGCTAATCTTTCTCACATTTGTTCTGGTGGAAGGGACTACAGAATGAACTCACCACAAGGCGGCATCATTTTGGCAGTTTAGAGTATGACCTAGACAGGAAAGAGGAAGAAGTAGAGCCCAAGACCAAGATCCATCCAGAGTCTTGCATTCTGGATTACCATATATGAGTGTGAAAGCTGGACAGTAAAGAAATTTAATGGGAAAAAATGATTTATTTTAAATGTGGTGCTGTTGGAGAACTTTGCAGATACTCTGGACTGTCGGAAAGATGGATCCTAAAACAAAACAAACTATCTGTGGAATCAAAAATGATGAAGGCAAGATTCACTGGGAAAGACAATTCTAGGAAAGATTGAAAGAAGCAGAAAAAAGGGAAACCATACATGAGATGGACTGATTTTCTAAAGAAAGCCATAGGCTTTAGTTTATAAGAACTGAACAAGGCTATCAAAGACCAGACATTTTGGAGATCTCCCATTCGCAAGGTCACCGTAAGTTAGAGGCAACTTGAAGGAACATAACAACAAGTTGCATATGCAAGTATAGGAAGGAAAAGATATGCAAAAATCTGCGTCTATGCTTTCCTTTTGTAGATCACAGCCGTAGTAAATGTTCCTTTTTAATATTAAATACATGCACCTTTATTTTCTTAGTATTTTTTTTTATAAAAAGGAAAAAAGGAAAATTTTAAAAATAGAAAAAAGTGAAACTACATTAAACAAAGACAATAATGAAAGAAAGTAGTTCTGTTTTCCCCATTCATTTCTCACAGGAGAGATTCCTGTATGTGGCAGGAGTAATTACATTGCATTGCTTAATGAATCCATATATCATATATTGTTTCCTTTAGGAGGGAAGGCATGTTTTGGAATACCCAGAAAGTGACCTGAGGGAAAAAAAACCTGTCTAAATAACAAAGAATGGGAAGATGAAGGCTATTGTCCACTTTTTAATTGTTGTCAGGTCTGATGCATTGGAGGAATTAAATAGAGATGGAAAATTGTCAACAATTGGAATGGAAATTGAATTAAAATGAATAAAAATGACAACCAAAGAGACATGAAATGGACGAGGCACTAGCAAACAAGAAACAAAATGAAAATAAAGGGTCTGTCAGTAAAAAAAAATGTAATGAAACAAAGCCAGTTTTACTTCTTAGCCCTTAGGGAAAGTTCATTCTAAAGGCCTTAGGGCAAAAGGCGAACATAAACAGAGTGCAAGACAGCATTCATTATGCTAATTTTCCCCATCTTTGAAATAAGAGATGCAGGGATGAGTCAGGTCAGGTACAAAGGATACACAAAGGGAAGGTAAAAGATTTTCCCATAGTCACAACATAAAAATGTCTTGCAGCTGCTCATATCAGTAACTAAGATGCTATTTCTAAAATAAAAAAGGGGTGTGTGTGTGTGTGTGTGTGTGTGTGGTGGTGGTGGTGGTTATGATATTTGAGTCTCACATTGGCAAAAACTTGATTGTTTTGGGTAGTAGGCATTTTTATACTTTGACTAGCACTGAAAAGTTTATGATGTTGAAATAAAGTAGGCTTTCCCAGGGCATCGTTTCATGGAATAGTTGAAAAGGCATTCCTCCCTGTCACTGCTCTTGAAGTGTTTCTCTGATGAGGTACTACAAGGATGGCCACAGGTATGGATTGTAACAAATTGATAGATTCATGACATGAAAGCTTCTTTGTGGTGCACTGGAGTAGGGGTAGACAATGCATTCTTCTCCTGCTGTATCTAACTCCAAATATTTGTGATCCTCATGGTGATCAGCCATGAAGACTGTCCTAAGAATATAATGCAGTTGCCTTTCACTTGCCTTCTACATCACAGCATGACCCCCATACCACTGATCCAGTTCCACGAGACACTTTTTGGTCCTGAGTCCTTTTGGTGTGCAAAGTCATCATCAGCCCCAGGCCAGTATTGATGAAGCTGCTGCCCTCCATCAAGATGGATTCAAGAGGGATTTAATCAATTTGAGGACCATCAAAGTCCCTGTGGACTTTGTCACCCAAGGCTATTAGTCCTCAGGGCTGTCAGGATAGTTAACTGCAACCTGACACTCGACGTTTAGTTGCTGGCAGTATGGTCTACTCTACTACCATAGCAGGATAACCTGGCGAGACAAGGCATAGGCTGCAGGAATCATTAATGGCAGTCACAGACAGCTTGAAGAAACAAGGCAAACAGAAGTTGTGTTAGATGTGGTTTGGAGAAGACTAATGCTGTCTGTGTTGTGGCTGAGAAAGAAAGAAAAATGTGTAGCTCTCAGTGGGTCTTTCCCAGACTTACAGGTGTTTCCAACCAGTTATCAGATGCCTCTTTGAGCTTGGGATTTTGTTATGTCCGGCCCTTGCAAACAACAGTCCAGACAATGATGAACAAAACAGCAACAAGTCTTTATTCAATAGACTTTACATGCTGAGCTTACAAGACGCTCCGGACACAAAGATAGCTAGAAGTCAAGAAGTCAGTCCCTCCGGATTATGCCGTGTTGGAGGCAATAGAGAAAACCCAGGCCTAGCCATCCCAGGCTAACTTTACAGAGTGGCAAGTATAGATCTGGTCCGGCCACACCCTTGTTTGCCCGTGGGCTTTTATAGTGTCTCCCTGGCAGTAGCTCCTTGACACAAAGTAGCGACCTTCCAGACAACCATAACTAACCAATCATAACAAGGAATATATGTATTTAACTAATGGAGAACAGGATCCAAAACTGTAACCAATCATAGGACTCTGATTAGCATAATGGGCGTTCCCTGTGCAGGGGTTTTCACGCCACTTTCTGCTCTTAATTTGGATGGTGGGAAACCACCATTTTCCTCTTGCAAGAGCGCTGCCCGCGCTACTAGCAAATGTGTCTCAATATACAACAGATTCATTATTTATTTCTGCTCTATAGCTGACTTCAGCATCACTGAAGCATCAGTTTTAAATATGATAAATGAGTCTGTTGTTTTTATAGCAACAGACTAACAGACTACCTCCTTGGCATACCTGTCAACCCACGGCTCTGGAAAAACGGGACCTGCGCACATCGCTTGTGCACAGGTCGTGTTCCACGCATGTGTGGAAAGGTTTTACCCCTTCCACGCATGCGCGGAAGCGCTATGCCGCTTGCGCAGCCCTTACGCAAGCAACGTAGCACTTCCACGCATGCGTGGAAGGGGTAAAACCCTTCCGCACATGCACGGAAAGCGTTTCCCCCGCTGCCAAATTACGGGGTAATCCCGGCCAAATCGGGAAGGTTGACAGGTATGCTCCTTGGAGGAAAATGAACTACTTCTGACAGAATTGTCCCCTTCACTATCACTTATATTGATGCCATTGTACAGTGGAGATGTGGGGGAAAAACCCAACCAATGCTTTTACTTTGAAAATAAGACACATATTTTCAATGTTCCTTGACTGCAGTAAAATTACAAGCTTGGGAGTCTTTTGGAAGCATAATTCTACCTATCATCAAGATATCTAACCTCTTTCTCTTTGGTACTGCCCCAACAAATTTGGCACTGCCAGGTGACAGGGGATGGGCTGCAGATTCTGGTGGATTTTGATCACTCCCAGATGCCTGCTATTGTGGTGAAGAAGCTAGTGAAGTGTCCTCCATTTTTTTCCTTGATAAGCAAACACAACTATCAGATCATGCTATCTCTGACATTCCATGCTAGACACCCTGAGCATATGCTGCATATCATAGAGAAGCTGGTGGTCAACATGAGAACAGGAGCTCTCTCTATGTGTCTAGTTGCTTACCTTTATGTTCAGCCCCATTGCAAAGAAAGGATCAAAGTGCACTGCACTGCCCTTTTAAAGTCTTAAAATGTGTTACATCTAGCTTGTCTTCAGGTTTTCACACTCCTTGGCTTCAGATACAAGTTTATTGGTAATAAAACCATGGTACTTTAAAATCCTTTTATGATTGTTCTGTTGTCCCCTTAGAGTTAGATATAATTCAATTAGATTCCATGTTCTGTATAATTGTAGGTAGGGTATCTATTATTCATTGTTAATTTTGTAACATACTCCTTGGAGCTGCTATGCAATTTGGCAGTGTTGTGTTCTAATGGTTTTACCTTCCACATGGATTACAATGTATCTGAGCCAATGTAACCTTGCCTATAGCAACAATGTAACCTTCAGCTGTATCATATAAACCCTGTAATAGGACGCGAGCTAATGACCACCAGCTGGCAGCAGCGAGCGTCCAAGCTCTCTTGGTCCGAACTCATCAAAGGCAACAGCGCGGGAAGCTTTCCCGCCACCACCTACACCTGGACAAGAAGGGCGTGACCCACAATGACGTCACGCAGACAGTAGCCAATGGGCTACCATGGCACCACGTTCAAATGTATTCCTACTGTATATAAAGAGCTATCGATCCGCCATTACCTCATGTTCCCTCTGTCCACGATGCAATAAACCTGAGTTAACCCAGCCCGAGGCTGTGTCCTGTGTCTTAGTTTCATACACTAAATTGGCGACGAAGGTGGGATAATGGATCCCCAAGGAGCAGCCAGGGCACAGAGCGGGTTCAACATCACCAAACCGCAAGACTGGGAGTTGTTGGAGATGGACTTCCATGCGGCGCTGGTGGAACTCAAAGTCAAGGAAGACGATGAGGAGAGGAAGAGGGCCATCCTCACCCGCATGCTTGGGATGGAAACCAAGCGGACGCTGGTGGGCATCATCGCTCCGAAGAAGGTGAGCGAATTTAAGGCGGACGACATCATGAAGCTGCTACGGGAGCGCTTCCAACCCTCGAGGGCGATGTTTCCCGCTCGGAGCGCGTTTTGGAGGCGAGTCCAAGCGCCGGACGAGTCGGTCGAGGCATTCGTGGCCGCCATGAGGGTAGCCGCCGCCCCCTGCAAATGGGGCAACATCCTAGAAATGGCCCTCAGGGACGGCGTGCTGTGTGGCCTGAAAGACAAGGAGGTGCAGCGCAGCTTGATGAATAAGGAGCCGCCACCCACGCTGGCAGAGGTCGTCGAGGCCGCAGAAGCCGCAGAGTCCACGAATGCTGGAGTGGACGAGATGCACCAGTGGCGTGAGTGGCGTCCCAGGGCCGGCAAGGCGGAAAAGTCGGTGCACGCAACTCAACGGGCCTCGAAGTCGTCCTCAGATGGTAGCGACGGCGAGGAGATCCAGAAGGTCCGAAAAGGGGGTCGCCGCTGCGATAGTTGCGGAGCGGCCCATGAGCGCGCGAGGTGCCCATTTAGAAAGGCCGAATGCTACACCTGCGGCCGTCGGGGGCACATCGCCAAGGCATGCAGAAAGCGGAAGGAGGGCCGGAGGCAGTCACCGGACCGTTCGACCAGGCCGGACCGTTCAGCGAGGCCCAAAGATGGCGTCCAGACCACGCGGGAGCAGGACGGCGTGGGCCGCGTCTCGGACAGCAGCGAGGACGACGTCCCAGTGCTCAGCGTGTCCGCGGAACAGTCCCATTATTTCGTTGAGGTACTAGTACAAGGGGCCCCTATCAGGATGGAAATTGACTCGGGGTCCTCCTATTCCATAATTCCCCAGAAAGAGTTCTTGAAAATCGACCCCCACGTGCGGCCCAAACTTAAAACACTGAGGTCCACGCTACGAGATGTACAGGGAAACAGCATTCCGGTGTTGGGGGTCGGAAAATTTCGGGTTGAGTTTAAGAGACACTCGGCGGAACTGCCCCTAGTTGTCCTCAAGGGGGGGAGTTGTAGCCTCCTAGGGACACAGTGGTTCCAGCCTTTAGGCCTGTTTATAGGGGGAGTACATGCAGTGGGGGTGGACCCAATACAAGCGGTGTGCGATGCGCATCCCGCCGTTTTTGAAAAAGGACTTGGAAAATTCAAGGGACCCCCTGTAGCTTTCGACCTAGACCCGGAGGTCCGCCCGATAAGACTCAAACCGCGCAGGGTGCCCTTCGCACTAAAGGACAAAATAGAGGCGGAACTGGACAAATTGGTGGGCCAGGGGATTCTTATTCCTGTTGATTCCGCGGAGTGGGAAACTCCAATTGTAACAGCTCTGAAGGCTAACGGGGAGGTGCGCATTTGCGCTGATTATAAGTGTACAATTAACAAGGCGATCCGCCCTAACGCATACCCGGTGCCGGTGGTCAGCCACCTTTTGGCCAGGCTAAATGGGGGAAAGTGTTTCGCTAAGCTCGACCTGGCACAAGCCTATCAGCAGCTTCCCGTAACACCCGCCACGGCCGCGGCACAAACGATAGTCACACATAAAGGAGCGTTCCAGGTGTCGCGTTTACAGTTCGGCGTGAACTCGGCACCCGGCCTTTTTCAGTCGCTTGTGGAACGCCTCCTGAAGGGGCTGGAGGGGGTGTTGCCTTATTTTGATGACGTATTAATAACAGGGGGGAGCGAGGCCGAACTGGCAAAGAGATTGGACAAAGTACTAACGGTGTTCGAGAAAGCGGGGCTGAGACTGAGGAAGGACAAATGTGTCTTTTTCGAAACCGAGGTCGAGTTCTTAGGGTTCAGGATTACACCCGAGGGTATCAAGCCATCCAAATCCAAAGTAGTAGCCATCAAAAAGGCCCCTCGCCCCACATCCAAAACCGAGCTACAGTCATTCCTGGGGCTCCTCAATTTTTACCATACATTCCTTCCGCGGAAGGCGTCCGTGGCCGAACCGCTTCATCGGTTGCTTAAAAAAGAGGAGACTTGGATGTGGGGTGACGAGCACGAGAGGGCGTTCAAAGAATTAAAGCAACTCTTGACCTCTGACGCAATTCTAACGCATTTCGACCCCAAACGGCCGGTGGTCCTAGTCTGTGATGCATCACCGGTGGGGGTGGGGGCGGTACTTTGCCACGTGTTGGATGACGGAAGGGAGGCCCCGGTTGCATTTTATTCAAGGTCCCTGTCCCAGGCAGAGCGAAATTACGCACAAACCGACAGGGAGGCATTGGCAATTGTAGCGGGGACCAAAAAGTTTCACGATTTTTTGTATGGCCGCCCGTTCAAAATCGTGACGGATCACAAGCCCCTGTTAGGGATTTTCACGGCAAGCAAGCCCACCCCGCAGATCCTGTCACCGAGAATGCTGCGATGGGCCATTTTTCTCAACGCTTACCAACACGAGTTGGTGTACCGGCCCGGAAAAGAGATCAGCCATGCTGATGCACTTTCGAGATCCCCTTTGCCCTTGTCGGACGACCAGAAGGCTAGAGTAGGAAGAGACCGCCAGGTGTTACTAATTGAGGTTTTAGATGCACCCCCAATAGTACCAGCCGACATTGCGAGGGCGACAGGCAAGGACAGGACACTCGAGAAAGTCAGCTCATGGGTACAAAAGGGGTGGCCGGCATCGTCCCCAAGCACGGAATTCGACCCATTCTTTCGGAAAAAGCTAGAGTTGTCCCTAGAAAGGGGGTGCCTATTGTGGGGCCAACGGGTGGTGGTTCCTGCAGCCATGCGGCCGAGGGTGCTCAAACTGCTGCACGTCAGCCACCCGGGCATCGTTCGTTCGAAAGCGCTGGCCCGCAGTTACTTTTGGTGGCCACAGCTGGACGCGGACATTGAGCACATGGTCGGCACTTGTGAGGCATGCCAGGGATCCCGACCAGAGGCGGCCCGCCTCCCGCATAGGGAATGGGACACAGCAAGGGGGCCGTGGTCTAGAGTACATGTAGATTTCGCTGGCCCATTTCGAGGAACCATGTTTCTCCTGGTGGTGGATGCGTTCTCCAAGTGGCTGGAGGTTATCCCAGTAAAGAGCACGTCCTCCGCCACGACAATTAGCCAGCTACGGAGAGTCTTTTCCACGTTCGGTTTACCCGACACTTTAGTCAGCGATAACGCGAGTTGTTTCACCTCCTCGGAGTTCGAGGCATTCATGGGAGCAAACGCCATTCGGCATGTCACATCCGCGCCGTTTCACCCGGCCACGAATGGCCAAGTGGAACGGTTGGTGCGTACAACAAAGGATGCGCTGCGGCGCATGGGCCCGGGGGACCTAAATCACCAAGTATGTCAGTTCTTGTTAGCGTATAGGGTGACCCCCTTAGCGTCGGGTTACTCGCCGGCAGAACTCTTGATGCGGCGAAAACTGACCACGCTTCTGACCAGGCTGGACCCGACGAGAGTCGAGGATAAAGGAAAAAACATAGGATTGGCAGTCTCGAAAGGGTTCGCCGCCGGCGACCTTGTTTACTGCAGGAACTATGCAAGCACAGGGCCAGCCTGGGTGCCGGGAACGATAATAGAACAAACAGGGCCAGTGTCATATCGGGTGGAAACGAGCACCGGTCTCCTCTGGAGGAGACACGCTGACCAACTGAGGCGCCGAGTGAGTGAAGGGCCGGTCAGTGGGGCACAGCAACAGGATTCAGCGATAGGGTTCTCCCCCACCCGTTTAGCCCAAGGGGGAGAAAATGAGGGACATCAGTCCGAATCCGGGGGGGAAAGCAGTGATCCCGACTCATATCCTTTTGATACCCCAGTTCTATCAGAGCCCGGGGGGAGGGAAAAGGAATGTGCGGCCGCCGCCGCGTCCCCCGAATGTAATTTTGATTTTGACTTTGGTTTTGCGAGCCGGGGGGGTTTTCAGGAGTGTTCCCCCACCCTTCCAAGCGAGAAGAGGGGTTTTTCGTTAGCCCCCAGTGCCCCCGGTTCTTCCCCGAGAAAGAGCACACCTCCCAACAACGCCGCGGAGCCGCGGCAAGTCACTAACAAGTCTCCCTCTCAAATTACAGGGCAGGAAACCAGGGGACAAAGAGAAGGTAGCAAACCCGGGGAAAGGCAGCCCGCATCGAGACCCCAGCGTGTTCGAAATAAACCATCTTGGCTGAGAGACTTTGTCTCCTAAGGGGGGGGAGTGTGTTGAAGTGTGGGCTCGAGACATTGTCTCGTCCTAGGGGGGAGGGGTGTTGTGTTCTAATGGTTTTACCTTCCACATGGATTACAATGTATCTGAGCCAATGTAACCTTGCCTATAGCAACAATGTAACCTTCAGCTGTATCATATAAACCCTGTAATAGGACGCGAGCTAATGACCACCAGCTGGCAGCAGCGAGCGTCCAAGCTCTCTTGGTCCGAACTCATCAAAGGCAACAGCGCGGGAAGCTTTCCCGCCACCACCTACACCTGGACAAGAAGGGCGTGACCCACAATGACGTCACGCAGACAGTAGCCAATGGGCTACCATGGCACCACGTTCAAATGTATTCCTACTGTATATAAAGAGCTATCGATCCGCCATTACCTCATGTTCCCTCTGTCCACGATGCAATAAACCTGAGTTAACCCAGCCCGAGGCTGTGTCCTGTGTCTTAGTTTCATACACTAAAGGCAGAAATCAGTATTTATAGAATTATTAACACTCCTTATATTGAACATGCATTTTTCAAAGTTTATGAGTTTCAGTGTGATATTGAAGGTTCTGTGATGTTTTCCCTCAGTCTTTTTTGTGTGTGTGCTCATTGACACCCAGGAGAAAATACTGAGCGCTTGTTAGCTAAGTCATTTTTAAAGAATACAGTATATATATTTTAAGCCCATCTTTCCATCCTGAGAAAGACACCAACTATTTTCATTAGAATAAGATAATAGATAACCCCACAGTTCTGTGCAAAATTATATCCAGTTGTTTTCAGAAAGAAAAGAAGAGGATCAAAATAGCAGCTTACAAAAGTGCAAGGCAGCAGGAAAACCTGAAGAGAAGAAGCCTAATAGGGTTTCTGGAAGGGCTTGGCAGAACTTTTTAAAATATCTCTTAAATCAGGAGAAACAAGGACCAAATATGCTTTAATGACTAAAGTTCCCCATAGTAAATTGGGGCAGACAGACATACAGATGACAGTTTCTCAGAATGAAGTTCTAGGTGAGGGTGAAAGCAATCAAGAAAGCCTATATTTCACTTGGCAAGAACTTGAAAATCAATAAGGCCAATATACAATGTGATTGTGAGCTCATGTTGAATTGCTGGCATTGCTTGATTATACAGAGGGAATGTGCTCAAAGGCAAGTAATATGGAAAAGTATTGAGTTAAAAATGCATACCTACACACTCCAGTGCATAGGTTGAGGGTTGTTGTTCAAGCTTACATTAAGGGCTTAGTTAAAATTACATTTTTAGGTGATGCATAAGGCTTTGTTAAGTGAACATCTTAAAATGGTACATGATAAATACATATTTGAAAATATGTTTATCACAATGGATGAAATCCTGTTGCTTAGAGTAGTACATTTCAACTAGAATAGGCCTATTGAATCAATGGAACTTATGGAGGAGTTGACTCACCAAATCCTCATTGATTCAATAAGAATACTTTAATTGTGATGCTAAGCAACTGGATTTCAGCCAACATATCTTAGTGTGAAGTCCAAGATTCTATGCCCTCTTCCAGAGTACTCCATTTTTTCTCGCTCCTCACTAGTTTTCCTTTCATCACTCCCAGCAAAAAAGAGAATTGGCTTTCTGAGAAAAAGATATCCAGGGGTACAGCTCTGTTTAACTGTTTCAACAAAAATAACAATCTTGCCTTAAAGATAATGGGCAGAATCCTGTTTGCGTATGTGAAGCATAGTGGCTGAATTGCCAAAGGACACTACATTTGCTCTTTGAATCTCTGGCTTGCAGTGATGCATGACAGAGATCATTCCATTCATAGGTCAGTTTCATTATCTCCTGCATTCAAGTTCACAACTGTAAGAAACTCAAATGATCTCATTAATCAGGATTTAAGGACAAGATTACTATATTCTTTCTCTGTTCTGCATAAGCATAGCTAAAATTGAGCAATGAAAGTCCTCTTAGATAACTTCACAAGTGACACATTTTTGGGAGGCAACTTATCCCAAGTTAAGAAATCACTTTAGACTTTACCCATTGCACGCTGAGTCACACAAATCTGTCTGAAAAATAATAATGTCCACAGTGATTTCTTAACTTAAGGCAATTTGCCTCCAAAGGTTATGTCTTGCCCTTAACACAGGAGAGAATGAAAGTGGCCTATTCATCCTTTCTCAGCTGAGATACTTCAGAAATCAACAACCTCAAGATAATTCAGTATAACTAGGCAAAAAGATTTTAGCCAATTAGTTTCCTGTCCACTAACTGTTGACATTCATTCCTGAAAACTTTTTATAAGCATATCTGAGAGATGTTCAGGGTTAAACTTAGTCTGAAACAGCATATAGGAAAAGCAAAAGAAAAAAATGGTTTTCTGAATACAGAACTAACAAGAACTGACAGGCTGAGTTCCTTTATTAAACATAGCATTTTAATTGCATTCAGAAACTTAAAACAGTAACATCCTCTGCAGCCATACATCACAGTTGGTAGGTTATTTTCAGCAATTTATATAATTTGCATTTGCATTAGATGTCTCCTTTGCAAAATGAAGCCCTCATTGACAAGTTTTTTAAAATACCTCATTACGATCAGGTAGTGCTGAGTAAGCAAGTGATACATTATGACATTGCTGTACTTCAAATTCAGTGCATGTGGGGCTATAATCCACTTATGTTAATTCAATACACTTGTACTCATTTTTATTAAGTTAGCATGTAATTGTTATGGTAATGATTAGAGCTGCTCATTTAAACAGAACTATGGAAAATCAAGTGCACTCAGTTTGGAGTGTGAAACACATGCAAGGTCAGAGGAAGACATTAATGGCACTGATTTTGACCAGACTGAGAAAGTAAGCAGGTAAAACGTTTTAGTGGTATCAGGACAGGAATCATAGCACCTCTTTGTTTTTAATATTTGTGTGGGAGAATGAAGAGAGATGTGTGAGCTACAAGTTACACCTGCTGAATTCCCACTTCTGCCCACCTATTACAAATGCAAAAGACTCCTTCTTTCTTGCATGTACCTAACTGAGACCCAGTCCAGGGAGCATTCAAAGCTGAAAAAGATTATAAGAACATCAGAATTACAAAAAGGAGGAGCCAGGAAACTGCAAATCAGTCAGCGTAGCATTAGTCCCAGGGAAAATTCTGGAGCAGATTATAAAATGGTGACTCTGCAAACACCTTGAAAACAATGCACTGAGAAGTAAAAACTGACATGGATTTGACAAGAGCAAAACCTGATAGAATGATTGTATCTATTTTTATAAGGAAATTTGTGGGTATTATATATATTGATGACAACAGAGCCTTTGACAAACTGCTCCATGATATTCTGATTAGAGGTATCTGTATGTGGGTTGCTTGAGAAGGGAGGGAGTCTTTTCCTTATCTCAGAAAGTCGAGAGGTGTTTTTTTTTAAAACTGCAGCAATTCTTCAACCAGTCCTGAGATATTCTGGGTGATTGTAGTACAATATTCAGTCCATACTGGGCTGTAAGTCACATAGAACTTCAATCTACTGTCTCCATCTGATCAAGCAATAACTGTGGTGAACTCACCCTCCCATCCATCTGTCCCAAGTCAAAGTCATAAAAAGCTTCCAGGATTGAAAAT
Source organism: Bradypodion pumilum (assembly GCA_035047305.1). Classification (NCBI taxonomy): domain Eukaryota; kingdom Metazoa; phylum Chordata; class Lepidosauria; order Squamata; family Chamaeleonidae; genus Bradypodion; species Bradypodion pumilum. The sequence goes on along the minus strand of JAWDJD010000003.1, from coordinate 241,953,782 downwards.
ATTGTGTGCCCTACTGTTAGCTAAACTATATACACTAAAAATCTTTTTTAAAGGTTTGTGTGCCCCATTCTTTAGTGTGATTGTAGCGAATGTCTGCCGCTAGGCGGCGCTAGGTCCCGGAGGAGACTGATCAATGACAATACGAGGCAAGGAAGCAGGATCAGATCAGTGTTTATTGGGAAAATGCGTACACCTTTTATAGACCAGAAGGCCAGGAGAAAACAGCTATCACCAACAAGCCACTCACAATACCTGTTTACTCAGGTTAATTGGGGAAACTCTTCAGGGGAAGTCAATTAGCAGGGGTAAACACTGACAGAGGAAGCCCCATTGTTTTGGGCTTAGAGGCTGGGTAAATATGGTCACTATTTGCACCAGGGATTTACGCCAGGCTAGGGAGATGAGTGATTTAACCAGGTTAGATATTCGCTTTCTCAGCAGGTCCGTTGGTCAGGTCAAAGGAATTGGGTGAATCAAACCCTATCATTTATCCACCCCCCTTAATTTAGCTGCCTGCAGAGCCCACGGCTCAAGGAGCGTTCTCCCGAAGCGACCTCTGCAAGGGCCGTTTCCATGCCAGATGGGCATGGGGAAACCATATGTGATGATGTTTGATGCTTGGCAGTCATTTTTTTAAAAAAATAGAAGACAAATACTGTACTAAGAAAGAGAGAATAGTAGGCAGTTGTACTATTAGTCATCGTTATTCCTGGGATGATATTTTGAGAAGAATTTTACTATCACAAATATTTTACTAAGTTTGAACAAGACATTTAGATATGGGATATGATGAATGTAAGTTGCAACATGGATTTGTCAAGTCACATTATTTAAAATCACATCATTTCTCTTCAGCAATATATGCACACATGCACACGTGCACACGTGCACACACATACACACACAAAAGTTGCAACATTGTGGTGTAGAGTTCTTCTTTGTATTTATTATTATTATTATTATTATTATTATTATTATTATTATTATTATTATTATTATTATTATTATTATTATTATTATTATTATTATTATTATTATTATTATTATTATTATTATTATTATTATTATTATTATTATTATTATTATTATTATTATTATTCAATTTAATTTTATATCCCGCCCTACTCAACACATGGCCGACTCAGGGCGGCTAACAACATATAAATGACCCCGGGACACCCCACAGGGTTTACAAATGAGATACAATATTCAAATTACAATAATAAATATAACATAATATCAGCAAAACCTATGAGACAATAACAAAAATAGAGCAAACAAGCAAAAATACATCATAAATACAATAATCAAGGCATGAATACATAATCATGAATTGAACAGCAATAAGATAATAAGATAATGTACTAATGAAATCAAAAAACAACATATCAATCAGTTTCAGAAATAAGTGACTCTACTACCCATCCCTTCTTACCAGACCACTAGGACAAGGGGGGGGGGAGATAAAGAAAAACCAACCTCCTACCACCACATAGTCCTTGAGTCCAGTGAGGAAAAAAAGGGGGAGGGAGATGGGGCAATGAAGGTAAAGATAGTCCAAGAGGGCATGAAGTCCAACGTACCATCCTCCTTTTAGACCCCGCCCGAGCGACAAAGGTTGGGACATTGTGGAGGTGAGTTGGTAATGGCTCCTATTGTCCTAGCCGCGATGGAAACCACCAAAAATGCCCTCACCCCAAATGAACAGCCAGACCAAATGGAAAGCCGAATAACCAAGAATTCCTGCCTCCCTCTGATGGGCGAGGCCATGGGGCAGGCGTAGCAGCTTCGCAGCAGCAAAGGTGGTTGGCTTTTGAAGCCCCGGTGTTGCGCCAGGTGTTCCTGCCTGCCTCTGATCGGCGGGGCCATGGGGCGGGCGTTGCAGCTTCGCGGCAGCAAAAACGGTCAGCTTTTGAAGTCCCGGTGTTGTGCCAGGTGTTCCTGCCTCCCTCTGACTGGTGGGGCCATGGGGCAGGCGTAGCAGCTTCGCGGCAGCAAAGGCGGTTGGCTTTTGAAGCCCCGGTGTTGCGCCAGGTGTTCCTGCCTCCCTCTGACCAGCAGTGCCATGGGGCGGGCGTAGCAGCTCAAGATTCCTTTTCAAGATACTCCATTCTAATTTTCCTCAACAATGTTGTGTATCTACAGTTTTTGGACTTCTTTCCATTAAAGATATTTTGTATTTGTGAGAGTCTTGGGATTTCCACTGACCTCCTTTTACCAATCCCATATGCATGAATGCCACTGTTTAGCTATGCAACAATATGCATAAAGATAATGTTTCTATTTGTACTCAGGTTCCCTCTTGCAAACCTACATAAATATATATTCTATATCTCCTCATCTAAATTCTAAGTTCTGTAGGAACAAGGAAGCCCAAAATAGATTTTCCTGACCTAGTCATGTCGCAATCTTGACCCAGGTTCTTTGCTACCTCTAACGTAATCAGGAAAGGACCTTCATATTTCACAAGATAAATTGCACGTCTATAAATATATTACTTTGTCTTCTGGCCTTTTAACATTAATGGCTTGAGATGGAGAAGACCATATTTCAGATCATTTCAAACTATAGTCAAAATGAAATTGTACATTGCTTTTGCCCTGCAGCTGTCTTATCATTACAAATTTACAAGTTTCCACTCCCAAAAAAGCTGCCAGGACTATCAATCATGTGCTCCTCCAATTCATATGTATTACAATGTCCCTTCTGCATGCTAGATTGGCAACAGCCTGAGCGTGGCTAGAAAGCTTTCCTTTACAGGAGGGAACCTTACAAAAAACGCGAGCAAACCCCTAGTGTAAAAATATATAGTTTAGTTATTTTAAATAAGAATACAGTACTTTGATTTTAAGGCTTGCCATTACTTGTACAAACTATGATCAGGAAAGAATGGTTCATCTTTTGTTGCCCCCAAATGTCTGAAACATTAAACTGGCTGCAGGAGTTCACAGAAAGAGCCTCCTCGAAGTATTGATGAACCACAAACAGGCATAACCCATGGCAACAGGTAAGTGCCGGCTAAGTGTTCAAAACACTACTTTGTAGGCAAGGACATGCACACACTATACAGTATTTGTAATGTCTGTCTGAAGAACAACAGCTGAATGCTGCAACAGAAATGGAATGCTCAAATGCATTTCAATCACTTACTAAATCTTTTTAAATGCTCTGGGCAGTTATAAGTTATGGGCAAAGGCTTGTGCAGTAGCAAAAAACTGCTATTCAATGGTTTTTTGTTTCTTTGTTCCTTACTATTCTAATAAGTATCTTCTCTGAACCCACTTAGAAAGAGAGTTTGGAGGAAATGTTAATGTTTTATCAAAGCAAAGCAATTACACTTATACAGGTACCTGTATACTGCCCCATAGACCTTAGAAAATAGTATAATAATTGTGCAATGCTTCTGCAAGTCTTATACAGTCTTACACAGTACATCAGGATAAATATTAGATTCTCAGAGTTACTCAGGCATGATGCTACCAGAGCCCAAGGAAAAGATGACAACATTTTAACATTATTATTATATATTATTATTATATTGAAGGTGACCAAACTGGGAACTGACTCTTTTTGTGCTGTAATGGGTTCGCTGCAGTGTCACAAATAACTTTCTCCTCTTTGAGCAGCTCACCAGTACTGTCTTGTCCCCCTGTCTGCTGCCCAACTTTGGAAGGGCCAGTACTGAAGAACCCCTAACATTTTTAGGAAACTACCATCTAATCATCTAACCTCTTTCATATGAAGAGAACAATTGGACAAGAAAGCATGGTGAACTGCCAGTTCCAGTGCCCTTCTCGGCTCATGCTAAAGCGGAATAGGTGACATTTTTCTAGAGAACTCTCAGGTCCCCTCCTGATTAATTTCTATGGCCAATAATGGCAAGCTTTGTTCCATAGTATGATCATACATTGGTTACACATATACATATAGTTTTAAAGTAACTAGTTACTTGTAATTAACTCATTTCTTGAAAAATACCATGGCATAAGAAAGTTATATTTATCATGAAATCCAGGGAGAAGTTACTTTTTCATTTCAGTTACTTTATATTCATGTAGGTAAACACTGTAGGAAATTCAAATCTTCTTTAGTTTGACTAGTCTATCTCTCAGAAGAGAGCTGCTGTGAAGCCATTTTGCATTCCAAAGCCTCCGCACACTCCACAGATTAGCAAGTCATTAAGGACACAAAGCTTGCCAATTTAGTCAAGGCCAAGCTTTTTGATGCCCATCAGAGAGGGAACCATCTCAAGTTGAGAACATCGTGATAAGGACACCTGCAAGATTTAACAAGCAGAGTGTTAGCCAAAACAATGCACCATCAAAGCATCCCTCACATTCTTAAGGGGGTAGAAGACCCCAAAAACAGTATAAAGGATCCATGATTTTAAAGATCGTTAGCAGGGTTTTCCAATACAGCGAAGCTCTGTTCAATTTATTTCAACAATGCCTTGAAAGCTTTAATCTATGCTAGATGGGGGCGACACAGCCCATCAATATACCTACTTAATAAGATGTCAGTCTTTTTTATTTTATGCTTTTATCCAGTATGAAATCCAGTGTAGTCTAGAAGGATTTTTAGAAGAAATATTTCATATTCTTTGTTTGTTTATTATGCTACAATAAATGCTGCTAGAAAGAATTTTGCGAGCAGCCTTTTTACTCCAGAAGTAAGGGAGTAAATAGCGGGGAATAGATAAGGAGCTGAAGAAGAAACAAAGGGCTCCTTCTCTCAGGCAAAGATCCGTGGGGGAGCAAACAGAGTTTGCAAGGGAAGATTGAGGGAAGTTTCGATTCCTTGGTTTGGGAGCAGCTTTTGCTCAGCCAGTTTCTCTTTGAAGGTAAACCCCCACATCACCCCACAGACCTTTCCCAGGCCAGTCTGGTCTCCGCTAGTTTAAAGGAGGTGGGAGGTGGCATAATAATAGGAATTTCTCTAATTTACCATCATAAAAAGCTACCAGACACCTGTGACATCGCAGATCACCATTTTAAAGTTTATGACCCAGTCTTTAATGGACAGAGGTGTGTGCTGTGGGCTGGACATCCCGATGGACATCCCGATGGAGCTCACCCTCAGCCACGTAAGCCAGTTTCGGGGTCAGAGAGCCGCAAAAAACAGAGGGACCTATTAGGCACCCTGCCGCCACCCCTCGTTACAATATTATCATTTGTCTTTCCTGTGTGATAGTAGGATTTTTTGGATTCAACAATGAATAACAATACTGCATCAAAGTAATGAACTAATAGCAAAATAAATGAGATATGACCTGAACCCTTTCTTCTTGCTGAAAGACTCTAGAGTATGGCAGTGGGTGGTTTCAAGTCGGCGTGCAGAATCACTTGAAGCTCCCTGAATAAAGACGTTTGGAATTGTAAATACATTTAGCTAACATACTGCTGTTACCACGGGCATACCAACTAGAGCCATCCACAGTCAATTCTTATTATGTAATGCATCTTTTTTAAATTGGCAAGATGATAAGAGAGCAACTCATTAATTGGTACTATGATATGGAAATATCTTCCTAATTGGCAAAATGATAACAGAGGTGTCTTCAAAGCATTTGACTAATGAACAAAGAGGTATCACCTTATGCTCCCAGTTCCAGGTGTCTGGGGCTTGGCCTTTCTTTCTTTGTATCAGTTAGTTGCACAATTTAAAATTATGGATGTATATAAAATAAAATATACAATTAAAATATAAAAATAATTAGACTATTTTTGACCAAATGTGGGCTACTTCAATAGCTTTATCTCAGCCCTTTACTAGGCTTTCTTTGTATATGTGGTGGGCATGAATTGGGTAAAGGTAAAGCTCTCCCTTGCTCGAAAGCTAGTTGTGTTCATCTCTGTTTACAGCCAAAGAGCCAGTGCTGTCTGCCTCTGCAAATGTTTATGTAGTCATATGGCAGGCATGACTTGACACCGGAATGCATGGAACACTGTTATCTTTCCCACCCAAATGGTACGTATTTATCTACTTGTATTGTCTTGCTTTTGAACTGCTAGATTGGCAGGAGCTGAGGCAGACAATGGGAGCTCACTCTGTCATGCAGCACTTGGGTCTCAAACTGCTGGCCTGCTGACTTTCCTGACATCAAGCTCAGTGTCTTAGCTATTAAGCTACTGTGGCCCAGTGAGGCATAAATTACATACACATAAATGCTGCATTGATCGAATTTCTCCACCTTTACAGAAAATTTGTTCTATATCTAATTAGCTGCAATTTACTTGATTATTCTTTGATCTTCCTACTTTGCTTTGAAGTCTATTAAGCCCAGCCAGAATCTTGCCCTACTAGGAGATACTCTTTGATTTTCATCCATTCAACAAGGTGTGGCTTTTCTCTCTACAGAAGTTTAGCCTAGCCTTTGACCTATTATAAAAATGGTCTTGTTTTCAGCCTTGACCTGGTACAGATAAAATAAATACATGGTGTTTTTTTTTTTCTGAATTGAGATGGAGACCTGTGAAACAACCAGCTTCAAGAAGAGATTCAGGATGAAGATAATGAATAAAGGCATGAGCAAAGATGGAAGTCTATTGATACAGATAAACTTGGCCATAGAAAGAAAACATTGGTACACACCAGTACCACCTCCTTATGACAAAGGTCTTCTATATTGATCCTAAACCATTATAATGAAGAATAACCTCATGCCTTTGGTGGCAGAACTGTGTGTAATATAATAGCAATTTCTATAATAAAGAAAAGGAACATAGGAACTTGCCTTATGCTGAGTCTAGCTCCCTACTACCAGCTCTTAGCAGAGTTTCAGGTAGTTTCCTTTCTTAATTCTGACTGGAGGTCTCTGTTATTTCCTGATGGTCTCTCATGCAAGTCGTAACCAAGTCTAACTCCACTTATTTTCCAAAACTCAGATGACATCTGGTGAAGTCAGGAAGGGTTGGTAGTGCCAAAAGCAACAACAACCCAATTGTTTTATAAAAACCTGTAGCCTTATCAGTAACTAATTATATTTTGGTTCCTAGAAACTGCTATGGTACTAAATTGCTTTTTTAAAATAACTTTCCAAGTTCTGCATTCACCTATCCATGTAGTCAGGCCTAGAATCATAATACAAATGAGCAAAGTAGATAAGAACAATGTTTTGCTGCAGTTCATCAATGTAGAACACTGTCTCATGCCAGCATGGTCCATATATGCTCCAAATATTCTGCATCATAAACTATATGGTATTTTCTAGCTGATGCGTGCTTTTCTTTTCCCTGTTGACTCAGTTCAACTCTTTCATCTTTCCTGGAAGAATTAGTCTATTAGAATTAGTTTTCCTTATCAGGAAAGACCACAGGACTGGATCTTATGACTAAAAGCACATTAGCTCCAGCTAAGGAGTTAAACAAATAATTTTTTTTAGATAGCACACTGAATTTCCTTATGTCCAGTTAGGGGAATTGAGACCTCTTCAAGGTTATACAAGAGCCATACTAGAACATAGGCTGTTGCTTCTTGTTGAGCAGTAAAATTTTGCAGACATAAATTCCTGGAGACACAGGGCAAAAAGCATTTGCCTCACCACATTCTACTGATTTGAACTCTGCTAGGGACAATAATCCTTTCAGCCAATGGCACTGTTAACAAATAGGGGCTGGACAACTCAGCTCCAGGCTGTGTATTGCTTTGTTGAACAATCTGGAAGGACATAGAAAAGCAGTGATTTACCCTTCTGCCAGAGCCTTGAATGTCTTGATGAGAACATTTGAAAATTGTCAGATCATTCTTATATATGTCCCAGCACAACTATCAATTGAAAGATGCCCTTGAAACAACCAGATCACAGTATGCTTGATTGAAGAGAGATAAGGAATGAAACATCTTAATTTGCTTTATGTTATCTGGTGCATATTTAAATGATGGATCTCTCAAAATACTAGAGATGACATTGGGCTACTTAAGAGAAAAGTCTGCCTGATCCCATAAACAATGAAATTTAAAAAATTATCTTGACACTTGAGGCCAGTTCTTGTGACCCTTCAGCCTGTTACTAGCTGCCCATTTCCACACTGAGCAAATGGTTTTTGTCAGGCTACTTTTGGAAGGGATTTTCGTACAGCAGGTACCAATAGCATAAATCCTACACAAGTCTGTTCAGCAGTAAATTCCTGGATTCACTGTGCTCCCCTTCCATAGTAAGTAGATGAAGAATTGTAGCCTGAGATAGTTTGTTACAGGCACAGGCTATAGTTCAAAACAGCATGTTACATAACCTTAAATTAGAATAGGTGACAATTATGGTGCTGGTGTGGGTTCTGCTTAGTGGAATCAGATTTTGAAGAGGGAAATGTAAAGCCATCTGTCAGGAAGTTCTCATGAAAATTAGACCTCTATTTTCCTTGCCATGGATAACAAGATTTTTAATGAATTTTAACCCTATTCAGGCATTGTCTGATACAGATTGTCAACATACAAAAAATGAACCGTCCTGTCAGCCTTTAGTGTTGCTCTTCTCATATGGAGAATAAAAAATCCTGAATAGAAATTCCTGTATGCATGTAAGAGTCTTTCCCTCTGGCTCCTGGTGTTTTTTTTTTTAAAGTCAGCACACGCGTTCCCGGCCTCCTCTGCACTTGCATCCCTCAGCCTGATTGGCTGAGGGGTTGCACAGCACAGAGGCCTCTGGGACTTGTAGTTTTATTTTTTGGGTCACGTTCGTGGGGCGGCTGCCCCACTGGCAACCTCTGGACCCTTGCGGGGTTGGTGAGGCAGGGGTAAGGTAAGTGCAGGGGGCTTGGTTAGGGATGGTTGGGCCAGATGCGGGAGCGTATGCTGGAGTTCAATGGTTATCATCCCTCTTTATAGGTTTAGATATCCTCCCCAAATGCCTTGTATAATACTGTAGTGCTAACTGGATTTATAGGAAGAATAGCAAGTAGGTTTGAAATGCAAACTGAGCACAAGGATGTTCAGATGCCAGCATTTATCACACAGCATCTAAAATGGATTCCAACAGGCTAATGACATTTTAACTTCCCCTACTGAGAGGCAGTGCAAAAGTTTTACAAATGATTATATTAAAAAGATATTAGAGGTTCTAAGTCTTTTCCTCCTACTTTTTTGGTTACTGTAGTTGACTTTGTTGTCATTGTTCTTTACATTCCCCAGAAAACATTAGTTCTCCCATTCTCCCATGATATAAAATCAACTATGAGGGAGTAGTAATAGGATCAGTGTGGATCATGAGAAAACACCAGGGATGATTGGGGGGGGGGACATCCTTCTTGCCCACACTTCGTTCATCAGTGACTTCAGCTGGTTAGCATTTTTTAGACAGAGGAAAGTAAACAGACATCTAATTTAAGACAATATCTTGTTTAAATTATTGCAAAGAGAATGATCATCATGGAAACAGATGCAGCTAACTAGTCAGGTTCTGAGTGTGTAGATGTATACTTAAAAACTGAGTGTGAGAATGTCACTTGTTTGATTGACAACTCCCAGCATTCTAGCTGGGGAGACAGTGGGAGTTCTCATCCAATAATGTCATCTTAACAAGCTTAACTGAATAGCTAAGGATTGTAGGCACCTTTGAAAAATTGGAAATTATATAACACATTAATCCCACTATGGTAATGGAGTAGACCGTACAGTCAGTGACTCAACACCGAGTGTCAGGCAGAGGTTAACTAACCTGACTCCCTAAAGAGGCCAACAGCTACAGGTGGATGAGCCCCTTTAAGTGGGGTGATGGTCCCCCTCAGTGGAAGAAATGCCACTGGAAACCATCATATTAGGCCCAATGGCAAAATGAGCGGAGGAGGAACTCTGATTCCCAATGGTCATGGAGGCAGAAGAGGCCATGCCAGATGGACTGGCTGTGAAGGTGCACCTTGTCCATATCCTCAAGGCTGTGGCAGTCCCTTGCAGTCCCGGTGTTAAATCCTGCATGTTGCGCTTCATGTGTGCTGTGGGTGATGGCTCCGAGATCATAGTGTGTGGGTAACTTCATGGCAAGATGAGATCCACCTTAAACAAATTCATGCGAGTGATATTTTCCCTGCTTCAGGGAAAAAAAATGAATTCTTGGATATAAGTTGCAGTCGACAATATAACACATATATAAATTCCAAAACTGTAAAGTTGTTTCTGTAGAAATCCGGGAACTTCTCCGGGTGTGGTGTGCATGAGCAGAAACCCCTTTGCACATGCACAGAAACCCCTTTGCGCATGCGCACCACTGCCTCTGGGCATGCACATGCATGAAGGGTTTCTGCGCATGTGCAGAAACCTCTTCACGCATGCACACTGCTGCCTCTAGGGGGCGCATGTGCAGAAACTCCTTTCCCCAGCTGCTGCCCCAATACGGGATGACAGCGGGAAAGAGGGGAAAAGAGGGCCAATATACAGGATTTACCAGCCAATCCGGGATACTTGACAGGTATGATAAACTCTACTAATTCAATGGACCTACTCTAGTTGTGACTTGTTATGACTTGCTACTGGATTTCAGCCATTGGAATTCTCATGAAACCAGAAAATATTTCACAACTTTCTCAGTTCAAGTTATTTAATGATTGTAGGAAGAATCAGAATAGACAGATTCATCCATCCTGTTGATACCCATATTGTACAGAAAAACAAATAATAATAAAAGTATCAAAATCACTGCAAGTGAGGGGGGTTAGAAATAATTGATGAAACAGAAATGGCTGTGACAGATAGCTATTTGCTCTTTGTTTTCATTCAGCGCTACCTATTTGGAACAAATAAACAACAAGGATTTGTAGAACCACCAGGGGCAAATTTGTATTCTTAAAATGAACTTCAATGGAAGAACTCTATTTTTGGATGGCCTTAAATCATTGTATAACATCTCTTTCATCAACAGTTTTCCACTCTGGATGAATGGCACCTTATCAAGCAGTAAATTAAATTAACTAGCTCCCTGTGAAGCATATTGCAGTGCTTATTTCAGAATACTGCAGTCTGCTCAGAAAATATATCTAGCAGATCAATAGTTCACAAGGATGTGAATCACCTAATCACTTCTACAGGAATTGAAGATTGTTTCCCTGCACACTTTCACATTTGTAAAACAGAGATTAAATTCAAACCAATGCCCTAATCTAGACAAAGTTAGTTCCATTCAAGACTCGATGCAATCAGCAGGGCCTCTTTTTACGTCTGCAGAAGCAGACAGCGCTGGCTCTTCGGCTTAGAAACAGAGATGAGCACTGCACCCTAGAGTCGGATACGACTGGCTTTCGAGCAAGGGAAACCTTTACCTTTACCTTTTACTAGGACTGACTGTAATAAAATTATTACATATTATAATTATTTTAATAAAATTATTACAGAGTTCAAGAGTTTCCCTTACCATTTTGATAGCTGCCACTGAAACTACTAAACAGTAATGTAGAAATAATAATTTTGTGTATGAGTCCCTATATTTTACCTACCATTCTGATTTTAATAGTAGAAAATACAAGAAGCAGTATTTTCCATTGGACAATGGTTAGCATTTCAAGACAGTCTTCAAATCATTTGGAATTTTAGAAATCTGGAATGTCCAAATATCCTGACCTCTGTTATGGTCAATATGAAAATTATATCGTTATTATTTCCTCTTTAAAATACACAAACCTTTAAAAATTATTTTCCTGTGTCTTCTGACACCTTTGGTATGACTGTGCTAAATATTTTTTTTAAAAAAAAAATAGCGTGCACCAATAGCTAGCAGTGACTAAGTATTAGGAAATGATTGTAATGAACATACTGATGAACCTTGGACAGCGGGGATGCCAGTAGGAAATATCAGCAGTATTGTGAAGCAGAGATCAGTTTTCATTGGGGAGTGAGTAGCATTGGCAGACAGATTAAAGCAACAGATCATCTATGGTAGGTAGGAACTGTACCAACAGCATGGGACAAAGCACATGTGAGTAGGTGAGCGTAATCTTGGAGTAGCAGTTGGAAAAATGAAAGAAGCAGAATGAGAGGGCAGCAAACTACTGTATTATGGCATAACTACTAGTGCAAGTAGTGTTCCGTTCTCTCTTAAAGGGGACTCTTTCGAAGATCAGCAATGGTAGCTCAACCTTAGGAAAAATAAGATTTCCTACAGATCAAGGTTCTAGGCATGAGCTGTGTGGACTGCCAATATCATCTGCCTGAGAGAACATTCTCATAGGTCATATGAGTTTGTGGGCAAGACAACAGTCCCACTGCTATTTTGGCCAGACCTCCCCAAACAGACTCCTTTTCATTCTAGAAGGACAAGAGTTCGGTCTCATTTGGCTTGCAGGATTCCTGCATGTATGCCTCTACCTCTGCCATGTCCTTCCCACTTTGAACTATTAAGCATGGGTGATACACTGCATCCTATTCATCTTCCTGACCTGTGTGATGAAAAAGGAACTTTTCTCCCAAACAGCTAGTGTGTCAGAGAAGCTATCAGTATGCAGTAATTCTCCATTTTTTTTCATGCAGCAGAACTACCATTTCCTTGTCCTTTCTTCTGTTGGAAAAATAGTGGGAAAATACACTTTTGTTATTTTTCACATCTATTTCACATCTGTGCTCATATTGAGCTTTAGGTAAGAGCCCAGGTGGTACAGTGGTTAAACTGCAGCCAGAACGTTGTGTGTTTGATCCTGGCAGGATCAAGGTTGACTCAGCCTTCCATCCTTCCGAGGTTGGTAAAATGACTACATAGCATGTTGGGGACAAAATGCTGATTAACTTGTGAACTGCCCAGAAAGTGCAGTACACGCTATGGGGTGGTATATAAATGTAATTGCTATTGCTAATAGTCAAATCTTTATTATTACAGCCAAAGGCCAGACAAAGTGCACCAGATAACACAACCATTCTGGCATCACATATAGAATAAAAGGATTTCCGACACACCGAGCATATACAGTAAAATATTAAAAAATAAAAATTTGTTTGAGAATCTTATAATACACACCATAGTATTTTACTTTAGTCTGACTGTCCCAAGTTCACGTTCGTGAATTTTAACACAGGAGGCTCACTATTTACTGAGCACTATTGGGGTCAAAAGGCATGAATCGCCATACTTTTGTGAATGCAGGATGATTTCCATGCAAACCTGGCGACAGCAGCTGTCGTTGCCTTGGAACTGTCAGATAGTAATACATTCAAGTTTCTATTATTGCTGGAGGCCAAGTACGGAACTGCTAAAAAGAGCTCTTTTCTGAGATCTTCATAAAAGGGACACTCCAAAAGATTGTGCTCGGAATTTTCTGTCTTGTTGGTGTGACAAGCACATATATGTTCACAAACTGGGATTTTCTTAAAATGCCCCTCCCTAAATGCCGAGGGAAGCATATTGTGTCGAATGAGACTAAAAGAACATCTGTGGTCTCGGTTATTTAAAGAGGAAAGATAGGACAATGGTTTAAGCACATTAAAATGCAGCCACTCAAACAAGGAAGAGGCAACTTTGGTTAGATCTGTTTGGCGGTATATATCAGTTACCCTTTGTCTAATTTCCTCCCTGGCTCGATTTGGTCCCAGGGAAACAAGGTGAGTTTTAGAAAGTCCATATGTAGTCAAAACTGCTTCTATATGAGAAATCCAAGGGGAAGTTACATTATCTACCATCATTAAAGTAAGTAGACCCACTGGAGAAAACAGAAGTTTCACCCAATACATAGCGGCACATGTTAATAACCTGGCCTTCACGGTTAGCATGCCCATTTCTAACCTTAGGGCAGCGTTAGAAATGCAAGATGGAGTCTGCATAATGGACCTCAAGAACTTAGATTGGACAATTTCTAAGGGATGGACACTCGATGTGGTGCTAAATGGGGCCCCATAAGACATTTGAGCAAGGGGTTTGGCTGAATACAGCCTTAGAGCGACTACAACATTATAACCGCCTTTCTTCCAGAAAAAGTTTTGGATGGCGCCAGCACTACTCCTTGCCTTAGATGCTAGGTGCATTATGTGTGAATTTTTGCTACCGTTAGATTGAAAGATTACCCCCAGGTAATTATAATAGTGAGTCTGTTCAATTACTTGTTGGTTTAGATACCACTGGTGTATTTTAGTTTTTGTGGCAAACACCATAGTTTTAGTTTTGGAGTAATTAATCTCCAGTTGGTTTTGGTGACAGTAATTGGCAAAGGTGCAAAGAGCCCTACGCATCCCAATTTGTGACCTGGAAAGTACAACCGCATCATCAGCATAAAGAAGTATTGGGATATGCTGCATAACCAGTTTTGGTGTGTGGAAGTCCCTGCAGTTAAGACACTCTATGATGTCATTTATATATATATCAAATAATACAGGAGCTAAAACACAACCCTGCCTAACACCCCTATCCATATTAATAGATCTAGACAAGTGTCCCTGCATGCTGCATTTTACCCTAATTGTTGTATTGTGGTGCAGCGCTTGAATTAGAAACAATAGCCGAGAGTTGATGTAGGCTTTCTCCAACTTTTCCCAGAGCAGTAACCTTGATACTGTGTTGAAAGTTGACTTCAAGTCAACGAAAGTGGCATAGAGGGAAACACTGGAGTTGGACGAGTATTTATGAATAAGGTGCTCTAAAATAGCACAGTGGTCCATCGCAGATCTACCTTCTCTAAAGCCTGCCTGTTCATCAGCAATTATCTTGCCGTCTTCACACCAGTCCTGGAGTTTCCCTAAAAGATGGGTAGCATATAACTTGCTGAGTACACTTAACAGGCTAATTGGTCTGTAGTTTGTCGGACTATTGCTGATTAACACTGATTGCTAATAGTCTTCTCAACCTTCTCTTTACAAAAATTGGCTACCTCTTTGTGGTCTTCCTTGGTGATCTGCCCAATTTTCCACATGCCATTTTGAAATTGCAGCTCTTTAGATTCTCCCATAAGACTTCTCTATTGGAATTGTTTGTAATAATGCTTTCAACATCTCTGACCGGACATTCTGATACATTCCGGTTGTGAGTTTTATTCCCACAAGGTTTTAATAACACCTATTGGAACATGGCTAATTTCCTTTGTAAAAATTTCCAGCCCAACTTTTTCTGCTTCCCACATTTTGTGCATTGGTACAGAGACATTTGAAACCATAGGTAAGTACCTCCAGCTGCTTTTTGCTGTCTTTTCCTTTCCATTTTTGGGTTCCTGCATCCTTATTTCTGTTTCTGATGCATCATTAACAATTCTGTCCCAGTACCTGGTGTCTTCCTGCCCTCTGGAATATAGCCTCCTTCCCAAGCTGAATTCAGTTTTAGGCCATCTGGACCAGATTTGCCAGTCTCCTTTTTAAAAAAAGTTCTTCTCAAATACTATAAGGTGCATCCTACTCTTTGCCAGTATTTCTTCTGCATGGAAATGCAGGACACCACTGTGACTTTCCTGAAGATACATCCTGGACAACCAGTTGTTCACTTCCACTATTTTTCTATCTCTTGCTGGGCCATGGCCTTCAACAGGAAGGGGTGATGAAAAAGTTATCATGGACCTTCACTTTCCTACCATGAGTCTCATAGTTGGTTTCAATACTCTGAAGAATCTGTTTGGCAGCATTGTTTGTTCTCACATGAATTAGAAGGAAGGGATGATCTATAAACTTGATAATTCTGGCCAAACCTTCTGTCACATCCTTTGATTTTTGCCCCAGGGAAGGCAATCAGCTGAAAAATCCTGTTACTTCCACAAATTGATATCTTTCTCCCCCCCCTCCCTTCCTCCTTCTCAATAAGGAAGCACCTACTTCTACCACACATTCCCCTCTCCTGGAAAGTGCCATATCTTCCATGACAAATTCTGTGCTTTCTGCTGTCAACTGTTTCTGCTTCCACAGCCCAGAATCCTTATCAGTGGAGAGGATTGATTAACTTCTACCAGTATCTCAGAGGTATTGTCTATGTAGAGGTCCTATATCTTGTGGCTCTGCTGCAGTTGACCAGAATTACTACCCATACAGGATAGTAGCTCCAAAAGACATAAGGTAACACGCACTGGATGACTGTCCGGTGGCGTGGCTTTACCTCCCTTCCCTGGGCGAGGCAGAAGTTAGGCACGCCGGGGGTGTGCCGAGCTGGGAGAGGGAGGATCTCACCCAATTATGGGCTTGTCTTCCCTGATCACAGATCATTCGGAGCAAAGTAGGCGAGCGAAAGAGGTTGCTCGCCTGTTGCTCCGATTGCCTGCTGCTGCAGCGCTCTATTGGAGTGCTTTGTAGGCGTGTGCGTGGCCTCGCTGCCTGCTCTTGGAGCCCACTCATAGGAGTGCTCCACAGGCACTTGTGGGGCCGCGCTGCCTATACTTTCTTTGAGGCCTTGCTCCTTCTCCTCTCTGGCTGGCCGTCGGAGGAGGTGGTGTTCATTGGAGCAAGTCATTTGCTGTTAGTCTTCCTTCCCTGTGCAGGGGAGCACTGGCTGGCATCCCCTGCGCCCACGGTTTGGCACCGGTTGTGGCTGGTGGGGGAGGAGGCATGCTGGTGGTGACCCTGGGCCTCCCAGAGGGGGTGGTTGGTTTCCCCTCCTCGCCCGGGAAGGGGCTCAGTGGGTGACCAGGGACTGGTGCTGAGTCTCCCCCCATTGCTCGTATCTGGCCCCTCACCCAGGAAGGGAACGAAGGGTGCGGGGTGTGATTTTGTAACCCCCCTCCCATCGCCTATATCAAGCCCCAAACGGCTCATCCCTCGAGGGGTCGCCTGGTGGGCTCACCATTGAGAAGGCCTGTTTTACTCCTGGCCTTGCTCATTTGGCGTTGGCTCCCTCGCCTTTATAAGACCTCAATCCAACCCCCCCCCCGTTGCCTATATTAAGCCCCAACCAGTCACCCCTATAGGGATCGCCTGGTGGGCTTGCCTTTGGGGTGGTGGCCTGTCTCACCTAAGTGGGCCTCGACCAGGCCTGGCTGGACGGCAGCCATTTTGTGCTGGGCCTCGTGACTGGCCTGTTCTTTGGTCTGTTGGCCATCTTGCTCACTGTTGCTGGGCAGATCCCTGGTGCCAGTGGCCATTTTGCCTGGGCTGTCAGCCATTTTGGAGCTGCTACCAGCCATTTTAAACTTGTCAGACTTCCTTCGAGGCCTGACCCTGCCTGCCTGAATTGGTTACCGCCTAATTATGGGGCCTAAGAAAGGGACGGGGCTGAGGACAGGCAAGTGCCCAGGCAGGAAGCAATCACACTCCCAGGCTCGCCCGGTGCCAATGGGCCCAGATGGGCCTGATGATGTGATTGGCCCTCTGGAGATGGCTGCATGCATTGTGGCCTTGGAGAAGGCTGCAGGTGTGATACCCACAGTGAGGCCAACTGGAGGGATATGGCTCTGACCCTCCAGCGCCAGCTGGAGGCATTGGAGTCTGGACAAGGTGGTGCTAATGTCTCTGTTTCTCCTCCAGCGCAGGAGCATGTGGAACCAGTTCTGGTGAAGGTGCCTGGTCTTGGTGGTTGGCCTGCTGGGCCTCAGCAGAAGGATGTGCCAGGGCATGTCAAACCTTCTCCGGTAGCATCTACAGTGCCATCTCCAGCCCATGGGGCCGCTGCGGGTGTTGCATCTTCAGCTGGTGAGCCATCTACTTCACACAACAGTGACACAACACAGGGTGGGGGACCCAGTTTGAACTGAGCCCCGGGCCCCCAGCACTTTTGGCCTTGGTTCAATGCGGGGTCATCAGCCCTGGGCAGTGGGTCTGGTGCATCTGCAGTGTCGCAGGTCCCATGGGGTTGCACCTTCCCTCCCTGGTTTTTCTCACCACCTAGTCAGGCAGGTGTAGGCCAGACAGGGAATGTCTCGGGCACTGGTCCAGCCAGGGCCAAGCTGATGGGTAGTGTCCTGCCGCCTAGCCCAGCAGATGCTGGTCAGGTGATGACCCGCCTGCCGCCAGGAAGGAGTCCATTACTGCAGCCCCTCCAGCCATGGCCCCTGATGCAGTGCCTGCTGTGGCTTCCCTTAGCGGGGATGCGGCCCTCCCTTTGGGAGATCACCTACTGCTGGGTAACAAAGATAAGATCTTGCGAGGGGAGTATGTTGACCTCTTTAACCTTCTGAATAGGGATTCTGAAAAGGAGGATGGTAAGGATGAGGATAGGGACAAGGAGTTGGCTAGGAAGAAGAAGCCAAGTTAAAAATAGGAAAGGCACCAGGAGAAGATGGACTAGCGTCAGAATTTTATAAAGAATTCAAAAAAATGATAATTCCAAAAATTACTAGAATATTTAATTATGTATTAGATGGAGGAAAGTCCCCTGAATCATGGTATAAATCGATAATAATCTTAATTCCTAAGGTTGGGAAAGATCAAGAGAGAGTGGAGTCTTATAGACCCATTTCATTATGGAACCAGGACTTAAAAATCTTCACGGCAATACTTGCAAATAGAATGAATAGATTTATGGGAGATTATATAAATATTGACCAAGCGGGATTTATGAAATCAAGATACTTATCAGACATAACAAGGAGAGTGGTAGCATTAATGCATACTGCAGAACAGAGTAAAGAAGGAATCGGATTATTGTCTTTAGACATATATAAAGTGTTTGATTCTCTCCAATGGTTTTCCAGTAAAGAAATAGTGAAAAATTATGGATTTGGCTCTAAATTTACAACAGTAATTGATAATTTATACCATCAGGGCTGTGCGCAAATAAAAGTAAATGATGTATTTACACCAGATATAAGGTTAGCAGCTGGTACAAAGCAGGGTGATCCGTTGTCTTCAATTTTGTTTATAATGGCTATCGAAATGTTTGCAAACGTAATTAGAGAAGACTTAGATTTAAAAGGGATAAATGATAATAAAATTAATTTGTATGCGGACGATACCTTGCTAATTGTAAAGGAACCACAAAATGCATTAATTAAAATGCAATCTCATCTTAGAAACTTCCAAGATGCGACTGGCTTAAAAGTAAATTGGGATAAGTCAGAAATAATTCTTTTTAATACAACTATGGAAACTCAGAATAAAATTAAGAACACTTTCAATATTAACATCAAAAGTAATATAAAATATTTAGGAATAAGAATATCTAATCAGTATGATGAACTAAAAAAATTTAAATTTTGAAACATTGATAAAAGAAATAAAAGAATTGGTAATTCGATACAAAAAATAAAATTATCATAGTTTGGAAGAATAGCTCTGATTAAAATGAAGATAGTCCCCAAAATTAATTATATATTTGAAACATTACCAGTAGAAATTAAAGATAAGGATCTCAAGAAATTACAAAATTTGTTAAATTATTATTGTAGTGATGGTAAGAGACCAAGGATTGTAAAGACATTGTGGTATAAAGATCAGAAAAGTGGGGGGTTAGGTTTACCAGATATTAACAAAATACTATATAGCATATAAATTGAAAAACATTCTAAAATTTTTAATGCACAAAGACACATTATGGGAAGGCATTGGTATGAAAGAATTACACAAAGTTGGAAAAGTAATACTTTTAGGTAAGGACAAAGTTAAAATTAACAAAGATAATAAAAATTTTAAAAGTTTGTTGAATGTTTGGCATTCTGTTAAAAATAAACTTGCTCCGGGAATGTCGCCCATAATAGAATTAGGGGATATAAAATCCTTTCCAATACTATTAACTAGTAAGAACAAATTGCTACTTCAAATTAATAAAATAGAGTTTCTAAAGGATTGGATAGATTTTTTTGTAAAAATAAAGAAAAAAAGATAAAATTGTTTACGCAAATGAACTTAAACTGGATTCAAGTAGCAGCAATTAATAATTGGAACTCTCTCATATAGCCACTGAATCAGACCTAAACAGAGGTTTAATTGAGTTTGAAAAATTAGCATGTAATGTTAGGTCTGGGAAAATAGAATTAAAAGGGTTAATTGGTAAAATATATAAATTGCTAATCGATATGGATTACACCAATGATAGTATGAGAGAGACACGGGAAAGCGACCTAAATATAAACATTAGTGAAGAAAGTTGGAAGTTAAAATGGAAAAATAGAGTAATGAGAAATTTATCAATTAGAATAAAAGAACACAATTATAAAGTATTATGGAAATGGTATCTAAAACCAGCAAAAATAAAATTGATGAATCCAAAGGAATCTAGCTTATGCTGGAATTGTAAAAAAGAGACTGGGACTAATCTCCATATGTGGTGGGAGTGTGAAAGAGTGAAAGGTTTTTGGATGTTAGTGGAAAACGAGATAACAAAAATGTTTGGTACCCATATTAAATTGGATGCACCAAGTGTGTTGATACTTGAGTTTGGTAATGTCATTTCAAATCATTATAATGCAGATTTGCTATCTATTTTAATAGTGAATGCAAGAATTTGTATAGCTGCTAAGTGGAAGGGAGGAGAGCAAATAAAAATTGAAGATTGGTATGTTCAAAATGGGACAACAGCATTAAATGACAAACTTACATGTGAAATAAATATTAAAAAAGGTATCACGAGTAAAAATAAATTTTATGAGATTTGGAAGCCCTTCCTAAATCATATATAACTAAAGGCAAAGGGAGCAAGCCTCCTACGGATCATTTATCATTTTGGAATGAGAGTTAAATGTTTGTGTGTACATTTTATTATTGGTTCTTCTAGGGAATGTATAACCTGTCTCTGATGGATATCATTAATGTTAGACTAGATAGAGTAACTATAAGAGTATTTAACTTTGTAGCGTTGAATTGTATTTTCCTTTCTTTTTTCTTCTTCTTTCTCTTTGTTTGTGCTGGTGTGTACACATATGTTGTCTTCTGTTTTTAATTAATAAAATATTCAAAAGAAGAAGAAGAAGAAGAAGCCACCCAGGACTTGGCCTAATTGGCTGCCGGCCTTCTCCAAAACCTTACCCAGAAAGGACAGGTTGGAAACCAGCCTGTAGTTGTTAAGGACAGCTGGGTCAAGGGATATTTTCTTCAGGAGGGGGCGCACCAAAGCATGTTTTAGTGGTGCAGGAAATACCCCCTCCCATAATGATGCATTTATTATTGCCCGACCCAGCCACCTGTCACCACCTTGGAGGCTTTCACCAACCAGGTGGGACAGGGGCCCAAAGGACATGTAGTGGCACGCACAGCTGCAAGGAGCCTGTCCACTTCATCAGGGACAACAGGATCAAACCGATCCCAGATTGTACAGCAAGACTGTGCTTCGGTGCCCCCCACGACCCTCCCCATCCACGCTGGGATTCAGCCCTGAACTAATCCGATCGATTTTCTCCACCAGATGGTCAGCAAAGTCCTCAACCGAACCCTGCCAACCGGGCACCGACCTCCCCCTACCAAGGAGGGACCTGGTTACCCGGAACAGGGCGGCTGGGCGATTATCAGCGGAGGCAATAAGGGTGGTGAAGTATTGCCACCTCACCACCCCCATCGCCACTAGGTAGGCCCTAATAGCAGCTCTAGCTAGTGTCCAATCGGAGTCATCCTGGGTCTTCACCCAGCGGCGCTCTAGGCGTCTCTTTGCCCATTTGAGTTCCCGCAGTTCATCTATGAACCACGGGGATGACCTAGCCCCATGGGCACGGAGAGGCCACAGTGGCGCGATTTCATCCAAGGCTGCTGTTGCCGTCCCATTACACAGGTTGACAAGTGCCTCGGGTGAATCGTGTAGCCAATCCAGAGGAACATTCCCCAGTTCCCTCTGGAATCCATCTGGATCCATTAGTCGCCGAGGGTGGAACATTTTAATAGGCCCTGCCTCCCTACGATTAAGCGTCATCCCCAGAAAGTCCAGAGTCACCAAATAGTGATCTGACCATGGCACAGGTGAGATGACTAAGTCCTGTAATCTCAGATCACTCTGCCACTGCTCCGACAAGAAAACTAAGTCTGGCATGTGACCACTGCCCCTGGTCGGACCCCGAACTACCTGAGTCAGGCCCATGGCTGCCATGGAAGCCATGAACTCCCTTGCCACCTCAGAAGCCATCCCCAATGATGGCAAATTGAAGTCCCCCAGAACCATAAGCCTCAGGAACTCCAATGCCAACATTGAGGTGGCCTCGAGGAGCTCAGGCAGGGCATCCCTTACCCTGGAAGGGGGCAGATACAGGAGTAAGATCCCCAACTGACCCTTAGGGCCCAACCGTAGAAGCAGGGCCTCACAACCAGACACTTGTGGAGCAGTGGCCCTAGCAACTCCCAATGACTCCCTGGCAACAATGGCAACACCACCAAGATCAGACAAATTCCCACATGTCCTCTTTCTTTACTTTAATGTTGAGAGAGGGACGGCCAATCATACCCCTGCATGTCAGCATACTCCATAACTACTCCTCCATATTCGTCATCACTGTCCTCCTGGACATTGTACCCCTCCTGACTCCTGGTACCTTGTTCCAGAGGGTGATACCTCATCGAGTACAATTGCCGTCATGCAAAACCAGATGTCTCCCTTCTACGCAGTGGACATGCATTACACATAGAAATAAGATTAGGAATACAATAAATGCAAAAACATAAAAATATAAGGCAAATAATAGCAATGACCCCATAAAAGAAAACTTGTGTAAGGACAGACAGATCAGGCAACCAAGAAGTCATCAAATCAAAGAGATTAACATCAGTGTGTACATTATTAGTAATGCTCTCCTGTAATTTCTGAAGTTCTTTCTCAATAGTATTATTCAGATCCTGGAATTTCACCTGACACCCCTGGTTCCCGACCCGTTTACAAAATCTTCCGGATTTTGCTAATAGGTAATCTATGGCCAGTCTGTCCTGCATTTGGTCTTGATGGAGCTCAGTGATTTCCATTTGAAGATCCCGTATAACCCTCCCTGTGGTGTTGATTGATTTCTCCAGCCTACAGGTGAGTCCCAAAATGGACCTTCTATTCTCCTGGGAAATGACACCTGGGTACAATCCCAAGGTGAGTGCTCCAGTGATAACACTCCCTATAGCTCTCCCCCAGGAACTACCATCAGAAAGCTGAACATCGATTATCACTTCATCATTACAACCAAAACCCATCGGGCTGGCAACAGCTCTCCGGCGCCGTGCATCAGCCTGAAGCGGCATTTGCACTTGTACGGGTAAGGTAAAATAACCCAATGCTGCACATTGATATTGTCCTGGGTGGAAATTCGTGGCGACTCCATTAAAGAAGAACCACATGTTGGGATCCTTAATTTGCCATCCATTGCAAATTGAACCACTAGCTATAGCAGAATAATCAGGAGTAAACATAGGAAATACATCATATATATCTTCAATAGTAGTGTTAAACAAGGTATAATTAAGCTTATAAGAACTGTTATAACTACCCCATAACCAAAAATAATCATCACATCCCGTATAATTGCCTACATTCCGCAAAACCCTTTTTGCTTGAGTCCAGTGCTTCCATTTACTATTCCAGACCCCAGAACTATGACAGCAGAAACAAAGCCCTTTAGTGTATTTCCTGAATGTCATGCTTCGCCAGCGGGTGTTGTTAAATTGTTCTGGGGGGTTGGAGAAGAGTGTAGACCTGTCAATATGTAGTAAGTGTCCGATAACCAACTCAGGCGTGTTGAACAATGCCGGAAGGAAGGCCATTTGAGACACTGCCAGTGGATGCTCATAGTATAACGTTGCATTCTTACCATGAACCTCAAACATATAGTTAGCGTGGCAAAGCCAAAAGTTGGGGTTGCCCCCATGAATCATTGTTCTTACAGCTGGAAGCGCAGTAAGAAAGAAAAGAACAAATGTCAGCAAATTTAGTTTACTGGTGAACCACCGTCCTGGAGTTGAGTAACCTTCTTTTCTCTCCATGGGCAGATCGCTCGGGCAGGTACCCACACAGGCCCTGAGGTAGTAGAAACAGCTGCGTATCCTCGTCCCCAGGTGATTAGAGGCACAGGACCCTTCCACTCAGGATCCGGTTGTTGCCGATAAACGACCAATGGCTTAGGAAGACACTCCTCTAAGAAACAGGAACATGCCCTGTTTGATGACCAGTGCTATGTTATTACTAGCACCATGGAACTAGACATGAAACATGCCTGACATATAACACAATGCAATATCACAAACCCATTTACATATGTAGGGTACTGAAAACTCAAAATCAGCCAAAAACTGGAGTATGTCTTCTCCCTCCTTGTATTTTTGCAAAAGCCTGCTGTCCATAGAGGAAAGATCCACACCACTTTTCCTCTGGACTTCTTTCATCTGCAGCATCTGAATCTCAACTTGATGACAAACTGCACCTGTTAGGTTGTATTTGTGAGAAGACCTCTTTCTGGGCTTGGGGTTTCTGCATTCCTCCTCTGGCCCATCCTTCCAATTCCTGCCCACAAGTGAGGAATCAAGCTTACCACTCAGCTTCTCCTGCTTGGTCCTCTCCTCCTTTCGTGATGAGGGTTGCTTCAGGGGCAAGCTGAGGTCTCCTGTGCTGCCCTTGGAATCACAATCCTTGCTTCCTTCCACTCTGCATGCATTAATAGCTTCCAACTGCGATGAGGTCCTCACCATTTGTTCCCAATCAGCTGGCACTAGTTTTTTAGACCTGGCAGACAGTGTTGCAGCATTCCCATTTGCCAGAGCCTCTCTGTTCACTGGATATACAGCAACAGGTTCCATATCCAGCACAGCTGCAGTTAAAGCAGCAGAGAACGGTGCTTTTGTAGGGCAAACAGCGCTTGATTGCTGTAATGTAGGATATAATGTCCCATCTCCATTGCCACCCCCACCTCCATCAGGGGGCTCATGCTGTTGTTTCCCATATGGTGGGGGGGCAGTAGGGGACAGAGGCTTTCCCTTGGCTGGTGGCAAAAGCTGTGGCAGTGGGGCAGCAAGCCTCTGGGACAGCAGAATATTTTTTGGAGTAAGTCGTTGAAGACAATTTCTGACTTCATTCCAGGTATATTGCACTGGGACAGAAACTCCAACATGTTTCTGCAAATCATTTCCAACCCTGTCCCATGTTCTTAAATCAAGACAGCCGTGTTTCGGAAACCAAGGGGAAACATTTTCTATAGTCTGAATTAATTCTTGCACCTCTGTTGTGTCTGCCCTTTGTCCATTCTTATGCAAAAGATAAGTCTAATCTTTGCAAAACTTCTGTTGTGGTGACGTTAAAACACCCCCCATAACGTAAGCTGTCACTCACCCTGTGGGATCCAAGGGAACTTGGATTATTTTAAGCGCTTGAAGACCTTCCTGGTCGGAGTGAATGAGACCTTTTCCCCGGTCATTTATGAGGTGTTAATTGCTGTATCGGAGTTCAAAGGCTTTCACTGCAGTTCAAAGCCTCCCACGCGGCACCAGTTGTAGAGATTTTATCAGCATGACTCAGAGCAGTTTATAGCCACAGAGAGAGAGAGAGAGGTAGGAATCCTAAACGGAGAGCCAGCTCCATTAGGGAGAATAGGGAAGAAATAGAGATAGAATGAAAATACATACATGACAGTCCTTTCGAGCTCAACAAAGGAATAATGGCGGCTCTTTATTAAACAGAGTATAAGATACAAGAGTCATACACACATCAGCGTATCAGAATCTCAGACCCATATATGGAGCGTGAATCAGCATTTTTCACACTGTCTGCGCATGTACCAAAGCAAGCATCATCTCACGTCACACAGTCCATAGACTCAGAAACACACAGAAAGGCAATATAGGCAGGTTAAGGCAGCTTTCAAGATCAGACGAATTCCCACAGTCCAATGTCATTCCGCGGAGGCGGTGGCGTGCCAACTGTGACCCTGCCTCATTGACAAGGCCAGGAAAGATTTGAACAAGGCAGTGGCCCGGTTCTTGGGCACTGGTGTTGGCATGGTGGTGGCGCACCCGGAAATCCGGGTGGAACGTGATGACTTATACCATGCAGATGGCGATCACCTTTCCCCGTTAGGCCTGGATATGTTCTTGACCGGCCTGCGGAGGGGCATCCAGGCCGAACTGGTCGGTCTGGTGGGGGCAAGCGGTATATCTGGATAACCCTTTGCTGTAGTGGGTAGCGCGTAGTTAAATGGGAGGTAAAGGCCTAATATTATTCGGAGTAGTCTTGGGCGTGTCTGTTGCCCAGAAGCTGGAAAACCTTTGGCTTCTGCTTCCAGGTAAAGGGCATGCTCAGGGGTTGAGGGAAGTGCTGTTGGACTACAGCCTTGAGGTTTGAGAACAGCACTTACCATTATACCCGAATGGAGAACCAGGATGGGGACTATTAAAGAACAGGATGATCCCGGTAAGCCGGTATTCACCTGGACGTGAGTGGAACTGGTAAAGTGGTCACCTTGGCTCCATCACTTGGAATCGCTGTACTCAGCCCCTGCCGCAGGCAAACAGTTAGTTTGAAGTTTACTTTAATAAAGTAGCCCTGAGTTTAAATCCAGCACTATGTCTGTCTCGTTATACCGGGGGTTGGGGGGCAAGGTGTTTTGTGATGATCCTATTTATTACAGTCACATTTCTCCTATACTTTTCTTCCTGTATAAACTGTTCTTCTTCCTTCCTTCAAACACTATATTTCTTTTCCAGGACAGATTAGATTAGATTAGATTAGATTTATTCAATTTGTATGCTGCTGACTCAGGGTGGCTCACAACAACAGCAGCAGCAGCAGCAGCAGCAGCAGCAGCAGCAGCAGCAGCAACAACAACAGCCCACTAAGCTCTTTCCAGAAATGTGTCTTTTCTTCTAGAAGGGCAACCAGCTTGCCCTTGTTGCAGGTGTAGACTGCTCAGACTTCAAGCTGGAAGACAAATTTTCCACATGTGTTGCAGGTTACTGCAAATGCTCCTTGATAACACCTACATTTTGTCTTTATTCAGACAGTTGCTTAGGATCCCAGGGGCTCTGACTGCAGATATAGATCTGAGTGAAGCTTGAAGCTCCTCCCTCTCTGTGTTGATGACTCACTTGGCATGAAGAGGCTAAGCGACAAGCATGGAAGCTTCATCAAACTCAACTAACCCCTCCACCATCTATTCAGTGTAATGTGAGTGGCCGCATCTTTCATGCCAGGATTGGTTTATTGAGTCACCAGAGACACATCCATCAACTGAGAAAATGACTTCCAGGAAAAATGTATGCTCAGATGTGAGTAGCAGCCAGTAACGTTGAGCCCCTGTATCACCTTTTCTTGTACAGTTTTTTTATTCAGCTGTTGTGAGGATGTTCACAGCACGATCGCTGTGTCTGTTGGCAAACCATAGTCATAAATCGTGGGTGATCGTTCTCTTGCCTCATCTGTTTATGCCGAAACTTAGATGCCTGGTGCCTAGGCCTGGGCCCCCAGCTTGGGCCTCTGATACCATGACTCAAGGCTGTCAAGCCCTCCCTACTATACCCAGGGATGGCACATAGTTACCTAACCAACATGCAGCTGCTTAACCAATCGGTAAGGTGTGCACGAGGTAGGCACGCTGATATTTAGCCAATTATGTAACCTTATGTTATCGCAGGTAACCAATAAGGATATATTGCATACTCTTCTCTGGAATGTCTTTGTCCTGTTATTCCTAATAAACTCCGTCCGGGCTATCTATGCCCTATGCCTCTTCATGAATCAAGCCTCCGTTGTCTCCTTGATCCCCAAACACTTCATCTGGCGACCCGCGACGTGATTGCTGGATCCCAACTCCCCGACTCACCGGCTGGAATAGCCCCCTGGTGCACCTCAGCCTTCAGGCTCCCTCAGCTTTCGAGCTCCCGATTGTGAGTATGGCGGGGGGGACTTTCTTTAGGGCAAAAGACCCATGCAAAGGAATTGCAGAAAATCATCAAGGAGAGCGGATGTCCAGACATCACCCTTAATAGTCTTGAAGACTTCATTAAGGAAGTCGAATGCCAATGTCCTTGGTACCCAGAAATTGGATCACTCAAACGGGATGATTGGCAATGAATTGGAACAATTTTATTGGAAGAACCTAGGGCAGTGGTTCACCATTTATTGATTTGGCAAAGAATTAACGAGGCAGTCAGGAAATTGGTACCAGCAGAGGCATCCCTGACCAATCCTCTGACTCATCCACCCGAGGACCCACCACCTCCTTATCCAAAAGTGCTGCCCGCTATTTTACCACCTATGGCACCATTGGTGCCGCCCATCCCGAGCCTGGTTCCCCAGGCGCCGCCTGCCTACCCTGGCGGTGTGATGGGAAATGTTCGCTCCGCTATACATCGAGCCAAGAGTGATGGGGTTTTATCCCTGGAGGAGGCGGAAGAGTGGCAAGGAGAGAGTCCTTCTGCTTTTCCCATTACGGTTGAGGTGGGGGGGGATGGGAATCCAGAGGAACGTATCCATTGGCAAGCTCTGTCTTATACAATAATTAGGGAACTTAATAAAGCTGTTAGAGAGGCTGGTGTCCGATCAAATTTTGTGCAAGGGTTGCTTGACGGAATTGGGAATGGGTACACGATGCTGCCCCAAGACTGGAAGGATTTGTTTCGAATGATTTTGACTGCTTCACAGTATGTTGTTTGGGATAGTGAATTCCGAGTGGCTGCGGTGGCGGCTGGTACGCCACAAAACACCCCTGAGCAGATTTACGGAGCAGGTGTATTTGCTACCCTCCAACAGCAGATGCAACTCCCTCGGGAGTCTTTCCACCGCACCTTTATGTGCGTCATGAGAGCTTTTAAAAGGGTCCCCGTCTCTGGGAAACCCACATGCTCCTTTACTTCCACACGGCAGCAGCCCGCTGAACCCTACTCACACTTCATTGATAGATTGAAGGAAGCCATGCAAAGACAGATAGACAACCCTGATGCCCAGGGAGAACTCCTGAAACGGCTGGCTTTTGAGCAGGACAATGCCGATTGCAAGAAGATTTAGCAAAATGTCATTCACCGCCCTGAGTATAGTTTAGCTGACATGATTCAAGCCTGTATGGAGGTGGGCACTCAAACACATGCAATGGCCCTTCTGGCTGGAGCGCTTCGTGCCGGAAACAAGCCCACTGGCAATTGTTTCAACTGTCAGAAACCGGGCCACTTCAAGAAAGACTGTCATGCCCCCGGAGGGGGAGCGCATAAGGGAGGTGGAAAGGATGTCAGGCGTCCCAGCAAGAAGTGTCCCCGGTGTGGCAAAGGCTACCATTGGGCTAGCCAGTGCAGAGTCAACCCCTCACCAGAGGGAAACTAGATACCGGACCCTCCCCGGGCCCCGGAAAAATAAAGGGGACACGGGTCGATCAGCGCAAGGCTGCTACTGCTGGCAGCGCTGGTCTCGATCTCGTTAACACACAGGACATGACAACTGCGTTGCCTGGGGAGCTTATCCTGATGCCCGCCAACCTTACTGGCCCCTTGCCAAAAGGGACCATTGGTTTGGTACTGCCGCGTTCATCAGCGGCAAACATGGCATCATGATAGTTCCTGGCGTGATAGACGCGGACTACACAGGCATCATTTTTGTACAAATTTGGAGTCACCTCCCATTGCAACTGCGCAAGGGGGACTCCTGGGCACAATTGATCATCGTTTCTTATGAGACCCCAGGGGGAGCGGAGCCCACCCTTCGCAGAGGGGGGTTTGGTTCCACCCGTGCCAGGGCTGATGGAGACACCTATCATCCACAGGTTGCCACCCTTCGAGAGCAGATAGGACAACAGAAGCCGACCCGTAAGTATTGGGTAAACGGTAAGTTGTTGGAGGGATTGTTGGATACGGGGGCGGATATCTCTGTGATAGCCGCTGGGCACTGGGATCCCTTGTGGCCAACCGAAACCGCTCCCTCAGTTTGGGGCATCGGTGGTAGCCAGGCCTCCCGGAAAAGTGCTCAGTGGTTATCTGTCAGTCTCCAACCTGGCGGGCCTGAGATTGCTCGCATCAAGCCCAGTGTTTTACAAATTGATCTCAACTTGTGGGGGAGAGATTTGCTGGCACAAGTTGGCACCACCCTCATAACTCATGAATAGGCATCAACATTGTGCTCTTCCACTCACGTGGAAAACCGATCAGCCCGTGTGGGTGGAGCAATGGCCACTTCCGCAGGAGAAGTTGACTGCGCTTAAGCAGCTCGTTCAGGAACAACTGGACGCGGGTCACATTGAACCGACTAGTAGTCCGTTCAATACCCCGGTATTTGTCATCAAAAAGAAGTCCGGGAAGTGGCGGTTGCTCCATGACCTGCGGGAGATTAATAAGATAATCGAGCCGATGGGCTCGCTCCAGTGTGGAACCCCGAACCCAAATTTGATACCCCATGATTATGAGATGGCTGTCATTGACCTCAAGGATTGTTTTTATACCATTCCCCTTCAGGAAAAGGACCGGAAGTATTTTGCTTTCATGGTCCCGGTGTTGAATAACTCCCAGCCCACAGTCCGGTACCATTGGAAGGTATTGCCAATGGGAATGCTCAACTGTTTACTCTAAACCACCTTAACTTATCTCAATTTAATTCTCAATTTTTATCCAGGGCTCAGCGTCACTACCACCAGCTTGAGGTTCTGCCTGCCCCCCATGTCCAGTACAGATGCCTGCCAGACCCGGAGTGGAAAGGGCCTCTTCCCCTCATAACCTGGGGAAGGGGCTACGCCGCCGTGTCTACGCCAGAAGGTCCTCTTTGGGTCCCTGCCCGGTTTGTTCGACCGTGGAAACATGGCATGGCATCAGGGTCTCAGCAACCCCATTCCAAACTTCAACCTTCACCTGCACGAGCTCCCGGAGGGGAGACGGAACCGAGGGGGAAGGCGAAAGGGGCAAAACCCGCCGATAACCTGGGGCCAGGTGAAAGCATTGTTGGATGAAGCCCAGTCCGTGCTGGACGAGATCCGGGTGGAAAAGACTCCTGAGAACTTTGTTGTTGCTATCATAGCTTGTCTAAATGCTAATTCTATAATGATTCTTTGTTGCTACATGCTTCTCTTTCCAGGGGCGCTTGCCGTCCAAGGTGAGCTGTCCCAACGCTTTGAGTATAACCTGTGGTATGAGCTTGCCCGCATTTCTAATCAAACTGAGTTTTGCCTTAAGCAAAGCGTTGACTCCTATCACCTGTTAAGCACCTATCTCATTCCCATTTGCTACACTCCCCAAAACATCAGTAGGTCAGTGTTGGGTTATGATATGGCCGACTTTAATGACAAGGTCAAAAACAAATATGCTCTTAGCCCCCTTTGGGGAAAGGCAACCAAAAGGCTGCCCCTTGATGCCCTGTCTCTCTATACTCCTATTGTAGCTGTTAGTAATGCTAGTAAATGTGCCAGGGTTGTGAACTGTACTCAACATAAGCCAAAGCCTCGCTGTTTCCAGCCCGGTCGCGGTCTTAATTGAACCGGGAGAGAAACAGAGGACCTTCATTTTAACTTTCAGCACATTCTGTTGCCTTCTGGGTGGTTCTGGACCTGTGGGTCACGAACTTGGAACTATATTCCTGCTAACCTCTCTAAAACCACTTGTTGCCGTAGTCGTATGATTGTTGCTTTGCCCAACCGCACTACGCTGGTCCGTCAGCGTCCCGCCCGCAAACGCATCACCCAGGGTACTGCCGCTGAGCAGTTACCCTCTGATTGCGATAGCACTGTTAAGGTGCTTTCCCAGGCCGAGTACACATCCTTGGCCATCAGTCTTATTGGCGTGCCTGGCCTGGCAGCCGGGAATGCAAGGCAGCTTGGAAAGCTTGCTTGTGCATTTGTAAAAGCCGTTAATCACACTTCCCAAGCTATTAGCCTCCTGAACAGGGAGCAATTTCAGCTTCGCAATGCCATTTTAGATAACCGTGCCGCGATCGATTATTTGCTGATGTTGCATCATCAGGGTTGTGAGTCTGTGCGTAATATGTGTTGCTTTAACTTATCCGATAATTCTAACAAGGTACAAAACCAATTGGATTCTCTAACCAAAATTGTTTCTGATATTAAGCAAAATCCTCCGCCTTCGTGGTGGAGCACTCTTTGGTCCTGGCTTCCCAACGGAGCTTGGGTACGGACCATTCTGCAGTATGGTTTAATTATTCTTGCCATTCTGATAACTGGCTGTTGCTTTATTCAATGCATACCTTCATTGCTAGCCACCTGCCTGCAAGGATTTCACTTCCTGCCTCGTGCACGCAAGGACCAAATTTATTATGCTTATAAGCTTCTTAAAAACAGAAAGGGGGAGATGTGAGGATGTTCACAGCACGATCGCTGTGTCTATTGGCAAACCATGGTCATAAATCGTGGGTGATCGTTCTCCTGCCTCATCTGTTTATGCCGAAACTTAGATGCCTGGTGCCTAGGCCTGGGCCCCCAGCTTGGGCCTCTGATACCATGACTCAAGGCTGTCAAGCCCTCCCTACTATACCCAGGGATGGCACGTAGTTACCTAACCAACACGCAGCTGCTTAACCAATCAGTAAGGTGTGCACAAGGTAGGCACGCTGATATTTAGCCAATTATGTAACCTTATGTTATCGCAGGTAACCAATAAGGATATATTGCATACTCTTCTCTGGAATGTCTTTGTCCTGTTATTCCTAATAAACTCCGTCCGGGCTATCTATGCCCTATGCCTCTTCATGAATCAAGCCTCCGTTGTCTCCTTGATCCCCAAACACTTCCAGCTGTAATTTTTTAAAAAATACATTTTTATCAAATTACCTTATATATAACATAGACAATTTTATTTCAGAAATTTAAAGTGAGAGATGGGAAGAGTGTCTGTGCAACATTAATAATATAGAATCATAGAATAATTGAGGTGGAAAGGGACCTCTGAAGCCTTCAAGTCTAACCACCTGCTCCATGTAGGAATCTAAATCAAAGCATGTGTGACAGAAGGTTGTCCAATTTTCTCTTGAATGCCTCCAGCATTGAAGTGCTCACCATCTCCCAAAGTAATTGGATCCATTGTCATAATGCTCCAACAGCTAGGTTTTTCTTGATATTCTGCCTAAATATGACTACCTGTAACATGAGCCCATTATTATGTGTCCTGCACTCGGCACTCTAGGTTGACAGAGAGCAGTTCATGCCTCTCCTATTTATAACTATCTTTCAAGTATTTGAAAAGTGTTATCATATACCTTCTCAATCACCTTTTCTCAAACCAAAACATGCTCAATTCCTTCAGTCTTTCATCATACGGCTTGGTTTTCACTTCTCTGATCATCCTTCCTACCCTCCTCTGAATAAATTTCAGTTTGTTGGCATTGTTCTTAAAGTGTAATGTCCAGAGCTGGGCCCAGTATTCCAGATGATGAGGCCTAACTGGTACCTTATGTGTTTTGGAGACTATACTGCTGTTAATGCAGACTAAAATAGCATTTACCTTTTTTTGCCCCTACATCACCCTGTTGGCTCATAGTCAACTTTGATCTACAATAATTTCAAGATCCTTTTTGCTTGTAGTATTACTGAGCCAAGTTTCCTTATCTTGTAACTGTGCATTTCTGTGTTTGTTTGTTTTTTGCACATATTCCTATTAAATTTCATTCCATATGGGGTTATCCACAAATTTACAAGGAGACAATTGAAATGGGTCTGGCGATGCAATACTATAGGGGGACAATTTTGTTGTTTTTGTTGTTATTCAGTCACACAATCGATTCCGATCCTTTGCAACCCCATGGACCATTGCCCACCAGGCACCTCTGTCCTCTACCATCCTCCTCAACCTGCCCAACTCTGTGCCCATCTAGCCATCTCATTTTTGGCCACCCCCTTCTTCTTCTTCTTCTTTTTAAAAAATAATTTTATTATTTTAAAATAAACTCACATATATACAAACAAACATACATAGGAAAAAAAGAGACATCAAAAACACACACCATACAATTACAACATAATAGAAACAAAGAATCTCCAAGATTCAACTTGTAACCCCCTTCTTCTTTTGTCCTCCACATTTCCCATTATCAAGGCTTTCGCAAGTAAATCCTGTCTTCTCATTTGATGTCCAAAGTACTTTAGCTTCATCTTTACTATTTGACCTTCTAAGGAGCAGTCAGGGTTGATTTCTTCTAAGATCGACCTATTTGTTCTCCTCGCTGTCCAGGGCTGTTATTTCTACACTAAAATCATTTATCTTAGTTCAGGCAAATTTGGTAAGCATAAACTACCATAATTTGGAAATAGGGACCCAAACTTGAATTTCTGAAGGGCAAGTGCATGGCAAATGTTTCAGAGAAAAACAGTATTTTAAAATGAAAAAGTTGTTTTTATTGAGTTTCTGAGTTGCAGCAGCATTCTCATTCCATCCAAGTTCACTATGAGCCATTTTCATCTTCTATAAGTTATACATTTGTATATAAATTTATATATGTTGTCTTATACACTTCCCCAAATATACACATTTTAAAATATTTTCTATCTCATGTTTACTGCATTTTCTCCACAGTTTAAACTTTGGGAACATCTTTCAAATGTCACATTTTTATTTATGTATATTTGATCATGTAAAAACAAGAAAAGAATTTATTCCTTACATGAATTCTTATGCATTTCCATAAACTATAGATTTTATAGGGGAAATAAAATGTAGGTTATGGAGAATTTCTTGTCCATTCCTATACATCTCCATTCATCCTACCCTGAATTTTTTTGGACTATTGAGAGAAGTTATTATTATTATTATTATTATTATTATTATTATTATTATTATTATTATTATTATTATTATTATTATTATTATTATTATTATTATTATTATTATTATTATTATTATTATTATTATTATTATTATTATTATTATTATTATTATTATTATTATTTATCACTTTCCTTTGTCAATGACAAACTCAAAGCAGTTCACAACATGTTCAAAAATCAACAAAACAAAAATACAGTATAGCATCAAAATTACAATATAAAAATAACAAAGCGAAACAATGCATAAATACATTTGAAAGTTCAAAAAACAAAATCAACATATCAATAAGCAAAAACAAAATCATAATACAATAACCCCCCACAACACAGTCTTAAGAGTTCTAGGGGGAGGGGGGGATGACAAGGTGGGGAAGTTGCAAGTCAGTGTCCCTCAACAATTTTTTTGTTCTACAAATGTTTGTTACTTCCTAAAATCTTTTCCCCCTTATGTCAACTTGGTTGTGGCTTCTGGGAGTTATCACTGAAGACATCTGGATAACCAAAGACAAAGCATTAATGTAGTAAGCATTTTTATATAAGCAAGTTGGTCAACAAAATCAACAACAACAACAACAGCAGCAGCAGCAGCAGCAGCAGCAGCAGCAGTAGTAATTTCATGTCAGAAATTACTCTGGGTTGAAAATATTTTTGTGGAAGAAACTCTGCTCAGAGAACACCCAAATGAAGCTGCTTTTATGTCCTCAAGAGGTGGGACAGAGACGGGCACTCAATCCCTCATACAGTACCCGGGTCTTGAACTGCTGACTTGCCTGCCTTCCAGTTAACAAGGTGAGCTCCTCAACCACTGAGCCACCGCAGCCGTTAGCAACTCCATTGAAGAAAAATAGAGTTGCAGGATCACTGCAACCAAAATGAAGCTCTTCAGAACTGGCATCTGCTGATCTCCTTGTAGCATCATTACACCCACATATACCTTAAGGCAGGGATGCCCAAACTACTACCAGTGGGCCAGATACAGCCTTGACACCATTCTATCAGGCCAGCAACACCCTTGCCTCTCATGGAAGTGGATGCAGATGCATTTGCACATGTGTGAATGCATCCCCATTCACTTCCTGGTTGAGTGCTGATGTGTTTGCACATGTGCAAAAGAATCCCCATTCACTTCCTGGTTCAGTGTGGATGCTTTTGTGCATGTGGAAACCTGTCAGCGCCAAACCAGGAAGTGAATGGAGATGCATTCGCACATGCACAAACACATCAGCGCTAAACCAGGAAGTGAATGGGGACACACATGTGCAAACATGTTCACCTCCGGGGGCATAGTCAGGCCCACTCAGCTGTTCTGGGAGCATGGCCAGGCCCCGGCACAAAAAGGTAAAATAACAAATGTTGTCTCTTTTCCTAACTTGGTGTAAGGTGCTGTAATGACATGGAACAGAAATTCTGCTCCTGGCAGAATTCAAGGAAGGAGAAAAGGGCATATTTTAATGAGCATTTATACAAAATTCATATTCAGTTTACACAAAGAGAGGGAAGGAAAGAGTTTCATGGATACTAATGCTCAAACCACCTCTCCATATTTTAATGCTTATTTTGCATGTTCTTGTTCCTCTTTCCATGGAATAGCTCTCAGCAAAAGAAAGTTCTAGCTCAGAAAATTACTTATAAACCAATACGTCTTCCTGCCCGATTCTTAAAATTTAAAAGGCATCAGTTTACTTTTGCAAAAAGCTTAGCCTTTTTGTGGTTGGAACGGGAAGGTATAGATCTGGTTTTTTTTTTTGCCTCTGCATTCTGTCTTCATGTGGCATTTAAATAATTAAGCATAATGCATAATCTAGTAATGCCTCTTTGAGAAGCAAATTTCTTGCTTATTCTTTCTCTTGTTGGAGTAAGAGGTGTCATTTTAATTACAGTCTACACATTCTGAACTGATAGCAGAAAGGTAAATGAGATGTTCATAAAAATGACCTTAATGAAATTCCCAAGCATAAGCTCTGCTTTGCGCACTGCAGATTCATCCAATCTTCCTCATTAAGTCATTCTAATTTAGAAGGTTTGCTGGGCCTTCTGTTTAATTTTAAATTTTCATGACATGTTTGGCATCCCATCTTCACTGCTAATCGATAACTAATGTTTTTCATAAATTTGGAAAACTATGTCGTTTCTGCACCTTTCAAGTGTTTAATTCCAGGAAATGGGTTTAGGAGATTATATTAAAGAGCCGAAATGGGCTAGAATATAGAAACAAAGAATTGTGAAAAATAGGTCTGTTAGAATTAAAGAGAATAGTTACAAAACAACATTGAGATGGTATATGATCTCTGGTACATTTATGTTCTTCTCATACAAAATATTCAAAAGATTGCTGGAGATGTTAAAAAAAGGAGTTGGAACATATTTTCATTTATGGTGGGAAGAATGGTACATGTTGGTACCAATGATGTTGGGAAGGCCAAGCGGTCTGTCCTGGAAGCCAAATTCAGGTTGTTAGGAAGAAGATTGAAGTCCCGGACTTCCAAGGTAGCATTTTCAGAAGTGCTGCCTGTCCCTCGCGCAGGACCTACCAGGCAGGCAGAGCTCAGAAGCCTCAATGCGTGGATGAGGTGGTGGTGTCGAGAGGAGGGTTTCAGATTTGTCAGGAACTGGAAAACATTTTGGGACAAGCCAAATCTGTTCAGGAGGGATGGGTTGCATTTGAACCATGATGGGACCAGATTGCTGGCACTCAACATCAAAAAGGCTGCAGAGCAGCTTTTAAACTGATAACTGGGGGAAAGCCGACAGGAGCTGGGCAGCATCCAGTTCGGGAAAGTGTGTACTTGAGTAGTGAGGAGGATGCAAAAATTACTGAGCAGAGCGAGGAGCTAGTCACTAGCATTCTAGCAGAAGGATGCAAGAGGCAGTCTAACAATGCAACTGGACACAAAAGACTGTGTCAGAAAAGCATATATAAATGCTTGTATACAAATGCCAGAAGCCTCCGGAACAAAATAGGGGAGCTGGAATACTTATCAATAGATAAGAATATTGATATTATTGGTATCACTGAAACCTGGTGGACGGATGATAACCAATGGGATACAGTTATCCCAGGCTACAAACTGTACAGGAAAGATAGGAAGGGGCAAATGGGAGGTGGTGTGGCCTTGTATGTCAAAGAAGTGATAAAATCGTATGAATTGGAATATCTAGGTGATTTGGAGTCACCATTAGAAGCTCTGTGGGTAAGAGTACCAGACCACAAGGATGGTCTAACAGTAGGCATATACTATCGGCCTCCAACCCAAACTCTTGAGGGAGACTGGCAGTTGGAGAATGTTGTAAAGGAGGCATCCAAGAAGGGAAGCCTGGTTATAATGGGGGACTTCAATTACCCTCACATAGACTGGGTGAACTGTTGTTCAGCACATGATAAAGAGATAAAGGTCCTAGATATGCTAAATGATTGTTCCCTGGGACAGATGGTTGAAGACCCAACTAGAGGTACAAGAATCCTTGACTGGATCTGGTGCAAGATGTTAATGTGACTGATCCAATAGGGAACAGTGACCACAACTCAATTATGTTTAACTTGATCGTAGACTGCAAGTCACTGATAAAATCTAACACAGAGACCTTAAATTTTCAAAAAGGAAATTTCCCAAAGATGAGGAAACTAGTAAAAAAGAAGCTGAAAGGGAAAATTGAGAGAGTCCAAACACTCCAAGAGGCATGGAGGCTGTTTACAGAAACAATAACAGAGGCTCAATTGGAATGCATACCCAAAAGGAAAAAGGGCACTGCCAGGTCCAAGAGGACTCCAATGTGGCTTACAGGAGCTGTTCAGGAAGTGATCAAGAGCAAGAAAAGCTCATTTAGAAGATGGAAGGCTTGTCCGAATGAGGACAGCAGGCAGAAACATAAATTCTGGCAGAACAAATGCAAGGCAACAATCAGTAAAGCAAAGGAAGACTTTGAGGAGCGTATAGCTAAAAATACTCAGAGAAATAACAAAGACTTCTTTAAGTACATTAGAAGTAAGAACCCAACTAGGAAGGCCATTGGACCATTAGATGACAATGAAAGGCAAGGGGTTATTAAAGAGGAAACAGAGATTGCAGAGAGACTCAATGATTCTTTGCTTCAGTATTCACTGAAGAAGACAGAGGCCACATGCCCAAAACAGAGCCTATCTTCGTAGGGAGGGAAACCGAAGAATTAAGCCAGATAGAAATAACCAGGGAGGAGGTCCTTGCATGTCTTGCTAAGCTAAACACTAACAAATCACCAGGACCAGATGGCATCCATCCACGAGTTCTCAGGGAACTTAAAGATGAAATTGCTGATCTCCTAGCCAAAATATATAATCTTTCCCTCAAATCAGGCTTTGTGCCTGATGACTGGAAGGTAGCAAATGTAACACCAATTTTCAAAAAAGGATCCAGGGGTGATCCAGGAAATTACTGACCTGTCAGTTTGACATGTGTTCCAGGTAAAGTGATGGAAACCATCCTAAAAGATAGAATTAATAGGCACATAGAAGAGAAGGCGCTGCTAAAGGAGAGCCAACATGGCTTTTGCAAGGGCAAATCATGCCTCACTAATCTGTTGGGATTTTTTGAGAGTGTCAACAAGCATGTGGATAAGGGGGATCCAGTTGACATTGTTTATCTGGACTTTCAGAAGGCTTTTGACAAGGTCCCACACCAAAGGCTCTTGAATAAACTTACCAGTCATGGAATAAAGGGACAGGTCTTGTCCTGGATCAGCAACTGGCTAAGGGACAGGAAACAGAGGGTAGCACTAAATGGACACTTCTCCAAGTGGAGGGAAGTAAAGAGTGGGGTCCCCCAAGGTTCAATACTGGGACCCCTGCTTTTCAACCTCTTCATAAATGATCTAGAGGTAGGAGTAAAAAGCAAGGTAGCCAAATTTGTTGACAACACTAAATTATACAGGGTAGTGAAAACTATGAGAGATTGTGAGGAGCTCCAGAGGGATCTCTCGACACTGGGGGAGTGGGCAAAACAGTGGCAAATGAGTTTCAACATTAGTAAGTGCAGAGTGATGCATGTTGGGGCAAAGAACCCCAATTACATTTATAAACTGATGGGGTCTGAACTCTCTGCGACAAACCAGGAAAGGGACCTTGGTGTCAACCCAGTGTGCCTCAGCAGTGAAAAAAGCAAACTCAATGCTAGGGATCATTAGGAAGGATATAGAAAATAAGTCAGCAAGTGTCATTTTGCCTCTTTATAAATCTATGGTGAGGCCCCATCTGGAATACTGTGTACAGTTCTGGTCGCCATACCTCCAGAAGGATATTATGGAGCTGGAAAAAGTGCAGAGGAGGGCAACCAGAATGATTAGGGGACTGGAACACCTTCCTTACCATCTGAGGCTGCAACGGTTGGGCCTCTTCACTCTTGAACGACGGCGTCTAAGAAGTGACCTGATTGAAGTTTATAAAATCATGCACAGTGTGGACAAAGTAGATAAGGAAAAACTGTTTTCCCTATCGCATAACACTAGAACTAGGGGACACTCCATGAAACTTTTGGGTACTAGTTCTCAAACAAATAAGAGAAAGTACTTTTTCACCCAGAGGATTACTGGTCTATGGAACTCCCTGCCAGAAGAAGTGGTGACAGCTGTCAGTCTTGACAGCTTTAAGAAAGGATTAGACAAGTTCATGGAGGACAAGACTATCAAT
The DNA here is from genome assembly GCA_035047305.1 of Bradypodion pumilum. NCBI lineage: Eukaryota > Metazoa > Chordata > Lepidosauria > Squamata > Chamaeleonidae > Bradypodion > Bradypodion pumilum. Next base: position 241,913,693 of record JAWDJD010000003.1, on the reverse strand, counting down.
GGCTATAATTATGGATACTTAAGGACAACCTCCGGGTTGGAGAGATAGGCAGGATATCTCTCAATATCATTTCCAGGGAATCCTAAGCAGGTGAAGGCATCTGCTTGGGAATACCCAGAAGGAAATGGTGAGCCACTGTGTGAGACAGAATGCTGGACTGGATGGGCTGTGGCCTGTTCCAGCAAGGCTGTTCTTATGTTCTTATGTTCTTATGTTAAGAATGTGAAGAAAATATGGGGATTTTTTTTTTTTTTTTAGAAATTAGTGAAATATATGCTATAAAATTGGAGATGTGTCTTAAAATAGCATTATTAATGGATTTTGGAAATATGCAGATAAAATGGAGAAAAGAAAGAGATGATTGTTATATTTGTAACAACTTTGAGATTTAATATTGTTATAAAATGGAAATTAGATTGGAAATTTGAGTTGGATGATTGGTATAAAGAGATATGGAACATAGTGATACATGATAAATTAACATGTGAGTTAAAGGTAAAAAAGGATTAGAAAAAAAGATTTTAGAAAGCTATGGTGTGATTTTTTTAGATTATATATTGGCATACCTGTCAACTTTTGGATATAAAAATAAGGGAAATTCCGTGGGCATAGCCAAATATAGCCAAGTGACTTGCTGGGCTCCAGTCATGCCTGCCACATGGTCATGAAAATGTCTGCAAACACAGACAGCACTGGCTCTTTGACTGTAAATGGAGATGAGCACTGCATCCTAGAGTTGGATACGACTGGCAGATTTTACTTTCTTAGGATCAGATGCTTGAGAAACCTGGGAAACTTTGGTGTCTTGCACAGAAGACAAGCAGGAGCCGCAGTAAGGGCTAAAACCAGACTTTATTGCATTGTAGTAGTGTGAACATGAGATACAGGTAGACCAAACATCCTTATTTATAGTACATTTTGAATAGCCCGGGTGATAGTTCATTGGTTACTGTCCGAGTGACGTCATTGGGACGTCACGCCCATCTTCTCCAGATGCAGTGTGGCAGTAGTATCCTGCCCTTCAGGTATTCAGGTGAATGGGTATCCTGTGTCCAACGCTGCTACTGCAGGAGCAGCATTGTTCTTAACAGCTTGTTACAATGAATCAATGATTGCTTACAGTAGATACAATTGTCGGATACAATCCATTAAAGGGGTCCTTGTCACAAACCATTCAGTACATAACAGGAACATAGTGAAAAGTAGAGGCATCACCTTGCAAACAAAAAATTGCATAGTCAAAGCAATGGTATTCCTGGTAGTAATGTATGGGTGTGAGAGCTTGGACCATTAGGAAAGCTGAGCGCAGAAAAATAGATGCCTTTGAAATGTAGTGTTAGAAATAGGTCAATCCTAGAAGAAATCAACCCTGACTGCTCATTAAAGGTCAAATAGTAAAGTACTTTGGACATCAAATGAGAAGAGAGGATTCACTTGAGAAAGCCTTGATGCTGGGAAAGGTGGAGGACAAAAGAAGGGGGTGGCCAAAAATAAGATGGCTAGATGGTATTGTAGATGCAATGGGCACAAAGCTGTGTGGGCCAAAGAACCCTTTCCCCATTTTCTTGGGGGACTTTTGTTTTGTTTTCTTTCTTGTTTGCTCAGTGGCTTAAGTGACTAAGATGCTGACTGGGAGGCAGAAGGTCAGCAGTTCGATTCCTGAGTACTGCAGGACGGAATGAGCTCCCGTCCTTGACCCAGCTCCTGCCATCCTAGCATCGCTTTGGTGGGAAGGTAACAGCCTTCCGTGTGCTCTGGTGTCTAGTCATGCCTGCCACATGACCACGGAAATGTCTCTAGACACGGACAACTCTTTGGCTTTGAAACAGAGAAGAGCACTGAGACCTAGAGTCGGATACGATTGGCTTTTGAGCAAGGGTGACCCTTTACCTTTACGTAACTCAGATCCCCTTACACAACTATGCAAGCACACTGGAGCTATGAGCTCTGACTTTTGTTTTGTTTTCTTTCTTGTTTGCTCAGTGGCTTAAGTGACTAAGATGCTGACTGGGAGGCAGAAGGTCAGCAGTTCGATTCCCGAGTACTGCAGGACGGAATGAGCTCCCGTCTTTGTCCCAACTCCTGCCATCCTAGCAGTTCGATAAGTAGATAAATAGGGACCACTTTGGTGGGAAGGTAACAGCGTTCCGTGCGCTCTGGTGTCTAGTCATACCTGCCACATGACCATGGAAATGTCTGCAGATACAGGCAATGCTGGCTCTTCTTCTTTGAAACAGAGAGCACTGAACCCTAGAGTCGGATACGATTGGCTTTTGAGCAAGGGCGACTCTTTTACCTAACTCAGATCCCCTTACACAACCGTGCAAGTACCCCCCCTCCCAAGTTAACTCTAGAACAGAAACGGAACACACGCACCCTCTCTCTCTCATATAGTGTAGGAATCTCTGACTGTGATGGTGAACCTTGGCACTCTAGAAATGACTGTCTTTTGAGCAAGGGAAACCTTTATCATTAGCATATAATGATCAAGCACTTCCCCCCCACCCCTCCCAAGTTAACTCTAGAACAGAAATGGAACACACACACCCTCTCTCTCATATAGTGTAGGAATCTCTGACTGTGATGGCAAACCTTGGCACTCTAGAAACAACTGTCTTTCGAGCAAGGGAAACCTTTACCTTTAGCATATAGTGATCAAACACTCCCCCCACCCCTCCCAAGTTAACTCTAGAACAGAAATGGAAGGCAGGGCAGAAACAGCTCAATAAAGCATGAGAATGAGAGAGAAGTCTCTGCCCCCAGACCAAGAGCTGATTTGCCCCTGCATATATGAAATATCGCTCACCTCTGACTCCAGTCCCTCCCAGCATGGTGGCTCTGACCAGCGTCCATCTTGGCCATGTGGCAGGAGGAAAATGAAAGAGAAACCTACAGAACGCCCCCCCCCCACCCACCTTCTCTCTCCCCTTCCACAAGCGAAAAGCCTGCCACACAGCCACACCAACCTCTGGTAGCCGGAAAAAAAATACTGCAGCTTCACCTGTGAGGGCTCCAGTCAGGATTTTTGTTTTGAAAATAAGGGAAAATATGGGGAAATTAATAAAATGGGAGGGGCTGGAAGAGGGGTAAAAATAAGGGGTTTTCCCGGGTAAAACGGGATCATTGACAGGTATGTATATTGGTGAAAGGGAAAGGAGTAAAGCCAGATGTATCATCTTTTTTGAATGGTGGGGCAAATATAAAAAAAAATAATGATATTGAAAATACTTAATGAGGATGTTTTTAAGTCCCACTGGTAATGGTTAAATGTAGAAGTTATATTGTATTATATGTATTGTCATTAAGAGTTTTTTTTGTTGATGTTATGGTGTTTTGTTTTCTTTCTGTATTATAAAAAAACTTTTAAAAACCCTGTTTAATTGTTTTAAAATATTTTGCTATGTTTATGGGAACAAGTGCAAAATACCATATTTGCTGGTGTATAAGATGCACTTCCCCCTTAAAATACACCAGAAAAACAGAGTGTGTCATATATGCTGGTGCGATTTTGGCAGCCACCGCTGACTGCTAGTAGCCTGGTGAAGAGTGATTTCCGAAGGAGTCATCTTGTGTGGCTGTTCCTACCCTCCCTGCCTTCTGGCATGCAGCAATGGTGGGGGAGCAGATGAGAGTAGGAAGAGCCTATTGCAAGATTTATAGTATGATACCCTCGGAACAGTGGCTGGTAAGCTAAGTGTCCTAGGTATCTGGCTGCATTGCCAGAGGTTGGGTGTTTATTTACCCACTGTGCTTAAAAGCAGAACCAGATTGTATAGCCTTGGACAAGTTGCAGAGTCTCAGAGCAACCCCAGAAGAGGGAATGATAAACCACTTCAGAGTATTCTCTATCTAGAAAATCCCTGAAAGCATTAACGTTAGTCTGAATCAGTTTGCAATTAATAGCTTGCAAAATAGCACAGTGGCTTAGATTTCTCACTGCAGAGCTAGGGGTTAGCCATTCATCACTGTGCCTCCTGCAAGAAAAGCTCACCTTAAAGTCATAGTGAAACTTATCAGCCTCAGGGTGCTCCCATGAAAAGGGAATGGTAAACTATGTCTGTGTATTCTCTACCTAGAAAGCCATAAATTGGAATTGACCTGACAGCAGCACATGATGGTGATGGTGATGGTGATGGTGATGGTGATGGTGATGGTGATGGTGATGGTGATGGTGATGGTGATGGTGATGGTGATGGGAGGAGGAGAAGTTGAAGAAGAAGAAGGGTATACATGGTCCACACATTTTCAGACTGGCGCTTTGAACTCCACTGCTTGGATTCTAGCCCTAGACCTAAGAGTCAGTGAGGTGGTTGTATTAAAATAGGTTGCCCTTTTTCTTTTTAAGGAAGTCGTCATCATCGTCGTTGTTCGTCGTTGTCATTTATTTATTTATTTATTCTTAGACTTTTATGCCGCCCACTTGGGGAAACCCGACTCAGGGTGGCGCACAATGGTAAAAACAGATAAAATACAGTAAAATATAACAAAACAGATTAAAACCCTCACTCGACCACCCACCAACCCACCCTCCCACTCCCATCCCACATAAAAGACTAAAAAGGGAATAGGGAATGGAGGAATACCACAGTACACAACACAAAAAGGAGGGACAGTTGAGCTCTAGTTGGAAATAAGCCAACAGGCTGGGGCTGTATTCCCATTAGGGCCCCACACCTGCCCTGCCAGCCAGGTTTTCACTCCTTTCCTGAAAGGCAGCAATTCTGTCTGTAGCCTCAATTCTGTGGGAAGGAGGTTCCAGAGGGTTGGTGCGGACACAGAGAAGGCCCTCCTCCGCGTGCCAGAGAGGCGAGCCTCTCTAGCTGAAGGTACCACCAAGGATCCCCTCTGGTCTGCTCTGGTTGGATGGGCAGACACTCTTGGGACGATGCGGTCTCTCAGGTATCCTGGCCCACTGCCATATATGGCTTTAAAGGTCAAAACCAGCACTTTGAATTGCACCCGGAGGTAAACTGGTAACCAGTGCAACTCCCGGAGGAGTGGGGAGGCATGGGCCTAATGTCCACACCCCATCACCACCCGGGAATCATCATCATCATCTACAAATCAACCATTTGGTTCACAGTTGAGGATTGGAATAAAATTAATAGTTCAAGCCCTAACCAAAGCCCTAAGAACCGTTAAGGTAACATCTGAGGATATATACAGTTCCTAGTGGAGTTGTTTTTTGGAGAGTTAGGATGTTCAAGTCTGATAAGTCCAAAATTTCCAAATATCTAGGGAGTCCTTTAAGTATTGCTCCAAGGGCTCCTATCACTATGGGCACAACAGCATATTTTTCCCTCCATAGACTTCAATTTGTAAATCACAATATTTTGTTAATTTCTCCAGTTGTTTGTCTTCAATTTGTGTTTCTCCTGGTATAGCAATGCCAAAAAAACCAGACCTTCTTTTCCACAACAGTTATATCAGGTGTGTTGTGAGGCAAATGTCTATCTGTTTGAATTTTAAAGTCCCACAGGATCTTGACTGTCTCATTTTCTAAAACTTTCTCTACTTGATGTTCCCAATGATTGTTACTCAATTCAATTCAATTCAATTTTATTTACAGTCCATGACCAGCTTAACAAGAACACAAAAGCATAAACACCACATCTTAAGCTAGGCTGGACAGAGGTAATAAAAGGAAACTATACTACTAAAAACCTACTGAGAATTAACATACAGCAGCAGGCCGCCTATCTAAAAGAACAATATTACTAAAATCCCTTAACCTATATAAATAAAATGGAAAGGTGCGCCCGTGTGTCCCGAATGCGTTTCCATGCCTCTGGACAGAACCCCCTGAAAGCTTGCACACGCCTACCTTTGGTGTCAGAGACTGTATAGCCAGAGTCTGGGGCCACGGGTGGGGCATGAGCCCCACAAAAAGCAAAAGAAAAAGCTACAGGCCCCAGCATCTCCTGCGCCACACACCAGCCAATCAGGGAGTCCTGAACGAGGCAAGAAGAGGTGTGGCCATGCCCAAATGCACAAGCAAGCTTTCCAAGCTGCCTTGCATTCCCGGCTGCCAGGCCAGGCACGCCAATAAGACTGATGGCCAAGGATGTGTACTCGGCCTGGGAAAGCACCTTAACAGTGCTATCGCAATCAGATAGCTGTCTTGGGGCAGCATCGTGTACCCATTCCCAATTCCGTCAAGCAACCCTTGCACAAAATTTGATCGGACACCAGCCTCTCTAACAGCTTTATTAAGTTCCCTAATTATTGTATAAGACAGAGCTTGCCAATGGATACACATCCATCCTCACATCTCCCCCTTTCTGTTTTTAAGAAGCTTATAAGCATAATAAATTTGGTCCTTGCGTGCACGAGGCAGGAAGTGAAATCCTTGCAGGCAGGTGGCTAGCAATGAAGGTATGCATTGAATAAAGCAACAGCCAGTTATCAGAATGGCAAGAATAATTAAACCATACTGCAGAATGGTCCGTACCCAAGCTCCGTTGGGAAGCCAGGACCAAAGAGTGCTCCACCACGAAGGCGGAGGATTTTGCTTAATATCAGAAACAATTTTGGTTAGAGAATCCAATTGGTTTTGTACCTTGTTAGAATTATCGGATAAGTTAAAGCAACACATATTACGCACAGACTCACAACCCTGATGATGCAACATCAGCAAATAATCGATCGCGGCACGGTTATCTAAAATGGCATTGCGAAGCTGAAATTGCTCCCTGTTCAGGAGGCTAATAGCTTGGGAAGTGTGATTAACGGCTTTTACAAATGCACAAGCAAGCCACATGCCAAGAACACAAACAGCCACAGCCCACTCACCGGGAGTGAAAATGTGCTGCTTCAATGGCCCTCTCTCTCTCAAACACTGTGCATGCATGATTGTGTGTGGGAGGAAAGTGGGCAGCGAGAGAGTAGTGTGTGTTTGCACATGCGCACGCAAGAGAAAGATAGAAAGAGTGCGCTTGGGATAAAAAAGGGCACAGGTGGGGGAGAAGTGCGTGAGTGAGGGGGTGGGGTAGGAGGGACGGGAATGCGAGGAGAGTTGGGAGGGAAAGAGAGGACAGTGTGTGTGTGTGTTTGTGTGTGTCTCCAGGGCAAGCGGGAAGGGGATGGGGGAGGGCGAGGTGTGTGTGTCTGTGTATTAGTGTGCATGGGGTTGGAAGCAAAGAGGGCCAGGGGGATTTGTGTGTGGAGGGGCCGGTCAGACACCCCCCAACCCCCCTGGCGAAGCTGGGCAACTCTGCTATAATTACTACAACCTAAAGTCATGAAGATAAAATGCTAATATTTACAAGGAAAGAAGAGGGATAACCTCATTACAAGAATATAATACGCTCTCTGCTGGAGTTGTAATTTACTAAAACCCAGTAAATTATAGTCAAACCAATAATGACAAGTTTGAAGAGGGAACTTAATAAAATAGTATAGATCAGCTGCTCAGTGTGGGAGCAATCTCAATCTTAACCTATAAATCCAAGGGTTAACCGTTGGAACTGGCTATAGGTTGCTATGCCTCGCCCTACTTGCCTGCACTCACCCTTCCTGCACATGGCTGATCTGGGTCTGCAGGTCAACGAAGGATTGAGAAAACCGGCAGTGGGGCAACAGCCCCACAAACGCGAAGAAAGGGAAACAACTTCACTTCCCAACATTCCTTGCGCCGCGCTGCGCCAGAGCCAATCAGGCTGAGAGGCTCTCGCATGGCGCAGCATTCGGAAACGTGCCGCAGCCAATCAAAAGAAAACCATTTTTTAAAAATGCAGCACAAACACAAAGCACCAACCCATAACTACAAGCCCCAGCGTCCTGTGCGCCATGAGCGTGCAGAACGCTGAGGAAACCGGCGCCCGAAAAATGAAAAAGAAAAACAACTCACCGCCTCACAGCCAAGCAAACACCAGCCGGCTTTCTTTCCCTCACCCACGGCGCTTGAAGGTCCCGACTGGAGTTTCCCCTTTAATATCAGTAGGTGGGGGGGTTGCGATCCCCCTCTCCGCTGGCTACCATAGGGTTGGGAGGTTTGTGGGGACAAAAGGGGTATGTTGCCCCAACCCTTCTGGACCCAGGAGACCAGGGAGAGTGGATCGATCCCCCCTCCTTAAAACAACTCCGTCTTTTCTTCTCTTTAAAAACGGAGTTGTTTTAAGGAGGGGGGATCGATCCACTCTCCCTGGTCTCTTGGGTCCAGAAGGGTTGGGGGGACATACCCCTTTTGTCCCCACAAACCTCCCAACTCCAGGGGATCCAGCGGAGAGGGGGGTCGCAACCACCACCCACTGATATTAAAGGGGAAACCCGATCTACTTTCACGACTCCACACAATCAAAGCACCATAACACACTAAAGCCCCCTTCCCCACCACCGAGCCCACCCTTCCTAACCCCAACAACCATGCCCCCCCTCCCCACCACCTAGCCCACCCTTCCTAACCCCCAATGAAAAACAACTCACCGCCTCACAGCCAAGCAAACACCAGCTGGCTTTTTCCCCCTCACCAATGGTGCCTGAAGGTCCCGACTGGAGTTTCCCCTTTAACATCAGTTGGTGGGGGGTTGCAATCCCACTCTCCGCTGGCTACCCTAGGGTTGGGAGGTTTTTGGGGACAAAAGGGGTATGCCCCCCAACCCTTCTGGACCCAGGAGACCAGGGAGACTGGATCGATTTCCCCTCCCCCTAAAAAAAATCCGTCTTTAAAGAGAAGAAACCAAGCGGTTTCTTCTCTTTAAAAACGGAGTTGTTTTAAGGAGGGGGGGAAATCGATCCACTCTCCCTGGTCTCCTGGGTCCAGAAGGGTTGGGGGGACATACCCTTTTTGTCCCCCCAAACCTCCCAACCCCAGGGGAGCCAGCGGAGAGGGGGGTCGCAACCCTCCACCCACTGATATTAAAGGGGAAACCTCGATCTACTTTCACGACTCCACACAAACAAAGCACCATAACACAATAAAGCCCCCCTCCCTACCACCTAGCCCACCCTTCCTAACCCCCAACGACCACGCCCCACTCCCCACCACCTAGCCCACCCTTCCTAACCCCCAATGACCATGCCCCCCTCCCCACCACCTAACCCACCCTTCCTAACCCCCAACGACCATGCCCCTCTCCCCACCACCTAGCCCACCCTTCCTAACCCCCAATGACCATGTCCCTTCCTCACCACCAAATAAATAAAAATTTTTTAAAAAATTACTAAAAACAGTCAAACACATCCAAAAATACACAAAAACACCAAAAACAATACGAAGTAAACAAAGACACAATCAAAAACAAAACAAACAGACAAAAAATACAAATTCCAACACCCCACCCCCCCACCCACACACACAAAAGAAAGAAAACAAGCAAACTTACCAAAAGATGTCCTACCTCCACCAGGACTGGAAAAGAAATGAATAAAGAAAGAGACTACTTACCAGAAGAAGCTCCACCCAGAGGCCAGGAGAGAAAAAACAGTCAAAATACAATAACCCCTAGCAGCACCACCTGCTCGCCACAATAGTAAAAACAATTCAAAAACACACAACAGCTCCAAATAAAAGGCCACAAGAGTAAAAACAAATCAGAAACATAACACAAATTCACAATTTTACACAAAAGGTCACACCAATAAAAGCAAGTCAAAAAAATTACACTAAAACACACTTTAACACAAATCACAAACATATGTCAATAAAATACAATAGAAACTTTTAAAAATCCTATGCTGAGTTTTAACTCAAATTTAAACTCAAAACATCTAAACACATTTTAAAAACATTGAATGTAAAAAACATTTACTTTTACATTATTAAAATTATTACCTACGGTACAACTAATTCAAAAAATTCAAAAAACTAAAACATTATTCGCTTACATAAAACAATTTGAAAAAATTATATCATGCTTTGTTCTTTTATTAATCCTAAAAAAACCCAAAAAAGCAGATCACAGTTAATAACAGCCAAGCCAAAAATTTTTACATAAATAAACATTTAAAAAATTAAAATTACAGACTAAGCAATTTTTAAAAAACATTAACACAATTTAACCTTCCAACACAATTTTTTTTAATATAATTTTTATTGAATTTTTTCAAAGACATACCAAAAAGAAAAGAAAACAATGACTAACTATACAATACATAAACAAATCCATAGTATCATCTTAACAAGCATTACTAAATGTTAGCACATAACAATATCTAGACTCATTAATTACTATATAACCACCGAATATTAAAAGCCATTATTTCAAGATCCGAAATAATAAGAACTTTCTGTGCAACCACTAATCTTTGGTTAAATAATAATCACCCTGTGAATATATACAATGCCCGGAGAGTTTATTTTCTGCTCAACTCCAAAAACTTCTTTGAGATGGTACTGGTCCTGAACTATCATTTGCCATACAAGAATGGTCCACAAATGGTTTCCATATGTTCCAAAATCTATTCTCTTTTAAGTTATCTCTTTTCACTTTAATCTCCCACGTCAACTTATCATTCAGTGCTAGACTCCACATTTCTTTATACCATTCTCCAATCTGTATATCTATATCATTTTTCCAGTTTCTAGCTATACATTGTCTACCCGTTGTCAATACAATTTCCAATAATTCTTTTTCCTCCTTGTTTAAACCCAAACCTTCCACATTCGTTAAAAGAATGGTACTTGACACCAACTTAACACTTCTACCCATTATTTCACCAAGCTCACCTTCTATTTTCCCCCAAAAATCCCTTATTTTTTTACAGCTCCACCACATATGTTCATATGTTCCATCAAATTCTCTACATCTCCAACATAACTTATCTCTTTTATTATCCATCTGGTAAAGTCTTAATGGCGTCAAGTACCATTGCCACAACATTTTAAAATTATGTTCTTTAATTCTTACAGACATTGTTCTCATAATCCACTTTTTCCATTTATTTTTCCACTCAATCTCCCCAATTGTTATATTCAAATTTTGTTCCCACTTCCGTTTCAAATCCTCCTGTGGATCTGCACCTCTATTCAGTATGTTATAAAGCTTACTTACAAGACCTTTAATACTACTTTCCCCTTTTCTAATCTTCCTTACCAACTCCTCAAATTCTGTATGTATTCTATCTAACCCTACTTCTTTTTTATATTTTTTGTTCCAGTTATCCACCTTTAACTTCTGAAACCAATTCAAATTTAATATCTCAAATATTTTTTTCCGCTCAACATCAGAATCACAATTTTTTAACCAATCCTTCAATAAAAGCATCCCATTTTTATCCAATATTTCCATTTTTTCCTTATCTAACTTTATTGGGAAACACATCATATCAGTCAATTCCAAAATTGGAGAGAGATTTGGGACCATGTCCTTTTTTACCTTCTTCCACACCTCCATGAGACCTCTCATCATAGTATTATTTGACCTTTTCACCTTATCCTTTATTCCCAAAAAAAATCATATTTCCAATATTTCTATATTCCTTCATCTCCAATTGCTCCCAAATTATCTTTTCTCTTGCCAAAATCTTCACAACATTCTTAACTTGAAAAGCTCGATAATATGCTAGCAAATTTGGCATAACCAAACCCCCTTTTTTTTGAGACAAGTACCATAGCTTCTTTGGGAGCCTAGATTTTTTGCCTCCATTACAAAAACCATTGAACATCTTTTGAAACTCATTGATTTCTTTCTCTTTCAAGTGGATCACTAGTGTATCAAATAAAAAGTTAATCTTTGGTAACATTGCAGGCGCACCCCCAACAAAGGACTCAGACACTGGTAAAAGTGGATAATGGCATTGGGCCACATTTATTGATTCATGCCCTAGTCCGAATTATAAATTTCTATTGGTAATTGACCAATTATAATTCTTAAGGCAAGCAGGCCGAAGTAACACTGGTAAGGTACCACCCAAATTGCCGACGGCAATTGTTACAATGTATCTATTTGTATCCATTTGTTTGTTGACAACAAACAAATTGTTGACCGTAGTCAATATCTAACTAATGACCCCACCCTCTGACGCGTATCCGTGAAATCACGGGGTGATGCATGCTGTCTAGCTGTAGCCATCACCCCGTCGCCTGGTTCGTTGTTGACCGGACAACGTTTAACCAACTTATACCTGTCTAGTGTTGTCCAGTCAATTGCGAACCTGCCGGATACCTGTGGGTCATAAATGTTTACCTTACCAGTGCTACCCGCCCATGTGACCAAAGTCAACAGCAGCAACAGAAACCCCTATATCAAACGATAGCAACAGTGTGGGATGGGCGAAAAAACCAGGACCCAAGAGCCGATTGTGGGTTCCAGCCAAAAATTCCCACCCGGCCCCTAAGCGACCAAAATATCACACTGTTAACTAGGGAGGGGGTGGAGGGGAAAAACTTCTCCGCTCCGTCGCTTCGCAAAATGGCAGCTCGGCTGCCTCGTGGCCGCCCCTTTTATAGAGGAGCTGGCCACGCCCCCTAACTACCCGGATGCCTTCGTCCGATGGGGGGGGCCGCAAAGAGCGCAGCGGCCATTTTGGCGCCGCGCTTGCATTGCAGGCGCACCCCCCAATAAAGGACTCAGACACTGGTAAAAGTGGATAACGGCATTGGGCCACATTTATTGATTCATGCCCTAGTCCGAATTATAAATTTCTATTGGTAATTGACCAATTATAATTCTTAAGGCAAGCAGGCCGAAGTAACACTGGTAAGGTACCACCCAAATTGCCGACGGCAATTGTTACAATGTATCTATTTGTATCCATTTGTTTGTTGACAACAAACAAATTGTTGACCGTAGTCAATATCTAACTAATGACCCCACCCTCTGACGCGTATCCGTGAAATCACGGGGTGATGCATGCTGTCTAGCTGTAGCCATCACCCCGTCGCCTGGTTTGTCGTTGACCGGACAACGTTTAACCAACTTATACCTGTCTAGTGTTGTCCAGTCAATTGCGAACCTGCCGGATACCTGTGGGTCATAAATGTTTACCTTACCAGTGCTACCCGCCACACGGGGAAGCTTCTCAAAAAGGCTCACCGCCCCCCCAAGACCGTCAGCTCGGTCGACAGGCCTGCTCGCCAGTCTGCTAACCAGAGGTCCATACCTCCCTGCGACAGATGGGCCCCATCCCCTGAGTAAAGCTCTTAATTTAGCAGACTGATGGTGGGGAGGCGAATGACGCGTCCCCCACCCTATTCAAAAAGGAACCGGGCAATAGCCCCGTTCACGGAGCGTCGGCTCAGTCAAGAGCCTCGAGGCCGAACGCTCCCCAGTAAGCGTACCGCGACATCACGTCCGACCACTTGAGGGTTGTGGCCGGCCACACATAATGTGAGTAAGGCAGGTCACTGCAAATCGCAAGCTTCCGCGATAGGCCAGTGACCTGCCCCAAGCCATCGCCCCCAAGGTACATAACCAGGACATCAGGCGAGTCAGCATCCCTGATGTAGAAAAGGAATGGCAACAGTTCCCGCCATAACATGCCGCGCTTACCACACCACCTGAGACGTGCGGGTGCACCCAGTCCCAGTCGGGGTCCCACTCTGTCGCCGCAGCGTAACGCGCTGCTCTGTGCAGCGTAACGCGCTGCCCCATGCAGCGTAACGCGCTGCCCTGTGCAGCGTAACGCGCTGCCCTGTGCAGCGTAACGCGCTGCCCTGTGCACGCGGCTATGGCCCACCAGCCATACTGTTACCGGTGTAATACGACACCCAGGGTCTGTCAAGGAAAAAAGGGAGGGGAAACAGTGCAGTGACTAAACTGGTGCTCCGGTTGAAGAGGGCGAACACAAATTGAAAACATTGTGAACCCCACCCTCCCATGCGGCATATTTCAGCCCCGGAGCACCCAAAACAGCTGCAGTAGAAGCCGCCCCCCTTCTGAACGAATGGGTGCCGCCACGAGCCCCTGAGAGGCCAACACTGTCTAGTGCCTTCGCGGCACCCTCCAAAATTGAAATTTAGTAAGGGAAGACCCACCTTGGTGACAGAAAAATGGGCCATGGTGCGTGCCACGCAGTGCAAGGAAATCCTGTAGGGCACCAACCGGACAGATGTCTGCCAAAGAACACCGTAGCAGTCTTACATCACTGCCTACACCATGCTGATCTGTCTTAGAGGAGCGTATCCTCGACTGAGCCCAGTCTTTGGCAACATAGACATCCTCGAGTTCCAGTGCCCTACGACTTGCATCCGCCTTAGACAGCATCACAAGCTCGCTGATGCGGAGCACTCCAAAAAAGGCCACCATTGTGGCTGCATGAAATGGGCTGCCTCATATCTATCAAACAGAGGCCAGGCCAGCCCCGGGCCAATTGGGTAAGAACCCCTGGGAAAATCGGGTGGCGGTCGTCCGGGCAACACCCGCGCTCGCGCACCCACCCCTCCAAAACATGTCTCACATGGAAGTCAGAGGTGCTGTCCACATGACCTCCCACTTTGGCCATAAAAGCCAACGCTGAAAGCTTAGATGCTATGGTGCGAGGTGCAAGGCCCTGAGCATGCAGGTAAACCATGAACCGCAGAACATGGGTTACCGGGATCGGCCAGGTCCCTGGCAGTTGAAATTGGGTACAGAATGCCCTGAAAGAATTAATTGCGTGGTGATACGCCTTACGCGTGCGTGGCGCTATCGACAGGCCAATCGCCCGGTTCACCTCTCCTTGCCAATGGTCCATATCCCCTCCGGGAGTGGCGAGGGAAATTCCTCCGCATCCGGGGCCAAGGCATGGAACCGGGAGATCTGTAGGCGGGACAAAGCGTCAGCAATATCATTATTAACCCCCGGGACATGCCTGGCCCTGAACAGGATGTTGAGGCGCAGGCTGCGCAACACAAACTGGCGCACTAGGTCCATAACCCTGGGCGATGTAGAAGTCTGTGCATTGACAATGTGGACCACAGCCGCATTGTCACACCAGAAATGCACGACCGAGTTGGCCCACTCCTCGCCCCATAGCATCAAAGCACCCAGGATAGGGAAAAACTCCAGATATGTGAGATCACGCAGGCGACCCGTGCCTGTCCAGGCCGGTGGCCACCCACCATAGGCCCACTTCCCATTGAAGTACATCCCATAACCCAGGGATCCCGAGGCATCAGACTGAATCTGAAAATGAGGGGAAGCCAGGAGGTCATACCTCCAAAATGAGACCCCATTGAACTCCCTCAGGAACTGTAACCAGACAAGCATGTCTGCCCTGATACCCCGGGTAAGCCGAACCCTATGGTGAGGCCTGGATAATCCTGCCATGGCGTCGCACAAGCGCCGGGCAAAAGCCCTGCCCGGTGCGACCACCCTGCAAGCGAAATTAAGGTGACCATGTAGCACCTGCAGTTCTCTCAGTGATGCCTTGCGCTTGGCCAGCAAGTCCGAGATAAGGGCCACTATCCTTGACACCTTATCCCGCGGTAACCTAGACGCCTGCGCTATCGTGTCAATCTCCACCCCCAGGAAGACTAGCTGGGTAGATGGGCCCTCGGTCTTTTCGGGCGCTAAAGGGACACCGAGTTCCTCCATTAGCGTCTGAAATGTGTTGAGGAGACGTGTACACGTGTCCCAGCCCCGTTCACCCCCGAATAAAAAGTCATCCAGGTAATGGGCTACAGACCGGGACCCTGACCTGCGGACGAAAGCCCACTCTAGGAAGGTACTGAAGCGCTCGAAAGCCGAGCATGATATGGAACAGCCAAAAGGCATGGCCTTATCAAAGTAATATTCGCCCCAAAATTTGAAACCCAGCAATTCAAAGTCGCCCGGGTGCACCGGCAAGAGGCGAAAAGCCGACTTAATGTCGCACTTAGCCAGCAGCGCACCTGGGCCACATGAGCGCACCATGCGCAGCGCGTGGTCAAAAGATGTATACCTGACTGAGCAAAGGTCATCAGGGATAGCATCATTGACCGATCGGCCGGCTGGGTAGGACAAGTGATGGATAAGGCAAAACTCGCCTGGAGACTTTTTGGGAACCAAGCCCAGGGGCGATACCTTAAGGTTGGGGAACGGAGGTGCAGGAAAGGGCCAGCGACCCTGCCCGCATCGACCTCCTTATTAATGCTGGCAGCAGCCACCTCCTCCCTCCCCCTAAGGGACAAAAGGTTGGGGGCATCCTGAGGGGACCTATCACCCATGAAAGGGATACGGAACCCCTGCCTAAAGCCCTGAAGGAGATAATCCGCATCCTCCCCTTTCGGGTACAATGTGAGCCAACGCTCCAACATGTCCACATTAATTGGGGAGGGAGCCTTTCGGTGAACCAGCTCCATCTGCGGCAGTCTTGCCAGCCCACTGTCCGCCCCTCCCTCTGCCCCGTGTCCCTCCAGGCCTGGGACAGGCAGAGGCTGCGTGGGGGCCCACACGGGTGGGACACCCATGTCTGTACTTGCAATTCTTCCTATTGCAGGAACCATAGGACGAGAAAGTCCAGCACAGCAGGCGGGCTGGAACCCCCTGCCCCGCCACCTGGCGGGGAACCTGTGCTGGAGCCGCTCGCTGGACCGCATGTCCACAATGGTATCTTTCCCCTGGCGCGGGGCGCGTGGGCGTCATGTACAGAAGCCAAAGCCTCTGGCATGGCTCATCCCACCTCATCTCAGGGTGCAGGGGAATCCGCATACGGAATTCCTCGTCATAAGCCAACCACGACGGGCCCGGAAAGTCAACCATCGCCCGATAGATGTTGTCCAAATACTGGACCATCGGAATTGCCAAATCCGACCGGGCCCCCAGGTACACCGCCATGTAGATGAGGTAAGCCGGCAGCCAGTTGGCCCCCGTACGTGGTGGCTTGCGACGACGTGCCTGCTCCTTATCCTTCTCATCCTGCCCCTCCCTCTCTTCCTTGGTGGGCTCCCTGTTTAGGAGTGAGAAGATATCTACATACTCCCCCCGCCATATTTTCTCTTTGGTGGCCTGTGCCAAGTGGTCACCCAGTGGTAAGGAATACCCCGCTGCCGGCAAGGCCGAGACAGGCACCGCAGAAACTGCGGGCATCTGGAAAGGGGCTTAGACTAGCCCAGCCACCCCCAAAACATTCCCCACAGGGTAGGAAACACCCCCCACCCCGGGGCCCTGGGTTGTAGTTGTCGTCGCCGGGTGGGGCATCAGCGGCTGTACCGCCGCACCACCCACGCGAGGCCAAGGCCATTGGAAAGTCCCCCCAACGTGGCCACGTGTGTAGGTGCACTAGTTTGGACCGCATACTCACATGCTGCACCCCCGCGGGCCGCCCCCACCGGGGGTTCCGGCCCACTGGGGGCGTCAGAGCTCACGACCACCATAGAGCTCGTCGCTGGGGCCTGACCCGCACTAGCCTGTTGGTTGGGGAGCTGCGAGGCAGTGGCCGAAGTCGCGCCACGCGCCTCAAGCAGCTCGACCCGTCCCTTCGCCTGCCGCTGCCCAGCAGATGACGCGTCAAAATGAACCCCAAAGGGAGCCCCAGCGTGGCTTGCCTGAGCCAGGGATGCCTCAAGGGCCGCAACGCGGGCCAGTAAGGCCTCCACACTGACGTGGGGCCAAGGGCCAGCCGGCCCGCCTGCTACAGGTGTGGGTACAGGTCCTTGTACCCCGGGGCCCGAATAGGGCCATGACCCCACACCCAGGCCCGGTAGGGCCGATGTAGGCACCTGCCAGGGAAGGGGACCACACCACCCCCCAAGGCTGGAAGGCCCCGGAGTGAGCTGCGCCCCTATAGAGGAAGGCCCAGTAGAATGGGAAGCACCAGGAGCGGTGTCCACCGCTTGCGGGCCGCGGGCCGCGGCCCTTGCTGGACCCATGCTTGGGTCCCCAGCCTCCGGCCAAGGGGGAATAGACCCCATCCCACCGGTCCCGGTGGGTGCAGGCAAAGGCGGCTGCCGGGGAGGCGCAGCCGTGGTCCTCCGACCCGGATTGCGCCTCCGAGCCGCGCGAGCCGCGCGAGCCGCGCTTGCGGCCGCCTTCTTCTTCGAAGGCATCTCAGTCCAACCTATGGGAAGCCGAAAGAAGAAAATCAGCAGCCAAAAGGCTTCCCAGTCAAGGCAAAAGCGACGGAGGTAAGAGGGAAAAACTTCTCCGCTCCGTCGCTTCGCAAAATGGCAGCTCGGCTGCCTCGTGGCCGCCCCTTTTATAGAGGAGCTGGCCACGCCCCCTAACTACCCGGATGCCTTCGTCCGATGGGGGGCCCCGCAAAGAGTGCGGCGGCCATTTTGGCGCCGCGCTTGCAATATCATTTTACACATAGCAATCCTTCCGAACCATGACCAGCTTTAACTTCTGAAGCTCTTGTATTTTGTTCTTAAATTCCACTTTCAAGCTGTCATAGTTCAATCGTTTAAGTTCTTCTAATTTGTTTGAAATGATTATCCCCAAATATTTCAGCTTATCTTTAATTTGTATATTAAGTGTCGACACAATCCTACCCATCTCACTTGGTTTCAAATTGCACAACATCAGTTCTGATTTATCCCAATTTATCTTTAATCCAGTTATAGCTTGAAATACCTGTAAATGATCTTTAATCCTGTCCATTACCAGCTCCGGGTGCTTCACCATAAGCAGTGTGTCGTCTGCATACATACTCACTTTATTACCCATGATCCCTTCTATATTTAAATCCTCCCTTATACTTTTAGCTAAAATCTCCATTGCCATAATAAACAGGATAGGAGATAATGGACAGCCCTGCCTAGTACAATTTAAAACAGCCCAGCAATGCCGGGCAACCTCTGCTAGTAAACTATAAAGCCACACTAGACTTCCTAGTCAGCAGCCGATGTATCCTGTGAGCCTTCATACAAAAAAACGCCACTTTCCGTGTGATGGCAATACTACTGTCCTGGAGTAGGAAGGAAACTTGCTGGGCAGGCAATTTTTCTGTGCATTGGTGCAGCAGACGGATTATTAATTCTGCATGGGTGTCCCTATGGAATGAGCAAAAAAGGAGAACATGCTCAATCGATTCAACATCCCCACCACCACATGGACATAATATTTGGGAATAGGGTGCCCCATTATATCTGCCCTCAAGGACAGCTGAAGGCCAGCCTATAATTAGGAAGATGTAATTGCTGCAAATAGGCTGCGGGAACAACCTGGTACCAGATGGAATCATTCCAATAAAAACCAGGAGACTTGGCCATATCATCTTGTTGTTCCACGTCCCTTATTCTCTGTTTCACCAACTCCTTGGCTTGTTGTGCATGCATTGCAGGCAAGGTAGGTGGACACAAGCCCAGTGTAGCCAATTTAGTAAGTATATTACATTCCGGGAAGAGCGGAATGAGTCTAGAAGTGTAAGAAACACCAAGGTGCCCAGGAAATTATGTGTTTTAAGACAATATGAAATTATCAGCATCCAGCACCTAGCCCCCACCTTCACTATGCTTGTCTCCAGCCTTAATCTGGCATTGGAAATGCAGCTGGTAACTGGCTAAATGGCCTAGCTGCACACCATATGTAAGCTGGGAGAGTGATTTGGCTTCAAACAATTTAATGGCTGCTGGTACATTATCCCCCCCCCCCCAGTAGAACCTAAGAGTTGCCGATGCCCTCCTCTGCGCATTCTGAACCTCATGATCAATATGTATCTTCCTAGAGCCTGAGGCATGGAAGAGGACCCCCAAATAGTTAAAGCTAGGAACCTGCTGAATAGGTGGCCTCCAATTTTCCAATTGTGAAGTTTGGGTTTCCTGCCAAAGACCATGATCTTTGTTTTGGCGTAATTAATAATAAGATGATTTTCCTTACAATAGGAGACCAGTGCTTTGAGTTCTCGTTTAAGGCCCACCGGTGATCTTGCCAAAGTGAGTATATTGTTGGCATAAAACTATGAATTAATATGCCTCTCTGCTAACTTTGGAGGATGGAAGTTTGGATCTGCCAAATGATTGACCAAGTCATTGATATAGAAATTAAACAGTAGTGGGGCCAATATACATCCCTGTTGCACACCTTTCTGGGTGGAAACTGCAGAGGACAAATGACCCCAAGGAGAGCAGCACAGCTTCAAAGCTGAGTTCTCATGCACCACAGAGATCAAGGCCAAGAGGTGGTGATCAATGGAGATGGCTTTTAGTTTCTCCCACAGTTTGGTCTGTGAAATACAATCAAAAGCAGATCTTAAATCTATAAAGGTGGCATAGAGTGAACTCAGATACTTCTCATGAAGGTGTTGTAGGATTAGGCAATTGTCCATGACCAATCTTTCTGTCCTGAACCCAGCCTGTTCCTCAGCCAAAATAGCTTCCTGATCAACCCAATCTTTAGCTTCCCGTAAAGTTATCTGATGTAGAGTTTGCTGACCACACTAAGGAGAGTTACTGTGTATGTCTATAGTTGGATGGGTCATTTCTTTGCCCTTTCTTAAAAATGGGGACAATAACTGCCAGCCCCCAATTCTGGCGTACATACCCCATCCTATCTGTAATATTAAATAGTGAGGCTAGAACAGGTGCCCACCAACCAGCATTATTTTTAATTAACTCTGGGGGAATACAATCACTACCTGCTGCCTTACCAGACTTAAGTTGGGCAATCAGATCTTTGGTTTCTTTCTCTGATACTGGTGTCCAGGGGGGCAATTCCTCCCACTTAACCTCTGTGGGAACTGGTGGTTCAGTCTCACTGTATAAGGACCGAAAGTGATTTCCCCATGTGTCAGGTGGAATGCTACATTCAAGATATGGTGATCTTACTGCCGAGAGGCCTGCCGTGATATGCCAAAATATTGCAGAACAGCCTTCTTTGACTGCACGTATAAGACGCCTCCATGTTAACTTGGCATCCTCATTTTTTTTGGCTATAAACTTCTTATAACTCTTCTTTGCTTCCAAAAGAGCTTATGACAAAGGAGGATTGGGACTTTCCTTGTAAACTTTAAATTGGGTGATAAATCTTTGGCCGAAATGCATTTATTGCCAAACCAGGGCTTAGACCAGGGGTTATTTTGCTGTGACCTTCCATCAGATTTGAGGGTAAGATGTTTGTTCAGGTCTGCAACAAGTTCATCGTAATGAGCTAAAAGCCCTTTTGGGTCCACCTCTAAGATACAACAGTGGCCCTTTGCAGGTACTGTTCAGAGTACAGAAGTGTCTTCATCCTGCTGTCCAGGGCTTGAGGCCATTTCACATCACAGCAATGCATCCTCTGAGTTAGTTCCAGATTATGTCTCTCTCTTAAGCACAGAAAGTAGCCAAATGATCTCAGAAGCAGACAGAGTGGAAAATGATCACTGCCCACACACAGGTTAACCTCAATCCGACCTATCCACGTGAGCAGATTATTAGACACTATCATATAGTCAATGGTACTATTTCCGGCTCTGGCCCAGTATGTGAATTCTGCTCGGGAATCCCCTGAGCTTACCCCATTAAGGACCTGGAGATTTAATGCATATGTCATCTGAGCCAGGCAGAAACCTGCATGGTTTGACTTCTGGTCTTTGAGCATCCTAGACATGGAAAATTCAGGGGAAGGAGGGCAAGTGTGGTGACGTGCATATAGCGTTGTGTCATCTGGGCCCATTCTAGCATTAAAGTCCCTCCCAATCAGGAAGTATGTGGTAGGAAAGGCCAGTAGGAGATCAGCAATATAAACTTGGCCCAGCGCTCCTTAACTTGGCCCAATCTTGTCAGAGGTGGAAAATAAGCACAGACCACAATGACGGTAGTTTTTCCAAAGGAGATCCAGACTGTCAAAGCTAGTTGACCCAGAGAAGAGATGGTCTTGGAGGTGGCCCGGAGTGAGCTTGCCACCAGAATAGCAAGCCCCCCTTTGTTACGGCCGCTTGAGGACTCTTTAGTTGCTGGCAGGGCATGGGCTGCAAATCCGTTAAGGACAATATCTGTAGTTGTCCAAGTTTCCTGAATTAAAGCCACCTCAATCATGTTGAATTTTTCAGAGCTCTTCTCCTGCCATCCACAGGCATTCCAAGTTAAGGTCCTAATCATACCTGTCAACCATCCCATTTTACCCGGGAAAACACCCTATTTTTACCCCTCTTCCTGCCCCCTCCTGTTTTATTAATTTCTCCGGATTTTCCCTTATTTTTTTTTTAAAAAAATTCCTGACTGGAGGTGAAGCTGCAGTATTTTTTTCTGGCCAGCAGAGGTCGCCGTGTGGCTTTTCGCAAGTGGAAGGGGAGAGAGAGAAGGGGGGAGCTCTGAGTTTCTCTTTCACTTTCCTCCTAACACATGGCCAATATGGCCGACGGGAGTCTACTCTACTCTAGAGGTGAGCGATATTTCATATATGCAGGGGCAAATCATCTCTTGGTCTGGGGGCAGAGACTTCTCTCTCACTCTCATGCTTTAATGAGATTTGTTCTCATTTTAATGCTGAAGGTAAAGGTTTCCCTTGCTCGAAAGCCAGTTGCATCTAGAGTGTCAAGGTTCGCCATCACAGCAATAGATTCCTACACTATATGAGAGGGGGGGTTTCCGTTTCTATTCTAGAGTTAATTGGGAGGGGTGGGGGATTTGCTTCAAGGTAAAGGTTTCCCTTGCTCGAAAGCCAGTCGCATCTAGAGTGCCAAGGTTCGCCATCACAGTCATAGATTCCTACAGAGGCCAATTTTTAGAGCAAGAAGCTGCTTTTTGTACAAGAGAGCAGATCCAAAATACACGGGGAGAATTATCAGAGCTCATAGCTCCAGTGTGCTTGCATAGTTGTGTAAGGGGATCTGAGTTACGTAAAGGTAAAGGGTTGCCCTTGCTCAAAAGCCAATCGTATCCGACTCTAGGGTTCAGTGCTCTTCTCTGTTTCAAAGCCAAAGAGCCAGTGTTGTCTGCGTCTGCAGACATTTCCATGGTCATGTGGCAGGCCTGACTAGACACCAGAGCACAAGGAAGGCTGTTATCTTCCCACCAAAGTGATGCTAGGATGGCAGGAGCTGGGACAAAGACGGGAGCTCATTCTGTCCTGCAGTACTCAGGAATCGAACTGTTGACCTTCTGCCTCCCAGTCAGCATCTTACTCACTTAAGCCACTGAGCAAACAAGAAAGAAAACAAAACAAAAGTCCCCCAAGAAAATGGGGAAAGGGTTCTTTGGCCCACACAGCTTTGTGCCCATTGCATCTACAATACCATCTAGCCATCTTATTTTTGGCCACCCCCTTCTTTTGTCCTCCACCTTTCCCAGCATCAAGGCCTTCTCAAGTGAGTCCTCCCTTCACATTTGATATCCAAAGTACTTCAGGTCATCTTTACTATTTGACCTTTAATGAGCAGTCAGAGTTGATTTCTTCTAGGATCGACCTATTTCTAACACCACATTTCAAAGGCATCTATTTTTCTGCGCTCAGCTTTCCGAATGGTCCAGCTCTCACACCCATACATTACCACCGGGAATACCATTGCTTTGACTATGCAATTTTTTGTTTGCAAGGTGATGCCTCTACTTTTAACTATGTTCCCCATAGCTTGTTTCCCAAGCATCAGTCGCATTTTTATTTCACGGCTGCAATCACCATCTGCAGAGATCTTTGATCCTAAGAAATTAAAATCTGCCAGTCGTATCCAACTCTAGGGTGCAGTGCTCATCTCCATTTACAGCCAAAGAGCCAGTGCTGTCTGTGTTTGCAGACATTTTCATGGCCATGTGGCAGGCATGACTAGAGCCCAGCAAGTCACATGGCCATATTTGGCCACACCCACAGATTTGGCCATGTCCACAGAGTTGTGTGGCCAAAATTTCCCTTATTTTCAAATCCAAAAGTTGACAGGTATGGTCCTAATTAGGGGGTTATGCTGGTCGGTATCTCATACTGCATTCAAATCCAAACTTCTGGCAAAGTTTCCAGTGGATACGTTTTACAACCATGTTATAGCGTTAGAACATAAGAACATAAAAACAGCCTTGCTGGAACAGGCCACAGCCCATCCAGTCCAGCATTCTGTCTCACACAGTGGCTCACCATTTCCTTCAGGGTATTCCCAAGGAGATGCCTTCACCTGCTTAGATTTCCCTGGAAATGGCATTGAGAGATATCCTGCCTATCTCTCCAACCCCGAGGTTGTCCATACGTATCCATAATTATAGCCATTGATACCCTTGTCCTCCATGAACTTGTCTAATCCTTTCTTAAAGCTGTCAAGACTGACAGCTGTCACCACTTCTTCTGGCAGGGAGTACCATAGACCAGTAATCCTCTGGGTGAAAAAGTACTTTCTCTTATTTGTTTGAGAACTAGTACCCAAAAGTTTCATCGAGTGTCCCCTAGTTCTAGTGTTGTGCGATAGGGAAAACAGTTTTTCCTTATCTACTTTGTCCACACCGTGCATGATTTTATAAACTTCAATAAGGTCACCTCTTAGACGCCGTCGTTCAAAAGTGAAGAGGCCCAACCGTTGCAGCCTCAGATGGTAAGAAAGGTGTTCCAGTCCCCTAATCATTCTGGTTGCCCTCCTCTGCACTTTCTCCAACTCCATAATATCCTTCTGGAGGTATGGTGACCAGAACTGTACACAGTATTCCAGATGGGGCCTCACCATAGATTTATAAAGAGGCAAAATGACACTTGCTGACTTATTTTCTATACCATTCCTAATGATCCCTAACATTGAGTTTGCTTTTTTCACTGCTGAGGCACACTGGGTTGACACCTTCATTGAGTTGTCCACCAGGACACCAAGGTCCCTTTCCTGGTTTGTCGCAGAGAGTTCAGACCCCATCAGTTTATAAATGTAATTGGGTTTTTTTGCCCCAACATGCATTACTCTGCACTTACTAATGTTGAAGCTCATTTGCCACTGTTTTGCCCACTCCCCCAGTGTCAAGAGATCCCTCTGGAGCTCCTCACAATCTCTCACAGTTTTCACTAGCCTGTATAATTTAGTGTCATCAGCAAATTTGGCTACCTTGCTTTTTACTCCTACCTCTAGATCATTTATGAAGAGGTTGAAAAGCAGGGGTCCCAGTACTGAACCTTGGGGGACCCCACTCTTTACTTCCCTCCACTTGGAGAAGTGTCCATTTAGTGCTACCCTCTGTTTCCTGTCTCTTAGCCAGTTGCTGATCCAGGACAAGACCTGTCCCTTTATTCCATGACTGGTAAGTTTATTCAAGAACCTTTGGTGTGGGACCTTGTCAAAAGCCTTATGAAAGTCCAGATAAACAATGTCAACTGGATCCCCCTTATCCACATGCTTGTTGACACTCTCAAAAAATTCCAACAGATTAGTAAGGCATGATTTGCCCTTGTAAAAGCCATGTTGGCTCTCCTTTAGCAGCGCCTTCTCTTCTATGTGCCTATTAATTCTATCTTTTCGGATGGTTTCCATCACTTTACCTGGGACACATGTCAAACTGACAGGTCGGTAATTTCCTGGATCACCCCTGGATCCTTTTTTGAAAATTGGTGTTACATTCGCTACCTTCCAGTCATCAGGCACAAAGCCTGATTTGAGGGAAAGATTATATATTTTGGCTAGGAGATCAGCAATTTCATCTTTAAGTTCCCTGAGAACTCGTGGATGGATGCCATCTGGTCCTGGTGATTTGTTAGTGTTTAGCTTAACAAGACATGCAAGGACCTCCTCCCTGGTTATTTCTATCTTGCTTAATTCTTCGCTTTCCCTCCCTACAAAGATAGGCTCTGTTTTGGGCATGTGGTCTCTGTCTTCTTCAGTGAATACTGAAGCAAAGAATTCATTGAGTCTCTCTGCAATCTCTGTTTCCTCTTTAATAACCCCTTGCCTTCCATTGTCATCTAATGGTCCAATGGCCTTCCTAGTTGGGTTCTTACTTCTAATGTACTTAAAGAAGTCTTTGTTATTTCTCGGAGTATTTTTAGCTATACGCTCCTCAAAGTCTTGCTTTGCTTTCCTGATTGTTGCCTTGCATTTGTTCTGCGTTGCAAATAATCAGTCTGTGAAATTTTGTTGCATCCGCTGATCAGATGATCTAATGTTTTATCCTTTTCGTTACAAAGCCAGCATTTGCTATTGTTGGATATGTGCTGTATTTTGTCTTCATGCAATTGTTTGGCAAAACTTGTTCCTGAGCTGCTAAGATAAATCCTTCCATTTCCTACCTCAAAACTCCTGCTCTTATCCATCCCCAAGTCAGCTTTGGATCAGCCTTGCCGTCAATGTTTTTCAAGTATTGACCATGCATAGGCTTGTTTTTCCAGTTTGCAGCTCAACATTCGATCCTCACAACCCACCCACCACCTGTATTCAGCTTTCCTCTTCATTGTTCTCAAAAGTTCTCCTTTGTTCACTTCCTGAAGCATAGGCTCTTCACTTTTCTGTAGTCATTCAAGCTATGTTTTTCTTCCTCTACTGTCTGTTTCACCTGTAGCCGTCCTCTGCCACCCTCCACTCTTGGTAAATATAGACGATGAACATCACTTTTTGGGAGTAGGGCATGATGCACAGACATTACCTGCCCAAGTATTAATTGCCTTGATGATATTGCCTCCACTCAGTTTTGACCTCAAACTTTTCTGGACCTGCTTTATGTATTTTGTAGAAGTAGTTCTTTTGAGTTGGTTGTGTAGCAGGTCAGAAGCTTCCAGAACTCCCAGGTACTTGCATCCCTCTTCGGATGTTATTGTTTTGATACATTCTTCATTATCTAACTCAAATCCATCACTTTTGACAATTTTGCCTGACTTAACAGTAGTAGTTGTGCACTTGTCAATTCAAAATTGCATTCCAATGTCATTACTAAATTTCTTTGTACTTTCCAGAAGAGTATTTAATTCAGCCCTTGTCTTTCCAAGCAACAATGTTGTTGTTGGATACAAATCTATCATTTGATTCATGGTTGAGGACTGGAATAAAATTAAAAGTTCAATCTCTAGCCAGGGACCGAACTGTTAAGGTAATGTCTGAGTATATATGCATTTCCTAGTAAAGTTGTTTTTTGGAGAGTTAGGATGTTCAAGTCCAAAAAGTCCAAAATTTCCAAATATCTTGTGAGTCCCTTAGTTATTGCTCCAAGGGCTCTGATCACTATTGGTACAACAGATTTCTTCTTCCATAGACACTCGAGTTCAATTTTGTAAACCATGATATTTCATTATTTTCTCCAGTTGTTTGTCTTCAATTCATGCATCTCCTAGTATAGCAATGTCAGTAAACCAGACCTTCTTCTTTTCCACAACAGTTATATCAAGTGTGTTTCTGAGGCAGATGTCTATCTGTTTGAATTGGATAGAGTGATAGAGCAGAGTCTTGGTAGACCTAAGTTCAAATCCCCACTTGGCCACAGAAGAAAAGTGAGAAAAGTGGAACTGCTAAAACTACTCCTTGAATATCTCAGTTATGTTAGAAGCCCTGGTAGGATCACTATAAGTCAGTTCTAACTTGGGGGTGGGGTGAGGACTCATTGTTATCTGGACATTTATCCCTGTACTCTAAGAGCCTGGCCCTTCCAAGTATTTTGCAAATTGCTAAAGGGAAATGACAGAGGGAAGGCTTAACTGTCTTTCTAGGAACATACCTGTCAACTTTTGGTTTTGAAAATAAGGGAAATTTTGTGGGCGTGGCCAAATAGGTGGGAGTGGCCAAATAGGTGGGTGTGGCCAAATCAGTGGGCATGGCCAAATCTATGGGTGTGGCCAAAACTGTGGGCATGGCAAAATCTGACCATGTGGCTTGCTAGGTGCTCTAGATGCCTGTCACATGGGCAGATCATTTGGGGGGGGGGGCGAGATATCACTGCAGTCCTTAAACACCACAACCAACTGCTTAAATCACACCAGGGGTCAGCAAACATTTCTCTCCAGATGTTCTTGAACTTCAATCCCCAGAAGCCCTGATCAGCAGGTGTCCTCACTTGGGCTTCTGGGAACTGAAGTCCAAGAACACCTGGAGAGTCATGTGTTTAAATGTGGATAGGGCTGAATAGGGATACACAGAAAGAACCTCCTTGAAGATTGTGGTATTTTTGAACCACAATCAAGCGTACCCTGGGCAATGACACCCTTGTTGCGCTGGCTAATCTTTCTCTCGCTAGGTCAGGTGAAAGGAACTACAGAATGAATTCACTGCTGAGGACGAAGCGGTAGCAATATACAGGTGAAACTCGGAAAATTAGAATATTGTGCAAATTCATTTCACTTAAAAGGTGAAACAAATATATGAGATAGACTCACTACATGCAAAGCGAGAGATGTCATGCCTTAATTCATTATAAGTGTGACGATCATGGCATACAGTGTACATGAGATTATGTGATGATTATGGGGCACATGAGATTGGGGGGGGGGTTGGGGTTTTCATAAACTGTAAGCCATAAGCACCAATCAATATTATCACAAAGTAAGGCTTGAACTATCGCTCTTTGCATTTAATGAGTCTACCTCACATATTTGTTTCACCTTTTAAGTTGCATTACTGGACTGAATGAACATTTGCACAATATTCTAATTTTCTGAGTTTCACCTGTATGCGTGAGACAATGACACAAACACAAACACACACACACACACACACACACTGTGTGTGTGTGTGTGTGTCCTGCTCTGTCCATTTCTGGCAGTTTCCCTCCTGCAAAATGCTGTGGCAGAAATTGTAGCTTCCATCTGTCCAAAGAGGGGTGGGGGAGAAATCATTTTTAAAAATACATGACACTTTCCAACAACACCATCCCTGGAGACGGTTTAACTTGATTTACTCCTTGTGGGGGGGGGGATGTGCCTGCGCCTCATGAATGAAATCCAGCTTTTCTGTCCCCACCACTATCCCTGGCCACTAACTGGAAGAGTGGAGGTGGGAGAATGGACGTGAGTTGCAAAACAGGAAGGGGAAAGGGTGAGGCGAGGCGGGGGATTCGAAGTCACTGAAACTCCCCTGAGGAGGAGGAGGAGGCTGTGGTGTGGAGGGAAGCGGACTGGGGTGGGACGGGGGGCAAAGCAGCGATGCAAAACGGAGAAGTCCTGAGGTGGGGGGAAGGGGCACACACGACATCTGTGAATAACACCTCAGAGGAGTAATTGGGGGGGGGGAGAAGAGGAAGGCTGCCTCTTTTGCCCAATGACTGAGGCAGCTCTTGCTGCAGTTATCTTTTATTATTTTTCTGGCGGCAATGAAGCCCACTGTTTTCGGGGGTGGGCGGGTGGGGCGAAACATCCGTGCGCAGGGAAAAAGAGAGACTCTCTCCTTGTCCACCCTGACAGCAACATGACCTTCCCCACCTGCCCAGAGATGAAGAGCCCTGACTCTCGAAAGTGTTGAAGTGCTTGCCGTGTTCGTCTGCGCAAGCATATCAGAGAGTAAATAACAAAAAAAAAAAGACTGACCAACACACACACACAGAGGTCCGGCGGGGTGGGGGGGAAGGTGGGCGAGGGAGCAGCATGGCGGGCTCCCCCGGCGCCCTCTGCCTCCTCTCCGTCACCTGGTGGCACCTGGTGGGGGCACCCGGGGAGCAGCCAGCCCCGGAGCGCTCAGGCAGGAAACATGCCGTTGTCAGGAGCGCCTCGGGAGGAGGAGAGGCGGAGGTGGCCTCGGCCGGCAACCAGGTCTCCAGTCAGAAGGAGGAGGAGGAGAAGCAAGCACTGCTGATGAGGAGAGCGTGAGGGGAGCTATGCGCGCGCTTCCACCTGCTTGCCCTCATTCTGCCTGCTCTTGCTTGCCTACCTGCCTCGCCTCACTCGTGCTCATGTTTCGAAGAGGAGGACCGAGTGCGGGGACGGTTGGAGCAGAGAGGAGGAGGGCAAAGTGTGTGTGTACGTGTGGGGGGAGCGGCAGGCAGGCTTGTGAGGAAAAAAGGAGCCTCTTTTTGCAATGCCCTGCTCCTCCAATCTCTGTCACAACTATTTATTTTAAAATAAGGGAAAATACGGGGAAATTAATCAAACGGGTGGGAAGAGGGGTAAAAATAAGGGGTTTTCCCGGGTAAAACGGGATGGTTGACAGGTATGTCTAGGAAGTACTTTTTTAACATTGCTGCTTAATTAAGCAATTAGCACTGTGTGGCCACATCACTTTTGGTACAACAAGTAATCAGTGCATGACAGCCTTTTGGAGCACAGCTCATGTTTCATTGAAAGTAAGCAATCCAGTATACACTCACAGAAATATTATGACAAGTTTTAATTTATAGCTAGATAGTGCATCAGAAGGGAGGTGTCTCTATCACTAACAATATAAGAAAAAGGAAATTGATTTCATAACACAAAGAACATATAACCAAGAGCATGAAAAAAGACTTTGAACATCAATAGGATTGCCTTGGTTTCTGACAGAATCGCTGTGAGAGGGGCAACTTCTAATTATACACACACACTAGTAGTGGCAACAGTGAAATTCAGTTATTCGTGTTTTTGTAGCTGTACTGAGATAAAAATCTTCAAAGTCAACTATGGGTCCCTGTTGGAATAAAAAGACTTGAACTACTTTCCTTGCTGGAATCACATCATTTTATAAGTAGGGCTGTACTTAAACAAAATAGCTTGAGAGCTAATTAAGCTGCAGAGCCAATTAAACAGAAAGCTTCAGAACAAAACTTGAATGGGACTTAATTAATGTCTCAAATTTTGCCAGCTTTTCCCCCCTCAAACTGATTATGTCTCTTAAAAAACTGAGTGACTGGATACTGTGTGTCTACTAAACTCTCCACCCAGGATGGAGAGAAGTAAACATGATTAAGACCAAAACGTCTGAAGAGAGTAGATTCGTATATGGGCTTGAAATCAGTGTGTTGAGCTGCTCACGGTGCCCACAGGTGCCTGGGCATCGGTAGCGGAAATTCCCCCAGGCCATGCCCACTTGGCCAACCATGCCTACCTCCCTACCCCAGACCATGGTTTAGGGAGGCCAAGTGGGCGTGGCCCACAGAGTTAGCCACACCCACAGTGTTAGACATGCCCATGGTGGGGGCAGCAAATTTTTTTTGCAGAGCATCACTGCTTGAAATAACCAGCTGAATTTGATGAGGAGCCTCTATATTACCGTGCTGTTAAGCAACTTGTTGACCCACATAATTTCAAACCTATATTCTCATGAGGTACCAAAAATAAATTGAAATTCAACATTTTGTAGCACCTTCATAATCTGATCATTAACGTTTTGCTCATGTGCAAACTGAATTCAATCATTTATTTTGATCATTGTGCCATCCTGATATGAAAGGCAGCCATCCTGTTACTTTTTATGTCTACAAATGCCCTTTGTAGTACAACATAGACTTCTTGCATGATGCTATCTTCTTTTAGTCCTACCATAAATTATCAGGAGTTGCACATTGTTCTCCCAAATATTTGCTTCTATCAACTGTGATTCTTCAATTATTTTTCTAAAGATAGTCGGCATCTATAACTTTTAAAGTTTAAACAAACACACATGAGCATGCACACACAGAAATATTAATTATGCAAAAAGACTATAAACTGGGGCTTTAGATATGAAAATGAAAATAATGAGAACTTGACAACTGGGTATGTCAAAAGAAGTGTCAGGAGAGAATTCAAGCAGTTCTCATAAGGGTCTTACTGTTCATCTGCATTATTTGCATGTAATCAGGTTAGATTAATTCCAATGTATCTATTGTGAATTATAGTAGTGATTCAGAGGCCCTTAGTAACCCACTGTGAGAACAAGATGTGAGGGACCTACGTTCTACATATTTGGTGAAAGTTTGGCCTAAGAGACCACAGCCACACAGATCTTGTGAGGAAGATTACACAAATCTAAGAGTAAATGACATTTTTATTAGTTCACTAAAAATAATAATCAAACAACCAGAAATTCTTTGTGGTCAAAAATCCACTTCTTCATCTAGTCACTATTAATTTATGGGAAAATCAGACTTTTTTTATTTAAAAAAAAAGATGAATCCTAAAAATCCTTGACAAATGCTTGTGTCAGGTCTGCTTTTGAGAAGTGAGTTCAAACTCTGGTTCCAAACTAACCATGGGAGGTGCTCTGAAATGACCTGGACTACTTGAGTGAGCAGCAGACCTTTCAAACTAAGATACTTACTGCCCAATATTGCTTCTTTTCTTGGTATAATAGACTCCCATGTGGGTTGAGTATAATTTGGGTAGCAAATAGTCTCAGCAGCAGGGTTAATTAGCACAGAAGAAGAAAGAGTAAGATTCTCAATGTATGTGATCAAAATATTTAATTTGCGTTGTGTAGAAGATTGAAGGAGCAAATATATGATGGCTCTTTTTAAAAAAGAATTCTCATTCTCTGTAATTTTCTGAATCACACCATGCTGTGATTTTCTCCTGAGACCTTTCAAGGTTTTTTGGCTTCCTACCAAAATGAGACACCTGTATTTCTTCTTGTTTTTCACCTGTTGGTCTGCATGGGAAATGGTCCATGCATTTACAACCTAATCGTCTTTTTCATCCAATTCTTCACATAAAATATGCCATTCTGTGCAACAATTGTAATAACTGGTATTTCTTTTTCTCTTTCCAGTTGAGCCTGTACAGCAAGCTCAGCTTGGTGTTCTAAAAGTGTGTGTGTGTGTGTGTGTGTGTGTGTGTGTGTGTGTGTGTGTGTGTGTGTGTGTGAGAGAGAGAGAGAGAGAGAGAGAGAGAGAGAGCTCCTTCCAGTTTTCTTACTGGGATTTAGAGGCTAAAAGATTCATATCCCCATGGGAGAATATGATATAAGCAAAATTTGGATTATTTTCATGATTATCTGACCTAGGGAAGGGTAGATCTGCTGAGCTGTGTTTATTTGGACTTCTTTCTCTTTCTCCACCTCTTAATTTGTTTTATTTAGGTTCCAAACATGTTTTATTCAACAGAGAGTAAGAAAAATAATGCAATTCTATATAACACAACACATACAGCACTATGCAGAAGTTTAAGGCCACCACCAACTGGTTTTGGGAAAATTCAATGAGTGATTTTGGGAGGGCATAACTCAATCCTTAAGCCACCTAGACACACCAAAACTGACAAGAGTCTTCTGCTGACTCTCCTCTCAAACCTCTCCAAGATGGTGAAGTTTAGAGTTAGGGTGTCTGAGTTATGATCCCCCAAATCACTCATTGATTTTTTCCCAAACCAGGTGTTGGTGGCCTAAGACATTTGCACAGTACTGTATATTATTCTTAGGTGCTTCTCCAACCCAACAAATGATGCATTTACAGACACATTAATAGATGTACTTCAGTAAGTAATGTGAGCTTGTGTGTGTAAGAAAAATGTACTCGGTGTATTGTTATTCTGCATACTTTTCAAATGTGCATGTATTGTTGGATGCAGATTGGAGGGTAGTGCTGATTACAAATAGGAGATCACACAGGTAGGTAGTGAGAAGAGGAAGGCATTGGAATGGGGAACTCTGTGCCAGCATTTTGTGTTGCAATGGCATCCAACAGCCTAGCAAACAGTGGTGATGAACCTATCGCATGCATATCAGAAGGGGGTACTGAGAGCCCTCTTTGTTGGCACGTGCACTGTCACCTTGCCCCTTTGCCTAGCAGCCCAATGGGGGCGCTTCCTCCCTCCCCGACCACAGAGTTTGCTCTGCCCCTCTGCACAGCAGCCCAATGGGAGCACTTTCCCCTCCCCTAGCACAGAGTTCACCACACCCCTATGCCCAGCAGCCAAATGAGAGCACTTCATCCCTCCCCCAGCACAGAGTTCACCCCACCCCTCTGTTTGGGCACTTGGTCTCTAAAAGGCTCACCATCACTGCCCGAGCACCTATGTTCTTTGGATGGGAACAGTTTTGCTTTGCTTCTCAACCAATCTCTATTTCTACATCCCTAACCTTATTTTGTATATTTCTACTCATAGTGTCCCCCATTATATTCATACAGCTCACTGTATCCATGATTTATTAAGATGCATAGGATTGCTGCTTATGGCTTAAGTGTGACGTAAGTAAGGTCTTGATAGTAATTGTTTGGATCTGTTATTACCTTCTTTCCTGGTTCTTCTTCCCATAGGACAGCAACTCAAAACATCTGCATTTTTATAGGTTCCTTTGGTGATTGTTTCAGCTTCTTTTTTTTTTAAATTTTTATTGATTTTTTAAAGCATAAGACATGAAACAAACATTTTATACATGACAAAAAAAATAACAAAGAATTAATAAAAATAAAATCATAATATAAAAGATAAGACAGACTGTATATTACATACACTTACAGACTTCATCACCCTAGTGCTATATACATTGTCCTAGGAGGTTGTGGGATCTCCCATTCATTTCTATTGTTCCCAAAATTTCGTTTGGTCTGGTGTCCATTTTTTTATTTCATCTCTTGTCATTGAGTATTCCACAAATTTTCGCCATATTTTCCAAAATCTACTTTCTTTTATTATACCTTTCTTAAGATTTAATTCCCATGTTAGTTTTTCATTCAATGCGAGATCCCACATCTGCCCGTACCAATCCTGCACTTTTAACATTATATCACTTTTCCAATTTTTTGCAATACACATTCTTGCCATTACTAACATCATAGACAACAACTCTTTCTTATCATTATCTATTTTAATATTCTCAACATCTGTCAGTAAGATGGTATCTGGCCCCAATCTGAGACGTACTCCCATAATTTTCCCTATCTCGATCTCAATTTTTGTCCAAAAGTTTTCTACCTCTTTACATTCATACCACATATGAACATATGTACCCAAACTGTTTTTACATCTCCAACACATTTTATTGTTCTTCTTATCCATCTGGTGCAGTCTCACGGGTGTCAGATACCACCTCCATAACATTTTAAAATTGTGTTCCTTTATTCTGACCGATAGGGATCTCATAATTCTTTTTTTCCATTTATTTTGCCATTCCTTTTCCGTTATTTTCAAGTTCAAATCCTGTTCCCATGTATTTCTTAATGTTTCTTGTGGATTACCTTCTGTGTTTATTATTTTATAAATTTTACTAACCAACCCTTTAATACCAATTTCCTCTCTCCTGATTTTCCAAACTAATTCCTCAAATTCCGTCCTGTCTCTTTCTAGGCTTCGTTCTCTCCAGTATTTATTATTCCACTTATTCACCATAATTATCTGAAACCAATTCAACTTCATCTGGGTATATAGCTCTCTTTTCCTCGCATCATCTTTGCAGACTCGTATCCAATCTTTCAATAGGAGAACCCTATTTGTCGACAAAATTTCCTTAATCTCGTTATCCAATCTTATTGGGAAGTTATTCAAGTCTTCTATTTCAATTATCGGTGAGATATTCGGGGCCAATTTCATTTTAACTTTCTTCCATACTCCCAACATAGATCTCATCATTCTGTTTTTAATCGATATTTTTCCTGTTTCCTTGTCTAAAAAAAAACTCTTACCAACTTCCTTTACTTCGTTCATCTCGATTCCCTCCCAGATAACCGGCTCCTTCATCAATATCTTAACTACATTCTTTATCTGGAAGGCTTTATAATAACTCTTTAAATTAGGCATTCCTAAACCGCCTTCTTTTTGAGGTAAATACCACATTTTCTTTAAAATTCTAGGTCTGCGTCCCCCATTACAATAACTATCAAATAGTTTTTGAAATTCCTCAATATCCTTATCTATCAGCTGAATTGGTAAGGCATCAAATAAAAAATTTAGTTTTGGTAGTAACATCATTTTAGTCAGTGCTATTCTGCCGAACCAAGACAACTTCAGTTTTTGATATTGTGAGATTTTAATCTTAAGTTCCTTCTTTTGTTTAACATAATTTAGTCTTTTCAGGTCCTCTAAATTATTGGATATATTTATCCCCAGGTATTTCAAACTCCCTTTAATCTGTAATTTAAATTCATCCCTGATTTTCCTTTCCTCTTCTTTTTCAATATTATTTAAAATTAATTCTGATTTTTCCCAGTTTACCTTCAAACCTGTAATTTGTTCAAAATCCTTTAAATGCTTTTGAATCCTTTCCATGGTTCTTCTGGGGTGTTTCATAATTAACAAAGTATCGTCTGCATATAAACTAATTTTATTTTCCAGTATTCCTTCTATATTTTTGTCTTCTCTTATTATATTAGCTAATATTTCCATCGCCATAATAAATAGAATTGGAGATAGGGGACATCCTTGCCTTGTTCCTGCCTCTAATCTTAATTCTTCTGTTAAACCGTCGTTAACCCTGATTTTAGCGTATCCTTGTTGGTACAGTTGTTCTATTGTCTTTATAAACCTATTACCGAATCCATAACTCTTAATTATCTCGATAATTGTTACCCATTGTACAGAATCAAATGCTTTAAAAATATCTAATGATAATATACCTACTTTCTCTTTATTTTGTCTTGCCACGTCTATTAAATTTAGTACTCGCCTTACTAAATCTGTCATATATCTCCCTTTCACAAAGCCGGCCTGGTCTTTATTTATATATTTATCCATAAAACTATTCAGTCTGTTTGCCAGTATAGCTGTAAAAATCTTAGCATCTTGATTAATCAGGGATATAGGTCTGTATGATTCTACTTTTTCTAAATCTTTTCCCGGTTTTGGTAATAGGACAATTATTGTTCTATACCACGATGCAGGTACCTGTTCCCCTTTAAGAATACCATTATAAAGTTTTAACAGTTTCGGGATTACTATCTCCTTAAATTCTTTATAAAACTCAGCAGGTAATCCATCCTCACCAGGTGCTTTATCTATTTTCAATTTGTTTATTACTTTTTTTATCTCTTTTTCAGTTATTAATTCTTCCATTCTTTGTTTATGCTCTTGGCTTATTTTATTTTTAATTTGCATTTCCAATCTATCTTTTAATTTGTCTAGGTTTATTCTCTTTTTAGAGTATAGGGATTGGTAAAATTCTCTGACCACCTTGCATTTATCTTTAATCTTATTATGCCTTATACCCTCCTTATCCACTAATATCCCTATTTCTCTTCTGCCTCTCTTTTCTTTAGCCGCTCTTGCCAACATTTTTGAATTTTTATTGCTATATTCAAAATATTCTCTTTTTAAATATGTTAGGTCTCTTTTCACCTTTTCTATGTCATTTCCAATTAATTCCTTCCTTAGTCCCTGCATCTTTTCATATACTTTTCTATCCTTAGTTATTGCATGTATCTCCTGTAACCTTTTAATCTCTTTTTCTGTTTCTTCTTGCTTACTTTTTAACTGTTTATTTCTAATACTTGCCAACCTAATACTTTCACCCCTAAATATTGCTTTCATGGTATCCCATACGGTACCAATTCGTACTTCCCCTGTATCATTCCACTTCCAATTTTCTTCCCATTTTTCTACCATTTGATCTTTACTTTTTTTATCTCTAAACAATCTAGCGTTATATCTCCAATTTTTCGGGCTCTTTATAGCATCTATTTTCAATTCCACCAATACTTTTGCATGATCCGATTCTTTGAATATTCCAATTTCTATACCATCTAAATTACTTATCAAATTATCCGTAACAAATATGTAATCTATTCTGGAATATGTATTGTACACTTGTGAAAAATACGTATAGGCCCTTTCCTGTCCTTTAAGTACTCTCCATGTATCTTTCAACCCCAAGGATTTCAACCAGTTATTTAACACAAACGTCTTATTTCCACCTACACTTCTCTTCATATTCGTGCTATCTATATTTGATCCTACTAGATTGAAATCTCCCCCTACAATCATTTTTGTTGTTTTTTCTTTCTCTAGTATTCGGTATATCTTATTTAAAAACCTGTTTTGATGTTCATTTGGCACATACAAATTCACCAACGTTATTTCCTCTTCTTCTATCTTCCCCTTTATTATCAAGTATCTACCTTCTGGGTCTGATATACTTTTTATTATCTCGAATCCCGCTCTATTTGATATCAAAATTGCGACCCCCCTAGCCTTTGAGGAGCCATATGATTTTTCGTAAACTTGGGTCCATCCTAAGAATAATTTATTGGTTTTTTCCGAATTCTGATGGGTCTCCTGAAGAAAAATTATATCCGGTCTATCTTTTCTGAGTGCCGCTTCCAACCTCCTTCTCTTCACTTGACAACCAGTACCTTTCACGTTCCATGTTAATACTTTTATATCCTTCATCTATTATGTATCTCCCTCCCTTTTTTGCAGTTCCCACTTCCTCCTACGGACATGTGATCAACATATAACATTTCCTTCACCTTATACAAAAAAGTAATAATAATAATAAAAAAGGAAAAAACATCTAAAAGAAAAAATACACTAAACAATCTACTACTCTCCCTCCCCATTTCTTTTTTACAAATGGCCTCCAAAATTCAGAGGGGGGAGGGGGGGTGCAGTCATACATAGGAGTCTGGATTGGGCCTGAACCTACTCCCCGTCCGGAGCTATTCCTCCTTCTGCCCCTTTTGGCATATTCTCGTTTCCATTGCTATCCCTTCTTCTATAACCACCAGATATAATCAATTCTTCCTTCAAGTCAAACCACTCTTTAGTTCCTGCTTCCAATATTTTGGCATCTATCATTACATCCAAGACATTAATATCTTCATTGATTAAATATCTTCTTCCCAGATAAAAAAAACTTAATTGTCTTGGGAATTTCCAATTGTATCTTATTCCCTTTTCCTGGAATCTTTTTGTGATTGGCTTCATCGACTGTCTCCAGAAACGATCCTCCATTGGAATGTCGTTGTACACTTCAATGTCATGGCCTTCTACTTTTAAAACCTCTGGTCCTTTTTCACGTATAAGCGCCATTAACCTCAATTTATCTGATACATTAGCAAATTTTAACATGACATTCCTTGACCCAGTTTTGCCCCTTCTTGAACCAAGCCTAAATACATTTACCACTTCATGCGGCGTGAAGCCATCTTCCATAATTTCGTCAAGCCATTTCACTATTCTTTCTTTTAATTTGTCTGGTGAATTCTCTGGGAATTTTCGAATTATAACATTTGCTTTTCTTAATTGTTCTTCTACATTTTCCAATCTCTTTTCATGATCCCCAACTTTATTTTCTCTTTCCTTTTCTTTCTTTTTTAATTCCATGACCTCTACTTTTATCATTGCTTGATCTTTTTTTATCTCTTCTTGCTCTTTTTTAATGGTCTTTGTTTCCTCTTTCATATCTTCAATTCCCTTCATAATGTTTACTAATACATCTTGCAAATCCTTCTTCCATTCTGTTCTAAATTGAGCAAACATATTTCCAATATTATTCCCCAGGGTATCAAATCTCTCGTTAAGAATTTCAAATTCAGATTTAGTTCCTTCTCCTCCCCCTGTCGCCGATGTCGTTGGTGTTGTGGCCGTGGACGTGGTTACGATCATTGTTGGTGTTGTTCCTGCTATCGCCGCTGTCGTTGACACTGTTGACATAACTGTTGTTGTCGTTGTTACTTTTGCTGTTGTTATCACGATTGATTTTACCACAGATGGAGTAGGCGCCGTTGGTGATATTATTGTCTTCTGTTGCTGCTGCTGCTGTAGTTGTTGTGCCATCTTTTTCACTGTCTCTTGTTCCTCCAAATCCTTTATCTCTTGTTGCATTGCTTTTTTCATTTCTTCTTTCTCCTCATCCAATCTTGTAAGCCTCCTGAAACTTCTATCGGAGGACGTTGGTCTTTGCTCTCTTGTCCAAGCCAATTTCTTCTCCTTCTCTTTCCCTCTCCCCTGCCGTTTCATTCAAATATATTTCTAACTGCTTATTATCAATTTACATATAAAGTTTAATCATTCAAAATTCGCCATATATTTTATCTCTAACCAATTTTATTAAACTTTCCAAATACAGTACTTAACCCTTATCCCCTCCCCCCTCCCTCTCTCTGTCCTATATATGCGCGTGTATTTACAGACACATATACCCACACATGTATACCCAGAGAGTCGTTCAAACTTCCGTTGTCCCAATTTAAATTTAATTAATTTCCCTCTTATATTTTTATCTACTTTGATATTTCCCCTCCCCACAAGGTTCAAAATAAAATAAAAATAAAAACAAAAAAGAATAAGAAAAAAAAAGGGGGAAAATTTTTTTTTTTAAAAAAAGGAAACGGTTGGAAAAATCTTATTTGAAAAAATATTTAAAAATTAAAAAGCTTCAAACCAGCCAAGAAAAAAAAACCAAACAAAAATAACAGCAATTAAAAAGAAAAAAAAATTTTTCTATCTCCAAAATTTAACTGTAGGGGGAGCCAACTCTCTATTGTAAATTGCAAACGGTTTCCAAATCTCTTTTAAGGAGGGAGAGAGGGGGAGTCAGCAGAGACAAAGATAACACTGATGAGTTCACTTTCCTGTTCTCCAAAGTTCCAATCTACAAGCAGTTTATTTCTCAGAGAACTACGCCACAACAGCTTCTTGCTTCTCTTTGTATCTCCAAAAAAATGTATGCAGGGACAGGCTTATCGTCTCTCTTCTTCTTTAAAAAAAAACCAGTTCTCTTAGACCACAGCACAATAGCGAGAGGGGGAGGCAAGGAAAGGGGAAGAAAAAAATTAACAAAAAAAGGAAAGCAGGGAATACTATCTTGCCCCTTTTACTTAGCCGTTAATTTATCCACTCCCACCGGCATAAAACATTTCAAAAGGGAAAAAAAAATTAGAAAAAAAAAGATAAGAAAAAATCAGTCTCTTTACTTCTGCTTTCTATTTCCCCCTTTCTCTTTATAAGTCTTTACAACTTTGCTCACCGTCAAACTTCTTCGCTTTCCCCTTTGCTCCTTTCCAGCGCCTCGAAACTCCGTACGTCTCCGATCGGGGGGGGGGGCGACGAGACCAAGCGAGCCCGCTACAAAATCTCTTTCGGCCCCCCAACAGATTTACTTTTAATTCCGACGTCCACTTATGCTTTGCCCATACTTTTAAGCTCTTTTACTAGAACGCCGCTTTCCTCCCGTTTCCAGAATTTCCGTTCTTCGATCCAGAGCTCTGGGGACTCGTCGCCATTACTGGTCGCCCATCCCCCCGCTCTCAAGATCGAAACTCTGTCCTACCTCTTTTTCTCGGCGCTGCTTTGGAGCATCCAATATATTTTCCACTGCTAATTTTCCTTCTCTTTTTCCTAGTCCATTTTTCAGCCGGTTTCAGGGTCTATTTTCACTTTAAAAAAGTCACTTTCTTTTCTCTCCTTTCCGAGCGGAGAAAAGCTCATCCCTCTCAGCCCTCGCATCATGACACGCCCCTTGTTTCAGCTTCTAAACATCTTGTTCTCAGGCTCAGGAAATTATACATCCATTCTAAAGTTCCTGAACTGCTGTCCCAGTAGTAAATGCCAGCAATGCTGTGCGAACCTGATAACATTTTGCAGTCCTGTCTGTCTAGTGCCATATCTTTGCTTTTCTTTACTCAGGCTTTGGCTAGAAAATGCCAATCAAGAAAGGACAGCTACAGTTCCCACTTCACAGCCATCAGTTGTGGAAATAAATGGCAAATTGGGATCAGAATAAGCTAATGCTGGGGCAGGTATGTTGAGTCTCTTAAGTCCCAAAGAAGCTGCCAGAAAGGATTCTACCAAGATAAATTTATTTTGCTTTAGATGAAACAGTGAGATCTTTCTTTATTCATGTGAGAGGGACCACCAGCATATAATAACATACAAAGCTAAAATTAACATATCTAAAACAAAAAGGATTTAAAAGGGCTAGTTGACATCCGCCCAGTATCGGGCCACATCAACAGCATTTCCTCTTGCCAACATAAGGTCCTCCTCAGTGCATGTTGAGGGGCATAGTGTACATTGTATCATATGGGCGATCGTTTATTCTTCTCTGTATTTACACAGGCTACCATCTTTGCAACCTACGGTCTGCAGGCCCTCACTCCTAATGTCATTCCATCTGGCCCATGGAGATGACCCCGGATCCGGAAGTGAATGTGCCCATGCATGCACAAACACACCCATGCATGTACAAACACACCTGTTAGCAGTGGAAAACCATGTGTCCAGCCCATTCAGCTGCCTGAGGGGGAGTTGTCCAGCCCATGGCGCGAAAACCTTGAGAACCCCTGATCTACAGGGAAACCCCACTTTCTCAAATTAGCCCTTGGTCTTCCTACCCCAGCACACAGTCTGTTTAAAGTTTTCCACAAAGGCCATGTTTGTTCTTGGCCAGGCGGTAGAGAATCATGTGGTTCTGCCCAGTTGTCTGGTAGCTCCTTGCTTGCCTTCCAAAGTTCTAGGGTGGTCTGTGGGGGCTGACTGTTGTTGGGGGTGGGTAGAAGTTATGAGGAAACTGTGCCTTGATTTCAGTCTCTGCCTTGGTGGTTGGTGAATGAATAGCAGGTGTGTTTCTGAGGATCTTGCTTTTACCCACTCTTTCTGAGCAGCACTTTTTTTGGTGAAATGTTGGTGGAGGAATGCCAGTTAAGTAATGCACCTTTTGTGTGGGTTGCCCATGGGAATAATTGGCCAAACTTTTCCCCAGGGATTCGCCCGGCCTTCAACAGATCTGGTGACCAACCGGGCTTAGCAGGAAAGAGAATTGAGGTATGGGCTAGTTAGTTAGTTTGGGGGGCAAATCATAAAGCCTTGGCTGATGGCTACGATAGGGCAAGAACCAGAGATGGTGACTCTAATGGAAATACACAATCCTCCGCTTCTGGCTGCAGATTAAGTTGGGCAAATAAGCCATGCCAGACAGCAGGACAAGCTAGGTACCTGGAGTCAATACACATAAGACTCCGAGATAGGGCAGGAACAATGGGTTCCACCAGCCCAGACCTTAATTAGTTGTGGGTTGTCTATTAACCACAGGGCAATGTCCAAGAGCAGGCATTGTACTGATTTAGTGTCTTGCACGGAAGACAAAGAAGGAGTCGCAGTGAGGACTACACAGGTTTATTGAGTGATGATCAGGATGAACATGTGGTAATGGCGGAGGTACAGCTCATTATATACTGCAGTACATACATTTGAATCTCGTTGCACGGTAGCTTATTGGCTGCTACCGGCGTGACGTCATTCTGAGTCACGCCCATCTTCTCCAGGTGATCCTCGCGCAGGAAAGGTTCCCGCGGCTGCCGGTGATTTGGGGAATGTGAACCATGTGAGCTGAACGCTCGCAGCTGCCCTCTATAGGCAGCTTACTCGCGTTCCTTAACAGCTGAGCTACATTGTAATTGTGGTCAGGTTACATTCATACATCTCTTAAAGCAACATTGTACATACATAACAACTGATCACTGGAAAATGCCACGTATGCAAGCCTTCTGTATTGGGCGGTCACGTGCATCTTATGCACATATCACCCTAAGGCAGGGTAATAAATACGTGCCACCTGACCCAGATCTGGGCTGGACTTCACCGCACGATTGTCTCGCATGTCTTCCTTGCTGCCAGCCACTCCTACATCTGGCAGCCATTGCAACATTTTGTACTGGGGTTGTTTTTTTAGTATCCTGCAATCAATGTTGCTGTTTCATTTAGGGCCACATCCACCTGCTTTGCATGCTTTGATTTGTACCACACTGGATTAGCATACTCTCCTGCAGAGTAACATAAAGCTATAGCAGAAGTTCTTACTGTGTGTGGATGGGAACACCAACTTGTGCCTGTTATTTTCCTCAAAATATTGTTCCTGGCAAAAACCTTCTGTTTGGTATTTAG
This sequence comes from Bradypodion pumilum, assembly GCA_035047305.1. Lineage (NCBI taxonomy): Eukaryota > Metazoa > Chordata > Lepidosauria > Squamata > Chamaeleonidae > Bradypodion > Bradypodion pumilum. The sequence continues at coordinate 241,870,359 of JAWDJD010000003.1, read as the reverse complement.
GCAGTGGGTCTTGAAGGTGAGAGCTTGATCCAGGGTAACCCCCAGGTATTTGGAGGTGATGCAGTGTTCGAGCCTGGTGCCATTGAAGTTCACCTGCAACCTTCTTGATGCCTCACAGTTTATCAGCTGAAAAGCACAGAGTTGAGTTTTTAGACAGTTTGGCTTCAGTTGGTTATCCCTATTATATATAGCTATTAAGTTTAAAGCCTAAGTCAGTTTTTTCTCAACAGCCTTGAAAGTGCACTGTGCAGCAATTACAAGGTTGTTGGCATAGAGAAAGCTCCTAGTAGCTTACGGCAGTGGTTGATCATTAGTATATATGTTAAACAGTGTAGGGGCTAGCACACTGCCCTGCCAGAGGCCATTTCTTTGATTTCTCCAACAGCTGCATTGTCCTTGGAAATTGACAAAAATCTACGTTTTCCAGTAAACAGCATATGATTTTTGTAAATTTAAAGTCCCTTGTGATGTGGGAAACTTTCTTCAACAGGACTGTATGGTTGACTGTATCATAAGCTGCAGTAAGAGCTAGAAACACTACCCTTGTTTGTTTGTTGTTGTTGTTCAGTCGCACAGTCGACTCCGACCCTTTGCGACCCCATGGACCATTTTCCTCCAGGCGCCTCTGTCCTCTACCATCCCCCTCAGCCCTCCCAGCTCTGTGTCCATTGTGTCTATAATACCATCTAGCCATCTCATTCTTGGCCTCCCCCTTCTTCTTTTGCCCTCCACCTTTCCCAACATCAATGCCTTCTCAAGTGAATCCTCCCTTCTCATTTGATGTCCAAAGTATTTTAGCTTCATCTTTACTATTTGACCTTCCAATGAGCAGTCAGGGTTAATTTCTTCTAAGATTGACCTATTTGTTCTCCTCGTTGTCCAGGGGACTCTCAAAACCCTCCTCCAACACCACATTTCAAAGGCATCTATTCTTCTGCGTTCAGCCTTCCTAATTGTCCAGCTCTCACATCCATACATTACTACTGGGAAAACCATTGCTTTGACTATTCTAATTTTTGTTTGCAATGTAATGTCTCTGCTTTTCACTATGTTCCCCAGGTTTCTCATCGCTTGTCTCCCAAGAATCAGTCGCCTTTTTATTTCATGGCTGCAATCCCCATCTGCAGTGATCTTTGATCCTAAGAAAATAAAATCTGTCACTGCTTCTACTTCTTCCCCGTCTATTTTCCAGGAACTGATGGGGCCTGTTGCCATTATCTTGGTTTTCTTGATATTGAGTCTCAAGCCAGCTTTTGCACTCTCCTCCTTCAGCCCAATCAAGAGATTCTTTAGGTCTTCCTCACTTTCTGCCATTAGGGTGGTATCGTCTGCATATCTCAGATTATTGATGTTCCTCCCAGCGATTTTAATCCCATATTGTAATTCCTCCATCCCTGCACTGCGCATTATGTGCTCTGTGTATAGGTTGAATAAGCATGGTGACAAAATGCAGCCTTGTCTTACTCCTTTTCCTATTCCAAACCACTCTGTTATTCCATGTTCTGTCCTAACTGTTGCTTCTTGGTTCATGTACAGATTTCTCAGGAGGCATATGAGGTGCTCTGGTATTCCCATCTCTTTAATTACTTGCCACATCTTGTTGTGGTCCACACAGTCAAATGCCTTAGTGTAGTCAATAAAACAAAAGTAAACTTGTTTCTGGTATTCCTTTGTTTTCTCCATGATCCAGTGTATGTTGGCGATGTGGTCTCTAGTCCCCCTGCCTCTTCTGAAACCAGCCTGCACCTCTGGTAATTCTCTCTCCACATGCTGCTGAAGTCTGTCCTGTATTATCTTGAGCATCAACTTGCTGGCATGTGGGATGAGCGTGATTGTTCGATAATTTAAACATTCTTTGGCATTGCCCTTTTTTGGGATTGGAACGTATACTGATCTTTTCCAATCCTGTGGCCACTGTTTTGTTTTCCAAATCTACTGGCATATTGAATGCAGTAATTTGACGCCATCATCTTTTAGCGCTTTGAAAAATTCAACTGGGATACCATCATCTCCACTAGCTTTGTTGTTTGCAGTGCTCTTTAGGGCCTTTATGACTTCGCTCTCCAGGATGTCTGGCTCAAGTTCAATTTCTTCATCATTGTGATTATCAGGAGTGTTGAGGTCCTTTTTGTAAAGTTCCTCTGTGTACTCTTTCCATCTTTTCTTAATTTCTTCTGCATCAGCTAGCTCCTTTCCGTCTTTGTCCCTTATCATGGTCATTTTTGCTTTAAATGTTCCCTTGATTTCCCCAATTTTTTTTGAAAAGATCTCTGGTTCTGCCTCTTGTGTTGTTTTCCTCCATTTCTCTGCACTGTTCTTTTAGGTAGTTTTCCTTATCTCTCCTTGCTTTTCTTTGAAATTCTGTGTTCAAATGGTTGTAGTTTTTCCTTTCTCCTTTGACTTTTGCGTTCCTTCTTTCCTCTGCTATTTTAAGAGCCTCATCAGACAACCACTTTGCTTTCTTACTCTTCTTTTCTTTTGGTATGGTTTTCTTTGCTGCTTCCTGCATGATGTCCCTCATCTCCATCCATAATTCTTCCGGTACTCTGTCTACCGAGTCTAAGCCATTAAATCTGTTCATCACCTCCACCGTGTATTCTTTAGGGATGCTGTCTAGGTGATATCTTTCTGGTCTCCGTGTTTTCCCTATTTTCTTTAGTCTAAGCCTGAATTTTGCGATCAGTAGGTTGTGATCTGAGCCACAGTCTGCTCCAGGTCTTGTTTTTGCTGACTGTATGGAGGTTCTCCATCTTTGGCTGCAGAGTATGTAGTCAATCTGGTTTTGGTGTTGGCCATCTGGTGATGTCCATGTGTAAAGTCGCCTCTTGTGTTGCTGGAAGAGAGTGTTTGCTATGACCAGTGTGTTCTCTTGGCAGAACTCTATCAATCTTTGCCCTGCTTCATTTTGTGTTCCAAGACCAAATTTGCCTGTTATTCCCTCCACTTTTTGATTTCCTACTTTGGCATTCCAGTCTCCTCATATAATTTGGACATCATTTCTTGGTGTCTGTTCTATGAGGTGTTGTAAGTCCTCATAGAACTGGTCCATTGTGGCTTCATCTGCACCAGTGGTTGGTGCGTATATTTGCATCACAGTGACATTGAAAGGTTTGCCTTGAAATCTGACTGACATCATTCTGTCATTTTTGAGATTGTATCCCATTACTGCTTTTCTCACTCTTTTATTGACAATTATGGCTACTCCATTTCTTCTAAGGTTTTCTTGCCCGCAGTAGTAGATATGATGGTTTCCAGAGCTGAATTCACCCATCCCTGTCCATTTGAGCTCACTGATGCCCAAGATGTCAATGCTTATTCTTTCCATCTCATTTTTTTACCACTTCCAGTTTTCCTTGATTCATAGACCTCACATTCCATGTCCCTATGCAGTATTGTTCCCTGCAACACTGTATTTCTCCTCCCCCTTTCGTATCCCTCCCCCTTTTCAGATCTGCTGTGCTGAGCATCCCCTTGTTTTGCCTTTTGTTTTGGTCCATAGGGTTCTCTTGGCAAACTTTGTGGCGTGCCTTGCCGGTCTCTACGCCAGTCTTTTCCCATCACACATGTTATCACAGTTTAAACAGTTTTAAAACAAAGTACTATCATGCACAATATCACAGTTTATCACATAGTATCAAAGTAAAAGTTGAACTAATTAATGAAAGGGAAAGAAAGAAAGAAAGAAAAAGTCCACTATATCAAGTCTCTATGTAAGTCAGTTTCTTGTACAGTCACTATGTCAGTTGCCATAAGCCATCTATGTTTAGTCAACTATATTATTTCAGTTCGATTACTTATCCTTTGCATGCACACAGCAGCTCTTGCCTCTCTTCGGCCGCATGGAGTCGGTCAAAGGCGCCGGCTCGGGCCTCGCTGTGATAGTGGTTGTGGATGGTATCTCCTGGGGGTGGTCGGGGGTCTCCAGAAGTGTCCTTCTCTCCAGGCCCCAGGTCTTTGGATGGGGAGGGAGGGGCAAGATCCTTTACTCACCTCCCCCTTGGGCCTCTCTGGATGGCAAATGGGCAGTAGAGCTGGGCCTTCCTGAAGCCTTTTCTTCCTCTCCAGGCTCAGGTCTTTGGATGGGGAGGGAGGGGCAGGATCCTTTACTCCCCTCCCCCGTGGGCCTCTCTGCATGGAATGAGCAGTAGAGCTGGGCCTTGCTGATTCCTTTTTTCTTCCTCTCCAGGCCCAGGTCTTTGGATGGGGAGGGAGGGGCTGGATCCTTTACTCACCTCCCCTGTGGGCCTCTCTGCATGGAATGAGCAGTAGAGCTGGGCCTTGCTGATTCCTTTTTCTTCCTCTCTAGGCCCAGGTCTTTGGATGGGGAGGGAGGGGCTGGATCCTTTACTCACCTCCCCTGTGGGCCTCTCTGCATGGAATGAGCAGTAGAGCTGGGCCTTGCTGATTCCTTTTTCTTCCTCTCTAGGCCCAGGTCTTTGGATGGGGAGGGAGGGGCTGGATCCTTTACTCACCTCCCCTGTGGTCCTCTCTGCATGGAATGAGCAGTAGAGCTGGGCCTTGCTGATTCCTTTTTCTTCCTCTCTAGGCCCAGGTCTTTGGATGGGGAGGGAGGGGCAGGATCCTTCACTCCCCTCCCCTGTGGGCCTCTCTGCATGGAATGAGCAGTAGAGCTGGGCCTTGCTGATTCCTTTTTCTTCCTCTCTAGGCCCAGGTCTTTGGATGGGGAGGGAGGGGCTGGATCCTTTACTCACCTCCCCTGTGGGCCTCTCTGCATGGAATGAGCAGTAGAGCTGGGCCTTGCTGATTCCTTTTTCTTCCTCTCCAGGCCCAGGTCTTTGGATGGGGAGGGAGGGGCTGGATCCTTTACTCACCTCCCCTGTGGGCCTCTCTGCATGGAATGAGCAGTAGAGCTGGGCCTTGCTGATTCCTTTTTTCTTCCTCTCCAGGCCCAGGTCTTTGGATGGGGAGGGAGGGGCTGGATCCTTTACTCACCTCCCCTGTGGTCCTCTCTGCATGGAATGAGCAGTAGAGCTGGGCCTTGCTGATTCCTTTTTTCTTCCTCTCCAGGCCCAGGTCTTTGGATGGGGAGAGAGGGGCTGGATCCTTTACTCACCTCCCCTGTGGGCCTCTCTGCATGGAATGAGCAGTAGAGCTGGGCCTTGCTGATTCCTTTTTCTTCCTCTCTAGGCCCAGGTCTTTGGATGGGGAGGGAGGGGCAGGATCCTTTACTCCCCTCCCCTGTGGGCCTCTCTGCATGGAATGAGCAGTAGAGCTGGGCCTTGTTGATTCCTTTTTCTTCCTCTCCAGGCCCAGGTCTTTGGATGGGGAGGGAGGGGCTGGATCCTTTACTCACCTCCCCTGTGGGCCTCTCTGCATGGAATGAGCAGTAGAGCTGGGCCTTGCTGATTCCTTTTTTCTTCCTCTCCAGGCCCAGGTCTTTGTGATTACCACTACCCTTGTGATTTCCTTCAATTCAAAACCATCTTCTATATACTGTGTTAAGTTAAGAATTTGTGATGTACAATCTTTGCTGGGTCTAAAACCAGCTTACTGTGGTATAAGAAGGGGTTCTACTACTGCAGACAATCAGTTCAGAATTAAAAGTTCATATATCTTGTATAGGTGGCTAAGAAGTGATATGGGCCTGTAGCTTTTTGTGTCTTCTGGTGGCTTGCCTGGTTTAAGTATAGCTATCACCCAAGCCTCCCTCCATATCTTTGATATATGAACTACATTCAAGCAATTATTGTACAGGCCAAGTAACAATTTTTTTTGTTATTGGTCCAATATGTTTGGTCTGCTCAACCTGAATTTCATCCATGCTGGCTGCTTTACCAATTTCATACCTGCCTATTGCCTCTTCCAACTCTCCTATGGTAAAGGGGCTAGTTAGATTGCTTGTCTTTGATTCCCCAATCCTTCTTATCCTCTGTTTTTCTGTGGGTTGTTTTTCTGTAGGTTTGAATCTGGTTTCCCATTCAGTAGTAACTGATGTGCAATTTGGTTGGCTAAGACATTGGCATGTACCGGTTATTTTGTTACATCATTATTAAGACTATTAAGTAATCTCCATGCTTTTTGACTGCTGTTGACTTGTGTTGATGTCTTCTATGAGCTTAGTCCATTTTCCCCTTTCATACTCTGAGATAGCTGACACTACCTGTTGTCCAGCTTTAATGGTATCTTGATTGAGTGGATTTGCAACAAAGAGGGCAAAATAATCATTCAGTAAGGCAATAATTTCATGTGTTAGACCAGTGGTTCCCAAACCTTTTTGGCCTACTGTCCCCTTTCCAGAAAAAATATTACTTAGCGCCCCCTGGAAATTAATTTTTTTTAAAAAAAAATTAATAGCAATTAATAGGAAAGATATATGTATTAATGTTTCTACCTTTTTCGTAAAATATAGTAAAGAAAGGTATAAATTAGAAACATTGAACTTTGAAATTATGAAACTATTTATTGAACTCAGAATAGAATGTAATACAAAAAAGTTAAAACATTCGAAATCATCTTAATGAGAAGGATGAACCTGGTGTGCTGCTACCAATTTAGTAATCCTCGGCTCTATTTTCGTCAGCAGTAATCTTAAATCACCGTGATTGACTATTTGCAATTAGTTTCTTTTTTGTTAATAAATTGGTTACTGCACTGAATCCATGTTCCACTAAATATGATGAAGGAAATGCAATTAAGAACTTTTGAATTACAGCCCATATTTCAGGATAAGCCGTAGGGATCTCCTTTTGCAGCCAGAATTGTTGGTAGCTGCTTTTGAATTTAAATTTCAATTCATCATTTGTAGTTACTTCCATCAGTTCTTCTTGTAACTGTGGAGATTCTTCTGTGTTTGCACTTGAAAAAGGATCCAAAATCCAATCAGGTATGTTCATTTTCAAAATATCATCAAATCGTTGATTAAAATCTGAATGGAGAGCATCCAAGTGCTCACAATAAGAAAGTATGTCTTCATCTTTATTTTTTGCTCCTGATAAATTTGGGAACTGGCTGAATTCCCCTCGTCCAAAGTTTCATTTGTACAGAAGAAGTTTTGTCACAAATGCAGAAATAACAGATTTTGTTTTTATTAAATTCACTTCATCACCTTGAAGCTGAAGATTGCTTTCATTAAATTTTTGAAACAAGTCTGTCAAGTAAGCGATGTCACTTTTGGATTGAATTAAATTGGATCGTAAAGCATCATTTTTATCTTTCAAGAACTCCAGCACCGAGTTAAACAGTTTATAAAACCTATCTAAACAGGCACCCTTTGACAACCAACGAACTTCTGTATAAAGCAGCAAACGATTAAATTATTCATCGTTTTTAATACAAAGCTGTTTAAATAATCTGTCATTCAATTATTTGCTTCTGATTGTGTTGATAGCTTTAATTACATATTGTAATGAATTATGTAGGCGTGCACTTAAATTTTTGGCAACTAGATGTTGACGATGGATGATACAGTGTACTGTGAATACATTCGGCACCTCCATTTTTAAATATGCAAAAAAACCTCTGTAGCGCCCTACCATCGCTGGAGCACCATCTGTGGCTACTGATAAGATATTACTCAGAGGTATTTCTTTTTCTTTAAAAAACTCATCCAATGAATGAAATATTGATTCTCCCTTAGTATCAGTTTGCAAATATTTTGCAAATAATAATTCTTGGCAAATTTGTTCCTCCTTTGTGAACCGCACGTATGCTAAAAGTAAAGCTTCATTTCCTGGCAAAGTTGACTCATCAAGTTGAATAGAAAACAGAGATGTTTTTAAATATCCACACAATGAATCTTCAACATCTTGAGCCATTTCATCAATTCTTCTTTGCACTGTATTATTGCTCAATGAAATTTTCTTGATAATATCAGATGCTGGCTTGTGTAGCACAGTACGTATTACTTCACTTATAGCCGGTATAATTAGTTCTTCACCAATAGTATGAGGTTTTCCCGATTTGGCAATCATTAACGAAATATTGTAAGAAGCAAGCAAGCCATCGGCATCTTGTGTGGTTGCGGTTGAAAAGAGTTTTCCAATGTCGGTTGTTTGATAAATTTTTCTTTTAGTGTTCGAAAATAAGATAAATCCTTATCTTTTTTATCACCATGAATTTTAGTCAAATGTTCTTGTCGTCTGGAAGCCTTCATAGCTTCGTTTGATAAAACTTTCTGGCAAATCAGGCACATTGGTAATGTATTGTTTACAGGCGACTCAATAAAGCCATATTTCAAATATTCGATATTATATTGTCTACATTTTTTCTTTGGTTGAGCCATTAATATCTGTAGAAAAAAAAATTTTTATGGAGGTATTTTTAACAATATATTTTTAGTAATTTTATGAAATATTTTTGTAAAAAACAAACTAAAATAAATACTGATGAAATAAACAAACATGATATTATTAATTGTAAAGCGCATATAATTATTACAAAATAAATAAATAATACTCACCAATTATAGTCGCACTATTTGTTAGTTAACTTTAACTTGTCACAATATCACAACAATCTAACCTTTGTTTGAGTTATATCACGTAATAATTACGGGGAAATCTCCTAATTCATAGCGTGCTCCAAAATCTGCTGGTAATACTGCCAGTAGCCAGTACTACCGCTGCCGTTCCAGGCTTTGGCCTTGCGATCGACCAATCGCACAAGTGGCAGTTACATGCAGCAATGCTCGTAGTGCTCACATGTTTTGGAACGGCAATTCAGTGGCACCACATGAACAGTAGCAGTGCGCGATTGATTGCACATACCTCAATGCAAGTGAGGGAGTATGCGGGAACTGAGCCAATGTCCAGTACGTTGTTCAAAGAAAAATTAAGCATTATGAGCAGAATACATAAATCAATTTTTCTAAATCTTCTCTTCTTTCTTTTATACTATCACCACCCCCTTATAGTTATTCATCGCCCCCCAAATGCACCTGTGGCCATCACCACCCCCCTGGATCGCTGCAGCACCCACCAGGGGGGTGGGGTGGGGGTGGCGCCCACTTTGGGAATCACTGTGTTAGACCTTGGATGTAGGAAGTTCTACATCCTCAAGGCATAGATTCCCTAGAGCAGTAATTACGAACCTTGGCACTCCAGCTGTTCTTGGACTTCAATTCCCAGAAGCCCTGATCAGCAGGTGTGCTGACTTGGGCTTCTGGTAATTGAAGTCCAAGAACACCTGGAGTGCCAAGTTTGACCACCAGAGCCCTAGAGCATTTCTGGACAGCGTCAATAAACTTATCGTATGATGTGGGATCTGGATCAATATATACTACCCTTCCATCCAGGGCCACTGAAAACATAGACCAGTCAGCCTTTTAAAATTTGTACCTTCTTTGATATTTCAAAACTTGTGGTCCAACAGTGACTATGATCTCACATAGAATGGGGCAGTGTTGGGTATTTGATATTGGCTTCCCTATTGACTTTAAGCATTGATGTGCTACATTCTCACTTATGAAAATGAGGTCTTGGTTACAACCTCTCTTCCATTTGCCACTGTTAAAGGATTCTGGTAATTTGCTACCATGGATGAGTGATAGTTGATAGGATTCTGCCCATTCTACAACAGCTTCTCCACTTTCATCATTGTCTTCATAACCCCACAAGTTGTTGTGACTATTAAAGTCACCCTTTATGAACCTAACGGGTTTATTTCGAAAGTTTGTTGGCTCAGCAAAGGAAATTTTTTGTAAGTGGTGGTTTATAAACAGATGTCGCTGAGCAGTCACTGAGCTCAGTTGTTATTATTTCCACATTGTTCGCCTCTATCACAGCTGTGGACAGAATCTCGAGATCTGCTCTGGCAAACACTGTGCTTCCATATTGCCAGTGGCATCATTTGGTGATTAATCGCATTCCAGGAACTTTGGGGCAGTGTTGGTTTTCTTCCCTGTGAGTTTCATCCCTGTGAGTTGCATACATAGTAGATTGCATCTATGTTTATTGCAGAGTTCCAGAAGCAAGCTTTCTTTAACTGAAAATATTCCTTCAATGTTGACAAATATCACTGTCTGTTTGGGCCCTGAGAAGGGCCATTGGTTAAAATGTCTCTTTGCAGACATTTCTGCTTAAAAAGGGGGTGCTTCTGGATTGAAAGGATTAGTCGGTGACAATCACTGTTGCTACCGTTGCCCAGAGGTCACTCGATCACTGAAATAGCAGTCTTCAGGGAGGCTCCTTTCATGTCCCCCCAACAGTGAGATAAAAAGGATATTCACAGCTAGGAACAGATCTCTAATACTATGAAGTCAATTCCCATAGTATCATACTGTACTTCTGAAACATTTTGTTGCCACAAATCAGCTTTTCTTTCTTTCTTTCAATTAATTAAAACATTTTTAAAAACCTTAAATGCATTAAAATACACATAAAATAATAAACATGTCCAGCATATGAGTTTAATAATAGTCCAAATAAAAGCTTATCTAAAAGAGATTGTCTTCATTTGTCACTGGAAGGGAAAAAAAGGAGGGTGCCACCAGTTCCCCACAAGGGAAACCAGGGGTTCTCCCCTCCCAGTGGATTCATATCCAGGGGAGGTCATATCCCCTTGATGGCTCAGTTGTGTTACAACAAGGTTGCATGACATCTCATTTATGGATCTCCTCTCTAAGCTACTACAGTACTGTGCTCGTTAGGCCAATCCAAGCAGTGGCCTTTTTATACCCAGTGTCAATTTCTTCCAACTTCTTCCAATAAAACTGTAAATGGGTATGCATCAGACTTGTGGGGGGTCATGGGGCACCCCGGATATCTTGCCTGGGCCTTCAATTGTCCTGTATCTGATCAAAATATTTTTCATTCCACCAGTGGACAAATAACTGTGGGTTCCTTCTAATATCTTGTCTTTGTCTTTATAAAAACAACTACACTCTGTTTTTGCTAGACAAGGCACTCCAGATAAATTATGCATGGGATAAGTAGAGTGGTCTAGAGTTATAAAATGGAGCTTAAAGCACTTACAGAAATCTAATTGGTGGAAGGAGTTCTTATAGTTGGTAATTAGGGGTATTTATGTCTGTAATCCTAAATAATTCCCAGCTATGCACAAATTGCAATCATAAGAAAACAAGTCATGCTGCTTCAGAGAAGATGCATTGATAAGAGCAGGGTTCATTTCTGACAATCAGAACTTTTGCAGGGCTTGATGAAATAAAAGTTAGATTACAGCATTTCCATCCCAACATTCTTCATAAGCAAGGAAATAAAATGGTAAATACTGTCACCTGAAAACTCTAAAAAGCAATCAGATCATAATCTTTTTTAAACATAAATGAAACAGCCAGAGAGGTTTTGAAGGAAAAAGAGATGTTATCAAAAAGATCAATTATAACGTAATATATGCATATATTGGTGCTTGAATCCATGCATATTCAAGACAAGGGGTTCTCAACCTTTTCAAGTCAGGGCTGGGTCACAGTCCCTCAAACAGTTGAGGGGGCCGGACTGGTTGTTCCCTCGCTGTTTATGGTTGCAGTAAATGAGTCTATGGCTGATTCCAGCGGCGACAGCTAGATTGAGGATGGAGGATGTATTGTTTGGCACCACAGGCCGGACCTGGCCCATGGGCGGAAGTTTGAGAACCCCTGTTTAAGACAATAACATTTCACCCACACTTATACAGGTATACTTGTTACAAACATATGGTTCACATGTTCTTGGCTAGGTGGAGTCGAAGGGCGAAGGCCTTTCGTATTTTATCTTGGCATTGCATGTTTTTCCAAAATGTTCAGAAATGTATTCACACAAGTCTACTCCGCTTAGATAAATGACACAGGACTTCTTGTGTAACTGTCTTTTCATAAAGTGGCTTTATCCAGGCTATACTATAAAGGTAAAGGTCACCCTTCCTTGAAAGCCAGTTGTATCTGACACTATGGCTCAGTGCTCATCTCTGTTTATAGCCACTGTCTGCATCTGCAGATGTTTCCATGAGCATGTGGCATGCATGCCTAGACACCGGGGTGCAAAGAACACTCTTTACCTTCCCACCAAAGTGGTCCCTATTTATCTACTTGCAATTTCTTGCTTTCAAACTGCTAACTTGGCATAAGCTGGGACAGAGACAGAAGCTCACTCCGTCATGCAGTATTCAGGTCTTGAACTGCTGCCACACTATACTGCCACACTATAGATTACCACAAATAATTGATCTTAAAATTATTACACAAGCTTCATTAACTGCATGCTTATTTTGTCAAGGGAAAGGGTTTAATATCTTAGCTATTTTATGGGGTCACAATACCACATGCAGTAAATCTGTGATGTCACTCACCAACTGAGTGATTGTTGGAGGATGGTAGGAACATGTGGGAATCTGATAGGGATGAACCATAAGCCAAGTTCATGAGAGTGCAAACACTCCTGTTTGGTTTTTGAGTTTCCCCCAAGAGATGTTCTGCATCCCTTTAGTATGTTTCAATCTTTCCCTGAAAGAATGTCAGTACACATGTAATCAAAGTCTAAGCTTCTACTATAGAGGGACTGATCACGCAGGCTTCACGAGGCTAGTATACTATCTTAGCTGCTCTAACCAATCAGGATCACGTACTGTAGCTTGCATGATTCTCACATGGTATCCTAATGTTAGAAACAATGTATGCAGAATGTAACCTGCAGCTGAATACTCTATTGTTCATTATGCAATCCATTTTGCTCCCTTTCCACTGAATGCACTATTGTTCCTATATTCTTATCTGCTGCTGAATTTTGGCAATAAAAGATACTGTTTGGGGGTGTTCAAAGAGAGCTCTCCCCAGGCAGTTGGCTGTACCGTATCTCTGTCTGGGCATTTCATGGTGTCAGGATTTCCTCCCGCAACAAGTGGTGCCCCGTGTGAGGCACGAAATAATGATCGCTCACCCTCACCTGGAAAATAGGCCTCGAGAAGCATCCCTCAGCTTCGGCTCCCAGGGTGAGTAACAATGGATCAGAAACTAACTTCTGAACAGCAACAACATGCTAAAGACCTAGAATTTCTAGTAAGCAAATGTAACCATAAGAATGAGAAAACTAACATTGAGAATCTGCTTTTGAAAATTGCTGAAGAATGTCCATGGTATCCCGTGAATGGCTTTATGTCCAGTAAGGACTGGCGCAGAATAGGGGACTTCTTTTGAGAGGAGCCCCACGAGTCTGTCACTATTCTCCATACTTGGCAAATCTGTTACGAGGCTATAGAAAGACTGAACAAAGGTACCCCTAGGAATGCATTGTTTCAATATGAGCTAGAGACAGCATCTTTTTCCCAACTGCTACCACACCAGATCTGGCTCTGCCCATGCTAACCCCCACCCCCCAATACACTTCTCTGCCAGATCCTGATCCTGGCGGTCACCAACTGTACCAGGGACCATTAGATCACCAACCATTCCAGGGGTTGAGAGAAATGGCTCAGGAAGCTGTGAGGAGGGGGAATGCGGAGGATGTCAGTGATGCAATGCCCTTGTTGGCTGCTTGTCCGATTGTCGTGGGAGCAGGGGGAGTTCAACAGTACAACAATCTGTCCTAGGGCATTTACAAAGAGCTCAGGAGAAGAGTCAAAGAGAATGGCATGCTCAGCTACTTCACCATTTCGATGGTAGATGGGCTTGCCAACAACACTGACATGCTTCCTCTTGATTGGAGAATGCTGATCAAAGCCATGATCACCCCGTCTCAGTACGTGGTTTTCATGCAAGAATGGACTGATCAAGCCATGGCGAAAGCCGCGGAAAACATCCACAATGGAGTGGCAATTAATTTTGACATGCTCATGGGACAGGGAAACTTTGCCACCTTAGCACAGCAGCTTCCAATGCCAATCCAAGCTCTTAGACAGGTGGGGGAAATCATAAAGAGTGCATGGATGAAAATCCCGGATGTCAGGAAACTACTGGGTGCTTTTGGGGGAGTGAGACAAAAGGCTGATGAATCCTACATGGATTTCATAAACAGACTGCAGGTTGCCATCCAAAGACAGGTTGACAATGAAGTCGCTGCTGAGATTTTGCTCCGGCAATTAGCGTATGAGAACACTAACAAAGATTGCCAAGCTGCCTTAAAATCAGTGGTGACAAAACCGGAGGTGAAACTGGCAGAAATGATCAAGGCTTGCCAGAATGTGGGCACGGAAACTCATAAGGCACAGCTGATGGCTACTGCCATAGTGCAGGTTACCTCCCAGAACACTGCTGCCAACCAGCAGTGCTTCGGGTGTGGTAAACTGGGGCATTTCCAAAAGGATTGCCATGCTGAGGGCAGCGGAAACACCAGGCCACCATCCAAAAAATGTCCACACTGCAACAAGGGTTTCCATTGGGCCAACCAGTGCTGCAGCAATCCCATTTCTGGGAACGAAGGACAGGTGTCGGAAAACTGGCAGGTTGGTGGCAGACCAGCCCAGGTGAAAAATGGTTCAAGAACGTACCCAATTCAGGCACTGGCTGAGGAGTTCAGCTTCAGCCAGTAACAAAGCACCAACCTGACAACGGCGGCAATGCTGTTCCCGCTTCTGTTGCTTTGAAAACGGTCACGGTCACTAGTCTTAAACCCTCCACTGCTCAAAGTGCTGGACACGATCTCACCACTGCAGAAGTGGTTGACTTTTGCTTTCCTTTGCAAGCCTACGTGGTTTCTACAAATGTCCAAGGACTGCTGCCGGAAGGTACGGTGGGACTTATTTTGCCCAGGTCCAGTACGCATAAAAGTGGTCTTTTTGTCATCCCGGGGGTAATTGTTTGTGATTACACAGGGGTTCTCAAGGTTCAAATTTGGTCCAACATTCCTCAGGTTCAGCCCGTGGGAAAATCAGTTGCACAGTTAATTATTCTCCCGCTGCGGCAGCTTAATCCCATGGAAGGGCAGAGAGAGGGGGGCTCTGGCTCCACTCGGGTTGATGCTGTTACCACCATTTCTAGCGACCGCCCTACCCTCATCCTAAAGTTGAAGGGGTGCCAACTTTCTGGCCTGATTGACACTGGAGCTGATGTGTCAGTCATCTCTGCCTGCGAGTGGCTGGTCCAGTGGCCCACCATTCCAGTGCAGGACATCTGGGGGCGGGTGGTACCAACAGTGCTCGCCAAAGCACAAATGCGCTTTTGTTCAGCAATCCTGCCAAGCCAACTCAGACCTTTTCCCTCTGCCCCTATGTTATGGATGTTCCTTTCACCATCTGGGGGCCGGACCTTTTGTCCCAAATGGATGCTGAGATCCTCACAAATTTATGATAGGGGCTACTCTACAGTCACCTGACACGGCCCTGCCACTCAAGTGGATTGAAGGCCCACCTGTCTGGGTGTCGCCCATGTCTGGCGAAAAGCTCCAAGCTGTAGAGGCCCTAGTGGAGGAGCAACTTGTGCAAGGGCACATTGCGCATTCCACCAGCCCGTGGAATACGCCCATCTTCACCATCAAAAAGAAATCTGGGAAATGGAGGCTTCTTCATGGTCTCCGAGAAGTAAATAAGCACATCCAGCCAATGGGACCACTTCAATGTGGCATGCCTAATCCCAACCTCATTCCCCAGCATTTCCAATTGATGGTCATTGATCTCAAGGATTGTTTTTACACCATTCTCTTAGACCCAGCTGATCGGGAGAAGTTTGCTTTCACTGTACCTGTCCTCAATCAGTCTCGCCCCACCCACAGATATGAGTGGGGCGTGCTCCCGATGAGAATGCTCAATTCCCTGACTTTGTGCCAACATTTTGTTAATGTGGTACTCCAACCCTTCTGAGATCTCTTCTCAGATATGTTGTACCATTTCATGGATGATATCTTGATTGCAAGGGAGCAGCTGACAGCAGATCACGAGCGCAAGCTCATTGAATTCCTTGGGCAGAAGGGCCTGATCGTTGCACCTGAGAAAGTGCAGCACACAGCTCCTTTTAACTATCTTGGGCACAAACTGCTAACTACCTGTACTGCTCCTTTTCTCCCAATGCTAACTATGCCTTCCTCCTTCACACTGGTTCCTTTGCAGCAATTTTTAGGTCATCTCAATTGTGCACATCCATTTCTGGTGCTGCCAACGGACTTGCTTAAACCCTTGTTTGATGGCCTGCATGGCCACACCCATCCTGCTGATGTCATTGCCATAACTAAGGCAATGCAGCATCCTTTGCATCAGCTCAATGTTGCTTTAAATCGTGTCATGGTTGACAGGGTGCCAGCCCATGGTCCTCTAATGCTTATTCTTCTTTCTACTCCTAAACTGCCTACAGGACTCTTAGCAGCTCCTGCGGTTGGAGACAAGCTGCATATTGTGGAATGGTTATATCTTCCCTGTACCCCCCCTCGTAATATTTATCTGCTTTCACAGGCTTTGGCTGATCTTGTGGTGCATGGCCGCCGCCGCGCTCGCCAACTAACTGGTTTTGATGCTTTTTCTTGCTTTCTCCCTATAACTGTTGCTGAACATCATAATCTCATGGAAACCTGTAGTGCCTATCAATTAGCATTTGCAGACTATGTTAATGAAATTTCTTTTTCTACTTTTAAGGATCTATGTTTGCAGTTTATTCACCAAGTGCCTTGCCGCCTGTTTACTTTACAGCTGGAATGCCCTCTCCCAAATGCTTTAACTGTTTTAACTGATGGATCCCCTACCAGGGGAGTCGTCGATTTCCAAGATAATCAAGCTATGTGGACTACGCTCTTTACACTTCCTTGCACTTCCGCCCAGCTTGCGGAACTCGCTGCTGTCATTCTCGCTTTTCAAACCTTTGCTGACGTTCCGTTCAATCTCATTGTTGACACTCAGTATGTCTATCATCTGCTTAAAACACTCCCTACTGCTTATATCACCCCAGCTCTTGAGCCTTCTCTACTTTCGCAATTTCTGCACCTACAGAATATACTCTGTGACCGCTGTCATCCTTACTTTGTTGCACATGTCTGCTCCCACACAGGTTTTGCAGATGCTATTTCAGCAATGCTGCTGCCGATTCTGCTCTCCATACCTTGCCTTTATTCACTGATCCTGTTCAAGCTCATGCCTATTTTCACACTAACGCCACACGTTTGGCATGTCAATTTTCTATCCCTCATGCACAGGCTAGGGACATCATCTTTGCCTGCCCCTCTTGCTCTCTATCACCTATTTCCTATCCTTTTGCTGCTGTCAACCCTCGAGGTCTTGTACCTGGTGTGGTTTGGCAAATGGATCTTACTCTCATTCTTGCTTTTGCTCCTCTTTCCCATCTTCATGTCACAGTAGATACTTGCTCTGGGTTCATTTGGGCCACCCCCCTCCGAGGGGAAACCACTCGCCATGCCATCTCCCATGCCATCTGCTCTATTGCAGCAATGGGTTAGCCCACCCAATTGAAGACATACAATGGTCCCTGTTACTCATCTATGGGTTTCCAGGAGTTCTGTACCCTATGGGACATTGAACTCCATTCCCGGCATTCCCTACAACTTCATGGGTCAGGCTGTCATTGAGCGAGCTCATCACACGCTAAAATCTCTCCTTCATAAACAATTGAAAGGAAGGGGTCTCACCCATGCCTAAGTCCCTGAGGCTTTGTCCAAGGCACTGTTCATGCTCAATCATCTCTTGACCCCCCCCCCATGGTTCCATGCATACCCCAGTGGAATGGCACTGTGCATAATTGTGCATAATCCCACTTGGGAGGGTCCCGGCCCTTTAGTCAGTTGGGGACGGGGTTTTGCAGCTGTCTCCACCCGTGCAGGTACAGTCTGGATCCCCAGAAGGTGTGTCCGACCCTACCGAGGACTGAGAGATGAGCTGGCACCAAGCACCAGCAAACCCAATCCCGGAGATGCAAGAAGTGATGTCCCTTAGCGGAAGTACCGAGAGGGCTTGGCGGCAAAAACGGCACCGCCCTCACCGCCTGTCAGGAGACTTGCCAAAAGTCTCTTGGGGAATGGTAAAAAATGTATCAGCTCAGGCTAAATGCCTCATTGTTCATGAAGGTCAAGAAGAGACTTCTGATAATTATTTCACTGCAATAGTGGCTTGCTTAAATGCTAATTCTACTGTCACAATAGTGATTGGACTTCTGCTTTGTTTGGTGGGAGAGGGAATTGCATTTAGTCCCTGACCCACCGGAATGCTGGAGGAGGGTCCGGAAAATGGACAATTTGCATTTCAACCTGGACCCATTGGCATGCCAGAGGAGGGATAGGGAAAAAACAGACTTTCACGTAATCCCAGGCTCATGGAAAAACCAAAGCAGGGACTGGGAAAAAATGGACTGTTACCCACTCCCAGGCCTACTGAAATATCGGAGCAGGGCCTGGAACATGGACTAAACCTTAGACTTGCTGGAATACCAGAACAAGGTCTCTGGGGAAATAATGCTTTTGTGTTAGATGCTCAGATTATGGCAAAAAAGCTGAATTATGGTGATTGTTGGATATGTATGCATATGCCCACTAGAGCCCATGGAGGTTTGGTTTTTCATGCTGTCCCACTCAATGACTCCCAATGGAAGGCACTCCCGCCCATGCCTGGAGTAAGCAAGCTGGTACTAATGTCATATTGGCTGTAGGAGACAGAATCCAAGAGAGGGCTGCATTTTGCTGTTCTCATAGCAATAGCACTGGCAAAAACTGCACCAAAGTGGGAGACTATCCCTATTGTGCCAAAACTTTCAATGTTCTTTCAGAGTGGCCAGCGCTCAATACCTCCAACCCAGACTACACACATGTCACTGAATATGAATCTTGTTACATGATATTTTGAATTCAAAATATTTTGAAATATAATATCATGCTTAGTCTGATTTCTATATTCTTAAATAAAGTTACTTAAAACTTCTAATTTCCCTTGACTCAGGTGGAGCTAGAAAGTTAATGGGCAATAAGCCAGGTGCCTGATTTCTTGGAAGCTACCTTTTGGGATGTTAATTTGTCTGTCCTGGCTGCCCAAGAACTATTGTTAAACTTGAAGCTCAGAGTGGCATTAGAGTGATTTCTTTTAAAATAGGTAACTTTCATGAAAACCTGCCTCTCTGTGTGCACGATTACTAACCCTGAATGTTATATCTTATCATTTCAAGGATATAAAAGCATATATACCAATGACCATACCCTGTGCTCTCAAGGAATTGTGTCAAAGAAGGAGTCAACTACCATCACCCAGATGTGGACAATTTGTTGCCATGGTTGCTTCTTATCCAGCCTTTTGTTTTACTCAAATCTCTAATTGTAACACCTGCAATAGCTATTTGGTTTCTGCTACATGAAAAATAATTGTAAAATGCTGTTTCTGCCACATGAAGAATATTGTAAAATGACTCTGTATTTTCTGAACTCCCAAAATGTTTCTTTTTCTTTAAAACCTGAAGTACATCAGGATAGTTGTTTATGCATGGGACAGGATGAAGGATTTAACAAGGAGGTGACACTGCTCTCATCCACAGATCAAAGACCACTATCTCAGGAAATGGGCTGTTTGGGAGGGGGCTATGTAGATTTCTGTGTTAAGATTTATAGTTATGCAATTTGGGGGTTTAGCCATTTGCTACTGATATTTTGGGCATCACTTCATGGAGGAGGGGACATGTCCATCAGTAATTTACCATGCGATCCTGTTTGGACAATTGAAATTGTCTGGATTTTTGAATTGTTTCATCTATAAAGGAAGGGTTTCTTGAGACTCTCGGCCTTCTTCTGCACCTTCACCTTCTCACTCCCTGATCCAGCGTGGTCAGGATGGCTTTCTCTCTCCCCCCCCCTCTCTCTTTCTCTCTCACTCTTTCTCTACCTCCAGCAAGCTTTTCCTCCCTATCTCTTTCTTTTCCTTAGGCAAATCTTAAGCATGTGATTTCTAAGCAATCTTCTCTTCCTTTCCCCTTTCTATCTTTACGTAAGCTTTTCATTTATAGTAACTTCTTCATTTATTTTTATTCCTGAGTAACTCCATATGTCTAAGTATTTTTAAGCAATCTTCTGTATTTCTAAAGTGAACTCCATCTAACTGGATTTCTTATATTTTTCTTATTTGGTACTTTATTTCCTTATTTGATTCATAAGTAAACATCTTTAAAATTGTATCAAAACTCTTTGTCTGTGAGTTTGTTCCTGATTCAACCCTGCCTGTGAATGGTCCCATAAAAGGTTGCCTATTTTCAGGTAACAATGTCATGAACAAGTAATGGGCAATCGCACCCACCATACCCAAGTATGCAATCTTGTACGGGCCATGGTAGGTCAGGTGGTCAGTCCTCAGTGGGGAATCACTAATTTGTTGGGGAACCTCTGGCTGCTATGTGGTCGGAGAGCTTATAGGTTCATTCCCCCCTGGTGGACTGGCACCTGCACGCTTGGGTATCTCTTACCATCCGTCATGATTTCATCCTCCATTCAGGGAGCTCAGCTTCGCAACCATCGAGCCTCCCATCCTTTGAAATGGTCTGGTTGGTCAGAGGTTGGAAGAGCCATTATTCCGGCTGTTGGCACATCTGCCAACTACAGAGATATTCATATCCTGGCTAATTGGACTGTTGCCATGTTTGATGAGTCAATTAAAGCCCTAAAATTGGCCAACCAAGAAAAGGGCGAAATAATAGAGGTTGTTCTCCAGAATCGATATGCTTTAGATATAGTGCTTGCCAGCAACGGTGGAGATTGTGCTGCAGGTTTCTCCAACTCACCTCTGAGAAACAAAACCTGGCACAACACCATGCCATGAACATTGATAATTTGCTTGCACCACCGACTAGAAATTGGTGCATGTTTGAAGAAACAATCTTGAATCATAAACATTTGCATAATGCTTGATTTGTTAGTGAACCAGTAAATGTACTGCCTTGTTCCCACAACCAAATTATATGGATCAAGAATGAAGAACCTGTGCGTTTTCAGAGGCTATTGGACTCCATCTTGCTTAGGTAATGAGGTCCCTAGCTTCCTTTGCCAAGAGAATTGCCAGGCCATCTTTCAGTGTTAACTGGAAGGGGAAATCAAATAATGTTAAGGTCCAGGAAAAGTACGAAGAGAAATATGATGGCTCTTCCATTTAAAGATGCAGCCGAAACTAAATAAGCAGCAGTTTTCCCTAGGCCACTTAATGGGAAGAGGCAACAACTCCAGGGAGGCATTAATTGCCCTTGCTTCTAAACCTTGCTTGCAAGAGATAAGGGTTTCTATCCCTTGTGTAAACAACCTCAATTAGTTAATCCCACTCAGTTTCTGAGCATTTAACAACTCCAACTCTGAAGATAAGCTATTATCTGTGAAGCTGGATTTGTGGAAACAAGCACCTAA
Source organism: Bradypodion pumilum (assembly GCA_035047305.1). Taxonomy (NCBI): domain Eukaryota; kingdom Metazoa; phylum Chordata; class Lepidosauria; order Squamata; family Chamaeleonidae; genus Bradypodion; species Bradypodion pumilum. The sequence goes on along the minus strand of JAWDJD010000003.1, from coordinate 241,849,174 downwards.
TCGCTCTGTAGCAAAGAGCTATTTGGTAATATGGTTTGCTTACACAAGTACTCCCTATAGCCTCAGTTGCAGAGATAAGCTGCCCTTGCTTGCTGGCCAGCAGAAAGCAAAATTATAAGTTGTTTAAGAGATACATTTTGAATTGATTTTTCCCCAGTGTCATTGGCTCTCCCTGTAAGTTAGAGGAAACAACCCATAGCAGAGCTGCTCCCTCCAACGACTGAAAAACAAACTAACTTGATATCAACTGCACTCAGGAATGATGCTTACATGGGAAAGCCTGGCTTAGCGAGAACAGAAAATGGTAAGGAATTATGGGTTAGGGTTCCTGTCCAACAAAACTGGAATTGCCAGAAGTACCCCAGAATTTTAGATATACATATATACACACAGATGTACATACTTCTACCCTGAAGCATGAAGTGAGTCTATAACAATTTATCATAAAATCCTCTGCACTGCTCTTCCACTGTGCTTCTCACCCCCGTGACATAGCCAACAAGTATCATACAGCAGAAAGGGAGGGCAAGAGGAAGAGAAAAGCTATGAAACCTCCCAAAGCACGCACGCACGCACGCACACACACACTTGCACACAATCTCTTGGCCAAAATATTCTGAGGACAAATGAAGCAGGGTTATGTTTAGGGGATGGAGCACCTCCTAGATTTTGAGATGAGGAGCCCATTCATTCCAGTACATGAGCTGCCTCTGAAATCAATTCTTTTGAAGGGGCCAATGAAATCTTATCGGGAGTGTCTGTACATGTCTAGAAGAAAAACCATCAAACAGTGGTGGAAAAATCTTATTCTTTAAGTGTCATATCTGTTCCAGATATTGGCTATCATCATGGTGATAGTCTTCCTTAACTTCTCAAAACAGTTCTTTCGAGGACATTCCACAGCATTCTTCCAAGTTCTTTAGCCATGAAGTCCTTCTACATCCAAGACCTTTCTTCCCAGGGATCTTCCCTTGCATAGCGAGTTGGAATATTCTATATTTCCTGTATGGAAGCTTGGTCATATACTTTTTAAGACTTTACTTCCCAAAGATTCAAGTCAATAAAAATGTTAATAATAGATTATGGGATTTGGGGATTTTGGCTTGGACCACCGGGAGAAGTCGAGACAGCTGTGCCGTGGCCCCGAGACAATAAGACCAGTGCTGCAGCGCTGCCGACATGCCGGAGCTCCTTCCCTCAGCTTGGACCGCTAGGGGAAATCAAGACAGCTGTGCTGTGGCCCCAGGACAATAAGACCAGCACCACCCCACTGCCGACACATGGGAGCTCCTTCCCTCGGCTCGGAGCACCGGGGGAAGTTGAGACAGCTGTGTCGTGGGCCTGGAACAATAAGACCAGCACCGCAGCACCGCTGACACGCCGGAGCTCATTCCCTCGGCTCGGACTGCCAGGGGAAGTCAAGACAGCTGTGCCACGGCCATGGGGACCAGCACCGCCACTGCCACTCCTTCTCCCGGTTCAGCCTGGCCACAGGGAAGTAGGACCGCTTAGGTTCCATGGCTTCTGCGGCCAAAGAGAGGATCTCGTCTCTTGACTTTCGGTATTAATCGTATTTATTGTGCATTAATCGTATTTATTGTGCATTTTGTATTAGTTGGGTGGCTATTGCATATTGTATTGTATCTTGATTTGAAAACAATTGCATTGTATTTATTTTGTATTGCTGTGTTTGATATTTCTATGTAATGTTTTATATACTGTGAGAAGGCTTTCTTTTTTGTTGAAGAAAGCTTTTCTTTTTTTATGTTGTAGGCCTCTTTGAGTGGCACTTGTGCTAGGAAAGTGGGATATAAATAAACCTATTATTATCTGAAAGGCCAAAGATTGTGTGTCAAGCTGTTAGTAACTCACTTTCACCTCTCCTACCTGTTTAGCATACTTCTTATGCTTATGATTTTGTTGCCCTTGCTTTTAATTTCATTGTATCTTTTTTTTTAAAAAAAATAGCATCATGAATGTCAAAGGTGAATGATCTGTGTAGGTTGTCTCTGTGTCCTCTGAGTGTTCCTCGGCCTCTTTACTCTGCCTCATGGTCATCACAGAGATGCACAGATAGACCTGAAGTGGTTAGTGTTTTGGCATTCAGTTGAATACTTTGTGTGCCCCTTATGATAAGCTATGTACTGACCAGGGGTGTGCAGGGCACCATGGGAAGGTGCTAGACAGGGAGTGGTGGGGGCACCTATTGGGGGGTTGGGTTGGGGGGGAATCTCATACATTGCTATTGGCACCCCAGGGCACCAGAGCCAAGGGTGGGGTGGGGCAAAGCCCGATTGCCCGATATACCAGCATGCACCTGGTACTGATCCTGGTATGAAATTATACTAATAAATCTATCATGGTAGAGGGAAAGAGCACATTTTATTTCCGTAAGTGGATTTTTTTTAAAAAAAATATTTTTAAAAAGCATAATTTGTGCTACAACTTTCTTTAAACTGCAGTCTGCTATATTTCATTGTGTTACACATAGATGTATACTTCAGGTATCAGATAACTAGAGAATTTCTGACATGAAATTTTAGCAGAAGGTATTCATTGTTGGTCTGGTATTCTCTAAGCATCACTTCTTAGTATTTGTCCAGCCCAAATAACCACAAGTGAGGAATTTGGGAAGTGGACAAGCCAGAGTCTTGTCTGCTCTTTTGGCTTGCTGTTCCCTGCTCTGTTCTACATTTTTTGTTAGTCTGGTATTTTCTCAGTTCACCTCTGTTTCCCTTTTTTTTTCCTCCAGACATGCTCTTCTTCCTCTCCAGTGTCCCACTTGGGGTATACTGAAAGAACCTCCTCAAAGATTGTGGTATTTTTGCACAACAATCAGGTGTACACCGGGCAATGGCAACCTTGTACTGGCTAATCTTTCTCACACTAGGTTTAGCAAAGGGAACTGTGGAACGAATTCACCACAAGGTGGCTTCATTTTTGTAGTCTCATGTGTGGTCTAGCCAAGGAAGAAGTAGTACTTTATTACTAAGCAAATTAAGCAAACTCTCAAGCATGTCACTCTCAAGCATGTCAGATGCTCCCAGCAGGGACACTTTAAGGAGCCAGTACCCACACACAAGCGTATCAAACAAGGATGCATACTGGCCCCACTTCTATTTAACTTCTTCATCAATGATATGGTTGACCATCTAAGAAGCTCTGAATTCCACCCTCCCAAGCTTGCTGAAAAAAACATACCACCCCCACCCACCCCATATGCCAATGATACCATAATTCTCTCTACGGCCCCAATAGGTCTCAGAAGAGCACTGGAAACTCTGGCTAATTCCTGCATCAGCAACCAATTTGAGAAGAATTACCAGAAAACCAAAGTGATAACCTTTGCTTGAAAACCTAACAAACACATCTGGAGAAAAAATTGACACAAGATACAGGAGGTCACCAGCTTTAAATACAGTGGTACCTCATACAACAATTTTAATCTGTTCCTCGGGGCTCGTTGTTGTACGAAACAATTGCTATATAATACATGCATTGTATAGCGATTTTCCCTATGGGATGCATTGTACAACATTTTTTTTTTTGCAAAGTAGTTTTTCCCATTGAAAAATTGTTGTACGATTTTTTCCATATGGAAAATAGTTATGTGGGATGCCATTTCCCCCCAAAACCTAATTGTTATGCAATTTCGTTACTATACAGGATGATTGTTGTATGAGGTTCCACTGTACTTCCATTTCTTCCCCTTCTATTTGCCAGGGAGTGATGGGGCTTGTTGTGTTCTGTAAAGCTGTGCCTTTAACAATGTACCATTGCCATGTGTTAACAATGTAACCTTTCTGTGTGCAACATTATAACCTTCAGCTGTATCAATGTAAACCTGATAAGGGGACGCGAGCTAGTGACCACTAGATGGCAATAGCGAGCGTCCAGCTCTCATGGCTCAGATTCACCTGGTTCAGCAGCGCGGGAAGATTCCCCGCCACCTCTTCACCTGGTCAAGAAGGGCGTGACCTTCCTACGACATCACGCGGGCAGCAACCAATAGTCTGTCGACGAGCCACTTTCAAATGTATAGCCGTATATATTGAGCTACCCATCCGCCATTACCACATGTTCCTCCGGATCATCATGCAATAAACCTGTGTTAAGCCAACCCTTCGGCTGTTTCATTGTCTTTGGTCCCTTACACTAAATTGGCGACGAAGGTGGGATAATGGCAGCCCACGGGACCAAGACATGCGCCGGTTTCGAAATCAGGAAACCGGGCGACTGGGAGATCTTCGAGATGGACTTCCAGGCAGCGCTGATTGAGTCCGAAGTCACGGAAGAGGCAAAGAAAAGGGCCATCTTCACCAGGATGCTCGGACAAGAAACCAAAAGGAGCTGGTGGACCTGATTGCACCGAGGAGGGTGAGCGAATTCAAGGCCAAGGAACTCATGCAGATGCTGCGTGAGCACGTCCGGCCCGCCACGGCGATGTTTCCCACTCGGAGTGCGTTCTGGAGGCAAGTCCAAGCGCCCGGGGAGACGGTCGCCGCATTCGTGGCGGCCCTGCGGCTGGCGGCCGGCCCGTGCAAATGGGAGAATGCCGAAATCACCCTCCGGGACTGTGTACTGTGCGGCCTGAACGACGCCGAAACCCAGCGCACATTAATGAACCAAGAGCCGCCTCCCACGTTGCAGGAGGTCGTCAGAGCGGCCCAGGCCACCGAAGCTACAAAGGCCGGGGTCCAAGAACTCCAGGACTGGCGGCCGAAGTCGAGCAAGGCAGAGACTCCGGTACAGGCGGCCCGGCAAACTTCGAGGTCGTCCACAGAGAGCAGCGACGACGAGGACGTCCGGAAGGTCCGGAAGGAGAGCCGGCGGTGTGATGGCTGTGGAGCGGCCCACGACCGCGTAAAGTGCCCGTTCCGGAAGGCCGAGTGCCACAACTGCGGCCGCCGCGGGCACATCGCCAAGGTGTGCAGGAAGAAGCGCGAGACCCGGCGGAGCTCAGCAGATCGTTCCGTGGGACAAGACCGCTCAACGAGACCCAAGGACGGCGCTCAGGCCACGCGGAAGCAGGACGGCATGGGCCGCATCTCCGACGGCAGCGAGGACGACGCCCCAGTGTTCAGCGTGTCTGCAGGACACCCCCGCTACTTTGTTGAGGTACTAGTCCAAGGGGTTCCCATTAGGATGGAAATTGACTCGTGGTCCTCATATTCTATCATTTCCCAGAGGGAGTTTTTGGGAATTGCCCCCCACAAGCGACCCAAGCTCAAAGCGTTGAGGTCCACACTACGGGACGTGCAAGGGAACAGCATTCCAGTGTTGGGGGTTGGAGAATTTCAGGTTAAATTCAAGAAGCACGCTGCATCCCTCCCCCTAGTTGTGCTCAAAGGGGGAGATTGCAGCCTCCTCGGGACTCAATGGTTTCAGCCCCTGGGTTTGTTTATTGGGGGGGTGCACGCCGTTGGGATGCACGCCGTTGGGACTGACCCGATTCAGGTGGTGTGCGAGGCGCACCCCAAAGTTTTCAAAAAGGGACTGGGGAAATTCAAGGGACCCCCAGTGACATTCGACCTGGACCCGGAGGTCCGCCCAATTCGACTCAAACCACACCGGGTGCCGTTCGCACTCAAGGACAAGATAGAGGCGGAACTGGACAAATTGGTGGGCCAGGGAATCCTTGTGCCTGTTGATTCTGCGGAGTGGGAAACTCCAATTGTAACCGCACTAAAGGCCAATGGGGAGGTCCGCATATGCGCCGACTACAAGTGCACCATCAACAAGGCGATCCGCCCGAATGCATATCCGGTGCCGGTAGTCAGCCATCTGCTGGCCAGGTTACACGGGGGAAAGTGTTTCGCTAAGCTCGACTTAGCACAGGCCTACCAGCAGCTTACGGTGTCCCCTGCCGCAGCTGCTGCGCAGACCATAGTCATCCATAAGGGGGCGTTCCAGGTGACGCGCCTCCAGTTCGGCGTAAATTCGGCGCCTGGAATTTTCCAGTCACTCGTGGAACGCCTCCTGAAGGGGCTAGAGGGGGTGTTGCCTTATTTTGATGACGTGTTAATAATGGGGGGGAGTCGGGTTGAATTGGCCAAGAGGTTGGGGAAGGTCCTGACAATATTCGAAAAAGCGGGGCTGAGACTGCGAAAGGACAAATGCGTCTTCTTCGCAACCGAGGTTGAGTTCCTAGGGTTTTGTGTGACTCCTGAGGGAATAAAACCATCCAAGTCCAAGGTGGCAGCCATTAAGAAAGCCCCCCGCCCCACCTCCAAGCCCGAACTGCAGTCGTTCCTAGGGCTGCTCAACTTTTACCACTCCTTCCTCCCCCGGAAGGCAGCGGTGGCTGAACCGCTACACAAACTGCTAAAGAAAGAACAGGCATGGAAGTGGGGCGATGACCAAGAAAGGGCATTTAGTGAGCTAAAAAGCCTCCTAGCGTCCGATGCCATACTGACCCACTTCAACCCCAAACGCCCGGTAGTTCTGACCTGTGATGCATCCCCGGTGGGGGTGGGGGCAGTGCTGTGCCACGTGTTGGAAAACGGAAGGGAGGCCCCGATAGCATTTTACTCCAGGTCCCTGTCCCAAGCGGAGAGAAACTACGCACAGACAGACAGGGAGGCACTAGCAATAGTCGCGGGGACGAAAAAATTTCACGATTTTCTGTATGGCCGCCCCTTCACCATTGTAACGGACCACAAGCCCCTGCTAGGCATCTTTACCGCAGATAAGCCCACCCCACAGATCCTGTCCCCGAGGATGCTCAGGTGGGCCATTTTTCTCAACGCGTATCAGCACGCGTTGGTCTACCGGCCCGGGAAAGAGATCAGCCATGCGGACGCTCTATCAAGGTCTCCCCTCCCCCTAACGCCCAGCCAGGTGAGCAAGGGGGAGCGGGACCATCAGGTTCTCATGATAGAGGTGCTGGATTCGCCCCCCGTAATGCCCGCCGACATTGCCAAAGCGACAGAGAAGGACAAGACGTTAGCAGCAGTTAGCTCCTGGGTGCAGAAAGGGTGGCCGGCGTCCTCCCCAGTGGAGGAGTTCGCCCCATTTTTCAGAAAAAAGCTAGAACTGTCCCTAGAGAGGGGGTGCCTCTTGTGGGGGCAGCGGGTGGTGATTCCCACTTCCCTTCGGCCGCGGGTGCTCAAACTGCTGCACGTCAGCCACCCCGGCATCGTGCGATCCAAGGCGCTGGCCCGGAGTTACTTCTGGTGGCCCCAGCTGGACGCCGACATCGAGCACATGGTCGGCACTTGTGAAAGTTGCCAATGCTCCAGACCAGAGGAGGCCCGCCTTCCCCACAGGTAATGGGACGCGGCTAAGGGGCCGTGGTCCCGGGTGCACGTTGATTTCGCTGGCCTGTTCAGAGGCACCCTGTTCCTTCTTGTAGTGGACGCCTTCTCCAAGTGGTTGGAGGTTATCCCAGTCACGAGCACCTCCTCGGCCCAGACCATTAGGCATTTGCGGAGGCTCTTTTCCACGTTCGGCATACCCGACACAGTAATTAGCGACAACGCTAGTTGTTTCACGTCCTCCGAGTTTAGGGCATTCATGGAGATTAACGCCGTTCGGCATATCACCTCCGCCCCGTTTCACCCAGCCACCAATGGCCAAGTAGAGCGCCTCGTCCGCACCACGAAGGACGCGTTGCGGCGCATGGGCCCCGGGGATCTGAACCTACAAGTGTGTCAGTTTCTGCTAGGGTACAGGGTGACCCCGTTGGCGTCAGGATACTCCCCCGCAGAGCTCTTAATGCGTAGGAAACTGACCACCATCCTCACTAGGCTAGACCCCACGAGGGTAGAGGACAAAGGAAGGAACATCGGGCTGGAGGCCACAAAGAGTTTCAGTGTAGGCGCCCCCGTGCATTGCAGGAATTACGCCAGCACGGGCCCAGCCTGGGTACCGGGCGTAGTTGGGGAGCAAACCGGCCCCGTGTCGTACCGCGTGGAAACCAGTACAGGGCTCCTGTGGAGGCGGCACGCGGACCAGCTCCGACGCAGGGTCTCCGATGAGCAGGGCACAGACCAAACAGAGAAAAATCAGCGTTAGGGTTCTCCCCCACCCGTTCAGCCCAAGGGGGAGGAAAAGGGGACCGCGGGCCCCCACCAAGGGGGGAGGAGGATGTTCTCGTAGATATCCTAGGGGATCTTTCTAAGGTGGAGGAGGAACCCGACCCCATACATATCTCGCGGAATGTCCCCACAAATGCGGACACCCCTACTAAGTTAGATTTTGATTTCCAGAACCGGGGGGGGGGTTTCGGAGTGGTCCCCCACCCGTCCATGCGAGAAGAGGGGTTTTTCGTTAGCCCCGATTGCCCCCGGTCTGCCCACAATGGAGTTTTTCCCTTCCCCTAAGGCCGCCAGACAGCGGCAAGCCACTAACAAGTCTCCCTCTCCCATTTCAGGACAAGGGACCAGGGAACAAAGAAGCAGTAGCACCCCCGGGGGGGGTCAGCCCTCGTCACGGCCCAAACGCACATGCAACAAGCCATCTTGGCTGAGAGACTTCGTCTCATCCTAGGGGGGAGGGATGTTATGTTCTGTAAAGCTGTGCCTTTAACAATGTACCATTGCCATGTGTTAACAATGTAACCTTTCTGTGTGCAACATTATAACCTTCAGCTGTATCAATGTAAACCTGATAAGGGGACGCGAGCTAGTGACCACTAGATGGCAATAGCGAGCGTCCAGCTCTCATGGCTCAGATTCACCTGGTTCAGCAGCGCGGGAAGATTCCCCGCCACCTCTTCACCTGGTCAAGAAGGGCGTGACCTTCCTACGACGTCACGCGGGCAGCAACCAATAGTCTGTCGACGAGCCACTTTCAAATGTATAGCCAGCTGTATATATTGAGCTACCCATCCGCCATTACCACATGTTCCTCCGGATCATCATGCAATAAACCTGTGTTAAGACAACCCTTCAGCTGTTTCATTGTCTTTGGTCCCTTACACTAAAGGGCTGGATGCCACGATCTTGGTTTTTTTGATGTTGGGTTTCAGGCCAGCTTTTGTTGCTATACAGAGCAATTGTTGTATGAGGTTCCACGGTACTTGGGAGTAGTCCTCCAAATTTCAGGCTAAAGAAATGTCCATATCACACATGTTGTTCTTACAGTCCAGAGATTTGCCTTCACCATACTTAAATTCCTGAGGACAAAAGGAGGCCAATACATCCTTGCCGCTCTCACACTATTTGAAGCGAAAATCCTGTCACTGCTTCTCTTTGGAGTCTAATCAGGCCCCCCCACCTAACATCTTGGCCCTTATGGAAAGAGTACAATCCAGATTCTTATGTGCAGCTCTCCAGACCACCACCACCCGGCTGTGTATCCAATTCCACCCTTCACTTGGTTGAGGCGAGACTCTGGTTTACCACTCTCAGCCTTTGGCTCAAAATTCTGTTTAATCCCAGTGGCCTGGATCCTCTTACTCTCCAGGATAACTTCCAATCAGCATGGAAAAGAACAATCAAATCTAGACTGCAGTTCCTTGGCTTCTCCCAATCTCACATTCAGGCCATGAGTCACAACCAAGGAAAACAGGCCATTAAACAGAGAATGCTAGACATGGAAAGGCAAGCAGGCCTAGCCAGGGCCCCAACCTTCCTGGCTCCAGAGTCTTGGAGACACATTGTTGCTTCAACTTGAGACACTTGTAGTCATCGGAGGACATTTACATTTAGCCCACTCTCAGGCCCACCCTTCTGTGGTTTTCAAGGGAATGTTCCAAAGGACACCAATGTCAGAGCGACAATGCCCCTGTGACACTGGAGAAATCAAAACCATAAAACACATTCTCTGCATCTGCCCTTTTTATAGAGACATCCAAAACAAGTTCATTGCTTCACAAGTATCCTGGCCGGGCAAACAGCACATACACGCACTGACTGCCATCTGATGAAAGGCCCACCTTCACCCACAACTCTGCCAGGTTCTTTGCCACAGTGTTTAAAATCAGAAGAACAACCCTGGCAGGTCCTTCAGTTAAATAAACTACTAGTGTTACATCATAGGCTTAATAACAGTTGTAACATTATTAATCTTAAGTACTAATTTTACTACTCCTTAACTCAGAGCAGAAACACTTCCTTTTAAAATATATAATATTTTAAGTACCCTCATTTTAACTTATGTTCCTTTTTCTATACTATGCTGGTATTGGACCATAATAAAGATTGATTGATTGACTCTCAAGCAAATACAATTCAAAATGTTTATCCTAGAGAAGTAAGAAAAGAATGCAAGCGCGGCACCAAAATGGCCGCTGCGCTCTTTGCGGGAGCCCCCCCACAGGACGAAGGCATCCGGGTAGTTAGGGGCGTGGCCAGCTCCCTTATAAAAGAGGTGGCCACGAGGCAGCCGAGCTGCCATTTTGCGAAGCGACGGAGCGGACAAGTTTTTCGTCTTACTCTGTCGCTTTTACCTTCACCGGGAAGCCTTTTGGCTGCTGATCTTCCTCTTTTCGGCTTCCCTTAGGTCCGACTGAGATGCCTTCAAAGAAGAAGGCGGCCGCGAGCGCGGCTAGGGCGGTGCGAAGGCGCAATCCGGGTCGGAGGACCGCGGCTGCGCCTTCCCACCAGCCGCCTTTGCCGGCTCCCACCGGGACCGGTGGGATGGGGTCTATTACCCCCTGGCCGGAGGCCGGGGACCCGAGCAGGGGTCCAGTATGGGCTGCGGCCCGCGGCCCGGAAGCGGCGGACGCCGCTCCTGGTGCTCATTCTACTGGGCCTTCCTCTATCGGGGCGCAGCTCACTCCGGGGCCTTCCAGCCTTGGGGGGTGTGTGGTCCCCTCCCTTGGCAGGTGCCTACGCCAGCCCTGCCAGGCCTGGGTGTGGGGTCATGGCCATATTCGGGCCCCGGGGTGCAAGGACCTGTATCCACGCCCGTAACGGGCGGGCCGGCTGGCCCGTGGCCCCACGCCAGTGTGGATGCCTTGCTGGCCCGCGTGGCGGCACTCGAGGCTTCCCTTGCTAGGGCCAGCCACGCTGGGGCTCCTTTTGGGGTGCACTTCGATGCGTCGTCTGCTGGGCAGCGGCAGGCGACGGGACGGGTCGAGCAGCTTGAGGCGCGTGGCGCGACTTCGGCCACTCCCTCGCAGCTCCCCGACCAACAGGCCAGCGCGGGTCAAGCCCCGGCGGTGAGCTCTATGGCGGTCGTGAGCTCCGACGCCCCCAGTGGGCCGGAACCCCCGGTGGGGGCGGCTCGCGGGGGTGCAGCATGTGAGTATGCGGTACAAACTAGTGCACCTACACATGTGGCTACATTGGGGGGGGCTTTCCAATGGCCTTGGCCTCGCATGGGTGGTGCGGCGGTACAGCCGCTGACGCACCAACAGGCGACGTCAACCACCACCCAGGGCCCCGGGGTGGGGAGCATTTCCTACCCTGTGGGGAATGTTTTAGGGGTGGCTGGGCTAGTCCAAGCCCCTTTCCAGATGCCCGCAGTTCCTGCTGTGCCTGTCTCGGCCTTGCCGACAGCGGGCTATTCCTTGCCACTGGGTGACCACTTGGCACAGGCCACCAGAGAGAAAATATGGCGAGGGGAGTATGTTGATATCTTCTCACTCCTAAACAGGGAGCCCACCAAGGAAGAGAGGGAGGGGCAGGATGAGAAGGAAAAGGAACAGGCACGTCGTCGCAAGCCACCACGAACGTTGGCCAACTGGCTGCAGGCTTACCTCATCTACATGGCGGTGTACCTGAGGGCCCGGCCGGATCTGGCAATTCCGATGGTCCAGTATTTGGACAATATCTATCGGGCGATGGTTGATTTTCCGGGCCCGTCGTGGTTGGCTTATGACGAGGAATTCCGTATGCGTATTCCCCTGCACCCTGAGATGAGGTGGGATGAGCCCTGCCAGAAGCTTTGGCTTCTGTACATGACGCCCACGCGCCCCGCGCCAGGGGAAAGATACCATTGTGGACATGCGGTCCAGCGAGTGGCTACAGCACAGGTTCCCCGCCAAGTTGCGGGGCAGGGGGTTCCAGCCCGCCTGCTGTGCTGGACTTTCTCGTCTAATGGTTCATGCAACAAGAAGAATTGCAAGTACAGACATGAGTGTCCCACTTGTGCGGGCCCCCATGCAGCCTCTGCCTGTCCCAGGCCTGGAGGGACGCGGGGCAGAGGGAGGGGTGGACAGTGGGCTGGCAAGACTGCCGCAGATGGAGCTGGTTCACCGAAAGGCTCCCTCCCCAATTAATGTGGACATGCTGGAGCGTTGGCTCGCATTGTACCCGAAAGGGGAGGATGCAGATTATCTCCTTCAGGGCTTTAGACAGGGGTTCCGTATTCCTTTCATGGGTGATAGGTCCCCTCAGGATGCCCCCAACCTTTTGTCCCTTAGGGGGAGGGAGGAAGTGGCTGCCGCCAGCATTAATAAGGAGGTCAATGCGGGCAGGGTCGCTGGCCCTTTCCCTGCACCCCCGTTCACTAACCTCAAGGTATCACCCCTGGGCTTGGTTCCCAAGAAGTCCCCAGGCGAGTTTCGCCTTATCCATCACTTGTCCTACCCAGCCGGCCGATCGGTCAATGATGCTATTCCTGACGACCTTTGCTCAGTCAGGTATACATCGTTTGACCACGCGCTGCGCATGGTGCGCTCATGTGGCCCGGGTGCGCTGCTGGCTAAGTGCGACATTAAGTCGGCTTTTCGCCTCCTGCCAGTGCACCCGGGCGACTTTGAATTGCTGGGTTTCAAATTTCGGGGCGAATATTATTTTGATAAGGCCATGCCTTTTGGCTGTTCTATATCATGCTCGGCTTTCGAGCGTTTCAGTACCTTCCTAGAGTGGGCTTTCGTCCGCAGGTCAGGGTCCCGGTCTGTAGCCCATTACCTGGATGACTTTTTTATTCGGGGGTGAACGGGGCTGGGACACGTGTACACGTCTCCTCAACACATTTCAGACGCTAATGGAGGAACTCGGTGTCCCTTTAGCACCCGAAAAGACCGAGGGCCCATCTACACAGCTAGTCTTCCTGGGGGTGGAGATTGACACGATAGTGCAGGCGTCTAGGTTACCGCGGGATAAGGTGTCAAGGATAGTGGCCCTTATCTCGGACTTGTTGGCCAAGTGCAAGGCATCACTGAGGGAACTGCAGGTGCTGCATGGTCACCTTAATTTCGCCTGCAGAGTGGTCGCACCGGGCAGGGCTTTTGCCCGGCGCTTGTGCGACGCTATGGCAGGATTATCCAGGCCTCACCATAGGGTTAGGCTTACCCGGGGTATCAGGGCAGACATGCTTGTCTGGTTACAGTTCCTGAGGGAGTTCAATGGGGTCTCATTTTGGAGGCATGACCTCCTGGCTTCCCCGCAATTTCAGATTCAGTCTGATGCCTCGGGATCCCTCGGTTATGGGATGTACTTCAATGGGAAGTGGGCCTATGGTGGGTGGCCACCGGCCTGGGCAGGCACGAGTCGCCTGCGTGATCTCACGTATCTGGAATTTTTCCCTATCCTGGGTGCTTTGATGCTATGGGGCCAGGAGTGGTCCAACTCGGTCGTGCATTTCTGGTGTGACAATGCGGCTGTGGTCCACATTGTAAATGCACAGACTTCCAAATCGCCCAGGGTTATGGATCTAGTGCGCCAATTTGTGTTGCGCAGTCTGTGCCTCAACGTACTGTTCAGGACCAGGCATGTCCCAGGGGTTAATAATGATATTGCTGACGCTTTGTCCCGCCTATAGATCTCCCGGTTCCGTGCCTTGGCCCCGGATGCGGAGGAATTTCCCTCGCCACTCCCGGAGGAGATATGGACCATTGGCAAGGAGAGGTGAACCGGGCGATTGGCCTGTCGCTAGCGCCACGCACCCGTAAGGCGTATCACCATGCAATTAATTCTTTCAGGGCATTCTGTACTCAATTTCAATTGCCAGGAACCTGGCCGATCCCGGTAACCCATGTGCTGCGGTTCATGGTTTACCTGCATTCTCAGGGCCTTGCACCTCGCACCATAGCATCTAAGCTTTCAGCGTTGGCTTTTATGGCCAAGGTGGGGGGTCATGTGGACAGCACCTCTGACTTCCGTGTGAGACATGTTTTGGAGGGGTGGGTGCGCGAGCGCGGGCATTGCCCGGACGACCGCCACCCGATTTCCCCAGGGGTCCTTACCCAGTTGGCCCGGGGTTGGCCTTGCCTCTGTTTTGATGCATATGAGGCAGCCCTGTTCCATGCAGCCACAACGGTGGCATTTTTTGGAGCGCTCCGCATCAGCGAGCTTGTGATGATGTCTAAGGCGGATGCAAGTCTTAGGGCACTGGAACTCGAGGATGTCTGTGTAGCCAAAGACTGGGCTCAGTTGAGGATACGTTCCTCTAAGACCGATCAGCATGGCGTCGGCAGTGGTGTGCGACTGCTACGGTGTTCTTTGGCAGACATCTGTCCGGTTGGTGCCCTACAGGAATTCCTGGCACTGCGTGGCACGCACCATGGCCCGTTTTTCTGTCACCAAGATGGGTCTCCCCTTACTAAATTTCAATTTTGGAAGGTGACGGGCAAAGCGCTGGCCAGTGTGGGCCTCCCAGGCGCCCGCTATGGCACTCATTCATTCCGTATAGGAGCGGCCTCGACCGCTGCGGCTTTTGGGTACTCAGGGGCTGACATACGTAGCATGGGACGGTGGGGTTCTCAATGTTTTCAATTTTATGTGCGCCCACTCCCGCCGTGAGTACCAACCCAGTCACCTTACCTACTTTCCCTCATTTTTTCCTTTACAGACCCGGGGTGTCGTATTACACCGGTGACAGTATGGCTGGTGGGCCATAGCTACGTGCACAGGGCAGCGCGTTATGCTGCGGCGACAGAGTGGGGACCCCGACTGGGACTGGGTGCAAACGCAAGTCTCACATGGCATGGTAAGCCCGGGATGTTATGGCGGGAGCTGCTGCCTTTCCTTTTTTCAGGCCAGAATGCTGACCCGCCTGACATTCTGATCATACACCTGGGGGGCAATGATTTGGGCCAGGTCACCGGCTTGTCGCTGAAGCATGCGATTTGCGAGGACCTCGCCTACCTGCATTACGTCTGGCCCACCACAACCCTTGTTTGGTCGGACATGGTTCCGCGCCATTCCTACAGAGGGGGTGTTGACCTCCTGGCCCTTGACCGCGCTAGACGCATGGTGAATAGGGCAGTGGCGCGTTTCCTTGTCGACAGGGCTTGGGGGAGGGTCAGTCATCACCCCGCTATTAGCCTCCAAAGTTATGACTTGTATGCAGGGGATGGGGTCCATCTGTCGCGAGGAGGTATGGACCTCCTGTTGGGTGATTGGTGAGCAGGCCTGTTGACCGAGCTGACGGTCTGGGGGGGGGGCCTCGAGCCTTCTTTGAAGCCCCTCCGTGTGGCGGGTAGCACTGGTAAGGTAAACATTATGACCCACAGGTATCCGGCAAGTTCGCAATTGATTGGACAACACTAGACAGGCATAAGTTGGTTAAACGTTGTCCGGTCAACGATGAACTAGGCGACGGGGTGATGGCTATAGCTAGACAGCATGCATCACCCCGTGATTTTACGGATACGTGTCAGAGGGTGGGGTCATTAGTTAGATATTGACTACGGTCAACAATTTGTTTGTGGTCAACAAACAAATTGATACAAATGGATACATTGTAGCAATTGCCGTTGGCAATTTTGGGTGGTACCTTACCAGTGTTACTTCGGCCTGCTTGCCTTAAGAATTATGATTGGTCAATTACCAATAGAAATTTATAATTCGGACTAGGGCATGAATCAATAAATGTGGCCCAATGCCGTTATCCACTTTAATTGGTGTCTGAGTCCTTTATTGGGGGGTGCGCCTGCAAAAGAAACCAGAGCCAGAGTTGTTTTAGTGCACTATTGAGTCTCCTCTTTGAGGTATTTGTGAGCTCATCATGCTTACTTACCCACTGAGCAGTAACGTTTAATGGCTCACACAGGGCACTCCAGACATTTACCAGTATCATGCTAGAAGGTTGGAATAGGTTCAACTGAATTGCAAAAGGGCTCTGGTAATTGATTATTAAGAGAATTAATTCCCAGCAAAATTATTGCCATGTTCACTGTATAACAGGGTGCAAAATATAAAAGCACTTTCCTGCTAAGCAACCATTTCTAATAGTAAATATTGCTGACAAAAATAAAGAAGAAATAACAATTTAAAGCAAGTGTGAGATGCAATAATACTTGAATAGGTGAGCCTGTGAAACATGCAATCTCTTTACAAGTGATTCGTAAGACCATCCTATTGAAGTTCTCAATTATTGAAATGAATGGAGCCTGACAAGAACACAGTAGTTTGGGCAAATCCCATCTATTTTAGTGAGCATTGCACTCAAGTGCTGATGAAACATCCAAACACTACTGTGTTCTTGGACAGATCCCATTCATTTTAATGATGCTTCTACAGGAGATCTTTCCTTGTGGTAATACCATTACAAATGGTCATAAATCAATATCTGCTTAATCAATTAATACCCACCCATTGTAGCATGTGCTTTGTAGAGATAGATTAATAAATGCTTTTTTAAAAGGCCAGAAATAATGAATAAATCTCTCCCTCCTTGACCCCTCAAACATTTTACGTAAGTTGTATATCTTTAAATTTGGGAGAGTATCCTTGTGACCATGTCTGAAAGGAGAAGACAATAGTTAAATCAAGAGAAGTTCAAATACAATGATTAGACAAATGCGTAAGTTGACTGTGGCACTGAGTGTCATGAAAATCCATGGGGAAGTTACTTTTTATTCAAGTTATTTCGTATACATCAAGGGAACACTGTAGTTTCTTTAGATTCTCTTTAGTCTGAGTAGTTTAACACTGAGAGAGAGCTGCTGTAACACCATTTGCATTCTATTGTCTGTGCACACTCTACAGTAACACATCAATAGATAGAGGCTTACCAATTAGTCAAGGCCAGCTTCCCAGATGTCAATTAAGAGAGAGAGACATCTAGAGATGGAACATTCTGATAAGAAATACCTGCAAGTGTAAACAGACAGATAACAGCCAAAACAATTAGGATATGAAAACATATTTCACATTCTAAAGGTGGGAGGTCAGCACCCCAAAATCCTATAAAAGAGACCCTCAAATCAGGGGTCAAGAGCAGCTTTTCTCAAGTCTGGGAGAGCGCTTCTCTGTTGTAACCATGTCCATCCATGCCGTGGATGAGGGCAAGAGCCCACACAAAACCTTATTTTAGTTATGTTACTTCTTTATTGTTTTACTAAGTATGTAATTCAAGTCAGTCTAGAGATTATTGTATCTTATTCAACATATATATATTGGATCATCAATTCTCTTTAATAAATGCAGCTAGAAAGAAACAGTTTCTAGCATCCTTACTCCAAGAAGGGAGGTATGCTTGCGGAGAAGGTAACACCCAGAAAAAGTCAACAAAGGACTTTTCTCATGTCCCAGCCTTGAGGGTACAATGGAAGCAAAACAAGGGAGTCTGGGTGACTTTTGTTTCTTTTGGTCTGGGAGAGCTTATCAGAATGGCTCATTACAAAGCAAAGGTAACAACGTTCCTCGATCATGGGCTTTTCCCAGATGTAACGTCTCTGCAAAACTAGTGTGGTTTGTGCTGTGTGGGAGGTGGCCAGATAGGGGACTCTTGAAGTTATTTTCTTAATTCGCTACCACACAACACTGCAGGACCCCACTTTCCCACGTATGAGCCAGTTTAAATTGGACAATATTGTTTGCACTGCTGGGAGAAACCTGGAGCAGTTAGACCAGCGAAGAGCATAACCACACTAGACCACACTTAAGAGAGACCTCATGACCTGAGGTGGCATCAGGGCCATGGGGGTCACCTGACACTGAGCAGGTGATACTACATATCTGAAAGACTGGACTTCACCTTCATGGCCAAGACCAAGCCATGTTGGAAGAAACAGATCTGCTCGATTTACTTTGACTGGGATTTAGACCTAGACTTTGCAGTGGTCATGCCATGGGATGGTCTTGGCTGAGAACAGGTTAAGTGGGTGTGTGATGTTGTGGGGTTTCTCAAGCCACTGCTTTTTGGTATTGTCAGCCAAACAGTTTGTCGGATGTCAAGAGTGGGAGGTTGGAAGTATGACATTGTGGTGGTTCAGTTCCTGCCTTGAAAACAGTTTAACAAGGTCACACTGAGGGTTAGAGTTCTGTTCCTTGACAGCTATGCTACAGACTTCTACATGGCTTTGTCTTATCCCCACGTGGTTTAAAATCCTCATTAAATTGCAAGGAGAAATTATCTTTCAAGCAATCAATGAAATGGTAGGGTACAAAGAAAGAGTTACTCAAAGATTCTGGTATTTTTCAACCACAATCAGGGGTACCCTGATAACAGCAACCTTGTGCCGCCAGCTAATCTTCCTCACACTAGGTCAGGCGTAAGGAACTGCAGAATGAACTTCCCAAAAGGTGCTTTCATTTTGGCAGTTTCACATCTGGACTCTTGAAGTTATTTTCTTAATTCGCTACCACACACCTGCAACACTGCAGGACCCCACTTTCCCACATATGAGCCAGTTTAAACTGGACAATATTGTTTGCACTGCTGGCAGAAACCTGGAGCAGTTAGGTCCAGGTTTCTGGAAGAAGAAAAAGAATGCAATGTTTAAATCAATGAAAATTTTATTTCCAAGCCCACTTGCAGATCCTCAAATACAAAATCTTCTTGTCCTTTCCCCCTACCTTTTCAAAAACCACCACCACCACAACAAAGGAAAACAGAATTTATGGGTGCATATTTCATCTGAAGGGTGTAATAGCCCGAAGTAAAAGTCTGGCAATAACCTTTTCAACATGATTTCCTAGAACACAAACTTTGTGAAGGAGTGAAATAACAGCTGAGCAGTGTATCTTTTTCATGAGCCAATCAGAGAAAAGATTTACATGCAGGGGGAGACTATAACACTCCTCTGAGGAAATGGTGTGGATAAGTGCTTGCCATTAAGCGCAATGAAGGCAAAAACAAATCAATTTTCCTTTCTGTCATTATTCAGTTTGTAACTCCAGTATATCATCCTGTAAGTATGTCTTGCCAGGTGATGCCAACCAAGCTACAAATTCTCCCCCTGCATCTTGAGTGCTTTCATTGCGTCTCCAGGGACAGGCAGAAGTTGCCAATTTCATTCCATTATTCATTAATTTTTATTTTAGGAATCATGGTGCCCATTTTAATTAACTCAGATGCCAATGCAGAACCCGGATTAATTATTGATCACTTATAGTTGCTTAACCCTCCAAAAAGGCTGCAGTTCTTACTCACCAGCTTGGTTGCCTCTGCTGAAACAGTTTGCTATGGTATAGCATGAAATAGACAACATGAAAGCCCACTGTTCTGCTCTGCATTACAAACCCCCCATAAAAGGTGTCCCTGTGATGGCATGAACTACATTTCTTCGCCAACTGATGGAGAAATCCAGTAGCCATATTCCTCCTTTGGGAAAAGGTGAATGTTTCCCTTGTTCAAAAGCCAGTCATTACTGACTCTAAGGCAGTGTTTCTCAACCTCTGACTTTTGGACTTCAATTCCCCGAAGCCTGTCAATCTCCCAAAGCACTGATCAACCAATGTACTGACTTAGGTTCTGGGAATTGAAATCCTACTGTGGGGCTTGTGTCCCATGTTGGGAACCACTGCTCTAAGGGGAGGTATTCATTTCTGTTTTCAGCCAAAGATCCAGTGTTGTTTGCAGTCAATGACTCCGGATTTTTCTGTGGTTATATGACAGGCATGAATAAACACCAGAGTTCATGTAATGCTGTTACCTTTCCTGTCAACATAGTACATATTTATCTACTTGCAATTTCTTGCTTTTGAACTGCTAGGTTGGCAGGGGCTGGGACAATGATGGGAGCTCACTCCTTCACACAGTTTTTATTCTTCATAGGCTAGCCTATCTAATTCTTATTTTACATTGAGAGCTTTAGAGATATGCAAAAAACTTTTCCTCAATTTTAGCCATCATCAATGATGGCAAACCTTGGCAGTCCAGATATTGGACTTCAATTACAAGAAGCCCAAGTCAGCACTCCTGCTGATCAGGGCTTCTGGGAATTGAAGTTCAAAAACACCTGGAGTGACAAGGTTCACCATCACTGATCTAGGTGGTTGGTGTCCATGAAGTGGGTGGGGTTGGTGGTGTATTATCTTATTGCATTTGTTAATTGCTAACGCCTCTTCATAAAGTTCCAGAAGGGAAATGCCAGTCAACTAATTGTCATTTTCTGTGAGGGTAGGTTTTAGGCAGCCAATACTCCTGCATGATTCATTAAGAGCTACATTCACTTTTTTGACATATAGGGGACATTCAGATTCTCCAGGAAACAGCCTAGAGTTGGCTAATCCTTCCAAATAAAAAGCATTGCACAGTAAACTTGTTGCTGTTGCTGTTGCTGTAGAAGAAGAAGAAGATCATCATCATAATCAGCAGCAGCAGCAGCAGAATCTCCTGCAGCTTACAGTACATATTCTCCACCGGACAAAGTATACAAGAAAATTATGAACATTTTGCCTTTAACTGTCATGTTTCAATCAGCAAAGTGAGAAATATTGTAGCATATATTTCACTTTTTATTTAGGTCTACATAAACAATAATTTTAGGTGACAGCATTTAGAAATCTTGTTCAAAGTATGCCTTTTATTGATACTTCATAAATAACTAGCTCAGAAGACACAGAGGATGCTACTAATGTCACCAGATGTTAACAAACTGAGCAGACTGGAAAAAGAGGCAAACTCAGTAGAAGCCAAATGGAGAAGCAGTTTTTAATTAGGTGCAGCCGCTTTTGTCAGATCAAAGAAGAGGTTTTCTCTCCTTGGGTATATCAGTATCACAGCAGTTTAGCATAAGAAACAATAGTGTTATAACACAAAGACGTATACCTAAACTTTCTCTTTGTTTCATGTAACATGACAGCATTGGAACATAAGCATTTAGATACATATAGTGTGAATAACAAGAATTGCATGTGCCAATTCTGACTAATGGTAATATTTTCCAGGGTTTTCCAGGTAGATAATACACATAAGTGGTTTGGCATCCCCTTCTTCTGGGGATGTCCTAGGACTATGCAACTTGCCTATGGCTACCGAGGCTGGCTCTTTTCCCCAGAAGACACAGCATGGAGTTAAACTCCCAACCTCTGACTTTGCAGCCAAATATCTAAGTCATGAAGCTATCTAGCCAGCATAGGGATATGAATTTGTGGATGTCAGTGAGAAAGGCCAGGAGGAAAACCAACAGTGACTCTTTAGTGCTGCTCAAACTTTCTAGAAAAGGGTTTATTTGAAATCCTGAGAAGGAATAGAGTTTGCTCCAAGCTCTCTGCCTGTCACTGCCCAATGCAAAGAAAAGAGTCTAAGAAGGAAACAGTCAGATACATATGGAGCCTCTCCATACGACTGAGTTTCCTAAGATTCCAATGATAGAAGCTGATGACACTGATTTCATGTGGCAGTAGATTTTCTCAGTGTTTAAGCTGAACTTTATCAGTGTTCTTCCAAACTGCTGAACCATATTACCAAAAGGTTCAAAACCTTGGCTAGTTTTTAAAGCTTCACACTTATGCTTGGAGTGCAGTGTCTGCAAATTCAGGGTCAACTGCCAAAACGGCATTCCACGTGTAGCAACATAAGAACATAAGAACAGCCTTGCTGGAACAGGCCACAGCCCATCCAGTCCAGCATTCTGTCACACACAGTGGCTCACCATTTGCTTCAGAGTATTCCCAAGCAGATGCCTTCACCTACTTAGGATTCCCTGGAAATTGCATTGAGAGATATCCTGCCTATCTCTCCAACCTGGAGGTTGTCCTTAGGTATCCATAATTATAGCCATTGATACCCTTGTCCTCCATGAACTTGTCTAATACTTTCTTGAAGCTGTCAAGACTGACAGCAGTCACCACTTCATCTGGCAGTGAGTTCCATAGAACAGTGATCCTCTGGGTAAAAAAGTACTTTCTCTTATTTGTTTGAGAACTAGTACCCAAAAGATTCATGGAGTACCCCTTAGTTCTAGTGTTATGCAATAGGGAAAACAGTTTTTCCTTATCCACTTTGTCCACACCGTGCATGATTTTATAAAGTTCAATCAGGTCACCTCTTAGATGCCGTCGTTCAATAGTGAAGAGGCACAACTGTTGCAGCCTCAGATGGTAAGGATGGTGTTCCAGTCCCCTAATCACTTTGGTTGCCCCCCTCTGCACTTTTTCCAGCTGCATAATATCCTTCTGGAGGTATAGCGACCAGAACTGTACACAGTATTCCAGATGTGGCCTCACCATAGATTTATAAAGAGGCAAAATGACACTTGCTGACTTATTTTCTATACCCTTCCTAATGATCCCTAGTATTGAGTTTGCTTTTTTCATTGCTGAGGCACACGGGGTTGACATCTTCATTGAGTTGTCCACCAGGACACCAAGGTCCCTTTCCTGGTTTGTGGCAGAGAGTTCAGACCCCATCAGTTTATAAATGTAATTGGGGTTTTTTGCCCCAACATGCATCACTCTGCACTTACTAATGTTGAAGCTCATTTGCCACTGTTTTGCCCACTCCCCCAGTGTCAAGAGATCCATCTGGAGCTCCTCACAATCTCTCTCAGTTTTCACTACCCTGTATAATTTAGTGTCGTCAGCAAATTTGGCTACCTTGCTTTTTACTCCTACCTCTAGATCATTTATGAAGAGGTTGAAAAGCAGGGGTCCCAGTACTGAACCTTGAGGGACCCTACTCTTTACTTCCCTCCACTTGGAGAAGTGTCCATTTAGTGCTATCCTCTGTTTCCTGTCCCTTAGCCAGTTGCTGATCCAGGACAAGACTTGTCCATTTATTCCATGACTGGTAAGTTTATTCAAGAGCCTTTGGTGCTGGACCTTGTCAAAAGCCTTCTGAAAGTCCAGATAAACAATGTCAACTGGATCCCCATTATCCACATGCTTGTTGACACTCTCAAAAAATCCCAACAGATTAGTGAGGCATGATTTGCTCTTGCAAAAGCCCTGTTGGCTCTCCTTTAGCAGCGCCTTTTCTTCTATGTGCCTATTAATCCTATCTTTTAGGATGGTTTCCATCACTTTACCTGGGACACATGTCAAACTGACAGATCGGTAATTTCCTGGATCACCCTTGGATCCTTTTTTGAAAATTGGTGTTACATTCGCTACCTTCCAGTCCTCAGGCACAAACCCTGATTTGAGGGAAAGGTTGTATATTTGGCTAGGAGATCAGCAATTACATCTTTAAGTTCCCTGAGAACTCGTGGATGGATGCCATCTGGTCCTGGTGATTTCTTAGCATTTAGTTTAACAAGACATGCAAGGACCTCCTCCCTGGTTATTTCTATCTGGCTTAATTCTTCGCTTTCCCTCCCTACGAAGATAGGCTCTGTTTTGGGCATGTGGTCTTTGTCTTCTTCAGTGAATACTGAAGCAAAGAATCCATTGAGTCTCTCTGCAATCTCTGTTTCCTCTTTAATAACCTTTTGCCTTCCATTGTCATCTAATGATCCAATCTCTTTCCTAGTTGGGTTCTTGCTTCTAATGTACTTAAAGAAGTCTTTTGACTCTGCATGTGCTCTTAAGCAGAGCTGCTGCTGAGGAGAGCCAAACAAAGGAAGTGAGCACTGGTAAGTTTTGCAGTTGGAGTAGAGCTGCTTTAGAGGCCTCCACTAATTTAAATTGATAATTTAAACTGCTGAGAGCCACCTCTGTTCAAACAGAGGAAGCAGTTAGAAGCTTCCAGAAGCAGGGGGCAGAGCCACACCAGGCCCTCCCCTGAACTGTGACTCATAGGGGCGGAGCCACACTAGCCTTTAAAAGCTCTGAGCTCTTTCAGGGTCAGCCCTTTTGACTCTGCATGTGCTCTTAAGCAGAGCTGCTGCTGAGGAGAGCCAAACAAAGGAAGTGAGCACTGGTAAGTTTTGCAGTTGGAGTAGAGCTGCTTTAGAGGCTTCCACTAATTTAAATTGATAATTTAAACTGCTGAGAGCCACCTCTGTTCAAACAGAGGAAGCAGTTAGAAGCTTCCAGAAGCAGGGGGCAGAGCCACACCAGGCCCTCCCCTGAACTGTGACTCATAGGGGCAGAGCCACACTAGCCTTTAAAAGCTCTGAGCTCTTTCAGGGTCTGCCCTTTTGACTCTGCATGTGCTCTTAAGCAGAGCTGCTGCTGAGGAGAGCCAAACAAAGGAAGTGAGCACTGGTAAGTTTTGCAGTTGGAGTAGAGCTGCTTTAGATGCCTCCACTAATTTAGAAGATTGCAAACTAGTAACAAAGGAAGAATATAGTCTTACTAGGTAGAAAGGTAGTAAACGTGTGCATTTTTTTGAGGCCCAGAATACTGGACTTGTTAAAATGGATTCTGAGGGAACAGCTGTAGTTACCTGCAATACTTGTGCCATTTTTGTGTTCTTGCCAAAGCATATGGAGAACTACACTTGCAGCAAGTGCAAGCTGGTTGCACTACTAGAAGAGAAGGTCCAGCAGCTAGAGGCCTGCATATCTAACCATCAACAAATTAAGGAGCTTGAGCTGTTCTTGGACAGAGCGGAGCAGACTATGCTGGATAAATAAGAGACAGGGCACAGTTCTGAGGGAGAAGGCCCTTCACTAACTCAGGAGGGAGATGTTTGGAGGAATGTGACTCAAAGGAGGAGAAGAGTAGGGGATCACTCTGAGAGTCTGAAATTACAGAATAAATTTGAGGCTCTTTCCCTCATCACACCTGATGAGGAACACACAGAGGAACGACTGGTTCCACCTGATGATCTCTCCTTCATCACACTTGATGAGATCCAGGAAGATAAACAACAGGAACAAACTGAGGTTCTCTCCCTTAATATGGTTGATGAGGTGCATGTAGATGAACAGATTGCAGGAGAGAGGCTCTTTGTACTAGGCGATTCAATAATTAGAAATACAGAGAAATGGATTTATGATGCACATGAGGAGAGAGATTGCAGTGAGACTCAATGAATTCTTTGAGTTTGGGTCATAGGCCGATAGTATATGCCTACTGTTAGACCATCCTTGTGGCCTGGTACTCTTACCCACAGAGTTTCTAATGGTGACTCCAAATCACCTAGATATTCCAATTCTTATGATTTTATCACTTCTTTGACATACAAGGCTACACCACCTCCCATTTGCCCCTTCCTATCCTTCCTGTACAGTTTGTAGCCTGGGATAACTCTAACCCATTGTTTATCATCTGTCCACCAGGTTTCAGTGATGCCAATAATATCAATATTCTTATCTATTGCTAAGTATTCCAGCTCCCCTATTTTGTTCTGGAGGCTTCTGGCATTTGCATACAACCATTTATATATGCTTTTCTGATACAGTCTTTTGAGTCCAGTTGCATTGTTAGACTGCCTCTTGCATCCTTCTGCTAGAGTGCTGGTGACTAGCTCCTTGCTCTGCTCAGTAATTTTTGCATCCTCCTCACTACTCAAGTGGACACTTTCCCAAACCAGATGCTGTCCAGCTCCTGTCGGCTTTCCCCCAGTTATCAGTTTAAAAGCTGCTCTGCAGCCTTTTTGATGTTGACTGCCAGCAATCTGGTCCCATCATGGTTCAAGTGCAACCCATCCCTCCTGAACAGATTTGGCTTGTCCCAAAATGTTCTCTAATTCCTGACAAATCTGAAGCTCTCCTCTCAACACCACCACCACATCCACGCATTGAGGCTTCTGAGCTCTGCCTGCCTGGTAGGTCCTGCACGAGGAACAGGCAGCACTTCTGAAAATGCTACCTTGGAAGTCCAAGACTTCAATTTTCTTCCTAACAACCTGAATTTGGCTTCCAGGACAGACCGCTTGGCCTTTCCAACATCATTGGTACCAACATGTACCATGACCACTGGCTCCTTCCCAGTTCTCTCTAACAAGCTATCTAGATTTCTCGTGATGTCTGCAACTTTTGCACCCGGCAGGCAAGTCACCATATGGTTATCATGTGCATCACAAATCCATCTCTCTGTATTTCTAATTATTGAATCACCTAGTACAAGGAGCCTCTCTCCTCCAATCTGTTCATCTACATGCACCTTATCAACAACCATATTAAGGGAGAGGACTTCAGTTTGTTCCTGTTGTTTATCTTCCTGGATCTCATCAAGTGTGATGAAGGAGAGATCCTCAGCTGGAACCAGTTTTTCCTCTGTGTGTTCCTCATCAGGTGTGATGAGGGAAAGAGCCTCAAATTGATTCTGTAAATTCAGACTCTCAGAGTGATCCCCTACTCTTCTCCTCCTTTGAGTCACATTCCTCCAACCATCTCCCTCCTGAGTTAGTGAAGGGCCTTCTCCCTCAGAACTGTGCCCTGTCTCTTCTTTGTCCAGCATAGTCTGCTCGGCTCTGTCCAAGAACAGCTCAAGCTCCTTAATTTGTTGATGGTTAGATATGTGGGCCTCTAGCTGCTGGACCTTCTCTTCTAGTAATACAACCAGCTTGCACTTGCTGCAAGTGTAGTTCTCCATGTGCTTTGGCAAGAACACAAACATGGCACAAGTATTGCAGGTAATTACAGCTGTTCCCTCAGAATCCATTTTAACAAGTGCAGTATTCTGGGCCTCAAAAATGTGCACGTTTACGACCTTTCTATCTAGTAAGAATATATTCTTCCTTTGTTCTCAGTTTGAAATCTAAAACAGCTCTGAAGCAGCTCTAAAGCAGCTCTACTCCAACTACAAGCACGCCCAAAACTTACCAGTGCTCACTTCCTTTGTTTGGCTCTCTTCAGCAGCAGCTCTGCTTAGGAGCACATGCAGAATCAAAAGGGCTGACCCTGAAAGAGCTCAGAGCTTTTAAAGGCTAGTGTGGCTCCACCCCTCTGAGTTACAGTTCAGGGAAGGGCCTGGTGTGGTTCTGTCCCCCTGCTTCCTCTTTCTGGAAGCTTCTAACTGCTTCCTCTGTTTGAACAGAGGTGGCTCTCAGCAGTTTAAATTATCAATTTAAATTATCAATTTAAATTAGTGGAGGCCTCTAAAGCAGCTCTACTCCAAATGCAAGCATACCCAAAACTTACCAGTGCTCACTTCCTTTGTTTGACTCTCCTCAGCAGCAGCTCTGCTTAAGAGCACATACAGAATCAAAAGGGCTGACCCTGAAAGAGCTCAGAGCTTTTAAAGGCTAGTGTGGCTCCACCCCTCTGAGTCACAGTTCAGGAAAGGGCTTGGTGTGGCTCTGCCCTCCTGCTTCCTGTTTCAGATATGTTCTTCTTCAGAATGTTTCTCTTCCTATGCAGTTGCAGGTCTTCAGTAAAGTTATTTGCTAATTTACTATACCAAGTTGGAACAGTACAATCATGTGCATATTTACACAAATTTAAGCATTCAGCATTGGTTTGTCCCAGGTAAATGTGTTGAAGCCCAGAACCAAGCTCTTTCCAAATCTTAACATGCTGTACACTATTTTAATAGGAAATGCATACATCAATTTGAACTATTCATTCTAATGTGACCTTTTGAAGCATGAGTCAGTCCAATATTACAAACAAATAAGTGTTGGCGTGTGTGCACAATGTTTTTGTGTGAGAGAGAGAAAGCAAGAAAGATGTAGATGACCTACATTTTGCTCTTATCTGTCAAACAATGAAGGAAGGGGAGCATGACAGCTGTCCTTGCCATCAGGGACAGAAATCACTTTTTTTCATTAGTTTCAAGGACTTGAAGTTCTCAAGTTAGTTTATAATGATTTTCGGTGTAACAGGGGATGGAAACATTTTAACAGTTATGAATAGTAGATGTTCAGTCAAGGACGTGGTAGGAGAACCTCATTATTTGTACATATTTGTCTACAGTACCCTAGAATGAACTGAGGATCACAGTTCTTCTTCCATGTCTAGGCCACACGTGAAACTGCCAAAATGAAGGACCACAGTTAACGTTGGTAGAATGGCCTTTTTCTTTATTTGGCTCTTTGTGCTAAGGATCATATCTGCTACATACATTGGGATTGCACAGTTGAAAGCGGGTGCGTTCTACCTCTTTGCATTGCCTCAGGCTGCCAAAAGAGATGCTTTCCTCTTGTGATCATGGTGCCCCCAGAAATATTACAAAACTCTTCAGAAAAAATAAATCAGTTGTAGACCAGGGGTTCCCAACCTTACCTGCCAGGGGCCTGACCACGACCCTTCAGTTACATGGTCACATGGTTCTTCCCAGCAGCAGCAGTGGCAGGGGCACACACATTTGTGCCACATTTCTGGGTGTTTTCCCCACCTCCACCACTTCCCTTGGAGGAGG
Source organism: Bradypodion pumilum (assembly GCA_035047305.1). Lineage (NCBI taxonomy): Eukaryota > Metazoa > Chordata > Lepidosauria > Squamata > Chamaeleonidae > Bradypodion > Bradypodion pumilum. The sequence continues at coordinate 241,820,975 of JAWDJD010000003.1, read as the reverse complement.
GAGTGAGGGAGGAACATTTTAAAGCTATTTTTGAACTTTTTGCCATATTTTTGCTGCATTTCAGTGCGAAAATATGCCAATCTTGGCACTTCCAGTGACATCAGGGCACTTCTGGCAGCAGCAGCAATATGACCCAGGGGCTTGATGAATTCAGCCTGAGGGCTGGATCCGGCCCACAGGCTGTAGTTTGGGAACCCCTGTTGTAGATCAATTACAACTAATGCTGATCTTCTTGTTGACATATGCAGCAATCCAGCATGTTATGCATGAACTAAATTAGTAACACAGTTGTCACACTCTCTAAGTCTAAGAAGAATAAAAAGTACTACAGTTTACAGATGGATGCCAGAGAGGCTGGATTTATTGCCATGTATAATGGAAATAAATCCCATATGACTATTGCCCATTTGTCTCAGTGTAATTACCTATGCTTGACCTCAGTTACTCTAGGCCAGTGATGGCGAAGCTTGGCACTCCAGCTGTTCTTGAACTTCAATTCCCAGAAGCCCTAATCAGCAGGAGTGATGACTTGGGCTTCTGGTAATTGAAGTCCAAGAACACCTGGAGTGCCAAGCTTCGCCATCATGGCTCTACGCATTCTAAGGAACATTAGCATTTGAAATTGTTGAGCTAAATAAGAGTGACAGATACACATGGTTGTGGCTGAAAAAAATAAACAAATTGTTCCTGAAAGTGGGAAACAATCTGAGTTCTACCTTTCTCTTGTGTCAATTTCAAACGGCTAAATTTGCAATTGCATCTTTTCACTGTGTGCATTTCTGAGAAATGTAGCACAAACCTCTGCGCAAAGAAAATAAACATTTTCTTGTGTTACTATGGTTTTCCTTTGAGAATTCAGTTTTTGATTACTTTAGTGGATCATGTGGCATGATTCTCTACTTGTCTATGGAGACAAGCAGCAGCAGAGCACCAATAAGGCATTACTATTATATAGGCTAATATATAATAGTAGTCCTGTATATATAATAGTAATGCCTTATTGGTGCTCTGCTGCTGCTTGTCTCCATAGACAAGTAGAGAATCATGCCATATGATGCACTAAAGTAATCAAAAACTGAATTCTCAAAGGAAAACCATAGTGACACAAGATGATGTTTATTTTCTTTGCGCAAAGGTTTGTACAATACTAATATCATAGTATTCACTTGCTAAGAGGAAACAACAAGTAAAAAGAAAGGCCAGACAACCCAAACATAAAAATATCAAGTTGTTAAACACAAATAATAGATCTGCAGCATCACAGTTTTCTTAGATCACTGCACCAAGATAAGGTTTGACTTGAAATAAAAATTACACTTCTACTACATTGCTCTTCTGGGACTAAGTCATTCCTGATGAATTGTTATGTGCCATCGAGTTGTCTCCAATCAGTCGTGACCATATAAATGGGAGATCTTCAAAATGTCTGACCTCAACAGCCATGCTCAAATCTTGCAGATCCAGGCCTGTGGTTTCTTTATGGCAGTGATGGCGAACCATGTCACTCCAGGTGTTCTTGGACTTCAATTACCAGAAGCCCAAGTCAGGACTCCTGCAGATCAAGGCTTCTGGGAATTGAAGTTCAAGAACATCTGGAGTGCCAAGGTTCACCATCACTGCTTTAGGGAGTCACGTCATCTTACATTTGGTCTTTCTCTTTTCCTGCTACCTTCCATGATTTGTTCTAGGACCAATTGGTTGTCTTTTTGGAAGTACAGGGTATCCACAAGCTTCTTCTCAATACCATAGTTCAAATTAGTCACTTTCTCCCTGTTGACTTTCTTTATTGTCTGGTTTTCACATGCCTATACACTGTTCAGGAATGCAAGAATGTTGATAATCTTGGTACATCCCTATACTTAGTTATCTTTTCTGATTCCTTCATTGCTACCTTTCAGTCCTTTTCTGATTTCTTGACTGCATTCTCAGTTTCAATTTGTGGCTAAACCGTTTTTTAGAGACCAAGAGCCCAAACAGAGGGATGGGGCAAACTCTGTGCTGGGGGGAGGGAGGAAGTGCTCCCTTTGGGCTGCTGGGCAGAGGGGTGGGGTGAACTCTGTGCTGGGGCAATGGCATGCATGCCAACAGAGAGGGCTCTGAGTGCCAACATTAAAGTTGTGTAGTTCTTCTGAAGTCATGATTTTTGTCTTCTTGATGTTCAGCTGCAGTCCTGCTTTGCAGGCGCACCCCCCAAAGAAAGACTGAGACACCGGTATATGGATAAAGGCATTGGGCCACTTTTATTGAATAATGCCCTAGTCCGAATTATAACTTTCAATTGGTGTGTTCATCCAATTGTAATTCTTAAGGCAAGCAGGCCACAGTAACACTGGTAAGGTTCCTCCCAAAATGCCAATGATAATTGGCTACAGTGTAACTATTTGTATCAATTTGTTTGTTGACACAAACAAATTGTTGACCGGAGTAAATAAACTATCTACTGGCCCCACCCTATGACGTGTATCCGTTAAATCACGAGGTGATGCATGCTGTTAAGCTCCTGCCATCACCCCTTGCCTGGTTCGTCGTTGACCGGACAAAGCTATTACACCTGTACCTGTCTAAGTGTTGGCCAGTCAATTGCGAACCTGCCGGATACCTATGGGTCATAAATCTTTACCTTACCAGTACTACCTGTCACATGGGGAGGCGTCTATGAAGACTCACTGCCCCCCCCAGACCGTCAGCTCGGTCACCAGGCCTGCTTGCAAATCTTCCAGAAAGAGGTTCATACCTCTAGCCGACAGGTGGACCCCATCCCCTGCATAGAGCTCATAATTTTGCAAACTAATCGTGGGGTGCCGGATGACCATCCCCAAACCCTTGTCTGACAAGAACCGGGGAACTGCCCTGCTCACCGAGCGGCGAGCGCAGTCAAGGGCACGGAGGTCAATACCTCCCCTGTAAGCATGACGCGGCACAATATCCGACCATAGCAGCCTTGTGGACGGCCACACATAATGCAAATAGGCTAGGTCACTGCAAATTGTGTATTTTAAGGAAAGGCCAGTGACCTGGGCAAGGTCATTGCCCCCGAGGTGCAGTACAAGGACATCAGGCGGTTCAGCATCCCTGATGGAAAACAGGAATGGCAACAGTTCCCGCCATCTCATTCCGCGCTTACCGTACCAACGTATACGTGCGGTTGCACGTAGTCCAAGCTGGGGTCCCCACTCTGTCACCGCAGCATACTGCGCTGCCCAGTGCACGTAACTGTGGCCCACCAGCCATACTGCCACCGGTGTGCAGGGACACACAGGGTCTGTAAAAGAAGAAAAGAGAATAATGACTTAACTGGTACTCATACCTGAAGTGGGCGAACGTACAATGCAAAACGCATGGATCCCCATCTCCCCATCCGGCGTATATCAGCCTCAGAGTACCCAAATGCAGCCGCACTTGATGCATCACCTATCCTAAATGAATGGGTGCCGTAACGAGCCCCGGGGAGGCCAACACTGGTTAGTGCCATACCGGTCACATTTCAAAATTGGAATTTAGTAAGGGGAGACCCATCCTGTTGGCAGAAAAACGGGCCAGGGTGCGTGCCATGCACTGCCAAAAACTCATGTAGGGCACCAACCGGACAGATGTCTGCAATGGAACATCGTAGCAGTCTAACTCCACTGCCTATGCCGTGCTGATCAACCTTTGAGGACCGTATCCTCAACTGAGCCCACTCATTAGTGACATAGACATTGTCGAGTTCCAGTGCCCTACGAGTCGCATCCGCCTTAGACAGTAGTACCAACTCATTGATGCGGAGCGCTCCAAAGAAGGCCACCGTGGTAGCCGCGTGAAAAAGAGCCACCTCATACCTATCATAACATAAGTTATGCCAGCCTCGTGCAAGGTGGGTCAGGACCTCTGGTGAAATCGGGTGACGAGTGTCTGGGCGGCGGCCACGTTCCCGTGTCCACCCCTCCAAAACATGACGTATGCGGAAATCATTCACGCAGTCAGCGAAGCCCCTCACTTTGGCCATAAATGCCAGTGCCGACAGCCTGGATGCTATAGTACGAGGAGCCAAACCCTGACTGTGAAGATAAACCATAAATTGTAAAACCTGTTCGACTGGTATGGGCCACACTTCAGGCAACTGTAGTTGCACACAAAAGGTTCTAAATTGTACAAAAGCATGTTGATACGCCTTACGCGTGCGAGGTGCCAAAGACATGCCGATCGCCCGGTTCACCTCTCCTCGCCAAATGTCCAAATCTCGGCCGGGAGTGGCGAGGGGAATTCCTCTGCTTCCGGAGTCAAGGCACGGAACCGGGGGATCTGCAGGCGGGATAAAGCATCAGCAAAATCATTATTAATGCCTGGGACATGTCTGGCCTTAAACAGCACATTTAGGCGTAGGCTTCTTAACACAAATTGATGAACCAACGCCATAACCCTAGGCGATTTAGACGTCTGAGCGTTGACAATGTGCACCACTGCCGCATTGTCACACCAAAAATGGACCACTGAGTTGGCCCACTCCTCACTCCATAGCATCAAAGCTCCCAGGATGGGAAGGAACTCAAGGAAGGTAAGATCGCGGAGGCGATCTCCCGCCGTGCCAAGCCATGCTTGAGGCCATCGGCCATAAGCCCACCTCCCCTCAAAATAAATCCCATATCCCAGGGAGCCAGAGGCATCCGACTGTACTTGGAATCTAGGGCAGACCATAAGGTCTGATCTCCAAAAAGAGACCCCGTTAAAATCCCGTAGGAATGTGAGCCAAACCAAAAGGTCAGCCCGCATGCCCCTGGTCAGTCGGACCCTATGGTGGCGCTTTAACAGGCCAGTCATGGCGTCACATAGACGCCGGGCAAATGCTCTGCCGGGTGTCACCACCCTGCAGGCAAAGTTAAGATGACCATGAAGTACCTGCAGCTCATGAAGAGACACTTTACGTTTGGCCATCAATGCCAAAATCATCGCAGAGATCCAGGTGACCTTATCCATGGGTAACCGGGATGCCTGTGCGACCGTGTCAATTTCAATACCTAGAAATGTGAGCGTAGTAGATGGGCCCTCGGTCTTTTCGGGTGCTAAGGGGACACCCAGTTCCCGCATTAGTGTCTGAAATGTAGTGAGGAGATGCGTGTACGTGTCCGAGCCCCGTTCACCCCCAAACAAAAAGTCATCGAGGTAATGGGCTACAGACCGAGACCCGGACCTGCAAACAAAGGCCCACTGAAGAAAAGTGCTAAAACGTTCTAATGCTGAACATGAAATAGAGCAGCCAAAAGGCATGGCCTTATCTACATAGAACTTCCCTTGGAATCTAAAACCCAATAGCTCAAAGTCCCCTGGATGAACTGGCAGCAATCGGAATGCTGATTTAATGTCACATTTTGCCAGGAGGGCACCGGGACCACAAGAGCGCACCATCCGTAGGGCCTGGTCAAACGATGTATACCTGACCGAACAAAGGTCATCAGGAATAGCAACATTGACAGAAGAACCCACCGGGTACGATAGATGGTGGATTAAGTGAAATTCACCCAGGGTCTTTTTAGGTACTAACCCCAGAGGGGAGACCTTCAGGTTAGGGAAAGGCGGTTCGGAAAAGGGGCCCGCTACCCTCCTGGCCTCCACTTCTTTAGCAATACTCAGGGCAGCTACCTCCTCCTTACCCTTCAGGGAAATTAAATTGGGGGCATCTTGGGGTCCCCGAACCCCCTCGAACGGAATACGAAAGCCCCACTGGAAACCCTCCAGAAGGTACCTCGCGTCCTCCCTTCTTGGATAAGTTGAGAGCCATCGCTCCAGCATATACACATTAACTGGGGAGGGGGCCTTTTGAATGGCTAGCTCCATCAGAGAAAGCCCTGACCGTCCCCTGTCCACCTCTACCTCTGCCCCATGACCCACCAGCCCACGGGCATGCGGAGGTGGCGTGGGGGCCAGCACAAGAGGGACACTCATGTTTGTACCGACACTGTCGCTTATTGCACACGCCATTAGCTGAGAAGCTCCAACACAGCAAGCGGGCTGGAACCCCCTGCCCTGCCGGCTGGCGGGGAGCCTGTGTTGGAGCAGCTCGCTGCACAGCATGGCCACAATGGTACCTATCCCCAGACGCCGGACGCGTGGGGGTCATGTACAAGAGCCACAATTTCTGGCAGGGCTCATCCCACCTCATCTCTGGGTGTAGGGCCCCCCTCATTCTAAATTCTTCATCGTAAGCCAACCACGATGGGCCAGGGAAATCAACCATCACCCTGTAAATATTGTGCAAGTATTGGACCATAGGAATGGCCAGATCAGGCCGGGCCCTCATGTATACCGCCATATAAATAAGATATGCCAGCAACCAGTTGGCCCAAGTGGGCGGTGGCTTACGACGACGGGACAGCTCTTTGTCTCTGTCATCCTGTCCCTCTCTCTCTTCCTTAGTGGGCTCACGGTTCAATAGGGAGAATATATCCACGTACTCCCCTCGCCAAATCTTATCCCTCGTGACCTGTGACAAATGATCACCCAGGGGCAAGGAATAACCAGCCGTCGGCAAAGCCATTGTTGGCACATTCTGTATAGAGGGCATACGCAGCGGGACCTGGACAGCACCTGCGATGCTCGGCACTGCCCCAGGGGCGGACACCCCCGCCCTTAACGAGGGACCATTTTGAAACCATGGGATACTGGGATAGGATGGTAACTGATGCCCGCTCGCCTCAAATTGACGAGGCCAGGGCCACTGAACCCCACCACTGTAAGTGGGCTGTGGTGTTGGTGCACTAAATTGAACCTGATACTCACTAAGTGCACCCCCGTGAGCCGCCCCCACCGGGGGTTCTGGCCCACGGTGGGCGTCGGAGCTCGCGACCGGAATCGAGCTCTGGGACCACCCCTGACTGCTCCCAGCCTGGACATCAGGTCGAACGGGGAGCTGCGAGACACCAGCTGGGGCCGGCCGGACCGTCTGAAGCAGCTCGACCCGGTTGGCCGCCCGCTGAAGCGTTGTGGCCGGCAAGGTAGCCGGAGCCGACGAAGGGCCCCCCGTTGAAGAAAGAGTAGCGCTCCCTCCGAAGGAGACTGTGCAATGCCCAAGGATGCTTCCAGCACTGCTATCCGTGCTAACAGAGCATCCACTGCCCCAGAGCCCCCAGTATAAAGCGGGCTGGGTGGGCCGGACGGCCCACTAGGCAGTTGAGGAAAAGGCAACCCAAAAGGAGAGCCAGGGCCAGAATAGGGCCATGCCCAAAACTCTGGCCCATGGGGGGCCGGAGGAGCAGTGGGTTGGACACCCGCACCAGGCCCCCCCCCGGGCCGCCCTATCCCATGTCTGGCAAAGGCAGGCCGAGGGCCGAAGCCCCAGAGGGGCCGGCCTGTAGCTGACCAGCTACCAAGCTGGAACCCGGCTGCCAAGTGGTAGCCTGACCAGCCCCACTGGTACCAGTGGGCAAGGCTGGCACATCGCCCTGCCATGGGGGCGCAGCCCTGGTCCTCCGACCCAAAGGCTGGCCCCCATCCGGTGCAGGGCCGGTAAAAGTTCTTCCCCTCGGCCGTGGCTTTAGCGCCGGGGTCTTCCGCTTGGGAGCCATGTCTCCCTAGGAGAAGAAAGTCGCTGCAGGATCCCTATCCAGGGATCAACTCCTGTGGTAGCCAAGCAATCCGAAAAGGCTCCGAGTACTGTAATCCTCCTTTCCCAGCCGGGAAACAAACGACAAGGCTCTATAGCTGAAGACTAAAGAGAAAAAGCGACGGAGAAAACTTCTCCTCTCCATCGCTATTCTAAAATGGCAGCTCGGCTGCCTCGTGGCCACCCCTTTTATAGAGGGGTGGCCACGCCCCCTAACTCACCCGGATGTCTGAGTCCAGGTGGGGGGCCCCGCAATGAGCATGGTGGCCATTTTGGTGCCGCACTTTCATTTGCACTATCTTCTTTTGATATCACTATAAGTCATTACAAGTGATTGTTTTCTGCCAGGAAGATGATGTCATCTGTATGTCTTAAATTACTGATAATTCTTCCACCAATTTTCACTTGTCCTTCATTGGAAATTAGTCCAACTTTCTGTATAATATATTCTATATAGATGAATGCATCAATTTATTTTTTAATCTGATACTCTCACATTACTGTTAATGGCACTGTTGGATTGAATAGCATTGTCAATGTTTGGGGATTCCACATCTACTGGGTAGCTTAGACTTCCCTCGGTGACATTAGCAGCCATGATGTGGAAGGAATGGTAACAAGTTGTTGATAGGATTGAGGGACTTTACTGTAAAAGTCTAGAGCACAAGGGGGAAATCTGTTAAATTGTTAAAAGCAAACCAGTGTTGGGGACCAGACCAGAGGTGGACTTTGGTCTGGCCCCCAACACCAGTTTGCTTTTAACATTTTACACTTTGTTGCCGCCTACCTGTGACCCCAACTCTGCATAGCAATGGTATTACATTTCTAGACAGCATACACTTGGAATGCTAACCCTGGCTTCATCTATTCATGGTGCGGAATGGAAAACTTCTCACAAAAATCTCTCTGCAAAATAAACAAAACAGTGAGCTTTTATTTGAGGGGTGGGGTGTGGGGACAGTCAGTTTTGGAGAAAATAATGCACATTTGTGAAATTTTAAAGTATTTTTTTGTAAAATGTACAGTACAGAAAAAATTGATAATGAATTATTTGTTGCACTAAGTTGTAAAAGTAGTAGCATATGATGACTGATGTCTTCTTGTATTTGTTGTGTCAATGTAACTTTGGTTTCAAAAGTAGAAAAGAATAGTTTTCCAAAGAAGCTAGAGTTTTAAACAATTGTGTTTGGCAGAAATTGCTAAAGCTTTAGTGAAAGAAACTGATATCTTACTCCCTTGGAATCTTTTGAGGGCAAATAGAAATGTTGAAAAAGGACCTTGTTGTGCCAAGATAGCCAGACATGACTAGAATCTTGGCAATGGGAAGATTTTTCTAAATCTCTATTCAACACGTTTACTCTGGAACAAATCAGAAAATCAGACAAACCCACTGTACTGTAGATTCTTGGTATAGCAGACACTGGAAAATGGAAGGGGCAAGTTTCGTATAAATATTTCTAGTGATGCTTCCTTCAGTTTATTCTGCACCAGTGGGGCACAGCCCCTGTTGAACATTTACTGCAGCAGAAAAGAACATACAATGAGAATAAATAAATTGTATAAATAAATTGTATTTTCTGCTTATATGTCTTATATACAAATTGTATTTTGTAAACTGCTTTGGGTCACCTTAGGGTGAAGAAGGTGGAATATAAATACAAGAATAAATGAATGAATGAATGAATGAATGAATGAATGAATAAATAGACAGGACAGGGTGAAATCCTTCCAGAAAAACTTTCAGAAATCTTAGAAGGAGATAATTTATTTCAAGGTAAGAAAGACTGATGAATGTTAGGCTGAAATCTTAACATAGTTGGTCATAGTAAAGAAGGCTCACTGTGTCAAGTCACTATAAATTCAATTGATACAAATGGGTCTACTCTTGGTATGACTTACTTTAATGCAGTTAGTCACAACTGGGGTAGGCTCATTTGAATGAATGAAATTTATGGAGGATTTGACTCAGGTGATGATAGTTTACTCTACTTGATTACCTCATAAGAAATCAAAACTAAAAAAAAAATGTGAAGGAAACAATGAATTGCATATTGTGAATTTGACCCCACTTCAGAAATACGTGTTGGCAATAGAAAGACTATAGAAGCTATGGAACATATACTGCAAGAGATTTTTTTAACTGGGAAGTATAATAGAAGAATGGGTTGGATAAATCACCTGGCTACAGAGCCAGGGAGCAGAGATTTTATTTCCCCCTGTGCCTTCTGGGAAAAGGGCCATGCTGCTTATATTATTCCAGAACCCTCGTTGAAAGAATCATTATAAGTCATAATTGACTGGGTGGTATATAATTGATTAATTAGATAACTAAAACTTACTACCCTATCACTTCTGGACCTAATCCACTGGCTGAAATCCTGTTGTTTAGTAAGTAGTATTAAAGTAGGCCCACTGAACCAGTGAGAATTAGGTGAGTCAAGTCCTCTGAAAGTTCCATTTGACTAAAGCAGGTCTTCTCTAACTGCAACCTACTATGTTAAGCAACAAGATTTCATCCAATATGCTGCTGCTTGCTATGAGTTCTTTATAGCTTTGTTTGCTATCCTCACTTATTTTTTGCTACATAAATGGGAAAAACATCAACATTGTTTTACTCAGAGACATTTCACTGAAATTAAGGAAACGCTGATGAAAGCATATAGTTCCTTGTCTCCATATTTGTACTGGAAGTGAGAACATGCATAGGCTGGCACTAACTTGGCAGCTTGTCTTGTTGAGAATGAATCATTTCCAGTGTCTTACACATCTTCTTTTGCTATGCAGGAAAACAATGAAAGTAGCAGTGACCGTAAGATTTCACAGTGGTCTGAAAAGAAGTTAACGCAAGATGAGAGTTCTGATCACAGACCTGGTCAACATTTTATCTACTTTGACTCTAATCTTTCCAGATGCGCTGTCTGTTGTAGCTGTGGACTCTAGTGGCCTTTAAGTTCAGATCAGGTGAAAATGAATGGCCATTTTGTAGAGGCTGTAATTTATTTCTTAACTTCTATTCTGTTTTCCTCAGCATCACTTTAGCACAGTGGTCCCCAGCCTATGGCCCACAGGCTGCATGAGACCCCAAACTCTTTCTGTGCAGCCTTCCAACATGTTTGTTTACTGTTATTACTCACAAGGCATGCTCCCTCAGACTCACACTGTTCTTCTTGCCTTAAGCAGCATCACCTCCTGCTGTTTTTCCTACAAAAAACACAAAAGCAACCTTGTTCCTTTTGATCTCCATGGTTCTTTCTGTCAGCACCTCTTGGTATTATCATAAATACTAATATTTGAGCCATTCTGGGTGCTTTGCTGGTCTCAGGCACCAATAAGATTAGCATTTCATCATTGACCTCTAAATATTTACTTTTGATCTAAATTAGTAGGTTACTACTTTTGTTACATTTTGATTTAAGATGTTTCCCTTTTTAGACATTGGGCACTCTAATGCAGCCCTATGTTCCAGAACGTTGAGGACCACTGCTTTAACACATTAATTCATATATCTTTTGTCATTTGTTTCCACTTTCCAGTGTATCACTTCTTCAATTTCCTAGAATAGTGTGGCATTATTTTTGACACAGTGTATATAATCTGTGCTCTAATCTTTTGAATGGAAGTGCTTGTTTACTTGTTTACTTTCATATGCCAATCAACTCTTCCTTCTTCATATCTAATGATATTGCAAGATTAACTGAAATCTTGTTTTTTACCAAAGTAAGTTATGCTGGAGTAGGCCCAATGGATCTTGTGAGTCAACTTCTCTGTGGGTTCCATTGGTTTAAGTCAGCCAACTCTATTGTGACTTACTGTGCTATAAATACATTGTAACTAGATTAAGCCCCTTTGAAATAATAGGACTTACACAGAAGTTAACTTAACAAATATCCACTGTTAATGACAGATGAACGGGAGCCTTAATTATGAATTCATGTCAATGTGACCATAGTGAGTATTTCAACAACCAGATGTTTCTGAAAGTGTGCCCAGTTGAGATATGAGAAGTTGCACAGATTCTCTCTTCTTCAGATACACAGGACACAGTCATCTCTACTTCCATCTCCAATGAGCCACAGGATGATCAGCAAGAGTACTTCCGACAAACTAGATTATACATAAACAGAAAAGGAATATGTAGTACTTCTTGATTGCTAGAATAAATTCCCAAGCATCTGGACAACATCTGTTAATTCTTTTTAAACTCATGTCCATAAAATGCTCCATTTAACATGACATATTTTTTAAACTTCAGGAGGCTGGATGAAAATGTCTTGCCAAGTCTGAAACATATTAATCTTTGTTTGCAATGCAAGACAGTTTTCAAGAGACCAGACTCTTCAGAAATCACTCACAAATTTAAGATTTTTTTTGTTCTTGTTTTGTGTTCTCTTACCAGAGTTTGCTGATTATATGTCATGATGCGCATTTACACTTTTGACGTGGCTACATACTTGACTAAACAATAAGACTATGCTGTGTCCAAAACAATTTCCATGTTCTTTAGCCAGTAAGAGGTGTGAATAAGGAAAGATGCTGTTGGTTTGTAAGATCAGAGCAGAGCTATTAATGACATGACATTTTGGAGGTCATTTACTCATATAGTCACCATATATCAGGAGTAACTTGGAGGCACTTTTTTTTCCTTTTTAAATTACCAGGCAATTCTATAATGACAAATTTGATGGAATGATTGAGGTACCTAACTACCAAATGAATATTATGACAGGATATAGGGGGGAAAATCTCTGCTAACTTTGATTAAGACAATCCCCTACCACAAAGAAAAACATTCAAAGCTTAAATGAGTGAACTTTTGAATATTGTTTCTCTCTCTCTTTAAATATCTGTTGTCTGCATTTTTACAACTAGATACAAAATCTCCTTGCAAATATGAATCCCTAAGCAGCCTTTTTGGGCAGGAAATGGTTGAAAAAAATTCCCTAAGAGTTCAGTAATATGGTCCATATTAACACGGTCAATAGTTGAGATTGTCCCAGAATTTAATTCCTCTTTGAAATCTTATGTGAGGAGAATGTTGGTCTTAGAAATACTTAGGATTGTTACCAACATTACTAGGACAAAATGCAACTGCTATGTGCTTTTGTAAATGTATTAAAGGTTGCATTCTTAAAGAGTTACCTTAATAGAAATACTCTGGATATGCCTTACAAAATTGTATGCTAATTGTGTTACTATCTTTTTTTTAAAAAATTATTCTTGACTCCTTTTCCTATGGGCTGTGAATGTTAGTAGACATGTGGTTCTCTCCTGCCCACTAAGATGCAATGTATCATTTGCCAAAGCTCTTCCTGGCAAGCCTGTATCACACATGCTCAGTATTTTAAGAAATCACTGTTTCTCCCAATTGAAAGGCCTTTCTCATGGACTAATATTTAATCTCCTACAAACTAGGTTCTTTTTAAAAAATCATAACTCAAAATGTCTTTGCCCAGGCTTACCCAAATTTGTTGTAGTAAAGTGTAGTGGTTATGATGCTGAACTCACTGACTGGAAGTTTGATTCCCAGGTACTGCATGATGGAGTGAGCTCCTGGCTCTGTCCCAGCTCATGCCAACTTAGCAGCTAGAAAGCAAGAAATTGCAATTACAGTAAAACCTCGCATAAAGAGCACCTCACTTAGAGACTAACTTGCTTAAAGAGGAGAATTTTCTCTGAATGGTCGCCTCACTTAACTACTAAAACTAACCAAAAAACTCGCTTAACAACTAAAACAGGGTTCACAATCCCCCTCCCACACCAGAATCACAATTGGACAGTTACAATGGTGTTTCGCTTAAAGAGCAAACTCGCTTAAAGAGCAAACCCGTGGAATGCATTATGCTCTTTAAGCAAGGTACCACTGTAGATAAATAGGGACCACTTTGGTGGGCAGGTAAACAGCATTCCACACACTCTGGTGTTGAGACATGCCTTCCACATGTCCACGGAAATGTCTGCAAATGCAGACAGCGCTGGCTCTTTGGCTATAAACAGAGATGAGCACTGAACCCTAAAGTCACATACAACTGACTTTCAAGCAAGGGCAACCTTTATCTTTGCTTTAACATCAGATTGTCTGCTGCAACAAATTTAATGCTGATTTGAAGCCTTGTTTCAGAAGGTATTATATGGGTGACGTAATCCCATTTTTAAGTTGCTTTACAGAACGCTGATTTGCTAGGCTGCACAATATTATAGCAGTACTCTCATGCAGTTATAATAAATGATGCTGCAGCCATTAGATTTCAATGATTTTATCTAAGATTTTCCAGCTAGATAGGCAAGGAAAATTCCTTTCTAAAGCAAAAAACACACTCGTCTTCATCTTCCTTAGTTTTTTCTTCCTTTCCCTTCACTTCTAATCACAATAGATTAATGCTGATGTAACATGAAGTATCTGTGGGAGGACTGCAACTCCCTGAGGCTGAGCAGCAGATTATTACTCAAACTCATGGTTACCCGAGAATTCAAAATACCCCTGTTTTTGTCAAATTTTTGCACATTTGTCCAAATACAATATGCATCCTTTTTTAACCAACTATGATGAGCTGTGTTTTCTTAACATTAATTTTTAGACTGCTTTCACTACACTGATTTTATCAAATAACCTTTGCAAACCATCTAAATTGTTAGCTAACAATATTGTATTGCCTGCGTATTAGACATTGTTGATAATCTCTCTGTTCACAATGATTCTCTCATTTGGATCAATAAGTGCTTCTCTGAAGATGTTTCTGGAGTACAAACTGAAAGTGAAATACATCCTTGAACTCCTGTTTATACTTCCATGTTGTCTGTCATCTCTTTAACTTTCACCATAGCTTTCTGTTGTCTGTACCAGTTGTCAAGTATACAAGCATCTATTAAAGTATAAGGAACTTCATTTACAAACGATTCCATCAGTTTGTTGTAGTTGAATTTGTTAAATGCTTTCTTTTAGTCTATAAAACAAAGGTAGCTGTCCATCTTCATGTCATCTTATCCTTCTCTAAGTACATTTATTGAAAATAGGGTACATTGGTTTCAAATCCAAACATTTATCTGCTGTCCTTATTATGAATTCTGCATGTACAATAATTTGTTCCAAAACTTTAAATAAATTGTTCATTGCACTTATCATTCTGTAGTCATTACAAGCTTTGACATTTTCCTTTTTAGGTGATTTAAGAAAGACTGAGTTTACCGAAACTTCAGGAGGGATTCATGTTCTGTGGTTTGAAGTAGTTTACTAAAACATATAAGCTGTCATCTTCTATCAGGTTGAGTAGTTCTGTGAAGATATCACTAAGTCCAGAACTCTGTTGTTGTTGTTGTTAGCAGCTGTACTCTTGAAAGATAGATTTAACAATTCTAGTTAATACAATTTAAAAATGTAAAGGGGGCATCAGATTTTTTTTTTAAAAAAACTACTTATTACAATTTCAAATGCCAATTTATGGAACAAATGTTTTCTGTTCTTTGACATGTAGTCCAAATGTGATGATTGTCTTTTCAAATGTTATGAAAATCTTTTTAAGTGAAGACTATATTTCCACAATCTCTGGATATGAATGAGTTAAAGCTTAACAATTGACAAGCACACTGTTCACTTCTCTTTGATACAGCTCTGTTCTTTGTGACATTATGTGATTTTGGGGAGTAAGTGAAACTTTTGCTGACCTTGCTCCGATGAGCTGGTGAGAACACATGGACTGTGGCTGAATATTCCAAATGCTTGGGTGATAATATTTGCAATCCAAATTCCACAAGAAAGAAAGTTGTCAGTTTAGTTTGACTTAAATAACCTTGAAAGAGTAGATTATGATGGGTTAAAGAGATGGAAAATGGAGAAGTTGTAGGCTAGAGAACCCTTTAAGTAGCTGAAGAAAGAGTACATAATAAGTAATAGGTGGAAAGATACAGACCTAATGAATGGCAAGAACAAGGGCAAAGAGGATACAATACTTATAAGGAAAAGAAGCAAATACAGGCTTAAGAGAGGAGACCTTAAGAAACAAGGGTGCTAAAAATTAAGGTTTGCTAGCTAAAGCCAGTGGGACAATTTAGATGGCATGTTTAAAGTGAAGATATAAGGACACACACAGATATGCAGATATTTCTCCTTAACTCAACACAATATTAGCATATCTGTGTTGAGTTAGCATATCTGTGTTGAGTTAGGGAGAAAGGAAAAGGATCTTGAGAAATGGAGTAGTAGACTAATAGATAGAGAAAGGTGTAAAACAGACATGGGATTTAGATGGCCTGAGACTGAGAGCTGGCAAAGCATTGTACATAACTCATCATTATAAAAAGCAATTCCTAAAACTATTGAAAGTATAACAGTAGTTTTTCCTCACCTCATGTATTGCTTTGCTTTGCTTTGTGATTGATCATTGAGAGTTAAGAATTGCTTGGTTTGCATATCTGATTTCTCTGGCATGAAAATCTGTAATTTCTGGAACATTAATATGATGTCAGTTCTAGTGATGGATTATCTATTTGGCCCTGAGAGGTCAAGGACAGATAGAAAAGAGAGTCATTAAACTTAATCCTTGCATGAGTCTGCTCTGCAAGTGGATGTTAACAGCAAACAAGAGAAAATGTCTGAATACTTAGTAACCAGCCAGTTGTTTTTGACACACACACCCTAATCATAGATAGTGGAATACTGAGTATTGGCAAATGACTGATTCTTACATATTCTTTGATGTGTTTTATATCTAGGAAATAACACCATCAAGTTCCTTGTAAGAAACAATGCTTTTTCTCTGTCCATTCCACAGCCTTGTTGTAAGACTTCTTTAAACCGAAGAAGCCAGAAACTGAAACTCATGCAAAGCCTAAGCTTGGCCCAATAAGACAAGCAGACTCCACAGCCATATGGAAATTTCCCATTCTGGCTATTGAAATCACCAAGAACCCAAACACTGGGATGGGCCACTTCCATCATAAATACTTTGTTGCAAGAAGGCAACAGCTATTGGACCCAGTTTTTAAAAGCCAAACCTTCCCGTTGGTGATTGGAACAGATATAAATTGGTTGCAAGCTTCATTTGCATTACATGGAAAATCTTTGGGCAGATGCTATCTACAAGTATCCCTTCTAAAGAATCAAAATGGAGCCTTTGCTTTTAGTGAGTTAAGATGGTCACTGGTTCTTTTCTCCCTGACTGGGGGGTGAAGAAAATCTGGATATGTGCCCTTCAAAGCCAGATGGGAATTCCTTTGCTATTGTAATTCCTAACAAGCTCTTCTATTTGTCCTTTTGAGTGGTAATGAATTCCAGCTTGACAGCCAATGAGTTGTGTAGTAGCCACGTTGAATGACAGTCTGCAACTGACAGCTGACAGTGTTGTTCACTTGCCCTGAAAACCTACATTGAGCCACAGATCTTCTGGAAAGTCAAGTTGCTAAATCCCCCTGTATGATTTAAAATCCATTTCATCAAATACTACTGGCACCTATTCCCCTCTGTTGAACAAACAAGGAACAAAGTTTAATTGACAGACAGTGTCCATATTGTTGGCTGTTTTTGTCAAATTAGAAAGGTGATTGAGCAACAAGCATTCAAAATGCCTGCTGGGCATTTTTGAACCACAATTGGGTGTATCCCAGGCAATGACAACCTTGCCTAGCCCACCCCCCTAGTAAAGAGTCAGACACATAGTTTTTTGTTATCAAAAATTGGGCCACTTTATTAACTGGTAACTTTATTAACTTTAACTGTTGAACTGATCTGCAATGGGCCAAAGTAGCACTGGTAAGGACAATTTCGTTTTCTAAGCCAAATACTGTATTGATTGTTAACCTTTTGGTTATTACCTTTGTCATGTCTAATGGTTGGATCCCATGTCAGAATTAACTTTATTCTTTCTTGTTTCTGACCATAACCTGGTTGAACATCCAATTAGAGTTTCCAATCTGCCCAGGTTGGAATACCCTGGTTCCTGGTCCACATTTAATTAACCAGCCCCAATCTGTGGTTTGTTTGTCAACTACATTAATCAAATGCGTACCTACCGAATTCTTTGGGATCTAATTTATGGCCTTACCAGTACTAACTGCCACACGGGTAGCAGTCCTACTGCTGCCCGCCCCCTCCCATGACCAAAAGTTTGGTCAATAGGCCCGTCTGCAGAGCAGCTAGGAACACATGCACACCAGCACCGGAGAGGTGCACCCCGTCTCTGTGAAACAAGTGGAGCTCTTCGAGCCTGAGCCCAGTATGCTTGACCATGGTCCCAATGCCCTCCTGGTGGAAATAAGCAGCAATGGACCGATTCACCACACGTCGAGCCCTGTCAATGCACCGGGGATCATCACACCCCTGATAAGTCACGTGTGGAGTAATGCAGGACCAAAGAAAGCGTACATTTGGTCATTGCTGACATATTAGGCTGAGATCCCTGCAAATTGACATAATGTCGAGGCCCATGACCTGACCCAGGTTGTTGCCCCCAAGGTGAACAAAAACATCTGGGGGGCGCAGCGGCAAGAAGCAACCACAAAGGAAAGCAGCTGGCACCATTGCATCCCTCGAAATCCATGCCACATCACGAAGGCTGCCTCCTGAAGACCCAAATGTATACCCCATGAAGAGGATGCAGCAAAATGAGCCGCCCACCAAATAAAGCTGTGTCCAACAATCCATACTTGTGCCGGAGCTATCCTGGGCATTGGACCTGCAAAAAAGGAGAAAAACTTTGGACAGCAAGGGGGTTAACCCAACAAGGGACGAATGTAAGCCCGAAAATGTCCCAATGCCCCATGCACTGAATTGCCTGTTCTGAGTACATGAGGGCGGATGCAGTAGAAGCCATGCCAATATGAAATAAGTGGATACCATAGCAAACACCCTTCAAGCCCACCATATCCAAGGCTGAACCAGTAACCCTCCAGAACTGCTACCTGGTAAGAGGGAGGCCATCCTGGTGGCAGAAAGGTGTGCCCGGACCGTCACCCCACATGGCCAGAAACCCGGTAAGGGCCTGGAGTGGGCAAATTGCCCCAAAGCTGCATGGGAGAAGCACTATCACCTCCCCCTGACTGAGTTGGTCAGTTTTGAACTACGGATATGAAGGTGTATGGCCGAAGGTATAACCGAGACATCGGCGAGCTCCATTGCCTTCTGAGACTGGTCAAATTTGGACAGGGGAACTAGTTCACTCACC
This sequence comes from Bradypodion pumilum, assembly GCA_035047305.1. Classification (NCBI taxonomy): domain Eukaryota; kingdom Metazoa; phylum Chordata; class Lepidosauria; order Squamata; family Chamaeleonidae; genus Bradypodion; species Bradypodion pumilum. The sequence continues at coordinate 241,802,246 of JAWDJD010000003.1, read as the reverse complement.
CACAAAGCCCCGAAAAAGGCGATGGCAGTGGAAGCATGGAAAATAAGCACTTCAAAACGGTCCATGCACAACTGTGGCCATGCCGCCGCCAAACGCAGCAGTACAGCAAGCAATACCAGGTGATGGGAGTCAGGCCTAGCTGTTCCTTGGTCCAACTTTCCAAGACCTTGCGTACACAGAAATCTCCAAGGCTATCCAGGTAACCATTAGCCTTGGCCGCAAAGGACCGCACTGAAAGGTGACCCCTAATAGTGCTTGGCGAAAAGCCAGCTCCATGCAGTTGTATGATATATTGGAGGGCATGATGGATCGGCAAGGGCCAAATATCCAGTAGTCCAGAAGGACACCGGAATTCAGAAAAGTCCGTACATGTGGAGCAGTATGCACGTCGCATACGAGGTGCAAGGGATAGGCCTAGTGCCCTGCTCACTTCACCTTGCCAAGGGTCCAATTTTTTTCTGGGAGAACCAAAGGTAAGTCCCGTGCCCCGGGTGCCAAGGCTCTGAACCGCGGCATTTGGAATCGGGACAGTGCATCAGCAATCCCATTATCAACACGGGGGATATGACGGGCCCTGAACACGATATTATAATGAAGGGCCCTCAACACAAAGGGCCAAACCAGGGTCATGACTGCTTGTGAGCGAGACATCTGAGTGTTAACAATCCGGATGACAGCAGTGTTGTCGCACCAGAAAGTAACAACCAAATTGGTCCATTGTTCCCCCCAAAGTAACAGGGCTCCCAATATTGGATAAATTCCAGAAAAGTCATATCCCTTATCAAGGATGAGTCCTGCCATAATGAGGGCCAGGGACTGCAACACCACTGACTATAAAAGTACATCCCATAAGCCAAGGATCCCGAGGCGTCGGAATGCACCTGAACCAGGTGGACAAGGCGAGTTCAGAGCGCCAAAAGGAGACTCAATTGAAGTCAGCCTGAAAGGCCAGCCAGACCTGCATATCCGCCCGCATGCCATGTGATACCTGCACCCGATGGAATTTCTTCGACAACCCAACCATGGCATCACAGAGTTGCCAGGCAAAAACCCGGCCAGGCACAATCACCCTGCAGGCAAAGTTGAGATGTCCATGAAGCTCCTGGAGCTCCCATAGGGTCACCTTGCACTTGGCCAAGATAGCCTGGATCTTATCTGATATTCAGTCTACCTTGTCCCTGGGCAAGCGGGACTGCTGGGCAGCCATGTCAATTTCTACACCCAGGAAGGTCAGGGCCGTAGTGGGGCCCTCAGTCTTTTCAGGCGCCAGGGGAATGGCAAGTTCTCCCATAAGCTCCTGGAACTGCACCAGCAGCCACTGGCAGACCCCAGTGTCCCCAGGGCCCCCCGAACAAAAAATCATCTAAGTAATGTGCCACTTTGTCCACCCCAGCCCTCTGGATGACGACCCAATGGGGAAAACAGCTAAACCGTTCAAAGGTGGGACAAGAAATAGAGCAGCTGAAAGGCATAGCCCTATCAACGAAGTACTGGTCCTCAAAACAGAAGCCCAGTAGTTTGAAGTCATCTGGATGGACAGGGAGGAGCCGGAAGGCAGACTTAACGTCCAACTTTGCCAGCAGGGCTTCAGGACCACAGGATCGGACCATCCTCAGGGCCTCGTCAAATGACGTATAACGGACAGAACAAAGCTTGTCTGGAATAGCATGGTTAACCGAGGAGCCCTCAGGGTACGAGAGATGGTGAATGAGGTGGAAATCATCTGAAACCTTCATAGGGACCAAGCCCAAGGGAGAAACTTTTAGTTTATGGAATTGAGGCCGGTCAAAGGGACTTGCCAACTGACCTTCACTAACTTCTTTAAATATCTTTGAACGGGCCTAATGTTCCTTCCCAATGAGTGACTGGAGGTTGGGTGCATCCTATGGGGCCCAAGGGCCTACAAAAGGGATGTGAAAACCAAAAGAAAATCCTTGGTCCAGATACGCCACATCATCATGTCTAGGATATATATGTAGCCAACGGCGCAGAATCTCAAGCCGAATTGGGCTTGGCCCCTTTTGCACCTGGATAGGTGTCAGGGGCAGGGCGCTTGGGAAAGAGAAGAAGACACCCTCAAACAGGAACAGGGCGCTTGGGGGCAGGGTGCTTGGGGGCAGCTGCCTCCCGAGTCCATTCCCAGGGCTCTCCGGCCTTGAAGCAGGAGCTGGCTGATTGTGAGCCAGAGCAGATCAAGCATTCATGCTTGAATCTGCATGGCTTCCTGTTGCAATGCCCTGTAGAGGAAAAGTCCCAGCACAGCTGGTGGGTTTGAACCCCCTGCCCTACCATTTGGCAGGGAAACTGTGTGGCACCGGGGTGTTGTAACATATGGCTGCAGCCAAAGCTCTCACTTGCAACTGGGTGGGATGGAGTCATGTACTGCAACCAGAGCAACTGATGGGGCTCATCCTAGCACATTTCCGGGTGAAGGGCAGCACACATACGAAAGTTTTCATCGTAAGCAAGCCACGCCGGACCTGGGAAATCAACATATGCCCAATATACTATATAGAGGTACTGTATGAGTTGCAAGGCCAATCTGGGGGAGCTCTCACTGAAACCCCAGCATAGATCAGGTGCACCGGGAGCCAGTTGGTCCAGGTGTGAGAAGGCTTCTTGCACCTGGCCAACTCTTTCTCACGTTCGTCCTTTTCGTCCTTATCCTCCCAGATAGGGTCCCTATTCGGGAGACTAAAAATGTTCACATACTCCCATCACCAGATCTTGTCCCTGGTGGCCGGGAGTAGGTGGTCTCCAAAAGGAAGTGATTGGCCACTAGTGGGCAGAGTGGAACGAGGGATGGTGTGATACCCGATATTCACAGGTGGGCTGTAAGGCCAAACCAGGTACAGCATAGACAGCCCAGGCACATTCAAACCCGAAGGAGGAGGAGGAGTATAAGGGGCCCCCAGGGCAGCAGTTGTGAAGGCACCATAAGAGATCAGCCTTGAGTAGGTGTATGGGTCCCCAGCTGAGACCAAGGCCATTGAGGCAGGCCAGTGTAGGGGGCCATTGATGGTGGTGTACTAGTTTGACCACCATACTCACCCGTTGCACCCTGGGCAGCTGCCTCCACCGGAGGTTCTGGGTAATGGGCGTCAAGGCTCTGGAGGGAAGTAGAGCCCATCTGACCCCTAGGTACCACATTGAGGTCAAGTCCTTTGGCATGGACCGGTGGAAATAGCGATGTCAAAGTGGCCGGCAACGTCGAAACCTCAGGCATTGGAGGTGGCTGGTTGGCTTCCAGTAGCACAATCCTGTGCTGAAGCGAAGCCACAAGCTGTGGCCAATCTGTGGCCATAGGGTCAGCCACCTCCCTGGCAGATTGTTTCACTGACCAGCAGGTAGCAGGCAATAGGCTGGCCCCCGAAGCCTGTTCCAGGGCAGCCATGAGGGCAACCAAGGTCCTAGGGTCTAAAGGAGGGACCTCAGGTGGGGCCCCCCAGCTGAGGTGACCCCCTAGCAGAGGGTCTAGGATTCCAGTGGGAGCAGGCCTCATGGGCTGTCGCTGCCCCAATTTCCTTTTTAGGGCCATCCTGGGGCCACGGTAAAACAGAGCCAGTGGCTCTGAGAAGGGGGCTCAAGCCGCGAGCCCAAGTGCCCTGGCGCTCCAGGTTAGGGCAAGAAAAGAAGGCCCGAACCTTGCTGGAGTGCCTGTGGTGCAGTTAAAACTTTTGGCGAGGCAGGGAAACAAACGTGCCCTAGCCTGGCTGAAAGTGGAAGCATGGAGCGCCAGGTGTGCAGATCCCTTTTAAGGGGCTGCTTGACCCACCCCTGATGCTCACACATGCTGTCCTCCTCCCACTAGGGGGGAGGCAAAGTGCGCGCCCATGACAATTGCCACTAGTGCGCATCCATTGTGCTGGCTAATCTTTCTCACACTATGTCAGATTTAAGGCACTGCAGAATAAACTCACTAAAAGGTGCCTTCATTTTGGCAGTTTCACATCTGGCCTAGATATGGAAGAAGAAAAACTCCTGCTGGGATTCTTCTCAGAGTTAATTTAAGCCAAAAACAAAGTAAATGCTTTTTTTAAAATTGTGGCATCCCAGTTTTGGAGTGGCCTTCCCAAAAAAACTTGTCTGGTGTTTCATTCTAATATTTTCAGCACCAGCAAAAAATGTGTACATTATGTATTTGTACAATTTTAATTTTGTTGTATTTGTTTTTTTATTTTTAAAGGCAAACAGTAAACAAATTCATTATAGATTATTGATTTTAATGTTTTGTTAAGAGTTTCACAGGAAGCTTTATTTTTCATAATTTCTAAAAAATTTTTATTAAATGACAAATAATTAATGACATAATACAAAAAAGCAACAACAATAACAAAACTAACAATATCACATAACAGTCTTCACAGTACAAATCATATAATTCATATCATATAATTCATATACGCCTATTTTTCATAATTAAATAGATTTTACATAATAATAATTTTGTGTCAGAGATTACTCTGGGTTGATAAGATGCTGATATCCTATTGAATGAAGAGATGTACTTAATATTTTCAGCAGGTAAATATTCAGTGAAAAATAGTCACCCAAATGTCCATGTTATGTTTACATTTCAAAGAAGCACCCAGAAGGGTAGGGACAGAAATTGAATATTAGTACAGGCAGATGGAGGGAAATGCCAAGCATGTGTGTAAAAGATCACTAGCAACACTGTGAAATTGAAATAATGTTAAACCATTCTGCAACAGAAACTTGGAACCTTTGAAATGGCATCCCAGGCTTTCATATATGCTGCAAATCAAAGATTTCAGAGAATTTCACACACCTGGTTGTGTCACTTACAGTGCAGTCAGTGCATAACAGAGGGAGGTCTGACTGAGTTCAGTGGTGCATTCTTCAATGTTACTGGGTATCTGAGTGCAACCTTATCCTGTTAAAACAGAACCAAGGAACTTGTTGTGCATGGCCTTTCTGTAATAGCATGGCCCTGATATGCTCATTACTGGAGTATTGTCCCATTCTGGCACTTAGTCTGTACAATTTCAACATTGGTGCTTCCAAATATAAGACTCCAGCAGTAGAGATGCTGCCATTCAATCTGTTTGTACCAGAATGACATCATTGTCAGCAACAACATGAGAGCTGTAGCAGCATCAACCCATTAGTCTTGCAGGGATAGATGAATCAGTATACCTCATTACCATGTCTCCCTTGTACATGTTTATTCATATATCCATGTTTCTGCACAGTAGTTTCTACATCAATGCGAATTTTTATTAAAAATCCCTGTGAATTTATGTTGAAATGTATTTCTAATCAATATCTATAAAACAAAGGTGTCATCTTGTATGTCCGTGATGGGCTCCCACACCTCTGTATGGATCCCACAGAAACTTGCCACACACTTACCATGGCATGGCGAGATGGCCACAGGGGGCAGGGGTGGGTAGTGAACCCCATTTGGTGGTTTATGTCCCAAAAAGGGGTTGCAAAGGGGACACCCCTGGCACGACAAAATAATAGAAAAGACAGTAGTGTCCACACGCGATAGTCCACACGTGCACAGCAGTCTCACCGGCATTGGAGGTGCAGCCAACGTGGCAGTGCTGGCCGAGGTGGTGACAGACGAGGCAGCTGCAGGCAGGGTGGAGGCGGTAGTGTGCATGCACGATAGTCTGCTTGTGCACAGCAGCCTCGCTGGCATTGGAGTCATGGCCAACGCAGCTGCACTGGACAAGGTGACAATGGACAAAGCAGCTGCACGCATGGCAGAGGTGGCAGAGGATGAGGTGCATGAGGAAGCGGCAGTGGCAGCCGCCGAACCCCTCGGAAGGGCCAGGCTGCGGCAGGCCCAGGCCAGTCATCCTTCCCTTCCTTTTTGTCCTGAGGTGGCGGCCATGGCCCTCAAGCGGTCACCACAGCAGCCTGGCAAGGGCGAAGCTTTAGCCACCATGCCACATCCATCACCGCCTCAGCCTGGGGCAGCCCAGGCGGTGGGTGCCAGAGGATACGGCAAAACCCCAGCCGGAGAGAGCAGCGAACAGGGCCCGGGCAGGGCCCAGGAGGCCCCAGCAGGAGCACGGGTGGCAGAGGAGACACACCATCCCTGCAAAGGAAAGGTGCACGTGGAACAGGGGCTGCCTCCGGTGTGTGTGTGTGGTGGACATGGGCAAGGCCAGGAAACCTCGGGAAAGGCCGATGCACCTGGCCTAGTCCCAGGGTGAAGAGAAAACAAAACATAACAGCCTGGGCAAGGTTGGGTAATCGGCTAGTCTATATAAAAAATCAAATTCTAACCATGTTTTCTCTCAAAATATTAATTTTTAAACATTTTCTCCCAGAAATATGATATAGTATTGATCTATAGAATGTTTCAATTAGTAGCTATTGAAAGAACTCATGTCCAAATGTCCCTCCCTATCCTGTGATTAAATAACAATAACAAGTCAGAAATTATTCTAGGTTGAAAGGATTTTTGCTGGAGAAACTCCACTCATTGGATGCCTGAATGAAGCGACTTTCATGCCCCCAAGAGCTGGGACAGAGATGGGCGCTCAAACCATCATACAGTACCCAGGTCTCAGACTGCCAATTTGCCAACCTTCCAGCTAACAAGGCAAGCTTCTTAACCACTGAACCATCACAGCTCCCTTTTATTATTCTGTGATGCCCCACAGATTCAAGCTAGGACTGTATAGTAACTGCACAATTATTCAAAGTGATTGATAGACACCAGATTTGTTTAGCATCATGGATGAGAGGTTGGAAACTGTTGAGTGATTCAGGTTAATGATAGTAGTAGATGTGAAAGTGGAGATGTGATAGACATGAGTGGTATTTTTAACTTTGATCGTGTATGATGGGGACCATAAGAAACATATTTTGGATTCTAATGACCCTAGTGGAGATGACAAGAAATGTAATAGCTATGGGTCAAACTGGAAGTTGTAACAAGAGAGGACCCACCATTAGGCTGAGGCAGCAGACTTAAAGTAGTGGGATGCTAATATCAGAAAATTGCACACTGCACTATTCTAGCAAAGGAAGCTGCAGCAGGAGAGAAAAAGAAGGAGTATGTTATATTAGCAGCAGCACACTCTGCACACAAGCCAGGGATAGAAGCAGAGACATTTCCCTTCAGAGACAGAGGAGTATGGAAGCAGGTGGCAGCACCTCTCTTATGGGACCACAGAAGCAGTTGGACTGGAAAAAGTCAGTCCTTCTAATATGCCTGGTTCAAATCACCTTTATAAGGATATACTGTATAATGGGCAATCAGGAAGCCCTCCCCTCAAGTGACACAACCAGGTGTGTGAAATTCTCTGAAATCTTTGATTTGCAGCATATATGAAAGCCTGGGATGCCATTTCAAAGGTTCCAAGTTTCTGTTGCAGAATGGTTTAACATTATTTCAATTTCACAGTGTTGCTAGTGATCTTTTACACACATGCTTGGCATTTCCCTCCATCTGCCTGTACTAATATTCAATTTCTGTCCCTACCCTTCTGTCTGCTTCTTTGAAATGTAAACATAACATGTTTGCTCCACTTGGACATTTGGGTGACTATTTTTCACTGAATATTTACCTGCTGAAAATATTAAGTACATCTCTTCATTCAATAGGATATCAGCATCTTATCAACCCAGAGTAATCTCTGACACAAAATTATTATTATGTAAAATCTATTTAATTATGAAAAATAGGCGTATATGAACCTTTTATGGTTTGACAGGCCTGAGATGCTGCCGCCACACATGATAATGGTTGGTTATGCATAAGTGGAAGAGCTGCAGTGGCTTAGTGGTTTAGATGCTGACCTTGACAACCGAAAGGTCAGCAGATCAGTAGTTTGAGACTCATGTGCTGCATGATAGAGTGAGCTCATCTGCCCCAGCTTCTGTCAACCTAGCAGTTCAAAAGCAAGAAATTACAAGTAGATAAATAGAAAGGGTCACAGTCAGCCAGTTCTATGAATACCTACAGCACCTCCTAGAACTGACACTAAAAAATGATGTCCTAATCTGTGGGTTGCCCATGTGAATAATTGGCCGAACCTTTCCCAAGGGGTTCGCCCGGCCTTCGACAGATCCGGGGACCAACCGGACTTTGCTGGAAAGGCAATTGGGGTATGGGCTAGTTAGTTAGTTTGGGGGGCAATTCATAAAGCATTGGCTGATGGCTACAATAGAAATAGGGCAAAAGTCAAAGATGGTGACTCTAATGGAAATACACAATCCTCCGCTTCTGGCTGCAGATTAGGTTAGGCAAATAAGCCACACCAGACAGCAGAAGAATTAGGCACCCGGAGTCAATACACATAGACTCTGAGATTAGGGCAGGAACAATGAGTTTCACCAGCCCAAGGTAATTAGGTTCAAGATGTTCAGCAACCCTTAGATGCTCAGCAAAACTCAGCAACCCCAGGGTAACTTCTGAGAGCTGACGTGGCAGCTTGACCTCCGGAAGAGGTCACGTATGCAAGCCTTCTGTATTAGGGGGTCACACGCATCCTAGGTGCGCATCACCCCAAGGCAGGGTAATAAATAAGTGCCACCTGACCCATCATGGTTGGGAGAGAAGTCAGGGCATAGGCAGGCAGTCTGGAGACAAGCAGGATGTCAGTCTTTGCACAATCAGTATCAGCTGGGAGCCTTCTTTGGTGCTTTGCTCTAGCCTGCCTGTGTCTCAGGTGTAAATGTTTCCTGGAGCCCTCTCTGACTGAGGGCTGATCACTGTCAGAGCCAGACTCCTGATCTGACAGGTCAGCTGCTGGGGAAAACAGACTTGGGTCAGGTGCAGGCTGAGATCCCTGGCTCAGGGCATCCTCGGGATCAGGTGCAGGCAGAACTGGGCTGGGCATAGGGAGTGCCCCCTGATCCAGGTCCTCTTCAGAGTTGAAGGAGGGCTGGATCACAACACAACACTGCTAGGATTTCTGGGAGAATTAGTCCCGAATCACAAAATGGCTGAGAGAACCATTTCAGAAATAAAAATAGCTGCCCCCTCCACCTGAATTCAGAATGCATTGTCTACTGCTCCGGAAACGCTGCCGTTGTCAGATAAGGTCCACAAATGGCGTGGAAAAGGTAAGGAGAGTGCTCCCTTGCTTTTGCGGGGGTGGGGGACAACCATAACCCAAAAATCAGCCATAAACTGGGGATTTTTTTTTAAATTAAATGTCAGGTCGTAACCTGACATTATGGGGAGACAAGCTATGAGAAACCTGGGGAATATAGTGAAAAGCAGAGACATCACCTTGAAAACAAAAATTCGCATAGTCAAAGCAATGGTATTCCCAGTGGTAATGTATGGGTGTGAGAGCTGGACCATTAGGAAGGCTGAGCGCAGAAGAATAGATGCCTTTGAGATGTGGTGTTGGAGGAAAGTCCTGAGAGTCCCCTGGACAGCAAAGAGAACAAATAGGTCAATACTGCTAGAAATCAATTCTGACTGTTCATTGGAGGGACAAATAGTGAAGATGAAGCTTTGGACATCAAATGAGAAGGGAGCACTCACTTGAGAAGGCCTTGATGCTGGGAAAGGTGGAGGGCAAGAGAAGAAGGGGGTGTCCAAAGATGAGATGGATAGATGATATTGTGGACACAATGGGCACAGAGCTTGGCGGCCTGAGGAGAATGGTGGAGGACAGAGGTACCTGGAGGAAAATGGTCCATGGGGTCGCAAAGGGTCGGAGTCGACTGTGCGACTGAACAACAACAACCTGCAGCAAACGTAACTCAGGGCAGTCGTATGCTGGGGTTTTACTGTAGTTACAGACTTTACTTTCCTGGGATCCAAGATCACTGCAGATGGTGACTGCAGACATGAAATAAAAAGGTGACTGATTCTTGGGAGGCAGCATAATAAAGAGTAGAGACATCACCCTGCCAACAAAAGTCTGCATAGTCAAATCAATGGCATTCCCAGTAGTAATGTATGGCTGTGAGAGCTGGGTTATAAGGAAGGCTGAGCGCAGAAGAATAGACACCTTTGAACTGTGGTGCCCCTTGACTGCAAGGAAAACAAATCAGTCAATCCTGAAGGAAATCAACTCCAACTGCTCATTGGAGGGACAAATGCTGAAGCTGAAGCTCAAGCACTTTGGCCACCAAATGAGAAGAGAGGACTCACTTGAGAAGGCCTAGGTGCTGGGAAAGATCAAAGGCAAAAGGAGGAGACAGCAGAAGATGAGGTGGCTGGATAGCATCTTTGACACGATTGGCTGTGGAGAATGGCAGAGGACATGGGAGCCTGGCATGAGGTGGTCCATGGGGTCACAAAGGGTCAGAATTGACTGTGTGACTGAACAACAGCAACAAATAGGTACTGCTACGACAGGAAAGGTAACAAATTTTAGTTCGATCCAGCATCTAGTCATGCCTACCACATGACCACAGAAACATCTGCAAATGCAGACAGCACTGGCTCTTTGGCTGTAAACAGATATGAGCACTGTACCCTAGAGTCTGACACAATTGTCTTTTGAGCAAGTGTGGCCTTTACCTATACATATGTGGAGGCTCCCTCCAAGCTGTCAGGTGTGATTTGAGGACAGGAAATCAAAGAACAACAGAAGTTCATAACTGGTACAGAGTTTAGAACCATAAAACTGTGGAATTGAAGTGTTGGAGGAACCTGAGACTTCTTTAATCCAACCCCATCAATGCAGAAAACTATAAATTGGACCAGAATTTAAAACAGACTTGTGGTATGGAGGCAGGATAGCATATCACTCCAGTTGAAATCTTGGTCCTGAGGTACCTGTGCCTGTAAAACCAATCTTATTTTGACAATACAAATGTGAGTGTAACAGAACAGGTTTGAATATAACATGTTTTTATTTCTTGTTCCCTAATACAAATTATGTTGTTTTGCTTACAAACATTTTCTACTGGTAGCAGCATGTGCTTGGAGTATCCACAAACATTTAATGCAAAGAGAGCAAAAAAAGAGAGATCATTTCCCTTCAAGGTGAACACACAGAAAATAAATAAATCACCTGCTTTAATGTGTGTGTGTGTGTGTGTGTGTGTGTGTGTGTGTGTGTGTGTGTGTGTGTGTGTGTGTGTAAAAGACAGAGACTTTGACAGAGAGGAGGAAGACTAGTGAATGAAAACAGATGGTTTCACAGTAACGATTTATCCTTTCAAGTTTTGGCTACAAAAATAAATGGAGAAGCAATGTTGCTTTGAAAAAGTGTTTGCAATCAGAAAATGTAAGACTTGATTACACAGCATTACCCAGATTTCAATAACAAACCTCTATGGAGTGCCTTTGCTTTTGGACATGAAAGATTAATTGCAAGTAGGAGATATAAATATTTAGAGGCACAGAAGGAATGCAGGATTAAACCAGTATTTCTGGAGTGCAAGCCCTCTGCTTGCTCTTGCCTGGTAGCATAGCAACAAAACAGATTTCGGGTATGCTTAAAAGAGCACATTACCAGTAGAGGGTGGTGTTGAACTACTGGTTAATGTAGCACTTCATGGAATTGTAATAAACAATTCTACTTCTTTTGCATACTGTAATTAAAATCTAGAAATTCAGAAAGATTCAGTGAAAAGTTATATTTCGGAAAAGGTAGCACAGACATAACCTTTTCCCCTCAATTCTTGATCTCACATCTTGGTCTGTCTGCTTTCTCTTAAACTTCCTTCTCCTTGCTGTAACCAACAACATATAGGATAGGTAAATTCAAAGCTGAGAAACAATTCCATGTTGTTACATGAAAGAGAGAATCTGTGGAATTAGCTAATGCCTGGTGTAAGGTAAAGTTATGAGTGTGCTGGATGTTACCCCAGGCAACAAGCATTGTGAAATTACATTGTACAATCAATTGAGCAACATCTATTTCCTCCACTGCACAGCATGTATGCGAAAGTAGTTTATGAATGTTGCCACAGCTTCATAATGCACACACAGAGCTGCAAAACAGGATTTCAGCTATAGATATGCAGATGCTGTATTGAAATGTTTCTTATTTTACCAAAGGTTATCTTAAAGCTGGTTGAGCTGCGGTAGCTCCAACTGGAACTGTTGCCGAACAATGGCAAAGCAGTATTATTTTGGGCATTTAAAAAAAAAATACTTGCACCAAAAGTAGGGAGAGAGAAAGGGCTTTATTGTTATATATGCATAGGGGCTCATCTTTCAGCAAGAGAACAAAGGATATAAACAGAAGGTCTTTTATAGACCAGGCCCATGAGCCAGACAGCTGAATACACAAAAATCACAATAGATTGTCTTTTCCATATCAACTCACTTCATTTACCCACTTCCTGGCACATACACATAAGAACATAAGAAGAGCCTTGCTGGAACAGGCCACAGCCCATCCAGTCCAGCATTCTGTCTCACACAGTGGCTCACCATTTCCTTCAGGGTATTCCCAAGGAGATGCCTTCACCTGTTTAGGATTCCCTGGAAATGGAATTGAGAGATAGCCTGCCAATCTCTCCAACCCCGAGGTTGTCCTTAAGTATCCATAATTATAGCCATTGATACCCTTGTCCTCCATGAACTTATCTAATCCTTTCTTAAAGCCGTCAAGACTGACAGCTGTCACCAGTTCTTCTGGCAGGTAGTTCCATAGACCAGTAATCCTCTGGGTGAAAAAGTACTTTCTCTTATTTGTTTTAGAACTAGTACCCAAAAGTTTCATGGAGTACCCCCTAGTTCTAGTGTTATGCCATAGGGATAACAGTTTTTCCTTATCTGCTTTGTCCACACCGTGCATGATTTTATAAACTTCAATCAGGTCACCTCTTAGACACCATCGTTCAAGAGTGAAAAGGCCCAACCGTTGCAGCCTCAGATGGTAAGGAAGGTGTTCCAGTCCCCTAATCATTTTGGTTGCCCTCCTCTGCACTTTTTCCAACTCCATAATATCCTTCTGGAGGTATGGCAACCAGAACTGTACACAGTATTCCAGATGGGGCCTCACCATAGATTTATAAAGAGGCAAAATGACACTTGCTGACTTATTTTCTATACCCTTCCTAATGATCCCTAGTGTTGAGTTTGCTTTTTTCACTGCTGAGGCACACTGGGTTGCACCTTCATTGAGCTGTCCACCAGGACACCAAGGTCCCTTTCCTAGTTTGTTGCAGAGAGTTCAGAACCCATCAGTTTATAAATGTAATTGGGTTTTTTTGCCCCAACATACATCACTCTGCACTTACTAATGTTGACGCTCATTTGCCCACTCCCCCAGTGTCAAGAGATCTCTCTGGAGCGCCTCATAATCTCTCACAGTTTTCACTACCCTGTATAATTTAGTCTCATCAGCAAATTTGGCTACCTTGCTATTTATTCCTACTTCTAGATCATTTATGAAGAGGTTGAAAAGCAGGGGTCCCAGTACTAAACCTTGGGGGACCCCACTCTTTACTTCCCTCCACTTGGAGAAGTGTCCATTTAGTGCTACCCTCTGTTTCCTGTCCCTTAGCCAGTTGCTGATCCAGGACAAGACCTGTCCCTTTATTCCATGACTGGTAAGTTTATTCAAGAGCCTTTGGTGTGGGACCTTGTCAAAAGCCTTCTGAAAGTCCAGATAAACAATGTCAACTGGATCCCCCTTATCCACATGCTTGTTTACACTTTCAAAAAATCCCAACAGATTAGTGAGGCATGATTTGCCCTTGCAAAAGCCATGTTGGCTCTCCTTTAGCAGCGCCTTCTCTTCTATGTGCCTATTAATTCTATCTTTTAGGATGGTTTCCATCACCTTACCTGGGACAAATGTCATACTGACCAGTCAGTAATTTCCTGGATCACCCTTGGATCCTTTTTTGAAAATTGGTGTTACATTCGCTACCTTCCAGTCATCAGGCACAAAGCCTGATTTGAGGGAAAGATTATATATTTTGGCTAGGAGATCAGCAATTTCATCTTTAAGTTCCCTGAGAACTTGTGGATGGATGCCATCTGGTCCTGGTGATTTGTTAGTGTTTAGTTTAACAAGAAATGCAAGGACCTCCTCCTTGGTTATTTCTATCTGGCTTAATTCTTCACTTTCCCTCCCTACAAAGATAGGCTCTGTTTTGGGCATGTGGTCTCTGTCTTCTTCAGTAAATACTGAAGCAAAGAATTCATTGAGTCTCTCTGCAATCTCTGTTTCCTCTTTAATAACCCCTTGCCTTCCATTGTCGTCTAATGGTCCAATGGCCTTCCTAGTTTGGTTCTTCCTTCTAATCTTAACCTATAAAACCAAGTGTTCACCGTTGGAATTAGCTATACGTTGCTGTGCGTTGCCCTACTGACCCGCACCCTCCCTTCGAGAGCACGGCCGAATTGCCTACGCAGGTCAACGAAGGATTTAAAAATCCGGCACGGGGGCCTCAGCCCCACTAACGGCAAGAAACGTAAAGAACATCACTTCCCGAAAGTCCTTGCGCCGCGCCGCGCCAGAGCCAATCAGGCTGAGAGGCTCTCGCACGGAGCAGTGTTCGAACACGCGCCGCAGCCAATCAAAAGAAAAGGAATTTAAAAAAACGCAGCACAAACACAAAGCACCAACACATTACTACAAGCCCCAGCGTCCTGCGCGCCCACGCAGAACGCTGAGGAAAACGGCGCCCGGAAAATTAAAAAGAAAAACACCTCACAGGCAATCAAACAGCAGCCGGCTTTCTTTTACTCTCCCGCGGCGCCTGAAGCTCCCGAAAGGAGTTTCCCCTTTAACATCAGTGGCTGGAAACGCGGCTGGAAACAAAAGATGAGGCAAAGAGGATCGATCCCCCAGCACCCCTCCTTAAAAAAATCCGTCTTTTCTTCTCTTTAAAACCGGAGTTGTTTTAAGGATGGGGGGTGGGGGATCGATCCACTCTGCCTGCTGATATTAAAGGGGAAACACCGATCTACTTTCACGACTCCACACAAACAAAGCACCATAACAAAACAAAGCCACCCTCCCCACCACCTAAACACCTTTACAAAAGATAACATCAAAACAGTTTAACTTACCAAAATACGAGTAAAGGAAGCACCCGAAGTCAACGACAGTACACATCGAATTTCCCTAAACTTTCCCAAAGACAGCCAAGAAACACTCACAGACGCTTCGAAAAGAAGCAAGACACGAAAACTTTAAAAGGAAAATACGCACTCCCTTACAGCCATGCCTTCTGCACAGCGATACAGCAACGCGGAACACAGACACACCTACAAACATGCAAATCCACTTAGCTCACCTAGCTCTCCCAAACTCCAAAAACAGCGAGGGAAAATAACGCGATAACAAGATTAAACACACATACGGCAAACACACAGCTTAAAAACTAAACTAATCCGCTAAAAGAGAGTTGCCAAAGTCGTGAGTGCAAACTTTCCGAGGGGAAACAATAGCGACAGCCAAAAAGCAACAGACAAAACAAACACACCTCTAATAATGCTTAACCACTTAGCACACCAAACTCTTGCTAACTCCATAGGCAGCGGAGATAAATAACTGTGGTTCACATTTAAAATTACTAAAACACGAGTAAAGGCAAATGCCAAAGTCCACGACAGCCAACATCGCGTATCATGATAATTTGAACAACATGAGGCAGACAGGATTGATACCCCACCCCACCCCCATTAAAAAAACTCCGTCTTTTCTTCTGTTTAAAACCGGAGTTGTTTTAAGGAGGGGGGGGTGGGGGATCGATCCTCTCTGCCTTTTCCTCTGTGTCCAGAAGTGTAGGGCCAATGCTATTGGAAAAAAGGCAGAGATTAATAAATAGAAATAGGGCAGCACCATTACCAACAAAAACATAAACACAGTTAGAATTACCAAAAGACGACTAAAGTGACCACCAAAAATCTACACACAGTGAAAAAAAGGATGGACATAATCCTTTGAAAAACATCAAACGCATTTCATTGTCCAAAATATTACATAGCATACAAATAGGAAGCAAAGCACGGAAAACTTTACAGGAAAATATTCACTCACTTACAGCCATGCCATCTAAGCAGCCAAACAGCAACGCGGAAAAGAGACACACCTCCAAAACATGCAAATCCACTTCGCTAAACTAGCTCTCCCGAACTCCGAAAATAGCGAGGGAAAACAACGCGATAACGAGAGTTTGATAAGACACAGTCTGCAAACAGCTTAAAAACGAAATTGATCCTTGAACGGAGACTTGCAAAAGCTGTAGGTCACATCGAAAAGACGTAAATAAGAAACGCTACCCAAGATAATAAGGAGCGATGGAGGCACACACCAACAAAGTGCAAAAACCACAATCACCAGACACCAAAGATCGGGAGGAACACAATCGTAACACAAAGCAATACCCCACCGGACCATTGAGCGCGGAAAAAATGACTCTGCATCACTCGAAAGGTACGAAATGCTCCAAAATTATTACACATGTAGAATTTTACATGGATGACTGCAAAATAATATGCATGCAAGATTATGAGTCAGATAGCGAACAGGGAGAACCAGAAAAAGAGGAACAAGATCAGAAAGAAGGAGAACAGCTACCAAAGTTCGAGACAACAGAAAGCAGTGCATGCTTATCAAAGGAGACCCAAATAACAATTGCTGAAATTGTAGAAAAAATTAATCAGAAACAGTCAGCATCCACAAAATTCCAAAAATACACAACAACACAAGATGCAACAAAATCCATAAATAAACAATTTCAAAAATCAGAATTTGAAAAATCTCACAATGAGGAAACTAAAATTGGTCTAAAAAAGGAAACACTGGAAATCATTCATCTCATTAATCAAAAAGGAAAAATACATAACACTTCAAAAACTTTCAACAACCACACCAATGAACAACAAGAAACAACAAAAAAAAACAAAAAAAACAAAAAACAGAGGAGGAAAATAAACAACCAGAAAAGCAAATGTTAAGCAAAGAAGAAATTCAAAGGACAGCCAAACAACAATTATTATTGACAGAAACACACCAAACCACAAAAATAAGCAACAATGACAATCAAACGTACAAAAATAACACAACAGAGGAACAAGAAACTACAAACACAAACAAACTAATGAACAAAAAAGAAGATCCAGAAAATAAACAACAACAAAACCTAAGTGTCAATAATAAACAAATGCAACCCACATCACAAACAAAATTGATATTACCATGGAAACAGCAAAACACAGAAACAACAGACAATAACTACAAAACGTACAAAAACCACACAACAGAGGAACAGGACAAAACAAGCACAAACAAACAAATGTACAAAAAAGAAGAGCCAGAAAATAAACACCAAGAAATACTAATTGTCAGGAAGAAAGAAATTCAAACCACATCCAAACAAAAATTAATATTGCCATGGAAACAACAAACCACAGAAATAACAGACAATTACACCAAAACCAACAGAAACATGACAACAGAGGAAAAAGAAATGACAAACACAAACAAACAAATTGACAAACAACAACACGCAGAGAATAAACAACCAGAAATGCAAATTGTCAGAAAAAAAGATAAACAAACAACATCCAACCAACAGTCAATATTGCACTGGAAACAACAAACAACAGAAAATTCAGAATTAGAAGAAAAGGACACACAATTTAAACAACAGCACAACAATAATACCTTACAAGAAATAATACAGCAAATAAACAACAAACAAATACAGCAACAGGAAATGAAAAACACAAACAATGAAAATAAACATGAAAACACCCAAGAAAAACAAAAAAAACAAACCTCCAATACCAAAACACCCTGAGGTAGATATAGACTCAATAATACAAAGACATCTCCTCATGATGACTCATCCACCACCTAAATTCAACCAGCCATTAGCAGAAATAATGCTGCACCATTTTCTGAATATAAAAAGTCAACAGACCCAGAAATCAACAGGTAAATAAACCAAACAATTTCATTCCAAATTTTGGAGAAATACAGTTATATATAACTTTGTCATTCTTCTCATTAAACAGATACCCCAACAAAGCAACAGTAAACAAACTGAACCACAAAAAACAAAAACAACTGTTAATGAAGGTAAATATAAACTTATTTAGTAAAATGTTAAAAAAATGCTTACTAACAAAAATATTAACAGTTAAACAAAAAACTAAAACCAAAATATTTACAATAATAATCCATTAAAAACAAAAAGCATCATTAATGAAATGTCACATAACAATAGACAAATAAAAATATCTCTCCCTGTGTGTAATGTTTTACAGATGCTGCAGACACATCGCTGGAGAAAAATATATTTTAAAAAAACATTACAAAGAGTTAAATGTTTCATATGTTTTAAAACAAAAACACTTAAAATGCTTTATTATGCAACTTGCAGTAAAGTCCAAAACAGTTTATAAACAAAGTTTAAAATGTTAAATATGTTTTCTCAACAGACAAAGAAAATTACTATTGCAAAACAAAAAAGTTTATACATTAAAAGTTTTCTGGCAAAAATTTCAAAGCCTCTCCTTTAATAAAACACACAGGTGAATAAAGCCCGGCAACGCCGGGCAACCCTTGCTAGTATACTTAAAGAAGTCTTTGTTATTTCTCTGAGTATTTTTAGCTATACGCTCCTCAAAGTCTTGCTTTGCTTTCCTGATTGTTGCCTTGCATTTGTTCTGCCAGAATTTATGTTTCTGCCTGCTGTCCTCATTCGGACAAACCTTCCATCTTCTAAATGAGCTTTTTTTTTGCTTTTGATCACTTCCCCAACAGCTCCTGTAAGCCACATCGGAGTCCTCTTGGACCTGGCAGTGCCCTTTTTCCTTTTGGGTATGCATTCCAATTGGGCCTCTGTTATTGTGTTTGTAAACAGCCTCCATGCCTCTTGAAGTGTTTGGACTCTCTCAATTTTCCCTTTCAGCTTCTTTTTTTACTAGTTTCCTCATCTTTGGGAAATTTCTTTTTTGAATATTTAAGGTCTCTGTGTTAGATTTTATCGGTGACTTGAAGTCTATGTTCAAGTTAAACATAATTGAGTTGTGGTTACTATTCCCTATTGGATCAGTCACATTAACATCTTGCACCAGATCCTGAGTATTACTCAGGATCAAGTCAAGGATTCTTGTACCTCTAGTTGGGTCTTCAACCATCTGTCCCAGGGAACAATCATTTAGCATAACTAGGACCTTTATCTCTTTATCATGTGCTGAACAACAGTTCACCCAGTCTATGTGAGGGTAATTGAAGTCCCCCATTATAACCAGGCTTCCCTTCTTGGATGCCTTCTTTACAACATTCTCCAACTGCCAGTCTCCCTCAGAAGTTTGGGTCGGAGGCCGATAGTATATGCCTACTGTTAGACCATCCTTGTGGCCTGGTACTCTTTCCCACAGAGTTTCTAATGGTGGCTCCAAATCACCTAGATATTCCAACTCATATGATTTTATCACTTCTTTGACATACATGGCTACACTACCTCCCGTTTGCCCCTTCCTATCCTTCCTGTACAGTTTGTAGCCTGGGATAACTCTAACCCATTGGTTATCATCGATCCACCAGGTTTCAGTGATGCCAATAATATCAATATTCTTATCTATTGCTAAGTATTCCAGCTCCCCTATTTTGTTCCGGAGACTTCTGGCATTTGTATACAAGCATTTATATATGCTTTCCTGATACAGTCTTTTGAGTCCATTTGCATTGTTAGACTGCCTCTTCCATCCTTCTGCTAGAGTGCTGGTGACTAGCTCCTTGCTCTGCTCAGTAATTTTTCCATCCTCCTCACTACTCAAGTACACACTTTCCCGAACCGGATGCTGCCCAGCTCCTGTCGGCTTTCCCCCAGTTATCAATTTAAAAGCTGCTCTGCAGTCTTTTTGATGTTGAGTGCCAGCAATCTGGTCCCATCATGGTTCAAGTGCAACCCATCCCTCCTGAACCGATTTGGCTTGTCCCAAAATGTTCTCCAGTTCCTGACAAATCTGAAACCCTCCTCTCGATACCACTGCCTCATCCATGCATTGAGGCTTCTGAGCTTTGCCTGCCTGGTAGGCATGGGGAGGAGAAAGTTCAAAATGGCTTTTCTTAAGCTACACAACCCTTTCATAGCATGGTCTTCTCTGTGGGATATGAAAGTTCTATCTGTGCTAACCCACTGGTTTGCAGTGGGTTCCCTATGTACCCTATTGTGGGCCTGGGAAAAAAGCACCAATAATAGATGTGCTGTAGATAAAGACACACAAGATACAAACCTGTTAATCAGGTTCTACTCCTTAGATACTGTAGAAAAGGCCTATGGACATACAGCTTGGCCTGACATCCAGATACATTGTCTACAGAATAGACTACAGACCTATAGAAGAGATTTCAATACCTAAGGAATGGAGTCGAAGAAATCTTTGTGACTGACATTTTTCTGTAGGAAAAGAGGGCAGATGTCTCAAAGCCTTCATTTTTGCATCATGGAATAAGCCAAAGACAGATACGTGGTTGCTGTGATGTCAAACTTAGGCCAGGTTGAAAGACATTGGAAGACCATGAACAAGTTACAAAGTTTGGTATGTCCAATACTTCCAAGCCATGATAAGATGCTACAATCTTAAGAGAAAGGAATGTTTTACTTTCTGGCCATTAAGAAAGGAGGTACACTTTTCCTGAGAGCCATTTATCAATATAAAACTGAACGTTTGTGTCAAGGGGGAAAATGCCTGTCTGAATTCAGGAAAATTAGGGTTATCATTGGAACAAAAAGCAACTGCTTCTTGACAGAGTGACTCCCAACATATATGCACAGTTTCCCATCTCAGTTTTCTATTGTAATATTTACTTTTAGCACCTGTTGACCACCTTGGGGCCTTAATTTAATTTTTAGCTTTGACTATGAAAGAATTTCCATTCTTACAATCAAGCAAGCTACTTTTTTGGGAGGATATTCTATATCTTCTTAACTAGAGTTTTCCTTTCTGATTTTTAGCAAAATACTAGGTATTCTTGGGCTACAGTTTGGTTATATGGACTGATCTGAGTGAACTTTGGCTTCCTGGCATTTTCTTCTATCATATTTTTATTCCCTCAATAAAGTTAAACTCATACTATGACAGTTTATATCATTTAAAAAAAATCATATCTTGGTTTTTCTGGACAAGTTTTCTTCACATCTCCCTAAGTCTTTCTTGGAATAGGTGCTATATATCCGTTTTCCTTTGGTTAGTTTTTTTCTCAAAGACTGCTATATGGCAGACAACATAGTAAATTGTATGTATGTATGTATGTATGTATGTATGTATGTATGTATGTATGTATGTATGTATGTATGTATGTATGTATGTATGTATGTATGTATGTATGTATGTATGTATGTATGTATGTGGCTATATTCTAAACTTCACTATACCATTATACTATCCTTCTTTTTACTGGAGATTCTATTTGACAGTGAATGGAAAGAAGAACAGATGGGGGTTGCAGAGGAATGGACTGCCCCAAGGAAGTGTATTGTCTCCAATGCTGTATAATATATACACAAATAATAAACCAGTTCCAGACAATATAAAATTATTCATCTATGCAGAAAACACAGCAATGGTCGTTCTAGGGTCAAGCTTTGCAGGCGCACCCCCCAAAGAAAGACTCAGACACCGGTATATGGATAAAGGCATTGGGCCACTTTTATTGAATAATGCCCTAATCCGAATTATAACTTTCAATTGGTACTCATCCAATTATAATTCTTTAAGGCAAGCAGGCGGCAGTAACACTGGTAAGGTTCCTCCCAAAATTGCCAACGGCAATTGGCTACAATGTATCCATTTTGTATCAATTTGTTTGTTGACACAAACAAATTGTTGACCGTAGTCAATAAACTATCTACTGACCCCACCCTCTGACGTGTATCCGTCAAATCACGGGGTGATGCATGCTGAAAAGCTCGTGCCATCACCCCTTGCCTGGTTCGTCGTTGACCGGTCAACGTTATTACACCTGTACCTGTCTAAGTGTTGGCCAGTCAATTGCGAACCTGCCGGATACCTATGGGTCATAAATCTTTACCTTACCAGTGCTACCCGCCTAAGTGACCAAAGTCAAGAACAGAAAAACCCCTATATCAAACCTCAGCAACAGTGTGGGATGGGCAAAAAAGCCAGAACCCAAGGGCCAATTGTGGGTTCCAACCAAAAATTCCCACCCACCCCGAAGCGACCAAAATATCACACTGTTCACTAGGGAGGGGGTGGAGGGAAAACTTCTCCTCTCCGTCGCTCTTTTTTAAAATGGCAGCTCATCTGCCTCGTGGCCACCCCTTATATAGAGGGGTGGCCATGCCCCCTAACTCACCCGGATGTCTGAGTCTGGGTGGGGGGGCCCCGCAAAGAGCGCAGTGGCCATTTTGGCGCCGCGCTTTCATTGCAGGCGCACCCCCCAAAGAAAGACTCAGACACCGGTATATGGATAAAGGCATTGGGCCACTTTTATTGTATAATGCCCTAGTCCGAATTATTACTTTCAATTGGTACTCATCCAATTATAATTCTTTAAGGCAAGCAGGCCGCAGTAACACTGGTAAGGTTCCTCCCAAAATTGCCAACAGCAATTAGCTACAATGTATCCATTTGTATCAATTTGTTTGTTTACAACAAACAAATTGTTGACCGTAGTCAATAAACTATCTACTGACCCCACCCTCTGACGTGTATCCGTCAAATCACGGGGTGATGCATGCTGAAAAGCTCGTGCCATCACCCCTTGCCTGGTTCATCGTTGACCGGTCAACGTTATTACACCTGTACCTGTCTAAGTGTTGGCCAGTCAATTGCGAACCTGCCGGATACCTATGGGTCATAAATCTTTACCTTACCAGTGCTACCCGCCACACGGGGACGCTTCAATGAAGGCTCACCCCCCCCCCCAGACCATCAGCTCGGTCAACAGGCCTGCTTGCAAATCTTCCAAAAAGAGGTTCATACCTCTATCCGACAGGTGGACCCCATCCCCTGCATACAGATCGTAATTTTGTAAACTAATGGTGGGGTGTCGGACGACCATCCCCAAACCCTTGTCTGTCAAGAACCGGGCCACTGCCCTGTTCACCGAGCAACAAGCGCGGTCAAGGGCACGGAAGTCAATACCTCCCCTGTAAGCGTGACGTGGTATGATGTCCGACCATAGCAGCCTGGTGAATGGCCACACATAGTGCAAATAAGCTAGGTCCCTGCAAATCGCGTGACCTGGCCTAGGTCATTGCCCCCGAGGTGCAGCACAAGGACATCAGGCGGTTCAGCATCCCTAATGGAGAAAAGGAATGGCAATAGTTCCCGCCATCTCATTCCACGCTTACCGTACCAACGTATGCATGCGGCCGCACGCAGTCCAAGCTGGGGTCCGCACTCTGTCGCCGCAGCATACTGAGCTGCCCAGTGCACGTAACTGTGGCCCACCAGCCATACTGCCACCGGTGTGCGGAGACACACAGGGTCTGTAAGAGAAAAAGAGAACAGTGACTTAAATGGTACTCATGTCTGAAGAGGACGAACATACAATGCAAAACGCATAGATCCCCATCTTCGCATACGGCGTATATCAGCCTCAGAGTACCCAAATGCAGCTGCAGTTGAAGCTGCACCTATTCTAAATGAATGGGTACCGTAACGAGCCCCTGGGAATCCAACACTGGAAAGTGCCATACCGGTCACCTTCCAAAATTGAAATTTAGTAAGGGGAGACCCATCCTGGTGGCAGAAAAACGGGCCAGGGTGCGTGCCACGCACTGCCAAGAACTCCTGTAGGGCACCAACCGGACAGATGTCTGCAATGGAACATCGTAGCAGTATAACTCCACTGCCTACACCGTGCTGATCAACTTTTGAGGACCGTATCCTCAACTGAGCCCACTCATTAGAAACATAGACATCGTCGAGTTCCAGTGCCCTACGAGTCGCATCCGCCTTAGACAGTAGTACCAACTCACTGATGTGGAGCGCTCCAAAGAAGGCCACCGTGGTAGCCGCATGAAAAAGAGCTGCCTCATACCTGTCAAAACATAGGTTAGGCCAGCCTCGTGCAAGGTGTGTGAGCACCCCTGGGGAAATTGGGTGCCGAGTGTCCAGGCGGCGGCCATGTTCCTGTATCCACCCCTCCAAAACATGCCGTATGCGAAAATCATTCATGCTGTCAGCAAAACCCCCCACCTTGGCAACAAATGCCAATGCTGACAGCCTAGATGCTATAGTGCGGGGAGCGAGGCCCTGACTGTGTAAATGAACCATGAATTGTAAAACCTGTGCCACTGGAATGGGCCACAACTCTGGCAACCGAAGTTGCACACGAAAGCTATTAAATTGAACTAAAGCATGATGATACGCCTTACACGTGCGGGGCGCCAAGGACATGCCAATCGCCCGGTTCACCTCTCCTTGCCAAATGTCCAAATCTCGGCCGGAAGTAGCGAGGGGAATTCCTCTGCGTCCGGAACCAAGGCACGGAACCGGGGGATCTGCAGGCGGGATAAAGCATCAGCAATATCATTATCAATGCCTGGTACATGTCTGGCCCTGAAAAGCACGTTAAGGCGTAGGCTACGTAACACGAATTGGCGAACTAAAGCCATCACCCTGGGTGATTTAGATGTCTGAGCATTGACAATGTGCACTACTGCAGCATTGTCACACCAAAAATGGACCACTGAGTCGGCCCACTCCTTGCCCCATAGCATCAAAGCTCCCAGGATTGGAAAAAACTCAAGGAATGTAAGATCGCGGAGGCGATCCGTGCCCCGCCATTCAGAAGGCCATTGGCCATAAGCCCACCTCCCCTGGAAGTACATCCCATATCCCAGGGAGCCGGAGGCATCCGACTGCACTTGAAACCTAGGTGAAACTAAAAGGTCGGACCTCCAACAGGATACCCCGTTGAAGTCCCGCAGGAATGAGAGCCAAACCAAAAGGTCAGCCCGCATGCCCCTGGTCAGTCGGACCCTATGATGGCGCCTCGTCAAGCCAGACATGGCATCGCACAGGCGCCGAGCAAATGCCCTGCCAGGCGTAACCACCCTGCAGGCAAAGTTAAGATGGCCATGCAGTACCTGCAGCTCACAAAGTGACACCTTACGTTTGGCCAGCAAGGCCAAAATCATCGCAGAGATCCGGGTAACCTTGTCAATGGGTAACTGGGATGCCTGTGCGACCGTGTCAATTTCGATACCCAGAAATGTGAGGGTAGTGGATGGGCCCTCGGTCTTTTCGGGCGCTAAAGGGACACCCAGTTCCTGCATTAGCGTCTGAAATGTGGTGAGGAGACGCGTGCATGTGTCCAAGCCCTGTTCACCCCCGAACAAAAAGTCGAGGTAATGGGCTACAGACCGAGACCCGGACCTGCGAACAAAGGCCCACTGAAGGAAGGTGCTAAAACGTTCAAATGCTGAACAGGATATAGAGCAGCCAAAAGGCATGGCCTTATCTACATAGAACTTCCCTTGGAATCGAAAACCCAATAGCTCAAAGTCCTCAGGGTGCACTGGCAACAATCGGAATGCCAATTTGATGTCACATTTTGCCAGGAGGGCACCCGGACCACAAGAGCGCACCATCCGTAGGGCTTGGTCAAAGGACGTATACCTGACCGAACAAAGGTCATCAGGGATAGCATCATTGACAGAATAACCTGCCGGGTACGATAAATGGTGGATTAAACGAAATTCCCCCGGGGCCTTCTTGTGTACCAACCCCAGAGGGGAGACCTTCAGGTTGGGAAAGGGTGGCACAGAAAAGGGGCCTGCCACCCTCTTGGCCCCAACCTCCTTAGCAATACTCAGGGCAGCCACCTCCTCTCTACCCTTCAGGGACAGTAAATTGGGTGCATCTTGGGGTCCCCGCACTCCTTTGAATGGGATTCGGAAGCCCCATGGAAACCCTCAAGGAGGTACTTTGCATCCTCTCTCCTTGGATAAGTTGAGAGCCATCACTCCAACATATACACATTAACTGGGGAGGGGGCCTTTTGCCTGGCTAGCTCCCTCAGCAGCCGCTCTGCCCGCTCCCTGTCCACCTCTACCCCTGCCCCGTGACCCGCCGGCCCGCGGATACGCGGCGGCGGTGTGGGGGCCAGCGCAAGAGGGACACTCATGTTTGTATCGGCACTGCCACTTATTGCACACACCGCTGGCCGAGAAGCTCCAACACAGCAAGCGGGCTGGAACCCCCTGCCCCGCCAGCTGGCGGGAAGCCTGCATTAGAGCAGCTTGCTGAACGGCATGGCCACAATGATACCTATCCCCAGGCGCCGGACGCGTGTGGGTCATGTATAATAGCCACAATTTCTGACAGGGCTCATCCCATCTCATCTCCGGGTGCAATGGCACCCTCATTCTGAATTCCTCATCGTAAGCCAACCACGACGGGCCAGGAAAATCCACCATTGCCCTGTAAATATTGTCCAAATATTGGACCATAGGAATGGCCAGGTCTGGCCCGGCTCTGAGATACACCGCCATATAAATAAGATATGCGGGCAACCAGTTGGCCCAGGTGCGTGGTGGCTTACGACGGTGGGACAGCTCTTTGTCTTTGTCATCCTGTCCCTCTCTCTCCTCCTTAGTGGGCTCATGGTTCAATAGGGAGAATATATCCACGTACTCCCCCCGGCAAATCTTTTCCATCGTGACCTGGGACAAATGATCACCAAGGGGCAACGAATAACCAGCCGTCGGCAAAGCCATCACCGGCACATTAGGTACCCGGGGCATGCGCAGCGGAACCTGGACAGTCCCTGCGATGCCCGGCACTAGCCCGGGGGCGGAAACCCCCACCCCCAACATTGCACCAGTCTGGAACCAAGGGGCACTGGTATAAGGTTGCAACTGCTGCCCACTCGCCCCGACATTACGAGGCCATGGCCACTGAACCCCACCATTGGAAGTGGACTGAGATGTGGGTGCATTAACTTGAACCTGATACTCACTAGTTGCACCCCCGTGAGCCGCCCCCACTGGGGGTTCCGGCCCACGGCGGGCGTCGGAGCTCGCGACCGGAATCGAGCTCTGGGGTCGCACCTGACCACTCTCCTGCGGTATCTCTGGCTGAACTGGGAGCTGCGAGACACTGGCCGGGTTAGGCCAGAGCGTCTCCAGCAGCTCGACCCGGCTAGCCGCTTGCTGCAGTGTGGCGGCCATTGAGGCAGGCAGAGGACCCAAAGGTGCCCCCACAGCAAATGAAGGGCCACCAGGCATGGAGTTGTGTGCCATCCCTAAGGACGCCTCAAGCACCGCTAAACGCGTTAGCAATGCATCAACTGCCACAGATCCCCCAGTATAAGTGGGCCAGGTGGGCCGGACGGCCCACCAGGCATTGGACCAGAAACCCCTACATGAGAGACCGGGCCCGAATAGGGCCATGCCCAAAATTCCGGCCCATGAGGGGCCGGAGGTGGAACGTGCTGCGCACCAGCACCGGACCCACCCCCGCTGCCTGGACCCATGGCCAGTATCTGCGGGCCAAGGGCCGAAGCCCCGGAAGGGCCAGCTGAAGGCTGACCGGCCGAGGGCCAAGCAGCCTGCATCGCCCCACCGGTATCGGTGGGGGTCGAGTCCTGGCGCGTGGGCGCAGCCCTGGTCCTCCGACCCAAGGGCTGGCCCCCACGCTGTGCAGGGCCAAAAGTCCTCCCCACGGGCCGCGGCTTCGTCGCCGAGGCCCTTCGTTTAGGAGGCATATCTAAGGAGCAGACTCCCTTTCCAGGGATCGAAGAGCAGAGAAAAGGCACAGAGGAGCCCACAAGCCAAAGGCTCCATGCCAAATCCTTCCTTCCCAGCCGGGAAGGACCAAGGGAGAACAAGCAGCGACGGAGAAAACTTCTCCTCTCAGTCGCTCTTTTTTAAAATGGCATCTCGGCTGCCTCGTGACCACCCCTTACATAGAGGGGTGGCCACGCCCCCTAACTCACCCGGATGTCTGAGTCCGGGTGGGGGTGGGGGGCCGCAACGAGCGTGGCGGCCATTTTGGTGCCGCGCTTTCATTGGTGAAGTAGCTGGAAAACCTCCTGGAGCACTTGAAGAATTAGGACAGTATTACACCATCAACTATTTGAAGCCTAATCCAAGCAAGATTCAAGTGTGTACTTTCCATTGTAAAACCCTAGAGTCAAGGGTTGAGTTGGATATTACATGGCAAGGGAACCGATTGCAGCATTGTTCAGCACCAAAATACTTCAATGTGATGCTTAACTGGACACTCTCTTTTAAGTAGCATTGCCTGAATACCAAAGCCAAAGTTAGTACAAGGAACAATATCATCAGCAAACTCACAAACTATAAATGGGGGACTCAACCATCCATGCTGCAGCACATACATCAGCTTTGGCCCTGAATGCCTTTGCAGCAGATTATGCTGCTCCAGTATGTAGCACATCCACACATGCAAAACAAGTTGACATCGCAGTTAATGAGGTGGTGCAAATATTGACAAGATGCCTCAAACCTACACCAGTTGAGGGAAAATGTAACTTCTTGTTGGTATTGCTCCACCTAAGATAAGGAGAGAATAGCAACAGATGCCAGGAGAAGTAAGCAAGAGAATGACTCTTGACATCCTCTGAATGGATATGAGCCTCAAGTCTGCTGGCTCAGATCAAAGCAGAACCTTAGAGCAAGAGCAAATTCAAATTAGAAGATGGAGGAAGGAGCTCACTGGACAAGGAACAACATTAAAGGAGGATATGATTGAAGAACTCAACCTCCCCTACATCACTTGGAGGACCCTGAATAGGCTGAGGTTTGGAGTCCCTAAATGAAAAACTAACATGCTCAAGTGGGGGCTGCTGGTAGACAATACCACACTGTGAATGTGGAGAGATACAGAATCTGGCTCATCTGCTGATTATTGCCAGAGACATGCACCAACAAGGACTTGAGTTTGGGCAATGACAAAGCAAAGAAAGTGGCTTCATTTTATCAGTCCAGGGAAATTAATTCTTTTGTAGTCCTGCTCTATTGTTCCTTATCAAATACTGAAGAAAATGCAATTTTAGGATGCACCTCTACAAATACCTTAATTATATTATGTATATCCTTGAGAACCAACTGCCAAAAATTGCTGTATATTCTTACATTCCCAAACATTTGAAAGTAAGTACCTACCTTCTGACAACCTCTCCAACACATCTAGGAGCAGTTAGATTTCATTTGATTCTGCTTCACTAAGGTTAAGTACCACCTCCAAACAAACCTATAATTTCCCCCCTTTACCCTTAACAGATGAAGATTTAAATAGTTCATATCTTTTTCCAAGCATCAGTGCCTGTTTCATGTCCCATATCTTGTACCATACTGTTT
Organism: Bradypodion pumilum; assembly: GCA_035047305.1. Classification (NCBI taxonomy): domain Eukaryota; kingdom Metazoa; phylum Chordata; class Lepidosauria; order Squamata; family Chamaeleonidae; genus Bradypodion; species Bradypodion pumilum. Next base: position 241,773,068 of record JAWDJD010000003.1, on the reverse strand, counting down.
TAAGAATATCTTGCTGATACTATGCTTCTAATAATATTTTAAAAACTTTACTTATCATCCCTGTCACTTTAAAATCATTATCATTTTCTTTCTGTACTATCATTTCTTCAAATTTTGTTAAATCCCCCAAATTACAATTTCTTTTAACTCAATCTTTAATCCAATGTTGTAAGTGAATAAAATGTTCTCTTCATTTTTAATTGAAATGAAATAAACTTTAAAACTCACATAAAACAATAAGTTCACTTATTATTTATTAATTGATTCCCTAACTTTTCAGTAAAAGACAGTGCTCAAGGCAGCTTACTTTTTTTAAATAACCAAAACAGATAATATCATCTTAAACTAAAAGATAATAAAATCATGTAAATTCAACTCACCTTAAAAGCCTTAAAATTAGCTAGAAGACTATTGGACGATTAGTAGGGAATAAATTTAAAATAACTCCAACAAACTCCAGCAGACTACAACATTTATATGGTACAGTATGTGTGGATGTTCTTTTTCCCTATTTCCATTCAATCCATTAAACAGTCCCAGCAGTTTGATGGCAAAGTATAAAACGAGAGTCAGGAATAGGCAGGAAGGTTCTATCATGGGAAAGATATATTGTGGGCACTGGTCAAACTACATGAGAAAATGGGTCAGTGTGGACACTGGCACACAAACAAGATGAGGATGTCACAAAGAAGACTGCAAATTAAGTGATGCCAAGCCAAGTAGTCACACCTACAGTGGGGTAGGTTGGAAGTTCGATTCTCCATTCTGCTTCCCTGGAGAAGAACCAACCTGTTTAGCCTTGGACAAACTGTGTGGTCACAGAACACCCATAAAGAAAGGAATGACAAAACACTTTAGAGTACTGTATGGTTAGAAAACTTATAAAGGGTTGCCATAAGTCAGAAACTACGTGACAGCTCACAATGAATATTATTACTTTGACTTCAAACATTACTTTGGGTCAGGAGTGGGGAACATGAAGCCTATGAGATGCATGCTTAGGTGCGGGGATATATCTCCCACTGACCTACCCGCAATCTTGAAGGAATCAAAAATCCCTCTTGTACTTGGGGCAACTTAGATGAGTTTTAAGAAGCAGTTGGATGAACTCCCCAACCCATATTTAATTAAACATACTTTTTGTCCAAGTAAGTTTTTCATTTTTGTTTTAGAAAAGGGTTCTGTAAGATATTTTGGGAGGAGATAGATGTTGTAGGAGCAGATTTGTCCTTTTAAGTTCCAGTAACTGGCATATGCAGCTCCAGAAGTTCCTTAGTGCTTGAACAATTGAAGGCAGTAAGTAGTCAAAAGCTGGGGAAAAGCATCACTGGTTTGATTAGAACAACTGAGGCATGGATTTCACTTATTTAGAAGTCCATAGCTGGACCTTAGCTATGTGAAATCAATAAAAAAATGACCTTTCTGCTAATTAGAAGGTGTAACTGCGAACATGGACACCACAGTGTATCACTTCAATCTAGTTGTCTTAGGTTCCTTTGAAAACATATTTTAGTATATATTTTTTCCCTGTATGAAAAATATGGCTACATGACATCTAGTTAACATGCAGTGATCCATTTAAAAGGGGATAGAATGTTCTAATAGCTACCGTATTTTCCAGCGTATAAGACGACTGGGCGTATAAAACGACTGGGCGTATAAAACGACCCCCAACTTTTCCAGTTAAAATATAGAGTTTGGAATATACTTGCCATATAAGACTACCTCTCTTCCAAAGCATAAAAATTAACCCACACTCAACGCGAAGACGCGCAGCCCTCCGAGTCGAATGGGCAGGTTCTGGTGGAGAGCCAATCCACGCTCATGTTCTCCTCCTCGAGGTACAGGAAGATGTGTGCAGCTTGCTTCCCCTTGCTTCATACTCCCCGCACAGAGCAGGGACTTGGCCGCTGCACCCCCCACCATATGTGCCGGACATATGAAGCAAGGGGAAACAAGCTGCAGTTAAGTACCTGTCCTATAAGACGACCCCCGACTTTGGCACAGATTTTTCGGGGTTAAAAAGTAGTCTTATGCGCCAGAAAATACAGTAATTATCTCTCCACTGTATTTAAAGAGAATGCATCAGAAAGAGAGAAAATGCTGTCTTTCCCAGTAATTTGCTTGGCCTATAGACAACTTTTTATTTTCCTCTTGATCACAAGCTTTTAAAACGAACAGATATTTCTGTTAATTAATTCTTAATCTCTCAACTCCTTCAAAGATATCAGCAGATTGATTAATCTGTGGTTGCTAATTTTATTTTCAGAACAAACCTGTATTGCAGGTAATCAGCAGTGGCAGTAGGGATTCAACAGTGGCACCAGTTTTAATAGGCTACTGTTTACATTGTTTTCTAATATTGTGTCTATATTTTTAGCTTTCAAGATTACCTGCTTTAATACTGTCAACAGTCTTGGGTTCTCTTGCACGGGGGGGGGGGAATGTAACAAAAATAACAATGAGTTGGGGGAAAATGACATGAAGTTGGGATGATTTGCATGACCTTTCCTTCGAGGTCTCTGCATGGGGAAAAGGAAGGCTCAGCTACAACAGCAATCCTAGTAGAACTAGCAGACACTCTTGGCTATGTTGTCCAAGATTCCTAGATATTACAGGGCAAGTGCAATGATAGGGCCAATAATTTGATGTTGATAACTCTGGTTCTTTAGTTTCAGAGGATGTTCAGGGTTCATTAATTCATGATTCACCTCTTCCCATTCATTTAATAAGAATTTTCATAAAATTAATTATCATTGTTAATTAATAATAGTTTTATATCAGTATTGATAATGCTTTGCCTGCATTGTTTCAATAATTGATTGATTGATGGATGGATCAATTGATCGATTGCATTTCTATAACACCCATTTGGGTGGTAGCCCACTCTGGGTGGTGTACAAACAGATAACAAATAACAACAGAACACACAGCAAATCACAACAAACAACTGACAAATACTTCACAAAATAAAATAAAATAAAGCAACTGGTGTCTGAGGGCATTTGAATAATCTCTTCAAATAGTGCCTTGAGGTAGGTCAGATCTATTGCCACCATTTTGCAGGACAGGAAACGAATGATGAGAGAACAGCAGTTTAGCTACCGTAAATGGCTACAAATCTGAAGAGAGATAGAAATTTAAGGAACTTTCAGCCATTATCAGTTTTCAACATTTCTTTATTCATCCGAGTCAAAAGCACTAAAATTTAAGACCAACATAATTTTAAATAAACACCAATCATAAAAATATATGCATACTTAAGCCACATATTTACAACCTACTTTTCCAATATTCAACAGTTCAAATAGCCCTATCATTTGCCTCAAACAAATCCTTGATGTTGCACTGTTCAGGCACATTGCTGCAGATTAGCAGATGTTCAAGGTCTTGTCTCTTGCCACATTTACATTGTTCATTATTGTCAATGTGGCCCCACATGTTTAGGTTTCTTTTGCTTGTGTCACCCTGGTTCTAAGCCTTTTCAGCATCTTCCATGACCCTTACTTGAGATGGTAACCTGCTTCTGGCTTCTCCTTCACCAGCCATAACCCTCCAGGTGATATTCTTATCCATACACCATACAGCATTATATAGTTTTCAACTGATGTTATTAGAAAGCTTGCCTGACACTCAAAGATCTATCCCCGCTCACATAAAAGGAACTAATCAGCTGTGAATGGCAAACAGTCAAATGGGAGTAACAGATGCTTTACCATACTGCAAGTAGTATGCAAGGCTGAAGAAAATTGCCTTCTTCAGGGTACCCTTATTTCCCTGCTGAGAGAGTGTCTGTTAGAAAAACCCCTGCCAACTTCTTCCATATGCCTTGTCTATTGCCCTGTGACGAATCAGCCCTTGTGTTTCTTACAGCCATCATCCAGAGTGATTCCACAGTTTCCATCTCTTAATGGAGAATGATGTGCATAATAATTTAGAATCAAATTAGATTTTGATGGGTTTGCACTTGAGCTTAATAAATAAATAAATTCTGCTATTTCTTGCAACATCTTTCTTCATTGTGCATATTAAATGCCTGATTCCTGGAAGAAACAGACTGGATTTTCAAATCAGTAGGTACGTCTTTGGTATATCTATACCTATAAGAAAGAGATGTGGCTGTGTGTGTGTGGAATACATTTCCACACCCAGCCAGCCTATCCCATAATGCGCCGTGCACACCTACCTTTTGTCCCTGAGATCATCACCGTGAGGGTCCGGGGGCTGAGGGGTGGGGCATTCCCCCCCCCGATGAAAAAAACACTGTGAGCATGCAAATGAGGGGGGGAGAAAGGTCTGCACACTATCGCCATTAAGATGTGTGCGCAAGGAAAAAAGAATCTCATGCGCAGCACGGTCTGCGCATGCCCGAAAAAAACAACAAACGCCTTGTGCAGCACTTGAAACAGCTGAGGGGGAAATGCAAAGGCACCTGGCAGAAATCCACCAGGGAAGGCACCTCCCCTGATGGATACCTGCCTCTCGCCCTGCCATTCCTTCTCCGCTGTTTCGAGGGCAGCCATTGAAACAGCTGAGGGGAAAATGCAAAGGCACCCGGCAGGGATCCGCCAGGGAAGTCACCTCCCCTGATGGATACCTGCCTCTCGCCCTGCCATACATACCTTCCCACAATTAAAAACAAAATCAATCACCCCTGGCAAGGCCGGGCAATCGGCTAGTAACATGATTACATTTAATAATGTAGAGAGAAAGGGAAAGAAGTATCATTAAAACTACACTACTGTATTTACAACCTCTGTACTATCCTTCTAGGCTGCTACAAATTGAGAACTTTAATACTAGCCTCCTATATTGAGGCATTCAAATTACAGTCCATCATTGCAGGCGCACCCCCCAATAAAGGACTCAGACACCAATGAAAGTGGATAACGGCATTGGGCCACATTTATTGATTCATGCCCTAGTCCGAATTATAAATTTCTATTGGTAATAACCAATCATAATTCCTAAGGCAAGCAGGCCGAAGTAACACTGGTAAGGTACCACCCAAAATTGCCAACGGCAATTGCTACAATGTATCCATTTGTATCAATTTGTTTGTTGACAACAAACAAATTGTTGACCGTAGTCAATATCTAACTAATGACCCCACCCTCTGACGCGTATCCGTAAAATCACGGGGTGATGCATGCTGTCTAGCTATAGCCATCACCCCGTCGCCTAGTTCGTCGTTGACCGGACAACGTTTAACCAACTTATGCCTGTCTAGTGTTGTCCAGTCAATTGCGAACTTGCCGGATACCTGTGGGTCATAATGTTTACCTTACCAGTGCTACCCGCCACACGGAGGGGCTTCAAAGAAGGCTCGACGCCCCCCCCCAGACCGTCAGCTCGGTCAACAGGCCTGCTCGCCAATCACCCAACAGGAGGTCCATACCTCCTCGCGACAGATGGACCCCATCCCCTGCATACAAGTCATAACTTTGGAGGCTAATAGCGGGGTGACGACTGACCCTCCCCCAAGCCCTGTCGACAAGGAAACGCGCCACTGCCCTATTCACCATGCGTCAAGGGCCAGGAGGTCAACGCCCCCTCTATAGGAATGGCGCGGGACCATGTCCGACCAAACAAGGGTTGTGGCGGGCCAGACGTAATGCAGGTAGGCAAGGTCCTCGCAAATCGCATGCTTCAGCGACAAGCCGGTGACCTGGCCCAAATCATTGCCCCCCAGGTGTATGATCAGAATGTCAGGCGGGTCAGCATTCAGGCCTGAAAAAAAGGAAAGGCAGCAGCTCCCGCCATAACATCCCAGGCTTACCATGCCATGTGAGACTTGCGTATGCACCCAGTCCCAGTTGGGGTCCCCACTCTGTCGCCGCAGCATAACGCGCTGCCCTGTGCACGTAGCTATGGCCCACCAGCCATACTGTCACCGGTGTAATACGACACCCCGGGTCTGTAAAGGAAAAATTGAGGGAAAATAGGTAAGGTGACCGGGTTGGTACTCACGGGGGGAGTGGGCGCACATAAAATTGAAAACATTGCGATCCCCACTGTCCCATGCTACGTATGTCAGCCCCTGAGTACCCAAAAGCCGCAGCGGTCGAGGCCGCCCCTATACGGAATGAATGAGTGCCATAGCGGGCGCCTGGGAGGCCCACACTGGCCAGCGCTTTGCCCGTCACCCTCCAAAATTGAAATTTAGTAAGGGGAGACCCATCTTGGTGACAGAAAAACGGGCCATGGTGCGTGCCACGCAGTGCCAGGAATTCCTGTAGGGCACCAACCGGACAGATGTTTGCCAAAGAACACCGTAGCAGTCGCACACCACTGCCGACGCCATGCTGATCGGTCTTAGAGGAATGTATCCTCAACTGAGCCCAGTCTTTGGCTACACAGACATCTCCGAGTTCCAGTGCCCTACGACTTGCATCCGCCTTAGACAGCATCACAAGCTTGCTGATGCGGAGCGCTCCAAAAAATGCCACCGTTGTGGCTGCATGGAACAGGGCTGCCTCATATGCATCAAAACAGAGGCAAGGCCAGCCCCGAGCCAACTGGGTAAGGACCCCTGGGGAAATTGGGTGGCGGTCATCCGGGCAACGCCTGCGCTCGCGCACCCACCCCTCCAAAACATGTCTCACACGGAAGTCAGAGGTGCTGTCCACATGACCCCCCACCTTGGCCATAAAAGCCAACGCTGAAAGCTTGGATGCTATGGTGCGAGGTGCAAGGCCCTGAGAATGCAGGTAAACCATGAACCGCAGAACATGGGTTACCGGGATTGGCCAGGTTACTGGCAATTGAAATTGAGTACAAAATGCCCTGAAAGAATTAATTGCGTGGTGATACGCCTTACGGGTGCGTGGGGCTAGTGACAGGCCAATCGCCCGGTTCACCTCTCCTTGCCAATGGTCCATATCTCCTCCGGGAGTGGCGAGGGAAATTCCTCCGCATCCGGGGCCAAGGCACGGAACCGGGAGATCTGTAGGCGGGACAAAGCGTCAGCAATATCATTATTAACCCCTGGGACGTGCCTGGCCCTGAACAGTACGTTGAGGCGCAGGCTGCGCAACACAAATTGGCGCACTAGATCCATAACCCTGGGCGATTTAGAAGTCTGTGCATTTACAATGTGGACCACGGCCGCATTGTCACACCAGAAATGCACGACCGAGTTGGACCACTCCTGGCCCCATAGCATCAAAGCACCCAGGATAGGGAAAAATTCCAGATATGTGAGATCACGCAGGCGACCCGTGCCTGCCCAGGCCGGTGGCCACCCACCATAGGCCCACTTCCCATTGAAGTACATCCCATAACCCAGGGATCCCGAGGCATCAGACTGAATCTGAAATTGAGGGGAAGCCAGGAGGTCATGCCTCCAAAATGAGACCCCATTGAAGTCCCTCAGGAACTGTAACCAGACAAGCATGTCTGCCCTGATACCCCGGGTAAGCCTAACCCTATGGTGAGGCCTGGATAATCCTGCCATAGCGTCGCACAAGCGCCGGGCAAAAGCCCTGCCCGGTGCGACCACTCTGCAGGCAAAATTAAGGTGACCATGCAGCACCTGCAGTTCCCTCAGTGATGCCTTGCACTTAGCCAACAAGTCCGAGATAAGGGCCACTATCCTCGACACCTTATCCCTCGGTAACCTAGATGCCTGCGCTATCGTGTCAATCTCCACCCCCAGGAAGACTAGCTGTGTAGATGGGCCCTCGGTCTTTTCGGGCGCTAAAGGGACACCGAGTTCCTCCATTAGTGTCTGAAATGTGTTGAGGAGACGTGTACACGTGTCCCAGCCCCGTTCACCCCCGAATAAAAAGTCATCCAGGTAATGGGCTACAGACCGGGACCCTGACCTGCGGACGAAAGCCCACTCTAGGAAGGTACTGAAACGCTCGAAAGCCGAGCACGATATGGAACAGCCAAAAGGCATGGCCTTATCAAAATAATATTCGCCCCGAAATTTGAAACCCAGCAATTCAAAGTCGCCCGGGTGCACTGGCAAGAGGCGAAAAGCCGACTTAATGTCGCACTTAACCAGCAGCGCACCCGGGCCACATGAGGGCACCATGCGCAGCGCGTGGTCAAAAGATGTATACCTGACTGAGCAAAGGTCATCAGGGATAGCGTCATTGACCGATTGGCCGGCTGGGTAGGACAAGTGATGGATGAGGCGAAACTCGCCTGGTGACTTCTTGGGAACCAAGCCCAGGGGCGATACCTTGAGGTTAGTGAACGGGGGTGCAGGGAAAGGGCCAGCGACCCTGCCCGCATTGACCTCCTTATTAATGCTGGCGGCAGCCACTTCCTCCCTCCCCCTAAGGGACAAAAGGTTGGGGGCATCCTGAGGGGACCTATTACCCATGAAAGGAATACGGAACCCCTGACTAAAGCCCTGAAGTAGATAATCTGCATCCTCCCCCTTCGGGTACAATGCGAGCCAACGCTCCAGCATGTCCACATTAATTGGGGAGGGAGCCTTTCGGTGAACCAGCTCCATCAGCGGCAGTCTTGCCAGCCCACTGTCCGCCCCTCCCTCTGCCCCGCGTCCCTCCAGGCCTGGGACAGGCAGAGGCTGCATGGGGGCCCGCACAGGTGGGACACTCATGTCTGTACTTGCAATTCTTCTTACTGCATGAACCATTAGACGAGAAAGCCCAGCACAGCAGTCGGGCTGGAACCCCCTGCCCCGCCACTTGGCGGGGAACCTGTGCTGGAGCCACTCGCTGGACCGCATGTCCAAAATGGTATCTTTCCCCTGGTGCGGGGCGCGTGGGCGTCATGTACAGCAGCCAAAGTCTCTGACATGGCTCATCCCACCTCATCTCAGGGTGCAGGGGAATTCTCATACGGAATTCCTCGTCATAAGCCAACCACGACGGGCCCGGAAAATCAACCATCGCCCGGTAGATATTGTCCAAATACTGGACCATCGGAATTGCCAGATCCGGCCGGGCCCTCAGGTACACTGCCATGTAGATGAGGTAAGCCGGCAGCCAGTTGGACCACGTCCGTGGCGGCTTGCGACAACGTGCCTGTTCCTTATCCTTCTCATCCCGCCCCTCCCTCTCTTCCTTGGTGGGCTCCCTGTTTAGGAGTGAGAAGATATCAACATACTCCCCTCGCCATATTTTCTCCCTGGTGGCCTGTGCCAAATGGTCACCCAGCGGCAAGGAATAGCCCGCTGTTGGCAAGGCCGAGACAGGCACAGCAGAAACTGCGGGCATCTGGAAAGGGGCTTGAACTAACCCAGCCACCCCCAAAACATTCCCCACAGGGTAGGAAATGCTACCCACCCCGGGGCCCTGGGTGGTGGTTGACGTCGCCTGTTGGTGCGTCGGCGGCTGTACCGCCGGACCACCCACGCGAGGCCAAGGCCATTGGAAAGCCCCCCCAACGTAGCCACATGTGTAGGTGCACTAGTTTGTACCACATACTCACATGCTGCACCCCCGCGGGCCGCCCCCACCGGGGGTTCCGGCCCACTGGGGGCGTCGGAGCTCACGACCGCCGTAGAGCTCGCCGCCGGAGCTTGACCCGCGCCGGCCTGTTGGTCGGGGAGCTGCGAGGCAGTGGCCGAAGTCGCGCCACGCGCCTCAAGCTGCTCGACCCTTCCCGTCGCCTGCCGCTGCCCAGCAGAAGACGCGTCCAAGCGCACCCCAAAAGGAGCGCCAGCGTGGCTGGCCCGAGCAAGGGAAGCCTCAAGTGCCGCCACGCGGGCCAGCAAGGCCTCGACACTGGCCTGGGGCCATGGGCCAGCCGGCCCGCCCGTTACGGGCGTGGGTACAGGCCCTTGCACCCCGGGGCCCGAATAAGGCCATGACCCCACACCCAGGCCCGGCAGGGCCGGCGTGGGCATCTGCCAAGGGAGGGGACCGCACCACCCCCCAAGGCTGGAAGGCCCCGGAGTGAGCTGGGCCCCGATGGAGGAAGGCCCAGAATGAGCACCAGGAGCGGCGTCCACCGCTTGCGGGCCGCGGGCCGCAGCCCATACTGGACCCCTGCTCGGGTCCCCGGCCTCCGGCCAGGGGGTAATAGACCCCATCCCACTGGTCCCGGTGGGAGCCGGCAAAGGCTGCTGGTGGGAAGGCGCAGCCGCGGTCCTCCGACCCGGATTGCGCCGCCGCACCGCCCGAGCCGCGCTCGCGGCCGCCTTCTTCTTCGAAGGCATCTCAGTCCAACCTATGGGAAGCTGAAGGAAGAAAATCAGCAGCCAAAAGGCTTCCCAGTCAAGGCAAAAGCGACGGAGGTAAGAGGGAAAAAACTTCTCCGCTCCGTCGCTTCGCAAAATGGCAGCTCGGCTGCCTCGTGGCCACCCCTTTTATAAGGGAGCTGGCCACGCCCCTAACTACCCGGATGCCTTCGTCCTGTGGGGGGGCTCCCGCAAAGAGCGCGGCGACCATTTTGGCGCCGCGCTTGCATTTTGCAGGGGTCTTACCGACCTCTATTTCAAAATTTCATTTACTTTTAAAGTGAAACAAACTTTTAGTTTTACTGCCAAAATATCCTTACCCTTACCCCTATCTGCAATAGCTCTTTATAGCCTTAATTTGCTGAGCAATTGTTTTGAAACTTTAGCATGCATTCAGTGTTTTTGGTTTCATCTTTAGATATTGAAATTTTAATTTATTTATAAACATCCCCTGAGCTTTGTACACAAGTGCTGGTACCATTTTGTTTACTTAGTGCTCAAGAAACTCTGAATGGATCTTATTTTTACAATACATGCCTTTGCTTCCCATAATTAAACCCTCCTTTCTATCAGTTTAGCAAATTGTTGTAGTGAACCTATTCTTACATATGTGGCAGGAAGTTCCACTGAAGTCATGAGCCATGGATACCAAGGCATATAAAACATTTAATACATTACATTTATCCTAGGGACAGCTTTCACAGTCAGTTAAGCATGACTGAGGGGTTCAATCTTTGTGAATTCCTGTACATACAGAACAAAACTTAGCTGTCCATTAGAAGTTATGCTTTTTTTTTCAAATGCTGTGATGAAGTTTTTAGAGGTTTTAAAATACTAACACAGAGAGAACACTACAGCCTTAGAAATATCTGCACCTATCTGAAGAAGACCCTCAACTGAACAGATTAAAAATGGTGTAGCTAGATTTTCCAGCTTTAATTTTTGAATTGGCAGTCATATTAGTCTGTGCAAGAATATCAGACAAGAAAAACAAAAATTAAATATGACAAAAACATGTGGAACATGGAGGATTAACTGCTATACTTAAATGTGAGCTCTTGTGGATCGAGTCTACTTCCCTCATAGGTAAAGGTAAAGGTTTCCCTTGCTCGAAAGCCAGTTGTATCTGTCTCTAGGGTTCAGTGCTCATCTCTGTTTCAAAACCAAAGAGCCAGCGCTGTCTGCTTCTGCAGATGTTTCCATGGTCTTGTTGCAGGCATGACTAGACACCGGAGCACACAGAACGCTGTTTACTTTCCCACTGAAGTGGTCCCTATTTATCTACTTGCAATTTCTTGCTTTCAAACTGCTAGGTTGGCAGGAGCTGGGACAAAGACAGGAGCTCATTCTGTCATGCAGTACTCTGGAATTGAACTGCTGACCTCCCGCCTTGCAGTTAATTTTAAGAGTAAAATTACATGACTGCAAGGAATAAACGTATTTAGGGTAAATAGATGTATGAGAACATGGGATGCTGTTTATCTTCCCACCGAAGTGGTCCCTATTTATCTACTTGCAATTTCTTGCTTTCAAACTGCTAGGTTGGCAGGAGCTGGGACAAAGACGGGACCTCATTCCATCTTGCAGTATTCAGGTATCAAACTGCTAACCTGCCGCTTTCCAGTCAGCATCTTAGCCACTTGAGTATACAATAGTTAAAACCAGAAATATATACACACAATTTCAGTGCTTTTACAGAGTTCCTAGAACATTTTTAAATTGCAGCTAGGTTGTCATCCATTGGAGTCACTTTCTTTGCTTTGTCATTGGCCAAACTTAAGTCCTCATCGGCGCATGTTTTTGGCAGTAATTGGGAGACCACTAAATGAGATGGATTCTATACAGTATGTCTCCACACTCACACCACATGTTGTTGTCTGCCAGCAGCCCCACTTGAGCATGTTGATCTTCCATTTAGGGACCCCAAACCTCAGTCTATTCAGGGTCCTCCAAGTGACAGGAGAGGTTGAATTCCTCAGCTATAGCCTCCTTTAATGTTTTTCCTTGTCCAGTGAGCTCCTTTATCTTCTAACTTGGTTTTCCTCTCGCGTGCCCCCAGTAATATTTATTCTTGCCATAAAGCTCTTCCTGGAATTGAGCCAGTGAATTTGAGGGTCATATCTATTCAAAGGGTGTAGAGGGTCATTCTCTTACTTAGATTTCTCAGTGTCCACTGCTACTTCTCTCCCGATTTTAGGTTGGAGCGATACCAACTCTTTTGTGGTGAGATATATGCCCAGCTATATAAGCAACTTGACTGGGACCCAATGGAATCTGGTCCTCTGCGGAAGATGTTGGCCATTTAAACACATATAAATACAATTATCTTAGAAAATTATGTTGCACATTTCCTTCAGACTTCGCAAAAGCAATTTTTTCCATAGTTAATTTACATTCTTCTGAAGCAAGAATCATTGGAAATTTAAAATTTGTTTTTGGTTGGATATGTTTGCAGTTGAGTTATTTAGTGCTGTATTTTCATTGAGATGAAAATATTTCTGTGGTGGCTCAGAGATTAAGAAGCTCACCTTGTTAGCTAGAAGGCCGGCAAGTCAGCAGTTCAAGACCTGGCAGTTCGAGACCCTGGTACTGCATAATGGTTTGAGCACCCACCTCTGTCCCAGCTCCTGCCAACCTTGGAGCTTGAAAGCAAGCAATTGCAAGTAGATAAATAGGGGCCACTTTGGTGGGAAAAGATCTTTGGGACATGAAAGGAGCCTCATTTAGGATTCCCTTGAGCAGAGTTTCTCTAGCAAAAATCCTTTCAACCCAGAATAATTTCTGACACAAAAATATTATTATTAGGATGATTTTAATTTAATTTAATTTAATAGTCATATTTATATATATACATAACTGAAATTTTAATATTGTTTTATAATGGTTATATTTTTCAATTAGTATGTTATTATAAATAGTGTACAGTTATTGGAATAGGAGGGATATAAACATATACAAGTGACAAAAAATTGTGTGTTGCTGCACATGCTTTTCAAATACTTTATAACTGTTTACAATTATTAGGTTAAATCATTCATTAAGAACTAATCTCACTCATAGCATGGATCATTAGATATGAACATTTATTGTCACTGTTAGATATAAGGTAATGCAAGATTAATTCCTGAGTGTTACAACTTAAAACTGAAAATCTTAATTGTAGCATTAGCATTATGATTTGTTAATTAACAAATATCTAGGGCATTTTCCCAATCTGGGTAGTAAAGGTAAAGGTTAACCTTGCTCGAAAGCCAGTTGTATCTGATTGTTGGGTTCAGTGCCCATCTCTGTTTCATAGCCTAAGAGCCAGCACTGTCTGCTTCTGCAGATGTTTCCGTGGTCATGTGGCAGGCATGGCTAGACACCGGAGCACATGGGATGCTGTTTACCTTCCCACCGAAGTGGTCCCTATTTATCTACTTGGAATTTCTTGCTTTCAAACTGCTAGGTTGGCAGGAGCTGGGACAAAGATGGGAGCTCATTCCATCCTGCAGTATTCAGGTATCAAACTACTGACCTGCCACCTTCCAGCCAACATCTTAGCCAATTGAGTATACAATAGTTAAAACCAGAAATATATACACACCATTTCAGTGCTTTTACAGAGTTCCTAGAACATTTTTAAACTGCAGCTAGGTTGTCATCCATTGGAGTTTTCCTTCACTTGTTCTCTAGCCTCCTCATAAAATGCTTCAGAGCTCTCAAGCTCTCATTAAACCACAGAGCAGGACAACCTCTGAGCCAGATTCAGCATTTAGCAGAGAAAGTTTCCACTGCCTTAACGGTCTCTGTGTACCAGTTGTCTACCAAGGTAGAGACACTATCACCAGCCAAAGTGGTTGGAAACCCTCCCAAATCCTCTGGAATCCAATAGGATCCATCAGCCTGCATGGGTGGACCATCACAGTAGGTCTAGGCTCCCCACAGGGGTGGGATGTCAGCTCCACCCAGAATTGTAAGATAAAGTGATATGACCAAGGCAAAGGGGTGGTAATGACATCATCCACCCTATGATCACTTCTCTGTGCCTCTGAGAAAACAAGGTCCAATGAGTGTTCTCCAATGTGGTTAAGAATAATGATATATTGAGATACTGTATGCCCCATGAATGTCATAGCTGGATGTTGCTCACTTATCTCCATATTCGGATCAATATATTCTTCACCATTTCCGTGCAATCTGAACTCTGTGCTAGTCAACAGACATTTCAAGATCTTTCAAGTAATCAGGTTCTTCTCAGAAATGGAATGGTCTTACAGCCCAGGAATACAGATCCACTTCCACTCATAGAAGGCCTGATCATGCTTGCCACATAAGCCACAATGTTTAAAGTTCCAAAGGGATTCACTCTTTGGAAATACATTTAACAGTTAAATTTTAAACTTCACCCAGATTAAACCCAGCATGGGATATTGAGCTCCATAAGCATGTTCTGGGATCAAGTACTCATAGGCCCCATTTCCAGCAACATATTTTCTACTGGTTCCCTGGTGATCAAAACATAATCCAAATCTTAATCAGTCAATTTAAATGGTCTAAATTAAAAAAAAGTTTTAATGGCTCATCTATACCTATAAAGGAGACCCGTACATTTGTGGGTCCAGCATTCCTTCTCCCCCTCCACCACCCACCCACCTGAAAAGCACACACCACCTACCTTTGTACCCCCTTCAGTCAAAGAAGGGGGGTCTGGATGACATGGGTGGGGTACAAGACCCACCGGAGCCATATGAAAAAAAATCCCAGGATGCACCAGCATGCGACAGTGCACTGGCATCATCACTAGGTGCACAGCGAGGCCACCACAGCTGACCGCTGTGCCGTGGCATCCCCATTCGTCTGGGGATGCAGGGCTGAAGGACCTAGCCACTACGTCTTCCTGTGTGGCGGGAAATGCAAGGGCGGCAAAGGCGCCTGTTGTGCAATCCCTGTTCTCCCAGGGAATCAGGGCCGGGGAGAACACAAGGGCACCGAAGGTGGCCATTGCACACTCCCCATTCACCCGGGGTGGAGGCGCCGAAACACCCCATTCACCTGGGGAAGAGGCCGTCGCCTGGTCCTTCGGCCCTGCGTCCTCCCCGGCCGCCGGCTGAACCGCCCTTCCCTCCCACAGGGAAAAACAACCAATGAGGGGGAAGTGGGGGGAAATGCAAAGCCGACAGACACTTTTCTGCTAGGGAAGGCGCTTTGGAGAACTGCCTGTCGCCTTCACCCCTGCACCTTGCTGTTTTGAGACTGGCCTCAAAACAGCAAGGGAAAAATGCAAACGCGGCAGGCCACCTCGGAACATTTGCCATTGCACAAAACCCGCACAGCCAACACCGATCCCCGGGGTGATGTCCAGGTAAAAATGCTAGTAATCCATAAACCCAGGAGGAAAAGAAACAGATTTTGAAATAACAGCCAACTCTCTCTCTCTCTCTCTCTGACAATTATAACCCAAAAATTAACTTTTCAAAGTTACAAATGAGTCTAGAAGTGCAAAAATATTTTCCCTTCAAATGGAGAATGCATAAGGAATTATCCAGTGACTATCACCTCTGATTGTTGAGTTAGGGATGTCTTAATTGATGTAACCATAAAACATAACATTCCCTGGTATTCAATACATTTATTTTGTTCATTTTAATTTTTTTGAATGAGCAGAAACTCTGATTTTTCTTTTTAAATTAATGTAAATAAAATTTTTGTCAAGTCTTTAAATGAACAAAACACCATCTTAAGAGGAAGAATCTCTCCTTGTTCCCCACAACTACAGGAAGAGATGCCTTCACAATCATCTGCCAAATGATTCCACCACAACAGCACTAGTCAGTATTTGAATTAGTTGGCTCTGACAGAAGCCACATGGAGAAATAGCTGAAGGGAACCCATGTCAGAAGATTTGCACAGCCAATTAACCAGTTAGAACATTCTTCTATTGTTATTCTGTGTGTTCTTGGTAGTTTCTGTGGAAATGTCAATGGACATCAATTAAAGAAACTGAAGTTGTATTGGCAATGGCTATAAGCCTTTAGCCAGCAAATGAGGCACGACAATATTAGGGATGTAAATCTTCTCTTCTTCCAGTCTTTAATATGAGGATGATGAATTGCAACATGCCTCTCTGCACTAGCATGGATGATAAGAAGCTTTCTGGCCCTCACAGCAGTTAGAATTTATTTTATTTTATTTTTATACTATATTTATATTTTTATATTAGGTCACACTCTGATTGATGCACATAAAACTATGAACATAGAACATAATATAATTAAAAACCCTGCACAAATCCACATTTAAACTTTATCTCAGAGCCCAGCAAAACATAGCAGCAGAATATGCTGTTTCAATAAAACAATCTAAATCAAATACTATCAACTAAATACAAATGAAATCAGCTGGGGGGAGAGATTATCAACAAAAGCTATTTTAAACAGTGCTTTGTACAAAATTGCAAAACAGTTCAAATAATCTGAATTTAAAATTTACAAATTTCAAAATACCTGGTAACTTATTTACATCTTTTTCCAGAATGTTGTTGTAGTTTAGTGCTTGCTCTCTATGTGTGTGTTTATACATTTTGCTTCTCAAAAGAAAAGATATTAGTGGCATTTTGCTCAGAGATCTTTGCTTTTCTTTAATTTATGGAACCTTACAGTGATTTAAAATTCCTTACTGGGGTGTCTTATTGCACTGAGTCAGCCTAAATCACTCAGAAAAAGGACTCTATCAACAATTCTTTCCATCCTGAAATAAAGTACCATATAAACTTGAGTATAAGCCGATGTTTTTATCCCCAAAAATGAGTCCCAAAAAGGGGACACAGCTTATACTCTGTACAACAACCATGAGGGACCCAAGACCACACCAGATTGAGACGTGCCAATGATTTAATAAATTTTACCATATTTCCATGTATTTTTATTATTGAAACTCACTAGCAGCTGCTGCATTTCCCACCCTCAGCTTATACTTGGGTCAAAATTAGGTACCTTGGCTTATCTTTGGGACAGTTTATGCTCGAGTATATACAGGTACAATGCAAGTGCGGTGCCAAAATGGCCGCCACGCTCTTTGCGGGTCCCCCAAACACCTGGACTCAGAAATCCGGGTTAGTTAGGGGGCATGGCCACCCTCTTTAAAAGGGGTGGCCACGAGGCAGCCTGGCTGCCATTTTAGAAGCGACGGAGCGGAGAAGTTTTTCCCTCCACCCCCTCCCTAGTGGACAGTGTGATTTTCTGGTTGCTTCGGGGCCGGGTGGGAATTTTTGCTTGGACCTGCAATTGGCTCTTTGGTTCTTGGCTTTTTCGCCCATCCCACACTGTCGCTAGTGTTTGAGATACGGGGTAAGTTGACTTTGGTCACTTTTGGCGGGTAGCACTGGGTAAGGTAAAGATTTATGACACATAGGTATCCGGCAGGTTGCCTGGCCAACACGTAGATAGGTACAGGGGAAACAGGTTTGGCTGGTCAAGGGCGAACTATGAAAGGGGTGATGTCAGGAGCTTCACAGCCTGCATCACCTTGATATTTGAACGGATACACGTCATAGGGTGGAGTCAGTAGATAGTATATTGACTCCGGTCAACAATTTGTTTGTGTCAACAAACAAATTGATACAAATTGATACATGTAGCCAATTTCCATTGACATTTAGGGTGGAACCTTACCAGTGCTACTGCTTGCCTTAAAGAATTACAATTGGATGATACACCAATTGAAAGTGATAATTCAGACTAGGGCATTATTCAATAAAAGTGGCCTGATGCCTTTAATCCAATACTTGTGTCTGAGTCTTTCTTTGGGTGGGTGTGCCTGCAAAGGCCATGCTGAACAATGGAAAGATGTTATCTTGGACAGATATCATAAGGTTAGAAACAGATTGTAATTAAGCATGTACATTATGAACTGCCCAGAGTGCTATGGGGTCATATATATGTGTAATTGCTATTGCTTTTGCGATTACAAGATCCTCCTTCTTCTCAGGAAATACATAAGGCCTTTCTTGGATTCATAAAACAGAAGGATATATCCATTTGTATATATGATCTAGTTTAGAGGATTAATCTTCTGAATTTTGAAAAGCTTACATAGTTGTTGATGATTACTTAAATCCTTAGAATTGTCCTTGTCTGTTAAAGTTGCTATGCATGATTCATGCACAATGACTGAAGTTTTCTTTTGTCGATACAGTTTTATATTCACATCTCCCCTTCACTGTATGCATCATATCCAGTGGTATAGTATTGTACTAATAAAGAATGAAATAAAAACTTGTTGTCTGACAGTGCTAATAAGCATTTTGTGGGCATTCAAAATCCTCTAAGCATGGTTTCACTGACAATTACTCAAGGTTAAAAGAAAATGGAGTCTTTATTTGAGATACAATGACAACTAATTCACAGAAAACTGAAGACTAGACAGTTTTTCTTGCCCCATCATCGCTCTCACAAACAATGATAGAACCTGGGATCATCACATTCACCTAGAAATGGTTATAAATTAAGGGGGAAATTAAATGAAAGATTGTTTCAGAGTGTGAATAATTAAATACTACGACATTCACTACCAGAAGAAAAAGTGCTGGCCTTCAATGTTTTTAAAGGGAATTAGATAAATTCATGGAGGCTATGGCTATCAATCACAACCGCATGTTACCTTCAGTATAAGAAGGGTTATAGACAGTGATGCACTGCAGCAGATTCTGTCAGGTTCTGCAGAACCAGTAGCTGAAATTCCCCCAGGCCATGCCCACTTGTTTGGCCATGCCCACCTCCATAGCCCATAATGCAGGATCTTTGGCCACACCTACAGATTTGGCCCCACTCACGGATTTGCCAGCCACCCACAGAGTAGCTAGTAAATTTTTTTGCAGTGCATCACTGGTTATAGACTTTTTGAGGGGTTCCGAAAACAGTTAATTGGAAACTACTGTGTGTACAAGAGGAAAATTCTAGTCCCACCACTAACTGTCCATGGTTGTTTCCATGTGCAGCCTCTCCATGCAGTTTGGTATCCTGAAAATATAGAGTTTCTTGTTGCACTGACAAGCAAAAGACAGAACTAGAACTCTCTCCCTGAACACACTTTCAAATTAACATTTCCCTGAATGGTTGAATAGAGCCTAGCAATAGAAATAGCTATTTTACTTATATACCACCCCATAGCACTTACCACACTTTCTGGGCAGATCACATGGTAATTAACATTTTGCCCCCAACGTTATGGGTACTCATTTTACCAACGTGATAAAGATTGATCCCTCTTGGGGTTTTCATTTACTCCTGCCCAGGTGCCCCTCCTTTTAAGGGAATTGGGGAGGTTTTATAGATGTTTTTTTAGAGAATTTTATAGTATTTGGTTTTAATTAGTATTGGTATGAGTTTTAACTGATGTTGGGTTTTAACTGAGCTGCCTTGGGTCACTTAGGCAAAAAAAGGCGGTTGTATAAATCCAATAAATAAATCCAGATTGTAACCACAATTTTGTAACCACAATTGTAACCACAATTTTGGCTGGAGTACAGCAGTTTAATCATTGTGTCATGCCAGTTTGCATTGCATTTTGCAACAGGATGGATCCCTCCTAGAAAAAGCTTACGATTTCAAACATAGTTGATTTGGTGTATGAAACCAAGACACAGGACACAGCCTCGGGCTGGGTTAACTCAGGTTTATTGCATCGTGGACAGAGGGAACATGAGGTAATGGCGGATCGATAGCTCTTTATATACAGTAGTAATACATTTGAACGTGGTGCCATGGTAGCCCATTGGCTACTGTCTGCGTGACGTCATTGCGGGTCACGCCCTTCTTGTCCAGGTGTAGGTGGTGGCGGGAAAGCTTCCCGCGCTGTTGCCTTTGATGAGTTCGGACCAAGAGAGCTTGGACGCTCGCTGCTGCCAGCTGGTGGTCATTAGCTCGCGTCCTATTACAGGGTTTATATGATACAGCTGAAGGTTACATTGTTGCTATAGGCACGGTTACATTGGCTCAGATACATTGTAATCCATGTGGAAGGTAAACCCATTAGAACACAACACTCCTCCCCCCTAGGATGAGACAACGTCTCGAGCCCACACTTAAATACATCCCCCCCCTAGGAGACAAAGTCTCTCAGCCAAGATGGCTTATTTCGAACACGCTGGGGTCTCGATGCGGGCTGCCTTTCCCCGGGTTTGCTACCTTCTCTTTGTCCCCTGGTTTCCTGCCCTGTAATTGGAGAGGGAGACTCGTTAGTGACTTGCCGCGGCTCCGCGGCGTTGTTGGGAGGTGTGCTCTTTCTCAGGGAAGAACCGGGGGCACTGGGGGCTAACGAAAAACCCCTCTTCTCGCTTGGATGGGTGGGGGAACACTCCTGAAAACCCCCCCGGCTCGCAAAATCAAAATTACATTCGGGGGATGCGGCGGCGGCCGCACATTCCTTTTCCCTCCCCCCGGGCTCTGATAGAACTGGGGTATCAAAAGGATATGAGTCGGGATCACTGCTTTCCCCCCCGGTTTCGGACTGATGTCCCTCATTGTCTCCCCCTTGGGCTAAACGGGTGGGGGAGAACCCTATCGCTGAATCCTGTTGCTGAGTCCCACTGACCGGCCCATCACTCACTCGGCGCCTCAGTTGGTCAGCGTGTCTCCTCCAGAGGAGACCGGTGCTCGTTTCCACCCGATATGACACTGGCCCCGTCTGTTCTATTATCGTTCCTGGCACCCAGGCTGGCCCTGCGCTTGCATAGTTCCTGCAGTGAACAAGGTCGCCGGCGGCGAACCCTTTCGAGATTGCCAACCCTATGTTTTTCCCTTTATCCTCGACTCTCGTCGGGTCCAGCCTGGACAGAATTGTGGTCAGTTTTCGCCGCATCAAGAGCTCTGCCGGCGAGTAACCTGACGCTAAGGGGGTCACCCTATACGCTAACAAGAACTGACATACTTGGTGATTTAGGTCCCCCGGGCCCATGCGCCGCAGCGCATCCTTTGTTGTACGCACCAACCGTTCCACTTGGCCATTTGTGGCCGGGTGAAACGGCGCGGATGTGACATGCCGAATGGCGTTTGCCTCCATGAATGCCCCGAACTCCGAGGAGGTGAAGCAACTCGCGTTATCGCTTACTAAAGTGTCGGGTAAACCGAACGTGGAAAAGACTCTCCGTAGCTGGCTAATTGTCGTGGCGGAGGACGTGCTCTTTACTGGGATAACCTCCAGCCACTTGGAGAACGCATCCACCACCAGGAGAAACATGGTTCCTCGGAATGGGCCAGCGAAATCTACATGTACCCTGGACCACGGCCCCCTTGCTGTGTCCCATTCCCTATGCGGGAGGCGGGCCGCCTCTGGTCGGGATCCCTGGCATGCCTCACAAGTGCCGACCATGTGCTCAATGTCCGCGTCCAGCTGTGGCCACCAAAAGTAACTGCGGGCCAGCGCTTTCGAACGAACGATGCCCGGGTGGCTGACGTGCAGCAGTTTGAGCACCCTCGGCCGCATGGATGTAGGAACCACCACCCGTTGGCCCCACAACAGGCACCCCCTTTCTAGGGACAACTCTAGTTTTTTCTGAAAGAATGGGTCGAATTCCGCGCTTGGGGACGATGCCGGCCACCCCTTCTGTACCCATGAGCTGACTTTCTCCAGCGTTCTGTCCTTGCCTGTCGCCCTAGCAATATCGGCTGGTACTATTGGGGGTGCATCTAAGACCTCAATTAGCAACACCTGGCGGTCTCTTTCTACTCTAGCCTTTTGGTCGTCCGACAAGGGCAAAGGGGATCTCGAAAGTGCATCAGCATGGCTGATCTCTTTTCCGGGCCGGTACTCCAACTCGTGTTGGTATGCGTTGAGAAAAATAGCCCACCGCAGCATTCTCGGGGATAGGATCTGCGGAGTGGGCTTGCTTGCCGTGAAAATCCCTAACAGGGGCTTGTGATCCGTCACGATTTTGAACGGGCGGCCATACAGAAAATCGTGAAACTTTTTGGTCCCCGCTACTATTGCTAATGCCTCCCTGTCGGTTTGTGCGTAATTTCGCTCTGCCTGGGACAGGGACCTTGAATAAAACGCAACCGGGGCCTCCCTTCCGTCATCCAACACGTGGCAAAGCACCGCCCCCACCCCCACCGGTGATGCATCACAGACTAGGACCACCGGCCGTTTGGGGTCGAAATGCGTTAGAATTGCGTCAGAGGTCAAGAGTTGCTTTAGTTCTTTGAACGCCCTCTCGTGCTCGTCACCCCACATCCAAGTCTCCTCCTTTTTAAGCAACCGATGAAGCGGTTCGGCCACGGACGCCTTCCGCGGAAGGAATGTGTGGTAAAAATTGAGGAGCCCCAGAAATGACTGTAGCTCGGTTTTGGATGTGGGGCGAGGGGCCTTTTTGATGGCTGCTACTTTGGATTTGGATGGCTTGATACCCTCGGGTGTGATCCGGAACCCTAAGAACTCGACCTCGGTTTCGAAAAAAACACATTTGTCCTTCCTCAGTCTCAGCCCCGCTTTCTCGAACACAGTTAGTACTTTGTCCAATCTCTTAGCCAGTTCGGCCTCACTCCCCCCTGTTATCAATACGTCATCAAAATAAGGCAACACCCCCTCCAGCCCCTTCAGGAGGCGTTCCACAAGCGACTGAAAAAGGCCGGGTGCCGAGTTCACGCCGAACTGTAAACGCGACACCTGGAACGCTCCTTTATGTGTGACTATCGTTTGTGCCGCGGCCGTGGCGGGAGTTACGGGGAGCTGCTGATAGGCTTGTGCCAGATCGAGCTTAGCGAAACACTTTCCCCCATTTAGCCTGGCCAAAAGGTGGCTGACCACCGGCACCGGGTATGCATTAGGGCGGATCGCCTTGTTAATTGTACACTTATAATCAGCGCAAATGCGCACCTCCCCGTTAGCCTTCAGAGCTGTTACAATTGGAGTTTCCCACTCCGCGGAATCAACAGGAATGAGAATCCCCTGGCCCACCAATTTGTCCAGTTCCGCCTCTATTTTGTCCTTTAGTGCGAAGGGCACCCTGCGCGGTTTGAGTCTTATCGGCCGGACCTCCGGGTCTAGGTCGAAGGCTACAGGGGGTCCCTTGAATTTTCCAAGTCCTTTTTTAAAAACGGTGGGATGCGCATCGCACACCGCTTGTATTGGATCCACCCCCACTGAATGTACTCCCCCTATGAACAGGCCTAAAGGCTGGAACCACTGTGTCCCTAGGAGGCTACAACTTCCCCCCTTGAGGACAACTAGGGGCAGTTCCGCAGAGTGTCTCTTAAACTCAACCCGAAATTTTCCGACCCCCAACACCGGAATGCTGTTTCCCTGTACATCTCGTAGCGTGGACCTCAATGTTTTAAGTTTGGGCCGCACGTGGGGGTCGATTTTCAAGAACTCTTTCTGGGGAATTATAGAATAGGAGGACCCCGAGTCAATTTCCATCCTGATAGGGGCCCCTTGTACTAGTACCTCAACGAAATAATGGGACTGTTCCGCGGACACGCTGAACACTGGGACGTCGTCCTCGCTGCTGTCCGAGACGCGGCCCACGCCGTCCTGCTTCCTCGTGGTCTGGACGCCATCTTTGGGCCTCGCTGAACGGTCCGGCCTGGTCGAACGGTCTGGTGACTGTCTCCGGCCCTCCTTCCGTTTTCTGCATGCTTTGGCGATGTGCCCCCAACGGCCGCAGGTGTAGCATTCGGCCTTTCTAAATGGGCACCTCGCACGCTCATGGGCCGCTCCGCAACCATCGCAGCGGCGCCCCCCTTTTCGGACCTTCTGGACCTCCTCGCCGTCGCTGCCTTCCGAGGACGACTTTGAGGCCCGTTGAGTTGCGTGCACCGATTTTTCCGCTTTGCCGGCTCTGGGACGCCACTCACGCCACTGGTGCATCTCGTCCACTCCAGCATTCGTGGACTCGGCGGCTTCCGCGGCCTCGACGACCTCTGCCAGCGTGGGTGGCGGCTCCTTATTCATCAAGCTGCGCTGCACCTCCTTGTCTTTCAAGCCACACAGCACGCCGTCCCTGAGGGCCATTTCTAGGATGTTGTCCCATTTGCAGGGGGCGGCGGCTACCCTCATGGCGGCCACGAATGCCTCGACCGACTCGTCCGGCGCTTGGACTCGCCTCCAAAACGCGCTCCGAGCGGGAAACATCGCCCTCGAGGGTCGGAAGCGCTCCCGTAGCAGCTTCATGATGTCGTCCGCCTTAAATTCGCTCACCTTCTTCGGAGCGATGATGCCCACCAGCGTCCGCTTGGTTTCCATCCCAAGCATGCGGGTGAGGATGGCCCTCTTCCTCTCCTCATCGTCTTCCTTGACTTTGAGTTCCACCAGCGCCGCATGGAAGTCCATCTCAAACAACTCCCAGTCTTGCGGTTTGGTGATGTTGAACCCGCTCTGTGCCCTGGCTGCTCCTTGGGGATCCATCATCCCACCTTCGTCGCCAATTTGGTGTATGAAACCAAGACACAGGACACAGCCTCGGGCTGGGTTAACTCAGGTTTATTGCATCGTGGACAGAGGGAACATGAGGTAATGGCGGATCGATAGCTCTTTATATACAGTAGTAATACATTTGAACGTGGTGCCATGGTAGCCCATTGGCTACTGTCTGCGTGACGTCATTGCGGGTCACGCCCTTCTTGTCCAGGTGTAGGTGGTGGCGGGAAAGCTTCCCGCGCTGTTGCCTTTGATGAGTTCGGACCAAGAGAGCTTGGACGCTCGCTGCTGCCAGCTGGTGGTCATTAGCTCGCGTCCTATTACAGGGTTTATATGATACAGCTGAAGGTTACATTGTTGCTATAGGCACGGTTACATTGGCTCAGATACATTGTAATCCATGTGGAAGGTAAACCCATTAGAACACAACAGTTGAAGATGGGAAACAAAATAGGGAGGGGAGAGAAAGCTGAGAGAAAGATAGAAATAATATCTAACGTTGTACAGACATAGTGCAGGTTACCATTTAGTTACGGCAAAACATGGGAACTATTTATTGGCAAAAATTTGAGCTGGGATTTGAAGCCAGGAAGAGATAAGGCCACTTTAAAGCCAAAAGTACATTCCTAAGAAAAAATTTGAGCAAATCTACAGTGACTCTTGATGTATTACACAACGACAATCATGCTGCATTTTTTTGGCTCTGATTTCTTACTTATACAACACATTTTGGTTGGAACAGATTTTATCTCCTGCCATTTTAACCACCTAATTGCGTAATTGGACTGGTGGAATGTTTCTTCAAAATCTGAATTTGTCTTAAAGGTGCCATGATCAATGCCACAAAGCAAGAAAGTGCAGTTGTGAAGTATTATAAGAAGAGACTTCCTTGCTGCAAAAACACACATACACACTCAAGCACGCTGGCTGGCTGGCAGGCTGGCAGAAAGTAATAAGACAACCTGGAGTTGTTTATTTTCCTAACTTTCTTCCTCTATGCTTCTCTAGTTGCATAGAGGGAAGAGAAAAAAATCTGGATACTAACACCTGCCCTATTTAAACTCATGCCACTAAACTTGGATCAGGAAGTGGGACTCACAAGTTGGAAAAATCCAGATTCTTCTGCCATCCATGCCTCTTCTGCCACTGATAGAAAGGGAAATAATTGCCTCACCAACTCTTCTCACATAGTACACACCAGATTAAAACAGAAAAAAGAAGTACTGCAGCTTGGGCATGTGTTACAAGCAGGTTCATTCCTGCTTGCAGCTAACCTGCAGTAAATATATTTTGGGTGTGACAACTCAGCAAAGGAAATGCAAATTCATTTGTATTTCACTCCCTGTGACATCACACTAGAAAATGTGGGTCTGTTCAACTTCAGTTGCCCTACAGGGAGACAGGCTGCTTGCTTGCAATTATATGTATACAGTAGGTAAGCAGGTGGTGTCAGTAGAAACAACCACCTTAACAAATAAATGGCTTCTCTTCCTCATTTTCTCATCTTGTTTTTGAAAAATGTACAGTATACCATTGGAGAGAAATTCTGTCCATAGAATGTAAAACAGCAACAAAACCACAAGTCTTCCCCATGGAAAAGAAGCTTTAAAATAAAAGTTAAGAAAGAATCTTGAAAAAAATTGGCTTTGCTGGAGAAAGAGTGTGCTGCCTTGTGTGTGTATGTTTTGTGTGCGCACACACGTGTGCATGACTCATCATATCTAATGAGACAAAGGCAAGGGAGAAGGTGCTTTGGCAAAGCACTGCTTTGTATGTACATACAGATGGCTCGTTCTTCAATTCTGCATTGGTTCAAGTGATTCCACAGGTAATCCAATGCAAAATGAATGAATGAATGAATGAATGGGATAGAGATGTTTAAGAGTAAGCGAAAAGTGTTCTTGCCTGATCTATAAACATCCAGGAGGCCATTGTAGGGTGAATATGTCATCACATGACCACAGCAAAGAGAGACCAGAAAGACACATAAGGCAGAGTCTCTCTTCAGATTGCTTAGGGTAGGGGTTCTCAACCTTTTCAAGCTGAGGGCTGGTTCATGCTCCCTGAGACAGCTTTGGGGACTGGAGGGCCATTTTGCCCTGCCTGCCACACATGGCACTTCCAGGTGTGGTGGAGGAGGTGGAGGAAATGATGTTGTGGGTCACTTCTTCTTCTTCTTCTTCTTCTTCTTCTTCTTCTTCTTCTTCTTCTTCTTCTTCTTCCTGTTCAAACCCTAGAGTGCCAAAATGAAGCCACTTTCTTTGCTTTGTCATTGGCACATATCTTTGGCAGTCAGCAGGCACTCTGTATCTCTCCACATTCACACCATGTGTGGTTGTTCACCAACGTTCTCCACTTAAGCATGTTGGTCTTGCATTTAGGGACTCCAACCCTCACCCTATTCAGGGTCCTCCAAGTGATGTAGGGGAGATTGAGATCTTCATCTGTATCCTTCTTTAATGAGCTCCTTCCTCCTTCTTCTGATTTGGTTTTGCTCTTGTGTACCTGACCTGTACTGACTGGTCATTTTGGTGAGGCCTGATGCGGCATAATAGGGTTGGTTAATGGAGGATGGGGAGTGATATGCCATTTGACATGATATTTTCATCCAAATATTATGTCAGCCTAAAACCAGCAGGGTTAAATCCCTCCAGCTGTGATCCTGAAGGACTGATAGCAGGCAATTGGTTGGGGCAGGGAAGGGAGAACCCACTATTTAATAAGGTGGATCCAGATGAGATGAGGGTTAAATAATAGCAAATGGAGACCCCATTGTTGTGAGGTTGCAACAATCTCAGATGCAAGATTTTATGGCAGCAATCAACTTGCATAATGCAATAGAAGTTCCAGGCTCTTTTGGTCTTGAGAGTGACAGGGAGGGGAAGGCAGAGGGTAGGAGGCCTGCATCTAGTAACAGAGATGTCTACTTGCCTCAATTTCCTTGGTTACAGCTTTTTCCAAAATGAAGGCTATCTCACAAGGTATTTTTTGCCCCTGGCTGTCACATCCTTGACCATTGCTGGTGGGTATTATTATTTTACAAACAGCAAAGCAGGTAGGTGGGGAAAGGGAAAAATATCCCTTCTAGCTTTTATCAATTTCAGGTAAAGCTCCCATCTGCATATGCAAAAGGGTTGCTGCCTCTTACATTGCCACAACGAAGGGCTGGGTGAAAGAAAAACTTGGCTTCTGAGGTATAAAGTATCTGGGTTTTTTACTACCATATTTTTGGACCATAAGACGCGCCTGACTCAGAGCAGGAAAAAAAATTAATACTGTATTTTGCACCAGCAACCAGTGGTGGCACTGCAGGGGAAATGGGTAGGCCAGGCCAAATGCACTGAGGAAAAAAGTGATACTCTACCCTAGCTTCTTGCTCTCCTTTCAACCAGGAAGCATGTTTTCCCCTTCCATTTTGTCCACGTGGAGTAGTGACAAAGGCATCAAGGTAAGTGAAACCCTTTCTTTTTAAGGACAGGTTTGGTTTCCCACTTTTGGGAACATACAAACAGAAACTTTTGAATACAAGAAATTTATTTCCAATGCATTTAAATGGGAAATTGCGATTTTTGCCCTTTAGTGGCCACTTGTTTTTCATATGTTTTCCCCCCTGCCCCGAACAGCTGAGAGGTGGCAGTAGTAGTCTTTGGCCAGCTGCATCTCTTGTAAAATATCCTTTTACAACAGCCACAACTGGCCAAAGACCACCATTTGGACTATAAAGACGCATCCTCATTTTCTCCCCACTTTGGGGGGAGAAAAAGTGCGTCTTATGATCCAAAAAAATACGGTATTTCCTTTCTCTTTTCCCTCCCCCATGCTTCTGTCGCCTCCTTCTCTGCATACATGTATCCTTTTGTCTTCACCTTCCTTTACCTCCTTAGTCCCCATCCCTTCATTTCTACTCCCTAGGGCTATACCGCCACTGATGCGCTGAATCACTTACATTAAATTAAGAAAAAAATTAGTCTAAGAGGTCCAGTCCATCAGGATCAAACATAATAATTTATGCTCCTCTTCTGGAAGTTTTAACTTGCCAATATTAATTTGTGATTCTGGAAATTGACACAGGAAGAAGTCTTGGGCAGCTTGGGCAGCTACAAGGCTCTAGTTTAGTGTGTTGCAAGTTTACTCATTGAGATTTATCTCTCCTATATTCTACTTTTATTACCAAACTTAGTTCTGTTTAGTTTTTATAACACTGCACAAGCGCTGATCTGTGTGCTTTTTCCTTTTTTGGGCAAAACAACTGATTTGCACATTCCATTAAACATATTCTGTTAGGAAATGGTCAGAAGTCCTGCCCAGTTTGAAACAGCAACCAAACTCTATGCATTTCACTTGCAAATGCAGGAGGAATGAAAAATTAGTAATGGACCACCCCACCACTGAATTATATTTTTAAAATGAGTATTATCCACATTCTCCATCCGTTTGTTCCATAGCTAATGCAAATGAAATGACAGAACTTTTTGTGTGTGAGATGAAGTATCATGGAGAACAGCTGTCTCTTAAAATTCATTACTATTTAAGCATAAGTCTGTGGTCTGATGAATATTCATGAGTTTAGAAAGTGAATTATTTAAACTGTATTAGAAGGTGTGCTCCATTTTTCCAGTCAATAATTGGTTCCCAGTGGATAAACTGTGAGATTGTGGGCTGAATAGTTTATCCTGAAAAGATGTAAATTATTGGGGAAGAAAAATGAAGCTCCATTCTGTTTTGCTTATTACAGTAAAAGTGTAATGATTTACTCAGATACTAATAGGAGCAAAATTAATGAAAAGTTAATATGTCTTCCTTTGTCCTTCTGCTGACTCGGCAGTTTGAAAATTTGTAATTAGGCTTTCAAACTCTTCTGGTGCTCCAGGAGTTGTCAAGATTGTTAATAATCGGTTTTCCTCCTGTACAATTTGTACTACTACTACTACTACTACTACTACTACTACTACTACTACTACTACTACTACTAAAGTTTCCACAATTAAAAAGATTTCTTCCCTTGCCCAAATCCTTTTGGGTTTTTATTGCCTTTCAGTAGCTCATCAACTCCATGCCCTGGTTGCCTAGCAGAGGGAGTTGAGCCCTGTAGTCCACTTTTCAATAGATGCCTAGGAGCCATAGCATCCACCGTGGTCCTTGTTAATCTGGACAACTACTGAGCTGGCATCGTATTAGAATTATGACTTCTCTCCATATTCAGTTGGTTGTGGAAACAAATTTAGTCTGGTTCTTGTGAACACACAAGCCTCCCCCCCCCCATGTCAAGATACTGTTCCATGGGGGGCATCAAGCAGATGAAGTTTTAGAAAATGAGATAGTCAAGATCCTGTGGGACTTTAAAATTCAAACAGATAGACATTTGCCTCACAACACACCTGATATAACTGTTGTGGAAAAGAAGGTCCGGTTTGTTGATATTGCTATACCAGGAGATGCATGAATTAAAGACAAACAACTGGAGAAAATCACAAAAGATCATGATTTGCAAATTGAAGTCGGGTGTCTATGGAGGAAGAAGTCTACTGTTGTACCCATAGTGATCAGAGCCCATGGAGCAATACCTGAAGGACTCCCTAGATATTTGGAAATTTTGGACTTATCAGACTTGAACATCCTAACCCCCCAAAAAAACTCTACTGGGAACTACATATATACTCAGATGTTACTTTAACAGTTCTTAGGTCCTTGAATTGTTAATCTTATTCCAGTCCCCGACTGTGAAGCAAATAGTTGATTTGTAAACAGCAGCAGCAGCAGCAACAGAAACTGAAACAGAAACAACAACATTTCCTGTAGTTTGTATGCAAGTGTTTTGTGGATAGTAGTGAACTGTAAACTTGAGATCAATCTGTAATTTTGGGGCCTTAGAACATATGTACATGCACATATGTCTTTGTATGTAAGTTCTGAGGTTTACCTATGACTGTTCCAAGATGTCCCCTTAAAGTTAATTCCCTGTTTGCAGACAGTAAACTGGGGGTGGGGGTCCTTGCCTTATGGAAGTGTGTGTGTGTGTGTGGGGGGGATGAGGGAGCAAAAGCCGCTTCTAGATTTGTAGGGACCATGCAGTTCCTTCTTTTCTTTTATCTTTTAAGGGCTCTTCCTTTAAGGTCACAGGTTTCCATGGTAGTCTGCATTATTCATTGCATATTATTTGCTGTGTTCTTTTGTAACATGGTGTTTATAAGCTATTAGTCAGGAAGACACTTGTTCTCATCCAAACTCAGTTATACAGTAAAACTCACTGGTAGCCTTAGGCAAACAACTGTCTTTCAAATTCAGGCCCATCATGAATATGCTTAACTGTATAGTAAAGAAAAATTGGTGAGGAAAAAAATTCTTTATTTTATTTATAAAGGTTTCTCTCCCTACCACCACCACAACAAATAAAAGATGTTCTATCAGTTTCTTTTCTCTGTGTCATGAAATCTGAACCTAAGTAATATTAAAATAATATTTTTTTCTCACTGCCTATGGCAGATTTACTAGCCCAGTGCATCTCAGACTAATTTCCTTGTCTCCCTTGCCATATTTTCTTCTGAACAATGCTAACAGCTCTAATTATACCTTCTGATTTAATTCTCTATAATTGCAGGTTTGATTTGTCTTTCCTCCCTCCCTCATGCAATTCTCTTATCAATTTGTTTTACTTTCAGAGCTCTATTAAATAGTTTCTCCATGAATTTAAATGGAAGACCCAAATAGGTTTTAATGATGAAAACTTGCAGGGGATGTTAAAAGAAGATTCCCATGGGTCAGTGCTTTTATATAGGGCCTCATGCAATAAAATTATGCTTATTACAGGGATTAAAAAAGCAAGTATTCATGCTATATAATTTCTGGAAAGCAAATGATTACCCAGAAACCACTGAAAAATGAATGCCATCTTTGTCATGTCTTCACATGCTTAAAAAATACAATTGCTAAGGGCAGTTCTTTCATTTGAGAGCTATATTAGTTATAATCAGGGCAGTACAACCCTGACTGCTGTAAGGGGCCTGGAGCTGATGGCAGCTATTATGAAATAATACTGTGGGGGAGCTAGCCGTAAAAGCTGTTGCGGTGACCAGCCACCCCTAACCGCCTTTTCCCACCAGGCAAACCCATGGAGGAAAGAGGCAACAGGGGCCAGGGCTTAGGAGCGTGCGTGTGCAGGATATGAGGGGGAGGAAGAGGAATAAGCGGGGGGAAGAGGAGGAGGGAGGGAGCCAGGCCGATTCCAGTCGAGGCGCCACAGCACATGCGGAAATGCATGTTTTTCCCCTCATCTTCTGGCACCTCGACTAGAATCAGCCTGGCTCCCCGCTTATTCCTCTTCCTCTCCCCTCGCACACGTATGAACATGCTCACACCAGGTAGGTGTGTGCATTTGTGGGGGTCCCTTGTGTGAGGGCAACATGAGGGACCCTTTTCCCACTTGGGGCTGCCCTTTTCTCTTTCCACCTCTTTGGTGTATGGGACCAAAGACGACCGGACAACCGAAGGGTTGGTTTAACACAGGTTTATTGCATGAGGTTCCAGTTAAGCATGAGGTAATGGCGGTGATACATCTCAATATATACAGTAGCTCTCTACATTTGAATCATGTAGCACGGTAGCTCATTGGCTGCTACCGGCGTGGCCTCGCCCAGGCACGCCTCCTTTCCTGCTGCTGTTTGCGGGGAAGGTTTTCCCGCGGCTGTCCGTGATTGCGCAATGTGAACCATGTGAGAGTGAACGCTCGCAGCTGCCCTCTATAGGCTGTCTGCTCGCGTTCCTTTACAGCTGATATCGTTTGTATCTGGAGTGGTTACAATCTTGCCTTTACAGTATAATGAACATGCATACATACATACATAACATCCCTCCCCCCTAGGATGGGACGAAGTCCCGCAACCATTGTGGCTTGCCGCACGTTCGCTTGGGGCGTGCTTGCGTCTGCCCTAATTCTGGAGAGCCCGTGATCCCTGACTCCGTGGGTGCTTGTCCTGCAACGGGAAACGGGGATTCGTTAGTGGCTCTATGGGGCGTCCGTGCCTGCCTTGCGCTCAGGGATGGGAATGGAATGAACAGTTGGGAGGTAAACCCCTGCCTATTGCTCTCGGACCCCGGGGACCCTCCTAATGTGAACCGCGGAACCGATGAGGTCGCCCTTGTGGAACGGCTACCTTCTGATCCCTGCTCGGGGGACCTTAAGACTGTGGTGGGCGGACTCGCTGATGCCTCCCGTCTTGGAGGTGTCGGTCTCCGGGACATTGGCGCTATATTGCATTCTAACTCACAGGGGCTACTGGGACTGGAAGTACCAGGGGCTGAACTGAAACCCCTCTTTTCGCTAGGACGGGTGGGGGACCACTCCGCTAACTCCCCCTGGTACTGTAAATCAACGTCTAAACTTCTATGGGCATCTGAATTTCGGGGAGACTTCCGCGGCTTCCGCGGGGTATGAGTGTGATCGGGGCTCCTCCTCTCTGACGGGGACTCCCGCAAAAGATCTCTGTGGATCGATTGCCTTTCCTCCCCCCTTGGTGGGGACCCATGCTCCCCTTTTCCTCCCCCTTGGGCTAAACGGGTGGGGGAGTACCCTAACGCTGATTCGATGCTATTCTCGTCCGCGTCCTGCTCTCCGGGGACCCTACGCCTGAGTTGGTCTACGTGTCGCCTCCACAGGAAACCTGTACTGGTCTCTACGCGGTATGAGACGGGGCCGGTTTGATCTACTACGGTGCCCGGCACACAGGCTGGCCCCGCGCTGGCGTAGTTCCTGCAGTGCACCGGGGCGCCTATGCTGAAACTCTTTGTGGGTTCCACCCCTATGTTCCGCCCTTTGTCCTCTACTCTCAAAGGCAATCGATCCACAGAGATCTTTTGCGGGAGTCCCCGTCAGAGAGGAGGAGCCCCGATCACACTCATACCCCGCGGAAGCCGCGGAAGTCTCCCCGTTGGCCTTAAGCGCTGTTACAATTGGAGTTTCCCACTCCGCAGAATCAACAGGAACAAGAATCCCCTGGCCCACCAATTTGTCCAACTCCGCCTCTATTTTGTCCTTTAGTGCGAAAGGCACTCTGCGCGGTTTAAGTCTGATTGGACGCACTCCAGGGTCCAGGTCGA
This sequence comes from Bradypodion pumilum, assembly GCA_035047305.1. Lineage (NCBI taxonomy): Eukaryota > Metazoa > Chordata > Lepidosauria > Squamata > Chamaeleonidae > Bradypodion > Bradypodion pumilum. The sequence goes on along the minus strand of JAWDJD010000003.1, from coordinate 241,739,419 downwards.
AAGTCACTGGGGGGCCCTTGAATTTTCCGAGCCCCTTTTTAAAAACCTCGGGGTGCGCGTCGCACACGCTCTGTATTGGGTCAGTCCCGGCGGCGTGTGCTCCCATGGCGTGCACCCCCCTAATGAACAAACCCAGGGGCTGGAACCATTGAGTCCCGAGGAGGCTGCATTTACCTCCCTTGAGGACGACTAGGGGAAGCGTTGCGGTGTACTTTTTGAACTGGACCTGGAACTTCCCAACCCCCAACACTGGGATGCGGTTCCCTTGCACGTCCTTCAGTGTGGCCCTCAACGCTTTGAGCTTGGGCCGCACGCGGGGGGCGATTTTCATGAACTCCCCCTGGGAAATAATGGAGTATGAAGAACCCGAGTCCACCTCCATTCTAACAGGGGCCCCTTGTATTACTACCTCAACGAAGTAACGGGGGTGCTCCGTGGAAACGCTGCAAACCGGCGCGTCGTCCTCGCTGTCGTCGGAGATGCGCCCTACTCCGTCCCTCGTCCTCGTGGTCCGGGTGCCGTCCTTTGGCCTCGTGGTGCGGTCCTGCCTCGTGGTGCGGTCCTGCCTCGCCGAGCGGTCTGGAGAACTCCTGGTGGCCTCGCGCCGTTTCCGGCAGACCTTGGCGATGTGCCCGCGCCGGCCGCAGTTGTGGCACTCGGCCTTGCGGAATGGGCATTTGGTGCGGGCGTGGGCGGCGCCGCAGCCGTCGCAGCGCCGGCCCTCTCTCTGGACCCTCCGGACGTCCTCGTCGTCGCTGCTCTCCGCAGACGAGTTCGAAACCCGCCGGGCCGCGCGCACCGAACTCTCTGCCTTGGCGGGCTTCGGGCGCCAGTCCCGAAGCTCGTGCACCCCGGCCGTCGTGGCCTCTGCGGCCTGTGCCGCGTCGAGGACTTGTTGCCATGTGGGAGGCGGCTCCCTTTTCATCAGCGCGCGCTGAGTCTCTGTGTCCCTCAGACCGCAGAGCAGGCAGTCCCGGAGGGTGACGTCGGGGAGTTCCCACTTGCATGGGCCGGCGGCCAACCGCAGGGCCGCGGCGAACTCATCGACCGATTCCCCGGGTGCCTGGACTCGCCTCCAGAACGCGCTCCGAGCGGGGAACATCGCTATGGCTGGCCGGAGATGGGCGCGCAGCGCCGCCAGGAGCTCTGTGGCTTTGAGGTCGCTCACCTTCCTCGGCGCGATCAGGTCCACCAAGGTCCTCTTGGTCTCGTGTCCGAGCATGCGGACGAAAATGGCCCTCTTCTTGGCCTCATCTGAGACTTCGAGCTCCACCAGCGCTGCGTTGAAGTCTATCTCAAACAGCTCCAAGTCTCCCGGCTTCCTGATCTCGTAGCCGGCGCATGTCTTGGTCCCGTGGGCAGCCATATCCCACCTTCGTCGCCAATTTGGTGTATGGGACCAAAGACGACCGGACAACCGAAGGGTTGGTTTAACACAGGTTTATTGCATGAGGTTCCAGTTAAGCATGAGGTAATGGTGGTGATACATCTCAATATATACAGTAGCTCTCTACATTTGAATCATGTAGCACGGTAGCTCATTGGCTGCTACCGGCGTGGCCTCGCCCAGGCACGCCTCCTTTCCTGCTGCTGTTTGCGGGGAAGGTTTTCCCGCGGCTGTCCGTGATTGCGCAATGTGAACCATGTGAGAGTGAACGCTCGCAGCTGCCCTCTATAGGCTGTCTGCTCGCGTTCCTTTACAGCTGATATCGTTTGTATCTGGAGTGGTTACAATCTTGCCTTTACAGTATAATGAACATGCATACATACATACATAACAACCTCCCTCAACTGCCACCTCCCTCCCCTAACGGCTGTGGGAGCCACGGCCATGTTCCATCCCCCACGTAGTGCTCATCTCTGTTTCAAAGCTGAAGAGCCAGCGCTGTCTGCTTCTGCAGACGTTTCCATGGTCATATGGCAGGCATGACTAAACACCGGAGCACATGGAGCGCTGTTTACCTTCCCACCAAAGTGGTCCCTATTTATCTACTTGCAATTTCTTGCAAGAGCAGGGGTTCTCAACTTTTTCAAGTTGGGAGCAAGGTCAGGCTCCTTCAAACAGCTGGTGGAATCAGCCATGGACTCATTTATGACTGTTTACAACAGCTGTAAATGAGTCCATGGCTGTCATAAATGCATTTACAACAGCTATAAATGAGTTCATGGCAGATTCCCATGGCAGCAGTGGCAGATTCCCATGGCAGCAGTGGCTAGAGCAAGGTCGGGACCAGATTATTTGGTGCCATGGGCCGGATCCAGCCCACGGGACATAGGTTGAGAACTCCTGGCTAAGTGTAATAATGTCAAGTGTTTTATAAATGAGTTATAGCTTCGAATGTCCGCTTGTCTTCAGCTCCACTTCAATCTCCACAGTGTGACAGAAGTTCAGTGTTAAAAGATGATTTCTCAAACTCTTCACAGGAGAAGCAGGCTTTATTGTACAACAGGCCCCTTAATTAGCATGTCCTGAAAGTAACACTGGACAATGCTTCTCTGCAGATACAACATTCACCCAAAAATGAAACTACAGTAGATACAAGGAACGAATCACATTTCACATGGAATCTACCCTACTGATCTCAACATCAGGCCCAATGATGTAGAAACAGGAGTTGCCACTGTTGTTTCATTGACATTGCCCTTCTTCTAATCCTTGTGGTTCAGGATTCAGGCCATTTCACACCATGCAAATGCAAACGAGGGCTGGTCATTGATTGTTCTCTCAAGGAGAGAAGCAGCCAGATATATCAACTCTGTAAAGTTACAACCATGTGGTCTCCCCAGTGGAGCTTCCTGTGATAATGACACTCTTCAAAACAATCCTGTTACAGAGATATCCTTTGCAATGAATTGACACCAATGTTTATATAGAAAAGAAGGAATGTGAAAGCACACACATATAGGAAAGGACATGGGAATTCCCCTCTACACAACAGGAACAGGATTTTGCATATTTTTGAAGATCTCAAGACCTTTGGATATGTGCACAGTGAAAACCTATGAAAACACTCAAGGCTTGCCCTCCTCATCTCCTTCTGGGTGAAAGAGAAAGAGAAACAAAAGACATAGATAGTAGGAACTGCTTGTTAACACTTTTATGTTTTGCTTTCATTTGCTTTCATTTAGGGCAGTGGTTCCCATTGTGGGGCCCATGCCCCACAGGGGGACCTCAATTCCTAGAAGTCTAAGTCAGTACATTGGCTGATCAGTGCTTTGGGGAATTAATTAGTTCTAACTAAAATAAAACAAAGGGTCATTGGACTATGGACTTTGACTTCAGGAGAGGTCTCAAAATTTAAATTTTTATTCTAATTCATTTTTTAATCTATGAAGTCTATTAATAAATCCTTACCAATACAATTGCTGATCCATTATCTTAGACACTAGTGGGAACAATTCACATACAGTACTGGATTTATATGCAGTGCAAATGATGTGCTTCAGTGCCACACACAGTGCTCACATCCTTTTATACTTTACAAGAAGTATGCCCACCAAATTCACTTTGTCTGCTCTGAATATACACTTGTTTAATCTTTTAAAATCCAGGCATTACAATTCTATTTTGTGATTCATAGACACCTCTAGCCTTGTCCTGTGTTAGCATATGTTGCACAATTTAAACATTTATTGAAGAGTTTATTTTTAAAAGAGCTGTAACAATAGAAGCAATTCCATAAATTTGTTACAAGTGGATAACAATTTGTTTCCTAAGTGAAGAGTAATATTTGATCCAAGCACTCTTTTTCTCTTTCACACACACTCTCTCGCTCCACCTAAAAGAATGGTAATTTCTTGAAAGTTACAAAATACTTCAAGTCTGCGTCAGTCATACTTAAAATAATATCCACTGAAATCAGTGGTAATCCATTAATTCCTATAAAATAAAATGAGGTCTGTCACATTCTGTATGTATAGACATGACAGAACTGTTGTAAGAAGGCTTATCATAACAAACACAAATCCTTTACACATGGAGGATGATAAAAAGCAGAGAAGAGAGGGCACAAGATAGAATGTTTGTGCTAGTTTTCCTTTCTCACATAATACTGTACATGTACAGTATTGCTAGACAAAATTCCCTGTATGTTTCTCATATTGTTTTGGATAACATTTAACATAGAGGCAACACTACAGTCTGTTGTTGGACTGTAAGTGCCATCAGCCCCAAGCACGGCCAGTGATTACCGTAACTATTGCAACTCAAGCTGTAGTCTAGCAATATTTGGAGAACCTCACATTCACTATCCCTCCTGTTCACTACTACTGAAATAATACTATGATTGCCTTTATTCTTTAAAGATGTAAATGTTGTTGTAAAGCCCAGCAGAATTACACCAGTTTCTTTTTGTCATGCTGGCAAATATAGGATTTTGCCCAATATTGCTCTCTTTAGAAGATATGGAGCATCTCAGAACAGTAGATAAGACTGACCAAGTGATCTGGGTACTTACTCTGTCTGTTGTCCAGAAATTTCAGGACCCTGATCCTCCGTTTATTATCTTTTATCTTTAAAACATACTGGATCAGGCCAACTATTCAAATGGTGGATGACTTTGAATGGCTCTTTGTCCTTCAGTGCCCATCAAGCAGAGGCATGTCTTCTGTGAACCACCCTATTCTAATGGATGATGGTACAATTTAGATTAAAAATCTAGAGTTGGTGACCAAAAGCTTGGCCAAATTCCTGTCATGTATGGCTAGAATGATTCTTGCTAATTAGGAACATCATCTTTCCATCATCTGCCTCCCACAGATTCCATGTAATGAAACAGACAAGGATGATTGTGGGAATTTATCTGGTTCCTGTCTGCCTGCTTTCTACACATCTTGTAAACAAAGGTCCCTTTGTTTACACGAGAGACAATGCTTGATTATGGGCACGCGTAGAAAAGTGAGAAAAATGCTTAATCATTCTCCTTATGCTTCTGACATTCTGATTGGTTGTGTGTGCCTTAGTTTTGTTTTGATATACTCTGTTGAATAAAGAGACACCAGGATTATTCCTTTGTTAAGCTAAGACTGCAGTCGAGTGTATGTTTGCTCTCTATTTCTCTGTCTCTTCCTTACTCTGCCTAATGAAGCTGGACTCCGTTAGAATTCTTAACTCTTCCTTTGTTTATCTGGGGCTATAAACTGCTCTTTATGAGGCTGATTAGATCATTATATGAATGGGATTCAACAAGTGGCGCTCCGTGGGAGGCGCTTGATTGAAATTCAAGGAACTCTTTGAAATCTGCTTCAGCAATTAGCGATTAGCACCTCATTATCACCTCATTGCGACCAGGACAAGGTCCCATTCACCACTAACCAGGGAAAGGTCTTCAAGCATTTGATCTTCACAGGGTGAGTGGAAAGAGTTATCATGGGGGGTGCACTAACATCGCAGCAGCAGGAGTTTTGTAAAGATCTCTCATATCTTCTGAATAAGAATGGGCAAAGGGCAGAAACAAAAGAAGTGCAAGATTTGACTCCAAAAAATATTCTGTTGTCCCAGAGGCTTGCTGGCCCCTTTCCACAGCTTTTGCCCCCAGCCAAGGGAGGGACTCTGACTGCCCCTCCATCATATGAGAAACAACAGCATGAGCCCCCTGATGGAGGTGGGGGTGGAAATGGAGATGGGACATTATATCCTGCCTTGCAGCAATCAAGCACTTTTAGCCCTACAAAAGACCTGTTCTCTGCTGCTTTAACTGCAGCTGTGCTGGATATGGAAACTGTTGCTGTATATCCAGTGAACAGAGAGGCTCTGGCAAATGGGACTGCTGCAATACTGCCTGCCAAGTCTAAAAAACAACTAGTGCCAGCTGATTGGGAACAAATGATGGGGACCTCATCACAGATTAAAGTTATTAATGCATGCAAAGTGGCAGGAAGCAAGGATTGTGATTCCAAGGGAAGCACAGGAGACCTCAGCTCGCCTCATCACAAAAGCAGGAGAAGCTGAGTGGTAAATTTGATACCTCATGTTTGGGCAGGAAGTGGAAGGATGGCCCAGAGGAGGAATGCAGAAAACCCAAACCCAGAAAGGGGTCTTCTTACAAATACAAACTAACAGGTGCAGTTTGTCATGAAGTTGAGATTCAGATGCTGCAGATGAAAGAAGTCCAGAGGAAAAGGGGTGTGGATCCTTCCTCTATGGACAGCAGGCTTTTGCAAAAATACAAGGAGGGAGAAGACATACTCCAGTTTTTGGCTGATTTTGAATTGCCCAACCCTCAAGCAAAGAGATTCAGAGTGAATAGTTCCAAGTTTTCAAGCATCAGAATTGCAGGGAAAACAACTGGGAATTCCCTGTGCTTTTCATCTGTGTGGAAGTTACTTGCAACTTCTGGAGAAGTTGTTCTTTGTGCTCATACCTCATCTGCCTGCTTTAATACAGATGGGTGTGGCTGGAGCATGAAGGAATGTGTGTTTGCCTGAAAAGCTGAAAAGGGGGGTTGTCTGGTTGTCTTGTGAATTCAGTGAGAATTAATTTATGGCCTAATTTCAACCTTGCCATGCCAAGAACTGTGCTGGAGAGAAGATAGTGTTTAAACTCTAATCTGAGAAGAAGAAAGCTTCAATCAACATTTGGACTTTTAATTTGGACATTTTAATTGAACTTAAAAGTTTGTGTGGACTCTAAAGAAGAATTGGCTTTGTTTACATTATAAAACCTAAAAGCCTTTTTAAAAATTGTCTACCTGCTCATGCTATGAGTGCGAAATGCTCTAATGATATTTGTACTGTATTTGATTTACCATGCTATGCTGGTTTTAAGTTATTGAATGCCTCTTTCACTTACACTTAGTGAGAGAAGAAATGTAATGCCTTACTCATGTAATTGGGGAGTGAGAAATGCTTGCTAGAATGCTACAGAAACTTCCTTCATGTAAGGAAGAAGAGAAATGTTCATGTTTTGTTCATGCTTAAATGTTTTGCTTATTCTCTTGCAGGGGAAAGACCTGTCTTTGCTTATGTTTTGCCTTATGAAACTGCATATCTCAAGGTACCTCCAGAAGTACATGGAAGAGTTTTCAGTACCCTACACATGTGAATGGGTTTGTGATATTGCATTTGTGTTATAGGTCAGGCATGTTTCATGTCTAGTTACATGGTGCTAGTAATAACATGGCACTGGTCATCAAACAGGGCATGATCCTGTTTCTTAGAGGAGTGTCTTCCTAAGCCATTGGTTGTTTATTGGCAACAAGGGGATCCTGAGTGGAAGGATTCCGGCTCGAGCGATCCGCCCATGGAGAGAAAAGAAGGTTACTCAGCTCCAGGACAGTGGTTCACCAGTAAACTGAATTTGCTGACATTTGTTCTTTTCTTTCTTACTGTGCTTCCAGCTGTAAGAACAATGACTCATGGGGGCAACCCCAACTTTTGGCTTCGTCATGCTAACTATATGTTTGAGGTTCATGGTAAGAATGCAACGTTATACTATGAGCATCCACTGGTAGTGTCTCAAATGGCCTTTCTTCCGGCGTTCAACACGCCTGAGTTGGTTATTGGACACTAGCAACATATTGACAGGTCTACACTCTTCTCCAATCCCCCAGAACAAATTAACAACACCCGCTGGCGAAGCATGACATTCAGGAAATACACTAAAGGGCTTTGTTTCTGCTGTCATAGTTCTGGGGTCTGGAATAGTAAATGGAAGCACTGCACTCAAGCAAAAAGGGTTTTGCGGAATGTAGGCAATTATACGGGATGTGATGATTATTTTTGGTTATGGGGTAGTTATAACAGTTCTTATAAGCTTAATTTTACCTTGTTTAACACTACTATTGAAGATATATATGATGTGTTTCCTATGTTTACTCCTGATTATTCTGCTATAGATAGTGGTTCAATTTGCAATGGATGGCAAAATAAGGATCCCAACATGTGGTTCTTTTTTAATGGAGTTGCCATGAGATTCCATCCAGCACAGTATCAATGTGCAGCATTGGGTTATTTTACCTTACCCGTACAAGTGCAAATGCTGCTTCAGGCAGATGCATGGCACCGGAGAGCTGTTGCCGGCCCGATGGGTTCTGGTTGCAATGATGAAGTGATAATCGATGTTCAGCTTTCTGATGGTAGCTCCTGGGGGAGAGCTATAGGGAGTGTTATCACTGGAGCACTCACATTGGGATCATACCCAGGTGTCATTTCCCAGGAGAATAGAAGGTCCATTTTGGGACTCACCTGTAGGCTGGAGAAATCAATCAACGCCACAGGGAGGGTCATACGGGATCTTCAAACGGAAATCACTGAGCTCCATCAAGACCAAATGCAGGACAGACTGGCCATAGATTACCTGTTAGCAAAATCCGGAGGATTTTGTAAACTGGTCGGGAACCAGGGATGTCGGGTAAAATTCCAGGATCTGAATAATACTATTGAGAAAGAACTTCAGAATTTACAGGAGAGCATTACTAACAATGTACGCACTGATGTTAATCTCTTTGATTGGATGACTTCTTGGTTGCCTGATTTGTCTGTCCTTAGACAAGTTTTCTTTTATGGGGTCATTATTATTATTTGCCTTATATCTTTGTGTTTTTGCATTTATTGTATTCCTAATCTTATTTCTATGTGTAACACATGTCCACTGCGTAGAAGGGAGACATCGGGTTTTGCACGACGGCAATTGTAATCAATGAGGTATCATCCTCTGGAACAAGGTACCAGGAGTCAGGAGGGGTACGATGTCCAGGAGGACAGTGATGATGTATATGGAGGAGTAGTTATGGAGTATGATGACATGCAGGGGTATGATTAGCCATCCCTCTCTCAAATTTAAATGAAAAAGGAGGACATGTGGGAATTTATCTGGTTCCTGTCTGCCTGCTTTCTACACATCTTGTAAACAAAGGTCCCTTTGTTTACATGAGAGACAACGCTTGATTATGGGCATGCGTAGAAAAGTGAGAAAAATGCTTAATCATTCTCCTTATTTGGTTCTGACATTCTGATTGGTTGTGTGTGCCTTAGTTTTGTTTTGATATACTCTGTTGAATAGACACCAGGATTATTCCTTTGTTAAGCTAAGACTGCAGTCGTGTGTATGTTTGCTCTCTATTTCTCTGTCTCTTCCTTACTCTACCTAATGAAGCTGGACTCCGTTAGAATTCTTAACTCTTCCTTTGTTTATCTGGGGCTATAAACTGCTCTTTATGAGGCTGATTAGATCATTATATGAATGGGATTCAACAGATGATGTAGAAATTAAAAAATCAGAAGACTAGGATGCAGTTCTTTATTCAAGTCAGAATATCACCATTCAAAAATGATTACTAAAGGTGTGAACAGATGGCTGGAAAAGGACATGCCTGATCTCATCAGAAAGAGGCACTTTATAAGGAGTGATTGCCCTTAAAATAACTCTTCCATCTACCAGGAAATCAGTCCAGCCTGGTCCCAAAATATAGCAGCCCTACAGCTGGACCAAAGAAATCCATCTTTGACGTGAATTGGGATCAGATATATTTTCCCTTACACTGTGTGATCACCAGGAAATAGGTTGCCTTGCCTTGCATTTATTTATTTATTTATTTATTTATTTATTTATTTATTTAGTTAAATTTCTATACCACCCACTCAACCAAGGCCGACTCAGGGCGGTTCACAATCATAGATAAAACAGATAAAAACAGATAAACGCATACAGAATTAAAAACCCATCCCCTAAAAAGGGGTGCAGATACCAATGGAACCATGGGGGAAGGCATACTCCTCTATATCAACCACCCAACGGAAGCCACCCCTCTGCCTGCACCCCAAACTTGGCCCGCCAGCCAGGTTTTTAGTTCTTTTCTAAAGGGCAACAACTCCATCTGGAGGCGCAGTTCTACTGGCAGGAGGTTCCAAAAGGCTGGTGCGGACACAGAGAAGGCCCTCCTTCTTGTGCCAGAGAGGCAAGCCCCCCTGGCTGATGGCACAATTAGAGAGCCCCTCTGGTCCGCTCTGGTTGGACAGACAGATGTCCTCAGAGCGATGCAGTCTCTGAGGTAACCTGGCCCACTACCATATAGGGCTTTAAAGGTCAAAAACAGCACCTTAAATTGCACCCAGAGGCAAACTAGTAACCAGTGCAACTCCCGAAGCAGTGGTGAGGCATGGGCATAACATCCACTCCCCATTACCACCCGAGCCCCAGCATTCTGGACCAGTTGCATGGTCATCAGGGGCAGCCCCATGTAGAGTGCATTACAATAATCTAGTCTGGAGGTCACAAGTGCGTGAGTGACCATGAACAAGGAGTACCGGTCCAGGAGCGGGTGCAACTGGCGAATCACCCAAAGTTGGGTGAAGGACCTCCTGGCCACAGCTGCCATCTGTTCTTCTAGCAGCAGCTGCGAATCCAGGAGGACACCCAAGTTGCAAACCGGGTCAGTCTGGGGCAAGATAGCCCCATCCAAAACCAAAGATGGTAGCTCTCGGGATACCGCAGGACCCCCTATCCATAGCCACTCAGTCTTGCTAGGATTCAGTTGCAGCCCATTCACCCCCATCCAGACCCCAACAGTCTCCAGATATCTGGAAAGGACTTCGACTGCATCACTGGGGTCCCCACGGGCTGAGGTGTACAACTGTATGTCATCCGCGTAATGGTGGTACCGCACCCCATGGGAATGGATGACCTCACCCAGCGGCTTCATGTAGATGTTAAATAGGAGAGGAGACAGTACCGAGCCCTGAGGCACCCCATATTTTAGGGACCTAGGACTGGATCTCCCACCCTTCAACCACACTGACTGGGTCCGGCCCCTCAGAAATGAGGAAAACCAGGACCACACAGTGCCCTGTATCAGAGACGTAGGGGGAGGAATATGCCTCATAGGGGCTTCATTGGGCACCCAGAACTTCTTGGGAACACCCGGCAGGGCGGACCAGAGATCCTGCGGCTGGCTGCCTCTATGAGCATACTTCCCCCTAGCCCGATTCGCTGGGGAACAGGGTAAGAGAAGCCTTCTGCATATGACAGGTAATTTTATTCCGTGGCTGAAGCTAAGCTTCCAAATACTGCTTACTCTTCCCTTCCCTTAGACAGAGCAATCCCCTCTCCCCTCCTCCTTCTGTCTGGGTGACGAGGACCATTGAAGTTCCTTCTAGTTGCTCTGGTTCGTTTCCAAGCTGCTTTCTCATATAAAATGCAGTCACTCAAACTACAGGCTTTTGTAGTTTTATTGTCAGAAATACAGTTACAAATCTTACTTACATAAACACATAAAACAAAGAAATAAACATAAAATATATCTTGCTACTTTCTAGCAGGTACCTTCTTAAGTGTTAGGGGCTAAGGGCCCCGCATGGCATAGCCTCTATCCCTGAAGAGACATCTTGCCTATGAAGTGGCTGAGAGCCAAGGGCTTCTCCCTTGGTCTCAGGAGTGTGCTGGCTTCACTGTTCAAACAGTGCTCTTTTTATAATAAAAAGGGAGCTTAGGAATGTTATGACCTAATAATGATCTAATTGCCGTGCACCTGTGTTCCCTTGAGAAATGAGACAAGTGCACGTGCTGTGTGACATCTAGCCCCCACCTGTGCATTCTTGAGATGACTCAATCTGCAGGTGTCAGGAGGTAATTAATTTGATTGACAGGAGGGGGGCTTCCCTCCCTTGGGATAGCAGGTGTTCAAGGAATTTGTCCAAGACTGGTAAACACATTCCTTATCTTATCTTTGGCGTCAGCATGTCCGGTCAGTGGGTGTAAGAATGCTAGCACCTGGACTTTGGAACATCTGGTAATTGGCATTACATCTTTGTACTTTAAAATGGAATCTGACTTTCTAAATCTAAGAAAGATACATGGATCAAACATCATCTATAAATCTATACAGGTTCGAATGTGACTATCATTACACCCTGGATCCCCAATCCTCGGAGCTGTTCCAGAAGGATACCGTGGTCAACAGTATCAAAGGCCGCTGAGAGGTCAAGAAGAACAAGGACAGACGGATGACTGCCATCCCGCTCTCGCCAGAGATCATCCATCAGCGCAACCAATGCAGTCTCAGTACCATATCCAGGTCTGAATCCTGACTGGAAGGGGTACAGATATTCCGCTTCATCCAGTACCCCCTGCAACTGACGCGCCACTGCCTTCTCCAGTACCTTCCCCAAAAAGGGAAGGTTGGAGACAGGTCTGTAGTCGGTTAGGACTGCTGGGTCGAGGGATTGCTTCTTCAGGAGGGGGCGCACCAAAGCATGTTTCAATGGTGCAGGAAACATCCCCTCCTGAAAAGACGCATTAATTATAGCCCCAACCCAGCCACCTGTCACCGTCTTAGAGGCCTTTACCAGCCAGGTGGGACAGGGATCCAATGGACAATTAGTGGTGTGAACCGCCGCAAGGAGCCTGTCCACTTCATCTGGGGCAACTGGCTCAAACCGATCCCAGATAACACTGCAAGACTGTGCACTGGCTTTCCCCGGACCTTCCCCATCCACGCCAGGATTAAACCCTGAGCGAATCTGATCGATTTTCTCCACCAGATGGTCAGCAAAGTCCTCAGCCAATCCCTGCCAAGCAGGCATATTCCCCCCCCTACCAAGGAGGGACCTAGTCACCCGAAACAGGGTGGCTGGGCAATTATCAGCGGAGGCAATAAGGGTGGTGAAGTATTGCCTCCTCACCATCCCCATCACCACTAGGTAGGCCCTAATAGCGGCTCTAGCTGGTGTCCAATTGGAATCACACCGGGTCTTCACCCAGCAGCGTTCAAGGCATCTCTTTGCCCGTTTGAGCTCCCACAGATCTTCTGTGAACCATGGGGATGACCTAACTCCACAGGCTCTGAGATGCCGTAGTGGAGCGATTACATCCAAGGCAGCTGTCGTCGTCCCATACCACAGGTCAACAAGCGCCTCGGGCGAATCGTATCACCGATCCAGAGGAAAATCCCCCAGTTCCCTCTGGAATCCATCCAGATCCATCAGTTGCCGGGGGGGGGCATTTTAATATACCCTGCCTCCCTATGATGCAGTGTCACCCCCAGGAAGTCTAGAGCCACCAGATAGTGATCTGACCATGGCACAAGTGTTATGTCTAGCTTCTGTAAACCCAGATCACCCTGCCACCGATCCGACAACAAAAAACTAAACCTGGTGTGTGGCCACTGCCCCTGGTAGGGCCCTGAATTACCTGAGCCAGGTCCATAGCTGCCATGGAAGCCATGAACTCCTGAGCCACCCTGGAACCGGACCCCAGCGAAGGCAAATTGAAGTCCCCCAGAACCATCAGCCTAGGGAACTCCAACGCCAACATTGAGACAGCCTCGAGAAGCCCAGGCAGGGAGTCCCTTACCCTGCAAGGGGGCAGGTACAGGTTAATACCCCCAACTGACCCTTGGGGCCCAGGAGCAGGGCCTCACAACCCAGAATTTGTGGAGCAGTGGCCCTGGTGTCTCCCAGTGACTCCCTGGCTATAATGGCAACACCACCGCCCTTACCCTCATCCCTAGGCTGGTGCCAACCCGGCTGGACACATCTCTGATGGAGGAACCCCATCCTCTGGTCTCAGCCAGGTCTCAGTGATAAATGCCAGGTTTGCCCGCTCCCCCAGAATAGAATCTTGTATTAGGGGCACCTTATTACAAACTGACCTGGCATTCATCATCAGCAGCTTAAGGGCGGGGTCACCCTGGATCAGCTGCTCAGGACCTAGAGGTGTAACCAGGGGGCCAGAACACGGGACAGATACTAAACATCGATTCCGTGTTCCCCGAGTGCGGCCCGCCCCTCGGTTCCTGCTATAATGCCCCATGCCCATCACAACCTCTAAATGGGCCCCTGGAACCTCCTCCATTGTCCCAGATGGGGTGTCGCCCCCCCTTCCTGGCTGGCAAGGCCATCCCTCCCTAACCCACTTAAAACATACCCTCTCAGTCCCTCCACCCCCTTAACAAAATTCCAGCTGTAGCAGCGATTTTTTAGCCCAGTCCAGCAGCCACCCCTAAAATCCCTCTGAGGGCTCGCCTCCTCCTCTCCCGGATGAGATGCCTGTCAAGCCCCTGTTTGGCCCATGGGGTGGGTGGCTCTGGTGGTGGCATTGGCAGGGGGCGGCTTTTGGGGCCGTAGAAGTGACCCCAGGTGCCGCTGATGTCTCTCTCCGCCTTCTCCTCTCCTGGCCGAGAGCCGGTCAAACTCCTGCTTGGCCCATGGGGTGGGCAGCTCTGGCAGTGGCCGCGGTGAGGGGGGCAGCTTTTGGGGCTGTAGAATTGACCCCAGGTGCCATTGATGTCTCTCCCCGCCTTCTCCTCTTCCAGCCAAGAGCTGGTTGAACTCCTGTCCAGCCCATGGGGTGGGTGGCTCTGGCAGTGTCAGTGGGGGGGGGGGGCTTTTGGGGCCGTAGACTCGACCCCAGGTGCCGCTGATGTCTCTCCCCGCCTTCTCCCTCCCAGCCGAGAACCGGTCGAACTCCTGTCCGGCCCATGGGGTGAGCAGCTCTGGTGGTGGCAGCAGTGGGGGGCGGCTTTTGGGGCCATAGAATCGACCCCAGGTGCTGCTGATGTCTCTCCCCACCTTCTCCTCTCCCAGCTGAGAGCCGGTCGAACTCCTGTCCGGCCCATGGGGTGGGCGGCTCTGGCAGTGGCAGCGGTGGGGGGGGGCTTTTGGGGCCGTAGAATCGACCCCAGGTGCCGCTGATGTCTCTCCCTGCCTTCTCCTCTCCTCTCCCAGCAGAGAGCCTGTCGAACTCCTGTCCGGCCCATGGAGTGCATCACATGATCACATGATCACACCCTAACTTGCATCACATGATCACACCCTAACTTGCAGTAAGAATTAGTCCCATTTAACAATGGGGCATAAATAAATTGGGATAATCACAGCGAGTTTACCAAAACATGTGTCATGTTGACAAAAGACTCAAGTGCTGAAATCATTATTATGCAGCTACTGAGAGAGCGTATTTAAGCAGAGGGCTTAGTAACAAAACTGAAACTTTGGTATCCCTAATGATCCAAGAATGTATGGTCTGTAGCCCTTTATGGTCTCAGAAGAATATTCTTAATTTTTAAAAGAAAGACATTCTTTTTCTATTTCTTGATCTTGGTTTAGTGTCTATACGGGTGGCCTGTAAGTCCCTATTGAATCTTTCTCTAAATTTGCCATTTATTGTATCCAGAGTGTCACCAGTATTCTTTCACTCATGTACCCATGTACTTGTCACAATACACTCTTCAAGTGTAAATGGCCTTAAATCGGCCATACTTCTCTAAAAATATTTTAAATATTGTAATACATATGGATGGGTAGGGACTTACGGGGCACCCTGTATATATGTTTTGAATATAAAACAAAATTTGTATGGGGTCATTTTATCTATTGAAATAAGTCAAAAGACACATATTCAGAACATGAAAATCAGGAGACCTTCTGTATTACACAGAACTCTGAAGTTTGGTGGCTTAGTTATCTTGCCCCTTTAGAAGTGTTTTGATCATACCTGTCAACCATGGCTCCTGACAATTTGGAACCAGCGCACAAGGGTTCTGTGCAAGTCTACGCATCCGTAGAAGGCTTTTACGCTTGTGTAGAACCCTTTTACGCTTCTGTAACCTTCTACGCAAGCGTAGAAGGGTTCTACGCAAGTGTA
Organism: Bradypodion pumilum; assembly: GCA_035047305.1. Taxonomy (NCBI): domain Eukaryota; kingdom Metazoa; phylum Chordata; class Lepidosauria; order Squamata; family Chamaeleonidae; genus Bradypodion; species Bradypodion pumilum. The sequence goes on along the minus strand of JAWDJD010000003.1, from coordinate 241,723,839 downwards.
AAAGAGTTCTATGCAAGCGTAAAAGCTTTCAACGTATGCATAGAATGTGACTTGCGTAGAAGGGATGCACAGTACCTCTTTCCCCTCACTGCCAATTCCGGGGTTTTGGCAGCTGTGGGTGGGAAATTGCACAAATCGGTGCCGAAAATCGGGAAATCCCGGCCAATCCGGGAAGGTTGACAGGTATGGTTTTGGTGTGCTCAGTGACATAAAACATGTAGACAAGGGGGAGGCAATGAAATCTCTAAAATAATGGTTTGGGGAATACTAGTAATGTTGTGGAATATTGCCAATGAGAAATGCTTATGTGTGCCCAATTTACAACCCACGTTCAGGCAGATGGGGGAACAATTGTTGATATTTTTTCTATCAAACATCCCTTCCATCCAGACTCTCATTCCTCCTATCCTTTCTTGCAACACTTTATATTAGGGGTTCCCAACATTTTTACACTGTGGGCCTGACCATGCCCCCCAGAAATCTGAGCAGGCCTGACCACGTCCCCTAGAAGTGGAAGCGGGCATGTTTACGACAGCCATAAATTCACCCAATTCTGCATTTACAACAGCCACGGGCATGTTTACGCATGTGCGAGCACATTTTCTGGATGATGCAAACATGCCACTTCCACTTCCAGTAGCAGCGAGGGTAGCAGTGGTCCACATGAAATGGTGCCATGAACCAGAAACGGCCCATGGGCCGTAGGTTAGGAACCACTGCTTTATATGGAACAAATGCACTCAGAAATTAGGAGCAGGTGTGAATTGCAAACTGAAGAAAGTTACTAAACTGAGCTCCAGTGGTGGGATTCAATTTTTTTACTACTTACTATGTAGGTGTGGTATGGTTGGTGTGGCCAGGGGGAAAACCCTGCGTTGCACCCGAATTAGGACTATTTTATTTCAAAACTTGGGTGGGCAGGGCCAGTCCGAATTTTTGCTACTGGTTCTGGTGAACTGGTGCGAACCTGCTAAATCCCACCACTGCTGAGTTTAGTAGGTCTTTTTTTAAAACAACAACAACAACAACAATACCATAATCTGCAGTGAACCGTGGTGACAAAAAACTAGTGCCTGTTTGTGTGTTAAGTTAAACAATGAACTTGTTTTTATTATCTTAAAATATGCTTCTATTTCAGTATCCAATTTGATGTAGTTTGCTTTTGACAAAACATAGTTAGGGACACAATCTGTTTCCCCTCTGTTGTTGGTAGCTTACACTTTCTAGTAAAAACATAAAGTTTTCTCTACCTTAATTATGCAGCATTGCTTATAATACCCCCACAACTGTTGTTTTAAGTGTTTTTAAACCCCAGTTATTATTAAGTAGTATACGATATTAGGAGTTAATGTACATATAGTTTGAAGAAGGAAACAGTGATACTCCAAATATTTCCTCTATATTTAGATTTAAAATCACAAATATTGTAACTTGTATCACCAAACCGTAACTTTTGCAGACTTGTACAAAATACTGAAGATGTTAACCATTATGGAGATTTATGCATAACTTTTAAGTAAGTATGCCTAAATGAATAGCAAATGAAAAATGCAACATTCACAATTTTCTTGTAGTAACTTATGTTTTTACTTGACAAGTTCATGGAGGACAAGGGTATCAACGGCTATAATTATGGATACCTAAGGACAACCTCGGGGTTGGAGAGATAGGCAGGATATCTCTCAATGCCATTTCCAGGGAATCCTAAGCAGGTGAAGGCATCTGCTTGGGAATACCATGAAGCAAATGGTGAGCCACTGTGTGAGACAGAATGCTGGACTGGATGGGCTGTGGCCTGTTCCAGCAAGGCTGTTCTTATGTTGTTATGTACTTCAGAATATTTTAGAAATGGGCAGTTTGGGAGAAAATAATCTTATCTGGAACTCTTACATATTCTGTACAAGATGAGATCTATTACGTAACTTGCACCTGGTCCATCTGCAAACTGGGTTGTTGAAGGCACATTTTTGTTCACTTTGTTCACATTTGAAGTCCCTCAAAAGCACCATTCTGTTCTCATTCCTTTAAGTAAGCAAGATATGAGAGAAAATAAGATGTTTTTCTAATGGAAAGAAATAGTTGTATAATCAGCATTCCTACAAACCTGCTCATTTTCTTAGGCATCGGTTTGTCAGATTTGCGGCTTTCAAGGTAAATTTCACTTACGTTTACATTCAACACTACAGAGGGCATCTGTGACTGATGGTGTGAACTAGCACCATCTCTGTATGTTCCCTAGCAATCTTCATTAATCTCTCAGTACCCATTATTGATTTCAGACAGGGGAAGAACAAGCTAGCAGACAGAGTTCGGAAGCTTTCTTGAGCTACATAAGTTCTTGAAACTAGTAATTTCTTATCACTGGAACTGATGCAGGCTGCGGATGCATCAGTATGAAAGATATGATGGGGCAAACAGGAAGGTTTCTCTCACATACAAAAGAGACAGTAGAACTTCAATCACCCAATGTGGTTGGTTTGAGAGATGTACCACAAATTCCAATGGAGAAGCTTTCATTATGCATAATTTATGTGTAATTGCTAAACTCAAACTCAAGAACTTGTTGGGCAAAAGAAATTGGTGATCTTTTTTATAGAAATCCAGCTTACACTGAATTTCTGAACATATATAATTCTCAAATATACTGGAAACTCCCTATATATTTTATTTTATCCTTTGAGAGAACAGTTGTAATCAATGTCATGTTACATCTTCATGACACCATTTGGTAACAAAGATCCAGCTACACCTGGTTCAGTGTATCTTTCTATGACAACTGTCCAGGCTTTTCTCTAACTGCTTTCATAAATATTTCTTTCTTGCAAAAATTTGCAAAACTAACAATATCAATTGGCCCCATGCTTGACTTACACTCTGTGCAATCTTTCAAAATCTTCTTGAATATAACCTAGTATTGGTACCACAACATAGATCCATTCCAGTACCACAATTCTGAGATTAATTCCATTCTCATCACCACCTTTTGGAAATCGTGCATGTTCACATTTCATCCCCAAGCCTCTATCTTTCATGTCAATCAAATTTTAAAATCAATTCCATTACACTTGACTTCATGCCACTATAGATTTACAGCATTGACTTTAACCATTTTATCAATTTTCTTCACTTTTGAGCCCAGTGTTTTCTTTTGATCTTTAACCTCTAATATTGCTGTATGTAATTGTGCATTAAATTTGGTCACCATCTTCTGCATATTTTTCTCCATTTGTCTCATAACTGAAGAGTCCAATTCTGTTTTAACTGTATTTTCCCTTTTCTCTTTTTTGTCTCATTTTCTGGCAGTCTCCTCTTATTTGTAAGTCTCTGTTTCAAGCAGATCCTTCTTACTTTTTTTGACTCAGCAAGTTCAGAGATACCACTGCCTCCTTGATAAATCTCAACTTATTCTATTGAGTCAACAGGCAACCCAGATGTTTTTCCTTCAAAAATGTCACTCTTTGGAGTCTTGATAAACTACAACCTGAGGGGTGAGATTTATCACCTTTATACTTCAGCTGCTTCTCCTCCTTTTTTATTTGCAGTGTTGTCATTCAAATCCCCCCCAACCCCCCCCCCAAAAAAACCCCCCTTTCTCCTCAATGAAATACTTCTAGCTTTACATCCCTAGTTTAATAGCTGGTTATAAACAGCATTTTCCCTCTTACAAAAATATATATAGTATTAACAGTACCATAGTTATAAATAGGAGAGTATTTGTAAAAACTTCTTTCTGAGTTCAAGAGGTCTGATAGCCATAACCTGACTGTTCCTCTTCAGGGAAATCTTTAGTAAAAGGCGAAAGATTTATACGATCTGAAGAAAAACCAGAGTGGAAATTCCTCCACAGTGAAATGCATCTGGTAACAGATGTAGCCATCAGCTAAGTCACTACTGCAATTTGTAAGAATTACCTAAAGAAGACAGCAACCACTTTGAAACCTCTGCATATCTACTATTAATGGAGAAACAGAATAATCCTATTGCAACTTGTCATTGGTTTTTCTATAGCATTAATTTTAGATAGAGTTTAATAACAAGCTGCTGTATTTTTAATGTCCCAAATAACATTAGAATTGCATTTGCACTCAGTAAGATGGTTTTAAATTAAATTACACATATGCTGCTATAAAGATTTGTTTCAGTAAAGACTGTTGGCTTGTTTAGGCCACGGACTATATGGTTCCTGTACTGTATTTCTACTGAGAAGCATAGTAGAACCTAGAATTGTTCAAGTGTGGAAACTGCAAACAGAAAAACAAAGAGAAAGCTAGAAAGATGAGAATATTAGCAGCTAATTACAATTCTACTTATTTTTTATGTTGCCAGTTAACAAGAGTTTATTTTGAAGAATAGGCAATTAATATATTGAGATCATGATAAATTTGTCACATTCCCCTGTTCACATCCCAATGAATAAATACTGTGATCTGAAAATAATTGATGTTTTACAAGGCAATAAAAATGGCCTCCCTAAAACTGTAACTTTGAAATTGGAGCAACATCAAACATAGGATAGATGTAGCAAAAAGAAGGCATTTATTCTATGCCAAATATGGAGAAATTTGAGCAAAGAGTTTTCAAGTTATGAGCTTTTGAAAAGTAAAATTATTTTATCCCATCCCAGACACAAATGATCTTTTATGTGCCCAGATTTAAAAACAGCTCATATAAATTTGAAAAGCAAAATCTTGCTTATCTTGAAGAACATTTGATCCCATATACTTGATATATATACTTTTTTAAAAGGCTCTCCAATGAGTAAACCAGTGACTATTATAAACTGTGTGGAATAAGTTTATATTCTGCTGAACCTTTTGTGCTGAACTTTTCAAAGTAGAGATATATTGTTCCAAGTTTTCCTCTTGTGTGTTAGCCAAGCAGGCATTGATAGAGGGATTCTGTTTCTGGTTGTAAAATGTTTAAAAATATATTTTTAAAAGTATATAAAATAAATGTTCAAAGGTTTACTCATTTAATCTGTGAAATTAATGTTTTTTGCTTTGTGGCTGGGGATTGGTATTAATCAGTGTGAGGAGAGTTTTGGTGCCTATTCCACCCATTTTGGCACTACACAATTGTTTGGTAATTAAGAAAAAACTTCAAAGATACTATCTGCTATCAATTCTCGTCTTTCATTGTCCTATCATTATCAGCTCTACTCATATCTTGCAAATCACCAACATCCCATGTCATGCTGTTCTAGCTTCTTGCACGTTCGCTGTTTTTTCTTTTTCCAAAATGGTATTTTCCAGTACATTTTGGTCAGCTCTTGGAACCTCTAACAGCTCTGGCTTCATTTATTGGATTAACCTATCTCATGATAGGTCTTCCTCTTTTACAGCTGTCCCCATTCCAATCAATATTGTATTTAATAGTCAATTCTGTAGTTTGGAATATTGTGTTTCTGTAGCCATGATTCAAAATACAAGGAAATCGTCCAATTTTCTGCTACATTCATATAGAGAATAGTACTATTCACATAATGCCAGTATGTAGCAGCACCGAAGAAAAGAAAATCCCAGAACATGACTCCTTTCCCCATCAGTTAAGTACTCCATGCCTTTAGTGTATGAGAACCAAGACAATAGAAACAGCCGAAGGGTTGGCTTAACACATCTTTATTGCATGATGGTCCGGTGGAACATGTGGTAATGGTGGATGAACAGCTCAATATATACTATGACTATACATTTGAAAGTGGCTCCTCGATAGCCCATTGGCTACTGTCTGCGTGACGTCATTCCCCGTCACGCCCTTCTTGTCCAGGTGAGGTGGAGGCGGGAATCTTCCCGCGCTGTAGTTGTTTGGGGAATTGGAACCATGTGAGCTGGGCGCTCGCTATTGCCCCCTAGAGGTCACTAGCTCGCGTCCTGATACATAAGGTTACAGTGTTACAGGTGGTGGTTATTATATCTACTCATTCGAGTGTTACATTGCTTAAAGGTATACTATTACAGACACAACATCGCCCCAACACAAAACAATTGCCATGTTGTTTTTTTAACACATATGAATTTTAATGAGTGCAAGAAGGTATCCTGTAGACCAGTGATTCTTAACCTTTGGTTTTTGGACTTCAATTCCCAGAAGCCTAAGTCAATTCCCCCAAACAATGATCAGCCTATGTACTGGCTTAGACTTCTGGGAATTAGAGTCCAAAAAACAAAGGTTGAGAAGCACTGCTGTAGACCATCTTGCCAAAGATGGACTTCTTTTCAAAAAATTGGGGAAATCAAGGGAATGTATCAAGCAAAAATGGCCATGATAAAGGAAAAAAATGGTAGGGGCCTAACAGTTGCAGAAGAGATTAGGAAAAGATGGCAAGAATACACAGAAGAACTCTACAAAAAGGACATTAATGTCCCTGACAACCACTATGGTGTGATCCAGGGCCATAGTCAGGATTCTAGATGAGGGGGAGTGAATATTTTTTCAGAAGGGGCAACAATGTCACACACACACACACACACACACACACACACACACACACACACACACACACACACACACACACACACACACACACACACACACACACCATTAGAACTTTGCCCCGGGTGGGTGGGCTGTTAGCTCAGGGGGGCTGATCCCCTCCCCAGCCACCCCCTGGCTATGGCCCTGGTGTGATCATTGACCACTGTCATCCCGGAGTGTGAAGTCAAATATGCCCTAGAAAGTATTACTAACAACAAAGCTAGTGGAGATGATGGTATTCCAGTTGAGCTATTTAAAGCCCTAAAAGAAGATGCAATTAAAGTGCTGCATGCAATATGCCAGCAGATTTGGAAAACACAGAAGTGGCCACAGGATTGGAAAAGGTCAGTCTATGTTCCAATTCCAAAGAAGGGCAATGTCAAAGAATGTTCAAATTATTGTACAGTTGTGCTCATCTCACACTATAGCAAGGTCATGCTCAAGATTTTGCAAGCTGGGCTTCAGTTGTATATGGGTCGATAACTTCCAGAAGTATAGTCTGGGTTCTGAAGAGGCAGGGGAATTAGAGAAGAAATTGTCAACATTCGCTAGGTCATGGGGAAAGCAAGGGAGTACCAGAAAAATGTCTACTTCTGTTTCATTGACTACACCAAAGCATTTGATTGTGTGGATCACAATAAACTGTGGCAAGTCCTTAAAGTTATAGGAGCACCTGTCTTCTGAGAAATCTGTATGTGGATCAAGAAGCAACAGTTAGGACAGGATATGGAACAACTGATTGGTTTACAATAGGAAAAGAAGTAGAACAAGGTAATATATTGTCATCATGCTTATTTAACTTATACTAGCATAGGTTGCTGGGCTGTTATAAATTGTGTTTTGCTTTTTGGGGGTGTTTTGTTTTTGAGTTAAAAATCAATAGAGGATGCTATATATTTTTTAATTTTTTTATGTAACATATATATTTTTATTTATGTAAACTTTTGATGTATTGTTATTTGCTTGACTTGTTTTTACTCTTGTGGCCTCTAGGTGGGGCTTTATTGTTTTTGAGTTGTTTTTACTATTCCGCCCTGGGGCTGTTAGGGGTTTTGTTTTTGTTTCATGTGTTTTTTCTCTCCTGGCCTCTAGGTGGGGCTTCTTCCAGTAAGTAGTCTTTGTTTCTTCATTTCTGTTCAGATCTCGTGGAGGGAGGATGCGCTGGTGAGTTCTCTGGTTTTCTTTCTTCTGGGGTTTTTCTTTGTTTTGTTTTTGTGGTGGTGGGCTGGGAGGTGTTTCTGTTTGTACTTTTTTGTTTTGGTTGGGCTTAAGATTTGTGTAATTGGTTTGTTTATTTTTGTTATTTCATTGGTCGGGGGAGAAGGAGGCAGAGAAGAGCTATCTGCCTGACGATGGTTCTCTCCTCTCTGTCTCCTTTCTCTCCTGGCTTACCTAACCGGAGATCGGCAGGCAGCAATCCGTAAGGGGTGGTGCTCTTCCTTGTGGATTGCTGGCTGCTGCTTTTGTATTACCTCTGTCAGAAGTACAAAGGCAGCCAGTCATCCGCCAGGGAGGGTGCTTCCCCTGATGAACTGCTGCCTGTTTTTGTTTTCCCCCACCCTGGCTCAACTTTCCTTGAGGCCAGTGGTGGTCTTGCCATGTCTTCGGTGGGGTAGCATGGAGGAGAGGGAGTCCCTCTTCTCCCCGTTGCTCCGAGAAAGAAGGCTGGCGGGTGTCTTGCAGTGGAGTTTTGTGGCTTTTTGTTTTGCGACGCTGTGAGGTGCTGCGTCTGGCTGCTGGGGACTTGCACTCCTGTTGCATTTTTAAAGTTTATTTTTCATGCGCCAGCTTTCTCAGCATTCTGCACACTCACTTGTAGTTTTGTGTTTGTGGTTTGCATTCGTGCAGTGGTTTTTTCTGTGGCTCAATTTTAATTGGCTGCACCACGTTTCCCAATGTTCTTTTTGCTCGCGCCTCTCAGCCTGATTGGCTGTGGCGTGGCGCAACACAAAGAACATTGGAAAGTGAAGTTATTTTCCTTTTTTTGCATTCATGGGGCTCTTGCCCCACTGACGCCTTTCTCAACCCTGCAGTAACCTCCGGACTGGGTTCAGGTGAGTGCAGGAGGCTCGGTACAGGATAGGATGGATGGGTGCAGAAACGTATAGCAAGTTCCAACGGTTAACCCTTGGATTTATAGGTATAGATGAAGAGTACATCATGTGTAATGCTGAGCTGGAAGAACCACAAGCTTGAATTAAGATTGCTGGGAGAAATATCAACAACTTGAGATATGCAGATGATACTACTTTAATGGCAGAACATGAAGAAGAGCTAAATAATGGTGAGAGTGAAAGATATGTGTGCAAAAGCTAGCTTGAAACTCAACATCACAAAAACCAAGATCATGGCATCCAGCCCCATCACTCCCTGGCAAATAGAAGGGGAAGAAATGGAAGCAACGACAGACTTTACCTTCTTGGGCTCTAAGATCACTGCAGATGGTGACTGCAGCCATGAAATAAAAATACGCTTACTTCTTGGGAGGCAAGCTATAAGAAAGCTAGACAGCATAATAAAAAGTAGAGACATCACCCTGCCAACAAAAGTCCACATAGTTAAAGCAATGGTATGGCTGTGAGAGCTGTGCCATAAGGAAGGCTGAGTGCAGAAGAATAGACACCTTTGAACTGTGGTGCTGGAGAAGATATTGAGAGTCCCCTGGATTGCAAGGAGATCAAATCAGTCAATTCTGAAGGAAATCAACCCTGACTGCTCCTTGGAAGAACAAATACTGAAGCTCAAGTACTTTGGCTATGAAATGAGAAGAGAGGATTCACTGGTAAAGGCTCTGATGCAGGGAAAAATTGAAGCCAAAAGGAGAAAGGGATGGCGGAGGATGAGATGGCCAGATGGCATCATTGATGTAGTGGGTGTAGATCTTGGCGAGCTACAGAGGATGGCAGAATACAGAGGAGCCTGGCGTGCGGTGGTCGATGGGGTTGCAAAGGGTCAGACTCGACTGTGTTACTCAACAACAACAAAAACCACAGGCACAATATTGTGCAACACCAGTGGGCCATTTAGTAGCCTCTTCAATCATGGATACAAAAGCGTGATAAACCCACATTCATAAATGAAATACTTTTTTATGAATTGACAATGTGTTAGCAGGTTCTCGTACTCTTATTTCCCATGAAGAACCAAAATAATTGTGGTATAAATTACAATTTGCTTTAGTTTTGCGTTTAAATGGAGTCAGAGAAATAGTATATGAGCGGGGAAAATTGGCACTTTGTATTGTCAAATCCATTAATCTTTATGAACAGAAGCAAAAGCAACAAAAGATTACCAACAGTTATGATGCCAGAGAGGTGTGTATGAGTATGTAAAAGTTCAAAGAGGAAATGCAGAACATAGGCATCTTGTTTAACATAAATACCAACCATGTAAATAGGAAGAATTTCCTTTCAGTTTGCTTTGAAATCCACAAACTGCAGATTCAGGATGGAAACAACTTTTTAAAACATGGTAATTTGGCAGAAATAAAAATTGGTAGATTTTCTCATCCTTACCTTAAAATCAGAGGGAAGGGTTCTTCTGGAATTAATGATGCAGCTTTCTGGCATGCTACAGTATCAACATGAAAATGCTAATCTATTGTTATTTTGTAGAGTAGTTTGCAAAATTGCCTTTTTCTTTCTTTCTTTTAGGAAAGAAAAGAGAGAGAAAATAGCAATGCATATGTTTCAGAAAATATATGGCCACTTCATATGCTTTCTATGAATATGCAAAAGCATAGGGCAGCAAAGTGAAAAAATTAACTTAACAAAAACACAAAAATATTGTATGCATTCTTAATGCAAATAAGTATGCATGAAGCACATATTTTTTATTAGTGTCACTTACAATCCAATGCTATGTATGTCTGCTCAGAAGTAAAAGTCATGTAAGTTAGTGTGAAAGGGTTCCAGCCATAGTATTTTTTTCATGTTGAAAATTCATTATGCTAATCTTTAAACAGATGTACATAATAAACTAGCACTTAATTTACTGCAGACTGTAGTACAGACATTCATCAACACTTATTCATTTTCATTAAATTGTCTAACATTATTTTGTTGGATTATCTTTTTGCTTACTTTTGCATATGTTAACATAAGTGCTTTGAAAAGATGTATTTACTGTGAAAATCTGCATATTAAAATACCTGATGCTTTCAATTTACACAACACGTTATCAGAAGTAATCAAGTGAAATGCAGCTGAACTAAAATCCATGAATCAAGACTATGCATTTAGTCTGTACTTTATTCTATTTTTCCACGTATGTGCTTGCTAATGAAACTGCTTCTCTTTGTTAAATATATGCATTATTTTCTCTTTTAGAACATCGGATCTGCATAATCCACCAGCTTTTACCCTTCCTTTTCTGAAAGTCAATGAAATATAACCACACATTAAATATTAATATTTATTGTATTGATTTATTATTGCAACACTGAATGACATATAACTCAACAAGTCTATGTATTTATTATTTGTATGCATTCACTTAATTATTTTTCTCAGTTAACCATGTAACCATGTATGCAAAATTTGTTTTAATCAGCAAAATTTGTTTTATTCAGCTCCAGATGATATACAAAGATTTCATCCATTGTTTCCCCACAACAAGGTTCCTATGATGTTTTAGGAATCCAATTCTCAGAATTCTCTATGCATAATTCTGATAGTTTTAGCCCTAAAACATAAATTGGAGATCCCTAGAAATGGACTTGGGTCCCCAGAGTAGTGTAGTGGGTAGAGTGAAGGACTATGACTCTGGAAGCCAGATCTGAATTGTTACTCAGCCATGGAAACTCATTGAGGATTGGTAAATACTCTTTAAAAGGAAGCTCTATTAGATCCACTATAAGACAGTTCTGACTTCACAATGCAGAACAAGAAAAAGACTCATCACACCACTGACACTGAATCACTTTCCTCAACTTCTACTTGTGTTCTTATTTTTTTTAAAAGAAAGAAGGCTGCTGTGATGTTTCCTGGGAGTTGTCATACTTTTGAGAACTCCTTTATAGAGCCTAATGGACAGTGAAATGGTCTTTTAGTGTTATCTATGCCCAATAAGTCATCCATCCCTATCATGTATCCACAGATCTATTGCCCAAGGTGTAATGCAGTGGTGGCCAACCTGGGTGCGCCAGGTGTTCTTGAACTTCAGTTCTCAGAATCCTTGGCCAACAAGTGTGCTGACATGGGCTTCTAGGAATTGAAGTTCAAGAACACCTGGAGGACCAAGTTTGGCCACCCCTGATGTAATGTGACTGAACAAAGTATTATAGGAACACCCTATGTACTACCCAAAATGTAGCAAATGGGGACTGCAAATTGCATTTTACAACATATTTGTTAATAGAGTACAGTACATTTTTGAGGTCTGTTTTTTAATTTGTATTGGAAATATGGATCCCCCCCCCCTAAATTTTGATGGCCCTGTGGTTCAGAAATGAACTCCAAGGCCAGGGGTGCATATTCATATCATTGTATCTTGCCTGGAACCATATATAAAGATGTTTGAGAGTCAAGACACAAAGCTGGATCCCTAACAACAATGGGATATCCTTTTAAAGGCCTGTAGCCTTTCTCTTTCTGACAGAGCATTACATACACAGAGAAAGGAATGAAAAATAAATGAATCAAAGACTGCGTTTTGCTATGCACAGAGTTCATTCTTTGCAAAATACATTCTAAATTGATAGCCAGAAGTTCTTTGAGTCTTGGCCTCTCTTTTCAAAGCTTTCTGCATTGCTAGTGAAGTCAATGGGATATCTCATCAAAAGCAAAAGATGAAAAATGTAGTTTAGTATTATATAAATTGAAGATTTTTTTGTCAGATAAAACAGTGAATTTGTGCTAATGATTTTTTTCTACAGTGCCTATATTGTAGCTCTCTGCTTTGCTTTCTGCAGGATCATTTTGGAAATAATCACAAATAAAATGAATTTCTTAAAAGCTGTGTTTTATTTGGGAAAAGATTGGAATAACATTTGTATGATTTCTTCTGTTTCAAAAATATAATTAGGACTTTCATTGTTTTATTTAGTTGCCCATTTAGGCCCTCTGTTCAAGTAGAAATCAAGCTTCCCCCCCCCCCTCACACCATGGGTGTGTCTAGGCAACTGCAGAGTTACAGTGACCTGAGCTCCATTAAATGAATTATCAGTATTATTTTTTTGCAGTAGTTGTGTCGTCTTTGGGGCTCTAAGGTCTAACAGAGTAAAAATGCTGTAGATTGTGTTCTTTTTAAAATATTTTTATTTTTTAAAATCTTTAATAATTATTACATTTATACACTGTGGGTTGCCCGGGTCACTGATTGGACAGCAACCTTTCCCGATGGGTTCATTCGGCGAGTACACCACCTCAAAGACCAACCGGACTTTACCGGAAAGGAAATTGGGTACGAGTTAATAGCAATAGGGAGCATTAGTGACTCCATGTTTTCCTTAGCTGGGGGCTTTTGACAACAGTAGGACAAATGTCAGGAGGTAAGAGACCCAAGGTCTCATAAACAGCATATGGTGTCTGGCTCACATCCGCGTATAGGGCGGAGCAGACACCAACTGCAGCTAGACCAAATAGCTATGCATAGGCACACGGAATCTTCCAGGACCTTGATAAGGCGGGAACAATAAGTCTCACCACAATCCGCTGATTAGTATGCTTATGGCTAACCTGGGCACGCAGGCTGGTAAGTGTAACCCAACCAGCCGAGTGCCACATAGCAAGCTTTCTGTCATGGGGTCTCATGAGGGGTATACGTGATGGCTCCCGATTGTAGTCAATAAATACAGACCACCCCGGAGCATCGGGGCTGGCCTTTTCCATCATACTTCAGTCTCACATGCCTTCCTTGAGTTCAGCACCACGACTCCCACGGACCATTACAACAATACACAAAACAATACATTACAACTATGTTACAATACTATTACAAGGAAACTAAAAATATTAAAATCATTACAATAACATAAATCAAAACAAAAATGTCACCACATTCTATCTATAATGCCAAGGAGACAGAAATTCCCTTTTCTTCTATTATCATTTCCAGAAAGCAAAGTGGTCAGGCACTGGCATCTGACCTTGTCCCTTATTCAAGGTATAGTCTGTAAAGCATTTCCAAATTTCCTGATTTTTTTTTTGTTTAATTGGCCCTTTTCTTAAATTTTGCTCCCATGTGAGTTTATCATTTAATGTGGTATTCCACAACTCCTTGTACCATTTCTCAATTTTTGGGGTAGCTTCACATTTCCAGTATCGCGCTATACATTGTCTAAAGAATTACTAAACATAATTACTAATAATTCCCTTTTTTGACAATCTACTTTGTCCACGTCCGTCAACAGTACTGAAGCTACATCCAATTTCATTTCTATATTCAGTATTTTCCCAATTTCATATTCTACTTTCATCCAGAATGGTTTCATTGTTTTACACCCCCACCACATGTGTTCATATGTTCTGGTATCATCTTTGCACCTCCAACAGGCTCTTGACTTTGTACTATCGATTTGAAACAACCGCACAGGGGTCAAATACCATTTCCACAATAGCTTATAATTATGCTCTTTAATTCTTATGGACAAAATCCTCATTATCCTATTTTTCCATTTACCATTCCAACATTCATCTGTAATTTTAATTTCTGTTCCCACTTTGCTTTTTGTACTGCCTGAAGTTTGTCCGAATCATTTAAAGTCTTAAATATTTTGCTTACTAAACCTTTGATTTTTATTTGACCATTTCTTAAGTTATATACCAATTCCTCAAATTTTGTCACATCTCTACCTAAGCTCTCTTCTTCTTTATATTTTTTGTTCCAATTATTAATAGATGCCATTTGAAGCCAATTCAACCTAAGCTGAGTACATATTTCTAACATTCTTTCTCTATCTTTACAGGCTACTAACCAATCTTTTAATAAGGTTATTTTGTTCTTGATCATTATCTCTTCTACTCTACGATCCATTGTAACTGGAAATGACTTCAAATCCCTCAGCTCTGTGATCGGGGACAATCCTGGAGCCAATTTATTTTTTTAATGCTGTCCGTGTTTTAAAAAGAGTTTTTAACATTTTATTCGCAGTGCTAATCTTAACCTTCCCTTTACCCAAAAACATTATTTTTTCTTCTCCCAATTTTCCCTGCAAATCAAATTTCCCCCAGATCGATTCTTCTCTCGTTAAAATTTTACAAATGTTCTTCAATTGAAATGCCCAATAATAATTTTTATTTTTTGGAATTCCTAACCCACCCTTTTTCTGTGAGGAGTACAATAACGATTTCAGTTTTCTAGCTCTTTTTCCTCCATTACAATAATTGTTTAATATATTTTAATTCTTTCTCCTTAATATATATTTGTAGTGTATCAAATAAAAAAAAATATTTTAGGTTATTCTTATTCTTATTATTCTTATATCTTAATATATTTTCTTTTAATTATTTCTCCAACGTGTCATAATTCAACTTCTTTATTTCATCGTATTTGTTTGAAATATTTATCCCTAAATATTTAATACTATCCCTAATTTTTATTTTAAATCTGGCTTTCAAACTTTCTTTTTGCATCCTTGTCTTCATTGAAAAAGAT
The DNA here is from genome assembly GCA_035047305.1 of Bradypodion pumilum. Classification (NCBI taxonomy): domain Eukaryota; kingdom Metazoa; phylum Chordata; class Lepidosauria; order Squamata; family Chamaeleonidae; genus Bradypodion; species Bradypodion pumilum. Next base: position 241,708,770 of record JAWDJD010000003.1, on the reverse strand, counting down.
TGCCTTTGATTTATCCCAATTTACTTTGAGTCCTGTCACCCTTCGAAATTCCTCTAAATGACTATATAACTTCCCTAATGAGTTATGTGGATTTTTATTGTTATTAAGATATCGTCAGCATATTGACTAATTTTCATACTTCCTATTCCAATCAGCTCCTTATCTTCCCTTATTGCATTAGCAAGCAGTTCCATGGCCATAATGAACAGAGATGACAACAAAGGGTCACCTTGCCTTGTACCGGCTTCCAGTTTAATGTCTTCTGTTAGCTCATCATTTAGCTTGAACCTAGCTGATAATTGCTAAATTACCCCACAGAATTTCTGTCCGAATCTGTACTTTTTAAAAATAATTTTCTTTATAGATATCCACTGGATTGAATCGAATGCTTTGAATATATCTAATGAGAAAAAGCCTATATGCTCCTTTCGTTGCTGTGCAAAGATTGTTAAATCAACAACCCTTATTGTTAAGTCTGACATAAAATGATTTCTCATAAACCCCACTTGATCTTCATTGATATAAGTACCACTAAATTTATTTAATCTATTAGCTAAAACTGTTGTAAAAAAATTTGCATTTTGGTTCATCAAGGAAATCAGCCTATATGATTCTATTTTTTCCCCAGATTTTTCCCTTCTTTAGGTATTAGGATAATGATTGTTTTATACCAAGAACTAGAAACTGCTCCACCCTCCATAATATAATTAAAGATCTTCTCAATTCTTGGTGTCAACATCTCTTTAAAATCTTTATAAACTCCACCGATAGACCATCCTCACCAGGAGCCTTATAGAGCCGCCATCAGGGGGGGACAGCCAGGACTCCTGTCCTGGGCCCAGAGCTGGCAGGGTCCCCAGCAGTGGGCAGCCCATTTTTGAAAACATTTTTAAAAACTTTTAAAAACTTTTTATTTTATTTTAAATTGCAGTGCGTGGCGCCACTGCACATGTCCCACCAGAGGGCCCCCTGCCTCGACCTGGATCCTGGGTCAAGGCTTGCTTACCTTCAGGCTTCAGCCCATGAGGAGGGCCAGACCCCGGGGCTGAGCGCAGCAGTGGGAAGCCGCAGGGCACACGCTGGCCGCCACCGCCGCTGCCGGGGGAGGGGGTTAAGCAGTTGTGAAAGGCTTGGCTTTGGGACCCAGTGAGGGAGGCAGGAAAGTGGGATTGGGGGGGGCCTCCATCCCCAGGACAGCCAGACCCCAATGCGTGCCCTCCTCCTGGGCACAAAAAGGGAGCAGATCTGATCCTGCGAATCTGCAGCATGAAGAAGGCCAAGCAGTGATGGCACGGACTGGGGCTGGCTTTTGGCTCTCCTACCCCGGCTGCAGAAGTGGCAGGAGGGCCCAATCCACTGGGAAGCGACACCAAAGTGCCTCTGCCAGAGAGTCACACTGGAATGATTAAAACACGGAGGAGGGGGAGGAAGAGGGGGTGGCTAGCATTACGTTCCCGTGCTCTCTCTCTCTCTCTTACCCACCCACCCCCTCCTTCCTTGCCCACATATTCCCATGCGTTCACACGCGCAAAGCTCTCCCCCGCACTGGGTCCAACAACCGCCCCCTCCCTCCACCTCCTCTGCCTCCGCCTCCACCTCCTCTGCAGTGCCAGCAGACCTGCCAGCCAGCCAGCCCCAGTCAGGAAGGGCCCCAATGGCCGTGCTGCCCCCAACGGAGCCTCATTGAAGCTGGGACTGCCTCGGAACAGGTGGGTGCTTACGCATGCGCTGCTGGCCATCGTGACCTCCGCCTGCCCTGCCCCCACCATAATGCCGGGCAAAACACCCCATGACTGCCAGGTAAGCCTGGCGTCATTGGGGACTGCCTGCCCGCAGGGGGTGGGGGTGGGAAACAGATGCAGGGTGGGTGGTCGGCCCCCCTCCAGGCAGTTCAGGAGGGCCATTGCTGTTCTTTGGACTGCCGCCTCCCTTCCCAGGTGGGTCTGCCCGTCCATCTGTCTGTCTGTCTATCTTCACTAATCCACCCTTCCTTCCTTCCTTCCTTCCTTCTTTCCTTCCTTCCTTCCTTCCATCCTTCCTTCCTTCCTTCCTTCCTTCCATCCTTTCTTTCTTCTATCCTTCCTTCTTTTCTTCCTTCCTTCCTTCCTTTCTTTCATCCTTCCCTCCTTTCTTCCCTCCTTCCTTCCTTCCTTCCTTTCTTCCATCCTTCCTTCCTTCCTTCCTTTCTTTCTGAGCCCTGGTGGTGCAAAAATGTGGTCATAAGGACTGCAGTGACTCAAGTGGCTAAGACACTGACTGGGAGGTGGACGGTCAGCAGTTCAATTCCCAAGTACTGCATGATGGAATGAGGTCCCGTCTTTGTCCCAGCTCCTGCCAACCTAGCAGTTTGAAAGCAAGAAATTGCAAGTAGATCAATAGGGACCACTTTGGTGGGAAGGTAACAGCATTCTGTGTGCTCCGGTGTCTAGTCATGCCTGCCACATGACCACGGAAATGTCTGCAGAAGCAGACAGCACTGGCTCTTCAGCTTTGAAACAGAGATGAGCACTGCACCCTAGAGTCAGATATGACTGGCTTCCGAGCAAGGGAAACCTTTACCTTTTAATTATGTTGGTGTTGATATAAAAGTCTGTTTTTTGGGCATAATGTGTGGCACCTTAAAGACTAACAGCTGTATTTTAATGTGAGCTTTTGTGGATCAAGGCCACTGGCTCTTTGGCTGTAATCAGAGATGAGCACTGAACTCTAAAGTTGGATACAACAGCCCATCGATTTATTTTGGAAAAGTGTGTATTCCACCCGCCGCCCCCACTCCAATGCGAGGAGAGAGAAAAGTGTGTGTGTGTGTGTGTGGGCCCAATAGGATTGCTCAGTACAGGGCCCCGAAATTTCTGATGATGGCCCTGGAGCCTTACCTACTTTTAACCTTTCTATAACATCTGTAATTTCTTTTTTTTTTGTTATCCTTTCATGCATGTAACTCTTATGCTCCGAACTCAATTTTATTCTCGACCACTTATTTAAATAGCTCTCTAATTTCTCATTACTTACTTCCTTTTTTGAATAAAGCTCTTGATAGAATATCTTGACAATTTAAATTTTATCTTCTAATTTGTTACCCTTTCACCAATTTTATTTATCAGGACTCCAATTTCTCTTTTATCCTTCTTTTCTTCTGCTGCTCTAGCAAATAGTTTAGAATTTTGTTGCTATATTCAAAATAGTCTCTTTTAAGATAAATTAAGTTTTTCTTAGCTCTCTCTTTTTAAAAAATATGTTTTTTACAATAAATAACAAAATAATAATCAAAAGAAAAACATAAGCTTAACTAAATAACCATGCATATCATTCTTAATACCATCACTACAAATGATTATCATACAAGAAAAGAAGAAAATAGAAGCAAAAGAATAAAGTTTAAATTATCACTTGTGCTATATGAAGGGAATCTGTGGCAAATTTGGAGTCCTTCCATTTTACTCTATTTTATCCAAAATTTACACATTTCAGGGTTTGGTTTTGTCCCATTTTCATTAGTCATCACAAATTCTACGAATGGTTTCCATATGTCCCAGAAACTTCTCTTATATGTTATGCCTTTTTTAAATTCAATTCCATGGTTAATTTTTCATCCTGCTTTTACTTCTGCATTGTCTATAAAAAATTCATTTACCCTTACTTTAGCAGAACCTTGTTGGTATAGTTGATTAATAACCTTTCTAAATTTTGTTCCAAAGCCATAAATTTTTTACTATCTCATTGATTGTAAGCCATTGAAGCGAATAAAAGGCCTTGAAACTATCCAATGATAACAGCCCAACCTCTCTTTATTTTGATCCGCTATATCCATTAAATCTACAACTCTTCTTGTTAGGTCTGCCATGTGTCTTCCTTTCAGGAACCCCGCTTGATCCTTGTTTATATAGGAAGTCATAAAACTATTTAATCTATTTGCCATTATCACTGTAAATATCTTGGCATCTTGATTTATTAATGAAATTTGTCTATATGCATCTACTTTCTCTAAATCTTTTCCTGGTTTAGGAATCAAGACTATTATGGACCTATACCATGAGGTTGGCATCATTCCACCTTCCATAATATAATTAAACAGTTTCAAAATCTAGGTACCACATACTCATTAAATTATTTGTAAAACTCAGCTGCTAAACCATCGTCCCCAGGGGATTTACTTTGCTTCAACTTTGCTATAACCTCCTTAATTTCTTTCTCCGTTACCAGTTCTTCCATTCTATTTCTATGTTCTTGCATTATTTTAATTCTAAACATTTTCTCCAAATATTCCTTTAACATTTGTATACTTATTTCCTTTTTTGAACACAGTTCCTGATAAAATTTCTTCACTACCCTGAGTTTATCCTAAATTTTATTTTATCTTAATCCTTGATTAGTTATCAATGTTCCCATCTCTCTTCTATTTTTTTTCTTGAGCTGCCCTTGCCAATAACTTTGAGTTCTTATTGCTAAATTCAAAATATTACCTTTTTAAGTATATCAAATCTCTTTTCGCATTTTCTATATTTTTCTCAACCATTTCCATCGTTAATCTTTGTATCTTATAAAAAATCCTCAGACTTCTAGTCTTAGCATGTTTTTCTTGAAGCTGCTTAATTTCATTTTCCATTTCTGTTTGTTTATTCCTTAATTGCTTATTCTTTATGCTGGATAATTTAATCCATTCTCCTCTAAATACCGACTTCATGGTATCCCATACCACATTATAGCTCCCCTCACCTGTGTGATTCCACTGCCAGTTCTCTTCCCGATTTTTCATTATTTGTTCGTTATTCTTGGGATCTTTAAACAACCTCGCATCATATCTCCAATTATTTCTTCTCTGGTTTACACCCTCTAATTTTAATTCCAATAGTACTTTAACATGGTCTGATTCCTTACAAATGCCTACTTCCATATCCTCCAAATTCTTAATCATATTATCTGTAACAAATATGTAAGCTATTCTACAATATGAGTTATGGACTTGTGGGAAAAAAGTATATGTTCTCTTTGACCCTTTAAGTTCTCTCCAAGTGTCCCTCAGTCCCAACAGTTTAATCAGTTTATCAATCAATTGCATTTTAGTCCCCATTCTGTTTTTGGTCACATTCGTACAGTCTATATTAGCCCTTATTAAATTGAAATCACCTGCTATAATCATATTTGTTGTTTTTTCTCTTTCTATTAAATAATAAACATTATCCAAAAACTTATCTTGATGTTCATTTGGGGCATAAATGTTAACAAGTGCTATTTCTTCATCATCTACCGTGCCTTTAACTATTAACCTTTTGGGTCAGAAATATTTTTTGTCATTGTAAACCCTAATCTACTAGAAATCAAGATCACCACCCCTCTTGCATTTGGTGTGCCAAAAGACTTTCATATATCTGTTTCCAACCTAAAAAATATTTATTTGTGTCTTCTGATGCATTTCCTGCAAAAAAATTGTGTCAGGTTTATCCCTTCTAAGAGCTGATTCCAATCTCTTTCTCTTCACTTGGCAACCAGAACCTTTCACATTCCACAACAAAATCTTAATATGTTTCATACTTATATCTTAAATTTTCCTCACTGAATCCGCTGCAATCTCCCAAAGGTGTACATTTCTCAACACATTTAACCTCTACTACCCTACATTTAAGAACATAAAAGAAAAAATTCTCTCCACCCCCCTCTACCTTTCTTTGCAAAAAGCCACCTTTGACCTTCAAAGAAGGGGGGCATGTAAGATGTACAAACTATCCATATTTTTCACTCTACTAACTAAACTCTGTCATTCAATCTATTTCCTTCCACTTACTATCCACTTTCCTTTCTCTATTTCTACCTGTATTAATTTTTCAATACTTAATCATCTAACTTCACCGCCACTATCTCGGTCCCTAATGCACCAACCTCTGTCCCTCCCACTGCGCCTCCTCCTTCCTTATCCTCCTTCTCTTCCATTGTGCCTGAATCCATCAACTCCTGTCTCAGTCTAATCCATTGTAGAGAACCTTCCTTGATCAAAACCTATCATGCACAACTCTTCCATTGATTCCATTTTTGAATCAATTGTATGCATTTTCTTTGCAAAGAAAAATCTTAATTGCTGAGGAAACCTCCAATTATATGTAATCTCTTGTTCCCTTAGTATCTTTGTCACAGGCTTCATCCTATATCTCCATAATTGTTCATCAATTGTTATATCATATTAGGGCCTTCTCCGTGTCCGCACCAACTCTCTGGAACCTCCTGCCAACAGATCTAAGACTTCAAAGAGAATTGCTGCCCTTCAGGAAAAGATTGAAGACCTGGCTGGCAGGGCAGGTGTGGGGCCCGAATGGGAACATGGTCCCCGCCTGCTGGCTTATGTAAAGAATTAAGAACTCTCTCTTCTTCTTTTTATAGTGGGTGGGATGGGTGGGTGGGATATGGGTTTTTTAAAGTGGGTGGGATATGGGGCTTTTAAAGTGTTTTTATGTGTTTTTAGAACTTGTTGTAATGCCGCCCTGATTCGGGTTCTGCCTGAGTGGGCGGCATATATAAATATGACTATTAAATTAAATTAAATATCATAGATTTCAACATCACTTCCATCAATTTTTAAAGCACCAGATCCAGTTTGTTTATGAAAGCCATTACTCTCAGTTTATCACCCAAATTTGCAAATTTAACCAAAACATTTCTCTGAATATTCCTCCCCTTTCTTGATCCCAGTCTATATGCACTTGCAATGTATTCCAACACAAAATCTTTCCCCATTTTCAAATTATTGAGCCAATCAACTACTCTTCTCTTTAACTGGTCTGGTGATTTTCCAACAATTTTCTAATAACATAACAATGTTCTGCTTTCTCAAATGTTCCTCCAACATATCTACCCTTTTTTCTTGTACTTCCACTTTAAGCTTTGCAGGCGCACCCCCTAAAGAAAAACTCAGACACTGGTATATGGATAAAGGCATTGGGCCACTTTTATTGAATAATGCCCTAGTCCGAATTATAACTTTCAATTGGTGTATTCATCCAATTGTAATTATTAAGGCAAGCAGGCCGCAGTAACACTGGTAAGGTTCCTCCCAAAATGCCAATGATAATTGGCTACAGTGTAACTATTTGTATCAATTTGTTTGTTGACACAGACAAATTGTTGACCGGAGTCAATAAACTATCTACTGACCCCACCCTATGACGTGTGTCCGTTAAATCACAAGGTGATGCATGCTGTTAAGCTCCTGCCATCACCCCTTGCCTGGTTCGTCGTTGACTGGCCAAAGCTATTACACCTGTACCTGTCTAAGTGTTGGCCAGTCAATTGCGAACCTGCCGGATACCTATGGGTCATAAATCTTTACCTTACCAGTGCTACCCGCCAAAGTGACCAAAGTCAAATGACCCTTTTGCTCAAACAGTAGCAACAGTGTGGGATGGGCAAAAAAGCCAGAACCAAAGGGCCAATTGTAGGTTCAGGCCAAAAATTCCCACCCGGCCCCGAAGCAACCAAAAAATCACACAGTTCACTAGGGAGGGGGTGGAGGGGAAAACTTCTCCTCTCCGTCACGAATCTAAAATGGCAGCTCGGCTGCCTCGTGGCCACCTCTTTTTATAGAGGGGTGGCCATGCCCCCTAACTCACCTGGATGTCTGAGTCCGGGTGGGGGGGCCTGCAAAGAGCGCGGTGGTCATTTTGGCGCCACACTTTCATTGCAGGCGCACCCCCCAAAGAAAGACTCAGACACCGGTATATGGATAAAGGCATTGGGCCACTTTTATTGAATAATGCCCTAGTCCGAATTATAACTTTCAATTGGTGTATTCATCCAATTGTAATTCTTAAGGCAAGCAGGCCGCAGTAACACTGATAAGGTTCCTCCCAAAATGCCAATGATAATTGGCTACAGTGTAACAATTTGTATCAATTTGTTTGTTGACACAAACAAATTGTTGACCGGAGTCAATAAACTATCTACTGACCCCACCCTATGACGTGTATCCATTAAATCACAAGGTGATGCATGCTGTTAAGCTCCTGCCATCACCCCTTGCCTGGTTCGTCGCTGACCGGCCAAAGCTATTACACCTGTACCTGTCTAAGTGTTGGCCAGTCAATTGCGAACCTGCCAGATACCTATGGGTCATAAATCTTTACCTTACCAGTGCTACCCGCCACACGGGGAGGCGTCTATGATGACTCACCGCCCCCCCCCAGACCGTCAACTCGGTCACCAGGCCTGCTTGCAAATCTTCCAGAAAGAGGTTCATACCTCTAGCCAACAGGTGGACCCCATCCCCTGCATAGAGCTCGTAATTTTGCAGACTAATCGTGGGGTGCCGGATGACCACCCCAAACCCTTGTCTGACAAGAACCGGGCAACTGCCCTGTTCACCGAGCGGCGAGCGCGGTCAAGGGCACGGAGGTCAATACCTCCCCTGTAAGCATGTCGCGGCACGATGTCCGACCATAGCAGCCTTGTGGACGGCCACACATAATGCAAAAAGGCTAGGTCACTGCAGATCGTGAATTTTAAGGAAAGGCCAGTGACCTGGGCAAGGTCATTGCCCCCGAGGTGCAGTACAAGGACATCAGGCGGTTCAGCATCCTTGATGGAAAACAGGAATGGCAACAGTTCCCGCCATCTCATTCCGAGCTTACCGTACCAACGTATACGTGCAGTTGCACGTAGTCCAAGCTGGGGTCCCCACTCTGTCGCCGCAGCACACTGCACTGCCCAGTGCACGTAACTGTGGCGCACCAGCCATACTGCCACTGGAGTGTGGGGACACACAGGGTCTGTAAAAGAAGAAAAGAGAATAATGACTTAACTGGTACTCATACCTGAAGTGGGCGAACGTACAATGAAAAACGCATGGATCCCCATCTCCACATCCGGCGTATATCAGCCGCAGAGTACCCAAATGCAGCCACATTTGATGCAGCACCTATCCTAAATGAATGGGTGCCATAACGAGCCCCAGGGAGGCCAACACTGGTTAGTGCCATACCGGTCACCTTCCAAAATTGGAATTTAGTAAGGGGAGACCCATCCTGGTGGCAGAAAAACGGGCCAGGGTGCGCGCCACGCACTGCCAAAAACTCATGTAGGGCACCAACCGGACAGATGTCTGCAATGGAACATCGTAGCAGTCTAACTCCACTGCCTACGCCGTGCTGATCAACCTTTGAGGACCATATCCTCAACTGAGCCCACTCATTAGTGACATAGACATCGTCGAGTTCCAGTGCCCTACAAGTCTCATCCGCCTTAGACAGTGGTACCAACTCACTGATGCGGAGTGCTCCAAAGAAGGCCACCATGGTAGCCGCATGAAAAAGAGCCACCTCATACCTATCATAACACAAGTTATGTCAGCCTCGTGCAAGGTGGGTCAGGACCTCTGGTGAAACTGGGTGACGAGTGTCCGGGTGGCAGCCACGTTCCCATGTCCACCCCTCCAAAACATGACGTATGCGGAAATCATTCACACAGTCAGCGAAGCCCCTCACTTTGGCCATAAATGCCAGTGCCGACAGCCTGGATGCTATAGTACGAGGAGCCAAACCCTGACTGTGAAGATAAACCATAAATTGTAAAACCTGTTCGACTGGTATGGGCCACACTTCGGGCAAATGTAGTTGCACACAAAAGGTTCTAAATTGTACAAAAGCATGTTGATACGCCTTACGCGTGCGAGGTGCCAAAGACATGCCGATCGCCCGGTTCACCTCTCCTCGCCAAATGTCCAAATCTCGGCCGGGAGTGGCGAGAGGAATTCCTCTGCTTCCGGAGCCAAGGCACGGAACCGGGGATCTGCAGGTGGGATAAAGCATCAGCAATATCATTATTAATGCCTGGGACATGTCTGGCCTTAAACAGCACATTTAGGCGTAGGCTTCTTAACACAAATTGACGAACCAGCGCCATAACCCTAGGCGATTTAGACGTCTGAGCATTGACAATGTGCACCACTGCCGCATTGTCACACCAAAAATGGACCACTGAGTTGGCCCGCTCCTCACCCCATAGCATCAAAGCTCACAGGATGGGGAGGAACTCAAGGAAGGTAAGATCGCGGAGGCTATCCGTGCCAAGCCATGCGTGAGGCCATCGGCCGTAAGCCCACCTCCCCTCAAAATAAATCCCATATCCCAGGGAGCCGGTGGCATCTGACTGTACTTGGAATTTAGGGCAGATCATAAGGTCTGATCTCCAGAAAGAGACCCCGTTAAAATCCCGTAGGAATGTGAGCCAAACCAAAAGGTCAGCCCGCATGCCCCTGGTCAGGCAGAACCTATGGTGGTGCTTTAACAGGCCAGTCATGGCGTCACATAGACGCCGGGCAAATGCTCTGCCAGGTGTCACCACCCTGCAGGCAAAGTTAAGATGACCATGAAGTACCTGCAGCTCACGAAGGGACACTTTACGTTTGGCCAACAATGCCAAAATCATCGCGGAGATCCGGGTGACCTTATCCATGGGTAACCGGGATGTCTGTGCGACCGTGTCAATTTCAATACCTAGAAATGTGAGCTTAGTAGATGCGCCCTCGGTCTTTTCGGGCGCTAAGGGGACACCCAGTTCCCGCATTAGCATCTGAAATGTAGTGAGGAGACGCGTGCATGTGTCCGAGCCCCATTCACCCCCGAACAAAAAGTCATCGAGGTAATGGGCAACAGACCGAGACCCGGACCTCAAACAAAGGCCCACTGAAGAAAAGTGCTAAAACGTTTGAATGCCGAACATGAAATAGAGCAGCCAAAAGGCATGGCCTTATCCACATAGAACTTCCCTTGGAATCTAAAACCCAATAGCTCAAAGTCCCCAGGGTGCACTGGCAGCAATCGGAATGCCGATTTAATGTCACATTTTGCCAGGAGGGCACCGGGACCACATGAGCGCACCATCCATAGGGCCTGGTCAAACGACGTATACCTGACCGAACAAAGGTCACCAGGAATAGCATCATTGACAGAAGAACCCGCCGGGTACAATAGATGGTGGATTAAACGAAATTCACCCAGGGTCTTTTTAGGTACTAACCCCAGAGGGGAGACCTTCAGGTTAGGGAAAGGCGGTTCAGAAAAGGGGCCTGCTACCCTCCTAGCCTCCACTTCTTTAGCAATACTCACGGCAGCTACCTCCTCCTTGCCCTTCAAGGAAATTAAATTGGGGGCATCTTGGGGTCCCCGAACCCCCTCGAACGGAATATGAAAGCCCCACTGGAAACCCTCCATAAGGTACCTCGCGTCCTCCCTTCTTGGATAAGTTGAGAGCCATCGCTCCATCATATACACATTAACCGGGGAGGGGGCCTTTTGAATGGCTAGCTCCATCAGAGGGAGCCCTGACCGCCCCCTGTCCACCTCTACCTCTGCCCCATGACCCACCAGCCAGCGGGCATGCGGAGGCGGCGTGGGGGCCAGTGCAAGAGGGACACTCATGTTTGAACCGACCCTGTCGCTTATTGCACACGCCATTAGCTGAGAAGCTCCAACATAGCAAGCGGGCTGGAACCCCCTGCCCCACCGGCTGTCAGGGAGCCTGTGTTGGAGCAGCTCGCTGCACAGCATGGCCACAATGGTACCTATCCCCAGGTGCCGGACGCGTGGGGGTCATGTACAAGAGCCACAATTTCTGGCAGGGCTCATCCCACCTTATCTCTTGGTGTAGGGCCACCCTCATTCTAAATTCCTCATCGTAAGTCAACCACGATGGGCTAGGGAAATCAACCATCGCCCTGTAAATATTGTCCAAGTATTGGATCATAGGAATGGTCAGATCAGGCCGGGCCCTCAGGTATACCGCCATATATATAAGATATGCCGGCAACCAGTTGGCCCAAGTGCGCGGTGGCTTACGACGACAGGACAGCTCTTTGTCTCTGTCGTCCTCTCCCTCTCTCTCTTCCTCAGTGGGCTCACGGTTCAATAGGGAGAATATATCCACGTACACCCCTCGCCAAATCTTATCCCTCATTACCTGTGACAAATGATCACCCAGGGGCAAGGAATAACCAGCCGTCGGCAAAGCCATTGTTGGCACATTCTGTATAGAGGGCATACGCAGCGGGACCTGAACAGCCCCTGCGATGCTCGGCACTGCCCCAGGGGCGGACACCCCCACCCTTAACGAGGGACCATTTTGAAACCATAGGTTACTGGGATAGGATGGTAACTGCTGCCCACTCGCATCAACTTGACGAGGCTAGAGCCACTGTACCCCCCCCCCCAATGTAAGTGGGCTGTGGTGGTGGTGCACTAAATTGAACCTGATACTCACTAGTTGCACCCCCATGAGCCGCCCCCACCGGGGGTTCCGGCCCATGGCAGGCGTCGGAGCTCGCGACTGGAATCGAGCTCTGGGACCACCCCTGACTGCTCCCAGCCTGGACATCAGGTCGAACGGGGAGCTGCGAGGCACCAGCTGGGGCCGGCCGGACCATCTCAAGCAGCTCGACCCAGTTGGCCGCCCGCTGAAGCATTGCGGCCGGCAAGTTAGCCGGGACCGGCGAAGGGGCCCCTGTTGAAGAAAGAGTAGCGCCCCCCTCCGAAGGAGGCTGTGCAATGCCCAAGGATGCTTCCAGCACTGCTATCCATGCTAACAGAGCATCCACTGCCCCAGAGCCCCCAGTATAAAGTGGGCTGGGTGGGCCAGACGGCCTACTAGGCAGTTGAGGAAAAGGCAACCCAAAAGGAGAGTCAGGGCCAGAATAGGGCCATGCCCAAATCTCTGGCCCATGGGGGGCCAGAGGAGCAGTGGGGCGGACACCCGCACCAGGCCCCCCCGGGCCACCCTGTCCCGTGCCCTGCAAAGGCGGGCCAAGGGCCAAAGCCCCAGAGGGGCCGGCCTGTAGCTGACCAGCTACTAAACTGGGACCCGGCTGCCAAGTGGTAGCCTGACCAGCCCCACTGGTACCAGTAGGCAAGGCTGGAACATTGCCCTGCCGTCGGGGCGCAGCCCTGGTCCTCCAACCCAAAGGCTGGCCCCCATCCGACGCAGGGCCAGTAAAAGTTCTTCCCCTCGGCCGTGGCTTCAGTGCCATGGCCTTCCACTTGGGAGCTATGTCTCCCTAGGAGAAGAAAAGTCGCTGAAGGATCCCTATCCAGGGATCAAACTCCTAGCGCGTAAGTACCGCGGTAGCCAAGAAGCAATCCTAAAAGGCTCCGGGTACTGTAATCCTCCTTTCCCAGCCGGGAAACGAACGGCAAGGCTCTATAGCAGAGGACTAAAGAGAAAAAGCAATGGAGAAAACTTCTCCTCTCCATCGCTATTCTAAAATGGCAGCTCGGCTGCCTCATGGCCACCCCTTTTATAGAGGGGTGGCCACGCCCCCTAACTCACCCGGATGTCTGAGTCCGGGTGGGGGGGGGCGCAAAGAGCGCGGTGGCCATTTTGGCACCGCGCTTTCATTACCTCTTTCTCTTCCTCATACAACATTTTCATATCCTCCTGCATCAATTTCATATCTGATTTTACTGACACAAATTTCTTCTCAAATTTCTGAAAATTGGCATTAGCCTGTTTTGCAAAATTAGCAAATTTTACAGTAAGTTTATTCTGACTCTCTTGTATACCCTTTAAAATATCTGACTTATCTTGCAGTCTTACTTCTTCCATCCTATCTAGTCTCTTCAATAATTTCCCCAATTCTGTCATGATCTGATACTCATCCATTTGTGTTGGAGACACAGTAGGTGTTACTTTGTCTTTTGAATCCTTCCTCTCCTTCTCCTTCTTTGCCTCCATCTTTTTTGGTGACAATGCCTCTTCTTCCTTCTTTTCCATACTTGACATAAGATTTTCAGATAACAATGTTAATGTCCCTTTCAAGTTTTTAACTAATTCACTTTAATCCACCTCCAAAATTAATTGTCCAAATAATAAAATCCAATAAATTAATAATTATGTTTTTACTCTCAGAATTAATCCCTGTAAATTAAAGCTTCAATTCAAATTGTCCAATTAATATTCCTAAATTCATATAATATATATGTATATATTGTAAGTATAAGTTGTGTGTAAAAAGTATGTAAAAATTCTCTCTTTAACCAAATTAATTCATCTAATTAATTTATAAACAAAATAGTCTATTGTAAAAAATATTAAAATTCCTAATTAACCAGTTTAGTTCACCCAATTAATTTATGATAAAAATAATCCCTAATAAAAAAACTAATTACGTAAAGAACAAGAGAGAGGGATGAAAACAAAATGGCAAAGTGATTGACGAATCCCTGGCAATGTTAAAAAAAACTTGAAAAAGAATATATATACATTTTCTATTTCATCCACAACACCCAAAATCTCAGTTCAATTTATAGTAAAACTCAGTATTAATAAATAAAAAATAAGAAAAATATAATAAAAAAGAAAGGAAGGAAGAAAAAATGTACTTTGTAATACTCTGTGTAATACTCTGTCCAGTCTTCAGTGGCAGTGCCCTTCATCTTTCTCCTTCGCCATGCACACACTCCGTCTCCCACTTCAAACCCTCTCTACTTTCTTAACTTTTCTTGCACCCACCTACAATTCCATCTGCTTCAAAGAGAACCCCCTATCCTTTAATTATATGTTTAAAAAGAAAAGAGAAAAAACTAATTTGCCCCTTCTTGTTATATAAATTATCTGTCTTCTCCACTCATCTAGGTTTCGTTTCTCTTCAAATACCCTCCATTGTCATCATTACTTCCTGTCTGTTGCCTTCTCCTTCCCCCACCATCTCACTGTGTTGCCTCCCATCATCTCGCCTCCTTCTTCCCCTTACTCCAGCACCTCCACTCCAACACAATTCTCTCTGCCGCTACTGAAAGACACCAATAGTTTAACTTTATAATTTTAGAAACAATTGACATCCCGTTCTCCACATCCAGTCCTGGCCGACACCACCAACACAATCAGCTCGGCATAGCCCAATTCATCTCTAAACCACTCACCCTCTGGTCCGGGACTCCGGTGTTTAGTCAGGTCCATCAGGTACGTTACTTTTGGCACTTCTGTGGTTTGGAAGTCTCCCTTCTCCATCTGTCTGTCTCTTTTACTTTTTTTCATTTCTGTCTCCAGTCTCGGTGCGGCACTGCTTTGCCTGATGCTAAGCCGTTCACCTCGCTTTGCCCACCAAGATCCGGCCACAGAAACACCAAACCACTCCAGCCGCTCCACTTTGTACAATTCAGACTTTTATAATTGTTTATACAGTCTTTAAAACCTCATTCAAGTAATTATTCTCAGTAACCCACCTTTGTAAAAGTGGGAGTGAAAAGGAAGAGCTATTGCGCTGTTGCCATTTTAACTACACCCCCGTTGATTGTGTTCTTAGACTATAGCTCTGCCTTGGAAATTCTGGTAGCTGTAGTCTAAAAAACACAAGTCTGCACATCCGTATAGACATTCTTGTCTGTGTTTCAAACACAATAGTAGTAGTTCCTTCTCATGCTGTGTGGTGCCTGTCTCCACCACTACAGCATATCGTGAAATTAGGTTCCTCATTGATTCTTCAGCAATAAGCTTTTATGGGGCCGGGGTGCTAACCTGATGCCCCACCCTCCACATTTCTCTTCCAGCCTAGGGACTGGCAATGGTGGAAATGTCCCAAATATAGCATTGGCAAAATAATGGAAACAATAGAAAATGTTGCAAAGTCTTGAATTTCTGATAAAATTACTTTTAGATGCACCATAGAATTACAGAGACCCAAATATGGCAATAGGTATAAGTCTTCCAGAGTTCATTCCTTTTTCATCAAAATTCTCAATAACTCACTCTGAGATACAGATATTTGTAGGAGAGATAATAAAAAAATAATTTGTTGCAGTTACTTGAGATTACAAATGTGTAATCTGATCATTCCAATTACAGGCAGTAAAGTAAAAATTGGTGAAAAGGTGAAAAACCTTTCTGTTTTATGAATTTTATTCCATGCTTCCGTTCCAAACACCAGAATGGCAAAATAATAGGGTCCCATCCCCCAGTATGTACTTACATACTTCTTCTGAATCTTAGAAACAAAATCTATGGAGATTTATTTGTTTAAAAAAGTACATTGAGCAATGTAATGTTTTTAAAAAGGCAAATATATATATCACATAAGCTCATTTATCAGCATTCTCTTTTTTGGTGGTAGCTCTCCATGGACTGTACCTTTAGTTCTTTTCTGAGTTTCCTACTGCACTATGTGTAGGAAATCACCTTATAACTGATATGTATCATATCTTCACCTTGTGTTTTAACTCATCCAAGTCTAGCTGGTTCACAGTTGTTCATTTGGTAAACTGTGCTCTAAGCTAGGATGATTTATGTTTTTCCTATTGGAAAAAAGAATTTTTCATTTAGACTTGTGGAATCTGCTAAATGTGAAGATGGCTTTTAGCATTATCAGTTCCAATCCACCTAATTTATTTTTGTCCACAGCCACAGCTGACATTTCAAACATCATGACTTGTGAATCCATCTTAATAAGCTTCTGGCATTGGCTCTCTTCTCAATATTTTCCTCACAGTTTTCTTCGTATATCCTCCTTTCAGCACATCATTATTCACCAAGAATAAAGAGTACCTCTACAAGCTGAACTTGCATTCCTTTCATTTCCTTACAAAATCTCTGTGATTTCTGATTTTTTTTTGCCTTTCTTAAAATTTTCAAGTGACATCTCACTTGCAAAAATGTTTTGCTTGAGAGGTCAGGATAATACTGGAAAGCAGAGAGGAAAGGAAAGAGGAGAATACTAGGAATTTGGTCTCAGAATAAATCTCCCTGATAAAAGGCTTTTCTTCTTCTTTGTGAAATAGTTTTGTTTGACTTTAATAAGAATGCACATTTTGTAGGAATGCATCTGGATTCTGTCAGGCTGTCTTCTGACACATTTTGTAAACAAAAGCCTCTTTGCTTACTGAGAGACAACGCTAGATTTTGGGCTCTGACACTTCTGATTGGCTGTATGCCCTGAGTTTTGTTTCTGTTAAGTTTCGTTTCTGGTATACTCTGCTTGAATAAGTTTCGTTTCTGAGACTCTCTGCTTGAATAAAGAGAAGGCATTAGTTTCCTTTGTTCAGCCAAAAGACCAGCGTGTGTGTTTGCTTTTCTCTCTATCTGTTTCCCTTCTTACTGAGCCTAATGAAGCTGGACTTCGTGGACTCTGAAGTTTCTACCTTAAAAGATCTGATGATATAAACTGCTACTTCATGAGACTGATTGAGACATGAATCAGATTTCTACAAGTGGCGCTCCGTGTGACGCCTTGAACTACAATGAGAGAGCCTTCTTTGAACTCTGCTTCAGCAATTAGCACCTAATTATCACCTCATCGACCGGGACAAGGTCTCATTCACCCCGACCGGGAAGGTCATAAATTGAGCGCTCAAAATTCATCCAATTCTACATTGGGTCCCACATTAGGTGAGTGAAGAAAAATATTATTTCTTTGAATTATGGGATGTGTGCTGGCGTCGCAAATGCATGAACTTTGTAAAGATATCTCAGATCTTTTGATTAACAATGGGCGAAAGGCTGATGAGAAGAAGATACAGCAGCTGGTTAAAGCTATAGAAAAAATCAGTCCTTGGGTTAAATATGATCAATGTCTGGACTTAAAACAGTGAAAACAGATTGGGAGAGAAATGCAGAAGCATAATGGAATTCCTATATCAATATTATTTACATGGGAGGAAGTCAGAGACTGCCTTCAGAGACTCACTCCAAAGAATATGTTATTCTCTCAGAGGCTTGATGGCCCCCTCCCAAAGCTTTTGCCACCAGACAAGGGAGGGGCTATGGCAACTGCTCCTCCATCATATGAGAAACAACAGCCCCCTGATGGGGGTGGAGGTGGAAATGGAGATGGGACATTATATCCTGCCTTGCAGCAACCAAGCACTTTTAGCCCTACCAAAACACAATTCTCTGCTGCTTTAACGGCAGCTGTACTGGATGTGGAATCTCCTGAGATATACCCAGTGATAAGGGGGGCTCCGGCTGTGGGCAATGCATTGGCAGTCCCAGATAGATATGAAACCCTCCATTACAAATATCTGAAGGAACTGAAGGTCAGCATACGTGACTATGGGGCTAATGCACCTTTTACTAAAGCTCTGTTGGAAGCCATTGCTTCTCAAAAATTGCTACCAGTTGATTGGAAACAGATGATTAAAGCGCTCCTGCCTCCTGCAGAAGCCATGCTCTGCTTGCAAGAGTGGAGGGATATGGCTTGGGAGGTAAATCGCACACGCCCTGCACTCACAATGGATATGTTATGTGGGGAGGGAAATTTTGCCAACCCCACACAGCAGTTGGCACTCACTGACGCCCAGTTGGGAGATATTGCACAGATAGTCATGCGTGCCTGGAATAAGATTCCTTCCAAAGGGGATAGCTCCGTTGCTGGGTTTGCAGCAATTAGGCAGGGCCCTAAAGAGGATTACACTGAGTTTATTAACAGACTCATGACTGCTCTCAGCCGCCAGGTGGAAAATGTGCCGGCACGGGAAATGCTCATGAAACAACTGGCTTTTGAAAATGCCAATGAGGATTGTAAAGGGGCTCTGACAGCTGTTTATGCTAGGCCAGGAACATCTATAGCAGACATGATGAAAGTTTGTCAAAATGTGGGGACTCACAGTTACAAGGCTCAACTTCTGGCAGCTGCAGTTCAGTTGCCCACAACTCAGGCTCAAAACAAACGTTGTTTTCGCTGTGGAAAAGAAGGACATTTTAAAACACAATGTCGCTTCTCTCAAAAGCAGGCAGCACGCCCTTCAAGGAAGTGTTCCCATTTGCCAGAAAGGGTACCATTGGGCCAATCAGTGCCGCTCAAATCCTAATGCCAACTCCTCAGCTGCTCAGCACAAAGACTCTGACTTTTCTCCACAGCAGCAGGGAAATGGGAGTGCGGGCCAGGCTCGGGCCCAGGCAAAATAATAGGACTACCAGAGGTCAGTGAGGAAGCAATACAGGAAGTTTTGGAAGAGATGGCAGAAGATATGGAACTTGCCCAAGAAATGATTTCACGATATAGAAAAAACCATCCTTTAAAAGAAGGGCTTTTATTGAGGTTATCCAAGGACTGTACTTTTACTATGCCAGGGTGTGTGGAGGCTCTTCCCACAATGGTTGATGATGTTAATTTCCAGGGCATGATGGGCATCGTTCTTCCTTGCCCAGACGCCTTACCCGCTTCTGTACACATTGCAGCAGGGTCAGTTACATTGGGTCACCAAGAAATTGTCGTCCCTGCATCAGCCACGCAACATCTCACCCTGCCTAAGGGACAACCTGTAGGACGCCTTCATCTGCTCCCACTAGGGACCACTGCAACTCCATCCCAGGAGGCGACTGTAACAGCAGCTATGGCGGTGATACAAATCACCGAGGATAGACCGACCCGCTCGCTGATTATGGGTGGACGTTCAGTGTCTGGATTGGTCGATACAGGAGCCGATATTTCAGTGGTGGCAAAAAAAGATTGGCCAACTGGATGGGCCGTCCGCCCCTGTAGGGAGGTTTATGGGGTGGGCGGGTACGAGCCAGCACAGCAAAGTGTTCATCCAATCGTCTTTGAGACCTCAGGGGGAACAAAAGTTTCTCTTCACCCCCTGATTATGGATATTCCTATTACTCTGTGGGGCCGGGATCTCCTGGCTAAAACAGGGTGTACCTTGCAGACAAATTTTTGATACGGGCCTCCCCTGCAGCGCCGTTGCATGCACTTCCACTACAATGGAAAAACACCCCGCCAGTGTGGACGGATCAATAGCCGCTCTCAAGAGAAAAGCTCCAGGCGGTGGAGGCCCTTGTACAGGAGCAATTAAATCTGGGACATATTCAACCAACCACTAGTCCTTGGAACTCTCCAATTTTTGTGGTGAAAATGAAGTCTGGAAAATGGCGATTGTTACATGATTTGAGAAAAGTTAATGAGCACATCTTGCCAATGGGACCTCTACAATCTGGACTTCCTAATCCGAACATGATTCCTGAAGATCATCAACTCATGGTCATAGATTTGAAGGACTGTTTTTATACAATCTTGCTAGCGCCACAAGACAGAGAAAAATTTGCATTTACATTGCCAGTATACAATAATGAACATCCTACTCAACGGTTTGAATGGTGTGTCTTGCCTATGGGTATGGCCAACTCGCCGACTCTATGCCAACATTTTGTGAACAAGGCTTTGGAACCTTTCAGGCAACGTCATCCAGAGGTTAAAGTCTATCATTACACAGATGACATTTTATTGCATGGTCCACAAGTCACGGAGAAACACCTGCAGGACCTAGCAGACATTTTGCAACAAGCGGGCTTGATCATAGCTCCTGAAAAAGTACAGCGGATGTATCCATTCCAATATTTGGGACATAGGCTCTCAGCTACCGCTTCAATTCCGCTATTGCCAACAATAGCTATTCCAGAGCAGTTCACTCTTGTACAATTGCAACAGTTGCTAGGGAACATAAATTGGGCTCGTCCTTTCTTGGCCCTGAGCACGGAGGAACTGTCACCACTCTTTGCTGCTCTTTCTGGACACACTTCTCCAGCGGACATCATTCCCTGCACAACGGAGATGCGTACAGCTCTTCAACGCCTCAACGAAAAGCTGCATACCATCGCTGTGGATCGGGTGCCCTCAGGCACCATTGCGCTGGCATGCGCTCTTCTTTCCACACCGAGGCTGCCCACTGCGGTTTTGTTTGCGCCTGTCAACGCTCAGAAGGTGGCCATCGTGGAATGGCTACACTCGGCGCACACTCCCTCGAAAAACTGTTATCGCCTGCCTGATGCGATTGCTGATCTTTTCCTCAAATCCCGTACTAGGGCAAAGCATTTGACTGGCTATGACGTTGACTTTGTTTGTTTTCCTTTTTCGCAGGATCAGCTAACCACCTTGCTACAGCATTCTGAGGCATTTCAGGTGGCCATGGCGGACTTTGTGGGACAAGTTAAATTTAACCCCCCCAAGGATAAGCGGTTTACCTTGCTGAATCTCACTTCTTACTCCCTGTCATCCTCGCTTTGCATGCAACCTATCTTGCATGCCGTTACTCTTTTCTCGGATGGCTCCCCTTCCCGTGGAGTCCTTACATGGCAGGGTCCTACTGGGGAATGGGAGGTTGTTTTTACAGGACCTCAAGCATCGGCCCAGCGGTCGGAACTGGCAGCGGTCATACTTGCTTTCTCTACGTTTTCTGATGTGCCTTTTAACCTGATTGTGGATACTCAATATGTTTACCGCCTTGTTTTTACTTTAGCTCAAGCTTATTTGTCTCCATCGATGGATAGGGATCTTTTTGCTTTATTCCAACAGCTTCAAGGTTTTCTTTCCAACCGTACGGTCCCTTTCTTTATTGCCCACATACGCTCTCACACAAGGATCCCAGGTTATTTGACGGAGGGCAATGCACGAGCAGATTCTGCTCTCCGAGACTCTGCTGAGGTTTTTTCTCTCTTTGACAACCCCATTGACAGTCATGCAATGTTTCATCAATCTGCTAAGGTTTTGCATAAACAATTTTCCATTCCTATGTCACAGGCTAGAGACATTGTGTCATCCTGTGCTTCCTGTACGAAGTCTCCTATATTCCTGCCATTTGATGCTGTTAATCCTCGAGGAACAGAAGCTAATCAGCTATGGCAGATGGATGTCACGCAAGTACCTGCTTTGGCTCCGCTTTCTAAGTTACATGTGACTGTTGATACCTTCTCTGGATTTATATGGGCTACACCCTTACGGGGTGAAACATCCAGACATGTTATACAACATTGCATTCGTTCGTTTGCGGCAATGGGTAAACCTAAAAGCCTTAAGACAGACAATGGGTCATCATATGTTTCTTCTGCCTTTCAGGACTTTTGCCGTCAGTGGGACATTAAGCTAACCCATGGAATACCCTATAACTCGACTGGACAGGCGATTGTTGAAAGAGCCCACCTGACATTCAAAAATTTGTTACACAAGCAAGTGGGAGATAGAGGGGTTCCTGTGGCTGAAATACCTACAGCTGTTGCTAAAGTACTGTATACTCTTAATTTTCTTCTTGCTCCCCATAACAGGTCACACTCTCCAGTCGAATTGCATTTCAGGACCGAGGAGTGTCTTCCTAAGCCATTGGTCATTTATCGGCAGCAACCCGATCCTGAGTGGAAGGGTCCTGTACCTCTAATCACCTGGGGACGAGGATACGCAGCGGTTTCTACAACCTCAGGACCTGTGTGGATTCCTGCTCGAGCGATCCGCCCATGGAGAGAGAAGAAGGTTACTCAGCTCCAGGATGGTGGTTCACCAGTAGACTAAATGTGCTGACATTTGTTCTTTTCTTTCTTGCTGTGCTTCCAGCTGTAAGAACAATACCTCATGGGGGCAACCCCAACTTTTGGATTCGTCATGCTAACTATATGTTTGAAGTTCATGGTAAGAATGCAATGTTATGCTATGAGCATCCTCTGGCAGTGTCTCAAATGGCCTTTCTTCCGGCATTGTTCAACACGCCAGAGTTGGTTATTGGACATTTGCAACATGTTGATAGATCTACACTCTTCTCTAATCCTCCAGAACAATTTAACAACACCCGCTGGCGAAGCATGACATTCAAGAAATACACTAAAGGACTTTGTTTCTGCTGTCATAGTTCTGGAGTCTGGAATAGTAAATGGAAGTACTGGACTCAAGCAAAAAGGGTTTTGCAGAATGTAGGCAATTATACGAGTTGTGATGATTATTTTTGGTTATGGGGTAGTTACAACAGTTCTTATAAGCTTAATTATACCTTGTTTAACACTACTATTGAAGATATATATAATGTGTTTCCTATGTTTACTCCTGATTATTCTGCTATAGATAGTGGTTCAATTTGCAATGGATGGCAAATCAAGGATCCTAACATGTGGTTCTTTTTTAATGGAGTTGCCACGAATTTCCATCCAGGACAATATCAATGTGCAGCATTGGGTTATTTTACCTTACCCGTACAAGTGCAAATGCCGTTTCGGGCAGATGCACGGCGCCGGAGAGCTGCTGCCGGCCCGATGGGTTCTGGGTGCAATGATGAAGTGATAATCGATGTTCAGCTTTCTGATGGTAGCTCCTGGGGGAGAGCTATAGGGAGTGCTATCACTGGAGCACTCACCTTGGGATCATACCCAGGTGTCATTTCCCAGGAGAATAGAAGGTCCATTTTGGGACTCACCTGTAGGCTGGAGAAATCAATCAATGCCACAGGGAGGGTCATACGGGATCTTCAAATGGAAATCACTGAGCTTCATCAAGACCAAATGCAGGACAGACTGGCCATAGATTACCTGTTAGCAAAATCCGGAGGATTTTGTAAACTGGTCGGGAACCAGGGATGTCGGGTAAAATTCCAGGATCTGAATAATACTATTGAGAAAGAACTTCAGAATTTACAGGAGAGCATTACTAACAATGTACGCACTGATGTTAATCTCTTTGATTGGGTGACTTCTTGGTTGCCTGATTTATCTGTCCTTAGACAAGTTTTCTTTTATGGGTTCATTATTATTATCTGCCTTATACCTTTGTGTTTTTGCATTAATTGTATTCCTAACCTTATTTCTATGTGTAACACATGTCCACTGCGTAGAAGGGAGACATCGGGTTTTGCACGACGGCAATTGTACTCAATGAGGTATCATCCTCCGGAACAAGGTACCATGAGTCAGGAGGGGTACGATGTTCAGGAGGACAGTGATGATGTATATGGAGGAGTAGTTATGGAGTATGATGACATGCAGGGGTATGATTAGCCGTCCCTCTCTCAAATTTAAATGAAAAAGGAGGACATGTAGGAATGCATCTGGATTATGTCAGGCTGTCTTCTGACACATTTTGTAAACAAAAGCCTCTTTGCTTACTGAGAGACAATGCTAGATTTTGGGCTCTGACACTTCTGATTGGCTGTATGCCCTGAGTTTTGTTTCTGTTAAGTTTCGTTTCTGGTATACTCTGCTTGAATAAGTTTCGTTTCTGAGACTCTCTGCTTGAATAAAGAGAAGGCATTAGTTTCCTTTGTTCAGCCAAAAGACCAGCGTGTGTGTTTGCTTTTCTCTCTATCTGTTTCCCTTCTTACTGAGCCTAATGAAGCTGGACTTCGTGGACTCTGAAGTTTCTACCTTAAAAGATCTGATGATATAAACTGCTACTTCATGAGACTGATTGAGACATGAATCAGATTTCTACAACATTTACCCCCACCCCTTTCAGGAAGGCAGTGTGATCCTTTAAAAATAATTCTCCCTTTATAATTCTCTCATCTTACACATTTTGTCCAAACATTATTCCAGCATCACATGCTTCCAATTTGAAAACATTATTTTTAAAAACAAATACCTGCTTGGGTCTCTCAAAGATAGATTAATGTAATTAGCCATTGCATTACATTTTTTCCTGTTTGTTTTCTACACAATCTATAGCAAGAGTTCTCAAACTTTTTAAGCGGGAGGGGGGGTGTCACACTCCCTCAGACAGCTTCAGGGGCTGGATGGCCATTTTGCCCTTCCTCCATCACATAGCTCTTCCGGGTGTGGTGGAGGTGGGGGGCACATGAAATGGCACCATGGGACACCCAGACCATGGGCCACAGGTTGAGAATACCTGATCTATAGTATGCTCAGGAAGCTATCTATTCACTTGACTGTTATCTTCCTCTTTTCTTCTTCTTCTTCATCTAGGCCAGATGCGAAAGCTGCAGCACTTTGAAGACCAGCTGTTATATAATATTTTAATGCTAGCTTTTGTGGATCAAATCCAGTTCATCAGACAAAATGTCAAGATGAAGGCACCCTTTGGTGAGTTCATTCTGCAGTTGCCTTTGCCTGTCCTAAAACTGTACAATGCAAGCAGATTTAAAATAAAACATTCAAACATATCTAAATTTAATAAAAACTTATCTTTGTATTTCTAGAGCAGTGGTAGGGAATATATGGTACACATGCCAGAGGGGGCATTCAGGGTCTTCTCTGTGGGTATGTGTACCATCGCCCCAGTGCAGCATTTACCCCGCCCCTCTGTCCAGCAGCCCAATGGGAGTGCTTCCTCCCTCCCTCAGAGTCATATTTTTAGAGTCCTCTGGTATCTTCACCCCCAAAAAATTATATTCAACTCTTCTTACAATTAATGACTGGGGTTCCCTTCCCTGCTGATGTTCTTTAGAATTGTTTCTCTCCATATTTCTTCTCCCAGAATATTCCAAATCCTTCATCACAAGGATAACTGATAGCATTTAATAGAACAACAACACTGCTTTTCACTTTTGTTTCCCATATGTTAGATTAAGAAAGGCATGAGTCTTTGGGAGAATTCATGTTCCCTATAGTGATTACTGCTATTCTTTTCTTGATGTGACATATCTAATGCATGCTATAAAATAGATATATATGAATGGTGCCTGAGATACATATATTTTCAAGAAGCTTTTCAAAGCAGACATTTGAGCACAATCAGCTCCAGCCTACTTGTACAGGTAAAATGCTTTTTCAAAGTTTCACATTCAATTGTACTAACTAAAGGAAAGTCTTGGTACTGTAAATCTGCTAACAATAAGGATGGTGAAATTCAAAGCAAAAAAGTAAAACCTCACACAAACTTTAAGCTGCACACTCAGAGAAGGTGTGTGTTTTTCTTCTCCCATACCATTTCAGTGCAACAAACCAGATACATCTCTGGAGACAATGCTAATACTTAGCAGTAGCCATAATCTATGTCTAAAGTTGAAATACTCCTGCAATTTCAAATTTACTATTTAATCAACTTCAGCAGATATGTAGGTTGTAGTAATTCATTAATATATACATAAATGACTACTCCCTACCCCAAGGTGAGTCTAAAGGAACTAAAATATTATTTTATTTTATGAGAAAGGAGGAACCGCAGTGGTTTAGTAGTTATGACGCTGAACTTGATGACTGGAAGGTTGGCAGGCCGGCAGTTCGAGACATGAGTCTTGTATGATGGAGTGAGTTCCCATCTCTGTCCCAGCTCCTGCCAAACTAGCAATTTGAAAGCAAGAAATTGCAAGTAGATAAATAGGTACCACTTTGGCAGAAAAAGTAACAGCATTCCATGTCTAATCATGCTTGCCACATGACCACAGAAATGTTTGCAGAAGCAGACAGCACTGGCTCTTCAGCTGTAAACAGAGATAGCCACCACACCCTAGAGTTGGATATGACTGACTTTCAAGCAAGGGAGACTTTTACCTTTATGAAAAAGACAGCAATGTGATGAAGTTTCTTATCTTATCCATGACGGATCTGGAAGGCATCCAGTTACCATCTTGGAAGGTCCCCCTTCCCTTTCTCTATTAAGCCACTTTGTATGTTTGTACATACACACACATGCCTATGAGTTTGCATATTTTATCTTATTTGTGTAAATGAAACAAAAAAAAACAACAACAACACCCTGCCCCTTCTTTTCTGTTATTCATTTTGCCCAAGGTAGACAAACTATTTTTTCAAACTCCATGGGTGAGTCCCAAGCCGCATGATCATGGCACCCTGAAGACAGCCAGCTCCCAGCTGGATAACTCTTAAGTGACCTTGTCCACCTTTCAGCTCCACAACCCCATTGCCTTTACACAGACACAAGAAATGGATTGCAACCCATGCACATACACACCCTATCCAGGCAACTGAATCTTGAGATCTGTGCTACCAAGATTTGGGCTGCATTAGCACCTCTCAGTGGTGACTCACCATTACTTAGTTCCATTCCACATTATCCATCAATGTAAACTATTTATACACAACACCACCCTTGATCCACCCATAGATGCCTTGTAAGTATGGAAGAGGCAAAAAAATTCTGCCCACCTTTGCAGGCGCACCCCCCAAAGAAAGACTCAGACACCGGTATATGGATAAAGGCATTGGGCCACTTTTATGGAATAATGCCCTAGTCCGAATTATAACTTTCAATTGGTGTATTCATCCAATTGTAATTCTTAAGGCAAGCAGGCCACAGTAACACTGGTAAGGTTCCTCCCAAAAATGCCAATGATAATTGGCTACAATGTATCCAGTTGTATCAATTTGTTTGTTGACACAAACAAATTGTTGACCGGAGTCAATAAACTATCTACTGACCCCACCCTATGACGTGTATCCATTAAATCACGAGGTGATGCATGCTGTAAAGCTCCTGCCATCACCCCTTGTCTGGTTCGTCGTTGACCGGCCAAAGCTATTACACCTGTACCTGTCTAAGTGTTGGCCAGTCAATTGCGAACCTGCCGGATACCTATGGGTCATAAATCTTTACCTTACCAGTGCTACCCGCCATACAGGGAGGCGTCTATGAAGACTCACCGCCCCCCCAGACCGTCAGCTCGGTCACCAGGCCTCCTTGCAAATCTTCAAGAAAGAGGTTCATACCTCTAGCCAATAGGTGGACCCCATCCCCTGCATAGAGATCATAATTTTGCAAACTAATCGTGGGGTGCCGGATGACCATCCCCAAACCCTTGTCTGCCAAGAACCGGGCAACAGCAGTGTTCACCGAGCGGCGAGCTCGGTCAAGGGCATGGAGGTCAATACCTCCCCTGTATGAATGACGCGGTACGATGTCCGACCATAGCAGCCTGGTGTACGGCCACACATAATGCAAATAAGCTAGGTCACTGCAAATCGTGAATTTTAAAGAAAGGTCAGTGACCTGGGCAAGGTCATTGCCCCCGAGGTGCAGTACAAGGACATCAGGCGGTTCAGCATCCCTGATGGAAAACAGGAATGGCAACAGTTCCCGCTATCTCATTCCGCGCTTACCGTACCAACGTATACGTGTGGGTCCCCACTCTGTTGCTGCAACACACTGCGCTGCCCAGTGCACGTAACTGTGGCCCACCAGCCATACTGCCACCGGTGTGCGGGGACACACAGGGTCTGTAAAAGAAGAAAAGAGAATAATGACTTAACTGGTACTCATGCCTGAAGTGGGCGAACATACAATGCAAAACACATGGATCCCCATCTCCCCATTCGGCGTATATCAGCCTCAGAGTACCCAAATGCAGCCGCAGTGGATGCAGCACCTATCCTAAATGAATGGGTGCTGTAACGAGCCCCGGGGAGGCCAACACTGGATAGTGCCATACCGGTCACCTTCCAAAATTGAAATTTAGTAAGGGGAGACCCATCCTGGTGGCAGAAAAACAGGCCAGGGTGCGCGCCACACACTGCCAAGAACTCCTGTAGGGCACCAACCGGACAGATGTCTGCAATGGAACATGAATGACGGGGCAGAGGTAGAGGTGGTCAGGGAGCGGGCAGGGCTTCCACTGATGGAGCTGGCCAGTCAAAAGGCCCCCTCCCCAGTTAACATGTATATGTTGGAGCGATGGCTCTCAACTTATCCAAGGAGGGAGGACGCGAGGTACCTCCTGGAGGGTTTCCAGTGGGGTTTTCGAATTCCATTCAAAGGGGTGCGAGGACCCCAAGATGCCCCCAATTTGGTTTCCCTGAAGGGTAGGGAGGGGGTGGCTGCCCTGAGTATTGCCAAAGAGGTAGAGGCCAAGAGGGTAGCGGGCCCCTTTTCCGCACCACCTTTCCCTAACCTGAAGGTCTCCCCTCTGGGGCTAGTACCTAAGAAGACCCCGGGTGAATTCCGTTTAATCCACCACTTATCGTACCCGGCGGGTTCTTCTGTCAATGATGCTATTCCTGATGACCTTTGTTCGGTCAGATATACATCATTTGACCAAGCCCTACGGATGGTCCGCTCTTGTGGTCCCGGTGCCCTCCTGGTGAAATGTGACATTAAATCACCTCTACCTCTGCGGGCACGCGGAGGCAGCATGGGGGCCAGCGCAAGAGGGACACTCATGTTTGTATCGACACTGTCGCTTATTGCACACGCCATTAGCTGAGAAGCTCCAACACAGCAAGCAGGCTGGAACCCCCTGCCCCGCCGGCTGGTGGGGAGCCTGTGTTGGAGCAGATCGCTGCACAGCATGGCCA
Source organism: Bradypodion pumilum (assembly GCA_035047305.1). Taxonomy (NCBI): domain Eukaryota; kingdom Metazoa; phylum Chordata; class Lepidosauria; order Squamata; family Chamaeleonidae; genus Bradypodion; species Bradypodion pumilum. Next base: position 241,679,850 of record JAWDJD010000003.1, on the reverse strand, counting down.
CAATGGTACCTATCCCCAGGCGCCAGACGCGTGGGGGTCATGTACAAGAGCCACAATTTTTGGCAGGGCTCATCCCATCTCATTTCCGGGTGGAGGGCCACCCTCATTCTAAATTCCTCATCGTAAGCCAACCACGATGGGCCAGGGAAATCAACCATCGCCCTGTAAATATTGTCCAAGTATTGGACCATAGGAATGGCCAGATCAGGCCGGGCCCTAAGGTATACCGCCATATAAATAAGATATGCCGGCAACCAGTTGGCCCAGGTGCGCAGTGGTTTACGACGACGAGACAGCTCCTTGTCTCTGTCATCCTGTCCCTCTCTCTCTTCCTTAGTGGGCTCACGGTTTTTAGTGTAAGGGACCAAAGACAACACAACAGCCGGAGGGTTGGCTTAACACAGGTTTATTGCATGATGATCCGGAGGAACATGTGGTAATGGCGGATGGGTAGCTCAATGTATACAGCTGGCTATACATTTGAATGTGGCTCGTTGACAGGCTATTGGTTGCTGCCCACGTGACATCATAGGAGGTCACGCCCTTCTTGACCAGGTGAGGAAGTCGCGGGGAATATTCCCGCGCTGCTGAACCAGGTGGCTATGATCCATTAGAGCTGGACGCTCGCTACTGTCCTCTGGTGGTCACTAGCTCGCGTCCCCTTATTAGGCTTACATTGATACAGGTGATGGTTATAATGTTGCACACAGAAAGGTTACATTGATAACACATGGCAAAGGTACATTGTTAAAGGCACAGCTTTACAGAACACAACATCCCTCCCCCCTAGGATGAGACGAAGTCTCTCAGCCAAGATGGCTTGTTGCATGTGCGTTTGGGCCGTGAAGAGGGCTGCCCCCCCCGGGGGCGTTATTGCTTCTTTGTTCCCTGGTCCCTTGTCCTGAAATGGGAGAGGGAGACTCGTTAGTGGCTTGCCGCTGTCTGGCGGTTTTAGGGGAAGGGAAAAACTCCATTGTGGGGAGACCGGGGGCCGTTGGGGCTAACGAAAAACCCCTCTTCTCACTTGGACGGATGGGGGACCACTCCAAAAACCCCCCCGGTTCTGGAAATCAAAATCTAACTTGGTAGGGGTACCCGCATTTGTGGGGACATTCCGCGAGATATGTATGGGGTTGGGTTCCTCCTCCTCGGAAAGATCCCCCAGGGTATCTATGAGGACATCCTCCTCCCCCTTGGTGGGGGCCCATGGTCCCCTTTTCCTCCCCCTTGGGCTGAACGGGTGGGGGAGAACCCTAACGCTGACTTATTTCCTGCCTGATCAGTGCCCTGCTCATCGGAGACCCTGCGTCGGAGCTGGTCCGCGTGCCGCGTGGAAACCAGCACAGGAGCCCTGTGCTGGTTTCCACGCGGTACGACACGGGGCCGGTTCGCTCCACAACTACGCCCGGAACCCAGGCCGGGCCCGTGATGGCGTAATTCCTGCAATGCACGGGGGCGCCTACACTGAAACTCTTCGTAGCTTCTAGCCCAATGTTCCTCCCTTTGTCCTCTACCCTCGTGGGGTCTAGCCTAGTAAGGATGGTGGTCAGCTTCCTGCGCATTAAGAGCTCTGCAGGGGAGTATCCTGACGCCAACGGGGTCACCCTGTACCCTAGCAGAAACTGACACACTTGTAGGTTCAAATCCCCTGGGCCCATGCGCCGCAACGCGTCCTTTGTGGTGCGGACGAGGCGCTCTACTTGGCCGTTGGTGGCCGGGTGAAACGGGGCGGAGGTGATATGCCGAACGGCGTTAATCTCCATGAATGCCTTAAACTCGGAGGACGTGAAACAACTAGCGTTGTCGCTAATTAACGTGTCGGGTATGCCGAACGTGGAAAAGAGCCTCCGCAAGTGTCTAATGGTCTGGGCCGAGGAGGTGCTCGTGACTGGGATAACCTCCAACCATTTGGAGAAAGCGTCCACTACAAGGAGGAACAGGGTGCCTCTGAACGGGCCCGCAAAATCAATGTGCACCCGGGACCACGGCCCCTTAGCCGCGTCCCATTCCCTGTGGGGAAGGCGGGCCTCCTCCGGTCTGGAGCATTGGCAACTTTCACAAGTGCCGACCATGTGCTCAATGTCGGCGTCTAGCTGGGGCCACCAGAAGTAACTCCGGGCCCGCGCCTTGGATCGCACGATGCCGGGGTGGCTGACGTGAAGCAGTTTGAGCACCCGCGGACGAAGGGAAGTGGGAATCACCACCCGCTGCCCCCACAAGAGACACCCCCTCTCTAGGGACAGTTCTAGCTTTTTTCTGAAAAATGGAGCGAACTCCTCCGCTGGGGAGGATGCGGGCCACCCTTTCTGTAGCCAGGAGCATACTGTCGCTAACGTTTTGTCTTTCTCTGTCGCTTTGGCAATGTCGGCGGGCACTACGGGGGGCGAATCCAGCACCTCTATCATGAGAACCTGATGGTCCCGCTCCCCCATGCTCACCTGGCTGGGCGTTAGGGGAAGGGGAGACCTAGATAGGGCGTCCGCATGGCTGATCTCTTTCCCGGGCCGGTAGACCAACGCGTGCTGATACGCGTTGAGAAAAATGGCCCACCTGAGCATCCTTGGGGACAGGATTTGAGGGGTGGGCTTATCCGCGGTAAAAATGCCTAGCAGGGGTTTGTGGTCCGTCACGATGGTGAAGGGGCGGCCATACAGAAAATCGTGAAATTTTTTTGTCCCCGAGACTATCGCTAATGCCTCCCTGTCCGTCTGTGCGTAGTTTCTCTCTGTTTGGGACAGGGACCTGGAGTAAAATGCTATCGGGGCCTCCCTTCCGTTCTCCAGCACGTGGCACAGCACTGCCCCCACCCCCACTGGAGATGCATCACAGATCAGAACTACTGGGCGTTTGGGGTCGAAGTGGGTCAGTATGGCATCGGACGCCAGGAGGCTTTTCAGCTCACTAAATGCCCTTTCTTGGTCATCGCCCCACTTCCATGCCTGGTCTTTCTTAAGCAGCCTGTGTAGCGGTTCAGCCACCGCTGCCTTCCGGGGAAGGAAGGAGTGGTAAAAGTTGAGCAGCCCTAGGAACGACTGCAACTCGGGCTTGGAGGTGGGGCGGGGGGCTTTCTTGATGGCTGCCACCTTAGACTTGGAAGGTTTTATCCCCTCAGGAGTCACACAAAACCCTAGGAATTCAACCTCGGTTGCGAAGAAGACGCATTTGTCCTTTCGCAACCTCAGCCCCGCCTTTTCGAATATCATCAGGACCTTCCCCAACCTTTTGGCCAATTCAGCCCGACTCCCCCCTGTTATTAACACGTCATCAAAATAAGGCAACACCCCCTCCAGTCCCTTCAGGAGGCGTTCCACGAGTGACTGGAAAATTCCTGGCGCCGAATTCACGCCGAATTGGAGGCGCGTCACCTGGAACGCCCCCTTATGGGTGACTATGGTCTGCGCAGCAGCTGCGGCAGGAGACACCGTGAGCTGCTGGTAGGCCTGTGCTAAGTCGAGCTTAGCGAAACATTTCCCCCCGTGTAACTTGGCCAGCAGATGGCTGACTACCGGCACCGGATATGCATTCGGGCGGATCGTCTTGTTGATGGTGCACTTGTAGTCGGTGCATATGCGGACCTCCCCATTGGACTTTAGAGCAGTTACAATTGGAGTTTCCCACTCCGCAGAATCTACAGGCACAAGAATCCCCTGACCCACCAATTTGTCCAGTTCTGCCTCTATCTTGTCCTTGAGTGCGAACGGCACCCGACGTGGTTTTAGGCGAACAGGGCGGACCTCCGGGTCCAGGTCGAAAGTCACTGGGGGCCCCTTGAATTTCCCCAGTCCCTTTTTGAAAACTTCGGGGTGCGCCTCGCACACCTCCTGAATTGGATCAGTCCCAACAGCGTGCATCCCCACGGCATGCACCCCCCCCAATGAACAACCCCAGGGGCTGGAACCATTGAGTCCCGAGGAGGCTGCAATTTCCTCCCTTGAGCATGACCAGGGGAAGGGACGCGGCATGCTCCTTGAATTTGACCTGAAATTCTCCAACCCCCAACACTGGAATACTGTTCCCTTGCACGTCCCGTAGTGTGGCCCTCAATGCTTTGAGCTTGGGCCGCTTTTGGGGGGCAATTCCGAAAAACTTCCTCTGGGAAATGATTGAATATGAGGACCCCGAGTCAATTTCCATCCTAATGGGCACCCCTTGGACTAGTACCTCAACAAAGTAGCGGGGGTGTCCCGTAGACACGCTGCACACTGGGGCGTCGTCCTCGCTGCCGTCGGCGATGCGGCCCACGCCGTCCTGCTTCTGCGTGGCCTGGGCGCTGTCTTTGGGTCTCGCTGGGCGGTCTCGTCCCGCGGAACGGTCTGGGGAGCTCCTCCGGGACTCGCGCTTCTTCCTGCACACCTTGGCGATGTGCCCGCGGCAGCCGCAGTTGTGGCACTTGGCCTTCCGGAAGGGGCATTTCACGCGGTCGTGGGCCACGCCACAGCCGTCGCAACGCCGGCTCTCCTTCCAGACCCTCTGTACGTCCTTGTCGTCGCTGCTCTCTGTAGACGACCTCGAAGTTCGCCGGGCCGCATGTACCGGAGCCTCTGCTTTGCTCGACTTTGGCCGCCAGTCCTGGAGTTCTTGGACCCCGGCCTTCGTAGCTTCTGCGGCCTGGGCCGCTCTGACGACCTCCTGCAACGTGGGAGGCGGCTCTTGGTTCATTAATGTGCGCTGGGTCTCGGCGTCGTTCAGGCCGCACAGCACACAGTCTCGGAGGGTGATTTCGACGTTCTCCCATTTGCACGGGCCGGCCGCTAGCCGCAGGGCCGCCACGAACGCGGCGACCGTCTCCCCGGGCGCTTGGACTCGCCTCCAAAACGCACTCCGAGCGGGAAACATCGCCGTGGCGGGCCGGACGTGCTCACGCAGCAACTGCATGAGTTCCTTGGCCTTGAATTCGCTCACCCTCCTCGGTGCAATCAGGTCCACCAAGGTCCTTTTTGTTTCTTGTCCGAGCATTCTGGTGAAGATGGCCCTTTTCTTCGCCTCTTCCATGACTTCGGACTCGATCAGTGCGGCCTGGAAGTCCATCTCGAAGATCTCCCAGTCGCCCGGTTTCCTGATTTCGAAACCGGCGCATGTCTTGGTCCCGTGGGCTGCCATCCCACCTTCGTCGCCAATTTAGTGTAAGGGACCAAAGACAACACAACAGCCGAAGGGTTGGCTTAACACAGGTTTATTGCATGATGATCCGGAGGAACATGTGGTAATGGCGGATGGGTAGCTCAATATATACAGCTGGCTATACATTTGAATGTGGCTTGTTGACAGGCTATTGGTTGCTGCCCGCGTGACGTCATAGGAGGTCACGCCCTTCTTGACCAGGTGAGGAAGTCGCGGGGAATATTCCCGCGCTGCTGAACCAGGTGGCTATGATCCATTAGAGCTGGACGCTCACTACTGTCCTCTGGTGGTCACTAGCTCGCGTCCCCTTATTAGGCTTACATTGATACAGGTGATGGTTATAATGTTGCACACAGAAAGGTTACATTGATAACATGGCAAAGGTACATTGTTAAAGGCACAGCTTTACAGAACACAACACGGTTCAAAAGGGAGAATATATCCACGTACTCCCCTCACCAAATCTTCTCCCTCATGACCTGTGACAAATGATCACCAAGGGGCAAGGAATAACCAGCCGTCGGCAAAGCCGTCACCGGCACATTATGTATAGAGGGCATACGCAGCGGGACCTGGACAGCCCCTGTGATGCTCGGCACTGCCCCAGGGGCGGATACCCCCGCCCTCAATGAGGTGCCATTTTGAAACCATGGGGCACTGGGATAGGCTGGTAACTGATGCCCACTCGCCTCAACCTGATGAGGCCAGGGCCATTGAACCCCACCACTGGAAGTGGGCTGTGATGTAGGTGCACTAAATTGAACCTGATACTCACTAGGTGCACCCTCGTGAGCCGCCCCCACCGGGGGTTCCAGCCCATGGCGGGTGTCGGAGCTCGCGACCGGAATCGAGCTCTGGGGCCACACCTGACTACTCCCCGTCTGCAGATCTGGATGAACGGGGAGCTGCGAGACACCAGCTGGCGCCGGCCGGAGTGTCTCAAGCAGCTCAACCCGGCTGGCCGCCCGTTTCAGCGTTGTGGCCGTCAAGGTAGCCGGTGCCAACGAAGGGGCCCCGGTGGAAAGAGAAGCGGCCCCCTCCCCAGGAGGCTGTGCAATGCCCAAGGATGCTTCCAGCACTGCCAAACGTGCTAACAGAGCATCCACTGCCACAGAGCCCCCAGCATAAGGCGGGCCGGGTGGGCCGGATGGCCCACTAGGCAGTTGGAAAGGCAACCCGAAGGGCAAGCCAGGGCTAGAATAGGGCCATGCCCAAAACTCCGGCCCATGAGGGGCCGGAGGAGAAATGGGTTGTATACCCGCAGCAGGCCCTCCCATGCTGCCCTGACCCATGGCCGGTAATGGTGGGCCGAGGGCCGAAGCCCCTGAGGGGCCGGCCTGTAGCTGGCCAGCCACCAAGCTGGAGCCCAGCTGCCAAGTGCCAGCCTGAGTAGCCCCACCGTATCAGTGGGCAAGGCTGGCACGTTGCCCTGCTGCGGGGGCGCAGCCCTGGTCCTCTGACCCGATGGCTGTCCCCCGTCCAGCGCAGGGCCAGTGAAAGTTCTCCCCCTTGGCCGCGGCTTCATCACCGGGGCCTTCCGCTTGGGAGCCATGTCTCCTGAGGAGAAGAAAAAGGAGGATCCCTATCCAGGGATCGAAATCCTAGTGCCTAAGCATGCGGTAGCCAAGCAAACCAAGGCTCTGTGTGCGCTAATCCTCCTTTCCCAGCCGGGAAAGAACCGCAAGGGCTAAACAGCCACAGACTAAAAGGATAAACAGCAATGGAGAAAACTTCTCCTCTCCGTCGCTCTTTCTAAAATGGCAGCTCGTCTGCCTCGTGGCCACCCCTTTTATAGAGGGGTGGCCACGCCCCCTAACTCACCCGGATGTCTGAGTCCGGGTGGGGGGCCCCCGCAAAGAGTGCGGCGGCCATTTTGGCGCCGCACTTTCATTTGTTCAATAAGCCAATCAGGTGATATGAGTTCAAAAATTCCTTTCTGAACTGAAAGTGACCAGCTATTCTTGCACTGGACCCAAATGGTGGGTAGGTTGTCATAGCTGCTGAACAGGCAAGAATGAGTGTGGCATCTGCACTTAAGGCTCCCTTTCTAACACTCAGCCAGAAAAGTGGGAAACGTAGATATGTGTTCTCCAATGGTCAGATTCTCTTCCAAGCTGTGGGATGGGAGGAAAGAGCCTTTGCCTTGCAGCTCCATACTCTGGCAGAGACAACTCTAAATGCAATTAATTTCAATGGGTTTATCCTAATTACAACTCCATCTGGATCCAGCCCTTCTGTCATTTGAATACTTTGCCTGAGGAATGTTTGAGACATTTAGCATTATCAAAGCTTACACAATAAGCTTCTCAGTATAAAACAAAGAAACTGATTATACACTGATGCAAGTCAGAGATTTAAATATATGAATCCAGTGCCCCTCATCTTGCACATTTTGTCCAAACATTATTCCAGCATCATATGCTTCCAATTTGAAAACTTTATTTTTAAAAACAAATAATCTGATAATTACAATTTGCTGTTTGACTTTTAGATTAACAAACCATTTCATGACTGGATGCGTATACTAAATCTCAGTCTATGGATGATCCATTTCTATATTTTAATAGAAAACAAAATCAAATTAGACAATATTCATGTCTCATACTTATAAACTGAACTACAAGGTAATATTCAGAATTGCATTATGTTGTCTATTGTTTTTGCCTTCAGTTTTTATTATGAAAAATGAGACAGAGTATCAATATGTAAAACAAATAGTTTATGATACTATTCTGTAGCAAATAAACTATATTGCTTCAAAAACATATCTATGTTCGACTATTGCTTGCCACCTTAGCTTTCTGGAAATGTAGGATGGTATCAATTTTATTTTATTAATAGCTTTATTTTCAATACTTTCTAAAACATTTAAAGATTCTGCTTCCTTTGAAAGTAGATCAGGGTATGAATTGAAGTCTGAAAGATCTGCTATGTTTCCTTCAGGCTCCAGGTGGGAGACAAATCTCAAGATCACAGATGATGGATCACACACACACACACACACACACACACACACACACACACACACACACACGCACACACACATTACATGATGGCCAACCACCTGTAATATTATAATAATTCATCTCCCCATGACACCAGAAAAATCAGTGTCTCAGTTAATTGGAAGCGGATGACCCATCAATCCTACGTGGAATGTCATCCTCTGTTGAAAAATCTTTTTTAAAAAGGACTAAGTCTTATAAGGTAGATTTGATCTATCCAAGATTAGACAATCTTATATTTTGCTTGAAGCGATTAGGAATGAGTTTTTTTATGGTGTTCTTGCTTTTGGCTGAGCACAGGTTGGGGTATTCCTTGCTTGTTCCTTCCTGGTTTGGTTGGCTGCTTCCTTGTCTTTTCTCTATTATGCTCCTGATGCTCAGAGGGTATATTGTGCTGAATGGGCGGCACTGAACTCATACTGTTGTCTTGAATTTGCAAAAATATAAACTTGTGCCTGCATTGGTCTGATGATATTTTTTCTTTCTCATGTATTATTTTCTGCTTTTTTTAGTAGATTAATCCTCTGTTACCCTGCATCTGCTTTTTTGAAATAGTTTTTAAATGTTCTTTAAAGGTGTTGGATTAGCAGAAAAATGACTTGAAACAGAATTTTCACTTTTGTGTACATCAGAAAGATCTTTATGTGAAAAATAAAAAACACAAAGAAAATGAAAGAGGCACACCCTCCCCCTGCCCCCCAAAAGAACCTGAAATGGAAGAAATATGAAAATGTTGCTGTGCACATCCCTAAAAGCAATTTCAATGAACATGACATGTCACATAAAATATTTGTAGAATTTTGAGTTACATCTAGTCCAGGAGTTCCCAACGCTTTCCCTCCATGGGCCAGCTCTACCCCCGACACTCAGCTGTGGGAGCCGGAGGCATGGTTGCTCCCACTGTTTTTGTTGGCATTGGCATTTGTAGTGGTGGAGGTGTCAATCTTGCCATTTTTGGCGGCTTCTTGTACAGCCTCTGCTGCTTCCCAGGGCAGCAGGAGGCTTTTTGGTGCATTTTCACTCTGTTTGAGATTTTTTCACTGCTTCTCTGCTGCATTTTGGCAAATTGACCATGGTGGTCGGGCACTTCCTGGTTCTGTGGTGTGAACCCAGGCACCAACGTAAGCTCCACCCAGCACCGGAAGTCCCCAACCACCACATTTTAGGTGCAGAAATGCAGCAGAGAAGCAGCAAAAAAAATTCAAAAGTGGTGAGAAAATGCTCCAAAAAGCCTCCGGCTGTGCAAAAAGCTGAAAAAATGGCACAATTGCTGCCACCACCATGGTAAGTGATGTATTGGAACTTCTGGTGGTGGGGGAAACTTCTGGAGGTGCCGGTATGGCCACTGTGGGCCATATTAATGAGCTCCATGGGCCAGATTAAGCCCATGGGCCATAGGTTGGTAACCCCTGATCTAGTCTGATAATGCTATCTTAAAATACTCTTTGGGATTAGTTATGATTCTGAAGATATAGGAGGACTGTGCAAAATGCAATGTACTTAAATTTAATGACCACCAGTTCAGTTATTTCTCCCTCTCATGGCAGAGGAACATTAGACTCTCTACAGCCAAGTGAACCAATGGTAGCAAACAGTTCATACATTTGCAGCGGCACTTGTCACCTCTGCTGTACTTACTTGCCAAATCTCAACATATTTCTCATGTGCCTGCATTATCACTAAACATTTTCCCAGTAGTGTAAATTATCTTTTAGGAGCTTTTGAGTGCTCAGTGCCAAAATGTGAGGAGGTTATGAATTGTCACAGCTGTGGGAACAATGAGTATGTTTCTTCAGTTGTGGAGCTCTTAAAATCTCCATGTTAACATTGACAAAGTATGTTGCTTTTCATACATATTTGTTAATCTGCATTGTGTTCCCTTGTTATCATCAAAGTTACAATAAAGTAATTAAGAATGTTCCTTGTACTTATTTATGGTACTCATTTTGGACCTCACTTCCCATTCCACTTTTTCCTGATTATTGTTATAAAATAAGAAATGGGGAAAGATGGCATTCATTTGCAACAAGGGAGAAATTTATATAGTCAGCATTTGCATTTTGCATACACTAAAATTGGTTGTCTCTTCTGAGTAAATTAAACAAATGTTGTGAACTGTTTCCCCATAAACAACCTCTGAGTTCATTTATTCCTCAGCAGTAAATGAATAACATCAGATTCTCTTCAGATTGAATGTTACCACTTCAAGTACTTTTACATTGTTATGGTTTAAAATTTTTGATTGTCTATGTGCAGGATTAGATACCATGGAAATGGTCATTTCAAAAAGAACTACTGATGCTTTGAACTAAGAGTGCACAAATACCATCTGTTCAGTTGGTTCCAATTATTTGTCTTACAAAAGGCAACCAATTTGGTTTGATCCAGTTTTTAGCCTGTCTGATTCTATTTGTATCTGAATATTTGAAAGTAGTAAAACCGCATACAACAATTGCCCCATATAGCAATGAAATCGCATAACAATAAGGTTGTGGGTTGTTGTTTTTGTTTGGGGGGATAGCATCTCGCATAACAATTTTCCCTATGGAAAAAAATCATACAGTACAACAATTTTTCAATGGGAAATGCCATCTAAAAACCATGGGACTCCTGGTGTGGTTTCAAGGTGCTAGGAAGACCCATATGATGCAAAAAATGGGGATCTGTTTGATCCATCCATCTGAAAGCAATGAACTAAGAAGTTCTCATGTTCCCACGTCTAGAAAAAGTGCTTCAAGTTGTGTATTTGTTTGCCAACATCATTCATAAACAGATGTTAGCTGCAACTGAAGAAAAGAAAGCGAAGAGTCTTTTGCAGAAACGACTTGTCCTTCAAAATTTGAATGTCATTCGTGCCATAGGTGGATGATTCTTCCCCTGAAACCTCTTGTCACATAGCAAATGGGAATACAGTAAAACGCCGACTTACAAATGTCTCAAGTTACATAAAATTTGAGGTACATAATGATTTTATGCTAAAACCATGTCCCATTTCCTATGGGTTTGCTTCGAGTTACATAAATTTTTTCCCCTATGGGTTTGTTTCGAGTTACAAAAAAATTGATTTAAGCAAAAGCCTACGGAATGGACTTTTTTTTTGTAAGTAAGGGTATTACTGTAGATTATTTTTAAATCACAGAGCATAAAGACATTTTACAAATGTTTATATTTGTTTATATTTGCTTGGATATGAATAGCAGCTGACAATATTTATTAATAATATCTAAACAATCAATTAATCAAATATAATTGATTTTGTGGTGTATGTTTTTGCATTTTGTTATTTCCAATTTTATACTCATTTTTTTTCCTCTACATAAGATATGCACTGAGACATTCCATGACCAAATGCATAAAGGTGAAGTTGGCCTGTTGCTTGTCTCTTTCTGGTTCACTCTTTTTAAAGCTCTATATAGATTTATTTATGTGGACTGATTTGTCAGTGATTAATTCTCACTCTTTGGATCTACGTTCAACCTAATCTGTTCAATGAGTAGCATTTTTCTGGATCTTCTTTTAAGACAGGTTAGGGTGAAAGATACCCATTTTACAAATACTTATTATTTTCTTGATTACATCGCAATTTTTATGTTCATTTAAACTTTAGCTATATTGTGAGAGGCTGGCAATCTGCAAATGAAATGCAATGATTTAATTACATAATGTATCTGCATGCATATCTATTTTTTTTTAAATGCATGTGTCCTTTAGGATTATTTGGATTGTAGCAGATTGACAATAGAGAATTAAAATGTGAATAGAAAAAGCAAGATCCACCTTCATAAAAATGTGACATTTGTTATGCATTAGAGATCTAATTCTTGCTATGAAGATCTGAATAATGAGATGTTACATATTCCCAGTGTTGCCTCATGGAGTTAAAACTTTGAAACTGACTAAAGCATTTGAAAAGAAAATTGAAGCTTTTGAAAACTGGATCTACAGACTGTAGCTAAGGATAAAATGGGTTAATCATGTGACCAATGTAGAAATGTTGCACTGAATGGATAAAGAACAAGAACTGTTTAAGACCATTAAACAAGAAAAGCTCCAATACCTTGGCCATATCATGAGGAATGATATAAAGTGTAGAATATTCCAACTTGTTATGCAAGGGAAGAGGAGGAGGAGGAGGAGGAGGAGGAGGAGGTTGGACAGTACCCAGTAGATTTATCATCTGTGACCTGACTCATGTGAGACCTTCTTGAGTTAGTCTTCTGTACCTGAATATATATGCACTATCCAGATAAACAAATTAACTAACTCTCTGTATCACCAGGCTGTTGTTAATGCAAGACATTCATAGAGGAGTTAATCACACCAGATGCAAAGAAAAAGCAGAATCTGGTTGTTCTTGTTATACTTACTGCTCCATCCCAAATACCTGCAACTGCAGCATTCCTCTCAACTAGCTCTTGAAAACATGGACAAAAGGAAAAGTATTGTAGGTTCTGGTGAGAGAGTGCTCACTGAAAATCAGCAGTCTGCTAGTATTGTGTGATGGAAATGGAACCGCTGCTATGGTTGGTTAAACAATCATGTGATAAAAAGGCCAACCAGTTTAATTGCTCTTTATGACTCGAAATCTATGCTCAGCCTTAGGAATGCCACCCAGAGTTTAAATTAACCATTCAGGTGTGAAAGAGAATGAAGTTTGGATGAGTAGCTAGAAGTGGGTAATAGAAACAGCCAGAAGGCCTGGGTTATACTTCTTGTTTATTCTGGCAGAATCTGATACTAGATAGTGACAGTTACTTTAGGTGTCAATTTGCTTTAAGCTTGCTTTGCATATATATTTGCAAATAAACAGCTAGTTCCGAGACACCACACGTCTGTTTCCTCATCATATGTAAACAAAACTCCATCTGTGGAGTTTGTCACAACTCAACAGAGTGGGATGAATCCCTTTTTATAACACTATTGTTTTTGGGTGAGGGTTTCAACTAGACATTCTATTCACAGGGACAGGGAGAGGACATAAAAATCCGAGAGTCTTTTATCAGGGTTTATAATATATGAAAATGAGTTCTAATTATTGCTACACCATAAAAACATTAGCCTTCAAGCAAAATAGTGAAACTTTTGTTTTGTTCAAAATGTTCAGTCACTGAGATAACTCTTTGATGTCAGCTTCTTGACACAGATGTGAAGGGATTTCTAGAAGCTGATGAACTGGAGATGTTATTTTTGACAAGAACAATGGTGTACTTCTTATCCTTGTCAGAATGTTGAGATGGTTATTTTGGTCAGCAGTGTCTGAGATGTACTGAACAGAAAACAAAATGCAACATACACTGATAATTAAACGTGCTTTTCCACCTTCAGTCAATGGTTACCTCTGGGATAACTCATGACATGAAACCAGGGACCTCTAGTTTTGAGTGATTACATATATGCTCTCCTCTGTGCTCAGGAGATGAATGCTTGTAAGGCTGTACCAACAAAGAATATCTATTTGTCCCTTCTATGGGAAAGGGAAATGGATGCTCTCAAACACAAAGATGACAAAAATACTGAGATAAAAATCAACTTGCATGCACTGGGTCTGAATAAGTTTGATTCATAATAGCTGGGTTTCAGGAATTGTGTTTTGATTTAAAATTCAATCAATTTTATATGCACTTACCTGGGTGTAAGTATGTGGAAAAGCTCCCAACCTGAGCTTCAAGGATATCTCTGGAGTGGGTCACAGGGTACCAATTATCTGGGATACCAGGATCCCGAGATTTGGTTCTGGGATGGTGCACTGTGGGTCCACTGATGGTGCTGCCCATCTAAAGTCTTGAAGCTTGGGAGGGGGGTGTTATTCAAGTTTGACCCACGTGGCTGGCTGTGACTGGGCTGTTAAGAGATAGCACACTTTCAGGGCTTTGGGACTTGCCCTGTGGGGAACAAGAGATGGGGTAAGGAGGAATCCGCTGGCACCATCCCAGGAACCCACACTACATAGGCCCCACTGCAGGAGGAGAGGGTTGTTCAGAGTTAAAGTTAGCATTTAATAAAGTGGCCCTTTAGTTAAACTACAACCATGGTGTCCATGTCTTTGTTTGGGGATGGAGCAGCAAAGCCATTACCTTAGAGATGCCATAATTCTCTCCCACAAAACCGAGACAGAAGTACAAAATAGCCTTTTTAAAATACAAACACAATATAATGATAGCTATTTTTCCAACCTTGAATCCGGGACAATCCCCATTTTCCAGGACATATGGCAACCCTACATTACCTAGATCAGTGCTTCTCAACCTTTGGTTTTTGGACTTCAATTCCCAGAAGCCTAAGTCAATTCCCCCAAACACTGATCAGCCTAAGTACGAGCTTAGGCTTCTGGGAATTGGAGTCCAAAAACCAAAGGTTGAGAAGCACTGACCTAGGTGGTTAAAAAGCACTCTAAATGTATGGACTTTTCACTCAAAGCTCCTGTGTTAGTTACCCTTCCACAATCACACACACAGTCAGCCATAACAGTGTAATAATAATATTATTTTCATTAAGATGCAAAACAGAGTAAGAGAACAAGGACAAAAAATATTTCTGAATGGAAAAAAAAACCACCACCCTTTATTTAAGCAGAGTGACTGCATTACCAGTAAAGTGATGACATTTCTGGGCTTTCATAGCATGTAGTCTCACACATTGACTACTATAATTTCTCTATGTGGGGCTGCCCTTGCACCTGATACAGAAGCTCCAACAAATCCAGAATGTGGCTGCCACATTATTTTCACATTATGAACCAATTATTTTACCCCAGTCAGAAATCCTCCTTGGGCACTTATGTTTCTGACACTACAACTGGTGGACTAACTAAATGTCTGCAAACTGCCCAGTTTGCTAATCCCTTGTCCATGGTCCACATTTGATACACCAGCTATGTTCTCTCTGTTGCTATCAAGTCTAATGGTGTACAAATACATACCTACCGGGTAGTTAGGGGTCGAAGGCTGTCCTTACCAGTACTACCGCCAAGCGACCAAACATATAAAATCCCCGAAGCTCTACCATCAATGGCAGTGTGGGATGGGCAAAACAACAAAAATCCAATGGCCAATCAGGATTCAAGCAAAAAATTCCGATCCAGCCCCTGAAGGCGACCAAAAAATTATCACACTGCTATTTCAGGTGTGTGTGTGTGTGTGTGTATGTGGGCAAACGCGCCAGGCCCAGCCAAACCAAAGAATGGGGCGAGGAACAGGAACGTGCAGCCTTTTAAGGTGCGCTTTAGCCCCGCCCTGAAGCTCATCCTCCTCGCCTGTCTCCCCTCCAAGGGAGGCCAGCAAAGTGAGTGTCCACGGCAATTGCCACCAACACTCACCCATTCTCCCTACAGCCAATGAATAAGTCTATAATTGGACTATCCATTGTTGTTGTAAGTATATTTCTGATTTTAGCTATTGTAAACTGCCCAGAGTGGGAAAATATCCTAGATGGGCATTATAGAAGTGTAATAAACAAGCAAGCAAGCAAGCAAACAAACAAACATGTCAAATTGAACTGTTCAGGGGAGATTTTAGGCTTTAAGAGGCTCTCACTTGCTTTTGAATATCTCTTGTTTTGGCACCAGTAGCTCAGCCTATGATACTACTTCTGATTTCCCTCTTTCTGCCATTCAAATTGCTGACCATATTTCTTATTCTTCTTCTACCATATCTGAATCCGAATATTGGTGATTGTCATGGCGATCAGCCATGAAGATTGTACTGAGAATATAATGCTGTGGCCTTTCATCTGCCTTCGGCATTGCAGCATGACCCCTGTACTACTGATCTAGTTCCACGAGTCACTGCTGGTCCTGAGCCCTTTTGGCATGCAAAGTCTCATCAGTTCCAGGCCAGTATTAATGAAACTGCCAACCTCCATCAAGATGGCTTCAAGTGAGATTTAATCCATTTGTGGACCATCACCATTCCCTGTGGACTTCGGCACCCAAGACCTTTAGTCTCCAGGGTGGTCAGGTTAGTTAACCACCACATGACACTCGGTGTGGGAGTCGCTGGCAGTATGGTTTACTCTATTACCATAGCAGGATAACCTGGCCATATTTTAACGATACAAATTCTGAATGGGATATAAATAATCCCTTGTAGTATGGCTGTGCCTGGGGGATGAATGGTTCCTCCTTGCTCCACTCATGGTTGCACTAGTGTCACACAAGTATTTCTGAACCCATCTGCTTTCCCCTGTTTGCCTATACACAGTGTTCATGCCTACCTGGAGTATCCTGTATCTGCCAGTGTATCAGCCATCATTTGGGCTTTCCTACTGAGTCACCAGTATGAGCGTGTTACTAAAGCATCTTGGTTGCTGACCCAAACTGTTTCTAAAGACATCTTCATGCAATGAAACAAAAGCTGTGAAAAGAAGTGGAGGCTCTTCAGGGTAAAAAAACCCCCCAAAAATGAAACAACACACACACTTGCACACCACTTTTGTCAGAAACCCTGATGGATAAGTCTTGGAAAAGAAATGCGGTTGAGATCAACTCCAATGGTTGATGTACTGCAAAAGGCTATGCCATGAGCCTGGCAAACCAGGGACTTAATTAACTAGAATTAAGCATCTTCAAGTTCTCTGCTGGTGGTTTTTGGTAAAAAGATGTCTTAGCAAAGCAGTGAGCAATCGGGAACAGAAATGCTGGATCCAGTGAAAACAACAGAACCCAGGGGCACTGAAGCCCTCTTTTCATAGTACATTTAGATGAAAGTACACAGAAATAAAGTAGCTTGCTCTCTCCATTGACACTCTTCTCAAGCAAGAAGAAGTAGTCTCTTGATCTCTTAATCCAGTTGAGACAAGGTGTTCCTCTGACAGCTGTACTGTAGCATTACACTTGAACATGGGGAATTATTGTCAGGAATGGAATGCCTTATAGGAAAACTACCGTTTACCCAGCAAGACTCATTTTTGTGTTAAATTATTAGGCATTTCTGACTCTTACTTTATGTACCAATGTTTATGACAGGCATTCACAAACTATGATGTTGACTCCATGGCTGTCCTCTAACCATTTGCATGCATTCAGTGGTGTTGATGGTCTTTTATGTCTTCTTCATCACTCCCTAATGCTACCATCTTACATTATCCCATATCATCAGGATAGTCTTCTGTACTCTTAGGCCAAATTGCTTGCCTGCAGTGTCCCAGACAAAGACCTGCTGTACCCTCCCTCTGTGCTCATGGATACACCCTGATGCCTTTCATAAATGATAGGCATTTTTCTGGAGTGTGCTCTTTTAGGAAAAGAAGACAGTAAACGCTTGAGTTATATTCTGAGAGACATCAGCAGGACTGCAGAGTACGACTAGACAAATGCAAGGTCACAGATGCTAGGATGCTATGTTAAATAAATATTGTAAAATTAAATGAATTTCTTTCCACTCAGATAAACAGCTTCCATAATCCATTATGATTTAATGCTCTATTACCATTCTTGTGTCATTAAGTTCATGCAGTGAGAGTTGATTACATATTTGATGATGTGGGGTTGCCAATTTCAGAATGAATCCAGAGGGTCACATGCCAGAGGAATATTTATTGTGACTTGGCTGGCAATGCAGAACTACTTTTTTTTAAAGGGGGAAGTTAGGTTTATGAAATCAACCTATATCACCCTGTCTGCTCCCTGAAGTTTAATTGTACAGAAGTAAATTAGCAGCAAGGTAACAGTAGTAACTAATTACATTTTATCACCCTCCTCTCTGCATTCATTTCAGAGATTGTTTTCCTAAAAACCCTTCTAATATCAGGTACAATAATGAATGGGTAAATCACTCAGTTTTCATTTTCTCAAACATTTGAATATTGCCCATTTTCATCAGTAGAGTTATTCAGTAATTTTGAACATTTTCATCAACTAACCACTACTTGAGTCTCTTTAAGTACTTCAACCATACACACTGGAGAGCTAGATAAAAGGGTTCAGGTTGCTATCAGCAGTTTCACTCACTAAGTTCTGAAGAGGTGGCCACAACACAAACCCAGGACACAACCATTCTTGTTAATTAACTGGCAGTCCTCCCAGTTCCTATGAATATAAAGGGGAAAATTGTCATAATCCAGAACATTCAGAAAGGGCTTTGTATATACTAGACACAACAGTCAGATTTATTATACACCTTGTTCTTTCCAGTGTACATAGAAGAGAGCAACGATTCCCTTTCCTCTCCATTATCACTTGTTCCATATGGAGAGCAAAATGTCTGGCGAGGAGAGAGTCCTTTTCAGGTTTATCATCCTCTACTAGAGGCGTAGTCTCCAACGCTGTATAAAATATATACAAATAATCAACCAGTTTCTGACAATACAAAATTGTTCATCTAGGCAGATGACACAGTGATGGCCGATCAAGGATCAAACTTTGATGAGGTAGCTAGAAAACTTACTGGAGCACCTGGGGTGACTCTGGGCGGCTCACAACCAGATATAAAATATAAAAACATACATACTAAAAACATTTTAAAACCCCCGTTAAAACACATTAAAACCCATTAAAACCCCATCCACCCCATCTGCAGAGAGGGAACGTTCAAATAAGCCAGCGGGCAGGCACCACCTCCCAAGGAGCACACCACACCTACCCAGCCAGCCAGGTTTTGTGTTCTTTCCTAAAGGGCAGCAATTCTGTCTGTAACCGTAACTGTCAGCAAGAGGTTCCATAGAGCCGGAGCAGACATGGAGAAGGCCCTCCCCCTTGTGCTAGAGAGGCGAGCCCCTCTAGCTGATGTTACAGTTAGAGAGCCCCTTCGGTCCAATCTAGTCAGATGAGCGGACATTCTTGTGTCGATGCAGTCTCTTAGGTATCCTTGCCCACTACCATGTAGAACTTCAAAGGTCATCACCAGCACCTTGAATTGCACCCAAAGGCAAATTGGTAACCAGTGCAGCTACCGGAGCAATGGTTAGGCATGGACATAACGCCCGCACCCCGTCACCACCCGGGCAGCCACATTCTGGACCAACTGCAGCCTCTGGATGGTCGTCAAGGGTAGCCCCATGTAGAGTGCATTACAGTAATCTAGTCTGGAGGTCACCAGAGCATTGTGACCGTGAGCAAGGAGTCCCGGTCCAGGAGAGGGCGCAACTGGCGAATTACACAAAGTTGTGCAAAAGCCCTCCTGGCCACAACTGCCACCTGCTCTTTGAGCAGTAGTCATGAGTCCAGGAGGACCCCCAAATTGTGCACCGGGTCTGTCTGGGGCAAAATAGCCCCATCCAGTACCAAAGATGGTAGCTCCTGGCATAATGCAGGGCTCCTAATAAGGGCCGACATCATAAATTTTTGGACCCAGTACACGCCCCCCCCGATTTTGACCATGGTTTCTGTGCATGCGTGGTCTGTTTGTGCATGCGTACATTGGTGGTTTCCTGCTGCCACCATGCCCCTGTGGTTTTCTGTGCATGTGTGGTCTGTTTGCGCATGCACACATTGTTTGTTCCCCAGCACCGACAGGCCCCCGTCATCTCTGGGCCCAGGATGGGAGTCCTACTTGTTCCCCCCTCCCCCCCCCGATTGTGGCACTGCTCCTAATCCACAACCACTCAGTCTTCAGTTGTAGCCCATTGTCCCCCATCCAGATTCCCACAGCCACCAGACACCTGGATAGGACTTCAACAGCATAGCTTGGATCACCACGGGCCAAGATGTACAGCTGAGTATCATCAGCATAGAGCATACAGCATACTGAAGGAGCTCACTGGACAAGGAACAACATTAAAGGATATACCTGAAGAATTCAACCTCCTCTATGACATTTGGAGGACTCTGAGTAGGCTGTGTGTTGGAATATTATTACAATATCAACCATTTGATGCCTATTCAAAGCAATACTCAAGCGTGTGCTTTGAACCTTTGAAACTGAGAGGCAAGGTTTGAGTTGGATGCTACATGGCAAAGAAACTGATTACAGCATTGTTCAGCACCAAAATACTTTGGCATGGCACTTGAAAAGACACTCTCTTTTAAGCAATACTACCTGAATGCCAAAGCCAAAGTTAGTATAAGGAACAACATCAACAGGAAAAGCACAAACTATACATGGGGAACAGAACCATCCATGCTACGTACATCAGCTTTGGCCCTGAGTGTCTCTGTAGCAGAGTATGCTGTTCCAGTAATGAGCACATCCAAACACGCAAAACAAGTAACACCACTGTTAATGAAGCCATGTGTATAGTGACAGGATGCCTCAAACCTACACCCACTGAGAAAATATACCGTTTTTAAAATGTTGCTCCACCTAAGATAAGGAGAGAAGTAGCAGAAGACACTGAGAGAACTAAGCAAGAGAATGACCATCGACATCCTCTAAATGGATATGAGCCTCAAGTCTGCCGTCTCAGATTCAAGAATCACTTTATGGCAAGAACAAACATTCCACAACCTAAGATTGATTGATTGATTCATTCATTCATTCATTGATTTGTGGGGGTTTTCCTCATATTGAAGCAGGCAAATTTGAACAGGATACCAGCTGGGAATGATGTTAAACCTCTCTTCTCTTTGTCCACTGATCTTTACAAGGGGCACACAGAAAGAGCATCCTCAAAGATTGTGGTATTTTTGCTCCACAATTGGGCATAACCTGGGCAATGGCAACCTTGTGCCAGCTAATTTTTCTCACACTAGGTCACATGAAAGGAACTACAGAATGGATTCACCCAAAAACTGAATTTATCCTGGAAGCTTAGCATCTGGCCTAAGCACAGAAGAAGTTATTTACATATTTAATTTTGTGTTGAGGAAACAAAGCCCAGTTACTTGGGCTACTGTACATAGCCCATGGTTACTTGAGTAGGAGAAGTGTGAAGGCATGTGGGGTAGCTTGAGTGTGAGTGATGAAGTTTGGAAAGGGAAATAAGTGAAAAAGAGCAAAAGCTGCCATTTTTATGGCCTAACAGTCAGTTAGAATGGTGTTGTCAGTGCTGTGCTGAGTATTCTGCAATCTAGAAATGATTAATGATACTTGGTAGCTCTCCTTGCACAATGGCTTTTTAAAGTGCTGTATTTGAGACCTATTTCATGGATAAAACAGAAAAATGGAAGGACTTTTTACCAAAAGAATTCAAACTCAACCCTGTTACCAATTATCTTTTTTCTTCCAAGGAAGAAATGAACATCTAGCCAAGTTGTTTTAAGAGAAATTCGAACAATTTGTGACTTACTAAGCTGGATGTAGTCCTCAAATTGTGTAAATTTGTGGCATCTTTTCACAAGCCCAGACAACTAACCTAAGGATAACAAAAAACAACAACAACCCAAAAGAAGTTTATTTGTTGAGCTTTGCATTGGCTCATGTTGATGAATTGCATTTATTTCAGAAGGGTGAAATGTGTGCAGGCATGCTGTAATCTGAAGACTATGTTGCAGAGGAAAATGTTCAAATTGTATCTCAGTTTAATTTTTGAAAAAAGTTTTAAAGCCCCATATTTCTTTTTCACTCTAAACAGTGCCCTAGAGATTCATCACTTTCCCATTTCAAGTGAAGAATTGCTTTCTGTCCAAATAAAACTAAATGTATACCTGCTTTTCATTCTCTTGCATATGCAAAATTCTCATTTTGCATATTTCTTCACACGAGTCTATTATTGCAAAGTTCACATTGGTACTGTGACACAATGTGTGCTTATAACCTAAAAAAGAAAACTTCCCGTATATCGCATATGCAGGGAGTACACTTCAACTGACTATTATTTTGACAAAGGTCAGGAAAGCGTGAATTGTGGTTAGCATTTGTATGCCTTATTTCCTTATCAGAAAATAACAGTGATTCCTGATGCCCATTTTTAGCTCTCTGATAAGGCCATCTTATTATCAGAAGTATGAATATGTAGATTTGGTATTCTCTTTCATCTGCAGGCAGAATGTTCCAGGTCATTATGCATACAGAATTTTCATTGTTAGTGAAGCTTACAAACACAATAAAGGTAAATGGGGATGAAGAGATTTTCTATCAACAAGTTACCATGGGTAGGAATATTTGCTGAAGCACTTTTCTTAAAAATGTAAAAATAATGTGCACAAATTACTCTCCTTTATCCTCCCTCCCTTTCCCTTATTGGTTCCTTTCTTCTTGTTCAAAACTCCCCTTTCACTGTAACAAACAACTGTATTCCTTACTTGATATTATTTCAAGAACACACACACAAATGGGATTCAAAATTTTGTATTACCTACTCTGTGGGCGTGGCCATATGGCCATGTGACTTGATGGACATGGCCATGTGGCCATGTGACTGGGTGGGCATTTAAAAACAAAAAAATTGCAACCACAATTAAATGTTTGAAGTGGTAGCTATGTTAGTCTGCAAGCATATCTGAGAGTAAATATCTTTCCCAGGTCAGTCAAATGAAGACCCTGCATGTTGGGGGCAAAATGCTAATTAACTTGTGAACTGCCAAGAAAATGCACTAAGTGGTATGGTAAAGGTTTCGCTTGCTCGAAAGCCAGTCACATCCAACTCTAGGGTTCAGTGCTCATTTCTGTTTCAAAGCCGAAGAGCCAGCGCTGTCTGCTTCTGCAGACGTTTCTGTGGTCATGTGGCAGGAATGATTAGACACTGGAGTGCACGGAATGCTGTTTACCTTCCCATTGAAGTGGTCCCTATCCAAAATGTGCATTTTAATACCACTCCTGTATTTTGTCACATTAGTACAGTCTACATTGGAACGTATTAAATTAAAATCTCCTGCCACTATCATTTTTGTTGTTCTTTCTTTAGCTATTATATGATACATTTTATCCAAAAATTTATCTTGATACTCATTTGGTGCATAAATATTCACAAGTGTTATTTCATCATCTTCAATCATTCCTTTTACTATCAAATACTGTACCTTCCTTCTGGGTCACTAATGTTTTTAGTCATCATAAAGCCTAATCTATTTGAAATCAAGATCACCACTCCTCTTGCCTTTGAAGTACTGAAGGCCTTCTCATAAATCTCTGTCTATCCCAAAAACAATTTGTTTGTATCTCCTGTTTTTGGTGTGTTTCCTGCAAAAATATTAAATCTGGTTTATTTTTCTTGAGGGCTGATTCCAACCTCCTGCATTTCACTTGGCAACCTGTACCTTTCACATTCCATGATAGTACCTTAATGGTCTTCATATTTAAACTCTAAATCTTTTTTGCTAAACTCAACACAGTCTCCATAGTGTGTGTATATACTTAAACATTTAAATTCCTTTACCTCACATTTATAAACATAATAATAATTTTTTTTTGCCTCCCCTCACCACTTTCCATTTAAAAAAGCCGCCTCTATTTACTAAAGAAGGGGGGGACATGTAAGATGTGCATGTTGTCAACATGCTATGCTCTATATGCTAATTCATATTTTTAATAATAATAATAATAAAGGAAACTGTACTTTTATTCTTATAACACTATATATCCAAATTCCCTTCTCAGCTCTCATCTGACACTTCAACTACTTCTTCCAGAACACCCACCACTGCACCCCTTTCTTCATCTTTTTCTCCCTCCTCTCTTTCAATTCCCACCTTCCAGTCAGCATATGAGCCACCTGAGCTACTGCAGTCCTCATCAGGCAGAGGGAGGGAGCCCGGCCCAACTTTGCCGCCACCCCGACCCCTGACAGCAACCCTCCTCTCACGTGGTGGTCACTGCCTGGTGGGCTCAGTCTAGGCAGCCCCTGGCCAGTCCCAGCTGAGGGTCCTGTCCTGTTGAGGGCCCTATCCTGCCACCGCCACGGAGCCTCTGCTGCGTGAGGAGGAGGAAGGGGAGGTAGAGAGTGGCTTAGAGTCACCATAGAGTAATGAAAATAGAAGAGGGAATCTGGGACACCCTCTTCTATTTTCATCACTCTATGGCTCAATGAAGGAGGAGCAGAGTCCTTCAGCACACTGGACAAGGAGGAGGAGGTGGAAGGGGAGAGAGAAAGAGGCTTGGAGTCACCAAAGAGTGATGAAAAGAGAAGAGGGAATCCAGGACACCTCTCTCCCTCCCCTTCCTCCTCAGCAGAGGCTCCATGGCAGTGGTGGCCGGGACATAGCCCTCAGCTTGGACTAGCCGGGGGCTGCCCAGACTGAGTCCAACAGGTGGTGACTACCGGGTGAGAGGAGAGCTGCCATCAGTGGTTGGGGGTGTGGCAAGGATGGGCCGGGCTCCCTCCCTCTGCCTGGTGGGTGGATGAAGGCCAAGCCAGTGGGCAAGCAAGTGGCCCCTACCCCAAAGAGCTGCTTACCTGGCTCCTCATCACGTCCTGGCCATAACTCCAGCATACAGCAATGCTGTGTCTGGGTGCCCAGAGTGGGGTGGTAGGAGGAGGTGGGAAGGGTGGGGTAGGGTGGGGCAGTGGGTGGGGCCAGCCAGTTCTACTACCAGTTCACCCGAACCGGCCTGGACCAGCTGAATCCCAACACTGACAATAGGGTGCTGAATATGCTGGTGACTAAATGTATTCTGCCTGTCAAAGTGTGAGATTTTGCATGTATGGTGTGCCAAAATAATTAAGGAGTGTGTGTAGAAAAAGTAACCCTGAAAATAAAAGTGAGGCTTGATATTTTACAAAAGTAATTGTAAAACAGAGAGCTAGCTTTACAGCCAAGCAGGATCACTGTACCACAACATATCTGACAGTTGAACATGTTTTACAAATGACATCAAAGCATTAAAAAATGATGCAGTCTTCTAATTTGCAGTCTCTGTGGCCACAATATTCTGGTTGTCCAGGAAACTCTGGGTTTCCAGTACTTTGGTTGAATATCACTTGATGGACAAAGATTTTATGCCCCAAGTCTTGATTTTCCAGGCACTGTCAACATTAGTCAAAACAATAGCATTTGTCATTATAATGGCAGCCTTCCAGATTCTGCATTAGAGGCCCTTGTTCAGTCGCACAAAGTGCAGGCCCTTGGATTTCAATAGATTGAAATGAGAATGCAAGCATTTGTCAGAAATATAAATATTATTGTACAGCAGAGCAAAATGTTCTACAAGGCAGTTCTAAAACTGGGTACACCCCAAATGGATGGACAGACGGATGGACAAAGCAAGCAAGAAAACAAGCAAGCAAGTTAACTTTAACTTTGAAACTGAAATTTAGATCAGTGCCAATGTTACCTGAAAATCAGTTTAAAAATGTTCTTTCACTGGTGGAGCCCCAAGAACCACAGAAACTTTAAATTCAGGCAAAAATTAAAAATGGTTTATTGAACATGTGTTTAAATAACAGTGGCCTGCTGCTGGTCAAATAAAGCCCTCAACCTTTTTGCCTGCTACAAAAATCTACACCACATGAGGTTCCCTCACTAATCTGTTTGGAGAGAACCAGATTCCTGACACCGCAACATATTCTTATAGTGTTCTACAAACTAATTCTATCATCTATGTGAAAATAAAGTTGTTTACAAAGAAAAAAATAACCTAGCAGCAGGCTGTCATTTCATAGGTAAAAAAGTCAGCTTTGATTTATGTAAAGAGTGGTATTTAGTAGAAAGATTACAAATTCCAGGAAAAATAGAAGGAGGAGGTTGGGGGGTGAGGGAGAGACAAATCAATACAATAGCCGATCATAGAACAAAATTATGGAGCACGCATCCAATGCATTCGCTGGGCTTGAAAACCAGAACCGATAAGAATGGCTGCATGTCTGAAGCAGGAGGTTGACTTGACCAATCATAGCGGCTACACATTCAAAGCGGGAATTTGACTTGGCCAGTCATCATCACTGGAACTTGTTTGATGACTCTCTGCAACTTCGTTTGATGTCCTTCTTGACACTTCCCACACAAAGCATCTTGTTCCCATGCATAAACTAACACCTAGCATACATATGGTAAACTTCAGACTCCAGAATCAAAGACGCGAAATACACATGCGAAAGAATTACATTTAAGGCAATCAGTGCTATAGGGATTGCTGTAAACTTTCAGGAGCCTTGGAAATGGGTGTGAGGTTCTTTTGGGCTTCAGATGTTAATATTTACATCTACTTATTAATTCCTGGAAAGGGGAACCACAAGCCAGAATTGACTTGATGATGAATATAATTCTCAAGTATTGGTCCTACATGCTAACCATTTTTGTTGTTGTTCAGTCGCACAGTTGAGTCTGACCCTTTGTGACCCCATGGACCACTGCACACCAGGCACCTCTATCCTCCACCATCCTGTGCTAACCATAGCATTAACTATACCTTTAGAGTCTCATAAAGTGAGAACCTGGTGTGCATTTCCTACATTCATGGGCACCTTTTCCTGCTACTATCTTTAACAGGATTATTACCTCCAATTCCACATTTACTGCATCAGACAATCATAGCATGCTTTTATGCAATTCAAGCCCATTAAGAACATCAAAGATAACCTGAGCTAATAATGAAAAAGAAGATTCACTGTGAAGAGCAAAATGTTCAACATCACATCCAAGGGATAGTTAGAAAAGGTGAACTCCAGATCTCTTTAAGCCATTAAGAAGGTTTACTTCACTTCACTGGTTCTGGGTGATAGCCAAACGTTCAGAGGCCTCACCAGTTTTTAATCCATTGCCAAAGTTTTTCAAGTGCCTAGGTCAGCAAGATGTTTTTTAAAAAATGATTTTGCTTCTTTTCCTTCTATTTTCATGACATATCACATAATTAACTGGGTATGATTTTAAAAGCATTTTCCTCCCTTCATTTTTCAAAATAGAGTTTGTTAGAATCAGACTGTCTGGTATATCTGAGCAAAAAAGGGTCCATATAAATTTTCTGGTCATTTTAGAAACATCATGGTTATGGATAATGCCTTCAGTTTTCTGCTGCTCACTAGTGAAGAATTGTGATGCCATTTTCTTGGTATAGCCAACATTTAAATTAAGTCAGCTGCACTCTTCTGCAAAATACTTTTGGGCTTATCATAAACATCTATAAGGCCTAGCCTCTGCATGACTCTTCCCCCCCCCCTCCATAAAATGTGATATGCAGAAGAAAGGTGTCTCTCATGGAGCTTCTCTGTGCAACCAAAAACCCAAGGAGCCTACCCACAAGCAAGAACCTCTCCTCTGCTGACACATGAGGGAAAAGTGATCATAGGGAGGGAAGGAACTAAGCTTTCCTATTAGAAAGTGGCAAACCTGTCTCTGTTAATAATGATCAAATAGTTCTTACATCAAAAATATATGTCAGATTTATGTCAAGTTCAAGTGGTTAAGATGCTGAACTTGATAGCTGCAAGGTCAGAGTTTGATTCCTGAGTACTGCACGATGGAGTGAGCTGCTGAACCCTCATAAATAACAAGATAAATCCAATTCACTATTGAGACCCCTTGAGGACAGAGAACTTAATCGATGTATAAAAAAAGCTTCATGTTGCAACAAAACTTTCTCTATGTCAAGCCATAGATTTGGCTTTTCTCCCTTTCTTGACTGAACAAAGCCAGTCAAATTTTCAGGAAGATTGTAATATAGCCATATCCTTTGATGCTAGTAGACCACATGCTTAGAAAGGGGCATACCTTCAAAGGATGGAAAAAATTGGCTAGGATTTGGAAAAGGTGGTGGATTTGTGGGGAGACTAGAATGCAGCTTTTCAATTTTGTTCTTTTCCCCTTAAGAATTGATCCACCTTTTTAGTTGCTATCAAAACAAATTATTCCAGATGGACATAATCTCAATCATCTTTCTGACATTAGTTTATAATTTGGTTGCCATCCTGACCCAAGTTATTCATGTGGACCCTTGCTGAAGTCACTGCTTACACAGTCTGGAATGACTGTGGGATTTTGCTTGAGTAAACCATTATTTTGCTCAGTGCTTTCTTATGGATTTCAGTGAGACTAGGAGAATGGGTACATGAATCTATTAGGGGGAAAACACTACCTGGGCTAAAAATAAGTAAGTTAGTCATTTACTCCATCCTCCACCTTCAGTATATACTGTTAGGCTGTGATCTCAATCACACACACATAAAGTTTCCATTAAGACAGACTTGTCAAGGTTTCTGTATATAAACACAATCAGCGCTGAAACAGCTTGACATGAAGGTTGTTTACATCATCCAAATTTGCTAATTATGTTACATTTCCAGTTAGTTATAAATAGACGTAGGCAGCCATCATGCCACTATTTCACAGAATGATCTCCCAGATTTATGTTCCATCAAATTTCCATTTGAAATTAGTGAAATCAAAGCAATCTCACAGCAGAGTTATGTAGGCTTTATTTGACTTGATATAGGTGAAGAGATATTGATGAACTGAAAGTACCTTCTGAGATCATGGAAAGTGTTTTTCACTGGGCTGTAGTACAGGGGACAAAGCTATTAGCAGGAGACCCAAAGAGTCACCAGAAGTGGAGACAACTGCATATAGGATATTAAGAAGTATGAAACAATGAATTATCATCAAACAAACTGAAAAACGGGTGTTGTGTTACCCAGTTTCAAAATAGATGGTTGCTGTCCCACTTGTTTCTTCACTGGGAGAAAAACCAATCAAGTTTAATCCTAGCAACAGAGTAAAGCAATCTCTCACATTCCATTGCCAGATCCACCCCCAAATAAAGAGACAGACACCTGCATTGGGTTTAAAAATTGGGCCACTTTATTAACTTGCAACTTTAATTAACTGTGTTAAGGCAAATGGGCCAGAATAGCACTGGTAAGGACTAGTTGTTATTTCCTGATCTTAATTTGCTACATTGTGTCAATTTGTTTACTTCATTAAAGAAATTGTTGACCCCAGTCAGAAGTGATATTTGTTAACTCCAGCTTCTGACAGACATCCGGTGAACTCTCAAAGGTTTTGCAAGTCTCCGAACTTCACATTACCTAGTTCATGGTCAGCATTTGATTGGCCAGCCCAACTTTCCCTCTACCTTGTGCTTCTGGTGGCCAACCAACTGCATACCTGCCAGGTTCCTAGGGGTCATCCGCTTTGTCCTTACCAGTGCTAACCGCCACACGGGGAGTCTTTTATGACTCACCACCCCCCTGACCACCAGCTCACTCACCATGCCCGCTTGCAAGGAAGCAAAAAAGAGGTCAATGCCCTGAGCAGAGAGGTGCACCTCATCTCTGCGAAACAAGCTGGTATCCTCGATCCGGATCATGGGATGCTCCACCACTGTTCCCAAACCATGCTCAGAAAAATATCGAGCCACAGCACGATTGACAGACCGCCAGGCATGGTCAATGCGGTGAGGTTCACTGCCTCCCTGGAAAATTGCACGTGGAATGATGTATGACCATATGAATCAGACCTGCGGCCAATGTTGGCGAATCAGGCCCAGATCCCTGCGGATGGATATCACTAAGTCCAGGCCAGTGACCTGGCCCAAGTCATTACCACCCAGGTGGAGTACCAAAACATCAGGTGGAATGCAACTCCAAGCGGACAGGATGAAGGGAATCAAATCTCACCAACTTATCCCACGGAAGCCACACCACATCAGGTACGCCACATCACGGAGCCCCAGATGCATCCCCCACATTGATGAAGCAGCATGGTGGGCAGCCCAAAAAATGTAACTGTGGCCAATGAGCCACACCCATGCCGGAACATCCCAAGGATCAGGAGCTGAAATAAACAGAACAGAAAACAAGTGCCAGCGAGACGCTCATTGCAACATAGGGTGAACATATGAATGAAAACGATCAAAGCCCCACTGGCCCATTCATCGGATGTCATCATCCCAGTACCCAAAAGCTGCAGCCGTCGATGCAGCACCTATGTGAAATGAATGGGTCCCATACAGTGCCCCTGGAATGCCCAAATTGGAAAGGGCGGCACCCGTGACCCTCCAGAACTGGTATTTCATCAGAGGCAACCCATCCTGGTGGCAAAAGAGAGGTCCCTGAAGTGATCCCTGCACAGCCAAGAAGGATGCCAAAGCTGAGACCGGGCAAATTGCCCGTGTACTGCAGCTGAGCAGGGTGACCGTACTGCCGCTGCCTAGCTGATCCACCTTAGAGTAACGGATAGTCAATTGGACAGAATCATTGAATAGTGCAACGTCAGCCAGCTCCAGGGCCCTGCGCGAAAGGTCGGTCCATGAAAGGGCTACCAGTTCACTCACCCTCAAAGCCCCAAAGAAGGCCACTGTGCCAGCAGCATGGAAAAGGGCTGCTTCAAACTGGTCAGTGCAAAGAGCTGGCCAAGCCTCAGACAGGCTCAAAAGAAGCGCCGGGGATACCGGTTGCCGCATGTCCGGGTGAGGGCCGCGTTCCCGAGCCCAACCCTCCAGAACTCTGTGGATACAGAAATCTCCTGTGTTGTCCTAGTAACCCCAGACCGTGGCAGCAAAAGCCATGGTGGAAAGGTGCCCACCAATGGTATGAGCAGCCAGTCCACAACCGTGCAGGTGTACCATGCATTGAAGTACATGGTCCACCGGCACAGGCCACAAGTCGGGCAAATGAATGCCCTGTCGGAATTTGAAGAAAGCCTGATAAGTTCGTTGGTATGCCTTGCGGGTTCGGCTCGCAAGGGACAGGCCGATGGCCCTGCTCACTTCACCTCATCAAATATCCACATCTCAGTTGGAAGTGGAGAGGGAAGCTCCTCGGCCTCTGGCGCTAGTGCCCGAAACCAGGTAATCTGCAGGCGGGATACAGCATCGGCAATACTGTTATTAATGCCTGGAACATGCCTAGCCTTGAAAAGAATATTATGGTGCAAAGAGTGCAATACAAACTGGCGTACTAGGGACATGACCCTGGGTGAACGACATGTTTTGGCATTTACAATGTGCATCACGGCCACATTGTCACGCCAGAAATGCACCACATTCCCCCCCCCCCATAACAACAGGGCACCCAGGATGAAAAAAAATTCTAAAAATGTCAAATCCCTGAGCAATTATGAACTCTGCTATGCTTCCGGCCACTGTCCACAGCACCATCGGCCATCAAAGTAAATGCCATATCCCAATGATCCTGAAGCATCAGACTGAACCTGGAATTTAGGTGTAATAGAAAATTCTGAATGGCAAAAAGACACCCCATTGAAATTGGCCAGGAATGCGAGCCAAACCCGAAGGTCAGCCCGCATACCACGTGTTAGCTGGACTCTGTGGTACGTCTGAGATAAACCAACCATAGCATCACACAGGTGCCTGGCAAAGGCCCGGCCAGGTATGATCACCCTGCAAGCGAAGTTGAGACATCCATGAAGGACCTGCAGGTCATGGAGTGAAACCCTGTGCTTGGTCAACATGGACAAGGTCACATTCAAAATGCGGACAACCTTATCCATGGGCAGCCCTGAAGTCTGTGCCATGGTGTCAATTTCTATCCCCAAAAATAAAAGCAGGGTAGCAGGGCCCTCAGTCTTCTCGGTAACCAATGGCACTCCCAGCTCGCCCATAAGTTCCTGGAATGAAACCAACAGTTGTTCACATGTCCCGGAGCCATGCCGCCCACAAAACAAAAAATCGTCCAAATAATGGGCAACATTGTGTACCCCGGACCTGTGAACAAGTGCCCAGTGAAGGAAAGAACTAAAGTGTTCAAAGGCTAAACAGGATACAGAACAGCCAAAAGGCATGGACCTGTCAACGAAGTACTAGCCTTCAAAACGAAAGCCCAGCAATTCAAAATCATCTGGGTGCACAGGGAGCAGCCAGAAGGCAGACTTAATATCGCATTTGGCCAGCAGTGCCCCGTGACTACAGGAATGGACCATCTGTAATGCCTGATCGAAAGATGCATACCGGACAGAACAAAGTTCCTCCAGTATGGCATCGTTGACAGATGAGCCCGCCGGGTAAGATAGGTGATGGATAAGATGAAAGTCGCCTGAAGAATTCTTGGGTACCAGGCCTAGTGGGGTCACTTTTAGATTATAATATGGGGGCTCGCTAAAGAGGCCAGCAACCTCCACCTCCCGCACCTCCTTAAAAATCTTTGACTGGGCCACGTCCTCCCTGCCCCGCAAAGACTGTAAATTTGGCGCATCCTGTGGTGCACGTGCACCTATGAAAGGGACGCAAAAACCAAAAGAGAAACAAAGGCCGGCGGGAGCATGTGGAGCTGCCTTTTAAAGGCAGCTTGGCTCCGCCCCTCCGCTCGGCCCAAGGTGCCTGTATCTGAGGGGCGGGGCTGGCAAAGCACATGTCGGCGAGAGTCCCCACCACCACACATCCATTCTGTTTGGTACATTAACAAGACATCACAAAGAAAAGGAAAACAGCAATCCTTTGCAGAAGAAGGAATTAAGAAACCATCACTCCAAGACTATACTTGGAAAAGTATGTCTGTATTAGACATCTATGTCTGTGGAAACATTAATTTATCATTAATCTTAATGGTAGGAGCTTTCAAAGGCTATTAACACATAGGGCTGGCATGAATTAGAATTAACTTGATGGCACAATAAACAAAAACAAACAACAGTTTGCAGATTCAGCAGGGTAAAACAGAATAAAACTTGCATTTTTAAACAATGATGTTATGAGGGAATGCAAGCGTGGCACCAAAATGGCCGCCGTGCTCTTTGCGGGGGCCCCCACCTGGACGCAGACATCCGGGCTAGTTAGGGGGGCGTGGCCACCCCTCTATAAAAGGGGTGGCCACGAGGCAGCCTGGCTGCCATTTTGCGAAGCGACGGAGCGGAGAAGTTCGCTCCGTCGCTTCCTTCCTTGCTCGCCTCTTTAAAGAGGCTCGCTCTGCTTCTTCGATCGGAGGTATTCCCTTCCTCCAAACAGCACCTGACTGCAGTGGCTCAGGTGGCTAAGATGCTGACTGGGAGGCAGAAGGTCAGCGGTTCGATTCCTGAGTACTGCAGGATGGAATACTCTTTACCCAAGCGCAAGGCTCAGGCAGCGCCCTTGGTCGCGCCAAGGGGGGGGCTCGGCCCACCCCCTCTACTTTTTCGGGGGTGCCACTGGGCCGGAGGGCTCAGACGGCACCCCCGCAGGTGTGGGGGTGGGGTTAGCATACCCACTGCCACCAATGAGCCCAGTATGAGGACTCGGGCGGGGGGCAGCACAGACCTGCTCCACTGGGGTTCTTACCCCCGCTGCTTCTTTGCCCGGCTCGGGGCATAGCGGCCCACTCAGGCACAGTGCGGGTTTCCACCCCACCGTCATTCCGGCCCCTCATGGGCCGGATTACTGGGCATGGCCCTATTCTGGCCAGGGATTACCACATGGGTTTATCCCTCATCAATTACCCGGTGGGCCATCCGGCCCATCCGGCCCACCTTATCCTGGTGGGTCAGATGCTATGGATGCTCTCCTGCCCGCAATTCGGCACTGGAGGCATCAATGGACATTGTCCACCACCTTCAGATGGTGGGCGTGCCAACTCTGCGGTTCCGGCCCACATGCCGGACAGGGTTGAGCTGCTGGAGGCCATCAGGCCAGCGCAGGCCGGCGCCTCGCAGCTCCCCATCCAGCCTGGACGCATGGAAACATGGAGCTCGATGGCCATTGCGTGCTCCGACGCCCACCACGGGCCGGAACCCCCAGTGGGGGCGGCTCGTGGGGGTGCACCGAGTGAGTATCCTGGTCAAATCAGCACACCTGTGACACTAACTCATAACACTGGAGGGGGGGTGCAGTGGCCATGGCCGCAACAGGCCAATTACACCCTGGTTCTTACAGGGTTGACCGCCCCTATGCTTTCCCTTAACTTCTCGGGGTCCTATAGGGCCTATTATGTGTTTTCCCACTCCAATCCGTGCCAACGGTGGTCCTGCCAATGGCCGGTTACTCCATAACCCTGGGTGACCTTTTGTCCCGGGCTATTAGCAAGACGATGTGGCGTGGGGAATATATTCACATTTCCCCCCTCCTGCAACATGAACCCACTGAGGAGGACATGGAGGGGCAGGACGACAGGGACAAGGAGTTGCCCCATCACCGCAAGCTGCCTCGCAATGGGGCCTATTGGGTATCCATGGCAGGATATATAAGGGCCTGTCCTGATTTGGCCATCCCAATGGTCCAGTGCTTGGACAATATTTACCGGGCTGTGGTTGATTTCCCTGGCCCGTCATGGTTAGCCTATGGCCAAGACCTTAGGATGAGGGCGGCCCTTCACCCTGAGATGCAAGCGATGAGCCCTGCTAGCACTTGTGGCTAATATATATGACTCCTACATGGCCAGTGCCTATGCTCCGTACGGAGAGTCTACTTTCGGGCAACTACCTCTGTGCCTTTATCTGGAGCTCTCAGATTAAGTGAGCTGCTACCATTTTCAACAGGGGACATGTTCTGCAGGGCACTGGAACTAGAAGATGTGTTGCTCGATCAGGAGTGGGCTCTGGGGAGGTTTTGCTCCTCAATGGCCGGTCAGCCGGAAAAGGGTACTAGCCTGGTGCTGCCATATGTCCGGTTGCTTCCCCACATGTGTTTGTGGAAGCGCGTGGTTCATGCCCTGGCCTGTCATCTGCTACCAAGATGGGTCTCCCCTTACTGAATTACAATTGGTACCCATTCCTTCCGGATGGGCGCCGCATCAACTGCGGCTGCATTTGGGTACCCGGAGCCTGACATATGTTGCATGGGCAGGTGGGGATTTGCGCATTTTTCTCTGTCTGTTCGTCCCCTCACTGCATGAGTGCCTTGTTCTGCCCTCTATTCTCCCTCCTTATTTTACAGACCATGTGTGTTTCTGCACACTGGTAGTAGTGTGACTTGTGGGCCACAATTTATGTGCACTGGGGCGGCACAGTATGCTGCTTCGTCAGAATGCAAGCGCAGCGCCAAAATAGCCGCCGCGCTCTTTGCGGGGACCCCCCCCACCGGACGTGGACATCCGGGTAGTTAGGGGGCGTGGCCAGCACCCTTTAAAAGGGGTGGCCACGAGGCAGCCGTGCTGCCATTTTGCGAAGCGACGGAGAGGAGAAGTTTTTCTCCTCCACCCCCTCCCTAGTTAACAGTGTGATATTTTGGTCGCTTCGGGGCCGGGTGGGAATTTTTTGGCTGGGACCTACAATTGGCTTCCGGGTCCTGGCTTTTTTGCCCATCCCACACTGTTGCTACGGTTTGACATAGGGGTTTCTTGCTGCTGCTGTTGACTTTGGTCACATGGGCGGGTAGCACTGGTAAGGTAAACATTTATGACCCACAGGTATCCGGCAGGTTCGCAATTGACTGGACAACACTAGACAGGCATAAGTTGGTTAACGTTGTCCGGTCAACGATGAACCAGGCAATGGGGTGATGGCACGAGCTAGGCAGCAGGCATCACCCCGTTATTTTACGGATACGCGTCAGAGGGTGGGGTCAGTAGTTAGATTATTGACTACAGTCAACAATTTGTTTGTTGTCAACAAACAAATTGATACAAATGGATACATTGTAACCAATTGCCGTTGGCAATTTTGGGTGGAACCTTACCAGTGTTACTTCGGCCTGCTTGCCTTAAGAATTATAATTGGTTGAATACCAATAGAAATTTATAATTCGGACTAGGGCATGAATCAATAAATGTGGCCCAATGCCGTTATCCACTTTTACCAGTGTCTGAGTCCTTTATTGGGGGGTGCGCCTGCAATGGGGACCCCATCTCGGGCTACGCGTAACCGCGCGTATGCAGTGGTATGGTGTGCACGGCATATAGGTGGCGGGAACTGTTGTCATTCCTGATGTCCATTGGGGATGCTGGACCACCAGATGTTTTAATTCTGCACCTCGGAGGCGGTGATCTTCCACGGATTGCTAGCCTGGACCTAAAGACTTCTGAGTGCAGTGACCTGGCGTTTCTTTGCCATTTATGGCCGTTTACACGGTTGCTATGGTCATACATCGTGCCGAGGCACTATTATAGGGGAGGCTTTGACCTCGCGGTTGGACCATGCCTGGCGGTCAGTGAATAGGGCTGTTGCCTGGTTCCTTATCCAGAATGGCTTGGGGACAGCCATTTGTCATCTGGGGATAGGGTTACAGGAATTTGGCCTGTATTCTGGAGATGGGGTTCACCTGTCAACAAGTGGATGACCTCTCTTTTGAATAACGTGCAAGAGGGCCAGGTGACCGATTAGTCAGTCAAGGGGGGCGGCCCCTGCTGCGATTTTGGCAATGTTGCCAAGTGTAAGGTGCTTCTCTGAGAGTTGCAGGTGATGCATGGCCACATCAACTTCGCCTGCAGAGTGGTAACACCAGGCAGTGCCTTCGCCAGGTGTCTGGGTCACACTATGGTGGGTCTTTATAAACAACACCGCGGGGTACGGCTGACTAGGGGTTTATGAGCAGACCTGTTGGTTTGGCTCACATTCCCGCAGGACTTTCATGCTGTCTCCTTTTGGAGGTCTGAGCTTATGGTCAGCTCCAGTTCCAAGTACGGTCGGATGCCTCCGGCTCCCCGGGGTGTGGGATTTAATTTAAGGACAGTGTGCCTATGGTCATTGGCCCCAGGGATGGCAGGGCATGGATTGCTTACGTGATCTTACGTTTCTGGAGTTTTTCAATTCTGGGTCCCCTTTATGCTCTGGGGGGACAGGTGGGCTAATTCTGTGCTTCACTTTTGGTGTGACAATGCTGCGGTGGTGCACATTGTCAATGCCCAAACGTCTAAATCCCCCAGAGTCATGGCCTCAGCTCACCTATTGTTCTTGGGTCCGTGCGCTTTAATGTGTTCCTTAGGGCTAGACATGTGCCAGGCATTAATAACGATATTGCCAATGCTTTATCCCGCCTGCAGATCTCCCGGTTCCATGACTTGGCTCCAGACCCAGGGGAACTCCCCTCTCCACTCCTGGCTGAGATATGGACATTTGGCGAGGAGACGTGAACCGGGCGAGTGGCTTGTCTTGGCACCTCGCATGCATACGGCATATCAGCATCCACTCCTTCGCTTTAGAGCCTTTTGTGGGCAAAGGCAGTTGCCTGAAATGTGGCCGATACCGATCGACTAGGTTTTACAATGTATGGTGCACCTTTATGATCTGGGGTTGGCCCCATGCACCATAGCCACCAGGCTTTACGCCTTGACATTCATGGCCAAGGCACGGGGCTTTACTGACTGTGTGAGCGTCTTCCGCATACGCCATGTATTAGAAGGGTGGACACGTGAACGTGGCCGCCACCCGGACACACGTCGCCCTGTTTTCACAGGTATTCTGACCCTGACACACCTTGCACGAGGTTGGCATAGACTATGTTACAGTAGGTAGGAGGAGTTTCTTTTCATGCAGCTACCACCATAACTTTCTCTGGAGCTCTGCAAATCAGCGAGCTGGTCCCATGGTCAAAGGGGGGCTTGTTTTGTAGGGCACTGGAACTCGAAGATGTGTCTATCAACCAGGAGTGGGCTCATTTGAGAATTCGTTCCTCAAAGGCCGATCAGCATGGAGTAGGCAGTGGTGTTAGACTGCTGACATCTGTCTGGTTAGACTGCTGACATCTGTCCGGTTGGTGCCCTACATGCAATTTTGGCAGTGCCTGCTGCGCGCCCTGGCTTGTTTTTCTGCCACCAGGATGGGTCTCCCCTTACCAAATTTAAGTTCTGGAGGGTGACCGGTACCACACTTCACAGTGTGGGGCTCGTTATGGCACGCATTCATTCAGGATAGGCGTTGCATCAACTGTGGCTGCGTTTGGGTACTCTGAGGCAGATATATGTTGGGCACATGGGGGTCCGCACATTTTTTCCTTATATGTACGTCTCCTCACTGTATGAGTACCTAGTTATGTCCTTAATTCCTTTTCCTTCTTTTACAGATCCTGTGTGTCTACGCACACCGGTGGCAGAGGGGCTGGTGGGCTGCAGCTATGTACACTGGGCGGCAGAATGTGCTGCAGCGACAGAGTGGGGACCCCATTTCGGGCTGCGTGCATCCGCATGTATGCAGTGGTATGGTATGCGCGGCATGAGAGGGCGGGAACTGTTGCCATTCCTGATGTCCATCAGGGATGCTGGACCACCTGATGTTCTGATTCTGCACCTCGGCGGCGATGATCTCGCACGGATCACTGGTCTTTCCTTAAAATGTCGAGGTGCAGTGACCTGGCATTTTTACATCATTTATGGCCGTACACACGGTTGCTATGGTCTAACATCGTGCCGAGACACTGTTTTAGAGGAGACATGGATCTCCGTAGTTTGGAATATGCCCGGCGGTCAGTGGACAGGGCTGTTGCCCGGTTCCTTGTTGAGAATGGCTTGGGGACAGCCAGTAGACATCCGGGGATAGGCTTGCAAAATTGTGACCTATAGGCAGGAGATGGGGTCCACCTGTCGGCCAGAGGTATGAACCTCTTTCTGGAGGATGTGCAAGCAGGCCTGGTGACCAAGCTGATGGTCTGGGGGGGGTGAGTCATCATGGACGCCTCCCCATGTGGTGGGTAGCACTGGGTAAGGTAAAGATTTATGACCCATAGGTATCCGGCAGGTTCGCAATTGACTGGCCAACACGTAGATAGGTACAGGGGAAACAGGTTTGGTGGGTCAAGGCTGAACTATGAAAGGGGTGATGTCAGGAGCTTCACAGCCTGCATCACCTTGATATTTGAACGGATACACATCATAGGGTGGGGTCAGTAGATAGTATATTGACTCCAGTCAACAATTTGTTTGTGTCAACATACAAATTGATACAAATTGATACAAATTGATACATGTAGCCAATTTGCATTGGCATTTAGGGTGGAACCTTACCAGTGCTACTGCGGCCTGCTTGCCTTAAAGAATTACAATTGGATGATACACCAATTGAAAGTGATAATTCGGACTAGGGCATTATTCAATAAAAGTGGCCCGATGCCTTTAATCCAATACCAGTGTCTGAGTCTTTATTTGGGTAGGTGCGCCTGCAAAGTGAGATGTGCTCCTTTAATAGTTGTATAGGTAAAGGTTTCCCTTGCTCAAAAGCCAGTCATATCTGACTCTAGGGTTCAGTGCTCATCTCTCTCTGCTTCAAAGCCGATGAGCCAGCACGGTCTGCTTCTGCAGAAGTTTCCGTGGTCATGTGTCAGGCATGACTTGACACCAGAGCGCACGGAACGCTGTTACCTTCCCACCGATGTGGTCCCTATTTATCTACTTGCAATTTCTTGCTTCCGAACTGCTAGGTTGGCAGGAGCTGGGACAAAGATGGGAGCTCATACCGTCCTGCAGTACTCGGGAATCGAACTGCTGACCTTCTGCCTCCCAGTCAATGTCTTAGCCACTTAAGCCACTACAGATGAAATCTCAGTAGGCATAGCTTGAGTGACGACAAAGAAAGACACATTAAAATGCCTTGACAAGCATTCTGTGGAGTTAAAGCCATTCACACAATGGTCACTAATAATTCTTCACATACTTCACATACTTCACATACTTGTAGGCCAGATTTCATCGGGGTCTGGCCCCACAGGAGCTCAACCTTTACCTTTAATATCCCTTAAAGACTTTTTCTAGCTCTGTTGTTAATGTCATCCGGTGGCAGCAATTTTCAGTAAATAAAGACTTCCTTCTTCTGTCCTGCAACTTCCACTGCTTTCACATGATGAAAGGGATTACATGTGAGTTGTATAATCTATGACACAGAAGTAGAAAGTTTACACCCCTGTTGACAGCACCACCACTGTTCTGTAGGCATAGTTACATGAATAGCTTGTCTCCCAAGAATCAGTTGCCTTTTTATTTCATGACTGCAATCACCATCTGCAGTGATCTTTGATCCTAAGAAAGTAAAATTTGTCACTGCTTCTACTTCTTCCCCATCAATTTTCCAGGGACTGATAGGGCCTGTTGCCATTATCTTGGTTTTTTTTATGTTGAGTCTCAAGCCAGCTTTTGCACTCACTTCTTTCAAACAAAGAAGGAGCTTCTTTAGGTCTTCTTCACTTTCTGACATTAGGGTAGTATTATCTGCGTATCTCAAATTGTTGATGTTTGCCCCAGCAATTTTGATCCCAAATTGTGATTCCTTCATCCCTGCATTGCACATTATGTGCTCTGTGTATAAGTTGGATAAGCAGGGTGATATAATGCAGCCTTGTCTTACTCCTTTTCCTATTCTAAACTACTGTGTCATTCCGTATTCTGTCCTAACTGTTGCTTCTTGACTCATGTACAGATTTCTCATGAGGCATATAAGGTGTCCTGGTATTCCCATCTCTTTAATTACTTGCCACATTTTGTTGTGGTCCACACAGTGAAAGGCCTTGGTGTAGTCAATGAAACAGAAGTAGACTTGTTTCTGATATTCCTTTGTTTTCTCCATGATCCAACATATGTTGGCAATGTGGTCTCTAGTTCCCATGACTCTACGGAACCCAGCCTGCACTTCTGGCAATTCTCTCTCCACATGCTGCTGCAGTCTATTCTGTATTACCTTGAGCATAACCTTGCTAGCATGTGGGATGAGCGCAATTGTTCTATAATTTGAACATTCTTTGGCATTACCCTTTTTGGGATTGGAATGTATACTGATCTTTTCCAATCCTGTGGTCATTGTTTTGTTTTCCAGATCTGCTGGCATATAGAATGCAATTATTTGATTACATCATTTTTAGGGCTTTAAAAATTCAACTGGGATACCATCATCTCCACTAGCTTTGTTATTTGCAGTGCTTTTTAGGGCCTTTCTGACTTCACTCTCTAGGATCTCTGGCTCAAGTTCAATGTTCTCATCATTGTGATTATCAGGGGTGTTGAGATCCTTCTTGTATAGTTCCTCTGTTGTTGTTCAGTCGCACATTCGATTCTGACCCTTTGCAACCCTATGAACCATTGTCCTCCAGGCACCTCTGTTCTCTACTATCCTCCTCAGCCTGCCCAGCTGTGTGCCCATTGTGTCCACAATACCATCTAGCCATCTCATCTTTGGTCGCCCCTTCTTCTTTTGCCCTCCACCTTTCCCAGCATCAAGGCTTTCTCAAGTGACTCCTCCGTTCTCATTTGATGTCCAAAGTACTTCAGCTTCATCTTTACTATTTGACCTTCAAATGAGCAGTCAGGGTTGATTTCTTCTAATATTGACCTATTAGTTCTCCTCGCTGTCCAGGGGACTCTCAAAACTCTTCTCCAACACCACATCTCAAAGGCATCTATTCTTCTACGCTCAGCTTTCCTAATGGTCCAGCTCTCACACCCATACATTACCACCGGGAATACCTCTGTGCACTCTTGCCATCTTTTTAAAATTTAATTTAATTTAATAGTCACATTTATATATGCCGCCCACTCGGGCAGAACCCGACTCAGGGCAGCATTACAACAAGTTCTAAAAACACATAAAAACACTTTAAAAGACCCACATCCCACCCACTTTAAAGGACCCATATCCCACCCACCCATCCCACCCACTATAAAAAGAAGAAGAGAGAGTTCTTAATTGTTTACATAAGCCAGCAGGCAGGGACCATGTTCCCATTCGGGCCCCACACCTGCCCTGCCAGCCAGGTCTTCAATCCTTTCCTGAAGGGCAGCAATTCTCTTTGAAGTCTTAGATCTGTTGGCAGGAGGTTCCAGAGAGTTGGTGCGGACACGGAGAAGGCCCTCCTTCAGGTGCTGGATAGATGTGCACCCCTAGCTGATGGCACTATTAGAGAGCCCCTCCGGTCTGCTCTGGTTGGACAGGCAGACACTCTTGGGACGATGCGGTCTCTAAGGTATCCTGGCCCACTGCCATATAGGGCTTTAAAGGTCAAAATCAGCACCTTGAATTGCACCCGGAGACAAACTGGTAACCAGTGCAGCTCCCGAAGTAGCGGTGAGGCATGGGCATATCACCCACATCCCATCACCACCCGGGCTGCCGCATTCTGGACCAGCTGCAGCCTCCAAATGGTTGTCAAGGGCAGCCCCATGTAGAGCGCATTACAATAATCTAGTCGGGAAGTGACCAGAGCATGGGTGACCATAAGCAAGGAGCCCCGGTCCAGGAGCGTGTGCAACTGGCGAATCACCCGAAGTTGGGCAAAAGCCCTCCTGGCCACAGCCGCTACCTGTTCTTCTAGCAGCAGCCACGAGTCCAGAAGGACCCCCAAGTTGTGCACTGGGTCTGTCTGGGGCAAAACAGCCCCATCCAGTACCAAAGATGGTAACTCCCTGGATAACACGGGGCCCCCTATCCACAGCCACTCTGTCTTGCTGGGATTCAGCCGAAGCCCATTGGCCCCCATCCAGACCCCAATGGCCTCCAGGCATCCAGATAGGATTTCAACAGCATCACTGGGGTCCCCACGGGCCGAGATGTACAGCTTAGTGTCATCCGCGTAGTGATGGTACCGCACCCCGTGGGAATGAATGATCTCACCCAGTGGCTTCATGTAGATGTTAAACAGGAGAGGAGAGAGCACCGAACCCTGAGGCACCTCATACTTGAGAAGCCTAGGGCTGGACCTCTCACTCTCTAACCACACCGACCCCCAGAAAAGAGGAAAACCAGGACAACACGGTGCCCTGGATCCCCAGTCCTTTGAGCCGTTCCAGAAGGATACCGTGGTTGACAGTATCGAAGGCCGCTGAGAGGTCAAGAAGAGCAAGGACGGATGGATAACCCCCGTCCCGTTCCCACCAGAGATCATCCATCAGTGCGACCAATGCCGTCTTCGTAACATACCCGGGCCTGAATCCTGATTGAAAGGGGTCTAGATAATCCGCTTCCTCCAGGACACTCTGCAGCTGGCGCACC
Source organism: Bradypodion pumilum (assembly GCA_035047305.1). Taxonomy (NCBI): domain Eukaryota; kingdom Metazoa; phylum Chordata; class Lepidosauria; order Squamata; family Chamaeleonidae; genus Bradypodion; species Bradypodion pumilum. Next base: position 241,637,214 of record JAWDJD010000003.1, on the reverse strand, counting down.
ACCGCCTTCTCCAAAACCTTACCCAGAAAGGGCAGGTTGGAAACCAGCCTGTTGTTGTTAAGGACAGCTGGGTCAAGGGATATTTTCTTCAGGAGGGGGTGCACCAAAGCATGTTTTAGCGGTGCAGGAAATAGCCATTCCCATAATGATGCATTTATTATCGCCCCGACCCAGCCACCTGTCATGACCTTGGAGGCTTTCACCAACCAGGTGGGACAGGGGTCCAAAGGACATGTAGTGGCACGCACAGCTGCAAGGAGCCTGTCCACTTCATCTGGGACAACAGGATCAAACTGATCCCAGATCGTACAGCAAGACTGTGCTCCGGTGCCCCCCCCCGACCCTCCCCATCCACACCGGGATTCAGCCCTGAACGAATCCGATCGATTTTCTTCACCAGATGGTCAGCAAAGTCCTCAGCCGAACCCTGCCAACCGGGCACCGATCTCCCCCTACCGAGGAGGGACCTGGTTACCCGGAACTGGGCAGCTGGGTGATTATCAGCGGAGGCAATAAGGGTGGTGAAGTATTGCCGCCTCACCACCCCCATCGCCACTAGGTAGGCCCTAATAGCAGCTCTAGCTAGTGTCCAATCGGAGTCATCCTGGGTCTTCACCCAGCGGTGCTCTAGGCGTCTCTTTGCCCGTTTGAGTTCCCACAGTTCATCCGTGAACTACGGGGATGACCTAACCCCATGGGCGTGGAGAGGCCGCAGTGGCGCGATTTCCTCCAAGGCTGCTGTTGCCGTCCTGTTCCACAGGTCTACAAGTGCCTCGGATGAATCGTGTAGCCGATCCAGAGGAACATCCCCCAGTTCCCTCTGGAATCCATCTGGATCCCTTAGTCGCTGAGGGCGGGCCATTTTAATAGGCCCTGCCTCCCTACGATGAAGCGTTGCCCCAAAAAGTCAAGAGTCACCAGATAGTGATCTGACCATGGCACAGGTGAGATGACTAAATCTTGTAATCTCAGATCACTCTGCCACTGCTCCGACAAGAAAACTAAGTCTGGCATGTGACCACTGCCCCTGGTCAGACCCCGAACTACCTGAGTCAGGCCCATGGCTGCCATGGAAGCCATGAACTCCCTTGCCACCTCAGAAGCCATTCCCAATGATGGCAAATTGATGTCCCCCAGAACCATAAGCCTTGGGAACTCCAACGCCAGCATTGAGGTGGCTTCAAGGAGCTCAGGCAGGGCATCCCTTACCCTGCAAGGGGGCAGGTACAGGAGTAAGATCCCCAACTGACCCTTGGGGCCCAACCGTAGAAGCTGGGCCTCACAACCAGACACTTGTGGAGCAGTGGCCTTAGCAATTCCCAAAGACTCCCTGGCAACAATGGCGACACCACCGCCCCTCCCCTCACCTTTAGGCTGTTGCCAAATACCGAACCCAGCTGGACACATGTCCGAAAGAGGTACTCCATCCTCAGGTGTCAGCCAGGTTTCGGTGATGCATGCCAGGTCGGCCCGCCCCTCCTGGATAGCATCTTGGATCAGGGGGGCCTTATTACAGACCGATCTGGCATTCACCAGCAGCAGCCTAAGGGCGGGGTCACTCTGGATCTGCTGCTCAGGACCCAGAGATGTACCTGCTGGGCTGGAATGAGGGACCGCACTTAAACATCGGACCCGCATTCCCCGAGTGCGGCCCGCCCCACGGTACCCGCCATACCACCCCATGCCCGTCATAACACCTATATGGATCCCTGGAACCCCCCCTAGATGGAATGCTGCCCCTCCTTCCTGGCTGGCAGGACCAACTCTCTCTCTTCCCACCCCATCCACAATCCCCCCTGGTTCCAGCAACAAGCATGAGCTCCAGGAACGAGCAGGGAGCGCTGGCGAGCTCCGGCGTCGGCGTCTCCTTTTTCTTCCCCCCAGGTGGGGAGGGCGGAGGCAGAAGCGATGGCTCCCACCTGCCTCAAATCCCGGGAGCTGGTAGCATGGGCTCCTGGAACGAGCAGGGAGCATTGGCGAGCCGCGGCATCAGCGTCTCCTTTTTCTTCACCCCAGGTGGGGAGGGCGGAGGCAAAAGCGATGGCTCCCACCTTCCTCAAATCCCAGGAGCCGGTGGCATGGGCTCCTGGAATGAGCAGGGAGCGTTGGCAAGCCGTGGCGTTGGCGTCTCCTTTTTCTTCCCCCCAGGTGGGGAGGGCGGAGGCTGAAGCGATGGCTCCCACCTGCCTCAAATCCCGGGAGCCGGTGACATGGGCTCCTGGAACGAGCAGGGAGCAGGGAAAGGGGATGGATGGAAGGTCTTTGCAGCCACCTCTTCCTGCCTTGATACAGCTGCCGGCCCTCTCTTTTCTTAATCTCTTCTGCATCAGCTAACTCCTTGCCATTTTTGTCCCTTATCATGGCCATTTTTGCTTTAAGCCTTCCCTTGATTTCCCCATTTTTAAAAAAAAGATCTCTAGTCCTACCCCTTATGTTATTTTCCTCTATTTCTTTGCACTGTTCATTTAAGGTAAGTTTCCTTATCTCTCCTTGGTTTTCTCTGAAATTCTGTATTCAAGTTATTGAAATATTTCCTTTCTCCTTTGCCTTTTGCGTTCCTTCTTTCCTCTGCTATTTTAAGATCCTCCTCAGACAACCACTTTGCTTTCTTATGCTTCTTTTCTTTTGGTATGGTTTTCCTTGCTGCCTCCTGCATAATGTCTCGCATCTCTGTCCATAATTCTTCTGGCATCTCTCTATCGAGTCTAAGCCATTAAATCTGTTCCACACCTCCACCGTGTATTCCTTAGGGATGTTGTCTAGGTCATACCTGCCTGGCCTAATTATTTCCTCTTTTTACTTTAGTCTAAGCTTGAATTTTGCAATCAGTAGATTATGATCTGAGCCACAGTCTGCTCCAGGTCTTGTTGTATGGAGGTTCTCCTTCTGTGGTTGCAGAGTATGAAATCAATCTGGTTTCGATTGCACTTCTCCTGTTAAATTTCTTTATGTTGTTTTCTGCTTTGTGTGATAGCGAAGAGAGAGTGTGATTTTCAGCTGATATCAAAAAACTTTCAATAGTTTAGAACTACAGGGAAAACTTATAAGTTTTTTTTCCTTCAAACAAAAAAGATTGTGAAAACATTTGCATTTTGTACAAAAATTCTTTTATTTTGCACCAAATACAAGAAGGCCTCTGAAAAATGCAAAAAAAGAAAAAAATGCAGAGGATCTGGAGGGTTTTGATTGTTCATTTGTTTGTTTTTGTTAAAACAAACTTTTCTTTTTGAAAAAAGTGCTAATCTCTTTCTTTTCTTTGATCTTTATTTTCTCTCTCTTTATTTTAGAAGAATATTTCCATGCTTTGATGCAACCTTTTCAAGAATGAGGCAAAAGTGTGAGTACTGATTGTAGCCTTACTTATATGTATGTAGGCTGGACTGAAAAATATAGGTTGCAGAGCTTGGAAATATGACTCTTGTATTGGATTCTAGTTCCTACATTCTAACTGGAGGGATTTTGATATTTAGATTCCTAAGTAATTATGTCTCCAAGTTCTGATAAATTGTCCCTAAACATGAATGCACCTGCTATACATTATTCAACTGTAGATGGTCAGAAGTTTTTTTCTTTAGCATTTCATATTTCGTATGTAATTTTTATAAGAAAAGATATGACTACTATTGAGAGAAGCTAGTTCTAGGTGGGTGTGGCTATAGATGTTGGGACTATAAGGCAATTTGTTTGTCTGTAGTTACATCACTGTTTATAGCTCATGTCCTGATTGACATTCTGATGGTACTTTCTCTTTGGATTTAATATGTTCTGTGCATTTGGGAATGCAACACTTTGCTTCACAAGTGTCTTCTTAAAAGCCTCTGGAGACATCATTTTAAGATCTTTGTCAAAGAAGATTGCCAGAGAATGGCATTTGATTGAGTATAAACGTCATGAAATGAAGATCTGTCAGGCTTGGTGTAATGAAGATTTTATTCTAGGTATAATAAGATGACATAAAAGCAGATACATCACTCAACATGTCTATGTAACAGTGATCAAAATATGTCCAACAGAACACCTTAAAAGGGGAGGAGGAATGCTTCTAACAGTCCAAAAGTAGTCTAGAGGTCAGGAAACACTCAGTGGGGAAATGCACTGAAATAACAAGCACATTTGTTTTATTTTATTTCATTTAGGCAATCAGATTACCTCTGAATAAAAGTCAATGCTATCTTAAGAGAACCTACAATTGCTTTTCAACTTCAGGGTATACTCTATGCAATCCATTTATTACACTGCATTAAAAGTGCCAGATTTTTTAGTTCAAAACCCATACTTCGGAAGTACTATGAAAGTGCAATTCATGCTAAGGGGAAACATACTTAGCATATAGAAAGTTTCCTGTACATTTAGCTTTATAATTTCATGCTTGAAGTGTTAGGACATTGCAACTAACAAAAGGCAAAATGATCCTAGGTCTATGAGAAATGAATTAACACTTGTACATAAAATGGAAGTGTGTGTTCCCATGTGTGTGTGCCTACATGTCTGAGAGAGTAAGCAATCGGAATTAGAAATGTGCTTAATGATTCAAAAATAATTGTACTGTCTCCTAACACACCTCTGGACTTAACTATTTCTATTATAGTTTCTATTGGTTAATTCCACTGATTTGGACAGTGGGTGCTAGCGAAACCCAAAAATTGCAAATTATGGAATATGAATAATCTTATAATGGTCAGATGAGACTCCAGACAAATCAAGTCTTATTTCTTAAGAAGCTTCTTTTTTATATACTGAGAATGGGGGGGAAATGATTTAGATATGGATGGATGGACAGATGGATGGATACATAAGCACATAGAAATGTGGTAAATCCAAAATTATAGAAGTTGGGATAAACTGGGTCAAAATACTCACCTTATCTACTAGATGAATATTGTGGCACTGGATTATTCTACATTCAGACTGCCTTTTATGAGGCAGTCTGAGCCTGCACATTTTGGGTTGCTTGAGAACGGAGGATTTAGCCCACTTGCTTCATTTAAATATCCCAAGTGAGTTTTGCTTGTATGATAAAGTAGATAGCAATAGCAAAAGCAATTAGACTTATATGCTGCCCTATAGTGCTTAGTGCACTCTCAGGGTGGTTCACGAGTTAATTAGCATTTTGCCCCCAACATGCTGGGTACTCGTTTTACTGACCTCAGAAGGATGGAAGCCTGAGTCAACCTTGAGCCCTGGTGTCAATTAAGAGCTGAACCTTTGGGATTATCCAAAGCATCCGTCCATAATGAGCTAAAGCAGTCTCTCACTTCTACATACTCTGAAACATAATGATGGCCAGTAGTAGATTTCACCTATGTAATTAACATTGGTATTTCCATTATTTTATGTGAAAAGTATTCAGAGAGAAAGCTGACCCCCACCCCCAAGGCAAAAGAAAGCATATGACATAACTGCAACAAAGTAGGTGCAATGGTTAGGGAACAATTGTGTTTTTACAAGAACAAATTATTCAATAAAGAAGGAAGTAGCAATTCTAAATCTTAATAAGGATTTAAGAGACATAACAGCTGAACAAATCAAATCAAAGGAGAAATAAAATCCTTCTCTCTCTCTCTCTCTCTCACACACACACACACACAAAGCCCCAAGTTGAATATTGTACTTATCTTTAAATAACAAGCAGATAAATTATGTAGCTAAATACTAGATTATGTTGAAGTAAATAGAAGGATTATGTGTGCAACCAAAATCACATTAGGAGAAGTAATTAAAGAAACCCAAAATAAAACTGAATAAAATATTCACATTTCAGTTGTCTTTTCTCTCCACAGCCAGTGTTTTCTCTCATTTTAATGCAGAATTGAAGCCCAATTTACCTTAATTTAATGTAGTGTTAAGTTGAATGCAAATGGTATCAAATAGATAAACATTATGTAGCTAGCAAACTAGAGGGATCTTTATGTATGCCATCCATTCAAATGTGTCATCTAGTAACTAGGATTCGATATCAAATTATAGATAGGAGGTGTATAGATTTCTTCCACTCTTAGATCATTGAGCATTGGCTGTATCCAGTATTGCTTTCTGTCTATCTTCTCAGTCTTCTTAGATAATTTCTATAATTACATAAACATAGTTTATTCTACTACCATAATTGCAAGCGCGGCGCCAAAATGGCCGCCGCGCCCTTTGTGGCCCCCCCCATAGGACGAAGGCATCCGGGTAGTTAGGGGCGTGGCCAGCTCCCTTATAAAAGGGGTGGCCATGGGGCAGCCGAGCTGCCATTTTCCGAAGCGACGGAGCGGAGAAATTTTTTCCTCTTACCTCCGTCGCTTTTACCTTTCCCGGGAAGCCTTTTGCTTGCTGAACTCTCTCGTTTCGGCTTCCCATCGATTGGCAGATATGCCCTTGAAGAGGAAGGCGGCTGCGAGCGCCGCTCGTGAGGTTCCCGGAGGGCCGCGGCCGCGCCTCCCAAGCGGCCGCCTTCGCCTGCACCCACCGGGACCGGTGGAATGGGGGTCTTTTTTCCCTGGCCGGAGACTGCTGGCCCACGCATGGGTCCAGTAGGGGCTGCGGCCCTTGGCCCGCAAGCGGTGGACACCGTTCCTTGTGTTGCCCATTCCGCTGGCCCTTCCTCTATAGGGGCGCAGCTCGCTCCGGGGCCTTCCAACCTTGGGGGGTGGTCCGGTCCCCTTCCCCTGGCAGGTTGCTACATCGGCCTTAACGGGCCCGGGTGTGGGGTTATGGCCCTATTCGGGCTCCGGGGTACAGGGACCTGTATCCATGCCTGCAGTAGGCGGGCCGGCTGGCCCTTTCTCATTTCGACGCGTCGTCTGCTGGGCAGCGGCAGGCGACGGGACGGGTCGAGCTGCTCGAGGCGCATGGCACGACCTCGGCCACTGCCTCGCAGCTCCCCAACCTACAGGCCGGTGAGGGGCACCCCCCAGTGACGAGCTCTACTCGGTCGTGAGCTCCGACGCCCCCAGTGGGCCGGAACCCCCGGTGGGGGCGGCCCGCGGGGGTGCAGCGTGTGAGACATGTTTTGGAGGGGTGGGTGCGCGTGCGCGGGCGTTTCCCGGGCGACCGCCACCCGATTTCCCCAGGGGTTTTTTACCCAATTGGCCCGGGGCTGGCATGGCCTCCGTTTTGATAGATGAGGCAGCCCATTTCATGCGGCTACTACGGTGGCCTTTTTGGAGCGCTCCGCAACAGCGAGCTTGAGATGCTGTATAAGGCGGATGCAAGTCGTAGGGCACTGGAACTCGAAGATGTCTGTCAGGACAATATTGGGCTCAGTTGGGGATACGCTCCCCTAAAACGAATCAGCACGGCGTAGGCAGTGGAGTAGACTGCTACGATGTTCATCGACAGACATCTGTCCGGTTGGTGCCCTACAGGATTTCCGTGCACTGTGTGGCACGCACCATGGCGCGTTTTTCTGTCACCGAGGTGGGTCTTCTATTACTAAATTTCAATTTGGGGGGTGCCGGGAAGGCACTAGACAGTGTTGGCCTCTCAGGGGCTCGTTGCGGCACCCATTTGTTCAGGATAGGGGCGGCTTCTGCTGCAGTTGTTTTTGGGTACTCCAGGGCTTGATTACGCCGCAGGGGAAGGTGGGGATCACAATGTTTTCAGTTTTGTCTTCGCCCTTCTCAACTGTGAGTACCAGTTTTAGTCACTGCACTGTTTCTCCCCCCCTCCCCTTTTTACTTGACAGACACTGGGTGTCGTTTTACACCAGTGACAGTAAGCCTGGTGGGCCGTAGCCACGTGCACAGGGCAGCGCGTTACGCTGCATGGGGCAGCGCGTTACGCTGCGGCGACAGAGTGGGACCCGATTGAGACAGGGTGCATCCGCACGTCCCAGGTGCTATGGTAAGCGCGGCATGTTATGGCGGGAACTGTTGCCATTCCTTTTCTACATCAGGGATGCTGCCTCGCCCGATGTCCTGGTTACGTACCTTGGGGGCGATGGTTGGGGCGGGTCACTGGCCTATCGCGGAAACTTGCGGTTCGCAGTGACCTGCCCTACTCACATTATGTGTGCCCTGCCACATCCCTCATGGGTCGGACACGATGCCGCGGTACGCTTACAGGGGGGTGTTCGGCTTCGGGGCTCTCGACTGAGCCGACGCTCCGTGAACGGGGCTATTGCCCGGTTCCTTTTGACAAGGGCGGGGGATGCGTCATTAGCCTCCCCGCCATCAGTCTGCAAATTTACGAGCTTTACTCAGGGGATGGGGCCCATCTGTCGCAGGGAGGTATGGACCTCTGGATTAGTGGACTGGCGAGCAGGCCTGTCGACCGAGCTGAGGGTCTTGGGGTGGGCGGTGAGCCTTTTTGGAAGCCTCCCCGTGTGGCAGGTATCACTGGTAAGGTAAACATTATGACCCACAGGTATCCGGCAGGTTCGCAATTGACTGGACAACAATAGACAGGCATAAGTTGGTTAAACGTTGTCCGGTCAACGACGAACTAGGCGACGGGGTGATGGCGATAGCTAGACAGCATGCATCACCCCGTGATTACACGGATACGCGTCAGAGGGTGGGGTCATTAGTTAGATATTGACTACGGTCAACAATTTGTTTGTTGTCAACAAACAAATTGATACAAATTGATACATTGTAACCAATTGCCGTTGGCAATTTTGGGGTGGTACCTTACCAGTGTTACTTCGGCCTGCTTGCCTTAAAGAATTATGATTGGTCGTTTTAACAATAGAAATTTATAATTCGGACTAGGGCATGAATCAATAAATGTGGCCCAATGCCGTTATCCACTTTTACCAGTGTCTGAGTCCGTTATTGGGGGGTGCGCCTGCAATGCAAGTGCGGCGCCAAAATGGCCGCCGCGCCCTTTGCGGGCCCCCCCCATAGGACGAAGGCATCCGGGTAGTTAGGGGCGTGGCCAGCTCCCTTATAAAAGGGGTGGCCATGGGGCAGCCGATCTGCCATTTTCCGAAGCGACGGAGCGGAGAAATTTTTTCCCCTCCACCCCCTCCCTAGTTAACAGTGTGATATTTTGGTCGCTTCGGGGCCGGGTGGGAATTTTTGGCTGGGACCCACAATTGGCTCTCGGGTCCTGGTTTTTTCGCCCATCCCACACTGTTGCTATGGTTTGATATAGGGGTTTCTGTGATGCTGTTGACTTTGGTCACATGGGCGGGTATCACTGGTAAGGTAAACATTATGACCCACAGGTATCCGGCAGGTTCGCAATTGACTGGACAACAATAGACAGGCATAAGTTGGTTAAACGTTGTCCGGTCAACGACGAACTAGGCGACGGGGTGATGGCGATAGCTAGACAGCATGCATCACCCCGTGATTACACGGATACGTGTCAGAGGGTGGGGTCATTAGTTAGATATTGACTACGGTCAACAATTTGTTTGTTGTCAACAAACAAATTGATACAAATTGATACATTGTAACCAATTGCCGTTGGCAATTTTGGGGTGGTACCTTACCAGTGTTACTTCGGCCTGCTTGCCTTAAGAATTATGATTGGTCGTTTTACCAATAGAAATTTATAATTCGGACTAGGGCATGAATCAATAAATGTGGCCCAATGCCGTTATCCACTTTTACCAGTGTCTGAGTCCGTTATTGGGGGGTGCGCCTGCAATGCTCATTCTTCCTGTTCTTTGCAATATGTGTCAAATGAATGCAATCTGTGAAGATAGCCCTGTTACAACTGGGTAACTGAAGAATGTTAATTTAGAGAAATGTCAGGAATAGTGCTTTTGTTGTTGTTCAGTCGCACAGTTGATTTCGAACCTTTGTGACCCTATGGACCATTGTTCTCCAGGCACCTCTGTCCTCCACCATCTTCCTCAGCCTGCCCAGCTCTGTACCCATTGTGTCTACAATGCCATCTAGCCATCTCATCTTTGGCCACCCTCTTCTTCTTTTGCCCTCCACCTTTCCCAGCATCAAGGCCTTCTCAAGTGAATCCTCCCTTCTCATTTGAAGTCCAAAGTACTTCAGCTTCAGCTTTACTATTTACTATTGACATTCCAATGAGCAGTCAGGGTAAATTTCTTCTAAGATTGTTCTCCTCGCTGTCCAGGGGACCCTCAAAACTCTCCTCCAACACCACATCTCAAAGGCATCGATTCTTCTGCGTTCAGCTTTCCTAATGGTCCATCTATCACACCCATGCATTACCACCGGGAATACCATTGCTTTGACTATATGAATTTTTTTTTGCAAGGTGATGTCTCTACTTTTCACTATGTTCCCCAGATTTCTCATAGCTTGTCTCCCAAGATTCAGTCACCTTTTTTATTTCATGGCTGCAGTCACCATCTGCAATGAACTTAGATCCTAAGAAAGTAAAATCTGTCACTGCTTCTACTTCTTCCCCATCTATTTTCCAGGGACTGATAAGGCCTGTTGCGGTTATCTTGATTTTCTTGATATTGAGTCTCAAGCCCGCTTTTGCACTCTCCTCCTTCAGTCCAATCAAGAGAGTCTTTAGGTCTTCCTCACTTTCTGCCATTAGGGTGATATCGTCTGCATATCTCATATTGTTGATGTTTCTTCCAGCAATTCTGATCCCATATTGTGATTCCTCCATCCCTGCATTGCGCATTATGTGCTCTGTGTATAAGTTGAATAAGCAGGGTGATAAAATGCAGCCTTGTATAAAAATCTTTATTTATTTATTTATTTATTTAGTATATATTTTTTCCACCAATAAAAAACTTGTTTCATCCCCCCTATACTGTACCATAGTAGACCACATGTAAATCCTTACCATGCCACTTCTAACTTTATTTTTTTCCCCCATGAAATCTAACATTAGATTTTGTTTAAAATAATTAATATTTTTTCTCTTTATATATGTGTATTTAAAATGTTGATGCTTTTTTGAGAGAAGAGCTCTGTTGGAACTTTGAGGAAACTCAGTACAGGTAGATGATTTACAATCAATTCTGCACATCAATCCTTGTGACTTGGTTGTGGTCAGTCTTTGTTGATTGTGCATTACATTCTTTATCTTGTGTATATGTTTCTCATTATTTGTTTCCCTATTCTTCTCACTACTTTACATGCTAAATTTCAACTCATGGACCTTGGAGGGGAAAGTGTGCCAAGAATACAAACTTTTCATCTACAGCTAAAAAATTACTATTACAGTGTACTCTGGTTGGAGGTGCACACATTTTGTGAATCATCTTGGGTCTCTACATTGGGGGAGGGGAATGTTATAAAGAAAATGAAGAACATGTTCAGACTGCCTCTTCTGGAGCAATCTGGGCTTATTCATTGTTGTGTTGCTAGAGGAGGGGAAAAGGACTAAAATTACATTTAGCCCATTCAAAGAAAAAGCTGCAAAACTATTTCCCCCTCCTTGCTAATCCAGCATTATTGTACTTTCCCTGATAATCACACTTTCCCTGCCCATCTGTAAAGGAGCAAGGAAAGTGTTAAATGAAAGCATCCAATATGCTGATGGGAGTTGTTAGCCCTGATGTGATATCAGATGTTGACAGATGAAGCAACTTTGAAAGCACTCATATATAGCATCCCAAGCATCCAGAGGTGCTTGGGATGCCATATTTTTAGCATTTTTAAAAAGGTAGAACTCCCTAACAGGCGTTCTTAAAAATCACTTTAAGGGAGATTGGGGCATTTAAGCATCTGCAAAATGCAGACACATGTCACATTGACTGACCCTTCAAGAGCTCGGGAAAATGTGTTAAGTGCACATTTAAACATGTTCAAACATGATGAGACAAACTTTAAATCTTACTGCTGGTTTCATATGTTTAAACATTTCTGAAAAATTCAGGATTGACAGCCTTAGCTAGTGGAATGAAAAATATGAAGAGACAAGAGAAGAAAGGGTAAGAAAGAACTGTTGGAATAATTTATGTTAAGCATACTGGGTGATAAGTAGAATCCACTTGGTGTGAAATTAGTTTGTTTTTAAATTAGTGAGATATACTTACTGTTTAGTTATTTGTTTCATACTCAGATGTGTAGGAACCACCCTCACATTTTCTGATTCAAAACATCACAGATGAGAATTTTCAACTCCAACATTTTATCTTGTGGAAAAAAAAAAAAATTCTGATTTACTAGCTCATAATAATGCAAAGCAAATATCATATGTTTATTATCAACAATAGATGGAACATACCTAGAAAGTTTGCATCTCCTGGGAATCTTTTAAATATCAGACAATAAAGGAGTTTATGGAGAAGCATTAAAACAAGTCATTCAATCAAATATGCTTCTGAATTTGCAGTCCACGGAAGATGTTTCCCAAAAGATTTGACAGAATGCAAGCGCGGCGCCAAAATGGCCGCCGCGCCCTTTGCGGGCCCCCCCCCACAGGACAGAGAATCCGGGTAGTTAGGGGCGTGGCCAGCTCCCTTATAAAAGGGGTGGCCACGAGGCAGCCGAGCTGCCATTTTGCCTCAGCGACGGAGCGGAGAAGTTTTTTCCCTGCGCCTCCGTCGCTTGTTGGTATCACCGGGAAGCCTTTTGGGTCGATTTTGCCTAGCTAGCTTCCCTTTTTTGCTTGAGATGCCTTCCAAAAAGAAGGCTGCTGCGAATTCAGCCCGGGCTGTTAGGAGGCGCAACCCAGGTCGGAGGACCGTGGTGCCGCCTCCTCAACAGCCACCTTTGCCATCCCCGGCCGGGGCTGGTGACTTGGGGTCTATCGCCCATTGGCCCGATCAGAGTGCGGGCGCGGAGGGCGCTCCGGCCCGCGGCCCGCGAGCGGTGGACACCGCTCCTCCTCCTGCCCAATCCGTTGGGCCTATTGCTTTCGGGCCGCAGCCTCTCCCGGGGCCCTCTAGCCTTGGGGGGTGGCCCGGCGCCCTGCCTTGGCAGGTTTCCTCACCAGCCCTACCGGGCTTTGGTCCTGGCCAATGGCCATATATGGGCCATGGGGTGCAGGGACCTGTCCCCATGCAAGGGTCAGGCGGGCCGGCCGGCTCTTTGCCCATGGTCAATGTAGACACCTTACTGGCCCGTATTGCGGCCTTGGAGGCGTCTTTGGCCCGGGCCAGTCAGGCTGGCGCCCCTTTTGGGGTACCTTTTGAGGCGCTATCGGCAGCAGGACAACGGCCGGCGGGGAGGGTTGAGCTGCTGCAGGCGGGTGGCGCGGCTCCGGCCACTGCCTCGCAGCTCCCCAGCCAGCAACCTGGTGCGGGTCAAGCCCCGGTGATGAGCTCTTCATCGGTCGTGAGCTCCGACGCCCCCAGTGGGCCAGAACCCCCGGTGGGGGCGGCCCGCGGGGGTGCAGCATGTGAGTATATGGTGCAAACGAGTACATCCACACACATTCCCAATATAGGGGGGACCTTTCAGTGGCCTTGGCCTCGCGCGGGTGGTGCAGGGGCTACGCCGCTGGCGACCCACCCGGCGACAATTACTGCCACCATGCCCACTGGGGTGGGCCTCGGTTCTTACACTGCTGGGAACATACTTGGGGTGGCAGGGTTAACTCAGGCCCCTTTTGGTAGGCCAGCTATCCCCTTTTCGGCTTTGCCGACGGCAGGGTATTCCTTGCCACTGGGTGATCACTTGGCACAGGCTACCAGAGAAAAGATATGGCGAGGGGAGTACGTAGATATCTTCTCACTCCTGAACAGAGAGCCCACCAAGGAAGAAAGGGAGGGTCAGGATGAGAAGGACAAGGAGCAGGCACGCCGCCGTAAGCCGCCGCGTACCTGGGCCAACTGGCTCCCCGCTTATTTAATATACATGGCGGTATATTTGAGGGCGCGGCCGGATCTAGCTATTCCCATGGTCCAATATTTGGACAACATATATAGGGCGATGGTAGATTTCCCAGGCCCCTCATGGCTAGCATATGATGAGGAATTCCGTATGAGGATTCCCCTCCACCCCGAGATGAGATGGGATGAGCCGTGCCAGAGACTGTGGCTCTTGTATATGACACCCACACGTCCTGCCCCGGGGGATAGATACCATTGTGGACATGCGGTCCAGCGAGCAGCTCCAGCGCAGGTTACCCGCCAACCGGCGGGGCAGGGGGTTCCAGCCCGCCTGCTGTGCTGGACTTTCTCGTCCAATGGTTCCTGCAGTCGAAAGAACTGCAGGTATAAGCATGAGTGTCCCACATGTTCTGGTCCCCATGCAGCCTCTGCTTGTCCCAAGCCTGGGGGGGTGCGAGGCAGAGGGAGGGGTGGACAGTGGGCTGGCAAGCCTGCCATGGATGGAACTAGTTCTCCGAAAGGCCCCCTCCCCAATTAAGGTGGACATGCTGGAGCGCTGGCTCGCATCGTACCCAAGGGGAGAAGACAGAGAGTATCTCATCCAAGGTTTTAAGCAGGGATTTCGTATCCCTTTTATGGGTGATAGATCCCCTCAGGATGCTCCCAACCTTTTATCCCTCAGAGGAAGGGAGGAGGTGGCCGCGGCCAGCATTAAAAAGGAATTAGACGCGGGCAGGGTCGCTGGACCTTTTCCCGCACCCCCTTTTCCCAACCTTAAGGTTTCGCCATTGGGTTTGGTTCCCAAAAAGTCCCTAGGTGAGTTTCGCCTTATTCATCATTTGTCCTACCCAGCCGGCCGATCGGTCAACGATGCGATACCTGATGACCTTTGTTCGGTCAGGTATACATCGTTCGACCATGCGCTGCGCATGGTGCGCTCGTGCGGCCCGGGTGCCTTGCTGGCCAAGTGCGACATTAAGTCAGCTTTTCGCCTCTTGCCGGTGCACCCGGGTGACTTTGAATTGCTGGGTTTTAAATTTAAAGGGGAGTATTATTTTGATAAGGCCATGCCTTTTGGCTGCTCCATATCATGCTCGGCTTTCGAGCGTTTTAGTACCTTCCTAGAGTGGGCTTTCGTCCGCAGGTCAGGGTCCCGGTCTGTAGCCCATTACCTGGATGACTTTTTATTCGGGGGTGAACGGGGCTGGGACACGTGTGCACGTCTCCTCAATACATTTCAGACGCTAATGCAGGAACTTGGTGTCCCTTTAGCGCCCGAAAAGACCGAGGGCCCGTCGACCGAACTAGTATTCCTGGGGGTTGAGATTGATACAGTAGTGCAGGCTTCTAGGTTACCGGGTGATAAGGTGTCCAGGATAGTGACCCTTATCTCGGAATTGCTGGCCAAGCGTAAGGCATCCCTGAGGGAACTGCAGGTGCTACATGGGCACCTCAATTTTGCTTGCAGGGTGGTCGCACCGGGCAGGGCTTTCGCCCGGCGCTTATGCGACGCCATGGCAGGTTTATCCAGGCCCCACCACAGAGTCAGGCTTACCCGGGGTATCAGGGCAGACATGTTCGTCTGGTTGCAATTCCTGAGGGAGTTTAATGGGGTCTCATTTTGGAGGTCTGACCTCCTGGCATCCCCCAATTTCCAGATCCAGTCTGATGCCTCAGGATCCCTGGGTTATGGGATGTACTTCAATGGGAAGTGGGCCTATGGTGGGTGGCCACCGGCATGGGCAGGCACTGGTCGCCTGCGGGATCTCACATACCTGGAATTTTTTCCCATTCTGGGGGCTTTGATGCTATGGGGCGAACAGTGGGCTAATTCGGTGGTGCATTTCTGGTGCGACAATGCTGCCGTTGTACACATTGTCAATGCACAGACTTCTAAATCGCCCAGAGTCATGGATCTAGTGCGCCATTTTGTGCTGCGCTGCCTGCGCCTCAACGTCTTGTTCAGGGCCAGGCATGTCCCAGGGGTTAATAACGATATTGCTGACGCTTTGTCCCGCCTGCAGATCTCCCGGTTCCGCGCCTTGGCCCCGGATGCGGAGGAATTTCCCTCGCCACTCCCGGACGAGATGTGGACTATTGGCAAGGAGAGGTGAACCGGGCGATTGGCCTGTCACTAGCGCCACGCACGCGTAAGGCGTATCAACAAGCATTCAATTCGTATAGGGCTTTTGCTACTCAATTTCACTTGCCAGAGACCTGGCCTATCCCGGTGGACCATGTTCTGCGGTTCATGGTTCACCTGCATGCACAGGGCCTTGTACCTCGCACCATAGCATCCAAGCTCTCGGCGTTGGCTTTTATGGCCAAAGTAGGGGGTCATGTGGATACCACCTCTGACTTCCGTGTGAGACACGTTTTGGAGGGGTGGGTGCGCGAGCGCGGGCGTTGCCCGGACGACCGGCACCCTATTTCCCCAGGGGTTCTTACCCAGTTGGCCCGGGGCTGGCCAGGCCTCTGTTTTGATCATTATGAGGCAGCCCTTTTTCATGCAGCCACAACGGTGGCATTTTTTGGAGCGCTCCGCGTCAGCGAACTCGTGATGCTGTCTAAGGCGGATGCAAGTGGTAGGGCACTGGAACTCGGAGATGTCTATGTTGCCAAAGACTGGGCCCAGTTGAGGATTCGCTCCTCTAAAACAGATCAGCATGGCGTAGGCAGTGGAGTAAGACTGCTACGGTGTTCTTTGGCAGACATCTGTCCGGTTGGTGCCCTACAGGAATACCTGGCACTGCGTGGCATGCACCACGGCCCGTTTTTCTGTCACCAAGATGGGTCTCCCCTTACTAAATTTCAGTTTTGGAAGGTGACAGCCAGAGCCCTCACCAGGGTGGGCCTACCAGGTGCCCGTTATGGCACACATTTGTTCCGTATTGGTGCAGCCTCTACAGCAGCTGCTTTTGGGTACTCTGGGGCTGACATACGCAGCATGGGGAGGTGGGGCTCACAATGTTTTCAGTTTTATGTGCGCCCACTCCCGCCATGAGTACCAATCCAGTCACCTTACCTCCCTTTTTCTCCATTTTCTTACAGACCCTGGGTGTCGTATTACACCGGTGACAGTATGGCTGGTGGGCCACAGCTATGTGCTCAGGGCAGCGCGTTACGCTGCGGCGACAGAGTGGGGACCCCGACTGGGACTGGGTGACCACGCCAGTCTCGCATGGCATGGTAAGCCTGGGATGTTATGGCGGGAGCTGCGGCCTTTCCTTTTTTCTGGCCTGGGGGCTGACCCGCCTGACATTCTAATCATCCACCTGGGGGGCAATGATTTGGGCCAGGTCACCGGCTTATCGCTCAAGCATGCGATTTGCGAGGACCTCGCCTACTTGCATTATGTCTGGCCTGCCACGGCCCTGGTTTGGTCGGACATTGTTCCGCGCCACTCTTACAGAGGGGGCGTTAACCTCCTGGCTCTTGACCGAGCTAGGCGCGCGGTCAATAAGGCAGTGGCGCGGTTTCTTACCACCAGGGCTTGGGGACGGGTTAGTCATCACCCCGATATTAGTCTACGAAATTATGACTTGTATGCAGGGGATGGGGTCCATCTGTCGCGAGGAGGTATGGACCTCCTGTTGGGTGACTGGCGAGCAGGCCTGTTGACCGAGCTGACGGTCTGGGGGGGGGCGTCAGGTCTTCTGTGAAGCCCCTCCGTGTGGCGGGTAGCACTGGTAAGGTAAACAGTATGACCCACAAGTATCCGGCAGGTTCGCAATTGACTGGACAACACTAGACAGGAATAAAGTAGTTAAACGTTGTCCGGTCAACGACGAACCAGGCGATGGGGTGATGATGATTGCTAACCAGCATGCATCACCCCTGTGATTTCACGGATACGCGTCAGAGGGTGGGGTCATGAGTTAGTTATTGACTACGGTCAACAATTTGTTTGTTGTTAACAAACAAATTGATACAAATTGATACATTGTAACCAATTGCCGTTGGCAATTTTGGGGTGGTACCTTACCAGTGTTACTTCGGCCTGCTTGCCTTAGGAATTATGATTGGTCGTTTTACCAATACAAATTTATAATTCGGACTAGGGCATTGAATCAATAAATGTGGCCCTTTGCTGTTATCCACTTTCAATGTTGTCTGTGTCCGTTATTGGGGGGGGTGCGCCTGCAATGCAAGCGCGGCGCCAAAATGGCCGCCGCGCCCTTTGCGGGCCCCCCCCACAGGACAGAGAATCCGGGTAGTTAGGGGCGTGGCCAGCTCCCTTATAAAAGGGGTGGCCACGAGGCAGCCGAGCTGCCATTTTGCCTCAGCGACGGAGCGGAGAAGTTTTTTCCCCTCCACCCCCTCCCTAGTTAACAGTGTGATTATGGTCGCTTCGGGGCCGGGTGGGAATTTTTGGTTGGGACCCATATTGGCTTCGGGTCCTGGCTTTTTTGCCCATCCCACACTGTTGCTATGGTTTGATATAGGGGTCTTTCTTCGTTCCTACTGTTGACTTTGGTCACATGGGCGGGTAGCACTGGTAAGGTAAACAGTATGACCCACAAGTATCCGGCAGGTTCGCAATTGACTGGACAACACTAGACAGGAATAAAGTAGTTAAACGTTGTCCGGTCAACGACGAACCAGGCGATGGGGTGATGATGATTGCTAACCAGCATGCATCACCCCTGTGATTTCACGGATACGCGTCAGAGGGTGGGGTCATGAGTTAGTTATTGACTACGGTCAACAATTTGTTTGTTGTTAACAAACAAATTGATACAAATTGATACATTGTAACCAATTGCCGTTGGCAATTTTGGGGTGGTACCTTACCAGTGTTACTTCGGCCTGCTTGCCTTAGGAATTATGATTGGTCGTTTTACCAATACAAATTTATAATTCGGACTAGGGCATTGAATCAATAAATGTGGCCCTTTGCTGTTATCCACTTTCAATGTTGTCTGTGTCCGTTATTGGGGGGGTGCGCCTGCAAAGCAGAGTAAATCTCCTCAATTCTGTCGTATAAGCTTGATTTAAGCTGAAGTAAAGAGCTAATTTTTTTAAAAAGTTACTAACGTTCTCTACACTTACAATTTTTTATTTTATTCATGTTTCAGTGCAACCTAAAATAGAGGCTATTTTGTGTGTTTTTAACAACGCAACTTGCTGCGCGTTCTGCCCCGGTGGAGGCGAAGAGAGGGCCATTCCATCGGCCTCTCACCTGGCCGGCGTCCTCCAGCCCCGCCTTCCCCTCGCCCTTGGACTTAAAAGGCGAGGGGCGCCCGGGTGAGCCTGCCGCCGCTGCGCGTTCTGCCCCGGTGGGGGCGAAGAGAGGGCCATTCCATCGGCCTCTCACCTGGCCGGCGTCCTTGGGCCCGCCTTCCCTCGCCCTTGGACTTAAAAGGCGAGGGGTGCCCGGGTGAGCCTGCCGCCGCTGCGCGTTCTGCCCCGGTGGAGGCGAAGAGAGGGCCATTCCATCGGCCTCTCACCTGGCCGGCGTCCTTGGGCCCGCCTCCCCTCGCCCTTGGACTTAAAAGGCGAGGGGCGCCCGGGTGAGCCTGCCGCCGCTGCGCGTTCTGCCCCGGTGGGGGCGAAGAGAGGGCCATTCCATCGGCCTCTCCACCTGGCCCCGCCCTCCTCTCCCGTCCCTTGCGCGGGGAGATAAAGGGCCGTGGGCCGCCGGGCCAGGCCCAGGACTGCCGCCGCCCCAGGACCATCGCCGTCTTTGGCTCCTTTGCTGTGGCTGCCTTGGCTCATGTTGAGACTGAGACGTGGACCTCCTTCCCCAAGCTGTTGGGGGAGTGGTAGCTCCTACGACTGTTCTCCAGTGGACATGGGGGTCTTGCTATGTTGGGTTTGCTGTAGTATAATTATATTTATTGCATTTTTATGACCTAATTATGTACTGTAGTTTTTGTATTATGATATTATGCTTATCTGGATTGTTTTCCATTTTGAACTTGTTGTTTCTCTGTATTATCTTTTTATTGTTACTTTGTTGGATTATGTTGTTAGCCGCCTCGAGTTGGTCTCGGCTGAGGAAGGCGGGATATAAATTAAACTGATTGATTGATTGATTGATTATGGGGCACTTTGTCAAAGGATTTGCTGAAATCAAGGTACTGTATATTACATCAACAAGATTCCCACTGTCCACCATGGAAGTTACCCAATCAAAAAATGAAATCATATTTCAATGAATTCACATGCTTGAAACAGCAAGGGTATTTGATTGTGCACAAGAGTCTTTTAAACCCCCCCCCCAAAGTACTACCCTAAACAAATCGGATGTGACACAATTGTTATGCCAAAGGGACTAACAATTGAAGCAATTTGTTGTTATTCAGTCGCACAGTCAAGACTGACCCTTTGTGACCCCATGGACCACCACACGCCAGGCTCCTCTGTCATCTGCCATAATCTCATTCTCTGCAGCCCCCTTCTCCTTTTGCCTTTGATCTTTCCCAGCATTAAGGCCTTCTCAAGTGAGTCTTCTCTTCTCATTTGGTGGCCAAAGTACTTGAGCTTCAGCTTCAGTATTTGTTCTTCCAAGGAGCAGTCAGAGTTGATTTCCTTTAGGATGGACTGGTTTGTTCTCCTTGCAGTCCAGAGGAAGCAATAGGGAATACATTTTTTGTTTGTTTAGCATTCAGCAATTCAATTAGTGAGTCTAATCTGGCTGGGACTAGGAAAAGGACTAGGCCAATGCTTTTGAAATTCATCTTTGTGTGAATACATTTATAGACAAAGAAAACTCTGTATTCACTTTTGTAACTGAATTGTGTCTGGTGATCTTGTAATAGAGAATCTTGGAGAGATAGCGAAACTGCCAAATTCTGCCCAGTTTGATGCAATTTGCAGTGAATTCTGTTGTAATTTTGCATACAACCATTTCAGTTCTGTGCTGCTGGGTCTTTGCCTCCCCAAACCTGGAACAAAGTAACAGGCACCAAATTTGGAGTTAACTTGGAGCCACAATTTATATTAACTGTTAACTTTAAACCAGATTGAACTCCTTCACTCCTCCTGGGGCAGAGAAAAAGGGAATTGTTAAAGTACCCACCCCACCACAACACAACAGGGACCACAGAAAACAAAATAAAGCAAGCACACTTATATAACCACCCCATAGCACTAAGACCATACTTGTCAAGTTTTGGATTTGGAAATAAGGGAAATTTCCTGGCAAATACAGGATACTTGACAGCTATGCTTATCCTGTGCTGCCCTCCAATGGCGGCAATAGGGCATTGCAGTCTAATTAATAAGGGATGACGGTGGGAAAGAGGGTAAAATAAGGGGTTTTCCTGGCTAATAAGGGATACTTGACAGCTATGACTAAGACAGTGGTGGTGAACCTATGGCACCTATGCAGCCATGTGTGCCAGAGGTGGCATGTGAAGGCCTCTCTGTGGGCATGCACATCATCATGGGCAAGCCCCACCCTGCCCCACCTGCACCAAAGGGTATTTGCACATGTCCCCATGCCCCAGGCAGGATTTTAGCCTCACTCAATTAAGAATGAGCGAGGCTTGGCATGGTGACCCATGGCTTTCCTGGTTCAGCCACATGGGGCTTTTCTGATACCCAGTGCAGCCATGTGAGTCTTTTCTGGTGCCCAGTATGGCTGCACAGGGCTTGTCCAGGGTGGCGGCAGTGGGAGCTTGTCGGGGGCAGTGTGAAGCTTGGTGGTGTGGAGGTGGTGCACATGAGTAGCTTGAAGTATGCCAGTGATGTCACGCACCCACATGACATCACTGGGACATGTGATGCCTGCCACCAATCTCCCCTGCCTCCTTGGGCACTTGGTCTCTAAAAGGTTCACGATCACTGAACCTGATACTGGGGGACAAAGTACTCAGCCAAACCCTCCCCCAAGGGATCCCTTGGGGAAGCACTGGCTGGGAAGTCAGCAGGGGGCAAGGGATGTGCCCAGAATCCCCTTAAATATACCATTCAGTAGCACCAAGGAGCTGCTGCCATACAGAGGCCTCCCAGCCAGAAATTCTGGGTTGCTAGCCACATCACCAGCTGCCGCTACTGCTGCTATTATGCCACTGCTGCTGACATCTCTGTTGCTGCTGCCACAACCATAGTCGCAGCCATTGCTGCTGCCATAATTGCTACTGCCATGCCAGAGGCATAGTCGCCAACGAGGAAGCAAAGCTCCCTTCATTTGCACCTTGCAAAAGTTTCGTGTTCAGGAAGCAGACGAGTGAAGTAGTGAAATTCAGCTCTTTAATAGTTGGGTTTGAACACAGTTTGGATGGGGCAAAAATCTGACTTATATACACTATAATCAGTAACAGTAACAATAATACAACAAGCCCATTGGCTAACAGAGTGTGCACATTTCCGATCCACTTATTTGCATAAGAATAGATACATGAGAAAAGATACGTTCTGCTCCTGTCAGAAAACACAGTTAACATACATACCATACAAAATCCTTTAACCAGGATGGCATTCTAGTTTCCCTTCTGGGTCAGACGCTTGGCTGAGCCAGCTCAGGGGCTTGTAAGATGGGTGACCCGACTGGAGTGAGGGATTGACTAGAGGGGGAGGATTGTAAACCCAAATTTAAGCCCTGTTGGTCAGATGGAGGAGCAGGGGATCGCTCAAAACCAAAATCTAATTCTGTGGATGAATAAGACAACTCAGGGTCCCTCTTGTGTGTACTAAGAGTGGAGGGCAACTCCAAACAAAATTGGTCATCATCAATAAGGGAATCCAGAGTGCTAGGCTGGGACAGTGTACGGGTATACCTGGCCGGAATAGGGGAACATTCCACAAATTCCCCTTGAAATCAGTTCCTAGAAGACACTTCTGGGTCAAAGTTGGCTGGCTGCTGACTATTACCTCTGCCCCCTGGGTTTAAACGGGTGGGGGCCAACCCTAGTGTTGAGTGTCTGTATTTGTCTTGTGGGTCCAGTACTCTGGGTCTCAATTGATATGCGTGCCTCCTCCAGATCAGACCAGTGGCTGTTTTGATTCTGTAAGAAACAGGAACAGTTTAATCGATCACAAACCCAGGCACCCATGTAGGGCCACCAGCTGCATAATTGCGGCAATGTACAGGGTCTCCAGACGAGAAACCCTTCTAGTGTTGGATTGCTATATTTGTACCTTTGTCCTCTACTCTAGAGGGATCCAATCTGTCCAGCAAGGCTGACAGTTTCCTTCGCTGGAGCAATTCAGCAGGGGACAGCCCTGAGGCAAGGGGGTGAGCCTAAAAGAAACTGGCATGACTGGAGCTCCAAATCCCCTTCACCCATATGCCAAAGCGCGTCTTTAGTTGTGCGCACCTGGCCATTTGTGGCTGGGTGGAATGGGGCAGCAGTGATGTGCCTAATTGCATTCCTTTCCATGAAGGATTGGAATTCTGCAGATGTGAACATGGATGCATTGTCGGACACCAGCACATCTGGAAGTCCAAATGCTGCAAACAGCCTTCTTAGGTGCATTATTGTGGTGGCTGAAGTGGTATTAGTCACCCTTCCTCTCCTATTATCCTTTTGCGTCCTCAGTTCCAAAAGTACTTTAGCATGATCTGATTCCTTAAAAATTCCTATTTCAATTCCCTCAATATTTTTGACCATGTTTTCTGACAAAAATACGTAATCTATTCTAGAGTAGGACCCATGAACATGTGAAAAGTAAGAATATGCCCTTTCTGAGCCCTTGATCTCTCTCCAAGAGTCCTTCAATCCCATCGCAACCATCCTGTTATCTAAAGCATTCCCTTTCATCCCTACTCCACACCTTGCTAAATTCGTACAATCTAAGTTTGACCTTATCAAATTAAAATCTCCAGCCACAATCATCTTTGGCACTTTTTCTAATGCCACAATTTTACGAACTTTTTCTAGAAATTCCGCTTGACGTTTGTCTGGGGCATAAATATTCACCAAAATTATTTCCTCATCATCTATTTTTCCTCTCACAATCAAATATCTACCTTCTTGGTCAACAACACTTTTTGTTATCTCAAATCCTAATCTTTTAGAGATCATAATTGCAACTCCTCTTGCTTTTGAAGTACCAAACGCCATTTCATAATGTTGAATCCATCCTAGGAAAATTTTATTTGTATCCTTTGATTTTTGGTGCATTTCCTGTAAAAACACTATATCAGGTCTATCTTTCTTCAAAGCCAATTCCACCCTCCTCCTCTTGAGAACAGAACCTGTACCCTTTACATTCCAGGTTAATACTTTAATATTTCTCATAGTTTATCACCTTTTCACCTTTTCTACCTTCCAAACTCTCCATTGGGCGTGCCACCACAAACGCCTTACCACTAAAAAACAAAAATATACATAAAACACACAATATCTCTCTCCCCACTTTCTTCAAAAAAAAGCACCTTTGATAACCAAAGAGGGGAGAGGGGGGACATGAAAGATGTGCGTATAGATTAGTGCGCCGCACATCTCACCTTTCTACATTCTTGAGTAATATAAAAAAAAGTTATTACATCCTAGCCCATTGCTCACTGCTCCTTACTTGCCGCCTCCTCCACCATGACCAACGACAACTCCTCTTCTTCTCTTCCCTGTGGGGTTCCACCCGTAGCACCACCAGCATCTGCCCCCTCGTAATCTCTACTTATGGCCCTCGATTCCAACAAATCTCTTCTAAGAGTTAGCCACTCTTCCGAACCTGCTTTAACGAGATCCAGCAAGCTCAGATACTCCAATGGGTCGGTCCTCTCATCAATAACCTGCATTTTTTCCCCGTAAAAGAATCGCAGTTGCTGTGGAAATCTCCAATTATACCTTACACCTTTACTCATCAACAATTTGGTTGCCGGTTTCATCTTATACCTCCAAATTCTTTCCTTTATTGAAATATCATTATATACCTCCACATCAGAACCATCAATTTTCAGGGCGCCAGAACCAGCTTGTTTTAAAAAAGCCATTACTCTAAGTTTATCTCCCCAATTTGCAAATTTTACCAACACATTTCTTTGGGCCACTTTCCCTCTTCTTGGACCCACCCTATACGCACTTACAATGTCTTCCTGTATAAATTCCTTTCCCATGCTCAAATTGTTTAACCACTGAACCATCCTTTCTCTCAGCTGGTCTGGCGTCCTTTCAATCACATGACGTAGGACAATATTCTACTTTCTCATCATATCTTCCATAGCATCAATCCTTTTCTCATGTTCATCCATTTTCACTTTATTCTCCCTCACCGCCTCCTGAGTCCCTTTTATTTCCTTTTTCATAACCTTCACCTCATTTTGAACCAATTTCACATTTCCTTCTATTTTTTGCAAACTTAATTCCACTTTTTTTTGTAAAATCCATAACAGTTGTTACCACCTTATCCTGTTTTTTCATCACTTCATTTCTATCCTTCACCCTTGAATCTTCCATCTTCTCCATCTTCTGAAACAATTTACCAATTTCCACCATAATTTGAGTTTGATCATAGGGTTCGGGTGGAGGTGATGATGACGGAGGGACCTGTTCCATTGGTGCTTTTTCTTTTCTCTTAGATTTCACCACTGGCTCCTCCTCCTTTGCTTTTCCTCTTGTACCCTTATCCATGATGAAGGTCCCTGAGCTGTTTTAATGCTGCAATATATGGTAAGCTCATTGAGCACTCAACTTGAATCTGTCCTAATGCAGCTAAAGCTGACGACAATCCTATTAAATATAATGTGACTTGAGTAAAGGAGGAGGGCCAGCAAAAAATTAATTGCTGTAATCCATAAAGAAATGGAAACCACAAACAGCCCAAAAAGATATAATCCACGGGAAGGTCACCGGAGTCAACCAATGCACCAATGCACCTCAAGTAGCAACAACTGTCGAAGTTTGCCCTTAAAAAAATTTACATCTTTCACAGAAATCTCCTCTTGCAAACGGAGTAATATGATCCCATCAGCATACACAGGAATTCCAAGGAGACAGGTGCCCAAATATATCCACTTGTATGAGTTCCACAGGGAAGGAAAAAAGAAAACCAAAAGTCCCAAGCTCCAACTTTTGATGAAAAAAAGAAGTGGAGGAGTATAAAAAAAAGATAAGTACTATAATCCACACAGTCAAGGAGTAAAAAATTGGTAATCCCTCTCTTAGAGCGAGCGAGGCAAAACTCCCTTTTTCCAGGAGCTACGGCAGCTTCAGGGGGAACCCCCCTCTTCCTTTCCAGATCAGCAAACACTTTTTTTCCTTTTAAACCGCTCTCCCTTGCTCTCCCTTACTTCAACTTCAAGAGGCGCTGGCGTAACCAGTATCTCGAACCCGATCGCTTTCTTCTGTGCCCACTTATCAAAACCTCCAAACTATTCCGCAGCTCCCCTAGATCGCTAAAAAGCCATTGTCCGAAGAGCAACTACTTTCGATTGCCAAGATCGCCGCCATTATTGCCTCAGCCGCCACCCTTCTGTCCTCTTCTACACACTCCGCCGAGTCCCAACTCTTCAGAGCAAAGCAATCCACTGTCGCCTCTAACTTTCGTCAGTAAAACATTTAGTTAACTCACTTTCTTGCTGATTTTTCCACTTCCTCGAGTCTCCGCCGTCTCACTGGTCCCGTTCTCGGCTCCTCGGCTGGGGAAGCCGCGGCTTCCGTCACGCACCTCTCCCGCTGGGGATACCTCCCAAACTTCAACCGCCCTGCAGCAACTTTTCCAAGCAGGCAAGAAGGAGTCTTATCACCACAAAAGTTCTCTGTAATTTACTCCATTAGCTCATTAATTCTCATTATTTACCACTTTGATAGCGCGAGCGCCTAAATTGAGATGTTACTCGTTGGCCATCTTTAGACACGCCCCTCTGTCCTGAAATTCAGCTCTTTAATAGTGGGGTTTGAACACAGTTTGGATGGGGCAAAATTCAGACTTATATACACTATAAACAGTAACAGTAACAATAATACAATAAGCCCATTGCTAACAGAGTTTGCACATTTTCGATCCACTTCTTTGCATAAGAATAGATACATGAGAAAAGATACATTCCACTCCTATAAACAGTAACAATAATACAACAAGCCCATTGGCTAACAAGAGTGTGCACATTTTTGATCCACTTATTTGCATAAGAATAGATACATGAGAAAAGATACATTCTGCTCCTGTCAGAAAACACAGTTAACATACATAACAAAAAGAGGCTAGGAAAGAGGAGGGATAAGCCTATTAATGTGTTTGTTCCCTCTTCCCACAATCCAAACACCAGGCTACAATTTGAGTTTACAATGTGAAGAGATGTCTGGGAAAGGGGAGGAAAAAATCCCACCCTGGCAGCTGCATGCATCAGCGGAGGTACCCTTCTTCTGCCCTTGCTCATTATAATCAGGAAGGAAGAATGCCATTTTCTGCTATAGTTGTAATAATGTTGCTCACCTTGGTATTTCTTGCAGGAAAAGAAATGAGTATGAAACGTGTGAAACCTACGAGAAATCTGTGAGATTTCTCAAGAAAAGACAACAGAGAAAGAAGGAGAATAATGGTATTTTCCTAGTTTCTCTAAATGAGAAAAAGGCTTCAGGTTTGTATGGCTATATGCCAATACAGTGTGAAACTACATACATTAAGATGAAAAGCTATGGGGGAAAAGTAATACAAACAACTTTTTAAGATGTGTGGCCCTGCTGTACTAGTTCCTATGGCTAGAATCCTAGTTGGGGGCAGAAACCCTCAGACATAACATTTATTACTCAAGCATTTGTCACACAGCCATATGCACACTGATTTTACAAACAATATATATGGTTGTGAAATCATATACAGTAAAACCTTGAATGACAACCACATTGCATAACACAAAAATTGGATAACGACCTGATATTTTGGGGGAAAGTTGCATCACATAACGTTAAAATCCTATGGGATGCATCGGATAACGTTCGCTAAAGCCTGTGCCAGTTACAATGCATCTCTATGGAGTTTTGACATTATCTGATGCATCCCATAGGATTTTAGCATTATCCGATGCATGCATCGGATAACACTAAAAATTGGATAACACTAAGACTTGTGGAACCAAATTTTACCGTTATCTGAGGTATTACTGTACAGTAAAAGCTCACATAAAGAGTGCCTCACTTAGAGACTAACTCACTTAAAGAGCAGAATTTTCTCTGAATGGTCACCCTCTCTTAACAACTAGAAACAACCAAAAACTCACTTAACAACTAAATCAGGATTCACAATCCCCCCCATCCAGCCAGAAGTCACAATCGGTCACTTACAATGGCAGCAATGGCACATCTCCCAAGTGTTTCGTTTAAAAAACAACTCACTTAAAAATCACTCCTATGGAACGCATTATGCTCTTTAAGTGAGGTACTGTACTGTAGATGTGGCACACTGTGCACACTTCCCCTCCCCCAGCAGAACTCCAGTCAGTCCCCATCCATTTCCCCCTAAAACTTAACCAAAATTTGAGTTTAGACCATTTTCTTTGAACAGTGAAGGCAAGTAACATTCTAGTTTTAAAAAGAGAGACAAATAAATTCTGTTATTCTTATATGACAAGAAAGAATTTAATGCAGGATGGGGTTATAATATCTAGCCTTCTTCCTGCCTCTTCTTCCTCTTGCCATTTCCATCTTCATCAGAGTTCCTTTCATTTCTCAATATCTGAGATAGACAGAGAAAGGCAACTATTAGGAAAGATGGAGGCCACTGATATTCATAACGCCTAGTTGGTTCTGAAATGATGCAATATCATGATTTAATATTTTTCAATGTGAGGCATGGGGAATAAGGCTATTCACAGAAGAGGAGGTGCTATTGTTCGTGGTAATGCTTGAACTCCATTTAATTTAATTTAATAGTCATATTTATATATGCTGCCCACTCAGGCAGAACCCGACTCAGGGCGGCATTACAACAAGTTCTAAAAACACATAAAAACACTTTAAAAGACCCATATCCCACCCACTTTAAAAGACCCATATCCCACCCACCCATCCCACCCACTATAAAAAGAAGGAGAGAGAGAGTTCTTAATTGTTTATATAAGCCAGAAGGTGGGGACCGTGTTCCCATTAGGGCCCCACACCTGCTCTGCCAGCCAGGTCTTCAATCCTTTCCTGAAGGGCAGCAATTCTCTTTGAGGTCTTAAATCTGTTGGCAGGATGTTCCAGAGGGTTGGTGTGGACATGGAGAAGGCCCTCCTTCGGGTGCTGGATAGATGTGCACCCCTAGGTGATGGCACTATTAGAGAGCCTCTCCGGTCCGCTCTGATTGGACAGGCAGACACTCTTGGGACGATGCGGTCTCTAAGGTATCCTGGCCCACTGCCATATAGGGTTTTAAAGGTCAAAACCAGCACCTTGAATTGCACCCGGAGACAAACTGGTAACCAGTGCAGCTCCTGAAGTAGCGGTGAGGCGTGGGCATATCGTCCACATCCCATCACCACCCGGGCTGCCACATTCTGGACCAGCTGCAGCCTCTGAATGGTCGTCAAGGGCAGCTCCATGTAGAGCGCATTACAATAATCTAGTCGGGAAGTGAACAGAGCGTGGGTGACCATAAGCAAGGAGCCCCGGTCCAGGAGCGTGCGCAACTGCCGAATCACCCGAAGTTGGGCAAAAGCCCTCCTGGCCACAGCCACTACCTGTTCTTCTAGCAGCAGCCGCGAGTCCAGAAGAACCCCTAAGTTGCGCACTGGGTCTGTCTGGGGCAAAACAGCCCCATCCAGTACCAAAGATGGTAGCTCCCTGGATAACACGGGCCCCTTATCCACAGCCACTCTGTCCTGCTGGGATTCAGCCGGAGCCCATTGGCCCCCATCCAGACCCCAATGGCCTCCAGGCATCCGGATAGGATTTCAACAGCATCACTGGGGTCCCCACGGGCCGAGATGTACAACTGAATGAAAGGAATAATCCCTTCCTCCAATAATGTTTAGAGTTTCTCCTGCTTTTGGAATTAATCTCTCTCTCTCTCTCTCTCTTTCACAACTTATAACAACCAGAGAAGTGAAGCAGCATTTTTGGTTATTCTGGACCTACTTATCTTGACCTATGGGACTGAGCTTTCACAAGCAGCTACATTATTTTAGTTTCTGTTTTAATCACATATTGATTTGCCAGCTTTGCTGTATAGCTGAGAACTTTTAGGCCTGTTTCTAAAAGTCAGGGCTGGAGGGGGTTTAAGCGATGATTGATAATAATGGCTGCTCATTTCAGAGATTTTGTGTAAAGAGTTAACAGTTTTTTTGGGATTGTATCTATTCAAATGGCTTTTGTGAAAATGGGATCATAGATTGCTTTGCATGAGAAAATCACTGTATGAAACAACTACCTTGTTTTTTGTGGATGTTATTGTTGTTGCCCCAATCTCTTTGTGATGATTTAAAAAAATTGGGGGTGTCTGTGGCATTGGTCATGGCTTTGCATGGGGCAGCATTCATGTTCATCTGGTCAGGGGCCGCGGCTGTAATGGTCAGGGGGCTGCGTATTGTCACAGCCACAGTGGCTGTAGCTTTTGCGGTAGACAAGCCAGGGGGGTCCTCATATGCTGCTTGCATCGGGGGCTCATTAAGGTCTGCCTGTGTGGCATTGGGGTTAGTGTAGCCATGGAGTATTGCCCTATTTATTTGTCTGTAATTTTCTGGTACTTTTAACTCTGTGTCTGGGTCCCACAATTCTCCCACTGCGCAGATTGAAATGCGGGTCTGGATTGATTCTTGTTCGGCCATTTGTATTGGCCAGGGCGTTTGTTTGGCGTCTTGGTGTGTTGGATTTAAATATGGTGCCGTCGCTGAGTTTCCCGCCTCATCCATGCAGTGGGTCCCCTCTGATTAGACAGGGCTTGCTGCCCTGGTACTCATTCCTCCGTCTTCCCCTTCTATCAGAGTAAGTAATTTTGAGATGGGGATTGCATCCTGTCTGGATCTCTCTATCATCTTGATAATTGCTCCTTTAAAGCTTTCATCATCATTATGGCTCCCATCCCCTTTGTCTTCTACCATGTCCCCGGTTCCCATCGAGGAGTACCTTTCTTCCTGGCTTTCATTGGTCTCTTCTGCCTGGACAGTTTCCTGTGGTGTCTTATCCACTGGGAGCCGGGCGTCCATCTTTCTGGCTTGCGACCTCATGGTGGTCTTCGAAATTTGTGACATCCTTTTTTGGCTTTTAATTTTGTTTTAAGTGTAGTTAGATTTGACAGCCAAACTCTGCTACCATTTTGTTAAATAGAGAGATGGTCGAGTCAAATAACTACGAGGCTGATATATCTTTTCATCCCTTTTATTGATACATCATGGAGTAGGAGGGATGCTCTGCTCACAGAGTGTGGGGTCAGGGGAATCTAGTTAGGGACGAAGGGTCAGGTTATTATATATCTTCGGTGATGTCATCACAGTGATGCATTGTGGTACTTGCAGTCCATACAGTTTGATATTACTATCTGACAGAACTATTGGTCTAAACAATATCTGTATGAATCACTATACTTTATGTTTATTATCCACTTAGTAAGCTGGTGATGGTTTAGGTAAGATTGTTTCATTTTATGTCTTTATATTCAAGTGAGCTACTTACAATGTGGGAATGGATGGACTCCAGGAGCTTTATACCAGAGGGCAAATTCAAACAGTCTTTTTGATCTTTTCTTATCGCTCTACCCTCCAATGCGCCATTAGATTCCAACTATATTGCATGTATTGCAGCACACACAGTTTCCCCTCTCTTTGGGCCTCTTAATTAATTTATTAACCTGTCATCTAGTGCATCCTTCCTGGAAGCAGGCACAACTAAAAACAATGGGGATTAATACTAGGAAGAAATGCATAGTGTGGGGCTGTGGGTTACCTGAAAGAAGCAATGTAAATTCTTCTTTGTATTGACCTCACACAAGGGACTGTAACATTCTTCTCATTAGAATGGATAATAAGAATTTTCTTGCATTGATGTAAATGAAACATTGCACAAAAATAACATTTACCTTTATCTTTTAAGGCTTTTCTTCCATATACATTTATTGTATATGTAGAAGAAAGGGGAAGATCCCAAACTCTACAAAGGAAGTTGACATTCAGCTATATAAAATGCATGAAATGAGCAAACCCAGGTATAGAAGTTTCTGATCTTCAGAGGTACCTGGTTGCATGAGCTCCTTTTCTGACTCTTGGATTCTGAGTATGGAATTCAGGGCAGGAAAGCGGTTCTTATTTGAGGTCAATGGAATCTTCTGCTGATTTGTATTCCCACCCACCCCCACCCCCGATTGTGAATATGTTGCTAAAAACCCAATTCTCTTATTTCTAAGAAATCCTTCTATGAAATTCTGTCTCTCCCTTTGTCAGATTAAAACCAAAGTACAGTGGTACCTCATACAATGATTTTAATTCATTCCATTGGGCTCATTGTTGTATGAAACAATTGCTATACGATACATGCATCGTATAGCAATTTTCCTTATGGGATGCATTATACAACTTATTTTTTTTATTTTTTTTGCAAAATGTTTTTTCCCATTGAAAAATTGTTGTACAATTTTTTCCAAAGGGAAATTGTTATGCAGGACACAATTCCCCAAAAAATCCTAATTGTTATGTGATTTCGTTGTTATACGGGGCGATTGTTGTATGAGATTCCACTTTATGTACTTGCCATGTATGTGAACAAAATGTAGCATGACTTAAATCCTGCAGATGAGATAGTTTATTGCACCTAATTCCAAAGGAAGAAAAGTCAGACCTCAATTGTGTGAGATTAATGACACATTAGGTCCCTCCAAGAAAACATGACTAAGTAATAGTATGTTATTAAAGTAGTAAAATGGAAAAGAATATATAAAGGCCAATTTATTAGATATCCCTCATAGCTAGTTCTTCATCCTCCTGAGTCACTGGCTCATGGTTAACCCTGTTTTGTACAAGTTAAAGTGAATTATGTGATACCTATTGACTAGACTTTGTGCATGGTTGTGTATGAATATCACAGAATGTGCCAAATTTTTGTGTACAAGAAGATTTTTCTTTCTGGGGCCAAAATTCTGCTGTACAAAATAAGGATATTTCTTTCTGGCACAAGGACTGGAGGAGAAGATAAGACAGTTTTAAAAAAACACACAAATATCCTTAGATCCTGAGAACTGAGGTTGTTGTTGTTGTTTTGGTCCAGCTTCAGTCAGGCTGGGATCAATAGGGGCTCATTCATCCTGGAGGCAGGATGGCATCTTGTTCCTACTCTTCAAATTTTCCACTGTTATATATTTGATTAAATGCTACTTTCCTTCTCTTTTTTCTTTTTGGCACTGCACTTCTTGGTAGCCCATCATATCTTATTTGTTAATTTTGATATGGGATAAACATTTTTAATTACTGGCCATGGAAGTTGGGGTATGGTATTATTTGTAGTCTGGAAAAATATTATCCATATCTTGAAGAGCTTGAGACTGAATGGGTATTTTATCTCTCTACCATCAGCTATGATGTTATTTTGGCAGCTGGATGCAGTTCACCTCTCATTGATGTTGGGTATCAAGTATTATCAATAATATTAGAAATGACAATCTGTGGTCTTCACTGGGTGTTAGAGTATAACTGTTTCCATCATTGTTCATAATTGTCTATGTGGGCTAATAAAGTCAATGATGACTGAAGTTGCAGTCCATTTCTCATTATGTTTTATACTTTTATTCCACAGGTAATACAGGTACTGTATTATACAATGGCCATCTGGACATATTTCTTAATGGACTTATTAATGGTGAACTGCCAGTTTGACTAGCATAGTTCAGCCATTTCATTCATTTTCTGCTGCTTTCAGTCAGAGTCAAGTATACCATTAATGTTCCCATGAGAAACATTGGAGATTAAGCTGAAATCTTCTTCTGATATACTTCCCATTGTCACATACTCCATGAAGTCAGTGGAACTTATTTCTCAGAAAATGTTTATCATAGAAATATGGAGTTGGAAGGGGCCTGTAAGGCTTTCAAATCCAATCCCCTGCTCAATGTGGGAATCCAGAACAAAGCATATTGATAGTTGGTTGTCAAATTTTTTCTTGCATACCTTCAGTGATGCAGCATTCACCATTTACCAAGATATATGACAATGTGCAATAACGTTATCTTAGCTTTGGCTCAGTCATACTCATACTAAAGTACTTTTGAGGCAACTTTTTTTAATTTCAGGAAATTTATCTTCATTCGGTGTATTTTGCAAATCCTATGCAGTGCATGCTATCCATTTTATGATGTTCATATTTTGTAAGGAATAAAGCCAAAGTATACTAAATATAATTAGAAAGATGTACTCAACTCTGCTAGTAACATCTACAAAATCTGGCACAGATAAGGCTCTCCAAACTTATATAGGGTTTATCCCAAAAAACTATCTAAATAACCTGGTCATGAAGAGGAATGTTTTAAAGCTAGGAGTTGGCCAGAGTAAATGTTGGAGAAATGCAGCATCATGCCGTGTAGTGCCAAACCAGGATAGCTTTAAGAAATTAAATTGTTGTTTGCCACAACAGCCTGAGTAATAAACCACAGCAAACAGGGTGATACACTTATTGGCAATAAAAAAAAATCCTACAACAGCAAACTCTGCCATTAACAATCTGGCCAACTTTTGCATACTTAGATGTAAGTAGCAACACTGCAGCAACATCCAGCAAGCAGTCAAAAAAACAAAGCACCATAGTACTTTCTTTTCAAAAGCATGATAATAGCAGCAGTGAGTTGTTTTTCAAATACTAATAGAATAAATGATTTAATATATTTGACTGTGCCTTGCTAATTAGAAGGAATGAGGATATCATCTTGTACCCCTTCTATTGTAAGAAAGGGGTTGTAAAGGCCTAGTAGTTAGTGAACCAGAATGGATACATTTTAGGTTGAAAGGGGTAAAAGAGGCTTAAGGAAGAGGGAGGTCTGTGAAGCAGTTGTTTTTTCCTGTTTGCTGCAGTCAAGGCTGAGAAAAGAAAAGTTGCAATTAGAGCACTGCAGAGAAAAAAATAGGAACTGAGAAACAGAGGTGTTTACAATTGATGCTTTTCAAGTATGAGTACAGTATACCTGTTTCTGTATGTGTCTTGCCTTTGCACTGAAGTGCTCTTTCTCTACCCCTCTTTGCATTGTGCCACACACTTTGACTGCAACCTAAATAAAATTGAGCCTGTTGGAGAAATTCTCTTTGTATTTTGAGAAATATTTCATCCACATCACCATCTGATTTTAGGTGAAAACTGAATGCATGTTCTCCTCAACATTATGTTATTGTGAGATTATTATTATTTTTAAAAAAGAAGAGGTTACTTTGGAGTGACTCATTCTTGAATTGGCAATAAGAACCATACATTTTATAAAATACACATCCCTAGAGGAGATAAAAAGTACTAGGTCTAGTATACTGATATGTACTTTTAAATTCTCTTTGGGGACATAGTTATGGTGCCTGTCATGAAGAAGCCCTGTGACACTGAATCTTAAGTATAAGTAAGTAGAATGGTAGTCTTAATTTGCTTTTACAAATGGCAATTTGTTGTCTCTTACAATATAATGCAAACTAATGTAAACTATCAACCTTGGAAGTTGGGGAGTTTAGGACTGGATGGAAGCAGCCTTCCATCCACTCCTTCTGATTGAGAATGTCTTTGTTTCGTCTATGGCAGGGTGGCTAACCTTGGTGCTACAGATGTTCTTGCACTTCAATTCCCAGAAGCCCTTTTTTGTTCTTCTGGTAACAGGTCATCATTGTCCTGTTAAAGAAACGATGCTGTCACTTCCCTCTTCTCCACTTTTAATTGTTCTTTTCAATCACACAAATGATAGCTTTAAGAGGAGGGGTCAAAGGCTACCACTTCACCCTGTGATTGTTCTAGGACAGTGATGGCAAACCTTGGCACTCCAGCTGTTCCTGAACTTCAATTCCCAGAAGCCCTGATCAGCAGGAGTGCTGACTTGGGCTTCTGGTAATTGAAATCCAAGAACACCTGGAAGACCAAGGTTGGCCACTCCGGTCTATGGAAACCTCCATGTGTAAAAAGCCACCACTGGCCATGTTCCTAGGAGTAAGTGAGAGAAGGATCTTAAAATGATGTTATTGATGATTAGATGCATTGAGGATTGGAAGATACATGGCTTTCTATACCAGTGGTGGGAATCTGTTTATAAATTTGTATTCTTCCTGTTTTGTTGTCCCCTTCTGGCCACAGGAAAGCAGTATGTGGGCTTTTCTCTAGAATGCATTGCCTGAAAAATAGAAAGATGCAATATTTCTGAAAGGCAGAATATGTGATTGTGTTTAGTGTAGGATGTGATCATATGACTGAGAGAAAATGAAATACAGCCAGATTGATTCATAATGGAAATGTAGGATAACATTCTTTTATACCTGCTATCTCTACAGAGAGAGAAAGAGGATTGGATATAGGTACACGAATGTGAATTTGCTCACAGGGCATATATATGGCATGCAAGTAGACAAAATGAGACAATTCTATCAAATGACAAATTGGGCAAGACAAAGAGCAGCAGCAAGATTTCAGAGGGAAGACCTATGCCAACTTGCTTGGCATTCCCTCAGTTATCCTGCTGCCCTCAGGTGATATGGAAGGGAATTGACCACTCCATTATGGAGGAAATATTTAACTGCTAGTTTGGTTGGCTTCTACATGTGAAATGTGGCAGGTTCTTTTGCCTCATGCCTGTTCATACTCTAGGGACTGCAGTGGCTCAAGTGGCTAAGTTGTTAACTGGAAGGCGGGAGGTCAGCAGTTCGATTCCCGATACTACAGGACAGAATGAACTCCCGTCTTTGTCACTGCTGCTGCCAACCTAGCAGTTCAAAAGCAAGAAATTGCAAGTAGATAAATAGGGACCATTTCAGTGGGAAGGTAAACAGTGTTCCGAGCGCTCCGGTGTCTAGTCATGCCTACCACATGACCACAGAAACATCTGCAAAGCAGACAGCGCTGGCTCTTCAACTTTGAAACAGAGATGAGCACTGAACCCTAGAGTCGGTTATGACTGGCTTCTGAGCAAAGGTGACCTTTACCTTTACCTGTTCATACTTTATATTCAATATGCTTTGAAACAGAAGAGTTTGTGAGTTTCCAAAGAGGCCAGAGGGTGGAACAAAGAGTCGAGAGCTGTAATAGCAAACCTTAGCACTCCTGATGTTCTTGGACTTCAATTACCAGAAGCCCAAGTCAGCACTCCTGCTGATCAGGGCTTCTGGGAATTGAAGTTCAGGAACAGCTGGAGTGCCAAGGTTTGCCATCACTGTCCTAGAACAATCACAGGGTGAAGTGGTAGCCTTTGACCCCTCCTCTTAAAGCTGTCATTTGTGTGATTGAAAAGAACAATTAAAAGTGGAGAAGAGGGAAGTGACAGCATCGTTTCTTTAACAGGACAATGATGACCTGTTACCAGAAGAACAAAAAAGAGACAGCTTCATTCCCTGTGACACCTGAGATGTGCCCTATAGGTTGCATTCATTAAAGGTTTCTGAGGGAGAACATTGGATAGTAACAACTGCTCTTAAGGTTATTCTCCCCCTTCCTTCCATCAGGGTAGCTTTGCATCCTCAGATTTTCTTTTCTCTTCTGTTCTTTTTAAAAATGTAGTCACTGTATTCGGACTGAGGATATATATACATGTGTCTGTGTATGTGTGCATATACAAATAGGTAGAGATGAAAGACTTTAATTCTGTATGGATGTGCATTTATTTATTTTATTTATTTATTCAATTTG
This sequence comes from Bradypodion pumilum, assembly GCA_035047305.1. Classification (NCBI taxonomy): domain Eukaryota; kingdom Metazoa; phylum Chordata; class Lepidosauria; order Squamata; family Chamaeleonidae; genus Bradypodion; species Bradypodion pumilum. The sequence continues at coordinate 241,599,915 of JAWDJD010000003.1, read as the reverse complement.
TATAGCTGCCCCAATCGACATGCGACACTGGGCGGCATACATAAAATTCCCAACATTTTAACTATAGAAACCCTTAAAATTCCTAAAAACACTGAAAAGACTACCTCCCACCTGCACCAATTAAAAATCTAGTTAAAAACTTTTAAAAACATGAGTGATCCTGCTCTAAATTAGCCAGTGTGTGTGGGGGGGAGGGGGGAGGGGGGTTAGTGTTTTCCTTTAGAACATTAGTGTCTGCCTTTCTTTTCTATGTATATTTCATTTTCTCATTTCTTGTTGTTGTTAAGAAGCTTGCCTTGTTAGCTGGAAGGCTGGCAAGTCGGCAGTTGGAGACCCATGTACTGCAAGATGGATTGAGTGCCCATCTCTGTCCCAGCTCTTGGGGACATGAAAGGAGCCTCATTTGAGCATTCCCTGAGCAAGGTTTCTTCCACAAAAATCCTTTCAATCCATAATTTCTGACATGAAATTATTATTATTTCTTGTTGGCAAAGTTCATAACAGCTGCCTCCTGTTTCTCTCGTTCTTGGGTACTTTTGATCTGGAGATGACTATTAGTTTTGCTAGAATTAACTTTGGTGGTGTTGTGTAACCACAATCCCACACACTTCTTCACAATGGCATGGGTTTTGGAGAGCATGAACTTGGAGAAGATTTAAAAGGGCACATAGTGAATCAAGCACTATTCATATATTGACCAGGTCAGGAGGGCCAAATGATGTCTCAGTTGCTAACCCTATAATACAGGGGTTTCCAACCTTTTCAAGATGGGGGCCAGGTCACACACTCTCAGTCAGCTTCATGGGTCGGATGGCCATTTTGCCCTGCCTGCACGAAGGGGGTGGCCGTTTTGTCCCAACAGCTTCAAAGGGCTGGCCATTTTGTTTCTCAAATGTCCTTGGAATGGTGGGGGCCACATGAAATTGCGCCATGGGCCAGATATGGCTCATGGGCCTTAGGCTGGGAACCCATGCTTTAAGATAGCCAAAGGGAAGCACCATAAAGCTGAAGGTCATAAATAGACAGACCATGTGGAGGGTCAGGTGCCTACTTCAGTAGACAAGCACAGGCAAAGGAGATCTGTCACTCTCCTGTAGCACAAAATATTCATGTAGAGAAGAAACTAATCACGCTTCCTTACTACAATATTTTGTTATGCCTTCCCTGTTCTAGTGAACAAGACAAGAAACAATAACCAGCTTTTAAAGAATTGACAGATTCAAACTTAACATCACACATCCTGAAATATCTTTCACACTTCCAATTCCATAGAAGATACCTTTGCTTATCAGTCTGACAGGGATATTTTTATTTCCTGAGAAACAAGAGATACAGGTAGTATGGTTGTAGGAAGATGAAGAAACGGCTATGACTGCTCATTAAACAGCAACAGTATTAGAGGTTAAGAAAATACATTTTTAAAAAAGTTGGTTCAAAGTAATATATGCCAACTATTCTACAGAGCTTTTCACTGGGAAACTGTCAGAAGCTTTCCTTAAACGGAATCTCAGGTCAAGCACTGAGTATATAAATGATATAGATAGTCAAAAAGGAACTTTCATTTAACATATCTTTCTTTCCTAGTTCCATTCATTTATGATTCTCAGATTTAATGAATAACCATGAATGAAGTCAGATAGCAAATAGTTTTTTAAAATGCTTTGAAATGAACTTCAGGTGAAAGACCAGTAATAATTTTTACTAGAAGATGAGAATGTTCAGGAAAGATAAATACTGGCACTGATGTATTAAATCCTTTATGGTCCAGCTCTCACAGCCATACATTACTACTGAAGAAGAAGAAAACATTACTTTAACTATGTGGACTTTTGGTGGCAAGGTGATGTTTCTGCTTTTTATTATGCTCTCTAGGTTTACCATAGCTTGCCTCCCAAGGAGTATGCATCTTTTTATTTCATGGCTGCAGTCACCATTGCAATTATCTTAGATCCCAAGAAAGTAAACTCTGTCAACTGCTTCTATTTCTTCCTCTTCTATTTGACAGGAATGATGAGGATAGCCAACTTTTTCACCCTCATCAAAAGGCTCTTTATATTTTCTTTACTTTCTGTCATTTAGGGTGATGTCAACCATGTATCTGAGGTTGTTATTTTCCACATCAATCTTAATTCCAGCTAATTCTGTGGCCACTGTTGCATTTTCCAGCACTTTAAAGGCATCATCCTTTAAGGCTTTAAATAACTCAACTGGAATACTGACATCTCCACAAGCTTTATTGTTAGTAATGCTGTAGTGGCACTAAGATTACCCATATGAATGCAGATCTATTGAGATCACTTTTTCACCAGGTATTGGATCCTCATTGTTATTTTTGGTCCATCCTGGTCATGCTTCAGCTTGCAAATCTTATTTTTAAAAGTGTGCATGAGAATGTACATGTTCTCATGGGCACTCCCCCTAGTTTACTAATTTCTCATGTACTTCTTTTAATGCAGTGTCTCTCGATAGTATGCACCAATTTTGTGCACATGTATATTTCACTTTTTTTTTTTACAATTTTTGAACTATTTTTGAATACATGCATTTTGTACCTATTTTTAAATTGACAAACCTAGATGTATCGTATATAAGTTCAGAGGGCTTGGAGCAGGTACATTCTCATTAAAATGTGCACCCAATAAACCATACCTATTCACTTCTCTTTAAGTAAGCCTCACCACTTTACATCATATGTCTCAAGAACATAGAAAACTGCCTTATACAGAGTCAGTCTGGTCTAACATCATCAAATATAACAGCACTATAGAAGTCCAGACATTGTTCCTACAAAAGAGATCCTATAGTATTTCTTGATGGTCTCCCATCAAAGTATTACCCAGGCCCAATTGAGCTTAGTTTCTCACATCAGACAAGATTTTGTCTATCTAGGATGGCCATTTCATAGGGACACCCTCACTAAAAAAAATGTCCATCTTTAAGTTTTTTTCTTATGCCACTGTGTGATCTGCTCAGAGCCATTTCCTATGACACAATGCAAAACCAGAACTTCATTATCAGCATTACCAGCAGTTGTGTCATGAAGAGTCATGACAATAGTACAAAGCAGGAGAAAAGGTTTTTGGACTCTAATGTGTAAGTGGTCCTGGGACGATTGGCAGGTAATGTACAAAGGAATGCGGAAGCCCAGATGAATTGTGGCACTGTCAAGTGTATCAATTGCAAAAACAGTAAGCATTGCAAAAATACCAGAGCCATAGGTAATACAGTACAGTATATTGAAGCTATTATTACAAAAGCATTTCATAGGAATTCATAGGAAAATAGAATATCATCAAGATTTCATTTCAAATGCTCTCATTTCTAATTCTTCATGGCTCTGGGGCAGGAAGGCAGCCTAAATATATCATAAGTTTAATAAGGCAAAAAATGTGATTAAAATAAAATTGAGTGTTTTATTCATGGCTTCATGGGTAAAGAGCCGTAATAATATAGCCAAAGCTCATTGATTTTGATCTAACCATTAGCCACCAGAGGGGTCACTGATATAAATAAATCCTGATAAGTAATTGGAAGTTCTCCTTGGGGAAAAAATTCATAGCAAACATTTTTACTTCTTTATTTTTATTTCTAAAAATACAGCACTCTCCCCCCTGCAATATTCTCAAGAAGAAGGTAAAATGTCTAGTACTGAATTTTATGAGATAATTTGAATATGATATTCCATGTTGAAGGGCTTCTTCTAGTGTTGGTGCACAACCACCCCAAACTTAGATGTGATCCTACTTCAAAAATTGACCAATGTTCAATTCCATGTACAAATTAGTTACTACAAATTGCTATGCTTTTTGTTTGCTTAAACAAAAAATTTGGAAAACCAACATTAATTAAAACATGTATTAGAAAACACAAACAAATTATATACATAAGTGGTCCCAATCACAGCAGGTATATCATGTTTACTGGTGTGGATGGAACACAGCAAGATGTGTGTGTAAAAAAGCACAACACTCTTGAAGGTGTGAGAAGTCAACTACAATTCTGATTGTAGTTTATAATGAAAGAACAGGGGTTAATAATGATAAGAAGTAACTTTAATCAAGTTCAGGCATTAAAAGAGGAGTAAATTTTTGAAAGTCCAGGCAGGCAGAGAGTTCTAGCCCCACCCTGAAGGTTGTTATCTCCACATGAATAAAGAAAGTTTGAGGGAAAGGCTAGATGTGGAGACTTTTGAGAAAACCTGTTTTTTCCAATCAAGCAACAAAAACCAATGAATAGCAGAATCTTCTTGTTGTGTTCTAATGGTTTTACCTTCCACATGGATTACAAGTATCCGAGCCAATGTAACCTTGCCTATAGAAACAATGTAACCTTCAGCTGTATCATATAAACCCTGTAATGGGACGCGAGCTAATGACCACCAGCTGGCAGCAGCGAGCGTCCAAGCTCTCTCGGTCTGAACTCACCAAAGGCAACAGCGCGGGAAGCTTTCCCGCCACCACCTACACCTGGACAAGAAGGGCGTGACCCGCAATGACGTCACGCAGACAGTAGCCAATGGGCTACCATGGCACCACGTTCAAATGTATTACTACTGTATATAAAGAGCTATCGATCCGCCATTACCTCATGTTCCCTCTGTCCACGATGCAATAAACCTGAGTTAACCCAGCCCGAGGCTGTGTCCTGTGTCTTGGTTTTCATACACCAAATTGGCGACGAAGGTGGGATAATGGATCCCCAAGGAGCAGCCAGGGCACAGAGCGGGTTCAACATCACCAAACCGCAAGACTGGGAGTTGTTTGAGATGGACTTCCATGCGGCGCTGGTGGAACTCAAAGTCAAGGAAGACGATGAGGAGAGGAAGAGGGCCATCCTCACCCGCATGCTTGGGATGGAAACCAAGCGGACGCTGGTGGGCATCATCGCTCCGAAGAAGGTGAGCGAATTTAAGGCGGACGACATCATGAAGCTGCTACGGGAGCGCTTCCGACCCTCGAGGGCGATGTTTCCCGCTCGGAGCGCGTTTTGGAGGCGAGTCCAAGCGCCGGACGAGTCGGTCGAGGCATTCGTGGCCGCCATGAGGGTAGCCGCCGCCCCCTGCAAATGGGACAACATCCTAGAAATGGCCCTCAGGGACGGCGTGCTGTGTGGCCTGAAAGACAAGGAGGTGCAGCGCAGCTTGATGAATAAGGAGCCGCCACCCACGCTGGCAGAGGTCGTAGAGGCCGCGGAAGCCGCAGAGTCCACGAATGCTGGAGTGGACGAGATGCACCAGTGGCGTGAGTGGCGTCCCAGAGCCGGCAAAGCGGAAAAATCGGTGCACGCAACTCAACGGGCCTCAAAGTCGTCCTCGGAAGGCAGCGACGGCGAGGAGGTCCACAAGGTCCGAAAAGGAGGGCGCCGCTGCGATGGTTGCGGAGCGGCCCATGAGCGTGCGAGGTGCCCATTTAGAAAGGCCGAATGCTACACCTGCGGCCGTCGGGGGCACATCGCCAAGGCATGCAGAAAACGGAAGGAGGGCCGGAGGCAGTCACCAGACCGTTCGACCAGGCCGGACCGTTCAGCGAGGCCCAAAGATGGCGTCCAGACCACGAGGAAGCAGGACGGCGTGGGCCGCGTGTCGGACAGCAGCGAGGACGACGTCCCAGTGTTCAGCGTGTCCACGGAACAGTCCCATTATTTCGTTGAGGTACTAGTACAAGGGGCCCCTATCAGGATGGAAATTGACTCGGGGTCCTCCTATTCTATAATTCCCCAGAAAGAGTTCTTGAAAATCGACCCCCACGTGCGGCCCAAACTTAAAACATTGAGGTCCACGCTACGAGATGTACAGGGAAACAGCATTCCGGTGTTAGGGGTCGGAAAATTTCGGGTTGAGTTTAAGAGACACTCTGCGGAACTGCCCCTAGTTGTCCTCAAGGGGGGGAGTTGTAGCCTCCTAGGGACACAGTGGTTCCAGCCTTTAGGCCTGTTCATAGGGGGAGTACATTCAGTGGGGGTGGATCCAATACAAGCGGTGTGCGATGCGCATCCCGCCGTTTTTAAAAAAGGACTTGGAAAATTCAAGGGACCCCCTGTAGCCTTCGACCTAGACCCGGAGGTCCGCCCGATAAGACTCAAACCGCGCAGGGTGCCCTTCGCACTAAAGGACAAAATAGAGGCGGAACTGGACAAATTGGTGGGCCAGGGGATTCTTATTCCTGTTGATTCCGCGGAGTGGGAAACTCCAATTGTAACAGCTCTGAAGGCTAACGGGGAGGTGCGCATTTGCGCTGATTATAAGTGTACAATTAACAAGGCGATCCGCCCTAATGCATACCCGGTACCGGTGGTCAGCCACCTTTTGGCCAGGCTAAATGGGGGAAAGTGTTTCGCTAAGCTCGATCTGGCACAAGCCTATCAGCAACTCCCCGTAACCCCCGCCACGGCCGCGGCACAAACGATAGTCACACATAAAGGAGCGTTCCAGGTGTCGCGTTTACAGTTCGGCGTAAACTCGGCACCCGGCCTTTTTCAGTCGCTTGTGGAACGCCTCCTGAAGGGGCTGGAGGGGGTGTTGCCTTACTTTGATGACGTATTGATAACAGGGGGGAGTGAGGCCGAACTGGCAAAGAGATTGGATAAAGTACTAACTGTGTTCGAGAAAGCGGGGCTGAGACTGAGGAAGGACAAATGTGTTTTTTTCGAAACCGAGGTCGAGTTCTTAGGGTTCCGGATCACACCCGAGGGTATCAAGCCATCCAAATCCAAAGTAGCAGCCATCAAAAAGGCCCCTCGCCCCACATCCAAAACCGAGCTACAGTCATTCCTGGGGCTCCTCAACTTCTACCATACATTCCTTCCGCGGAAGGCGTCCGTGGCCGAACCGCTTCATCGGTTGCTTAAAAAGGAGGAGACTTGGATGTGGGGTGACGAGCATGAGAGGGCGTTCAAAGAACTAAAGCAACTCTTGACTTCTGATGCAATCCTAACGCATTTCGACCCCAAGCGACCGGTGGTCCTAGTCTGTGATGCATCACCGGTGGGGGTGGGGGCGGTGCTTTGCCACGTGTTGGATGACGGAAGGGAAGCCCCGGTTGCGTTTTATTCAAGGTCCCTGTCCCAAGCAGAGCGAAATTACGCACAAACCGACAGGGAGGCATTAGCAATAGTAGCGGGGACCAAAAAGTTTCACGATTTTCTGTATGGCCGCCCGTTCAAAATCGTGACGGATCACAAGCCCCTGTTAGGGATTTTCACGGCAAGCAAGCCCACTCCGCAGATCCTATCCCCGAGAATGCTGCGGTGGGCTATTTTTCTCAACGCATACCAACATGAGTTGGAGTACCGGCCCGGAAAAGAGATCAGCCATGCTGATGCACTTTCGAGATCCCCTTTGCCCTTGTCGGACGACCAAAAGGCTAGAGTAGAAAGAGACCGCCAGGTGTTGCTAATTGAGGTCTTAGACGCACCCCCAATAGTACCAGCCGATATTGCTAGGGCGACAGGCAAGGACAGAACGCTGGAGAAAGTCAGCTCATGGGTGCAGAAGGGGTGGCCGGCATCGTCCCCAAGCACGGAATTCGACCCATTCTTTCGGAAAAAGCTAGAGTTGTCCCTAGAAAGGGGGTGCCTGTTGTGGGGCCAACGGGTGGTGGTTCCTACATCCCTGCGGCCGAGGGTGCTCAAACTGCTGCACGTCAGCCACCCGGGCATCGTTCGTTCGAAAGCGCTGGCCCGCAGTTACTTTTGGTGGCCACAGCTGGACGCGGACATTGAGCACATGGTCGGCACTTGTGAGGCATGCCAAGGATCCCGACCGGAGGCGGCCCGCCTCCCGCATAGGGAATGGGACACAGCAAGGGGGCCGTGGTCCAGGGTACATGTAGATTTCGCTGGCCCATTCCGAGGAACCATGTTTCTCCTGGTGGTGGATGCGTTCTCCAAGTGGCTGGAGGTTATCCCAGTAAAGAGCACGTCCTCCGCCACGACAATTAGCCAGCTACGGAGGGTCTTTTCCACGTTCGGTTTACCCGACACTTTAGTCAGCGATAACGCGAGTTGCTTCACCTCCTCGGAGTTCGGGGCATTCATGGAGGCAAACGCCATTCGGCATGTCACATCCGCGCCGTTTCACCCGGCCACGAATGGCCAAGTGGAACGGTTGGTGCGTACAACAAAGGATGCGCTGCGGCGCATGGGCCCGGGGGACCTAAATCACCAAGTATGTCAGTTCTTGTTAGCGTATAGGGTGACCCCCTTAGCGTCAGGTTACTCGCCGGCAGAGCTCTTGATGCGGCGAAAACTGACCACAATTCTGTCCAGGCTGGACCCGACGAGAGTCGAGGATAAAGGGAAAAACATAGGGTTGGCAGTCTCGAAAGGGTTCGCCGCCGGCGACCTTGTTCACTGCAGGAACTATGCAAGCGCAGGGCCAGCCTGGGTGCCAGGAACGATAATAGAACAGACGGGGCCAGTGTCATATCGGGTGGAAACGAGCACCGGTCTCCTCTGGAGGAGACACGCTGACCAACTGAGGCGCCGAGTGAGCGAAGGGCCGGTCAGCGGGGCTCAGCAACAGGACTCAGCGATAGGGTTCTCCCCCACCCGTTTAGCCCAAGGGGGAGACAGTGAGGGATATCAGTCCGAAACCAGGGGGAAAAGCAGTGATCCCGACTCATATCCTTTTGATACCCCAGTTCTACCAGAGCCCGGGGGGAGGGAAAAGGAATGTGCGGCCGCCGCCGCGTCCCCCGAAGGTAATTTTGATTTTGATTTTGCGAACCGGGGGGGTTTTCAGGAGTGTTCCCCCACCCATCCAAGCGAGAAGAGGGGTTTTTCGTTAGCCCCCAGTGCCCCCGGTTCTTCCCTAAGAAAGAACACACCTCCCAACGACGCCGCGGAGCCGCGGCAAATCACTAACGAGTCTCCCTCTCCAATTACAGGGCAGGAAACCAGGGGACAAAGAGAAGGTAGCAAACCCGGGGAAAGGCAGCCCGCATCGAGACCCCAGCGTGTTCGAAATAAGCCATCTTGGCTGAGAGACTTTGTCTCCTAGGGGGGGGAGTGTTTTTAAGTGTGGGCTTGAGACGTTGTCTCATCCTAGGGGGGAGGGGTGTTGTGTTCTAATGGTTTTACCTTCCACATGGATTACAAGTATCCGAGCCAATGTAACCTTGCCTATAGAAACAATGTAACCTTCAGCTGTATCATATAAACCCTGTAATGGGACGCGAGCTAATGACCACCAGCTGGCAGCAGCGAGCGTCCAAGCTCTCTCGGTCCGAACTCACCAAAGGCAACAGCGCGGGAAGCTTTCCCGCCACCACCTACACCTGGACAAGAAGGGCGTGACCCGCAATGACGTCACGCAGACAGTAGCCAATGGGCTACCATGGCACCACGTTCAAATGTATTACTACTGTATATAAAGAGCTATCGATCCGCCATTACCTCATGTTCCCTCTGTCCACGATGCAATAAACCTGAGTTAACCCAGCCCGAGGCTGTGTCCTGTGTCTTGGTTTTCATACACCAAACTTCTACAGAAAATTCCTTTCCCAAAAAACATTGCCATGGACAGGAGATAGGCCTAGAATTGAACTCTACTTGCAATTTCAGATCAATTTTTTAAAATACCTGAACAAGGCTTTGATTTTCAAAATTATTTTTTCATGGTTTTCCTGAACTTCCAAGCACAGTACATTCATATTGTTTGTTGTTACGTGAGAATCTTAGGAACTTTTGGAGTTTGTTTATGCCTTGATATTCTTTTGTTGTTGTTCAGTCGCACAGTCGATTCCGACCCTTTGCGACCCCATGGACCATTTTCCTCCAGGCACCTCTATCCTCCACCATTCTCCTCAGCCCACCAAGCTCTGTGCCCATTGTGTCCATAATACCATCTATCCATCTCATCTTTGGACACCCCCTTCTTCTCTTGCCCTCCACCTTTCCCAGCATCAAGGCCTTCTCAAGTGAATCCTCCCTTCTCATTTGATGTCCAAAGTACTTTAGCTTTATTTTCACTATTTGTCCCTCCAATGAACAGTCAGGATTGATTTCTTCCAGTATTGACCTATTTGTTCTCTTTCCTGTCCAAGGGACTCTCAGGACTCTCCTCCAACACCACATCTCAAAGGCATCTATTCTTCTACGCTCAGCCTTCCTAATGGTCCAGTTCTCACACCCATACATTACCACTGGGAATACCATTGCTTTGACTATGCGAATTTTTGTTTTCAAGGTGATGTCTCTACTTTTCACTATATTCCCCAGGTTTCTCATAGCTTGTCTCCCCATAATCAGTCGTCTTTTTATTTCATGGCTACAGTCGCCATCTGCAGTGATCTTAGATCCTAGAAAAGTAAAATCTGTCACTGCTTCTACTTCTTCCCCATCTATTTTCCAGGAACTGATCGGACCTGTTGCCATTATCTTGGTTTTCTTAATATTAAGTCTCAAGCCAATCAAGAGGTTCTTTAGGTCTTCCTCACTTTCTGCCATTAGGGTGTTATCGTCTGCATATCTCAAATTGTTGATGTTTCTCCCAGCAATTTTGATCCCATATTGTGATTCCTCCATCCCTGCATTGCGCATTATGTGCTCTGTGTATAGATTGAATAAGCAGGGTGATAAAATGCAGCCTTGACTTGCTCCTTTTCCTATTCCAAACCACTCTGTCATTCTGTGTTCTATCCTAACCGTTGCTTCTTGATTCATGTACAGATTTCTCATGAGGCATATGAGGTGTCTTTCTCCTGATGCCTTTTCCTTCTCTCTGGGCCCAGGTCTTTGGATGGGGGGGGGGGAGGATCTTTTACTCACCTCCCCCTAGCCTCTCTGGATGGCAAATGGCAGCAGAGTTGAGCTTGTGGCTTTCTCCTGATGCCTTTTCCTTCTCTCTGGGCCCAGGTCTTTGGATTGGGGGGGGGGAATATTCTTTATTATCAATATATTATTGAGGCCAAATCTTTTACTATACCATATTTTAGATAGTATAAATTATAAATACCTGTATAAAAGGGGAAAGATATTGGCAGTGAACTAGATTTTCACTGGAATATGTGGCATCTCTCACAAAAGATTTTTCTGCATGTTTAGAAAAAGCATAATTTATAGCTCTAATAATAATGTTATCATGATTCCAAAGGACAGTAACCAGTTTTCAAAAACTGCAGATTTATTGGTTACTTTCAAAGGAATATTTTACCATCACTTTATTGTTTGGTGTACAGATGATAGTCTTTCACTGATGTACACTTTACACAATTAAAATAAAACTCTGTCTATAAATTTCAGCTTGTAGGATGATGGTGGTAGTGGTGAACTACTTCTTTGCAAGATGTAAAATTATTTGTCAGTCCCACTTTACGTTTGAGAGAAAAACAGGCCATACATTTGAGAATGGTAGAGAAAAGGGGTTAGGGAAAAGTAGGACCATTTGATGAAAAGTTGTTTTATCACCTGGAATGGTTATTGGAATGTGGTTCCCGAGGACTCAAAAACACTTTACCCAAACCTCCCACAAAGCAAGAGAAGACTTTTTAATATAACTGTACTAAGTTTGGTGCTGCTCTGAAGTCCAGTTTCAAAGTTACAATTTGTTTGTTTGGGATCCCTCATTTTTAGAATTGCCTTGTAGAACATTATTTGACTCAGCTGCATAATAGTTCCCATGCAGCTATAATATCACTTTCTTTCCTCCTTCCACACATACAAGTCAGCTGGCAGGTTCTTCTTCTTTCATGTCCTGGTCAAACTTTAAAGTACCAAAATGAGGCCACTTTCCAGATGAGTTGGATTCTGTATCTCTCCACGTTCACACAGTGTGTTGTTGTCTGCCAGCAGTCCCCACTTCAGCATGTTGGTCTTACATCGAGTCACCTTCGGGCTGAGGGAAGCGGGATATAAATTAAAAGTTGTTGTTGTTGTTGTTGTTGTTGTTGTTGTTGTTGTTGTTGTTGTTGTTGTTGTTGTTGTTGTTCTTATTATTATTATTATTATTATTATTATTATTATTATTATTATTATTATTATTATTATTATTATTATTATTATTATTATTGTTTAGGGACTCTGACCCTCAGGCTATTAAGGGTCCTCCAAGTGACATATGAAAGGTTGAGTTCCTCAGTCATTTCCTAGGTATGTTTTGTACAATGAATGCTATAAAATGCAATAAAAATCTGAACAGGCAGTAGTCTTAAACTTTGATTTTGTATACAAAGACTTAAACTGCAATTCTGCATAACTTTCAAGTTTATTTATTTATTTATTTATTTATTTATTTATTTATTTATTTTTCACGCTTATATACCGCCCACTCAGGTACAACCCAACCCAGGGCGGTTTACATAGCAGACAGTAAATACATAAAAGACACATGATAAAACAAAGTTAAAAGTTAAAAAACCCACCTCTAAAAGGTGCGCAAGAACCGAAGGGACCTTGGGGGAAGGCACACTTCTCTATACCAACCACCCAACGGTACCCCCATCCCCACCCGCACCCCAAACTTGGCCTGCCAGCCAGGTCTTTAGTTCCTTCCTAAAGGGCAACAACTCCGTCTGGAGACGCAGTTCCACAGGCAGGAGGTTCCAAAGGGCCAATGCGGACGCGGAGAAGGCCCTCCTCCTTGTGCCAGAGAGGTGAGCCCCCCCTGGCTGATGGCACTATTAGAGAGCCCCTCCAGTCCGCTCTGGTTGGACCGACAGACATCCTTAGGGCGATGCGGTCTCTAAGATACCCTGGCCCACTACCATGTAGGGCTTTAAAGGTCAAAGCCAGTACCTTGAATTGCACCCGGAGACAAACTGGTAACCAGTGCAGCCCCCAAAGCAGTGGTGAGGCATGGGCATAACGTCCACACCCCATCACCACCCGGGCCACGGCATTCTGAACCAGCTGCAGCCTCCGAATGGTCATCAAGGGCAGCCCCATGTAGAGCGCATTACAGTAGTCTAGTCTGGAGGTCACCAGAGCGTGAGTGACCATGAGCAAAGAGTCCCGGTCCAGGAGCGGGCGCAACTGGCGAATCACCTGAAGTTGGGCGAAGGCCCTCCTGGCCACAGCCGCCACCTGTTCTTCTAGTAGCAGCCTCGAATCCAGGAGGACCCCCAAGTTGTGCACCGGGTTGGTCTGGGGCAAAACAGCCCCATCCAAAACCAAAGATGGTAGCTCCCAGGATAACGCAGGACCCCCTATCCATAGTCACTCAGTCTTGCTAGGATTCAGCTGTAGCCCATTTGCCCCCATCCAGACCCCAACAGCCTCCAGACAGCTGGAAAGGACTTTGACTGCATCACTGGGGTTCCCACGGGCCGAGATGTACAACTGTGTGTCATCCGCGTACTGGTGGTACCGCACCCCGTGGGAACGGATGATCTCACCCAGCGGCTTCATGTAGATGTTAAATAGGAGAGAAGAGAGTACCGAGCTCTGAGGCACCCCATATTTTAGGGGCCTAGGACTCGACCTCTCACTCTCCAAACACACCGACTGGGTCCGGCCCCTCAGAAATGAGGAAAACCAGGACCACACCGTGCCCTGGATCACCAATCCTCGGAGCTGTTCCAGAAGGATACCGTGGTCAACGGTATTGAAGGCCGCTGAGAGGTCAAGAAGAGCAAGGACGGACGGATGACTGCCATCCCGCTCTCGCCAGAGATCATCCATCAGGGCGTCCAATGCAGTCTCAGTACCATATCCAGGTCTGAATCCTGACTTAGTAGGGTATAGGGCAGTAATAGCGAACCTTGGCATTTCAGGTGTTCTTGGACTTCAATTACCAGAAGCCCAAGTCAGCACTCCTGCTGATCAGGGCTTCTGGAAATTGAAGTTCTAAAACAGCTGGAGTGCCAAGTTTCACGATTACTGGTATAGGGTATATATATACCCTAATAATCATGCTAATTTAGAAGTTAGGTTTTATTAAAACAATGAAACTTACCATACAGTGTTATATCAATAAGTGGGTCTCTGAGTTCAATAAAGACATTGTAACTAGGCATATGAATTTGAGCTGTTTAATTTATTAATCTAAAGATCAAATTAAACATATGAAAAGCAATATTTCTTAACTAGCAAGCATGATTTTTTTTAAATTCTTAAATGAAACACATCTGTACTGATCTAGGCATTATCTCTCAAGATGCTCTCTTCCTATCTATGGTGATGCAAGAGAGAATGATTTATTATTTTTATTTTTATATGCGTACACATTACACTCCATTTTTGTAAAATTCTGCTGTTCAGTGAATGGGGTATCGTTTTAGCCAATTAATGGAGTAATTCTAAGCAGCAGTCAATCATGCTGAGTTTATTAAGATTTACTCCTAGCAGTTTGAAAGCAAGAAATTGCAAGTAGATAAATAGGGACCACTTCGGTGGAAAGGTAACAGCGTTCCGTGCACTCCGGTGTCTAGTCATGCCTGCCACATGACCACTGAAACGTCTGCAGAAGCAGACAGCGCTGGCTCTTCGGCTTTGAAACAGAGATGAGCACTGAACCCTAGGGTCGGATACGACTGGCTTTTGAGCAAGGGAAACCTTTACCTTTACCTAAACACATATAGGATTATACCCTACAAGTCTGAAAACTGATTAATATAGAAAATGGAAGTAAATCAGACCTTATGAATGAGCACATGCAAAAAAATGTGGACCAGGATTTCTCTGATTTATCCAGCCCTACACTTTCCTGCCTCTCTGTGTATCTATGACCCTTTTCCTTCCTACTTATTATGCTTAATCATCTCAATAGTCTCAGTGGGACCACAAAAAACTTTGAATAAAAGTTTTATATAGTTCTAATATAGAAAATATAACATTAACGATAACTGATATTAAGTATACAGTTTGAAATGTAGTACTGTATTTCAGATGATTTAATTCCATTATCAGAAATATATATGTCCAAAAACATGTCCTCATGACACACAAAGACACCTATGTATTCAAAGATGAGAAAAGTGGGAGATCATATATCACTTTATGCTGAAGGTGGAATAAATCTTATTAGGTTGTTCTGTGTCTCTCAGGATCAGTATTCATATGGTGTTTAAACCTTTACATGGATCTGATATCACTGAAGATACAATCCTGTATATACAACAGCTCGCCCAAATAAAAATAAACATATACACATAAAAAACATTTACATCTAACATGTAAATAGCAATTTTCTTGCAATACATTTGTATTTTAAACAAAGGGTATGATGAATACCTCTGTTTCGTTTTGTTTTCTGAATAACTTCCAAATCCAAAGCACATTGCCTATATTTTACTCATGCATTGTCTACAGAGTGACTTAAGTGTCTCTGTGTATATTTTTCAACCATACGCATTTGAGCACAGTTGAAAATTTGTATACAATTTTAATTAATGGTTAGGGGTTTTCTAATGATTCTCTGGATACAAAAATAATACTTTTGTCATGATTTTCTGGTGTAAAAAGATTCCTTTTCATCCTTATGTGCTTTATCATCAATCTTTTCAAATAGCAATACTTTTCTTCCCATTACTTCAGCACTCAAATATTTCATTTTCCTACCTCTGTGAGGGGGTATAGGCTCTATGGTGGAGGAAAATACATATTTGATTACAGAGCCTCTGTAATTTAAGACATTGCAAAGTAATTAGATGCAGTAATGGTTTTAATCCCCTCTCTAAAGTAGTTAGTCACTGTTATAATTAAACATTGAAAAATAATTGTTTTCAATCCCATTTCTTAAAAGTAGGTAATATAGAGAAGTAAGATGGGAGGAGAAGGCTAGCCTCCACATGTTCAGTTGTGCAGGACAGATGCTCTTTGCCACTTCATAAGGCAATGTC
The DNA here is from genome assembly GCA_035047305.1 of Bradypodion pumilum. Lineage (NCBI taxonomy): Eukaryota > Metazoa > Chordata > Lepidosauria > Squamata > Chamaeleonidae > Bradypodion > Bradypodion pumilum. The sequence continues at coordinate 241,584,139 of JAWDJD010000003.1, read as the reverse complement.
ATCACTGCCTCTTCTGTATTTGGTGTTGCTATCTGGGCAAGATAGAGAGAGAGCAGAAATGCAAAATCAGCTCATTGTTTTTGGAGATTTTGTTTTATTTGCTGAAAGATGCCCCTGTTTTACACATGAACACACACACACACACACACACACACACACACACACACACACACACACAACAATAAGTCAGTACATTGGCTGATCAGTGCTTTGGGGAATTGACGTAGGCTTCTGGGAATTGATGTCCAAAAACTAAAGGTTGGGAAACTCTGATCTAATGTAACCAGGTTTGATTCCTTAATGAGACTAGCATGTTTTTGATCATAACTACAACACAGGAAAGTATTCAGTAGGCAGGATATTCTCCCTTCCCTGAATGCAGGTATACATGGGTGGCAATTTTCATGTGTTTTCCCCATATTTTCAGCTTTCTTGTGCACCTAACTAAAATTCATTTGAAATTATCACACCACACAAATAATATGCAGAAGAAAGCAGAGGTACCTTCCTACCTGCATAAGGCTTTGAATGTTTACCTCTGAGATTGAATCTTAATTTATTGAGCCACAGCTGTGTTGCTGAACTAAGGTCATCATATCTTATCCTAACATGTCCAACTTAGAATGAGAATAACTATGCCTATTTGAACATACGCAAATGGTTCAGAATTTTATTTGATTCCTTTATGACAGGAGTCGACCAACATTCACAAATTTGTTGAAAACAATGGTGCAAAGAACTTGAGCTTGTTTTTAATTAGGAAGAACGTGAAATCGGCAAATTTACCCATTTCAAGTTAGAGTTTAAAATTCTGTTACACAACAGGTAAAAGGGGACACCTGAGAGGAAGTTAAACAATAATGCCCCAATTACATGACATTTATAAATATTTAATTGCATGCATCACTGCCTTGATAAGAGTGGGATTACAGATGACAAGGCAGTATATTGTCCATCTCAAAAATTCAAGAAGTTAAAAGCTGATATTAGCTTTTTTGTTGCAATAAATGTAATTGAGCAAGGTAGATCTAGATATGATTAGCTGTCAGATCTCATGAAAAAATAGACTTTGGCTATTTCCTGTTGCAAATGGCATCTTATCCAGTACTTATCATTTTTATTTGCTAATGGACTTTGCACACAAAAAAAGGTCAACCTTTTTTTGCTGAGTGGAATTCAAATGAGGTTCAAATGTGAAATCCTGTTAATGTAAAGTGAGAGTAAATTCTAATTTGAAGCTATAGGGTGGAAAGAAATGATACCCGTATCAAATCTCCACGTTCGTTGACTGGGGTTCTTTTTCTGCATATCTAGTTTTATAATTGCATGGTCCAAGATCTTAATTGTTCCAAAAGATATATCTTTTAAACTACTGATCAAATTACTTGATACCAGTATATAGTCAATACTGGTATATATTTTATGTACCTGTGAGTAGAACAAGTAACCACGTTTGGTCCCTTTTAATATGCTCCATGTATCAGTCAGCCCCATATTACACATCCAACTTTCTAAAAAAGAATTTAGCTTTACTTTGCTTATTTTTTTTTACACCTTTATAATGATTTAACATGGAGGCCATTAAATTAAAGTCTCCTGCCATAATGATGTTTAAACAATTTTCATTCATTATAAACTTAGCTATCCTGTCAAGACATTTCTCCTGTAGTTAATTAGGGGCATATATATTTACCATCAACGTTTCCTCCTCTTCTAACCACCCTTTAATTATTAAATATCTTCCATTTGGATCCTTTATCACCTTACCTATTGAGAAATTCAGTCTTTTAGAAATAAAGATGGCTAATCCTCTTGAATTATTAGGCCTGAAGGCTTTCTCGTTTATGTCTGTCCATGGTAAAAATACAGTAATCTTAACCTATAAAACCAAGTGTTAACCATTGGAACTGGCTATAGGTTGCTATGCCTCGCCCTACTTGCCTGCACTCACCCTTCGTGCAAACGGCCGATCTGGGTCCGCAGGTCAACAAAGGATTGAGAAAACAGGCAGTGGGGCAACAGCCCCACAAACGCAAAAAAAGGGAAACAACTTCCTTTCCCAACATTCTTTGCGCCGCGCCGTGCCAGAGCCAATCAGGCTGAGAGGCTCTCATACGGCGCGGCGCAAGGAATGTTTGGAAATGTGCCGCAGCCAATCAAAAGAAAACCATTTTAAAAAAACGCAGCACAAACACAAAGCACAAACCCATAACTACAAGCCCCAGCGTCCTGCACGCCATGAGCGCGCAGAACGCTGAGGAAGCCGGTGCCCAAAAAATAAAACATAAACAAAAACACTGGGAGAGCAAGTCTGACAAGCCGCGGGAACCAAAGCCCCCCTCCCGAACGGCACCTGAAGCTCCTAATCGGAGTTTCCCCTTTAATATCACTGGGTGGGGGCAGGGGTGTTGGGCTCCCCCTCTCTACTGGCTCCCCTGGGGTTGAGAGGGTTAGGGGGACCAAAGGAGCCTGTCTCCCCAACCCTCCTGACCCCAGGGGACCTGGCAGAGAGGGGATTCCCTTCCCCACACACACACATGCCCCATTTTAAAGAGAAGAAACCAAGCGGTTACTTCTCTTTAAAAACGGAGTTTGGGGGGGGATTCCCCCTCTCTGATGGCTCTCCTGGATCCGGAAGGGTGGGGGAGACAGACCCCTTTTCTCAACCCAACCCTCCCAAACCCAAGGAAGCCAGCGGAGAGGGGGATCACAACACCCCCACACACACACACACACACACTGATATTAAAGGGGAATCCCTGGATTCGATCCCCTCCCCTGGGTCCCATGAGTCTGGAAGGTTTGGGGAGACAAAAGGGGTCTGTCCCCCAAAGCCTTCCAGAGCCAGGGGAGATGGCAGAGAGGGGATCCCCCCGTAGGACACCAAAAAACACAAAAACAATCAAAAACATTCAAAACTACACAAAAACAAACAAAAATAACACCAAAAAGGTAAACAACAACAAACATTTCCAAACACACCCAGCTCCCAGCCAAACACCACAAAATCCAAACACCAACACCACCCCAAATAAAGAAAAACAGCCAACTCACCACCAGACGACCTCACACAACAACTACGGGAAAAGAAATGAATAAAGAAAGAGACTACTTACTGGAAGAAGCTCCACCCAGAGGCCATGAGAGAAAAAACAGTCAAAATACAAGATAACCCCTACCAGCAGCACTTGCTGCCCACAATAATAAAAAAAATCAAAAAGACACAATAGCCCCACACAAAAGGCCCCAAGAGTATTTCGAAAAAGTATATCATCCTTTTTTCTTTTTTTCATCCACAAAACCAAAACACCAAACAAAACTCATCACAGTTTATAACAGGCCATCAAAAAAATTGTATAAATAACAATTTTAAAAATTTGAATTATAGACTAACCTCTTCTTTACAAACATTAACAACAACAACAACAAAAACTTTCCAACACCATTTAAAACAGCCAGGCAACCTTTGCTAGTACCTCATACAAAGTCCACTTCATACAGCATCGGATTCATACAACATCGCCTAATTCCTTGAAAAAAGTTGCCTCATACAAAGTCGTGCGACTTTGTATGAGGCATTGTGGTTTTCCCAGGTTGCATTGTGCCTGGGCAGTATAAAAGGCAGCACACATGCGTGCATTGTTCTTGTGGGTTTTGCATGAGGTGTAGAGTGTTTCGGAGTGGTTTTGAGCATGATTTTGGATTTTTTTTGGATTTTTTTGTCAGAATTTTTAGAAGCATTCTTGGGATTTTTGCAGCATTCTTCAGGTTCTTGGACAATCAGGGTTGTTTGACATGTTTGACCTAAGGCCTGGGTGGGCAGAAGAGGAGCCATGGGGGGGGGGGGAAGAGGCGGCTTTTCCATCTGTGCTGCCCCCACCCCCGGGTCTCTCGCCCACCCAAGTCCTGGGTGGGCAGAAGAGGAGCCGTTGGGGGGAAAGAGGTGGCTTTTCCATCAGTGCCGCCCCCCACCCCCGGGACTCTTGCCCACCTAAGGCCTGTGTGGGCAGAAGAGGAGCTGTTGGGGGGAAAGAGGCAGTTTTTCCATCAGTGCCGCCCCCCGGGACTCTCGCCCACCTAAGGCCTGTCATGTTTCTTTTTTCAAATGACATTAAATACATACATAATTAAAATAAGAAATATGGTTAAAATAACAGCAGTATGTAAAGCCTAAATTGGAAGTAGAATGCAGAGAAATTAATCAAACAAACAGAGACTGTAATAAATAACTCTCTTCCAAAGGGTAGGCTATATGGATTTCTTTTTTAGAGAAATTAGGGAAGCAAACAGGGTCATATATAAAGCTGTTGCAATCAGGCAGCTGACCCTGGGTCATACTGGACAGCATAGATTGCATTCTAATTTTCTAAATGAATGTACAGGGAAGGAGGTGATTAAGCAAATGTTTTAACTCTACTTGTAATAAGGTTTGCACACAAACATATTGTGAATATAATCTCCTCTGTTTCATGGCACTCTCTTTTAGACAAGACCCACCAGTCTAGGATTTAAATGTTTCCAATTTTCAAAGATTCACAGGCTATCTGGCACATTTATGCCTGTAAATGTGTCAGATGATCTCCTATTTTGATTGCTAAATCTTTTTCTATTTTGTACTTGTGAAAATGATCAACTGCTGAAAAGCCAGAATGACCGGATTCAGTTCTGTCATCCTGTGGGTAGAATGGCTTCCTCAGTAGAACTGCCTTATTTCCCCTGGAAACCCTCTGAAATTCTTGTCCAGAATTTCAGGGATTCCTTATTTAACCCTTCATATTGATTCCCCCCTGCTCCCCTGTCTCAACAAGACAGAGATTGTGTGATAAATATTGTACACTGAATATCTGCATATTGGAATGAAAATAAGAATGAAACTAATTCTCTGAACTAGTTGCATGGATGATCATACCCAATCAGGAACCAGTGATTCATCCACATGTGAAAAGTGTGAGTGAATCATTTTTGGTTAATGAATGGGATGGCAACAGGCTATTTCTAGCTTTAGCCCAATAAATATATTTAAACATTTATGTAACTTTTTAAAAAGGAGGATTTACAGTGTTATGAAAAGCCCAGCTCTCATACCACCATACACAATTTACAGAAACATGTACAATAAATACACAATACCATTTTGCCAATACCATTAACTCCCAAGATGCAGGTATGGTGAGTTCACTTTAGGATACTGATTGAGTTAGTTTTTCAGACATCCTTAACAACACTGATATATTGGTGCATTGGACTGGCTATGTTACAACATAAGTAAGGGTGAAGGCTATTGAAAATGAGAACCAATTAAGACAATGTATGTGAGTTTGGAAGCATTTTTGTACAGGTGTCAAAATAGCCAGCATAAGAAGAAGTTTCTGGTATTGCTGAAATTAGACCTCAGCTCAGAGACACCCATGCTATAGTGCAATTTGAGTGGGAAGAAGGGGGGAGAACTGAGCTGAGATTGTGTTAAACAATTGGAAAAGCAATGGACCTTAGGAAACACACAAAAATTAGTTGGGATTTATTTTTAGTTAGGAACACAGATTTGTTCACATAACTCTTTCTGAAAGTTTTATATATAACTAATTGAGTTATTTGAAGCTGGTCCAGAATGCAGTGGCCCGGGTGGTGATGGGGTGTGGATGTTATGCCCATGCCTCACCACTGCTGCGGGAGCTGCACTGGTTACCCGTTTGCCTCCGGGTGCAATTCAAGGTGCTGGTTTTGACCTTTAAAGCCCTATATGGTAGTGGACCAGGTTACCTTAGAGAACGCATCGCCCTAAGGACGTCTGTCCGTCCAACCAGAGCGGACCGGAGGGGCTCTCTAATAGTGCCATCGGCCAGGGGCGCTCGCCTCTCTGGCACAAGGAGGAGAGCCTTCTCTGTGTCCGCACCGGCCCTTTGGAATCTCCTGCCTGTGGAACTGCGTCTCCAGACAGAGTTGTTGCCCTTTAGAGAAGAACTAAAAACCTGGCTGGCGGGCCAAGTTTGGGGTGCAGGTGGAGGGGTGGCTTCCGTTGGGTGGTTAATATAGGGGAGGATGCCTGCCCCATGGCTTCTTCAGTTCCTGCACCCCTCTCTTTTTATGGGTGGGTTCTTATTGCTGGTTTTTATCTGTTTTATTTGTTTTTATCTGTTTTTACCCACTGTTGTGAACCGCCCAGAGTCGGCTTTGGCTGAGTGGGCGGTATAAAAATTTAACAATAAATAAATAAATAAATAAATAAATAAATAAATAAATAAATAAATAAATAAATAAATAAATAGATAGATAGATAGATAGATATTCTGAGGTAAATGTGTGTTCCTAATTGAGATTTTGTTTAGGAAGTATTTCTGCACACTATTGTGATACCCATAAACAGCTCTCTTGTTATGAAACACAAGAGAGGCTGTGCTTAAAGCCTCTCAGAACAGTATAATGGAGAGTTCACAAAGGAATGGTGCAGGAGAAATATTTTCTATTTTACAACACACCATGGCATAGTTTTAGTGCATGGGGTTACTTTCGTGTTCAGGGAATGAAGAAGCAGACGAGTGAAGTAGTGAAATTCAGCTCTTTATCAGTGGGGTTTGAACACAGTTTGGATGGGGCAAAGCTTGGACTTATATACACTATAAACAGTAACAGTAACAATAAAACAAGCCCATTGGCTAACAGTGTGCACATTTTCGATCCACTTATTTGCCTAATAATAGATACATGATAAAAGATACATTCTGCTCCTGTCAGAAAACACAGTTAACATACATAACAGTTACTCAATATGAATTCTAATAAGTGTGCTTCCTAATACCCAGACAATGAGTTTGGTGACAATAAAGTTAAATGACACTGTTCCTAAAAGACTAGAAAACTTTTGAATATGGATTGATCACCATCCTTAGTCAATTCATATTGAGATCATAAGAGTGAGGGGGTATTATTTGTGATTATGAAGGGAAATCCCACAATTTTTTCCCCTCTGTGAATCCATTATTGAAAGCAGTGATGTGTTTCCATGGTTCCTCTAAGAAATGGCTTTTTTTTTTCAACTGAGATGAACAATAATGGTGTCTTATGCATAACTTTTATTTGCCAAAGAAGATGTCCCGGTTTGAAAAAGCCATAGAAATAGTTCTGAAGATCAAAAGGAGCTTGGCTCTTACCTTTCCTAGGGTGTGTCTTGACTTTCAAAAAAATTGTGTTTCCAATGGTTTTTTTAATTATTATTTTTAAAAAATCAAATTTAGGTCTTGTGATGCTTTTGTCAGTTTACACAACCTTTGTGAAACCTTGCTTAAACATTTTTTTTTATCCTGTGGCTGCCAGGTTTTCTTTCTTTCTTATCCTCACTGCCACCATTCAGCTATTCAGAGACTAGCTCTATGTCTGCTGTTGATACTTTGCTATGTTGTTGTTCAGTCACATAGTCAAGTCCGACCCTTTGTGACCCCATAGACAATGGCACACCAGTCATCCCTATCCTCCACCACAGCCTGCTCAGCTCTATACCTATTGTGTCAACAATGCCATCTAACCGTCTCATCCTTTGCTGTCCTCTTCTCCTTTTGCCTTCGATCATTCAGAGCATTACGGCCTTCTCGAGTGAGTCCTCAATTCTCAATTGGCGGCCAAAGTACTTCAGCTTCATCTTGAATATTTGTCCTTCCAAGGAGCAGTCAGGGTTGATTTCCTTCAGTATTAACTAATTTAAACTTTTTACTGTCCAGGGTACTCTCAAAATTCTCATCCAGCACCACATTTCAAAGGCGTCTATTCTACTGTTCTACTCTCAAGAAAGCATAGCTAAACTTCTCTTTTCTCCTGCTTTGAACATGTTTAACAACTATGGAATTTCTTTTGCAGGCGCACCCCCCAATAACGGACTCAGACACTGATGAAAGTGGATAACGGCATTGGGCCACATTTATTGATTCATGCCCTAGTCCGAATTATAAATTTCTATTGGTATTCAACCAATTATAATTCTTAAGGCAAGCAAGCCGAAGTAACACTGGTAAGGTACCACCCAAAATTGCAAACGGCAATTGGTTACAATGTATCCATTTGTATCAATTTGTTTGTTGACAACAAACAAATTGTTGACCATAGTCAATACCTAACTATTGACCCCACCCTCTGACGCGTATCCGTAAAATAACGGGGTGATGCATGCTGCATAGCTCTTGCCATCACCCCATCGCCTGGTTCGTCGTTGACCGGACAACGTGTAATCAACTTGTGCCTGTCTAGTGTTGTCCAGTCAATTGCGAACCTGCCGGATACCTGTGGGTCATAATTGTTTACCTTACCAGTGCTACCTGCCACACGGAGAGGCTCAGTAAAGGCTCGACGCCCCCTCCCAGACCGTCAGCTCGGTCAACAGGCCTGCTCGCCAATTTCCTAACAGGAGGTCCATACCTCCCTGCGACAGATGGACCCCGTCCCCTGAATAAAGCTCATAATTTTGTAGGCTGATTGCAGGGTGCCTAATGACGCGCCCCCAACCCTTGTCGATAAGGAATCGGGCAATAGCCCTGTTCAACGAGCGACGAGCTCGATCAAGGGCCTGGAGGTCGAACCCACCCCTGTAAGCATGCCGCGGTACCATGTCTGACCAAATGAGGGTTGTGGCAGGCCACACATAATGTAAGTAAGCCAGGTCACCGCAAATCGCATGCTTCAGCGATAGTCCAGTGACCTGTCCCAAATCATTGCCCCCAAGGTGTATGATCAGAATATCTGGCGGGTCAGCATTCCTGCTGGATAACAGGAATGGCAACAGTTCCCGCCATAACATGCCGCGCTTACCATACCATCTGAGACTTGCGGACGCACCCAGTCCCAGTCGGGGTCCCCACTCTGTCGCCGCAGCGTACGATGCTGCCCTATGCACGTAGCTGTGGCCCACCAGCCATACTGCCACCGGTGTAATACGACACCCAGGGTCTGTCAAGGAAAAAGAGGGGGGGAGAACAATACAATGACTAAACTGGTACTCATGGTTGAAGAGGGCGAACATAAAACTGAAAACAACGTGATCCCCACCTCCCCATGCGGCGAATTTTCCGCCCCGGAGTACCCAAAAGCCGCTGCGGTAGAAGCCGCCCCTATCCTAAATGAATGGGTGCCGTAACGAGCCCCAGGGAGGCCAACACTGGCCAGCGCCTTGCCGGTCACCTTCCAAAATTGAAATTTAGTAAGGGGAGACCCATCTTGGTGGCAGAAAAACGGGCCGTGGTGCGTGCCACGCAGTGCAAGAAACTCCTGCAGGGCACCAACCGGACAGATGTCTGCCAATGAACATCGTAGCAGTCGCACACCACTGCCTACGCTGTGCTGATCAACTTTAGAGGAGCATATCCTCAACTGAGCCCAATCATTACAAACATAGACATCGTCGAGTTCCAGTGCCCTGCGACTTGCATCCGCCTTAGACAGCATCACCAGCTCGCTGATGCGGAGCGCTCCAAAAAAGGCCACCGTAGTAGCCGCATGAAACAGGGCTGCCTCATACCTGTCAAAACAGAGGTCATGCCAGCCCCGTGCTAGGTGGGTAAGTACCCCTGGGGAAATTGGGTGGCGGTCATCCGGGCTACGCCCATGCTCCCGCACCCACCCCTCCAAAACATGCCGTATGCGGAAATCGGTGGTACTGTCCGCATAACCCCCAACTTTGGCCATGAATGCCAATGCTGACAGCCTGGATGCTATGGTGCGGGGAGCTAGGCCCTGGGCATGTAGGTGAACCATGAATTGTAGAATGTGGGCCACTGGGATAGGCCAAGCCTCAGGTAGTCGACACTGGGCACAAAAGGCCTGGAAAGTAATGAACGCGTGGTGATACGCCTTACGCGTGCGGGGCGCCAGCGACATGCCGATCGCCCGGTTCACCTCTCCTTGCCAAGTGTCCATATCTCGTCCGGGAGTGGCGAGGGAAATTCCTCTGCGTCCGGGGCCAAGGCACGGAACCAGGAGATCTGCAGGCGGGACAAAGCGTCAGCAATATCGTTATTAACACCCGGGACATGCCTAGCCCTGAATAGCACATTGAGGCGCAGGCTACGCAACACAAACTGTCACACCAGCTCCATGACCCTGGGAGATTTAGACGTCTGTGAGTTGACAATGTGGACAACTGCCACATTGTCACACCAGAAGTGTACTACCGAATTGGCCCACTCCCCACCCCATAGCACCAAGGCTCCTAGAATGGGGAAAAATTCCAGATACGTGAGGTCGCGCAAGCGATCCGTGCCAGACCAGGCTGGCGGCCATCTGCCATAGGCCCACCTCCCATTGAAGTACATCCCATAACCCAGGGACCCCGATGCATCGGACTGGACCTGGAAAAGAGGGTAAGCCAGAAGGTCGGACTTCCAGAAGGACACCCCATTGAACTCCCTCAGGAACTGAAGCCAGATGAGCATATCCGCCTTAAGGCCCATGCTGAGACTATGGTGAGGCTTGGTTAATCCTACCATGGCGTCGCACAAGCGTCGAGCAAAGGCTCTGCCAGGTGCGATCACCCTGCAAGCAAAATTGAGGTGACCATGCAGCACCTGTAGCTCACGAAGAGACGCCTTGCGTTTTGCCAGCAAGTCGTCTATGAGTGCAACGATCCGTGAAACCTTATCAGCCGGTAACCTGGATGCTTGCACTACCGTGTCAATCTCCACCCCCAGGAATGTGAGCTTGGTGGATGGGCCCTCGGTCTTTTCGGGCGCTAAAGGGACACCGAGTTCCATCATTAGCGTCTGAAATGTATTGAGGAGACGCGCACACATGTCCCAGCCCCGTTCACCCCCGAATAAGAAATCATCCAGGTAATGGGCTACAGAACGAGATCCCGACCTGCGGACGAACGCCCACTGCAGGAAGGTGCTAAAACGCTCGAAAGCCGAGCAGGAGATGGAACAACCAAAAGGCATGGCCTTATCGAAGTAATATTCGCCCCTGAACTTGAAACCCAGCAACTCAAAATCGCCCGGGCAGGAGACGGAAGGCCGACTTGATGTCGCACTTAGCCAACAGTGCACCCGGGCCACATGAGCACACCATGCGCAGAGCCTGGTCAAAAGATGTGTACCGGACCGAACAAAGGTCATCCGGGATAGCATCATTGACCGACCGGCCGTCTGGGTAGGACAAGTGATGTATTAAGCGGAATTCACCCGGGGACTTTTTGGGCACTAGCCCCAAGGGGGAAACTTTCAAATTAGGAAACGGGGGGCAGGGAAAGGGCCGGCGACCCTGCCAGCATCCACCTTAATAATGCTCAAGGCGGCCACCTCCTCCCTTCCCTTAAGTGACAACAGGTTGGGTGCATCTTGAGGAGCCCTGACCCCCATGAAAGGAATGCAAAACCCCTGTTGGAAACCCTCAAGCAGGTAAGCTGCGTCTGCCCTCCTCGGGTACATCGTGAGCCAACGCTCCAACATGTCCACATCAATTGGTGAGGGGGCCTTTTGCCTGACCAGCTCCCTCTGCGGCAGTCTTGCCCGCCCCCTGTCCACCTCTACCCCTGCCCCGCGCTCCTCCCGGCCTGGGACAGGCGGAGGCAGCGTGGGGTCCAGCACAAGAGGGACACTCATGCCTATATCGGCAATTTCTTCTGCTACAGGTACCATTGGCCGAGAAGGTCCAGCACAGCAGGCGGGCTGGAACCCCCTGCCCCGCCACCTGGTGGGGTGCCTGTGCCGGAGCAGCTCGCTGGACCGCATGTCCACAATGGTACCTCTCCCCAGGCGCCGGGCGCGTGGGGGTCATATACAGAAGCCACAGCTTCTGGCAGGGCTCATCCCACCTCATCTCCGGGTGTAGGGGCACTCTCATACGAAATTCTTCGTCGTAAGCCAACCACGACGGGCCCGGGAAGTCAACCATTGCCCGGTATGTTGTCCAAGTACTGGACCATCGGAATTGCCAGATCCGGCCGGGCCCTGAGGTACACAGCCATGTATATGAGGTACGCTGGCAGCCAGTTGGCCCACGTGCGTGGCGGCTTACGACGATGTGCTTGTTCCTTATCTTTCTCATCCTGCCCCTCCCTCCCTTGGTGGGTTCTCTATTCAGAAGGGAGAAAATGTCCACATACTCCCCCTGCCAAATTTTTTCTTTGGTGGCCTGGGCAAGATGATCCCCGAGGGGCAGAGAATACCCCGCCGTAGGCAACGCCGACGACGGCACAGAGGCCGCAGTGGGCACGGTGAAAGGAGCCTGCACCAAGCCCGCCACCCCAAGGAAGTTCCCAACGGGGTAGGGGGCGCTGCCCCCGGTGGTGCCCTGGGTTGATGGTGCCGCACCCGTATGGCCCGGCGGCGGCTGAACCACCGCGCCAGCCATACGGGGCCACGGCCACTGGACGGCCCCCGCCAATGTAGGTAGTGGTGTGGGTGCACTAGTTTGAACCACATACTCACCCGCTGCACCCCCACGGGCCGCTCCTACCAGGGGTTCCGGCCCACTGCGGGCGTCGGAGCTCGCGACCGCAACCGAGCTCGTGGACGAGGCCTGGTCCGTACCGGACGGCAGCAACTGTTGCACAGGGAGCTGCGAGGCCGCGGCTGATGCCGACCCATGGGCCTCAAGCAGCTCTACCCTTCCGGCCGCCTGCCGATGACCGGCAGCCGATGGGTCAAATTGTGGTCCCAAAAGCGCCCCGGGTGGGTTAACCACCCCCAAAGAAGCCTCAAGGGCCGCTACGCGGGCCAGAAGGGCGTCAACATTCACGTAGCCCCCAACATTGATGGGGGACATAGAGCCGGCTGGCCCACTGACAAGAGGCGCCGGGTCAGGTCTCTGGACCCCGGGTCCTGAATATGGCCATGGACCCATCACTGGCCCTTGGGGGGCCGGAGGCATGCCCTGCCAGGGGAGGGAACCCAACCACCCCCCGTGGTTAAAGCCCACCGCAGGTAGCTGCGGGGCAAAGGCCGAAGGCCCCGAAGCATAAGCCGGGCCAGAGCCAGGAGCCACCGCTTGAGAGACGGAGGCCCCGGCCCCCGCCGGGCCGGTCTGAGGGTGCCCGTTCCCAGGCCATGGGGCAACCGACCCCATCCCACCGGTCCCGGTGGGCGCCGGCAAAGAGGACTGTTGGGAGGGCGCAGTCGCGGTCCTCCGACCCGGCTGGCGCCTCCTCGAGGTGCGAACCGCGTTCGCCAACGCCTTCTTTTTGGAAGGCATTCTTGCAAGTGCTGGGAAGCCGAAGAAAAGGAACGAGAAGGACCGCTGCCCGAAGTAGCTTCCCGGCTAAGGTAAGAGCGACGGAGCAATGGGAGGAAAAACTTCTCCTCTCCGTCGCTTCGCAAAATGGCAGCTCGGCTGCCTCGTGGCCGCCCCTTTTATAAGGGTGCTGGCCACGCCCCCTAACTACCCGGATACTCTTCGTCCGGTGGGGGAGGCCCGCAAAGAGCGTGGCGGCCATTTTGGTGCCGCGCTTGCATTCTAACATTTTAAGATAACAAACCCCATCTTTCATTCTTATTCCCACCACTTCCTGACCCCTAACCAATAAGACTGCACATTCAATGCCCATTTTCTGCACTTCTGTTCCCAAAGTCTGAGATAGATATGAATTCAAATAAGACAGGAATCTGCCCCAGGTTTGAAAAGCAAATTCCAAGACTTTCTTCAGAAAGCAAAGAAACAACAGCAACCATTTAAAGCTCACTAAAAATAAAGTGCTATTTTCAATTCATTACAGCTATATGCATTGACTATGCATGCACACAGAAAATACAGTGTTTCAGAAATTGGTGCAAAATAAATGATCCCTGATGGTTGTTTTGAAATAATCACAGTTTTTCAGGTTAATGTGCTCCTCAGCTGTGTGTCATACATTCCTCAGTCTTTGAATTGATTTTTAACCTGGAAATCCAGTACAAATGAAGTACAGTTTACTAATCAAGATACACCGTTAGACAATTTACTGCCACTTCCCTGGCACAGAAAATAGCTTTTAGAGCCAAGGGGAATTTGAAAAGTAACTATTTTTATAGAATGAAAACACTACCTCACTAAATATGCTTTTGACTGAAGATGTGTCTAAAATAACCTTTTGAGTTCCTGTCTATGCCCTTTACTGGAAATTCTCAATCCAAATGCCATATTTTTATAGGAATTTTTGCTAAACTAAACAAATGCAAATAAAGGCTTAAAGCTATGCAGGGCAAACTGTATGTGTTCACTATTTGACCAGATAATGCAAGTGCGGCGCCAAAATGGCCACCACGCTCTTTGCGCCCCCCCCACCTGGACGAAGACATCTGGGTTCGTTAGGGGGCATGGCCACCCCTCTATAAAAGGTGTGGCCACGAGGCAGCCTTGCTGCCATTTTACAAGAAGTGACGGAGCGGAGAAGTTCACTCCGACGCTGTTCCCTGGTTTGCTCTCCTTTTCTTAGAAAATTGATCGGAGGATATCTCTCCTCCAATCAGCGACTGCTTGGGTGGCTATGGCACCCAAGCGCAAGGCCCAGGCGGCCCCTAGGCCACGACCTATGGGGAGGGCTCAGCCCACCCCCTCGACCACCTTGGGGCAACCACTGGGCCGGAGGGCTTGGGCGGCCGCCCCACAGGGGTGGGGTGGGGTAATAATCCCCACTGCCACCAATGAGGGTGACCAGGCCTCTGCCTACCCGCCCAGTCGGAGGACTCGGGTGGGGGCTGCACAGGCCTGCTCCACTGGGGTTTCTACCCCTGTTGCACCTTTGCCCAGCTTGGGGCATAGCGGCCCACTCGGGCGTGGTGCAGGATTGCGCCCCACCATTCTACCGGCCCCTCATGGGCCAGATTATTGGGCATGGCCCTATTCTGGCCAGGGATTGCCACATGGTTTTATCCCTCTGCCCACTCTTCAATTACCCGGCGGGCCATCCGACCCATCTGGCCCACCTTATCCTGGTGGGTCAGACACTGTGGATGCTCTCCTTGCTCGCATATCGGCACTCGAGGCTTTGATGGGAATTGCTCCACCACCTTCAGATGGTGGGCTTGCCAGCTCTTCAGTTCCGGCCCACATGCCGGCCACGACCGTGCAGCGGGCCGCCAACAGGGTTGAGCTGCTGGAGGCCATCAGGCCAGCGCAAACTGGTGCCTCGCAGCTCCCCATCAGGCCATTACAGCAAGGCTTTCCACCGGGGACCAGTCCTGCTTGGAGGGATGTACCGGGACACAGAGCTCGATAGCCATCGCGAGCTCCGACGCTCACCGCAGGCCGGAACCCCCAGTGGGGGTGGCCCATGGGGGTGCACCGAGTGAGTATCCTGGTCAAGTCAGTACACCGGTGACACTAGCTAATAATACTTGGGGGGGTCCAGTGACCATGGCCGCAACAAGTTACTGTGGGAGGGCAGTTTAATCCATACTATCCTGTTACTTCCTGGGTGCCCAATTATCCCCGGTTACTGCAGGGGTGACCGCCCCTATGATTATGCCTAACTTCTCGGGGGTTCGACAGGGCCCATTACGGGTACCCCCACTTCAATCCGTGCCAACGGTGGCCCTGCCAACAGCCGGTTACTCCCTACCCCTGGGCGACCATTTATCCCAGGCTACTAGGGAGAAGATATGGTGTGGGGAATACGTTGACATTTTCACCCTCCTGAACCGTGAACCCACTAAGGAGGAGAGGGAGGGGCAGGATGACAGGGACAAGGAGTTGTCCCATCGTCGTAAGCCATCTCGCACTTGGGCCAATTGGTTACCGGCCTATCTGATTTATATGGCAGTATACCTACGGGCCCGTCCTGATTTGGGCATCCCAATGGTCCAGTACCTGGACAATATTTACCAGGCCGTGGTTGATTTTCCTGGCCCGTCATGGTTGGCCTATGACAAAGAATTTAGGATGAGGGTGGCCCTTCACCCTGAGATGAGGTGGGACGAGCCCTGCCAGCAGTTGTGGCTGATGTATATGACCCCCACGCGGCCAGCGCCTGGTGCCCAGTCCAACTGTGGCAATGCCATACAGCGGGCTGCTACTACACAGACTCCCCGCCAGCCGGCAGGGCAGGGGGTTCCAGCCCACCTGCTGTGTTGGAGTTTCTCCGCCAACGGAGTGTGCAACAAGTGCCAGTGTAGATTTAGGCACAAGTGCCCTTCTTGTTCTGGCCCTCATGCCGCCTCCGCGTGCCTGCAGGCCGGTGGATCACGAGGCAGAGGAAGGGGTTTTCAGGGGGCGGCCAGAGCTCCCTCTGACGGTGCTACCCATTCAAAAGGCCCCCTCCCCAATTAATGTCCCAGTGCTTGAACGATGGCTGCACGCTTATCCTAGACAGGATGATGCAATAAACCTGCTTGAGGGCTTCCAGTTTGGCTTCCTCATACCCTTTAAAGTTGTTCGTGGGCCTCAGGACGCCCCGAACCTACTGTCTCTCAGGGGTAATGAGGACATTGCTGCGGAGCAGATAGCCAAGGAGGTTAAGGCACAGAGGGTGGCGGCGCCATTTGACAACCCCCCATATCCTAACTTGAAGGTATCCCCTCTAGGTTTAGTCCCTAAGAAGTCCCCAGGTGAATTCCATCTAATTCACCACCTTTCTTACCCTGCGGGTTCCTCGGTCAATGACGCTATACCGGACGACCTTTGCTCTGTCAGGTATGCGTCCTCTGACCAGGCCTTACAGATGGTACGCTTGTGTGGTCCTGGGGCGCTATTGGCAAAGTGTGATATCAAATCAGCATTCCGATTGTTGCCAGTGCACCCGGATGACTTTGAGCTGTTAGGTTTTTGTTTTCGGGGCAAGTTTTATGTGGACAAGGCCATGCCTTTTGGCTGTTCAATTTCCTGTTCCGCCTTCGAACAATTTAGCACCTTCCTCCACTGGGCTTTTGTTTGTAGGTCGGGGTCCCGGTCTGTAGCCCACTACCTCGATTTTTTGTTCGGGGGTGGACATGACACGGGCACGTGTGTACACCTGCTCACCACATTTCAGGTGCTTATGGGGGAACTGGGTGTCCCCCTAGCACCTGAAAAGACAGAGGGCCCAGCCACCACCCTTACCTTTTTAGATATTGAAATCGACACCGTCGCTAAGACATCCAGGTTGCATATGGAAAAGGTGACTCGGATCTCTGATCTGATTTTGGCAATGCTTGCCAAGCGTAAGGTGTCTCTCCGGGAGTTGCAGGTACTTCACGGCCACCTCAACTTCGCCTGTAGGGTAGTGACACCAGGCGGAACCTTTGCCAGGCATCTGTGTGACGCTATGGTGGGCCTTTCTAAACGACACCACAGGGTATGGCTGACTAGGGGTTTACGAGCAGACCTTGCGGTTTGGCTCACATTCCTACAGGACTTTAATGGCATCTCCTTTTGGAGATCTGAGCTTATGGTCAGCCCCCATTTCCAAGTACAGTCGGATGCCTTCGGCTCCCTGGGCTATGGGATTTATTTTGAAGGACAGTGGGCCTATGGTCAATGGCCTCAGACATGGCAGGGCACGGATCGCTTACGCGATCTTACGTTCCTGGAGGTTTTTTTTTCCAATTTTGAGGGGCCCTCATGCTCTGGGGGGACAGGTGGGCTAATTTGGTGGTTCACTTTTGGCGTGACAATGCTGTGGTGGTGCACATTGTCAACGCCCAAACGTCTAAATCCCCCAGAGTTATGGCCTTAGTTCGCCAATTTGTTCTCAGGTCCTTGCGCCTTAATGTGCTCTTCAGGGCTAGACATGTGCCAGGCATTAATAACGATATAGCTGACGCTTTATCCCGCCTGCAGATCTCCCGGTTCCGTGCCTTGGCTCCAGGTGCAGAGGAACTTCCCTCTCCACTCCCGGCCAAGATATGGACATTTGGCGAGGAGAGGTGAACCGGGCGATCGGCATGTCTTTGGCACCTCACACGCGTAAGGCGTATCAACATACACTCCTTCAATTTAGGACCTTTTGTAGGCAAAGGCAGTTGCCTGAAATGTGGCCGATACCGGTCGACCAGATTTTACAGTATATGGTGCACCTTCATGATCAGGGGTTGGCCCCACGCACTATCGCCACCAGGCTTTCTGCCTTGGTATTTATGGCCAAGGCACGGGGCTTTACTGACTGCATGAATGACTTCCGCATATGCCACTTATTGGAAGGGTGGACACATGAAAGTGGCAGCCGCCCGGACACACGTCACCCTGTTTCACCAGGTGTTCTGACCCACCTTGCATGAGGCTGGCATAGACTGTGTTATGATAGGTATGAGGAGGCTCTTTTTCGTGCAGCTTTCTTTGGAGCTCTGCGAATCAGCGAGCTGGTCCCATTGTCAAAGGGGGACATGTCTCATAGGGCATTGGAACTCGACGATGTGTCTATCAACCAGGAGTGGGCTCAGTTGAGGATTCGTTCCTCGAAGGCCGATCAGCATGGAGTAGGCAGTGGTGTTAGACTGCTACGATGTACATTTGCTGACATCTGTCCGGTTGGTGCCCTACATGCATTTTTGGCAGTGCGTGGTACGCGCCCTGGCCCGTTGTTTTGCCACCAGGATGGGTCTCCCCTTACCAAATTTCAGTTCTGGAGGGTGACCGGTATGGCACTTCACAGTGTGGGCCTCCCTGGGGCTTGTTATGGCACCCATTCATTCAGGATAGGCGCCGCTTCAACTGCGGCTGCGTTTGGGTACTCTGAGGCTGATATATGTCGGATGGGCAGGTAGGGTCCACGCGTTTCTCCTTATATGTACGTCCCCTCACTGTATGAGTACCAGTTATGTCCTTAATTCCTTCTCCTTCTTTTACAGACCCTGTGTATCTACACACACCGGTGGCAGTGTGGCTGGTGGGCCATAGTTATGTGCACTAGGTGGCGCAGTATGCTGCATCGACGGAGTGGGGGCCCCATCTCGGGCTGCGTGCATCCGCACGTATGCGGTGGTATGGTGTGCGCGGCATGAGATGGCGGGAACTGTTGCCATTCCTGATGTCCATCAGGGATGCTGGACCACCTGATGTTCTGATTCTGCACCTCAGCAGCAATAATCTAGCACAGATCACTGGCCTTTCCTTTAAAATGTCGGTGTGCAGTGACCTGGCGTTTTTACATCATTTATGGCCGTACACACGGTTGCTATGGTCTGACATCGTGCCGAGACATTGTAATAGAGGAGGCATGGATCTCCGTGGTTTGGACCATGCCCGGCGGTCAGTGAACAGGGCTGTTGCCCGGTTTCTTGTTGAGAATGGCTTGGGAACAGCCATTCAACACCCGGGGATAGGCTTGCAGGATTTTGACCTGTATGCAGGAGATGGGTTCCACCTGTCAGCCAGAGGTATGAACCTCTTTCTGGAGGACATGCAAGCGGGCCTGGTGACCGAGCTGACGGTCGGGGGGGGGGCGGTGAGTCATCATGGATGCCTCCCCGTGTGGCGGGTAGCACTGGTAAGGTAAAGATTTATGACCCATAGGTATCCGGCAGGTTCGCAATTGACTGGCCAACACGTAGATAGGTACAGGGGAAACAGGATTGGCCGGTCAAGGGCAAACCATGAAAGGGGTGATGTTAGGAGCTTCACAGCCAGCATCACCTTGATATTTGGACGGATACACGTCATAGGGTGGGGTCAGTAGATAGTATATTGACTCCGGTCAACAATTTGTTTGTGTCAACAAACAAATTGATACAAATTGATACATGTAGCCAATTTCCATTGGCATTTTGGGTGGAACCTTACCAGTGCTACTGCGGCCTGGTTGCCTTAAAGAATTACAATTGGATGATACACCAATTGAAAGTGATAATTCGGACTAGGGCAATATTCAATAAAAGTGGCCCAATGCCTTTAATCCAATACCGGTGTTTGAGTCTTTATTTGGATGGGTGCGCCTGCAATGTAAGTTCTCTGGTGGGTTTTTTGTGTCACAATTTCTTACAAATCTTGATATTCTTACAAAAATTACAAACCAAATAGTGACAATAAAGAGTTATGTGAAACTCAATGCTTCTCTTTTTCATCATATATGACTCATAATATATCCATGGAAATGGTTCTTCTGTGTGGAACATGTGCAATAAATTTTGCTGATGGGAACAAGTGTTAATATATTGTCTTCATTAAGACTTAATATACTATGACTCAACTCTTTATTCTTATCAAAAGGAAATGAATATCTTTTTTCTGTTTTTCTTTTGTAGTCAATCTATGTGATATTATTCCATCCACTGACAATGTGGTCCACTGTTTTATCTATTTCTTTACAAAGTCTACAATTACTCTCAATTTCATGTTTCCCCCCAGTTTTTGCTTTAATTATTTTGGTTTATAGTATTTGTTGCTTTGTAATTGGAAAGCAATGGCAGTAATACTAATACCATATAGGAAGCATTTGGAGCCAAAATAAATTTGCTTTATCCACTAATCTATTGGTAAAGGTTATTTTTTCCTGCCTCTGGGTCTTGCATCTCCTTTTTCTGTTTGTTTACTTTGCTCTGTTTATTATTTGTTAGTTTTTCTTTCATCTGATTCTAAGCACCATGTGGATTTCACACACCCCTCACCCCCTGTTGTGTTCTAATGGTTTTACCTTCCACATGGATTACAATGTATCTGAGCCAATGTAACCCTACCTATAGCAACAATGTAACCTTCAGCTGTATCATATAAACCCTGTAATAGGACGCGAGCTAATGACCACCAGCTGGCAGCAGCGAGCGTCCAAGCTCTCTTGGTCCGAACTCATCAAAGGCAACAGCGCGGGAAGCCTTCCCGCCACCACCTACACCTGGACAAGAAGGGCGTGACCCACAATGACGTCACGCGGACAGTAGCCAATGGGCTACCATGGCACCACGTTCAAATGTATTCCTACTGTATATAAAGAGCTATCGATCCGCCATTACCTCATGTTCCCTCTGTCCACGATGCAATAAACCTGAGTTAACCCAGCCCGAGGCTGTGTCCTGTGTCTTAGTTTCATACACTAAATTGGCGACGAAGGTGGGATACGAACCCACGCGTGCGGCCCAAACTTAAAACATTGAGGTCCACGCTACGAGATGTACAGGGGAACAGCATTCCGGTGTTGGGGGTCGGGAAATTTCGGGTTGAGTTTAAGAGACACTCTGCGGAGCTGCCCCTAGTTGTCCTCAAGGGGGGGAGTTGTAGCCTCCTAGGGACACAGTGGTTCCAGCCTTTAGGCCTGTTTATAGGGGGAGTACATGCAGTGGGGGTGGACCCAATACAAGCGGTGTGCGATGCGCATCCCGCCGTTTTTGAAAAAGGACTTGGAAAATTCAAGGGACCCCCTGTAGCCTTCGACCTAGACCCGGAGGTCCGCCCGATAAGACTCAAACCGCGCAGGGTGCCCTTCGCACTAAAGGACAAAATAGAGGCGGAACTGGACAAATTGGTGGGCCAGGGGATTCTTATTCCTGTTGATTCCGCGGAGTGGGAAACTCCAATTGTAACAGCTCTGAAGGCTAACGGGGAGGTGCGCATTTGCGCTGATTATAAGTGTACAATCAACAAGGCGATCCGCCCTAATGCATACCCGGTGCCGGTGGTCAGCCACCTTTTGGCCAGGCTGAATGGGGGAAAGTGTTTCGCTAAGCTCGACCTGGCACAAGCCTATCAGCAGCTTCCCGTAACACCCGCCACGGCCGCGGCACAAACGATAGTCACACATAAAGGAGCGTTCCAAGTGTCGCGTTTACAGTTCGGCGTGAACTCGGCACCCGGCCTTTTTCAGATCCCAGGTGATGGTCAGGTGAAAGAAAAAAAGATTGAAAATATCACGAGATGTATAGCCTTCTCAAGTGAGTCCTACCTTCTCATTTGATGTCCAAAGTACTTTAGCTTCATCTTCACTATTTGTCCCACCAATGAACAGTCAGGATTGATTTCTTCCAGTATTGACCTATTTGTTCTCTTTGCTGTCCAAGGGACTCTCAGGACTCTCCTCCAACACCACATCTCAAAGGCATCTATTCTTCTGCGCTCAGCCTCCCTAATGGTCCAGCTCTCACACCCATACATTACCACTGGGAATACCATTGCTTTGACTGTGCAAATTTTTGTTTTCAAGGTGATGTCTCTGCTTTTCACTATATTCCACTGATTTCTCATTGCTTGTCTCCCCATAATCAGTCGTCTTTTTATTTCATGGCTACAGTCGCCATCTGCAGTGATCTTAGATCCCAGGAAAGTAAAATCTGTCACTGCTTCTACTTCTTCCCCATCTATTTTCCAGGAAGTGATCGGACCTGTTGCCATTATCTTGGTTTTCTTGATATTGAGTCTCAAGCCAGCTTTTGCACTCTCCTCCTTCAATCCAATCAAGAGGTTCTTTAGGTCTTCCTCACTTTCTGCCTTTAGGGTGGTATCGTCTGCATATCTCAAATTGTTGATGTTTCTCCCAGCAATTTTGATCCCATATTGTGATTCCTCCATCCCTGCATTGTACATTATGTGCTCTGTGTATAGATTGAATTAGCAGGGTGATAAAATGCAGCCTTGTCTTACTCCTTTTCCTATTCCAAACCACTCTGTCATTCCGTGTTCTGTCCTAACTGTTGCTTCTTGGTTCGTGTACAGATTTCTCATGAGGCATATGAGGTGTTCTGGTATTCCCATCTCTTTAATTACTTGCCACATTTTGTTGTGCTCCACACAGTCAAAAGCCTTGGTGTAGTCAATAAAATAAAAGTAGACTTGTTTCTGGTATTCTTTTGTTTTCTCCATGATCCAACGTATGTTGGCAATGTGGTCTCTAGTCCCCCTGCCTCTTCTGAAACCGGCCTGCACCTCTGGTAGTTCTCTCTCCACATGTTGTTGAAGTCTACCCTGTATTATCTTGAGCATCACCTTGCTGGCATGTGGGATGAGCGTAATTGTTCGGTAATTTGAGCATTCTTTGGCATTGTCTTTTTTGGGGATTGGAATGTACACTGGTATTTTCCAATCCTGTCGCCACTGTTTTGTTTTCCAAATTTGCTGGCATATTGAATGCAGTAGTTTGATTCCATCATCTTTTAGGGTTTTGAAAAATTCAACTGGGATGCCATCATTTCCACTAGCTTTATTGTTTGCAGTGCTTTTTAGGGCCTTTCTGACTTCACTCTCCAGAATGTCTGGTTCAAGTTCAAATTTCTCATTATTGTTATTATCAGGAGTGTTAAGGTCCTTTCTGTAGAGTTCCTCTGTGTACTCTTGCCATCTTTTTTTGATCTCTCCTGCTTCAGCTAACTCTTTTCCATCTTTGTCCCTTATCATGTTCATTTTTGCTTTAAATGTTCCCTTGATTTCCCCAATTTTTTTGAAAAAATCTCTAGTCCTACATCTTTTGTTGTTTTCCTCCATTTCTTTGCACTGTTCGTTCAGGTACTTTTCCTTATCTCTCCTTGCTTTTCTTTGAAATTCTGTATTCAGGTGGTTATATTTTTTCCTTTTTCCTTGGACTTTTGCATTCCTTCTTTCCTCTGCTATTTTAAGAGCCTCATCAGACAACCACTTTGCTTTCTTATGCTTCTTTTCTTTTGGTATGGTTTCTCTTGCTGCCTCCTGCATGATGTCCCGTGTCTCTGTCCATAATTCTTCTGGTACTCTGTCTATCAGGTACAGGACATTAAATCTGTTCATGACCTCCACCGTGTATGCTTTAGGCATGTTGTGTAGGTCATATCTGTCTGGTCTAATTGTTTTCCCCATTTTCTTTAGTCTAAGCCTGAATTTTGTGATCAGTAGGTTGTGATCTGAGCCACAATCTGCTCCAGGTCTTGTTTTTGCTGACTGAATGGAGGTTCTCCATCTTTGACTGCAGAGTATGTAATCAATCTGATTTCGATGCTGGCCATCTGGTGATGTCCATGTGTAAAGTCGCCTCTTGTGTTGCTGGAAGAGGGTGTTTGCTATGACTAGTGCATTCTCTTGGCAGAACTCTATCAGTCTTTGCCCTGCTTCATTCTGTGTTCCAAGAACGAACTTGCTTGTTATTCCATTTACTTTTTGATTTCCTACTTTGGCATTCCAATTTCCTAAGATAATGTGGACATCATTTCTTGGTGTCTGTTCTATGAGGTGTTGTAGGTCCTCATAGAACTGGTCAACTGTGGCTTCATCTGCACTAGTGGTTGGTGCATAGACTTGGATTACAGTGATATTGAAAGGTTTGCCTTTGATTCTGACTGACATCATTCTATCATTTTTGATGTTGTATCCCATTACTGCATTCCTCACTCTTTTGTTGACAATTATGGCTACTCCATTTTTTCTGAGGTTTTCTTGCCCACAGTAGTAGATATGATGGTTTCCAGAGCTGAATTCACCCATCCCTGTCCATTTTAATTCACATGCCCAGGATGTCAATGCTTATTCTTTCCATCTCGTTTTTAACCACTTCCAGTCTACCTTGATTCATAGACCTCACATTCCATGTCCCTATGCAGTATTGTTCCCTGCAGCACTGTATTTCTCCTCCCCCTTTCGTACCCCTCCCCCTTTTCAGATCTCCTGTGCTGAGCATCCCCTTGTTTTGCCTTTTGTTTTGGTCCATAGGGTTCTCTTGGCAAACTTTGTGGTGTGCCTTGCCGGTCTCTATGCCAGTCTTTTCCCATCACACATGTTATCACCGTTTAAACAGTTTTAAAACAAAGTATTATCATGCACAATATCACAGTTTATCACATAGTATCAAAGTAAAAGTTGAACTAATTAATGAAAGGGAAAGAAAGAAAGAAATAAAAAGTCCATAAGCCATCTACGTTTAGTCAACTATATCATTTCAGTTCGACTACTTATCCTTTGCATGCACGCAGCAGGTCTTGCCTCCCTTCGGCGGCATGAAGTCGGTCAAAGGCGCCGGCTCGGGCCTCGCTGTGATGGTGGTTGTGGATGGTATCTCCTGGGGGTGGTCGGGGGTCTCCTGAGGTGTCCTTCTCTCTGGCCCCAGGTCTTTGGACGGTGAGGGAGGGGCAAGATCCTTTACTCACCTCCCCCGTGGGCCTCTCTGGATGGAATGGGCAGTAGAGCTGGGCCTTCCTGATTCCTTTTCTTCCTCTCCAGGCCCAGGTCTTTGGATGGGGAGGGAGGGGCAAAATCCTTTACTCACCTCCCCCCTGGGCCTCTCTGGATGGAATGGGCAGTAGAGCTGGGCCTTCCTGAAGCCTTTTCTTCCTCTCCAGGCCCAGGTCTTTGGATGGGAAGGAAGGGGCAAGATCCTTTACTCACCTCCCCCCTGGGCCTCTCTGGATGGAATGGGCAGTAGAGCTGGGCCTTCCTGATTCCTTTTCTTCCTCTCCAGGCCCAGGTCTTTGGATGGGGAGGGAGGGGCAAAATCCTTTACTCACCTCCCCCCTGGGCCTCTCTGGATGGAATGGGCAGTAGAGCTGGGCCTTCCTGAAGCCTTTTCTTCCTCTCCAGGCCCAGGTCTTTGGATGGGAAAGGAGAGGCAAGATCCTTTACTCACCTACCCCCTGGGCCTCTCTAGATGGAATGGGCAGTAGAGCAGGGCCTTCCTGAAGCCTTTTCTTCTTCTCCAGGCCCAGGTCTTTGGATGGGGAGGGAGGGGCAAAATCCTTTACTCACCTCCCCCCTGGGCCTCTCTGGATGGAATGGGCAGTCGAGCTGGGCCTTCCTGATTCCTTTTCTTCCTCTCCAGGCCCAGGTCTTTGGATGGGAAGGGAGAGGCAAGATCCTTTACTCACCTCCCCCCTGGGCCTCTCTGGATGGAATGGGCAGTAGAGTTGGGCCTTTCTGATTCCTTTTCTTCCTCTCCAGGCCCAGGTCTTTGGATGGGGAGGGAGGGGCAAAATCCTTTACTCACCTCCCCCCTGGGCCTCTCTGGATGGAATGGGCAGTAGAGCTGGGCCTTCCTGAAGCCTTTTCTTCCTCTCCAGGCCCAGGTCTTTTGTAGTACTATTTAGTAGTACTATTTTAATTCTTCTCATGCATATCTGCATTTGCTGATGGTGGCTGAATAATCTTTCTCTCTCACACACACACACCAAATCACAGACTATTTTCCTCAGCCGTTTTGCAAACAGACATGCAAGGTTCCAGAGATAGTTTATGCTTGCCTATTAAACTGGTTCAAAATCATTGTTGATGGCAGCATCCTTTGCTACTGATGCCTGATAACCTGGAGTCTACTGGGTGAAGACAGCTGGATCAATATGAAAGTCAAGAACAGTCCTTTAACGTGCAGTGAAAGTAGATAATAATGTTACTACAAGAAGTGTGCTGATTATAAAAGGCTTCCCCCTTTGTAGGACTGAAGGCAAGAAAACATTCTTCTTGTTGTTAAAAAACTTAGTGTGTCCAGCTGCCTGGCTGTCTGGCTTTTGTGTATCACATAGATTCAGAAAATGTATTTATGACTTGAATAATGCTTTCTCACATATAAAACCATAGTTCTATTCTATACCTACATGTGAGGAGGGAACTGCAGGGATGGACACATCTCTACCTTGCCCTCTCCAGTGCCATCACAACAAATAACCTGAAAATTTGTGTTCCCAGACAATATGGAGAAGTCTGGGTGTGATTTTTTTTTTTGGGGGGGGGAGATAAAAAGAAGGAGGTTGTCCTTCTGAAAATTGCCAATGTTAGGAAACATTGCTCTTTCCCTCTCAGTTACAGCTTTCTACTTCTACCTCTCTGCACTCCTGAAACAAAATAACTGGACATAGCAATTTCACATGTGGAAACTGGCCAGAAACTCAGTCTGAAAAAGTCCCATGGCACACAAATAAAACATTATCCTTTTCATGCTGGGAATAGGTGACCAAATTATATTTGGTACAAGTAGATGAACTACAACTTATTTTTAGAGACTTACTTATCAAAATTTGCAAACTTGAGCACATAAACCATTTCAGACAAAAACTGAATGAAAGAGAAATTGACCAGAGCAGAAAGTGAAACCATTAGATTATTCTCCACCTCTGAAATTTTTGAAGTGGTAGCTCTGTTAGTATGTACAACTATATCAGAGAGGAAATAAAACAAAATAAAGACAGAAAACATTATGACACCTTAAAGACTAACTGCTGCATTTTAATGTTAGCTTTCCTGGATTAAGCAAACATTAAAAATATAGCAATTAGCCTTTAAGGTGCCACAATGTTGTTATCTTTATTTTTGTATTTGCCTTGTTTTATTTCCTGTCTGATATTCCTCACCTATCTACATAATGTGCATGACAACGTTGAAAGGTATACACACTGATCCTCTCTCTGTTCATCTACCTGCCAGGTACATATTTCCAAAACATTCTTAGGACTTGATATTAATTTCATCTGATCCTTATGGTACAGGAACACCTTGGGATCAGTTCATAGAAGTGTTTCTCTCATCTCATTCGAATAACAAATAAATAAACAAATCCTTTTAGATTTCAATTCAAAGTGAGCGGGGGAGGGGATTTCCTCTGACAAAGCTCCCTTTTACTTTTTACACTCCAGTGCTTTTGTTTATAGAAAATCTGATAAACTGCACTACTATATCAAACTCCTGCTCTTTAAAAAAAACACAGAATGCCAAAACCAAAGTATCACACAGTGAAACAGGTTCATCTTTCTGAATCAATTGGAAAGAAAAGATATTGAAAAAACAATAGATACTTAGAATTGTAGGTAGACAAAAATAGAAGAAGTGAGACTGCCAAAGGCAGCAACCAAAAAGACAGAGTTTCTTCCTTGCTATTGAATAGCAACTCAGTTAGTATATATGTTTGCAGATCTGATAAAAATGCAGCTCACAAATATTTTCTGAGAACCAGATGCATTTGCCTTAAAGCAATGCTGGGGAAACATCCACACTTCAAATGTTTTCTCCTCAACATCTATGACCCACCAGATGTTGTTCATTTCAACCTGTCACCCTCCAGAGAGTGATCAGCACCAGCCAGCCTGCCCAATGGTGAAATGTAATTAGAGATCAAATTCAGCAACATCTGGAACACCACAGATGTAAAGATGCCAAGAAAACATCTAACACTATTATTTTAAGATCTGCTTGATATTGCCAGTTTTTAAGGAGCTAGCCATTTCATTTTGAAATAATCTTGCAGTTTCCAAGAGAATAATTCAGTGCATTTTAATAATTTAAGTTAAATACAATATCTTCTAAAGACATACCAATCCTGGTGTACTAACTAAAGTAACTGAAAGATACTTTGAACAATGAACAACATTGGGACATTAATTAACAAAGATGGATCTAACAGCAATCTCAAACGCCAGTTCTCATGAAATCAGTCACAAAAAAATTTAAAGACACTATTATTGAGGACACTATTGCAAGGGGAACAAAAAACTATCTTATGAAATGCAGATAGAAACTGGCTGAACTTGATTCTCTGACAGTATCTCTTGGAGAGTCCTGAGAGTCCCCTGGACAGCAAAGAGAGCAAATAGGTCAATATTAGAAGAAATCAACCCTGACTGTTCATTGGAGGGACAAATAGTGAAGATGAAGCTAAAGTACTTTGGACATCAAATGAAAAGGGAGGACTCACTTGAGAAGGCCTTGATGCTGGGAAAGGTGGAGGGCAAGAGAAGAAGGGGGCTCCAAAGATGAGATGGATAGATGGTATTGTGGATGCAATGGACACAGAGCCGGGTGGGCTGAGGAGGATGGTAGAGGACAGAGGTGCCTGGAGGAAAATGGTCCATGGGGTCACAAAGGGTCGGAATCAACTGTGTGACTGAACAATAACAACAAATGTTGATTATTAAAATGGCCAGTATGTTTCATCCTCTTAATATTTTAAGGCAACAGTGTATTGTGTCAGAGATTCTTCTAACATAAATTTCTGCAGTCTCTTTGCTTTAATCCTCAGAAAAAGGTCTTAAAATATTAACATGCCAAAACATATTGGACACTTTAATAGTAAACCTCAGTTTACTAAACCCTGAGGTATATCTTTTCCATTTGTAGGTTCCTTCAGATGCCTTTTGCATTTAGCATTCCCTGATTGAAAGTATGTTATTTACTGGTTTGTTTGTTTGTTTTAATTGAAGAATGATTCATTGGCAGAGAAAACTGTAGGAACTGTTATATTAGATGAATTACATTTTTGGAAGGAGGGAAGGAAAAGTGATGGTAAAACACACATATCCTTGGATAATTCTCCATAGATAATTTTTCAGTGCTGTCATTTTATAACTCAGGAAAAAAATAGCATAGTACACAAACAAGGTTACTGCTTCTTTGACAATTGTATATATTACTGACTGGTTTGAATGAAGCCAATATGTTGATGGTCATTCAAAGTACTGCAGGAAAAAGTGCAAAGCAAATGTATATAATTATAAATAGAATTTATAAAATTGACCAGCATCCCAGATTAATTACAACTTTATAGTTCAAACACTTTTGCAAGCATCACAGATTTTCAAGTGTGTTTTGGATGATTTGTTAACAAGGGCAAAACTCTGAAGATGAAATTGTGGCTTTAATGCTTAGTTTTGCTATGCAGGTAACTGTATGTGCATCCTCAGGAGAAACACACAATGCAGTGAGTATGGTAAACCCAAGCCACAAATCAATATGCAGTATGATTAAAGTTCCCTACAGCTTGCCCTGCCTGCTGACGGTATGAAACATCTATTTCAGAGCCAAAATGCTACTTGATATCAATTACTGAGGAGCAGATGGGAGGACTGCCTCTTATTTTTCATGTCTTTCTTATTGATTTCTGACTGGATACAGTATCTCAGATTATATGTCAAAGACTGCACAATATTAATAATAAATAATTGAGAATCATGGGCTTATTCTAACTCATGATGATCTTCCTTGGAGTTTGCCAAGGATAAAGCACTCAGAAGTGGTTTACCATTCCTTTCTTCTGGGAGTTTTCTTGGACTGCTCAACTTTTCCAAGACCTCATAGGTTGTCTCTTATTCTGATAGATGTAGTGGAATATTAAACTCCCTGTCCCTGGTTCAGCAGACAGGTGTACACCAATGGTAATTAGTAAATATGTCCTACTCACCCTAGTGGGAGTCATTTTTTTTTAATGCTCAGAAATTTGGGCTTTTGTTGTTCAGTCGGACAGTCAATTCTGACCTTTTGTGACCCTATGGACCATTGCCCTCCAGGCACCTCAACCCGCCCAGCTCTGTGCCCATTGCATCTACAATACCATCTAGCCATCTCATTTTTGGCCACCCCCTTCTTCTTTTGCCCTCCACCTTTCCCTGCATAAGCTTTCTCAAGTGAATCCTCTCTTCTCATTTGATGTCCAAAATACTTTAGCTTCATCTTTACTATTTGACCTTCTAAGGTGCAGTCAGTGTTGATTTTTTCCAGGATTGACCTATTTGTTCATTTAATGCCAACATTCTCCTCCAGCACCACATTTCAAATGTGTCAATTTTTCTGCACTCACCCTTCTTTATGGTTCAGCTCTCACAACCATACATTACTACTGGGAAGACCATTGCTTTGACTATGAGGACTTTTGTTGGCAGGGTGATGTCTCTACTTTTAATTATGTTCCCTAGGTTTCTCATAGCTTGCCTCCCAAGAATTAATCATCTTTTTATTTCATAGCTGCAGTACCACCTGCAGTGATCTTTGACCCTAAGAAGGTAAAGTCTGTCACTGCTTCCATTTCTTCCCCTTCTATTTGCCAGGGAGTGATAGGGCCAGTTGCCATTATCATATATTTTAATTTTGAATCTCAGGCCAGCTTTTGCACTTTCCTCTTTCACCCTAATCTAGCTATTCTTTAGGTCTTCTTCACTTTCTGTCCTTAGGGTAGTATCATCTGCATAGCTCAGGATGTTGATGTTTCTCCCAGCAATTTTAATTCCAACTTGTGATTCATCCAGCCCTCTATTTCACATTATGTGCTCTGCATATAAGTTAAATAAGCAGGGTGACAATATGCAACCTTGTCGTACTCCTTTTTCTATTATAAACCAATCAGTTGTTCCATATCCTGTCCTAACTGTTGCTTCTTGATTCTTGTACAGATTTCTCATAAGACAGATGAGGTGGTCTGGTATTCCCATCTCTTTAATTACTTGCCACAGTTCATTGCGGTCCACACAATCAAAGGCATTGGTGTAGTCAATGAAACAGAAGTAGACTTCTTTCTGGTACTTCTTTGCTTTCTGCATGATCCAGTGAATGTTGCAATTCAGTCTCTAGTTCCCCTACCTCTTTTGAACCCAGCCTGCACTTCTGGAAGTTCTCGATCTCCATACTGCTGAAGCCTAGACTGTATTATCTTGAGCATGACCTTGCTAGCATGTGAAATGAGCACAATTGTTTGATAGGTTGAACATTCTTTAGCATTGCCTTGTTTGGGATTGGAATATATACTGACCTTTTCCAATCCTGTGGCCACTGCTGTGTTTTCCAAATCTGCTGGCATATAGAGTGCAACACTTTAATTGCATCATCTTTTAGGGCTTTGAATAATTCAACTGGAATACCATCATCTACACTAACCTTGTTATTAGCAATGCTTTCCAGGGCCCTCTTGACTTCACACTCCAGAATGTCAAGCTCAAGGTCCATGTTCTCATCACTGTGGTTGTCAGGGACGTTGAGGTCCTTTTTGTAGAGTTCTTCTGTCTATTCTTGCCATCTTTTCCTAATCTTTTCTGCATCTCCTAGGTCCCTACCATTTTTGCTCCTTATTGTGGCCATTTTTGCTTGAAACATTCCCTTAATTTCCCCAAGTTTTTTAAATAAATCTCTAGTCCTTCCCCTTCTGTTGTTTTCCTCTATTACTTTGTACTGTTCATTTAAGAAGGCCTCCTTATCTTTCCTTGCTTTCTTTTGGAATTTTGCATTCAGTTGAGTGAATCTTTCTCTTTCATCTTTGCTTTTTGCTTCCTTCCTTTCTTCAGCTATTTCAAGAGCCTCATTAGACAACTACTTTGCTTTCTTGCATTTCTTTTCCTTTGGTATGGTTCTCATTGCTGCCTCCTGTATGATGTCATGACCCTCTGTCCATAATTCTTCAGGCACTCTGTCTATCAGATCTAATCCCTTAAATCTATTCCTCACCTCCAATGCATATTCCTTAGGGATGTTATCTAGGTCATATCTGTGTGGCCTAATTGTTTCCCCTATTTTCATCAATCTAAGCCTGAATTTGGCAATCAGTAGCTCATGATCTGAGCCACAGCCTGCTCTAGGTCTCATTTTTGTTGACTGTATAGAACTTATCCATCTTTGGTTGCAAAGTATGGATTCAATCTGATTTCGATGTCGGCCATCTGGTGATGTCCATGTGTACAGTTGCCTCTTAGGTTGTTGGAAGAGTGTATTTTCTATGACCAGTGCATTCTCTTGGCAGAACTCTATTAGCCTTTGCCCTGCTTCATTCTGTGTTCCAAGGCTAAACTTGCCTGTTATTCCAGTTACCTTTTTACTTCCTACTTTGGCATTCTAGTCTCCTATGATGATAAGGACATCAATTTTTTGTCAGTTCTAGAAGGTGTTGTAGGTCATCATAGAACTGGTTGACTGTGGCCTCTTCTGCACCAGTGGTTGGAGTGTAAGCCTGGATTACAGAGATATTGAATGGTTTACCTTGAATTCCGACTGAGATCATTCTGTCATTTTTAAGATTCTATCCCATTACTGCTTTTCTCACTCTTTTATTGACTATAAGGGCCACTCCATTTCTTTTAACAGATTCTTGTCCACAGTAATAGATATAATGGTCCCCTGAATTGAACTCACCCATCCCTGTATATTTTAACTCACTGATTCCAAAGATGTCAATGCTTATTTTTCAATTTCATTTTTGACCACTTCCCGCTTGCCTTGATTCATAGATCGTACATTCTATGTTCCTATACAGGAACACAATATAACAGAAGATAAAAAGTTAGTATACTATTAAATACTACTCAGCATTGTTCTATCTTTGGTTAGTACTGTGTGTATCCCAAAATTTAATACTTAACATTATACCCTAGTATGAAAAGGAAATGTGCTATATCATTTCCCCATCTTGTTATCTGCTTGATATTTAGTAACTAAACAGATTAGTGATTACTTAATTACTTATCAAATAAATGCATTAACTTTAGTAACTAACAGAGTAGTGAGTACATAATTACTTATCAGATAAATGCATTAAAGAATCTATGTTCTTAGTTCCACTTGGCTGCAATGGGGGGGGGGGGGAAGCTGGCAGTGATGATGGTGGATGAGGACCCTTGCAACTTCATTCACCTAATTCAAGGCAGCAGTGGTTCAGCAATTCCATGATCCGTCTCCCTCTTGGCTCTGGTGGCAATGTTGAGGCCGGCACCTTGAGCCAATCAATGGTGGGGTCCAGTGGTGAAGGTGGGCTCACCCTCTTGGCAAGGCCACTGCAGTGATTGTGGCCTGTCCTCCCTCTCAGCTCTGCTGAGAATGTCAAGGCGGGTGCCTTGAGACAATGGCAGTGTCTGGCGCTGAAAGTGGGCTCACCTGCTCAGTGAGGCCACTGCATTGACTCCGCGGTCCATCTTCCCTCTCGGCTCTGCTGGTAATGTTGAGGCCAGCACCTCAAGGCAATGAAGGGGTCTGGCTGGAAAGTACAAAGAAATTCAGTAGAGACATCAGAATGCAATTTGTAAGTGACAAGTGTTCAGCAATTACAGCTGAGGCAGGCAAAATTTTCAAAAGTGATAGATGTGAGTTAGATAATGAATAATGTATCAAAGCAGTAACATCAGAAGAAGGAAACAAGTACCTGGGAGTTCTGGAAGCTTCTGACTTGCTATTTATTTATTTATATAATTTATATCCCGCCCTCCTGGTGGGAAACACCACTCAAGTCAAAAGAACTACTTCTACAAAATACATAAAGTGGGTCTGGAAAATCTTGAGGTCAAAATTGAGTGGAGGCAATATCATCAAGGCAATTAATACCTGGGCAGTGCCTGTTATACGATATTTAGCTGGAATAATTTATTGGACCCAAATGGAATTAGACAACCTAGACCAAAAAAAACAAGGAAGCTAATGACTATTTATCATGTCCTGCACCCAAAAATTCACATTGATCATTTGTACTTACCAAGAGATGAGGGTGGCAGAGGATACCTACAGGTGAAGCAGACAGTAGAGGAAGAAAAGCTTGAGTGACTACATTAAGAAAAGTGAAGCGCCTATGCTTCAGGAAGTGAACAAAGGAGTACTTTTGAAAACAGTGAAGAAGAAAATTCAATACAGAAAGGAAAGGAAAGCTGCAAACTGGAAAAACAAGCCTATGCATGGTCAATACTTGAAAAACATAGAAGGCAAGGCTGACCCAAAGCTGTCATGGGGATGGTCAAGAGCAGGAGTTTTAAAGAAGGAAACAGAAGGATTTATCTTTGTAGCTCAGGAACAAGTTTTGCCAACAAATTGCATGAAGACATAAATACAGCACATATCCAACAATAACAAATGCTGGCTTTGTAATGAAAAGGATGAAACAGTAGGTCATCTGATCAGCGGATGCAGCAACATTTCACAGACTGGTTATAATTATAATTGAAAATAATTATATGCAACACTATAATAGGGTTGCCAAAATTATTCATTGGTAACTTTGCCAGAAGTTTTAGAAAGTTTTAGAAAATGAGAGTCAAGATCTTGTGGGACTTTAAAATTCAAAGAGATAGACATCAGACTCACAACGCACCTGGTATAACTGTTGTGGAAAAGAGGAAGGTCTGGTTTATTGACATGCTATGCCAGGAGATGCTTGAAATGAAGACAAACAACTGGAGAAAATAACAAAATATTGTGATTTGCAAATTGAATTTGAATGTATGTGGAGGAGGAAATCTATTGTACCCATAGTGATCGGAGCCCTTGGACTCCCTAGATATTTGGAAATTTCGAACATATCAGACTTGAACATCCTAACTCTAAAAAAAAAACAACAAAAAAACCCTCTACTAGGAACTGCATATATTCTTAGATGTTACCTTAACAGTTCTTAGGTCCTTGTTTAGGGCTTGAAATGTTAATTTTATACCAGACTTCGACTGTAAATCAAATGGTAGATTTGTATCCACTGCTACTATTGCTACTGCTACTGCTAACAGCAGCAGCAGCAGCAACATTATTAATTGGATCATTGACCATATTTTTATGTGGAGGAAAAGAAACAAATCAAATTAAGACTATAACTAAAATTTGGCAATTTAGCACCAATTCTCTGGTGGTCCAATTTATCCATCGCATTTTATCAGACCTCAAAGCAGTTCTCTTGAGAATATATATGCTGTATCACAGATGTTCTTCATATCTCTGGCTTGTTAGATAAAAACAGACACTAGCAGAAATGCATTCAGAATTTCCTTTTAACAAGGAGAACACAAAATTTAACTGTGAGAGAAAACTTTCAATGAAAAGAGCTAAAAACTTTTTAGTGACTTTGTTTTGCAGTGACTTTAAAGGGCAGTGGGAAGGCTTTATGCCCATAATATTTTGTATTACCATTTGTTTTTCAGACTAATTGCCTACAACTGGCACAGTTTTTATACTACAGAGACCTAAACTATGCATTAAATAAATGCTAGCTACATTCATTTGGGCAGCATTGAGGAACAGGGCTAGTATTTCTTTTTGTGTTTGCACACAGTTGTTTACCAAGTAAAGGTTTACAGATATGAAATTTCAGGATCAGGTTACAAGGTTTTGAAAACATAGTTAATAAAAAACCCACATCAAACCAGACCCATTTTCTGTTAAATCCTCACTGAAAAGAACTAGAGCAGAAAATGAAAATATATATCTGCAGCATTTAGCCCTTTGAATGACAGCAATAGCATTCATGCTTACGCGCTGTCCCACAGAAGTTAGAACACTCTCTGGGCAGTTCACAAGGTAATTACCATTTTGTCCCTAACAAGCTGGGTACTCATTTTACTAACCTTGGAAGGATGAGTTGATTTATTTATTATTTATTAGTAGTAATTTATTATTCCCCTGCTAGGTGAGAGCCTTGTCGGGTCGTGGGAGCTTGAGCGGTCTAACTATGCAGTGCTGCCCATTTCTTGTCAATGATGTTAGGCTGGGACTTAAACTCACCAAAGTGTCCTCCATTGGATCCCTTGGGCAAGGTGAAAGTGGAGGGCACACATTACGGTCTGCCTAGACAGTGGGTGACGTGATATCCAAACGGCTAAGAAAACCTGTATGCAAATGTACTTGATTTCTCAAGTCCATTTGCATGTGTGGAACGTCATCGTGGAGATGTTTACCAATATGCAGACACCTCACTGAATAACGTCTCCCTGGTATCCAAGGTAATTTATTATTAAATTATTACAAAGTTTAGGTACACTAGTAGTGCCATAATGTGGGACAGGAGAATATAGCTCGAATTGTTCTGCCATGAAGCTGACATGATAAATTTGGAGCAGTTAATATCTAAATGTGTCTATCTTTATTTGGGTGTTCAGACTAAAATGTGTAAGGCTGTATTAGTAATGGTGATGTATAGATGCAAGTAAGCCATCCAGCCACATCCCTATATCACCTCAGATCTG
The DNA here is from genome assembly GCA_035047305.1 of Bradypodion pumilum. NCBI lineage: Eukaryota > Metazoa > Chordata > Lepidosauria > Squamata > Chamaeleonidae > Bradypodion > Bradypodion pumilum. The sequence continues at coordinate 241,547,726 of JAWDJD010000003.1, read as the reverse complement.
TGCAGACCTTCATACATTTGTCATGAAGAGACTTCATAAATGTTTTACGTGTGCCTATCTGAACAAGGTGCCATTGTTTACTTGAATGGCAAAGACTTAATGCTAATTATGGATGTTGTATTTACTTCATTTTAACCGTCGGCAGGACATCCATGTGGAATGGTGGCATGGAGATCATGGTTGACATGCTTAGTCCCAACATTTATGACTTAATGCCTTAAACCAAGCAAGAAGAATAAATAAATACATAGAATATGTAAAATACATAAATCAATGTACACATTCAGGAAAAGAGCACACATATGTATGAATTGCAAGGAGGGAAGAAGAAAATTTATTCTAACAACTTGTAAACAAGGAGAGGAAGAAAATGCAGGGGGAAGTGGAAGGAACACAATGAAATCAAGACTGAGTAGTGTTCGCAGCCCTGCCTACACTTTCTGACAGGATCATTTTAAGTGGCTGTCTACCTGATCAGGCAGCTTGATCTAGAGGTATATTCGATTGTTGAACTAGGGCTGAGTTTAAATGCTTCTTTGCCATGAAGTTCATTAGCTGTGCTGGAAGTAACTGGCTTATATGCCTTATTAAAGGTGAAGGAGCCTTTCCAGAAGAAGGGATGCCAACTTCACTCCCCCCCCCCCCACACACACACGTTACCACTGTTTCAATCTACTTTTAAAAGCAGATTGGATTGTTGCTTAATAGCCGATGCTGGTCTTCCCATTAAAGTAGAAAAAAGGGAAGGATAAAGGGGATGGGGTGGAGTGTAACTCTACCTAAAGAGTGTCTCTAAGTCAGTTATTTATTTTATTTATATTTATACCCCCCCTTTTGATGCAAGCACAACTCAGAAAAGCTTACAATACAATGGGACCTCGAGTTATGAATTGAATGCATTCCTTGGGATTTTTCATATTATGAAAAATTTGTAACTCAAAATTTGTTTTCTAATAGGAATGCATTGAAAACCAATTAATCCATTCCAGAGATCAGAAAAAGGTGTTTTTTAAGCACAATCAAAGCCATACAAATGACAAAGGCATGCAAACAACGAAGCTCAGTTCCCTACCTTCCCACTATTTGAGAAATGTACCAAAAAAACTTCCAAAAAGTCCCAAAACAACAGACTCCAGTGGTTTCCCATAGGAATGCATTGCAAAATCTGTTTCCCATAGGAATGCATTGAAACATAGAATACAGAGTAAACATGTGAAAATGATACAAAGGCTGCTCCAAAAACTTTACACAGACTCCATCATGCACTGTGTGTGTGTGTTATAAACTTCCCAGGTGCAATGTATGGAAACCAAACCACAAAGTAAAAGGCATGCATAAAAACGATGAAGCTTAGTTCCCTACCTTCCAAACGCTTGAGAAATGCAGCGCAAATGGGGTGTTTTGGGCACCTCTGGATTTGGTGACAGTGGTGGTGGGTGCAATTGTACCATTTTTCAGCTACGTTGCCATTCTCCACCACTTCCCACAGTGGTGGGAGGATTTTCAGAGCATATCCGCTCCATTTTTGGAATTTTTTTGCTGAGTTTCTGCTGTGTTTCAGCAGCTAAAATGTGGCATTTTGCACTTCATGGTTCTGCAGTGGGAATCCAGGCACTGTCAGAAGCACCCTCTGACACAAGAAGTGCAGAACTGCAGCATTTTAGTTGCTGAAATGTGGCAAAAATGAAACAAAAAATTCCAAAAATGGAGCAGAAATGTTCTGCACACCGTCCCGCCACCGTGGGAAGCAGTGGAGGCTGTCCAGGCAGCCACCAAAAACTGAGCACTGGGAGCAACCATACAGCTGAGTGTCAGGGGTGGGTCCGGCACATTACCAGAACTGGGCACTATAGGCCACTGTCTGAAAACCCAAAAAATCTGTTCATCCACTGGCAATTCATTCCAGAGGTTGGGGACTATGGTGAAACAAGATGTGATTATTGCTTTTTTTGTTTTCTAGGTTTAACCACTTGAAGCTTACTTGCCTGAGTACTTTGGCTATAACTCCTGAGGAAGAGGCATATCCTTAGATCTTAGTTCCAAACCATTATCTTATCCATCCCACTTTCAGGTTTTGGTGTCTAACAAATTGGAGCTATTTCTGAGGAGCAGTTGTGACACTTGAAATATATTAGGTATAGTGGCGGGACTCATTTTTTTTTTTTTACTACCTACTCTGTGGGCATGGCATGGTGGACGTGGCCAGGGGGAAATCCCTTTGTTGCACCAGAATTAGGACTACTTTATTTCAAAATTGGTGGGGCCAGATGGAATTTCTGCTACCAGTTCTGGCAAATTGGAGCAAACCTTCTGAATCCCGCCACTGATTAGGTAACAATCTGTATAATTTTGGGTTTGTTCCCTCAGCTTGCTTGCTTGCAGGCTTTGCCTGCCTGCCTGCCAGATCCTTCCATCTTAGCATGAAAAAGCCAGTGGTCCCCTCTGTGATTTTCCCAGTTTTATTTAGCTGTTCTTCCTGGGATGTGACAAAAAAAAATCTGTAAACATTTTAAAAACATGTGGGATTTACACATGTTTCAACAAAATGTGAGGTAACTTTGGTCAAGTTTTCACAATAAAAATACCTTTAAAAAGAGTTCACAATGTGTTAACAGAACTGTGGGGCTTTTTTTCACAACAAAACTGGATGAGGTTGGGTGGAAAAAGCAGATAAGTAGAAATACAGGAGATTTGCATCAGACCCACACACATAACAGTGTTTTGGCAAAACATCTTTCCCCTCACCTCCTTCCTCATGAGGGATGACAAAGAGAACTTACACCAACACTCACTTCTTTCTGCAGACTATCACAAAATGGCTCGTATTCCATGAGGTTTGAGGATCCAGAAGGGCCCCACCTTGTTTAACGATGATAAAACCTTCTGTGACAAATGGGCCGGGATTATGGATCGGTGCTCATTTGATTTAATACTTCTCATCATTGACTACTCTAACAAACAGGTGGACTCATTAATGGAGGAGATTGCAAGCTCGGCGCCAAAATGGCAGCCACGCTCTTTGCGGGCCCCCCCCATCGGACGAAGGCATCCGGGTAGTTAGGGGGCGTGGCCAGCTCCCTTATAAAAGGGGTGGCCATGAGGCAGCCGAGCTGCCATTTTGCGAAGCGACGGAGCGGAGAGGTTTTTCCCTCTTACCTCCGTCGCTTTTGGCTTTTACGGGGAAGCCTTTTGGCTGCTGAATTCTCTCGTTTCGGCTTCCCATCGATTGGCTGAGAGGCCCGCGAAGAAGAAGGCGGCTGCGAGCGCGGCTCGTGCGGTTCGGAGGCGCAATCTGGGTCGGAAGACCGCGGCTGCGCCTCCCCAGCAGCCGCATTTGCTTGCACCCACCGGGACCGGTGGAATGGGGTATATTCCCCCTGGCTAGAGGATGGTGGCCCACGCATGGGGCCAGTAGGGGCTGCGGCCCTCGTCCCGCAAGCGGTGGACACCTCTCCTGGTGTCGCCCATGCCGCTGGGCCTCCCTGTATAGGAGCGTAGCTCGCTCCGAGGCCTTCCAGCCTTGGGGGGTGGTCCGGTCCCCTTCCCTGGCAGGTTGCTACATCGCCCTTGAGACATCCCTGGCCCGGGCTGGCCACTCTTGGTCTCCCTTTGGGGTTCATTTCGACGCGTCGTCTGCTGGGCAGCGGCAGGCAACGGGACGGGTCGAGCTGCTTGAGGCGCGTGGCACGACCTGGGCCACTGCCTCGCAGCTCCCCATTCAACAGACCGGTGCGGGTCAGGCCCCATCGACGAGCTTGATGGCGGTTGTGAGCTCCGACGCCCCCAGTGGGCCGGAACCCCCGGTGGGGGCGGCCTACGGGGGTGCAGCATGTGAGTATGCGGTCCAAGCTAGTGCACCTACACACGTGGCCACGTTGGGGGGGTTTCCAATGGCCTGGCCTCGCGCGGGTGGGGCGGCGGTCCAGCCGCTGACGCCCCACCTGGCGACGACAACTACCACTCAGGGCCCCGTGGTGGGGGGTGTTTTCTACCCTGTGGGGAATGTTTTGGGGGTGGCTGGGTTAGTACAGGCCCCCTTTCAGATGCCAGCAGTTCCTGTTGTGCCCGGGTCAGCCTTGCTGACGGCGGGGTATTCCTTACCGCTGGGTGTCCATTTGGCACAGACCACCAAAGAGAAGATCTGGCGGGGGGATTATGTGGATATCTTCTCACTCCTCAACAGAGGGCCCACCAAGGAGTAGGGGGGGCAGGATGAGAAGGATAAGGAGCAGGCACGTCGTAGCAAGCCACCACGTACGGCCCGGCCGGATTTTGTAATTCCGATGGTCCAGTATGGACAACATCTACCGGGCGATGGTTGACTTTCCGGGCCCATCGTGGTTGGCTTATGACGTCTAATTCCATATGCGGATTCCCCGGCACCCCGACATTAGGTGGGTTGAGCCATGCCAGAGGCTGTGGCTTTTGTACATGACGCCCACGCGCCCCGCACCCGGGGAGAGATACCATTGTGGACATGCGATCCAGCGGGCGGCCCCAGCACAGGTCCACTGCCGGGGGCGGGGCAGGGGGTTTCCAGCCCGCCTGCTGTGCTGGACTTTTTCGTCCAATGGTTCCTGCAATAGGAAGAATGGCAAATACAGACATTAGTGTCCCCCCTGTGCTGGCCCCCATGCGGCCTCTGGCTGTCCCAGGCCTGGAGGGATGCGGGGCAGAGGGAGGGGTGGACAGGGGGCTGGCAAGACTGCTGCAGATGGATCTAGTTCACCAAAGGGCTCCCTCCCCAATTAATGTGGACATGTTGGAGCGCTGGCTCACATTGTACCCGAAGGGAGAGGATGTGGATATTTCCTTCAGGGTTTTAGGCAGGGGTTACGTATCCCTTTCATGGGTGATAGGTCCCCTCAGGATGCCCCCAATCTTTATCCCTTAGGGGGAGGGAGGAGGTGGCTCCTGCCAGCAATGATAAGGAGGTCTATGCGGGCAGGGTCGTTGGCCCTGTCCCTGCGCCGCCGTTCCGGGGAGCATATTATTGCAATGATGCCATGCCTTTTGGCTGTTCCAATTCGGGCTCGGCATTCGAGCGTTCCTCCATCTTCCTAGAGTGGGCTTTTGTTCGCAGATCAGGGTCCCGGTCTGTAGCCCATTCCCTGGATGATTTTATTCAGGGCTGAACAGGGCTGGGACACGTCCACACGTCTCCTCAACACATTTCAGACGCTAATGGAGGAACTTGGTGTCCCTTTAGCGCCCGAAAAGACCGAGGGCCCGCCTACACAGCTAGTATTCCTGGGGGTGGAGATTGACACGGTAGCACAGGCTTCTAGGTCGCAGTGGGATAAGGTGTCAAAGCTAGTGGCCCTTATCTCGGACTTGCTGGCCAAGCGCATGGCATCACCGAGGGACCTGCTGGTGCTACATGGTCACCTCAGTTTCGCTGGCAGGGTCGTTGCACCGGGCAGGGCATTTGCTCGGCGCTTGCGCCACGCCATGGCAGTATTATCCAGGCCCACCATAGGGTTAGACTTACCCGGGGTATCAGGGCAGACGTGCTTGTCTGGCTACAGATCCTGAGGGATTTCAATGGGGTGTCATTTTGGAGGTCTGAGCTCCTGGCTTCCCCTCGCTTTAAGATACAGCCCGATGCCTCGGGATCCCTGAGTTATGGGATGTACTTCAATTGGAAGTGGGCCTATGGTGGGTGGCCACCATCCTGGGCAGGCATGGGTCGCCTGCGTGGTCTCACGTATCTGGAATTTTCCCTATACTGGGTGCTTTGATGCTATGGGGCGAGGAGGGGGCCAACTCGGTTGTCCACTTTGGTGTGACAATGCGGCTGTTGTCCACATTGTCAATGCACAGACCTCTAAATCGCCCAGGGTTATGGACCCAGTGCGCCAGTTTGCGTTGCGCAGCCTGCGCCTCAACGTTCTTTTCAGGGCCAGGCATGTCCCAGGGGTTACTAATGATATTGCTGATGCTTTGTCCCGCCTGCAGATCTCCCGGTTCCGTGCCTTGGCCCCGGATGCGGAGGAATTTCCCTCGCCACTCCCGGACGGGATATGGAACATTGGCAAGGAGAGGTGAACCGGGCGATTGGCCTGTCACTAGCGCCACGCACGCGTAAGGTGTATCACCATGCATTTAATTCTTTCAGAGCATTCTGTACCCAATTTCAAATGCCAGGAACCTGGCCGATCCCGGTAACCCATGTTCTGCGGTTCATGGTTTACCTTCATGCCCAGGGCTTTGCACCTCGCACCATAGCATCTAAGCTGTCAGCGTTGGCTTTTATGGCCAAAGTGGGAGGTCATGTGGACAGCACCACTGACTTCCGTGTGAGACATGTTTTGGAGGGGTGGGTGCGCGCGCGTGTGCGTTGCCCGGACGACCGCCACCCGATTTCCCCAGGGGTTTTTACCCAATTGGCCCGGGGCTGGCCTGGCCTCTGTTTTGATAAGATGAGGCAGCCCATTTTATGCGGCTACAACGGTCGCCTTTTTTGGAGCGCTCCGCATCGGCGAGCTTGAGATGCTGTATAAGGCGGATGCAAGTCGTGGACAGCACCACTCACTTCCGTGTGAGACATGTTTTGGAGGGGTGGGTGCGCGCGCGTGGGCGTTGCCCGGACGACCGCCACCCGATTTCCCCAGGGGTTTTTACCCAATTGGCCTGGGGCTGGCCTGGCCTCTGTTTTGATAAGATGAGGCAGCCCATTTCATGCGGCTACAACGGTGGCCTTTTTTGGAGTGCTCCGCATCGGCGAGCTTGAGATGCTGTATAAGGCGGATGCAAGTCGTAGGGCACTGGAACTCGAAGATGTCTGAGTGAACAATATTGGGCTCAGTTGGGGATACGCTCCTCTAAAACGTATCAGCACGGCGTAGGCAGTGGAGTAGACTGCTACGATGTTCCTCGGCAGACATCTGTCCGGTTGGTGCCCTACAGGATTTCCTTGCACTGTGTGGCACGCACCATGGCCCGTTTTTCTGTCACCAAGGTGGGTCTTCTCTTACTAAATTTCAATTTGAAGGGTGCCGGGAAGGCACTAGACAGTGTTGGCCCCTCTGGGGCTCGTTGCGGCACCCATTCGTTCAGGATAGGGGCGGCTCCTACTGCAGTTGTTTTTGGGTACTCCGGGGCTGAAATACGCCGCACGGGAGGGTGGGGATCACAATGTTTTCAGTTTTGTGTTCGCCCTCTTCAACCGTGAGTACCGGTTTAGTCACTGCACTGTTTCTCCCCCCTCCTTTTTTCCTTGACAGACCCTGGGTGTCGTTTTACACCGGTGACAGTATGGCTGGTGGGCCGTTGCCACGTGCACAGGGCAGCGCGTGACGCTGCGGCGACAGAGTGGGGACCCCGACTGGGACTGGGTGCAGCCACACATCTCAGGTAGTATGGTAAGCATGGCATGTTATGGCGGGAACTCGGCCTCGAGGCTCTTGACTGAGCCGACGCTCCATGAACGGGGCTATTGCCCGGTTCCTTTTCGACAAGGGTGGGGGACGCGTCATTGGCCTCCCCGGCGTCAGTCTGCAAAATTACGAGCTTTACTCAGGGCATGGGGCCCATCTGTCGCAGGGAGGTATGGACCTCTGGTTAGTGGAATGGCGAGCAGGCCTGTCGACTGATCTGACGGTCTTGGGGGGGGCGGTGAGCCTTTTGGGAAGCCTCCCCGTGTGGCGGGTATCACTGGTAAGGTAAACATTTATGACCCACAGGTATCCGGCAGGTTCGCAATTGACTGGACAACACTAGACAGGAATAAGTTGGTTAAACGTTGTCCGGTCAACGACGAACCAGGCAACGGGGTGATGGCTACAGCTAGACAGCATGCATCACCCCGTGATTTCACGGATACGCGTCAGAGGGTGGGGTCATTAGTTAGATATTGACTACGGTCAACAATTTGTTTGTTGTCAACAAACAAATTGATACAAATAGATACATTGTAACAATTGCCGTTGGCAATTTTGGGTGGTACCTTACCAGTGTTACTTCGGCCTGCTTGCCTTAAAGAATTATGATTGGTCAATTACCAATAGAAAGTTATAATTCGGACTAGGGCATGAATCAATAAATGTGGCCCAATGCCGTTATCCACTTTTACCAGTGTCTGAGTCCTTTATTGGGGGGTGCGCCTGCAATGCAAGCGCGGCGCCAAAATGGCAGCCGCGCTCTTTGCGGGCCCCCCCATCGGACGAAGGCATCCGGGTATTTAGGGGGCGTGGCCAGCTCCCTTATAAAAGGGGTGGCCATGAGGCAGCCGAGCTGCCATTTTGCGAAGCGACGGAGCGGAGAAGTTTTTCCCCTCCACCCCCTCCCTAGTTAACAGTGTGATATTTTGGTCGCTTCGGGGCCGGGTGGGAATTTTTGGCTGGGACCCACAATTGGCTCTCGGGTCCTGGTTTTTTCGCCCATCCCACACTGTTGCTATGGTTTGATATAGGGGTTTTCGTTTGCTGCTGTTGACTTTGGTCACATGGGCGGGTATCACTGGTAAGGTAAACATTTATGACCCACAGGTATCCGGCAGGTTCGCAATTGACTGGACAACACTAGACAGGCATAAGTTGGTTAAATGTTGTCCGCTCAACGACGAACCAGGCGACGGGGTGATGGCTACAGCTAGACAGCATGCATCACCCCGTGATTTCACGGATACGCGTCAGAGGGTGGGGTCATTAGTTAGATATTGACTACGGTCAACAATTTGTTTGTTGTCAACAAACAAATTGATACAAATAGATACATTGTAACAATTGCCGTTGGCAATTTTGGGTGGTACCTTACCAGTGTTACTTCGGCCTGCTTGCCTTAAAGAATTATGATTGGTCAATTACCAATAGAAAGTTATAATTCGGACTAGGGCATGAATCAATAAATGTGGCCCAATGCCGTTATCCACTTTTACCAGTGTCTGAGTCCTTTATTGGGGGGTGCGCCTGCAATGATACTTTAAAATCCACCATTATTGCTGGCTCTGCTAATACACCACCTGAAAAACTTTTTGAGGACTTAAATACTAAATTGGCCTCTTTCCAAGAGTCCTTGATTGAATTCAAAAACAAAAAATTTGACAGGGATATCAGAGACTATTCTACTGCCCGGGTTTACAGGTGGCGCTTTCAGAGCAAAAAAATTCAGTAATAGAAATCGGAGGGTATCCTGGCAGGACCCCTTAGTCTCCACCGACTGTGAGTCTTCTGACACTGACTTTCCTTCAACTTCCAATGATGAGGATTCGACCGTATTGACCTGCAGAGCCCCCGTCACTCGACTAGCTTCGACAGCCTCTGCATCTGGATCACAACTCCACGGCACCACACCTTTTTCCCAAAGAAAGCCTCTCGCAAAAGGAAAACCTAGTTTTCAACTTGTCTCGTAAGTCTTTTCCCCCTAGAGTGCTGGAATTGCTTTCGTTAGGCTTTGGGTTTGTTCCCACCCCCAATTACAATCCTTTTGGCACTCGAGTAGATTTGTTTAAATTAATTCGACTACTCCGCTTGAAGAGCTTTTTTCATGGCAAAGAATTGGGCCAGGCAGACCAGTTTAAACCCAAATCTACTTTTTCTCCACCGTCTAGTGATCCATTGATTGATGTATTTTACAGACTTGTATGGCGGGACTTGACAACATGTGAAAAAGATAAGCCAAGGTGGGGGCATAATCTGAGTTTGAATGATATTCAGTTACTTGAGGAAATTTCGTTTTATCAGGAGATTATCTTTAAACAAGATGACAAGGGTGGGGGGATTGTCTGAGTATGAGGGCGAGGCATTCAGGCAGTTATCTAACAACTCTTTTTACAAGGTGTTAGATAAGGATCCGACTGATAACATCTTGAACATCATTAGAAACCTATTGTATGAAGGAGTTGCCATGGGCTACATTTCTGAAAAAACTCATGACTTTTTGTTAAACAACAGCCCTAAAGTGCCCCTTTTCCACTTGCTCCCTAAAATACATAAGGATAGATCCCCTGATGGCCTCATGCCAGGGACACCTATAGTGGCTTCTATAGGTTCTGCCCTCGAACCTGCATCACAATTTTTGAATTACCATATCAGCCCGTTTGCTCTTGCCACCCCCTCTTATATTAAAAACACTACTGAATTCATATCTCAAGTAGAAGGGATCCAGGTCCCCTTGAGGGTGGTTTCATTACCATGGATGTCCAGGCTTTATACACTAACGTGCCCCTGGAGGAGATTAAAGCCCTTGTACACAAACACTTAGACACATGCACGGAGCTCCACCCACCCACGCACTTTTTGATGGAATTATTAGATTTAGTCTTGGATTACAATTTTTTTCAGATTTGGTAAAACTTTTTATTTACAAATAAAAGGCGTGGCCATGGGTAGCTCAGTAGCACCAAGTTTGGCAAACTTATATATGATTTCATTTGAAGAAGATTTCATTTTCAATTCTGACATCAATCCTTATTTTCCCCATATTATTTTTATAGATGGTACATTGATGACCTTTATTTTATTGTTGATGATTTATCAGTAGCACCTTTGTTTGTGTCCTGGGTTAACGGGCTCAATGACAATTTAAAATTTACCCATAACATCACAAATTCCTCCATTCCATTCTTGGATGTAGAAACTTATGTTTATACTCAGTGCAAAGTCCTAGTCCGACTTTACAGGAAAACAACAGACAGGAACGCATACTTGAACTTCGAATCTTTCCATCCACATCATTTAAAACATAACCTTCCATATGGATTTTTCCTCAGAGCGAAACGCAATTCTTCTATTGATAGTGATTTTGTTACAGCTACCTCTACCATCTGCTCTTTTTTACGGGATAAAGGGTATCCTGACCAAGTAATTACTCACAATTTGAACAAGGTGGGATTGGTACCAGGGAGCAGTTATTTCAGCAGAATGTGCCTAAACCGATTGAGAAAATCTTTTGCTCTTTCCAGTACTCACCGTTGGCGAGTAAAGTTCAATCTATTATTAAGAAGCACTGGCATATCGTTAGGCACTTACCTGGTTGTGCCACCTACCCCCTGATAGGGCTCAGGAAATCTAGATCCATTAAACAGATTGTGAGTAGATCGGATCATGAATACCGCATTCAACCAAGACGCCCGGTCATTACAGGGCATTTCAGATGTGGTAACTGCACCCATTGCTCTTTAGCATGGCAAACTAAAACAGTTACTATCTCCAGTAGTGAGTTCACTTTGACTTTAAAACAATTTTCTAACTGTAAAAGTTCTGGGTGCGTCTACCTTCTCGTATGTATATGCGGCTTAGGATATGTGCGGGTCACTTCCTGCCAAATGAAAAGTAGGGTGGGGGAACATAGATCGAAGATCCGCACTGGCAATGTTTCTGCCCCTCTTGTTAGCCATTTTTTGGAGAAAAATCATAAAGATCATGATTTTAAGTTTGTGGTGTTGGAATGCCATAAACAAGACTCATTTTCCCGCAAAGATATAGACATCATTTTAAGATAGAGAGAGTGTTTTTAATACCCTATACCCCTCGGGCCTCAACATGGAAATTGATTACACATGTTTCTTATAATCTCTGTTCGCTACTCAGCTGTGTGATTCAGTATTCCTTTAAATACAAGCATAGCTCACCATTAGCTTAACGTCCATCGACACTAAATGAACTCACGATAGAGGTCTGGGATGTGCTACAATTTATGAATGCTTCAAAATTACATTATTTACTGGGATACACAGGTAATTGATTTACTACTAATATTTGTTTAAGCTACTTGCATTACGTCACAGCAGTAGAGATGCATCCAAGACTATGTAAATAATGTACATACTATATATTTTGTATATATGTATATAGGTTTTTGACAGAGATATTATCAATTTGTTTTGACTTAGATCCCTGAAGAAGAATTGAAAATTCCTATATCAAAAGGAATTAGGATCTGTTACCCTTAAATTGAATTATTGAATTAAAAACTTATTATTCATCAGCCAAGGCAAACGGTTTCCCTTCTTTGCTCTTGTCCTATTTAATTCAACATAACTATTTCAATAGTCTCAAATAAATTATGGACTATCCGAAAAAATATTGTCCAACAGTGCAGAAGAGACAGCTAATGAAACTTGAATCACTAAAGCAGATAATTTTTATGTTATTTTATTCCCTTTAAGTTCTTATTCAGTACCTCCCCTTCTCTATACTTGTGAGATTTCCAAATATTATTTGCCTTGACACATTATATTACCTAGTCCAAACTAATGGCCTAAAGACAAACCCCTAAATTCTTCTAATAGCCTCTCAGAAAAGGTCTATATTTTCAACATAATGCACCAATATATATCATATTAGTGGGGACAGGCTGTAGGATAGTTCCATTAACATAGTTCTTGTATAATTGCTACTTAGCCTAAGCTGTGATCTTCTGCCTTGTCCTGGGCATCAACCCAATTGGTTTCTGCTCTGTGTAAAGTAAGGGATTTAGCAAATTTGCACCTGGGTCACTGGATTTTGACCCTTCTCTTTCTCTTTGCACTTTTAAATGCATTTAATTATATGCTTTCTCATGCTCGTGTTAACCTCACTGAGGTTATAAGACCTGTTCTGTAGTATTATCTATAAGAGAATAGCTAATTGAACCCTTTTTCCTTACTACAGGTACATCTTTAACAGTTGTTTAGATGAAGGAATTCTGAACAGGTCCAGCTTTTCTCAACACCACAAGAGACACAGCACTTGAGTATAGACCAATGACCTCTTTAGTTGCAGTAATGTTATCTTCCTCTTCATCTATATTTGCTCTTGAAAATGGCTATTAATTGTAATAACTTTGTCTGATGTGCTGCCCCAGATATTTCGGTCTCAAGTTCCAGATTAAGACTCAAGAGGCCTAGTTTCAAATCCCCACTTGCATCTGAAAATTCTGAGAAAGGTGGCAAAGGTAAAACTGATTCTTCAATATTGCACATAATTTGAAAGCACCATTAGCCTTTCCATAATTCAGAAGTGACTTGATGCCACATAATACACATGGGTGGGTGTTTTAGGGAACAGCTTGCAGTCTGACAAATTCCACAACATTATGAAAATTAGGTGGAAAACCCCCCAGTATATTCTTGTTAAGAAGGTTTGATATTTAAGACCTAGTAGTAATGTTTATGGTACTTAACACAGTAATAAAGCCCTGAAAATGATTTATATTGTAATAAATAACAGTGGTTTATGGTCAAAAAAATTGAAGAATGTTGACATTTGCAAATGGTGCTTCATTATTTAAATTTGATCTTATGTTATTATTATGCCCTTTTTCCTTCTGGTTCCCTAATATAGTTTTTACGTTTCCATTTTATTAATGACTCAACAAGTTCCACACTATTTAAAGAAGAACAATAGGACTTAAATATTGCTTGGAAAGTTTCTAACCCCAAAACACAAGTAGAGTGTTAACAAAGGCAGCTTTTACATAATAGATTAAATTGAGATTCAATTATACTTGGAGTAGGCCCACTGAAATCAGTGGGGCTTAAAAAGTCATGACAAGTGATTTTGATTCAATGATATGAAGATGTCTACCTCAAGTGGCTAACACACTGACTAGGAGGCAGAAGGTCAGCAGTTCGATTCCTGAGTACCGCAGGACAGAATGAGCTCCTGTCTCTGTCCCAGCTCCTGCCAACCTAACAGTTCGAAAGCAAGACATTGCAAGTAGATAAATAGGGACCACTTCAGTGGGAAGGTAACAGCGTTCCGTGTGCTCCAGTGTCTAGTCCTGCCTGCCACATGACCACAGAAATGTCTGTGGAGGCAGACAGTGCTGGCTCTTCGGCTTTGAATCAGTGGTGAGCACTGAACCCTAGAGTCGGATACAACTGGCTTTCGAGCAAGGGAAACCTTTACCTTTCCTTTACCTTTCCCTGACTACATTTAGATCCAATTTAATTGTTTTCATTTTACTTCCAAAGCACAACTTCAACCAGACTGATCTCCACTGTAAGAAGGATGAGCAACCATATTAGATTAAAATTATCCCCATACCTTCAGTAGCCCTGACTATAATTATGTGCATAGTAACTCAGCATTACAAGTAAGACCACATAAATTGGTACACTCTGGTCACTGGAATTAATTCTACATGTGGTTCACTAACAATTAAATTGCTGAGGTCATTTAAATTTTAAAACACTTCAATTTGGAACAGTAGAGTTCCACTAGAATTAAAAATTTTCTTTAGTTTTATATTGCATTTTACTAAAATCTCAATTCTCTGATAATTTCCAGCCTTGAGTATTTCAGATAAAAATATACAGCCTTTAGAATTTGTGATTTGCACAAATTCACGTTCAGATTCACATTTTAAAAAACCTATAAAAAGCAAACGTGATATGCAGTCATACAAATTCTGGAAACATTTAAAAGAAACTATATGCACCAGAAAGGTGGCAAAAGGGAAGAGATGAAATGGCAGGAAAATTATATGATGTCCAATGTATGAAGTTTCCTCTCTAAGTTTTTGAAACTACCAGAGGTCAGAAGCCCAATAACTGAAAAAATGCAATGAAAGGCCAGAATACTGAATTTCCTTAGGTAAAGGAAAATGTTTCCCTTGCTTGAAAGCCAGTTGTATCTCTAGGGTTCAGTGTACATCTCTGTTTCAAAGCCGAAGAGCCAGCCTTGTCTGCTTCTGCAGACGTTTGCGTGGTCATGTGGCAGGCAATTCCTGAGCTGCATGTGAATATATTACCATAACCTCAAGAAAGAAGAGCAAGAATTGACCTATATTTTGCCCATGTATCATTGATCAATGGCCATATCTATGAGAAGAAAAAAAATCTCTATCTATACCTATAAAATGGTGCATTAACCGTTGGAATGTGACAAAGGATGTTGCACCAGGCCCCACTAGCCCGTAATGGGCCTCCATTCATTTGTCCGAACCCGGTTCGCAGGTAATTGTCGGGTTGAAATTTTCAACCCGGGGGCAGGAGCCCCCCAGTCACAAACAAAAAAATGGAACTTTGATTTCCAACGTTCCTTGCGCCGTGCCGCGCCAGAGCCAATCAGGCTGAGCGGCGCGGCAAAAGGAACGTTCGGAAACGTGCTGCAGCCAATCAAAAAAAAACCCGCAGGGAAAAAACCCGCTACAGTAAGCAAACACGTGCAGGCAAAACTACAAGCCCCAGCGTCCTGCACGCTGAGGCAGCCTGCGCATGAAAAATAAAAGTAAAAAAAAATGCCCGCTACCACTGCCCTTCTTCCCCACGGGCCAGCCAGCACAGCCCATGGGGAAAAAAGGGACCCCCCACCACTGCTGCCCTTCTTCCCCACGGGCCAGCCAGCATGGCCCACGGGGAAAAAAAGGAACCCCCCGCTGCCGCTGCCCTTCTTCCCCACAGGCCAGCCAGCATGGCCCATGGAGAAGAAAGCAAAGAAAGCACACACACACCCCACACCATTGCCCTTCCTTCCCACGGGCCAGCCAGCATGGCCCATGGAGAAGAAAGCAAAGAAAGCACCCCCCCCCACCACCAATGCCCTTCCTTCCCACGGGCCAGCCAGCATGGCCCGTGGGAAAGAAAGCCACTCCCCCTGAAAAAGGAAACACAAAAACACAAACCAAAAACAATCAAAAACATTCAAAAATCCAAAAAGGAAACACAAAAACAGCCAAAAACAAACAAGAAAAAACACACAGACCCCCCCAAAAAATCCACCCCCCCAAAAAAACAACAACCCCAGAGAGCTTACCAAAAGACGTCTTCTATCCATGGGGACCGGAACTCAAATGAGAAAATAAAGAAAAAACTTACCAGAAGCGACACCCAGAGGACAGAAGAGAACAATTATAGAGAGGAAGAAAAGCTCACCACCCCCACCCAGAGGCCAAAAGAGAAAAAACATTCAAAAATATTGAAACTAATAAGATTAATTCCAAAATTAATCAAATAAGTTATAAAAACATTCAAAAATAATCACACTAATCTCAAAAATACCAGAAAAACAGAAATCACTTTTCACTAAAAAAAAACCAAAACAAAAAATAAAAAATGCGTAAAAATAAAGATTTCAAAAACCAAAATTAAATTAAAATAAAATTAAATAAATTAAATTAAAATAAAATTTGCATAAACATAAAACAAAAACCTTCAAAAACCAATATAAAGAGCCCAGCATGCAGAAAAACAAAAACAATAACAAAAAACACTGGGAGCACAAGTCCGCCACAGGCGGACGCAGCGCCTTGAAGCCACAAAATCACAAAACCTTACAACACCATTTAAAACAGCCCAGCACCATTGGTTCAAGAAAAAAACCCGAAACCCTTTACTATCCAACACAATTTTAAAAAGCCCGGCACCACCGGGCAAAATATGCTAGTCTTCTATAGTATACAGTACTGTGCCAAAGTCTTAGGCCATCACCAGCTGGTTTGGGGAAAATTCTATGAGTGATTGGGGGCATAACCCAGCCCCCAAGCCAGCTAGACACACTAAAATTGAAGAGAGTCTTCTGCCGACTCTCCTCTCAATCCTCTATAGAAGTGATGAATCATCACTGATGATGAACCTTTTAGAGACTGAGTGCCCAAACAGAGAGGTATGGTGAACTCTGTGCTGGGGGTAGGGAGGAAGTTCTCCCATTAGGCTGCTGGGCAGAGAGACAGGGTGAACTCTGTGCTGGGGGTAGGGAGGAAGCGCTCCCATTAGGCTGCTGGACAGAGGGAAGATGGGCTTCTATTGGGTTCCTGAGCAATGGGATGGGGTGAACTCTGTGCTGGAGAAGGGAGGAAGTGCTTCCATTGGAGTGCTAGACAGAGGGTCAGTGTGAACTCTGCACTGGGGTGATGGTGTGCAATCCAACAGAGAGGCCTAGAAGTGCCATGTCTGGCATGCATGCCATAGATTCACCACCTATAAATTTGGTGAAATTCAAAGTTAGGGTGTCTAAGTTATGTCCCTCCCCAAACCAGCTGGTGGTAGACAAATACTTTTTCGTGGTACTGCATGTGCTTTACCATTTGCACTCTAATTAATTACAAGAAACTTTATTACCCATCCCAAATTCCTGCTAAGAAATATTCATTTCAAATGAGAGTTTGCTTTGGAAGGTGTTTCAGTCAATTAGCAAGGTCATTGTTGTCTTGTCATGGTTGGCTAAGATGCTGACTGGGAAGCGGAAGGTCAGCAGTTCGATTCCCAAGTACTGCAGGATGGAAATGAGCTCCCATCTTCGTCCCAGCTTCTGCCAACCTAGCAGTTCGAAAGCAAGAAATTGCAAGTAGATAAATAGGGACCACTTTGGTGGGAAGGTAACAGCGTTCCGTGTGTGTTATGTATGTATGTATGCATGCTCATGATACTGTAAAGGCAAGATTGTAACCACTCCAGATACAAACGATATCAGCTGTAAAGGAACGCGAGCAGACAGCCTGTAGAGGGCAGCTGCGAGCGTTCACTCTCACATGGTTCACATTGCGCAATCACGGACAGCCGCGGGAAAACCTTCCCCGCAAACAGCAGCAGGAAAGGAGGCGTGCCTGGGCGAGGCCACGCCGGTAGCAGCCAATGAGCTACCGTGCTACAGGATTCAAATGAAGAACGCTACTGTATATATTGAGATGTATCACCGCCATTACCTCATGCTTAACTGGAACCTCATGCAATAAACCTGTGTTAAACCAACCCCTCGGTTGTCCGGTCGTCTTTGGTCCCATACACTAAATTGGCGACGAAGGTGGGATATGGCTGCCCACGGGACCAAGACATGCGCCGGCTACGAGATCAGGAAGCCGGGAGACTTGGAGCTGTTTGAGATAGACTTCAACGCTGCGCTGGTGGAGCTCGAAGTCTCAGACGAGGCCAAAAAGAGGGCCATCTTCGTCCGCATGCTCGGACAAGAGACCAAGAGGACCTTGGTGGACCTGATCGCGCCGAGGAAGGTGGGCGACCTCAAGGCCACAGAGCTCCTGGCGGCGCTGCGCGCCCATCTCCGGCCGGCAATAGCGATGTTCCCCGCTCGGAGCGCGTTCTGGAGGCGAGTCCAGGCACCCGGAGAATCGGTCGATGAGTTCGCCGCGGCCCTGCGGTTGGCCGCCGGCCCATGCAAGTGGGAACTCCCCGACGTCACCCTCCGGGACTGCCTGCTCTGCGGGCTGAGGGACACAGAGACTCAGCGCGCGCTGATGAAAAGGGAACCGCCTCCCACGTGGCAACAAGTCCTCGACGCGGCACAGGCCGCAGAGGCCACGTCGGCCGGGGTGCACGAGCTCCAGGACTGGCGCCCGAAGACCGCCAAGGCAGAGAGTTCGGTGCGCGCGGCCCGGCGGGCTTCGAACTCGTCTGCAGAGAGCAGCGACGACGAGGACGTCCGGAGGGTCCAGAGAGAGGGCCGGCGCTGCGATGGCTGCGGCGCCGCCCACGCCCGCACCAAATGCCCATTCCGCAAGGCCGAGTGCCACAACTGCGGCCGGCGTGGGCACATCGCCAAGGTCTGCCGGAAGCGACGCGAGGCCACCCGGAGTTCTCCAGACCGCTCGGCGAGGCAGGACCGCACCACGAGGCAGGACCGCACCACGAGGCCGAAGGACGGCACCTGGACCACGAGGACGCGGGACGGAGTAGGGCGAGTCTCCGACGACAGCGAGGACGACGCGCCGGTTTGCAGCGTTTCCGCGGAGCACCCCCGTTACTTCGTTGAGGTAGTAATACAAGGGGCCCCTGTTAGAATGGAGGTGGACTCGGGTTCTTCATACTCTATTATTTCCCAGGGGGAATTCATGAAAATCGCCCCCCGCGTGCGGCCCAAGCTCAAGGCGTTGAGGGCCACGCTGAAGGACGTGCAAGGGAACCGCATCCCAGTGTTGGGGGTTGGGAAGTTCCAGGTCCAGTTCAAAAAGTACACCGCAACGCTTCCCCTAGTCGTCCTCAAGGGAGGTAAATGCAGCCTCCTCGGGACTCAGTGGTTCCAGCCCCTGGGGTTGTTCATTGGGGGGGTGCACGCCGTGGGAGCACACGCCGCCGGGACTGATCCAATACAGGGCGTGTGCGACGCGCACCCCGAGGTCTTTAAAAAGGGGCTCGGAAAATTCAAGGGCCCCCCAGTGACTTTTGACCTGGACCCTGGAGTGCGTCCAATCAGACTTAAACCGCGCAGAGTGCCTTTCGCACTAAAGGACAAAATAGAGGCGGAGTTGGACAAATTGGTGGGCCAGGGGATTCTTGTTCCTGTTGATTCTGCGGAGTGGGAAACTCCAATTGTAACAGCGCTCAAGGCCAACGGGGAGGTCCGCATATGTGCTGATTACAAGTGCACCATCAATAAGGCGATCCGCCCTAATGCGTATCCGGTGCCGGTAGTCAGCCACTTGTTGGCCAGGTTACACGGGGGGAGGTGTTTCGCTAAACTCGACCTGGCCCAAGCCTATCAGCAACTCCCGGTGACCCCCGCCGCAGCTGCTGCGCAGACCATAGTCACCCACAAAGGGGCGTTCCAGGTTTCGCGCCTCCAATTCGGCGTGAATTCGGCGCCCGGGATTTTCCAGTCATTGGTGGAACGCCTCCTGAAGGGGTTGGAGGGGGTGTTACCCTATTTTGATGACGTATTAATTACAGGGGGGAGCCGGGCCGAATTAGCAACAAGGTTGGGAAAGGTCCTGACAATATTCGAAAAGGCGGGGTTGAGGTTGCGGAAAGACAAATGCGTCTTCTTCGCTACAGAGGTTGAGTTCCTGGGGTTCCGTGTCACTCCCGAGGGAATTAGGCCAGCCCAATCCAAGGTAGCCGCCATAAAAAAGGCCCCTCGCCCCACCTCCAAGCCCGAGTTGCAGTCGTTCCTCGGGCTGCTCAATTTCTACCACTCCTTCCTCCCGCGGAAGGCAGCCGTGGCAGAACCGCTTCACAAATTGTTAAAAAAGGACAAGGCATGGAAGTGGGGCGACGACCAGGAAAAGGCTTTCAATGACCTGAAGCGACTCCTGGCATCAGATGCTGTACTGACCCACTTCAATCCCAAACGCCCGGTGGTCCTGATATGCGATGCATCCCCGGTGGGGGTGGGGGCGGTGCTTTGCCACGTGCTGGAGAACGGTAGGGAGGCCCCGATAGCTTTCTACTCTAGATCCCTGTCCCAAGCGGAGAGGAACTATGCTCAGACAGACAGGGAGGCGCTAGCAATAATTGCGGGGACCAAGAAATTTCATGATTTTGTGTACGGCCGCCCCTTCACCATAGTGACTGATCACAAGCCTTTGCTGGGCATCTTCACCGCAGATAAGCCCACACCCCAGATCCTGTCCCCGAGAATGCTCAGGTGGGCCATTTTTCTCAACGCGTATCAGCACGCGTTGGTATACCGGCCCGGGAGGGAGATAAGCCATGCCGACGCTCTGTCGAGGTCCCCCATTCCCCGGGATTGCTGCCACGTGGGCGGAGTAGAGAGGGACCACCAGGTCTTAATGATAGAGGTCCTAGACTCCCCTCCAGTAGTACCGGCCGAAATCGCCAAAGCGACAGGCAAGGACAAAGCGCTGGCCACAGTTTGCTCCTGGGTACAGAAAGGGTGGCCCGTGTCTTCCCCAGCAGCGGAATTCGACACATTTTTCAAAAAGAGATTAGAGTTGTCCCTAGAGAGGGGTTGCCTTTTGTGGGGACAGCGGGTAGTGATCCCCACGTCTCTCCGGCCGAGGGTGCTTAAACTGCTGCACGTCAGCCACCCGGGGATCGTACGCTCTAAGGCACTAGCCTGCAGTTATTTTTGGTGGCCCCAGTTAGACGCCGACATCGAACACATGGTCGGCACTTGCGAGGCGTGCCAAAGCTCTAGGCCAGAAGAGGCTCGCTCGCCACCTAGGGAATGGGACGCTGCAAGGGGACCCTGGTCCCGAGTACACGTAGACTTTGCTGGCCCGTTCAGGGGAACGCTTTTCCTCCTCGTGGTGGACGCGTTCTCTAAGTGGTTGGAGGTCATTCCAGTCTCGAGCACCTCCTCGGCCACAACAATTAAACAGTTAAGGAGGGTCTTTTCCACGTTCGGTTTACCCAACACCCTCGTCAGCGATAACGCTAGCTGTTTCACGTCCGCCGAGTTCAGGGCATTCATGGAGCGCAACGCCATTCGGCACGTCACCTCCGCCCCTTTTCACCCGGCCACCAATGGCCAAGTAGAGCGCCTCGTGCGCACCACGAAAGACGCGCTACTGCGCATGGGTCCCGGAGACCTCGACCTGAAATTGTGCCAATTCCTGCTGAGATACAGGGTCACCCCATTAGCGTCAGGGTACTCCCCCGCGGAGCTGTTGATGCGCAGAAAGCTGGCCACGGGGATATCCAAGCTAGACCCCACGAGAGTAGAGGACAATGGGCGGAACATAGGGATGGAACCCACAAAGAGTTTCAGCATAGGCGCCCCAGTATACTGCAGGAATTACGCCAGCGCGGGGCCAGCCTGGGTGCCGGGCACCGTAGTAGATCAAACCGGCCCCGTCTCATACCGCGTAGAGACCAGCACAGGTTTCCTGTGGAGGCGACACGTGGACCAACTCAGGCGTAGGGTCCCCGGAGAGCAAGATGCGGAGGAGATCAGCATTGAATCAGCGTTAGGGTACTCCCCCACCCGTTTAGCCCAAGGGGGAGGAAAAGGGGAGCATGGGTCCCCACCAAGGGGGGAGGAAAGGCAATCGATCCACGGAAATCTTTTGCGGGAGTCCCCGCCAGAGAGGAGGAGCCCCGGGTTGCGGGAGTCCCCGTCAGAAAGGAGGAGCCCCAACCACACTCATACCCCGCGGAAACCGCGGAAGTCCCCCAGAGGCCCAGAGGCCCATAGAAGTTTAGACGTTGATTTGCAGTACCAGAGGGAGTTAGCGGAGTGGTCCCCCACCCGTCCTAGCGAAAAGAGGGGTTTCAGTTCAGCCCCTGGTACTTCCAGTCCCAGTAGCCCCTGTGAGTTAGAATGCAACATAGCGCCCATGTTCCGGAGACCGACACCTCCAAGACCGGAGGCATCTGCGAGTCCGCCCACCACAGTCTTAAGGTCCCCCGAGCAGGAATCAGAAGGTAGCCGTTCCCCAAGGGCGACCTCATCGGTTCCGCGGTTCACACTAGGAGGGTCCCCGGGGTCCGAGGGCAATAGGCAGGGATTTACCTCCCAACTGTTCATCCCATTCCCTTCCCCAAGCGCAAGGCAGGCACGGACGCCCCACAGAGCCACTAACGAATCCCCGTTTCCCGTTGCAGGGCAAGCACCCGCGGAGTCAGGGATCACGGGCTCTCCAGAATTAGGGCAGGCGCAAGCACGCCCCAAGCGAACGTGCGGCAAGCCACAATGGTTGCGGGACTTCGTCCCATCCTAGGGGGGAGGGATGTTATGTATGTATGTATGCATGCTCATGATACTGTAAAGGCAAGATTGTAACCACTCCAGATACAAACGATATCAGCTGTAAAGGAACGCGAGCAGACAGCCTGTAGAGGGCAGCTGCGAGCGTTCACTCTCACATGGTTCACATTGCGCAATCACGGACAGCCGCGGGAAAACCTTCCCCGCAAACAGCAGCAGGAAAGGAGGCGTGCCTGGGCGAGGCCACGCCGGTAGCAGCCAATGAGCTACCGTGCTACAGGATTCAAATGAAGAACGCTACTGTATATATTGAGATGTATCACCGCCATTACCTCATGCTTAACTGGAACCTCATGCAATAAACCTGTGTTAAACCAACCCCTCGGTTGTCCGGTCGTCTTTGGTCCCATACACTAAATTCTTACTGGTCACTATCTGGGGCATCAGGACAGTTTCTGTGGTGGCTTGCTCTCTGCAAGCTAGTTGAGGAGCTTTAATTATTTGTTCATTGGTGATGGTAGTGGCTTCTAAGATTTTTCTATTTTGTTCTCCTCTGCTATTTTGTTTTATGATAGATGGTGGGAATATCTAAAGGACTTCCAGGTTAATCCAACATAAGCAATACAGAGCATGCCTCTTGTCAGTGTAATACCAAATGAACAGTAACATAATAATGATGATCTTTCCTTCTTGCAATTTGCTCAAAACATGTAAATGAATAAATAAATAAATAAACAGTTCATACTCCCATTACTTTCACTATTTTATGAAAAGGCAACCTTGATGAGGCTTTGACAATATGTAATATCATTATTTACAATTGGTAAGTTAACTGATTCATCAATTCCTCCCCCCCTTCAATAATCGAGGATTCAAGTGGCTTGTAATAACTGTGCTTGGAATGGAACAATTGACAGAAGAAGATCTATAGGAAAGGTAAGGTAAAGGTTTCCCTTGCTCGAAAGCCAGTCGTATCCGACTCTAGGGTGCAGTGCTCATCTCTGTTTCTAAGCCGAAGAGCCAGCGCTGTCTGCTTCTGCAGACGTTTCCGTGGTCATGTGGCAGGCATGACTAGACACCGGAGCGCACGGAACGCTGTTACCTTCCCACCGAAGTGGTCCCTATTTATCTACTTGCAATTTCTTGCTTTCGAACTGCTAGGTTGGCAGGAGCTAGGATGAAGACGGGAGCTCATTTCCGTCCTGCAGTACTCGGGAATCGAACTGCTGACCTTCCGCTTCCCAGTCAGCGTCTTAGCGACTTGAGCCACTGCAGTACCCTCTATAGGAAAAGTGTGAGCCTATTTCTGTTCAATCTTACTGAGCAACCTCTCCCATATTTCTTTGGGGCAAGATTCAGTTGTCTTCTATCTGCTAGTGGAATATCAAATTACATTTTAAAGCCAGAAGAGGGAGCACACATCACAATTTTGTAATGCTAGACAAATAAATGCACAGCCTCTTCCAGCTACTTAGAGTTCTCTATCTTAAGCTAATGCTCAAGCAATTTAATTAGATTATTCAGATGCAGTCACATGAAGAATTCAGGTAGTAATTATAGTCTGCCAATGTCAACATTCTCTTGGTGTCCCTTTTTTGCTTGCAGGCTTGGTAGCAAGCAGCAGACGTTATCAGTTAAAGATACGTGGTGGCCATTTTAAATGAAAAGAGATAGAATTCATGTTTTATGGCCACGAAATCACCACAAAATGCCTATAACTGGATTTTCACCCTAGGTTGCCATGTAAGATTGGAATGGGAGACCACAAATATTTACCCAGTGTATCAAGAGGCTACATACCATACTGACTTGCACATTGACTAGAAAGATCATCCTCGGTATGGCTCATTTTGGATTAACCTGGAAGTTCCTCAGATATTCTCACTAGCTCCCTCAGTGGCTTAGTGGTTAAGACACTGATCTTGGAGACTGGAAGGTTGGGTTTCTATACCTGAGGGCTACACTTTGGGACGTGAAAGGAACCTCATTTGAGCATCCCCTGAGTGGAGTTTTTCTAGCAAAATTTCCTTTCAACCCAGAATAATATCTGACATGAAATTATTACCATTTCTTATATATATCTCTCTCACTCTGGGTGGTGTAGAAATAATTAAATAAACAACAACAGCAACATACAAATGACAAACAATAAAACAAAATAAATACTTGGTTCACATCTTTACTCACCTAAGAACTCAATAACGTGCAGAATATTTTCCATCAGTTTACTTCCCTTTCCCTCACCTATCAATAAAGGAAGGTTAAGGAAACCATTTCACAAGTTTGACTTCTTTTAACTTGGCAAAGTTTGGTCTTTAATAATTGTATAAACAGGATAAAAAAATCAAGCACATTCAGTCATGGTTGCACTTCCTTGGATAGGGATATGAAAATCCCATCCGATCTGATTTGTAACCAAGTTGGACAGACATGCTCAGAGCTGGCTTGTAGGTGACTCAAACCAGTTTGTTCTTGGGTTCATGCAGAATTTATATACAGTATTTCTGGTTTGTGAGAGAATGTGAACAGGGACAACAGAGGACAGGTAAATGCTATACAATGCTAAGAAGAAACGGGCGAAAACGGTACAAACACTGGAGGGTAATGTAACCGTTTGAAGAGAAGAATAATTCACAAAATTCCGTATTCAAGAATTATATAGTCTTTTTATGTAAAGCTCAAAAAGATTCAACATAAGTAATTCCACCATGGGCTAGATAAAAGTCTTCATATGACTAGGCTGTAATGAAGTTTTTTCTTGATAATAATAACAAAAATCTTGCTTGATATATACAACAAAAATAATTCCACTATGGGTAATAATGTATTCACTGAAAGCAGCTGTTGCAAACATATCATTCCAAAGTCGATACTAGTTAATTCGACTTTTCTGAACTTATTGTTCCTTCTTCAGGAAATCTACATGAAAAGAGTTACAAAACAATACAAGCATTACTAAATATTAAATATTACATGAGAGCTAATATCATTTATACTTTACAATGATGTAATTTCTCTGTTACTTTATCGGAGCACAGTTATAACACTATAACACCCAAGGCACTATTTCATGTGCCCCCCCCCCCACCGCCTCCACTCCACCAGGAAGTGCCATGTGGTGGAGGAAGGGCAAAATGACTGTCCGGCCACCCGAGGCTGTCTGAGGGAGCATGACCCAGGCCCCAGGTTAAAAAGGTTGAGAACTCCTGTCCTATACTGATGCTTGTATCTTTGCTATAGCTACTGATACAAAGTATCCCCCCTTATATCAGCATTCTTCATGGCAAAACCAATGTAACAAACTTTAGTGATTTATAGGGGTACAAAAATGAAACTAAGAGTGACTGTGACTCCTTGAACCATTGTGTAGCTGATTAAAATACGCGCAAATACCCCTGTTTACAGTTAGACACTTTTCTCTGAAATGCCTATTGCTAGCAATTGTATATTTTGGCCACCTTTTAATCAGTAATTTGTAATTGCAATCTAGTTAATTATTCAAATAATAAAAATATAGTTGGCAAGTAGATCATCAGTGACTAACACAGTGTTTCCCAACCATCTTGACTACTGCCCTTGATGTGTCAATATGCAGGTTGCTCTGTGTTATATAAAGCTTGCCAATTTTTCTCCTTACACAGCATTATAAGACAAGGGCATTTCCTGGTGTTTTGATTCATAGACACAGAATCTATATCCTACTTTCATAACACGCTATATTTTTTAAAAAGAAAAATAGTTATCTAATTTTAAACACAATACTTGATCTTCACCTAAGTTACTCTCTGCAGCTGAGTTTTAAGATTCTCCTGTAAATCTTATTCCATCCTCAAACTCTCTGCTATTGTATTTCTAATTATGTATCTGTCATTTTATATTCATAAAAGGAAGCAAAACATTTCTATAGCATAAGGGACAGAGTTCCTGATCACAACCTTACATGGTGTGTTCTGCTTTTAAGCACATTGCTTTCCTCAGGTATTCAGTATGTACTTTATATTATGTTTGTCAGGGGCAAATTAAAAAGGAAGACATTTATTCTCATTAAATTTTATTATGTGAAGGAGAAATGCCTAGCCAGATTAGTATTGTGTGATGTAATGCTAATTATCAGATGTTAGAATGTCCAGGTGTTAAGCATTCTTTCACATACCCACGCTTGACGCCATGATTTGAGGACCAAAGTCTGAGAATCTGACAGATATATCAATCTCACCAGATAAGAGATGAGAACATGAGATAAGGGTCTCACGTACTCACACAGGTGCGAAGATGCAGCTGGCATGGTCCAGATGTCCAGACTGACAGTCTCCTAGATGACATAACTGGGAGTGTTTACATTTTTGAAGTGTGGGTGTGAGGAAAGAAAAACCTATATAAACTGATGCTTTTTAATCATCAGCAGGTCAGGTTTCTCTTGCCTTGAGAAATGCTGTCTGACTTTTCTTTTTCTTAGAAATCAGATCATGCCAATCTAATTTCTATGGGTGGGGGTGTCTTTCTGGCCCCATTTAATAGCTTATTTAGTTATCTTAGTTATTCATGTTTGTTTTTATTATTTCTATTTTGTGTTTTGAAAAGTCTATTTTAACCACATATTAATCTACCTCAATTTTGTAAACCAATAAAAGCTGCTAATTTGAAGATATTAGTAGTTTCAAGTTTGTTCTCCTCTAAGCCAAGGAAGAGGGGATTTTTGTTTAGAGATCCAGCATAACCATAAATCTAAGGTTTTGTCAGGAAGGCTAAATTCCAGCAGCAGGAAAGAAGAAGGCCTCAAGAAAGTTTGTTTTGAGAACTGTCTTATCAGCCGGCGGAACCTTCCTGCACTGAAGCAATTATAAAATCTCAAGGTAAAGCTGGATTCTCAAAGTGCCGTACTGGGGAGGGGAGCGTACTGAGCAATGTTTGGGTTATAAAGGAGCATTCTCATAAAT
Organism: Bradypodion pumilum; assembly: GCA_035047305.1. Taxonomy (NCBI): domain Eukaryota; kingdom Metazoa; phylum Chordata; class Lepidosauria; order Squamata; family Chamaeleonidae; genus Bradypodion; species Bradypodion pumilum. Next base: position 241,520,524 of record JAWDJD010000003.1, on the reverse strand, counting down.
CCCTCATTGCTATTTTTTAATTGTCAGCTGAAGCTGATTAATCAGAGAATCAGTGTACCTCAAAACACTGCCTGCAAAAGATTCCCTGAGCAGGAATATCTCTGTGAAAGTGTTACGTTTGCCTCGGCACTATAAATCGTTTAGACTGCTGTCTGCAGAATAACACAGGGTAGCTTAGTCTAAGAGAGGAAGAACCCGTGACAATGTTGATTACATATGATGAATAACATGGAATACTCCATTCCACCTTGATACATTGCACACAAAAGTCAGCATTACACATTAACACTACAAATGGAATAGCATAATGTGTTGGAGCAAGTTATCTCCCAAGCATGCCATTGATCTTGATATGAAATTCTCTCTTGTCTGACATCATTCCTTCTAATGTTCGTATTGCTCTGGTTAATTGCAGACCCACTCAGCTTCAGTATTTTTCAGTCCATACTACTCCTTTCTAGTATGCTTCTTAGTCTATTATTGAGATCAGAGAGGAGAACTGTACTAAAGGGGGACAGGAATGGGGCAGAGAAAACATATTTAAACAGCAGTAGGAACTGCAGCTGGGGGTGTAGTGGCAAGGCTGCAAAAGGTGAAAGAACAGGTTCAGATCTACTCTGATTTGGTCCACAATGATATCCCCAAGAAGCTCTAGTTGACAGATTGGAGAGTCTACACCAGAACTCTCAAAGAGTGAAGGTACCACCCAAGGAGAGCTGCAAACAGGATGAAGTGTAGGTATCAGGATCAGCCTCCTAGGCAGCTCTATCCTGAGCAGCAGAGCAATAGGAAGTATCCATTAGGAGAGTAAAGCAGCCTAAATTAGGGACCCATATACAGATGGAATGCACTTCTCTTTGGACAGTGACTAGAAGGTGTAATTGATAAGAGAGAGAGAGAAAGAGAACATCAGTAGGAGGTCTCCAATAAGATCCTCATAGCAAACTAAAGAAGACTCAGGAAGAAGATTCCATAGCAATCCCCAGCCCTTGAGAGAGCTTGAGCTTTGGTCTTCCCATAAGGTAAAGAGAATGGGCAAGCTATCTATAAGACACAGGACTCAGAAGGGGACTATGCATGAAGAGTATAATCTGTAGCAGATAGGAGGTGGCTGTAAACTAAGAAATTAAGAATTGAGCCCATGAACTACCTGAAAGGATCTTGATGTCATAAATGTGTGTGGGACACACACAAAAGATGGAGATGGTCCCTAAAAAACATATTGCCTTTACCACCTGTTGTGTATGTAAATAAATGTAATGCTTTATAAGTGTATGTAATTGTTGTTGGGATCGGGTGATCCTCCATTTTGTATTCTTCTCAGAACCTAGCACTTGCAAGACTTGGGCTCCCGCCTATTCTACACGAAATGCGCGAAAGCTCCATAGTCTCAGGTCTTCCCATGATCACCCCACTTCTCTCCCAACCAATCCAGTTGTTTCCCATCCAAATGTATCTTTCCCAATATTATATATAAGTGCTGCTGTGCCATTGCTCTCCATGTTCAGTTCCCGAAATAAAGTTATGTTTGGCCCCGTTATGCTGGCTGCTGCGTATTGATTCCTGAACTTCAAACCACCTATCTAAATAATACCCTTGTAAACTAGAAAGCAAATAAGAAAGATGAATGATTAATGGGTGCAAAATAAGTTGACATTGCTGTTAATTAAGCCATGTGTATAGTGACAGGATGTCTCAAACCTATACCAGTTGGGGAAAATATACCCTTTTGTTGGTGTCACTCCACCTAAGATCAGGAGAGAAGTAGCACTGGACACAGAGAACTAAGCAAGAGAATGACCCTCAACACTCTCTGAATGGATATGTATAACAACAACAACAACAACAACAACAACAATGTTCCTCAAGTCCACCGGCTAAGATCCAGGAAGTGCTTTATGACAAAAACAAACATTCTTGAGGGTATGCAAGAGCAAAAACAAATTAGAAGATGGAAGAAGGAACTCACTGACAAGGAACAACATTAAAGGAGGATAGAAAGCCCCTTTAGAAAGAGGCTGAAGACATGGCTCTTTCAGCAAGTTTGGGGCACGCTTGACTCTACCAGTCAGGCCCGGTGGTTGATTTAGCCTATGTGAGGGGTTGGCCCCCAGGCTTGGTTATTCTGTTTTAACTGGGCTAGGGTGGGGGTGGGTTGTTGCTTTTAATGACGATTTGTTTGTGTTTTAATGCTGGTTTTAATTGGGGTGTTAGGTTTGTTTTTAGTTATTGTCATTGAATTGTTTTTATTGTAATTTTTATTATATTGTTAGCCGCCCTGAGTGGTGTACCCACCAGGAGAGTGGGATATAAATGTGCAAAAATAAATAAATAAATAAATAAATTTAGCTGTAGATCTCAACCTCCACTATGTCATCTGGAGGACTCTGAATAGGCTGAGGTTTGGAGTCCCTAAATGCAAGACCAACATGCTCAAGTGTGGGCTATTGGAAGACAACAACACACAGTGTGAATGTGGAGAAACACAGAATCTGGCTCATTTACTGGTCTGCCAATTGCTACCAGACACGTGCACCAATGAGGACAGGTTTGGCCAATGACAAAGTGAAGAAAGTGGCTTCATTTTGGCAGTCCAAGGTTTGGTCGAAAGAAGAAGAAGGAGTGATTAATAGCATACTGTTATTGTCTTCCTTTATGGAGACAATAAATTCTCCTCCTTTGCCACCACCAATGTCTTCATTATTGTGAGTTGGAGCACAGTAGGCTGTATGTCACAGGATATGAAGACTCATGAAGCATAGCAAAATAATTTAATTCATTTATACAAACTTATAGTTTTGTTGATGCTACAGAAAGCTAATTATAATACAATCTGGCTTCCCCATCCATGTTAATGTTGATAGTTGTGTTCTGCCATCATACATAACCAATGTTTCTGCTTTGTGTCAAAGCAGAAAATGCTTCTATGCTTGTACAGTGCTCCAAATATGGGAAGCTAATGATGGTGCTAATAAGTAGAAGGTCCTTGAATATGTTTATTTTTTTATACTAGAGGATGAATAATTATACACAAGGAAAAGAGACATAACAAAATGTTACAACAAACCCCAGACTGCACATTAAAATGCTTTGATTCAAAATCAAAAGATCTAAAAAGGTATTTTATTGGGGGAGGGAATACTAGTGAGAAGAAATATCAATGTACATGCTGAGCATATTTCTGACTTTGCCTTATTCACCTCCATTGTAAAGGAAATGAGTTTTTAAATGGCAGTGCATGTAGTGCACTGATTGTGTAAATGTCAAATCAGATAATTCAACATACACATAGAATGGCTTTTTCACACTTAATTTAAAACCCACAGAAGATAATCTGAAATTGTTTCTGTTAATGTCAATCTGTTCAGGATTTGTTTTTGTCTGTTTCAAGAATTTTGAAATTAAATTTCACACAATGGACTTCTATACTTACATTTAAGGCTCTGTATCAGAGGCTAATTAGAGATCCTTCTACTATGGTGATTACTATTTCTCAACCTGTCCTTTGATATCTCAGTGATGCTTGCAACATAATTACATGTGATTCTCTAGGCTCATTAATTAATTCCCCCATGACTGTAAGATTCATATTAAGCTGACCTGCTGATCAGCTGATTATCAATTCTTTTTTCCCCAAATATTCCCCTACCTACAGAGAGCAAATGCCAACAAAGACTTCATTAATTCCTAATTAACTTACCTCATATGCTTTTGTTGTTACAGAGATTTTCTAACAAAAGTCAAATAAGGATAGATGGAATTCTTATCAAACTGATATACTATTTGGGTTTTACCTTAGAGTAATTTTCTTCAACATCTTTCTCTCAAAACATAGTACAGGTAGGTGTGGGGAGAGAATCATGCTACTATTTGTTTGTACTGGGGAATGCAAATCTCAGCATTTTATTCATGCAAAACAAATGTTAAAATTATATAACTGACTGTCTGTGGGTGTTGAGACTAAAACTGCCCACATAATCCTCTCATTGAGTAAACAGGTTGAGAACATTGTTCTTAGAAATAAGTTACTTCTACTAATAATGCAGTGATTTAGCAGTGATGTGCCTACCTTACATCAAACATAGGGATCAGCCCTATGTTGCATTGCTATGCACAGCACATTTCATTAGTTCTTCTTTAGTTTGAAACCAGCCACACTTTGTCGTCTCATTAAAACCTGGAAGTTGTGGTTTCTGCTTGCACTGTAGATAATAATTCAAAACAAGTGTACTAAGCAAAGGAAATCAAATTGTTGAGTGCTGTAATGTTGTGACAAAAAAATCTCATTGGAATTGTTACCATTCTCCAACAGTTTAGTAGTACAGAATTTTGCTTTTAAATGTATTTGCCACACATAGCATTCAGGATTCTTTTGCTTACATACTTTCCCTCCCACAAATTCCTGTGATTCAGTTAAAACCCAGGAGAACTGTCTGTGAATGGTAATGAACTTTAAAGGGGATCCTGTAGACCATCTTAGTTGCTGTTATTGCTGTTGCCAACATTCAGTTTGGCTTTCACTGTGTAAAGCTTACTATCTTTTCCCCCTGCTGATGGAAATGCGGGAATGATATTGAACAAAATGTCAGACCTTTTCCTGCTGTTTTTAATTATGGACACACAAGCTGTATCCCACATTCATAAACCATAGATTTTTTTTGAAAGGTTGACTTATAAATATCTGATGTAGTTGAGGCAAAACCTATCTTCAATAATTTCTCTAGCCATTTGGAAAATCTAGAAAAGGTGTTGAATACTGAAGAAGACAAATTATGAATTAAATTACATAAACATGTTTTCCTGATAAATTTTCTTATATTTTCTTATGTTTTCTAGAAATTTGGTAAAATGTTTGTTTTCTTGGGTGGGTGAAAAATAATCACAGCATTGCTGGCAGAGGAACAGCACAGAATAAACAGGCTATCCAGGTAGCTCTGAAAACCCATCATCACAATACTGTATTCAGAAAAAGGCTTTCAACAATATGGCAGGTATGTCTCTGTGAGGTAAACAAGATTCAGATTACTACCTCAGTCTACAGTGTATAATGCTGATGACTGAAATCCCAAGTCAATGTAGGACAAACAGAAAGGCTGACTGCCAACACACCCTTTGTGATTCATAGTGTGGCTACACATGGAGCAGGGAAATTGCTAGTATGATTTGCTTTGGAATGGTCCAGTTTGATGATATTCTAATCATGCCACACAGTTTCAAAGCCAATATTGTGAAGTAGCTTATAAGTGAGCCACTTCCAGTTATTGGTGAATTAATCAATTCCCATGCTGAGTAGAAGGCAGGGGAAATAAAAAATAATAATAATAACTCTGTAAGACTATTACTACAGTAATAGTATCCTTTATTAACTGATTAGTCATTTGTCATATCAAGTAAAATGTGATAAAATACATTAGATAAAATATGATTACAAAAAAAGATTAAAAATAGAATGATACAATCACAATAAAATGAGAGATAAAATTTACTCAAAATTCATCACCTTTTCATGAAACCCGTATCTGATCAATAAAACATCTTCTCTTTAGAATGGCCCCAACTATAAACTTGGCAGTTCTAATATTTACATATTTATTTGTGCCCTGAAGTTAGCAAGTTAATCTTTTATTAGGACTCCAATATTTTGTTCTGTGTAAGACTATCACTGAAGCCATGATTTTGGATTCAACTGCAAAGGGCTCAATGAGTTTGACATAGATAGCTTCAAAAATTATCTTACATAGAGCTTCAGCAATAGTGTAAAACTAAATCTACATCCTCTGCTGGGCAGGGGACATGATTAATTTGCCAATACTGTATCCATTTTGAACATTTTAATGACACTGGCAACTTCAAAATAGAAGGCTTACTTTGTATCAGTTCTACTGATCACATTAGCTGAAATTGATCTAACCATCAGAGTGATCCTACCCCTTCAAAGGGTCAGAAAGGTGTAAGTAGGAATGCTCTGAGGGCAGGATGGTATGCTCTAGAAAAGATGCTGTGTGACTGCCCTTAAGTTTGGATCAGCCCAACCCCCAGTGCTCCAAGCAGGGGGTTGAATACAGCTCAGTCTAAATCAGGAAACTCCCAAACCTTACATAGCACTCAATGGTCCTTGAAAATATTGCCAAACAACATACCTATTTCTAGGTAATAGGGAACAATAGAAATTAATGAAATAAATTAAGGTGCTGGATTTAACAGCACAGGCTGTACTAAATAATGCACACATACACACAAACTGAAAGGTATGCAATTTATTTTAAAGCATAGTGAAAAAAGAATAAGAGCACACAGAGTCAGTTTTGAATATAAACCCAAGGCAACAAAATAACTAAACCAGTTAATTTAAACTATCCATATCTAAAAGTACAACTCTCATAACAATGAGGCTTTATGAGGAAAGACATCCACAGAAACAAAAGCACAGAGTTCAGGTACAAAAGAAAATGGGAAACAAAAGACAAAGGCAAGGTCAATCTTTTATAATAAACTTGGTGTCTACTTTTACAAGAAACATTGGCATAAGTTGGCCCCAATTAGCTTATCAAAGACTAAAAGCATCATTCCATTCAAAGTACAGTGGTACCTCACTTAAAGAGCATAATGTGTTCCACGGGATTGCTCTTTAAGCGGGTTTGCTCTTTAAGTCAAACACCATTGTAAGTGACTAATTGTGACTTCTGTCAGGGGGGATTCTGAACCCCGATTTAGTTGTTAAGCGAGTTTTTGGTAGGTTTTAGTTTTTAAGTGAGGCGACCATTCAGATAAAATTTTGCTCTTTAAGCGAGTTAGTCTCTAAGTGAGGCACTCTTTATGCAAGGTTTTACTGTATCTAGCTATTCTGATGCCCAAGAAGATAAAGAATGTACCATCCCTGAATCTCACCACATCATTTGATATACAGTAGATATAGATAAAGAATATAGAATATAGATATAGAATATGCATTAGATATAGATATAGATATACAGACAAAAAATCACTTCCACTCAAAGGTGATCCGGGCAGATAGGCCCTAGGTCAGTGATGACAAACCTTTTAGAGACCGAGTGCCCAAGGAGGAGAGGGGAGTTGGGCAGCAGGCATCATGTATGCTGGTGACATCATGTGGGTGCATGTGCACCCATATGACATCATCAGTGTGCTTCAACTGCACATGCATGTGTGCATGCACACCACCCCCACATCACCTAGCTTCAAGCACTCCAGCAAGCCACCCCTAGACAAGCCCCTACCACCACGCCAATCCCCACTGCCACCCCTGACAAGCACTGCACAGCCACTCGGGTGCCAGAAAGTCCTCCCGGGCTCTGTAGTAGAAGTAACTTATTTCTAAGAACAATGTTCTCAACCCATGTGGCTGCTGGAAGGCCTCCTGGATTCTGGAGAAGCCCTACATGGACTTTGCACCCCGATGGGTCTTCCTACCCCCAACACACCTTCCCATCCCCAACAGGCCTTCCTACACCCATTCAGACTTCCCACCTCATTCAGGCCTTCCCACCCCTGTCAGACTTCCCATACCCCATCGGGCCTTCCTTGCCCCCCACCCCCGGTTGGGTCTTCCTATCCACTGATGGGGCTTTTTACCCCTGTCAGGCCTTCCTACCCCCATCGGGCCCTCCTACCCCTAATGGGCTTTCCTACCCCCAATGGGCCTCCCTACCTCCTGAAAGGCCTTTCTACCCAGCTGGGCCCTTCCTACCCCCCACATGAGTGCTTCCCACCTTACCTCTCCCAGCCACAGCCTGGGAAAGAGGGTGTTAAAGGGAAGAGACAATGAGCCAATCGGCTTCAAGTATATTTGCATACAACATAAAGAGGATATTTCCGTGGTTTTCTCTTAAACACAGAGTTTTTAAAAAATGAAATTGAGGCACACAAGGCTAAGACAGTAGACAATTAACTGATATAAGTGTAAAAAACAGTTCCATGAAAAATCACCATAATATGAAATGCTGTCACAGCAGACAATGGGTTAAGAGGTTAGCCTTGTTAACTGGAAGAATGGCAAGTAAGCAGTTCAAGGCCCAAGTACTACATGTTGGATTGAGCACCCGTCTCTGTCCCAGCTCTTGGGGACATGAAAGGATCCTCATTTGGGCGTCCCCTGAGCAGAGTTTCTTCTGCAAAAATCCTTTCAACCCAGAATAATTCCTGGCATGAAATAATAATAATAATAATAATAATAATAATAATAATAATAATAATAATAATAATAATAATAATAATAATAATAATAATAATAATAATAATAATAATAATAATAATAATAATAATAATAATAATAATAATAATAATAATAATAATAATAATATTATTATTATTATTATTATTATTATTATTATACCACTGACATTCTGAATGTTCATATATGATCTATTAAAACAGTATTGCTTTTACTCACAATGTCACCAGTTAGGATCATTGATATCTTGCACATTCATAATATCCATTTTAGGGCATAATCCTATCTAGATAATATGTCCGAGGGCTATCTGCACTGAGCTGAATGTAAACCCCTCCCAATTTAGGAAGGGTGGTAACTACTTAGGACTACCTAAATCCTGGCCTAAATTTTGCTTATGTAGTAGTAGTAATTCTGAGCACAATTTGACCTACTATAAACCAGATTTCCTGATTTTGGCCTTTTCCTGTCTCTTCTGCTGGTTGATCTCAGCTAAAACAGCAGTTGTGTTTGCAGATCCAGTTGTGCTGGATATAAGATTAGCCAGCAAAAAAAGGGTTGTGCCAACACAAGAGCTGTTGTGCCAGCACAAAATAACTTCTACTCTTTGCAGATCCACTGCAGCCAGTGTATCTTTGAGTTTGGATTGCACTTCTTGCAATTATTTATGTAGTTACTGAACCATAAAAATAGTATGCCAAATCTTGTTGTTGATCATAACTAGAGGAGACTCATTGAATAAATGGAACTTATACCATATGTCCCATTAATTTATTGGATAAAATCGAATAAAATAAGAACAAGCAAGTAGATTTAGCCAAATCTTTATGGTTTGTGGACAACACTAGTCCAGTATAATATAAAACTGAATGTTTGTGTCAAAGGGGAAAATGCCTAGGTACATACATAGCTTGAACTAAAAATAGAAAATCAACACAAATAGATAATTGGAGTTCAGGAGTATTCACATGAACATTTTCCTTTTTTCTCTCTTTTCTTTTTAGATCATCTATTCTGTCATACTGTAATAAACTAAGATGTACAGTAGTCAGGTGTCTCCAAACTTTCACAAAAGCTTTTTCAAGTCTTTGTTCTGATATTAGAATTCAGATTAAGGATTCAATGGTTATAATGAATAACCAGAGTACAGATCAAGTGTATGATCTGACAGGTTTTGTCACTATGCTTTTCTGAGAAGGTTGTTGTGGTTCAACTACTGAAATAATGAGGTGATCTTTGAATTAGTGGAAAACGGATCTTTCAAGAGAGAGAAGGAGCCAGGTGAATGACATTCATGGACTAAACTTTCTCAGTGAAAGAGTAAGATTAGAGAGAGGTTTTGTTTGTTCATGTGGGGCTTTGTTTCAAAAACTGAGATGATATGTTTGTGACTTAGTTTTTATCATTCTTCAGCCCAGTTTGCAGTAAGTGTAGCAGAAATTGTGTTTCTCAGCAGGTTACATGAAGTAAGTTATAGTGGGGAGATCTTTACTGGATAAAGAGTGTGCATGTAAGTGGATGATTAACCCAGAGTAAACAAAGTGATTCACAATCTCAGCTTGAGATTCACCACTTACTTGAGTTCATCATTGTTAGGCATGTAAGAATTAACATGGAGTCAGTCTGCTGTCCTCTATTTTATTTATTTATTCATTTGTATCCCGCTCTTCTGGCGCAAGCACCACCCAGAGCGGCTAACAGCATATACATAGAAATATACAAAGTTATAAAAACATCTAAAAACCCCAACCCAGACCTTCCCTAACCCCTTAAGAAAATAAAAACAGTAAAAACTAACAAGATAAAAGCCATACAAAAATTACTTAAAAACAGCTATATAAAACACCTGACAACACCCAGCAATGACCTGTAACCTTGGGCAACTAAACTAGCCAGTGGGCCTGGGCCATTACACAAGATGGATCCCAGACCTATTTGAGTTTGTCAAAGTGTATAACATACTTTTCTTGTTACATGTTTTATTGTGAATATTGGCGCATGTGTAATTTACCGAAGGTAAAGGTTGTCTTTGCTCGAAAGCCAGTTGTATTTTACTCTAGGGTTCAGAGTTCATCTCCATTTATATCCAAAGAGCCAATGCTGTCTGCATCAGTAGATGTTTCCATGGATAAGTGGCAGGCATGACTAGACACTAGAGTGCATTGAATGCTGCTTACCTTCTCACCAAAGTGGTATTTATCTACTTGCAATTTCTTGCTTTTGAATTATTAATTTGGCAGAGCTGGGACAAAAATGGGAGTTCACTCTGTCGTGCATCACTCAGGTCTTGAAATATTAACCTGCCAACTTTCCAGGCATCAAGTTCAGTGTCTTAACTACAAAACCACCACAGTTTCCTTAATTTACCAAAACTGGTGACTAAAAATCAATGAGAGTCTATTATGTTTACCATGTATAACTTCTGTATACTTCTGTAATATGTATCATTTCTGTAAAATTAGCTGGCACCACTACTGTACTAACAAACTTGAACCCTTCTTTGCCATCATCATCATCATCATCATCATCATCATCATCATCATCATCAGTTTACTTATATCACGCTCTTCTAGTGCACGCACCACTCAGAACGGCTTACACGCATAACAAAAAAATAACAATAAATAAGCAATAATAAACAATATACAGTACAGAACATAATAAAATACAATGCAGTACATAATATCATATAGTATAGTTACACATAAAAAAGATCAGCATTTCCCCACAAAATAACTACAAATTATACAATGAAATACAGTAAAAATACTCTTAATCATCTGGCATCCACGCCAAACCCAGGCTCTACGACCATGGCTCAACGATCATGGCGGGGTCCCAAGTCTCAACCACCATGACAGAGCCGGGGGGAAAACTAACTAGCCCCAACATAATTGCACAAACTTCAACCCGCACAGTCCCAGCATTTCAAGCTGCAATTGTCAGCAGGAGTAGCACTGGTGGCGGCTCTTGTAGCCCTGGTGTGAGATGGGCAGCAGCTGTGCTCAAACTTCTCATGGCCAGCCAGGTCAGAGAAGGAGCAAATATGACATTAGTAGGAGACGCATTGGTGGCAACTCTTGTAACCCCTCGGATCCAGTGGCTTTTTCCCACCCCAGGCTGGGGAGGATCCAGCTTTGGGACAAGGACTTTGTGCCGGGTCCAGGGCTCTAACATTGGAGGTGGTGGGGACACATCTTTTGGGGCTGCCAAAGTGACCCCAGGTGTTGCAAAAGTCTCTCCCTGCCCCCTTCCTTCCCAGCTGACCTGCCGGGTGAGAGACTCTCTTCCATGCCAGGTCCAGGGCTCTGGTGTCAGAAGTGGCAGGGAAGCATCTTTTGGGGCTGCCAAAGCACCCCCAGGTGTTGCAAAAGTCTATCCACGCCCCAACCCTTCCCGACCAACCTGCCGGGCAAGAGACTCTCCTCCACACCGGAAAGAACAGCAGGCATGTTCATAGTGATATAACAGCCTACAACACTGTTGGCTTTTTAAAAAATCAGTAGTATATCTGTAGTTTCACTGATATGCTTAGATTCCCGAATGAGAAGATGGTTTCTTGGATAAAATCCTCTCTAGAAACTGGTTTTTAAATGACAGCGGAATGGTTGACTAATCGGAAAGGGCCAGGCTCTCGTGGGCATGGAAGATAATTGGAGTTATAGTCTCCCTGCCCATTGGGCTCTATAAAGAGTGCCTTCTGAAGAACTATGACTTCTAGCAAACACTGATTAAATTAAGAGCAGATGGCAGATTCTGGAGAAGACAGAAGAAGAAGCAGGTGTAGGAAATCCTTCTTTGAAATGTAGAGTTCTGTAATTTGTGTTTATGGGCTGTATGTATCAGAATTTACCTGGAGGATTTTTGAACAAATTTGTGGTGTTCAAACGCACACACATACATAGACACGCACATACAAAACATCCCTATGCTTGAGAAGACTAATGTTTCAAATAGCCAAAAACCATAGCTGGTTCTTGGCTTCAACTGAGGGGACATCCACCTAAAATGCTGGGTAGCCCCTCCATTTTGTCTGCAAGTTACTCTTGCCAGCAGTCCCGGCCAGAGTCTTAGGCAACTTGAGGTGACTATTCAATCTGAAATATTTACATAATTTTAATAACACTATTATATGGGTTTGTGCAAACAGTATAAACATTGGCCCTTACTAATTTTACATTATCTAGCCACCTAGGATTCACACAATCATTCCAATACTTCTATGAAATTTACATGTGCAACAAATGAGTGAGACTAAATAATCCAGACTGTTTGGCGAGGTCTAACATATGTATTTTCCAAGAAACTATGAACATAGAGAATGTATATGTCACCACCGGCCGCTTGTCCGTGGCGCACATGCCCACTCTAACCTGATTTACCCTTGATTAATTTTCTGCTAGACACCCTGGGTTTCATCAGTTAGGGGAACGGTGGTGTTTTCAAAATGCCCAGTGCATTGGCCTTGCTTCGGTAGCTTCTGCTCTGGCCTGTAGTAATTAATTTGGGTGAGAGAAGTGGCTTCCCTGCTTCTCTGTTAGCTGGGTAAAGGGTGGCTATATAAATGAAGTCAGTTTGCTTTGACTCCTGCAAGTGAGTGCCTCTTCCCTATCACCTTGCTGCACTGGGAAGAATAGGAGGTGAGTGTGTATGTCCTTCTGAGATAATTGGGTGCCAAGTTGTGGCCCTGTGCCTTCTTCTTTGAAGTTTTCCCCTTCATTTTGTCTCCTTTCCCTTTAAGGGTGAAGGTTGGCCCAGCTTCCCTTCTTCATCTGAGGACTTCTGGTTTCCAAGTCTTTGGAGATTAAAGGAATAGTCTCTTTGTTTAGAGCTTGTTAAATTTATTATCTCACCTTCTGCTCTCAGTTTCCTATTTGCTTTGAAGAAACACACTGTTCCATCAGCATAGGATCTATTTATTAGCAAAAGAGCTATTTTCTATAAAATAGGCATTTGAACAATATTTTAAAAAGTTGCTTCTTAAAATCCTGTCTCACTCCTCTGAGCATTCAATGAGTGCAAGAAAGAAACATAATAAATTCAGCTTTCATAGCTACCTGTTTTCTTGCTGGCTAATTGGCTTCTTAGACAGGCAGGACTTGCCCCCATGAAGTTGCATAGAGTTGGCGTCAAGTCAAGTAAGGTATTTTGATGAGGCTTCACCCCTCATCTGAGCTGTGAGCTTTGTGAGCTGTGTGAGCTTCCTCTCAGCCTGGCTGTCAGCTGTCTGTGTATTTTATAAGATTCTCTGCTAAATTATCTGCATCATTATCTTATAGCTAGTGTTATAGATCCTGGGCATTTGTGTGCCAGACTGTGCCAACTATACTACATCTCAATGTATGGATGTCCAAGCCATTTCCAGGGCATGCATACGTTGAAGTCTGCTCTTCTGTCTTCCCTCCTCCCTTCTAGTGGATGAGGTCACATATACATTGCTTCTCTCTTCCCCATCCTAACTGTGAGTATGAGGTGAAAAGTTCATCTAATTAAACTCTTTCAGGTTACTTTGCCAAGTACAGTGTGTATGCTTATGCCAACTTTTGGAAAATGCTGGATTCTCAACCTTTAAGCAAATGATTTCTATCAAACTACTACTAGGCACTTAATACATTGTGACCTAGGCCTTAACATAAAGGATTATCTATGACAGTATATATTAGGTAGAAAGTAATCTAGTATTTACCCCTGTGTGGTGATACCAGAAAGAATAACAAGTGAGACTAATGGACCCTTGATTATGCCAGATAAGGCAATACTGGACATCATTCAAGGAAACTTTATTTATAGGTATGATGGAAAAACATATACTCTAATCTTACTTAGAACTGGCACAGCCCTACCATATTTATTGCTTTTGATTTTATTACAGTGGTGAGCCATGGTTAAGAAGCATCCTTTGCTTATTATATTACCCTGCTTTTGCTTAAAGTGCTGCTGATCTTTAAAACAGCAGAATGAGAAGAAAATCTCTAGTCTTGTCTCTATAAAATTTTCATAAGCAGAAGATTTGCTTTGGCTGTTATCGTGCCCACATTCCCATGCCAGCATTGATAACAGCTCTCGGGCAGAGAGCACTGTAAATATATCCAAAGTAAGGCCTGCTGGATCCCTTTCTTTTCTCTTGAAAAAAAAAATACAACCAAGCTGGAGGTCTCATATGGTTTTGCTCACTTTCCAGCTTGGAGCATTATCAGAGCCAAATGGTAGCATATTGCCATTGGCAGCAATTGCGCAAAGAGATTAAATGCATACGTGTGGAGAGAGGATCTGAACATCACTATCACTCCATGTGTGCAGCTGTATTGTGAGAACCCAAATTTGTTGACATCTGGGTAGTATTGTGAGAGCAGCAAACACTGTGACTGATAATCATCATGCAGAGTGATTGCTAGCAGTGAAAGCTGGTATCCTTGTTTTGTTTGTGGCATTTACCTCAGGACTTCATCCCTCAAATATTTCAAACCCACTCCTTTGAAATCTAACTGGCTTGTTTTTATTTTTCTTAAAAGAATAGGAAAATAAAAAAAATGTTAGTTGTAATTTGTAAGAAGAAAGAAAGGCCATCATTTAAAGTTTCTCTTTGTTATAAAACAAAATATTTACTCAAACTCAAAATATAAGTGGAATCCCTGTTGCTTAGCACTATAAGTCATAACTAGAGAAAGCCCATTGAATCAGTGGAATTTATGGAGGAGTTAAATACCAAATCCCCACTGATTCAGTGAGCCAACAAGATTTCAGCCAGTATGTCATTGTCATACAAATTATTCTCCTCGGTACTTAAAAGTTCACAGCTCAACATCATGCATGGCTGTTCAGAAGTATGCCCCACTCGGTTCAATGGAGTAAACGTGTAGAGTCCTGCTGCCATACAATGCGTAGGACTTAATTCCTATGCACATCCACCAGAGATTAGGTCCTTTGAATTCTATGACTGATCTCCCAGTTAGAATAGAGGTACACATGGATTGTACTTTGAAGGTAGATCAATAGCTAATTTCTTATGGATAGTTTATTGCCTAGTTGCCGGGCAATTTTAAAAAATATGCTCAGGGAGGTGAAAGGTGATCTTTTTCATTCCTTAATTTTCTAAGATTGCCCTTTAGCTATCAGTTCTCAATAAACCACAAATAAAAACCAAAATCTGCATAAAAACAAATATTAATAATACTAAATTAAAAGCATACCTCAGCTAAAAGTAGAAAAGGCTGCAAGAGGCATCACAAAAATATCCAAGGTAAAACTACTTTAAAAGATATTGTAACACCATACCTGAAATTCCTGAGAGGATAAAAAATATTCTGAGGGATGCTAGAGAAAAGATCAGCTCCATATATCTAGCCATTCATTATACCAGAATTTGAGGGGAGTCAGGGCATGGAATTTCTTATACAGTGGAACATAATACAACAATCGCCCCGTATAGCAATGAAATTGCATAACAACTAGGTTTTTTTGGGGGAAATGGTGTCCCGCATAACAATTTTCCCTATGGAAAAAATCATACAACAATTTTTCAATGGGAAAAACCACTTAGCAAAAAAAAAATTCGTTGTATGATGCATCCCATAGGGAAAATCGCTATACAATGCATGCAACAACAAGCCCTATGGAACGGATTAAATTTGTTGTATGAGGTACAACTGTACTTTCCTTTTAAAACACAAATAAAGATAGCAATGCACCCCACAACCACTTAACCCAGATTATATAAACTTTGACATATATCTGAAGTAGGTGCTCTTGTTTTAAAAAAATTGAACTGCATTGCTGAAGCATGAGAATTTAAATAAGCAGAAAATAAGGCAGTACAAGATTCAAACTTCCCTATTCCTACATTTTAAATTTAACTCTTGGCATTATTCATACTTGGTTAGCAATGTTATTTCTTTTTAAAAATCTGTTCCCTGAAAATCTGTTCGACAATACCGTATGAGTAAGAAGTATTCTGAAGTACTGTTCTCTGAGAATGGGTGGGTGGAGCAACTATGCCACCTGCTAAATGACGTATTTTACACCCCCTCTGATCCAATAAGAAACTGGACCATGTTTAGAGAGTGTTCATCATCTCCCCAAAGTAGGAAAACAACTGAGCAAGCAAAGAAAACTGTAATGAACAACAACTACATAAATATCTGTTGATTTCACTGACCTTTTGTCTTTCTTGTGACAGGCTGACAACAAAAAGTAAAAGTAAAAAAACCAAAAACACCCCAAGACATTTATATTTAAAATGCACCAGTTCATTCCTCTGTGACTGAGATTACATGAATACTCACCATTGACTGACTGATTGACTGACTGACAGGTTATACTAAAGCTGCAAATCAAGACCTGATATTTCTGCCCAGTATTGTGCCCATATTGCCTTCAAGAAAAATGGATAAAAATCTTTACTTAGCAAAAACCAGCCTGAAAGTTGACAACAACAGTGTCAGTAGTCAAGATGTTCTACAAGATTCCCTCTTGTGCTCACTACAATTCACACAGAGACACCAAGAAAAGAAACAGCACAGAAACTGATTCCTTTTCGTTCCCATCAATTAATCACTTTTCACCAAAAATAAGACCTAATTGGAAAATAAGCTCTTGCATGATTTTTCAGGATGCTTATAATATAATCCCTACCCCCAAAATAAGCCCTGGTTAAAATCATCAGCCAGATGGATGCATTTAGTATGCCCATAGAATTATAAAATAATATTATTATATAATTTAATATAAATGAATAATATTATTGACATCAATACTTAAAGAAATGATAACATAATTTAGAATTTAGAATTCAGATATTCCTGCCTACAAAATCCAGTCCTATCTCCTAACATCCAGCAAATACTCAAGTGGGCAGATTGGGGTGATGTTAGCAGGGCTGGCAACTGAGGGTTGGTTGGTGATGGAGCCTGCAGAAAACCACCCTTCCGTTGCCAAAGAAACAGAATACTGTACCATGTTTCCCATGAAAATAAGCCCTAATGCATCTTTTGGAGCAAAAATTAATATAAGACCTGGTCTTATTTTGGGGGAAATATGGTACAAGGCAATTGCCATGGCTGTTTTTCAACAAGGGGCTACTTGTCAATATTCTGCAATTAACACAATCATTGTCAATTTCTGTCGGTGGGAAAAATCATTTGCTTATTCCTTCTATTTTAGTCGCATACATACATAAACCTTTATTGCCATTACAACAGCTCTACAAATGCCAGTGGTATCAAAAATGGTTAGACAATGAGGACTGGTACAAGTAAAACATGGAAAACCAAGTATCATTACCTCCCGCTGAATGGTTGAAGTCAGATGGCACATGACAGGAAGGTAGCCATTTGGTCCATGTAATTGGTGGAGCCATTGTTCAAGAGAAACAGGAAGTTGAAGAGTCTGAGAGTCCACTAGATTTGGTTGAGATGGGATCTAGGTAATTGAGGCAGATTTTCTTGTAAAAAGGGCAGTAGAAAAGAACATGGATAACTGATTCAGCATGTTTGGCCCCACAAGGACACAATCTATCACAATATAGGATTTTATTGACTCTCCCAATAGGAGCGCAGATGGCAAAACATTAAACTTTGCCAGTGAAAAGGCCCTGTTGAGGGAGAGTCAGTTTACACAAATAGAGAGCCATTTGGGCTCGCTGCAGGAGTTTTATTGGCTGCACCGCAAAGGGCCTGGTTGTCAATATCTAGTAGTCTTTGCTTAATTAATCTAAAGATCTCAGAGGCAGTGGATAGTGTCATTGGTTCCAAATGCTAAGTCTAGAGATTTAATTTTCCCCTCTAGTTATTATATGTTTCACTGCCTGCTGTTCATTCATTCATTGCCATAATAACTAACCTAGAACATGTTCATTGCCGGACCCACTCCCCAATGACGACACGGACACTTCATTTGGATGAAAAATGGGGCACTTTATTAACTTTATTTTAACTTTGCTTGGCTACACCAAACGGGCCGCAATAGCACTGGTAAGGAGTAATCTAATATGAACCCAACTTAAATGCACATCACAATTTGCTACCACTGCAACAAACTGTGTGACCCTGTCCACAACCTATTTCTACTGAAACACGTTGTGGACCCTAGTCAGGCTGCTACTATTTAGCACCTGATATTTAAATGCCTCCTGTAAATATTGGAGGATTTGCCTGCTGGTTAAGCATAGCAGCAGTTTTAGTTGTAAACTGGTTGGCCATTCCCAAATCTTGGCTGTACCTTGTCCTCCCTATAGCCAACCAACTGTGTATACCAGATTAAATGGGTCATGCATTTTTTCCTTACCAGTGCTAGCCGCCAAAGTGACCAGTAACAAACGTAACAGTACCCCAAATCTCAACCATCAGCAACAGTGTGGGATGGGCGAAAACGCCAGGAACCAAGATGCCAATGCAGGTTCAAGCAAAAATTCCCATCCGGCCCCTAAGTGACCAAAATAATCACACTGTTACCTAGGGAGGGGGTGGTGGGCAAACACGCCCTGGCCCAGCTGAATTCGCAAGGAACTGCCGGGGAGCACAACCGTTGCCCCCCCTTATATAGGGGCTGCTTAGCCATGCCCCCGGCTTCCTCACGCCGTGCCCGTGCCTCAGGGTGGGGATGGCAAAGTGCATGGCAACTAAACGGCTGCCATGCATGCCTTGCCGGACCCACTCCCCAATGGCGACACAGACACTTCATTTGGATGAAAAATGGGCCACTTTATTAACTTTATTTTATCTTTGCTTGGCTACTGCCAAGAACCAAACGGGTCGTAATAGCACTCGTAAGGAGCAATCTAATATGAACCCAACTTAAATGCAAATCACAATTTGCTACCACTGCAACAAACTGTGTGACCCTGTCCACAACCTGTTTATACTGAAACAGGTTGTGGACCCTAGTCAGGCTGCTACTATTTAGCACCTGATATTTAAATGCCTCCTGTAAATATTGGAGGATTTGCCTGCTGGTTAAGCATAGCAGTAGTTTTAGTTGTAAGCTGGTTGGCTATTCACAAATCTTGGCTGTACCTTGTCCTTCCTATGGCCAACCAACTGTGTATACCAGATTAAATGGGTCATGCATTTTTTCCTTACCAGTGCTAGCCGCCACATGGGGAGGAGTTCACCTACTCCCCGCCCCTCCTTGACCGCACACACGGTCAACAGGCCCATTTGTATAGCCGCCAGGAATAGGTCTGAACCTCTAGCTGAAACATGCACCCTATCACCGCAATACAAATTGGGTTCATGTATCCAGATCAGGTGATGCAGGACTACTGTTTCCAAACCGAAGTTATCTATACGTTGGGCCACTGCCCTGTTCAAGACCGCCGTTCCTGGCCCAAAATACGAGGATCACCCAAAACATCCGGTGTATCCTGGTGCTATCACATAGCCAGTAGCTGAAAGAAAATAAATAATGGCAAACAAGCTGGGTGCTACTGCAACAAAGGACGTATATAAGAATGGAAACACCTGGATCCCTATCTGCCCATTGTTCTAATGTTGACATCCGAGTAGCCACAGGCTGCTGCTGTCGATGCAGCACCGATTCGAAAAGAATGAGTCCTAAAACACACCCCACCTAGACCCAGTTCAGCCAATGCCGCTGCAACAACCTTCCAGAACTGGTATCTGGTTAAGGGCAAAGCATCCCTATGACAAAGCAGGGGGCCAGGTGTCAAACCACGCATAGGTATGAAGTTACACAGAGCAAGAACCGGGCAAATTTTGGCATCACCACACCTATATAGCATTAAAGAGGTGCCCTTTCCCCACTGGTCAGTTTTAGAAAAACGAACGTGTAGGTGAATACAGTTGTGAGTAATTGATACATCAGAGAGCTCCAACGCCCTGCGAGATGCATAGCTGTGAGAAGCTGCAACCAATTCACTAATTCTGAGAGCACCGAAAAATACTAGCAAAGTAGCAGCATGAAAAAGTGTCATCTCATAACTATCTGTGCAAACCACCGGCCAAACTGTGGCCAGGTGTGCAAGCGTATCTGGGGAAATGGGCTGTCGTGCATCATGAGCCCAACCCTCTAAAACTCTACGAACCCGGAAGTCAGACGAGGTGTCTGCAAAACCATTAATCTTTGCATAGAATGCCAGGGCTGATAATCGGCCGCTAATGGTGCGGGCGGCAAGCCCCTTGTCATGTAGGTGTACCATGAATTGAAGTAGGTGATCCACCGGGATGGGCCAAAGACAAGGTAGTGAGGGCCCAGTGCGAAACCTCAAAGGCTCGGTACGCGAGGGAGTATATCTTAAGCGTGCTGCTAGCCAGCGATAACCCAAGGGCCTGTGTCACTTCTCCACGCCAAACTGCCATACCTCGGCCGGGAGTGTTAAAGGCAGCTCATCGGCCTCCGGCGCCAGGGCCCTGAACCACTCTATCTGTAATCGGGATAAAGTGTCAGCAATGTCATTATTAACACCTGGTACATGTTTTAGCCTTGAAAAGTATGTTGAGTTGCAATGCACTGGACACAAATTGGCATACTAGGGCCATTACTCTTGGGGATCGTGATGTCTGGGCATTGACTATATGAACAACAGCTGCATTGTCACACCAAAAGTATACTACGGAGTTCGCCCATGTTTCTCCCCACAACAGCAAGGCACCCAAAATTGGAAAGAATTCTAGGAAAGTCAGATCACGGAGCAAGTCTGTGGTCTGCTAAGCCTCTGGCCACTTGCCATATGACAGGGTTCATTAAAATACATACCGTAGCCAAACGCTCCGGATGCATCCGACTGCACCTGAAACATGGGCTGATTCGAACGCTCCTCCCGCCAAAAGGACACACCATTGAACTTTGAGAGAAAGTTTAGCCACACTTGTAGGTCATTCCTGATACCCTTTGTAATCCAAACCCTGTGATATTTGTGTGATAAACCAATCATGGCATCACACAGGCGCCGTGCAAATGCCCTGCCAGGCGTCACGACCCTGCATACAAAATTGAGGTACCCATGGAGAACCTGTAGTTCATGCAAAGAAGCTTTGTGCTTAACCAGGATGGCCTGAATAGCATTTGAAATGTGGTTTATCTTTTCGATGGGCAATCTAGAAGTTTGGGCCACCGTATCAATCTCAATTCCCAAGAAAACTAAATTAGTCGCAGGTCCCTCAGTCTTCTCTGGTGCTAATGGCACCCCCAATTCAGTCATAAGTTCTTGAAACGTGGCCAGCAGTTGTCCACATGCCCCTGAACCCACGGCAGCCCTAAACAAGAAATCATCTAGGTAATGCACCACCGTGCGCACTCCAGTGCGGTGAACAAAAGCCCAATGTAAGAATGTACTGAAACGCTCAAAAGCCGAGCATGAGACAGAACATCCAAAAGGCATGGCCTTATCGATAAAATATTGTCCCTGGAACTGAAAACCCAACAGTTCAGTCGTCCGGGTGGACAGGTAGAAGGCAAAACGCGGACTTAATGTCACATTTAGCGATAAGTGCACCCTGACCACAGGCATGAACCATTCGAACTGCCTGATCAAATGACGCATATCGGACAGAACAAAGTTCATCCGGTATTGCATCGTTGACTGACCCACCTGCAGGATAGGACAAATGATGAATCAAACGAAAATCACCTGGGACCTTTTTGGGAACCAGTCCCAGGGGCGATACCTTTAAATTAGCAAAAGGGGGTTTGGCAAAGGGTCCTGCGACCCGTCCCTCCTTTACTTCTTTGAATATTTTTTCCTTTGCCAAATCCTCCTTTCCTCTCAATGAAATCAAATTTGGAGCATCCTGCGGTGCCCGCACACCAACAAAGGGTATGCGAAACCCTGCAAGAAATCCCTGCAAAAGATATTCTGCATCCTCCCTGTTAGGGTAAACATGTAGCCACCATTCAAGTACCTTAGTTTTGATTGGGGTGGGTGCCTTTAGAAGATGACACTGAATCCGCGTTTGCACGGCCTGCACTCTGCTGCCCTCATCCCTTGCATCTTGCTCCCCCTGTCCTTGGACAGATGGTGGCCAAATGTGGCCCCAAACAAATTGTACATTCGTGCTTGTACTTACACTGCTTATTGGAACAGCCGGCCACGGATGAAAAATTCCAACACAACAGGCGGGCTGGAACCCCCTGCCCCGCCATTTGGCGGGGAAATTGTGTAGGTAAGGGCCGTTGTATGGCGTGACCACAGTGATACCTGTCCCCCGCGGCCGGGTGTGACGGGGTCATCCCAACGCATCTCTGGGTGAAGCGCGGCCCACATACGAAATTCCTCATCATACGTGAGCCACGCCTGACCCGGAAAATCAATGTAAGCCCGATAAATTATGTCAAGATACTGTATAAGGGGAAGTGCCAAATCAGGATGAGCCCGAATTGACACCGCTGCGTATATTAAATAGGCCGGCAGCCAATTGGCCCACGTGCGTGGGGGCTTGCGATGCCGGGACAACTCCTTATCCTTGTCATCTTCCTTCTCCTTTTCCTCCCGAGTAGGTTCTCTGTTTAGCAAACTGAACAAATCCACATATTTCCTTCTCCAAATCTTATCCCTAGTGGCCGGTAACACATGGTCACCAAGTGGCAGGGAGACGCCTGCAGTAGGCAAGGCCGATGAAGGTACATTCTGGTAGGCGGCGTTAATAGAAGGGCCATAAGACCATATAGGCTTAGTCAAAACCAGATTAGTAGTAGGAACCCCAGGTGGCATTGGTGGATATGGCGCTCTCCAAATATCTGGCTGTGTAGGCTCCTGCATTGGATGCTGTACTGAAAGATTATAAAATGGCTGCATTGGCCAGGGCCAAATAGGAGCAACCGTATGGGTGACATTAGGCCACATGTTTACTTTGTCTATACCACTATGCTCACCTGTTGGCACACCACTGACTGCACCCACCGAGGGTTCTTGCCAGTCAGGTGTATCAGAGCTTGTGACTGCAGTCAATATCACCTGCTCCACCCCTGTCAATCCTTGATGCCCCTCACCCGCACCAGGCACCTGCTCAAGCAGGCTGGCGCTGGCCATCCCAAGGCCATTCACGGGTGAGGCAAATTGTGCCACCTCAAGGCGGGCCAGCCTCCAATCCAGCAATGACACAGGCTGTGTTGCGCCGGCCTCTTGGAATGAAGGGGAGGCTGGCCCCGTGATCCCAGCATTTGTATGTATGCCCATTGCATGCTCTAGGGCTGCAAAGAGGTCCTCGAGGGTTGCCCAGCCAGCAGGAAAGGCATCCCCTGGATGAGGTTGTTTTTGTAAGGCTTGGGTAAGTGGCAAACTGTTCCCAGAGGCCACTGCCCCCCCCTGACTGATTTGTGCGCCAGGTCCTTGTTTGCTGCGTGGCCTGTCTGCTGATTCTGAGGTGATGCCCGTGACCCCACCCGGGCCCTCCGCCTTGCTGGTGGGCCGGATTCCAGGGTAACCATGGGCCGTAAATGTGGGCCGGGATCAGATCGTGCCACTGACCTTGAGGGCCGCTCAGTCACTTTCTTTTTCTAGGGCACCATACGTACTGCCTCCAGGGCCGAAGGGCCGGATATCTATGCTCTCTTTTTTAAACCAACAGGAGCTGGATTGACTGCGTTATGGGGAATATCCCCTTAACCAGCCAAACAGTAGCCACCCAAGTGGTAGAAAAATGGTTGAGCCAAAGAACAATCTCCCTTGCCCCATTTAATTGTTGCTCTTGGGCAAACTGTGTGCTTAAAGATCGAGCACAGCAGTTAGCTGGGCTGGAGAGGAGCGCCCAAACGCACCCTGACCCAGCCAAACCACAAGTAACCCCTGTCTTTTAGTCTGGGACCTGAACCCAGGACCTCTCCTGGCTGGCTGGACAAGCGGCTCTGGAAAGGCAAGCCTCGCGGTCTGCCCAAGGCAAACTGTGCGCCCAAATAGACTCACCACCAGCTGCGGCTGGAGTGAGCGCAACAGCCAGCTGGGCTGGAGAGGTGCGCTTAACACACCCTAGTGCAGCTGAACCGTGATGAACGGGCGGGGAGGCTCGTCCGGGATCTGACCCGGTACCTCTCTGGGCTGGCTGGGCAAGCGGCTCTAAAAAGGAAGCCGCGCGGTCTGCCCATTCCCGGGCAAACTGTGCGCTTAAATAAACTCGCTACCGGCTGCAGCCGGAGCGAGCGCAATATTCAGCTGGGCTGGAGAGGAGCACTTAACGCGCCCTGGCCCAGCTGAATTCGCAAGGAACTGCCGGGGAGCACAACCGTTGCCGCCCCTTATATAGAGGCTGCTTAGCTATGCCCCCGGCTTCCTCGCGCCGTGCCCGTGCCTCGGGGTGGGGACGGCAAAGCGCGCAGCAACTAAACGGCTGCCGCGCGTGCTTTTGTTTTATTTTGTTATTGTATTCAACAACAGACTGAGCCTATTTCCTGATGTTTGTAACACATTATTTTTAAAAAATACATATAAAACTCTAGGCAGTGTGAGGAAAAGTCCCTTTCCAATGGCTTCTGTATCATCAGTACAGCATGCTAACTGGCTTTCTAATTCATAGTAAGAGAAAGAATATTCACTGCATTTCTCATTCTCCTGGAATTTTACAGTCTTGACATGTTAAGGCAGCTCAATAATGCTAAAGCCCTACAAGATACCTTGTCTCCGGTTGACAGCTCATGTATAGTTCTTGCCAACTTTAAGGTCTCTACAATTTGTGTAAAATGTCTCCAGTCTCCTTTCCTTTACAGAAAGGTGAACACATATATGATGATGATTGCATTCTGTCAAGTCAGTACTGACTCATGGTGACCCTTTCCAAGCAGAGAATACAGAGAAGTGGTTTATCATTCCCTTCTGCTGAGAGTGTTCTGGGACTATGCAACTTGTCCAAGGTCATGCAAGCTAGCAATTCTCCTGAGACACAAAGTGGGAAATTAAATTTCCAACCCCTGGCTCTGCAGCTAGATGCCAAAAAACCACTAAGATATTGTGGGTGGCCGGTGGAATAATTGGCAAACCTTTCCCCAGGGGTTCGCTCGGCCTTCAACAGATCCGGGGAGCAACCGAGCTTGGCAGGAAATGCAATTGGGGTGTGGGATAGTTAGTTAGTTTGGGGGGTGAATAACAAAGCCTTGGCTGATGGTTACAGTAGAAATTGGGCAAAAACCAAAGATGATGACTCTAATGGAAATACACAATCCTCCGCTTCTGGCTGCAGATTAAGTTGGGCAAATAAGCCGCGCCAGACAGCAGGACAAGCTAGGTACCCAGAGTCAATACACATAGGCTCCGAGATAGTGCAGGAAAAATGGGTTTTGCCAGCCCAGACCTTAATTAGTTGTGGGTTGTCTATTAACCACAGGGCAATGTCCAAGAACAGGCATTGTACTGACCACCGGAAAATGCCACGTATACAAGTCTTC
Organism: Bradypodion pumilum; assembly: GCA_035047305.1. Taxonomy (NCBI): domain Eukaryota; kingdom Metazoa; phylum Chordata; class Lepidosauria; order Squamata; family Chamaeleonidae; genus Bradypodion; species Bradypodion pumilum. Next base: position 241,495,005 of record JAWDJD010000003.1, on the reverse strand, counting down.
TGTATTAGGGGGTCACACACATCTTACGCGCATATCACCCCAAGGCAGGTTAATAAATACGTACCACCCGACACCGTTCGGTGCTGGACTTCACCGCACTATTGTTTCGCGTGTCTTCCTTGCGGCCAGCCACTCCTACATCTGGTAGCCATTGCAACATACATACCTGTCAACTTTTGGATTTGAAAATAAGGGAAATTTTGGCCATACCCCTTTGTGGGTGTGGCCAAATATGTGGGCGTGGCCAAATATAGCTGTGACTTGCTGGGCTCTAGACATGCCTGCCACATGGCCATGAAAATGTCTGCAAACACAGACAGTACTGGCTCTTTGGCTGTAAATGGAGATGAGCACTGCACCTTTGAGTTGGATACGACTGGCAGATTTTACTTTCTTAGGATCAAAGATCTCTGCAGATGGTGATTGCAGCCATGAAATAAAAAGACGACTGATGCTTGGGAAACAAGCTATGAGAAACCTGGGGAACATAGTTAAAAGTAGAGGCATCACCTTGCAAACAAAAAATTGCATAGTCAAAGCAATGGTATTCCCGGTGGTGTGAGAGCTGGACCATTAGGAAAGCAGAGCACAGAAAAATAGATGCCTTTGAAATGTGGTGTTAGAAACAGGTCAATTCTAGAAGAAATCAACCCTGACTGCTCATTAAAGGTTAAATAGTAAAGATGACGCTAAAGTACTTTGAGAAGAAAGGGGCGCAAACGGTGAAGAGCTCAACTAGTGAAAAAACCGTTTGAAAAGGAACCTTGGCTAAAAGAAGAAGCAAAACTGTAGTAGTTGCATAAAAGTCTTTATAAGTAGAAATATGTTCAGAAACGTAGTAACTTAAGAAATTCCTCTATGGGTAAAAAACGAAGATAGTTGCTAATCACTGGTAAATAGATGATGAGCCAAGATGTGCAAAAATAAACTGTACAAGCATGGAACTTCACTGAAATAGCGATGTTATTCTCTAAGTCGATACTAGTTAGTGCGACTTTTCGATTGAGATAAATCTTCTTCAAGGAGATCTATACATAGAAATTACATATAAACAAAATGATTAACATGACTGAATATACCAAAACTTAAGCAAGCTTAAGTATACATATAAATATACATATGAAATGAGAGTGCATGCTTACCAACATGTAAAGCTGATTTCTTAACCCGCGTCCTGCCTCCGCTCAAACTGTTAGGTGCATTAGGACGTTAAAGGTGAATACGAAACAGCTGCCTTTATTACAGTGGAAAGCTGACTCATGTGTAGCTAATAGCTAGATAAGTTGTAACCCAGGTGTTGAGGATAATACTCCTACAGAAACGCTGCCAAGTTGAGCTCCTGGTTTAACCCATTAGGATACATTGTGTCGAAAAAGTGAATGAAAAATGCTTCCCTTTGTCTCAGTTTTTTGTTAATATCACATCTTTCGAATGGTTTTGGTCTTACAGTCTCCAATACCACAAAATGGAAGTCCCTGTCTGTATGGCGCTTTTCAATATAATGAGAGACCAAAGGGGCTTCTGTGACCTGATGTCTGATTTTGGACCTGTGTTCCAAAATCCGCTGTCTGAGGGGTCTGCTGGTAAGACCCACATAACGCTTCTGACAGGGGCATTCCCACATGTAAATGACACACTTGCTGGCACAACTAGAGAGGGATTGCAAGGTAAATGTTAAACCCTTATTGGGAACATCAATTTCCTTAGTTTCCCATGAAAATTGGCAAACTATACATGAGTGGCATTTGTAATGTCCAGTGGGGAGCAATTTATCATGTGGTTTATATCTAGCAGTATGATCCGATCGTACTAACATATTACTGATAGATCGCTCTCTCCTGAAACCTATCAATGGTCTGTCCTTACAACCTGGAATATCCTGAACCAGATGCCAATGTTTATAAATGATATTCTTGACTTGGTTGGCCACTGGTGAATATTCGAAAGAGCACCTAATTAAATTGCCCCCACCTCGCTGTTTTCTGTCAAACAAACGCTTTCTGGGAGTATCCCTAACTCGTTGGAGTGCCGAATTAATGATATGCATTGGGTAACCTCTGTTGTTAAGTTTAGATAGGATTTCTGAAGCAGATTTATAGAAGTCCGCGGGTGCAGAGGAGTTTCTTTTGGCACGAGAAAAAAGCCCAAAGGGAATGTTATTCCTAACAAAGGCTGGATGATGAGAGGAATATGCTAAGTATGGATTTCTGTCCGTGGGTTTCCTGTATAATTTGACCGCCACCTGCCTAGACCCTGAAATATAAACCTCAACATCCAAAAATGGAATGGAGGAAATGTGGTGATGGGGAGTAAAACGTAAATTGTTGTCAATGGAATTGATCCATTGTACAAATTGGTCAACAATGTCTTGAGAGTCAAGAATAAAAAATAGGTCATCAATAAATCTGCCATAATATATAATGTGACTGAAATAGGGGTTGGAGGAATGATGGATATGAAGACTTTCAAAGTTGTTCAAGTACATGTTGGCGACGGAGGGGGCCAGTGGGGACCCCATGGCCACGCCCCTAACCTGTAAGTAAAATGATTTGTCAAATCTAAAATAATTGTGTTCAAAGATGATGTCTAATAAATCCATTAAAAATGTGTTGGTGGAAGTGGAGATGCTCTAGAATCCAACTTATCCTGGACAATAGTTCTAGCCTCCTCAAGGGGTATGTTAGTATAGAGTGCTTCCACATCAAGTGTGAGGAGCACCCCTGTCGGGGGGACCTCCAAGCCCTCTACCTGTGAAATAAAATGTGTGGTGTCTTTGATAAATGAAGGAGTTTGTCTGGCAAATGGATTGATAAAAGAATCCAAATACTTAGCGATGGGTTCGAGGGCGGAGTTTACTCCGGAGATAATTGGCCTGGTGGGGGTGGGCATGCCCTGAATTCTGGGCTTATGTATTTTGGGGATCAGGTGAAAAATGGGAGTTCTGGGGTATTCATTGTACAAAAACTTAGCAATGTTTTGTGTAATGTAACCCAGAGAAATGCCCTCAAATATGACCGTTTTAATGATGTTTAAAACATGATGAGTAGGATCATGTTTGATGTTTAAGTAGGATGACTCATCGCCCAGTTGTCTGGTTGCCTCCGCCGTGTAATCTGAAGTATCTAATACCACTATTCCTCCCCCCTTATCTGCCTGTTTTATAACAATGGAAGAATCATGTGCTAGCTCATTTAAGGTGGCATGGTCTTGTTTAGATAAATTGTGCCAACCTTTGAAATTGCTCTTCTCAATGTGCGACAAGTCCCGCAGTACCTGTTTGTGAAAAACCTCAATGGCAGGGTCGTCTACTGGTGGGTTAAACTGAGACTTGGGTTTAAACATGTCCCGAGACTGTAAGTCTACCCCCCTAAAAAAACCTTCAATTTAAGCAATCTAATAAGTTTAAACACATCAACCCGAGTGTTAAAGGAACGATAGTGGGGAGTGGGAACAAAAGTAAGACCCAGTGAAAGAAGACGTACCTCATTGATGGACAAAGATCTAGAAGACAGATTGAAAACTATGTTTTCCTGCCCCCCGCAGAGTCCTTCTTTTCCCTAAAAAAGAATTAGAGCGTTGCTGCAAGCCTTGTCGATTCCTGGTTCTGAAATCATAAGTCTTTTGTTGGGACTCATCACAGGAGGTGGATGGGGCATCAGAATCCAAAGTCTCAAAGTCCGAAGAGAAAGTTTGGTCTTTCCAAGTAACGCGCTTAGGACGAGAAGATCCTTGCTGGAAACTCCACCTGTAAACTCTGTCAGAGGAATAGTCCTGGGTGTCCCTAGAGAACTTTTTCTTCTTAAATTGTACAAGGGAATCCCAGAACTGATGAATCTTGTTGTTGAGTTCCTCTACTGATTTATCAAACGTGGATTGATCTATTTGCGATTGGAGGGTAGTAGAAAGCTTTAGAATATCCTCCTGAACCACCTCCAATTCTTTATGTGATTGTTCAATAATGAGTAAAATAAGGTCGAAGGAGCAACGGTCTAGAATGGCAGCCCATTTATCCGTGAATTCCTTATTTGAGAAGGGAGGACTCACTTGAGAAGGCCTTGATGCTGGGAAAGGTGGAGGGCAAAAGAAGGGGGAAATGAGAAGGGAGGACTCACTTGAGAAGGCCTTGATGCTGGGAAAGGTGGAGGGCAAAAGAAGGGGGAAATGAGAAGGGAGGACTCGCTTGAGAAGGCCTTGATGCTGGGAAAGGTAGAGGGCAAAAGAAGGGGGAAATGAGAAGGGAGGACTCACTTGAGAAGGCCTTGATGCTGGGAAAGGTGGAGGACAAAAGAAGGGGGAAATGAGAAGGGAGGACTCACTTGAGAAGGCCTTGATGCTGGGAAAGGTGGAGGGCAAAAGAAGGGGGAAATGAGAAGGGAGGACTCACTTGAGAAGGCCTTGATGCTGGGAAAGGTGGAAGACAAAAGAAGGGGGAAATGGGAAGGGAGGACTCACTTGAGAAGGCCTTGATGCTGGGAAAGGTGGAGGGCAAAAGAAGGGGGAAATGAGAAGGGAGGACTCACTTGAGAAGGCCTTGATGCTGGGAAAGGTGGAAGACAAAAGAAGGGGGAAATGAGAAGAGAGGACTCACTTGAGAAGGCCTTGATGCTGTGAAAGTTGGAGGACAAAAGAAGGGGGAAATGAGAAGGGAAGACTCACTTGAGAAGGCCTTGATGCTGGGAAAGGTGGAGGGCAAAAGAAGGGGGAAATGAGAAGGGAGGACTCACTTGAGAAGGCCTTGATGCTGGGAAAAGTGGAGGACAAAAGAAGGGGGAAATGAGAAGGGAGGACTCACTTGAGAAGGCCTTGATGCTGGGAAAGGTGGAGGGCAAAAGAAGCGGGAAATGAGAAGGGAGGACTCACTTGAGAAGGCCTTGATGCTGGGAAAGGTGGAGGACAAAAGAAGGGGGTGGCCAAAAATAAGATATGCTGACTGGGAGGCAGAAGGTCAGCAGTTCGATTCCCGAGTACTTCAGGATGGAATGAGCTCCCGTCTTTGGCCCAGTGCCTGCCAACCTAGCAGTTCAGTAGCAAGAAATTGCAAGTAGATAAATAGGAACCACTTTAGTGGGAAAGTAACAGCGCTCCGTGCGCTCCAGTATCTAGTCATGCCTGCCACATGACCACAGAACCGTCTGCAGAAGCAGACAGTGCTGGCTCTTTGGCTTCGAAACAGAGATGAGCACTGCACCCTAGAGTCAGATACGACTGGCTTTTAAGCAAGGGAAACATTCACATTCATCAAGAATCCTCAGTTTTCAGAATAACTACTTTAAGCATAGAATGAGCTGAGTTTTAACTCAGAAGTCAGGCAAAATAAAAAAATAAAAAGAGTCATAGGCAAAGAACAAATGCATGTAGATAAATCCATCTTCTCTCCCCCCTCCTGCCTCGACTCCCCACTCCCCCTTTCCTTATCAGCAATTGCACCCACCCCTCCCCTTTCTCTCTCAGACTAAAGGAAGGAAGAAAAGAGGAAGGGAAGGAGTGATAGAGAAGGAAGGAAGGAGGAAAAGAGGGAGGGGAGGAGTGATAGGAAAAGAAAGGGGGAAGAAAAGAGGGAAGGAGTGATAGAAAAGGAAAGGAAAGAAGAAAGGAAAGAGGGAGGGAAGGAAAGAAGGAAAGAGGGAGGGAACGAGTGATAGAGAAGGAAGGAAAGAAAGAAACGGGGCAAAAACCAAAGATGATGACTCTAATGGAAATACACAATCCTCCGCTTCTGGCTGCAGATTAAGTTGGGCAAATAAGCCGTGCCAGACAGCAGGACAAGCTAGGTACCCGGAGTCAATACACATAGGCTCCGAGATAGTGCAGGAAAAATGGGTTTTGCCAGCCCAGACCTTAATTAGTTGTGGGTTGTCTATTAACCACAGGGCAATGTCCAAGAACAGGCATTGTACTGACCACCGGAAAATGCCACGTATGCAAGCCTTTTGTATTAGGGGGTCATGCGCATCTTATGCACGTATCACCCCAAGGCAGGTTAATTAATACGTACCACCCAACTCCGTTCAGAGCTGGACTTCACCGCACGATTGTCTCATGTGTCTTCCTTGCAGCCAGCCACTCCTACATCTGGTAGCCATTGTAACAAGATATCCAATCAGTTATGCACCTGTGCACACACAGACAGAGATATGAGTGTAAAGCCCAAAGTTAGATAGATCTTGTAGTGCAAGAGCAGTCAGGAGCATAGAAGAAATGGCTGTTAGTTGCAAAGCTCATAAATCACTCACCCACTGCTTCAAAGTTGCTAAGTAAAGAAAAGTGTTTTTAATTGTTTCCTTAGATCTTTGAAACAATAAGAACTAGAAACCCAACATTTTGCCTGGATACTACTAATCTCCCAAGTTAGGTAACTAGTTAGGTAAAATGTAAGGGTAAGCGGTTCAATTCTAGAGTACTGCAGGACGGAATGAGCTCCCATCTTTGTCCCAGCTCCTGTCAACCTAGCAGTTTGAAAGCAAGAAATTGCAAGTAGATAAATAGGGACCACTTCAGTGGGAAGGTAAACAGCATTCTGTGCTCGCCAGTGTCTAGTCAAGCCTGCCATATGACCACGGAAATGTCTCCAGAAGCAGACAGCGCTGGCTCTTCAGCTTTGAAACAGAAATGAGCACTGAACCCTAGAGTCAGATATGACTGGCTTTCGAGCAAGGGAAACCTTTACCTTTACCTAAGGGAAGAAGATAAAGAGGGAAAGCACTGGGGGTGAGGAGGGAACTCATGGGTTTCTAACCTGTGATAAGTCTGGTGCTTTTATAAATGGAAGAGCAAACCTCTTTACTGTGGGCAATTTAGTATACTTCATAGGTTGAGCAAAACTACACCAAAATTAAAGTTGATCCCTTTTTGCACAGGAGTGACATTTTTGTTCAAAGCAACACTCCTGCCAATGAGAATTCTACCAAAAACTGCCAACCCCCAACCCTCTTCTTCCTCACTGGTGAGGAGAAGAATATTTAACTCCTAGTGATTTCCTATACAGATGGGACAACCAAGAATTTACATTGCAGCTTTACGAGAAACATAGATCTTCCTGTATGCTTTTTTTCATTGTGGCAGGAAGCTTCCAGATCTAATTTGAGGCCAAGTATTGAGACAGAAGAAAGGGAAATGCAAAGAAGGAGAAAATATATCCCTTGTTTCTGGATATTGTAGTGCAAGAACAACCATGGGTATAGGAGTTTCAGCATTCTTTTGCACTAGTAGGGAACATGTTGTTGAGTCTTGGTGAGTTCCATTTTATAGAGCTACAGTAAGTATTAAGTCTTCAAAAATAATGGTAGTAAAAACCACCATGAGAGGCTGTGATTTTACAGCAATAGTATTTGTTTCACATTGCTTTGCAAGAATATAAATCAAGCAGAAATCAATGTGGTTGTTTTCATATGTGGATGATATGGCCATAACATTTGAAACAACAATAAAGTCAAGGAGAATAAGCATTTATCATTATTAGTACAAAGTACATGTCTTAGAAGTTGTTCTTCCAAGGAGCAGTCAGGGTTGATTTCCTTCAGGATGGACTGATCTGAATTCTTTGCAATCCTGAGGACTCTCAAAAATCTTCTTCAGCACCACAGTTCAAAGGTGTCTGTACCTCTGCATTCAGTCTTCCTTATGGTCCAGCTCTCACAGCCATACATTACTACTGGGAAGACCATTTTTTTAACTAGGTGGACTTTTTAGCAGGGTAATATATCTACTTTTTATTATGCTGCCTACGTTTGCCATAGCTTGCCTCCCAAGGAGTAAGCATCTTTTTATTTCATGGCTGCACTCACCATCTGCAGTGATCTTAAATCCCAAGAAGGGACTCAATTGGAAAGGAAAATAAATGAAACTGCAACAAGTCAGGGAACAGTCACGTTAACAACAAAGGTGGGACATACTATGATTTCAGAGCCCCCCCCCCAATTGTTCAATAAGAAATTTGAATCAACCCCAGGTCCCTTGTCCACCAACAGGAAGACTTCTATTTTAAAAAATGTGTGTTCTTTCCAACTTGTTTGGCCATGTGATCCTCCTGGTTAGATTATTGTAAAACATTCTACATGGGGCTGCCCTTGATGATCATTTGGAGGCTGCAACTGGTGCAAAATGTGGCAGCCAGCACGGTGATGGGGTGTGGTAGTTACAACCATGCTGAACTGCTGTGCCGGTGTTCCTCCAGGTGCAATTCAAGGTGCTGGTTATGACCTTTAAAGCCCTACATGGTAGCGAGCCAAATTACTTAAGAGACCGTGTCACCCCAAGAACATCTGCCCATCCCATTAGAGCAGACCGGAGGGGCTCTCTACAAGTACCAACGGCTGGAGAGGTGCATCTCGTCAGCACTAGATGGAGGGCCTTTTTGGTATCAGCTCCGGCCCTTTGAAACCTCCTGCCGAATGACCACCACCTCGAACCACAACTGTTGGCCTTTATAAGAGATTTAAAGACATGGTTGCCCCAGTGGGTGTGGGGTGCTGCTACTGGACCCCTCCCCCCAGGGGCTCATATGATTATTGATCAATTATGCCATCTGGATTTTAGATTTTTAGATTTGAGATTTTAATATTTTAATATTTTAGAGTTTTATGATGTTTTATCTATACGTATCATGTGTCAGAGTGTTTTATGTTAGTGTTGTTTTCTGCATTGTAAACTGCCTGGAGTTGCCTTGGCGAGGGGGTAGTTAAAAAAGTTGAAATAAAATAAATAAATGTGACCCCTTAAAATGATGCAGAAAGGGAGGATGCACATTGTGTGGGTACATATTTAATTTAATTTAATTTAATTTTCACTCTTATATACCGCCCACTCAGGTGCAACCTGACTCAGGTGTGGGAATGTATCTGTTTTCCGTCTGGCTGTCTCTGACACATTGTGTAAACAAAGACCTCTTTGCTTACTGAGAGACAACGCTCCTTATCTCTCCTTATTTGGGTTCTGACATTCTGATTGATTATGTAGGTTAAGTTTCGTTTCTGAGATACTCTGCTTGAATAAAGAGAAGCAATTAGTATCCTTTGTAAAGCCAAAGATTGCAGTCGTGTTTTCTGTCTCTCTCTGTTTTTTCCTTACTCTGAGCCTAATGAAGCTGGACTTCGTGGACTCTTAAGTTTCTATCTTAAAAGATCTGATGATATAAACTGCTGCTTCATGAGACTGAGTGAGAAGAGATCTTTACATGAATCAGATTCCTACAACTGGTGCCCCGTCGCGAGGCCATTGAATGAAAGTTAAAGGAATGCTTTGAAGAGATCTGCTTCAGCAATTAGCACCTAATTATCACCTCATCGACCGGGACAAGGTCTTCATTCACCTCCGACCAGACAGGTCCGACCGGGAAGGTCATAAATCGAGCATTCGAAATTCATCCAAAGTCAACTTTGGGTCCCACACTAGGTGAGTGACATCATGGGGTGTGTGCTTTCTTCGCAAATGCAGGAACTTTGTAAAGATATCTCAGATCTTTTGAATAACAATGGGCGAAAGGCTGATGAGAAGGAGATACAAAAGCTAGTCAAAGCTATAGGGAAAATCAGTCCTTGGGTTAAATTTGATGAATGCTTGGACTTAAAACAGTGGAATCAAATAGGAAAAGAACTGCAAAAGCATGAGAGAATTTCTGTATCAGTGCTATTTACATGGGAGGAAGTCAGAGACTGCCTTCAAAGACTCACTCCAAAGAATATTCTGTTGTCTCAGGGGCTTGCTGGCCCCCTCCCAAAGCTTTTGCCACCAGCCAAGGGAGGGGCTATGGCAACTGTCCCTCCATCATATGAGAAACAACAGCCCCCTGATGGGGGTGGAGGTGGAAATGGAGATGGGACATTATATCCTGCCTTGCAGCAATCAAGCACTTTTAGCCCTACAAAAGACCTGTTCTTTGCTGCAATACTGCCTGCCGAGTCTAAAAAACAACTAGTGCCAGCTGATGGGGAACAAATGGTGGGGACCTCATCACAGATTGAAGCTGTTAATGCATGCAGAGTGGCAGGAAGCAAGGAGTGTGTTTCAAAGAGCAGCATAAGGGATCTCAGCCAGCCCGTGAAGCAACCCTCATCACAAAAGCAGGAGAAGCTGAGTAGTAAACTTGATACCTCACGTTTGGGCAGGAAGATCCTACAGAAGTGGAAGGATGGCCCAAAGGAGGAATGCAAAAAACCCAAGCCCAGAAAGGGGTGCAAGTACAAACTAACAGATGCAGTTTGTCATAAAGTTGAGATTCAGAAGCTGCAGATGAAAGAAATGCAGAGGAAAAGGGGCGTGGATCCATCCTGTATGGACAGCAGGCTGTTGCAAAAATACAAGGAGGGAGAAGACATACAGTTTTTGGCTGATTTTGAACTGCCCAACCCTCAAACAAAGAGATCCAGAGTGAGCTGTCCCAAGTTTCAAGCATCAGGATTGCAGGGAAAGCAACTTGGACTTCCCTGTGATTTTCTTCTGTGTGAAATTACTTGCAACTTCTGGAGAATTTGTTCTTTGTGCCTTCACACCTCATCGGCCTGCCTTAATGCAGATGGGTGTGGCTGGAGCATAAAGGAATGTGTGTTTGCCAGAAAAGCTGAAAAGGGGGGTTGTGTGGGATTGTCTTGTGAAGTCAGTGAGACTTAATTTATGGCTTAATTTCAACTTGCCATGCCAAGAACTGTGCTGGAGAGAAGATAGTGTTTGTTTAAGTGTTTAAGAAGAAAGCTTAATCAACATTTGGACTTTTAATTTGGACATTTTAATTGGACTAAAAGGAAAAAAGTTTGTGTGGACTGTAAAGAAGAATTGGCTTTGTTTGCATTTAAAACCTGAAAACCTTTTTTAAGCAACCTGCTCATGCTATGAGTGTGAAATGCTCTAATGAGATTTGTACTGTATTTGAGTTACCAGGCTATGCTGGTTTTAAGTTATTGAATGCCTCTTTCACTTACACTTAGTGAGAGAAGAAATGTAATGCCTTACTCATGTAATTGGGGAGTGATAAATGCTTTCTAGAATGCAACAGAAACCTCCTTCATGTAAGGAAGAAGAGAACTGTTCATGTTTTGTTCATGCTTAAATGTTTGCTTATTCTCTTGCAGGAGAAAGACCTGTCTTTGCTTATGTTATGTTTTGCATACTGCATATCTCAAGGTACCTCCAGAAGTACATGGAAGAGTTTTCAGTACCATACACATGTAAATGGGTTTGTGATATTGCATTTGTGTTATATGTCACTCATGTTTCATATCTAGTTACATGGTACTAGTAATAACAGGGCATGCTCCTGTTTCTTAGGGGAGTGTCTTCCTAAGCCATTGGTCATTTATTGGCAACAAGGGAATCCTGAGTGGAAGGATTCCTGCTCGAGCGATCCGCCCATGGAGAGAAGAAGGTTACTCAGCTCCAGGATGGTGGTTCACCAGTAGACTAAATTTGCTGACATTTGTTCTTTTCTTTCTTACTGTGCTTCCAGCTGTGAGAACAATACCTCATGGGGGCAACCCCAACTTTTGGATTCGTCATGCTAACTATATGTTTGAGGTTCATGGTAAGAATGCAACGTTATACTATGAGCATCCACTGGCAGTGTCTCAAATGGCCTTTCTTCCGGCATTGTTCAACACGCCTGAGTTGGTTATTGGACATTTGCAACATGTGGATAGGTCTACACTCTTCTCTAATCCCCCAGAACAATTTAACAACACCCGCTGGCGAAGCATGACATTCAAGAAATACACTAAAGGACTTTGTTTCTGCTGTCATAGTTCTGGAGTCTGGAATAGTAAATGGAAGTACTGGACTCAAGCACAAAGGGTTTTGAGGAATGTAGGCAATCATACGGGTTGTGATGATTATTTTTGGTTATGGGGTAGTTATAACAGTGCTTATAAGCTTAATTATACCTTGTTTAACACTACTATTGAAGATATATATGATGTGTTTCCTATGTTTACTCCTGATTATTCTGCTATAGATAGTGGTTCAATTTGCAATGGATGGCAAATCAAGGATCCTAACATGTGGTTCTTTTTTAATGGAGTTGCCACGAATTTCCATCCAGGACAATATCAATGTGCAGCATTGGGTTATTTTACCTTACCCGTACAAGTGCAAATGCCGCTTCGGGCAGATGCACGGCGCCGGAGAGCTGCTGCCGGCCCGATGGGTCATAGATTACCTGTTAGCAAAATCCGGAGGATTTTGTAAACTGGTCGGGAACCAGGGATGCCGGGTAAAATTCCAGGATCTGAATAATACTATTGAGAAAGAGCTTCAGAATTTACAGGAGAGCATTACTAACAATGTACGCACTGATGTTAATCTCTTTGATTGGGTGACTTCTTGGTTGCCTGATTTATCTGTCCTTAGACTAGTTTTCTTTTATGGGTTCATTATTATTATCTGCCTTATGTCTTTGTGTTTTTGCATTAATTGTATTCCTAACCTTATTTCTATGTGTAACGCATGTCCACTGCGTAGAAGGGAGACATCGGGTTTTGCACGACGGCAATTGTACTCAATGAGGTATCATCCTCCGGAACAAGGTACCAGGAGTCAAGAGGGGTACGATGTCCAGGAGGACAGTGATGATGTATATGGAGGAGTAGTTATGGAGTATGATGACATGCAGGGGTATGATTAGCCGTCCCTCTCTCAAATTTAAATGAAAAAGGAGGACATGTGGGAATGTATCTGTTTTCCGTCTGGCTGTCTCTGACACATTGTGTAAACAAAGACCTCTTTGCTTACTGAGAGACATTGCTCCTTATCTCTCCTTATTTGGGTTCTGACATTCTGATTGATTATGTAGGTTAAGTTTCGTTTCTGAGATACTCTGCTTGAATAAAGAGAAGCAATTAGTATCCTTTGTAAAGCCAAAGATTGCAGTCGTGTTTTCTGTCTCTCTCTGTTTTTTCCTTACTCTGAGCCTAATGAAGCTGGACTTCGTGGACTCTTAAGTTTCTATCTTAAAAGATCTGATGATATAAACTGCTGCTTCATGAGACTGAGTGAGAAGAGATCTTTACATGAATCAGATTCCTACACTCAGGGCGGTTTACATGGCGGACAATAAATACATAATAATAATACAGTAACACATCTCCAAAGGTACAGTTACAAAAACTCAAACCACAAAATATACAATTCAATTACATATATAAAGCAATGCTTTGCCAAAGCCCTTCTCATCTCCTGAAGGAGAAAAAGCTCATACACACACATCTATGCAAGTAGCAGCATAATCTGGCACTTGTATAAAACTGCAGCAATAAGGCTTTTCCCTTCTCCCTGTGGGGCCACTTAACCAAAGAGATCCAAATCCCCTACTGCAACTTTACAGCAAGTGAATACAAGTGAATTCACATTTCCCTCCCTGAGTAGTTATAACCACAATTGTTATGATATTGAAAGCAAATAAGTTGATATCAAAAATCAACTCTTTAAGGGAAACAGAAGGGGCAGCTAAATAATTTTCTCCCATTTCAAGATCAAATAATTAGTATGCTAACTATTTTAAAGCTTCTGAAAGTCCTGCAAGGTGAGAAAAGCATTTAGTTACTTCTTCTGTTTCTATTATTCAAAGAGTTGAAAATGAAGAGTGCTATGTGATCATTATACAATACAAACATAGATGTAGGTGATACCTTTATCAGACTACTGAAAAAAATCAAGCCATCAGCATGATTTCATGATCAAAATTTCTTCTTCAGGCCATACTAGTGAATACATAATGGACTCTCTTTATATTAATTTTAGCTAATACAATTAATATAATTATATAATTAATTATAGTATATTTATTATAATTTATATTTAATTTTATTACACCATTGGTGTGATATGACTTCACTTGGTTTTACCTGGTGAGTAAACTAATTTTTATTCCCATTTCTAGGGGCATGCTACATTTCTGTATCACCTTCTCCCAAGCCAATTGAAAACCGTGAGTTTCAAAACAAGGCAAGGGTTGGTGGGAGGTTGAAAACAGGTTTTTTAATATAAAAAATGGCCAGGGCTTTATCTAAGATGTTGGAAGGAGAAATCCAGCCATTTGCTACCAAGGGAGTAGTTTGAAGATCATACCTACAATGCAGCCTGGCCTAAACATCTGCCATGATTTTCCAACTCTCTAAAATTTTCTAGCACTTTGCCTCAGCAGCTTCTTTCTTCAAATGTCTGAACTTTTCATTATTTTCCAAAGTGTCCTCACATGTGGACAGCAAGGGGAGAGGCAAAGGCAAGTTGCCACTGCTAGAAAACTCCAGGGATAGTAGCTCTTTTCATTTCAACACAAAAGCAATTCCTCTCTAAGCAAGACACAGACAGTTCTGGTACTTTCTAATGAGGCTTCAACAGTGTGTGTGTATTCTTCCAATCTTCATTTGTTTTTACACTGGTAGTTTTTTGATAAGTACCTTTAAGCACAGTATGAGCTGAAAAGATCAAAGGCAGAAGTTGCCTTCTGTGGAGACAACATTTCCCCACTCTTCTTTTGAAGTCTTCTCATTGCTCAGGTCTTGTGCCTTTGAAGAAACAAAGTTTAAGCAAATGTTTGAGGCACATAGTTAAGAGTAAATTAGGAATAAATAGCAAGGCTATGCATTCCTTCTGAAAAGTGTTCATGGTAGCAGTATACATAGATTGTTTACAACATTTAAAAGTGAGATGCCCTTTTTTCAAGAGTTTTGTGTTTAGGGCAAAATGCAGAGAAAACACAGTGCACCTGAGTACGATAAGAAACACAGGAAGCTGGTTTATAAATTAGTGGCCCATTTAAGCTCAGTGTTCTTTACACTGAATAGCAGCAATAGTATTTCTCAGCCTGGACTCAATCCAAGGACTTTCTTCATGGAATGTTTGGGGTCTTCTCTTTGAGCCCTGATCTCTCCACTTATCAACACAATGACCAGAATCAAGTCAATGATTTACACTTGTGTAAGTGAAATTGCATAAACGTCAGTGGCAAGGTACCACCAGTGGTGGGATTCAAAATTTTTTACTACCCTGTGGGTGTGGTATGGTGGGCATGACCAGGGGGAAGCCCTGCATTGCACCCAACTTAGGACTACTTTATTTCAAAACTTGGATGGGCAGGGTCAGCCAGAATTTCTGCTACCAGTTCTGGCAAATTGGTGCAAACCTGCTGAATCCCACCACTGGGTACCACTGATGAACAAGGTGCTAGTTGCTTTTTCACACATGCACTAAATAATATGATCAGATGTGTTCCCAGGAACTCACCTGGGACCTTGTTAATGAGTGAAGACTTGTTCCCCTGTTTTATTTCATTTTTGTTATACAATTATCTTTAGGCAAGATTTCCATGGGGCTCACTTAAAAGGAAGCAGAGGAATTTATAATTCAAGAGAACCAAGATACACTACTAAACGCTGAAGAAAGAGTAATGGAATTCTTTGTTTTCAAACAAATGATAATACATTTAACCTGTAAATGGAAGTGTCTTATTCATTTATAAGACCACTTAACAAAGACTGTTTATGACTCATTGAATGCAAATAATGAAAGTGCGGCGCCAAAATGGCCGCCGCGCTCTTTGCGCCCCCCCGGACTCAGACATCCGGGTGAGTTAGGGGGTGTGGCCACCCCTCTATAAAAGGGGTGGCCACGAGGCAGCCGAGCTGCCATTTTAGAATTGCAATGGAGAGGAGAAGTTTTCTCCGTTGCATTCTCTCTTTAGTCCTCGTACCCGGAGCTGCTTTAGGCTTACCTCTTGGCTACCGCGGTACTTCAGACGCAGGAGTTCGATCCCTGGATAGGGATCCTTCGGAGAATCATTTTCTTCTCCTAGGGAGACATGGCTCCCAGGCGGAAGGCCCCGGCGCTAAAGCCACGGTTGAGGGGAAGAACATTTACCGGCCCTGCACCGGATGGGGGCCAGCCTTTGGGTTGGAGGACCAGGGCTGCACCCCCACGGCAGGGCGATGTGCCAGCCTTGCCCACTGGTACCAGTGGGGCTGGTCAGGCTACCACTTGGCAGCCGGGTTCCAGCTTGGTAGCTGGTCAGCTACAGGCCGGCCCCTCTGGGGCTTCGGGCCTCGGCCCGCCTTTGCCAGGCATGGGACGGGGCGGCCCGGGGGGGGGGCTGGTGTGGGTGTCTAACCCACTGCTCCTCCGGCCCCCCATGGGCCAGAGTTTTGGGCATGGCCCTATTCTGGCCCTGGCTCTCCTTTTGGGTTGCCTTTTCCTCAACTGACTAGTGGGCCGTCCGGCCCACCCGGCCAGCTTTATACTGGGGGCTCTGGGGCAGTGGATGCTCTGTTAGCATGGATAGCAGTGCTGGAAGCATCCTTGTGCATGGCACAGCCTCCTTCGGAGGGGGCGCTACTCTTTCTTCAACAGGGGCCCCTTCGTCGGCCCCGGCTACCTTGCTGGCCGCAACGCTTCAGCGGGCGGCCAACTGGGTCGAGCTGCTTGAGATGGTCCGGCCAGCCCCAGATGGTGTCTCGCAGCTCCCCGTTCGACCTGATGTCCAGGCTGGGAGCAGTCAGGGGTGGTCCCAGAGCTCGATTCCGGTCGCGAGCTCCGACGCCCGCCGTGGGCCGGAACCCCCGGTGGAGGCGGCTCACAGGGGTGCACCTAGTGAGTATCAGGTTCAATTTAGTGCACCAACACCACAGCCCACTTACAGTGGTGGGGTTCAGTGGCCCTGGCCTCATCAAGTTGATGCGAGCGGGCATCAGTTACCATCCTAGCCCAGTATCCCATGGTTTCTAAATGGTCCCTCGTTAAGGGCGGGGGTGTCCGCCCCTGAGGCAGTGCCGAGCATCGCAGGGGCTGTCCAGGTCCCGCTGCGTATGCCCTCTATACAGAATGTGCCGACAATGGCTTTGCCGATGGCTGGTTATTCCTTGCCCCTGGGTGATCATTTGTCACAGGTCACGAGGGATAAGATCTGGTGAGGGGAGTACATTGATATATTCTCCCTATTGAACTGTGAGCCCACTGAAGAAGAGAGAGAGGGACAGGACGACAGAGACAAAGAGCTGTCCTGTCGTCGTAAGCCGCCGTGCACCTGGGCCAACTGGTTGCCGGCATACTTTATATATATGGTGGTATGCCTCAGGGCCCGGCCTGATTGGGCCATCCCGATGGTTCAATCCCTTGATAATATTTACAGGGCGATGGTTGATTTCATGGGCCCATAGTAGTTGGCTTACGTTGAGGAATTTGGATGAGGGTGGCCCTACATCCTGAGATGAGGTGGGATGAGCCCTGTCAGCAATCGTGGCTCTTGTACATGACTCCCACGTGACTGGCGCCTGGTGATAGGTACCATTGTGGTCATGCTGTGCAACACAGGCTCCCCGCTAACCGGTGGGGCAGGGTGTTCCAGCCCGCCTGCTGTGTTGGATCTTCTCAGCTAGCGACGTGTGTAATAAGCGCCAGTGTCGTTACCGACACGAGTGTCCCCTTTTGCGCTGGCCCCCACGCCGCCTCCGCGTGCCCGCGGGTTGGTGAGTTACGGGGCAGAGGTAGGGCTACACAGGGGGCGATCAGAGCTCCATCTGTCAGAACTAGCCATGTCGAAGCCCCCCTCCCCAATTAGTGTACTCATGCTGGAGCGATGGCTCTCAACTTATCCAAGAAGGGATGATGCGAGGTACCTGCTGGAGGGTTTCCAATGGGGCTTTCGTATTCCATTCGGGGGTGTTAGGGGCTCCAAGATGCTACTAATTTAGTTCCCTTGAAAGGTAACGAGGAGGTTGCTGCACTGAGCACAGCTAAGGAAGTTGAGGCTATGAGAGTAGCGGGCCCCTTCTTGGAACCACCTTTCCCTAATTTGAAGGTCTCCCCTCTGGGGCTAGTACCGAAGTAGAACCCGGGTGAATGTCATCTAATCCCCCATCTAGCTTACCCTGCGGGTTCTTCGGTCAGTGATGCCATTCCTGATGACCTTTTTTAGTCACGTAAACATCGTTTGTTCAGCCCCTATGGGTGGTACGCTCATGCGGTCCCGGTGCTTTCCTGGCACAGTGTGATATGCACTCGGCTTTCCGATTACTGCCAGTGCACCCAATGGATTTTGAGCTATTGGGTTTTTAGGTTCCAATGGGAATTTTACTTAGATAAGGCCAGCCCTTTTGACTGCTCTATTTCATGTTCGGCATTTGAACGATTCGGTACTTTCATTCAGTGGGCCTTTGCTCGCAGGTCGGGGTCTTGGTCTCTAGCCCATTACCTCGATGACTTTTGGTTCAGGGGTGAACGGGGCTCAGACACGTGCACGCGTCTCCTCACTACATTTCAGACACTCAGGTGGGAACTGGGTGTCCCCTTAGTGCCTGAAAAGACCGAGGCCCAGCTACTAAGCTCTCATTTCTAGGCATTGGAATTGACTCTGTCGCACAGGCATCCGGGTTACCCATGGCTCGGATCTCCGCGGCGATTTTGGCATTGATTGCCAAACATAAAGTGTCCCCTCGTGAGCTGCAGTTACTTCATGGCCACCTTAACTTTGCCTGCAGGGTGGTTACACCCGGCAGAGCATTGGCCAGGCGCCTGTGTGACGCCATGGCCGGCCTGTTAAAAAGTCACCACAGGGTCTGGCTGATCAGGGGCATACGGGTGGACCTTTCGGTCTGGCTCAAATTACTCCTGGGTTTTAATGGGGTCTCTTCCTGGAGATCAGACCTTATGGTCTGCCCTAGATCTCAAGTACGGTCGGATGCCTCTGGCTCCCTGGCTTATGGGGGTTTACTCTGAGGGTAGGTGGACTTACGGCCGAGGGCATCACGCATGGCTTGGCACGGATCGCCTCTGCGATCTTACCTTCCTTGAGTTTCTTCCCAATTTGGGGAGCACTGATGCTATGGGGCGATGAGTGCGCCAACTCAGTGGTCCATTTTTGGTGTGACAATGCGGGAGTGGTGCACATTGTCAACACCCAGACATGCAAATCCCCCAGGGTCATGGCATTGGTTTGTCTATTCTTTTTGAGAAGCCTATGCCTAAATGTGCTGTTCAGGGCCAGACATGTTCCAGGTATTAATAACGATATTGCTGATGCTTTATCCCGCCTGCAGATCCCCCGGTTCCGTGCCTTACTCCGGAAGCAGATGAATTCCACTCACCACTCCCGGCTGATATTTGGACGTTTGTCGAGGAGAGGTGAACTGGGCATGTCATTGGCACCTCGCACGCGTAAGGCGTATCACCATGCGTTCATGCGATTTAGAACTTTTTGCGAGTAACTACCGTTACCTCAAGTGTGGTCAATATCAGAGGACCAGGTTTTACAATGCATGTTTATCTTCGCAGTCAGGGTTTGGCCCCCGTACTATAGCCTTCGGGCTTTCGGCACTGGCATTTATGGCCAACGTGGGGGGGTTTCAATGACTGCGTGAGTTACTTCCGTATGCGTCGTGTTTTGGAGGGGTGGACACGTGAATGTGTCCGCCGTCCGGACACGCGTCACCCCTGTTTGCCAAAGTTTCTGACCCACCTTGCACGAGGCTGGCACGACTTATGTTCAGATAGGTGTGAAGTGGCTCTTGGTCACGCAGCTACCACGGTAGCCTTTTTGGGAGCGCTCCCTATCAGTGAGTTGGTGCCAGAGTTGGTACCATTGTGTAAGGTGGATGTGTCTCGTAGGGCACTGGAACTCAACGATGTCTATGTTACACATGAGTGGGCTCAATTGGGGATACGGTCCTCAAAGGTTGTTCAGCACGGCGTAGGCAGTGGAGTTAGACTACTACGAAGTTTCATTGGAGACATCTGTCCGGTTGGTGCCCTACATGAATTTTCAGCAGTGCCTGCTGTGCACCCCAGCCTGTTTTTCTGCCACCAGGATGGGTCTACCCTTACTAAAGTAAAGTTACTGAGGGTGACCGGTGCCGCGCTTCGCAGTGTGGGGCCCGTTTTGGCACCCATTTATTTAGGATAGGCGTCGCGTTGATCGCGGCTACGTTTGGGGTACTCGGAGGCAGATATATGTGTACGCGTAATTTCATATATGTACGTCCCCTCACTGCATGAGTACCTAGTTGTGTCCTTCACCTCTTCTCCTTTTTTACAAATCCTGTGTGTCTCTGCACACCAGTGGCAGTGGGGCTGGTGGGCCGCAGCTATGTACACTGGGCAGCAATATGCTGCGGTGCCAGAGAGTGGACCCCGACTTGGGCTGTGTGCATCCGCATGTATGCGATGGTATGGTATGTGCGGCACAAGGGGGCGGGAACTGTTGCCATTCCTGATGTCCATCAGGGATGCTGGACCGCCCGATGTTCTTATTAGGCACCTCGGTGGCAATGATCTTATACGGATCACTGCTATTCCTAAACTATCGAGGGGCAGCGACCTGGCATTTTTATATCATGTATGGCTTACACACGGTCGCTATGGTCTAACATCGTGCCAAGACACCAATTTAGGGGAGACGTGGATCTCCGTGGTTCGGACTGTTACGGCAGTCAGGGGACAGGGCTGTTGCTCGGTCCCTTGCCGAGCATGGCTGAGAGACAGCCATTGGAAACCTGCGGATAGGCTTACAAATTTTTTTTGATGGTAGGCAGGAGATGGGGTCCACCTGTCGGCTGGAGGTATGTACCTCTTTCTGGGCGTGGGGCAAGCAGGCCTGGCGACCGAGCTGATGGTTTGGGGGGGCGGTGAGTCATCATGGACGCCTCCCCGTGTGGCAGGTAGCACTGGTAAGGTAAAGATTTATGACCCAGAGGTATCCGGCAGGTTCGCAATTGACTGGCCAACACTTAGACAGGTAAAGGGGTAATAGCTTTGGCCGGTCAACGACGAACCAGGCAAGGGGTGATGGCAGGAGCTTAACAGCCTGCATCACCTTGAGATTTAACTGATACACTTCATAGGGTGGGGTCAGTAGATAGTTTATTGACTCCGGTCAACAATTTGTTTGTGTCAACAAACAAATTGATACAAATAGTTACATGTAGCCAATTGCCATTGGCATTTTGGGTGGAACCTTACCAGCGTTACTGCGTCCTGCTTGCCTTAAAGAATTACAATTGGATGATTACACCAATTGAAAGTGATAATTCGGACTAGGGCATTATTCAATAAAAGTGGCCCGATGCCTTTATCCATATACCGGTGTCTGAGTCTTTCTTTGGGGGGTGCGCCTGCAAAGCTCTTTATCTAAGGGTCAATTCTTGTTGTCGCCACTGCCGTCGCCATTGCTGGCGTCGGCAGCATCATCACTGACAATATCATGTCTGAGCCAATAAGATTCTGAGTAATGGGTCTTGGACATGATTTTCAAATGAGTTGCATGACCATGGCTGCAAAGACCTCTGCTTTTAAGATGTTAAGGAAGTTTGTGCAAATTCTGCCCATCTAACTTTCTGTTTAGATTTCAGAATTTTGCATTATTTTGGGTCTAATTCACTGCATATAGCAAGACTGTGATGAAAATACATCTTCATTAAATACAATACAATAAAATTGACTTATTATATGGGACAAAGGGAAAGAATTCAATAGTACAAAAAAATACTGGCAGATTGGCACCACCTGGACAGCCCCACCTCCCAAATGCTTCCCCAGGGCAAAAGAAAACCCTACGAATCTCAGAAACTGAAAGGTGGGGAATAGGAAGCTTTCAGTTTGTTTACATTTATTGTTTCCAGCATTGGATCTGGTTTAGGCAGTGTAACTTTATGCCAAAAGGACTTTGCCATTGCAAATTATGAACATAAGCAGGGTTTCAGACAATACATGTTAGCATAGCAGTGCAGACTATTATGAGGTGATTTGTACACATTTTGCCACAGGGGATCATCTATTCTATCAGAGCTAACCCTTCATCATAAGTGTGTGTAACATGCAAAGGAAGATATGTCAAGCCTTACTTCATTATAACTGTGATGATTATGGGGTACAGCTAATGAGAACCGCAAATTCACAATCTCAGAAAATTAGAATATTACATGAAATCATTAACACAAGGATTGGAAATAGAACAATATCAGACCTCTGAAAAGAATAAGCATGCATATGTACTCAGTACTTGGTTTGGGCCCCCTTTGCATAAATTACTGCCTCAATGTGGTATGGCATGGATGCTATCAGCCTGTGGCACTGCTGAGGTGTTATGAAAGACCAGGATGCTTCAATAGCAGCCTTCAGCTCTGCTGCATTGTTCAGTCTCATGTCTCTCATCTTCCTCTTGGCAATGCCCCATAGATTCTCTATGGGATTCAAGTCAGGCGAGTTTGCTGGCCAATCAAGCACAGTAATCCCATGGTCACTAAACCAGGTTTTGATAATTTTGGCAGTGTGGGCAGGTGCCAAGTCCTCCTGGAAAATGAAGTCAGCATCCCCATAAAGCTCATCTGCAGAAGGAAGCATGAAGTGCAAAATCTCCTGGTAGATGGCTGTGTTGACCTCAGACTTAATGAAGCACTGTGGACCAACACCAGCAGATGACATGGCTCCCCAAATCAACACAGACTGTGGAAACTTCACACTGGACTTCAAGCATCTTGCATTGTGTGCCTCTCCATTCTTCCTCCAGACTCTGGGACCATGGTTCCCAAATGAGATGCAAAAGTTGATCTCATCAGAAAAGAGGACTTTGGACCACTGAGCAACAGACCAGTTCTTTTTTTCTTTAGCCCAGGTAAGACATTTCTGATGTTGTTTGTTGTTCAGGAGAGGCTTGACAAGAGGAATATGACATTTGAAGCCCATGTCCAGGATCCGTCTGTGTTTGGTGGCTCTTGATGCACTAACTCCAGCCTCAGTCAACTCCTTGTGAAAGTCCCCAACACTTTTGAATGGCCTTTGCCTGACAATCCTCTCCAGGCTGTGGTCATCCCTGCTACTTGTGCACCTTTTTCTTCCACACTTTCCCCTTCCTCATAACTTTCTATTAATGTGCTTTGATACAGCACTCTGGGAACATCCAGCTTCTTTTGCAATTACCTTTTGAGGCTTTCCCTCCTTATGGAGGGTGTCAATGATGGTTTTCTGCACAACTGTCAGGTTAGCAGTCTTTCCCATGATTATGATTCCTACTGAACCAGCCTGAGAGACTATTTAAAGGCTCAGGAACCCTTTGCAGGTGTTATGGATTAATTAGCTGTTTAGTGTAGGACACTTTGAGCCTAGAATATCGAACCTTTCCTCACTATTCTAATTTTCTGAGATTGTGAATTTGGGTTTTTTATAAGCTATAACCCATAATCATCACAATTATAACGAAGTAAGGCTTGACATATCTCGCTTTGCATGTAATGGGTCTATGTCATATATTTGTTTCACCTTTAAAGATGCATTACTGAAATGAATGAACATTTGCACAATATTCTAATTTTTTGAGTTCCATCTGTATTTTTGACATTTATGCTTCTTAAAATTGCTACAGTGATATTGTTTTACATCATATTATCAAAATGTTCCCTGTTTCCTCAAGCAGTGGGAGTTTAATTTTCTTCGAACAAAATTGCTAGAGACTTCAGGATCTTTTTGCAGTACAGTATTTCCAAATGTACATGGAAAGTCTATTTGGAGCAAGCAGTTTATCATAAAGACAAAAATAAGGGTAGAAATCCTGTAACAGTTTCCCAAGCAGTCAGTTTTCAGGTAGAAAAACACCTACATAGAAATACAGCTAAATGCATGGTTGCTCTTAACTCCCAGCTCTTTCCATGTGTCTTTTGGTCTCTCTCAGACTTTTCTAAATTATTGTATGATACCCACTGAGACCAGTTTCTGTAACCCTTGACTAATTAGTGACTGTTTGGAGATCAAGAATTGTAGGTTCATTTAAACTAAGTTGGTGTGAAGTTTATATATGTTAACAGCCTGTGTTTTTGTATTGTTATGTCATTCCCTCTATTCTTTGCTTTGCGTTGGTATAATAATGATTGGGCCAAATATGAATCTTAGTCCTTTTTCAGGTGGACAAACAAAGTCTATGTGAATGATTTGGGGCATATTTGATTTTGTTGCAGGATCAATGGTATTCCATAGTACCAGACAACCCAGAACCAGAAAATATATCATTCACATGAGCTGCAACATGAGTACACAGAGAAAGCCTCCTTGAAGATTTTGGTATTTTTGAACTGCAATAGGGCATATCCTGGGCAACGGCAACCTTGTTGTGCTAGCTAGTCTTTCTCACACTAGGTCAGGTGAAAGGAACTATGGAATGAATTCATGAAATGGTGACTTCATTTTGGCAGTTCAGGGTCTGACCTAGACACAAAAGAAGAAGCTGCAACATTCCATTCATACAGTATAAGTGGCACCCCCTCCTCCCAGCTTGTGCCATACAATGCTGCATATGCAAAATACTATCATTGTTAGTCCCGATGCTAAACAAGAAAACCTTTGTTTGGAATGCCCTCAAATTGGGAAACCAACATAAATACTGATGGAAAACAAATGTAATTGTTTGTTTACAAAAAGATGTGGCATTCATGGTATCATGGGACACTAGTTATCTAGTAACAGAATGATGTCAATTGAGAAAAATGTCCTCTGATGAGCATATATATTTTCTGCCAGTCATTCTATAGATAAGCAAAGCATTATGCTGCTTGATGATGCAGTATTTTCTGCAAGCAGAGATCTTCCACTATCTGCTTGGGTTCACATACACTGCTCTAGTGCAGAAGTAATGGGGACTGTGGTGGCTTAGTTCAAGACCAGAGTGCTACATGACATAGTGAGTTGCAGTCTCTGTCCCAGCTCCTGCCAACCTAGAAGTTTGAAAGCAAGAAATTGCAATTAGATAAATAGGTACCACATTGGCAGGAAAGATAACAATGTTCCATGTCTAGTCATGCCTGCCACATGACCAGAGAACTGCACTGGCTCTTTGGATATAATTGGAGATGAGCACCTAGAGTTGGATGCGACTAGCTTTCAAGCATGGGAGACCTTGACCCTGAAAGGGCCTAGAGGTAGAGGTGAGATTGTCTCATTCTGTTGAATGGTCAACATCTGTTAGGTCTTTGGTTACCAATATTGTACCTTATCTTGTTGAGTCAGTTTCAGAAAAGGGAGAAGACCTCAGGAAGTTGGGGGAGGCCAGTGTAGTGAATTCAGTGATCCAACGATTCTAAAAGTGGCACAATCAGGAAATTTATTGCAGAAGATGGCCCGTTTGTTTGAAACATGCCTAAGTTGGAAAAAAATAGAGCAAAACTGCAGCCAAAATGTCAACGTTATTTGAGTGTTAATTGAAAACAGCTGGACATCAGGAGGAGGTTGGCTGGAAGTTTTAAATTATGCGTGTGCCATCAAAGTTAAGTTTTCTCAACATGAAAGTTTACCTCTTGCTGCTCTTTTGTGTTGCCTGCACAGATTCCTGGAACCTTGACAAATGAACCTCTAATGTACTGGCTTCTGTGAACATGACTGATCTCTTTGGATTGAACAATGGGCTTTCTGTCTTGTGACTAAGGACTGGCATAAGATAATGCAACCACAACACTTGTTGTCTGACATGTAATAGCCGGACTTATGGCCAGTTCAAAGTGAAAAATAATTCTTCTATTGTGGAAAATATGGTTTAAACATACTGCAATTAAGTTGGGTTTCTTCTGATGTTCCAGGCTGCTTGCTCAGGTAAATACGTCCTTTTAGGGCAGGAAATGTAATATCTTAGCACTTCAGCACTGATCCTACATTCTCCTGATTTATTTGGCATGTACTGACACAGTACAGAATCAGTTTATCAGAAATTTGATCTATACCTGCTGTGTACCACTTTTGAAGTTGCTCAAGAAATATAATCTACATGTTACCCCAATGCAGCCATTTTATTGATAAATGTATTCATTGCTTACATTTCCTTATTATATTTCAATATCTTTTGAGTTTGGGGATATGCTATTCTCTTTTTTTAAAACCCAAATCCCAGAATTCTACTTGTCAGATCCACACTTAAATTGTACTTAACCTGGAAAAAAGTATGGGCTGGATGGTTTCATGATGTAAAATAGGTTGAGCTCTAGCCTAGCTGTTTGTGAAAAAGGAAGTTGTTTCAGTGCTTGCTGGGAAATTCCCCATTCTATGATTTGGAATGAGGGGGAAATGGTACATAACTAGAGTCTTCAAAATCCAGCCTCATTGTTGCCTGGGATGCCATGGTTCTTTGGTATTTCATGTTGTCTTTTAAATATACCCACCAAAAGCCAATGCCTGCCTTCAAGTCCATAATATCATCAAGGGGTTTCCATATTTTTATGTTGGCAGTGCTCCTCTCATTTCATTTCCTAAATACATGTTGTGCTTCTGTTTTGTTAATAGTTTATGTGGTAACGGATATTCTCTATAAGAAGGAGAGCAAACCTTTTAACACTATTTATTTTTGTGCATCCTTCTCTTACTTGTCTAGAATGAGTGCTCTATATTGAATGATCAGCAAAGATCTACACCAGTGCCTTCTATTCCTTTTTCTTTTGACATCAGTATCTCGAGCTAGTTCTCCTGTTTGCACGAGATCAGATAAGAGTACATTTGCTCGCTTCACATCTCTGGGAGTTCATTTGCTTTCCCCAGTCTTCTGTACCTTGGGTGATCTTGGCTGTGAAACCTTCCCATCTGTTGATATTCCCAGAAGCTGCTCCTCAACTATGCTTGCATCTAAGGAATGCTCCAGAAATTCTTCATCCTTTGAGAAGATTTTCATATGTATCTTAGTATTTTCAGTTTTTGTATTCAGTAGTCACTCTCAGGGTCACTTGAAAAGAGCAGTTGCAGAACCTCTTCTGAAATACAGCATATAATGGAGCTGAAATTGGGCCTATCTGAAGCTATGCCAAAGATTTGGTTTCAGAAAGGCAGTTGGCTACCCAAAATTATTTCTGATGCAAACAGAAGGGTTGGTGAGGAACAGTTAGTGAGGTGAACTGAATGCCTGACAGATATGCCTTCAAATACCTTTTCATAATCATTATACTTATGAGAAGTATATGACTTCAATAACCGCTGCAGTATGGAATTTTCTCTCTCTCAGAAGGAGTTCTTCTCTAAGGAGGTATAAGCTTTCCAATTGTGCATCCCATCGAGGGTGAAGTGGGGGAGTCCAAAGGAAAAATACCCATGTAATTTCCACTCTAGCAAAATTATCCCCAAAACTCATCTTGTGTGTGTGTTTGCCACCTTAGGAAAAGCAAAGATTAAGCACCTTGAGGTTAGCTACTCATACATTTTCCCTCCGCTGTTTAGATTAAAATTTTACACAAGGGAGAACGCTGTGATAGTAGAATGAGACCTCATGGCCAAATAAAGAGAAAATGAGGCACAATTGTTGTTGTTGTTGTTGTTGTTGTTGTTGGTGGTGGTGGTGGTGGTAGTGTGTGTGTGTGTGTGTGTGTGTGTGTGTGTGTGTGTGTGTGTGTGTGTGTGTGTGTGTGTGTGTGTGTGTGTGTGTGTGTGTTGCCAAAAGAGCAACAGGGGAGCTGGCTTAATTGCAGTCCTTTAATTGCTGGATTGAATGGCATCAGGCTAAATATAATTGTAGAGTGCTGGCTGGAGGTTTGAATTGCACTGGCCTGTGTACAGTTCTGGTCGCCATACCTCCAGAAGGATATTATGGAGTTGGAGAAAGTACAGAGGAGGGCAACCAGAATGATTAGGGGACTGGAACACCTTCCTTACCATCTGAGGCTGCAACGGTTGGGCCTTTTCACTCTTGAACGACGGCGTCTAAGAGGTGACCTGATTGAAGTTTATAAAATCATGCACGGTGTGGACAAAGTAGATAAGGAAAAACTGTTTTCCCTATCGCACAACACTAGAACTAGGGGACACTCCATGAAACTTTTGGGTACTAGTTCTCAAACAAATAAGAGAAAGTACTTTTTCACCCAGAGGATTACTGGTCTATGGAACTCCCTGCCAGAAGAAGTGGTGACAGCTGTCAGTCTTGACAGCTTTAAGAAAGGATTAGACAAGTTCATGGAGGACAAGGCTATCAATGGCTATAATTATGGCTACCTAAGGACAACCTCCGGGTTGGAGAGATAGGCAGGATATCTCTCAATGCCATTTCCAGGGGATCCTAAGCAGGTGAGGGCATCTCCTTGGGAATACCCTGAAGGAAATGGTGAGCCACTGTGTGAGACAGAATGCTGGACTGGATGGGCTGTGGCCTGTTCCAGCAAGGCTGTTCTTATGTTCTTATGTTCTTATGATTTTTGCAGTATACACACCAATAGCCTACTGGCAGATGCTAGATTTTTCCAATAAATCACCAGCCCCATTTCCTCTGGGATCCCAGTGCACAGAATTTCCTACAAAATAACTGGGATGGAGGAATCCTCCATTTTTCATTAGGACTTTAGGCAAAGTCGGAGCAATACATGTAATATGCAGTTTGTAGTTTTGTTTTAAAAATCAGTGGAAGTTACGTCTGTTCTTTCCCTTCTATCCTCAATTAAAAGCAATGATTTTAAAACAATCTAGTTTTCTGACAGAAACAAAGACTTTTGTTGAATGTAACAAATGTTGCAGGCGAATCACTGGAGCCTTTAGCTGGAAGAAGCAACTCAGGGCAACTGTAGGCAATGCAATGTGTTTTTATTTGAGTTTTTTTAAAAAAAAAATAATACATAGCAATTGGCGCTACCAAAGTCAGCTTGCAGTTGTTTAAAAATAATGTAATCCATCAGAAATTACGCATTTAAATAAAACAGCTGAGAGTTCACAAAAAGAGATGTGTTGCACATTTTAAAGTTTTTTTTAAAAATGTTATAACCACATTTGGGTGTTTTCCTTTGTGCTCAGGGTAATGAAGAATTGACTCATGATTATTTTACAAAGCAGCTATGCTTTAAAATTACCCTTTCCTGGCTACTGGGAAGTGCAAAATAATGTTTGCATTTTTCTCTATTAGTACTTTGCATCTATTCATCTTAAAATACATTTGGTGCATGATATTTAATTTAATTTTAGTATTTCTGTTACATGTTTACGCTCAGTTAAAGTTAGATTTTGTGATTTTACTGTCACTTAGCATCTACTGGTTATCATAAATATTTTAAAAAACATTCCACAAAGAAACAGTGCCTGATTTATATTGTACTGCTGCTGTACAATGGAATATGATGTCAATAAATCAGTTTCAGGCCTCATTTCTTTTGTCTTCAGCTTTTTATTTTTATTTTGCTAAAGGGCTCTTCTCAGACATAATTTCAACATAATTTTTTGTGTGAGAAATAGATTATACATGAGGAGTTTTTCTTTCTTTATTCAATTGTTAAGAGGCATGAATCATTGTTTTCTTCTTCAACAACATCTCATTTATGCTGTATCTTTCATATAACTGCTCTGTGGGGTGCTGCATTAGGACAGATGAAACAGGATTTTTTAAAAAATCTTACATTGAATAACAAAAGGCATCAAACAAAACAAAACTACAACCTTCGCTTAGTCCAGTTTTAAGTGGCTGCTATCAAGGACATGCAACTACAGAAAGATCAAACAAATTGGATTTCATTGTTACATCTTAGTTGGTGTGCTTAAAAATCTGGGATGAATGTTGGTTGTTATCCACATAAGAATTAATGAATCTGACAACCAGTGGCAAAACATGTACATTAGGCACCTGACCACAACAGAAAACTCTTTTTATCATCTGGTTGTGTTATCAGAAAAAGCTGTGAATAAGTTTTATCGTGAATCTGAATTTCCAGCATCCTATTCATTCAATCCCAAATCTCATTTATACAATTTTTAGAGGGAAATACTCAGCACAGTGTTTCTCTGTTGATAAGGTCATTTGACTTCTGAACATCTGTTCAGTATAACTCAGATATCTTACACAGAGAAGGGGCAGTCATTCAATCATATTTAAACAGCTTTTGTATGTGATTTTTAGATCGTTTAATAAAGGTCTTGGACCCACATACTGACAACATTCAATATACTTTATGATCCTAAAGAAAGGAGATGTCAAGGAATTAACTAATTATAGGATCAATTGCTTTAATTTCCCATGCAAGCAAAGTGATATTCATGATGTTGCAGCAAATGTTTTTACTTTATATGGAGTAAGAAATGCCTGATCTTCAAGCTGGATTCTAAAAGGAGAAGAGGCACTCAAGAACATGTTGCAAATATACTCTTACACCTGTAGAATACCAAAGGGTTTCAGAAGAAGATCAAATTATGCTTTATAGACCACAAGAAAGCCTTTGACTGTGTGAATCATGAGAAACTATAGGTTGTTCTGAAAAAAAAGGAAAAAAGGGAAAAGGATGTGTCTCATCACTAGATAGTCCTGGTGCATAACCTGTATTGTGGAGAAGAAGCTACCATTAGAAAATAATATGGAGAGACAGAATATTTTTCTATAGAAAAAAGTGTCAGGCATTTTGAACAGATTAGGGGGATAAAAGGCACATTTTATCCCCTTATCTGTTCAATATGTACAATATGTGGAGCATATAATATGGATAGATAGACTACATTCAGATGCAGGAAGAGTGAAAACTGTTGGAAGAAACAAGTGTAATTTACAATATACAGATAACATCATCTTATTGGCAGAAAGTACAGTACCAATGACTTGAAACAACTTTTAGTGAAAGTGAATGAAGAATGTGCCAAAGCAGGAGTGCAGCTGATCATTAAGAAAACAAACATTATGGCTACAGAACAGCTACATAACTTTAATATTGACAATTAAGAAATTGAAACAATGATTTTTTTTTTGCACACTTTGCTTCAGTCATCAATCCAAATAGAGACTGCAGCCAAAAAATCAGAACGTGGCTGAGATTTGGATTGGAAGCAATGAAGGAAGCAGAAAAGATCATGATTTGTAGGCATGTGTCTGTTGTGTATGGAAACACTATATCTTTAAGAATGAATGTAACCACTTCAATGTAAGAATGTAACCTTGTAATGAACACAATGTTTCTCAGCTGCAATGGAACGCAAGCTAGCTACCCATAGAGGGCAGCTGTGAGCGTTCAGCTCACATGGTACAAATTCTCCAATTACTGTCAGCCGCGGGAACATTCCCACCACGGCTACACCTGGTGAAGAAGGGCGTGACTCAGGATGACGTCACACAGACGGTGGCGAATGGGCTACCATGCATCCATATTCAAATGTGTTGTTGCTGTATAAAAGGAGCTGTACCTCCGTCATTACCACATGTTCAGATTGCATACCCTCCAATAAAGATGTGTTTGGCCTCATAGTTGCAGCCTACTGCGTATCAATCTGCAAACATCAAAGTGTCACTGTTGTATTCCCAACCAGCAAGTATGGGTGTGAAAGCAGGGGTGTGTGCGCTTTGTCACCCCACCCTGGGAGAGAGGTGGATGAGCGGGGGCAAGCTCTGGGGGCATGCCAGCCTCCTCCTTTAAAAGGGGGTGGAGCACCCAGTGCTTGCCTTCTCCTTTCAATTTCGGCTGGGCCCAGGGTGAGTTTTGCCTCTTCTCAGCTGAAATCAGCACTGCGCCACTGCCGTGTGGACACTCGGTTCACTTTCGCAGCATAGCCTGCCTCTACTGAGTCCTCTGTTGTCCCGGCGATTTTGGGATGGCCCCAAAGAAGATGTCTGCTAGCCAGCAGCTGCAGCCTTCTGCTTCCGACTGCTGCGTGAGGCCTTGCAATGGTCCGGCGCACATGGAGATCCCTCCCTTGGACCTGTGGGCCCTTGTGGAGCACATCGCTGCCCTTAAGAGGGTGTTTGGCCTTGACCTCTTGCCTGAGACGTGCTGTTCAGCCTGGCAGGCAGCCAGAGAGGTGGCTGACCCATTCAATACAGATTGACACAGCCTGGCCTCTTCTCTTTGCCGGAGGGTGGACCAGCTAGAAGCCGCCCAACCTCCACCACTGACTGAGGCGCCATCGGCCTCAGCCACTTGCCAGCCCAACATCCCACCAGTGGAGCCAGGCCCATCCGGGCACTGGGCCAATGGTGAAGCAGGCTCTATTTCCTTCCTGAGCCCCGCCGCCCAGCAGCAGTCACAAACTCCAGTGGAGTCGATTGCGGTGGGTGCTACCAGTGAGTATGGTTTTTACATCAGTACATGTCTTCCTGGCCAAGGGGACCCCATGGCTCAATGGCCTTGGCTGCGTCCCACACCTGCCCTGCCTTACAGGCTGGGAACATTTCTGCCTGCTCCAGCTTTACCCTCATGGGTGGCACCGTATTCCAAACATCACACACACACACACACACACACGTGGGTGTACCGGCTCTCCCTTACCTGGTTTGGCCATATGGCCCACCAGTACCTGTGGCTTATCAGTTCATTCCCCACTCAGCCTGGCCCTCAGGTGGCCTATCCCTACCATTGGGGGATCACTTGCTGCCAGCCATCAGGAACAAGATCCACTGGAGGGAATACGTCAACATTTTTAGCCTACTCAATTGGGATTTGATGAAGGAAGATAGGGATGAGGATGAACGTGACAAGGAGTTGGCATGGCACAAGAAGCCTCCCCATACCTGGGCTAACTCGCTGCCAGCATACCTTATCTATGCAGCTATGTCAGTTAGGGCCCACCCTGACCTTGCTCTGCCCATGTTCCAATATCTCGATATTATTTATAGGGCATATGTAGATTTTCCCGGGATGGCATGGCTTGCTTATGATGAGGAATTTCATATGCACTCTGCTCTCCATCCAGAGATGCGGTGGGATGAGCCCCACCATCTGCTTTGGCTGCAGTACATGACACCTTCCTGCCCAACCTTGGGTGAGTGGTACGCCTGTGGCCACCTGGTGCAACATCCCAGTAATGCGCAGTTTCCCTGCCTCTCAGCAGGGCAGGGGGTTCCAGTCCACCTGCTGTGTTGGGACTTCTCGTCCATGGGGCATTGCAACCACATGCCGTGCAGGCTCAAGCACGAATGTTCCATATGCTTTGGACCCCATTCAGCTAGCACCTGCTTTAAAGCCACCACTGCATGAGGTTGGGCCAGGAACCACCCGGGTTCAAAGCACCCTGACCCTGACCCATCTGCAGCTTCAAAAGGGCCCCAGCCCAATTAGGCTGGATGGCCTTAAGCATTGGCTGCATGTATCCCCCAAGCAGGCCAACACCATGTACTTGGATAAGGGTTTTTACTTTGATTTCCAAATTTAATTTTAATTTAATTTAATAGTAATATTTATATATGCCGCCCACTCAGGTAGAACCCGACTCAGGGCAGCATTACAAGAAGTTCTAAAACACATAAAAAACACTTTAAAAGACCCATATCCCACCCACTTTGAAAAAACCCATATCCCACCCACCCATCCCACCCACTATAAAAAAGAAGAGAGAGTTCTTCATTGTTTACATAAGCCAGCAGGCAGGGACCATGTTCCCATTAGGGTCCCACACCTGCCCCGCCAGCCAGGTCTTCAATCCTTTCCTGAAGGGCAGCAATTCTCTTTGAAGTCTTAGATCTGTTGGCAGGAGGTTCCAGAGGGTTGGTGTGGACACGGAGAAGGCCCTCCTTCGGGTGAAGGTTAGATGTGCACCCCTAGTTGATGGCACTATTAGAGAGCCCCTCCTGTCCACTCTGGTTGGATGGGAAGACACTCTTGGGACGATGCAGTCTCTAAGGTATCCTGGCCCACTGCCATATAGGGCTTTAAAGGTCAAAACCAGCACCTTTAATTGCACCCGAAGACAAACTGGTAACTAGTGCAGCTCCTGAAGTAGCAGTGAGGTGCGGGCATATCGTCCGCACCCCATCACCACCCGGGTTGCTGCATTCTGGACCAGCTGCAGCCTCCAAATGGTCGTCAAGGGCAGCCCCATGTAGAGTGCATTACAGTAATCTAGTCAGGAAGTGAACAGAGTGTGAGTGACCATAAGCAAGGAGCCCTGGCCCAGGAGCATGTGCAACTGGCGAATCTCCCCAAGTTGGGCAAAAGCCCTCCTGGCCACAGCCGCTACCTGTTCTTCTAGCAGCAGCCGTGAGTCCAGAAGGACCCCCAAGTTGCACATCGGGCAAAACAGCCCCATCCAGTACCAAAGATGGTAGTTCCCTGGATAACACAGGGGCCCCTATCCATAGCCACTCTGTCCTGCTGGGATTCAGCCAAAGCCCCTTGGCCCACATCCAGACCCCAATGGCCTCCAGGCATCCGGATAGGATTTCAATGGCATCACTGGGGTCCCCACGGGCTGAGATGTACAACTGAGTGTCATCCGTGTACTGATGGTACCGCACCCCGCGGGAACGAATGATCTCACCCAGTGGCTTCATGTAGATGTTAAATAGGAGAGGAGAGAGCACCGAACCCTGAGGCACCCCATACTTGAGAAGTCTAGGGCTGGACCTCTCACTCTCCAACCACACCGACTGGGTATGGCCCTCCAGAAAAGAGGAAAACCAGGACAACACAGTGCCCTGGATCCACAGTCCTTTGAGCCGTTCCAGAAGGATACCGTGGTCGATGGTATAGAAGGCTGCTGAGAGGTCAAGAAGAGCAAGGACAGATGGATAACCCCCATCCCACTCCCACCAGAGCTCATCCATCAGTGCAACCAATGCCGTCTCCATACCATACCCGGGCCTGAATCCTGATTAAAAGGGATCTAGATAATCCACTTCCTCCAGGACACTCTGCAGCTGGCGCGCCACCGCCTTCTCCAATACCTTACCCAAAAAGGGAAGGTTGGAAACTGGCCTGTAGTTGTTAAGGACAGCTGGGTCAAGGGATATTTTCTTCAGGAGGGGGTGCACCAAAGCATGTTTTAGTGGTGCAGGAAACACCCCCTCCCATAATGATGCATTTATTATCACCCTGACCCAGCCACCTGTCACCACCTTGGAGGCTTTCACCAACCAGGTGGGACAGGGGTCCAAAGGACATGTAGTGGCACGCACAGCTGCAAGGAGCCTGTCCACTTCATCAGGGATAACAGGATCAAACCGATCCCAGATTGTACAGCAAGACTGTGCTCCCCCCCCGACCCTCCCCATCAACACCGGGATTCAGCCCTGAATGAATCCGATCCATTTTCTCCACCAGATGGTCAGCAAAGTCCTCAGCCAAACCCTGCCAACCAGGCACCGATCTCCCCCTATGAAGGAGAGACCTGGTTACCCAGAACAGGGTGGCTGGGTGATTATCAGTGGAGGCAATAAGGGTGGTGAAGTATTGCCGCCTCTCCACCCCCATTGCCACTCGGTAGGCCCTAATAGCAGCTCTAGCTAGTATCCAATCGAAGTCACTCTGGGTTTTCGCTCTAGGCGTCTCTTTGCCCATTTGAGTTCCCTCAGTTCATCCGTGAACCACGGGGATGACCTAGCCCCATGGGCTCGGAGAGGCCGCAGTGGCATGATTTCATCCAAGGCTGCTGTTGCTGTCCTGTTCCACAGGTCAACAAGCACCTCAGGTGAATTGTGTACCCGATCCAGAGGAACATCCCCCATTTCCCTCTTGAATCCATCTGGATCCATTAGTCACTGAGGGCGGACCATTTTAATAGGCCCTGCCTCCCTACGATGAAGCGTCGCCCCCAGAAAGTCAAGAGTCACCAGATAGTGATCTGACCATGGCACAGATGAGATGACTAAATCCTGTAATCTCAGATCACTCTGGCACTGCTCCGACAAGAAAACTAAGTCTGGCGTGTGACCACTGTCCCTGGTCGGACCCTGAACTACCTTAGTCAGGCCCATGGCTGCCATGGAAGCTATGAATAACCTTGCCACCTTTTGTGGGTTCCCACGCATCCGCAGGATGCACCAAACTTGAAATCTCTGAGGAGAAGGGAGCATTTGGCCCGCCAAAAGATATTTAAGGAGGTCCAAGAGGGGAGGGTGGTGGGTCCTTTCAACTCTCCCCCTTCCTCAACCTGAAAGTTTTGCCACTCAGCCTGGTTCCCCAAAAAAAGTCATCAGGCGATTTCCATCTGATACAGCACCTTTCCTACCCTGAGAGCGCCTCCGTCAATGATGCGATACTGGACAAGCTCTGCTCAGTCCGCTATACGTCGTTCGATGAGGCACTGCAATGGTCCGTGCTTTTGGACTGGGGGCTTTACTCGCTAAGTGTGATATCAAGTTGGCTTTCTAGCTACTCCTGGTCCATCCAGATGACTTCGAACTGCTGGACTTCCGTTTTGAGGACCAGTATTTTGTGGACTATGCCATGCCTTTTGGATGCTCCATTTCCTGTGCAGTGTTTGAGAAGTTCAGCTCATCCCTGCACTGGGCCCTAGTACATAGATCACGTGCAGACAAGATCACCCATTATTTGGATGATTTTCTTTTTTGGGGTGTGAGGGACTCACTGGCCTGTTCCCGGCTGCTGGCCTCTTTCCAGGAACTTATGGTGGAACTTGCAGTTCCCATGACTCCTGAGAAGACCGAGGGCCCCTCCACCTCACTCACCTTCTTGGGTATTGAGATTGACATAGTTGCCCAGTCTTCTCGTTTGCCTTTGGATAAGGTTAGGCACATTTCTGACATGATACACGCTATCCTTGCCAAGCATAAAGCCAACCTCAAGGAGCTACAGGAGCTCCACAGCCACCTTAATTTTGCCTGCAGGGTGGTTGCGCCAAGCCGGGATTTTGTCAGGTGACTTTGAGATGCCATTGTGGGATTATCTAAGAAATGTCATAGGGTTAGGATCACATGGGGTCTCTGTGCCTATCTGCATGTGTGGTTTGCCTTCCTGTCTAAATTTAATGGCATCTCTTTCTGGCGATCCAAATGGCTACTAGCAGTCCGCTTCCAGGTCCACTCTGGCGCTTCAGGGTCCATTGGGTACAGCATTTATTTTGATGGTCAGTGGTCTTTTGGTCTGTGGCCTCCCCATTGGTGCGACACCCCCCCCTGCTCCGCAATCTGACTTTCCTGGAGTTTTTCCCCATTCTGGGGCTGCTTATCCTCTGGGTAGACCAGCGGTCCAATTCTACGGTAACCTTCCAGTGTGACAATGCGGCGGTGGTCCAAATTGTCAACACAGAGATGTCCCGCTCCCCCCAGGTTATGTCCCTGGTGCACCCCTTCTTATTGCTTTCCTTGTGCTTCAATATTGTTTTTCAGGCCCACCACATCGCTGGCCTTGACAACAGCATTAGGTCCACCACATTGCTGGCCTTGCCAACAGCATCGCTGACGTGCTGTCCCACTTACAGATGCAGTAGTTCAGGGCACTGGCACCCGGTATTCAGGAACAGCCCTCATTACTGCCCCCAGAGGTATGGGAGCTTGGAGGGAGGAGGTGACCAAGGCCCTGGGACTTTCCCTCTCTTCCTGCACATGGCAGGCATACATGCTCGCATGCTCCACCTTCCGGGAATTCCAGTCCAATTTTGCCCTGCTGGATGCTTGGCCTTTGCCAGTTGACCATGCCCTGCATTACATGGTCCACTTGTGCAGGTCGGGCTTCTCCCACCACACTATTTGCGGCCACGGCTAATGGGTACCCTGACACCCTTGGAGATTTCTGCATATGTAAGGTCCTCGAGGAAAGCACGGTCCTTGTGCTTACTTCTGCCAACCCATCTCACCGCAGGTCATGCGGTGCTTGGCCGCGGAGTGGCTGCGTGTCTGCCCTAACCCTTTTGAGGCTGCCCTTTTTCACGTGGCCACGTCAATCATATTTTTCGGCGCATTGAGGGTCAGTGAGCTAGTTCCATCTTCTAAATTTGATAGGTCCTGTAAAGCCCTTGAACTTGCTGATGTGGCTTTCTCGGCCTCTTCCCTCCAGCTCCATATATGGTCATCCAAGACTGACCAATTTGGCCTGGGTATCACGGTGGTCCTGCTCCATTGTACCTTCACTGAGATTTGCCCGGTGTTGGCCCTTATTGCTTCCTGTCCCTGTGGGGTACTGGGCAAGCCCCCCTTTTTGCCACCGGGGGGACCCCTCTCACCCGGTACCAGTTCTGGAGCGTTACCAGCCTGGCGCTTTCTGTGTCATGCCTTGCCGGGGTATGCTATGGCAGCCATTCATTCCGCATTGAGGTGGCATCCACCATTGCAGTGTTTGGGTATTCGGGGGATGACATTAAACGTATGGTACGCTGGAGCTCTACTCACCTCTGCCTGTATATCTGCCCTCTGTTGGTTTGGCTGCCTTGCTGGACCATCTTTCTCTTTTCTTTTGCAGGTACACCTCCCGCCCAGGCTGTGGCATGTGTGTGACTTGTGGGCCACAGTTTTCTTTACTGGGCAGCATGGCATGCTGTCTGTTCTCCGGTGGGCATCCACCTGGGCCTCTGTGATTCAGCTTACCTGATGTGGTATGGTTTCTGTGGAATGTTGTGGGGCCATTTGCTCTCATTTGTTCTGGAGGCCAGGAGATGTACACCCTCCCCCTGACATTCTGGTGCTCCATCTGGGTGGGAACAATCTGGGTTTTGTTACCGGCCTTGAGCTCAGCATGTCTATATGGAGGGACCTAGCCCTCATACGACAGCATTGGCCCTCTGCCAGGCTTGTTTGCTCTTCTATCGTACCAAGGGCTGTTTTCAGGGGTTTTGGGGATCCCCAGCGTATTGATCAGGCTTGCAGAGCGGTCAACAGGTCCGTCGCCCAATATTTCTGGGAGGAAGGTGTTGGTACCTTTGTGGAACACCCGGGGATCCGAGTGGAGGACACTTGCATATACCGCAGAGACAGGGTGCAACTCTCTGAGGCGGGCCTCCAGATGTTTGTCACTGCTCTGCATGATGGCCTCCTGACCGAATTGTCGGCCGGGGGGGGGAGGGAGTAGTTAAAAGCTTATTACCCGTGTGGCAGTAGCACCGGTAAGGAAACCCAATTAACCTCTAGGAACCGGGAGGTACGCATTTGTTTGGTCAACATACTACACACACAAGGGCAAGAGCAGGGGGGCCAAACAATTGTGGACCAGGAACTAGGGCTTGCAGGCTCAGACCCAGTTCACCTGAGTTCAGGTCAGAAGTGGGAGTGCTCAAAAGTAACTTCTGACAAGGAATAAAATTAATTAGGAATTAAAAGGATAATAGGATGATCAAATTTGAAATTGGCTAGTTACAAAATAAACTACATAGGGCCTTACCAGTGCTATTTCGGCCTACGCTGAACAGTTAAACAGTTAACAGTTTCATAATACAGTTTGAATTTTGAGTTAATAATGTGGCCCAATTTTTCAACCAACAATACTGTGTCCGTCTCTTTACTCAGGGCTGGGTGGGGGCAATGAGGCTGCCCTAATTTGGGTGCATCATGAGAAGTGAAGATGATCCAGAAATGACAAATAATTATTGGAAAGTTTGAAGGCTGGATGATGAAGAAGATTATATATGAGATGGACTAAATTGTTAAAGCAAGCACAGGCTTGAGATTCTAACAGGATATTTGGGAGATCACTCATTCATAGGGTCACCATAAACTAGGGATTCTCAACCTGAAGCCCATGGGCCGGATGTGACCCATGGCACAATTTCACGTGGCCCCCACTTCCTCCACCACACCAGGAAGTGCCATGTGCTGGAGGAAGGGCAAAATGTTAAAATGTATTTAGCCTCTCCTGCCCTGAGTTCACTCATGATTGGAACACCCACTATCAGTTTTCCTCTGATTCCCATTTAGTGTCTAGCTCTCACCTCTGGTCTTGGCTTGGGCAAAGAGGTCCTCCAGCCATGGGCACCAGGACCCCTCCACTTGCTGGTGCTCCTGGGCCCCACCCCTGGCTAGACTTGAAAAGGCTGCTACAGCGGCCAGCTACAGGACTCGCCACTGCCCCGGACTCTGGCCTCAGCTGGGGTGAAGAGGCCCTCCAGCCATGGGCATCAGTACCCCTCCACCTGCCAGCACTCCTGGGCTCTGCCCCTGGCTGGGCTTGAAAAGGCTGTTATGGTAGCAGGACCTCACCACCACCGCCATTGGAATTTGCCTGTGGCCAGGGTGGAGAGGCCTTTTTAGTATTGTATTGTGTTGTTCTATATTATTATGTGCTGTTTTTGTAGATTGAATTTTGTATATTGTATCACTGTGTATTTACTGTGTATATTGTTTAATTATCATGTGAGCCGCCCTGAGTTGGGTTCTGTGCAAAAATAAAGTTAAATTTAAAATTAAAATGACCATCTGGTCCCCAAAGCTGTCTGAGGGAGTGTGGCCTGGCCCCTAGCTTTAAAAGGTTGAGAACTCCTGTTGCAAACTGTGGTTGACTTGATAGCATGTAACAACAACAATAAAGGTATTAACTGCCCCTTGCCTTCAGATTGTTTACAAGAACCATGTGGCTTTCCCTGCTCTTCATTTGTGTTACCATCTGACTATGCCTCAGTGATCCATCAGTATTCACTTCCTAATATTTCTAGGTGCCTAGTGACTCCTACCTGCAGTAGGGTGGAGCCCCCCACCTCCCCAAGTAGGACCATTTTGATTAGATTGTTGACCACACCATATAGACATGAGGTCTTAAAGAAAGTACAGGTCAGAATGAGACAGTCAAGGAGGTAGGGATTTTATTTCACAAACGTCCGGGGGGGGGGGGGGGACTAATACAAAAAATATCACATGAAGATTTAGATCTTGTTGGAAGTCTTCTGCTGCCCTAAACAGTTTGGTGACGTATTAGATGAGTAATGCTGCAGTAAGAATTTATGGAATATATATTCTGTTTGTATGCCACTTTTCATTTGCTTGCCCATTCTCATGATAATTTTTGGTGACTGAGCTCTAAAATACAAAGGAAGAGATCCAAAGAACAGCATAATGATTTCTCCCCACCCAAGGAGAATTGTGTTCATCAATAAGCAGCTCTCATGCCTCATGGTAACCCAACTTTGAACAAAACAGTTTTTGTGTTTCGTGTTCAGGGAATGAAGAAGCAGACAAGAGAAGTAGTGAAATTCAGCTCTTTAATAGTGGGGGTTGAACACAGTTTCGGTGGGGCAAAACTCTGACTTATATACACTATAAGGTTTCCCTTGCTCGAAAGCCAGTCGTATCCGACTCTAGGGTGCAGTGCTCATCTCTGTTTCTAAGCCGAAGAGCCAGCGCTGTCTGCTCCTGCAGACGTTTCCGTGGTCATGTGGCAGGCATGACTAGACACCGGAGCGCACGGAACGCTGTTACCTTCCCACCAAAGTGGTCCCTATTTATCTACTTGCAATTTCTTGCTTTCGAACTGCTAGGTTGGCAGGAGCTGGGATGAAGACGGGAGCTCATTTCCATCCTGCAGTACTCGGGAATCGAACTGCTGACCTTCCGCTTCCCAGTCAGCGTCTTAGCAACTTGAGCCACTGCAGTACCCGATACACTATAAACAGTAACAATAATACAACAAGCTCATTGGCTAACAGAGTGTGCACATTTTTGCAGGTGTTTCCTCAGTGTGGACATGATTTCTGAGAGCGGCACCACATCCACGTCCCTTGGGAGAACGAGGTGAGTTGCCAGCTCAAGCATCTCAGAACTGCACTGAGCAAAGAAACAGGAGCGCTTCAGGTATTCGTCTGTGATCTTCTGCAAGGCCATTGCATGGCAGAATCGGCATTCGTATGTTGCCCATTACTCTGGATGCACTGGATAAAATGGGCCAATGTTGCTGCCATGTGGGGACGCCACCCACCTTCGTCGCCAGTTTTGTGTTCAGGGAATGAAGAAGCAGATGAGTGAAGTAGTTTATTTGCATAAAAATAGATACATGAGAAAAGCTACATTCTGCTCCTGTCAGAAAACACAGTTAACATACATAACAGGAGTATTTCAAATATTTGTCTGCGGCCGGAGGGAGGGAGGGGGGGAGAGGCCGCTACAGTATTGTATTGTTGGATATTATTATATGCTGTTCTTGTAGGTTGAATATTGTATAATTAATGTGTATATTGTATAATTATTGTGTGATTCGCCATGAGTCGGGTTTCGTAAATGGGTGGCATACAAGTGGGAAATTAAATTAAAATTAAATTAAAATTAAAATTAAATAAAGGGATTGGAGCATCCAGACCTTTGGTATGCCTTAAAATAGTGTGGACTGGTGTGTGTGTGGTATAGATGTGCTGACTGAGTCTCTCCTTCTCTCTAAATCACTCTCTCACACACAGACTATAAACAAACCTGCTGGGTTATGTTCATTGTTAAGGCTTCTGTTGTTTCTAGCATCACAAAGATAGGTGGATGCTTTCTCAGATGTGCCAAGGATCAGGAATGAGATTGTTCAATAGTCAAAAATACAGTATTTTTGCTCATTACTTATTCTCCATGGACTCGCTCATTGCCTTAGACTTCTGGCACAGGCCTGAATGTAGATGGGGAGAATGGAATACTGGGAAAAGGAAAAATACCCCACCGTGCCATGCTCTGCCTTATGCAACAGATGACTTTTACTATGTCTCTAAACAAATTCTCATGTGCATCAATTACTGTCACGTTCAAACAACATTATGAAGCTGTCATTGCTGGATACATTACACCTATATCATCTGACTGACTGAACAAAGTACTGTAGGCTTCAGACACAAAAATCACTGGAACCGTTTGTCTAGGCACAGATTTAATTACTGCACTCTTCTCAAAATATAAAACACAAAAGATCCAAAATCCTTTCGATACAGGATTTTTCAGTAATTTCCTCAGGGATCTAAACAACAATTTAAACATAATTACTAATCAAATATATACAAAATATACATATATACATATATACACGATCTTGGAATAAGGAATTATACATTACCTGTGATGTTAAAGTCCAATTTATAGTATTATTTATCAGTTTTATCGCGTCTTAGACCTCACTCGTTTATTCTTTTAGTGTCGACGGACGTTAGCCACAGTTACTCAAAGAACATTTTTAAAACTATCCTCTTACACAGCTGGTTAATTACAGGAAACAAGTATAGTCAATTTCTTGATTAAGCCCAAATGGGTGCAACGTGTTGAACCGGTGATTGAAGAAACTCTCCCTCTGTCTTAAAGCGATATCTACATTAATACGGTGATATGGTTGCTGTTTGATACATTCAAGTAATACAAATTTAAAAGTCCTTGTCATTATGATTTACTTCCATAAAGTGGCTGACTAATGGTGCGGACAGGTTCTTATTACGAATCTTAGACCTATGTTCCCCCACCCTAGTTTTTATTTTGCGAGAAGTCACCCCCACATAACCTAACCCACAAGAACAAATCAATAGATAAATGCAGCCCAAGCTGTTACAGTTCGAAAAGTGTCTTAAATATAAAACATAATTGCTGCTGCGGATCGAGACCATTTTGGTCTGCCAGGCTAAAGCACAATGTATACATTGTCAACATCTAAAATGACCCACTATCGATGGTTGCTTGGGTAAGAGATGGGACTCATGGTCTGTTCTACTCACTATTTGTTGAATAGATCTTGATTTCCTCAACCCTATCCTAGGTGGAGAGGAGCAACCCGGTATATGATTAACGATGTGCCAATGTCTATTAATGATATTCTGTATTTGGCCCGACAATGGTGAAAATACAAATGAACAGTGTAATCTATTCTCTGATGTCCTAACAGTTTGTTGAAGCAATCTGTCCCTAGGTACTGCCCTAGCTCTCGCTAGGTTATCCGAATAGCCTTTATGATGTAAATACGAGGAGATAGTACTACTA
Organism: Bradypodion pumilum; assembly: GCA_035047305.1. Lineage (NCBI taxonomy): Eukaryota > Metazoa > Chordata > Lepidosauria > Squamata > Chamaeleonidae > Bradypodion > Bradypodion pumilum. Next base: position 241,451,543 of record JAWDJD010000003.1, on the reverse strand, counting down.
GCCCTATCAAAGTCATTCACAATGGAAGAATTCCTTTTTGCTCTTAAAAACAATCCATAAGGCAGATTGTATTTTAAATGATGTGGGTGAAATGAATTAAAGTCCAAGTAAGCGTTTCTGTCCGTAGTTTTTCTGTATAGTCTGACCATCACTCTCCGCTCCATAGAAACATAAGTGCTTACATCTAAAAATGGAATTGATTCTGCCCCAAAATTATGAGTAAATTTAGGGTTGTTATTCAAACTGTTTACCCAAGACACAAATTGAGGTGCTATACCCAAATCATCAACAATAAAATAAAGATCATCCAAAAAACGTTTGTAAGTGATAATATGATGAAAAAAAGGGTTATTCTCCTCTTTTAAAATAAATTCCCCTTCAAACCAAATCATATACAGGTTGGCTAGGGAGGGCGCTACCGAGCTCCCCATGGCCACTCCTTTTATTTGCAAATAAATTAATTTACCATACCTAAAAAAATTATAATCCAAAACTAAATCAAGAAGTTCCAATAAAAAATGTGTGTGGGGGTGCAGCTCATTACGAGTTTCCAAATGTTGGTATACTATTTCTTTAATGTCGTCCAAGGGCACATTGGTATAAAGCGCCTGGACGTCCATGGTGATAGAGCCCCCACACCTAGGCACGTGCAAACCTTCAACTTGTGTGATGAAATCTGTCGTGTTTTTAATATATGAGGCAGTGTTTAATGTGAATGGACTAAGATGGTAATTTTAAAAACGGGATGTGGGTTCAAGAGCGGATCCAACCGAGGAGACAATTGGTCTTCCTGGCATAATGCCATCATCAGAACGATCCTTATGAATTCTTGTGGGTTAGGTTATGTGGGGGTGACTTCCCGCAAAATAAAAACTAGGGTGGGGGAACATAGGTCTAAGATTCGTAATAAGAACCTGTCCGCACCATTAGTCAGCCACTTTATGGAAGTAAATCATAATGACAAGGACTTTTAAATTTGTATTACTTGAATGTATCAAACAGCAACCATATCACCGTATTAATGTAGATATCGCTTTAAGACAGAGGGAGAGTTTCTTCAATCACCGGTTCAACACGTTGCACCCATTTGGGCTTAATCAAGTCCCCTACTTTTTTGCTTCAGACACAAAAAGCCATTTCAGTTAATTTAAATTTTAATCAATATATTTTTTAAAAAAGAATCCAAGGTGAACAATTTTAGGGACTGTAAATGTGCCAGGGCTTCTTACCTAAGTATGATATTTAAGAAGTAGCTTTAGCAGCTCCGCTCCCTCAATGAGTTTCTATGGCCAAGTGAGGATTGAATGTTGGCCTCCAGAGACTTAATCTATCACAATATCTACCAGGTACCCAGCATCACTCCTGGTGATGTGAAAAAGATTGTTCCATGCCTGGAACTCATTGCCACGTTCATAACCAAACTTTCCTATACCTTTTTAGGAGTCTCCCAGCCCAGACTTTGGTTCAATTATTTTTACAATTCAGTTTATCTATCTATCTATCTATCTATCTATCTATCTATCTATCTATCTATCTATCTATCTATCTATCTATCTATCTATCTATCTATCTATCTATCTATCTAACTTATCTAAAACCAAGGTGTCATGGTGTGAGTTACTTATGCAATTCCACACCACGGCACCGATCATGCTGGGACTGCGCCCATGCCTACCTTGACTGGTTGGCTATGCTGGCGTGGGGTACCAGCAGCCCACCGTGGGTTCCTTCACCCTAAAAAGGGGCCATAAAGGGGGTGCCCCAGCCACCAGGGAGTACAGCACCAAACAACGGGACTGTACAGATGTGGCGGGCACATTGTGCAGGTGCAGCGGGCACACACCACACACAGGGCTGCCTGGAAGAGATGGCAATTCTGGAGTCCTCCACACCACCTGCACGTGCAGCCTGAAAGAGCCGGCACTTCCAGACACCTCTACACCACCTGAGCATGCAGCTCAGAAGAGACGGCACTGCCAGAGGCCTCCATATGATCAGTAGGATCGACTGGGAACTTCAGGTGAGAAGTCCAAAAGAACGGCGCTGCCAGACCTGGGGCGGCACTAGAGATGACATGGTGGCAGCAAGGCCAGGGAATCGGTGTGTGTGTGTGTGTGTGTGTGTGTGTGTGTGTGTGTGTGTGTGTGTGTGTGTGTGTGTGTTGTGCCATGTGTGATGTGTGATGTGTGTGGCTGGGGTGGGTATGGATTGTGTGTCGTGTGTGTGTGTTGTGTGCCATGTGTGTAGGAATGCATCTGGTTTCTGTCTCCTGTCGCCTTCACATTTTGTAAACAAAGGCCTCTTTGTCTGCATGAGAGACAACGCTGGATTTTGGGCATGCGAAGAATAGTGAGAAGCTCCTTATTTCTCCTTATTTGGTTCTGGCATTCTGATTGGCTGTATGTGCCTTAAGTTTTGTTTCTGATATACTCTGTTTGAATAAAGAGACGCCACTATGATTCCTTTGTTCAGCCAAGAACTGCAGTCGTGTATATATTTTCTCTCTATTTCTCTATCTCTGTTTCCCTCCTCACTCTGCCTAATGAAGCTGGACTTCAGCAGACTTTTTTAACTCTTCCTGTGTTTATCTGGGGCTATAAACTGCTCCGTTAAATGAGGCTGATTATCTTTACATGGATCGGATTCCTACAAGTGGTGCCCCGTCGCGAGGCGTTTGAATGAAATTCAAAGGAATGCTTTGAAGCAGCAATCAGCGATTAGCACCTAATTATCACCTCATTGCGACCAGGGCAAGGTCTTCATTCACCTACGACCAGAAAGGTCCGACCAGAGGAAAGGTCAAATCAAGCGCTTGAAATTCATCCAAAGTCTACTTTGGGTCCCAAAAGGGAGAGTGAAAAACAATAATTATGGGGTGCGTGCTAGCTTCGCCTGAGCAGGAGTTTTGTAAAGATATCTCATATCTTCTGCATAAAAATGGGAAACGGGCTGATAAGAAGGAAGTACAACAGCTGGTCCAAGTTATAGGAAAAATCTGTCCTTGGCTTAAATATGATTGTTTGGACTTAAAAGATTGGGAAAAAATCGGGAATGAATTGCAGAAGCATGAAGGGATTTCTGTATCAGTGCAATTTATGTGGAGTGAAGTCAGAAACTGTCTGCAAAGACTTACTCCAAGAAATATTTTGTTCTCCCAGAGGCTTGCTGGTCCCCTTCCACAGCTTTTGCCCCCAGCCAAGGGAGGGACACTGGCAACAGCCCCTCCATCATATGAGAAACAACAGCATGAGCCCCCTGATGGAGATGGGGGTGGAAAAGGAGATGGGACATTATATCCTGCCTTGCAGCAATCAAGCACTTTTAGCCCTACAAAAGACCTGTTCTCTGCTGCTTTAACTGCAGCTGTGCTGGATGTGGAATCTACTGAGATATACCCAGTAATCAGGGGGGCTCCGGCTGTTGGCAATGCACCGGCAATCCCAGATAGATATGAAACCCTCCATTACAAATATCTGAAGGAACTGAAAGTCAGCATACGTGACTATGGGGCTAAAGCACCTTTTACAAAAGCTCTGTTGGAAGCCATTGCTTCTCAAAAATTGCTACCAGTTGATTGGAAACAGATGATCAAAGCACTCCTGCCCCCTGCAGAAGCCCTGCTCTGCTTGCAAGAGTGGAGGGATGTGGCTTGGGAGGTACAGCACACACGCCCTGCACTCACGATGGATATGTTATGTGGGGAGGGAAATTTTGCCAACCCCACACAGCAGTTGGCACTCACTGATGCCCAGTTGGGAGATATTGCACAGATAATCATGCGTGCCTGGAGTAAGATTCCTTCCAAAGGGGATAGCTCAGTTGCTGGATTTGCAGCAATAAGGCAGGGCCCTAAAGAGGATTACACTGAGTTCAATAACAGACTCATGACTGCCCTCAGCCGCCAGGTGGAAAATGTCCCGGCACGGGAAATGCTCATGAAACAACTGGCTTTTGAATATGCCAATGAGGATTGTAAGGGTGCTCTGACAGCTGTTTATGCTCGGCCAGGCACATCAATAGCAGACATGATGAAAGTTTGTCAAAATGTGGGGACTCACAGTTACAAGGCTCAACTTCTGGCAGCTGCAGTTCAGTTGCCCACAACTCAGGCTCAAAACAAACGTTGTTTTGGCTGTGGAAAAGAAGGGCATTTTAAAGCACAATGTCGCTCCTCTCAAAAGCCGGCAGCACACCCTTCAAGGAAATGTCCCATTTGTCAGAAAGGGTACCATTGGGCCAATCAGTGCTGCTCAAATCCTAATGCCAACCCCTCAGATGCTCAGCACAAAGACTCTGACTTTTCTCCACAGCAGCAGGGAAATGGGAGTGCGGGCCATGCTCGGGCCCAGGCAAAATAATAGGGCTGCCAGAGGTCAGGGAGGAAGCAATAGCGGAGGTTTTGGAAGAGATGGAAGAAGATATGGAACTTGCCCAAGAAATGATTTCACGATATAGAAAAAACCATCCTCTAAAAGAAGGGCTTTTATTGAGGTTATCCAAGGACTGTACCTTTACTATGCCAGGGTGTGTGGAGGCTCTTCCCACACTGGTTGATGATGCTATTCCCCAGGGCATGGTGGGCATTGTTCTTCCTTGCCCAGACGCCTTACCCGCTTCTGTACACATTGCAGCAGGGTCAGTTACATTGGGTCACCAAGAAATTGTCATCCCTGCATCAGCCACGCAACATCTCACCCTGCCTAAGGGACAACCTGTAGGACGCCTTCATCTGCTCCCACTAGGGACCACTGCAACTCCGTCCCAGGAGGGGAGTGTAACAGCGGCTATGGCTGTGATACAAATCACCGAGGATAGACCGACCCTCTCGCTGATTATGGGTGGATGTTCAGTGTCTGGACTAATCGATACAGGAGCCGATATTTCAGTGGTGGCAAAAAAGGATTGGCCAACTGGATGGGCCGTCCGCCCCTGTAGGGAAGTTTTTGGGGTGGGCGGGTACGAGCCAGCACAGCAGAGTGTTCATCCAATCGTCTTTGAGACCTCAGGGGGAACAAAAGTTTCTCTTCACCCCCTGATTATGGATATTCCTATTACTCTGTGGGGCCGGGATCTCATGGCTAAAACAGGGTGTACCTTGCAGACAAATTTTTGATACGGGCCTCCCCTGCAGCGCCGTTGCATGCACTTCCACTACAATGGAAAAACACCCCGCCAGTGTGGACGGATCAATGGCCGCTCTCAAGAGAAAAGCTCCAGGCGGCGGAGGCCCTTGTACAGGAGCAATTAAATCTGGGACATATTCAAACAACCACTAGTCCTTGGAACTCTCCAATTTTTGTGGTGAAAAAGAAGTCTGGAAAATGGAGATTGTTGCATGATTTGAGAAAAGTTAATGAGCACATCTTGCCAATGGGACCTCTACAATCTGGACTACCTAATCCGAACATGGTCCCTGAAGATCATCAACTCATGGTCATAGATTTGAAGGACTGTTTTTATACAATCTTGCTAGCGCCACAAGACAGAGAAAAATTTGCATTTACATTGCCAGTATACAATAATGAACATCCTACTCAACGGTTTGAATGGTGTGTCTTGCCTATGGGTATGGCCAACTCACCGACTCTATGCCAACATTTTGTGAACATGGCTTTGGAACCTTTCAGGCAACGTCATCCAGAGGTTAAAGTCTATCATTACACCGATGACATTTTATTGCATGGTCCACAAGTCACGGAGAAACACCTGCAGGACCTAGCAGACATTTTGCAACAAGCGGGCTTGATCATAGCTCCTGAAAAAGTGCAGGGGATGTATCCATTCCAATATCTGGGACATAGGCTCTCAGCTACCGCTTCAACTCCGCTATTGCCAACAATAGTTATTCCAGAGCAGTTCACTCTTGTACAATTGCAACAATTGCTAGCGAACATAAATTGGGCTCGTCCCTTCTTGGCCCTGAGCACTGAGGAACTGTCACCACTCTTTGCTGCTCTTTCTGGACACACTTCTCCAGCGGACATCATTCCCTGCACAACGGAGATGCGTACAGCTCTTCAACGCCTCAATGAAAAGCTGCATACCATCGCTGTGGATCGGGTGCCCTCAGGCACCATTGCGCTGGCATGCGCTCTTCTTCCCACACCGAGGCTGCCCACTGCTGTTTTGTTTGCACCTGTCAACGCTCAGAAGGTGGCCATCGTGGAATGGCTACACTTGGCGCACACTCCCTCGAAAAACTGTTATGCCTGCCTGATGCGATTGCTGATCTTTTCCTTAAATGCCGTACTAGGGCAAAGCATTTGACTGGCTATGACATTGACTTTGTTTGTTTTCCTTTTTCGCAGGATCAGCTAACCGCCTTGCTACAGCATTCTGAGGCATTTCAGTGGCCATGGCGGACTTTGTGGGACAAGTTAAATTTAACCTCCCCAAAGATAAGCGGTTTACCTTGCTGAATCTCACTTCTTACTCCCTGTCATCCCCGCTTTGCATGCAACCTATCTTGCATGCCGTTACTCTTTTCTCGGATGGCTCCCCCTCCCGTGGAGTACTTACATGGCAGGGTCCTACTGGGGAATGGGAGGTTGTTTTTACAGGACCTCAAGCATCGGCCCAGCGGTCGGAACTGGCAGCGGTCATACTTGCTTTCTCTACGTTTTCTGATGTGCCTTTTAACCTGATTGTGGATACTCAATATGTTTACCGCCTTGTTTTTACTTTAGCTCAAGCTTATTTGTCTCCATCGATGGATAGGGATCTTTTTGCTTTATTCCAACAGCTTCAAGGTTTTCTTTCCAACCGTACGGTCCCATTCTTCATTGCCCACATACGCTCTCACACAAGGATCCCAGGTTATTTGACGGAGGGCAATGCACGAGCAGATTCTGCTCTCCGGGACTCTGCTGAGGTTTTTTCTCTCTTTGACAACCCCATTGACAGTCATGCAATGTTTCATCAATCTGCTAAGGTTTTGCATGAACGATTTTCCATTCCTATGTCACAGGCTAGAGACATTGTGTCATCCTGTGCTTCCTGTACGAAGTCTCCTATATTCCTGCCATTTGATGCTGTTAATCCTCGAGGAACAGAAGCCAATCAGCTATGGCAGATGGATGTCACGCAAGTACCTGCTTTGGCTCCGCTTTCTAAGTTACATGTGACTGTTGATACCTTCTCTGGATTTATATGGGCTACACCCTTACGGGGGGAAACATCCAGACATGTTATACAACATTGCATTTGTTCGTTTGCGGTAATGGGTAAACCTAAAAGCCTTAAGACAGACAATGGGCCATCATATGTTTCTTCTGCCTTTCAGGACTTTTGCCGTCAGTGGGACATTAAGCTAACCCATGGAATACCCTATAACTTGACTGGACAGGCGATTGTTGAAAGAGCCCACCTGACATTCAAAAATTTGTTGCACAAGCAAGTGGGAGATAGAGGGGTTCCTGTGGCTGAAATACCTACACCTGTTGCTAAAGTACTGTATACTCTTAATTTTCTTCTTGCTCCCCATAACAGGTCACACTCTCCAGTCGAATTGCATTTCAGGACCGAGAAGCGTCTTCCTAAGCCATTGGTCGTTTATCAGCAGCAACCGGATCCTGAGTGGAAAGGTCCTGTGCCTCTAATCACCTGGGGACGAGGATACGCAGCGGTTTCTACGACCTCAGGACCTGTGTGGATTCCTGCCCGAGCGATCCGCCCATGGAGAGAGAAGAAGGTTACTCAGCTCCAGGACGGTGGTTCACCAGTAGACTAAAGTTGCTGACATTTGTTCTTTTCTTTCTTACTGTGCTTCCAGCTGTAAAAACAATGACTCATGGGGGCAACCCCAACTTTTGGCTTCATCATGCTAACTATATGTTTGAGGTTCATGGTAAGAATGCAACGTTATACTATGAGCATCCACTGGCAGTGTCTCAAATGGCCTTTCTTCCGGCATTGTTCAACACGCCTGAGTTGGTTATTGGACACTTGCAACATCTTGATAGGTCTACACTCTTCTCCAATCCCCCAGAACAATTTAACAACACCCGCTGGCGAAGCATGACATTCAAGAAATACACTAAAGGACTTTGTTTCTGCTGTCATAGTTCTGGAGTCTGGAATAGTAAATGGAAGCACTGGACTCAAGCACAAAGGGTTTTGCGGAATGTAGGCAATTATACAGGATGTGACGATTATTTTTGGTTATGGGGTAGTTATAACAGTTCTTATAAGCTTAATTATACCTTGTTTAACACTACTATTGAAGATATATATGATGTGTTTCCTATGTTTACTCCTGATTATTCTGCTATAGATAGTGGTTCAATTTGCAATGGATGGCAAATCAAGGATGGTTCTTTTTTAATGGAGTTGCCACGAATTTCCATCCAGGACAATATCAATGTGCAGCATTGGGTTATTTTACCTTACCCGTACAAGTGCAAATGCCGCTTCAGGCAGATGCACGGCGCCGGAGAGCTGTTGCCGGCCCGATGGGTTCTGGTTGCAATGATGAAGTGATAATCGATGTTCAGCTTTCTGATGGGAGCTCCTGGGGGAGAGCTATAGGGAGTGTTATCACTGGAGCACTCACATTGGGATCATACCCAGGTGTCATTTCCCAGGAGAATAGAAGGTCCATTTTGGGACTCACCTGTAGGCTGGAGAAATCAATCAATGCCACAGGGAGGGTCATACGGGATCTTCAAATGGAAATCACTGAGCTTCATCAAGACCAAATGCAGGACAGACTGGCCATAGATTACCTGTTAGCAAAATCCGGAGGATTTTGTAAACTGGTCGGGAACCAGGGATGTCGGGTAAAATTCCAGGATCTGAATAATACTATTGAGAAAGAACTTCAGAATTTACAGGAGAGCATTACTAACAATGTACGCATGGATGTTAATCTCTTTGATTGGATGACTTCTTGGTTGCCTGATTTGTCTGTCCTTAGACAAGTTTTCTTTTATGGGGTCATTATTATTATTATTTGCCTTATATCTTTGTGTTTTTGCATTAATTGTATTCCTAATCTTATTTCTATGTGTAACACATGTCCACTGCGTAGAAGGGAGACATCGGTTTTTGCACGACGGCAATTGTACTCAATGAGGTATCATCCTCCGGAACAAGGTACCAGGAGTCAGGAGGGGTACGATGTCCAGGAGGACAGTGATGATGTATATGGAGGAGTAGTTATGGAGTATGATGACATGCAGGGGTATGATTAGCCGTCCCTCTCTCAAATTTAAATGAAAAAGGAGGACATGTAGGAATGCATCTGGTTTCTGTCTCCTGTCGCCTTCACATTTTGTAAACAAAGGCCTCTTTGTCTGCATGAGAGACAACGCTGGATTTTGGGCATGCGTAGAATAGTGAGAAGCTCCTTATTTCTCCTTATTTGGTTCTGGCATTCTGATTGGCTGTATGTGCCTTAAGTTTTGTTTCTGATATGCTCTGTTTGAATAAAGAGACACCATTATGATTCCTTTGTTCAGCCAAGAACTGCAGTCGTGTATATATTTTCTCTCTATTTCTCTATCTCTGTTTCCCTCCTCACTCTGCCTAATGAAGCTGGACTTCAGCAGACTTTTTAAACTCTTCCTGTGTTTATCTGGGGCTATAAACTGCTCCGTTAAATGAGGCTGATTATCTTTACATGGATCGGATTCCTACACATGTGTGTGTTGTGTGTGTGTCTCGTGTATGGGTGTGTTGTGGGTGTGTTGTGTGTTGGGGTGGTGGTGTTGTGTGTCAGGTGTGTGTCCCTCACCCAGGCAATGCCGGGTACCCCTGCTAGTTATGTGATATTTCTTGAGGATGAGAAGATGGAGATGTCACACTTAGAGTGTGTTAACTGAATGTATCAGGTACCAAAGAATTTCTTCTGGTCAGGACAACATAACTGTATTGCTTGCACTGTTTTGTTTTGTTTTGTTTTTAAAAATTATCCCCTTCTTTTCCCACTTATTAAAATAAGCCCTTGTTGGATTCCCAAGGAAGTCACCATGAACTGAGTAAGAGTACTCATTAAAAGAGAAATTAGCATTCTCATTTCTGACCCCATTTTAAAAGGCCATTCCTTTTAAAATGTAAGGCATTCCTTTTTCCATGATTTCCTGAAGACAGTGAATATGCCTATGGCTGTGGAGTCATGACCTTGACATGCACATACACATAAATAGAGAGGCACTTGGAGTGTTTCTTTCCCTCTATAATTATTACAAACACACACACTCTCATCCTCAAATGAAGAACTATTTCAGTGGCAGGGATGCCTAACCTTCATATTGCATTGAATCACTTGTACCTGTGATTAATCTTGTTTCACTTCCAGCCCTTTGATCCTTGAGTATAAGACTCTTATTCTTCCCAAAATGTTGACTGGAAGGAAATCAATCACCATGTCTGAATTTTGTGTCTCAAAAGTTTTAATGATAATATTCTTTTCCCCAATCTGTCAGCTAATATCATAGTTCATCCAAAGAAAAACAAACATTAATAACAAATGCTGGCTGAAACGCTTGCAGACAAGTGGTATGAAAAAAGATTGGGAGAGTGAAAACACAAACCACTAAACTCCAGCAACTAAAATCCATTTCAGTTATATCTAACCTTTTGATCAAATTGTTTAAAATGTATGCCATGGAGGCTGCAGTTTGAAAAGCAAGGAATTAGCTTCACTCTTAATGGTTCCTGCAGTTCTTCTGTCTAAAAGGTATTTTAAAAGTCCTGGTGTGTCAGTTTTCTAACTAGAGGGAATTGTTTTTCAATGGAGGAGCTGTCAAACATGTGAGCCTCCAGCTGCACGCTGAAGTGGCAAAGCCCAAACACAGGTTTATTACCTCAGTAAGAAATAGGTCTTCTGGACAACTGAGTACAGTTGGTACTAGCAACTTTGATTTTTGAAAATAGCAGTTCTAAAAGTGATGAAGCATGCAGAGTTGGACAAACAACAAACCTATGGGATCTGTTTTGTTCTTATGCTAAAACCTTGAGTGTACATGAGTCTGATGCATAAGACATATGCTTACAGAGCTTGATACCAGGTATTTGTTGCGAGTGCAACAACAGAACAGAGCTTACATCTGTACTTCTGTATCCCAATCCACTCCTGTACACTTCAGGCCTCCTTCATTTCTGCATTATAATTTAAAGCAGTAGAGTGGCAATTTATTGCTGCAATTATTACAAAATTAGGAATTGAAAATCTTCATAGATATATTGCAGATCACCCATAAATCTACCTGTGAAGCCAAACATACCATGTGATCAGTGGTGGGCATCAGCAGGTTCACACCAGTTTGCCACAACCGGTAGCAGAAATTCTGGTTGATCCTGGTCATTCAAGTTTTGAAATAAAGTAGTCCTAATTTGGGTGCAACACAGGGCTTTCCCCCTGGCCATGCCCACCATACAACACCCACAGTATGGTAGTAAATTTTTTGGAGCCCACGAAAGAATGTGATCACACCTATTATACAAGTTGAGAAGCAGAGGCAACATATAAGACATACAGAGGAATGCAGACCAGGGAAAGCAGATAGCCAATAAGACAGACAGAAAAATTGCCACCAACACTGATATTTCCAGAGAAGCAACAGTTGACCATATTTTAAAATCTCCAAATAGAATGATCTAGAGCAGAGTTTCCTAAAATTTGGTTTTTGGACTTCAAATCCCAGAAGCCTAAGTCAATTCCCCAAAGCATTGATCAGCCAGTGTACTGACTTAGGCTTCTGGGAATTGAAGTCCACCAGTGGGGCATGGGCCCCATGTTGGGAACTACTGATCTAGAGTCTTTCAACCTAAACTGTCACATTTATATTTTATGTATCTTATGTATCACCAAGGATAGTGTTCTGTTTAGTCAAGAGTGGTATTTGAGAGTAAATGGGGCTGACAGAAGAACCTGGAAATAAAGTAATGTGTATGATTTACTTACTGTGGCTGAGTCATCTTGTTGATCCATGCTGTATGAGGTACTGAGCTCTAGTATGCTTTTAGTGTTGTTTTTAGTGTACACAGAAAGTGCCTCCTTGAAGATTGTGGTATCTATGAACCACAGTTGGGCATATTCTGGTAAAAGCAACCTTGTGTTGCTAGGTAATCTTTTTCACACTGGGTCAGGTGAAAAGAATTGCAGAATGAGCTCACCAAAAGGTGCCTTCACTTTGACAGTTTTACTTGTGGCCTAGACATGACATATGAAGAAGTGTTATTTTTAAAATCAGGAAGGGAAAATTTATCATAATGTAGCTTTAAAGCAGGGAATTGAATTTGAAGACTTTTAAGAGATGTTTCTAGAATACTTAAGTTCTTGTTGTTGCTTTTTGCAATTAATTGTGGGTTCCATTTTGAAGAAAGTCCATGCATTACAGCAGCAAAGATCTAAAAGTGCTTAAGAGGCTCTAAAAGATGTGGGAATTATACAGACTCTATGAGCAATGGTACCTCTTTTGAAAAAGGTGCCAAACATTACTTCAGTCTATCAACCTGTGTACGTGTAAAGGTCTAGATAAAACAATACATCTCATCAAGTAGAAGTAGTCGGAAGTGAGGGGAAGAAGTGTGAGTATTGGGTGTGTGGTGTGTCTGTAGCCTATCGTGGTTATTTGTATATTGCACAAAAAGGTAAAGGTCGGCCATGCTTGAAAGCCAGTCGTATCTGACTTTAGGGTTCAATGCTCATCTCTGTTTATAGCCAAAGAGCCAGTGCTGTCTGTGTCTGCAGAGGTTTCCATGGACATGTGGCAGTGCCTCAACACTGGAGTGCACAAAACACTGTTTACCTTCCCACATGAGTGGTTTCTATTTATCTACTTGCAATTTCTTGCTTTCAAACTGCTAGGTTGGTAGGAGCTGGGACAGAGATGGGAGCTCACTCCATTGTGCAGTACTCGGGAATCAAACTCTGACCTTCTAGTTGTCAAGTTCAGCATCTTAACCGCTGAAATGAGCATTTGTATATTGTGCAGAGATACTGTATATCCCTTCTCAGATACAAAGCATAATGTGGTGATGGGGCTTTTGTGTGTCAATAAGGCTGAGAGCAATGCTCTTAGGAGGTTGGACTCCATTGTGAGCCTGGATTCAAGCTAACTTTTGTTAGTATTGTGCAGAAGGTGTCAATGCAAACCATAGCTGAACTTTTATTTTTGAAAGTAGGAGGCAATGGTGTACTGCATACTGAAAATGTCTTACCTTTAAAATCATATGATGAGACAATCCAAAATGAAAGAAGAGAGTGTGCTGGAAGATGAGATTCCCAGGTTAGAAGGCACTCAATCAAGGCATCATGGAGCTCCTTTGAAGTGTTATAAGGACCAGCTGAAACAAACCATGAAAGTGGCAGGTACTTTATAATAAACCCACAAACCTGGGAGGCAGCAGCTGTAGATTTCCCACTTTGGTGCCAAACCATCTCTGCTGCTACCAATCACTTCCAAAGACACCACCGCAGACATGAAGAGGCTAAGCGAGAAGCATGGAAGCTTCATCAAACTCAACCATGCCCTCCACCATTCATTCAATGTAATCCCTCGACAAGCAGTTCCAGCTAACTTTAGACCGTTCTCCAACCTCCCCTTTTTGGGGAAGGTATTGGAGAAGGTGGTGGCGTGACAGCTGCAGGGGGTCCTGGGTGAAGCGGATTATCTGGATCCCTTTCAATCAGGTTTCAGGCCTTGATATGGTACAGAAACGCCATTGGTCACACTGGTAGATGATCTCTGGTGGGAGCGGGACGGTGGCCATCCGTCCGTCCTTGTCCTTCTTGACCTCTCAGTGGCCTTCGATACTGTCGACCACGGTATCCTTCTGGAATGGCTCAAAGGATTGGGGATCCAGGGTACTGTGTTATCCTGGTTTTCCTCATTTCTGGAGGGCTGGACCCAGTCGGTGTGGTTGGAGAGTGAAAGGTCCAGCCCTAGGCCCCTACGTTATGAGGTGCCTCAGGGCTCGGTGCTCTCTCCTCTCCTATTCAACATCTACATGAAGCCGCTGGGTGAGATTATCCATTCCCATGGGGTGAGGTATCATCAGTATGCTGATGATACCCAGCTGTACATCTTGGCCCATGGGGACCCCAGTGATGCAGTCAATGTCCTATCCAGATGTCTGGAAGCTGCTGGGGTCTGGTTGGAGGACAACGGGCTACAATTGAATCCCTCCAAGACTGAGTGGCTATGGACAGGGGACCCTGCGTTATCCAGGGAGCTGCCAACATTGGTCTTGAATGGGGCTGCTTTGCCCCAGACAGACCCGGTATGCAACCTAGGGGTCCTCCTGGATTCGGGACTGCTACTTGTAGATCAGGTGGCGGCCGTGGCCAGGAGGGCTTTTGCACAGCTTCACATCATCCATCAGTTGCATTCACTCCTGGACCGGGACTCCCTGCTCATGGTCACACATGCTCTGGTGACCTCCAGGCTAGATTATTGCAATGCGCTCTACATGGGGCTGCCCTTGACGACCATTCGGAGGCTACAGCTGGTGCAGAATGTGGCAGCCCGGGTGGTGATGGGGTGCTGGCATTATGCCCGCACCTCACCATTGCTTCGGGAGCTGCACTGGTTACCAGTTTGTCTCTGGGTGCAATTCAAGGTGCTGGCTTTGACCTTTAAAGCCGTACATGGTAGTGGGCCAGGATACCTAAGAGACCGCATCGTCCCAAGAGTGTCTGTCCGTCCAACCAGAGCGGACCAAACGGGCTCTCTAATTGTTCCATCTGCCAGAGGGGCTCGCCTCTCTGGCACACGAGGGAGGGCCTTTTCTGTGTCCACACTGGTCTTATGGAACCTCCTGCCAGTAGAGCTGCGGGTGCAGACAGAGCTGCTGCCTTTCAGAAAAGAATTAAAAACCTGGTTGGTGTGGCAGGTGTGGGGCCCGGATGGAAGAGTGGCCCCCGCCTGTTGGCTTATAAAATGAAGCCTCCCTATCTTTTTAATGCGGGCAGTTTTAATGTAGTTAGTTTTTAATAGGTGGGTGGGTATGTTGGGGTTTTAATTTTTTTTAATATGTATGTTTTAATCCTGTTGTCAGCCACCCTGAGTCGGGTTCGCCTGATAGGGCATTGATTTATCTCTGTGTATGAACTCAAGCATTACATGCACATAGCTGTTTTGTCTCACTTCCACTACCACAAAAACTGTAAATAAACCCAAGTCACCTCTTGCTTTGGAAAAACTTAAATAGCTTTTTTGAAAGGAGAAATAGAGAAATAAATTGCTCCCCTGGCCATAACTCTCAGAAGTTGTTCACCCTTTTCTTAAAAATATTATTATTGAACCCTATTCAATCATAATTAAAACATGGGCACTTAACAGAGGGGAGCTAGCTGGCCCCATAATCCTCTGTTTCCAATTTCAGCACTCTCCAACACATGGAGAATAATCAATCTGAAGAGGGGAACCTGTGTTATTGAAGGGACTCTTTGTGTGGATTGGAGCCTTGGAAAAATCAGTCTTCTGACCACCTTGACCAGCATTCCATGAAATCTCATCTCTTTATGCTCATTACTGGCCATATACATGAAAGCAATGAAATCAAAACCAAAGGGACTAGTATGCTCCCCAGCTGGTAAGATAGCTCAGTAAGGAGCCAGATGTTGGGAGCAAGAAGGACTTCCACTGTACCTCCCAGGAAAAGAGCAATTTTGTCAAGCCAGTCTGTGCAGCCATGTGCAAACCAGAACATCCCTGGAATATTTATTTATTTATTTAAATTTATATGCCACCCCCTCACCCCAGAGCGATTCTGGGCAGCTCACAACAAGTATAAAACATATAAAATCATCCCATAAAATCATTAAAAAGACAACCCCGTAAAAACCCATTACAAGACAGTCAAAAAGCCTACCCATCCCCATCAATACAAGAGAGGCACTTTATCTTAGAAGAGCCAATGGGTGGGGACCACTTCCCCATCAGCCCCACACACTTGCTCTGCTAGCCAGGTTTTGAGCCCTTTCCTGAAGGGCAGCAATTCCATCTGCTGCTGTAACTCACCTGGCAGGAGGTTCCACAGAGTTGGAGTGGACACGGAGAAGTCTCTCCTCCTTGTGCTAGAGAGGTGTGCCCCTCTAGCCGATGGAACAATAAGAAAGCCCCTCTGGCCCGCTGTGGTTGGGTGGGCAGACACTCTTGGTATCCTGGCCCACTTCCATGTAGGGCTTTAAAGGTCAAAACCAGCACCTTGAATTGCACCCAGAGGCACACCGGTAACCAATGCAGCTCCCGGAGCAGAGGCAAGGCATTGGCATAATGACTGCATCCCCATCACTACCCTGGCAGCCGCATTATGGACCAGCTGCAGCCTCCGAATGGTCATCAAGGGCAGCCCCATGTAGAACGCATTGCAGTAATCCGGTCTGGAAGTGACCAGAGCATGGGTGACCGTGAGCAAGAAGTCCTGATCCAGGAGTGGGCACAACTGGTGAATTACATGGAGTTGTGCAAAAGCCCTCCTGGCCACAGCTGCCACCTGTTCTTCTAGCAGCAGTCGTGAGTCCAGGAGGACTCCCAAGTTGCACACTGGGTCTGTCTGGGGCAGAATAGCCCCATCCAAGACCAAGGATGGCAGCTCCCGGGATAATGCAGGACCCCGAACCCACAGCCACTCAGTCTTGCCGGGATTCAGCTGAAGCCCATTGACCCTCATTGAGACCCCCACAGCATCCAGATACCCGGATAGGACTTTGACAGCATTGCTTGGATCACCATGGGCTGAGATGTACAGCAGAGTGTCATCTGCATACTGATGGTACCGCACCCCATGGGAACGGATGATCTCGCCCAGTGGCTTCATGTAGATGTTAAATAGGAGAGGAGAGAGTACCGAACCCTGAGGCACCCCATATTGGAGGGGCCCAGGGCTGGACCTCTCACTCTCCAACCACACCGACTGGGTCCGGCCCATCAGAAATGAGGAAAATCAGGACAACACAGTGCCCTGGATCCCCAATCCTTTGAGCCATCCTAGAAGGATACCGTGGTCGATGGTATCGAAGGATGCTGAGAGGTCAAGGAGAGCAAGGATGGATGGATGATCTCTGCCCTGCTCCTGCCAGAGATTATCCATAAATGCGACCAATGCCATTTCAGTGCCATATCCAGGCCTGAATCCAGACTGGAAGGGGTCTAGATAATCCGCTTCATCCAGGACCCCCTGCATCTGATGCGCCACTGCCCTCTCCAATACCTTCCCCAAAAAGGGGAGATTGGAGACCGGTCTATAATTGGATAGGACCATTGGGTCGAGGGATGTCTTTTTTAGGAGGGGGCACACCAAAGCATGTTTTAAAGGTGCAGGAAACACCCCCTCCCATAAAGACGCATTGACTATTGCCCCGACCCAGGCACTGTCACCACCCTGGAGGCTTTCACTAGCCAGGAGGGACAGGAGGCCAATGGGCAAGTGGTGGTTTGAACAGCTGCCAGGAGCCTGTCCACTTCATCAGGGTCAACTGGATCAAACCGATCCCAGATGACATTGCAAGACTGTGATCCAGTCCCCTCCGGAACCCTCCCCAACCACACCAGGATTGAGCCCCAAGCGAATCCAATTGATTTTCTCTGTCAAATGGTCAGCAAAGTCCTCAGCCGACCCCTGCCAACCAGGCACCGACCCACCCACCCCTGCCAAGGAGGGATCTGGTCACCTGAAACAGGGTGGCTGGGTGATTATCAGCAGAGGCAATAAGGATGGTGAAGTAATGCTGTTTCACCACCTCTATCGCCACCTGGTAGGTCCTAATTGCGACTCTAGCAAGTGTTCGGTCAGTATCACTCCGAGTCCTCACCCAGCGGCGCTGTAGGCGTCTCTTTTCCCATTTGAGCTCCCGTAGTTCTTCCGTGAACCACAGGGATGACCAGGCTCCATGGGCTTGGAGAGGCCAAAGTGGAGCGATTTCATCCAATTTCACTGTTGTCATCCTGTTCCACAGGTCGATGAGGGCCTCGGAAGAATGGTTTTGCCGATCCAGAGGAAAACTCCCCAGTTCCCTCTGGAATCCATCAGAATAAGGGAGTGATAAACCACTTCAGAATGCTCTGACATAGAAAACCTTGAAAATGGCTGCCATAAGTCAGAACTGACTTGAAGGCATGTAGTTATGATTAATAGCATTCTCTTCTCTTCTGCTTTTATGTATACATACAGTAGTTTTATAGCAATTGACTAGGGCTCAAACATGTAGCAGATACTTTGACTACAATTCTGTTGTTTAGCATAATAAGTAACAGTAGAGTAGACTGACTGAATCAATGAAGATTTGGTGAGTTAAGTCCTCCATAAGTTCTACTGATTAAAGTGTGCCTACTCTAGTTGTAATTTACTACACTAAAGATTGTTGCAAGAAGAATAGGTGCTTTTGAATCAGTAGGACCTAGGGAGGGTTGACTCACCAAATCCCCAATGATTCAATGGGCATTCTCTAGTGTGACTTACTGCATTAAGCAACAGGGTTTCAACAATTATCTATACCTATAAGGAAGGGGTGTGGCCGTACATTTGCGAAATGCATACCTATACCCCTGGAGCCTATCCTGTAATGCTCTGCATACACCTACCTTTTGTCCCCAAGATCAGCACCGCGAGGGTCCGGGGGCCAAGAGTGGGGCCTAATCCCCACAAAATTGGAAAAAGAATGGAAACTACAACTCCTATGGTGCCATTGGAGAAAAATGGCAGTTTAACAGCCAGGCCTGGAAAAAGAATGTTGGAGAGAGCTGATTTGCATGTTGGACTGTGATTGGTTGAGAGTGAATGACTGATGGAGAAAGGTCCTGATGCAGATGGAACAAACCCATTCTATTTAAACCTCTACAGCCTGGAACGAGACACTTTCAATGTACATCAATGCTGTGTGAGTGAGAGACTGAGAGAGACAGGGAGTATGTGTCTGTGCAAGACAATGCACAAGACAGTGTGTTCTGGATCAGTCACTTGTGGGTATGTGGGTGTCCCTGAATGAGAGGGAGAGGGAGAGGGAGAGGGAGAGGGAGAGGGAGAGGGAGAGGGAGAGGGAGAGGGAGAGGGAGAGGGAGAGGGAGAGGGAGAGGGGGAGGGGGAGGGGGAGGGGGAGGGGGAGAGGGAGAGGGAGAGGGAGAGGGAGAGGGAGAGGGAGAGGGAGAGGGAGAGACTCTCTGTGTTGGGGTGTATCAGGGTCCAAAAAACCTAAACACACAACCAAACACCCCCCCCGGCCAAGGCTGGGTAATTGGCTCTCATCCTTCCTTCCCTACCTCCTGCCATTCTTCTCCCCTTCCTTCTTTCCTTCCCTCCCTCATTCTTACCCTCCCGTCTTCCTTTCCTCCTAAATTTTCCCCTCAATACCTACCATTCCTCCCTCATCATCACACCGGGGTGAGTCTGCCCAGGTTCCTTTACTAAGAGCCAGGGGGCATCACAAATGGTGTGGGGGAGACAAAAAGAAAAAAAAACCTCTCCAAGCCACCCCCACCCCACGGGTTGAGCCTCCCCCCCATATAAGCCCATTGAAGACAGGCACCTATGCTAGTGTAGTTATATGAGACTGGTGAGAAATATTTGCAAAGGCACATTTATATGTATTGTTGCCAGTGTCACAACTACTGTCATAGGGGAGAAATTATCTGAGATTTGTAAGGCTATAAAATACTGTGAAGTCACTTTCTTCTTATAATTACTCTGTGTAGGATGTTACTGTTCTTTCTTATCACATTAATGATAAATTTCATCTAGATAACATTTGCTTTTAGCCAGTATGTATTGTTCATCATCTCATTTTTTGCTCATTAAATGTTTTTGAATTTAGCCTCATTCTTTGTGACTAATTGAAGCTGTTTGATGTTTCAAGTATAATTTGGCTTTTTATATCATTTATTCTCTTGCCCTTTTATTATGTTGCTTGCACAACAGTCTCCTTTTCCCAGCTATGCAAGAGTGTCTTTTTGTATTAACTTGTTTTTTGTTTTCTTTGGGTAGTTAAATCCCATCATTATCTGACTCAAAGTGAATTTAATCATTCTTCAACCACTCCAATGGGCTGTTTCAGTCATTGGCCTTTTACCATGAAGTATGAAGTCAGGGAAATATTCACTATATTTGAAAAATCTGAACTTCAAACCGTTAACTGCATTTGAATTTGAATGGTCCCCTGCTGTTAATTAATCCAACCTGCACCACCCATGCCACTCCTGAAAGCAGAAGTAACATGCACATGTGCATGCATAGAACACGCCCATGCATGTGCATAACACTGCTGTAAATGATCAATGGCTGTCATAAACATGCATGCGTGTTTTACTTCTGCTTCTGCTTTTGGTGGGAAAAATGATGTGAATGGCATGCTCAACCATGTGACCAGCCCATGACCTGAAAAGTTTGGCCACTCCTGCTCTCGATGTTCTTGGACTTCAATTACCAGAAGCCCAAGTCAGCACACTTGCTGATCAGGGCTTATGGGAATTGAAGTCCAAGAACATCTGGAGAGCCAGGTTTGCTAACCCCTGAGTTGTCCAGTTACACAGCCAGAGGTTGGGAGTTTGGTTCCCTATTGTTCCTGGGAGATGATACAATCTGTGTATGTTATGGACAAGCTTTACAGTCTAAAGATGCCCCCAGAAAAACAGAATGATAAACCACTTCTAAGTATAATCTACCTAGGAAACCCTGGAAAGGGTCCCAAATAAGTCAGAATTGACTTGACAGCACACACACAAACTTGCACAACCATCTCTGCTCATTACCAGTTGATGCCAGAGCTCAATGGCACATTTTGAATGTGCGTTTTTTTGTGTCTTGTGTCAAGAATGGAAAAAAGTATGAAAATCTGATTTTTATTTTTATTGGTAAGTCCCCATTAGCCCCAGCAACAGTGCAGAGCATGTAAAATCTTCTGTTGTTTCATGTATATTGTAGGCAGAGTTTCATGGATGCAAGCCCTTGTGGTGATGGTAGCAACTTCTGGGAGCATTACCTCCTAACTCTGAAATAAAGGGGCAGCACAATGGTAATTTTTGGTGTAAACTTGGGCAACCTAAGTCTTGATTACAGGGCAAGCTCTATAATTAATTGAGTGAGATGGCCACCCTAAGGCCTATTCAGGAATGCATTAAAGTGTCTGGAACATACACATATTAAAAGATTGCTCCTTTCAGCTTCTCTTCACAATTGATAGGAGAGGTTGGGCCAGCAGTGTAGCTCTTTTCAGCCATTCACATTTTTATGATTAAAGGAGCTGACCATGGCAGTCATGTTAGTGCATTCCCCTTTATCTCTCTGGACTTTACATCCTTCAAAGCATACAGTACCTGAATAGGGCTTTTGGTGGCAGATGTGCCACCAAATGAAGTAATATACTGGAATACAGAGGCATGCATAGCAATATAGATTTTTTTAGCATTGACAATGGGACAGCATCTTCCATTACATCCAAGTAATCAGACTAACCTAGAGGAGCATAAGACATTATGCTCCTCTAGGTTAGTCTGATTACTTGGATGTAATGGAAGATGCTGTCCCATTGTCAATGCTAAAAAAATCTATATTGCTAGTCTGTTACATTTTATTTATTTATTAATTTTATTATATCATATTTATACCTCACCCTACTGGTGCAAGCACCACTCAGGGCGGCTTACAGTGTGAAGCAAATACAATAAACATCTATGATGGAGCCTGGGCTCAATGTCTCTGAAGCAGATGCGGCAGCGGTGTCCCGGTGGCTCCTCTCTCCAGCCGATGGTAGGGTTAGGGGGTGGTGACGAGGTCCTCCTCAGTCACTCTTCAGGGCCATGGTGGCTCCTCCCTCCAGCCAATGGTGTGGGCTAGGGGGTGGTGATGAGGTCCTCCTCAGTCACTCTTCAGGGCCATGGTGGCTCCTCCCTCCTTTGCCTATGGAAAGGGACAGGACACAATCTTGTTCTTCAACTCTGCTGGCAGGCCCTGCTACATCACCACATCTCCTTTATTATGCTGATGGAATTCTTTCCTAAAACCTCTTCTGAGCTGCTCATTCATTTCTTGCACATGGATATAACAAGGACAGGGAATGTGAAAATATCTCAGTTTTGTTGCATCCTTTGAATCTTACCTGCATTCCCTTTCTATCCCTAACCATGTCTTTCTTTCATGTCATGTTGCAAGACTTCATTTTCTTTCCTTCTACTGACATTCATACATATATTTTGATGCCGGCTACGGACAAGATTGCCTTAATCAATACACCTTTTTCAAATGAAATCCTTTCCATTACTGTACTAAAATGGTATGTAATGGCCAAGATTCCTTTTGGGAAATTTGAAGCTTCCCCTAGAAGACACTTGCCAGATTTCTGCTGAATATGGAGAAGAATGACCAACAATCATGGGGACAGACGTAGGGCCAGCAGTTGTAGGGTTATTTTTACCCTTCACAAATTCACTGAAAGCATGTGAAGAATGCTGAAAAGGAGCTTTAAGATGCTGTCTCTTTGTTTAATTGCCTTTTTATATTGTCTTTCTCCTGGTGACAGGGCTGAAGGCAGCTGCACCTTGCTTTCTTATTTTGGCCATTATGGTATTCTGGACATTGATCAGTCCATGTATTCAAAGAAAATGGTTCTAACATTGACTGTTTGACAGAGTGAAACCTGCATTTGAGTCACCACTGATTGCCAGTTGCCTTGCAGTAGTGACAGGAAAGGATGATTGCTTTCAGGATCACATTGTAGACTTCGTAAAGGGCATCGTATAAGGTAGGATTATGGAATACCAGGGCAGGCACAGAAGAAAGTGAAGAATTCCAGAAATAATTGTTTTGCTTTCTACCCATGCACAAGGAATGCCACAGAATATTGCAAGAGCAACCCAATGGACAATGGTCAGCACTGATCTATTTATTATGGCCTTTCTGCACTACAATTTGTTTATAGCTCTAGCAATTCAAAACTATTTCACAGATGTTTGCATTTATATTTTGTGCTTGCATTTTTTTAATGTTGACTTTCTGCAGAGGCACCAGTAAATATTATACTCATTTGTGAACTAGAAGAACATTTATGTAGTTCTGTGAAGGTAAAAGAAATGCCAGCTTATATTCCTAGTGTTTGATGCCTATTTTATTTAATATCCCTATTGTAATTTACTGGCTGAAATTATGTTGTTCTGTTATATATGCAGAAGGCAAAAGGTGTGAAATTCTGTTCTTCCTAGCTGGCAATTAACAAGTCACCACTGGGATTCTGGGTGTAGTGTGTGTAGCTGCTGGCTTGGCGCACACTTGAGATTCATGACAGGGACTCATTAATTATTGACTAGGAACAACTGTATGCTATGCCTTCTGCCTTCCACATGTGTAACAAAGCAACAGGACTTCAGCATTGCTTTTTGAATTTTTTGAATATGTTTTTTTGTTTTTGTTTTACTAAACTGTATCTGTAGGGCAACTAATAAAAAGTGTTGAAGGAGAGCTTTACTGAAAGTCAAATAAGTAGTGCCAGGTGAAATCATGTTTCCTGAAGTTTCAACATCAATTGATTTGACATTGAATAGTTCTTGACAAACTGAAGTCATAGATTACATCACCATTACATGGAGCTACCCAATACTACAGCAGAATATACCTGCTCATTGGATTTTCTCTCTTTGTTCACCCTCCAGTATCTGTACCATTGCTGTGACATCCCACTGGTATAGGGGATGAATGGATTCATCACAGGAACTCAGTTGTCTTTGGAGTTAGTTCAAAGGCAGGTGAAGCATAATGTATGTTCTTGGAAGAGAAGAAAGTCTCATTTCAAGGTCAGGAAGAAAGTGCAAAACATGAACATTTGATTGATTAAATGTCTTTGATTCTATTTACGGTGACCTGTGGTATTGATTTATAACATTTTAATACATTAAAGAGTCATGAAATGACAAATTAATGAGATATGTATTAGTTATAGCTATATATAATTATATATAAAGAGAGAGGGAGGGCAGGAGAGACTGTGGTGTGACCAAAATAGCTTGCAGTCCAAAAGTGTTTGTATAATATACAATGTTCTTGGGTTTTTAAAAAATCAATTTCCTTGTCTACATATACAAATATTTGATACTTGCATAATTTATTATTCATTGGTTTACACTGAGTTTTCAGCTATTAAGATTGTTAGCTGTCCTTAATGTTAAGTTAGGTTTCAGACGCACTCTGGACTTTTCGGTTAAGTGGGCTTTAGTGATTTGAGTTGTTGCTCTTAGTAAGTGTTCACACTTGCTGTTACATACCAACTTATCAAATGCAAACATTAACTTGTTAACTAGCAGCGATTCGCTATGGAGCTTTACACTGATGGACTTTTGCACTGGTTCGGCCTAAGCAGAAGAGTGATCTGTACTAAAAATACAAAATATTAAAATTTTCCACTCATTTATAAAATCTTGCCTGATTTATTGCATTAGTTTTACCTAGTTAATTAAACGAATTAACATACCCGCAATAAGCACTAGCTGGGGATAGATGATCCTTCTGCTGTGTCCAGACAGCAAGAAAGAAAATAACATTCATTTTAAAGATTCATGCTGGCTCTTCAGCTGAGAAGACTTCTAGAGCAGTTTAGAGATGAATAAAACCAAGCCAGTCCCTGCACTCTGGTTTACAGAGCAAAAAGGTAATCTCATGAAAGAAAGAAACACAGGGAAGGGAAAAGGCAAACAAGAGACACAGACACTGACATTTGCTATGAAATTCTTATATTGACTATACACAATACACAAGATGTAAAGGAGAGATGTCTGCATCAAGACAGGGCTCATACACATTTAAGCAGGTTCCATCGATTCAGCTATAGCCTTTGATTTTGTTTATATATATATATATAAAACACTGGTTGTTGTTTTGCATGTAATAAAGCTAGCAGGTTAAAAAAAAGATTTAAAAATGTAAAAATGAATATTCACTCCTTAATTTAATAAACTCATGATAATAGGCTTTGAAAATCTACAACCCCTAAAAGAATATATTCTTCTTTTGCCCATCCTCTCATTCTTGGTTACATGCTTCTTTAATGTATACTTGGTGCACAGTTGGTAGTCTACTGTTAAGCAGAGCATGGTAAACAAAGTTAACTTGATTCTATAAGTTTAGCTATGGCAGACAGCTACAAACCCAGCAATCAGCCCAAGGCTAAAGCTGTACTGAAAATCAGATTTAATTGAGAAAGTAAAACAGAATTAAATCTAGGTTAATTTCTCTTCCCCCCCTTGGGTATTGTGATGTAGATGTATAAAGATCATTATACTGTTACATTGATTGCATATGAATTTGTAATACTTCTTACCCATACAACCCAGTGTGGAGCACTTTGAGCCATCTATATTGAGAAAGAGATCCTAGCTATGTTTATGCAGAGCTGATGTTCTTTCATTTAAAGAGTGGAACACAATATAGTCAGATTTTGAGAAACGTCTAAAGGAAAGGTATGGATATTTGTGCAAAATGTCATTTCAAATCTCTGTCACTGTACTGTGGGTTTTCTCTGCAAAATGATAACCTTTGGGAGGGAAGTGAAATGGCTTGAATTGGGAAATCTGATTCACTATCTTTTGAGTTAATATTTTTAATGTTAAATTGAGTTAACCCCTTCCATTTTTCTTTATTGCTGAGTTGCTGCTCTAGATATGAATGGAGCAGAAAATATTGTCAATTTGTCTCTTAGATTACTCCTTAATGCAAAAATTTATGAATCATTGCTTTGTGTTTGAAACATTGGCAGTATCCAGATTCAAAAACTAGAGCAGCAGCAAAAATTAGGTTCAACTGATTTTTCAGGAAAGAGAATGACGTTTCTTAATGCAGATGGGAAGAAAGAAGAAAGACATCCATTCTCTGAATCTGGATTCCAAAATCTGAAATGTCAGAGACCCATCTTTTCACATACATTTACAATCTATTTAAGGGCTAATTCACTTATGAGTGTGATTGATCATCTGTATAAACATTGGTCTGTTAATTTCACCCACCTAAGCACAGGTTTTATCACAGCACTTGATGATCATCAGTATTTTCCTAGACATTGAGTGAACTTGTCAGAAAATAGCACTGACAATATTTTTTTGGAGCATAAGAAGTGGTTAGCTGATGTCTAAGGGAGCTAGGTTTTCTCTTTCCTCCGTTTCTTTGTTTAATTTTTGTGAATACTAGTGAGCACAAGAGGGTATTCTATAAACCACCTTGACAGTTGTAATTGGTTTAATCAATGTCCAGACTGCCCTTGGCTAGGTAAAATTTGGTATCCTTTTTCCTACAAAGCAATATTTGTACATTCCCAACCATTTTCAGTTGTGGGTGCAGAAACATAATATATCACATTCATAAACTAGATATATTTTAATAATTGAAATTTATTGCGTTTTTTAAACAGAAATGTACAGTAAGTATTCACACACTGGAGAAGACACTGATGCTAGAAAAGATTGAAGGCAAAAGAAGAAAGGGTTGACATAGGATGAGATGGCTAGATGCCATCATTGACATGGTGGGCGTAGATCTGGGCGGACGACAGAGGATGGCAGATGACGGAGGAGTCTGGTGTGCGGTGGTCCATGGGGTTGCAAAGGGACAGACTCTTTTTCCCCCACTTTTATTTGTATACCACTTTATTCGGCCTGAAGGTAACTCAAAGCGGTTTACATTAATGTGTGCTGTCTGCACAGCAGGCAGCAGCAAAAAGCGAACAAGAAACATACAGTGTAAAAACATACAAGAAATACCATAAACATAATTAAAAATTACAATCAAGAGAAATGCAGTGAAAAATAGATACAGGATACACACTACGAAGCCCGGACAGGGCAAAAGACAAATAGTCCTCAATTGTGACTGCAACAGCAGTCACAAGTGGCTACAATCCCCGGAGTGATGGAAAGGCTCTGGGCAGAGTGGGGGTCCTCCTTGTGGTGGCGGCAGCTTTTTCACCCCTCTGGCCAGGCATGGCTCAGAGGTGGCGGCAGTGGCGGTGGCGGGCGCAGGTGGCTCCAATCCCTGGAGCGATGGAAAGGCTCCAGGGAGAGCAGGGGTCCTTCTTACAGCGGCAGCAGTGGTTTTTTCACCCCTCCGGCGAGGCGTGGCTTGGAGGGGGCAGCGGCAACAGTGGGCACAGGTGGATCCAATTCCCGGAGCAGTGGTGAGGCTCCAGGGAGAGTGAGGGTCCTCCTTGCAGTGGTGGCAGCAGCTTTTTCACCCCTCCGGCCAGACTTAACTGTGCTACTGAACAACAAGATGCACACAAAATTGAACAGAAACATCCATCATGCAGAATTACCCAGTGCTAGAAGACTCCAGAAGATGAACATATGATCGGTATTGTGGTTTCTGGGAGAGGAAAAGAAAAAAAGAACACCTGTGATGTAGCTGCTAAGGTAAATGGAAAAGTTTAAGTACCTAACTATGAACTTGTTGTGTTCTAATGGTTTTACCTTCCACATGGATTACAATGTATCTGAGCCAATGTAACCTTGCCTATAGCAACAATGTAACCTTCAGCTGTATCATATAAACCCTGTAATAGGACGCGAGCTAATGACCACCAGCGGGCAGCAGCGAGCGTCCAAGCTCTCTTGGTCCGAACTCATCAAAGGCAACAGCGCGGGAAGCTTTCCCGCCACCACCTACACCTGGACAAGAAGGGCGTGACCCGCAATGACGTCACGGAGACAGTAGCCAATGGGCTACCATGGCACCACGTTCAAATGTATTACTACTGTATATAAAGAGCTATCGATCCGCCATTACCTCATGTTCCCTCTGTCCACGATGCAATAAACCTGAGTAACCCAGCCCGAGGCTGTGTCCTGTGTCTTGGTTTCATACACCAAATTGGCGACGAGGATGGGATAATGGATCCCCAAGGAGCAGCCAGGGCACAGAGCGGGTTCAACATCACCAAACCGCAAGACTGGGAGCTGTTTGAGATGGACTTCCAGGCGGCGCTGGTGGAACTCAAAGTCAAGGAAGACGAGGAGGAGAGGAAGAGGGCCATCCTCACCAGAATGCTCGGGATGGAAACCAAGCGGACGCTGGTGGGCATTATCGCTCCGAAGAAGGTGAGCGAATTTAAGGCGGACGACATCATGAAGCTGCTACGGGAACGCTTCCGACCCTCGAGGGCGATGTTTCCCGCTCGGAGCGCGTTTTGGAGGCGAGTCCAAGCGCCGGACGAGTCGGTTGAGGCATTCGTGGCCGCCATGAGGGTAGCCGCCGCCCCCTGCAAATGGGACAACATCCTAGAAATGGCCCTCAGGGACGGCGTGCTGTGTGGCCTGAAAGACAAGGAGGTGCAGCGCAGCTTGATGAACAAGGAGCCGCCTCCCACGCTGGCAGAGGTCGTAGAGGCCGCAGAAGCCGCAGAGTCCACGAATGCTGGAGTGGACGAGATGCACCAGTGGCGTGAGTGGCGTCCCAGAGCCGGCAAAGCGGAAAAATCGGTGCACGCAACTCGACGGGCCTCAAAGTCGTCCTCGGAAGGCAGCGACGGCGAGGAAGTCCAGAAGGTCCGAAAAGGGGGGCGCCGCTGCGATGGTTGCGGAGCGGCCCATGAGCGCGCGAGGTGCCCATTTAGAAAGGCCGAATGTTACACCTGCGGCCGTCGGGGGCACATCGCCAAGGCATGCAGAAAACGGAAGGAGGGCCGGAGGCAGTCACCAGACCGTTCGACCAGGCCGGACCGTTCAGCGAGGCCCAAAGATGGCGTCCAGACCACGAGGAAGCAGGACGGCGTGGGCCGCGTCTCGGACGGCAGCGAGGACGACGCCCCAGTGTTCAGCGTGTCCGCGGGACAGTCCCATTATTTCGTTGAGGTACTAGTACAAGGGGCCCCTATCAGGATGGAAATTGACTCGGGGTCGGGAAATTTCGGGTTAAGTTTAAGAGACATTCGGCGGAACTGCCCCTAGTTGTCCTCAAGGGGGGGAGTTGTAGCCTCCTAGGGACACAGTGGTTTCAGCCTTTAGGCCTGTTCATAGGGGGAGTACATTCAGTGGGGGTGGATCCAATACAAGCGGTGTGCGATGCGCATCCCGCCGTTTTTAAGAAAGGACTTGGAAAATTTAAGGGACCCCCTGTAGCTTTCGACCTAGACCCGGAGGTCCGCCCGATAAGACTCAAACCGCGCAGGGTGCCATTCGCACTGAAGGACAAAATAGAGGCGGAACTGGACAAATTGGTGGGCCAGGGGATTCTTATTCCTGTTGATTCCGCGGAGTGGGAAACTCCAATTGTAACAGCTCTGAAGGCTAACGGGGAGGTGCGCATTTGCGCTGATTATAAGTGTACGATTAACAAGGCGATTCGCCCTAATGCATACCCGGTGCCGGTGGTCAGCCACCTTTTGGCCAGGCTAAATGGGGGAAAGTGTTTCGCTAAGCTCGATCTGGCACAAGCCTATCAGCAACTCCCCGTAACTCCCGCCACGGCCGCGGCACAAACGATAGTCACACATAAAGGAGCGTTCCAGGTGTCGCGTTTACAGTTCGGCGTGAACTCGGCACCCGGCCTTTTTCAATCGCTTGTGGAACGCCTCCTGAAGGGGCTGGAGGGGGTGTTGCCTTATTTTGATGACGTATTGATAACAGGGGGGAGTGAGGCCGAACTGGCAAGGAGATTGGATAAAGTATTAACTGTGTTCGAGAAAGCGGGGCTGAGACTGAGGAAGGACAAATGTGTCTTTTTCGAAACCGAGGTCGAGTTTTTAGGGTTCCGGATCACTCCCGAGGGCATTAAGCCATCCAAATCCAAAGTAGCAGCCATCAAGAATGCCCCTCGCCCCACATCCAAAACCGAGCTACAGTCATTCCTGGGGCTCCTCAATTTCTACCATACATTCCTTCCGCGGAAAGCGTCCGTGGCCGAACCGCTTCATCGGTTGCTTAAAAAGGAGGAGACATGGATGTGGGGTGACGAGCACGAGAGGGCGTTCAGAGAACTAAAGCAACTCTTGACTTCCGACGCAATCTTAACGCATTTCGACCCCAAACGGCCGGTGGTCCTAGTCTGTGATGCATCACCGGTGGGGGTGGGGGCGGTGCTTTGCCACGTGTTGGATGACGGAAGGGAGGCCCCGGTTGCGTTTTATTCAAGGTCCCTGTCCCAAGCAGAGCGAAATTACGCACAAACCGACAGGGAGGCATTAGCAATAGTAGCGGGGACCAAAAAGTTTCATGATTTTCTGTATGGCCGCCCGTTCAAAATCGTGACGGATCACAAGCCCCTGTTAGGGATTTTCACGGCAAGCAAGCCCACGCCGCAGATCCTATCCCCGAGAATGCTGCGCTGGGCTATTTTTCTCAACGCATACCAACACGAGTTGGAGTACCGGCCCGGAAAAGAGATCAGCCATGCCGATGCACTTTCGAGATCCCCTTTACCCTTGTCGGACGACCAAAAGGCTAGAGTAGAAAGAGACCGCCAGGTGTTGCTAATTGAGGTTTTAGACGCACCCCCAATAGTACCAGCCGATATTGCTAGGGCGACAGGCAAGGACAGAACGCTGGAGAAAGTCAGCTCATGGGTACAGAAGGGGTGGCCGGCATCGTCCCCAAGCACGGAATTCGACCCATTCTTTCGGAAAAAACTAGAGTTGTCCCTAGAAAGGGGGTGCCTGTTGTGGGGCCAACGGGTGGTGGTTCCTACATCCATGCGGCCGAGGGTGCTCAAACTGCTGCACGTCAGCCACCCGGGCATCGTTCGCTCGAAAGCGCTGGCCCGCAGTTACTTTTGGTGGCCACAGCTGGACGCGGACATTGAGCACATGGTCGGCACTTGTGAGGCATGCCAGGGATCCCGACCAGAGGCGGCCCGCCTCCCGCATAGGGAATGGGACACAGCAAGGGGGCCGTGGTCCAGAGTGCACGTAGATTTCGCTGGCCCATTCCGAGGAACCATGTTTCTCCTGGTGGTGGATGCGTTCTCCAAGTGGCTGGAGGTTATCCCAGTAAAGAGCACGTCCTCCGCCACGACAATTAGCCAGCTACGGAGAGTCTTTTCCACGTTCGGTTTACCCGACACTTTAGTCAGCGATAACGCGAGTTGCTTCACCTCCTCGGAGTTCGGGGCATTCATGGAGGCAAACGCCATTAGGCATGTCACATCCGCGCCGTTTCACCCGGCCACGAATGGTCAAGTGGAACGGTTGGTGCGTACAACAAAGGATGCGCTGCGGCGCATGGGCCCGGGGGACCTAAATCACCAAGTTTGTCAATTTCTGTTAGCGTACAGAGTGACCCCCTTAGCGTCTGGATACTCGCCGGCCGAGCTGCTAATGCGGAGGAAACTGACCACACTTTTGTCCAGGTTGGACCTGTCGAGGGTCGAGGACAAGGGGAAGAACATTGGTTTGGCAGTCTCGAAAGGTTTCGGCGTAGGCGATCCTGTACACTGCAGGAACTATGCCAACGCAGGCCCAGCCTGGGTGCCAGGAACGATAGTAGAACAGACGGGGCCAGTGTCATATCGGGTGGAAACGAGCACCGGCCTCCTCTGGAGGAGACACGCTGACCAACTGAGGCGCCGAGTGAGTGAAGGGCCGGTCAGTGGGGCTCAGCAACAGGATTCAGCGATAGGGTTCTCCCCCACCCGTTTAGCCCAAGGGGGAGACAGTGAGGGACATCAGTCCGAAACCAGGGGGGAAAGCAGTGATCCCGACTCATATCCTTTTGATACCCCAGTTCTATCAGAGCCCGGGGGGAGGGAAGTGGAATGTGCGGCCGCCGCCGCGTCCCCCGAATGTAATTTTGATTTTGATTTTGCGAGCCGGGGGGGTTTTCAGGAGTGTTCCCCCACCCATCCAAGCGAGAAGAGGGGTTTTTCGTTAGCCCCCAGTGCCCCCGGTTCTCCCCCAAGAAAGAGCACACCTCCCAACAACGCCGCGGAGCCGCGGCAAGCCACTAACGAGTCTCCCTCTCCAATTACAGGGCAGGAAACCAGGGGACAAAGAGAAGGTAGCAAACCCGGGGAAAAGCAGCCCGCATCGAGACCCCAGCGTGTTCGAAATAAGCCATCTTGGCTGAGAGACTTTGTCTCCTAGAGGGGGGGGTGTATTTTAAGTGTGGGCTCGAGACGTTGTCTCGTCCTAGGGGGGAGGGGTGTTGTGTTCTAATGGTTTTACCTTCCACATGGATTACAATGTATCTGAGCCAATGTAACCTTGCCTATAGCAACAATGTAACCTTCAGCTGTATCATATAAACCCTGTAATAGGACGCGAGCTAATGACCACCAGCGGGCAGCAGCGAGCGTCCAAGCTCTCTTGGTCCGAACTCATCAAAGGCAACAGCGCGGGAAGCTTTCCCGCCACCACCTACACCTGGACAAGAAGGGCGTGACCCGCAATGACGTCACGGAGACAGTAGCCAATGGGCTACCATGGCACCACGTTCAAATGTATTACTACTGTATATAAAGAGCTATCGATCCGCCATTACCTCATGTTCCCTCTGTCCACGATGCAATAAACCTGAGTAACCCAGCCCGAGGCTGTGTCCTGTGTCTTGGTTTCATACACCAAAGAACTGGAGACAGGATATAAACCCAAAAGTTCTACCAATACTACCTGCATGTTCTGTAAAAATTACCGTGGCAACAGGGTCTAAATATTTATATTTTAAAATGAAAAGGACTATCAAAAGAGCAGATAAACCTGTAGATGTTTTACTTTTAAAATAAAAAAGATTGGTGGGGCAGGCTGGCTGGCAGTGAAGTAAAGGTTTTGTGACATAAGATTATGAATCCAATAAGATCATGAGTTCTATTGTAACTCCCAGTAGCAGCAATATATATATTGTACAGGTATATAAAATATAAATGCATATAAAGAAAAAAACCCAAAAGGCTAAGAGTATCATTTCCAAGCTCTGCCAAGTACGCAGATATGTCATGCACAAGTGAAAGAATAGCAATGGCTTTGCTGCATTATTACCCATTGATTCCGCAGACATAAATCAAAAACAAAAAATACAAAACAAAAATGCATCCCCTTGGCTTGTCTAGATTTCCCAGGTTAAATGAAGTAACTTCTTAATATTCTTCTCTTGGCTTTCTTGTTGTTCTCTACAACCAGACTCAGAATCCCCTTGCAAGCATAAATTCCAAAAATCCATTTTAAAAGTTAGAAAGTTTGCATCTTGGTTGACAGTTGGGTTCTGATGGTTCCAATGTTCAGATTTTCCCAGTCATGAAGCCAATTTCCAATTAGACCAAGAAAATTCAGCAAATAAACAAGGGGCAGGGATAAAAAAGCAAAAGAAAAAACCCCTCTCAGGAACAATTTTGAAAAAGAAATCAAGGAATCTTTCCACTTGGAAGCAATATTATTATTATTATTATTATTATTACGTTTAATTTCTATCCCGCTTTCCTGACACAAGTGCCACTCAAAGCGGCTTACAACATGTAAATACAATAAATGTACAAGCAGGTTCAATACAAAAAATCAACCACAAATTACATTACAGTAACCACAAAATACAATATATCAATACAGAGCAACATCAATAGTAATAATAATCAGCTTGTATACACAATGGACATGTTAATATAGGTAAAACCTTATGGAAAACAACAACAAAATATAGTAAATCATTTAACAATTCAATATTCAAAAATCCCCAGGTGACAGAGCACAGCTCATGTCCCAGATGGAGACCAGCTCATCAGTGGAGGAAACATCAACAGCTGCTAGGCCAGTCCATCTCCCTGTTCTTGAACTCTCCACCCACTCCTACTCACACTAAGGAAAGAATGAGGAGACCAGGAGCTCTGGAGGTGGCTTAGCCAGTCTCTCCTCCCCGCCCTGCTCCCACCAGGGCGGGTGTCCAGTAAGTCCAACAACTCCAGGCTTGATGAATCAGTCCTCAGCCGCGATCCCACCTCCCATGAGGCCGATGTTTGGAGTGGTGGCGGCAGCTTTGTCATGGCCCCTGCCGTGATGGAGAACAGCTGGGCTTCACTCCCACCTCCCGTGACCAGCAGGGCCACGGGAGGGAGCCGAAGGCGTGGCGTCCGGGGCGGCGGTGGCGGCTTTTCACGGCCCCTGCCGTGATGGAGAACAGCTGGGCTTCGCTCCCACCTCCCGTGACCAGCAGGGCCACGGGAGGGAGCCAAAGGCTTGCTCTTCCTACTCTGCACCTGTTGAATTTCCGCCTGGCGGAAGAGCAGCCCCTGGGACTGGGCGGCGCGGACGCAGAAGCCCCGCCGGGGGAGGCCGAGGAGGCTGGGCCGGGACCAAGCCGGGCGCAGAACCACCGCCGCCCTCACCGCTGCAACCGCAGCAGCTCCGCCGGGGCGGCAGTTCCAGGGCAGCCACATCTGGAAACGCCTCCCGGTCACTTTCCAGGAAGGGGAGAGAGAGAACACAAAGGAGGGAAGGGAAAGGAAAGGAGAGACCAAGAAGGAAAAGTCAACCTGATAGAGTGAGCATTGAAGGGGGGGGGAGATATTTATTATTTATTTATTTAAATTTATATGCCACCCCCTCACCCTAGGACGGCTCTGGGTGGCTCACAGCAAGTATAAAAGATATGAGAGAGATCTACTTATTTTCTCATGGTTGCACTCTTTGCAAAAGGTTACTAATGGGAAAGGGAAGAAGTTTCTGATTTTCTTTCATGTCCTGATGAAACCTTGGACTGCTAAAATGAAGCCACTTTCTTTGCTTTGTTCTTTCCCAAACCCAAGTCCTCATCAGTCCAGCAATTGGCAGACTGGTAAATGAGCTGGGTTCTGTGTCTCTCCACATTCATACTGTATGTTGTTGTCCACCAGCAGTCTCCACTTGAGCATGTTGGTCTTTTGTTTAGAGACTCCAAACCTCAGCCTATTAGGATCCTTCAAGTGATGTAGAGGAGGGTGAGATCTTCAGCTATATCCTCCTTTAATGTTGTTCCTTGCCCAGTGAGCTCCTTCCTCCATCTTCTAATTTAGTTTTGCTCTTCTGTACCCTCAAAAATGTTTGTTATTGCCATAAAGCTCTTCCTGGACCTGAGCCGGGAGATTTGAGTCTCATATCTATGCATAGGGTGTCAAGAGTCATTCTCTTGCTTAGTTCTCTCAGCATCCACTGCTACTTCTCTCCTTATCTTAGGTGGAGTGAAACCAACAAGAGGGTATATTTTCTCAACTGGTGTAGGCTTGAGACATCCTGTCACTATACACATGACTTCATTAACAGCGATGCCAACTTCTTTTGCATATGTGGATGTGTTCCATAATGGAGCAGCACACTGTGCTGCAGAGTCGCACAGGGCCAAAGCTGATGTGTGCAGTGTGGATGGTTGAGTTTCCCATTTATAGTTTGTAAGTTCCTGATGATGTTGTTCCATGTACTAACTTTGGCTTTGATATTCAGGCAGTGCAGTTTAAAAGAGAATGTCCAGTCAAGCGTCACACCAAGGTATATTGGTACTGAACAGTGCTGTAATTGGTTCCCTTGCCACTTAATATTCAGCTAACCTTTGCCTCTCCGTTTTGAAGGTGGAAAGCATATACTTGAGTCTTGCTTGGATTAGGCTTCAAATGGTTGATGTTGTAATACTGTCCTACTTCTTCAAGTGCCCCAGTAAATTTTTCAGCTACCTCATCAAAGCTTGATCCTTGAATGACCATTGCTGTGTCATCCACATAGATCAACAGTTTTGTATTATCAGAAACTGGTTGGTCATTATACAGTAATACCTCATACAAAGTCTGCTTCATACAACATCGGATTCATACAACATCGCCTAATTCCTTGAAAAAAGTTGCCTCATACAAAGTCATGTGGTGTTGTATGAGGCATTGGGGTTTTCCCAGGTTGCATTGTGCCTGGGCAGTATAAAAGGCAGGACACATGCATAAATTGCTCTTGTGGGTTTTGCATGAGGCAAAGAGTGTTTAGGAGTGGTTTTGAGCATGATTTTGGATTTTTTTGAAATTTTTCGTCAGAATTTTTAGAAGCATTCCTGGGATTTTTGCAGCATTCTTCAGGTTCTTGGACAATCAGGGTTGTTTGACAAGTTTTTGTAATGTTTTTAGCCTTTAGACAATGATTTTTTAAAATTCTGTCAGTTTCCTGTCTGTTTCCTTGACTTTGCCCTGAAGTCTGTGCTGTTACAGTACAATGTATCTCTATGGAAACGACGTTGTATGAGGCATCACAGCAAGGATTTGGACGTTGTATGAGGCATCGCGGCTAGGATTTTGCATGCCTCATACAAAGTCCAAATCTGTATAAAGTCCAAACTTGTGGAACCAAGTTTGGACGTTGTATGAGGTATCACTGTATATCTATTATACAGTGTTGGAGACAATACACTTCCTTGGAGCAGTCCATTCTTCTGTAGCCTCCATTTGCTGTTATTTCCATTCATCGTCACATAGAATGTCTGGTTTTGGAGGAAGCTGCCAATGTCCCTTATTATCTTTGGTAAGCTTATTTATTGTATGAAACAGACTCCTATGATTGATAGTATCATATACTCCTGTTAGGTTTCTGAGTGAGAGAGGCAGTGGTTGCTGCTTGCATCTTGCTTCTTCTTCTTCTTCTGTGGCTTTGTTAGATGATAAACTGCCAAAATGAAGCCACCTTTTGGTGAATTCATCCCATAGTTGCTTTCACCTGACCTATTGTGAAAAAGATTAGCCAGCACAAAAAGGTTGCTGTTACCTGGGTTATGCCTGATTGTGGTTCAAAAATACCACAATCTTCAAAGAGATGCCTTCTGTCCCTGCTAAGTGAGCTAGACTTGCAGCCCTTGGAAGATGAGAGAAAAACAAAGACAGTAGATTCAGGAGCCCCTGTTACTCCATTTAAGTAAGAACAGCCCAATTTTTCTGAGAATGTACAATTTCTGGAGGACTGTCTTAGAGGAGGCTCTTTTTGTGTATCTTGGCAGGTGGATAAAGAAATTTTATTTCTTTTAAAAACCCTCTAAAAGCATGCCAAACATGGCAGACAGGAAGAGCTGAGTGTCTGCTATAACTGTGCTAAACATGGTATTGATCTGAAACCCAGTTTCTGTCTGTCTGTCTGTCTGTTTGAGCTATCAAGATTTTTAGAGTTGTCCTATGGAATGTTGATATGCTCTCCCACACAATATGAAAGAATACCTGAGAACAAAAAAAAAAAATCAAAATCAATCTTAGTGTTCTCCTTTTTCTCCTGTGGGTTAATATATATTTATCTATGCTAGTACTACTTATTTGCAGGGTAAAAAAAAATGAGGATTCACTTCTGCTGTGAAGTTAGTAATACAACATGTCTCTGTTGGGTAGGAACATTATATGAAATATGATACCTCATATGCATACTATGAACTCACAGGGATTTATTGCAGAAGAAATAATGAGTTCATCTTAACATTCTAACTTGCAGTCACAAAATATAGAAACCTTTAGCAATAGTAATATCAATTATACTTATAAACTACCTCATAGCACTTAGTGCACTCTCTTAGCGGTTAACAAGTTAATTAGCATTTTGCCCTCAACATGCTGGTTACTCATTTTACCAACCTAAGAAGGATGGAAGGCTAAATCAAACTTGTGCCTGTCTGGATTGAACTCAGATTGTGAGCAGAGTTTTGCTGAAGTACCACAGTTTAACCACTGTATCATTTGTAAACTATTGCACTTATTAGCCACAAACATTGGGCATTATTCAGAGAAGACTACCAGTATTTCAAGAGGCATTCCTGGATGAAGCTGCCACTATTTTCTCCTTTGAAGTGAGTTGCAGGGCACCTACTATTCTAGGTCTAATCTGTTATTTCAAATATGGGTTTTGATTTATATGGTGTTAGTGTAGATGACTGTAATTTGGAACTTAATAAAGTAAATGGTGGCCAGAATCCTGTTTACAAAGTTCCACATGTGTAAGGCTGATAATATTATCAGCCATGCACTTTAATGTTTGATGAAAAGTTGCCAATGACCCTTAGGGATTCCTTTTGACCTGAAGAAGCCTTTGAGGTCCTTGTGATAGGGAAATCTTTAATGACTAAAAATTGCTGAGGGGGGGGATTGAAAACAGCCAATTAATTAATAAAGTCTGTGGCTAATCTCTTATACACACAGATTTGTGTAAACAGGATTATAGCCCATAAATGTATGGAATCACCACACAACTTAGAGTGCCAGGTACAACTCTTCTGTGATGAAGGGAGATAAACAATCTCTGGAATATAAGAATACCTTCCAGTAGAAGATATGATACTTATATTCTAAATCTCATGACAAATGGTTGGCCCTGTTTTGCTCTGAATGTAATGCTTGGTCTCTTTCACCATATTTTATTTGCAAGCCGTGTCCTATCAATATTTTTGTCCTTTCTTATAGTAAAAAATAAAGCCAGACTTGGTCTCATACTATTCCTTGCCCATAAGATATATCTGATATCATATACTATTGTGGAAGTCTCTACATTGGTCAAAGCATCGGTAATTTTTAGTAGGCCATTTGAGCATGTTAAGACTTCAGAGTAGAGCTATAAAAATGCTGATGGCATATTATCCGTGACCCCACTCTGTCTAAGACATAAAAACTTATCACATCTTCCATTGCCCAATCACAAAGCAAATTGTAGGAAATACCAGAAATGCCTCCTTGAAGATTGTGGGTATATTTTACATTTTTGAATCATAATTGGGCATACCCCGGCAATGACAATCTTGTTTTGCCAGCCATTTTTTCTTCCATTAGATCAAACCAATGGGATAGTGGTGAGACAATATGAACCCTTCTTCAGATAAATTCAGATTTATTAATCTTCTTTGCTTGCTTATAGGCAAATTAAAATGTGTTGGGTCTAGAGAAAACGTTCTGTGGCACTTCCTTTAAAAATCAGTAATTATTGAACTGGGAGCGCTTACCAGGCAGAAAAGAAAAAATCCTCATAGGAGCCCAGTCAGATACAGAATGACATTTAGAAGAAATATTTGAAATTTTTCTGTGTGGTAGGGAACACAGAGACCAGGCTACAGTGCTGTGTTTGCAGTTCAGCAAAAATACAGCTTAAGTTAAATAAGGGTATCGGCAGCTAATGATAGATCAATATTTTCCCATTACTGCTTGATGTTGAATTAAAAACACTCTCTGATTTAGAGACAACAAATATTGCAATGGGAAGCAGAGCTGCACCCTCTCCTCTTTTGAGAAATCACAGGCTTAAAAATGGTTGGAGCTAGTATGCAGTATGCTAGTATACAGTTACTACTGTATTGAACTTATTTTGCTGTTAAACAATGTTAGAAATGAAACCATCACACCTATACCCAACACCGAATGTTAGGCATTTTAATAGCTCTAAACAATATGATATAGACAAAGATCAACTGAAACCAGAAATACAGTTTGGTAGAAGACAATCAGGACAATTTTTAGAGTACCTGTTTGTCCTGATTGCCTGATGTGTAACCAATATTTTGAATAAGAAACTACATTAAGACAGAAAATGAAGAGACATAATTGTTTCCTAATGACAAAGCTATCAGACAAGGGGGCATTTTATTTCCTGATCTCTCCACTATGCACACAGAACATATTATCTGGAAAGTCAGGCTAAGTTCAGATGAAGGAAGAGTGGATATTGACAGAAAAAGCATCAATAATTTAAGATATGCACATAGTGTCATCTTACTGGCAGAAAATAGCAATGATTTGAAGGTACTTCTGATAAAGGAAAAAGGAGAAAGTCCCAAAGAAGGTCTGCACTTGTACATTAAGAAGACAAAAACCGTGTCTGCAAAAGAACTACACAATGCCAATGCTGACAATGAAATAATTGATATAGGGAAAGATTTTGAATACCTTGGTTCAGTCTTCAATCTAAATAGAGACTGCAACCAATAAGACAGAAGACTCAGACTTACACAGGGAAGCAATGGAGGAAGTAGAAAAGATCAAGAATAAAGATGTTTTATTGGAGGCCAAAATCACCCAAACTCTTGTAATCCCAGACATTGAAAGCGCGGTGCAAAAATGGCCGCCACGCTCTTTGTGGGCCCCACCCACCCGGACTCAGACATCCGGGTAGTTAGGGGGCGTGGCCACCCCTCATAAAAGGGGTGGCCACGAGGCAGCCGAGCTGCCATTTTGTGAAAGCGACGGAGAAGGAGAAGTTTTTCTCCGTCGCTCTTCGTCTTGCTGGGGAAGCCTTTTTAGAAATCTTAGCGCGATCTTCGCGTCTTTTAATCTTCAGCTTCCCAGCCATCGGTTCCGATCCCTGGAAAGGGATCTTCCTTGCTTATGCCTCCTAAGAAGAAGGCTATGGCGACTTCGGCTCGCCCGACGAGGAGGCTGCAGTCGGGTCGGAGGACCGCGACTGCGCCCCCTCAACAGGACCCCTCAACAGAGGCACCCACCGGGACCGGTGGGATGGGGCAGCTTAGGCCATGGCCTGCGGCTCTCCAGCCTCAGACCGGCCCTACAGGGGCTCCGGCCCCCGGCCCGCAGTTGACGGCCATGGGCTTGGAGCAGGGGGGAGGGCCTGGTGCGGTTGCACAGCAGGGCTTACCCCCGGCCCCTCATGGGCCGGAGTTTTGGGCATGGCCATATTTAGGGCCGGGTTCTCAAGTCATGGGCCCTGGACCATTGCCCAGTGGGCCGTCCGGCCCACCTGGCCCCCTTTATGCAGGGGGATCTGCGACAGTGGATGCATTACTGGCCCGTGTAGCGGCGCTTGAGGCATCCCTAGGGATCACCAATAACCCCATTGGGGGGGGCTTCATTGCCATCTGGGGCCCCCTTTTGCCAGCCTGCTACCACGACAGCCGCCACTCTCCAGCAGGCGGCCAGTCGGGTTGAGTTGCTCGAGGCGCGCAGGCATGTGCCCGCCGCGGTCTCGCAGCTCCCCGTACATCAGGAACTGCAGACAGGTAGTGGTCGGATGTGTCCTCAGAGCTCGATTTCGGTCGCGAGCTCCGACGCCCGCCGTGGGCCGGAACCCCCAGTGGGGGCGGCTCACGGGGGTGCACCCAGTGAGTATCAGGTTCAAGCTAATGTGCCCACATCACACTCCACTTCCGGGGATAGGTTTCAGTGGCCATGGCCTCGTAATGTCGGGGCGGGTGGGCATCGGTTCCCGGCTTACCCGGGTGCAGCTTGGTCCCATACTGGCATAACATGGGGTGGGGGGGTTTCTGCCCCCGGGCTGCACCGGGTGTCGCAGGGACAGTCCAAGCTCCTCTCCTGATACCCCGTGTCAATACTGTGCCGGTGTCGGCATTGCCGACGGCCGGGTATTCCTTGCCCCTCGGGGATCATTTGGCCCAGGCCACAAGGGAAAAGATTTGGCGGGGGGAGTATGTTGATACATTTGTTCCAGGTCACGAGGGAAAAGATTTGGTGGGGGGAGTACGTGGATATATTCTCCCTATGAACTGAGATCCCAATAAGGATAGGCGGTGTGGACAGAAGGACAGAGACATGTGCGGTCCCGCCGTAGTAATCCATCACGCACTGGGGTGTCCGCCCCCGGGACAGTGCTGAGCATCGCAGGGGCTGTCCGGGTCCTGCTGCGCATGCCCTTTATGCAGACTGTCCTGTCGAGGGCTTTGCCGATGGCCAGCTATTACTTGCCCCTGGGTGTTATTGGCCACAGGCCATGAGGGGTAAGGGCTGGAGGGGGACATGTGGATATTCTCCCTATTGAACTGCGAGCCCACTAGGAGGAGAGAGAGGGACAGGGCGACTGAGACAAAGAGATGTCCCATCGTCGTGAGCGACCGCGCACCTTGGGCCAACTGGTGGGCGGCATACCTTGTATGTATGGTGCTATGCCGCAGGGCTTGACCTGTTTGGGTCATCCTGGTGCTTCCATCCATCGCTAATATTTGCAGGGCGATGGTTGATTAGATGCGCCCATGGCAGTTGGCTTACGGTGAGGCATGGGGATGAGGGTGGCTCTATACCCTGAGGGGAGGTGGGATGAGCCCTGTCAGCAAGTGTGCTCGTGTACATCACTCCCACGTGACTGGTGCCTGGTGATAGGTACCGTGGTGGTCATGCTGAGCAGCGGGCTGCTCAGACACAGGCTACACGCTAACTGGTCGGGCAGGGAGTTCCAGCCCGCCTGCTGTGTTCGGCCTGCTCAGCTGACGATGCGTGTACTAAGCACCACGGTCGTTACCGACTTCGTGTCCCCTTTTTGCGCTGGCCCTCACACCGCCTCCGCGTGCCTGCGGGTTGGTGGGTTACGGGGCAGAGGTAGGGGTGCACAGGGGTGATCAGAGCTCTGTCTGAAGCCACTAACCTTGTCATAAGCCCCACCCCACCCCAATTAGTATAGTCAACCCGGAGAGATGGCACTCAGTTCATCCAGGAAGGGATTGGGCGGAATGCCTGCTGGAGGGTTTT
Source organism: Bradypodion pumilum (assembly GCA_035047305.1). Classification (NCBI taxonomy): domain Eukaryota; kingdom Metazoa; phylum Chordata; class Lepidosauria; order Squamata; family Chamaeleonidae; genus Bradypodion; species Bradypodion pumilum. The sequence goes on along the minus strand of JAWDJD010000003.1, from coordinate 241,409,258 downwards.
CTATGGGGGCTTTTGTATTCATTCGGGGGTGTTGGGGGTCCCAGGATGCTACTAATCTAGTGCCCTTGCAGGGTAACGAAGAGGGGGCTCCACTGTACACAGCTAAGGGAGTTGGGGCTATGAGAGTAGCGGGGGCCCTTCATGGAACCACCTTTCCTAAGTCGAATGTCTCCCCCATGAAGCTCATACTGAGCTAGAACTAGGGCGAATGTCATTTAATCCTCCATTCAGCTTACCCTGTGGGTTCTCCATTCAGGGATGCCATCCCTGATGACCTTGTCGGTCAGGTACTCGTAGTTGATTCGGCTACTATGGGTGGCACGCTCACGCAGTTCTGGTGCTGTTTTGGCACAGTGTGATATGCACTCGGCTTTCAGATTATTGCCAGTGCACCCAATGATTTAGACCTATTGGGTTTTTTAGGTTCCGAGGGGAATTTTACTTAGATAAGGCCAACCCCCTTCTGACTGGGTTAATTCATGTTCAGCACCTGACCGATCGGGGACTTCACTCAGGGGCCATTTGCTCACAGGTCGGGGTCTCGGTCTCTAGCCCATTACTTCGACGACTTTTGGTTTGGGGGTGAACGTGGCTTGGACACGTGCACGTGTCTCCTCATTACAATTCAGACACTCAGGTGGGAACTGGGTGTCCCCTTGGCGCCTGAATAGACCGAGGTCCCATCTACTAAGCTCACATTTCTGAATCAACTCTGTCGCGCGGGCATCCGGGTTAACCATGAATACGGTGGCTTGGATCTCCGCGGCGAGTTTGGCATTGATTGCCAAACATAAAGTGTGCCATCGTTAGCTGCAGTAATTCATGGCCACCTTAATTTTGTCCGGTCTGGCTCAAATTACTCCTGGGTTTGGCGGAGTCTCTTCCTGGAGGGCAGTCCTGATGGTCTGCCCTAGATGTCAAGTACGGTCGGATACCTCCGGCTCCCGGGCTTATGGGGGTTTACTCTGAGGGTGGGTGCACGGATCGCCTACGCGATCTTATCTTCCTTGCGTTTTTCCTCAATTTGGAGAGCACCGTTGCTATGGTGCAATGAGTGGGCCTACTCAGTGGTCCAATTTCGGTGTGACAATGAGGCAGTGGTGCACATTGTCAACACCCAGACATGCAAGTCCCCCAGGGTCATGACATTAGTTTGTCTATTCTTTTGAGAAGCCTATGCCTAAATGTGCCGTTCTAGGCCAGACATGTTCTAGGTATTTATAATAACATTACTGCTGCTTTCCACCACCTGCAGATCACCCAGTTACGTGCCGTACTCCGGAAGCAGAGGGATTCCACTCGCCACTTTTGGCCGATGGCTGGACGTTTGGCGAGGACAAGGGTACCGGACATGTCATTGGCACCTCGCATGCGTAAGGCGTATCACTATGCGTTCAGGCGTCGTGTTTGGGAGGGGTGGACACGGGAACGTGTCTGCCGCCTGTACACGCATCACCCCTTACCCCAGAGTTTCCGACCCACCTTGCACGAGGCTGGCGTTACTTTTGTACAGATAGGTGTGAGGTGGCTCTTGGCCACGCAGCTACCACGGTAGCCTTTTTGGAGCGCTTCGCATCAGTGAGTGGGTGCCAGAGTTGGTGCCACCTGTGTAAGGCGGATGTGTCTCGTAGGGCACTGGAACTCGAAGATGTCTCTGTCACACATGAGTGGGCTCGAGTGGGGACGCGGTCCTCACGGGTTATTCAGCACGGTGTAGGCAGTGGTGTATACTGCTATGAAGTTTTTGAGACATCTGTCCGGTTGGTGCCCTACATGAATTTTCAACAGTGCCTGCTGCGCGCCCCAGCCTGTTTTCTGCCACCGGGATGGGTCTACCCTTACCATGGTAAAGTCCTGAGGGTGACCGGTGCCGTGTTTCGCGGTGTGGGGCCCGTTTTGGCACCATTTACTTAAGCTAGGCGTCGCGTTGATCGCGGCTACGTTTGAGGTACTCGGAGGTGGATATGCGTCTAAGCGCAATTTCAGATATGTACGTACCCTCACTGCACGAGTACCTAGTTATGTCCTTCACCTTTTTTCTCCTCTTTTACAGATCCTAGGGGTCTCAACACACCGGTGGCAGGGGGCTGGTGGGCCGCAGCTATGTACACTGGGCAGTAGTATATGCTGCAGCGACAGAGAGTGGACCCCGGCTGGGCTGTGTGCATCTGCACGTATGCTATGGTATGGTATGCGCGGCACATGGGGGCGGGAACTGTGGCCATTCCTGCTGTCTGACAGGGATGCTGGACCGCCCAATGTTTTACAGGCACCTCGGCGGCAGCAATCTTATATGGATCACTGCTGTTACTAAACTGTCGAGGGGCTGTGACCTGGCATTTTGTATCACGTATGGCTTACATACGGTCACTATGGTCTAACATCGTGCCGAGACACCAATTTAGGGGAGATGCGGATCTCCCTAGTTCGGAATGTTCCGGCAGTCAGTGGACGGGGCTGTGGCTCCGTCCCTTTCCGAGCATGGCTGTGAGACGGCCATTGGAGACCGGATGATAGGCTTACACAAAATTTTTGCGGGTAGGCAGGAGAAGGGGTCCACCTGTCGGCTAGAGGTATGTACCTCGTTCTGGGTGTGATGCAAGCAGGCCTGGCGACCGAGCTGACGGTCTTGGGGGGGGGCGGTGAGTCATCAGGGATGCCTCCCCGTGTGGCGGGTAGCACTGGTAAGGTAAAGATTTATGACCCACAGGTATCCGGCAGGTTCGCAATTGACTGGCCAACACTAGATAGGTACAAGTTTGTTAACGTTGACCGGTCAACGACGAACCAGGCAAGGGGGTGATGGCAGGAGCTCTTCAGCATGCATCACCCCGTGATTTTATGGATACACGTCAGAGGGTGGGGTCAGTAGATAGTTTATTGACTACGGTCAACAATTTGTTTGTTGTAAACAAACAAATTGATACAAATGGATACATTGTAGCCAATTGCCATTGGCAATTTTGGGAGGAACCTTACCAGTGTTACTGCGGCCTGCTTGCCTTAAGAATTATAATTGGCTGAGTGCCAATTGAAATTTATAATTCGGACTAGGGCATGAATCAATAAATGTGGCCCAATGCTGTTATCCACTTATACCGGTGTCTGAGTCCTTTTTGGAGGGGCGCCTGCAATGAAAGCGCGGCGCCAAAATGGCAACCGCGCTCTTTGCCCCCCCCCACCCGGACTCAGACATCCGGGTAGTTAGGGGGGCATGGCCACCCCTCATAAAAGGGGTGGCCACGAGGCAGCCGAGCTGCCATTTTGTGAAAGCGACGGAGAAGGAGAAGTTTTTCCCTCCACCCCCTCCCTAGTGAACAGTGTGATATTTTGGTCGCTTCGGGGCCGGGTGGGAATTTTTGGCTGAAACCTACAATTGGCTTACTGGTTCTGGTTTTTTTGCCCATCCCACACTGTTGCTACGGTTTGATATAGGGGCTTTGCTCTTGACTTTGGTCACATGGGCGGGTAGCACTGGTAAGGTAAAGATTGATGACCCACAGGTATCCGGCAGGTTCGCAATTGACTGGCCAACACTAGATAGGTACAAGTTTGTTAACGTTGACCGGTCAACGACGAACCAGGTAATGGGGTGATGGCAGGAGCTCTTCAGCATGCATCACCCCGTGATTTTACGGATACACGTCAGAGGGTGGGGTCAGTAGATAGTTTATTGACTACGGTCAACAATTTGTTTGTTGTAAACAAACAAATTGATACAAATGGATACATTGTAGCCAATTGCCATTGGCAATTTTGGGAGGAACCTTACCAGTGTTACTGCGGCCCGCTTGCCTTAAGAATTATAATTGGCTGAGTACCAATTGAAATTTTTAATTCGGACTAGGGCATGAATCAATAAATGTGGCCCAATGCCGTTATCCACTTATACCAGTGTCTGAGTCCTTTTTTGGGGGGTGCGCCTGCAATATGTACAGGTAAGGAAGCTAGACAGTAAAGAAAACTGAGTATGGAAAATGATTTAATTGAAATATGATAAAGGAGAAGAGCTTTGTGGTTACCCTAGATTGCCAGAAAGACAAATCAAGGCTGTGCTATCTTTGATAAACTTGAGGTTGTCATGCTTTGGGCACATCATGACAGGCAAGAATTTTTTGGAAATTACCGTTATGATGGGAAAGATTGAAGGCAGCAAAAAAAAATTGGAAGACCAAATATGAGGTGGATTGATTTCCTAAAGGAAACCACAGCCTTATGTTTATAAGAGCTGAGCAGGGCTGTTGTAGACAGAACTTTTTGAGATTGATCTCTCATAGGGACACCATAAGTGGGGGCGACTTGATGCCACATAACAGCAGCAATAACAATTAAATGTCAGATTACACAAGGATTTATTCTACAGCAGTTTACATGTCAGCTGTACTAATCTTTTTTAGATAGGGTCTCTATAGATAATTTCAAGAAAAGGACAATTTGATGGTTGTTCAGACAACTTGGACCCAAACGATTTAGGCCTTTAAAGGTTATACCAGCAGTTTCAATTGCAGCTGAAAAGCCTTTAAAGGTTATACCAGCAATTTGAATTCCCCCCTTCTCCCACTTCCTCTAAAGTGTTTCCCCCATTAATTATGTAATGCAATATGCTGTTGAACAGGAATGGGGACCTCCCTGACACTAATCCTTCTTCCTCTAACATTTGTCCGATTGTTTCCAAAGGAAATCCAGTACATGAGGTAGGGACTGGTGTGAGGACCACAACACCATGACTACCAAAATGTCTCAAATCACATGGTACTTCCATACATGTGTTTTAGAGGATTTTTTTAAAAGCAGGCTCATGCATAAAGCCAAGCAAATGAAGACATACCAAAGCTAAAAGCCACCATGGACCCCATTTTTAGAGACAGGAAGAATAAAAATAAATGAATACATAAAATAAATAATACATGAAGTCATGTCCCTGCTTTTGCTTCAGCACAATACTGGCCTGCATGCAAGTGATGTATTGTCACCTTAGAGCAGTGATGGTGAAGCTTTTAGAGGCTGAGTGCCAAAACTCAACAGACTGCTGTCCATGCTGCAAAGGTGAGAGGTGAACTCTGTGCTCGGGAGAGGGAGGAATTGCTCCCATTGGGATACTGGGGAAGAGGGGCAGGATGAACTCTGTGCTGGGATGATGATGCATGTGCCCACAGAGAGGGCTCTGAGTGCCCCCTCTGGCACGTGTGCCATAGGTTCGCCACCACTGTCCTAGAACAACTTGGGTTTTGAATTGGGAACAATGTCCATTCTAATTCAATTTCCCCCTCATATTATTCAAACTCTGTCAATTATGCCTCTCACATAGTGAAGTGGGAGTTGCTGCTGCTTTGACTTGGTCCCCAAAGATCACTTGAATGTTTGCTCAATTTTTGGCAAACCCAAATTTCTGCTTCTCTTATTTCTTTTTCTGCCATTCTGTTGACAAAAGCTTGTTTCTCAACAGGTATGGTACACTGATCTGTAGTTTTAGTTATCCACAGCTGAAATTAAAAAAGAATCCTCAAATATGTAATACTAGCTGATTACCTGGCCTTGCTCAGGTTTTTTTTCCTTAAAGAAAGTATAGTTTCTTCAGCGTTGTCATCTCTGGCCCGTAAACTAAAGTTCTGTCAAGCCACGGCCTCCTTTGTCTGTAGAAAGGAGGCCGCAGTTTGAATTTTCTGGCTGGACAGAAGTTTAAGTTTATGGGCCTGAGACGCTGAAACTGAAGAAAGCTTTACTGGTGGCACATAAATTCAAACCACTGTCAAGCTGCGTCTTCCTTCCTTCAGTGAAAGGAGTACACGGCTTGACAGAATTTTAAGTTTATGGGCCGGAGATGCTGCTACAGAAGAAAGCTGTGGTTGCTAATCATGGCCATAGCTTTCTTTAGCGGCAGCATGTCCCAGCGGAAACTTCAAACCATTCTCAAGCTGCATCCTCCTACCTTCAGCAAAAGGAGGCAGTGGCTTGACAGAACTGTAAGTTTATGGTCTGGGGACACTGCCGGGCTGAAAATTCAAACCCCTGTCAAGCTGCATCCTCCTGCCCTCAGTGGAAGGAGGCTGTGGCTTGACAGAAATTTATGTTAACGGCCAGGAGACACCGTCAAGTGGAAAATTCAAACCACTGTCAAGCCGTGTCCTCCTTCCTTCATTCCCTACTTGTATCTGCAATGTGCATTCTTGTTCCTTTGTTGGGAAGGAGTTGTGTTGTAATGAACAGTTTTTCCAGGGAAGTCATTTCATGAGTGCATGTGCCTGCTAAACAGGAGATGATTTACTCTGGTCACTGGGTAATTGGACAGATTTAGGCATTCCTACCCACCATACTTATATGACTCCAGTATGGATTATACAAGGTTTGCTGTTTTCCTGTTTCAAGCATCTCCATAAGATATTGAAATTTATCCTCTACAGATATGGTGTGTGCGTGTGTGTGTGTGTGTGTGTGTGTGTGTGTGTGTGTGTGTGTGTGTGTGTGTGTGAAGGGGAAGGGTGACCTCAGGAGGAGGAAGGGTGGTTTAAAGAGTGGGCCAAGAAATTTAAAAAGATAAAGGTCACCCTTGCTCGACAGCCAGTTGTATCCAACTCTAAGGTTCAGTGCTAATTTCTGCTTCATAGCTGAAGAGCCAGGGCTGTCTGTCTCTGCAGATGTTTCCAAGGTCATGTGGCAGGCATGACTAGACACCGGAGCACACAGAATGCTGTTTACCTTCCCACCTAAGTGGTCCTTTTGTGCCTACAGTACTTGCAATGTCTTGCTTTCAAACTGCTAGGTTGGCAGCTCTGTGTGTGTGTGTGTGTGTGTGTGTGTGTGTGTGTGTGTGTGTGTGTGTGTGTGTGTGTGTGTGTGTGTGTGTGTGTGAGAGAGAGAGAGAGAGAGAGAGAGAGAGAGAGAGAGAGAGAGAGAGAGAGAGGAGTGTGATCTTTCTTCTATTGGCAAATTGCCCACTCTGGATCTTTGTCAGAGAGCAAATTTCCCTCTTCATCTTTGGTAAGTAGTGTCTCTGGATATGAACTCAAGCACTTGTATGTATGTCTCACACAAATACCTCACAATCCAAACGTTAAAGATAATTGCAAGGAGAAAAAAACCCGCTTGAGATAACGTATTGAATAAAAATTAATGATATAAGTTCAAAGAAAAAAAAGGTATTGTTATTTAATGAAACAAAACTGTAGGTCTTATATTGCCTTGATGAAATCTTAAAGTTCTAATGAAGGTATTTAATTCAACAAACAAAAAACGTGGGTCTTATATTTGCCTTGTTTTCATAACAAAAATACAGTAATTGATAAGGTTATGACATTGTCCCGAAACCTTTCTAGTATCAAGTTTTTCATACTCCTTCCTCGGGAGACAATCATAACATTTCTATAAAGTGATATAAGAATAGATCAAAATAATGTATGTTACAATATTAATAAAACAGCGAATCTATGCAACTATGAACAATAGTTATCTTAAAGGGGTATACATTAAATTCATTTATACAAAATATACCAGATGTTATGTCATTTATAACAATGAATCCTATATCATGTCCAGAATTAAGTAAAATAAATGAAGAAAGAATAAAACCGCATCTAAAGGACAATTTTTAGAGAACATATCCAAGAGAACCTACCTTTTCAACATGTCTAATGGCCTCTCAAGTGAATTCTTTCATGCCTCATGACATTAAATTAAAGGGTGATATGTTACTCCTAATATACTGGGGATACTGAAAGTCTCACATGTGTTATGTATTAATGCAACCTCTATCTTCAAAAGCGAAAAAAGGGGGACATTAAGGTCATGAAAATTGGGTCAATGAGTTAAAGGAACAACAGGTGATTGTGCTGAAATATCATGCATTCCTATGCTTGGGTATTGAAGAGAAGGTGTCTAATTCCCGTTATGGACTGACTTACAAAAAACTGACCAGGTCTAACTCCTGATTTAACCCATGGGGAGCCACAGTGTTTAGCCTATGTATATATTCTGCATCTTTCTGCAAAAGACATTTTTCAACATTGAATTTGTTATACCTGTCTTGTCGCACCACTTCAATAATGTCAAATTTGAAGTTGTTTTCTGTATGTTTCCTTTCAATGTAATGTTGGACTAGTGGAGCTTGAAGATATTGACCCCTAATTTTAGATCTATGTTCGTTCACCCTAGTCCTCACTGCTCTAATTGTCTTGCCCACATAAATTACCTGACAGCTGCAGATCCATAAATATACACAGTTGAAAGCTGCACAATTCGAGAAATGTTTTAAAGTAAGTCTAAAGTTTTTTTGGGGTAACACAATCTCCTTTGTCTCCTATGCAAATTTACAAATATTACAATGGTGACACCTGTAATGACCTGTGGCAACATCAACTGGCGGATTTCTAATCAAACAATTAGATCGAGAAATCATGGCACCAGTGTTCCTGGTTTTCCTGTAACCAATCATAGGTCTGTTCTGACAGCCAGGCAAATCTTCTAAAAGGTGCCAATGCTTGAGAATTATTCTCCTGATTTTGTCAGCTAATGGTGTATATTCTAATGACCAAAACAGGCTTGAAGCACTATGTTCCCTTTTGCTGGTGGAAAAAAAAATAGATCTGGTTGTGTTCCTAACTTTGTTCACAGATTTGTTAATAATGGTTTTGGGATAGCCCCTTAAAGACAAATTCTTGGCAATATGTGCGGCAGATGTCAAAAAATCCTGGTCTGTGGTAGAATTTCTTCTAATCCTAGATAATACATTGTAAGGAATATTGCTTTTAATGTGATGTGGGTGAAAGAATTTGTGGTGCAGATATGTGTTCCTGTCAGTGTCTTTTTTGTAAAGTTTCACCTGAAATTTATTTTGTTGTGATGAAAAAATCATAATGTCCAAAAATGGTATGCTGGATCAGTCTGAATGCTGTGTGAATTTCAAATGAGGGTGTAGATCATCAATCCATTCAACAAAGGCATTCATGTAGTCAAAATTATAAAAACAAAAAGCAAATCATCAATAAATCATTTGTAAATAATAATTATACTACGGATTATACCAACAATAAAATTTACAGATGGCGCTTTGACTTGAGGGGACAACAGCCTAAGAAGGTCACATGGAAATATCTCTTGTCTCAATCAGACTTCAGAAAGTCGGATAATGATGGTCTGAGTTCATCGGGGGACGAAAGGAGTTCAAAACAGTATAACCTGAGATTTAGCCATGAACGTTCACAGTCTACATCTTTTTTAGGGAAAAGAAGGACTCAGAGAAGGAGGAGAGTATAGTATTTAATTTTTCAAAAAGGGTTTGGAATGCAAGAGAGTTACGTTTGTTAACTTTGGGTTTTAATTTTATCCCTACAGCTTACTATTGTCCTTTTGAAGCACGTGTTGACATTTTTAAGTTATTAAGGTTATTCAAATTGTGGGGGTTTGATAAGGATTTTGTTTCTGCACCCAAATATATCTTCACACCTTCCTCCTCCTCCTTCTGTCCTAATGTTAACAATTCTTCTATTGACATTTTTGGCAAGCTCATTTTGAGAGACATAGAGACTCGTGAGAAACAGAAGGTAAGAATTTTCAATAATTTATCAGTAGAAGATAAACGGACCCTAGAAAATCAGGGCAGTGACCAATCGATTATCATTAAACAGGCAGACAAGGGAGGGTGTGTGGTTGTACTTGATAGGACTTAATACATTAAAGAGGCACAAAGACAGTTAGGAGATGATAAATTCTATAAAAAATTACCTCAGGATCCAACCTTTCAAATCAGCTCTGTCATCAGGATAGTACTACAGGAGGGTCTAGCACTTAATTATATCACAGAAAAGACTTATAGATTTTTGAAAAATAATTTTCCAAAAATACCCATATTTCATCTGATACCCAATATCCATAAACCACGTACCTCCATCAACACAATCCCAGGATATCCAATCATATCTGGAATAAATTCCATCCTAGAGCCCCTAGCGAAGTATATTGATTACCATATCCATGTATTTGCTAAGGACAAACTTTTTTTTTGGCTTTTAGAGGTAGCATTAATACATAACACATGTGAGACTTTCAGTATCCTCAGTATATTAGGAGTAACATACCAACATTTAGTTTAACGTCATTAAGCACAAAATAATTCAATTGAGAGCCCATTAGATGCATTGAAAAGGTAGGTTTTCTTGGATATGTTTTCTAAAAATGGTCCATTAGATGCGGTTTTGTTCTTTATTTATTTATTTATTTATTTATTTTACTTAATTCTGGACATGCTATAGGATTCATTGATATAAATGACATAACATCTGGTATGTTTTGTATAAATGAATTTAATGTATACCCCTTTAAGATAATTATTGTTCATATTTGCATAGATTACCTGGTTTATTAATATTGTAACATACATTATTTTGATCTATTTTTATATTACTTTATAGAAATGTTATGATTGTCTCCCGAGGAAGGAGTACGAAAAACCTGATACTAGAAAGGTTTCGGGACAACATCATAACCTTATCAATTACTGTATTTTTGCTATGAAAACAAGGCAAATATAAAACCCACATTTTTTTGTTGAATTAAATACCTTCATTGGAACTTTAAGATTTCATCAAGTCAATATAAGACCTACAGTTTTGTTTCATTAAATAACAATACTTGTTTCTTTGAACTTACATCATGAATTTTTATTAAATACGTAATCACAAATGGGTTTTTCTTCTTGCAATTATTCACACAAATACCTCTACACTGTGGGGAGGGGTATACTGTTATATAAAGTTACATTGGGATAAACTGAATGTTCTGGACATTCTTAATTTAAAATGAATGGAAAGCTTCCTATTTAGGTTCTCTAAAACTCCTTTTTTCCACTGAAAAAGCATTTGAGAGGCTGGGGATATGGAAGGAGGCCTTAAGAGTCCAAAATCACCACCAGACCTGTGGTTCTAATTTTGTCAGCAGTGATTCAGTTGTGGGTTTTTTTTATTATAGCTATTAATGTTTTCCCCCACCCTCATTTTGAGGCTCCCAAAGTCTTCCCCTGGGCAAAGGTTTTAGTTTATGCAATACACTGTGTAATGCTGGGAACCTGAATCTGAGGGATGTGAAGCTTTCAGTTCATTTCAGTTCAATATTTCTGGCACTGGATTCACTTCATGTCCAGGGTAAAGAAGCAATTTACATAACCAAATTTTGCCCTTTAATTATCTCTGTATGTACAAATAGTTTTGTATTGTTGTTCTCACATACATTTAAACACATGTTGAGGGTTGAGGTGTGTGTGTGTGTGTGTGTGAGAGAGAAACAGAGAGAGAGAGAGAGAGCATGAGAAAGAAAAACATGAAACATGCAGCTCAGGTTTCCTGCAGTTAATTGGATTGCTCTAAGTAGGATTTAATGCCGAGTAAGTATACTTAAGATTGCCCTTTTGCAAATAAGCATTAAAATGGTGTATGGTGATCCTTTTGAGATGGATATAAATTCAGATGGGTGTTTCATCCATATATAGATCCGCTAAGGTTAGTAGTAAGCAGGTCCCTTTAGTAACAGAAATCATCCACCTTTCCTCTACTTATTAAACAAAGGATGAAATCTTAAGCATGCATTACATCAGTTATATTTCTGAGTAAGCAAGGCCTTTACACTACAGGGGTATAGCATAGCAATATTTCTCCCCGCAAAGATTTACATTTATATTTTTTTCATTTTGCCTTTCTTGTCTTCTAATTATTCAACATTTTTTACATTAGAATAAAAATAGTGACATATATACAGTAATATAAAGCATGCTAGGTCTTGGAATAAATCATAAAATCCTATTAATGTAGTAAAATAATATAGATGTGTATAAAATATATATACTATTATTCATATAGAACAGTGGTTCCCAATGTGGGGCCCATGCCCCACAGGGTTACTTCCATTCCCAGTAGCCTAAGTCAGTACGTTGGCTGGTCAGTGCTTTGGGGAATTGACTTAGGCTTCTGGGAATTGAAGTCCCAAAACCAAAGGTTGGGAAACACTCATAAGGTTTTAGCAGAATCCTATATTCTCTTCCAATCTCAAACATCACTCAGCATTTATGTACTGTATCCCCAAAATGCAACTACAGAATTTGCTCCAAAAGTTCAATGCCTGAATTTGAGGTATTTTCAATTATCAACAATGCAAGGGATAATGTGAGTCAGCCTTTTCTTTTCTTAAATTCAAAATCAGAGGGGTTTCCCCCCTTGTTTCTGGTGGCTTCTATGTTTCTGAAGCTGGAACAATTTAAACAGTGTTTTCCCTGTGAGATTGCTTGTTTTGTTCTAAATAAGAGGAGGGCAGGTGGATGTTCTGGAGAAGTACTGAGATGGGGCATGATGTTTTGGGACAGCTAGAACACCCAAACATGTGAACTGTCTCCCTAGTAACCCATTTATAATCTTTTTCTTCAAGTAAATTATTGAGTCTAGTGCTAGATCACCTTAGCACTGCATTGATACATTAGTTTACCACTAGGTCACATCTGTAAAGACAAAAAAAGATTAAAATTGATATGAAATAGAAACACCTCTATCAAATTCCAGTAAACTCCTGTGTTTCCATAGTATGTGTGTACATTATAGAGAACTTTGGCAACACCATGCAGTCTTTGAAGTAGACCTACTAGCTTGATAGTATAGCATAAAAGGAGAGCTGTTGATGGTCAGGAGGGTGGTATCAAAGGAAGAGTGACAGAGGGCTACAAGGACAGATCAAACTGCATTGGACTAAGGGGACAGTGCAGACACTAGCATTGAAATAACTGGCATCTCCATACGAGCACCGAAACTGAATACAAGCATGAAAGACACTGTAAATCAAGTCATAGCAAAGGCCAATTGCTCTAATTTGGCTTGGCAGTGTAGTCACAGCCTCAGTCAGGGGATTTATTACAGAGCTTTGAATCAACACACACACACACACACACACACACACACACACAGAGGTTTTTTGTGTGTTGGTGGTTGGGGTGGTTTTGGGGGGGAACACACACAACACAAACACAAACACACACACACACACACACACACACACACACACACACACACACACACACACACACACACAAAACACAACACACACAAAATGCACACACAACACAACCACACATTTACAATACACACAACACAGCCACACACATACACACACACAATACACACAAACACCGAAGCTGCATGGGGAGAGGAGGGGCTCCCCTTCCTCCCCCCCTGAAGCCTTGGCGAGGCCATACATACATACATACATACATACACACACACACTAAAGCTGCATGGGGAGAGGAGGGGATCCCCTCCCCCCGAAGCCTTGGTGAGGCCACACACACATGCCGAAGCTGCGTGGGGAGAGGAGGGGCTTCCCTTCCTCCCCCAGAGCCTCAGCGAGGCAAAACACACACACACACACACGCCGAAGCTGCGCAGGGAGATAGGGGCTGCCCTTTCCCCCACCAAAGCTTCGGCAAGGACACACACACACACACACACACACACACACACACACACACACACCCCAAAGCTGTGTGGGGAGAGGAGGGGCTCTCGTTCCTTCCCCCTGAAGCCTTGGCGAGGCCACATACACACACACACACACACACACACACACACACACACATATACACATGCCAAAGCTGCACAGGGAGATAGGGGCTGCCCTTCCCCCCACCAAAGCTTCGGCAAGGCCACACACACACGCCAAAGCTTTGTGGGGAGAGGATGGGCTCCCGTTCCTTCCTCCTGAAGCCTTGGCGAGGCCACACACACACACACACACACACACACACACACACACACACACACACACACACACACACACACACACACACACACACACACACACACACACACACACACACACACACTGAAGCTGCACAGGGAGAGGAGGGGCTCCCCTTCCTCCCCCCAAAGACTTGGCAAGGCCACACGCACACTCGCCAAAGCTGCACAGGGAGAGGAGGGGCTCCCCTTCCTCCCCTGAAGCCTTGGCAAGGCCACACACACACGCTCTGCTGGGCCAGCGCCGGCCTTTGTCGCCGGGGATATGGAGAGAAGATGGGCTCCCCTCCTCTCTGTAACCCTGGCGTGGCCGCAGGGAGGCCGGCACTGGCCTTCGTTGCCAGGTCCTGGACGCATTGGCTGTTTTTCCCCACATGGTGCTTGCCCCACCTCCTCTGCGCTTGCGTCCTTCAGCCTGATTTGCTGAGTTGTTGTGTGGCGTGGAGGACGCTGGGATGTGTATTTCTTTTTTTGTTCATGTTTGTGGGGCGGGTGCCAAACTCTCGACATCCAGACCCTTGTGGCGATACTTGCAGGGTCTTAAGGTAAGTGTGGCCAGCTCGGTACAGGATGGTTGGGCCGGGTGTGGCCACGTATGCTGGACACATACCACGCAACTCTCTTTTTATAGGTAAATATATATTTAAATATATATATTTCACCTTTCATTTATCCATTTCTGTCAAATTGGCTAGGTACAGTAATTTTACATCTAATAGTATTATGAGGGCTGTTGCCAGCAGCAAATCAGAAATACTAGGAACATCAGGATGATAATTTTGAAATACAGTAACACTCTGATTTAAGAATGACTCAAGTTATGAAACCCTCGAGCTACAAAAGGGTTCTTTGTGTAAATCGGTGTCCCGATTTACACAAATAACCTGACTTACACAAGTGGTTTGTGTAGATTTTTACAGATCAAAAAGGCGCTGCTACCGTTTTGGTCTGTAAAAACCAATTTTTTAGTGCTCAAAAGGGTGGCACCACCATTTTGAGCTCTTAAAATCCACCCACCCACCACCTCACCGAAAATCTTTAAAAATCACTTACCGTGGCGGAGGAAGCAGCGGCGATCATGGCTTTGGAGAATGGCAGGGACCAAGGTGATCCCTTTCCCAGAACCTTCCGGAGGTGGAGAGGGTGGTGGTCATGCCCGACACAGCTGCACAAATGGCCACAAGGACATTTTTTACATGGGGGACTTTTTCTCTGGGCTTCAGAGAATGGTGGGGACTGAAGGGATCTTTCCTCCCAACCCTTCTGGAGCCTGTGGACCTGGCACATGGGCCAACAACAGCAGCAGAAACAGTCATGAGGGCATTTTTACAATGTCCCTGTAGCTGTTTCTACCACTGCCCTGTCTGCCCCGTCTGCAGGCTCTGGAAGGGTTGGGAGGAAAGATCCCTTCAGTCCCTGCTATTCTGCAGAGCCTAGAGACTTTGCTGTGATTGAAAAGTACAGGGGGACTTTTTCGATCACAGCAAAGTCTCTGGGCTTCGCAGAATGGCGTGGACCAATGGGATTGTTTTCCCAAAGCCTTCTGGAGGTGGAGGGGGTGGTGGACACACCAGACAAAGTGGCACAAATGACCACAAGGACATTGTAAAAAACATCATTATGGCCATTTGTCTAGCTGAGTCTGGCATGTCTGCCACCCCTGCTGCCTCTGGAAGGCTTTGGGAAAGCGATCCCATTGGTCCCTACAATTCTGTGAAGCCCAGAGACTTCACTGTGACAGCAAAAGTCCACCAACAAAGGTTTTGGCAAAGCCAGGCACAAGGATATGCCACCTGCACTCTACCTGACCGTAGAAGCAGTGGGGGGGGGCAGCGGTGGCAGCAGTTCCCACTCTCTGGAGCAGTAGAAGGAAGCAGCAGCAGCAGCCAAAAGGTAGGGAGATCTCTCCATTTAAATTCTTTTTTAAAAAATAATTTTTCTATGCATCCCTATGGGGATGTCTCGAGTTACGAAAAAAACGAGTTACGAAAGAGGCCGTGGAACTGATTTTTTTCATAACTCAGGGTTTTACTGTATAAAAGATCATAGATTGATTGGGTCTAGTGGGTTGGTTTTTTTCTCATCCCAATCTTTCCTTGTGGGTGTGTGCAAGCTCCTCTGGAGATTTTCCTTTTCCCTTTGATCATCCCCCCCCTCCACTACTTCTTTGGGAATTTATATATTGTTTCTGTACTGGATCGAAAGAAGAAAAGAGAAATATGACATTAAGTTGAAAGATAGTCAGTGAGTGAGAGAGAGAGAGAGAGAGAGATCCCCATATTCTAGTCAGTTTGGTCTGAAGTGTGTTTGATTTTATTTTATCTGTTTATATCAGGGATTCTCAGCCTGCAGCCCATGGGTTGGATTCGGCCTGCGGCACAATTTCATGTGCGCCCTCCCCCTCACTGCCTTAACCACACCTAGAAGTGTCATGTGGTGGAGGAAGGGTAAAATGGCCATCTGGCCCCTGAAGCTATCTGAGGGAGCATGATCTGGCCTCTGGCTTTAAAGGTTGAGAACTCCTGCTTTATATGCCTAGGTCTTTGGGAGAAATGTTCAATGTGTGTACTGCTTTTCCTGTTTGATTAATTTTTTTAAAATGTTATTTATTTGGCTAATTGACTCTGTGTTTATCCCATTAAAGGTGTTTATTCTGGTGGTCTCTCTTTTAAAAGAGGGATTAATGTTTTTGAGGTGCATATCTCTAATAACCATGAGATCCTCTTTACAGAGAACCGTGTTTAAAAATCCCCAGTGCCCTTTGATTGATGGACTGTCTAATTTATGACTGACTAGCAAGGGTTGCCCGGCGTTGCCGGGCTTTTTGGGGGGTTTTGTTTTTTAAAAAAATATGAGAAATGGTTTTGGATGATTTTTGTTGTATGTGTGTTTAAATGAGTAATGTTATTTTTTAAAAATATTGTTTTTTTATACATAGGTAGTTTTTTAAACTGTTATAAATAAATTTGGATTTTTAAAAGTGGAAAGGTTGATATATATTTTTCCCCAATAATTGCATTTTTAAAAATAATTTGTCTTTTTTTTGGTGATAGGTGTACTTTGGATAAGATTTTTTTAAAAATGTGTAAGTGTAATTCGAATTCATTGAGTGTCATTTTTCCTGTGGCCACTTGGTGGTGCTGTTGCGTAATGTTTGTCCTGTCCTGTGTATTCTTCCTGTTCTTTTGCCATTTCAATTCTGTTTCTCGGCGTGGCTGGACCTGTGTTGGTAAGTTGTGATCTCCGATATTTAAGTGAAAAGGACGCTGGGATATGAATTTTGTTGGGGGGGGGGCTGTTGTTTTTTGTTGTATGTTTTTCCTGTCTTTGTTTGTGTTTATTTTTTAAAGGTTAGATTTCTTTTTTTGAATGGTTTTGATTTGATTTTTGGTGTGTCCTTTTTTAGGGGGGGGGTGCCTTTTGTTCTCACGGACCATGCTTGGTGGCCCGTGGGAAGGTAGGCTACTTGCAGCAGGGGTGCCTTTTCTTCCCATTGGCCATGCTTGTTTGCCCGTGGTTAGGAAGGGCACTTGCGGCGGGGGGTGCCTTTTGATCCCATGGGCCATGCTGGATGGCCCTTGGGAAGGGAGCGTTGTTGCGGGGAGGGTGCCTTTCGTTTCCACGGGCCATGCTTTTTTTCCCGTTGGGAAGAAGGGCAGTTGCGGGGGAGGGGTGGTGGGTGGATTGTTTTTATTTTTGGCGCGGTGGCAGTCCCTTCGAACAGAAGAGCAGGGGCGGCGGGTTTGTTTCATTTTCTTCCCCCATGGGCCATGCTGGCTCGCCCGTGGGGATGAATGGTGGCGGAGCCGGCTTTCTTTAAGTTTTGTTTTCGCGCGCAGGCTGCCTCAGCGTTCTGCGCGCTCATGGCGCGCAGGACGCTGGGGCTTGTAGTTATGGGTTCGTGCTTTGTGTTTGTGCTGCGTTTTTTTAACATGCTTTTCGTTTGATTGGCTGCGGCACGTGTCCGAACGCTGCGGCATGCGTGAGCCTCTCAGCCTGATTGGGTCTGGCGCGCCGCGGCGCAATGACTGTTGGGACGTGAAGTTCTTTCCCTTTCTTGCCGTTTGTGGGGCTGAGGCCCCCGTGCCGGATTTTTAAATCCTTCGTTGACCTGCGTAGGGAATTCGGCCGTGCACACGAAGGGTGGGTGTGGGTCAGTAGGGCGACGCATAGCAGCCTATAGCCAGTTCCAACGGTGAACACTTGGTTTTATAGGTTAAGATTAAAAATGAAGAATCATAAAGTGGGAAAAGTTTACACCTGGACAGCAAACTTAACAGTCATACAGGTCACAAATTCTTCCTCATTCATGTGAGGTGTGCTACAATCCTATTTAAATTATAACAATTTTGAATTCTCATCATTAGAATATTAGCATATGCAGTTTACTGAACAGTTATGTCCTCTTTTCACTTCTTTTTTAATGTTGCACTTTTGTTTATGACCAACCACCTTATCTCTTGAACATGGATGGTGCTCCAGAAGTAATGATTATTTTGGTCCTTCTCTATCATTGTCTCACTGAAGATTTAAAAAGATCCAAAGCCTCAACTGGGTCCTGAAGTTAGGACAGTTGTCCCAATAGTGAGTGTGTACATTACAAACCTATCCTGTGTGGTGTAATGGTTAGAGTGATGGGCTAGGAATCTACAGGCCTGGTTTTGATTTCCCGCTCATCATGGAAACTCAGTGGGGTGGGGAGATGCCTGGTATAATTCGATTCAATTCTTAATTTATATCCCGCCCTTTTCAGCTTGTGCTGACTCAGGGTGGCTAAAAACATGTCAATAGTAAAATACAATCAGTACAGCAAGAATCAAAAAACAATATCATCATATCAAAGTACCAATAAACCATACCTGTCAACCATCCCGATTTGGCCGGGATTACCCCGTAATTTGGTGCTGATTTGCGCCATTTCCCGACCCACGCTGCCAAAACCCCATAATTTGGCAGCGGGGGAAAGGAGGCACTGTGCAGCCCATCTGCGCAGGTCACGTTGCATGCATGCGTGGAAGGGCTCTACACTTCCGTAACTCCCTTCCATGCATGCGCAGAAGGCTATGCCGCCTGCGCAGAAGGCTATGCTGCCTGTGTAGAAGGCTATGCAAGTGGCCTAGCCCTCCAGGCACATGCGTACAACGCGACCTGCACAGGTCGCATTGCACGCATGCGTGGAAGGGCTCTACACTTCCATAGTTCCCTTCCATGCATGTGCAGAAGGCTACGCCACCTGCATAGAAGGCTACACAAGTGTCGTAGCCCTCCATGTGCATGCTTACAACGCGACCTGCGTAGATCCGGTCTGCGCAGGTCCCGGATTTGCCAGAGCCGTGGTTGACAGGTATGCCAATAAACTCAGTAAAATCAAAAACAAAATGCAAAAATACAATATCAGAACAGGCAGTAATAACAATACACTAGTTAGCCCATGGCCCTTTATCCTCTCCCCAGAACAGTCCGAGACATTTCCTATCACTCCAGTAGTTGCTGAGCTATCAACTAGCATACAGACGGCAATGGTTCTTGCTATCCCCTGCCATAGTGCCAGCCACCACATGTGCTCTCACCTCTCATGGTCAGCCATGCCACATAAGAAGCCAAGAGGGTGCCAGCTTGCAGAGCAATGGGAGCAGTTGGCGCTCCACATGGAGCGGCAAGGGGAGTCCAACAAAAATCAACACCTTGGCTCCTGCCTTTTGAAGCCCTCACCCCGCTGCAGGTAGAAGTCTTTGCTGCAGGGATGAGAAGGCAGCATTTCTCCCCTCCAGGTGGGCGGGCACGGGTTGGGAGAAGTCCGGCCAGGGCTCTCGCCCTTTGAAGCCCTTGCCCCGCTGCAGGTGGAAGATATCTATCATTCCATAGATATCTAATTTATCTTAAAAGATCTACTAGGTTTGGTATATGTTTTTTTCTCACTTCACTGCACATAACAACATGTTACAAATAGCCTCATATGTAATTTTGAAATACCTAATTACCTTTCTTGTCAACTTCTGCACGTGAACTATGATATGGGCTTTATCTTGCCCAAAGTCTCAATCCGAAAAATGTGTGGTGCAGGGCTTAACAAGGGCTGAACACTCTGTCACATTCCCTAGTCAGGATATCCATAATGATAAATTGACAAGTAAGGGTTCTATGACTCTTCTACTTGAGATTCTGATGCCAGTCTCTTTCTTTGTTCCTACAGGATATGTTCTGAGACAAAATATATGCAATCTGAGTCTCAAAGGCAAACTGCGTAAGAAAACTGATCCATCCACACTGCCTTTATATAAAAAAGAATATCAGAAGAAGGAAATGAAAGTACAGCAAAATGAGTGTAAAATTGATCAAAGAAAGCAGAAGAGAGAAAATATAATTGGAGAAGTACGATTAATAAAATACCATGATGGAATGAAAGCAAAAGTAGAAAACACTCTCCTGCTTTCAGATCCCTCTGGGGTTTCTCTATAAGAAAGCAAGGAGGAGGTGAAAAGGTCATCCTGGCAATAAATAAATTAGTTTGTTTCTGATCGTTGCCTTAATTTATTTATATGGGAACTTGAAGGTTTTCAGGGTTTTTAAAAAATGCTTTCTGAGCATCTATTATATATTTATGTTGTCTGCCTTACGTGCAGTGTTCAAGTGCCATGGAATTAGCAATGCCAGGCAACCATGCTTCAGCTTCTCAGATAATTTTACAGGCTGAAGTTTGGATGTAATATAATTAGAGCTTCACTCTTTGTGGAAGAGGCTGTTGCAGAATATCTGATACCTAATTTCTACTGATGCTGTTATTGTTCACATTATTATTCTTATTGCTGCCTGTTCAACAACATAAGTTTAGAGAGCAATGTACACTTGTCCTGCAGTAGCTGCCCACAAAGATTATAAGACAAAGCACAAGAGCAGAGCAGGGAGATAATAGATGGACCACCTGAGAAAGAGAAAAAGAAAGGCTGTAAATAATGGATGTGATCAAATGCAGACTTTTTAATGTTGATTTCATTTTGGTTGAGGAAAAAGACTGTTAAAGAAGGGGCTAGGGATTGGGGGAGGGGGGCTATTCCATCAAGGTTTCTTCTTATTTTCCTAATCCACATTTGCTGAACCCTAAACTCTGAGATAGGGTTGCATAACCCAAATTCAAATATTTTGGGGCTTCATCATGGAGAGTAGAGAGAAGTGCGCAATTTTTTTTTCAGAGTTGCAAAATGTGTAAGTAAAATTTCAATGTAGCTGTGTAAAGAAATTGCAGATAAATAAGCAAACTTTCACAGACTTTAGGTACATTAAGAAAAATACCAACTTGAAAAATACCAATTTCTTTCTTTCGTAAGCTTCAAGGAAAACATGATGAAGATAACATGAACTTAACCACTGTAATGGAATGAAATATACACTGTGCTTTGCAGGCGCACCCCCCAAAGAAAGACTCAGACACCGGTATATGGATAAAGGCATTGGGCCACATTTATTGAATAATGCCCTAGTCCGAATTATAACTTTCAATTGGTACTCAGCCAATTATAATTCTTAAGGCAAGCAGGCCGCAGTAACACTGGTAAGGTTCCTCCCAAAATTGCCAATGGCAATTGGCTACACTGTATCCATTTGTATCAATTTGTTTGTTGAGACAAACAAATCGTTGACTGTAGTCAATAAACTATCTACTGACCCCACCCTCTGACGTGTATCAGTGAAATCACGGGGTGATGCATGCTGAAGAGCTCCTGCCATCACCCCCTTGCCCGGTTCGTCGTTGACCGGTCAACGTTATTACACCTGTACCTGTCTAAGTGTTGGCCAGTCAATTGCGAACCTGCCGGATACCTGTGGGTCATAAATATTTACCTTACCAGTGCTACCCGCCCCTGTGACCAAAGTCAAGAGCAAAAAAAAAAAACCTATATCAAACCATAGCAACAGTATGGGATGGGCAAAAAGGCCAGAACCCAAAGGCCAATTGTAGGTTCAGGCCAAAAATTTCCACCCGGCCCCAAAGCGACCAAATATCACACTGTTCACTAGGGAGGGGGTGGAGGGAAAACCTCTCCTCTCCGTCGCTATTTCTAAAATGGCAGCTCGACTGCCTCATGGCCACCCCTTTTATAGAGGGGTGGCCACGCCCCCTAACTCACCCGGATGTCTGCGTCCGGGTGGGGGGGCGCCAGCAAAGAGCCGGTGGCCATTTTGGCGCCGCGCTTTCATTGCAGGCGCACCCCCCAAAGAAAGACTCAGACACCGGTATATGGATAAAGGCATTGGGCCACATTTATTGAATAATGCCCTAGTCCGAATTATAACTTTCAATTGGTACTCAGCCAATTATAATTCTTAAGGCAAGCAGGCCGCAGTAACACTGGTAAGGTTCCTCCCAAAATTGCCAATGGCAATTGGCTACAATGTATCCATTTGTATCAATTTGTTTGTTGAGACAAACAAATTGTTGACCGTAGTCAATAAACTATCTACAGACCCCACCCTCTGACGTGTATCCGTGAAATTACTGGGTGATGCATGCTGAAGAGCTCCTGCCATCACCCCCTTGCCTGGTTCATCGTTGACCGGTCAATGTTATTACACCTGTACCTGTCTAAGTGTTGGCCAGTCAATTGCGAACCTGCCGGATACCTGTGGGTCATAAATATTTACCTTACCAGTGCTAGCCGCCACACGGTGAGGCATCCATGATGACTCACCGCCCCCCCCCCCCATGACCGTCAGCTCGGTCGCCAGGCCTGCTTGCATCACACCAAGAACGAGGTACATACATCCAGCCGACAGGTGGACCCCTTCTCCTGCCTACCAACAAAATTTTTGTATAAGCCTATCATCCGGTATCCAATGGCCATCTCACAGCCATGCTCAGGACGGGACGGAGCGACAGCCCCGTCCACTGACTGCCGGAACAGTATGAACTAGGGAGATCCGCATCTCCCCTAAATTGGTGTCTCGGCACGATGTTAGACCATAGCGACCATATTAAGCCATACGTGACATAAAATGCCAGGTCACAGCCCCTCAACGGTTTAGGAACAGCAGCGATCCATATGAGATCAATGCCGCCGAAGTGCTTGTAAAACATTGGGCGGTCCAGCATCCCTGTCAGACAGCAGGAATGGCCACAGTTCCCACCCCCATGTGCCATACCATCGCATACGTGCGGATGCACACAGCCCAGCCGGGGTCCACTCACTGTCGCTGCAGCATAAACTGCTGCCCAGTGTACATAGCTGCGGCCCACTAGCCCCCTGCCACCGGTGTGTTGAGACCCCTAGGATCTGTAAAAGAGGAGAAAAAAGGTTAAGGACATAACTAGGTACTCGTACAGTGAGGGGACGTACATATCAGAAATTGCGCGTACACGCATGTCCACCTCCGAGTACCCTAAACGTAGCCGCGATCAATGCGACACCTATCTTTAAGAAAATGGGTGCCAAAACGGGCCCCACACCGCAAAACGCGGCACCGGTCACCCTTAGGGACTGTATTATGGTAAGGGTAGACTCATCCCGGTGGCAGAAAACAGGCTGGGGCGCACGGCAGGCACTGTCAAAAATTATGTAGGGCACCAACCGGACAGATGTCTCAAAAACGTCATAGCAGTATACACCACTGCCTGCACCGTGCTGAAGAACCCGTGAGGACCGTATCCCCACTCGAGCCCACTCATGTGTGACAGAGACATCTTCGAGTTCCAGTGCCCTACGAGACACATCTGCCTTACACAGGTGGCAGCCACGCTGGCACCCACTCACTGATGCGGAGCGCTCCGGAAAGGGTACCGTGGTAGCTGCGTGGCCAAGAGCCACCTCACACCTATCTGTACATAAGTAATGCCAGCCTCGTGGAAGGTGGGTCAGAAACTCTGGAAACAGGGGTGATGCATGAACGGGCGGCGGACACGTTCCCGTGTCCACCCCTCCCGAACACAACGCATGAACACAAGGTGATACGCCTCATGCGTGCGAGATGCCAATGACATGCCCGGTTCACCTCTCCTCGCCAAACGCCCAGCTATCGGCCAAAAGTGGCGAGTGGAATTCCTCTGCTTCCGGAGTAAGGCACGGAACCGGGGGATCTGCAGGTGGGGGAAAGGAGCAGTAATGTCATTATTAATACCTAGAACATGTCTGGCCTAGAACCGCACAATTAGGCGTAGGCTTCTCAAAAGAATAGACAAACTAATGTCATGACCCTGGGGGATTTGCATGTCTTGAGATTGACAATATGGGCCACTGCCGCATTGTCACACTGAAATTGGACCACTGAGTAGGCCCACTCATTGCACCATGGCATCAGTGCTCTCCAAAATGGGAAAAAACGCAAGGAAGGTAAGATCGCGGAGGCGATCCGTGCACCCACCCTCAAAGTAAACCCCCATAAGTCCGGGAGCCGGAGGTATCCGACTGTACTTGAAATCTAGGGCAGACCATCAGGTCTGATCTCCAGGAAGAGACCCCGTTAAACCCAGGAGTAATTTGAGCCAGACCAGACAAAATTAAGGCGGCCATGAATTAATTGCAGCTCACAAGGGTACACTTTATGTTTGGCAATCAATGCCAAATGCGCCGCGGAGATCCAAGCCACCGTATTCATGGTTAACCCGGATGCCCGCGCGACAGAGTCGATTCAGAAATGTGAGCTTAGTAGACGGGACCTCGGTCTATTCAGGCGCCAAGGGGACACCCAGTTCCCACCTGAGTGTCTGAATTGTAATGAGGAGACGCGTGCACGTGTCCAAGCCCCGGTCACCCCCAAACCGAAAGTCGTCGAGGTAATGGGCTAGAGACCGAGACCCCGACCTGTGAGGAAATGGCCACTGAGTAAAAGTCCCCGATCGATCGAGTGCTGAACATGAATTAACTCAGTCAGAATGGGGTTGGCCTTACCTGAGTAAAATTCCCTTTTGGAACCTAAAGAAACCCACTAGGTCTACACCCTTGGGTGCACTGGCAATAATCTGAAAGCCAAGTGCCTATCACACTGTGCCAGAACAGCACCAGGACTGCGTGAGCATGCCACCCATAGTAGCCGAACCAACTATGAGTACCTGACCGAACAGGTCATCAGGAATGGCATCTCTGAATGGGGAACCCACAGGGTAAGCTGAATGGAGTATGAAATGACATTCACCCTAGCTCTAGCTCAGGACGAGTTTCATGGGGGAAACATTCGACTTAGGAAAGGGGGTTCAAAGAAGGCCCCCCACTACTCTCATAGCCCCAACTCCCTTAGCTGTGCACAGTGGAGCCCCCACTTCGTTACCCTGCAAGGGAACCAGAATAGTAGCATCCTGGGATCCCCCAACACCCTCGAATGGCTACAAAAAGCCCCCATTGAAAATCCTCCAGCAGGTATCCCGCCCCATCCCTTCTTGGATAAACTGAGTGCCATCTCTCCAGGCTGACTATACTAATTGGGGCGGGGAGGGGGGGTTTCTTATGACAAGGTTAGCTGATTCCAATGGAGCTCTGATCGCCCCTGTGCACCCCTACCTCTGCCCCAAAACCCACCAACCCGCGGGCACGCGGAGGCGACGTGAGGGCCAGCGCAAAAGGGGACACGAAGTCGGTAACAACTGTGGCGCTGAGCACATGCATCGCCAGCTGAACAGGCCAAACGCAGCAGGCGGGCAGGAACCCCCTGCCCAACCAGTTAGCGTGGAGCCTGAGTCTGAGCAGCCCGCTGCTCAGCATGACCACCATGGTACTGATCACCAGGCACCAGCCACGTGGGAGTGATGTACCCGAGCACACTTGCTGACCGGGCTCATCCCACCTCCCCTCAGGGTATATGGCCACCCTCATCCACATTCCTCACCTTAAGCCAACTGCCCCGGGCCCATCCAATCAGCCCTCGCCCTGCAAATATTAGTGATGGACGGAATCATCAGGATGGCCCAAGCGGGTAAGCCCTGCGACACACCACCATACGTACAATGTATGGCGACAACCAGTTGGCCCAAGGTGCGCGGTGGCTCACGACGATGGGACATCTCTTCGTCTCAGTCGCCCTGTCCCCCTCTCTCCTCCTAGTGGGCTCGCAGTTCAATAGGGAGAATATCCACATGTCCCCCTCCAGCCCTTACTCCTCATGGCCTACGGCCAATAATCACCCAGGGGCAAGCAATAGCCGGCCGTCGGCAAAGCCCTCGACAGCACATTCTGTATAAAGGGCATGCGCAGCAGGACCCGGACAACCCCTGCGATGCTCAGCACTGTCCCGGGGGCGGACACCCCAGTGCGTGGTGGCTTACTACTGCGGGACCGCACAATGTCTCTGTCCTCCTGTCCGTATCTCCAATCCTTATTGGGCTCTCGGTTCATAGGGAGAATATATCCACGTACTCCCCCCACCAAATCTTTTCCTTCGTGACCTGAGACACATGATCACCAGGGAGCAATGAATAACCAGTCGTCGGCAAGGCCGTCGCCGGCACATGATGTACACGGGGCATACACAGCGATGCCTGGACAGTCCCTGCGATGCCCGGTACAGCCCTGGGGGCGGAAACCCCCCGCCCAATGTTGTGCCAGTATGGGACCCAGTGGCACCAGGGTAAGCTGGGAACTGATACCCACCCGCCTCGACGTGACGAGGCCATGGCCACTGAAAACTAACACCAAGAGTGGACTGTGATGTGGGGACATTAGTTTGAACCTGATACTCACTGGGTGCACCCCCGTGAGCCGCCCCCACTGGGGGTTCAGGCCCACGGCGGGTGTCGGAGCTCGCGCCCGAAATCGAGCTCTGGGGCCACATCTGACCACTCCCCGGCTGTAGTTCAGGACGAACGGGGAGCTGCGAGATAGCGGCGGGCGCAGGCCGGAGCGTCTCCAGCAGCTCAACCCGACTGGCCGCCTGCTGTAGCGTGGCGGCCGTCGAGGTAGCAGGCAGGCAAAAGGGGGCCCCAGCCGTCAGTGAAGGCCCCCTCCCCGAGGGGTTGTTTGTGATCCCCAGGGATGCTTCCAGCATGGCTAAACGTGCCAACAAAGCATCCACTGTCGCAGAACCCCCGGTATAAGGTGGGCAAGGTGGGCCGCCTGGCCCACTGGGTGATACACCAGTGACCCCAATTTGGGAGCCAGGTCCTGAATAGGGCTATGCCCAAAACTCCGGCCCATGAGGGGCCGGAGGCAAGCCCTGTTGAGTGACCGCACCAGGCCCTCCCCCGTTGTCTTGACCCGTGGCCGGCAATTGCAGGCCGGGGGCCGAAGCCCTTGCAGGGCCATCCTGAGGCTGGAGAGCCGAGGGCCATGCCCTAATCTGCCCCATCCCACCGGTAACGGTGGGTGAAGGTGATGCAGTGCCCTGTTGCAGGAGCGCAGTTGCGGTCCTCCGATCCGAATGCTGTCCCCTTCCCAGCGCAGGGCCAGGCAAGTTCCTCCCTCTTGGCCGCGGCTTGGTCGCCGTGGCCTTCCTCTTGGGAGGCATCGCAGAAATAAGACAATCCCCTTCCGGGGATCGCAAGCGCCAAAAGGGCTAAACAGCCGAAGACTGAAGAAACGACGAGCGACGGAGAATACTTCTCCTCTCCGTCGCTATTTCTAAAATGGCAGCTCGACTGCCTCATGGCCACCCCTTTTATAGAGGGGTGGCCACGCCCCCTAACTCACCCAGATGTCTGAGTCCGGGTGGGGGGGGGGCGCCAGCAAAGAGCGCGGCGGCCATTTTGGTGCCGCGCTTTCATTAGCCTCATTCAATATGGTGATTTCAGATCAGGGGGAGAGAGAAAATATGTAAACATCCTTGCCTCATGAGTTGCTTTGTGGTTTTAGAGAAATGAAACCTAATGTGTGATTGTCATGTGATGAATCCTTACAGTTGGAATCCCATTGGTGGGCCAAAGGTGGACCCTATGGGAGGAGATATAACCCAGAGACTCACGCACACACAGGAGGAAACACTCTCTGGAATGCTGTGCTTTGAACTGCAATCATATAGCCTACTTAGTCAGAAGGGGGGCTTTTGGCTATCCCTTAAACAAGCAGCTTGCTTTATTTCTTTGTTTTGAAATGCTTTCTGAGCTTTTGCTGGACTGTATTTTTTATTATGCTTGATTTCAATATACTTTTAAAATACCTGAAG
The DNA here is from genome assembly GCA_035047305.1 of Bradypodion pumilum. NCBI lineage: Eukaryota > Metazoa > Chordata > Lepidosauria > Squamata > Chamaeleonidae > Bradypodion > Bradypodion pumilum. The sequence goes on along the minus strand of JAWDJD010000003.1, from coordinate 241,381,416 downwards.
AAGACTAGAGTGGTTATTTGGCTAGACGCTACCTTATCTACAGATATCTAGATGCCTGGGTTGTCCAGCCAGGGAGCTGCAACTTAGAAGAATGATAGGGCCTACCTGAGAGTAAGGCTCGTATTGTTACAACCACCTAATCGTGATGAAATTGAGACAAACAGATTCACCATTGCTTAAAAGCGCCATATATAATTTTCTTCTAGCGGAAACAACAAAGTTGTATAAAGTACTCACTTTTCCTCCTTTCAAGTACAGAAAGAAGAATCTGCTAGATCATTGCAATTAAGAAGGTGAGAAATCACATAACATGATAATTTTGTGTCATATGATAAAGGGGAAAGGAATGTTTGTAGCATTTTCAAAATAAAAATTTAATAATACTAATTACAGCCCAATGTTCTTTGTTACAGAATTTATGCAAACACAATGAATTAACTGTTCTGTATTTAGCATGGAAAAGAAAGTCATATTAAAGGTTTCTAATACATTTATGAACTGTGGATCTATTAAAAAAGAAATCATTAAAATTGTTCTGCTTCTTATCATCAAAGGGAAAATCACAAGGATCAGATTTCTTTTCTTTGTTCAGATGGAACATCGGTTAACAAATGGCTCAGTTAACATAAAAAATGCATAACAAAAGGAAATCCATAGAAAATAGTGACTCGGGTTACGGAATTTTCTCCAGAATGGATTAATTGGTTTTCAATACATTCCTATGGTAAACCCCATTTTGGTTAAAGTATTTTGGTTTTCAGTGCATTCTTATGGGAAATTGTGTAGGATTGGGGCCGTGAGGAGGCCCTTAGGATCCCGGAGGAGACTGGTCAAAGGAGCGACATGAGGCAAGATGGAGCGAAGACCAGTCTCCTCCGGGATCCTAAGGGCCTCCTCACGGCCCCAATCCTACATCTGGTGACCCCGAGACGTGATCTTACCCGTGAGTAAGCGATCACACGGTCCGGTTCTGCGCCTGAACCGTGTCCAATCATCCCAGAGGACAGAGCAGCAGCCCCAGTCGGAAAGCCATCCGATTGGGAAGACAGCTACGCGGTGAGGCATTACAGAAGAGGCTTCCTACAGTTTGCTCCCGACTTTCACGGCGGCTTGCAGGTTACGGAAAAACGCATTCCGCTCAGGGTCTGCTGTGAACCCCTGACAGCGCAGTGGCCACCGAGGACCCGTGGCCACAGTCCACGCTCCGAGCTCTACCCAGAGAATCGTCGCCAGAACCTATTACTTGCCCAAAGACGCGTCGACTCGTCCCGAGGAGGAAACTTCGGAGGACCCATCGCAGGTAATATGGGGACCTGTCCTCAGCGACAGCGCCAATCCGCTAGCCAAAGAACTCGTGAGGGAGAGTTCAAAATCCTGGCCAGGGTGTTTAAGTTGCGTTTTCACAGCGGAGAGCTAGCGAGACTTTTGGTGTACCTGGGGGAACACTGCCTGCTTTACCCAGAAGTAGGTACGTTAAGCCATGAGCTCTGGGATCAGATAGGAGACTGCATTCAGCAACCCCCGAAAGCTCCGAGAGGCGTAATTCGCACATGGAGCAAATGTAGGAAACTCTCAGCAGAGGTAGACCCAGTCCGGATAGAGACCCAGAAACCCCCAGCGCAGTCAGAACCATCAGCCCCAAGAAGTCTCTATCTGTCATTTCAGCTTAAGCAGGGCAGTGTAGGGAGCATTCCCTCAGTGACAGCTGCAGACGTCACTGAAGGAATTCATGGCATGAGAGGCCCTGGCGCTTCTCTGACAGTTAAAAGTCCCCTGCCAATTAAGAACTCCATTCAGCACATGGGTGAGGAAGATCCATTCACGGGGAAAATGCCAGTGGCACAATTAGCTAGCGCCCAACTGCTGTGCTCAGCCTATCTGAAGGCAGACACACGTTCAGGCAGGGCTGCTCCGCGCCCACTGCTCACGGAAACCTGCACGGCCCCTGGCCACGCAGGGCTCCAGAGCAGACCCATTACCACACTCAGGCGCAGAGCAGTGCCAAAACCCCAAGGCGCCTGCTTCCAGTGTGGTAAAATGAGACACCTGAGAAGAGAAAGCCAATCTAGACCAGGCAGATTCTCAAAAGGTTGTCTTAACGCCAGATGGCCACTCTGGCATGCATTTGGCCCAGGCTAGAAAGGAGGCAGCCATCGCCCTGGCTATGCCAGAAGAACCATCCCAGCAATAGTACCCCGAGTTCCCCCAAGGCACAGGCAGAAGCTGCTGGTCTCACCTTGGGAGTAGCCCAGAGAAACTTGCCCCTAAGTAGAAGCACCCAGATGGCTGTAAATAGCCAGCTGTGTATAAAGTCATCTCCTCATGTGTAGGATAGAACGCTGCAGATCAGGGGAGGAATGTGCGAATGCGTAAATAAATGTGTATGCGTGGTGCACCACTGAATGTATGACTGCAAGAACTGTGTATGATTGCAAAAACCTTGTCTCTATGACCACAGTATGACTGGAAAAGTGTTCCTTGTGTGTAACTGCGTGGTAATGTCACTGTGAAATATGTGTTAAACAATTTGCACTCTGTTCATGGGCAGGAACTATTTAAAGTTTGAGAAAGCATGATGAACGAAACCCTTTGCCTTGCCTGCTTAGCAGCTTAAGGGCGGCGAAAAGCAGGAGGGGGGGAATCCTAACCTGCAATAGGGCAGGGTGATTCCCCCTTCTTCCCTTGAGACTTTTTCTTTGTCAAAGGATTAAGTCACTCTTGGAAACCGGTTTTGCAACCCTCGCCACTCAGGAAAACAGATTTTTCTTTTCAGAAGTGCGATCTGAAAACAAAAATCACTTCTATGAGTTTTCCTCACTTGATCATAAGCTATGGGGCCCCTCCCTACGTTTGTGTTCCTCAAACCCCCATCTCTGTGTTTTAAGGTTTTTTGAATGTCTCTTAGCGTCTTGGAGTCACTAGGAGTGAGAGAATTGCATTGTCTTCATGTGCGTATTGTGTTATCATCTTGTAACCTTGGTTCTCAACCTTTTAAAGTCAGGGGCCAAAGTTCCGGGGCCTCAGGCAGCTCTGGGGGTCCGGACAATCATCCTGCCCTTCCTTCGCTGCACAGCCCTTCTTGGCTTGGTGGAGGTAGTGGCAGAGCAACGTGGGCTGCCTCCGGCCCACTTGCCCACATCTGGCCGCAGGTTGAGAATCGTTCTAACTCTCCTTCATTCTCTTAGGAAAGATATTGTTCTGGTATTTCGACTTTAATCTGTGTAAAGTAACTCACTCATTGTACCCCTTTCACAGGAAAAAGCACGCAAACATTCTTGCGCTCTGTATATTCAGAAAATGCTTACCTTCTTTACAGGAACAAAATTCCTCTCCAGGAATAGTAACCAATTTATTTATTTCTACAGCCTTACACTCCTTCCTTTCACAGGCTCCAGGGTTAATTAACAGGAGGACCCGGTTGTCTTAGTTACCTGACCTAATCTGATTTCGTCATGATAAGAGTTGCTGCATTCTCATTGTGCTAACTTCTGACTTGTCTTTCCTCCTCTCCTCCTTTCGCCAGTGGAACTCCCTGCTGGAAATGTTTAACTTGTGTGTCTTTTCATTTTTATGTATTATTTCCTTACAGCTGGCACGTCATAGTTGGCTTGTTTTCATAAGTCTTAGGTCATTTTAAGCATGGCACCTGGCCCACAGCACCCTCTCTAGTAAGCAGACACATTTTGCAAACTCCAGAGCACAGAGGAAGGATTAGTCCCTAAGCTCCTGAGCATGTGCAGAGTGCCACCCATTAGCCAGGACTGCCTAGGACCATTTTAAGAGTGCAGTCAGGTCACACCCTCAATCAGATACAGGCATTTTTAGGCCACCCCTTCCCTTTTTGCTGCTAGTCTAAGCACAGGCAAAAGGCTAAGCCACCATCGGGCACCCTTCTAAAAGTGTGCACGCACACCATGAATGGATGTGCGCCGGGGGGCCTTCATGAGAAATTTACCCAAGGGAAGCCTGGCGCTTCATGCGCCAAGGTTTGCCATAAGACCCCAGACTCGTCTCGCTTCAAACGCAGACAGTCACCTTGTGTGAATTAATGTCACTGATTCCCCTTCGGGGGGCTAGGACAGTTTTCACTTATGGGGGTCGCACATATTAGGTTCTTACTTGGCAAGAGGACCAAGCTTGGCGCACGCTCCTGACTCTTCCGCAAGCGGGCAGAGTTGGCAGCCGTGAACCTCGCCTTACGCACCTTTGCCAAAGAACGCTTAAACATAATTGCTGACAGCCAGTTTCCTAGGAATTTGTTTCACAGTCTACCGGGAGTATACATCACTCCCGCGATAGACAAAAATTTGCTAAGTTTGTTTCTCACTACTCCAATTCAGAGTCATGCATTCTCTCATCAGAATGCCAAAGCGCTCGCAAGGCAGTTCAACCTGCCACTTTCCCAAGCCCAAGGCATAGTCCGTCCCTGCCTGCATCGTGCAGGGGCACCGGGGGGGCCCTCGTGGGGGGTCAACCCACGAGGGACAGAGACCATTCAGGTGTGGCAAATGGACGTCACACATCCCCACATTTTGGCAAATGGCAATACATGCACGCTTGCATTAATACCTTCCCACAGTTTGTTTGGGTAACAGCACAGAAGGGAGAAACGGCTCCCCATGTGGAGCAGCATCTCCTTTCCCACGGCCAAGGGCGAACCTCGGCACACGAAGTCCGATGACGCCCCAGCTTATAGCTCCAGGCAGCTGGCCACCTTCAGGGCCACCTGGGATATTAAGCTCACTTTTGGCGTTCCTTACAATCAGCAGGGGCAAGCGATTGTGGAACGGGTCTATCGGACACTTAAGTCCTACATTGACAAACAAACAAAAAAGGGGGGGGGACAACATCCCATAGTTGCACAGCAATTGCTATCCTATAAGTGCAAAAACTAACTAACTCTTTCAGAATTTTTATCTCCCAAACAAGTCTCTTCCCCATGCAGGTCCCAGAGGCCAGAGTCAGACCCGGATGATTGCAAAGAGGGGCACCAGTCACTGTCCTGGATGTCATCAGCTGTCCGTCTTCCTTTACTCAGTGCTACTTCTGAGGACCATGCTTTTCCCCAAAACAAGACTTTTCCAAGCTCAAGTTACACATGAAACCCCACCAAGAAGAGAAGCCTCATCCTTCGAAAAGCTGCTGAATGTCTTTTATTGCTATTATTATCTGTAGTTGCTCCTTATTTATACATGCCTTGTACAATGCTCCAGTTGGGATTTGCAAGGGACACTTGAATTTCTGTATATTGTTAATAACGGCCAGCTTCCACCAAAGGAAGCCAGACCGGCCCATGTTTTGCACTGGCCCATTGCTTGGAAAGATTGAGCACCCGGTAGCCGGCTATCTCCAGCCTTTGTAAGTTTCACACCTCTCCATAGGTGCTAGAAAGACATTTGCACAACGCCAGAAGCTGCAGAAATAGCTTAATCACCCCAGGTCACAGTATCAATGACACATCTCATTATCTTGCCTTGCTACAGAAAGCAGTCTGGATTCAGACCCACAGCTCTGAAAAACAAGGCTGCAGTCAGCGTGTCAGGCTTAGCCATAGGCAACGCTCAGAGAATTGGTCAATTGGCTTGCGGATTAGCAAAAGCCATTAACCATACCTCCTCAGCAATAGCACTGCTCAATCAGGAGCAGGCAGAGCTTCGCCATGCCATACTGGATAATCAAGCAGCCATCGATTACCCCCTGTGGTTCCATCATTTGGGTTGCGAGTCTGCCCACAGCATGTGTTGCTTAAATCTCACAGACAATACCCACAAGATACAGAGCCAGCTCACGGACCTCCACACCCTAGTTAGGGACATCAAGGAGGATTCTTCATGGGGGTGGTAGGACTCCTTGTGGTCGTGGTTCCCATGGGGACGGCTTCAGACGACACTCAAAGTGATTGTGGGGGTGGCAATACTGGGCACAACAGTGTGTTGTTTCGTGCAATGTATTCCCTCACTGCTATCGAGATGTCCCCCATGGAGGGAACCCCGAAGCGTCATTCTCGCTCATCAGCTGGTACCTCTCTTGCGCAGAGTCGCCAGTCAGGTCCTTAAATAAAACAGAAAGGGGAAATATGGTTTCCCCATGCCCGGTGGGCATGGAACGGCCCTGGCAGAGGCCACTACGGTAGAGAAAACTCCTGGCTCGTGGTTTCTGTGGGCGGAGAAATTAAGGGGAGTGGATTAATGATAGGGTTTGATTCACCCAATTCCTTGACCTGACCAGCGGTTCTGCTGAGAGAGCGAATATCTAACTCCGTTACCCATTAAGGTAATCACTCATCTCCAAGGAGAGCCTAATCCCTGGTGCAAATAGAAGCCATATTGACCCTAGGCTAAGCCTCAGACAATGGTCAGTGTTTGCTTTAGTTAATTAACTTCCCCAAGAGAGGTTCTCAATTAACCCGGGTAAATGGGTGATGTGATTTTCTGTCAGATAACCATTCTACCATGCGCAGCCTTGGACATAATATATACTGATGATTTTCCCTCAATAAATCACTGGTCTTCGCTCCATCTTGCCTCGTGTCGCTCCTTTGACCAGTCTCCTCCGGGATCCTAAGGACCTCCTCACAGCCCCAATCCTACAAAATTGCATTCAATGCATTCCTATGAGAAATTCAGTTAAAGTAATTTTCGCTGTAAGAAACGTCCCGGAGAACACATTAATTATGTTAACCGAGGTTCCACTGTATTTGGACAAAGCGTAGAAGTACATTTTAAATAATGGAGAAAATTTGTGAGAAGTAAGGATGTAAAGAAAAATGAATGTAAACTTGTCAATGTTAGGAAAATATGTACTAAAGAAGAAGAAAGTCTAAAAAGCTGATAAGGACAATTCTTTGAGAGTTTTGGGGAAACGTGACAGGAAGATAAATCACAAATGATTTTCATTTCCTCATATTCTTCTTCCTGATATCATTTTATATTGAGATGTTGGGAAATGCATCACAGACCTCATTCATGTGATCTACATGGAATCCTACTATTTTCATTGCTCTAAATGTAGCCCATTTTTGGTATTCTTTCTCTTCTCCTGGAAAGAAATGAGGAAGCCTTAACCTTCAAATAGAAAATAAGTCGGACCATAATTTTGAGTTGTGAAATGCCAGTGTTCAATAATGGGGTAGTTCAGGCAGCAATAGAATAGCAATCTTGTTTTCCCAGTACACAGTAAATGAGATATTAGCCTCATCATCTAGAAATGTTAGTTTTTCATCTGAGCAGTGTGCAAAATTATCTGATTATTGCTGACATCAGCTTCTGGCAAGAGCAGTTTGGTCGTGGGGAATAAATTCCATTGAATGGTTCCCATTTTCTATATAGTCTTATTCAACTTAAATGTGGAAAAGGTGATGAAGCAATTTTGAGTGTTTTGGTTGACACAACTTAAGTATTAGGTAGTAGGCTGTGGCCACTGTGATGAAGATGGTTGCTACTGCAAACAGCACCTTCATAAGTCTTGTGCAACCTTTTTTTTGTTTTGTTTTTGCATACATTTTAATAGGCTTGTCAGGCTGAAGTGCCAAGACATTTAATTAGAAGGGTTAATATATCATCTGCCACCCTCATTCCCTTTCAATTCAGTTGTGGTTCTCATAGTAGCTTGAAAAGAAGGAAATTTGTTTTTCCAAAGACAGTGTTTTTGCCTGGCTTGGTGTTATATTGTAAATAACCCTGTTTTACAAATATGTGTGCTTAGTGGCAAGGAAGACTGCTCAAACCAGTTTGTTCATGCAAGTCAATGCAGCTGGCAACATTTTTGGACTTTCTCTGGAGACAAGGCTAAATGAGATGTTATAATGAGCACCCATGTTTCAAACTCTATACATCTGCTGCAAACTCAAACACTGCCCTGCTCCTAACAAGCTCCTCCCTTTTGAATGAAAATTTAGACCTTTACATATTGTGCCTCAAGTCTGAAGCATAAGTCTCTGTATATGTCATTGTAAGAAGTTAAATTCCAGTATCCCTCCTTTTTGGTGCAAGAAAAATTCTAATGGGACAGGGGAGGCTTCATAGATTCAGACACTGCAATGGTTCTGGAATCTGCTGTTTCAAGCAAATATTTGAACTTCACACCTAACTCAGCCACCATTGATTGAATGGATTGAACATGTATATCAGAATTCACATTTAATCTATTTTTTTTTCAGATGGACACTGAAGAGAGCCCTTTAACAATAAAAAAACCTAATCTTGAAACTAAAAATAAAGAACTATGGTTTTTTTGAAAATGAATTTTATATGCATCATATGTGTTGACTTGCAACGTCAACCTTGACAAATGAGTCTGAAATGTATTCTATCACATTGGGACTAATGTTTTAAATTGTTTTTGGGTTTTTGGAAGGGGAGGGAGGGTTTTTAAATGTATTTTAATGTTCTAAATGTGAATGTTTTAATTTTTTTAGTGGGGTTTTATAGGCTTTATATGTTTTTGTGGGATGTTGTTGTAAGCCACCCAGAGTCGCCTGTCGATTGGGCGGCAATATAAGTTGAACTAACTAACTAACTAACTAACTAACTAAATAAATAAATAAATAAATAAATAAATAGGTGAAAGAAAATAGTAATATAATGGTTAATGGCTAGAGGCACGGGCTTATTTTCTTTTGGCATCCTTTTAAAAATTACAATTAATTCCCCCTTCTGGAATTTCTACCTCAGAAATTCCTTAAAGGTTACTCAAAATATTTACAAGTGACATTACAAGGGTGCAAAAATTAATGCCAAAAGTAACAGTATAGTTTTGATTGTGGACTATACAAATATGTAAAATAATGGTTGATCCATTATGTAAGTGCATCTTACATTATGTAAAGCTGATGATTTCAACATGGCATAAGTTAAAGCAAGAGGATAGCAATTACACAGTGTTAAGTTAAATCAATGGTATTTCAGCCACCAGTTCATCAATCTTCTGTAGCATCAGTACAGGGCCGTAGCCAGGATTCTAGATGTGGCCACCCCCTGGCTACGGTCCTGCATCAGTATAAATATGGTTGTCTGGTTTGAAAAATTTGGAACTATATTTGCTGCCTTCTGATAAGTTACATAGTGTTTAGTTACCAAATACTGTATACAAATTCTTTCCTGTTTTCAGGACTCAGCTACCTTTTAAAATATTTCGAACATCAACTCTTCTCCAACTTTGCTTTCAGCAAGGTTCATTTGGGGGAATACTTTATTCCCTCTAGGTTTTACAAGATTTGGTCATTTGAAGGTAATTAGAAAACCACTTGCTGGCATGTGAATTGTAGCCTAATTAAACTAGCCTTGAGGCAGCTGAACTGATGATGCTAGATAAGCATCATTTTGAAATTCCCTCATTGCAACTGTGTTCTTTCCCATTTTGCTGATATCGTGTATTTTCTGCCAAGTAACTTTGTGGTTTACAGTATGAGTCAATTTAGGGCTTTAGTTTCATGGTGGTAGGGGAAATATTGTCAATAGTGTCTTTCCCAGCTCCCCTACTTGAGCAAATTAATTAAACAGTCCAGTTTTGTGTTATCAAGATTAGTGTGCATTTGATCCATTGTACGTCATGCACTCCAGTTCCAACACTACTCCACCTGGCTCACCCTTTTGTGTGGTAGAGGAGCAAGTACCCCTAAAGTATCACAAAGTGGGCCCTTCATTCCCAGGCCATATGTGTATAGCTGCCAGCTGCCAGCTTTTGAAGTAGCCCCCAAAGTCATTCCTTTAGCAGCTGTCTGATCTGCAGCAATTAGCACATTGACACTTTCAGTCGTGACATGAAAAGCCTTTACATGCTGATTTCTGCAAATCAGATTTCTGTTAAAGGTTCAACAGCACAGTAGGGTATCCCTACTCCCTGGTTTTCCTTCCTACCCTGGGACAGAAGATTGGAGGGTGAATAACAGCATAAGAAGCCTCGTGAATATGAACTGACCTGTGAAGTCTGCCTGCTTCATGTTGGGTCCTTAGCAAGGGCTACTGTTTTTGGTCTGTGATTTTATTTTATTTTAGTGTGAGTAGGATCATTCTGTTTTAGTATGATTCTGGAATGTATCATTGGTGTTGAACCAAGCCAAATTGCTTAGCTGTCACTTCACTTAAGCTGCTGCAGGATCTAACCTTCATGTTGGTGGAAAGGTTGCCACTTATTAATGACTTTAATGACTGTACAACAAATTCCAGCTTCCTCCCAATCCTCTCACAGACAGGGAGACAGAAGGGAGATTTGTTTATAACACTTTATAATCCAGCACTGAATCAGTTAAGTGGCAAGTCAATGATATTCCATTTACTTTTTTATTTATTTAAAGAAAACAGCTTTCTCCTACTCCCTCACAGATGGGAAACTAGGAGGCAAGACAGAAGGAGATATTTTTGTAATTTTCTTATTTCTTGTTAAAGAGAGGAAAGGTCTAATAGGGTGCAGTGTAGCATCCTGCTCTGGAATCATTCAGTCCTTGCATGAGGATGCAATTATCACTCCAAAATGCATACTATACATCAAAGTGTCCCTGTTTAACCTGAAGCAGGCCTTAACAATTAGCTGTCTAGTTGTACCCTGAGTTGGATTACTGGTGAATCTGACTCAGTATTATCAACAGAGACAACAGAAACTCCCTTGATTTTCCGATGAGCTTTTCTCCATCCCTACATGAAGATACTGGAAATTGTGCTTGGCAACAAATGCATGCAAAGTCCTTCCTAAGCTTCTTTTGGTTAACTAATTAATTACAGTATTTGCCTGAGTATAAGACACACCCCATTATTATCAAAATAGCCCATTGTAATCCATTACATACAGTACAAGACACACTCAATTTTTCCAGTTTCTTTGTGGGGGGTCTTAAATAACATCAAGGCTATTCCAAATTATGGTGGTACTTTTCAGAGTTTTCTGGATATGGAGTATTCAGAAGCAGTTTTCAGTGCACATTTTCAAGCCCCTGCCTCTCTGGACTGTGCATCTTGCTCAAGACTATACAGCTTGGCTCTTTTCCTGAAAGATGCAACAGGGAATCAAGCTCCTGAGTTCTCACTCTGCAGCCAGACACCTAACTCACTGAACTATCCAGTTGGCAAGACATATATTATTACATGTACACAACACATAAGTACTCTTTAATTATTCATATAAGAGACTGTAAACAATAACTTTTGAATTTCAATTCACTGCATATTTTGGAAGTTCAAGCCCATTGTTCTATCTGTTCTGCCACCCTAGGAAAATCTGGAATTTTTTTCCCTTTCCTGCATGAATGTTTCTACATCACACATCCTCAAAACAAAACAAAAAGTCAAAAACCTATCCTTTGAAAGACATCTATGGTATACAGTATTTAGTTCAGAAGAGGCAATTAATCCCTATATTTCTTTCTTCATATCAGAGTGTTACACAATTTAAGATGATGGGCATATAGGAAATATATCTGTAATTCAAAACAAAATGTTAAAATAATTAGACTATTTTTGAAGTGGTATTATCGTATCCATTTATTCTTCTTTTGTGCATGTCGTAAATTGCATGCTGATGAATCCCATTATTGCCACACTTAAGATGGGATAGCAAAAAAATCTGTTTTCCAGGATATGGAAGTGGAGTTTTGTACCTCACGTGTGTTGCTGGAGGAAATGCTGATACCATGAAAATGCCCAAGCAGAGATACGGTCCAGCCGGCTGCTTGGGGAGAGCTCTCTCGAACAACCCCCAATCTTTTATTGGTTTCAAAATTTCTACTATCTCTTTCTCTGTTTCTAAAAAGCCCTTGTCAATTTGTGGCTCTACTACATGTGTTCATATGTCCCAAGATTACTTTTGCATCTCCAACAATTCTTTGTTTTAGTATTATCCATTTGATGCAGTTTAATCGGAGTCAAGTACCACCTCCATAACATTTTATAATTATATTCTTTTACATTAATCGATAAACTTCTCATAATTCTTCTCTTCCATTTATTTTTCCAATTTATTTCAGGAATCCTTATATTTAAATCTTGTTCCCATATTGTTCTCAGTGTATTTTGTGGTTTTTCATCCTTATTTAAAATTTTATATATCTTACTTACTTGTCCCTTTATCACCATTTCTCCTTTCCTTATTTTACAAATTATCTCTTCAAATTCTGTTTTAAACTAAATTCTTCTCCATATTTTACATTCCACTTATTTACCAAAATTAATTGTAACTAATTCAACTTCATCTGTTTAAACATTTCAGCTCTTTGTTCAGTTTTATCACACATTCTTATCCAATCTTTCAGTAGGAACACATCATTTCTAAGAAGTATATCCCTTATCCTTCTATCTATTTTTACTGAAAACAACTTAACACCTTCCATATCCATAATCAGAGATACATCTGGTGCCAATTTTTAAAAATATTTTCCCAAACATCTACCATTGCTTTTGTCATCTTATTTTTTTGTATTTTTTGTCTATATTCTCACCTCCTTATCCAAAAAAATTGCATTACCAAATTGTTGTAATTCTTTTATCTCGATCTCTTCCCAGGTCACCTCGGTCTTTGTTATAATCTTTACAATATTTTTAAGTTGGAATGTTCTATAATAATTTTTAATATTTGGAAGAGCCAATCCACCTTCCTTTTGCGATAAGTACCATAGATTCTTCGAAACTCTTGGTCTTTTCCCCCATTACAAAAAGTGTTTAACATACTCTGAGAAATCATTATAACTTTTTCCTTAAGTTGGATTGGCAGGACATAAAATAGAAAATTTATTTTTCGTAATAACTTCATCTTGCATAATGTGATCCGACCAAACCAAGACAAATTCAACTTATTATATTGTTTTATTTTCACTTTAATTTCCATATCTAGCCTTTTTAAATTCTATTTTGTTTTTAGATGTGGTAATTTTAGCTTTGTGTGTTATTATATGCTGGTGGTGCATTTGACACGAATAAAGAAATTAGACATATTAATCATTATCAGAATATGAGACATTAGTTTAGCTGGTCTGCCCCCTCCCCATAGCTGCAGGGGGATATGTTCCAAGACTTTCCACAGACACATGAAACTGCAGATAACAGCAAACCCTTTAATACATATACTGTAGTCATTGAAGGAGGGGAGGTGGTTCAAATTACTCTATTGTTTTACATGAGAGCTAACAAAATGTCTGCAACCATTTCTTGTAAATATTGCATTGCAGAAAATGGTGTCTAATGGACAGCTGTAACACCTTAGAAATACATATAAATTATGCATTTCAGGAATTTTTATTCATTATTTTTAAAGCTGGGGATAACTGAAATCATGGATATTAAACCCATGAATATGGGGAGCTAACTGTATATTATCATTGCCATCACCATAATGAAACAATGGTACAGATTCTTCTGCTTCTGGGTCTAGGACAGATATGAAATTGCCAAAATGAAGACACATTTGGTGAGTTTATTCTGCAGTTCCTTTCACCTGACCGAGAGTGAAAAAGATTAGCCAGCAACACAAGGTTGCCACTACCTGGGTACATCCAATTATGGTTTAAAAATAGCACAATCTTCAAGTAGGCTCTTTCTGTGTATCCCAATGGTACAGTTAAGGAAGAAAAATCATCATCTCCATCAGCTCTTTGTAGGCACTAGTTTATATTATGACATTCATCATCATCATCAGTGATCATAGCAGACCTGTTGTCTGATTTCCTTAGCACTGGGAGCCCAACACCATTCTTCCTTAATCTTTAACACAATGCACACTTTGTAGCCAGTGGTGCCATTAACCAAAAGGCCTATCACCCATGGTGCCACTTAGACTAACAAGTACTTCTCAGACCACACTTTGGTCTTTTAGCATAGTTACGGATATCATTACATTGAAACCCCAGTACTGAGAATATTGTTGCAAATGAATAGCAGAATTTTTTAAAAAATAAAATATAATTGAGATTGCTTTCTTCTTATCCAGAAATGAGAGTTCTACTGTTGTGTTCTAGTTTGTATGCAAAGGTCATGCCATGTACCCATCCAGAGTTACCTGTGTTGCATAAATTTTACATTTGTCTTATTGGATTTCTTCTACATTCATAATCAAGCCATGTATATTTTTGCAGAGGAACTTCTGTATTGCAGTACTGTTGTATTTCCACTCCTTTGAGGATAACTATGCAAATATGGCCACTTAGGCTATGTCTCTGAATTTTACCTTTGTGCTCAGAACTTTTGCAGAAGGCACTTAAATGAATAAAACATTGTGCATATAATGATACAATATTGAGAGTAAAAATTAAATTTTTAGTGTACAATTCTCTCAGTTCTTACAAAGCTAAGGTCACTGTGGGCCTTCCTAAACAAAGTAAAATGCACAGAAAAATTGATACATGAAATGAAAATCAAGATACTAAGAAGGAGTGCTCTTTCAAATATTATTTTCGTAAAAATAGATTTTGAAATCACAGAAGACCATTTTCATTTCTTACATTACAAAATACCATGTTTTATTACCTGTTATGCTGTATTCTTGTGATGTTCATCAAACACATATCCAAGTCAAAAGGTGAAACTGAGAGTACAATGGGAGAAATTGTAGTTTTGGTCCAATCTCAAACGTTTGCCATTTCTAGAAAAGCTGTTTTTGATTCCTTTAGGCAAGACCTCAACTGGCTCCGATCATCTAAAATGCTGGCATCATATTGTTGTTCTCTTTATTTTTCTTATCTGTATTTATCTGTATTCTAGCTATTTCTGTACTTAATCCTACAGGCCATGCATAAAGCTAATAATGAGAGGTTCTTTCCTCTAAACCTTTGGAGAGCATCTGTCAATCAGAGAAGATGATGCTGGGCTAGGTGGACAAATATTCTACCCAGGTTTAAAGCAGCTTTCCATGTCACGCTCTAGAAACATGGAAGCTGTGTGCTTATCTATTATATGGAATAACCAGATCCAAAACAGAGCAGGACCCATGTGTCTTGAATACATGTTTGGATGAGGGCAGTTTTGTCAAAAACAGTTTGTCACATAGGACACAGGGATGTGAACACTACAGTAGCTCACTCGGGACAAGAACCTTTCTCCTCAGTGGGGTTTTGTTTATTCTAGATTCCCCCTTCCCCTAGAAACCTCACAAGAAATCTTGTGGGATACCTTGAAAGTTTCCAGATCTTTTTTTTCCATGGAAGAAATGTCAAACTATGCAGAATTGTCACATTTCCTCTGATCAGTACAGTGTCACAAAGTATTTGCATGGATAATATGCAGTAAAGATTTCAATCTCCTTTTGTGAATAATCAGAATTTTTAAAACCTAGGTATGTAAATATTGAACATACACTGTGCTCTGTAGTGTGGATCAAGAATATTGTTTTGATGAAGTCATAATAAACTTCACCCAGGAGTAGAAGCATTTACCTTCTTCACTGCTGCCAAGCAGAAATTGCTTTTAAGCAAGGTTCTCCACGGTTGTTGTGTTTCTCTTTACTTATGACATTGTAAGCAGTCCAATTAGCTCTCAGAAAGTTTATTGAAACAATTATTCTAATTTTTTTGGACTTTACAACCATTTTCTGTTTTTAATTATTCATCCTTTCCCTGTCAGAGTTGGGCAGCAAATGTGCAATGTGCAAATAAAGCTGAAGTGTTTACAAAACAATAAGCAGCAAAAAACAGAAGATTTTATTTTCTATCTTGTTTTCCCCCTTTTCCTGCTGCTGCCAAGAACTTCACACATTCTAACAGTGAGCCGGATAATGTTGACTGAGATGTGGAGGAATCTCTTATCATCTGTGAAATGAAGTATTCATTTCCGTGGTTCAGTTACTACTGAATGACAGTAGCAAATGAGCTTCTACAGAACAGATTAGCTGGGATTTATTACAATGGCTGCCTTAATGCCAGCTATGGCAAAACATTGGTACTTTTTTCAGAGACTGGGTCTTTCAAAGCTTTCTTTGTCCTTCATATATGGGCTAAATACCTGTTCTTATACATGCTGTTAGCTGCCAAGATACAAGTTTTTTTAAAAAATTTATTACATTTATACCATGCCCATCTGGGATATTTTCCCACTCTGAGTGGCTTACAACACAATAACAACAATAATAAAAAATCTTCTGGCTCACAAAATTGCCTTACAGAACTTTTTAGTAGGTCACTATACTGTTATGATTCTAAACTGCCCACCTTAATCAGGTGTCCTAACTAAGTTTAAATGTAGGGCCAAATGAGATGTAACCTTGATAGATCCATGTCAAGACCAGCTTGCTGCCATTTGTCTCCCAAATGCGGGTTGGGAAAATGGTAAAACACAACCGAGGGCATGTGAGTTTAATCCTTCTCCAACTGACACTTTCCAATGGGGCTTACAACTATATACCAACAGGATGCAAACAGGATGCCAACAGTTTAAAAAAGGCATGCATGATACCAAAAAACCGAGGTAAAAGAGGGTTGGGAACAAGTGGAACATAAATATACATTTGCTATAGTCAGTCTGTTCTGACTAGCAGTGGCTTGCTGAGAGGTTTGTTCATATTGCATGTTGATCTTTTAAACAAGAATGGCTGAGGTACCTTCTGGGGGAAAAAAGCATTGTCCTTGTTGCTAAGCTATGACTGGTTCCTCCTTTGGTTCACCACTTTTCTACTGACTGTTTGATTGGCTTCATCCTTTTAAATAGGAGCAGAGACTGATCTTGGTTAGATCTTAATGGTCAATCCTACTGTTAGCCATGGTGAAAAGAGGCACCTCAAGAAGGCACAATAGTATTTATTATTGTTGTATTATTGGTATCAGAAAGAGGAATTAATGGGATTTTTTGCTTCATACAACAGAATAATGTGGTATGTCTGTGATACTTTTCATGTTGCATCACAAAAGTTGTGACATGTATGTGTTGCACTGGTTGTAGATCTTATCACCATGACAACTTGTCAGCCATATTGCCAGACATACTTATTTCAACATAATTTTGGTGCTGATATTCTTTCTCTGTCTCTCTTCCTTCACATGCACACACACATACTCTTTGCTGGTTTGCTACTACATCAAACTACATATTCAGAACTTTCATATCAATGAAATGTTTCATGTCACCAAGAAATATATTGCCTTCAGTGAAATTTGAAGTGCATTTATAATGTTTTCCTTATGTATACCCTATAAGGCCATGTGAGGTAAAAAGAGTTTTGAATGTTGGCAAGAGCTGGTTCACAATGATTGCTTCAATTCACACTTTGAGATGGCATTGTTAAATAATCAAGTGATAAAAACAATGTAGTTGTGTGAAAGAACTTATTATATTTTTATAGTACTGTGCAGTATTTTACACCAGTCCTCCATATTTAAAATGCCAGAAATAATAATAATAATAATAATAATAATAATAATAATAATAATAATAATAATAATAATAATAATAATAATAATAATAATAATAATAATAATAATAATAATAATAATAATAATAATAATAATAATAATGTTTTATTTATATCTCGCTTTCCTCAACCCAATGGGCGACCCAAAGCGGCTTACAAATATTTAAAGGATCAGTATAAAGTTACAATAATTCAAAATACAATATAATGAAAAACAAAGTTACTAAAAATTCATCACAATTCACATTATACAATACAGTATATAGAAATACACAATGCAAGAAGACCACAAGCAAAAATACAGTCCAATAAATACAAAATACAGTCTCACCATTGTATGCAATATACTTGGCAATACAAAATATAGAAGAATACAAAGTGTCCAAATACAGTTCATTACAAAGTTGTACAATAGTCATCTCAAGTTACATGGTATGAAATACAGATTACAACATATACTACTCAATATTCTGATACAAGATACAAAGTACCGCAACCCTTCCAACAATACAACAGCTAGGAATTGACAAAGTCTGGAGTTCAGAGCCCAAGGCTCAACGATCTCGATGGAGCCTGAGCTCAATGTCCATAATGGAGCCTGGGCTCAATGTCTTCAGTGGAGCGGAGCTCATCATCCTCAATGATGTCTCTGGGGTGAAGAGCGGAGGGCAGCTCTTATAGCCCTCCAGGGCTACAGCTGTATTGGTCCTCCTGGCCGGCTGCCGGGTGAGCAAGACCGCTTCCCACTGTGCCTCCTGGGCTGGGAGCAGCCGGCCCCAGAGCACCTGTGGCAGCGGCAAGGCTGGCGGTCTTCTGCTGTCCCAGGGCTGGCCGCATTTCACCCTTACCAGGCTGCAAGGGGCCGGCCTCGGAGCACCTGAATTTTCATTTACTGTACTTCTTTGATATGGAATCCAAGTATCAGACATGTTGTTAGCCCCTTCCCCTTTAATTCTGACTTGTGGCACCTCTTTCCAAGGCTTTCTAGGTAAAAAATACGCAGAAGTAATTTACCATCCCTTCTTCTGGGGCTGCCTTAAGACTGTGCAGCTTGCCCATAACTACATAGGTTGGCTCTTCTGTGAGGCACAGAGGGGAATTGAACTCCCAAACTCTGGGCCCTCAGCCAGATACCTAAACCACTGATCTACCCAGTCAGTACTTCCTCTTTAGATCCACTCTTTTTATCAAAGCTACTCTTGAGATCTGAGGTACCTGGGGATAAACTTATCATATAATATTTCCAATGCAAATCAAAAGTCAGTACTGTATGTCTCTGCGTCCCCAGGCCTCAGCAGGGTTTGGATCAAAGATGCTAATTGGGAGCCAGTGTAGTATAGTGGATAGAGGACTAGGAATCAACAAATCTGAGTATGAATCCCTCCTCAGCAATAGAATGGGGTGGTTTTGGCAAAACTATACATTAAATGTCATACATACTTTTAAAACCTTATTAGAGTTGTTGTGATTCCATGACAAAGATGACATTTTTATACTATTAATCATAGTTTCATGTATGTTATCATCTTGCAATGCTATGTAGTTAATTTCATTTCATTCTGAGTTAGTACACTTAGCCTAAGTGATGCCATTTTAGGAGAATATTCCATCATTTTCTGGATGTCTTAACTTGCCTGCCTACTGACTGGTTGTTCAAGGTCGTCCCTAGGGAACCAGCCTTGAACATGTTCTCTCTCATGGAGTTAGATGAAGAACACCAGCGAACAGATGAAAGTTGTGCCCCCGCAAAAATCACCATCCATCTTATATGACAAGGCTTTTCTGTAAGTTTTCAGCAAGCTCTCTGCACATAAGTAGGTCTGTTATTGCCATTTATGCTCTTTTCCTTTAATAGTTATATGTGGAATAACTCAGCTGATGAACATTACGTAGTATGAGCCTTCCGTCCAAGGTATTTAAACCAGTACCTCAGTAGTGTAGTTCAACGCGAGAACACAATAAGAATCAACTATAGAGGTTTATGCGCATAATAATCAACACTAGTAGGTACGTCCACATGTCTCTATATGTGTCTATGTTATTGTTGTTATGGGTACAGACGATGGAACACGGTTCCATCTTAGTTGCTAGTAATGAGTGTTCGGTTTTGAAAATATTGTATGTGTGTTCTTTCTGTTATTGTATGCTTTAGACTCTGAGGAAGTCTTCTCGAAATGTCTTCTTACCGGAGGGACATCAGAACTTGCTGAACATCGCACTCCCTTCCCCTGGGTTGAGTCGCCTTGAAACCAGCTTTAAACAATTAATTCATGGTCCAGTCCACGCAGCAGCCTTGAGTCTCCCGGGACCTTATACCCATTCGCTGCGATACATCACCGTCATGGTCTGGTGACTTTATTATAAGAGCTGGTCACACGCGGATACCTATCATTACTTATGAACTTGTTTATGAACCTTTTTGACTCACTCAGGAACTTTTGGGAGAGGGAGGGTGTTTTCCTTCTTTACGGATGTTATGTTACATACTTTATGTGTCTTTGTACATGTAGTGATATTGTCTGACCCCTCAGCTAGTAGTTTTGCGAACTAATAAGAGAGTTTCTCAGTTAGTTGTCATTCATTATTAAAATTAGTACTATTTGCTAATTTTTCTGGGAGTGTTTTCTCGAAGTTTGCTCTTTACCAAGTTAATTATTCAGCAGAATGCTCTAAACTGAGCATCTCCCTTCACAATATGTTTATGAAATGCAGCAACTAAATTAAGTTTCTTATCTCTTACCAGCTACATAAAATTATTTATTGCCAGTGTAACTGTGTATATTCTGCAAGCAGTTGCATCCCATTCTCGCCCCATTAATGGTAGAATTATATTATCCAAATCACCATTTTTGTTGTTGATTGCTATACTTGAGAGTTCTCCCCACCACCACCACCACCATACTGTGTTTATTTAGCTGCGTAACACTGACAGTTTAACTGTGTATCTTATGGAAACAGCTGCTTGCTTTGATTTAGTTGAATACTTTGCTAGTTCTTCTTTTGTTTGTTTCAAGATTCAGTGCCTGACAGTCATGTTGCATAATTTGGCTGGTGACTATTTAAGCAAATAAATTGGTCAATAATAAAAAAGAAACCAAGATGAAGAAGCAAACCTGTGCTAGCTGAATAAAAAATGTCTAACAACTATGCCAACATTTCATGTGAACTGCATTAAGCCCTGGACCAGGTTTGTCAGGGTACTAAGCCATCCATCAGTTGTGTAATGTGGCTTGTGTGTTGTGATATGTATGTATGTATGTATGTATGCATGCATGCATGCATGCATGCATGCATGCATGACCTGGGAGCAGCTTTGGAAAAACTACTCCTTAAATGTCTCACATACCTTTAAATCCTTATTAGAGTCACCATAAATCTTACAGGACAGAGTATAAATACATATACTCTGTTACTAGGAAGACTGTATGATGTTTTAGATATAGCAATGATTCCCAAACTTTGATCCTCATATGTTCTTGAACTAAAACTACTAGAAGCCTTCACCATTGGCTGTGGTGGCCAAATTTTCTAGAAGTTATAATCCAAAAACATATGGGGACCCAAATTGGGGACCACTGAGATACAGAATGGAAGACTAGGACTTCGGAGACTTGGGTTCAGCATTTCCCTCAGATGCAAAAACTCACAGGAGTGGCAATAGTAAACAATCCTTGAATATCTCAAATACATAGAAAATCCTATTATAGTGGCCATAAGTCAGAAGGAAAATGGAAGGGTGTGACTTTGGTGTTCAAGGAATGAAGAAGCAGATGAATGAAGTAGTGAAATTCAGCTCTTTATTAGTGGGGTTTGAACACAGTTTGGATGGGGCAAAACCCGCACTTATATACACTATAAACAGTAACATTAACAATAATACAACAAGCCCATTGGCTAACAGAGTGTGCACATTTTTGATCCACTTATTTGCATAAAAATAGATACATGAGAAAATATACATTCTGCTCCTGTCAGAAAACACAGTAAACATACATAACATTATTTCCCCCTAGGTAAAAACAAAATCCTTTAATCAGGATGGCGGTCTAGTTTCCCTTCTGGGTTGGACGCTTGGCTGAGCCGGCTCAGGGGCTTGTAGGATGGGCGACCCGACTGGAGTGAGGGATTGACTAGAGGGGGAGGATTGTAAACCCAAATTTAAGCCCTGTTTGTCAGTTGGAGGAGCAGGGGATCGCTCAAAACCAGAATCTAATTCTGTGGATGAATAAGACAACTCAGGGTCCCTCCTGTGTGTACTATGGTCTGGGCTATGGCAGCAGCAGGAGACACAGTTAATTGTTGGTAAGCCTGGGCAAGGTCAAGTTTTGCAAAGCAATTTCCTCCATGCAAGGAGGCAAGAAGGTGGCTTACCACGGGCACAGGATATGCATTCAGGTGAATAGCTTTATTGATGGTACACTTGTAGTCAGCGTATATCCTGACCTCCCCGTTACTTTTCAAAGCAGTCACAATTGGTGTCTCCCACTCTGCGGAGTCCACCGGCACTAGGATGCCCTGCCCCACCAGTTTGTCCAGCTTGACTTCTATCTTCTCCTTTAAAGCAAAGGGTACCTGGCAAGGCTTCATTCGGATGGGCTGGATGGTTGGGTCAAGCTCAAAGTCAACAGGGGGTCCTTTGTATAAACCTAAACCCTTTTTGAATACCTTAGGATGTGCAGCACAAACATCCCGGATTGTGTCAGAGTCTATTGCATGGATGCCAGAAAGCAGGATTCCCAGGGGCCTAAACCATTTGGTCCCAATAAGACAGTCAGTCCCCTGCTTAACTACAACCAATGGCAAGGAGGTGCAAATGTTTTTGAATTTAACCAAGAAATTACCCACCCCCAGGACTGGAATCTGGCAACCTTGCACATCCCGGAAGGAAGTCTTAAGAGATTTAAGCTTGGGCCGAGAGGCAGGGGGAATTCTCAAAAACTCCCGCTGTGGGATTATGGAAAAGGTAGTACCTGAATCCACCTCCATCTTGAAGGGGACGTCCTGCAGGCTCAGGTCTGCAAACAAACACTCGCTGATGATGCCCGCTTGGCATGGCTCAGGCTCAGGTGACTCTTTGGCGATGGACGTGTTGTGGTGATGACTCTTCTTGGGCACAGGTACTGGAGGTTTTTGCTTTCACTGTCAGCATACCTTAGCAATGTGCCCTCTTTGCCCGCAGTTGTGGCATTCTGCGGTGCGGAAGGGACACTTCTTGTGGTCATGCCGGGCTCCACAGCCATCACACTTGTAAAGGAATTTCTTCTCCTGATCGTCAACGTGCTCTTGGTGCGTTCGTCGGACCACTCGGACTTTTCCCTCTGCGTTGCTGGACTCTGATGAAGAGGTAGAAACAGGCGATGCTGAGGAGGGTGAAGGTGAACTTTGCTGAGCTTGCACAGCTTAGTTGGTGGCACTGGTGGTGGAGTGGCGATGCCGGAAAAGCTTTATCCCGGACCATGCGGCCTCAGACGCTACTGCCTCTTCTAGGACATCTGTGAAGGTTAGCGTCTTTCTGATCATGAGGCAACATTGAGCATCTTTGTCCCTCATGCTGACCAGCAGATGGTCCCGGAGTGCTTCTACAATGTTGTCCCACTTGCATGAGGCAGCAGCAATGCGCAGCACGGGGACTTAGTCTGCAATGGATTCACCGGGTCGCTGTTCTCTTCTGTGGAAGGCCACCCTGGCCGGAAAGATTGAGACCTCTGGCTACAGGTGCCTCCTCAGTGCGGACATGATTTCTGCGAGCGGCATCACATCCACGTCTCTTGGGAGAATGAGGTGGGTTGCCAGCTCAAGCGTCTCAGAGGCGCACTGAGTGAGGAAACAGGAGCGCTTCTGGTTTTTGTTGGTGATCTTCTGTGAGGCCATTGCATGGCAGAACCGGCGTTCATATGTTGCCCATTTCTCTGGATGCGCTGGGTCGAATGGGCCGACATTGCTGCCATGTGGGGACGCCATCCCACCTTCGTTGCCAGTTTAGTTTTCAAGGAATGAAGAAGCAGACGAGTGAAGTAGTGAAATTCCACTCTTTATTAGTGGGGTTTGAACACAGTTTGGATGGGGCAAAACTCTGACTTATATACACTATAAACAGTAACAGTAACAATAATACAACAAGCCCATTGGCTAACAGAGTGTGCACATTTTTTGATCCACTTATTTGCATAAAAATAGATACATGAGAAAAAATACATTCCGCTCCTATAAACAGTAACAGTAACAATAATACAACAAGCCCATTGGCTAACAGAGTGTGCACAATTTCCGATCCACTTATTTGCATAAGAATAGATACATGAGAAAAGATACATTCCGCTCCTGTCAGAAAACACAGTTAACATACATAACAATGACAGATATACTATTGAAACGGCAGCAGTCTCTTTTCATGACCTGTACCTAATTCTAGCTAATGAATGGTTCCTTTTTGTGAAAAAGTGCACAAAAGATCAGCCAATCTAAATATCTTACCAAGGTGATGTATATTTTATCCAGCAATGGCTTTCATTATCATCTCAAAACAGTCAGGAATGTGCTCCAGCTTATATGTGACATCACATCAACAAAGTCAATGAAAATCAGAAGAAATGACCCTTGAGTGTTAAGTTACATATGAAAGAAATTGAGGTTGTCTTTGGCATTAGCATAGCTGTTCTAAGCCCTAAATGAATTAAAATGAATTCCTGTAATGGTTATCTGATATGCTCTGAGCAGATCAGGGGAGCAGAGGTAGTTTTTTCCCCCCAGAGAACCTCTGAACTTCTCATGAAAGAACAATTATAAATAAATGTATTGGATTCCTCTCATGCAGAAATGAAAGGCATTTCAAAAGAAGTTAACAATTTTAGAAGAAGCATTTAGACATCCTTAGTATACTACTAGTTTTGACCTAGGGTGAAATTCAAAGCAACATTTGAGTACTGTACACCCTCAGATGACAATTTCTAGGACACTTGTAGCATTTCAATTAGATTAGCTAAAAATTCTACAGGTGACTCAGACATACAAGAATTCACTCCTCAGTTCAGTTAGATCAATCTCACCAAAGGTTTCTTCAGCTTTTTGTTTAACATCAGACTATGTAAGAAAAAAACCATAAAAAGGCTGCTGGCAAGATATTAGAACCTTTGTTCTTAGAACTTTGGGCCTGTGTCTCTTTTTGTGGCGTACTTTCTCAAGTTATATTTTCCCTTTAACTTCCATATTGTCTGTTCCTAAATTAGCTGGTTTTGAAATTACTAAACAATTAATACAGTGCCAAACTCAGTTTCCTTTCTCTCCAGTCTATGGGTGGAAGGATGAAGAGATAAGGAGACTATAAAACCTGTTACGATTACCCTGATGAATAAAGTAATATAAAATAATTTGTAAATGGTCCATGGGTACAATCCTTGCTTTTTGGCAATTAATTCTTCCAGATCTTTTCACCAAAATTTCAGTGCTGATATTCTGGGCAAGTGTTAATGTCACTTGATATTTAGAACTCTATTCTTCCTGCTTTTTCTGTGTGGAGAATGGGAAACTAAAAATGAATTCCTAAGCTTATTACTTTTAAATTCCACTTGAATAAATGGAAGTATATTGGTTGGACCCACATCACATAAAGCATTTTGAAATTAAGTTAATTTGCCCGTCATTTGATTTAATCTGAAATTCTCCCTCAAAGGGTTTTTTCCAGCTTGTTGTGCATGCTGGCTGCCAGCCTACAGATGATTCACTTAACAATTTATTCTCAGGCTTAAATGTATTTAACCAGAGTTATGACAACAATATACTGTATTCACTTTTTAAAAAAACCATTTTCATTCAAAGTAATGGGGAAAAAACATTTCAAAATTATTTTCAAAGGAAAAGAAAATTTATGAGAAATTTTCATAGATGAAATTTGGGCTTTGTGTGCTTACCAAAATTACAAAGTAATCAAGGGTCCCATTATTTGTGGTACAATTATCTCTGGTGAGTTACAGCCTTCCTGCCTCCTTAACTCTCAATTAAAAGGAAAGTATCATAATATATCTTTTCAGGGCTTTCTCCCCTTCTGTATCAGGAAGTAGTGGCAAATGGGAAGGGTTCAGAAAAATGCAGAGGTAGTTAGAACAACAAGAGACACATGCATACACAAACACACTTACCCACCTTGCAATGACAAGATAAGCATGCAGAGACCATTCAAACAAAATCTAAAGTGGCTTGAGAATGAAACAACCAAAACAACAAGCAAAAGATTTATGAGGGAAACAAATGTTAGATGGATTTTGGTATAGCATTAACTTCAGCTATTCTCTGTAGTTGGATACAATTCTGACATTTCTACACCCACACCAGCACTTTTAAGAAAGGAATGTCATCCTGAGCTTCTGCTTTGGAGATCATATTAATCTACATTTACCCCTTAGACTTTTCACATTTTTCAGACCATGGAGAAGGAGCTAAAGAACAAGAGAAATTCTATTCAAGCAAAATATTTCAGAAGACATGTTGAAATATGAAATATATAAAGATAAAATGTATAAAAATAGATCACCTACAAAATGTTCTCCAAAAGTTCTCCATTGATCTTTTTGACTGCCTCCCCTCTCAATGTCTTAGAATGATCCCGACCGAACACTAGAATGTCCTAGAATGATCCCTACTGAGTGATCCCAACTGAACACTAGCTACAGCTGCTATTAGGGCCTACCTAGTGGTGATGTTGGTGGTGAAGCAGCAATATTTCACCACCCTTATTGCCTCCATCCAGCCACTCTGTTCCGGGTAACCAAGGGGGGTGGCGGTGCCTAGTTGGCAGGGATCAGCTGAGGCTTTTGCTGATTATCTGGTGGAGAAAATTGCTCATTTTCACTCAGGATTCAATCCTGGCATGGATGGGGAGGTTCCGGAGGGGACCAGATCACAGTTTAGCCATGTTATCTGGGATGGGTTCGATCCAGTTGTCCCTGAGGAAGTAGACAGTCTCCTTGCAGCTGTTTGCGCCACTACATGCCCTTTGGATCCCTGTCCCACCTGGCTGGTGAAAGCCTCCATGGTGGTGACAGGTGGCTGGGTTGGTGCAATAATTAATGGATCATTACAGGAGGGTGTGTTACCTGCACCTTTAAAACACACTTTGGTGTGTCCCCTCCTAAAGAAATCACTCGGCCCAGCTGTCCTTACCAATTATAGGCCTGTGTGGTCCTGGTTTTCCTCATTTCTGGAGGGCCGGACCCAGTCGGTGTGGTTAGAGAATGAGAGGTCCAGCCCTAGGCCCCTCTAATATGGGGTGCCTCAGGGCTTGGTGATCTCTCCTCTCCTATTCAACATCTACATGAAGCCGTTGGGTGAGATCATCCATTCCCACGGGGTGAGGTATCATCAGTATGCTGATGATACTCAGTTGTACATCTCAGCCCGTGGTGATCCAAGTGATGCTGTCAAAGTCCTATCCAGGTGTTGGGAGGCTGTTGGGGTCTGGATGGGGGACAACAGGCTACAATTGAATCCTGGCAAGACTGAATGGCTATGGATTAGGGGCCCTACATTGTCTAGGGAGATACCATCTTTGGTCCTGGATGGGTCTGATTTGCCCCAGACAGACCCGGTGCACAACTTGGGAGTCCTCCTGGACTCATGACTCCTGCTCAAAGAGCAGGTGGCAGTCATGGTCAGGAGGATTTTTGCACAACTTCATGTAATTTGCCATTTGTGCCTGCTCCTGGACCAGGACTCTTTACTCATGGTCACATATGCTCTGTTCACCTCCAGACTAGATTATTGTAATGCCCTCTACATGGGGCTGCCCTTGATGACCATTCAGAGGATGCAGCTGCCCGGGTGGTGATGGGGTGAGGACATTTTGCCCGTGCCTCGCCACTGCTCTGGGAGCTGCACTGGTTACCAGTTTGCCTCCAGGTGCAATTCAAGGTGCTGGTTATGACCTTTAAAGCCCTACATGGTAGTGGACCAGGATACCTAAGAGACCACATCACCCTAAGAATGTCTGTCCATTCAATCAGAGCAGACCAGAGGGGTTCTCTAATTGTACCATCAGCTAGATGGGCTCGCCTCTCTAGCACAAGATGGAGGGCCTTCTCTGTGTCTGCACTGGCCCTCTGGAACCTCCTGCCAATAGAGCTACAGCTGCAGATGTAATTGCTGCCCTTTAGGAAAGATCTTAAAACCTCGCTGGCAGGGCAGGTGAGGGGCCCTGTCCTAGTAAGCATAATTGAATACACTAGCTGAAATCATGTTGTTTAGTATAGAAAGTTGCAATAGTGTAGGTCCATTTATATCAGTGGAACTTATGAAGGAACTGACTCATCAATTTAAAAAAATCTGCAGCACTTTAGAGACTAACTGCTATATTTTTACTGTGAGCTTTCATAAATAAAGCCCGCTTTTTTGGACAAAGGAGTAAAAAATCCACATATGGTTTATTTACACCAAATACTGAAAAAAAGAGATTACAAAGTAAAGAGGTAAAGAGCAATCAAGCAGAATGACATATAAGCATGCATATCAATTCAGCTTCCTACAAATAGCAGTAACAAATGATCCCTAGTTTGTTAGTCAGATTATTTTTAAATGTCCCTTTTTCAATCTTAAAAGTGTCAAGTTGCCAAGCAGAGCATATGCTGAGGAGTTTAACTTCTTACTTGTGTGAGCACATCCTGTTGTGCTCATGTTGTAAAAGAGAATATCGCAGGAAAGCTAGTGAAGGTGGTATAATACACCAAAATGTATATACCTATAAAGAAAGGGTTGGGCTGTGTGTATGCAGAATATGTGTCCATACATGTGCAGCCTATCCCGTAATGCACTGCCCACACTTACCTTTTCTCCTTGACTCCATCGCCACAAGGGTCCGGAAGCCGAGAGTGGAGCCAACGCCTCACGAACATGGAAAAGCAAAAAAAAAAAACAAAAACCTATGCTTCCCAGCATCCTCTGTGCTGCGGCATGCCTCAGGCAATCTGGCAGGAGGACACGAGCGCAAAGGAGGTGGGACAGCCGGCGCACGCAAAAAAAAAAGTGGCCGATGTGCGAGAGACTAATACAGGGGGCAGGGGCTGAAAGCATGGCCTGCCTTCGGCCCCCACCTACCAAGGGAAGCAAGCCACTTCCCCAGGAGACGAGGGCAGAGAACAGTGCTCCATTCCGCCATTGCCTCATGGAGGAAAATGAGTGCCTACCATGGGGGGTGGGGGCCAAAAGCATGACTGCCTTTGGTCCCTGCCTACTGGGGGAAGCGAGCCACTTCCCCGGGAGGCCAGGGCAGAGAACAGCACTCGGTTCCACCCTCGCCACCCGGAGGGAAGCTAGCACCTACCCCGGGGGCAGAGGCCTCTGCTGTTTCGAAGACAGCACTCGAAACAGCGGAGTGGGAAATACAAATGCTCCAGGCAGGAATCCGTCAGGGCAGGCTCCTCCCCTGATGGATTCCTGCCTCTCACCCTTCCCATTCTCTCTCTGCTGTTTTGAAAACAGCCCTCAAAACAGCAGAGGGAGAAATCCACAGGCGCCAGACAGGGATCCACGAGGGTAGGCTCCACCTCTGACAGATTCCTGCCTCTTGCCCTTGCCATTCTCCCTCCGCTGTTTCGAAGACAGCTGCCAGACAGGGATCTGCCAAGGTAGGCACCTTCCTTGATGGATTCTTGCCTCTTGTCCTGCTATTTCCCCTCCACTGTTTTGAGGGCTGTCTTCTTCACCTGTAGTTGGGTGGGAGATTGAGGTTTGTTGAAGATGTTGAACTTTGCTCCATCAGGACTCATTGAATGATTATAGTATGTTTTCTTGTGGATATTGTTAATTTACTTAGTATATTGTATATTGTATTGTATTTTGGTTCTTGTATTTTCTAACATTGTTATTTTTGAAATGTGATTTGTAAATGTTTTATGTCATTTATATTGCTTTGTATTATTTATACTGTATCATTATATTGCTTTGTATTATTGTAAACCGCTTTGAGTTCCCTTTATGGGAAGGAAAGTGGTATAGAAATCTAAGCAATAAATAAATAAATAAAAATAAGAGGCAGGAATCCATCAGGGGAGGTTCCTCCCCTGGCGGATCACTGCCTCTCACCCTTGCCGTGTCTTTGGCTGTCCCCTTCTTCCTTTGCCACCACCACCCAAACCACCCCACCAATAACAGAAAATCAATACCTGCCCAGCAAGGCCGGACAAAATAGCTAGTAATATATAAAATATATAGTAGCATATAGCAATCTGTGTATCAAATTTGATAATGTCCCAGAAACCTTTGGCTAATATTCAAGCCTCTGTGAAGTGGAAGATGCACATGGCCGCATACAGCCTTCCTGTGTGCCGCTCTGGTCAAGTGTGGTCAAGGACAGGCAGGACCCTTCCTTCACCCATGGCAGGCCAGTAAATAGGGAAGCAACAGTGGTGGTGGTGTGGGGGAAGTGTTTGTGGGCCAGACTGGTGGTGTGGGGGCGGGAGTGTTTGCAGTGGCAGTAGGGAGACACCAGTGTGGCCTGCCAACAGTCTGAGGGGGCATGATCTGCACTCAGGCTTTAAAATTTTAGTAAAGGTAAAGGTTTCCCTTGCTCGAAAGCCAGTCATATCCGACTCTAGGGTGCAGTGCTCATCTCTGTTTCTAAGCCGAAGAGCCAGCGCTGTCTGCTTCTGCAGACGTTTCCGTGGTCATGTGGCAGGCATGACTAGACACCGGAGCGCACGGAATGCTGTTACCTTCCCACCGAAGTGGTCCCTATTTATCTACTTGCAATTTCTTGCTTTTGAACTGCTAGGTTGGCAGGAGGTGGTGGCAAAGGAAGAAGGGGACAGCCAAAGACACGGCAAGGGTGAGAGGCAGTGATCCGCCAGGGGAGGAACCTCCCCTGATGGATTCCTGCCTCTTATTTTTATTTATTTTAGAGCCCCTGAATTAAATTTTCAATATTGTCACAAAAACACATTAGGCAATAGAAGGACCAAGAGAAAACTGTTTTGGTGAAAGTTTCACAGTTTGATGTTAAGAAAAAGTCAGAGCTGCTGAAATATTATTTTGTCACTAATGCAACAGCCTGATGTTTGAGCATTCTAGGCCTTTTCAAGTTTTAGAAAATACAGGAATCATTAAGCAGACAATGGAGAAACATTATGCACAGTTGGGTACCAATCTGCTTTTTCCTTATCTAGTATTTACCATTGCCAAATCTTACAACAATAGCATTTCTATTCAGTTAAAAATAAACACATCATTTTATATGAGTGTAAAATAGGTACTGTAAGAATACAGCCTAACAACAAGAGTTGCATTCCATACATAGGAAGAATGTGAGGACAAAAGAAAACATAGAAAATTTTAGATTGATTCTGCTTCCCCAGACTCTCCAGTGGCATAAAGTGTGAAAGGGACTTCAGGGAATAATTGCCATATGAGCCATTCAAATGTTGTGCTTCTCTTTATTAAATATTGTCCTGAACAGTCTAGATCAGGGTTTCTCAATCTTGGGCCCCTATGTGTTTTTAAACTTCAATTAGAAGCCCAAATCAGCACACCTGCTGATTAGGGCTTCTGGGAATTAAAGTCCAAGAACATCTGGGGGTCCAAAATTAAGAAACTCTGGTCTAGATAATTCCTCTGGTTCTCTGGACTTTCTCAAATCCCTAATTGTCTTTCAGAGCAGTTCCATTCACCCTTCTTGGGTAATCCCTAGTCTCCATTTCATATCACACTCACTGAAAGAGCTCTAGGCTGCAGTAACTTAGTCCTTAAGACAGAGGTACCAAGTCTTTCTTTTCTGACATCACCATCTCTTCTGAGTTTGGGTGGGTTGGCTTTCCTCCTGTAACAAGTAAGCAATGAGATCCTCAGAGATGGTCCAAAGAGGTATGGTACCAGAGGGTGTGGAAAGGCACAATCCATATCCCATCATTGTCTGTGATGGATCTTCCCTTTCAACTCTTCTTCTATTTACTTTTCTTCTGCTTCCACCATCTCCCTCACCTCTGAGACCTACTGTATCTCTCAGTTATCTTCTTAACCCCTCTATTGTTCCTCCCCCTCTCCTGTCACTTTCAGGTAGGAGAGCTCCTTCTCCTTTGTGGCTACAGATCTAGCATATCCTGGTGAAGAAGCATGTATCTTGCTTGTGGGGATGTATTCAGCATGGCCTCTGTCCTAACTGGGTGTCACTATCAGGACACTGTGAGCTTGCTGGCAAGCATAGTGGGAGGCGGGGATATGGCTTGACCTGGTCAGCCCTGCTGAATATGTCACAGGAGCCAAAGTGTAAATTCATCTATCCTAATCTGTTTACAATTATTTAAATGCATAGCATATTAGTAACAAAATATAACATGTCAATAGCATTTTAAAACTAAGTATCTAGTGTCTGTTAATTGTCCCTTAATTGTGTCTTTCCCTCACTGGTCAAACAATGGTAGATTGAATGAGTGCTGCTGCTGCTTCTTTGCCTCCTCTTTTATCCCATCAGGTGTTGAGGAATATAGAAGGTTCTTGTTCTAGCACTTCTAGAGACCTCCACCAGATTTATTTGGTGTACTTGTAATATTTCTTTGAGGGAGCCCCGGGGGCCACCAGGGAGCTCCAAAGAGCTGCCGATGCCACATGGCCGCACCCCTCCTGGCCTTGTTTACTGGACTTGGTGGGACTTCTAGGTTGAGGTTTCCCTTCCGCTCTCTGAAATGTTTTCAAATTTATATTGTATTATTGATACTTGTATTGCTGCTGCCTTTGTTTTATGTGGCTATATTGTATTCTATTGTAACTGATTTTTTATGGTTTATGACTGAGTATATGTGTATTGAATTGTGGAACTTTATACTGTATATGGTATTTTTGGTCTGTCGTTCATTTCCTATGTAAACCGCCTTGAGTCGGACATTGGCCTGAGTAAGGCGGTATATAAGTATTAAATGAAATGAAATGAAATGTTATCTCTCCACCTTTCTCTGGGTCTGCCTCGTGGCCTTTGTCCTTCTCCTCTTTACACATATGCCTTGTAAGGTATGGAATTACAATACATTCTCTCCAAATTGGTAAATCACTTTGCTTGTTGTCTCTGTATGTACTGCAATATTGGCTCTGTTCCAATTCTTTTCCTTAAAACCTCATTTCTGATGTTATCCCTTTTATTCACTCCAGTAGCCTTCCTCACTGAATGAGTGCTTGAATAAAATATTACCTGTATGCTTTTAGATAATAGATAGATAAATCTTTATTGTCATTGTCCTGCACAAAACAATGAGATTGATGGGGAAAACACTTATCAACCCAACAAAACCTAAACAAAATACAACTATACAAAATTATCAACATACTCCCATTTCAGATATACACATTTAACCCCTAAAAAGCTCTAAAACTCTAAAAGCTCTAAAACTCTAAAAACTCTAAAACTCTAAAAACTATATAAAGAAGCTCTGCATAGACTGCATTGCACTGCATTCAAAGCCAGAACCGCTTCTGGGTAGAAACTATTTCTCAAGTGGCTGGTCCTGGCCTTTATGACCCTATACCTTCTTCTAGAAGGCAGAAGCTGAAAGAGATCATTTCCAGGGTGCGTACTATCTTTCATAATCTCTACAGCTTTCTTATAACACCTGGTGGCATAGATTTGATCTAGAGTGGGAAGAGTACACCAATTATCCTCTCCACAGTCTTTACGACCCTGGACAGCATTGTTCTTTCCCTAGCTGTACAACTCCCAAACCATACACACAGACCATAGGTTAACACACTCTCTATGGTACAGTGGTAGAATGCCAACAGCAGGTCCTTTGAAAGATTGTTCTTCCTGAGGATTCTCAAGAAGTATAACCGCTGCTGTGCTCTCTTCATCAGATCTTTGGTGTTTGTTCCCCATGTTAGATCATCCCTCAGCTCCATTCCCAGAAATTGAAACACCGAGACCTGTTCCACACAATTCCCTTCAATAATAACTGGCTGGATGCTCAATTTGCATTTTCTAAAGTCCACAATGATCTCTTTTGTCTTTTTTACATTGAGGAATAAATTGTTTTCCCTACACCACTCCGTCAGCATCTCGACCTCCTTCCTGTAAGCCGACTCCCCCTCCCCAGCAGTAATCAGACCCACCACCGTTGTGTCATCTGCAAACTTGATGATCTTATTACTGGGGTAACTGTGAACACAATCATATGTGTAAAGCGTGTACAGAAGCGGGCTCAGCACACACCCCTGTGGCATCCCCGTACTTATACTGAGATCCACAGAGAC
Source organism: Bradypodion pumilum (assembly GCA_035047305.1). Taxonomy (NCBI): domain Eukaryota; kingdom Metazoa; phylum Chordata; class Lepidosauria; order Squamata; family Chamaeleonidae; genus Bradypodion; species Bradypodion pumilum. The sequence continues at coordinate 241,347,882 of JAWDJD010000003.1, read as the reverse complement.
ATGAGAGCCCATCCTGACCCGTTGGGAATGATCTGATAGAAAATCTAGTATCCACCTGCATAAGCATGATGGAAGCCCCAGATCTAATAATTTGGGCACCAGTCTATGTGGAAGAATAATATTAAAAGTATCCAAGTTGCTATAAAAATCCAGTACACTACGGTGGCTTAGCAGTTAAGACACTGAGCTTGAAAGCTGGAAGCTCAGGGTTTGATACCCGAGTGCTGCACAATGGATCTTGGGGACATGAAAGGAGCCTCATTCGGGCATCCCCTGAGTGGAGTATCTCCAGCAAAAATCCTTTCAATCCGGAGTAATTTCTGACATGAAATTTTATTTCATAAAAATCCTTTACTATATACTCAACTGGCTGGATATCTCAGTGGTTTAGGTATCTGGCTGCACATCCAGAGGGTGGGAATTTGATTTTCTACTGTGCCTTCCAAGTGAAGAACCAGCTTGTGTAGTTTTGGACAACCCACAAAAGAAAGGAATTCTAACCTGCTCTTGAGAACTCTCTACTCTACCTAGAAAACCCTGAAAACTCACTATAAGTGAGAACTGCTGTGATGGCACTCAATTATTGTTATTATTAGCATTTACTCAGAAGCAACTTCATTGGACTTTCCTCACATCAGACAATGTGCATAGGAGGACAGTAGCTGCTTTGATTTATTTTTTAAAAAGCAAAATGAAAGCTGATATTTCTTTTTAAAAAAGGCCCGACATGCCTCTGATGAGACAGGACCTCAGTGACTATAGACCTATATGGACAGATAGGTTGCTTAAATTCCATTAGGAAAAAAATGAAATTTAAGTACTCTACCTGGAACTGCATCCAAAAGTGTTAGTGATTCAGTATTTACCTTTTTTTTTAAAAAAAAATTGCACTCTTCAGAAAGTTTAAAGTGCTTTCCCTGTGGTTTATTATTAATGGAAGGTTGAACACTTCTATAGTACTGTATTGCTTTAATTATCATTTATTTGTTGCATTTATAGGTTGCCTTTCTCCTGATGGAACACAAAGTCATGAACTCAAAATGATTCACTACCAAGTCTCTTTAAAGGACATGAATTATAACAATCTATCTGTAACTAATCAGAAAAGTGGCTTCACAGTCTTGAGTCTGTATAAAATAACGGCATAATAACTGAAAGTTCACATGTCTTGCTCCCATTGCCAAAGACATAATGCTGTAAATATATTACATAAGTCAATTTTACCATTTTGCTCTGACAGTCAAGGAGGCTTAACAAATGATCTTGTGCTGCTCTTTAACATCAACTGTCTTAGAAAAACATAACAGAATTTTCAGAATTGAGAACTATTGTTATGTCTAACTATACAGTGTTATTTCTCAAGCAGGAAGTCTAGACAGAAAATTACCTTCTATTTTTTTTAAAAAAGCATCATTATGGTAATTTGCTTTCTTAGGGCAATGTTAAGTGAAAGGGAAAACAAAAGCAATGGTTTTATTTTATCTTTCTAGCAGACTGATGGATTTATATAACATGTTTGGTTTCAGCTATATTTCGAGACTGTATTGAAACAAATATGAAGATAAATCTCTTCTTAAAATCACTTAGACGTAACAGATGAAGGATGAGATAAGGGCATATCAAACTGCGCATCACAAATGCAAGTATTCCCATCACTTCTGTTTGATGTTCAGACATAAAAACCATGCCCTGGGGGAAGCAAGAAAGTAGTGCCCTTAGCTGTGAATAGTTCTGACTGATTCAACAGGAATGGCAGCAGTGAGAGAATTGCAGTAGATGCTGCAGTATAGATGACTTACATTTGTTTCAGCTGTTAGAATTAGAACTCTAGCTTAGGGTACCATATTTAGAACAAAACGTGCTTGGTAAACAGAGGGTTACAAGTTCAATCCCTGGGATGATAACATGGTGTCTGAATGCGGAAATCTTTTACCAGTGATTTTGGTGTCCATTGGCCTGTGTTCCAGAGCCACATTGTGTATCCCATATGGGTGGAATGCAGGTTCAGACTGAAAAGACCACAGCAGTAATGAGAATCAAGTGTTGCAGACAGCAATCAGTACAACACTATCCTTTTCTGAAGCATACATTTATGCCTCAGCAATGTTACGTTGTTGATTTCCACTTCAGAAATAAGATCAATCCAGAGTGTCTTGCTTTACACTCTAGCTGTCTCCTCTAAAAAGGCCCTATCATGAAAAATTAGAATATCTAGGAAAAGACAAATCTAAAATAAAGATATAAATCCTTGTTTCTCTCAATCTTGTACACAAGGAGAAAGAAAGACAAATTTATCTTCCTCATTGCCACAGAATTTCTTGTCATACCTTAGTCCACATACTGAAAAGAATAACATTTTGTACTGTAGAGAACTCTGATGGTTGATGCGAATAACTCATGATCAGAGTTCATTTAAAGTCTTTATTTGGGGAAAGGGTTTCCATGCTGGATTCCGAGAGGTCTCGGAGGAAAGTTAAAGGGTAGGATGAGGTAAGGCGGGAAAAGCATTTGTATATATACATGGGATACATCATAGGAGCAATGCATTCTGGTACATGTAGTTTGAGACAGTTTGATATTACATCTGACAAAACCCTTCTATTATCACACAGGCGAAAAAGTCACAAGTACAAAAAACAACATCCGTCTATAGCGTTGAACATAACTTTCTGAATAAGTGTGTGTGTTGGGCTAAGGGAAGTGGTTTGGTCAGTATGTCTGCTGTTTGGTCCTTTGTATCACAGTGTATTACATTGATGAAACCTTCCCTAGACATCTGCCTAATATGTTTATGTTTGATGTCTATGTGTCTGGACCTATGACCCACGGCCTTGGCTTTTGCGATCTCAATAGCTGCATTGTTATCTTCGTGCATGGGAATGGGAAGAGATGGCTTCTTCCAGATTTCAGAGATTAGGTCGTTGAACCAGAGAATGTTGTTGGCAGCCATAGATAGACATACATATTCCGCCTCTGCGGTAGATGTAGCAACTATTTTCTGTTTGCCGGTGTACCAATATATTGGGTTGTTGTTCAGGAGGATTAGGTAACCTGAGGTGCTTGTTCTTGTTTCTATGTCCCCAGCCCAATCTGCGTTGGCGTAGCATGATAGCTCAGGCCCGCCAGTTATCTCTGGGGTCAACAGCTGGCTTGCATCCATTGTGGGCTTCACGTATCTTAACAATCTCTTGACTGCATTCCAGTGATGGACCTTTGGTTTGCTCTGGTGTTGTGAAAGCAGGTTCATGGCCAAAGTAATGTCAGGCCTGGTCCAACTGGCAATGTGCAGTAATGACCCAATGGTCGATCTGTACAGTGTGTTTTCCTCAAACGCTTCTCCATCATTGTATGTGTTTTTCTGGAAGTCCGTCTGCATGGGTGTTCCACAAGGATTGGCGTCTGCCATGTTACAGCTTTCCAGCAGCTCCACTATCTTTTCCTTCTGGGACATCGTGAAGCCATTTTGGATATCTGCATGCCTAGGTATTTATCTATTTTCCCTAAGATCTTTAGTGAGAAGTGTTCCTGGAGACTTCTGGTGAACTCATCACATTTGGATTTGCTCTTCCCAAAGTACAAGTTGTTGACATATACCAACAGCTTCTCTATCTCATCCTGAGACTTCCTTATGAAAACACACTTATCTGATGTGGTGGCAATGAAACCTATTTGTTCCAGAACCTTGGATAAGCACTCATACCACCTCTTCCCAGATTGTTTGAGTCTGTATAGGCTTTTATGGAGGAGCCAAGTTTCCCCTTCATTTTCCCCGAAGCCAGGAGGTGCCCTCACATAGATTTCCTTGTCCAATTGAGCATGCAGGTATGTGGTCTGCACATTGAATTGGTACACGTGTTCTTTCAGCACAGATGCCATCACCAACATGGCCTTGACACGCTCTGGTCTCACTGTTGGTGAATACGTGTCAGTGTAGTCATCTGGGTACCTTTGGGCAAACCCCTGTGCCACTAGTCTGGCTTTGTACAGGGTTTGGTTGTTTCCTAGTGGCTTAACCTTGAACATCCACTTCATTCCAATTGTCTTCTGGTGCTCTGGTACCTTTGCGGTTGTGTACATGTTCAGGTTTTTGAGGCTCTTCATTTCCTTTTGCATGGCGGCCTCCCACTTCTCTCTTTCCCTTTGTGGCAGTAGGAGGATGTCTTCGTATTTTTCGGGTGCGGTTAAGTTGTGATCGATGGTCATCATGAAATCCCCTAGCCCCTTGGGTGGTTGATTTCTGGTTGACCTTACTGGCCTCTGGCGCTGAGTGTCAGAAGCCCTGGGTTTGTCCTCGCACTCGGTGGGGGCTGTGCTTATGGCAGCATGTTCCTCCTCATTGTGGGGATTTGATTCGTGTCCTGACTCATCGAGGTCATGTCCTGAGGCCCCTATTTGGCTGTTGCTGGTTGTCCACTCTGCGTGTTTCACTTGAGTGTAGCCTACTCCAGTTGGTGTTCTCATGGAAGCTTGCTGATCTGGATACTACTAGTCTGAGGTTGGAGTCCAGGAAACGGTAGGCCTTTGAGCCTGGTTCGTATCCTAGTAACCTTAACCTCCTTGATACTTTGTCTCCTTTTCTTCTCAACTGTTTCAGGATATGTACGTCTGCAAAGACTCCCAAAACATGAAGGTGGGACAATCTGGGTTTTTGGCCATACATGATCTCATACGGCATTTTTCCTATGACACTGGACCACAGTCTGTTCAGGGTATAGTTGGAATATAGTAGTGCTTCTCCCCAGTATGAGAAGGTCAGTCCGGCATCTTCCAGTACACATCTGACCATGGTCTGGAGCACTCCATTTCTACGCTCAGCAACCCCATTTTGGAATGCCGAGAATGGGGCGGTCTTGTAGTATATCATTCCTTTGTCGTTGATCCAGTCCTCAAACTCCTTTGAGAGGAATTCTGATCCCCGATCTGTCATTATCCATTTTATTTTGATGTTGTACTGCATTTCTGTCCTATCAAATTCTTTGAACTTGGAAAGCATCTCTCCTTTGGTCTTGAGTGTGTACACGAAGCCGTACCTGCTGAAGTCATCGACGATTGTCAAGAAGAACCTCTTTTGGCCTAGGGAACTTTTGAGGGGACCGACGAGGTCCATGTGTATTAACTCAAAAAGATGGTTGGCCTTTCTATTAGCTGTTTTCGGCCTTGTAGAGGTCTTTGATTTGGCACACTTGCACACAGAACACTCTAGGTAGCTATCACAATGCTTTGCCTTGAGGCCTTTGGAGCACTCTAGTATTTTCTTTATAATGAGGAAGCCTATATGTCCCAGTTTTCGATGCAGTAGATGTGGACAATCATCATGTATGGGTTTGCCTATCGATAGGCGAGGTGTCCCGTAGGCCGTGCCAGCGACCCCCTCTGTGGGTCTGTCATGGGGGTCTTCCCCTTCAATTTCCTCATCATCGACCATGTCTATGGCATCCAGGGCATCCCCTTCTGTGTTGACGTCTTCTTCTTGGTCGATGATGTTGATGCTGACATTTTCGCTCTCTCCCATGGGCAACAAGTATGACAATCCTCCAGTGATTACTACATTCCCAATCTTCTTCCCAATTCTTCTGATTAAAGCTTCTTTCCCCTGGAAGTTTATTTCTGACCCTGTGTCTTCACAGAATCTAATGGCTGCTAAAACGTTGTAAGGGACTTCAGGGACATAAAGTACCCCTTCAATTTTCCCTAACCCAGGCATGTGCACATTGCCCTGACCAGCCACTCTTGTGTGCCCTTGGTCTGCAACTTTTATTTGGGATGACATTTCCATGAAGGAGCTGAACAACCTTTTGTTACAGGATGTGTGAGTGGAGGCCCCAGAGTCAATTAGCCACCGCTGGTCATCCGGGGTGATGTGGGCACCTGCTTCTCTGTGCCTGACTCCATTCATTGAGTTGAGCCAGTCTGCTCCTATCTCTTTTCAGTTTCTGGGGTCCCACCTGGGGCTGGGCAACCTCCACCTCTTTGGGTCAGTATTTCCCCTAGGTCTGGGCGGTGTTCTGCCTTGGGGCCTCTGTCCTGGGCTGGTTGTGTCGCCATAGTGGTCGGAGCGCATATGTGTGTACGTACGTTCGGGAGATTCTCTGCTCTTATTAGTCCTAGGACACTCTCTCTGGAAGTAGTGTCTTGACCAACACAAGTGGCATCCAGCTGACTGGTCTTACCTGCTCTGCAAATTTGACCCTTCTAGTGCTCCTGCCTTCCCTGCGAAACAGGGCTCTGTCCCTCCTGAGGCTGTCCTCAAATATGAGTTTCCCAGAGATGTATTCAAGAGAGAGTTTGTCATTTCCCATATTATCAAAATGGCTCAGGAGGTGGTCCCAGCTTGAATCTAGAGAGTTGAATATGATATTAATCAGGCACTCATCTGTAATTTTTTCACCCCTGTGCATTAAATCTGACCTCATATTTGTCAATCTTAGCAAATGGTCACTCATGAGCACATCTGCTCTTAACTTTGCTGAGTAAAACTCTTGAGCCAACAAACTGGTCCCACTCCTACTTTTGCAGTAAAACAGTTTACCCAGTTTATCCCAAACCTCGGATATGGTCATGCCATTTGGTATGCTAATATAGATTGTGTGGTCAATGGAACGTAACAACAAAACAAATGCCTTATGGTGGATGCAATCTATTTCTAGGGTCCATGGTTTTTCAGGTGGGCTATTGATTCGGAAAAGGGCACTCTCTTTCAAAAGAATTACCTGAAAGTGTTGAACCCAGTCCATTAGGTTTCTTCCAGATGTGTGTAGTATCGGAAAGTTGCTTGGTAGGTTGCTTTGTTGATTGGAGCCAGTGCTGGTCAGCTGCTGTAGCTGGTGTCCAGGGATGTGGTTGAACTGACAGTAGGGTTCAGGGATGCAGTCTGCCAGGTTCAAAGGGTTAACTTGCCTTTCTTCTTTAAGGCTGAAGGGGGAGCTCTCTTGTCTGAAGGAGTGCCCATCTTCAACTTGCCTGTAAAGGGAGTGTTGGTATGGCTGCGCATGCGCGAGGCTCATTCTGCGCTGGTCTCCATCGGAGAAGGATCTTTGCACCGCTTGCCTCGCCAGTGGAGTCTCAAAGTTTGATGAGGGATTGGCGTCTTCTTCCCTGGCGCTTTCCGGGGGTGCTCCGAAATATGGTTGTCACTGCTGGTATGCTGGAGGAGGGTTAATCATCATGGAGTCACCCCAGAAGGTTGCCGGTGTCCTCGGGCCGGTCTCCAGAGCCATGCGGCAGGTCATCCAGAGGTGGTCTTCTGCGGTGATGGTCTGCATCGGAGCCTGGTCCTGGGAGGTCCTGCGGTCTTTGCTCTTGTGGGGGGAGTTCAGCTTGGGGGAGATGTCCACCTCACCGAAGGCAGTGGTAACCATTTCAATCACCCTGCGGAACTCTCCCTCGGATGGGGGTTGTTGGATTTCGCCCTTGCGCCCTCCCCATTGCTCTTCGTGCGGTTTTGGTGTGGGGGCCCCCCTGGTTCTTTGTTTCTGTGGCTTGGGGGGCAGCATCTTGGTTTTCCCATTTTCCCACCCTGGGATTCGAACCCTCGGCTGCTATTTGTTGTTGGTCAGCCATATTGGCTGCATTTGAAAACAGCGCCGGGGTCTCGTTTCCTGCCGTCTCTGGGTACGGGGCATTAGCATGGGGGCTTGCCGCTTTGGAGGGCTGGAGTTTTTCTTCTTCTCCCATCATCGCCAGTAGTTTGGAGATGGAGACCATTCTCCCATTCAACCGGTTGATGATCTTAAGCAAGGTGGACCTTGGGATGCTCTCATCGCCTTTGTTATTTGTCCTTTTGGGGATAGCTCCGGTGCCCGCTTTTGGTTGCATCTCCTGTTGGTTTTAGACTGGGTCACTGGCAGTTCCAATGGGGGTGATTTGTAGTTTTTCCTTTGGTGCTCCTGCACGGAGCTTTCTTGTTCTGGGCATCTTCTTTGGATTTTAGATTTTATTCTTGAGTTAAATTCGCAACCATCCTCACTGCTACCACTTTGTAGAGAACTCTGATGGTTGATGTGAATAACTCATGATCAGAGTTCATTTAAAGTCTTTATTTGGGGAAAGGGTTTCCATGCTGGGTTCCAAGAGGTCTTGGAGGGAGGTTAAAGGGTAGGATGAGGTAAGGTGGGAAAAGCATTTGTATATATACATGGGATAGGTCATAGGAGCAATGCATTCTGGTACATGTAGTTTGAGACAGTTTGATATTACATCTGACATGTACAGAATGCTAAACATGCCATAGTACAGTGGTGGTGAACCTTTTAGAGACCGAGTGCCCAAACTGCAACCCAAAACCAACTTATTTATTGCAAAGTGCCAACACAGCACCAGGGGAGAAAGGAAACATTCCCATTGGGCTGCTGGGCAGAGGGTGGGGCAAACCCTGTTCTGGTGGGAGGGAGGAAGTGCTCCCATTGGGCTACTGAGCAAGGGGTGGGGTGGACTCTGTGCTGAGAGAGGATGGAACCACTCTCATTGGGCTGCTGGGCAGAGGGGCAGGGCAAACTCTTTGCTGGAGTGACTGCATGGGTGCCCACAGAGAGGGCTCCGAGTGCTACCTCTGGCATGCGTACCATAGGTTCGCCACCACTGCCCTAGTACAAATGGCCCAAGGCAAGGAGGTCTGTTACTTTGTTTAAGAACCTGAAACATGGGGTGGTTGTTTGCATCTATATTAACAATCAGCCTATCCTTTGATACTTTCACAATATTTTGCCTCTCAATAAGAAAGGCCTTTAGACATATTATACACAAATTCAAAAGAAAGAAAAGAAATAAAGCTATTTATTTCACTAGCAAGGAGATGAAGAATCTTTAAAATCCCATTTTTAGTTTTCTCATCATGTTGTGACAGCCTGAACTGATGAGTAGACATTTAGTCAATATTCATGCTATCCATATCCCATAAATGTTCTGCTTCACGTGCAATCTTTCTATGCAGTTATTTGGGGATCGATTGTCAGACTAAGCCTAGAGAGACCTAAATTCAGATCTCCTCTCAGATACAATGGTGATCTTAGTCCATTACTATCTCTCTGCCTAATTTCCCTGTCTGGATTGGTAAAATGAAGGAAAAATCCCCCCCCCCCCGCTCCACTTTGAGCTTTTCAGAAAAATATCACTGTGAAGATATAAATATAGTAGCTATATTAAATGATAAACACACAGTACATTTTGCCATTCACTTACAACTGTAAATTTAAAAATGGTCAAAAGTAAATAGTTTTAAAGATATGTGGGATATTTTATTTACTTTGTTCTATTGAAGGGAAAAAGTATTGTATGGAAGCTAGTGTATTTTTGAAGAAAAGCAATATTTGGCAACTATGACCAATCAATCAATCACTTTATTACAGTCTACAACCAGCATAGTAAAACGAGAGATAATTTTTTGGGGGGGAAATGTAAAAGCTTAGAACAGTGTTTCCCAACCTTTGGTTTTTGGGACTACAATTCCCAGAAGCCTAAGTCAATTCCCGAAAGCACTGATCAGTCAATGTACTGACTTAGGCTTTTGTGAATTGAAGACCCCCCTGTGGGGCGTGTGCCCCACATTGGAAACTACTGGTTTAGAATGTAGTTAAAATATATTATTTAAGAAACATACCCAGGTACTTAAAAAATATTTAAATGCTTAAAATGTAGTTAAACTATATTATTTAAAACATATTCATTCAAAGTTTTTTTTAAAGAAAATAAATAAATTTTTAAATTAGTGCTATGGTAACTGCTACTGCAATATAGCATCCACGGTTTGTGGAAAGCAAGTATACTAAAAGAAAATATGAAGAGAAATAAAAAGGATATATATTCTAAAGGGTCCCAAAGGGACAATATTTTGTTTTCAATTGTGTGTTCTTGCATTCTTAAATGGTACTGTCTTAGAAGGAGAATACAACATAACATTTATAAAAGTGCAGTCTTATTTTTTTTCTTACATGCAGTTTTATGACTGGTTTTATAAGATCACTATAACCAAAAATTGAGAAATATCACTTCAAGATGGCATTTCCCTAAACCTCTTTTATAGCTATTCCTTGCTCTAAAGTGATCTGGTGCAATCTGAGACACAGATATGGACAATATATTACAGTACTAACATTTCATTTGATTTTATCTGTCTCATATAGAGCAAGACAATCCTTTTAATTTGAGCTTGAATTGCTCTCTTGTAAGTAGTGACTCTATTTTCTGCCAGAATGGATAAGTGGGAAAAGTAATGTGTTTTTTTTTAAAAAAACTTTATTTACTATATAAAATTATACATAATAGCTTAAGTGGATTTGAGGAGTCCAAAAAAGAATTTAGATACTGGAGAAAATACATTTAATATTCTGCCTCATACTCACATTCCTGGTGAGAATCTCTCACCACCACCTTGTTCCCACTATTCACAATAGAAAGAAAATCCCTATTCCTGTCAGTGTCAGCTTCTCCATAACTGCAAATCTCAGGCTGTGATTTTTGGCTGAAAGCAGAGTGCAAACACTTGTAGCTTTCTGTCTCAGAAGTCACATTTCCAATTTGGGCATAGCTGTCAAGTATCCCTTATTGGCCGGGAAAACCCCTTATTTTACCCTCTTTCCCACCGTCATCCCTAATTAATTAGACTGCAATGCCCTATTGCCACCATTGGAAGGCAGCACAGGATAAGCATAGCTGGAAAGTATCCCGTATTTGCCAGGAAATTTCCCTTATTTCCAAATACAAAACTTGACAGGTATGAATTTGGGTCATCTGTCTGCCACACCACATCATTTTTATAAAAGCAGGTATGTCAGTTCTAAAGATTTTACTATGGATATATTCACTTTGGAACCTCAGTTTTCTTAAGCAATGTCCCACCTGTCTGTAGGTCTTTCTGCGTCTCCTGGAAAAGCAGGATTGATGATTTTTGAATATTTTGCTTTATCCAATATGTTCATATTTTCAAGGTCAAGTTTCCCAGTCTGCAAGAAAAATCCTTATGCATTTTCAACCCTATTTTTCTACACAGGAAAATACATATGCATTTTGTTTAAGGAAGACATTTTCATAAGCAATCTCCCCTAATTCATGTTTTTCAGTTCTCTGTCTCCCCTAACATATGTGTTTGTGTTTGGAATTATTCCTAAAGTATGTGTTTTTGTATGCAAATTCTCCTAATATATACTCTTTTGTCCAAATTGTTTTATTGGAGAGTTACATTGTACACTTCAAAGAAGTGTAAGTACTACCGGATAATTGGGTTCTGGTTTGTTTATTGGCCCAGGGAAAACAAATTCGGTTGTTTTGTATTAAAATGCAAACCAAATAAATTTCTCTCCTGCCTATTCTGTTGAATTGCTTTGTCAGTGCAGGTGTAAGCATGCCTCTTGAAAGCTTAAGGTGATAGGGAAGTATAATATATGGCTCTGGCTACTTTCTTTTAGTTGCTTCCCCCAATTTATAGGGCATTATAGGGAGCCATTTGTACCACCACAACACAAAAGATCCCTGATGGGAGAAACTGTCTGCTTCACTTACCAGTTCCTAAAGTAAAGGGTTAGATGAAGGTGGAAATAATTAGGGTTGCCATAATTCTCTCCCACCAAACCGGGGCAGCCATGAGACATAATTGCATTCTTCAAACTATGCATATCTCACAGAGACCGCAACTCTAAGATCCCACGGAATTCCCGTTCAGGACGGGCAGCCACCATCAGTTGTAAAAAAGCTGTAGTCAAGAGGTTGTTTCCCATATGATTCTTCTTGAAAAAGATGATTCTTGATGGTCCTATTTTTATTTCTTTTCTCATCTCTGCCCCTGCTCCTGCCAACCTAGTAGTTTGAAAGCAAGAAATTGTAAGTACTGTAGATAAATAGGGACCACTTTGGTGGGAAGGTAAACAGCATTCCGTGTGCTCCAGTGTCTAGTCATGCCTGCCACATGACCATGGAAACGTCTGCAGATGCAGACAGTACCTGCTCTTCAGCTTTGAAGCAGAGATGAGCACTGAGTTGGATACAACTGGCTTTTGAGCAAGGTTGACCTTTACCTTTTTAAAATTTCTTAGGCCACTCTTTAAATTATCCTTCCTCCCCTTGAGGTCACCCCTCCCCTTCTCTCTCTCTCTCTCTCTCTCTCTCTCTCTCTCTCACACACACACACACACACACACACACACACCATTGAAGTAGACTCACCCTCAAACCCCACAAGAGGAGAAAAGCAGGAGATAGGAAGAGAATTATTTTGCAATGGACAACTCTTCACTTTCTGTCCTCCCTGTCTAGGAATAGTGATTATGAAATTAACCTTTTATTTCTGGGATTTTACATGTTTTTTGTTCATCTGGCCAGAACTGCTTCAACCTGGGAAAATCCCGAGAAATCAGGACATATGGCAACTCTAGAAGTAACAGTGATTCTCTTGCTCATCTCACTAGTCATATTTCTATTCCACAATTTTATGGGTAAGCTGTCAACTTGTAATAGCTTTCCCTCAAATTCATAGTCAAAAAGCCACAGCTCCCTATATTTGCAAGATGAAAGAGAAACATGTTCTCTCTACATGAAGTTGGAGGATAGATTTGTAGCTTCAAGCATTCTTCAAGCTTCTTTCTCATTTGGCATTTCATTAAAGGAAAGGAAGCAAGAGGCTTCCTGAGGCAAGATAATTTCCCTACCGGAATTAGTCTGCAGGTGCTGTCCAAGAATTAAATAAATCCTTGGTAACACCATATTTTTTATTTAAAAAAGCTTAAGTTATTATGTCTTCTTCATATTCTTTAACCCCGAGTCTCACTTATACAGGCTTTCTAAGTAACATTTATTTGGTTCAGTAATTCTCTTTCAGGGGAAAAATGTTTTCTATTAAATGTTTTTAAAATATTACTTTTCACTAGATTTCTGCATCTACATTAGTTAATCATGTCAATATATTAAACTTTGCAGCCAAAGAGCCAGCAGTGTCTTGTGTCTGCAGACATTTCCATGGTCATGTGGCAGGCATGACTAGACACCGGAGTGAATGGAACACTGTTACTATCCAAAGTGGTATCTATTTATCCATTTGCAATTTCTTGCTTTCAAACTGCTAGTTTGGCAGAAGCTGGGACAGAGGAACTCACTCTTTCATTCAGCACTCAGGTCTCAAACTGCTGACCTGTTGACCTTCCAATCATCAAGTTCAGCATCTTAATCACTAGGTCATCACAGTCCAATATAATAATCTTAAAATCTAAAATTTAGTAGTAAATCACAACTACTAGGCCTATTGAAACAATGGAACTTACAGAGGTGTTGACTTACTAAATCTCCAGTGATTAAACAGGCCTACTTTAAGTATGATTTACTACTTGTTTTCTGCTAGCATATCATCTCTCCTGTTTTAATTACATAATAATAGTTGTTTATATTAAATGTTTTCTCTTCATATACCTTCCCTTACCTGAAGCCCAGAGGTTATGAATTAGAGCAGCAGATTCTTAGGAGGTTGGAAATCCACTGAATTTTAGTGCAAGTAACTTAATTTCTCCCTTGCAGAACTGGATGTAGACCTGAATGTATTCTAATGAAGGGAAATCTGTATATTTCCAAATTTGTAATGCAATTTTAGGGTTGGGGAGATTCAAATATAAGCATAGAACTAGCATAGCCTCTGGTGAAATGTGTAAAAAGTAGATTAAAATTTCCAGGTTCTAAACCAGACACTTGATGTCTCCCATGAGAACAGAGCAGTTTTACTGCTTCCATTCAAGTGGATGACTTTCCTCCCATCAGGATCTAATGGATCACCTCACCTGCAGTCTCCCAATTGGCTCTGGCACAGATGTTTTACAAGATTGGTTTTGGATACCAGGCAGGATTCAGGTGAATCAGCTGGGAAAGCAGGGTGGACCATGTGACATAAAACTGGAACAACCAGTTTTAATTCATGTTGTTGTCCAGAACTTGCCAGGCTGCACAGTAGCAGTCAATGTCCAGCACTGCTCAGGGGCTTGGGTTTCACCAGCCCAGGCCAGGAAGAAGAGGACAAGCTTCCTCTGCCCTGGTACCAGGTGAATAGCACTACCTTGCCCTACTGAAGGTCTGGGATTTAAATTTCAATAAAATTGTGGTACAGGTTTTGAACCAAACAATTGTATCCTACCTCTTCATTTCAGTGAGTATTGGGAGGGGGGGGACTTGACCTGAAATATCACATTCCTAGTATTTACAAAAGGTTTATGGTTGATGAATATGGTAGCAATGTGATAATATTTCAAGTTGAACATTTGCAGCTATGAACACAATGATGAAAATGGTAAAGCCATTATAAAATGGGCAGAGTGCCATTCAGTGGGCCTTTTACATGGTGCTAAATCTGTGGGACTGCAGTTGCACAAGTGGCTAAGATGCTGACTGGAAGGGGGAGGTCAATAGTTTGATTCCTGAGTACTGCTAGATGGAATGAGCTTCCATCTTTGTCCCAGCTCCTGCCAACCAAGCAGTTTGAAAGCAAGAAATTGCAAGTAGATAAATAGGGAGCACTTCAGTGGGAAGGTAAACAGCATTCCATGCACTCCGGTGTCTACTCATGCCTGCCACATGACCACAGAAACATCTGCAGAAGCAGACAGCGCTGGCTCTTCAGCTTTGAAACAGAGATGAGCACTGAACCCTAGAGTTGGATATGACTAGCTTTTGAGCAAGGGAAACCTTTACCCTTTACCTAAGCTACTCAGTTCACTTCACTGTGGTAGATGGCAGAGAGGCTTCAATCCAGATCTAATTTTTGTTAATGAGCCTATTGCTCAACAGTGCATTCAGTGTAGGTAATCCAGACCCAAACACTCAATGCAGACCCATTTTATGGCAGATCTAATCAGGTTTCCAACCTCAATCTATACCATTCTAGAATAGTTTCAAAGAAAGCTAACTAGTAAAAAGTGTTTACAGCAATGCTAGGTGCAGCTGTGCTTCAGGTAGTTCAACAACCTGAGAACTATGATCAATTTGTAGCTTCCAATATGGAATGTTACTGTGCCTCTATGCCAAGAGGGTGCTGGACCAACAATATCCAAGCTCTCATTCCAGAAACAAATGCCCAATACTTATATATCACACATTAAAAGATAAAAGCTGGGAGAAATTTCATCTCAGCTCTTCCAGAAATGAAAAAGAAATCAGTAGACATTACAACAGAGCTTTACATGGCAAGAAACAGCAAGAAGCTCGGATGCTCCTGAAAAGATTGAACAAAATCCAAACAAAATAACATTGTACACAAACATAAACTCAAACCAAATAGCATGCCAACAGAGAAGACCAACCAAAGTATAATAAAAGCAAAACATCAAAGAGATATCTGGAACAAATCCAATAAACTTTCTATTGCCTTCATATTGGTGGAAGTGATAAGAAAATGAGGAATGGCAAAGAAGTGAGACTTAATGATATCTGGATCAAGCAACTTAAAAGTTCTGGCCAAAATACAAAAGAATTGGTCCCTCAACTCTTAAATAACTGCTGGATGAGCAAACAAATTCTCAAAACTTGATCAGAACTGAAAATTATCACAACGTTGAAACCAAGCAAAGGACCATCAGATCTTCAAAGCTGCAAGCCTTTCTTCTTAGTGTAACATTTATATTGAACTTCTTCTAATTAACAAAAAGAGAAGCTTTAGACCTGGTAAGAACTGTACAGTTCAAATCTCAAACTGAACCAAGGAAATAGAAGATGGTTTTGAAATACAAAAAGATATATGGAGCAGCATTTGTTGACCTTACAACAGCATATGACATGGTCCATCATCAACTGCTGCTCAGTGCTATCCATCATCCTCCAGAATCCACCCAGGTCCATGCCAACCACGTCAATGATACTGTACTGTCTAGCCATCTCATCCTCTGCCACTTCTTCTCCTTTTGCCTCTGATCTTCCCTAGCATCAAGGCTTTCTCCTGTAAATCATCTCTTCTCATTTGTGGCCAAAGGATTTAAGCTTCAATATGACCAGTGAGTTCTCTTGATGAAACTTTATTAACCTTTGCCGTGCTTCATTACCAACCCACTAAATAACAGCTAAAATTCAGGAAATGTTTTCTGCATACCTCTCAAACTCTAAATAGTACATGATCAGAAGTTAGGCTTAATCTATACAGAGCAAAAATCTTGCTGAATGGATGAAAGTCAAAGACTGACTCCCAACATGAAAATATTTTGGCTGGACCTCTAGTAGTCACTTAACAGACTTTGACCAATTCACCAAAAGATGGCTTCATTTTGGCAGTTTCACATCTGAACTAGACATGGAGGAAGAAAAAGGAGGGGGAGAAGAAGGAAGAAGACATCCTTCAAGTGGCCAACAGTACTTTCAATAAATGGGTAATACACATCCTCACTATGGATTTGAATTTAAGCATAGTAGTCCACAACCCAAAAAGAAAATACTTGCAAATTAATATTGGTCCATACTGAAGATGGATGTAATTTGTGGATTTGGACATATAATTTCCCTCATTGTTGGCCATATCCTTTCACTGTAGACAGCTAAAGACGCTGCACTGACCTAGCCCCCACCAATGGCTGGGGATAAGAACCACCAACATTTTGGGCTGTGGCGTCGTGGTTGCGGTTCATTCTAGGACTTTTGGGACTGTTATATTTTGCTACTATGGGACTTTTAAATGAATGGTTTTCTTTTTTTCTTTTTTGTTGTACTACTGTATTTTATGATGTTTTATGATGTTTGATTTATATTGTGATTTATTGCTGTTATTATGCTTGTTGTTTTTGCGAGCCGCCCTGAGTCGCATTGTACAAGTGGATGGTATATAAATGTGCAACTACTACTACTACTACTACTACTACTACTACTACTACTACTACTACTACTACTAATAATAATAATAATAATAATAATAATAATAATAATAATAATAATAATAATAATAATAATAATAATAATAATAATAATAATAATAATAATAATAATAATAATAATAATAATAATAATAGCAACAACTCCCTACCCAATATTATTTATGAGTTTTCTAGGAAGTCCTTGCAGAACACTGGAATATTCCTGACATTTGGTGTATGCTGATGCTTATGTCAAAATTGTTTCTTTTTAAAACATTTTAATATTCATCCATTGGGAAAACCCATTATTAGATATTAGGGGAAAATAATTGGTACCTCTGGGCCCATATACTTTTGTTCTTCTACAATTTATAGAGACAATCTGGTAACATATTTTCCATTGTAGAGGGTGAGACCTCAACACATATATTTCAAAGTATTTGGTTCGGGGAAAGGAAAATAATTTTGTTTTAATAATAGGCCATTTTAAAAGTCTCAGATTTTAAAAAAGCAAGAATGAGTTAATTGGATGTTAAGGGAGCACTTTTAGGGATATATTAATCTCCATTTGCATACTGTTGGCATATCTAAGTCCCATATGTGATTAAATAAGTTATAAATATTCAGCATAGTTTAGCAACGTATGGGATGATGAAAAGTTGGAACTTCTGTTTTCTTTGTTAAAAGTGAATGTAACAGAGAAAAAGCAAGAGATTCTTTCCAAGTGTACACAACAAAGTTACAAATGAATGTATAGAGGAATGGGCTTTAAATTGCTTTGAACTACTGTGTGAATGTTAAATTCAGTTTTGGTGATGAGACATTGATCAGAAAGAAAGTGATAAATGTCTCTGTTCATAATGCATTTGGAGACTTTACACCGATTTCATCATAGGAAGTTCTTCACATTCTCTTTGTATTTCACTTTAGGCACTATCTAGTAACAATAAAAGGTTCTGAGAACTATCCTGGGAATGTTAATCTTAGTGGTCCTCTTTTAACCCTCTTTGAAATACCTCAGATGTTTTGCCTGAAGGGAAAAATTTATATTTTGACTTCTCATAACAGCAACAATTCTCTGTGTGGCATTCTGTCCATCACCAACTCTGCACTTTCAACAGATCCTGTGTGATTTCTCATAGGCTTCTTAGTTTGTTTATTATTATTTTGTGTGTGTGGGGAAAATATCAAGCTGCACAAGTTTACTGCAGTTAAAGCAAAGAATTAAATTTTTCTATGTAGGAGTTACCCAAGAAGGACAGAAGAATCACCAGGTTGCTCATCAACTTTGTTTCAATCCTTGCATAAAATGGAATGTTCCTTAAGTAGTCTTCACTGAGAAGGGTGTTAAGGTGTACAGAAGGTTGCTGTCACCTGTTCTGAACAACAAGTGGCGGAAGCGGTGGGGGAGAAATTAGAGTAGACACCTGGACAGTTTCATTTTTTTAGGGAATTCTTGGGAAGGGGCTGCAGTGGCTTAGTGGTTAAAATACTGAGCATGACAACGGGAAGTTCATCAGTTCAGCAGCTCAAGACCTGGGTGCTGCATAATGGAGTGAGCTCTGGTCATCTGCTTCAGCTCCTGCCAACCTAGCAGTTCAAAAGCAAGAAAGTGCAAGTAGATAAATAGGTACCACTTCTGCAGGAAAGGTAATAACATTCCATGCACTCTGTCATCTATTCATTCCTGCCACATGACCACATAAATGTCTGCAGATGTAGACAGATGTAGAAGACGCAAAGCAGCTTGGATTGCCTTTAATATAAACCAAGCAGTGCTAACAGATGACAGTCTGCCGATGAATATCAGGACAAATTTATTCAATACGACAGTGTTACCAGCAATGTTGTATGCATCCAAAATAAGGGCAATAACAAAATCAGAGGAAGAAAACACAGGTGGCAACCCAAAGAGCAATGGAAAGATGGATGTGCAGAGTAACAATCAGGGATAAGGTCAGCAATAAGGAATTACGCCAAAGAACTGGACTGTGTAATGTGGTCATTGAATTATATGTGGCAAAAAGCTGGTGGGCAGGCCATATCACCCACCTAAAAGATAACAGATGGACCTGTAGGCAAACAGACAGGATACCAAGGGACCACAAAAGACCACTAGGCAGACCTCAAAAATGATGGGATGAGCCAATGGTAAAGCTGTTCGGCCAGTGATAGAAACAGAAGGCAAAGGAGAGAATATTTTGGAGTTCAGTTGATTTGTGCTAAAAGCAATGACAAATCGATATTGGATTAGATATTGGATGTAGACAGCACTGGCCCTTTGGCTGTAAATGGAGGTAAACACTGCCCCCTAGTGTCAGACATGACTGGCTTTCAAGCAAGGGTAACATTTACCTTTATCTAGGGAAAGCTTGCTGACTCAGGGTAAGGACTTAGTGAGGAGTCTTGGCATGCTGAATGTCAGAAAACTGCCAAAAGAAAAAGAAAAAAAATCTGATTAATCATCACAACCATACTATTGTGTCCATCTTCCTTCAACTCTGTATTGAACAATCTACTATCTATTCTTCCTTGAGCAATGGAATTACATTGTAAATTTCCTCTAGTTTCTACATTGCAGACAATGATCCAATATCCTTTTCTCATCAATCCTATTGTTTGTCCAAGAAATATTCATTATATTAGGGCAGGGGTGGTGAAACATGGCACTCCAGGTGTTCTTGGATGTAAATTACCAGAAACCCAACTCAGCACTCCTGCTGATGACTTTGTGATCATGTGTATAAAATATTTTTTTTTGTAGTCAATGCAAACACAGTGAACAGTAATATCCCCCATAATACTGCTTTATTACTGTGCACATGCATGGATGCTCTTTTTCCTGAAGTTTAATGGGCTATCCAAAAGAGGTAGACAGGGACTCCTATCTAGCCACACCATGCTGGAGTGTAGATCTTTTATCAGAGATTTGCTCAACATACCATTGTCTTAGACTACATCCTGAGTGCTAAGAGAGGTGTTATAAATAAAATATACAAAAAAAGAAATATTCAATGATATCTGAGAACCCAGTGATGGGAAACACTAGACTTTAAACTTTTAAGGTAGTCACAACTCCTCAGTAACTAAACCAACAAACTGCAATCTTCTTCCCAATTTGGGGGAGAGATTTTTCATGCTCATAAGAGACTAATTGGACACTCATCATAAGAGATGAACTATGGGACTGTTTATTATTTTTTGTCTAACACTTCCTTCCTTTCCCCACACCATGACTCTCTGGGGTATGAGGTCTGTTAGATCTGCTGTTCAGAAAAGTGCCCTGCATGTGAATGGCAATACCGGAATAAAATGGCAAGTATAGAGATTAAATATTGCTATTATGGGTGAATGACAACATCATTAAAGAAGCAGATGAATTAGTAAAAGATCATAAAATTACTTGCCACCTTGGCTATTGGATATACTGCTTAGTAAATAGTTTGGATAAGCAATTTTAGAAAAGTGTTAGATTAGACCTAAAGAAATTGTCATGAAATTAATTTACTCATGAGTAGGTCTTCCTGCCCACCAGTGGTTGTTTCCTGCTTCCAAGCTGCTGCCCTCCAGCTAAGCAACCCAGGATACTAGATTAGTGTAGATACGGTAGCACACAGCCAAGTAAACACTCTAGGCATCTTCAGGTATTTTAAAAGTGTATTGTAATATGAGTAAGTTACAGAAGAAAGTTTATCCAAAGTTCAGAAAGCACATCAAAATAAAGAAAGCTTCTCTAATTGAGGAAGCCCAAGGGCCGCCCCCCAGCTTAAGCAACTACATGTTTGCAGTTCACCCTTAGCTCAAAGCATTGGTTCAAGAAAGTGTCTTGCCTCCTCCCTCTGGGTCCACCTCCTTGCCATTCCCCTAAAGGAATCCAGCCAATGCTCATACAGCATAACATGTCCATCACACATTAGGTTTCATTTCTTCCAACCTATGAGGCCAGCATGCTTACATATTCCATTCTCTCTATGGTATGTTCTAAAGGGTCTCCTACACATTGAAATCTCCATCTTGGAATGAGGCTGAAACCAGGGTGCAAATCCTACCCTGACAGTGTCCCTCCAAACTTTTTTTTGTATTTAATTGTCTTTGGCCTCAACTAGCCTGGAAAAGGGTGCAATAGTTTTGTGAAACAGTTAAAGAGACACAGGTCATTTTACCAATCCAAAGGCAGAAAGAAAATTAAGCTTGTAGGTAAAAAATAGGGTCAAAATAGAGGGGGAGGAATGGTCTGCTATCTCCAGGTATTTGTTGTGAGGTGACACATTCACTACATTTTAAGTGTATGTATAGTTGTCATGGACAGATCTTCCCACTAATTGTAATTGAAAAATAGGGGGAATTACAGATAATCTGAATAACAACCAGAGATCATCTGCCATTACCAATTGTATGAAGCCACATTGATTTGTATGCTTATCTGTTATACTACCTAATCACTCTGTACCTCTGTCTCTGATGTGTATAAATTGATGCCATGAAGCCTCACTTCCATGTCTGATGAAGTTGACTTGATTCATGAAAGCTCACTTTGAAACATAACAGTCTTTAAAATGCTACAGCATTTTTGTTTTGTTTATTCTCTGATATGCTATTTACTTATACTTACTTTAGAAATACACACAAGTAGAAGAGAACCACAAATCTCTCCAGTGCTTTTTTTTTGTGTAAATGCAACTTGCGACCTCTCACTATGCATCGTGCATTTAAACATTAAACCTCCTACAGATTGAAGAGAAAATGTAAGACAGAAAACCCACAATCTATTCTAAAATATGGTCTAAGTGCATGCTCTGTGAAGTAAGTGGTTTTGACAGTTTTAGAAAAGACAAGGCAGAAAGCCTCATGTCTTCTGATATAACCTTTTATAAATTGCATCTATTAAAACCCTCTAAACAGATATTTTATTAGCAAAACCATAAACTCTGTATTGCCATAAACAGCACATTGCTGCAGCAATACAACCTGACAGATTTAAGTAATTAATTCTCGACAGTTTTGTGTTAATAGCATCTATAAACATTCATGCTATTTTCAGTTTTACAGGCTGGGTATAAAAAATGGCTAGGCTCAAAAAAAGCAGTCAGTAGCTTAAAAAACTGCAGGACCACCCCTCCTGCCGGCGCTTCTGGGCCCTGCCCCCTCCAGGCTTGGAAGGGCCATTAATGGAAGTGGGCAGCTGTACCTCGCCACCACTGCCCTATGAATTTGCCTGTGGCCAGGGTGGAGAGGCTGTTATAGGATTGTGTTGTGGTATATTATTATATGCTGTTTTGGTAGATTGAATTTTGTATATTGTATTACTGTGTATTTACTGTGAATATTGTGTATTGTATATTGTGTATATTGTTTATTTACATTGTGTCGAGTTCCCTGATTAGGTGGCATACAAGTGCATAAAATTAAATTAAAATTAATAGCTGATTGAACATACCTGTGCATGTGAACATTTGAACTTGACACAAAAAGTGTACTGATATATCAGCACAACTTCCACTGGTCACATTAGTTAGTCTCTCTCAGGAAGATGTCAGGAAAGTTAGTTCATGATGCTGCCTTTGTGATGCCAGCTTCCCACAAAGGCAGCTACCACTTCAAAAATCCAGCACAGAAAGTGTTTTACTTTTCATGGAAGTCTTCAGAAGTGGAATAGATTCCTGGCACTACTGATCATAGGCAAAAAACTAGGTCCCCCCCCCAAAAAAAAAGTCACAATGGCTTAGAAACATAATATTTCAGCCCAAATTTACAATTGAAAATGAGGAAAACTAGAAAGAAGTGATTCACTATTGTGTTTCTTAGGGGCTGGGCTCAGTGGTTAAGAAGCTTGTCTTGTAAGCTGGAAGGCTGACAAATTGGCAGTTCAAGACCCAGGTACTGCATAATGATTTGAGCGCCTATCACTATCCTAGCTCCTGCCAACCTAGCAGTTTGAAAGAAAAAAATTGCAAATAGATAAATAGGGACCACTTCAGTGGGAAAAGACCTTGGGGACATGAAAGGAGCCTCATCTGGTCATCCCCATGAGTGGAGTTTCTCCAGCAAAAATCCTTTCAACCCAGAATAATTTCTGACACAAAATTATTATTACTGTTGTTTTTCATTTTTAAACCTGACTACATTTTTTTGTAAAGATTGCCCCCGTTCCATTCAGATTTATGATTTTCCTCCACCATTTCATATCATTTGGAGCTCTGATCACAATAAACATTGACATTTTCAGTATGACAAATTTGAAGTTCATTGATAAATTAAATCAAAATCTCTTTGTCATAGATTCATAAATGCTCAGAGATTCAGGGCCATATCTAAGGAGTGCATTTTTGGTTGTATAGAAGGACTGATATATGGACATAGCCACATCTCTTTATAGTTTTCTTTTATACACCATGCTTGTCATTTGCCATTTTTATTGTGATGGAGATGTCTGAAAATCTGTTGTTTTCTTTCAGCGAATATTCTATTTTAAACTTAATGATGGGTGGAATTTATGGAGTCCTTCTGTCCATAAGATAAAACTATCAGGAAAATAATGGAGCTGTCTGGATGGTTTATTAACTTGACAGTTGTGTAATGTCTCTTCTAGATTCATCACAAAGCCTCATGCATTCTGCTATCGTTTGGTGACAGTGGTGGAGTTGTCTAGTTTCTAAGGTTTTTGAAAAATATTTTGCTATAAAAACATCATTATAAACCATAAATGAAAAAAAATATGTGTGGAAGATTATTATGTTTAGAAGAGCTGAGGTGGGAATACTTTACAAATTAACTTCTAAAGACCTGGAATACATTATGAAAAATTGGATGGCAATAAGATATCATTAAGGGATGCATGAAAGCTTCCTGAGAAAATTTATGTTACTGAATTCAAAACACTGTGGACTTCTCTCAGAATCCCACAGACATTTTGACTCAGCATGAACCAACAGATTTGCTATAGGTTTCACCACGAATGAAACACAACCTTAGTAAATATAAACATATATTTTATAGTGTCACAAGTACTGTACATATTGTTCTGAACAGTTTTTTAAAATGTACAAAAAAGTGTTTATTTTGTTCAATTTTATTATCTGTTTTGTTTTTAATGCTGCAAAAATTGCAAGGGCATGCACATGTCCACCAACATTGATACTCATTTCACAAAACAGTGTTTCCTCCATTGATCCTCCACTTCTCGGCTGGACAGAATAAGCTGCATTCCTCCCTTAAAGTTTGAAAAGAATTAGTGGATCATTTTTTTATGGGAGGTGAAAGAAACAGACCTGTACCAGATCAAAGTAGTTTCTGCTAGTTTGGCATTAGCAGGGACAGATGAAAGACACTCACTCCGTTACACAGCACTCGAGTCTCAAACTGTTGACCTGCTGACCTTCCAGTCAACAAACTCAGCATCTTAACCACTAGCTCATCTCAGTCATATGCACTCCTCTATTACTGAGCACCATGAGAACTGTTGTTGTTTTTTACCCATGGTCACAGGGATTCCCTCAGTTCAGGCTTTGAGGCGAGGAGAGGATCCCTTGCCCAAGGCAGCAGGTGGCCATGGTTGGTAGGGGGTTGTGTGTGGCAATGTCTATTACAAGGCCATAATTTTGGTAGATGGATTTGCCTTCATCACTAACCTTTCATCCTTTTTTCTCAACAAAAAGCCCTACATGGTAGTGGGCCAGGATACCTAAGAGACCCCATCATCCCAAGAGTGTCTGTCCGTCCAACCAGAGCGGACCGGAAAGGCTCTCTAATTGTTCCATCTGCCAGAGGGGCTCGCCTCTCTGGCACACGAAGGAGGGCCTTTTCTGTGTCTGCACCAGCCTTGTGGAACCTCCTGCCAGTAGATGAAGCTGCTGCCTTTCAGAAGAGAATTAAAAACCTGGTTGGCGGGGCAGGTGTGTGGCTCAGATGGAAGAGTGGCCCCGGCCTGTTGGCTTATAAAATGAAGCCTCCCCATCTTTTTAATGCAGGCAGTTATAATGTTAGTTTTAATAGGTGGGTGGGTATGTTGGGGTTTTTAATTGTTTTTAATATGTATGTTTTAATCTTGTTGTGAGCCACCCTGAGTCGGGTTCGCATGATTGGGCAGCCTAGAAATTTGAACCATAAATAAATAAATAAATAAATAAATTCTTAGATCTTTGCCATCATAAAGGCCTCTAAGGAAAAGGATGCTGTGCCCCAGTACAGCAGGCAGCCTGCATTAGGCAGAGATAGATAGATAGATAAATCTTTATTGTCATTGTCCTGCACAGAACAACGAGATTGAGGGGAAAAACACTTATCAACTCAACAAAACCTAAACAAAATACAACTATACAAAATTATCAACATATTCCCACCCCACATATACACATTTAACCCCTAAAAGCTCTAAAAAACTCTAAGGCTCTAAAAATTCTAAAACTCTAAAAACTATATACAGAAGCTCCCTCATAAACTTCATTGCACTGCATTCAAAGCCAGAACCGGTTTTGGGTAGAAACTACTTCTCAAGCGGCTGGTCCTGGTCTTTATGACCCTATATCTCCTTCTAGAAGGCAGAAGCTGAAAGAGATCATTTCCAGGGTGCGTACTATCTTGCACAATCTCTGCAGCTTTCTTATAACACCTGGTGGCATAGATTTGGTCTAGAGTGGGAAGAGTACACCGATTATCCCCTCCGCAGTCTTTACGACCCTGGACAGCAGGGTTCCTTCCCTAGCTGTACAACTCCCAAACCATACACACAGACCATAGGTTAGCATGGTACAGTGGTAGAATGCCAACAGCAGGTCTTTTGAACGATTGTTCTTCCTGAGGATTGTCAAGAAGTATAACCTCTGCTGTGCTCCCTTCATCAGATCTTTGGGGTTTGTTCCCCATGTTAGATCATCCCTCAGCTCCATTCCCAGAAATCGAAACACCGAGACCTGTTCCACACAATTCCCTTCAATAATAAGGGGCTGGATGTTCAATTTGCATTTTCTAAAGTCCACAATGATCTCTTTTGTCTTTTTTACATTGAGGAATAAATTGTTTTCCCTACACCACTGCATCAGCATCTCAACCTCCTTCCTGTAAGCCGACTCCCCCTCCCCAGCAGTAATCAGACCCACCACCGTTGTGTCGTCTGCAAACTTGATGATCTTATTGCTGGGGTAACTGGGAACACAATCATAGGTGTAAAGCATGTACAGAAGCGGGCTCAACACACACACCCTTTAATATATATATATATATATATATATATATATATATATATATATATATATATATATATATATATATATATATATATATATATATATATATATATATATATATATATATATATATATATATATATATATATACAAAATAATCAAAACACAACAAAACCTATCCTAATACATTTTTAAAACTATCATTATAATTTTAAATGCATTAACTCCATCACGCTAGCACCCTTTAACCACATCTATACCTATAAAATGGTGTGTTGACCGTTGGAATGTGACAAAGGATGTTGCACCAGGCCCCACTAGCCCGTAATGGGCCTCCGTTCACTCGCCCGAGCCCCGGTCGCAGGTAACTGTCGGGTTGAAATTTTCAACCCGGGGGCAGGAGCCCCCCAGTCGCAAACAAAAAAAGGGAACTTCAATTCCCAACGTTCCTTGCGCTGTGCCGCGCCAGAGCCAATCAGGCTCAGTGGCACGGCAAAAGGAACATTCAGAAACGCACTGCGGCCAATAAAAAAAGCCACAGGAAAAAACCGCCACAGTAAGCAAACACGCGCAGGCAAAACTACAAGCCCCAGCATCCTTCATGCCATTAGCGCGCTGAACGCTGAGGCGGCCTGCGTGCGAGAAAAAAACGCCCACCGCCGCTGCCCTTCTTCCCCATGGGCCAGCCAGCATGGCCCGTGGAGAAGAAAACAAAGAAAGCACCACCCCCGCCATTGCCCTTCCTTCCCACGGGCCAGCCAGCATGGCCCATGGGAAAGAAAGCCACCCCCCGCCATTGCCCTTCCTTCCCACGGGCCAGCCAGCATGGCCCGCAGGAAAG
This sequence comes from Bradypodion pumilum, assembly GCA_035047305.1. Taxonomy (NCBI): domain Eukaryota; kingdom Metazoa; phylum Chordata; class Lepidosauria; order Squamata; family Chamaeleonidae; genus Bradypodion; species Bradypodion pumilum. The sequence goes on along the minus strand of JAWDJD010000003.1, from coordinate 241,321,063 downwards.
AAAGCCACCCCCCCCCCTGAAAAAGTAAACACAAAACAAAAACACTCAAAAACACACAAAAAAACAAAAATGAAACACAAAACAGCCAAAAACAAACAAGAAAAAACACACAGAAACCCCCCCCAAAAAAACCCCCAAACACCCCCCCCCAAAAAACCCAAGAGAGCTTACCAAAACACGTCTTCTATCCATGAAGACCAGAATTCAAATGAGAAAATAAAAAAAAAACTTACCGGAAGTGACACCCAGAGGACAGAAGAGAACAATTGTAGAGAGGCAGAAAAGCTCTCCACCCCCACCCAGAGGCCAAAAGAGAAAAAACATTCAAAAATATTGAAACTAATAAGGTTAATTCAAAAATTAATCAAATAAATTATAAAAACATTCAGAAATAATCACACTAATCTCAAAAAATACCAAAAATAACAGAAATCACTTTTCACTCAAAAAAACCAAAACAGAAAATTAAAATGCATAAAAATAAATATTTTGAAAAAACCAAAATTAAATTTTAAACTAAATAATATTAAATTAAATTAAATTAATTAAATTAAAATAAAATTTGCATAAACAGAAAACAAAAACCTTCAAAAACCAAATTAAAGAGCCCGGCACTGAGGAAGCCAGCACGCAATAAAAAAAAGCCAAAAAAACCCCACTGGGAGCGCAAGTCCGCCGCAGGCGGACGCAGCGCCTCAAAGCCAAAAAATCACAAAACCTTACAACACCATTTAAAACAGCCCAGCACCATTGGTTCAAGCAAAAAAATGAAACCCTTTACTATCCAACACAATTTTAAAAAGCCCGGCAACGCCGGGCAAAATATGCTAGTCCCTAATATTCTGGATAGGAAGCCACAACAAAAAGAAAACTAATAACACCCAGTGTTTATGTACAATGCCCTGGGGACTCAGAGTGGCACATTGTGTTGCCTCCAGAAACTACTTTGATCTGGTACAGGTCTGTTTCTTTCACCTCCCATAAAAAAATGATCCACAAATGGCTTCCATATCTTCCAAAATCTATTCTCTTTCAAATTTCCCCTTTTTTCTTTTATCTCCCAAGTTAATTTGTCATTCAATGCTAAATTCCACATTTCTTCATACCATTCTTCAGTCTGTATATTTACATCATTTTTCTAATTTCTAGCGATACATTGTCTACCCATTGTAAGCATTATTTCTAATAATTCTCTTTCGTCCCTATTTACACAGATAGCTTCCACATTCATTAACATGGAGGTACTTGGCCCCAATTTGATTATTTTACCCATTATTTCACCCATCTCTTTTTCAATTCTTTTCCAAAAGTCTTTTACCACATATGTTCATATGTTCCTATTGTGTCTTTACATCTCCAACACATTCTATCTTTTGTATTATCAATTTGATGTAACCTCATTGGGGTCAAATACCACCTCCATAACATTTTATAATTGTGCTCCTTTATTCTAACTGACATAGTTCTCATTATTCTCCTTTTCCATTTATTTTTCCAAGTATCTTTATCAATCTTTACTTTTAAATCTTCCTCCCATATCAATTTCAAATCCTCCTGCGGGTCACCCTCCTTATTCAATAATATATATAATTTGCTAACCAAGCCTTTAATATTTTTATCTCCCTTTCTAATTTTTAAAACCAGCTCCTCAAATTCCGTCTTTTCCCTTTCCAAGTCAAATTCTCTCATATATTTACTGTTCCATTTATTAACCCTCATTGTCTGAAACCAATTCAATTTCAGTTGTTCAAACAAATTTATCCTAACAACATGATCACTACAAGCCCGTAGCCAATCATTCAACAGGAAAATTTCATTCTTGTCCAAAATTTCTTTTACTACATTGTCAATCTTAATCGGAAAACCCGCCATGTCTAACAATTTTACAATCGGAGAAATGTTTGGAGCCAGATCCTTCTTTACTTTCTTCCATACATTCATTAGACATTTCATCATAAAATTTTTAGTTACTACCTTTCAAATATTAGCTCCTAAGAAAACCAATTTACCTATATGTCTATATTCCTTCATCTCGATTTCCTCCCAAATTGCCTTTTCCCTTGCCAAGATCTTCACAACATTCTTAATTTGAAATGCTCTATAGTAGGCCACCAAATTTGGCATACCCAATCCCCCTTCCTTCTGAGGCAAGTACCATAATTTTTTAGGTATGCTAGCCCTCTTTCCGCCATTGCAAAAGCTATTAATAAATTTTTGAAACTACCTGATTTCCTTAATTTTCAAATAAATTGGTAATACGTCAAATAAAAAATTGACTCTAGGTAACAACATCATTTTAGTAAGCGCAATTCTCCTGAACCATGACAGCTTCAATTTTTGAAAAGTTTGTATTCTATTTTTAATTTCAATTTTCAGGCTGTCATAGTTCAAGCTTTTAAGTTCTTCCAATCTATTAGATATTACTATTCCCAAATATTTCAATTTATCTTTAATTTGAATATTAACCATTTCCTTTATTTTCTTCTGATCCTCCTCTCCCATATTACATAGCAACATTTCTGATTTATCCCAATTTATCTTCAAACCCGTGATATCCTCAAAGTCCTTTAATTGCATTCTAATTCTGTCCATTACCCTCTCTGGATGTTTAACCCTCATAGTATCATCAGCATACATACTTATTTTATTATCCATAATCCCCTCTAATTTTCCATCTTCTCTTATAGCTTTTGCTAGTATTTCCATAGCCATGATAAATAAAATTGGGGATAAGGGACAGCCCTGTCTCGTGCCTGCCTCTAGTTTTATCTCTTCGGTCGCCTCATCATTAACTCTAATAGTCGCTATTCCTTGCTGATATAATTGATTTATTACCTTTCTAAATTTATCCCCAAATCCATACGCTTTGATTATTTGGGCTGCTTCTACCATCCTGAGGGAAGGTAAAAGCGACCAGCCCCTGGCCAGCTGAGAACACCAAGGCCACAGCTGATCGTGGGCTGCTTCTCCCAGCCTGAGGGAAGGTAAAAGCCACCAGCCCCTGGCCTGCCGAGAACACCAAGGCCACAGCTGATCGTGGGCTGCCTCTCCCAGCCTGAGGGAAGGAAAAAGCGACCAGCCCCTGGCCTGTCGAGATCACCAAGGCCACAGCTGATCCTGGGCTGCTTCTCCCAGCCTGAGGGAAGGTAAAAGCCACCAACCCCTGGCCTGCCGAGAACACCGCCTTCAGGAGGGAGACTGGCGAGAACACCTGAGGCAGGGCGGCATCTGGACTCCTGGTTGGGCTCCAAGGCCACCTCCACCGCCTCCACCGCCTCCACCGCCTCCACCGCCGCTTAGCCGGTTTCATCTTTGGGAGTGGAGGCCATTGAGAACATTGGACATTTGTCTTCCGTCCCATGGCTGGTTTCGGAGAGGGGAGATTTTTCCCGGCTGTTCTGGTCCAGCGCAGCAGCTACAAGGAGGACCTTGCGCCGCCAGGACCAGGGGAGGGGAGGAGAACATTGGCTGCACCTGGGGTCGCTTGTGACCCCAAAGATGGCACCCGCGCCATCTCTGCAGCTACGAGCCTTGAGCTACCAGGACTGGGGTGGGGAGGAGAGCATTGATTGTACCTGGGGTCGCTTGCGGCCACAAAAGCGGCACCCTGCGCCATCCCGGCAGCCACGAGCCTTGTGCCGCCAGAACTGGGGTGGGGAGGAGAACGTTGGCCGTACCTGGGGCTGCTTGCGGCCTCAAAAGTGGCACCCCTCACCATCCCTGCAGCATCGCGCCTCGTGCCACATGGAACGGGGTGGGGAGAACTATGGCCGCACCTGGGGTTGCTTGGCGGCCTTAGGGGTGGCACCCCCCCTACCCGTCACCCCCACAGCCTTACAGCACTTGGACCAGGGCCGGGAGGAGGAGACTCCCGTCATTGGAGTTCTGTCAGGGGGGGTGGAGGGAGTGAGAGGGTATGTTTTAAGTGGGTTAGGGAGGGAGGGAGGGAGAGATGGCCTTGCCAGCCAGGAAGAGAGGGCGACACTCCATCTGGGTTAATGGAGGAGGTTCCAGGGGTTCATTTAGAGGTTGTGATGGGCATGGGACGTTATAGTGGGAACCATGGGGCGGGCTGCACTCAGGGAATGCGGGACCGATGCTTAGTATCTGTCCCGCGTTCTGGCCCCCCAGTTTCAACTCTAGGTCCCGAGCAGCTGATCCAGGGTGGCCCCACCCTTAGGCTGCTGCTGATGAATGCCCGGTCGGTCTGTAATAAGACTCTAATACAAGACTCTATTTTGGGGGAGTGGGCCAACCTGGCATGCATCACTGAGACCTGGCTGAGACCTGAGGATCGGGTGCCTCTATCAGAGATGTGTCCGGCTGGGTTCGGTGTTTGGCACCACCCTAGGGATGTGGGTAAGGGCGGTGGTGTTGCCATTATAGCCAGGGAGTTATTGGGAGTTGTGAGGGCCACCGCTCCAAAAATTTTGGGTTGTGAGGCCCTGCTCCTGCGGTTGGGCCCTAATGGTCAGTTGGGGGTCCTACTCCTGTACCTGCCTCCTTGCAGGGTAAGGGACTCCCTGCCTGGGCTCCTTGAAGCCATCTCGGCGTTGGTTTTGGAGTTCCCTAGACTGATGGTTTTGGGGGACTTCAATCTGCTTTCGCTGGGGTCTGGTTCCGAGGTGGCACAGGAGTTCATGGCTTCCATGGCAGCTATGGACCTGGCTCAGGTAATTCAGGGCCCAACCAGGGGCAGTGGCCACACACCAGATTTAGTCTTTTTGTCGGGGCGGTGGCAGAGTGATCTGAGTTTACAGAAGCTAGACATAACACCTGTGCCATGGTCAGATCACTATCTGGTGGCTCTAGACTTTCTGGGGGCGACACTTCATAGTAGGGAGGCAGGGTCGATTAAAGTGGCCCGGCCCCAGCAACTGATGGATCTGGATGGATTCCAGAGGGAACTGGGGGAATTTCCTCTGGATCGGCGACACGATTCACCTGAGGCACTTGTTGACCTGTGGTACAGGTTGACGACATCTGCCTTGGATGTAATCGCTCCACTATGGCCTCTCAGAGCCCGTGGAGCTAGATCATCCCCATGGTTCACTGAAGAACTACAGGAGCTCAAACGGGCAAAGAGACACCTTGAGTGCCGCTAGGTGAAGACCCAGAGCGATTCAGATTGGACACTAGCTAGAGCCACTATTAGGGCCTACCTAGTGGCGATGGGGATGGTGAGGAGGCAGTACTTCACCTCCCTTATTGCCTCCGTTGATAATAGCCCAGCCACCCTGTTTCGGGTGACCAGGTCCCTCCTGGGTAGGGCGGGGCCTGTGCCTGGTTGGCAGGGATCGGCTGAGGACTTTGCTGACCATCTGGTGGAGAAAATCGATCAGATTCGCTCGGGGTTCAAACTTGGCGTGTACGGGGAGGGTCCGGGGGAAGCCAGTGTGCAGGCTTGCGGTGTTACCTGGGATCAGTTTGATCCAGTTGCCCCGGATGAAGTGGACAGGCTCCTTGCGGCGGTCCATGCCACTAATTGTCCATTGGATCCCTGTCCCGCCTGGATGGAAAAGCCTCTAAGACGGTGACAGGTGGCTGGGTCGGGACTATAATTAACATATCTTTTCGAGAGGGGATGTTTCCTGCACTGCTGAAACATGCTCTTGTGTGCCCCCTCCTGAAGAAGCCATCCCTCGATCCAGCAATCCTAACCAACTACAGACCTGTCTCCAACCTTCCTTTTTTGGGGAAGGTTCTGAAGAAGGCAGTGGCACGTCAGCTGCAGGGGGTACTGGATGAAGCGGAATATCTGGACCCATTCCAGTCAGGATTCAGACTTGGATATGGTACTGAGACTGCATTGGTCGCGCTGATGGATGATCTCTGGCGAAAGCGGGATGGCAGTCATCCGTCTGTCCTTGTTCTTCTTGACCTCTCAGCGGCCTTTGATACCATTGACCACGGTATCCTTCTGGAACGGCTCCGAGGATTGGGGATCCAGGGCACGGTGTGGTCCAGGTTTTCCTCATTTCTGAGGGGCCGGACCCAGTCAGTGTGGTTGGAGAGTGAGAGGTCGAGTCCTAGGCCCCTAAAATATGGGGTGCCTCAGGGCTCGGTACTCTCTCCTCTCCTATTTAACATCTACATGAAGCCGCTGGGTGAGATCATCCGTTCCCATGGGGTGCGGTACCACCAGTACGCGGATGACACACAGTTGTACATCTCAGCCCGTGGGGACCCCAGTGATGCAGTCAAAGTCCTTTCCAGCTGTCTGGAGGCTGTTGGGGTCTGGATGGGGGCAAATGGGCTACAGCTGAATCCTAGCAAGACTGAGTGGCTATGGATAGGGGGTCCTGCGTTATCCTAGGAGCTAACATCTTTGGTTTTGGATGGGGCTGTTTTGCCCCAGACCAACCCGGTGCGCAACTTGGGGGTCCTCCTGGATTCGTGGCTGCTGCTAGAAGAACAGGTGGCGGCTGTGGCCAGGAGGGCCTTTGCCCAACTTCGGGTGATTCGCCAATTGCGCCCACTCCTGGACCGGGACTCTTTGCTCATGGTCACTCACGCTCTGGTGACCTCCAGACTAGACTACTGTAATGCGCTCTACATGGGGCTGCCCTTGATGACCATTCGGAGGCTGCAGCTGGTCCAGAATGCTGCGGCCCATGTGGTGATGGGGTGTGGACGTTATGCCCATGCCTCACCACTGCTTCGGGGGCTGCACTGGTTAACCGTTTGTCTCCGGGTGCAATTCAAGGTGCTGGTTTTGACCTTTAAAGCCCTACATGGTAGTGGGCCAGGGTATCTTAGAGACCGCATCGCCCTAAGGACATCTGTCCATCCAACCAGAGCGGACCGGAGGGGCTCTCTAATTGTGCCATCAGCCAGGGGGGCTCACCTCTCTGGCACAAGGAGAAGGGCCTTCTCCGTGTCCGCACCGGCCCTTTGGAACCTCCTGCCTGTGGAACTGCATCTCCAGACGGAGTTGTTGCCCTTTAGGAAGGAACTAAAGACCTGGCTGGTGGGCCAAGTTTGGGGTGCGGGTGGGGATGGGGGTACCATTGGGTGGTTGGTATAGAGAAGTGTGCCTTCCCCCAAGGTCCCTTCGGTACTTGCGCACCTTTTAGGGGTGGGTTTTTTAACTTTTAACTTTTAACTTTGTTTTATCATGTGTCTTTTTATGTATTTACTGTCCACTATGTAAACTGCCCTCAGTTGGGTTGTACCTGAGTGGGCGGTATATAAGCGTGAAAAATAAATAAATAAATAAATATTTCCTTAATTGAAATCCATTGTAAGGAGTCAAATGCCTTAAATATATCCAAAGATATTAATCCCGCTTTTACTTTTGTTTGACTCATGATATCTATTAAATCAACTACTCTTCTAGTTAAATCCGCCATATGTTGTCCTTTCAAAAACCCCAACCTGGTCTGTATTTATGTAATTGCCCATAAAATTATTTAAACAATTAGCCAATATTGCTGTAAAGATCTTGGCACCTTGATTTATCAACGAGATTGGTTTATAAGATTCCACTTTTTCTAAGTTCTTTCCAGGTTTTGGCAACAGTACAATTATGGTCCTATACCATGAAGTCGGGATTGGTCCGCCATCCAATATATAGTTATATGACTTTACCAACTTAGGTACCACTATATCCTTAAATTCCTTATAAAAGTCAGCAGGCAATCCATCTTCTCCGGGAGCTTTTCCCAACTTCAAACCAGTAATTACCTATCTTACTTCCTTTTCAGACACTTGGTCTTCCATTCTATTTTTATGTTCCTGTGTTATTCCCCCAACTATTTGCTTCTCTAATTGCTTTTTGAGCTTCTCCTCATCGATTTCTTTTCTTGTATATAAAGTTTGGTAAAATTCCTTCACAATCCTGCATTTATCCTTTGCAGGTGCACCCCCCAAAGAAAGACTCAGACACCGGTATATGGATAAATGCATTGGGCCACTTTTATTGAATAATGCCCTAGTCCGAATTATAACTTTCAATTGGTGTATTCATCCAATTGTAATTCTTAAGGCAAGCAGGCCGCAGTAACACTGGTAAGGTTCCTCCCAAAATTGCCAATGGCAATTGGCTACAATGTATCCATTTGTATTAATTTGTTTGTTGACACAAACAAATTGTTGGCCGGAGTCAATAAACTATCTACTGACCCCACCCTATGACGTGTATCCGTCAAATCACGGGGTGATGCATGCTGAAAAGCTCCTGCCATCACCCCTTGCCTGGTTCGTCATTGACCGGTCAACATTATTACACCTGTACCTGTCTAAGTGTTGGCCAGTCAATTGCGAACCTGCCGGATACCTGTGGGTCATAAATATTTACCTTACCAGTGCTACCCGCCACACGGGGAGGCTTCAATGAAGACTCACTGCCCCCCACCCCACCCCCAGACCGTCAGCTCAGTCAACAGGCCTGCTTGCAAATCTTCCAAAAAGAGGTTCATACCTCTAGCTGACAGGTGGACCCCATCCCCTGCATAAAGATCATAATTTTGTAAACTAATGGCGGGGTGTCGGATGACCATCCCCAAACCCTTGTCTGCCAAGAACCGGGCAACAGACCTGTTCACCAAGCGGCGAGCGTGGTCAAGGGCACGGAGGTCAATACCTCTCCTGTAAGAATGATGCGGTATGATGTCTGACCATAGCAGCCTTGTGGACGGCCACACATAATGCAAATAAGCTAGGTCACTGCAAATCGTGAATTTTAAAGAAAGGCCAGTGACCTGCGAGAGGTCATTGCCTCCGAGGTGCAGTACAAGGACATCAGGTGGTTCAGCATCCATGATGGAAAACAGGAATGGCAACAGTTCCCGCAATCTCATTCCGCGCTTACCGTACCAACGTATGCGTGCGGTTACACACAGTCCAAGCTGGGGTCCCCACTCTGTCGCCGCAGCATACTGTGCTGCCCAGTGCACGTAACTGTGGCCCACCAGCCATACTGCCACCGGTGTGCGGGGACACACAGGGTCTGTAAAAGAAAAAAGAGAACAGTGACTTAACTGGTACTCATACCTGGAGAGGGCGAACATATAATGCAAAACGCATAGATCCCCATCTTCCCATACGGCATATATCAGCCTCAGAGTACTCAAATGCAGCCGCAGTAGATGCAGCACCTACCCTAAACGAATGGGTGCCGTAACGAGCCCCAGGGAGGCCAACACTGGATAGTGCCATACCGGTCACCTTCCAAACTTGAAATTTAGTAAGGGGAGACCCATCCTGGTGGCAGAAAAACGGGCCAGGGTGCGTGCCACGCACTGCCAAGAACTCCTGTAGGGCATCAACCAGATAGATGTCTGCAATGGAACATCGTAGCAGTCTAACTCCACTGCCTACGCCGTGCTGATCAACTTTTGAGGACCATATCCTCAACTGAGCCCACTCATTAGAGACACAGACATCGTCGAGTTCCAGTGCCCTATGAGTCGCATCCGCCTTAGACAGTAGTACCAACTCACTGATGCGGAGCGCTCCAAATAAGGCCACCATGGTAGCCGCGTGAAAAAGAGCCACCTCATACCTATCAAAACACAGGTTATGCCAGCCTCGTGCAAGGTGGGTAAGCACCACCAGTGAAATTGGGTGGCGAGTGTCCGGGCGGCGGCCACGTTCCCATGTCCACCCCTCCAAAACATGTCGTATGCGGAAATCATTCACGCAGTCAGCAAAACCCCTCACCTTGGCCATAAATGCCAGTGCCGACAGCCTGGATGCTATAGTGCGAGGAGCTAGGCCCTGACTGTGTAAATAAACCATAAATTGTAAAACTTGTTCCACTGGAATGGGCCACACTTCGGGCAACTGAAGTTGCACACAAAAAGTTCTGAATTGAACGAAAGCATGGTGATATGCCTTACGCGTGCGGGGCGCCAAAGACATGCCGATCGCCCAGTTCACCTCTCCTTGCCAAATGTCCAAATCTTGGCCAGGAGCGGCGAGGGGAATTCCTCTGCTTCCGGAGCCAAGGCACGGAACCGGGGGATCTGCAGGCGGGATAAAGCATCAGCAATATCATTATTAATACCTGGTACATGTCTGGCCTTAAAAAGTACATTCAGGCATAGGCTACGTAACACAAACTGGCGGACCAACGCCATCACCCTGGGTGACTTAGACTTCTGAGCGTTGACAATGTGCACGACCGCAGCATTGTCACATCAAAAATGGGCCACTGAGTCGGCCCACTCCTCGCCCCATAGCATTAAAGCTCCCAGGATTGGAAAGAACTCAAGGAATGTAAGATCGCGGAGGCGATCCGTGCCCCGCCATGCTGGAGGCCATTGGCCATCAGCCCACCTCCCCTCAAAGTAAATCCCATATCCCAGGGAGCCGGAGGCATCCGACTGTACTTAGAACCTAGGGGAAACTAAAAGGTCGGATCTCCAAAAGGAGACCCCATTGAATTCCCGCAGGAATTTAAGCCAAACCGAAAGGTCAGCCCTCATGCCCCTGGTCAGTCGGACCCTATGATGGCGCTTTGACAGGCCAGACATGGCGTCACATAGGCGCCGCGCAAATGCTCTGCCGGGCGTGACCACCCTGCAGGCAAAGTTAAGATGGCCATGAACTACCTGAAGCTCACGAAGTGACACTTTACGTTTGGCCAGCAAGGCCAAAATCATCGCGGAGATCCGGGTGACCTTGTCAATGGGTAACCGGGATGCCTGTGCGACAGTGTCAATTTCAATACCCAGAAATGTGAGCATAGTGGATGTGCCCTCGGTTTTTTCGGGTGCTAAAGGGACACCCAGTTCCCGCATTAGCGTCTGAAATGTAGTGAGGAGACGTGTGCACGTGTCTGAGCCCCGTTCTCTCCTGAACAAAAAGTCAGCGAGGTAATGGGCTACAGACCGAGACCCGGACCTGCGAACAAAGGCCCACTGAAGGAAGGTGCTAAAATGTTCAAATGCTGAACATGAAATAGAGCAGCCAAAAGGCATGGCCTTATCTACGTAAACTTCCCTTGGAATCTAAAACCCAATAGCTCAAAGTCCCCCGGGTGCACTGGCAGTAATCGGAATGCTGATTTAATGTCACATTTTGCCAGGAGGGCACCAGGACCACAAGAGCGCACCATCCGTAGGGCTTGGTCAAAAGACGTATACCTGACCGAACAAAGGTCATCAGGAATAGCATCATTGACAGAGTAACCTGCCAGGTATGATAGATGGTGGATTAAACAAAATTCCCTCGGGGCCTTTTTGGGTACTAACCCCAGAGGGGAAACCTTCAGGTTGGGGAAGGTTGGTACAGAAAAGGGGCCCGCTACCCTCTTGGCCTCTACCTCTTTGGCAATACTCAGGGCAGCCACCTCCTCCCTACCCTTCAGAGAAAGTAAATTAGGGGCATCTTTGGGTCCCCGCACTCCTTTGAATGGGATACGGAAGCCCCACTGAAAACCCTCCAGGAGGTACCTCGTGTCCTCCCTCCTTGGATAAGTCGAGAGCCATCGCTCCAACATATACACATTAACTGGGGACGGGGCCTTTTGACTGGCTAGCTCCATCAGCAGAAGCTCTGCCCGCTCCTTGTCCACCTCTACCTCTGCCCCGTGATCCACCGGCGCGCGGGCACGCGGCGGCGGCGTGGGGGCCAGTGCAAGAGGGACACTCGTGTTTATAACGGCACTGCCACTTATTGCACACGCCATCAGCCGAAAAGCTCCAACACAGCAAGCGGGCTGGAACCCCCTGCCCCGCCAGCTGGCGGGGAGCCTGTGTTGGAGCAGCTCGCTGCACGGCATGGCCCCAATGGTACCTATCCCCAGGCGCCGGACGCATGGGGGTCATGTACAAGAGCCACAATTTTTGACAGGGCTCATCCCATCTCATCTCCGGGTGCAGGGGCACCCTCATTCTAAATTCCTCATCGTAAGCCAACCACGATGGGCCAGGGAAATCCACCATCGCCCTGTAAATATTGACCAAATATTGGACCATAGGAATGGCCAGATCAGGCCAGGCCCTAAGGTATACCGCCATATAAATAAGATATGCAGGCAACCAGTTGGCCCAGGTGTGCGGTGTCTTACGACGACGGGACAGCTCTTTGTCTCTGTCATCCTGTCCCTCTCTCTCCTCCTTAGTGGGCTCACAGTTCAATAGGGAGAATATGTCCACGTACTCCCCACGCCAAATCTTTTCCCTCATGACCTGAGACAAATGATCACCAAGGGGCAAGGAATAACCAGCCGTCGGCAAAGCCGTCACCGGCACATTAGGTATATGGGGCATATGCAGCAGGACCTGGACAGCCCCTGCAACGCCCGGCACTGCCCCGGGGGCGGAAACCCCTACCCTCAATGAGGTGCCATTTTGAAACCAAGGGGCACTGGGATAGACTGGTAACTGATGCCCACTCGCCTCAACTTGACGAGGCCAGGGCCACTGAACCCCACCACTGGAAGTGGGCTGTGATGTAGGTGCACTAATTTGAACCTGATACTCACTAGGTGCACCCCCGTGAGCTGCCCCCACTGGGGGTTCAGGCCCACGGTGGGCGTCGGAGCTCATGACCGGAATCGAGCTCGGGGGCCATGCCTGACTGCTCCCTGACTGCAGCTCTGGATGAACAGGGAGCTGCGAGACACCGGCAGGTGCAGGCCGGAGCGTCTCAAGCAGCTCAACCCGTCTGGCCGCCTGGTGCAGTGTGGCAGCCGTTGAGGTAGCCGGTGGACATGAAGGGCCCCCGGCAAAGAGAGAAGGGCCCCCTCCCATAGGGGGCTGAGCAATTCCCAAGGATGCTTCTAGCACTGCTAAACGTGCTAGTAAAGCATCCACTGCCCCAGATCCCCCAGCATAAGGCGGGCTGGGTGGGCTGGAAGGCCCACTAGGCATTTGAAAAGGAACACCGAAGTGAGAGCCTGGGCCAGAATAGGGCCATGCCCAAAACTCCGGCCCATGAGGGGCCGGAGGAGGAACAGGTTGCGCGCCCACACCAGGCCCTCCCCCGCTGTCCTGACCCATGGCCAGCAACTGTGGGCCGAGGGCCGAAGCCCCTGAGGGGCCAGCCTGAGGCTGGCCAGCCAAGGCCGGCTGCCAAGTACCAGCCTGAATCACCCCACCGGTATCGGTGGGCAAAGCTGGGGTAGTGCCCTGCCGCGGGGGCGCAGCCCTGGTCCTCCGACCTGAAGGCTGCCCCCCGTCCTGCACAGGGCCCAAAAAAATCCTCCCCTTCCTCCACGGTTTCATCGCCGGGGCCTTCCGTTTGGGAGGCATATCTTCGAAGAAAGAGCAGGATCCCTTTCCAGGGATTGAAAACCTAGCGCCAAAAACACAGAGCAGCCAGCAAGCTAAGGCTCTGTGCTAATCCTCCCTTAGCCGGGAAGGATCAAGGGCTAAAGAGCTGAAGACTACGGACAAACAGCGACGGAAAAAACTTCTCTCCGTCGCTATTTCTAAAATGGCAGCTCGTCTGCCTCGTGGCCACCCCTTTTATAGAGGGGTGGCCACGCCCCCTAACTCACCCAGATGTCTGAGTCCGGGTGGGTGGGGGGGCCCCCGCAAAGAGCGTGGTGGCCATTTTGGCGCCGCACTTTCATCATCTTATTACATCTTATCCCTTGTTTATCAATCAGAACTCCAATTTCTCTTTTTTTCTCTTATCTTTCGCTGCTTTTGCTAATAATTTTGAGTTTTTATTGCTGTATTCAAAATATTCTCTTTTGAAATACACCAAGTCTCTCTTAACCTTTTCTATGTCTTTACCTACCATTTCAGTTTTCAATCTTTGTAATTTTATGAAGACCTTGTTGTCCTTTGTCTTTGCATGCTCCTCATGTAACTGTTTTATCTCCTCTTCAATTTACCATGTGCTAACTTATACTTTTTATATCTATTACTTGCCATTTTTATACATTCCCCTCTAAAAACTGACTTCATGGCATCCCAGACCATATTAAATTTTACTTCCTCATTATCATTCAATTGCCAAATTTCATTCCAATACTCTAAAATTCGAGCCTTAATCTTTTGGTCCTTAAATAAATTAACATCATATCTCCAGCTCCTTCTCATTCCACTTTTACTCTGTATTCTTAAATCCAAAACGACTTTAGCATGGTCAGACTCCTTAAAAATCCCAATTTCCATCTCTTCCATATTTTGACCATATTTTCAGTTACAAATATATAGTCTATTCTGGAGTATGAATTATGAACAATTGAAAATAGGAATATGCCCTTTCTGACCCCTTAAGTTTTCTCCATGAATCTTTCAGGCCTAATGCTAGCATCCAATTATCCAAAATCTTTCCTTTAATTCCTTTCCCACATCTTTGCATATTTGTACAATCCAAGTTCGATCTTACTAAATTAAAGTCTCCAGCCTTGTTGTTTGTTCTTTTTCTAAAATTTTACGAATTTTTTCTAAAAATTCATATTGATGTTCATTTGGGGCATATATATTCACCAAGGTTAACTCATCATCATCTATTTTCCCTTTTACAATCAAATATCTACCTTCTGGATCCACAATAGACTTTGTTATCTCAAACCCCAATCTAGTTGAAATCAAGATTGCAACTCCTCTGGCTTTTGATGTACCATATGATTTCTCATAGTGTTGCATCCATCCTAGAAAAATTTTATTTGTATCTTGAGATTTTTGGTGGGTTTCCTGTAAAAAAGTATATCCGGTCTATCCTTCCTCAGAGCTGATTCTAATCTCCTCCTCTTTATCGGAGAACCTGTATCTTTTACATTCCAGGTTAACACTTTAAATGCTCTCATAATTCACTAACTTTCTACCATTTCCACCACATCCAAATCCTCCAATGGGCATGCTACCTAATACCGTACAATAATCAAAATGACAACAAAAAAATAATAATAGTAATAAAAAAGAAACAAAAAACATTCATTTTTGCCATCCCCACTTTCTTCACAAAAAGATCACCTTTGTCTTCCAAAGGGGGAGAGGGGACATGGAAGATGCACGTAATACGTACTACTCTAGTGCACCTTACGCGTTCCTAAATTGCCTAATTTATCTTAATGGAGTTTTTTGCCAACTTTGTCCAACACTGTCAGTGACAGCTCCTCCTCAGCTGTACCTGGTTGTTCTCCTCCTGCAGCACCACCCTCATCCGCACCGTTATATTCCCTTCTTATAGCTCCGGAATTCAACAAGTCCTTTCTTAGTTCCAACCATTCATTTGAAGACACCTTAACCAAATCAATTAAGGTCAGAAGCTCCAATGCATCGGTATATGCATCAATCACCTGCTTTTTTTGTCATAAAGGAATCTTAATTTTTGTGGAAATCGCCAATTATATTTTATTCCTTTTTTAACAACAATTTTGTAACCGGTTTCATCTTATATCTCTAACCACGTTCATTAATTGAAATATAATTTTAAATCTCCACATCACTTCGATCAATTTTAAGAAAGCCAGAGCCAGCTTGTTTCAAAAAAGCCATTACCCTCAACTTATCCCCCCAATTTGCAAATTTAACCAACACATTTCTTTGGACAGCTTTCCCCTTCCTTGGCCCCACTCTCTAAGCACTTACAATGTCCTCGTTAACAAAATCTTTCCCCATTTTAAGAATATTTAGCCAATCAACTAATCTATCCCTTAAGCTATTTGGCGTTCTCTCCATCTTATGGTGAATTACAATATTTTGCTTTCTCATCGATTCTTCCATCACATCCATCCTTTTTTCATGTTCATCCATTTTCTTCTTGGTCTCCCTCACTTCCTTCTTAACCTCTTTTATTTTTCCTTCCATTCCCTTCATTTCACCTTGCATAATTTTAACATTTCCCTCCAATTTTTGGATGCTCAGATCCACTTTTTTAGATAAGTCATGAAACATTGCAGCCAATTTATCTTGTCTTCCCAAAATCTCACTTCTATCCTTCGCCCTTGCCTCATCCATGCTTTCAAATTTTTGAAACAATTTACCAAATTCAGCCATTATTTGAGACTGATCAAATGCTGTTGGTTCCGGGGATGATGATGTTGATGATACCATTAATGGCGTCTCCGCTGCTGCTGGTTTATCCTTCTTCTTGGCTTTCACCACCTGTTCCTCCTCCTTCTTTCCCCTTGCAATCTTATTCATGGTTATATCACATAAAAGTTTCAAGGCCACGACCGTTTTAGCTCTTCTTGGCCTCTCTCCTTGATACTGATCCAGGGCTTCGGTCCTCCAAAACACCTTTCCAATTTATCCAAATGCAGCTGATATTCCAAATGGCTTATATCCAAAGGCCCGAAAGACCAAAAACTCCAGAAACAAAAACCAATCCACCAAGTTTCAGCCTTGGGTGCTTTAAAAAAAATACCTGTGAACCCAAAATCTGGTTTGTAGACTGAATTATATTTGTAATCCAATTTTAATCCCAAAAATTGATCAAAATGCCCAAAAGAAAAAATCCCTTGCCTGAAACAACAATAATATTGTATCCACTGGGTTCAGTTTCTTGGGTGTAAGGAGAACAAAAAGAGTTACATTGTATCCACCAAATACAAGATCTTATATTTTCCAGGAAAAAGAAGGGAAGACAGAGGAGGTACACTGTAACTACTTATCCAAAAATAAGGTGCTCCAAGAGGATTAACTTCCCCCCCAAAAAAACAACAGTTTGCAGCTCCAGCACAAAATATTTTTATACAAAAGCTCCACATACAAAAGTTATGTCAAGCAACAATGCTCCTGATATTTCAAGCCAATTCCAAATTTATATTCCCAGCTGAATATCTGTAATGCTTATACTCCAGCTGCGGCGGATTGTATCCCAGGCTCATTTAAACATTCCACAGAGAGAACAAGATAGCGCCACCATTAAACTCCATTCGCGGCTTCAGTTTTGTGGGGAAACGGTACTCCTTTCTTCTCTAAACCCACCAGCCAAAAAATCCTTTTCAAATCTTTTTTCCCTCCCTTCCACTTTAAATCTCCTCTCTTTCTTTTTTATTTCCAGAAACCTTTCTCCGTTGCTTCTTTCCAATCTTCCCCCGCATCTTAAGTTTTGATTTCAATCCAAGCCGCCACCATTGCCCCCCTCCTCACAATCTTTCAGTCTCTCTTCCTCACTTACTTTTTATTTGTAAGCCTCACTCGCCAAGCTCCTCGGTCTGCTCACCCCAGCGACAGCCAGCTGCAGCATCAGAATTATTGTTTCAAGAAGTTGTTTAGTCGTCGTTCCATTCCTTTGTTGGTCCCATCTGCCTCAGGCCAGCTGGAGAAAGCCGCGTCTTTCGCCATGCACCTTTCCGACTGAATCTGCTTTACAAACTCAGACCATGGGAACAGAAGTTGCAAGCTTTCTTCAGATAAGTTTTAAAGAGCTTCTATACCTCTTTTAATATTGTTTTGCAATTATTAACTAATTTAATAATCCATTTTGGCGCACGAGCTCCTGAACTGGTATGCTAAGCTCTTGGCATCTTAGCCACGCCCCTCTCAGCACACACCCCTGCGGCATCCCCGTACTTATACTGAGATCCACAGAGACATGAGAGCCCATCCTGACCCATTGAGAATGATCTGATAGAAAAACTAGTATCCCCCTGCATAAGCATGGCGGAAGCCCCAGATCTAATAATTTGGGCACCAGTCTATGCGGAAGAATGGTATTAAATGCAGAACTAAAATCTACAAATAACAGTCTCACATAAGTCCCTTGTTTCTCCAAATGGGTCAGAACAGCATGTAAGGCCATAGCAGCAGCATCCTCCATGGATCTCTTTCTCTTATATGCAAATTGACAAGGGTCAAGTCCAACTGGTAAACAAGCCATAATATGAGTCACATGGGGGCAATGTCATTTTATGAAACCCAGCATTTTAGTAATCTTATCAACCTAAATATTCCCTTGTTGCCAACAATAGTGTTGTGGAGTTTAGGGTCCGGTATGAGCTTGTCCTTCTGATGGCAGGTAATGAGGGATGAGGTTGACTCCCACAGGATGTCATAAGATAGTGGAGCACATGTTTTGGGTAATGTGAATTGTATGATTCAGTTGTTCAAGAGTGGAACTTCTGAGGTCTCAGAAGGTACAGCCAACGTAGCTTCATGTTAATCAGGTTGGAGACAGAAACAAGAGGCTGGCAGGGGGCAGCATTGCTCAGGGGTGGTGACATGCCATGATCTGGGCTAAAGAGGGGACATACCTCCCCCTTCCCCCTTCCTAATGAGTTAACCCTGAACAAAATTGTGGCCCAAGTTCAACCCATCTATGTCTCTTGTTCGGCCTCTTGGTTTACTGGTTGTGGGGGTGATGGCTATCTATTGTCTAGGCCAGGGGTCAGCAAACTTGGCTTGTCAGATGTTCTTGGACTTCAATTCCCAAAGCCCCTGATCAACAACTGTAGTTACTTAGGCTTCTGGTAACTGAAGTCCAAGAACACCTGGAGAGCCAGGTTTACTGACCCCAGGTCTAGACAAAGCTGTATTGATGTGGTGCATTAAAAAGGAAACACTTTACATCAGGGATTCTCAACCTTTTTCAGCCATGTGCCAGACCCCTTCCTCAAACAGCTGAGTGGGTTGGACTGGTGGTCCCCCTGCCATAAACTGCATCTATGGCTGTCGTAAATGCATTTATGATGACCATAAATTAGTCCATGGCAGATTCGGGTGGCAGCATGGGAGGCTGGAGTGAGGTCAGGGACTGGATTATCTGGTGCTGTGGGCTGGATCCAGCCCATGGGCCATAGGTTGAGAACCCCTGCTTTACATTCTAACACCTAGGGTGCCTCCCCTCTTGGATTTATGTTAATCAAGGAATCAAGAGCACAACTTTGTTAGTGAGCAGTAATCAATGTATTTGTGTTCCCTTCCAACCTCATCTGTTTTCATTAAAGAAGGCAGAACTTTTGATTTTTACAAAGTGATAGCGTTATTTTAGTGTTTCTAGAAAGAAAGAAAAACAGCTTGTCAGTTCTTCATTTACATCAGTTTCTCTCATGACAAAATATCGTATTCACACTAAATGGTGACGTGAGATGCAAAGATTACATTTTAAGGTTAGGAAAACCAAGTATGGTGCATACTGATTTTTGGGCCCTTCCTTAAACTGGGGGCACTTTAACATCTCAAACATTCCCATATGATGGTACATTGCAGGGGGCGGGGGGATTGGTCATTGTCAGATACCTTGTCCATCATGACTCTCTTCCAAGAAACCTTTCAAGTTACTTCTAAATTCTGAACTGTTTGAAAATGACTATTCTAGTGCCATGAACATTGTATGTTTAAGTAATTGGCAATTAAACCTGTCTTCACAGTTCTTTTTGCAGGATAGAGACAAAAGTCTGATTTAGCAGTTTCTAAGTTACTGAAAGCTCATGACATCTTACTGGTATATTTGTGAGTGTGGCGGCACACACACTTGTATGGGTGCATGGAAATTACAGGCAATAGGCAAATGTGATAAGGATAAATAATATTCCATTCTCTGACAGGTTGATTTTTTTCAAAAAAATGAACAGCTATTAAATCTGTTATAATGAAATTTCATCTAGGACAAAATGCTCTGCTAATGCAATAATTTTCAAGCAATAGTTCTTCCATCTGGTAAATGGAAATCACAGGCTTTGGATTCAAACTGTTTTAATGAAAGAGCAATTGTCTAGGAAAATGCTGTCATAAAAAGTTCCATTTTCTAGGCTAGTAGAAATTTTGCACTTGAACAGAACCCTCTTATCTGAAATTATTTCATTGATTTGCATATATACCAAGCCCAGATGGAAAGGAGATTTCAAAGTGAAAACACCATCTGCATTTATCTTTAATGACAAGCAAAGGAGTTGCCTGAGAATTTCATTTTCAATAACTACTTTACAAAATGGTTTACAAGCCATCATAATCATTCCTTCTAAACATATGAAGCTAATATTGGAAAGCCAACTGCAATTCAGTCTCATCAAAAATGGAGGTGTGCCCTCTGTTTCGTAATTAATGATTTGACAAATGATATTCTCTTCTATCATCTTCATATTGTAGATGCTGATGATCATCCTGCCATAGTCACAATATGCATGTATGTGTCTGTACTAAATAGGTAAGAGAAGTAGAAATTATGTGAAATTTCTGCCATTTGCAGGGCTAACGTGAATTATATGCATTCAGAACATTTCAGTAAAATTATATGGAGAGGTAATGAATATCATCAGCCCCAACTAAATGGGAGATGAGTTTAATAAGCCTTCTATATAGGTTCTGAGGTAGAGGTGTCCCAGCCACTTCATCAATCCTGTCAAACAAGAGGGAGAAAGGGAGTTATACAGCAGCTAGGAAACTCTACCTTTTCCCCCTCTGGAAACCAACTTGACACTCAAACACAATAACAAGCAGAGAGCTATGATCGCTATCAGTACAATTTTGATGGATAAGAACAAGCAAGAAAAGAGAGGAAGAGAGAAAGTTTATATGAAACTGGTTCAGTATACAGTTTTATTGTGTATCTGTCACACAGCTCTGGCAAAGACCTTTTTTTTATTTTTCAGAGGTGCTGGTACCCTTCCTGTTACAGAAACAGATGTGCTAAAATATCTGGCATCCCTCCAGGCTCTGGATATGGCTTCCAGGACAAAAATATACTGATTTAGCTGCAATTGCCTTCTTTAGTCAGACACATGGTTTCACAGATCCCATGGGATGTTTTGTATTTGGTAGATCACACCAGGATGGGAGAAATCCCATTATCATGCCCTTTTTTGTGTGCTGAGATCTCAGCTCAGCTGAGTATGCTGGTCCAAATAAGAGACATCATTGTTTAAGATAATTTGTCCATCTCAATTTCCTAGCTAGAGTTCCACATCCAGGTTTGAAAGCCATTGACAGGCTTCATCTGTGGCACTATTCAAGTCCTCCAATGTGCCTCCAAACATGTATAAAGGACATGTGGTCCATGGTTTGGTCTTCTTCCCAGTCACAGGAACTTGAGATGGACAATTTGTGCTTACTGTATATATCAACATTAAAGTAGACAAATGAGGTTTATCATACAATAAATAAAAATTGTTAAAAGCAGCATGCATGCTATCTTTCTTTGGGCCTTTTGACTGAGGGACTTGGTGGCTGGGTCCTGTAAGGATATGCATAGGAGGGCAGTGCAAGGATGGGATGTCTCTTGCAGAGATGGTGTCCTGGTTCTATGGCTGCAGTACTCCAAGACTAACCAGTAAGGTTGGTGTTCCAAGGCATGATCAAGGCATGCCCAATCCATGCAATCAAAGCCTATCTATAGTGATGTCTGCTTGGAGGTGGCCCCCTATTGATAAATGAAGATGGTGCATCATTGACCATTATTAGTTTATTAGGATGTTCACAACTACACTAACATGGGTGAACTACCTGTTGGTATACTGATGTAGAGTAGTGCAGTGGCCAAAAGTAGGTACACACCTGGTGAATGTGTTCTCTCTGAGTAACACAGACATGACCAGAATTTTGGTGCAAAAACAGAAAAGGGTTTACTCAAAGTGAAGGTAAAGTGAAGGTTCTGTAACTGAATAGATTCCTTCCCTTGTCCAGCTTTTTCAGTTTTTTTTAATTTTCTTGTAGGCACTAATCAGCTCCATGCTGTAGTTGCCTAGCAAAAGGAGTTGAGGTCTGTAGCTCATTATTTGATGTATGCCCAAGAACTGCGTGTTCCGCTCACGGAATTGGCATACTGTCCCTGACAGAGCCATTACTCGGGAGATTGCTCCCTGAGACTTGGGTCTGAGGGGACAGAAATTGGGGAGCAGATTAATAGCCATGGTTTAATTCACCCTCAACTGACCTGGCAAACAGCTCGAGCAAAGGAAATTGGATGGCTGACTCACAAGTCAGATAACAGATAATATCGCACCTACGGATTATCTTCAGTCCTAGAACCAACAGTGGCCATGTTTACCCCAGGATAAGCATGGAACAATGGAGTTCCCCTGTCAGTGTTTAATTTAGTTAATTAACTTCCCCGGTAGAGGTTCCCAATTAACCTGTGTAAACATGAGATGTGATTCTTGTCAGATGACAATTCTATCACATGCAGCCCCGTATTTCTATATATGCTGATGATTTTCCCTCAATAAATCACTGGTCTTCGCTCCATCTTGCCTTGTGTCTCATTGCTTGACCAGTCTCCTCCGGGACCCAATGGCCGCTTCGCAGCCTCAATCCAACAAAGAACCATGGTATCCAATATGATCCTTGTTAATCCAGGTGACAATCAAGGCAGCAATTAGAATTACGTGTTCTCACCATATTAAATAGGTTGTGGGATAGATTTAGTCTGGTTCTTCAACTAAGACCTGTCTAATATGGTTGCACTTGTTCAACATAGATCCTAGCATCCTTACAACTCACAAGCCCCCTCCACCATGACAAGGTACTGTTCCTTTTGGAGGGGTTGTTCTTTTAGCTGCTTCTCCTGCTATTGTTGTAACAGAGGGATTTTTATTTTACCCTCTTGTAGAAAATCATAGGAACTCTGCATCTTAAAAAACTGCAGTTTAACTGTCAATGTCATGATTTTATGGTTATTCTGTGTAAAATCGATGAGAGCAACTAGAGCAGGGAGACAGTCATTCCTTCCTCACCCCAGGCAGCAGAGTTTAAGTGTCACAAAGGTCAAAACAGCAACATGTTTTAAAGACAGAGACATCTTATCAGGGCTAAACTACTTTAAAGGTTTGTCTGCAAAGACGGTGCCAAGGGAATGTAACTTCCTATTGTCTTCTGCATTTTTTAAAAAGTTCAGTGTTTAATATCATAATTGGCCACTGGGGAAGCAGAAAGTATTCCCTGTACTTTATTTTGAATGGTTTAGTAACAATGGATAACTACATGGGGTGTAAATGTAGATACTGGTACTTGTGATCACACACCTTTTTGAGAGATATTTCTCTATTTTTTCTTCCCCCTCCAACAATTTTCCAGTCACCAAGATATTTACTGTTTCTTCCCAAGATACCCAGCACTCAGTCCACTATACACTGTACAGGAATTGATGACATTCTTTGCAGGATTCCTTATCAGTGCTTAGACAACTCTTACCCACTGCTATGTAAGTAAACAATGAATTTTTAGCAGGTTCCCTGAGCACTGGCCTTTATTGGCCATTATGTGGACATTTAAGTTAATGAAGACTATAATGACCCTCATTTTACTGAGACCAACTCACGATGGTAACAATCATTGGTCTGATTTTTCTGACTATTGTGTGTGTTCAGGGATTCATTTTCTTGCAATATTATTTTGTTACATTCAATAGCATTTTGTATGCTTGGTTATGTCACCTGCCTGCTTTGCTCCCTTGGCTTCAAAACAGAAGCATTTTTGCTCTTCTTGCCAATTTTCTGTTAAGAATATATTTGCCAACATTGCACTACTTGTGTTTATAATATTAGTCTCTTTAGGATTTTTCTGTCTCTTCATTGCTCCTCTCAGTCTCAAACTCTTACATTGGTCACTTTCAAATGGTTGCATACCTGACTGACATAATCATTAGAAACTAACAAGTGTAAGAAAGTTACTAAGGCAACAAAGAGATGCAACAATTATGGATGGTATTTTCAATTTTTCAGAACTGCAAATACGATAAGTTTCCATCCTGGAAGTCCCAACCAACTTACCAGATTCTTGTATATACCTAAACATGATGCACCAGAAAGAAAAGTGTACATTAGAAAACTATCACACGCTTCCTGCTCCATTGCAGGATACTTGGGTTGAGCTTGGTATAGTTAAACCACAAAAGCCTTTCTTCAATGTAGGCTGCTATCTGTATCACGTTCAGCTATTTGCAAGGTGTCTGTAAAGTAGGTTGAATTTCCAGAGTAAAAAATTCTAGCATTTGGGTTCAAAAAAATCCATCCTTAACTACAATCCAAGGCAACTACTATAGGTAGAAGATGAACAGAACTATCAAACATGCTCAAAAAATCCCCTGTGTGCAGGGGAAGTGTGCAGCATTTTCCTCCTCTGCTATTCTGGGAACTCTCCTGGTCTCTGCTAAGCTCCTGGATAGATTTCCTGTTAAGATGAAATTTCAGAAATTATCTGAGTTGAAAAAAAATGTGGAGTACTTATTGCATTCCTACCTTAATGTATTAACAAGACGAGTTTGTAATGCAAGACAGCACAATGGCAATTGTAACATCTTTGTAGTAGGCAAACTTAATGAGTAACACAATGGCTGAAATTCAGTGGTAATTCACAACTAAAATAAGTCCATTGAATTAATAGAACTCACAGAAGAGTTGACTCACTGATTCAATGGGACTGTTCTAATTGTTCTTTACTACTGGATTTCAGCCATTTTTAAAAGTCATATTCTGAGGATTACTTCCATCTTAAAACTACCCTACAAATTGAAGCTCTGAGAATACTTACCTGTACTGTCTGGAGACAGTTAACACAAGTGTTTCAAAGACTACTTCAGCATGCATGAACAGAACAATTTCTCTCTTCCAACATAGTCCTTTATGTGTAAATTTTTGTTTTATACCAAAGTAACCTTTCTCAAAGCCAGCCATGTAGAGCTAAAAGCTACAGAGGTATCTAAAGAGCAAGCTGGAAGGTGTTACAGGTTGGGCTTCCTCAGGAAAACAAAAAGGAAAATACCTTTCGACTCAGTATTCAGAAAAATTGCTTTTCAACTGTCCCTTGCTTTTGATGGTTGTCTTGCATTGCCTACTTTACAGTTAACACACAACTCTGTGTGCTGCACAATATTTCCACATGGTAAAACCTAACGTTTGGATGATTCTTTTCTCCTTTTTGGTGAAACATCACTTTGTCGAGTCAAATTCTTGAGACAGTGAAACTAATCTTCAGAAAGTCATGCTGTTGGGAAGTAATGAACACTTGCTAAATCCTTTCTTTGTTAGCTAGGGTTACCTTGGCACATTGAGAGTGTCTAATAAGGAACATTATGTTCCTTTAAGTTGTTTGGAACCAAAGGAAAACATCCTTTGATTTGATCAGCTCATAATTTTGCTCAACATCCATCCATCCATCTTCTGTTTTCCACTTATGTTTTGCATTTTATGCACATTTTATTTAAGAAAGGACTTCACAGCTTATACAAATCACTCAGATTCTCCAATTTTCAATGCTCCTGCTCTGCACTCACATTTTCCTCAATGAAACACCATCTGGAATTAATGTTACAATTAAAATCTAATTGGTATATATAAAGATATTATTATATCTCATGAAAATATCTGGCAGGGGGTGGAAATTAATGATGCCTCTCATTTGGTTTGAGACTAGTGAGAGAATTTACAGTCCTTGCATCATTCAGGGGCAATGGTTTCCCCTTAGGAATTAATATGATTATTGTAGACAAAGTGCAGTAATTCTTTATCCTTGCTGTAATTTATTTCACTTTTCTAATTCAGAAAGGTCCCAAACAAAAGGATCAGAAAGTGACAGGAATGACATCATTGTGCTATACAATCCATTCAATTTTGCAAAATAGTGACATCATAGATGACAAGTCTAGTCATAGCAGTGAGAGGCATTGACTGGAACATGAGGGATAGAAACAGACCAAAATGGTGGGGGTGGAGGAACACTACTTTAGTGTATGAGAACCAAGACACAGGAACAGCCGAAGTATTGGCTTAACACATCTTTATTGCATGGTGGTCTGGGGGAACATGTGGTAATGGCGGACGAACAGCTCAATATATACAGTGGCTATGCATTTGAATGTGGCTCCACGATAGCCCATTGGCTACTGCCGGCGTGACGTCATTTCAGGTCACGCCCTTCTTGTCCAGGTGAGGTAGTGGCGGGAATCTTCCCGCACTACAGTTCTTTGGGAATTGGAACCGTGTGAGCTGGGCGATCGCTATTGCCACCAGGTGGTCATTAGCTCGCGTCCTAATTACAACGGGTTACATTGATACAGTTGGTGGTTGTTTAAAGGCATAGAATTGAGAACACAACATCCCTCCCCCCTAGGATGAGACGAAGTCTCTCATCCAAGATGGCTTATTGCAAACGCGCTTTGGGCGTGATGCTGGCTGGCTTGTCCCGGGAGTGCTACTGCTTCTCTGTCCCCTGGTTCCTTGTCCTGCAACGGGAGAGGGAGACTCGTTAGTGACTTGCCGCGGCTCTGAGGCTTTTGGGGAAGGGACGGAAAAACCGGGGGCACTGGGGACTAACGAAAAACCCCGCTTCTTGCTTGGATGGGTGGGGGACCACTCTGGAACCCCCCCGGTTTTGTAAATGAAAATCAGAATTATCACCTGGGGTGTCATTAGAAGGATTCCTCAGGATATCTATGAGGACAGATTCCTTCCCCTCCCCCCTAGGTGGGGACCACTGGCCCCCTCTCCTCCCCCTTGGGCTGAACGGGTGGGGGAGAACCCTAACGCTGAATCCTTTTCCGTGCCGTCCGCGCTCTGGTGTCCCGGAACCCTGCTACGGAGTTGGTCTGCGTGTCGTCTCCAGAGTAGACCCATGACTGTCTCTACGCAATACGACACGGGACCCGTCCGTCCAACGACGACGCCCGGAACCCAGGCTGGCCCCGCGCTGGCGTAATTTCTGCAATGCACTAGGGCAACGACTTCAAAACTTTTCGTGTCCGCTAACCCGATATTCCTCCCTGTGTCCTCCACCCTTGTGGGGTCTAGCCTGGTCAGAATCGTAGTGAGCTTCCTACGCATTAAGAGCTCTGCGGGCGAGTACCCAGAAGCTAGGGGGTTACCCTGTAGCCCAGCAGGAACTGGCACACTTGTAGGTTGAGATCCCCGGGACCCATGCGCCTCAGCGCGTCTTTGGTGGTGCGCACGAGGCGCTCGACCTGGCCGTTTGTTGCCGGGTGGAAAGGGGCGGAGGTGATGTGCCGAATGGCGTTGATCTCAGTGAATGCCCTGAACTCTGCGGACGTGAAGCAACTAGCGTTATCGCTAATTAGGGTGTTGGGTATACCGAACGTGCTAAAAACCCTACGCAAATGCTTCACTGTCGTTGCCGATGAGGTGCTCGTAACTGGGATGACCTCCAACCACTTGGAGTAAGCATCTACTACGAGGAGAAAAAGTGTCCCTCTAAATGGGCCCGCAAAATCAATGTGCACCCGGGACCACGGCCCTTTCGCCGCGTCCCATTCCCTGTGCGGCAGACGCGCCTCTTCGGGTCGGGAGCATTGGCAGCTCTCGCAAGTACCTACCATGTGCTCGATGTCGGCGTCTAACTGGGGCCACCAGAAATAGCTCCTGGCCAGAGCCTTGGAGCGGACAATTCCAGGGTGGCTGACGTGCAGCAGTTTGAGCACCCTAGGCCTCAGGGATTCGGGGACCACCACCTGCTGGCCCCACAGAAGGCACCCTCTCTCTATGGACAACTCTAGCCTCTTCCTGAAAAACGGGGTGAACTCAGCCGCCGGGGAGGACGCTGGCCACCCTTTTTGCACCCAGGAGCTGACTAGAGCTAGCGTTTTGTCCTTCCCGGTCGCCTTGGCGATGTCTGCGGGCACAATGGGGGGTGAATCTAAGACCTCTATCAGGAGCACTTGGCGGTCTTTTTCTTCCTCGCCCACGGTGCTGCTAGTGAGGGGAAGGGGAGACCTCGACAGGGCGTCCGCGTGGCTGATTTCTTTCCCTGGGCGGTACTCCAACGCGTGCTGATACGCGTTTAAGAAGATGGCCCACCGCAACATCCTAGGGGACAGGATCTGAGGTGTGGGCTTGTCCGCAGTGAAAATGCCTAGCAGGGGCTTGTGGTTGGTAACTATGGTGAAGGGGCGGCCATAGAGGAAATCGTGGAACTTCTTAGTCCCCGCTATTATTGCTAGCGCCTCCCTGTCTGTTTGGGCGTAGTTTCGCTCAGCCTGGGACAGGGATCTGGAGTAGAATGCTACCGGGGCCTCTCTCCCGTTTTCCAGCACGTGGCACAGCACCGCCCCCACCCCCACTGGGGATGCATCACATATCAGAACCACCGGCTTCTTAGGGTCAAAATGGGTGAGAATGGCATCAGACGCTAGGAGTTGTTTCAGTTCAACGAATGCCCTCTCTTGGCTCTCGCCCCACTTCCACGCCTCGTCCTTCTTGAGTAGCTTATGCAGCGGCTCTGCTACCGATGCCTTCCGAGGCAGGAAGGAGTGGTAGAAATTTAAGAGCCCTAGGAACGACTGTAATTCGGGCTTGGAGGTGGGGCGAGGGGCACCTTGAATTGCGGCTACCTTTGATTTGGAGGGTTTAATTCCCGCAGAGGTTACCCGGAAACCCAAGAACTCAACCTCTTTTGTGAAGAAGACGCATTTGTCTTTCCGCAACCTCAACCCCGCCTTTTCAAACACCGCCAGTACTATG
Organism: Bradypodion pumilum; assembly: GCA_035047305.1. Classification (NCBI taxonomy): domain Eukaryota; kingdom Metazoa; phylum Chordata; class Lepidosauria; order Squamata; family Chamaeleonidae; genus Bradypodion; species Bradypodion pumilum. The sequence goes on along the minus strand of JAWDJD010000003.1, from coordinate 241,292,808 downwards.
TCTAGCCTTTCAGCCAACTCCTCCTCACTCCCCCCATTATCAATACATCATCAAAGTATGGCAAGACCCCCATCCAGTCCTTTCAAGAGGCGTTCCACGAGCAACTGGAAAATGCCGGGCGCCGAGTTCACGCCGAACTGTAAGCGCGTAACCTGGAACGCCCCCTTATGAGTGACTATTGTTTGCGCAGCAGCTGCAGCTGGGGTTACTGAGAGTTGCTGATAGGCCTGCACCAGGTCAAGTTTTGCGAAACACTTTCCCCCATGTAATCTGGCCAACAGGTGGCTGACCACCGGCACCGGATACGCATTAGAGCGGATCGCCTTATTAATGGTGCACTTATAGTCAGCACATATGCGAACCTCCCCGTTGGCCTTCAGTGCAGTTACAATCGGAGTCTCCCACTCTGCGGAATCAACAGGAACAAGAATCCCCTGGCCCACCAATTTGTCCAGTTCCGCCTCTATTTTGTCCTTTAATGCGAAAGGCACTCTGCGCGGCTTGAGTCTTATTGGGCGGACCTCCGGGTCCAGGTCGAACACTACTGGGGGTCCCTTGAATTTTCCGAGTCCTTTCTTGAATACTGCGGGGTGCGCGTCACACACCTCCTGTATTGGGTCAGTCCCAACGGCATCCACCCCCCCAATGAACAAACCCAGGGGCTTAAACCATTGAGTCCCGAGGAGGCGGCAACTTCCCCCCTTGAGAACAACCAGGGGCAGTTCTGCGGCGTGCTGCTTGTACTGGACCTTGAATTTTCCAACCCCCAACACCGGAATGGTATTACCCTGCACGTCCCGCAGCGTGGACCTCAACGCTTTGAGCTTAGGGCGCACGTGGGGGGAAATTCCCAAGAACTCCTGCTGGGACATGATTGAGTAGGAGGAACCCGAGTCTATCTCCATCCTAACAGGGGCCCCTTGCACCAGTACCTCAACAAAGTAACGGGGGTGTCCCAAGGACACACTGTACACTGGGGCGTCGTCGCTGCTGTCGTCGGAGATGCGGCCCACGCCATCCTGCTTCCTCGCGGGCCGGGCGCCCTCCTTGGTCCTCGGCGAGCGGTCTGTCGAGCTTTTTCGGTCCCTGCGCCGCCATCTGCAGACCTTGGCGATGTGTCCCCGGCGTCCGCAGTTGTGGCACTCGGCCTTCCGGAACGGGCACTTGATGTGGTCGTGGGCCGCTCCACATCCGTCGCAGCGTTGGCCTTCCTTTCGAACTCTCCGGACATCCTCGTCGTCGCTGCTCTCCGTGGAAGATTTCGGCGTCCGCCTGGCCGCATGCACCGACCCCGCTGCCTTGTCGGACTGTGGGGGCCTTTCTCTGAACCCCTTGACTCCGGCCCTCGTGGATTCCGCGGCCTGCGCCGCCTTCACAACCTCGCGCAGTGTTGGGGGTGGCTCCTGGTTCATCAGCTTACGCTGAACCTCCTTGTCCCACAGGCCACACAGCATGCGGTCCCTGAGGGCAATTTCCAGGTTTTCCCACTTGCAAGGGCCGGCGGCCAGCCGCAGGGCCACTGCAAAGGCGGCAATGGACTCACCAGGCGCTTGGACTCTCTTCCAGAACGCGTCTCGAGCCGAGAACATCGAAACCGGAAATGGTCGCGCATCGCCTTCAGGAGCTGTTTGACCGTCAGCTCGCTCACCTTCTTCGGTGATACCAGGTCCACCAACACTCTTTTGGCGGCATTTCCGAGCATCCGGGTGAGGATGGCCCTCTTCTTTCCCTCGTCCGTAATGTCGGACACCACCAGCGCATCATGGAAGTCCATTTCGAAGAGCTCCCAATCTTCCGGCTTGTTGATGTCGAAACCGGCATGACTAGCGTGTGTCTTGATCTCGTGGGGATCCATTATCCCACCTTCGTCGCCAATTTAGTGTATGAGAACCAAGACACAGGAACAGCTGAAGTATTGGCTTAACACATCTTTATTGCATGGTGGTCTGGGGGAACATGTGGTAATGGCGGACGAACAGCTCAATATATACAGTGGCTATGCATTTGAATGTGGCTCCACGATAGCCCATTGGCTACTGCCGGCGTGACGTCATTTCAGGTCACGCCCTTCTTGTCCAGGTGAGGTAGTGGCGGGAATCTTCCCACGCTGCAGTTCTTTGGGAATTGGAACCGTGTGAGCTGGGCGCTCGCTATTGCCACCAGGTGGTCATTAGCTCGCGTCCTAATTACAACGGGTTACATTGATACAGTTGGTGGTTGTTTAAAGGCATAGAATTGAGAACACAACAACTACCACCATCATCCAACCTGGATTAGTAAAAGTCATCCCATACTGTGGTTGCAGCCTCTGTGCAATAAGAAACCTAGATCAGTGTACACATTAACTGAGTTGAACCTTCTTTCCAGCATAGGGGCAACATTTCTCTACATACATGCACATATGAAAGTTTAGTTCATCAACTAATGTAGAATCTGACAGCTGATAGACAATCCTAGTCAACCTCTGTCATTATCCAACCTACCCTATGCCTTCATGGAGATACTGCTGCCCCATCCATGTCCAGGACCATGTCTGTTTTCAGATCTGTTTTCAGATATCTGTTTTCAGATCTCCAAGCAATTAAATAAAATAGATATTCTTCCTAAAGTAAACCTTTGCATGAAGCAAACAAGTTAAAGCAAATGGTTGTGACTTGAGCGTCACAGTACTATGTGGATCTTCATCTTTTTCGTCTTTGTCTTCATCGTCATCATCTTCTTCTTCTTCTGTTGTATTCAAATCTGAATCAAATATTGGTGATCATCATGGTGATCAGCCATGATCAGCATGGTGATCTTGAAAATATAATGCAGTAGCCTTTCATTGCAGGCGCACCCCCCAATAAAGGACTCAGACACCAATGAAAGTGGATAACGGCATTGGGCCACATTTATTGATTCATGCCCTAGTCCGAATTATAAATTTCTATTGGTAATTGACCAATCATAATTCTTAAGGCAAGCAGGCCGAAGTAACACTGGTAAGGTACCACCCAAAATTGCCAACGGCAATTGCTACAATGTATCCATTTGTATCAATTTGTTTGTTGACCACAAACAAATTGTTGACCGTAGTCAATATCTAACTAATGACCCCACCCTCTGACGCGTATCCGTAAAATCACGGGGTGATGCATGCTGTCTAGCTATAGCCATCACCCCGTCGCCTAGTTCGTCGTTGACCGGACAACGTTTAACCAACTTATGCCTGTCTAGTGTTGTCCAGTCAATTGCGAACTTGCCGGATACCTGTGGGTCATAATGTTTACCTTACCAGTGCTACCCGCCACACGGAGGGGCTTCAAAGAAGGCTCGACGCCCCCCCGACCGTCAGCTCGGTCAACAGGCCTGCTCGCCAATCACCCAACAGGAGGTCCATACCTCCTCGCGACAGATTGACCCCATCCCCTGCATACAAGTCATAACTTTGGAGGCTAATAGCGGGGTGACGACTGACCCTCCCCCAAGCCCTGTCGACAAGGAAACGCACCACTGCCCTATTCACCATGCGTCTAGCGCGGTCAAGGGCCAGGAGGTCAACACCCCCTCTGTAGGAATGGCGCGGGACCATGTCCGACCAAACAAGGGTTGTGGCGGGCCAGACGTAATGCAGGTAGGCGAGGTCCTCGCAAATCGCATGCTTCAGCGACAAGCCGGTGACCTGGCCCAAATCATTGCCCCCCAGGTGTATGATCAGAATGTCAGGCGGGTCAGCATTCTGGCCTGAAAAAAGGAAAGGCAGCAGCTCCCGCCATAACATCCCGGGCTTACCATGCCATGTGAGACTTGCGTATGCACCCAGTCCCAGTCGGGGTCCCCACTCTGTCGCCGCAGCATAACGCGCTGCCCTGTGCACGTAGCTATGGCCCACCAGCCATACTGTCACCGGTGTAATACGACACCCCGGGTCTGTAAAGGAAAAATGAGGGAAAGTAGGTAAGGTGACTGGGTTGGTACTCACGGCGGGAGTGGGCGCACATAAAATTGAAAACATTGCGAACCCCACCGTCCCATGCTACGTATGTCAGCCCCTGAGTACCCAAAATCAGCTGCGGTCGAGGCCGCCCCTATACGGAATGAATGAGTGCCATAGCGGGCGCCTGGGAGGCCCACACTGGCCAGCGCTTTGCCCGTCACCTTCCAAAACTGAAATTTAGTAAGGGGAGACCCATCTTGGTGACAGAAAAACGGGCCATGGTGCGTGCCACGCAGTGCCAGGAATTCCTGTAGGGCACCAACCGGACAGATGTCTGCCAAAGAACACCGTAGCAGTCGCACACCACTGCCGACGCCATGCTGATTGGTCTTAGAGGAACGTATCCTCAACTGAGCCCAGTCTTTGGCAACACAGACATCCTCGAGTTCCAGTGCCCTACGACTTGCATCCGCCTTAGACAGCATCAGAAGCTCGCTGATGCGGAGCGCTCCAAAAAATGCCATGGTTGTGGCTGCATGGAACAGGGCTGCCTCATATGCATCAAAACAGAGGCAAGGCCAGCCCCGGGCCAACTGGGTAAGGACCCCTGGGGAAATCGGGTGGCGGTCATCCGGGCAACGCCCGCGCTCGCGCACCCACCCCTCCAAAACATGTCTCACACGGAAGTCAGAGGTGCTGTCCACATGACCCCCCACCTTGGCCATAAAAGCCAACGCTGAAAGCTTAGATGCTATGGTGCGAGGTGCAAGGCCCTGAGAATGCAGGTAAACCATGAACCGCAGAACATGGGTTACCGGGATCGGCCAGGTTCCAGGCAATTGAAATTGAGTACAGAATGCCCTGAAAGAATTAATTGCGTGGTGATACGCCTTACGGGTGCGTGGCGCTAGCGACAGGCCAATCGCCCAGTTCACCTCTCCTTGCCAATGGTCCATATCTCCTCCGGGAGTGGCGAGGGAAATTCCTCCGCATCCGGGGCCAAGGCACGGAACCGGGAGATCTGTAGGCGGGACAAAGCGTCAGCAATATCATTATTAACCCCTGGGACATGCCTGGCCCTGAACAGTACGTTGAGGCGCAGGCTGCGCAACACAAATTGGCGCACTAGAGCCATAACCCTGGGCGATTTGGAAGTCTGTGCATTTACAATGTGGACCACAGCCGCATTGTCACACCAGAAATGCACGACCGAGTTGGACCACTCCTGGCCCCATAGCATCAAAGCACCCAGGATAGGGAAAAATTCCAGATATGTGAGATCACGCAGGCGACCCGTGCCTGCCCAGGCCGGTGGCCACCCACCATAGGCCCACTTCCCATTGAAGTACATCCCATAACCGAGGGATCCCGAGGCATCAGACTGAATCTGAAATTGAGGGGAAGCCAGGAGGTCATGCCTCCAAAATGAGACCCCATTGAACTCCCTCAGGAACTGTAACCAGACAAGCATGTCTGCCCTGATACCCCGGGTAAGCCTAACCCTATGGTGAGGCCTGGATAATCCTGCCATAGCGTCGCACAAGCGCCGGGCAAAAGCCCTGCCCGCTGCGACCACTCTGCAGGCGAAATTAAGGTGACCATGCAGCACCTGCAGTTCCCTCAGTGATGCCTTGCGCTTGGCCAACAAGTCCGAGATAAGGACCACTATCCTTGACACCTTATCCCGCGATAACCTAGACGCCTGCGCTATCGTGTCAATCTCCACCCCCAGGAAGACTAGCTGTGTAGATTGGCCCTCGGTCTTTTCGGGCGCTAAAGGGACACCGAGTTCCTCCATTAGCGTCTGAAATGTGTTGAGGAGCCGTGTGCACGTGTCCCAGCCCCGTTCACCCCCGAATAAAAAGTCATCCAGGTAATGGGCTACAGACCGGGACCCTGACCTGCGGACGAAAGCCCACTCTAGGAAGGTACTGAAATGCTCGAAAGCCGAGCATGATATGGAACAGCCAAAAGGCATGGCCTTATCAAAATAATATTCGCCCCGAAATTTGAAACCCAGCAATTCAAAGTCGCCCGGGTGCACTGGCAAGAGGCGAAAAGCCGACTTAATGTCGCACTTAGCCAGCAGCGCACCCGGGCCACATGAGCGCACCATGCGCAGCGCATGGTCAAAAGATGTATACCTGACTGAGCAAAGGTCGTCAGGGATAGCATCGTTGACCGATCAGCCGGCTGGGTAGGACAAGTGATGGATAAGGCGAAACTCGCCTGGTGACTTCTTGGGAACCAAGCCCAGGGGCGATACCTTGAGGTTACTGAACGGGGTGCAGGGAAAGGGCCAGCGACCCTGCCCGCATTGACCTCCTTATTGATGCTGGCGGCAGCCACCTCCTCCCTCGCCCTAAGGGACAAAAGGTTGGGGGCATCCTGAGGGGACCTATCACCCATGAAAGGAATACGGAACCCCTGTCTAAAGCCCTGAAGGAGATAATCTGCATCCTCCCCCTTCGGGTACAATGCGAGCCAACGCTCCAACATGTCCACATTAATTGGGGAGGGAGCCTTTCGGTGAACCAGCTCCATCTGCGGCAGTCTTGCCAGCCCACTGTCCGCCCCTCCCTCTGCCCCACGTCCCTCCAGGCCTGGGACAGGCAGAGGCTGCATGGGGGCCCGCACAGGTGGGACACTCATGTCTGTACTTGCAATTCTTCTTATTGCATGAACCATTAGACGAGAAAGTCCAGCACAGCAGGCGGGCTGGAACCCCCTGCCCCGCCACTTGGCGGGGAACCTGTGCTGGAGCCACTCGCTGGACCGCATGTCCACAATGGTATCTTTCCCCTGGCGCGGGGCGCGTGGGCGTCATGTACAGAAGCCAAAGCCTCTGGCATGGCTCATCCCACCTCATCTCGGGGTGCAGGGGAATTCGCATACGGAATTCCTCGTCATAAGCCAACCACGACGGGCCCGGAAAATCAACCATTGCCCGATAGATATTGTCCAAATACTGGACCATCGGAATTGCCAGATCCGGCCGGGCCCTCAGGTACACCGCCATGTAGATGAGGTAAGCCGGCAGCCAGTTGGCCCACGTTCGTGGTGGCTTGCGACGATGTGCCTGTTCCTTATCCTTCTCATCCTGCCCCTCCCTCTCTTCCTTGGTGGGCTCCCTGTTTAGGAGTGAGAAGATATCAACATACTCCCCTCGCCATATTTTCTCTCTGGTGGCCTGTGCCAAGTGGTCACCCAGTGGCAAGGAATAGCCCGCTGTTGGCAAGGCCGAGACAGGCACAGCAGAAACTGCGGGCATCCGGAAAGGGGCTTGGACTAGCCCAGCCACCCCCAAAACATTCCCCACAGGGTAGGAAACGCTCCCCATCCCGGGGCCCTGGGTGGTGGTTGACGTCGCCTGGTGGTGCGTCAGCGGCTGTACTGCCGCACCACCCATGCGAGGCCAAGGCCATTGGAAAGCCCCCCCAACGTAGCCACATGTGTAGGTGCACTAGATTGTACCGCATACTCACATGCTGCACCCCCGCGGGCCGCCCCCACTGGGGGTTCCGGCCCACTGGGGGCGTCGGAGCTCACGACCGCCGTAGAGCTCGCCGCCAGGGCCTGACCCGCGCTGGCCTGTTGGTTAGGGAGCTGCGAGGCAGTGGCCGAAGTCGCGCCACGCGCCTCAAGCTGCTCGACCCGTCCCGTCGCCTGCCGCTGCCCAGCAGACGACGCGTCAAAGTGCACCCCAAAAGGAGCCCCAGCGTGGCTGGCCCGAGCAAGGGAAGCCTCGAGTGCCGCCACGCGGGCCAGTAAGGCCTCCACACTGGCGTGGGGCCACGGGCCAGCCGGCCCGCCCATTACGGGCGTGGGTACAGGTCCTTGCACCCCGGGGCCCGAATATGGCCATGACTCCACACCCAGGCCCGGCAGGGCTGGCGTAGGCACCTGCCAAGGGAGGGGACCACACCACCCCCCAAGGCTGGAAGGCCCTGGAGTGAGCTGCGCCCCGATAGAGGGAGGCCCAGTAGAATGAGCACCAGGAGCGGCGTCCACCGCTTGCGGGCCGCGGGCCGCAGCCCAAGCTGGACCCCTGCTCGGGTCCCCAGCCTCCGGCCAGGGGGGAATAGACCCCATCCCACCGGTCCCGGTGGGAGCCGGCAAAGGCGGCTGGTGGGAAGGCGCAGCCGCGGTCCTCCGACCCGGATTGCACCTCCGAACCGCCCGAGCCGCGCTCGCGGCCGCCTTCTTCTTCGAAGGCATCTCAGTTGGACCTAAGGGAAGCCGAAAAGAGGAAGGTAAGCAGCCAAAAGGCTTCCCGATCAAGGTAAAAGCGACGGAGTAAGAGGAAAAACTTCTCCGCTCCGTCGCTTCGCAAAATGGCAGCTTGGCTGCCTCGTGGCCACCCCTTTTATAAGGGAGCTGGCCATGCCCCTAACTACCCGGATGCCTTCGTCCTGTGGGGGGGCCCCGCAAAGAGCGCGGTGGCCATTTTGGCGCCGCGCTTGCATTTGCCTTCTGCATCAAAGTGTGACACCAATGCCACTGATCCAGTTCCATGAGTCACTTTCTGGTCCTGAGCCCTTTTGGCATGCAAAGTCCTCATCAGCCCCAGGCCAGTATTGATGAAGATGCTGCACTCCATCAAAATGGATACAAGTAAGATTTAATACAGCCTTCCCTTTGGACTTTGGCACCCGTCATTAGTCCTCAGTGTTGTCAGGTTAGTTAACCAACACCTGACACTCGACATTGAGTCACTGGCAGTATGGTCTACACTATTAACATAGCAGGTTATCCTCGCCAGACTGATTGTTTGTAGCAGAATATTTTCCCAATTCCAGCTCAGAGAACACAAGAGAGGAAAAAAGTAGTAGACAGCTATTGGGTACTTTGGCAGTAATCTCACCACACCAATAAGAAAAACCAAAGGAGCCAGGGGAAAAAGATATACCGTGCTTTCCTAAAGTAATCCAGATGAAATCCACAAAAGAAAGTAGGCATTAATGTGACCCACAGTCCTAACAGTGTAACTAATGGGATGGGGGGAGTGATTACCTAGATAATATGCCATACCCATGGAAATCCTACACTGTACATTGCACCCAAAAAAAAAAAATGTTGAGAGCAGCTGCTATAGTCTGATAATGTCCTCAGTGACTGTAGTCAATAGGTGTTATGCCGTCCCTTATAAGCACCAGTCCAGACAACGATGAACAAAACAGCAACAAGTCTTTATTCAACAGTCTATTAGAGATGAGCTTACAAGGCGCTCTGGACACAGAGATGGCTATACAGTCCCAGTGGAGTCAGTCCCTCCGGACTCTTGCCAAGCAGTAGGCAATAACTAGCTACAATAGAAGCGTAGCATAATGGAGGAGACCCAGGTTTAGCGCATGATGGCTACCTGTATGGAGTGGGAAGCATAGGTCTGGTCCGGCCCCACCCTTGTTTACCCATGGGGCTTATATAGTTTCTCCCCAGTGGTAGCTTCATGATACAAAATAGCGACCTGCCGGATAACCATAACCAATCAATCATAAGAGGGAATATATGTATTTTAGTAAGTTTATTGTGTTTCGTATTATTATGGTATTTTGCATTGTATTTCTGTATGGTGTTGTATTTCCTCCTCTGTCTTCCTCTCCCCCTTCTCCCTCCCCCTTCCTTCCCCTTCACCCTACTTATGTTTTTGTTTGTATTTATTGGATTGCTCTGTAAACCATTTTGAGTTGTCAGTAGACAAGTAAAGTGGTATATAAGCACAATTAATAATAATAATAATAATAATAATAATAATAATAATAATAATAATAATAATAATAATAATAATAATAATAATAATAATAATAATAATAATAATAATAATAATAATAATAATAATAATAATAATAATAATAATAATAATAATAATAATAATAATAATAATAATAATAATAATAATAATAATAATAATAATAATATAACCAATGGACAACAGGATCCAAAACTGTAGCCAATCATAGGACTTTGATTAACATAATGGGTGCTCCCTGTGCAGGGGTTTTTGCACCACTTTCTGCTCCTAATTTGGATGGTGGGAAACCACAATTTTCTCTTGCAAGGGCGCTGCCCGCACTACTTGCAAATGTGCCTTAATACACAACAGTAGGAGAGGTCTCGGTCTTCTTTGAGGATAAACTATTTGTTTTTTCCTTTGATGCTGCCCAGTGATGATACTTTTGATTCTCTTTTCCCTACTTTTAATCGCACAACACCTATTTCATTTTTAGATTTTTAATACCACTAATGTCAGGTTTAACCAAAATAATATTTGGAGAGGGGTGCCGCTCCACCTTGTGAGTGTCCTTGATTTGCCTTATGGTCACCTCAAATGTGTATCAACATGCATGTTTGTATATTAGTCTCAAGATAATGGAAATCTCTAATTTGCAAGACCATATGAGAAACTTAAAGATGATGATGTATGCCAGATTCTTACATGAAGCAAATACTGGTTTACCTAAGTTAATTACTTTTGTCTTCTGTTTCCTCAGACAAATGTATTAAAAGGAATCTTCTTTGATTTATATAGATGATGCAACTATATTTTGAGGGAGTTGTCATTATAATGATGGACAAAAATGCAAAGGTAGAAACTGAAAAACATGCAGATGGCTTTAGGTATAGACTCTGAAGAAGCTGGTTGTTGTAAATGCATCCTTAGAGCTGTAAACCTGCTTACATTTAGGCTTGTCTAAAGCCTACAGAAAGCAGTGTGGTTTAAGTAGCTTAAACTTGTGCCAATCCTAAGGGTTTACAACACAAATACTTGTCAAAATTGGTTTGCTACTACCTCATACAAAATAGGACTTTATTATTATTATTATTATTATTATTATTATTATTATTATTATTATTATTATTATTATTATTATTATTATTATTATTATTATTATTATTATTATTATTATTATTATTATTATTATTATTATTATTAAAAAGAATGCTGAGATGACACTTGTTATACTTTGGTAAATATTTAACTTTTTTCTTGAACTCTTGACTGCAGAGTTTGTGACATAGGGAAGTGTTCTCTCTGTGTGTGAAACCTTTAACTTTACTATATAAGTTTATGAATTATATAATGACAAAACTGTAAATGGTCGGGACTAAATTAAAATGGGCTTTGGTGAGTCAAGGGCATCTGTAAATTTGCATGAGAGTAGGGCCAGCTCCTTGAAAAGGAGTTGAACTTGTAGAAAATATATGGTTAAAATCCTACCACATAAGGATTTCCTGTTCTCTTAGGCTAATTATGTCCTAAGCTGTGGCAATATTTTTGGAAATAAAACATTTCCAATTCCTTCACAAACCTCCTGAGCCTCCTAATTAACCACTTTCATTACCAGGAAGCCACTGGGGAATTTGAGATGTATGGGAAGTCTTTAAATTTTGGAAACTGCTGGTGGTGGTAAGGTCATTCTCATGCCAGTGATTTTAGGTAATTCAAGACTTCAATGCAAAACCATCACAGGCAGGGCATTCATCATCATTGTACATGGACACACATACAGAGGGAAGTGGGAGATACAATGGAGGGAGAGTAAAGTGGCAGATGAAGATATGTCAGAGAGTGGAAGAAAGGAAAAAGATAAGGGTGACATGGGGAATACAGTATAATGAAATGAGGAGGAGAGAAATCCACGAGGGATGGAGATCAGGCATTTGTGTCAGAAGGAGGAAGACAACAACTAATATATGACATTCCTTATTTGTGAGACAGCAAGCTATCTTCTGTCAGGCTTGACAAAAAAGTTTGCATTTGTAAGAGCAGTTCTTGGGCAAATATTAAGAAAATATGATAGCTGCTGCTGCACACAAACACACACATAAACACAGAGTCTTCAATGTCTTATTCTCTTGGCAGAGGTAAGAACTCTCAGAAGGGTGATTTCATCTCTTGACAGGCTGACCTGCATGCCAAAAAAGCCTCTCTCATAAAAAATGAGCTCATACCTTTAGCACTCCTCCCCTGATCAAACCATAAGAACCCACTCATGGTTGGAGATGCATACCTGCCCAAAATGTCCAAATGTGATTTCATTGAAACTGTGCTGCCAAGTAATTTCAACTGTGAGCAGCAAAATAACATGAGAGCACAACCAGTGAAGAGGACAAAAGCATCCTATACATCCTGAACATTTTTTAGAGACAAAAAGTCCAGAGAAGGAAAAAAATCACTTGCTCCTCCATAAAGAAAATGTAGACAAAACAAAACACATATCCATCACAGCAAGATAGAATCACAGTTTTGAATTGCCTACCAGGGAGTCTAAACTCAGACATTTCCTTAGTTAAAACATTTTTAAAGGACTAAATTGATTAGACTGCAGGAACAGTGAAGTTGCAAATACTGGGGAAATGTTTTCTTCCCGGAGCTTGAAATCAATTTCCCCTCTCTACATTCAGTGTTAAAAATGATCCATTTAAACAAAAACAAAACAAAAAACCTCCAGTGAATGTCTTCAATTGTAGCCACATGAAAGCAAAGGCTTCTTGTATACTGCAAGCTGACCAGCTATATCATTTAGATGTAGACCTTATGAACTCTGAATGGCTTTCAACATTTGACCAGTTTAAATTGTTCACTTTTCTTGTCATAAGCAACAGGCCCATGTGGCTACACTTCTTATTCCAACTTCCAGATCACTTGCTCATTGAAATAGAAGTTCAAGAGGAGAAAGCCTCTTCCAGCAAGCTATCTTAGGACAGGTATTATTTTAATTTAATTTAATTTAATTGTTGGATTTCTATACCACCCACTCGACCAAGGCCGACTCAGGGTGGTTCACAATCATAGATAAAAACAGATTAAGAACCCACCCCCTAAAAAGGGTGCAGGGACCACCGAAGGGAAGGAATAATCCTAGGTTCTCAACTTTGTTATTGCTTCCCCTTTTCCTATACCTTCACCAGTACTTTCATTCTAAATGAGAAAATCAGTAAAATGAACAATCCAAGATGTCTTAAAGATATCTGAAACAATAAGAATGCAAATCATGAAGTCTTACATGGATATTACTGACATCCTGGCTTAAATAAGGGTGAAAGATGGGTTGATTGCCTCTTAAAGTTAGTTCTCCCTGAGTATTGCAGTAAGAGAATACATAGTGATAGGATTGTGTTGTGCAGCAATGTATATTGTATAAGATACATGTTAGTTTAAGAGCTACCTGAGCACAGCACCCAGCTGCAAGCACTGAGTGGGTGACTAAGCAAATTTGGACTATAAAGATAGCATCTCAGGAGCCACACTTTTGTCTGCTAAACTCTGGAAGACTTGACCGTCTTTGAATGGCATGACCACGTTGCCAACTTATCTGGAACCACACTGCAAGGACACACTGGATCCTGATTCCAGAAACCCAACAAGCAGAAGCACTGAGTCAGGAGACTCAGGTATTTATTTCCTCATCCGAGGACTACAAGACTTTGGACTGGAACATTGCCAAATGCCAGCCGTGGAGGAGGCTGGAGTCGTCGTTTGCATCCATGTTCACCAAGGTCTGCCAGTAAGTACATTTTCACAGTATGTTGAAAACTGGTTCTGAGATAACCAAGAGCCCAGCTCTGTATTCGTCTGGGAGATTGACCTTGAGAAACACTATTTGCAAAGACTTGCAACTGTTGTTTATTGCTTTGCTTTATAGAGAAGAATCTACGGTTTTTGTTTCTGCCTTATGAACTGACTAGCATAGGTTGCCCGGCGATCCTGGGCTATTATAAATTGTGATTACCTTTTTTTGTTTTTTTGTTTTTCTTTGTGGATTACAAAACAAAACAAAGGATGATATAATTGATTCAAATTGTTTTATTTAACCAAATAATGTTTTAGTTTGTGGGGTTTTTTTTGTTAATAGTTGTACCATAGGTAATATTTTTAAAATGTGAAAATACATGTTTTTTGCATTCAATGTTTTTAAAATGTGTTTAGATGTTTTGGGGTTTTATTTGAGTTAAAACTCAACACAGGATGTTATAAATCTTTTTATTTTATTTTTTGACATATGTTTCTGATTTGTGTAAACTTTTAATTTATTGTTATGTTTTTGACTTGTTTTTCCTCTTGTTGGCTCTAGGTGGGGCTGTTGTGTCTTTTTGAGTTGGTTTTACTATTCTGCCCTGCAGGTGGGGCTGCTAATGGTTTTGTTTTAGTTTCACTGTTTTTTCTTTCCTGGCCTCTGGGTGGGGCTTCTTCCAGTAAGTAGTCTCTTTGTTTCTTTTCATTTCTGTTCCGGTCGTTGTAGAGGGAGGACGTGCTGGTGAGTTGTCTGGTTTTCTTTCTTCTGGGATTTTTCTTTGTTTTGATTTTGAGGTGGTGGGCTGGGAGGTGTTTCTGTTTGTTCTTTTTTGTTTTGGTTGAGTTTTAGGTTTGTTTAATTGGTTTGGTTATGTCTGGTTTTGTTTAATTTTTCTTATTTCGTTGTTGTTTATTTGTGTAATTAGTTGTTGTTTGTGTAATTTGTGGGTTTTTTCATGTTGTAGTTAGGTGTTTTGTATGTGGTTTTGTGTTGTTGTGGATGTTTTTGTTTGTGTATTTTGTGGTTTTTTGTCTATTAATGGTTTTTTAAATTATTGATTTATTTTTGTTTTATTATTTTTTCATTAATTTTGGTGTTTGTTTTTGGTGGTTACTTTAGCTTGAAGAACGGGGTGCCTGTGGGTTTCTCTTTTCCCCATTGCTGCTTTGAACTTTGGTTTAGATGCAGCAATAGGGGAAAGGAGGGAGGAGGCAGTCAGCCCATTCTTCTCTCGGGAAGGTTCGTTAGGTAGGTCGGGGGAGAAGGAGGAGGCAGAAAAGAGCTTTCTCTGCTTAACGATGGTTCTCTCCTCTCTGTCTCCTTTTTCTCCTGGCTTACCTAACCGGATATCTGCAGGCAGTGATCCGTAAGGGGTGGTGCTCTTCCTTGTGGATTGCTGGCTGCTGCTTTTGTATTCGGAAGTACAAAGGCATCAGCCAGGCATCAGCCAGGGAGGGTGTTTCCCTAGACAAACTGCTGTCTGTTTTTGGGTTTTTTCCACCCCAGCTCAACTTTCCTTGAGGCCGGTGGTGTTCTCGCCATGTCTTCAGTGGGGTAGCGTGGAGGAGAGGGCATCCCTCTTCTCCCCATTGCTGTGGGAAAGAAGGACGGTGGGTGTCTCACGGTGGCATTTTGTGGCTTTTTGTTTTGCGTGGCTGTGAGGCGCTGAGTCTGCCTGCTGGGGACTTGCACTCCCGTTGCATTTTGTAAGTTTATTTTTCATGCGCTGGCTTTCTCAGCGTTCTGCGCGTTCACAGCACGCAGGACGCTGGGACTTGTAGTTTTGTGTTTGTGTTTTGCTTTCATGTGGCGGTATTTTTTCCTGCAGCTCGATTTCAATTGGCCGTGCTGCATTTCCCAATGTTCTTTTTGCTCACGCCTCTCAGCCTGATTGGCTGTGGTGCGGCACGGAGCAGAGAACATTGGGAATTGAAGTTGTTTCCCTTTGTTCGCGTTTGTGGGGCTCTTGTCCCACTGGTGCACTTCTCAACCCTACAGTTACTTCCGTACTGGGTTCAGGCGAGTGCAGGAGGCATCAGCTCAACTTTCCTTGAGGCTGGTGGTGTTCTCGCCATGTCTTCAGCAGGGTAGCATGGAGGAGAGGGAGTCCCTCTTCTCCTAGTTGCTCTGAGAAAGAAGGCCGGCGGGTGTCTTGTGGTGGCGTTTTGTGGCTTTTTGTTTTGTGTGGCTGTTGAGGCATTGCGTCTGCCTACTGGGGACTTGTGGTCCCATTGCATTTTATAATTTTATTTTTCGTGTGCAGGCTTTCTCAGCATTCTGCATGCTCATGGCGTGCAGGACGCTGGGACTTGTAGATTTGTGTATGTGGTTTGCTTTCATGTGGCGGTTATTTTTCTGCAGCTCAGTTTCGACTGGCCGCGCCGCATTTCCCAATGTTCTTTTTGCTCACGCCTCTCAGCCTGATTGGCTGTGGCGTGGCACAGAGAATGTTGGGAAATGAAGTTCTTTCCCTTTGTTCACGTTCATGGGGCTCTTGACCCACTGGCACCTTTCTCAAACATTTAGTAACCTCCGTACCGGGTTCAGGTGAGTGCAGGAGGCTTGGTATGGCATAGGATGGACGGGTGCAGAAACGTATAGCAAGTTCCAACGGTTAACCCTTGGATTTATAGGTATAGACTAGCAGAGTTTGCCCGGCAATGCCGAGCAGTTATAAACTGTGATCAGCTTCTTTGGAGGCTTTTTTTGGATTAAAAAAAGAAAAAAGGATGATATAATTGTTTCAAATTGTTTTATTTAACTAAATAATGTTTTAGTTTGTGGGGGTTTTTTTGGTTAATATTTGTACCGTAGGTAATACAGTGATACCTCATACAACGTCCAAACTTGGTTCCATAAGTTTGGACTTTATACGGATTTGGACTTTGTATGAGGCATGCAAAATCCTAGCTGAGATGCCTCATACAATGTCCAAATCCTTGCCGTAATGCCTCATACAACGTCATTTCCATAGAGATTAATTGTACTGTAACAGCACAGACTTCAGGGCAAAGTCAAGGAAACTGACAGGAAACTGACAGAACTTTAAGAAATCATTGTCTAAAGGCTAAAAACATTACAAAAACATGTCAAACAACACTGATTGTCCAAGAACCTGAAGAATGCTGCAAAAATCCCAGGAATGCTTCTAAAAATTCTGACGAAAAAATTCAAAAAATCCAAAGTCACGCTCAAAACCACTCCTAAACACTCTTTGCCTCATGCAAAACCCACAAGAGCAATGCATGCATGTGTCCTGCCTTTCATACTGCACAGGCACAATGCAACCTGGGAAAACCCCAATGCCTCATACAAAGTTGCACAACTTTGTATGAGGCAACTTTTTTCAAGGAATTAGGTGATGTTGTATGAATCCGATGTTGTATGAAGCAGACTTTGTATGAGGTATTACTGTATTTTAAAAAATGTGAAAGTACATGTTTATTACATTCAATGTTTTTAAACTGTGTTTAGATGTTTTGGGTTTTTATTTAAGTTAAAACTCAACACAGGATGTTATACATCTTTTTATTTTTATTTTTTTTTACATATGTTTGTGATTTGTGTAAACTTGTGATTTATTGTTATATTTTTGACTTGTTTTTACTCTCGTGGACTCTAGGTGGGGCTGTTGTGTCTTTTTGAGTTGTTTTTACTATTCTGCCCTGCTAGTTGTTCTGTTTCAGTTTCACTGTTTTTTCTCTCCTGGCCTCTGGGTGGGGCTTCTTCCAGTAAGTAGTCTCTTTGTTTCTTCATTTCTGTTGCGGTCATCGTGGAGGGAGGACGTGCTGGTGAGTTGTCTGGTTTTCTTTCTTCTGGGTTTTTTCTTTGTTTTGCTTTTGAGGTGGTGGGCTGAGAGGTGTTTCTGTTTGTTCTTTTTGTTTTGGTTGAGTTTTAG
The DNA here is from genome assembly GCA_035047305.1 of Bradypodion pumilum. Classification (NCBI taxonomy): domain Eukaryota; kingdom Metazoa; phylum Chordata; class Lepidosauria; order Squamata; family Chamaeleonidae; genus Bradypodion; species Bradypodion pumilum. The sequence continues at coordinate 241,275,476 of JAWDJD010000003.1, read as the reverse complement.
GTTTGTTTAATTGGTTTGGTTATGTCTGGTTTTGTTTAATTTTTCTTATTTCATTGTTTATTTGTGTAATTTGTGGGTTTTTTCATGTTGTAGTTAGGTGTTTTGTATGTGGTTGTGTGTTATTGTGGATGTTTTTGTTTGTGGTTTTTGTGGTTTTTTGTTTATTAATGGTTTTTTTAAATTATTGATTTATTTTTGTATTATTATTTATTCATTAATTTTGGTGTTTGTTTTTGGTGGTTACTTTAGCTTGAAGAACGGGCTGCTTGTGGGTTTCTCTTTTCCCCATTGCTGCTTTGAACTTTGGTTTAGATGCAGCAATAGGGGAAAGGAGGGAGGAGGCAGTCAGCCCGTTCTTCTCTCGGGAAAGTTCGTTAGGTAGGTCGGGGGAGAAGGAGGAGGAAGAGAAGAGCTTTCTCTACTTAACGATGGTTCTCTCCTCTCTGTCTCCTTTTTCTCCTGGCTTACCTAACTGGATATCTGCAGGCAGTGATCCGTAAGGGGTGGTGCTCTTCCTTGTGGATTGCTGGCTGCTGCTTTTGTATTCGGAAGTACAAAGGCATCCGCCAGGCATCCGCCAGGGAGGGTCTTTCCCCTGAAAAACTGCTTCCTGTTTTTGGGTTTTTTCACCCCAGCTCAACTTTTCTTGAGGCTGGTGGTGTTCTTGCCATGTCTTCAGCGGGGTAGCGTGGAGGAGAGGGCATCCTTCTTCTCCCCGTTGCTGTGGGAAAGAAGGACAGTGGGTGTCTCACGGTGGCATTTTGTGGCTTTTTGTTTTGCGTGGCTGTGAGGTGCTGAGTCTCCCTGCTGGGGACTTGCACTCCCTTTGCATTTTGTAAGTTTATTTTTCACGCACTGGCTTTCTCAGCGTTCTGCGCACTCACAGCACGCAGGACGCTGGGACTTGTAGTTTTGTGTTCACAGTTTGCTTTCGTGTGGCGGTTTTTTTTCTGCGGCTCGATTTTGATTGGCCGCGCCACATTTCCCAATGTTCTTTTTGCTCGCGCCTTTCTGCCTGATTGGCTGTGGTGCAGCGCGGTGCAGAGAATGTTGGAAATTGAAGTTGTTTCCCTTTGTTTGCATTTGTGGGGCTCTTGCCCTACTGGCGCACTTCTCAACCCTACAGTTACCTGTAGGTTCGGGCGAGTGCAGGAGGCTCGGTACGGGATAGTGTGGACGGGTGCGGGAGCCTTTGTCAAATTCCAACAGTTAACACTTGGATTTATACGTATAGATAAGTAACATGCTGAAGTAAAAAGCTTTCTTACTTGCAAAGTGCTAACTGTCTCTTACTGTTTGGGTGTAAGGGGGAAAGATTGTTTGGGCACCTCTGCTGTTGCCATAAGCCAACGGCTTCACTCTGCTGAATTCACACCCAGACCTCAATACCTAACACAGATGAATCAAGTAGTATACAGAATTAATGGTTTTGTAACTGTCAGGTAAAGCTTGTTACTTTTTAAAGTGTCACAAGGCTTTGCAGGTAGTACATAAAAAGGTAAAGATAAAAGTCTCCCTTGCTTGAAAGACAGTCATGTCCGACTCTAGGGGGCAGTGTCCATCTCTATTTACAGCCAAAGAACCAGCACTATCGCATCTGCAGACATTTCCGTGGTCAGGTGGCAGACATGACTAGCCCCCAGAGCATACCTGTCAACTTTTGGATTTGAAAATATGGGAAATTTTGGCCACACCTCTCTGTGGGTGTGGCCATATCTGTGGGTGTGGCCAAATATAGCCATGTGACTTGCTGGGCTCTAGTCATGCCTGCCACAGGCCATGAAAATGTCTGCAAATACAGACAGCACTGGCTCTTTGGCTGTAAATGGAGATGAGCACTGCATCCTAGAGTTGGATACTACTGGCAGATTTTACTTTCTTAGGATCAAAGATCGCTGCAGATGGTGATTGCAGCAGTGAAATAAAAAGGCAACTGATGCTTGGGAAACAAGATATGAGAAACCTGGGGAACATAGTTAAAATTAGAGGAATTACCTTGCAAACAAAAAATTGCAGTCAAAGCAATGGTATTCCTGGTGGTAATGTCTGGGTGTGAGAGCTGCACCATTAGGAAAGCTGAGTGCAGAAAAATAGATGCCTTTGAAATGTAGTTAGAAATAGGTCGATCCTAGAAGAAATCTAGGGAGAAAATCGCTGGGAGAACATAGTGAAAAGCAGAGATATCTCACTGCAAACAAAGGTCCGCATAGTCAAAGCAATGGTATTCCCGGTGGTAATGTATGGCTGTGAGAGCTGGACCATTAGAAAGGCTGAGCGAAGAAAAATAGATGCCTTTGAGATGTGGTGCTGGAGGAGAGTTTTGAGAGTCCCCTGGACAGCGAGGAGAACAAATAGGTCAATATTAGAAGAGATTAGCCCTGAGTGCTCCTTAGAAGGACAAATAACAAAGATGAAGTTGAAGTATTTTGGACATCAAATGAGAAGAGAGGATTCACTTGAGAAGGCCTTGATGCTGGGGAAGGTGGAGGGCAGAAGAAGAAGGGGACGGCCAAAGATGAGATGGCTAGATGGTATTGTAGACATAATGGGCACGGGGCTGTGTGGACTAAGGAGGATGGTGGAGGACAGAGGTGCCTGGAGAGCGATGGTCCATAGGGTCGCAAAGAGTCGGAATCAACTGTGCGACTGAACAACAGAAGAAATCAACCCTGACTGCTCATTAAAGGTCAAATAGTAAAAATGACACTAAAGTACTTTGGACATCAAATAAGAAAGCCTTGATGCTGGGAAAGGTGGAGGACAAAAGAAGGGGGTGGCCAAAATAAGATGGCTAGATAGTACTGTAGATGCAATGGGCACAAAGCTGTGTGGACTAAAGAACCCTTTTCCTATTTTCTTGGGGGACTTTTGTTTTCTTTTCTTTCTTGTTTGCTCAGTGGTTTAAGTGACTAAGATGCTGACTAGGAGGCAGAAGATCAGCAGTTCGATTCCCGAGTACTGCAGGACAGAATGAGCTCCTGTCTTTGTCCCAGCTCCTGCCATCCTAGCAGTTCGAAAGCAAGAAATTGCAAGTAGATAAATAGGGACCACTTTGGTGGGAAGGTAACAGCGCTCCGTGTGCTCTGGTGTCTAGTCATGCCTGCCACATGACCATGGAAATATCTGCAGACACAGACAATGCTGGCTCTTTGGCTTTGAAACAGAGATGAGCACTGAACCCTAGAGTCGGATACAATTGGCTTTTGAGCAAGGGCGACCCTTTACCTTTACCTAACTCAGATCCCCTTACACAACCGTGCAAACACACACACCCCTCCCAAGTTAACTCTAGAACAGAAACAGAACACACACACCCTCTCTCTTTCATATAGTGTAGGAATCTCTGACTGTGATGGCAAACCTTGGCACTCTAGAAACGACTGTCTTTCAAGCAAGGGAAACCTTTATCTTTAGCATATAGTGATCTCAAGCACTTCCCCCCATCCCTCCCAAGTTAACTCTAAAACAGAAACGGAACACACACACCCTCTCTCTCTCATATAGTGTAGGAATCTCTGACTGTGATGGCGAACCTTGGCACTTTAGAAACGACTGTCTTTCGAGCAAGGGAAACCTTTACATTTAGCATATAGTGATCTCAAGCACTTCTCCCCCACCCCTCCCAAGTTAACTCTAGAACTCTAGAAATGGAAAGCAGGGCAGAAACAGCTCAATAAAGCGTGAGAGAGAAGTCTCTGTCCCCAGACCAAGAGCTGATTTGCCCCTGCATAAATGAAATATCGCTCACTTCTAGAATAGACTCCCATCCCTAGTCCCAACATGGTACCTCTGACCAGCCGCCATCTTGGGCATGTGGCTGACAGGAGAAAAATGAAAGAGAAAGACAGAACGCCCCCCTCACCACCTTTTCTCTCTCCCCTTCCAAAAGTGAAGAGCCTACCACACAGCGACCTCTGGTGACCGGGGAAAAATACTGCAGCTTCGCCTGTGAGGTCAGGATATTTGTTTTAAAAATAAGGGAAAATACGGGGAAATTAATAAACTGGGAGGGGGTGGGAAGAGGGGTAAAAATAAGGGGTTTTCCTGGGTAAAATGGGATGGTTGACAGGTATGCCCCAGAGTGCATGGTAGACTGATACTTTTCCCACCAAAGTTATACCCATTTATCTACTTGCAATTTCTTGCTTTCAAACTGCTACGATTGCAGGAGCTGGAATAAAGATGGGGAGGTCACTCCATCTTCTAACACTCAAGTCTTGCACTGCTGATCTTCTGACCTTTTTTAATTTTTATAGATTTTATTAGTAAATGACAAATAATTAATGACATAATACAAAAAACATCAACAACAATATCAAGAATAACAATATCACATAGCAAACAATCCTCACAGTTCAAGTCATGTAATTCATATAATTCATGCTATAGATTATCATACATTGGAAAATCACCATACATCAGACAAAACAACAACAACATAAAAAGTCCCTATACTACATTCGTCTCTCTCTCTCTTTTTTTTTTACTATTTTCGATAAAACTTTATATATATTATCCAATCTTATCACTATACATACTATTTAAATATAGCCTCATTTACTGTGAATAGAAACGTTTACAATCACCCAGTGATATTTCCAATGCTCCCAGAGATTGAATTTGATATCTATCTCTCACTTTCCCTCATTTTTAATTTTTTTAATTTTTAACTCCAAAATGAAATGTATTTGGGCACTGGAATGTTACTTTGTCTCTTACATAATGCATGATCAATGAAGCATTTCCAAATCTCTTGAAATTTATTTCCTTTTATTATTCCCTTTCTTTTGTTTAACTCTCATGTTAACTTACCATTAACTGCTAATGTCCACATTTCTTTATACCAGTCCTCTATTTGTATTATATTTTCACCTTTCCAATTCTTAGCTATGTATTGTCTTGCTGTAGTTAGCATAATTACCAATAAATCTTTTCTATATTTATCCAATTTCAAATTGTCCACTTCAGTTATTAATGCTATGCTCGCATCTAATTTAATATCACTATCCAATATTGCATTAATTTCCATATTAATTTTATTCCAAAAAACTTCAATTTTGAGCAATTCTACCACATATGTAAATATGACCCTGGAGTGTCTTAAAATCTCCAACAGTAATTTGGCTTTATGTTATCTATCTGATGTAAACGATTTGGTGTTAAATACCATTTCCTTATTAATTTGTAATTATGTTCTTTAACTCTTACTGAAAGGGTACGCATTATTCTATTCTTCCATTTACTTTTCTAACTTTCATTACTAATTTTAATATGCAGGTCTTGCTCCCATACAGATTTTAAAATTTCCTGTTGTTTTTCATCATTGTTCAATATCTTATATAATTTACTAACTATTCCCTTAATTGATATTTGTTCTGACCTTAATCTAAATAATATTTCTTCAAATGCAGTTTTGCTTCTATTTAAATTTGTTCCATCCAATTGTCTTTTATTCCATTTATTCATTTGAGTGATTTGCAACCAATTTAGGTTCAGTTGTTTAAATAATTCCACTTTCTTTACATCATCACAACAAACCTTCAACCAGTTTTTCAAACTCTTTACATTGTTTTTAATAAGTAATTCTTCTAATTTGCTATCTATCCTTAATGGAAATATTCTCATATCTCTTATCTCTATAATTGGCGACACATCCGGAGCCAATTTTTTCTTCAACACCCTCCATGTATCCATTAACTCCTTCAACAATTTATTTGATATGCTATTATTATTTTTTATTTTACCCAGGAAAGCCTCATTCCCAAGTTCCGAAATTTCCTGCATTTCTATTGTTCCCATATGAATTCTTTCCTCATTAATATTTTGCATATATTTCTTAATTTAAATGAGTTATAATAATTTTTAATATTTGGGATTCCTAATCCACCCATTTTCTGTGGTAATACCAAAGAGATTTGATTATTCTTGGCCTCTTTCCCCCATTACAATATTCATTTATCAAACTCTGAAAGATTTTTAAACTTTTCTCTTTAAATTGTATCTGTAGAGTGTTAAATAAAAAAATTATTTTGGGTAATATTTTCATTTTACACAATGCGATTCTACTGAACCAAGATAAATTTAATAAATTTAACTTCTGACCTAAATTTAACTAAATTTAAATTTAACTTCTGACCTTCCGCTCGACAGGTTCATTGTCTTAACCACTAAGCTACCATAGTCCTGACACATAACATTACTGTGATATAAAACTAAAAATCTAGAATCAAGAAGTAAAATACTAAATCATCTAATATGCATGCATCAAATGTAAATACCAAATCATCAAATAAACTTTGGTAAGTTATGGCAGACTAGCTTTTTTGTGAGACTTCTGGAAATTTAACAGAAGTTTGAGACTAACTTGAAATGCTTCCTCCTGCTCAAATAGCTAAACTCCTATGTTCAACATTGCGTCCTTTTTTAAAAAGGAGCAAATGGGTACAATGTGTTCTTCTGTAAGCCACTTTTATATTGGCAGGAAATGTTAGCTGATTTTTCAGGTCACTCAAGCTTAAGAGGCCATTTCTGTTACCAGTACAATAAACATTATCTTACACAAAGGTTCAGTCAAGGACAAGTTCTTTAAAAGCTGTGCTTGGTAGTTGATACTTCGAAATCAGGAGGTCATAAGAGACCTTATAAATTGAAACTGCAATATTGAAAGTGCGGCGCCAAAATGGCCACCGTGCTCTTTGCGCCCCCCCCAACCCGGACTCAGACATCCGGGTGAGTTAGGGGGCGTGGCCACCCCTCTATAAAAGGGGTGGCCATGAGGCAGCCGAGCTGCCATTTTGGAAAAGCGACGGAGAGAAGTTTTCTCCGTCACTCTTCATTTGCTTTGAGAGCCGCAGTTGGCTGTAGAGCCTTAGCGGGTATTTTGCTTCTCAATCTTCGGCTTTCCAGCCATCTGGTGCTGATCCCTGGAAAGGGATCGTGCTTCTCATTATGCCTCCCAAGAAGAAGGCTATGGCGACTCAGGCTCGCCCAAAAGGGAGATAGCAGTCGGGTCGGAGGACCGCGACTGCGCCCCCGCAACAGGACTCCTTATCGGATGCACCCACCGGGACCAGTGGGATGGGGCAGCTTAGGCCATGGCCTGCGGCTCTCCAGCCTCAGACTGGCCCTGCAGGGGCTTCGGCCCCCGGCCCGCAATTGCCGGCCATGGGCCTTGATCACGGGGGAGGGCCTGGTGCGGTTACGCAGCAGGGCTTACCCCGGCCCCTCATGGGCCGGAGTTTTGGGCATGGCCCTATTCAGGACCTGGCTCTCAAGTCGGGGGCCCTGGACCATTGCCCAGCGGGCCGTCTGGCCTGCTGGGCCCCCTTTATGCAGGGGGATCTGCGACAGTGGATGCATTACTGGCACGTGTAGCTGCGCTAGAGGCATGACTAGGGATCACCAATAACCCCATTGGGGGGGCTTCACTGCCATCTGGGGCCCCCTTTTGCCTGCCTGTTACCACGACAGCCGCCACTCTGCAGCAGGCGGCCAGTCGGGTTGAGTTGCTCGAGGCGTGCAGGCCCGTGCCCGCCGTGGTCTCGCAGCTCCCCGTACATCAGGAACTGCAGACAGGTAGTGGTCGGATGTGTCCTCAGAGCTTGATTGCGGTCGCGAGCTCCGACGCCCACAGTGGGCCTGAACCCCCAGTGGGGCCGGCTCACAGGGGTGCACCCAGTGAGTATCAGGTTCAAGCTAATGTCCCCACATCACACTCCACTTCTGGGGATAGGTTTCAGTGGCCATGGCCTCGTAATGTCGGGGCGGGTGGGCATCAGTTCCCAGCTTACCCAGGTGCAGCTTGGTCCCATACTGGCATAACATTGGGTGGGGGGTTACCGCCACCGGGGCTACACCGGGTGTCGCAGGGACGGTACAGGCTCCTCTCCTGGCACCCCGTGTTAATACTGTGCCGGTGTCGGCATTGCCGACGGCCGGGTATTCCTTGCCCCTCGGGGATCATTTGGCCCAGGCCACAAGGGAAAAGATTTGGCGGGGGGAGTATGTCGATATTTTCTCCCTATTGAACAGGGAACCCACCAAGGAGGAAAAGGAGGGGCAGGATGAGAAGGACAAAGAACTGTCTCGCCGTGGCAAGCCACCACGCACCTGGGCCAACTGGTTACCCGCATATCTCATTTATATGGCGGTGTACCTTAGGGCTCGGCCTGACCTGGCCATTCCTATGGTCCAATATTTGGACAATATTTACAGGGCAATGGTGGATTTTCCTGGCCCATCGTGGTTGGCTTACGATGAGGAATTTAGAATGAGAGTGCCCTTACACCCGGAGATGAGGTGGGATGAGCCATGTCAGAAATTGTGGCTTTTATACATGACCCCCACGCGCCCGGCGCCTGGGGAGAGGTACCATTGTGGCCATGCGGTACAGCGAGCTGCTCCAACACAGGCTCCCCGCCAGCTGGTGGGGCAGGGGCTTCCAGCCCGCTTGCTGTGTTGGAGTTTCTCGGCCAATGGTGTATGCAATAGAAAACAGTGCTGATACAAACATGAGTGTCCCTCTTGCGCTGGCCCCCACGCCGCCGCTGCGTGTCCGCGAGCCGGTGGGTCACGGGGCAGAGGTAGAGGAGGACAAGGAGCGGGCAGACCTGCCGCTGATGGAGCTGGTCACTCAAAAGGCCCCCTCCCCGGTTAACGTAGCTATGTTGGAGCGGTGGCTCTCAACTTACCCGAGGAGGGAGGATGCTAGGTATCTCCTCAAGGGTTTCCGGCGGGGCTTTCGCATCCCATTCAAAGGGGAGCGGTGCCCCCAAGATGCTCCTAATTTACTTTCCCTGAAGGGTAGGGAGGAGGTGGCTGCCCTAAGTATCGCTAAGGAGGTTAATGCAGGTAGGGTTGCTGGCCCCTTTCCTATGCCCCCCTTTCCCAATCTGAATGTTTCCCCTTTAGGGTTGGTTCCCAAAAAGACCCCTGGGGAGGTTCGTTTAATTCACCATCTGTCATACCCAGCGGGCCATTCGGTCAATGATGCCATTCCGGATGACCTTTGTTCGGTCCGGTACACGTCATTTGACCAGGCCCTGCGCATGGTGCGCTCTTGTGGCCCGGGCGCACTTCTGGCCAAATGTGACATTAAGTCGGCATTCCATTTGTTGCCGGTGCACCCGGGTGACTTTGAGTTATTGGGTTTTAAATTCCAAGGGAAATTTTATGTTGATAAAGCCATGCCTTTTGGCTGCTCTTTTTCCTGTTCAGCATTTGAACGTTTTAGCACTTTCCTTCAGTGGGCCTTTGTTCGCAGGTCTGGGTCCCGGTCTGTAGCCCATTACCTCGATGATTTCTTGTTCGGGGGTGAACGGGGCTGGGACACGTGCACGCGTCTCCTCAATACATTTCAGACGCTAATGCAGGAACTCGGTGTCCCTTTAGCGCCCGAAAAGACCGAGGGCCCATCAACTAAGCTCACATTTCTGGGTATTGAAATTGACAAGTTCTCGCAGGCATCCAGGTTGCCCATGGATAAGGTTACCCGGATCACTGCGTTGATTTTGGCCTTACTGGCCAAACGCAAGGTGTCACTTCGTGAGCTCCAGGTTCTCCATGGTCACCTTAACTTCGCCTGCAGGGTGGTCACACCTGGCAGAGCTTTTGCTCGACGCTTATGCGACGCCATGACTGGCCTATCCAGGCGCTATCACAGGGTCCGACTGAACAAGGGCATGAGGGCTGACATGTTGGTGTGCCTTAAGTTCCTGAGGGACTTCAGTGGGGTGTCATTTTGGAGATCTGACCTTTTGGTTTCCCCTAGGTTCCAGGTTCAGTCGGATGCCTCGGGGTCCCTGGGATATGGGATTTACTTTGGAGGGAGGTGGGCCTACGGCCGATGGCCTCCAGCATCGCGGGGCATGGATCGTCTACGCGATCTTACATTCCTTGAGTTCTTCCCAATACTGGGAGCTTTGATGCTATGGGGTGAGGAGTGGGCCAATTCAGTGGTTCATTTCTGGTGTGACAATGCTGCGGTTGTGCACATCGTCAATTCCCAGACATCTAAATCACCCAAGGTCATGGAGTTAGTTCGCCAGTTCGTGTTGCGCAGCCTACGCCTCAATGTGCTCTTCCAGGCCAGACATGTACCAGGTATTAATAACGATATTGCTGATGCTTTATCCCGCCTGCAGATCCCCCGGTTCCGCGCCTTGGCTCCGGACGCAGAGGAATTCCCCTCGCCACTCCCGGACGAGATTTGGACGTTTGACAAGGCGAGGTGAACCGGGAGATCGGCATGTCGCTGGCGCCCCGCACGCATAAGGCGTATCACCATGCATTCAGTCAATTTAGAAATTTTTGTGTGCAACTCCGGTTGCCCGAGGTGTGTCCCATTCCAGTTGCACACGTTCTCCAATTTATGGTCTACCTACACAGTCAGGGCCTAGCTCCCCGCACCATAGCTTCCAGGCTGTCAGCACTGGCATTCATGGCCAAAGTGAGGGGTTCTGCTGACAACACGCATGATTTCCGTATACGACATGTTTTGGAGGGGTGGACACGGGAACGTGGACGCTGCCCGGACAATCGCCACCCTATTTCTCCAGGGGTTCTTACCCACCTTGCACGAGGCTGGCATGACCTGTGTTTTGACAGGTATGAGGCAGCTCTGTTTCATGCAGCTACCACGGTGGCCTTTTTTGGAGCGCTCTGCATCAGTGAGTTGGTGCTACTGTCTAAGGCGGATGCGGCTCGTAGGGCACTGGAACTCGAAGATGTCTATGTCTCCAATGAGTGGGCTCAGTTGAGGATTCAGTCCTCAAAAGTTGATCAGCACGGTGTAGGCAGTGGTGTTAGACTGCTACGATGTTCCATTGCAGACATCTGTCCGGTTGGTGCCCTACAGGAGTTCCTTGCAGTGCGTGGTACGCACCCTGGCCCATTTTTCTGCCACCAAGATGGGTCTCCCCTTACTAAATTTCAATTTTGGAAGGTGACCGGTAAGGCACTGTCCAGTGTTGGCCTCCCCGGGGCTCGTTACGGCACCCATTCTTTTAGAATAGGAACTGCTTCTACTGCGGCTGCATTTGGGTACTCTGAGGCTGATATACGCCGTATGGGGAGGTGGGGATCGAAGTGTTTTGAATTATATGTTCGCCCTCTTCAAGTATGAGTACCAGATAAGTCACTGTCCTATCTTTTTTATCTTACAGACCCTGTGTGTCCCCGCACACCGGTGGCAGTATGGCTGGTTGCCATAGCTATGTGCACTGGGCAGCGCAGTATGCTGCAGCGACAGAGTGGGGACCCCAGCTTGGACTACGTGCCTCCGCATGTATCAGGTGGTATGGTAAGCGCGGAATGTTATGGCGGGAACTGTTGCCATTCCTTTTCTCCATCAGGGATGCTGAACCGCCTGATGTCTTGGTGCTGCACCTCGGGGGCAATGACCTGGGCCAGGTCACTGGCCCTTCCTTAAAACATACGATCTGCAGTGACCTAGCTTATTTGCATTATGTGTGGCCTGCCACAACGCTGCTATGGTCGGACATTATACCGCGTCACGCTTACAGGGGGGTATCAACCTCCAGGCCCTTGACCGCGCTCGTCGCTCGGTGAACAGGGCAGTGGCCCGGTTCTTTGCTGACAAGGGTTTGGGGCGGGTCATTAGACACCCCACCAATTGTCTCCAAAATTACGATCTTTACACAGGGGATCTGTCGCCCAGAGGTATGAACCTCTTTTTGGAAGATTTGCAAGCAGGCCTGTTGACCGAGCTGACGGTCTGGGTGGGGGGGCGGTGAGTCTTTATTAAGCCTCCCCGTGTGGCGGGTAGCACTGGTAAGGTAAATATTTATGACCCACAGGTATCCGGCAGGTTCACAATTGACTGGCCAACACTAGATAGGTACATGTTTGTTAACGTTGACCGGTCAACGACGAACCAGGCAATGGGGTGATGGCAGGAGCTCTTCAGCATGCATCACCCCATGATTTGATGGATACACGTCAGAGGGTGGGGTCAGTAGATAGTTTATTGACTACGGTCAACAATTTGTTTGTTGTAAACAAACAAATTGATACAAATGGATACATTGTAGCCAATTGCCATTGGCAATTTTGGGAGGAACCTTACCAGTGTTACTGCGGCCTGCTTGCCTTAAGAATTATAATTGGCTGAGTACCAATTGAAATTTATAATTCAGACTAGGGCATGAATCAATAAATGTGGCCCAATGCCGTTATCCATATACCGGTGTCTGAGTCTTTTTTGGGGGGTGCGCTTGCAAACTGTATTATTCACTGCTTGCCCAATCAAAATCAGCTGCTTCATTGAGGGACATCTGGATCTATAATTCTTTTGGCTCCGCTGGCAATTATACGTATCAATATAATCCCTGATCAACCATGCCATGTTGTCAAGGGATGCAAGCTCCTCTGATTCATCATTCTGGAAAAATGATATGGTATTTAGCAACACACTGAAAATCAACACAGAGATTTTATTCCAAACAGTCAATTGGAGGATTTATTCTCAGCATTATGGAGAAGACTATGGTACATGATTTGGGCTGACTATAGGAAAGTCACATAACCAGCATCCTTTCCATGTTTCACTTCAAACTACTCTCTGATTTTTATCTGAAAACATTTTTAAAAAATTCCTCACAGCATACATTGCTTTTCTAACTCTATGCACATGGATATTTTAGTTCAGAGTTATCACCCAAACATAACTTTTGTTACAGTTGTGGATTTGAGCTGTGCTCATGGGTGCATTCTCACATTTATTAGGCATAATCTGTTTGGTTTTTGATGTGTCAAACATTCCTCCTGACTGCTGAATTCTCAACTAAATTAGCCAGGTTATACATTCAGATAATGGAATTCTGTTTTTTGGTACTATGTATCAATTGTTTTGTATTGTTAAATTCTGTAGATTTTGTACTGAAATGTATATTTTGCTTTCTGTTTCTATATTTTATTGTATTTATTATATATTTTATTGTCAATCTTTACACTGTATTGCTTTTGTATTTCATTGTGCTGTTTATTTGCTAGTAACTGCCTTGAGTCACCCGTTGGGTTTGAATAAGCTGGTATATAAATTAAACATGAAATGAAATGGAAAATTTCCTTATTTGTATCATATTATAACTACATTGAGTTTAAAGAAATTATGTCTCTAGATTCCCATTAAATTGTTCAAGGTCCAGTTTCCAGCCTCCAAATGGTTTGTAATACTATCTGTACATTGAAAGAAAGAGAAAAAAGTCCACATCAGACCCATGAGTCTTTCCCCTTGATTTTCAATATTAATCTGCATTTAAATCCATCTAAACATGCATTTAAGTACATAATAAAATATTTATTCCTGTATAAAGTCTTTCCCTAAAAAATGTGTTCTCATATTTTGTTAGGAGTTTTTGAGCCATGTGTTGTATCTCAGCATTTAGGAAAAGGAGATGTTACTTTTGGGGTATGGGGATCAGAATGCTGTGGGACAGAAATAGCAAAGATAGAAGGAAAGTCAGGTGGCAGCAAAGGCCAAGAATATTTTTTGTTCAGCTTCAGCTGAAGTGCCAACTATAGTTTTTTTCCTGGGGAAAGCAGATCTGGCTACTGTAACTCAGGACTTAATCATATCTCATCCAGATTGCTATAATGGAATCTATATATACCTTCCCTTGAAAAGTGTTTGGAAGCTAAAGCAATCATCCACTGCAGAAAGCTGTTCTACACTGGATGTGATGTTTCTTTTCTCTGCTCTTTGCTTCTCTTTGCTTCCCTTTACTAATAGTTATAGAATACAAGGCTTGAACAATTTTCAGGTTCTTTCTTCTCTGTTACACAATTAGATTATTTTTTATCAGAAGCAGGGTATTTTAATGGTGTTAACTGGACATTTATTAGATCTTCTTTTGTCCATGTCACGTGACATAAACTGCCTGTACATATATGCTTCATTGATTGAATTTCCTCACTTTCACACAAAGATTGCCCTGTGTCCAAGTAGCCACATTTTATCAGTGTATTCCTTGATCTCCCTACTTTGCTTTGAAGTCAATTAAGTGACTTCTAGATGGTCCAGCAGAATCCTGTCCTGTGTCAAACATTCTTCAAAAAACAGTGGGTTTTTTTGCTCTCCATAGCCTCTTCTCCTGTCATGTTTAGACCTTGAGAGTTGTGAAGAAAACCTTTTTTCAGTATTAGCTGTTAATTAGGGGATTGCTGTTCATGAAGTGGATGCATTTCATGCTATATTCCTTTATTTCATTCATTATTTGGTAGCACTTCTCAAACATACTTCTGGTGGGGCAATGCCAGCCAAATAATAGACTCCCCCCCCCCTTGTGGGTAGGTTTCAGATAGCCGGTAGTAATCCTGCATGGTTCATAAAGAGATATATCAAATTGGCATGGGCTGATTTATACCATACAGCACTAGTGTATTCTGCTCAAGGACACAGCTGTTGTTCTTATTGTTTGTGGAAGTGCGACCTAGTCTGAACCAACCAGCATCTTAAGTATGTTATTTCTGGTGGCAACATTATATATGGTGTTAGAAAATGTTTTTATAGGCCAGGGTTGTATCCAGAGGGGCCCAGAAACAACTTCACAGATTTTATGTCTCTAAAGCCCTTAAAAACATAAGGATCAGGGTTGCTGAAAATATTGCCTCATTCTCAACATAAAAAATTAGATATTCTGAAGAATGGGAGGCTGATTAAACCCAGAGGCTCCACATTTAATGCAGTTTTTTTAATTAAAAAAAGTGTTATGTCAGATTGTTGCATTTACACCTTAAATGTAGAAAAGGGCAGAACTAGTATGCCCTTTGTCCCAAGAGAACGCACAAAGTAAGATTGAATAAATAAATAAATAGGGTTTTCCTTTTTAACATGTTTTGTCGAGGCAATTACAAACTGCTCTACAAATGCACTCTTTTTATTGAATGATCTTTTTTGCTCTGACTTTTTAACTGTTTTGATGCATTAGCTTCCATGTTGTCCTACTGTTGCTTTTATAAGCTATACATCATCCAGAGTATCTATGAAGTAGAAAGGTGATTCATAAATTCCTCTGGAGATGAATATTCAGAGACACACTGTTATGGTACACAGAGGTACTATTTAGATAAAGTGCATTACAGCAATTGTTGGACATCTACCAATGGCTATTAAACATGAAAAGTTGCTGGTGTAACAGAAACAGCCTCAGGAACGTGGTTAGTGGTAGGAGAAGAAGCAATAAGAGTGGGGACAGACAACAACATTTGACCATATATATATGTTCGTACAAAGTTATTAGCCTTTAGAGCAGGAGTCCTCAACCTTTTAAAGCCAGGGGCCAAGTCATGCTCCTTCAGACTGTCGAGGTGCTGGAACAACCCAAGCCCATCACACCCAAAAAATGCCCCCCACTTCCCCACACACCGCTTCCCTGCTTACCGGCCTGTAGGAACTTCATGTGGGTGAAGGAAAGATTATTATTATTATTATTATTATTATTATTATTATTATTATTATTATTATTATTATTATTATTATTATTATTATTATTATTATTATTATTATTATTATTATTATTATTATTATTATTATTATTATAAGATTCCCCGTGCCCGGTTGGGCATCAGTGGCTTCTGGCAGAGGTTAAACCAGTGAGCAAACTCCTGGCCTCTGGCCCTTGTCAGGGCATAAGGGGGGTGAATTAATGATAGGGATTAATTCGGCCGCTTGTAGCCTGACCGACGATTCTGCCGAGCAAGCATCTCGCAGACCCCAGTTACCTATTAGAGTAATCACTCATCCTCTGGCCAAGGTAATCCCCGGTGTAAATATCAGCCATATTTACCCTTGCTTAAGCCCTACACAATGGTCTTCCTTGCCCCATGTTTGTCCAAGTTAATTAACTTCCCTTTGAGAGGTTTCCCATTAACCCGGGTACGTGGGTGAGGTAACTTTCCTGTCCGGTGACAGTTTCGCCACCGTTGCGCTTTTTCCCCTATAAATGATGTTGCCTTTTTCCAATAAAGTACTGATCTGATCTCGCTCCATTTGCCTCGTGTCGTCACTTGATCAGCCTCCTCCGGGACCTTAAGGCCACCCCAGTGGCCCCGATTCCTACATCTGGTGACCCCAACGTGATTTACTCGTGAGTAAAGCGACCCAGGAGAGGTCTACTCACGAGTAGCGAACCACGCGGTCCGGTTCTACGCTTGAACCGCGACCCGTCCGCCCGGAGGACAGCGCGGCGCTCTGGCCGGCAGCCAGTCGGTCAGAGGGACGGCCAGCGGTGAGGCATTCCAAGAGAGGCATTCCTGCACCTTGCTCCCGGCTTTCGGGGAGACTTGCGCCAAAGGGAAAAACGCGTTCCGCTCAGGGCAGCTGTGAGCCCCTGACAGCGCAGAGGCCGCCGAGGGCCCGTGGCAGGAGGCCACGCTCCGAGCTCCACCCAGACGATCGTCGCCAGAACCAGTTACCTTGCCCCCAGATGCGTCGACCCGTCCCGAGGAGGAAACTTCAGAGGACCACTCGCAGGTAATATGGGGACTTGATCTCAGGGACAGAGTCCGTCCGCTAGCCAAAAAACTCGTGAGGAAGAGTTTAGAATCCTGGCCAGGGTATTTAAGCTACGCTTTCACAGCAGGGAGCTAGCGAGACTTTTGGCGTACCTTAGGGAACACTGCCTGCTTTACCCAGAAGTAGGTACGTTAACCCTACAGCTCTGGGATCGGATAGGAGACTGCATTCAGCAACCCCCGAAGGTCCCAGGAGGGATAGTTAGCACATGGAGGAAGTGTAGGAGACTCTTAGCTGAGATCGAGCCAGTCCGGATAGAAGCGGCAGAACCCCCGTTAGAGAAGTCATCAGTCCAGCCAGTCGAGCCGACTGCGCCCACCGCACTCTATCCGACATTCAAGTACCAGCAGAGTAGCGCAGGGAGCCTTCCCGCGGTGACAGCTGCAGACGTCACCGAGGGAATGCAGGGCATGAGAAGCGCAGGCGCTCCTCTGACAGCTTCGGGTTCCCGAGTTACCAAAAGTCCCCTTCAGCGCACGATTGAAGAGGAGATTAGGAAGGGGGAATTGCCGGCAGAAGAACTAGCTGAGCTCAGACAGATATGTCCAATCCGCATGGAAATGGACGCGCTCACGGGCGCACAGCAGATTGTTCATTCCCCAGTCCCGTATACGCTGCTCATGGCTATGCGGAAGGCAATTGCAGAAACAGGGCTCCAAAGTAGTTTTACTAGGGGCACGCTTCAGCAGGTGTGCGAGACCACCATGTGGATCCCCCATGATTGGAAAGCCGTCATGAGGATGATGCTGACCCCTAGCCAGTACATGATCTGGGACAGCGAGTTCCGCCTAGAGGCGCAAACTCGGGCTGCCAGGATGGGAGGCGCAGTGCTTCCTGAGCAGCTGTATGGCTCGGGCAATTTCGAGTCAATCAATGCTCAGATCAACCTGCCTCTCGCCACGCTCGAGATGTCAGCCGAGGCAGCCTTTAGGGCTTACTTTAAGATCCCAGCCACTGGCAAAGCGGCTAAAAATTACACCTCCTTCAAGCAGGGAGCCCAGGAACCCTACATGGACTTCATCAATCGCCTGGAAGAAGCCATTAGCAGGCAGATTGATAATGAGCAAGCCCAGGAAGAGCTCATGATTAAGTTAGCCAAGGACAATGCCAACCTGGACTGCCGTAGAATCTTGCAGTCCCTAGGCAATCGTCCCGACTTGACCCTATCGGACATGATTAGAGCTTGCGCCGACGTTGGCACAGAATCCTATAAGATGGGTCTGCTAGCGGCAGCGGTGCAAGGAGGGAAAAGACCTAATGGTAAGAACAAAGGAGCATGCCACAATTGCGGCAAGATCGGTCACTTCGCTAGGGAGTGCCGATCCAAGGGAGGCGGGCAAAAGTCCGGCCGTCCCAAGGCCCCGAACACCCTCTGTCCGAGGTGCAAGAAAGGCTATCATTGGGCCAGGTATTGCCAGAATTCAGGAAACCGGAACACGGGCATGTCTCTGGCCCCAGTCCAAACAGAGGCGTCCTTCACCCAGAACTCCCCAGAGCCAGAGTAGAGTCCAACCCCATCCCAGACATTGCGAGGGCACAGGCCAGCCCCAGGGGCAGCGCGGGACTAGAATTGACTTGCCAGGCGGACGTCACATGCGACCTGCCAGGCACAGTCTATCTGGTCGATTCCCAGTACATGGGACCCCTGCCCAGAGGCTTTATAGGTTTAGTTTTGCCCCGTAGTGTAGCTGGTGCACGCGGAATTTTTATAATTCCAGGAGTCATTGACTCCAATTTTTCGGGCGTTCTCCAAGTTCAGCTTTGGACACACCTGCCCCAAACCATCCCTAAGGGAGACACCTTAGCGCAACTGATCATGGTTCCTTGTCGCTCGCCAGCAGAGAGCCAGGGAGGGCTCAGTGACAGCTTCGAGTCCCGGTCAGAGGACCGCTCGAGCGCCAGTGAGGCAGTGCAAGGATACCAGGTCTTAGCGACAGTGGAGACCAACATTGAGTGGAAACAGCGCCCGGTTATCGAGGTATTTTTGAATAATCGATCATTCTCAGGCCTATTAGATACCGGAGCAGATGTCAGTGTGATAAGCAGAAGCCAAGGGAGTGGGCCATTG
Organism: Bradypodion pumilum; assembly: GCA_035047305.1. Classification (NCBI taxonomy): domain Eukaryota; kingdom Metazoa; phylum Chordata; class Lepidosauria; order Squamata; family Chamaeleonidae; genus Bradypodion; species Bradypodion pumilum. The sequence goes on along the minus strand of JAWDJD010000003.1, from coordinate 241,256,874 downwards.
AGCCGGTCTCCGATGTGTGGGGGGTAGGCGGCGTCCAGGAAGCGTTTAGGAGCCGAGAGTGGGTAGAAGTCACAATCCCAAGGGCTGAGGGCACGGCGGTAATTCGACCGCACATTCTTGACGTGCACATCAACCTTTGGGGGCGAGACATTCTGCAGCAGTACGGTGCCACCCTTACCTTTGGGTAATGGCGTTGCCACTTAAATGGCTCACCGATACTCCGGTCTGGGTAGAACAATGGCCGGTAGTAGGGGAGAAATTGGTTGCTCTCAAGCAGCTAGTTAAGGAACAGCTAGACGCAGGACATATAGAACAGTCCACAAGTCCTTGGAATTCGCCAATTTTTGTTATTAAGAAGAAGTCGGGGAAGTGGCGACTCCTCCACGATCTCAGAGAGATCAATAAATGCATACAGCCAATGGGTCCGCTTCAATGCGGCATCCCGAATCCGAACATGATTCCCGAGGGGTGGGAGATCCTAGTCGTAGATCTCAAGGATTGCTTTTATACAATCCCCTTAGACCCCAGGGACCGGGAGAGGTTTGCCTTTACCGTGCCGGTCGTGAACCACAGTGAGCCCACGCAGCGTTACGCGTGGAAATTTTTGCCACAGGGCATGCTCAATTCGCCCACTTTGTGCCAAATTTACGTTCACGACGCACTGGCAAAGTTTCGAAACCTCTACCCACAAGCCTTAGTTTGTCACTTTATGGATGATATTTTGGTAGCGTTGCCGAAACTTGGCAGCGAAGTGTTTTCAGACCTCCAGGCCAGCCTGGGGGACAAAGGGTTACTCATTGCCCCGGAGAAAGTGCAGAGAACCGAGCCCTTCTCATGCTTGGGCCATCGGCTTCTCCGCTCTTTTGCAGCACCAGTATTGCCTCAGATCAATCTACAGGACTCAGTCACCTTGGTAGAATTACAGCAGGTTTTAGGAAACATTAATTGGGCCAGACCGTATTTTCGATTGGATACGGATCTTCTGAAACCGCTCTTCTCGCTGCTAATACTAGGTAAGCAGCCGGCAGACCGGATAAAAATTTCTCGAGACGCGCGCTTGGCACTCGAGAAGGTTAACCAAGCTCTCAGCCAAAGATGGGTAGATAGGATCGCCCAGGGGCCCTATGCCCCAATCCTGAATCTGTACATCGTGCGATCGGGATCCCTGTTCACTGGGGCACTAGGAGTAGACTCAGAGAAGGGAGCGAAAATTGTGGAGTGGGTATACTTGCCTAACACCTCATCTCGGAACATTGTTCCGCCCCAAGAACTGGTCTCCGCGGTGATTTACCGCGGCAGGCTGAGAGCTAGGGACATTTCTGGGCACGATTTAGCCAAGATCGTAGTCCCGTTCACCAAGGAACAAATTCAGCAGTTGATGCAGCTAGGTGACTCGCTTCCGATAGCTTTGGAAGGATTCACTGGAAGCTTGGCATACCATTTGCCTAAGGACCCCAGACTTGTCTCGCTTCAAACAGGAACAGTCAGCTTGTTCGAATTGCTCTCGCTGGTCCCACTTCAGGGGGCCAGAACAGTTTTTTCTGATGGCGGACGCACCTATGGTGTCCTGACCTGGCAGGAGGGCGAAGCTTGGCACACGCTGCTAACTCTTCCACAGAAGTCCGCACAGCGGGCAGAGTTGGCAGCCGTGAACCTTGCCTTGCGCACCTTCGCCAAGGAACGTTTAAATATCATAACTGACAGTCTGTATGTCAGGAATTTGCTTCACAGTCTACCGGGAGCTTACATCACTCCCGCGATAGACAAGAATCTGCTTAGCCTGTTCCTCACTGCTCAATTTCATTTGCGAAACCGCACGGAGCCGCTCTATATTGCCCACATCCGAAGTCATCAAGACCTACCGGGTCCGATTTCCGCGGGCAATAGCAGAGCGGACGCGGCGGCAAAGGAAATTCAGCAACGTTCAGTTTTGGGAGTTTTCACTACTCCAATTCAAAGTCATGCCTTCTTTCGCCAAAACGCCAAGGCACTCGCCAGACAGTTCAATTTGCCACTTTCTCAAGCCCAGGGTATAGTACGCTTTTGCCAGCATTGTGCAGGGGCGCCGGGGGGGCCCTCGTGGGGGGTTAACCCGTGGGGGACAGAGGCCAATCAGGTGTGGCAAATGGACGTCACGCATGTGCCGCAGTTTGGCAGATGGCAGTACATGCACGTCTGCATAGACACTTTTTCCCAGTTCGTTTGGGTGACGGCGCAGAAGGGGGAGACTGCCTCCCATGTGGAGCAGCATCTCCTGTCCTGCATTGCGGCAATGGGCAAGCCACGGCACGTGAAAACGGACAACGCCCCGTCCTACTGCTCTAGGCAGTTGGCTGCCTTCATGGCCACCTGGGACATCAAGCACACATTTGGCATCCCCTACAATCCGCAAGGGCAGGCGATTGTAGAACGGGTCAATCGGACGCTAAAGTCCTATATTGACAAACAAACAGAAAGGGGGGAGCCACCAGCCCTCCCCAATTCACAGGGACAAGCACAGTTTTGTCTGAATAAGGTGTTGTTCACATACAATCACCTCAATGTTTTTTCGGACTGTACGCCGCAGGAGAAGCACTTCCGCCGTTCGGAAGCTCTCCCGCGACCTATGGTCCGGTACCGAGTGCCACCGGACCCATCTTGGAGGGGCCCGGTGCCGCTCATAACCTGGGGGAGAGGGTATGCTGCAATTATGTCTCCAACAGGTGTCGTGTGGATTCCGGCCCGGTGTGTCAAGCCCCATCTGGAACCTCATGGCGTGGACCCAGACCGACCCGAGTCCGATCCCGGAGATGGAGGACCTCACTCTGACCGAGGAGACCCACCAGGAGAAGCGGCGGCTGCGGACCCAAGCGCCGAGGATCACCTGGGGGATGGTCAAGACCCTTTGCAGAGAGGCCGAGGATGCCCTCCAACGTGAGGAGATGGAGCCGACACCGGAGCACTTCGTTGCAGCAGTCTTTGCCCAGATTAATGCCAACTCCGTGATCTTCACCATCATCCTGGCCCTCGCCCTGCTTTTGGGGGGAGGCGTTCAGGCCGCTTCACTTCAGGCCAACGGCCTGCCGCCCGGTGAAGACCTTTCAGCACGGATGCACTACAACTTGTGGGCAAGGTTGGCGGGTCTCGTCAACCAGTCCGATTTTTGCCTGAAGCAGGACATTGGCTCTGCCTCAATCCTCAGCACCTGTCTCATCCCAGTGTGCCACACTCTCGACGCACGCGCCAGGGATGGGGACTGGCTGCTAAAGAAGATTTTCGGACCGCACCTCCCTGCGACTTTTGCAGCCTACGCTCGCTGGGGGGGATTGCGGCTCACCATGACTTTGCCGGCTGATGCAGCCACTCTTCACACCCCGCGAGTGGTGGCCAGCCCGAACTCTACTTGCGCGCAAATAATCGGCTGCGCCACAGGCGGCCGGTCCCAGCGCAGCTGCCTCGATACCGGCAGCAGCAACTGGACTTGTGCAAACCCAGAGACAATTGGTTCGTTACCTGCCCATATCACCCTACCCTCAGGGTGGTTCTTCACATGCAACCAGTATACCTTTAACTATATTCCTGCAAATGTATCAGATTCCACATGTTGCCTTAGCCGGTTGACACTGTTGCTCCCCACTAGGGATATGGTTGCCCCAAGCACAAATGTTTCTAATGTTCCCCATGTTTCAAATGTTTCAAATGTTTCTGCACCCATCAGGCGCACTCGCACCACCCAACTAGACAGCTCATGTGACAGCAGCTTTCGAGTCCTAAGCCCAGCCGAATACGTCTCACTATCAGTCAGTATAGTTGGCGTGCCAGGCTTAGCTGTCGGCAACGCACGGAGAATTGGTCGCTTGGCTTGCGGTTTGGCAAAAGCCATCAACCATACCTCCACAGCGATAGCGCTCCTCAATCAGGAGCAGGCGGAACTTCGCCATGCCATCCTCGATAATCGAGCGGCTATCGATTACCTCTTATTGTTGCACCATCTGGGTTGCGAATCCTTTCACAGTATGTGCTGCTTCAAACATACTGACAACTCCCAGAAAATCCAAAGTCAGCTCACTGATCTCCACACCATAGTCCAGGGCATCACTGAGGGTTCCGCATGGGGGGCTTGGTGGAGTTCATTGTGGAGCTGGATGTGGTCATGGATCCCCTGGGGGTGGCTTCAGACGGTACTCAAGGTGGTAGTGGGGGTGACTATACTAGGCATAGCGTTATGGTGCTTTGCGCAATGTATTCCCTCACTGATCTCGAAGTGCCGCCCCGAGAAGAAACCCCGTGACGTCATTCCCGATCAACAGCTGATGCTGCTTCTGCGCAGAGTCGCCAGTCAGGCTCTTAATATTAAAAAGTAAGGGGAGATGAAGATTCCCCGTGCCCGGTTGGGCATCAGTGGCTTCTGGCAGAGGTTAAACCAGTGAGCAAACTCCTGGCCTCTGGCCCTTGTCAGGGCATAAGGGGGGTGAATTAATGATAGGGATTAATTCGGCCGCTTGTAGCCTGACCGACGATTCTGCCGAGCAAGCATCTCGCAGACCCCAGTTACCTATTAGAGTAATCACTCATCCTCTGGCCAAGGTAATCCCCGGTGTAAATATCAGCCATATTTACCCTTGCTTAAGCCCTACACAATGGTCTTCCTTGCCCCATGTTTGTCCAAGTTAATTAACTTCCCTTTGAGAGGTTTCCCATTAACCCGGGTACGTGGGTGAGGTAACTTTCCTGTCCGGTGACAGTTTCGCCACCGTTGCGCTTTTCCCCCTATAAATGATGTTGCCTTTTTCCAATAAAGTACTGATCTGATCTCGCTCCATTTGCCTCGTGTCGTCACTTGATCAGCCTCCTCCGGGACCTTAAGGCCACCCCAGTGGCCCCGATTCCTACAATTATTATTATTATTATTATTATTATTATTATTGCTATTATTGCTATTATTGCTATTATTGCTATATTTATAACATGCCCCCGGCCACCAGAAATGCACCCATGGCCACTTTCTCTTCCACCACCACCTCAATGCTTGTCTCCTCTGCTTGGGTTGACATGTCCCTAACAGCACTCTGTAGCAGGGCAGATGCTGTAAGGCTTACAATATCCACCCTGCTATGGAGAGCCATTAGAAACATGGCAAGACAAGCAGAGGAAACAAAGATTGAGGCAGCAGTGGTGGAAGTGGTGGCTGGAGCAAGGGCACAGGCTGGATGATTTGGTGCCATGGGCCATAGGTTGAGGATCCGTGCTTTAGAACATTGCCTTGTTCCTGCAGCCAAACAGCTAAATTAAATCATTTATAAGAAGCCCTTTCCATTGATTGGGAAACTGCAGCAAGCTCAAGTTTCCCATGAGACTTTGATGGATGTTAGTTACCATATTTGCCAGTGTATAAGATGCATTGGAGTATAAGACGCATCCCATTGTTAACAAAATAGCCCACTATAGGCCATATATATACAGTATAATATAGACTCCATTTTTCAGTCCATTTTAAGGGGGGGGTGGGTCTTATAGGCCAGCAAATATGGTTTATCTTTTCAACTGGTAAACTTTCTTTTTCATGATATAGGATAAAGTTACTGAGGATTGTTTTCTTTAATAGAAACATCCCCTCCCTTTTTTGATAGCAGGTATCAGTGAAGTACAAATAAGAAAGTTAACAGATTATTAGCATCATCTGGATGACATCTCTGCTTTATTAGGGAAAAAATGTAAATAAACCTAAAAAAGAACCAGAATGAAATATACCTACGTATGTGTCTCACTGTTTGTTTAACTGCTATCTCTAGGAGTTTTTTAAGGGAAGGGTTTTGTGCATATTTGCTCTAAAGTATTCTCACAATGTTCAGTGGGGCTTTCTTCCAGGTAAACATATTCAAAATTGAAGCCTAAGTATTTAAATACTTTTATTATAAATGTCTGCATTGGGATTGTGCTTATTTTTACATAGCTGTCCTCAGGGAAGTAGCAAAAGAGAGGCATAAACATTGCAAACTAAATATATTATTGATGGACAACATAGTTTATTTTGTTTTCTGGGAACAGCAGAAAGGATTTGAGAAACTCCACTTCTTGAATAAGAACTGTTTGTTACAGACTGTCTAGAAATTCCAGAGCATTTATTTTTAACAGGTAAATGGGAGAACACATAACTCTATTCAGTCTTTTGAGTCTAGCTCAATCCTGGATCATACATCTTGTGACAATGACCTATTAACCACTAAACTACCACTTGGAAGTTATTCATTTTTCTGAATCCAAGTTCTGTAAAAATCTCGACAGAATCCAAATTTACACACACACCGGTAAAACATAGCTATTAAAAACACAGAAAGGTACAAGAGTATACTAGGTTTGCATCAACTGTCACATTGATTTATCTCACGTTTTGTGGCCCAATTCCTAATTTATCCTGGGAGGCTATCTGATTTCATATAAGTCCATCTCCAAATCTCAGTTTTGAAATGTGAACCTTCATGCCACCCATAGACCTGGGATCAAAAATAGGTTGTAAAGCCTGATGTGCCATTATTTAAAGAAAATCACTGGGCATACTGTATTTGCTGAGCAATTGTGAAAATAAAGCTTGTTTCCCAAGGGATCTAGCATCTTAGGTTGCAGATTGTGTGTTGAGGTCTAACAAAGCCATATCATATTAATACATGATGGTGCTTACAGCAGACTTGAATAATATATGCAGTTTATCTAAATACATCCAAAAGGAACATGCATTAAATTATTTTGTTTCCTATTTATCAAAATGAGAGGAATTGTTCAACTTGTCACTTGGTTCTGATTTATGACAACCTTCTAGGGTTTTCTAGGTATTAAGTACTCAAATGTAGCTTTCTCACTCTAGGATCTCTTTGGATCTGTGCAGCTCTTCCAAGTCTGTACTCAAGGCAGAGCAGGTAACCATAATAGCAATAATAGCTCTTCATGAGCTTGGCTGGCTATTCTGATAGGGAACAGTGGGGATTTGAATCCCTGGCTCCCCAGCTGGCCACTCCAACCGACTGTGATACTCAAGATTTGAGTAGTTTATGCTTAGCTGATGACAAATGGATGCGGGAGAATTCACCTGTGCAGGGGGGCCTTCTTACTTGGGCCTGAGGCCGCCGCGATGACCGGCAGCAAAGCATCCCCTGGAAGGACGCCATGGATCTCGATGCCTCGTGTCGTGGTTAAGCCAGGAGTCAATTGGGAAGCTGGCCTGCCCAGAGAGCAGAAAAGGGAAGACGCCGACGCTGCCGAGAGAGACTCCCTGTCTCGCCCGGGAGCTCATGCCATTGGCTCCCAGGAGTGGAGACAGGTGGGAGATGTCGCGGGTTGTCCTGGTCAGCCCCCCAGGATGCCTCACCACCATCTTCTTGCTGCTGGCTAAGACTTGGGGCCCATGATGGCAATGGGTCTATTTTCCCCCACTCTGGGACTTTTCGGGGGGGGGTGAGTCATATTACTTGCTATTGCTGTATTCTGTATTTGTCGCATTGCTGTATTTGGCTTATTGTGTGATTTTTGATGCTTGTGATTTTTGTATATTGTTACTAGCAGAGGTTGCCCGGCATTGCCGGGCTGTTTTAAATTGTGTTGGAAGGTTAAATTGTGTTAATGTTTTTTAAAAATTGCTTAGTCTGTAATTTTAATTTTTTAAATGTCTATTTATGTAAAAAAAATTGGCTTGGCTGTTATTAACTGTGATCTACTTTTTTTTGTTTTGAGGATTAATAAAAGAACAAAGTATGATATAATTGTTTCAAATTGTTTTATGTAAGCGAATAATGTTTTAGTTTTTTGAATTTTTTGAATTAGTTGTACCGTAGGTAATAATTTTAATAATGTAAAAGTAAATGTCTTTTACATTCAATGTTTTTAAAATGTGTTTAGATGTTTTGAGTTTAAATTTGAGTTATAACTCAGCACAGGATTTTTAAAAGTTTATATTGTATTTTATTGACATATGTTTGTGATTTATGTTAAAGTGTGTTTTAATGTAATTTTTTTGACTTGTTTTTATTGGTGTGACCTTTTGTGTAAAATTGTGAATTTGTGTTATGTTTTTGATTTGTTTTTACTCTTGTGGCCTTTTATTTGGAGCTGTTGTGTGTTTTTGAATTGTTTTTATTATTGTGGCCAGCAGGAGGTGCTGGTAGGGGTTATTGTATTTTGACTTTTTTTTCTCTCCTGGCCTCTGGGTGGAGCTTCTTCTGGTAAGTAGTCTCTTTCTTTATTCATTTCTTTTCCAGTCCTGGTGGAGGTAGGACATCATTTGGTAAGTTTGCTTGTTTTCTTTCTTTTGTGTGTGTGTGTGTGTGTGTGGGCGGGGGCGGGGGGTTGGAATTTGTATTTTTTGTCTGTTTTTTTGTTTTTGATTGTGTCTTTGTTTACTTCATATTGTTTTTGGTGTTTTTGTTTTTGTGTATTTTTGGATGTGTTTGACTGTTTTTAGTAATTTAAAAAAAATTATTTATTTATTTGGTGGTGGGGAAGGGACATGGTCATTGGGGGTTAGGAAGGGTGGGCTACCCCCACCCACTGATATTAAAGGGGAAACTCCAGTCGGGACCTTCAGGCGCCGTGGGTGAGGTAAAGAAAGCCAGCTGGTGTGTGCTTGACTGTGAGGCAGTGTGTTGTTTTTCTTTTTCATTTTTCGGGCACCAGTTTCCTCAGCGTTCTGCGTGCTCATGGCGCGCAGGATGCTGGGGCTTGTAGTTATGGGTTGGTGCTTTGTGTTTGTGCTGCGTTTTTTTAAAATGGTTTTCTTTTGATTGGCTGCGGCGCATTTCCGAACGCTGCGCCGTGCGGGAGCCTCTCAGCCTGATTGGCTCTGGCGCGGCACGGCGCAAGGAATGTTGGGAAGTGAAGTTGTTTCCCTTTCTTCGTGTTTGTGGGGCTGTTGCCCCACTGCCGGTTTTCTCAATCCTTCATTGACCTGCGTACCCAGATCAGCCGTGTGCACGAAGGGTGAGTGCAGGCAAGTAGGGCGAGGCATAGCAACCTATAGCCAGTTCCAACGGGTTAACCCTTGGATTTATAGGTTAAGATTGTTTCTTGCACTTTCCTTACTGTAAACCACTTAGAGTCACCTCTGGTTGAGTTAAGCGGTATACAAAAATAAAGTGAAATGAAATGAAATGAAATATGCTTTTTAATTCTTTTTTTCTTTTTCTTTTTTTGCTAAAGTGAATGGATGGTTAACTTTTTCAGTTTTCGGCCGATTATTCTAAAGTAGTGGTTCTTAGCCTTTTGGTGTTCTACATGTTTTGAGTTTCAAGTATCTAAATCTAGAACCAATGGTCACATGTGCTGGGACTTATGAGAAATAGAGTGTAAAACATTTGGAGTAACATAGTTTGAGAATCACTATTCTAAAAGGATTGACCTTCTTAGGGTTTTCAGACACATGTAAAAGGAGCATTGTGCAAGAGCAATGTTCCGATTGTGTGGACTTTCAAAATTACCTTCCTATTTTCTTTAGGAATTTTTTTTGTAAAAAATGATACACCATGCAGGTTGCCCTAGTTAAGAAATATAGACAAATTACAATGTCATTTGTATATGCCTGGTGGGTTTTGTGGATGAGGAATCTTCAGTTTTATCATTATGTTAGGAGGAATGATTTGTGTCTCCATAGACCCAACATCCTCCTCATTACAATTTGCTTGAAAAGGACACTTTGTTTGAATAACCTTAGGCAAGAAATGTGCAACTGTTCAGAACTATAAGTGCAGGAGAAGTAGAAAGATGACATTATAAAAATGTAAGGGGTTTTCATGGAATTGCCATTGCATTACTGGGAAAAGTGGTTTTGTGCTTGCTATTTGGCTAACCTCCATGGACAATCTTTTTACAATCTCTTGTATGGAAGAGGACAGTGATATTATAAAGAATATGCTTATATAGTTTTGAAGAGTCAAAATCATCACAGAAGTATCCCATAAACATTGGGGTCATCTGGACTCTTCACCCAATTTGGCACCCACCAGATATGGCAAGTCAACAACCTGGCATCAACTCCACCAAAGAGTCAAATGCCATACCGGTGGAGGTTGATGCAAGCTGTGACCCTCAACATTTAGAGATCACTGAGTTGTGGAAGGCTAATCTAGTCCTTTTAATTCCCAGAAAGGAGGAGTCTGGACTGAATAAGGTGAAAGCTTACTACAGGAAACAACAAGAACAGCATGCATATTGTGCACTATTTCAGAACCTTTTCTCTGATTGATTTTTTTTTTTGGAAATGCAAAAGATTATAGTATTCTGTATTTAACTATGGACTGTTAAAGAATTTTATATCCTTTGAATGATTGAATGTACATGGTATTTATTAGTCTATTTTCATTGTGTCATTACCCAATGGATATATTTAAAAATTAAAAGAAAGAAGAGGAAAGTTCATATTTTCTGCTGCAGAATTCTGCGAGACAGTCATAGTTGCAGCAGTCAAAAATGAACATTCCTCTGGTTGTCTGGGAAACAATGTCCTTTTCTACAAGCCATATTTCAGGAAACTAGCCCATTTCCTACAACATCATTGTAAGCAAATACTGAAGAAAATGTTTGTCACTGCACTCTACTTTCTGATAAATATTTTCCACAAGGAGCCAGGAATGCAGCAACAGCTCTGGATGGGGAGCTGGGAGAGAAGCCTTCTCTGCTCCTCTTCTCAGACACTAGTGAAAAGGGGTGCGAAAGGACACAGCAACTCCAAGCCTCTCTCTCCCTTCCCTTCCTCCTCCTCACCCAGCACACTGAGGGAATGGGGTAGACTCTGCGCCTCCTTCGCCATATGTTAAGCGGAGTGGCAGTGAGGAGCTCGGGGAGCAATGTGGTGGAACACTCAGCCCCCGACCAGAACTGCGTCATCGTCATCCTCTTCCAACTCCACTGCGGGCTCCCAAGCGCTGGCCAACAGCAGAAACTCCTTGGTGGAGGCCAGGGCAGGGCCCTCAGCAGGTGGCGGTGGCAGCCTATTGGGGGGCTTGTCACAGCTGGCAGGCTGGCAGTCACTGCTCTCCTTCACAATCCTTTTCCTGGTCTGGCTGGCCAGTTTCATTTCCAACTGTTCGCCGTCATCCGCTTTGACAGCATCATCCATGAGTTGTACCTCTGGTAAGGAAGGGTGGGGGTCTGAGCAGGGGTTGCCAGCTACACTCCTACTGGCCTCTCCATCAGTTGAGAAAATATCCTCCTCACCCACCCACCCCCTTCTCCATCTAGTGAGAAGAAGTAGGACAGGCTGGATGAGCGGGGTTGGGAAACAGAGGGGTTGGGAGGGGGGATTTCTATGAGGGCCTTTCTAGAGTTTAGAGGGTGAGTTCATGGCAATGGAATTAGGGTGCAAAGTAGGGTGAAGGGGACTGTGGCAAGTGACAGGCATTGAAGATGCTCAGCCGGCTTTCCCCCCTTTTTTTTGCTGTTCTGTTTTGTTTACTCTCAGATATGCTTGCAGACTAACAGGGGTGTCACTTCAAACATTTAATTGTTGTTGTTGCATTTTTTGTTTTAAAATGCCCACCCAGTCACAATGGCCACATGGCCACGCCTACCCAGTCACATGGCCACATGGCCACACCCACAGAGTAGGTAGTATAAAATTTTGAATCTCACCACTGCTTTCAGCTGGTTCTAGAAATTTTCATCAGATTAAATAAGAACAGTTTTTCTTTAAGAGGAAATAAAATTTCAGCACAGTGCAACTATGTAGCTTATTCCTTCCGGGATCTTTTCAATTACTCTTGGCATGAGGCAAGTTAACAGTGCCTCCAAGGAGTAAACCAGGGAAGCAGTCAAAATTGGTATTCAAATATGGAAACACTGAGCAAAGGAAAGGGGAAGATAATGATTTAAAAGCAGACAAGAAACAGTCTAAATCAAGTTAATTTAGCTTTTAAATAAGGTTGAGTTCAAGAGTTTCTGCTGGCAATTTTCACTTGGATTAATCCATCATGATGGATAAATGTCTCCTGGCTGCATCTAAAAATGAAAACATTGATTAAAGTTCTAGTGAGAGGATGAGGAGGGGAAAAGATCCAGCATATTCTTCTCATATTTGACAAAATGAGTCCAAGAACAACATAAAATTTAAGAGTGACACTTGGTGAAGAATACAAGTACTGTACCAAAGTAAATGAATTCACCTATAACTATCCAGTTAACCTGTACTTAGTGGAAGTATCCTAAAGTTGGGGTAATTGAACAGGAAACCAAGACATAAAATAAAAGACAGGAGATTTTTGGTCAAGATAGGTTTTAGGATTGAGTCCCAGGCATCCTCATAAAATGGTTCATATCAAGAATTATCTATATATAGTACTGTTCTTAAAGCTGTAACTTGTTGGTGTCCAGGTGCCATTCTTCCATTATTTCCTTTCCTTTCCTGCCTTCTCAGCATGTGTTCTTTGATAAGTTTTTCACTTTGCACTTTTGCTCCTTCCAGGTTTCCCACTCCTAGAAGTATTGATTAAACTTGAAGCCTTGTAAACAGCATCTTGAAATTTTCTGCCCTTTTGGAAGATGGAATGGGGAGTGGGGCTCATATGAGGACCCATGTGAAAGAAAGCCCAATAGGTCTCTAATCCACAGACAGAGTAATGTCAAGATGTGAAATTGTGCATCTATTTTATAAAACAGCCCTACAACTTTACATTTACATTAACAAAAAATAGTTGTTGAAAAGATCCAAAAGACTTCTATAGGGGGGAAAAACTGTAGGCACAAATGATTGAGAAGATATAAAAATTGAACTTAAGATGCACACAAATATTTAACTCATATTATAATAATATTCCAAAATTGCAAGAGCTTATATGTTTTAGACTATAAGCAAAAATGCAAGAGTTTTTGGTTGGTAAAGCACACTGGAAAATTTGAGAATGTATCTTTAAAATGCCATCATTTACAAATAAAAAACGCATTATAGCTTTGAGCAACATTTGTACTGTAGTTTAAAAACAATGAGTAAGCTAGAACTAAATCTGAAAGCAAGGCCACTGTATCAAAACAGGGCTGATACTTGAACTTGTTTGCAAATGAAAGTCCTAACAAAGGAAAGATTTGGAAAACATATTGAACTATGAAGACCATTGTAATTAGGGATGCCATATTTCCCTCCCCCAAAAATGGGACAGGAGTAAAGGTTGCCCTTGCTCAAAAGCCAGTCATATCTGACACTAGGGTTCAGTGCTCATCTCTGTTTCAAAGCCGAAGAGCCACCACTGTCTGCTTCTGCAGACGTTTCCGCGGTCATGTGGCAGGGATGACTAGACAATGCAGAATCCCCGACCAGCAGTGGATTAAAATTTGCCCTTCCTCTCCCTGAGGTCACCCTACCCTACCCTACCCTACCCTACCCTACCCTTCACTCACTCACTCACTCACACACACACACACACACACACACACACACACACACACACACACACACACACACACACACACACACACACACACACACACACACACACACACACACACACACACAGTTGGACTTACCTTCAAACCCCACACTAGGATCTCTTAGAAGAAAGTCTGGAACGGAAAAGTCTGGAATGGAAATGCAGTCCTTGGAGTCCCCATTTCCTTCCAGAAAGAGAAAAGGAAGGGACTTGGTTTGGAAGAGGTCTTTTGTTAAATGCATAGCTTTGGTAGGGCTACTGTTTTATACTGTATTCATATTGATAGTGATGTTAAGACTTTTTTATTGCAATGTGATATTTTGTATTATCTGATTTGTACCGATTTTGTTATTTTTATTTTTTGTTGGACTTATTTTTTGCCTTGACTATTGTATTTATGATGTATTTTTATCTGATTGCTCTATTTTTGTTACTGATATTCTGTTTTTCATATGAATTATGTTTACTGCATTTTTGAATTGATTGTATGATATGTATTGTACTTTTCTGAGCTTATTTCTTATGGATATTCTGTATGTTTTCTATATTTTGGTTTTGTTATATCGTATCTTTAATTATGTTGGAAGCCGCCCTGAGTTGTCCTACAAGCTATGTAGGGCAGAGTACAAATTAAAAATCTAATCTAATCTAATAGAGTCAGCATTGCTAGAGAGGAAGGAAACACTGTACATAGGAAGTAAGACAACTCTTCACTTCACTTTAGCTCTAGGAATGTTGACTCTATGCATTTAACCCTTTGAAGTCTGAAGGAATTCTCCATAGCTTTGAACCAGGATTTTTACATGTTTTTACATGAACCTGATGGGACAGCATGAAACCATTAAAATCACAAAAAAACTGGACTTATGGCATCCCTAATTTTAATGCATTTACATGACAACCCCAAGATGTTTCAGATTCCATGATTTGTTCTACTTTGCTTTACTTAAACCACTGTAGTTTCAACCCATTGAAGTCTATAGACTCCATAACTGTTGATCAAAATAATAATGCTTATCATCATAGTGGCAGATTGCCAGATTTTGATTTACAAATAATTGCAGTTACAATACTTGTAAAAGCAGTAGGAATGTCTAACACCACCACCACCACCACCACCCACACACATTTCTATTGCATCAGAATTAGAGGTCCAGTAAAAGTTAGTAATTTAGTTTTCAAGGGAAGATGTAAAAATCTCAGAAAAAATATAAATACAGGAAGGCAGGAGACAAATACACAACAAGGCTATACAACAACACAACTCCAAATGATGTCATATAACACACAACTGATACCAGGGAGTATCGAGCATTGGCAGCAGTAACCAATGAGAACAATATAGCTTTTTCCTCCATAGATTCAATCCAGCTTAGCTGGGTGGGTATTTAAACTAATTTTCTCTGTGTTACTTTATAATAAGGTTAAAGACTGCTCAAAACTATAATGCCTTTTGCTTTTCTATATGATATTTTATAGACTTATTCTCCACTTTTTCAATGTGCCTTTTCCAACCATAAACTCCTACATTTTGCTTATAGTATCATGGCTAATTATAATTTTTAATCAAATTCAGCCTTCGAATCTTGCCTATTCTATTGAATTCATGAAAAATTAAATGAATGAATAATCATCTATGTCAATAAAGTAACGTATGGAGGAAGATCAGTGAGTTCTGTTCATCATCCTCATAAATATTTGATGATGAAAAAATTTCCACCATATCATATTAATGTTTGGACTTGCAGGTTATAATGGCCTAATAGCAGTCCAGTAGTCTTACAGATATTATGATGATCTTACTGGTGATCTGTCTATAGAAAATGATTCAAAAAGTACCTGAATGAATCCAAAAGAAGCTGAATGAATTTCTACTGCAAAATAAAGCATTTCAGTTAGTTTATAATCCCTCCAGTTTACTATTCTTTGGGTGATATATGCACCTTTTAATGAAAGTTTCAATATTATTATAAAATATAATCCTTTCTAAAACATGGTTGATGTAATAAAAGTGTGGAGGTAGATTAATTTATTTGGATTAAAATAATAATAATAGTGATAATGAAGGAAAGAAATGTCACTATTATCAATATGGATCTCCTGTTCATATTATGACCTAAATATGTCAGTTATTAGGAGATTAGTTTTGAGGGTTTGACAAAACTTGTGTCTAATGGAGATTGCTTGCAACAGCGAATGCCTATGCTAACTTCATAGCTTGTGGCAATTTGCCAATGAGATTTAGGGCAATTACATAAAGCCAGTGGGCATAACTAATAGGATTTTGACCCTGATCTCCTAGTTTAGTGTGCTTAGGACTGCAGTCCTAAAGAATCTGTAATCACATGCAGTGTAATTTCTCCAAAATTTCATTACATAGTGAAGTTGGCTTTCATTGTTTTGTTTCTGTGATATAGATACTGTATCCTGTATCTTCTTCCTCACTAAAATCAATGCTTATCTTTCTCACTTTGTTGGCCTCTTTTATGGAACACTTTGTTACATGCCACACAGCTTTGCTCCATCTCTTTCTAAGAGAAAAAAACATGTATTTTACAGCACTTTTCATCCCAAAGCATAAAAGAGTTTTCTAAAGCCCTCATAGATTAAAACATAGGCACCAATCATGCACAATTTTTTTTTTTAAAAAAATGCTACACTCCTTGGTTGTTATCTTTGTTCTGGAGCTAACTAAACATACACATTTAATGAACTTCCACACTAATTGACATCACACTACTACTGTGATGTCTGACAGCTTCCTTCTGGAGATAAATATTAAAATGCCTTTGCAGTGAATACTGAATGTAATTATCTGCTTCCAATATGCAGACAGAGAGATAAACTTTGGCAGAAGGTTTGACGTAATGTTGCACAATTAAGTCTTTATCCAACCTGATCCACAATGTACAATATATTGAAATTATAAGTGTGTAATAATTATCACCATTTAGGCATACTGTTTAGGATAGTTGTAGTTAGGAATGTTGAATGTTATGTCTTATAACATATTTTCACAGCAAGATTTGGCCCCCTTTCCTCTCCTTTATGTAAACAGTAATTCATCTCAAAGTATATTTTGCTTGAATAATTAATCTAAAATGTAACATTTCCAGAAAATCTACATGTTCCTTTGTTGTAGACATAAATTGCATAAGATTTTTAAAGATAGTTAGGCACTTAAATGTGATACATTTTTACGTACTCAATTATGAATTGTTAAAACACATGTTATGCAGCTTTGTTCTCTCTGTATACCATTTGGATTCCTGAGGGGAATGTTTGCTTTTCCAATAGCTTCCTTGTTTTTCATTTTTCATTTTGCTATTGTTTCCTTTATATTAAAAATTTACAAAGATTTTTTTTTAAAAAAAAACACAGTTAAATTGGGAGCAAGGAGACCAGCAATGAAAACTAGTTAATAATCAGATGGAGTAAATGAACAACAACAGCAACAGCAGCAGCAATAGCAACAACAACTCCCCACCCAAAATTCTTTATGAGTTTTCTAGGAAGTCCTTGCAGCAGCAGCAGCAGCAGCAGCAGCAGCAGCAGCAACAACAACAACAATAACAATAATAATAAATGCCGCTGCCGCCAACGCCGCCGATGCTGACAACTCTATCAACAACCCAAAACTGAAATGGGGATAGTTACAAGCAGGAGTTTTGAAGAAGGAAATGGAAGGATTTATCTTGGCAGCTCAGGAACAAGTTTTGCTAACTAATTTCATGAAGACAAAAATACAGCACATATCCAACAACAGCAAATGCTGGCTTTGTAATGAAAAGGATGAAGCAGTAGATAATCTGATCAGTCGATGCAGCAAAATTGCACATACTGATTATTTGCACCATCATAACAGGATTGCAAAAATGATCCATTGTAAACTTTGCCAGAAGTTTGGATTTGAATGCAGAAAAATTCATTGGGAACATCAAGTAGAGAATGTTTTAGAGAATGAGAGAGTCAAGATCCTGTGGGACTTTCAAATTCAAACAAATAGACATCTGCCTCACAACACACCTGATTTAACTGTTGTGGAAAAGAAGAAGGTCTGGTTTATTGACATTGCTATACCAGGAGATGCAAGAATTGAATACTAATAACTGGAGAATATCACAAAATATCATGATTTGTGAATTGAAGTCGAGCATCTATGGCAGAAGAAATCTGTTGTTGTTCCCATAGTGATCGGAGCCCTTGAAGCAGTACCTAAAGGACTCCCTAGATATTTGTAAATTTTGGACTTATCTGATTTGAACATCCTAATTCTCAAAAAACAAACAAACAAGCCCACTCTACTGGGACTGCATATATTCTCAGATGTTACCTTAACAGCTCTTAGGTCCTTGGTTAGGGCTTGGACTGTTAATTTTATTCCAGTCCTCGACTGTATACCAAATGGTTGATTTGGATGATGAGGATGGTGGTGATGATGATGATGGTGGTGGTGATGATGATAATGATGGTGGTGGTGGTGGTGGTGATGATGATTGCACTTATACCCTACCTCTCTATGGAGAATGAATCCCTACACGAGGTGGCTAACAACATGAAATTCCCCATACAAAAAGCAGACATTTTTAAAATACCCCTGTAATGATAGGATGCCTTACTCTCGAGTAGGCCCTATCATTCTTCTGAGTTGCAACTCCCTGCAACTTATCTACAAATCTAGATATGTGTAGAAAAGGTAGTGTCGAGCCAAATAACCACACCAAGTCTCTTCAGGTATTTTAAAAGTATATTGAAATCAGAGCAAAGTTCAGAATAAAGCATCAGAAGCTTAGAAAAAAATTCAAAACAAAGAAATAAGGAAAGTTGGTTATTCAAATGATTGCCAAAGGCCCTCCCCCTTATTTCTGAAGTCTCTACATTTTTTGCAGTTTTAAAAGCATAGCATTCCAGAGATGTCTCAGTCTCTGTGTGTGAGTTTGTGGTCCTCCTCCTTAGGGATTCCAACCAATGATCTTACAGCATGACATGTCTATCACACATTAGTTCATTTTTCTAAAACCATGAGGTGACTCATGAGGCAAGTATGTTTGCATTCCATTCTCTCTGCCCCTGATCTGAAATTGCTATATTGAATGAAGCTAAAGCAAAGGTAATTAGGTGGACAAAAAGATCATGAAAAAAAACCACAGTTTAAAATGGGGCTTATTTCATGACACCCCCCCCCAATAAAATTATTATTAAAATAAGCTACAATAATACAGACAGTAAACATGCCATAAAATTGGGCCAAAATACAGCAGACCCATGTCCTAAGCCACTGAACTGGGAAAGTATATGCTGGGCCCCAGTCTAAAAGCCAGGGATAGGTGAAACATTTACAAAGGCCTCCTTAAAAAGCATAGCCTTCAACTGCTTTTTAAAAGACTGGAGGGAGGAAGCCTGGAGCAGCTTGAGTGGAATAGCATTCCACAACATTGATGCCACCACCGAAAAGGCTCTTCTCCTCGTCTTAGTCCTCCTAGCCAATCTCAGGGATGGCACCTGAAGCTGCACTGATGAAGAGGAGCGAGTAATTAGAATATGCAGTGATCCAAATCTGATTAGTTATACCTTTGACTTTCATGTCAGGGGCATAATTTGTTATGGTAAATTGTTGTTAGTTAGCCAATTGAGGCATGCAGTTCTTTCTGCACACCAATCACATGACTTGTTATAAAATGAGAAATACAAGCTTTGATTTCTTAACTTGCAGCAGTTAAATCCAGTGTTTATTTATGCTTCAAATTATTTATGCCCATAGCCATAGGGAACAGAAGTACAGTATGTCCATTGTTTGCAAGAAAGATTACCAGATATGATTGTTTGAAAACTAGCATCCAAAATCACTTATTTTTATAGATATCACATACTTTCATAGCTTCCTCTGTCTTTTTCTCCAAATTGCGAGGACAGTGAACAAATTTCTTCCATAGATATATGGAACCACTGACAGAAAGGTTTTTCATCAAAGTAATATCCATGGAGCTTAGTGGGATTTGCTTCTGAAGACAAAAACACAAGATTGCACAGGTAATGCCTCCAAGAATTTCTACTTACATTTTGCCTGAGCTGATCCATCAACTAACTGTCAGCAATATGTTATCTGGAGGATGTTTACAAGCCTCCCTGTCTTTAATGTTGTCTCTAGAGCCCTGCAACCTAACATTGATGGGGGCAGTTCAGTGGATCCGATTTTTCAATTAAAATATGTAGGCCTTATGCCTTGCTTCAAAGAACAATTGCACCCCCATAACTACAGTCCTCATGTAGCTAAGATGCAGAGTTTCCACACACTTAGTTTTAGCTCCCAAAACTGATTTCAGATAAACTAAAAGTGGGAAGATGCCACTAGGAAAAGGGGAAAAATACAGACATCAAAATTGGTTCTCATATCTCCTGAGTTTGCTCACTTCTGCACATAATTGATCTAACAGTTCACTAACATTCAGCAGTAAGTGAAGGGCTACACAGAAAGTGCCTCCTCGAAGATTGTGGTACTTTTGAAGCACAATTGGGTGTACCCCAGTAGTGGCAATCTTGTGTTGCTGGCTAATGTTTCTCACACTGGGTCAGACAAAAGAACTGCAGAATGAACTCACCAAAAGGTGCCTTCATTTTGGCAGTTCATGTCTGACCTAGACATGGAAGAAGCAGAAGCAGTAAGTGAAGCTTTTTGCAGGCGCACCCCCCAATAAAGGACTCCGACACTGGTAAAAGTGGATAACGGCATTGGGCCACATTTATTGATTCATGCCCTAGTCCGAATTATAAATTTCTATTGGTAAAACGACCAATCATAATTCTTAAGGCAAGCAGGCCGAAGTAACACTGGTAAGGTACCACCCCAAAATTGCCAACGGCAATTGGTTACAATGTATCAATTTGTATCAATTTGTTTGTTGACAACAAACAAATTGTTGACCGTAGTCAATATCTAACTAATGACCCCACCCTCTGACGCGTATCCGTGGAATCACGGGGTGATGCATGCTGGCTAGCTATCGCCATCACCCCGTCGCCTAGTTTGTCGTTGACCGGACAACGTTTAATCAACTTATGCCTGTCTATTGTTGTCCAGTCAATTGCGAACCTGCCGGATACCTGTGGGTCATAATGTTTACCTTACCAGTGATACCCGCCCATGTGACCAAAGTCAACAGCATCACAGAAACCCCTATATCAAACCATAGCAACAGTGTGGGATGG
Organism: Bradypodion pumilum; assembly: GCA_035047305.1. Lineage (NCBI taxonomy): Eukaryota > Metazoa > Chordata > Lepidosauria > Squamata > Chamaeleonidae > Bradypodion > Bradypodion pumilum. Next base: position 241,236,289 of record JAWDJD010000003.1, on the reverse strand, counting down.
GCGAAAAAACCAGGACCCGAAAGCCAATAGTGGGTCCCAGCCAAAAATTCCCACCCGGCCCCGAAGCGACCAAAATATCACACTGTTAACTAGGGAGGGGGTGGAGGGGAAAAACTTCTCCGCTCCGTCGCTTCGCAAAATGGCAGCACGGCTGCCTCATGGCCACCCCTTTTATAAGGGAGCTGGCCACGCCCCTAACTACCCGGATGCCTTCGTCCTATGGGGGGGCCCCGCAAAGGGCGTGGTGGCCATTTTGGCGCCGCGCTTGCATTGCAGGCGCACCCCCCAATAAAGGACTCCGACACTGGTAAAAGTGGATAACGGCATTGGGCCACATTTATTGATTCATGCCCTAGTCCGAATTATAAATTTCTATTGGTAAAACGACCAATCATAATTCTTAAGGCAAGCAGGCCGAAGTAACACTGGTAAGGTACCACCCCAAAATTGCCAACGGCAATTGGTTACAATGTATCAATTTGTATCAATTTGTTTGTTGACAACAAACAAATTGTTGACCGTAGTCAATATCTAACTAATGACCCCACCCTCTGACGCGTATCCGTGGAATCACGGGGTGATGCATGCTGGCTAGCTATCGCCATCACCCCGTCGCCTAGTTCGTCGTTGACCGGACAACGTTTAATCAACTTATGCCTGTCTATTGTTGTCCAGTCAATTGCGAACCTGCCGGATACCTGTGGGTCATAATGTTTACCTTACCAGTGATACCCGCCACACGGGGAGGCTTCCAAAAAGGCTCACTGCCCCCCCCAAGACCGTCAGCTCGGTCGACAGGCCTGCTCGCCAGTCCACTAATCCAGAGGTCCATACCTCCCTGCGACAGATGGGCCCCATCCCCTGAGTAAAGCTCGTAAATTTGCAGACTGATGGCGGGGAGGCTAATGGCGCATCCCCCGCCCTTGTCAAAAAGGAACCGGGCAATAGCCCCGTTCACGGAGCGTCGGCTCAGTCAGAGCCCTGAGGCCAAACGCCCCCCTGTAAGCATACCGCGGTATCGTGTCCGACCAATTGAGGGATGTGGCAGGTCACACATAATGTGAGTAGGGCAGGTCACTGCGAACCGCAAGTTTCCGCGATAGGCCAGTGACCCGCCCCAAACCATCGCCCCCAAGGTATGTAACCAGGACATCTGGCGAGCCAGCATCCCTGATGTAGAAAAGGGATGGCAACAGTTCCCGCCATAACATGCCGCGCTTACCATAGCACCTGGGACGTGCGGATGCACCCTGTCCCCGTCAGGTACCCACTCTGTCGCCGCAGCGTAACGGGCTGCCCCATGCAGCGTAACACGCTGCCCTGTACATGCGGCTACGGCCCACCAGGCATACTGTCACCGGTGTAAAACGACACCCAGGGTCTGTCAAGTAAAAAAGGGAGGGGGGGAGAAACAGTACAGTGACTAAAACTGGTACTGGCAGTGGAGGAGGGCGAAGACAAAACTGAAAACATCGTGATCCCCACCCTCCCATACGGCGTATTTCAGCCCTGGAGTACCCAAAACAACTGCAGCAGAAGCCGCCCCTATCCGGAACGAATGGGTGCCGCAACAAGCCCTTGAGAGGCCAACACTGCCTAGTGCCTTCCCGGCACCCCCCAAATTGAAATTTAGTAATAGAAGATCCACCTTGGTGACAGAAAAAATGTGCCATGGTGCGTGCCACACAGTGCACGGAAATCCTGTAGGGCACCAACCGGACAGATGTCTGTCGAGGAACATCGTAGCAGTCTACTCCACTGCCCACGCCGTGCTGATTCACTTTAGAGGAGCGTATCCCCAACTGAGCCCAATATTGTCCACACAGACATCTTCGAGTTCCAGTGCCCTACGACTTGCATCCGCCTTATACAGCATCTCAAGCTCGCTGATGCGGAGCGCTCCAAAAAGGCCACCTTTGTAGCCGCATGAAGTGGGCTGCCTCATGTATCAAGACAGAGGCCAGGCCAGCCCCGGGCCAATTGGGTAAAAACCCCTGGAAAAATCTTGCATCCGCCTTATTCAGCATCTCAAGCTCGCTGATGCGGAGCGCTCCAAAAAGGCGACCATTGTAGCCGCATGAAGTGGGCTGCCTCATTTATCAAAACAGAGGCCAGGCCAGCCCCGGGCCAATTGGTAAAATCCTTGGGAAAATCTTGCATCCGCCTTATTCAGCATCTCAAGCTCGCCGATGCGGAGCGCCCCCAAAAAGGCCACCGTAGTAGCCGCATGAAATGGGCTGCCTCATCTATCAAAACAGAGGCCAGGCCAGCCCCGGGCCAATCGGGCAAAAAACCCCTGGGGAAATCGGGTGGCGGTCGCCCGGGAAACGCCCGCGCACGCGCACCCACCCCTCCAAAACATGTCTCACACGGAAGTCATTGGTGCCGTCCACACGACCTCGCACTTTGGCCATAAAAGCCAACCCTGACAGCTGAGATGCTATGGTGCGAGGTGCAAGGCCCTGGGCATACAGGTAAACCATGAACCGCAGAACATGGGCCACTGGGATCGGCCAGGTTCCTGGCAGTCGAAATTGGGTACAGAATGCTCTGAAAGAACTAACTGCGTGGTGATACGCCTTACTCATGCATGGCGCTAGTGACAGGCCAATCGCCCGGGTCACCTCTCCTTGCCAACGTTCCATCTCTCGTCCGGGAGTGGCGAGGGAAATTCCTCCGCATCCGGGGCCGAGGCACGGAACCGGGAGATCTGCAGACGGGACAAAGCAGCAGCAATATCATTATCAACCCTTGGGACATGCCTGGCCCTGAAGAGAATGTTGAGGCACAGGCTGCACGACACAAACTAGCGCACTAGGTCAATAACCCCGGGCGATTTGGAATTCTGTGCATTGACGATGCAGACGACAGCCGCCTTGTCATGCCAAAAATGCACAACCGAGTTGGCCCACTCCTTGCCCCATAGCATCAAAGCACCCAGGATAGGGAAACATTCCAGATACGTGAGACCACGCAGGCGACCCGTGCCTGCCCAGGATGGTGGCCACCCACCATAGGCCCACTTCCAATTGAAGTACATCCCATAACCCAGGGACCCCGAGGCATCAGACTGAATCTGAAATTGAGGGGAAGCCAGGAGGTCATGCCTCCAAAATGAGACCCCATTGAACTCCCTTAGGAACTGCAACCAGACAAGCATGTCCGCCCTGATTCCCCGGGTAAGCCTAACCCTATGGTGGGGCCTGGATAATCCTGCCATGGCGTCGCACAAGCGCCGAGCAAATGCCCTGCCCGGAGCGACGACCCTGCCAACGAAATTGGGGTGACCATGTAGCACCAGCAGTTCCCTCAGTGATGCCATGCGCTCGACCCGCGAGTCCGAGATAAGGGCCACTAGCCTTGACACCTTATCTCACTGCAACCTAGAAGCCTGCGCTACCGTGTCACTCTCCACCCCAGGAATACTAGCTGTGGAGATGGGCCCTCGGTCTTTTCGGGCGCTAAAGGGACACCGAGTTCCTCCATTAGCGTCTGAAATGCGTTGAGGAGACGTGTGCACGTGTCCCAGCCCCGTTCAGCCCCGAATAAAAACCATCCAGGGAATGGGCTACAGACCGGGACCCTGACCTGCGGACAAAAGCCCACTCTAGGAAAGTGGTGAAACGCTCGAATACCGAGCCCGAATGTAACAGCCAAAAGGCATGGCATCATTGAAATAATATGCTCCCCGGGACGGGGTGCAGGGACAGGGCCAACGACCCTGCCCGCATAGACCCTCTTGTCAAAGCTGGCAGCAGCCACCTCCTCCCTCCCCCTAAGGGATCAAAGATTGGGGGCATCCTGAGGGGACCTATTACCCAGAAAGGGATCCGGAACCCCTGCCTAGAACCCTGAAGGAGATAACCCGCGTCCTCTCCCTTCGGGTACAATGTGACCCAACGCTCCAACATGCCCACCTTAATCGGGGAGGGAGCCCTTCGGTGGACTAGATCCATCTGCGGCAGTCTTGCCAGCCCCCTGTCCGCCCCTCCCCATGCCCCGCATCCCTCCGGGGCCGGGACAGGCAGGGGCCGCATGGGGGCCAACACATGTGGGACACTCCTGTCTGTATTTGCAATTCTCCCCATTGTAGGAACCATCGGACAAGAAAGTCCAGGACAGCAGGCGGGCTGGAACCCCCTGAGCAGGGTGCGTGGGCGTCACGTACAAACGCCACCGCCTCTGGCATGGCTCATCCCACCTAATCTCGGGGTGCGAGGAAATCCGCCTACGGCATTCCTCGTCATAAGCCAACCACGATGGGCCCGGAAAGTCAACCATCGCCCGGTATACATTGTCCAAATAGTGGACCATCGGAATTGCCAAATCCGGCCGGGCCCAGAGGTACACCACCATGCCTATGAGGTAGGCCGGCAACCAGTTGGCCCACGTACTTGTTGACTTGCGACGACGTGCCTGCTACTATCCTTCCCCTTCTGCCCCGCGCTCTCCTCCTTGGTGGGCTCTCTGTTTATGAGTGAGAATAAATCCACGTACTCCCCCCGCCAAATTTACTCTCCGGTGGCCTGTGGCAAGTGGTCACCCCGCAGTAAGGAATACCCGGCTGTCGGCAAGGCCGATACAGGCACCGCAGAGACTGCGGGCATCTGAAAAGGGGCTTGGACCAACCCAGCCACCCAACACGTTCCCCTCAGGGTAGGAAACACCCCCCACCATGGGGCCCTGGGTGGTAGTTGTCGTCGCCGGGTGGGGCGTCAGCGGCTGTACCGCCGCACCACCCACGCAAGGCCAAGGCCCTTGGAAAGCCCCCCCCAACATGGCCACGTGTGTAGGTGCACTAGTTTGAACCGCATACTCACACGCTGCACCCCCGCGGGCCGCCCCCACCGGGGGTTCCGGCCCGCTGGGGGCATCGGAGCTCACGACCGCCATAGAGCTCGTCACTGGGGGCTGACCCGCACTGGCCGTAGGTTGGGGAGCTGCGAGGCAGTGGCCGAGGCCGTGCCATGCGCCTCAAGCAGCTCGACCCATCCCGTCGCCTGCCGCTGCCCAGCAGACGACGCGTCGAAATGAACCCCAAAGGGAGCACCAGAGTGGCTAGCCCGGGCCAGGGATGCCTCGAGGGCCGCAACACGGGCCCATAAGACTTCAATGCTGACAAGGGAGAAAAAAGGGGGGGCCAGCCGGCCCGCCTACTGCAGGCATGGGTACAGGTCCCTGTACCCCGGGGCCCGAATAGGGCCATAACCCCACACCCGGGCCCGTTAAGGCCGATGTAGCAACCTGCCAGGGGAAGGGGACTGGACCCCCCCCAAGTTTGGAAGGCCCCGGGGCGAGCTGCGCCCCTATAGAGGAAGGGCCAGCGGAATGGGCAACATCAGGAACGGTGTCCACCGTTCGCGGGCCGAGGGCCGCAGCCCCTACTGGACCCATGCGTGGGCCAGCAGTCTCCGGCCAGGGAAAAAAGACCCCCATTCCACCGGTCTCGGTGGGTGCAGGCAAAGGCGGCCGCTTGGAGGCGCGGCCGCGGCCCTCTGGGAACCTCACGAGCGGCGCTCGCAGCCGCCTTCCCCTTCAAGGGCATCTCAGCCAATCGATGGGAAGCCGAAACGAGATAGTTCAGCAAGCAAAAGGCTTCCCGGGAAAGGTAGAAGCGACGGAGGTAAGAGGGAAAAACTTCTCCGCTCCGTCGCTTCGCAAAATGGCAGCTCGGCTGCCTCATGGCCACCCCTTTTATAAGGGAGCTGGCCACGCCCCTAACTACCCGGATGCCTTCGTCCTATGGGGGGGGCCTGCAAAGGGCGCGGCGGCCATTTTGGCGCCGCGCTTGCATTCTCCAGGTGAGCCACATCCAAGTATCTGTAGGTATGGGTCAACCAGTTGGAACTTTCATAATAGAGAATTATGGGATATCAAGTAAAAAACTTCCTATCCTAAATGTTCAACAACTTTATTCAATATAAATTATATGCCTTCTCTAGATCTGGCTACTATGCTGTAACAGAATGAAGTTCTGTTCTTTATTCTTATTCAAAATGGTGATTTCAAATCAGGGGGAGAGAGAAAATATGTAAACATCCTTGCCTCATGGTTTAGAAGAACCGAAACCTATTGTGTGATTGATGTTTTGCTGTAAGATCATTGGTTGGAATTGCTAAGGAGGAGGGCCAAAGGTGGACCCTGTAGGAGGAGATATTTCCCAGAGAGGCACATGCATACACAAGCTGACACAGAGACACTCTCTGGAATGCAGTGCTTTTAAGCTTGCCAAGTGTAGAAGCTTGGGAGAAAGGGAGGCCTATGGCCTATCCCTGGAACATGCAGCTTGCTTTATTTCTGCTTTGAAATGTTTTCTAAGCTATTGCTAGTTTGTATCCTGAATCTTGCTATGCTTTTGATACACTTCTAAAATGCCTGGAGAGTCTCTGGAGTGATTACTCGCCACATGTTACCTGAATCTATGCTAGTTTCACTGGCACCCTTTTCTTACTACCTAGATTTCAGTCGGGAATGACTGGGCATACCAATAGGAAAAGCCATGAACTACTTGGTCCGATCTGGCCCTGGGAAGCAGGATCAGGCGCAATCCCATTGCCAGGAGGCCAGAGGACTAACAAGTCCTACCTGGGAGTAAGCAGATTGTTACATATGCAACCTGAATGAAATAGGGACATTACCTCCTTCCTTTGTAAAGAGTGGGATAATGCTAGCTGCTCAGAGATCTAGGGGTGGGATGTCAGGACAGTTTATAGGACTGCCCTGACTTCAGCCAGACTTCTTTTCCTGATCACAATGGCCAGCCGGCCCTCACTCCCTGTGGCCTGTCTAAGGGGGCCAGATAGGAATTCCTAGCCTATCTTCCTGATTGGCAGTCATAGGGAAATGTGTAGTTTTTTGCCTATCCGTCTATGGCACAAAAGATATTGCAGCCTTGGGGTGAAGTCATGGAAATAGGTCACATTTAGACAAGCAATGCTTGGTTAGGGTGGTAGCCAGGGACGCCATCAGGGGGGGGACCATCAGGACTCCTGTCCCATGCCCGGAGATGATGGGGGCCTGGCAGGGCTGGGAAACCACTGATGTGCACATGCGCAAACTAACCATGCATGCATAGAAAACCACAGCGGCATGGCAGCACTGGGAAACCACTGATGTACACATGTACAAACAAACCATGCATGCACAGAAAACCACAGGGACATGGCCAAAACGTGTGTGTGGGAGTACTGGGCTGGAAATTTCTGATGCCGGCCCTGGTGGTAGCGGTGAATCCCTCAGGGTGTCACTGGATGCAGTAAAACCTCATCCAATGACACATTTCAGGCAAATCAGTTGGACACCTGGGGGACACCATGAGCCAGCTCTGCAGTACATCCAACATCCATTAACATGAATAGAGTTGGGAATGCCTGTGGAGATGCCTTCCTGATTTAGCCTGCCTCAGTAGTAGTTGGCACTCACACAATACAGTCCTTCCCAAAGCTGCCTAGAATAATCTAGAATATTATAAACCATAGATAGGAAATATGTGGCACTCTACATGTTGTTAGACAACAGCTCCCCTTGTCCTTCACCATTGGTTAGGGTTGATTACAATTGTAGTCAACAATATCTGGAGAGAACACATATTGCCCTTCCCTAAGTAACCTTCAAATATATTTTAGATTTATTTGAGCCTTTTAAAATTTTATTTTAAGGACTACACAAATTCAAAGAATAATTAATATTCTAAAATCTGCTTGTGATTTTTCTAACTCTTTAGATTAAGGTCCTCTTTTCACTGCTTCTGAAATGTTACTTGCATAATTCATAAGTGTTCCCAATTTGCATACTGTTGTGTTCTACCAGGTGGCAGGTCATTTACTTTTATTTCTGAGTTTTTATATGCCAGTCACCATGCTGGTGTTTGAACATCACATATACGTGGATTTAATTATCTGAATTATTTGAATCCCTTTATATAAGATGGAAATCTGTATGGGTAACAGCATTTCACATTCCTAGCTTCTCAGTAAAACTGGTTCTGACTAAGTTATAATAGCATATTGAAAAAGCAGAGGCTAATCAGTGAAAGGGACATGGGGCACTACAGTAGTGATTGATAGGATACTCCTGATCAAGAATAGTAAAGGTAAAGGTTTCCCTTGCTCAAAAGTCAGTCTAGGGTTCAGTGCTCATCTCTGTTTCAAAGCCGAAGAGCCAGCGCTGTCTGCTTCTGCAGACATTTCCGTGGTCATGTGGCAGGCATGACTAGACACCGGAGTGCAGAGAACACTGTTACCTTCCCACCGAAGTGGCCCCCTATTTATCTACTTGCAATGTCTTGCTTCCAAACTGCTAGGTTGGCAGGAGCTGGGACAAAGACGGGAGCACATTCCATCCTGCAGTACTCGGGGATCGAACTGCTGACCTTCCACCTCCCAGTCAGCATCTTAGCCGCCTGAGCCACTGCAGTTATCTATAAACTGTTTACCATGTGGTGATTGCTTCCTGTTTCAAATATGGCTTCCATATAGGCATATGGTACTAAGGGAAAAAATGTGGTAACCTGGTTGAAGGAGTTTGTTTATCTTCCAGTCCTCCAAATCCAAGCCAAAAAGTTTTGATCAGCCCTTGGTATATTTACACAAATACATTTAAGATGCTGAGGTAATAGTTCCCTTCTAATGCTGCAAAGTAGAAACCAGCTGGTGTGAGAACATAAAAAAATAAGAACAGCCTTGCTGGAACAGGCCACAGCCCATCCAGTCCAGCATTCTGTCTCACACAGTGGCTCACCATTTCCTTCAGGGTATTCCCAAGCAGATGCCTTCACCTGCTTAGGATTCCTGGAAATGGCATTGAGAGATATCCTGCCTATCTCTCCAACCCGGAGGTTGTCCTTAAGTATCCATAATTATAGCCATTGATACTTTTGTCCTCCATGAACTTGTCTAATCCTTTCTTAAAGCTGTCAAGACTGACAGCTGTCACCACTTCTTCTGACAGGGAGTTCCATAGACCAGTAATCCTCTGGGTGAAAAAGTACTTTCTCTAATTTGTTTGAGAACTAGTACCCAAAAGTTTCATCGAGTGTCCCCTAGTTCTAGTGTTATGCGATAGGGAAAAGTTTTTCCTTATCTACTTTGTCCACACCGTGCATGATTTTATAAACTTCAATCAGGTCACCTCTTAGATGTCGTCGTTCAAGAGTGAAGAGGCCCAACTGTTGCAGCCTCAGATGGTAAGGAAGGTGTTCCAGTCCCCTAATCATTCTGGTTGCCCTCCTCTGCACTTTTTCCATCTCCATAATATCCTTCTGGAGGTATGGCGACCAGAACTGTACACAGTATTCCAGATGGGGCCTCACCATAGATTTATAAAGAGGCAAAATGACACTTACTGACTTGTTTTCTATACCCTTCCTAATGATCCCTAGCATTGAGTTTGCTTTTTTCACTGCTGAGGCACACTGGGTTGACACCTTCATTGAGTTGTCCACCAGGACACCAAGGTCCCTTTCCTGGTTTGTCGCAGAGAGTTCAGACCCCATCAGTTTATAAATGTAATTGGGTTTCTTTGCCCCAACATGCATCACTCTGTACTTACTAATGTTGAAACTCATTTGCCACTGTTTTGCCCACTCCCCCAGTGTCAAGAGATCCCTCTGGAGCTCCTCACAATCTCTCACAGTTTTCACTACCCTGTATAATTTAGTGTCGTCAGCAAATTTGGCTACCTTGCTTTTTACTCCTACCTCTAGATCATTTATGAAGAGGTTGAAAAGCAGGGGTCCCAGTACTGAACCTTGGGGGACCCCACTCTTTACTTCCCTCCACTTGGAGAAGTGTCCATTTAGTGCTACCCTCTGTTTCCTGTCCCTTAGCCAGTTGCTGATCCAGGACAAGACCTGTCCCTTTATTCCATGACTGGTAAGTTTATTCAAGAGCCTTTGGTGTGGGACCTTGTCAAAAGCCTTCTGAAAGTCCAGATAAACAATGTCAACTGGATCCCCCTTATCCACATGCTTGTTGACACTCTCAAAAAATTCCAACAGATTAGTGAGGCATGATTTGCCCTTGTAAAAGCCATGTTGGCTCTCCTTTAGCAGCGCCTTCTCTTTTATGTGCCTATTAATTCTATCTTTTAGGATGGTTTCCATCACTTTACCTGGGACACATGTCAAACTGACAGGTCGGTAATTTCCTGGATCACCCCTGGATCCTTTTTTGAAAATTGGTGTTACATTCGCTACTTTCCAGTCATCAGGCACAAAGCCTGATTTGAGTGAAAGATTATATATTTTGGCTAGGAGATCAGCAATTTCCTCTTTAAGTTCCCTGAGAACTCGTGGATGGATGCCATCTGGTCCTGGTGATTTGTTAGTGTTTAGTTTAACAAGACATGCAAGGACCTCCTCCCTGGTTATTTCTATCTGGCTTAATTCTTCGGTTTCCCGAAGAAGGTGCTCAGGGGAAACCTTAAAGAGAACTCTGAGGAGGAGGTAGAACAACTGACCTTAAATTCATGAAACAGATACAATCAACAATGTCGGAAGAGCACTGCAGAAGGTTGTTTTTGCTCTCTCATTCAGTGTTGGTATGGGGACAATCTAGTTTGACTCAATAATTGTAATGAACCCATGGAGTCAATCCTCTGAATTTGACTAAAACAGGACCCCACAACCCTACAACCCCACCACCTTGACTCTCTGAAGCTTGGCATATGCCCCTGTTGCTTCAAGGAGTGTGGATGGTAGTAGGTAGTACAAAGTCTCAATGTAGTGTGCAAATTTTAAAAAGGAAGGCCTTCTTTCTGGGTATCACAATAATATTGCTTAGACAACATGTGAGATAAAAGTCTGTCAAATCTGGGAGGCTTCCTTCCATTACTTTTATTCTTTCTAAAACTACTGTATCCTTTAAATGAGCAAATGTGGTGTAGCAGACTATTAGACTGGAACTTAGGAAATCTAGGTCCACGTTCTGCCATGGAAACACAAGATCATTCACTAACTTTTGCTCAGTCATGTTCTCTAAGCCTGGCAAATATTTCCAAGTTATGGTGAAGATGAAGCGATAGGATGGAATGCCATGGACCCTGCCTTGAGCTCAGTGGAGAGTGGCAGGCTCTAAGAGTAAGAAACAAAGTAGAGATATTGAACAAATAGAAATTAGTGTTAAGTACAAGAGGATGGAATCATAATCCATGTCCAAGCACCTTCATTGCTCTCCCATGCTGAAAAATTTATAGGTGAGAATTTTGAACATATTCAATTTAGTATGGGGAAAATTCTCTTCCAAAAGATTTTCAAGGGAGCAGAAATTCCCAAGCCATTTTCTTGTCTGATGTTCCAGATACTCATGTTTAACTTACTGGTACTTATGAAATAGCTGAGGAGCATGTTTGCAAGTCATGTCCTTCACAGTAAAGTATTCTCTGCAGAAGATAACTGTCCCCCCTTCCTCAGCTTCAAAGGTGTCAATTAACTCCTCAAGTGCTTCTAGCCCATCTCTGGCACAAAACAAGAAAAATAAATCTACTACAAGCAATGTCAATGCCAATTTAAAATAAGATTATATTAATATACACTTGGAGTTTGTAGATACCCTTATAGCATAAATATCACCCAGCAATTTGCTTAACTTCTCACTTGTTTGTCTCAAGAAAGGGATAAGTAAATTTACAACCCTACCAGGAACTGATGCCAGGAGTCCATTTGCTGCTCAACAGTCCAGCCTTCAACCCTTTTGAAAACTTACACTGTGACTTAGTCAGCATCCATCTACTTCAATTCAAACCTGATGCGCTTCAGATTATATTTGATAAATCTTCCAAGAATAATTGCATAGTGATTTACAGAATGCTGTTAATGCCATGATGTTTATGAGCAAAACCAGATTAATAATATGCATTTTCTTTTTTCTTTTTTATTGCAGAAAGAATGAGTTCCAATATGTCACTAGGCGGGTCCAAATGAATGGGCGGAGATGGAGCTTTTTGAGACAAATTCATAAAATAGCCATTTTAAGCACATTAAAATGTACAGCAAGCCACAGAGGGAGAAAATTATCGTGATTTATTACTGAACTATTTAGAGTAGCTCTCCTGCATAAGATACAAGCAGAGTGGGTTGTATATCTTAAAAAATAATTTGCAATGTGAAGTTTTATATAGATGTTGCTTCCACGTTTTTTCTATTGGTAGTGCATGGTAAATTTAAGGATATGATTAGATTAGATTAGATTTTTAATTTGTACCCTGCCCTACTCATCTTGTAGTCCGACTCAGGGACTATGATTCATAGTTAAGACTTCTCAATGCTCACTGGCATTAATGGGAGGATTAAGCATGTGCTTCTTGTCTTCCTCATGGAATTGCATCCCAGGGATATGAACTATCATCAGTCACACACAGCATAGACAATGTGCAAGTAGGTTGGGATCCATAGCCCAGCAACAGCTGGTGTATGTGTGCTGGGCTAGAACTTTTCTTATACCAGTTTAAAACCATTGTATTTTTGTCAGCAGTTGCTAGCTCTGCTTCAATAGATTTTCTTCATAAAGACATAACACTGAATATGACATTTGAATTATCATATTATGAAACTTTGTACAGAGCAGCAGTTTCTCTTAACTTTTTCTCCTTCCAATCAAAATCTTTCCAAACACGCTCAAAACGATATTCTATTGATTTTCCTAGTTAGAAATAAATTCTCAATTTATATAGAAGCAAAAATATATGTTAAAACAAAAAAAGAGGAGATATGTGTTTTTCATAGCCAAGGAGTTCCCGATTCATGCTCGCCTTACTAGTCTCTTGGCATTTCCAGTCCCCAATCCTCAATAGGGAAAAATATTAAGATAAACAAATCAGATGATTAAAAGTCTTTGAAATGTCTTATAGGCTTAAGGAATTCCAAGTTGTCCTGTTCTCCAGTAGGCTGGTTTTTAAAAGTGATCACTGGGAAGGCAGAAGTACACAAGGAGCCTAGCCAGAGTAACTCCAAATAAGGAGCAAAGTGGTCAAGGTAAAGGTAAAGGTTTCCCTTGCTTGAAAGCCTGTCATATCCGACTCTAGGGTTCAGAGTTCATCTCTCTTTCAAAGCTGAAGAGCTGGTGCTGTCTGCTCCTGCAGACATTTCCATGGTCATGTGGTGGGCATGACTAGACACCAGAGTGCAGAGGAGGAAATTACAATTCTGCATGAAATCCACAGGCAACATTGAGATTAAAGCTATCCAGGCATGCCAGAGGCAAGCAAACATGGTCTGTGGGTCATTATCCATCAGCCCAAGGTTTGTAAAAATACAGATTCAGCAGTAAGGAATGGGGACAAAGGAGGCTGAGAAAAGTGAAATGTTGTCTTCAGTAGCCATTGCTCTCCAATTGAGGAGTTTTATTGCTGGACTTCTGTTGCTCCATCCAGCACTCAGTTGCAAGATCTTGATCAGTTCAAGAAGGATTGCCTATTCAGAAGACTCCTCTTTTGCTTAATAGTCCACCCCTGTAGGATGGTACTTTGCCTTCTACCTTCCTTCCAGGCTTGTATCTTCAGTCCGCACTGCTCTCATGGGCTTAGTGGCAGGCCAACCTCAACCTCTGACTAGCAGCCAATTGAATATTTGGTCTCCTGATCCTTTGAGACTTTGCCAATATCCATTTCTTTAACTTAATTTTGTTAGAGGAAATTTCAGATAGGAAATGACAAAAGCTGGGCTTCATTATTCAGACATGATGCTCTATCTAGAGTAGTGGCTGCCAAAACTCTTCTTCTGTTTGTCATTGGGTGGATATATATATGAATGCATGCATAGTTATAGACTGCTCTACAGGTATATCACAGGATCTCAGGCTGGGTTATTGAGCTTTGTAAAACAAATGTTTTTTGTTTGTTTGTTGTTGTTCAGTTGATTCCGACCCTTTGCAACCCCATGGACCATTGCCCTCCAGGTGCCTCTGTCCACCATCCACCTCAACCCAACCAGCTCTATGCCCATTGCATCTACAATACCATCTAGCCATCTCATTTTTGGCCGTCCCTTCTTAATTTGCCCTCCACCTTTCCCAGCAACAAGGCTTTCTCAAGTGAATCCTCTCTTCTCATTCAACTCAATTATGTTTAACTTGATCATAGACCGCAAGTCACTGATAAAATCTAACACAGAGACCTTAAATTTTCAAAAAGGAAATTTCCCAAAGAAGAGGAAACTAGTAAAAAAGAAGCTGAAAGGGAAAATTGAGAGAGTCCAAACACTCCAAGAGGCATGGAGGCTGTTTACAAAAACAATAACAGAGGCCCAATTGGAATACATACCCAAAAGGAAAAAGGGCACTGCCAGGTCCAAGAGGACTCCAATGTGGCTTACAGGAGCTGTTTGGGAAGTGATCAAGAGCAAGAAAAGCTCATTTAGAAGATGGAAGGCTTGTCCGAATGAGGACAGCAGGCAGAAACATAAATTCTGGCAGAACAAATGCAAGGCAACAATGAGGAAAGCAAAGCAAGACTTTGAAGAACGTATAGCTAAAAATACTCAGAGAAATAACAAAGACTTCTTCAAGTACATTAGAAGTAAGAACCCAACTAGGAAGGCCATTGGACCATTAGATGACAATGGAAGGCAAGGGGTTATTAAAGAGGAAACAGAGATTGCAGAGAGACTCAATGAATTCTTTGCTTCAGTATTCACTGAAGAAGACAGAGACCACATGCCCAAAACAGAGCCTATCTTCGTAGGGAGGGAAACCGAAGAATTAAGCCAGATATCTTGGTTGCCACTATCTTGGTTTTCTTGATGTTGAGTCTCAAGCCAGCTTTTACACTCTCTTCTTTCAACCTAAACAGGAGCTTCTTTAGGTATTTATCACTTTCTGCAATTAGGGTGGTATCATCTGCATATCTCTAATTGTTGATGTTTTTCCCAGCAATTCTGATCCCAAAATATGATTCCTCCATCTCTGGGGCTTAGCAGCTGTAACAAAATAAGGGTCTAGTTCTAGAGGACTTAGAACAACAGCTACACATTCTGACACCTGGCTGATGACAGAACTGGGCTTTGCAACCCAGTTTAGCCTTTTCCCCTGTGCAAGCTCATCAGGTACCATTAACTGGGCAAATGTGTTCATTGATATGTGTGGTGAACGGTGATCTGATCTGGGCTGCTTCACTAACTTCATCACAGAAGACAAAATATTGTTGTCTTTTTTGCTTTTAGAGGATAGACAAACACACAATGGAAATTATTATCAAAAGAATAAAGATGTTGTGTTAGTAACAGTCAAAAACACACAAAAGAAAGACAGCATGCAAACCAACCAGTTAAAAACTAGTGCTTAACAACATCTTAAAATGAATTTTGGGTCAGAAGTAGAAAAGAGAAGAAGCCAGAAACCAGGCAAATGTGGGTCACAATAGTCACAGAACAAATGATGAATGATTGAAGATTTAATCTGAAATTAAGATATATTCTAATAATTACAGTAGAACAAGATAGTATGAGAACTTCTGTACACTCATACATTTCACCCAGGGCCATATTTCAACCCCTTTCACAGTGTTGAGAGTTCCTAGAGGGCAAATCAGTCCACAAAGACAAATTCATTATTAAAACTAAGACCCAAAGATCCTCAAATCAATCTCACCAAAGTGTTCTCACTGAAGCTAATGAAGTAAATTCTAAAGTGCTTAGAAAAATGTCATCACTATTTAATATAAAATATTCTAAGAGATATGAATAAGCTTTCATTGAACTTCTCTATCACAAAATGTTCAGGGCACTTATCTGCAAAAGCACATATGTTATTTTTATATGTGAAGGACCCATCCTCTGAGCTTATTTTTTTAAAATCAAAATAATTTGAAAACAGGACTTTTTAAATGCTCATCCCTGCCATAAGTGCCAGAATATTATATCCACATCTCCCATACATTACGTTATCTATTACATTGCCATTTTCTAATATAATCAGTTTAAATTGTTTTTTTTATTTTATTTCTGTCTTGCAACATGAGAAGGAAGATCAGAAGGAAAGGGAAACATTGACTGAAATCCATATGTAAACTGCAACTATAATTGAGCCACTTGGATAACCAATGATTCAGTGGGTTTCCTCTAGCTCAAGGGTTCTCAACATTTTCAAGCTGATGGCCAGTCACAGATAGATAGAAAGAGGTTTATTTCTATACTGCCTTTCTTACCCTGCGGGCAACTCAAGGCAGTTCACAACAATAAAGTACACAATAAAACAAAATGCAGCAATATATAATTCGAACAAGCAGCAACAGCAATAGCAATATACAAAATAAATACAGTACAATACAGTCTAATCCATACAATCAATATCATAGTATCAGTAAGATCCCCAGAAATACAGTATACAAAGAATTCATCACTCCATACAATGCAATACAGAACGTCTTGCCTCACAGACCAAAGCCTGGGCAGAACACAAGATATGCTTCCCCGGGTGATGGAGAGGCTCCAGGGAGAGGCAGGGGAGTCCTCCAGTGCAGCGGCAGCTTTTTACCTTTCGGGCTGGTGGAGCTCAAAGGGCAGCAGTGGCAGGCACACCTGCCTCTAATCCCTGAGCAATATAGTGGCTCTGGGGAGAGGCGGGGGAGTCCTTGACTGCCCAAGTGGCCACAGCTGGCCTTCCTCCTCCTCCTCTGGGCAATGACGAGGCCCAGGGGCGAGTGGGCAGGAGCGTCCCAAAATTCCTTGCTGCCGTGGCACTTATCCCTCTCTGGGCAGGTGGGGCCCAGAGACGGCAGGTGGGGCCCAGAGACGGCAGGCGGGCAGGAGTGTCCGGTTGCTGTGGCATTGGAAGGGCAGTGTTTTTGATGCCACCAGCCCCAAACCTCCTGCAGCTGGGTCCATTCCCCTCCTGCCAGTCATAGAGGGAGGGAGGAGGGAGGGAGGAAGCGTTCGGTCACCTCGGCATTGGAAGTCATGCTCCCTCAGACAGCTGATTGGGCCAGACAGCCATTTTTTTCTTCCTGCATGATGGGGGTGGCCATTTTTAGGTGGCCATTTTGTCCCAACAGCTTCAAAGGGGTGGTCATTTTGTTTCTCTTGGAAGGAGGGAGGGAGACACCAACCATCAACAGAGGCCTTTGGACCCCGTCCCCAACTGGCACTAATGAGATTAATTGCCTGCTTGAGGAAAGAGAGTGGGGCTTTTTAATGAGGCTAGTCCTTCCTTGTGAGGTGGAGGTTTTTTTTAATGAGGCTAGTCCTTCCTTGTGAGGTGGAGGTTATCCTTGGGGCTGGGGTCCTGGGGTGTGTGTGGGTGAGAGAAGGCCAGGAGCCCAATGGTTCTCCACACATAGTACCATTTCAAAGCCAGGTGCTTTGATGTTCCAAGATTGTTATGCAGTAGGCAGCATTCAGGGGGCCAAACACATCTTTATTGCAAGGTATACAATCTGAACATGAGATAATGGAGGAGACGCAGCTCCTTATATATGCTTACAATACATTTGAATTTCGCCCCATGGGCGCCCATTGGTTGCGGTATCAGTGACGTCATTGTGACGTACTGAATACCTTACAAGGTTTACCTGTGGCAGGAATGTTTCCCGCGTTACTCTGTGATTATGTGATAGGAACCACATGGGCTGAGCTCTGCAGATGCCTCTAGCGGCAGCTGAATCGCTAGCCGGAACAGCTGAGTTACGTTGTATTCATTTAAACTCATTCTCAGTTCACTTGGATACACGGTTGCTTAGAAGACAAGGTTACATTTCTTAAAGGCACAAGTTCCATATACAACAGGAGCCCAATGGTTCTCCCCCCACAGTACCATTTCATGTGGTCTGCCACCCTCGCTGTCACTCCTGCTCCCACCACCGCTGCCACTACCACAACCAGAATCTGTGCCATGTGTGGTTTCTTTTTAATGTAAACAGCTTTGAAATGTTGTTTACATTTAAAAGGAACCACACATGGCATAGCTTCTGGAGGCAGCGAGGGCTATGGCTGTGAGGATGGCGGGCGACATGAAATGGTGTTGAGGGCCAGATCGAGCCCCCAGGCTGTAGGTTGAGAACCCCTGCTCTAGCTATTGTTTTCAGTCATAGAAACCAGGGACTAAAGGCATGTTGTACTTCATGTGGACAACCACCACACTCAGCCAACATTGCAGTTTTAATTATAAATAATACCTTGTGTTTAAAGATGTGTGAATTAGTCTTTATTTTTACTAATATTTATGAGTTTCCCCAAATTGCCTTACCAGGCAAGGGGAGGTGATGCTCAACCAGCTCTAATGCAGGTGGGGAAAAATGGCAGGAGAAATTCCAGCATCTCCTGTAAGTGGATCAGTGAGAGAACTCAGACTCTTGTGAAGCACCTTCCCTGCCCTCCTTGCAGGAACACCAGCCCTCACTTGTGAACTTCAAGGTTTGGCCAGTGGTGGCATCCCATACAGACCATGAGTAGAGACCAGTGGTTGCCAAAATGGGGGCCAATCCCCACAGGGGGTGATCCAGTTGTCCCTGAAGAAGTGGACAGGCTCCTTGCATCTGTTCGCACTACTGCTTGTCTATTAGATCCTTGTTCTGTAGTTGGGTTGGGGCAATAGTCAACTCTTCCTTGTGGGAAGGGGTATTTCCTGCTCCATTAAAACATGCTTTGGTGCACCCCCTCCTGAAGAAGCCAGCACTCAACCCAACGATACTGGCCAACTACTGGCTTGCCTCCAACTTCCCCTTTTTAGGGAAGGTCTTGGAAAAGGCAGTGGTGCAACAGCTGCAGGGTGTTCTGGATGAAGCTAATTATCTGGAGCTCTTTCAGTTAGGATTCAGGCCCGGATATGGTACTGAGACTGCATTGGTCATGCTGCTGGATGATCCCTGGCAGGAGTGGGACAGAGGCCGGCCGGCCTCGCCTTTTTGACCTCTCAGCAGCCTTAGATACTGTTGACCATGGTATCCTTCTGGGATAGTGCTGAGGTTTGGGGATCCAGGGTACTGTTTGTCCTGGTTTGCCTCATTTCTTAGGGGCTGGACCTAGTCGGTGTGTTTAGAGGATGAGGTGTCCAGCCCTAGGCCTCTCCAGTATGGGGTGCCTCAGGGCTCAGTTCTCTCCCCTCTTTCTATTCAATATTTACATGAAGCTACTGGGGGAGATCATCCATTCCCACGAGGTGAGGTATGATCAGTATGCTGATGCTGCTCAGCTATACATCTCAGCCCGTGGTGATCCCAACGATGCACAGAGTCCTTTCTAGGTGTCTGGAGGATCTTGGGGCCTGGATGGGGGACATTATCCTGGGAGCTACCATCTTTGGTTCTGGATGGGGCTACTCTGCCCCAAACGGATCTGGTGCATAATCTGGGGGTCCTCCTGGACTCATATCTACTGCTTTAAGAGCAGGTGGCAGCCGTGGACAGGAGGGCTTTTACACTACTTCATGTCATACACCAGTTATGCCCGCTCCAAGATTGGGACTCCTTGGCTTATGGTCATGCATGCTCTAGTCACCTCCAGACTTGACTACTGCAATTCACTCTACATGGGGCTGCCCTTGATGACCATTCAGAGGCTACAAATGGTCCAGAATGCAGCCGCTCAGGTGGTGATGGGGTGCGGGCAGTATGCCCGTGCCTCGCCACCACTTTGGGAGCTGCACTGGTTGCCAGTATGCCTCCAGGTGCTTTAAAGCCCTACATGGTAGTGGGCTGCATCACCCCAGGATCATCTGTCCGTCCCACCAGAGTGGACCGGGGAGGCTCTCTGATGATGCCATCAGCTAGTGAGGCTCGTCTTACTAGCACTAGAAGGAGGGCCTTCTCAGTGTCAGCTCCGGAACTATGGAACCTCCTGTCAATCAAGCTACATGTCCGGAAGGAGTTTCTGCCCTTCAGAAAAGGCTTAAAAACCTGGCTGGCAGAGCAGGTGTGGTGCACCAGCAATGCTGTGGTCCCAGGCTGCTGGCTGATTTAAGAGGACTCTCTCCCTCTTTTTTAACTGGTGGGAGGGTAGGGGAATATTTTTTCTGATAGTTTTTAATGGGGTTTTAATTGTAGTTTTTAAAAATTGTGATGGTTTTAACATCTGTACACCACCCAGAGTCTTTGGAGTTGGGCAACACAAATCTGCAAATAAATTTTAAAAATATCCCAGAAGACTATGTCAGTAAATTGGCTGATCAGTGCTTTGGGGAATTGACTTGGGCTTCTGGGAATTGAAGTCTAAAAACCAAAGGTTGGGAAACACTGGTATAGACATTACCATTAACCTCAGGTAAGGAAGAAAATTGTTTAGAGCCAGGACCAAATGCTGCCAACTAGCCCCGGAGAAGGTTGACTTGGTGAAGTTTGTTCTGTTGCATGCCTCTTCACAGTTGGAAGCATATGTTGTAGATTGTATTAAACAGAGGAGGGAGGGAAAGACTATGCATCATCCTGTTCAGGGCTAAGCAGGGCTAACAGCAAATCCTCAAACTGTAAATAGGATGCAATTTGACATCACATAACATATCTGACCATAAAAATGTTCACCTTTCCAGTGTGTGAACAAACAAAGATAATGTCTGTCCTGTGTGGTCTTGTGGACATTATGTACAAGACCCTATTCATTTCAGTTGTCTTCTTCTTTTTTTTTTAATTATTAAGTTTTTCAAAAAAAATATACAAATGATGTATTAAAAAATACAACAAATGCAAGAAATTACAAATCAGAAAAAAGAAATTCACATTACATTAATTTGTTGTATTACAAATTATAACACCCAGTGATATTTACAAACCATGAGGATCGAATTTCTAATTTAATTTTCCCAGAAACTCATATGTTGAGGTACCGGCTTAACCCCTTTGTCACTCACAAGGACAAATTCCACAAATGGTTTCCATATTTCCCAAAATTTGTTCTCTTTTAAAATACCTTTCTTCACATTCAATTCACATGTCAATTTATCATTTAATGCAATTTCCCACATTTCTTTATACCATTCATCAATTTTTAACCTTAAATCACTTTTCCATTTTCTCGCTATACACAGTCTTGCAGCCGTTAACATTATTGACACCAGTTCTTTTTTGTTTGTACTCATATTTATATCATCCAATCCCGTCAGCAAGGCGATACCTGGCTCCAGTTTTATATCAACTTTAGTAATCGCTGAAATTTCTTTCTCAATTAGTTTCCAAAAAATCTTAACCACTTTACAACTCCACCACATGTGTTCATATGTTCCAAGCTCACTTTTACATCTCCAGCAATCTCTTGATTTACTATTATCCATTCAATACAATTTAATTGGAGTCAGGTACCACCTCCACAATATTTTATAATTATGTTCTTTTTATCTTACAGAAAGATTTTTCATATTTCTTCTCCTCCATTTACTCTTCCACTGTGATTCCGAAATTCTTATATTTAAATCTTCTTCCCATAGTATTCTCAACACATTTTGTGAGCTTTCATCCTTATTCAAAATTCTATATATTTTACTTACTAAACCTTTTATCTCCATTTCTCCTTTTCTTATTTTACAAATCATCTCCTCAAATTCTGTTTTCCCTCTCTGTAAACTGAACTCCTCTTTATATCTCTTCCCCCATTTTTTTTACCAAAATTATTTGTAACCAGTTCAATTTCATCTGTTTAAACACTTCAGCTCTTAATTCCAAGTTATCCATCATTTTTATCCAATCTTTTAACAGAAACACATCATTTCTCAGAAGTATATCCTTTATTCTTTTGTCTACTTTCAAAGGGAAAGTCTTAACATCTTCCAGATCCATTATCGGGGAAATTCCCGGCACTATTTTCTCTTTAATATTTTTCCAAACCTCCATCATTGCTTTTGTTAATGGATTATTTACCTTTATTTTCATCCCCTTATCCAAAAAAATTGCCTTCCCAAATTGTTGTAATTCTTTTATTTCTATCTCGTCCCAAATAACATCAGGTTTTGTTATAATTTTTACAACATTTGTTAACTGAAATGCTCTACAATAGTGTTTAATATTTGGAATACCCAATCCACCTTCTTTTTGAGATATATACCATAAACTTTTTGTAATTCTCTGTCTTTTCCCCCCGTTACAAAAAGCATTTATCATGCTCTGAAAAATCTTTATATTTTTTTCTTTTAAATGAATTGGTAGGGCATCAAACAAAAAATTAATCTTTGGCAATAATTTCATTTTACACAAAGCTATCCTACCAAACCAAGACAAATTTAACTTATTATATTGCTTTATTTTCCCCTTTATTTCCATTCTTTGTTTATCTTAATTTAGTCTCTTTAGTTTTTCTATTTTATTTGCAATATTAATTCCCAAATATTTCACACTATCTTTAATTTGTATATTATCTTTCCTTTATCTTTTTTTGATCTTCTTCATTTCCATTACAAATAATCATTTCAGATTTATGCCAATTCACTTTTAAACCCGTCATTTCCTCAAATTCCCTCAAATGTATCTGGATATATTCCATTGTTTTCACAGGGTTTTTCATTATGATCATTGTATCATCAGCATATAAACTAATTTTTACTCCTTCTATTCCCTCAATCATTCTATCTTCTCTTATAAGTGTCGCTAATAATTCCATGGCCATCACGAAAAGTATAGGCGACAATGGACAACCTTGCCTGGTACCTGCTTCTAATTTTATATCTTCTGTAAATGTTTCATTCACTTTTACTCTACTTATTCCTTTCTGATATAGTTGATCGATTAAATTTATAAATTTCATACCAAACCCAAACTTTCTTATAATTTCTTTAATTGTAAT
Source organism: Bradypodion pumilum (assembly GCA_035047305.1). Classification (NCBI taxonomy): domain Eukaryota; kingdom Metazoa; phylum Chordata; class Lepidosauria; order Squamata; family Chamaeleonidae; genus Bradypodion; species Bradypodion pumilum. The sequence goes on along the minus strand of JAWDJD010000003.1, from coordinate 241,213,599 downwards.
CCATTGCAAAGAATCAAAGGCTTTAAAAATATCTAAAGATAATAATCCAATCTTTTCTTTTTTTTGTTCTGCTATATTCACCAAATCAATTACCCTTCTAGTAAGATCTGCCATATATCTACCCTTCAGAAAACCAGCCTGATCCTTATTTATATATTCCTTCATGAATTCATTAGTCTATTCGCCAATATTGCAGTAAATTTTTTTGCATCTTGATTAATCAATGGGATTGGCCTATAAGACTCTATCTTATTCAAATCTTTCCCTGGTTTAGGAATCAAAGCAATTACTGATCTATACCATGAAGTCGGTAATAAACCTCCATCCAATATATAACTAGACAGCTTCAGGAGTCTTGGTATTACCAATTCTTTAAATTGTTTATAAAATTCCGCTGAGAATCCATCCTCACCAGGTGCCTTACCACTTTTCAATCTCTGTATCACCCCTCTTATCTCTTTTTCTGTTATTGGTGTTTCCATTCTATCTTTATGCTCCTCCCTTATTCTGATTCCCTTCCATTTATCCAAATAATCCCTTAATTTTCCTACTCTTATAATTTTTTTAGAATATAAATCTTGATAAAAACCTTTTATTATTTCCACCTTCTCCTTTGTTTTGTTACATCTCACTCCTTGTTGGTTTATTAAAATGCCAATTTCTCTTCTAACACTCTTTTCTTTTGCAGCTCTAGCTAATGATTTTGAATTCTTGTTGCTATATTAAAAATATTCCCTTTTTAAGTAAAAAAAAGTAAATCTTTTTTTAACTTTTTCTATGTCCTTGCCGATCTGTTCTTTTCTCAATTTCTGGATATTTAATAATGTTTCTTTCTTCCCTGTTCTTATATGTTCCTCCTGAAGTTGTCCAATTTCTCTTTCAATGTTCTCATATTTATCCTTTAAATGTTTATTTCTTATACTATTTAGTTTAATACATTCTCCCCTAAAAACCAACTTCATAGCATCCCACACTACGTTATATGCTACTTCACCTGTATCGTTCCATTGCCAATATTGATTCCAAACTTTTTCCATATTTTCCTTATTTACAGGCTCATTAAACAATTTTGAATCCTATCTCCAACTACTTTTTCCCCTCTCTGATTTCCCAATTCCCAATTGCATTAAAAGTTTAGCATGGTCTGATTCTTTGAAAATTCCAATATCTATTTCTTCTATATTCTTAAATATATTTTCAGTAACAAAAAAATAGTCTATTCTAGAATATGAATTGTATACATGTGAAAAATATGTATATTTTCTTTCTGTTCCTTTAAATTCTCTCCACGCATCTTTTAACTCTAAGGGTTTTATCCAATTATCTAATATCTTCGCTTTTGATCCCATTTTGTCCCTATCTACGTTAGTGCAATCCATACTAGACCAAATTATATTAAAATCACCTGCTACTATCATTTTAACCATCTTTTCTTTTTCCAAAATTCGATATACCTTGTCTAAAAACTTATCCTGATGTTCATTTGGAGTATATATATTCACCAAGGTCACTTCTTCATCGTCCATTATACCCTTTACAATCAAAAACCAACCTTCTGGATCAGAAATACTCTTAGTCAAAACAAAACCCAATCTGGTTGAAATCAGTGTTGCCACCCCTCTTGCTTGAGAAGTTCCATATGCTTTTTCATATATCTGTATTCAACCCAGAAATAATTTGTTTGGTATCTTCTGATTTTTGATGTGTTTCCTGTAAAAAAATTATATCTGGACAATCTTTTCTAAGAACTGCTTGTAATCTTTTACATTTAACTTGGGAACCCGTACCTTTCACATTCCATGTTAACATCTTAATAAACTTCATGGGAAATTTTTACCTCAATCCTTCCATTTCTAACATGGTCCTCATGGGTAGTGCATTTAACTAAACCTCTTACCCTAGACATTAATGAAACAATAATTTTCAAACAAGAACAAACAATAACAAAAAAAAGACAAGAAGAGAAAAAATAAAAAATAAATTTTTACCCTCCCCACTTTTCCAGAAAAAAGAGGCCTTTGATAACCAAAGAGGGGAGGGGGGGAAAGTGCATCAATGGGAGCTGAAGATCACTAAGTCCCTCCCTCTGCTCCCTCAGGCACATTATCATCCTCCTGTCCACCAAAATGTAAGCCACTGGATGTTAACAGTTCTTGCTTCAATAATTCCCATTCTTGAGTATAATTCTCCAGTAATTTGCTACTGTAGACATTGCTGTTGTAGTAATTGTAGTCATTGCTGCTACCATTGATGTTGATGTCATTTTTGTTACTGAAACTGTTGTTGTTGTCACCGGTGGTGTAGGTACTGTTGTCTTTATTGTCTTTATTACTGGTGTTGTTGTTGTCACTGGTACCATTGATGCTGTTGTTGGTGATGTTAGTATACTTGTAACTAATTTCTTTGCTGGTGTTACTGTTGCTTCAACAAGCAAACCTTGTATTAACTTTTGTTGCTGCTGTTGTTGTAACATCTTTTTCACTTTTTCCTGTTCCTCTGCATCTTTTACCTCTTGAGCTAATGTCTTCTTCATAACTTTAGAGTCCTCTTGTAACCGAACCAGCCTTTTATAACTTCTATCGGACGGTGTCTCCCTGTCGCTTGACCAAGCTATTTTCTTCTCTTTATCTTTACCACGACCACGCCAACTCATCCACTTAAAAATCTATTTACAACTCATATACAAACTCAAAAAACTTCTTTAAAATAATATCAAACATCTAAACACTTTATATTGAGCTACATCAATAAAAAGAAAAATAGGAAAATAATACCAACTGTACTTTTATATTTAAAAAGGGGAAAAATAAATAGAAAAAGAAGAAAAAAAGGAAAAAGAGAAAGAGAAAGAAAAAAGGGGAGAAGAAAAAAGAAAAAAGAAGGAGGAAAGGGAAAAGAAAAAAATGAAAAATGGAGAGAAAAAGGGGAAAAAAGAAAAAAATATAAATAATAATAATAATAATAATAATTAAAAAATCAAAATAAAAAAATAAAAAAATAAAAATAAAAATATTATAATAATAATTGCTTTAACCGCCAAAAATTATATCAATAAGCCAGTTCCATCTGAACAAAATTAAAAATAAAAAGTTTTTTTTTAAAAAAGTCCTACAGTCAAAACTTGGTTGTTCTCTTGATTATTCTCTATTTGATGAAGTCCTTTCCCTTACAAATAAGCCAATTCAGTAATGGCCAAAAATGAGAATTCTATCAATGAATAATAAAAACAAAATAACTTGACTCAACCACATAGAGATAGAATATCTTCTTTCTTATAGTGTCCGTTCTCACTCCACTCACTGGTAGTAAACCAGAAGCCACAAAGAAACTTGACACTGAAATATACTAATAAAAATATGTTCTAACCACCTATGAAGCTGTTAAAAAAGTGTCTTGTAAGATACAAAGAATATGAGCAATGTTGTCCACAAGATGTGATACACTTAAGGTGACAGGATTTCTGTACTGTCATCCATCTATTACAAGAAGGCTATTTGGCCCTTGAAAGTGTTCTGCTGGCTATCATTTTGCAAGTAAGGATTAAAATCCCTCCCCCCCCCCCACACACACACACTCTATTACTGTCACTGAGTAAGCCAGAACATACTCATAGGTGTTTAGTTTAATTTAATTAAACTCTGGGCGGCTGACAGATAAAAAGCATAAAAACATATGCAAAGACTATCACAATAAAATCATTTAAAAACCATCCCATTAAAAACCCCACCAACCCCATCAATAAAAAAGAGGGGAGATCCAGATTATTTATTTAAACAAGCCAGCAGGCGGGAGTCACTCCTCCATCAGTGCCCCACACCTGCCCCACCAGACAGGTTTTAAGTTATTTCCTAAAGGGCAGCAATTCTGTCTGCAACCGTTATTCTATTGGCAGGAGGTTCCAAAGGGCTGGTGTGGACACGGAGAAGGCCCTCCTTCTTGTGCTAGAGAGACAAGCCCCTCTAGCTGATGGTACAATTAGAGAACTCCTCCGGTCCGTTCTGGTAGTTGCACTGGTTGTAAGGACACCAATCCACCAATCATTTTATCTCTCTCAGCTGTTCAGTATGTTAAAGAGTTGATTTGACAGTGCTAGGCTGAGATTGCTTGCAATCAATCCTGTCCTTTTCCCTAATTATCTGTGGTGCATTTGTTTTCCTATCCTACAAGATTGAGAAAAGCAAGGATTTAAATCTCTAGTTATGACACCATTTGAGGGAAGACTAATTGATTAGATCAGTGTTTTCCAACCTTTGGTTTTTGAACCTCAATTCCCAGAAGCCTAAGTCATTACATTGGCTGATCAGTGCTTTTGGGAATTGGCTTAGGCTTTTGGGAACCAAAATCCAAAAACCAAAGGTTGGGAAACACTGGATTAGATGCAGTCAAAATATTAATACTGTTTAGTTAAAGGGTTCATCTGTCTGGCTAAATAGTTCATTCTGTTCCAGAGGAGGTTGAACTCATCATTTAGAACAGATTGAGAATTTCCATACATCCACTGTTGACCCTAGAAGAGCAGACACAGAATAGCCTTTATCAGTTAACTTCTTGTACCAGCTACATTAACTAGGCAGAAATCTTGCAAGTTTTGCTCACATTTTGGTAATCCTCACTTTGAATCATTTCAGTTCAGTGAATTGGAAATTCTTAACAGAGACTAACCAATCTATCACATCATTCCAGTAATTTACTATATCTACTGGCTGCGTGGTTGTACCTGGGCTCAGTTCAAAGTTCTGCTTTTAAATTCCTCAGTGGCTTGGGATCAGAGTACTTGAAGAAAGCCTTATCATCTGATGTACCCATTCAGGTGAACCCCCCAAATAAGATGAGCCAAACAGCTTTAAAAGACAATATCTTTGCAAAGATGAGGTCTTTCTTTTCCTGCTATCCTTCCTTCCCTTCTTCACTACCCATCCATCCATCCATCCATCCATATGTACATTAATTTCATTTCAAAATTTCCCATCTAATATGCATGTTACTCTGGGTAGTTTCCACAAACAATAGAATAGCTATACATATACATGCCCCAAGTCCCCAATACATACCATGATTTTAGACTAACATAAGTTAAGATATAAAACCAAAATAAACAGTGGTAAGAAACATGAGAATCCATGGAGGGCAAAAAAGTTACAAAGTACAATAACCACCCCCACCGGCTCATTTAGAGCAGGATCACTCATGGTTTTTAAAAGTTTTTAACTAGATTTTTAATTGGTGCGGGTAGGAGGTATTTTTTCAGTGTTTTTAAGAATTTTAAGGGTTTCTATAGTTTAAATGTTGGGGATTTTATGTATGCCGCCCAGAGTCGCATGTCAATTGGGGTGGCTATACAAATTGAATAAATAAAATAAATAAATAATAAACTTGTATGGAAGGATATGGTCTTTCAGATAGTATCCAAGACCCAGATCATATAAGGCTTAGTAGGTAACAACCAACATAATCTTTAATTGTTCCAAATAAATGGTAGGCTCCAATTTGGGATAGATTGCTAAAAGCCAGGACTTACTTCCTACACTCTCTCTTCTGCAAAGTAAGCTATGAGAAGTGTCATTTCTTGTTGTTAATTTCAATTAAACTATGGAATAGTAACTGAAAATATTCCCTCCCACAAGTGCTTCAAAGAAGCGTAATTTCTATAAACTTTGTATATTTTTGTAAAGATCGATGTTTGCAGTTAGTCTTGGAGACAGATTATATTCCACAGATATTTTTACACAGAGATAATTATTTCTGCTTTCAGACATAACTGTGACATATGAGCTCAACTAAAAGCTCAGTCTAATACTAATGAAATGGAATGAGTTGGTTGTTCTGATGCTATGGGTCTTGGACATCAGAAAGCTGATTACACCAAAGGGTCAACAGGATGACAAGAGTTTTATGATGTATTGAAATAAAAAAAGCATCTGCTTCATCATTAAAGAGGAAAGAAGATAATTAAAATAAATCAGAGTTTTTAGGACAGATAAACAGTAGGCATAATGAATTATGGTATACAAATTCCAGCAGTCTCTTGAGAGCCTAGCTGGGAGGTCAAAATGTCTTTTTAACAAGACACAAGTCTCTGCTGTGTGTGTGCGCATACACACACACACACACACACACACACACACACACACACACACACACACACACACACACACACACACACACACACAGACATACACAAACACATCTCTATAAGATTTTCAGTTGGGAATATTTACCAATCAAGCATTATATTTTGTCTGTTCTTTGTCTTTTCATCTTTTTTGACATGTCTTAATTCTTGGTTTTGATTCTTTCAGCCCTTCAGCTCTACCAACCCACAGCTACACTATCTAGCTTTCAATACCTTTGTGATGCAGCTTCTTTTTCTTCACTTCTAACAAATATATTGGAAACAGGATGTTCCGCATAATACTTGAAACAGAAGTACCCATAAAATTTTGCCAGTACCAATGACTACTTCATTTCTCTATTCTGGGCTGGATAATTGGTTTCTTATTTTATTGCTCAATAATAAGCCATAAGTAAGATGAACTTTTGAGCTCTCCGGACCTTTTCACCACCCTTGTCTATGATGGTTTTTTTTTTAAAAAAACAGCACTTGGAACTTTACCTGATTTGTAACATTTTAGTGATCCAGAAAAGCTATGAGTCAAACCAGAGCATTGTTTCTGAGGATAGATCACATATAAATAGCAATTAAACTTACATACTACTCCATAGCACTAAGTGCACTCTCTGGATGGTTCACAAGATAATTAGCATTTTGCCACTGACATGCTGGGTACTAATTTTACCGACCTCAGAAAGATGGAAGGCTGAGTCAACTTTGAATCTTGTCAGGAATGAACTCACAACATTTTGGCTTTAGTACATCAGTTTAACCACTGCACCACCAGGGCTCATGCCCCCCTCCCTAATTTCATGTCACTATATCCTTTCACAAATGCTCATAACCCAGCTCCATGTATGAGGAAACCCAGGGTTTATTTAAGGATGTTCTGGCTCTGGATTTCCTGAAAAGAACACTGAATTGTTCTAAATGGCCTAAAAGGTCCCCTTCAACTCTACAATTCTACCACTGTGATCCTGTGTTGTGGGTGTTTTCAAAAATGAAAAGAAGAAAGGGTTCCCCCATAAGCTCGATTATTTTATTAATCTCCCGCAGGTCATGGAGCAACCGCCACTTCCCGGACTTCTTTTTGATGACAAATACCGGGGTATTGAACGGACTACTAGTCGGTTCAATGTGACCCGCGTCCAGTTGTTCCTGGACGAGCTGCTTAAGCACAGTCAACTTCTCTTGTGGAAGTGGCCATTGTTCCACCCACACGGTTTGATCGGTCTTCCACGAGAGTGGAAGAGCACAATGTTGATGGCTATTCATGAGTTATGAGGGTGGTGCCAACTTGCGCCAGCAAATCCCTCCCCCACAAGTTGAGATCAATTTGTAAAATACAGGGCTTGATGCGAGCGATCTCAGGCCCGCCAGGTTGGAGACTGACAGATAACCACTGAGCACTTTTCCGGGAGGCCTGGCTACCACCGATGCCCCAAACTGAGGGAGTGGTTTCGGTTGGCCACAAGGGATCCCAGTGCCCAGCGGCTATCACAGAAATATCCGCCCCCGTATCCAACAATCCTTCCAACAATTTACCATTTACCCAATACTTACGGGTCGGCTTTTGTTGTCCTATCTGCTCTCGAAGGGCGGCAACCTGTGGATGATAGGTGTCTCCATCGGCCCCGGCACGGGTGGAACCAAACCCCCCTCTGCGAAGGGCGGGCTCCGCTCCCCCTGGGGTCTCATAAGAAACAATGATCAATTGTGCCCAGGAGTCCCCCAGTTGCAATGGGAGGTGACTCCAAAATTGTACATAAATGATGCCAGTACCAAACCAACGGTCCCTTTTGGCAAGGGGCCAGTAAGGTCGGCAGGCATCAGGATAAGCTCCCCAGGCAATGCAGTTGTCTTGTCCTGTGTGTTAATGAGATCGAGACCAGCGCTGCCAGCAGTAGCAGCCTTGCGCTGATCGACCCGTGTCCCCTTTATTTTTCCGGGGCCCGGAGAGGGCCCGGTGTCTAGTTTCCCTGTGGTGAGGGGTTGACTCTGCACTGGCTAGCCCAATGGTAGCCTTTGCCACACCGGGGACACTTCTTGCTGGGGCGCCTGACATCCTTTCCACCTCCCTTATGCGCTCCCCCTCCGGGGGCGTGACAGTCTTTCTTGAAGTGGCCCGGTTTCTGACAGTTGAAACAATTGCCAATGGGCTTGTTTCCGGCACGAAGCGCTCCAGCCAGAAGGGCCATTGCATGTGTTTGAGTGCCCACCTCCATACAGGCTTGAATCATGTCAGCCAAACTATACTCAGGGTGGTGAATGACATTTTGCAAAATCTTCTTGCAATCGGCATTGGCCTGCTCAAAAGCCAGCCGTTTCAGGAGTTCTCCCTGGGCATCAGGGTTGTCTATCTGTCTTTGTATGGCTTCCTTCAATCTATCAATGAACTGTGAGTAGGGTTCAGTGGGCTGCTGCCGTGTGGAAGTAAAGGAGCATGTGGGTTTCCCAGAGACGGGGACCCCTTTAAAGGCTCTCATGACGCACATAAAGGTGCAGTGGAAAGACTCCCGAGGGAGTTGCATCTGCTGTTGGAGGGTAGCAAATGCACCTGCTCCATAAATCTGCTCAGGGGTGTTTTGTGGCATACCAGCCGCCACCGCAGCCGCTCGGAATTCACTATCCCAAACAACATACTGTGAAGCAGTCAAAATCATTCGAAACAAATCCTTCCAGTCTTGGGGCAGCATCGTGTACCCATTCCCAATTCCCTCAAGCAACCCTTGCACAAAATTTGATCGGACACCAGCCTCTCTAACAGCTTTATTAAGTTCCCTAATTACTGTATATGACAGAGCTTGCCAATGGATACATTCCTCTGGATTCCCATCTGCCCCCACCCCCATCTCAACCGTAATGGGAAAAGCAGAAGGACTCTCTCCTTGCCACTCTTCCGCCTCCTCCAGGGACAAAACCCCATCGCTCTTGGCTCAATGTATAGCGGAGCAAACATTTCCCATCACACCGCCAGGGTAGGCAGGCGGCGTCTGGAGAACCAGGCTTGGGATGCGTGGCACCAATGGTGCCGTAGGTGGTAAAATAGCGGGCAGCACTTTTGGATAAGGAGGTGGTGGGTCCTCGGGTGGATGAGTCAGAGGATTGGTCAAGGATGCCTCTGCTGGTACTAATTTCCTGACTGCCTCATTAATTCTTTGCCAAATCAATAAATGATGAACCGCTGCCCTGGGTTCTTCCAATAAAATTGTTCCAATTCTTTGCCAATCATCCCGTTTGACTGATCCAATTTCTGGGTACCAAGGACATTGGCATTCGACTTCCTTAATGAAGTCTTCTAGACTATTAAGCGTGATGTCTGGACATCCGCTCTCCTAGATGATTTTCTGCAATTCCTTTGCACGGGTCTTTTGCCCTAAAGAAAGTCCCCCCCCCCATACTCACAATCGGGAGCTCGAAAGCTGAGAGAGGTGCACCAGGGGGCTATTCCAGCCGGTGAGTCGGGGATTTGGGATCTAGCAATCGTGTCGCGGGTCATCAGATAATGTGTTTTGGGATCAAGGAGACAGCGGAGGCTTGATTCATGAAGAAGCATAGGGCAAGATAGCCCGGACGGAGTTTATTAGGAATAACAGGACAAAGACATTCCAGAGAAGAGTATGCAATATATCCTTATTGGTTACCTGCGATAGCATAAGGTTACATAATTGGCTAAATATCAGCATGCCTGCCTCGTGCTCACCTTGCTGATTGGTTAAACAGCTGCGTGTTGGTTAAATGACTGCGTGCCATCCCTGGGTATAGAAGGGAGGGCTAGAAGGCCTTGAGTAATGGTCAGAGGCCCAAGCTGGGGGCCCATGCCTCTAAGTTACGGCATAAACAGATGAGGCAGGAGAACGATCACCCACGATTTATGACCATGGTTTGCCATTAGCCACAGCGATCATGCTGTGAATACCCTCACAGCGTAGCGCTTCCGCACATGCGTGGAAGGGGTAAAACCCTTCCACGCATGCGTGGAAAGCAACCTGCGCACAAGCGATGTACGCAGGTCCCGTTTTTCTGGAGCCGCGGGTTGACAGATATGCACCCCCCCCAAATACTTTACTTCCATGTGGCTAATTGTTAGTTTTTTAAACACATACAACAGAGCAAGAAAACTGAGGAATAAGCACATCTTTATTGCAAGTTGGAATTGCTGATGTCTCTTTATCAACAGACATCATCCAAGGACATATTTTACATTTTTTAAATTAGAAAAAGTAATAATAACATCTAATAGGGAAAATATGTCAAATGCAACTGTCAACAACAACAGCCCTAACTGAAGTGATCATTCTGTAGGCCAGAGAAATGTGCTTCTCTATTCATTTACTTAGATGGCATCAGTCCATCAAAGTGTCCAGAGTACATAAAATTCAGGACTTGAAGTTGCTAAAAGCAACTAAGAAACAGAAGCTTTAAAAACAATCTCAGCTGTTAGAAAGCAATCTTTAAATCAAAACACAATAATCAGGATAAACTGAGACAAGGTGAAAATATAAACTTTCTTTCTAATAAGGCAAAGACAACTCCGAAGTACAGTCTGGCATGGTGGCCCTCAGTGGTTTGCCTTTCAGTAGAATCCATTAAGTAGAGAGTGGGGAGAAACACAGAATGGAGGGCAAGAATTAATTTGAAAGTTTTAGATACATTTAGTTTGTAAACATGTAAAGGTTAATATAAAATAATGTTACAACCTGGTTTGGAGGCAGTTAATGTACAGGTATGTGGAGACAGAAACAGTGTGCTTGCCCTGACAAAGGTGGGATTCAAAATCCTGAAACCACAGCAACCGATTAGGGGATAAGCACTTTGCTTCTTGTATTTTTTCTACGGGATTTCTTGGGTTCCCCTCCCAGGGACATTTTGAAACAAAAGTCCTGAAGCAGATGCTACACGCTATAACAAGGACCTAGACAACTAATCTAGAAGCTGAGATGTCTCATTTTGCCTTCTGGACAAATGATTCTTCCTTGGCCAAGATCTGGCCACCTTGGTTTAAGAAATGAAAGAGCTATTTAGAAAGAAAAAAGAAAAAAGAAAAAAAACAATATATATGGTATTGTTACATGTGCAGTTATAAATGAATTTCCCTTGATATTTACCACTGCTTTCCATACACCCATTTATCTCCTATAAATATGTATGTCACAACAAATGTAATAGTTTTTTCTATTAGGACGCTGATTTTGTCTGAACCAATATAACATATTAAGAGAAAAACATCTTGTACTGTTTCCGAAAACCATGATGTGGCAAAGCACAGTTACAATGACACAGTTGACCTCATTAGAAGGAAATTGCCCCCCCCCCTCCCTTTTATTACAAGACATTGGAATTTATTGGGACAGGAAATATCTTACAACACTGAAGAAGTATGCTTTGCTTCATTTTGATTGATTGCAATTTACCTTTAATCCACCCAGTGTTCTTTGGATGTGTAAATAAGTGTGTGAGTGAGAAGACAGGGTGTCAGGCCTGTCACCACTCTCTCTCATAATGACTAACATGGTCTGTCATTAAAATTGAATTGTGCCACTACTTTGCAAGAGATCGTCTTGATATTCTATTACTGTTTGTAGTTTTGGAGATTTTAATTCTTTACTTGCAGATAGGTCTCATTCATTTGCAAATGTTTTACCATTATGTCCACTTCTTTCAGATAATGACATAACTAAGAAGAGACAACAGTTGGGCTTATTTTTTGCTCATTTAAGTTGAAGAGCTGGATAAAGGTTGATGTAAAAGAATGAAGTGGTGAGGGAAATGGGAAAGCCAGTTCTTAGCTGCTTCAACTGAAGCAAAACAATAATAATGCAGGGATGAGCATAACCTTGCAGACCTAACAGAAATAAACATTTGTGGAACATCAGTGGGACAGCACTTTACTTGTTTTGAAACAATAACATAAAAACTTTGAACCATACCTGTCAAGTTTTGGTTTTGAAAGTAAGGGAAATTTTGTGGGTGTGGCCAAATCAGTGGGCATGGCCAAATCGGTGGGTGGGCATGTTACTTACTGGGGATGGTCATGTGTCTGAGTGGACTATCTAGTCATAGACTAGTGATGGTGAACCTTGGCATTCCAGGTGTTCTTGGACTTTAATTACCAGAAGCCCAAGTCAGCACTCCTGCTGATCAGGACTTCTGGAAATTGAAGTTCAAGAACAGCTGGAGTGCCAAGGTTTGCCATCATTGCATTTTTCAATGCTTTGTTATGTAAAATAATCTTGTATGTAGTAAATATTGTGTGTAGTAAATTGAGCTGATGGAGCTCAATGGGTTTGAGTACCTTGCTATGAAGCTAAAATATAAGGCAATGATGGTGTAATGATGGGGTAAATATAAGGCAAAGATGGGTAATGATGGGGTGAACACTGCCTTAGAATAGGAATTGAGGTACATGTTCTGCAACCTCAGTCGACCAATCAATTCTGCAGAACATGTAGCTTAATTCCTATTCTAAGGCAGTATTCACCCCATCATTACCTAAATAAATGCAAATTAACTGTATTGAGCTCCTTAAGTAAATTGCTTAGAAAACAACTAGAGGCAAAGAGCAATCCATTCCCAAGTGCTTTATAAGGGTTAAGATCCATTTCGAATGTACTGTATCATGACAAAGGTCTAAGCACTAGCTTTCCCATGATTAGTATGGTTCTCTAATCAGATGAGCAAGAATGGCCAACTTGTTTAAAAGTTAGCTCACCCACTACTGCCAATCTTCCTATGGAATGCATAAATATATGAGTGCATTCTCTGGGCATTTGCTGCAGTCACAGAAAGTTAAGACAAGACACACATACACACACACTCTTCAAGCCCACCTCACAACCTGTTTAAAGGGAAGCATCCCTCCGACCCCCCACCTCTTTGCAATATCCACACACACATATAACACACCTCTATAACCTGGCGGACTGGGGGGGGAGGGGGGAGAATTGAGGTTTTGGCCCACAGCCTGCCCCTCTTCCCCACATAGCCACATGCACCTCACTTTTTTAAAAAAATGTGGGGTCCTCTCATTTTAATGCTGGAGGAAGACCCCCCTTCTGCCCTCCCCCCCTCGAAAGCACCTTCCACCACCCACCTCCCCCTTTGGCCCAGAGGCAGGAGGGAAACTGCCCCTGTGTTAGAGGGGGGGCTCCCGATCAGTCTTGGCCCCCCCAAGGCAGGAGGGGGGGCAAAAAAGGAGAGAGAGAGAAGGCACTGACCTGGCCAGGGAGAGGAGGAGCCACCGCAGCAGTTGCCTTGTCACCAGTCTCTCCTGCCACTCTTGCAGACCTCATTCCGTCATCCGTCCTGCAGTACTAGGGATAGAATTGATCAAACTGCTCTGCTGACCTCCCGCCTTCCAGTCAGGTCTACTCTTATCAATCCACTTCAGCCGCTGCAGAGCAGTCCCATAGTAATGGTGTTGTGCTTGTGCCGTTTTGGTTTCCCTTTCCCCTGGCACAATTTTTCTCTTTGGGACTGACTCTGATGTCAACTCAAAGTTGCAGTTTGAATTTCACATGTGCGCGCATTTTTTGCACACATGTTCAATCAACCGTGATGCCAGTGGTGGCGCACGCAACCAGTCTCCCCCTCCCCCCCCCAAAGCTCCGTGGCGGTCACGGCAGCAGTAGGTTTGTCCCAGTGGCATTATAAAAATAAGTAAAAATGAAAAATAAACAAATAAATAAAATACGGGATATTTAGGGGGTTGAATATAATCTGGAGGACGGCGAGAAGTTGGGGTGAAATAGGTGAAGATCCCGGCCAAAATGGGATACTTGACAGGTCTGCTTTGAACATGCTATTGCAACAATCACTTCTTTCTTACAAGAAGGGGAAATAGCTATAATAGTTACTCTTTGGTATTCATCGCATCAAATTATGGTAAAATGACACATGATGCTCCTGTGTTAAATCCTTCCCTCTCTTCAAATATTTAAACAGTCTCTCATGTATCATTTCCTGGTCAATAACAGCCAATAAATATCCTATTTGGCTGTTGCATAATTCAGTATACTGAACACATTTAAAACGGAGTACCTACTGTATTCCCTGTCCGTTCTTGTTTTCTTCATACTTTAAGTACCAAGTCTGAAGTGGAAGCTCCACACATAAGCAACAGCCTACATATGACACATGTCAGACTTGGCATGAAAAAAAGATGATAATCTGCTGAGACTGCAGGATATTACAATGTCCAACTAAGGCAATAGGTGAATAAATGCAAGGAAAATCTGATATAAATATGAAACATGGTAGGTCTGCATACACAGTACTGTACTGTATTGGAAAAATGAAAATTATTTCACACAGTGCATTTTTTTATTTTATTTTATTTTATTTTTTACTTCTTCTTTTTTCAACCCTCAAAGCTCTTATAGCCTATTCAAAACCCTCAAAAGAACATTTTTTTAAAAAAAAATCCCCACTAAGTTTAATTATTATGTTTAGAATAGAAACTTTATTTATACCCCACCCTCCTGGTGCAAGCACCACCCAGGGTGGCTTACAATATAAAGAGAAAATTTAACACAATATCAAAATATATAATACACAATATATAATGCACAATATACAATAAATGCAATACATTTCAGACGGAGCCTGGGCTCAATGTCATGGACGGAGCCAGGACTCAATATCTCATACGGAGCCAGGACTCAACGCTTCGGACAGAGCCCAGGGCCCAACTTAGAAAGGCCGAAGATAATGAGATGTAGATTTTGGATTACAGTAATACCTCATACAAAGTCCGCTTCATACAACATCAGATTCCTGCAACCTTGCCTAATTCCTTGGAAAAAGTTGATTCATACAAAGTTGCTGCGACTTTGTATGGGGCATTGGGGTTTTTCCCTGGTTGTATTGTGCCTGGGCAGTATAAAAGTAAGGACACATGTGTGCATTGCTGTTGTGGGTTTTGCACAAGGCGAAGAGTGTTTAGGAGTGGTTTTGAGCCCGACTTTGGATTTTTTGAATTTTTTCATCAGAATTTTTAGAAGCATTCCTGGGATTTTTGCAGCATTCTTCAGGTCCATGGACAATCAGAGTTGCTTGACATGTTTTTGTAATGTATTTAGCCTTTAGACAATGATTTCTTAAAGTTCTGTCAGTTTCCTGTCTATTTCCTTGACTTTGCCCTGAAGTCTGTGCTGTTACACTACAATGTATCTCTATGGAAACAATGTTGTACGAGGCATTGCGGCAAGGATTTGGTCATTGTATGAGCCATCGTGGCTAGGATTTTGCATGCCTCATACAAAGTCCAAATCCGTATAAAGTCCAAACTTGTGGAACCAAGTTTGGACGTTGTATGAAGTATCACTGTATTTGAAACCTTCTGTCTTCCTCATGTCTGTCAGAGTCAGGGGCATGGGTGGTTGATAGGTGACACAACCTCCAGGACTCAGGACAACCAGGTAACAGGCCAAACGGTAAATGTGCCAGAGTCCAAAACCAATTCAGGCCAGAGATATAGGATTAGTCCTGATGACAAAAACATAATCCAAGCAAGCAGACATCTGGTGATTGAGAGAACATATGAGATAGAGTACCCTCAGGGGATGGGCACAACAAGCACAGAGTGCATGCAACAAGGATCCAGACAAGGACAACAGTTCAGACAACCCAGGAACAAGCTCAAGATCCAGGAGTCAAACAACAAAAATTCTACTAACCTTCATTGTTGAAGAAGCTTCTGGGAGGTTTTAGTGTCTTGCACGGAAGACAAGGAAGGAGTCGCAGTAAGGACTAACACAGGTTTATTGGTTGATGATCAGCACGAACATGTGGTAATGGCGGAGGTACATCACATTATATACGGTAGTACAATACATTTGAATCTGGTTGCACGGTAGCTTATTGGCTGCTACCTGCGTGACGTCGTAAGAGTCACGCCCCTCTTGTCCGTGATAGTTTGCTGGTGCGGGAAAGTTCCCGCGGCTGCCGGTGATTTGAGGAATGAGAACCATGTGAGTTGAACGCTCACAGCTGCCCTCTATGGGCAGCTTACTCACGTTCCTTTACAGCTGGGCTACATTGTAATTGTGGTCAGGTTACATTCATACAAGGTTACATTCATACATTTCTTAAGGCAACAATGTACATACATAACATCCCTCCCCCCTAGGATGGGACGAAGTCCCTCAACCATTGTGGCTTGCCGCACGTGCGCCTGGGGCGAGCGGCCACTTGATTTAAAACCAGGGAGCCTGGTTCTGCGGAGTCCTGTCCTGCAACAGAAAGGGGGGACTCGTTAATGGCTCGGTGTGGGCTCTGTGGTAACCCTGCATTGGGGGACGGGAATGGAATGAACAGTTGGGAAGTGAACCCTTGCCTACCGTTTGAGGAGCTAGGGGTCCCCCCCAGTACGAATCTCGGGACCGACGAAGAGGCCCTCGTGGCCACGCCACCCCCCGTTACCTGCCCGGGAGTTCTAGAGACTGTGGTGGGCGGACTCCCCCCCGTTGCCTGTCTTGGGGGTGTTTGTCTCCGGGGAGCTGGCGCTATGGGATATTCTAAAACAAAAGGACTGGGGGGACTGGAGGTACCAGGGGCTGAACTGAAACCCCTCTTCTCGCTAGGACGGGTGGGGGACCACTCCGCTACACCCCCCTGGTACTGCAACTCATAATCATAATCAAACTGATCCCTCTCTTTCAAAGTATCCTCCTCTGTGGTCGAGAACCCAGGATATGCATTTGTATCCTCGGGTTCCGCCGTATCTCCCCCTTGGGTAATGCGGGTGGGGGAGGACCCTAACGCTGATTCCCCTTCACTTGTGGCTCGCCTTCTGAGTTGGTCGGCGTGCCTTCTCCAGAGTAGGCCCGCGCTAGTCTCGACCCTGTAGGATACTGGCCCCGTTTGCTCAATGATTGTCCCTGGAACCCACGCTGGCCCCGAGGCCGCGTAGTTCCTGCAGTGAACCGGGTCCCCTACCGAAAAACTTTTGGAGCTCCCTCCCCCTATGTTTATATTCCTTCCTTCATCCTCCACCCTGGACGGATTCATCCGGTCAAAAAGTGTTACCGGACGCCTCCTCATGAGGAGTTCGGCTGGGGAAAACCCTGAGGCTAGGGGGGTTGTCCTGTAACAGATGAGGAACTGACAAAGATGAAGGTTCAACTCACCGGGACCCATGCGCCTCAGCACGTCTTTCGTAGTGCGCACTTGGCGCTCTACCTGACCGTTTGTGGCGGGGTGAAACGGGGCAGCGGTGATGTGCCTGATGGCATTCCACCCAATAAATGTTTTGAATTCTGTGGACGTGGAGGTACTAGCGTTATCGCTAACGAGGACGTCTGGCAGGCCAAAACAGGCAAACAGCTTGCACAACTGCTTAATGGTTGCCGCAGAGGAGGTGCTGCTCATGGGGATTACCTCCAACCACTTGGAGTAGGAGTCGACTACTAGTAGGAACATGGCCCCGCGGAAAGGGCCAGCGAAATCAACATGAATCTGGGACCATGAATGAATGAATGAATGAAATTTTAATTTATATACCGCAATTCTCAGCCCAAGGACCGACTCAATGCGGTTTACAAGTTAGACATACAACATAATAATACAGCATAATAATGTCACAATAATCCCACCAAAAATACAATATATCACAATACATTACAATATATTCAATACAATTCATTAAACAGTTACACCAAATGCAAAGTTCAAAAGCAAATACAAATATAAATTATACAAAATACCATTAAATACAGTACTGAATCCCAAGAACAATTGCCCAAACCCTCAGATCCCTCCCGTCCATGAGAAAAAACCCCTGGCTTCGAAACATTCTCACCAAAGCCCTAAAGTCCCCACTATTGGGAAAACAGTCCCAGCTGTGCTCCCACCTTCCCTGACCGGGCGGGCCAGGGAAGGGAGCCGAAGATGTAGCGTGGCTCTCGGGGCTCGGTGGCGGCGGCTATTCATAGCCCCGCGTCCGGCAAGCAGTCCCAGCTGTGCTCCCACCTTCCCTGACCGGGCGGGCCAGGGAAGGGAGCCGAAGATGTGGCGTGGCTCTCGGGGCTCGGTGGCGGCGGCTATTCATAGCCCCGCGTCCGGCAAGCAGTCCCAGCTGTGCTCCCACCTTCCCTGACCGGGCGGGCCAGGGAAGGGAGCCGAAGATGTGGCGTGGCTCTCGGGGCTCGGTGGCGGCGGCTATTCATAGCCCCGCGTCCGGCAAGCAGTCCCAGCTGTGCTCCCACCTTCCCTGACCGGGTGGGCCAGGGAAGGGAGCCGAAGATGTAGCGTGGCTCTCGGGGCTCGGTGGTGGCAGCTATTCATAGCCCCGCGTCCGGCAAGCAGTCCCAGCTGTGCTCCCACCTTCCCTGACCGGGCGGGCCAGGGAAGGGAGCCGAAGATGTAGCGTGTCTCTCGGGGCTCGGTGGCGGCGGCTGAGATATACAGATTCATGCAATTTGGATTGTGCAGAAAGATCAGGAATGGCCCGCGGGCCGTGTCCCATTCCCTATGGGGTAACCGGGACTCCTCGGGTTGAGAGCTCTGGCAGCTCTCGCACGTGCCCACTAGACGTTCTATATCCGCGTCTATCTGGGGCCACCAAAAGAAACTCCTGGCCAGGGCCTTGGAGCGCACGATCCCGGGGTGACTGGTATGCAATAGCTTCAGTACTTTGGCTCTCAGCTTCTCTGGGATAACTACCCGCTGGCCCCAGAGTAAGCAGCCCCTTTCCAGCGAAAGCTCTACTCTGCGCCTGACAAATGGCTTGAATTGTTCCTCGGGGGGAGTAGTGGGCTACCCTTTCCTCACCCAGGAGCTAACTTGGGCCAACGTCTTATCGGCCGCCGTGGCCTTGGCGAGGTCGGCCGGGAGAATGGGGGGTGATTCGAGGGACTCGATCAGCAGGACTTGGTGGTCCTGCTCTACCTCGCATGTGGGGTCCCCTACACTTGGGAGGGGAGATCGGGACAGCGCGTCCGCATGGGAGATCTCCTTCCCTGGGCGATAGACCAGCTCATACTGGTAGGCGTTGAGAAAAATGGCCCAACGCAGCATCCTGGGGGATAGAATTTGCGGTGTGGGTTTGCCGGTAGTGAAGATCCCCAGAAGTGGCTTGTGATCCGTCACTACCATAAACTCGCGGCCGTATAAAAAGTCATGGAATTTTTTCATCCCCGCGATGATTGCTAGGGCCTCCCTATCGGTTTGCGAGTAATTGCGCTCAGCCTTCGAGAGGGACCTTGAGTAGTACGCTACCGGGGCTTCCCTCCCGCTTTCCAACACGTGGCATAGGACCGCCCCCACCCCCACTGGGGACGCATCACAGACTAGGACTACTGGTCTCTTCGGGTCGAAATGGGTCAGCACGGCACTTGAGGATAGGAGTGTCTTCAGTTCCTTAAAAGCTTTCTCTTGCCTATCTCCCCACCGCCAAACCGCCTCTTTCTTCAATAGTGCGTGCAGTGGCTCAGCAACTGATGCCTTCCTCGGCAGGAAGGAATGGTAAAAATTTAAGAGCCCTAGAAACGGCTGCAGCTCCGGTTTCGCGGTGGGGCGAGGGGCGTTTTTCACAGCCGCAACCTTGGACTCGGAGGGCTTGATGCCTTCCGGGGTTACCTTGAACCCAAGGAACTCGACCTCCCTCGCAAAGAACACACATTTGTCCCTTCTCAGTCGGAGGCCCACTTTCTCGAATATCGAAAGGACCCTGTCTAGCCTTTGCGCTAATTCTGACTCGCCCCCCGCCATTATCAACACATCGTCGAAGTATGGGAGGACACCTGGAAGCCCCTTTAAAAGGCGTTCCACGAGGGACTGGAAAATTCCGGGGGCCGAATTCACGCCGAACTGAAGGCGCGTTACCTTAAATGCCCCCTTGTGCGTTACGATCGTTTGCGCAGCGGCAGCAGCCGGGGTTACAGAGAGCTGCTGATATGCCTGCGCCAGATCTAGCTTGGCAAAACACCTCCCCCCATGTAGCGTGGCCAGTAAATGGCTGACCACGGGTACCGGATATGCATTTGGCCGAATGGCCTTATTAATCGTACACTTATAGTCCGCACAAATCCTAACCTCCCCGTTTGATTTAAGGGCTGTTACAATCGGCGTTTCCCACTCCGCCGAATCCACTGGAACCAAAATCCCCTGCCCCACCAATTTGTCCAGTTCCACCTCGATCTTGTCCTTGAGGGCGAACGGCACTCTTCTCGGCTTGAGGCGTATGGGTCAGATTGCTGGATCCAGGTCAAAGGAAACTGGGGGCCCCTTGTAAGTCCCGAGCCCCTTCTTGAAAACGTCCGGGTGTGCGTTACACATGTCCCGCATTGGGTCAGTCTCTATGGCGTTAATGCCGGACAGTTCGATTCCAAGGGGAGCGAACCACTGCGTTCCCAAAAGGCAGCACCTCCCCCCTTGAGGACCACTAGGGGCAGTTTCTCGGAGTAATTTTTGAACTTCACCTTGAAGTTCCCCACCCCCAACACTGGGATCCTGTTCCATTGCACGTCCCGTAGGTGTGACTTCATGGCCCGCAACTTGGGCCGCGCATCTGGGGGAATGTGCATGAACTCTTTTTGGGACAGGATGGAATAGGACGACCCCGAGTCTATCTCCATCCTCACTGGGACCCCCTGTAACTGTACCTCAATGAAAAAACGCCGGTGCTCCAGGCCCACGCGGTTCACGCCTGCCATGCTGTGGTCATCTGAGACCTTCCTGGTGCCGGCCGCCTTCCGTTGGTGCATCTGGGGATGGTTCGAATTGCCCTTGTCCTCGCCTCACCCACGCCTGCACACTCGGGCGATGTGCCCCTTTCGGCCGCAGTTGTGACACTCGGCCTTCCGGAACGGGCACCTCGTGCGGTCGTGGGACACCCCACAACCGTCGCAGCGGCGGTCCTGCCGCTCGTGGGTCTGTCGCTTCTCTCCTTGCTTCTTGACCCGCTGGACGTCGTCGTCCTCGTCGTCGTCCTCGCTGGAGCCATTGGTGTGCCGACGGGCGGCTTGGGGGCCCGCCAGGCTGTTTTCTCTGGTGTCCGCCGGGCCGCCTGTACTGGTGACTTGGCCCTTTCGGACGTGGCCCCTCGGGACTTGAACACCCTGACCCCGCTTCTGGCCGCTTCGGCCGCTTGGGCCTCCCGCAGCACCTCGTTGAATATGAGGCAGTAGTCGCGGGTCATGAGCTTCCGCTGAAGCTCCTCGTCCCTCAGGCCACACAGCATGCGGTCTCGGAGGGACTGGTCCAGGTCATCCCACTGGCAGTGCACCACTGCCAGCCTGAGGGCCGCCGCGTAGGCGGACACGGACTTGCCCAGTCGCTGGTCTCGCCTGTGGAACGCGACCTGGGCCGGGAAGATCGACACGGGAGGCTGGAAATGCTCGCCCAGCAGCCCCAGCATGCGGTCGATGGACACCTCTTCTACCTTCTTGGGGGCCACCAGGTTCATCAGGATGCGCAGCGTGGCCGGCCCCACCTGGGCCAGGAAGTAGGAGCGCATCCTCGCGTCGTCGTCGACGCCCGCGGCTTCCATCGTGTGCCGGAATTGGCACTCGTAGAGCTCCCACTGCTCAGGCTCGCTGACATCGAACTGGTAAGGCTTGACCTTGGGATTCGCCATTGATCCCACCTTCATCGCCAGTTTAGTGTCTTGCACGGAAGACAAGGAAGGAGTCGCAGTAAGGACTAACACAGGTTTATTGGTTGATGATCAGCACGAACATGTGGTAATGGCGGAGGTACATCACATTATATACGGTAATACAATACATTTGAATCTGGTTGCACGGTAGCTTATTGGCCGCTACCTGCGTGACATCGTAAGAGTCACGCCCCTCTTGCCCGTGATAGTTTGCTGGTGCGGGAAAGTTCCCGCGGCTGCCGGTGATTTGAGGAATGAGAACCATGTGAGTTGAACGCTCGCAGCTGCCCTCTATGGGCAGCTTACTCGCGTTCCTTTACAGCTGGGCTACATTGTAATTGTGGTCAGTTTACATTCATACAAGGTTACATTCATACATTTCTTAAGGCAACAATGTACATACATAACAGAGGTAGAGCCAGTTCTTATACAGCTAACCACCCAGAGCCTTCAAGTGGAGCTTTTTATGGTCCCAAACTTCACCCAGGGCTCTCAGGTGCAGCCTAGCCGCTGCAGCAGGGTGAAGGTCCAGTCCTGCAGGACTTAGAGCAGCAGCTGCCAGGCAGGGGGCTCCAGCTGTAAGTCCTGACAACATCATTCACTCCTGTGCAGATCATTTGCCTATTCAGTTCCTTTTTTATTTATTATTATTATTATTATTATTATTATTATTATTATTATTATTATTATTATTATTATTATTATTATTATTATTATTATTATTATTATTATTATTATTATTATTATTATTATTATACAGAAAAAAATAAAAGAAAGAAATATAAAAAAATCAGTTATGATATTAAACAGCACTTGATCATATTTACAGTAAATACACATATCTATGCTAATACAATCTGTTATGTACCTGTATTATCCTAAGCTTCTACTTAAGTGGCTTATAGTCTCTTGTAAGTTCAGTTAATCATTATTAATAAGTAATCTACAAATTCTATTTTTCTGTAAGGGACTTACTTGCTTATTTAAAACTCAATGAACAAGTGATCTCAACACCATACATGGAGCCACTATTTTCGTTCATCAAAATATTATTTCATCATATCATTTCAATATTCATCACTACCATTCCAGAATTTCAACATTTATTGTGCAGATTTAAACCTGCCTATTCAGTTTCTATCTGTACAGCAGTACCATGTTGATATGCCATATTCAGCTTCCTACTGCTATTGATGGTGAGGTCTGAATGGGATTCAATAACAATGGAGGTTCCTTCCAGTAGCACAGTTGTAAGACCCTATGTTAAAATTTTTGTAGCTGTTCTTTGTAGCTCCTGCTGCCATCCTGAAGGTCTGGGAATACAGTGGTGACGTACACATTGTATTGTGGAGTGCTTGAGCAAGCAGAATTCATGGGAACCCACAGCAGCCTATCATGCAACATGATCATCACAGTAAATGGCCACTTAATCTTCAGCAGGGGGAAAAAACGACATACCACATAAATTCTACTTGCAAGGAGCTCTGATTAGACATTTGGAAATTTTATAAAAGACAGAAATGATCACTTCTTAGAGACTCAGAATGTGTGCTATGCGATGTCTTCAGTTTATAGTTCTGTTTACAATTGGCTTGACAACTTCCTGGAAATTTGGGACTTCAGTTCCCAGATACATCCAATAGTTAAGGTCTGGAGGCCCAAAGGTAACCTACATTTTAGATTGTTTTTAGCTCTATTACCTTAGGAGAACCTTCTTTTGTTAACTGGCTAGATTTTGTTTGATCTATTCCTCACTGGACAGAAATCTCGATACTTCCTCTGTTCTTCTCTGTGTAATCTCTGTCTAGCCGAGGCATGCAAAAACTATGGCCCATGGGCCGGCCCTGGCCCCCAATGCCCTCACCAAACCAGGAAGTAAATATAACCCTTCTGCGCATGCACAGAAGCAGCCATTTTGTGTCCTGGTTTGGCGCAGGAAACAAAATGACCACTTTCATGCATATACAGAAGTGTCCGTGCCAAACC
Organism: Bradypodion pumilum; assembly: GCA_035047305.1. NCBI lineage: Eukaryota > Metazoa > Chordata > Lepidosauria > Squamata > Chamaeleonidae > Bradypodion > Bradypodion pumilum. The sequence continues at coordinate 241,189,903 of JAWDJD010000003.1, read as the reverse complement.
AGGAAACAAAATGGCCACTTTTATGCATGTGCAGAAGCATCCATGTAAACCAGAAAAAAAATGGATGTTTTAACACATGTGCAGAAGCGGCAATTTTATTTCCTGGTTTAGCTCAGATGCTTCTGTGCATGTGTCTAAGTGGCCATTTTGTTTCCTGCACCAAACCAGGATGCAAAATGGCCACTTTCACACATGTGCAGAAGTATCTGCACAACGCATGCACAAACACACCATGTTCCAGCCCACACAGCTGTTTCGGGGGAATGGTCAGGCCCCAGGCCTGAAAAGTTTGGGCACCCATGGTCTAACCTATTCAGATTGCTTTGGGGCAATAAATGTTTCACAAAGAATGTTCATTGTTGGGAAACCATAGAAGTTACAGGCTGTGGATGAGAGCATGAGTCTTGCTTAAACCAGCTTGCATCCAGAAAAGATTTCTATAGCAAAAATGAGTACATTTTATAACAGAAACAATTATGATGTTCATGAAAGAATAAGTAAGGAAATGTGGATTTTATGATGAAAACAAATGGAATAATAGAAAAAGGAGGGAAGCATTCTTGCACATGTCTAAGTCATTATGCAGTGGGAAAGTAGGCATTGATAAATGCAAGCATAGCAAGTTTATTTCTAAAATATGTGTTAACTGTGTTTTATGAAGTTCATAAAAAGCAAGAATTAGTAATGGCTTATTTCTGTAGATATTTTTTTTTTTGCTTTATTTCCTTTGAGAATGTTTTGCATTTCTGCCAGTTCTATATTTGTGTAGCAAATAAATGAATAAAATCTGGCGCTCTTGTTCAGTTTTTAAAGGAACTTGCTTTGGTTTTGCTTTTTTAAAAGATCACACTAGGTTTGCTTGTCCTTTTTCCTCTTCATGGAAGCATATTTAACTCATGTTAGATTTGTGAGTCATGGGCAACTAGTTCTTTAGCTAGCATTACTACATTCCATAAAGAAGGAATTTAATGCCATTAATGTTGGAGCTATGAACCATCTGGAAGTAAACTTGTAAAAGCCTGCACAAACCATCAAGCCAAAGAGTATAAGATGTCTACTGTAGTCTACTAAGAGCTTAGTAAAACCTATTCCTCCTCCTCCTTCATTGTTGCTACTCCTGCTGTTGTCAAATTTGAAAGGAAATAAGTTGGTATGCACCTAATAAACTATGGCTGGTATTTGTTCTTGCACTATTGCAGGGTTAGGTGGCCTGAGGTCTCATCCAGCTCTATTGTCTAACATGCAATTTTGTGAACATATGAGAAATATGGTTGTTCTCTCTTCTTTTGTCTCTTTGTAATGGATAAATTCTGGACTGGGGCCCAGGGCCCAGTAGTGGGATTCATTTTTTTACTACCTACTCTGTGGGCATGGTATGGTGGGCGTAGCCAGGGGAAAAGCCCTGCATTGCACCCAAATTAGGACTACTTCATTTCAAAATTTGGATGGGCAGGGCCAGCCAGAATTTCTGCTACCAGTTCTGGTGAACTGGTGTGAACCTGCTGAATCCCACCACTGCATGGGCCACTCCACTTGTTGTCTGGCCATAACTTCTCTCATTTCTTATCATTAGCCATACTGTCTGAAAATGAAGGGAGTCAGAGTCCAACCATATCCTGAGTAGTTATCAGTTTTCTAAATGACCCCACAATGCTTCCAACCCAAATTATGCATGCTAATTATTTTACTACTGTAGGAATTGCTGTAACTCAGGAGTTCTCAACCTTTTAAAGCTGGGGCCAGGTCACACTCCCTCAGATAGCTTGGGGGCCCAGATGCCCCCCACATGAAATGGCACCATGGGCCACATCTGGCCCATGGGCTACAGGTTGAGAATCCCTGCTTTAACTTCTGGCCATCTGTCTAGAGCTTTGCTTTGAAAGATCATTTATCAGAGTAACACATTGGATCCATTTAGTGGTAGCACAATGTGTAGGTGGAACAGGTGGTCTTCTTGACAGTGGGACAGCAAAATCCTAAGATGCTACGTTGTCATTTTTGCTACAATTCCAAAAGATGCAACCTTTCAATTTCATTTAATATTTGTACTTCAACTAAATACTAAACAAAACTGATGCAAGACAAAATATGACTATCATTTTTTTTAAAAAAAAATCAAGCAGTTTCAGGTGATTTAATACTGACAAGCTTATATATATCAAGGACCAGAAAAATATCAAGGCATCAGTAAGATAAATTAGAAAACTAGTATGTATATTAGTCAAAATATAAATTAGTACAAAATGAACAGACAGAAATGGTAAAAACATGAAAAATGTTGAATTCAAATAATTGTTCAATTCTTTAAATAAATACATTAGTTTTTAAATGTGTGTTTCTCTTTTCATAATTCAAACATGAGGACATAGCTTGATATTGCTGCAAAATACCATGCCCATGTTGCCAGCAGGGAAAAGGATGGAAATCTTTATCTAGCAAGGGGTAGCCTGAATGTTGGTGATTTCAATATCAGTGGTCAAGATGGTCTACAGCCATGGTTCACAATGTTGTGCACACATCCCACAGGGGGACAATTTGGTTTTTAAGGGGGGCAATTCAAGAATTAGTTATTAACAGTTAATGGCCTTTTAGGTTTCCTCCACATGAATAGGAGTTCACTTTTTGGACAATAACAATTATATGTCATGGGGGAGGACGGGATCAGGATTTTAGCAATACTTAGGTGGGGCATGGCTAAAAAAAGGTTGGGAACTACTGGTATTCAGGATATCCTTTTCTCAACTCCACTTTGTATTTACAAATAAAATTGCTTTGTATTTGAAGTCGAAATGATAAACTGGTGGTAGGGAGTCAGGTTCAGGATTTTCCCTTGCTTGGTGTCTCTTTTAAAAGGCCTTTTTTTGTGGATCAATATTTCATTCCTACTGCCTGGATTCTTTCCAAACCATGGGGCCATTCATTCTTTTCAAGATAAACAAAATTGGTATTTTCAATTTATTTGTGTTATTTCAAATCTGGTGTAGTTTGAGGTAGCCCAATTTTAAAATTTGCCTTGTAGATTATTGATTTGCTCTGCTGCACAAAAATGTTGCTACACTGTCATGCAACGCCCACTGATCCCCTCCAATATATTCAGGTACCTACAGGTATATGTTCTAGTATCTCCAGATTTACTTCCATGCTTTTTCTATTCTTAATGTATTATATAGTTCATGCTTCTTCTTAAGTCTATAACAACTCCTTGGACTTCTCTGACAATAACTTTAAGGGAAGGAAACGTTTGTTATACACCAGTGATTCCCAACCTTAGAGTCCCAGATGTTCATGGACAAAAACTCCCAGAAATGTCCTAGAACATCCAAGAACATCTGGCCAACATATGGTGATCCTATGAATTACCAACTTCTAAAAGATTCTGTCATTTAACAGATTTTCAAACTCAAGGCCAAGCTCAATCTGTCGAGTCAATCTGTCTCATAATTGGTTTTCCTCTTATCCTGCTGTATTTCCTTGCTGTATATCCCATCATCATTTGTCAGTGAGTCTTGTCTTCTTATATTATGCCCAAAGTACAATTGTGTCAGATGTTTATCTGAATAGTGTCCTCAACCTGCTTTTTCAATACTGTCTAATAGTCTCCAGAACCAGAAATTCCAATTGCAAGATCGGCAGGGCTCCACAAATGCAGTTGCTAGGTTACTATGACAACTAGCCTTCTATGGAAAATTAACTATTTCTGACAAATCTTAAAATATTTGGTTAGGGATGCTTTTACTCTGCTCTTGCATGCTGCAATTTATAGAATATAGTTCCACATTCAAGTGTACTCTTTAATTTACCATGATTGATTTTAAAGTACAATATTCCAGAGGAAATATTTCCTTCAAATGTTTTACTTTCTATCTCATAGTTTGAAGAGTGCTATCACCAATGGACTTTTGTCCTGATACCTTATAGAAGGGATAGGAGTCAAGAAGCAACTGTTAGGACAGAATACGGAATGACGGAGTGGTTTGGAATAGGAAAAGGAGTTAGACAAGGATGTATTTTATCACCCTGCTTATTCAATTTATACACAGAGCACAAATTGAGCAATGCAGGGATGGAGGAATCACAATACGGGATCAAAAGTTCTGGGAGAAACAACAACAATTTGAGATATGCAGATGATACCACCCTAATGGCAGAAAGTTAGGAAGACCTAAAGAAAATCCTGCTTAGGTTGAAAGAAGAGAGTGTGAAAGCTGGCTTGAGACACAATATCAAGCAAACCAAGATAATGGCAACAGGCCCTATCAGTCCCTGGAAACTAGATGGGGAAGAAGTAGAAGCCGTGACAGATTTTACTTTCTTAGGATCAAAGATCACTGCAGATGGTGATTGCAGCCATGAAATAAAAAGGTGACTGATTATGGGGAGACAAGCTATGAGAAACCTGGGGAACATAGTGAAAAGTAGAGACATCACCTTGGAAACAAAAAATTGTATAGTCAAATCGATGGCATTCCCAGTGGTAAAGTATGGTTGTGAGAGCTGGACCATTAGGAAAGCTGAGAGCAGTAGAATAGACACCTTTGAAATGTGGTGTTGGAGGAGAGTTTTGAGAGTCCCCTGGACAGCGAGGAGAACAAATAGGTCAATCTTAGAAGAAATCAACCCTGTCTGCTCCTTAGAAGATCAAATAGTAAAGATGAAGCTAATGTACTTTGGACATCATATGAGAAGAGAGGATTCAATTGAGAAGGCCATGATACTTGGAAAAGTGGAGAGCGAAAGAAGAAGGAGGCAGGCAAAGATGAGATGGCTAGATGGTATTGTAGACGCAGTGGGCACAGAGCTGGGCAGGCTGAGGAGAATGGTGGAGGACAGGGGTGCCTGGAGATCAATGGTCCATAGGGTTGCAAAGGGTGAGAATCGACTGTGTGCCTGAACAGCAACAACAAAAGAAGGGATAACATCATTGATGTTGGTAAATATGATAATTCACATATAGTTTAAAGCTGAAAATACTTCTGGAGGAAAGAAGCAAATCAAATCACATATCACAGGAATCACCAGGTATACAATTCGGAATCAAATTCATTGCAAACTGATTTTATAATGACAGAGATTGGCAGTGAAGATGAGGGTTACTGACATGTGTTGAAATGATATAATGGTCCCTGATTAGATAGTTGGCTTGAAATAACATAATTAGACTTTGTTTCCAAATTGCTTTAAAGGTTTGTTAAAAAGAGGTAGAGAGAAAGCCAACTGTGTTGCTAAAATAAATATGTGATCCAACAAGATAAATTGGATGGCTTCTTGCAAATTCAACACAAAACCAGGCATATTTCTTCCCTGAATGAAGTCCCAAGTGCTTCATAAAGAAATACAGTCTCTCTTAGTCTGTGTCTGTAAATCCATGAAATTGAAGCATTCCATCTTCACAGCCTAAAGCATTACAGCTGCAGAGACACAAGGATAAGAAGAGTGTAAGAAAAGGAAACAGTAATTGTTAACATATACAAAACATTAAAAGAACTCTCTGCTTACACCCATTGTCCACTAATTATTAGAAGATGTTTTAATTCATAAGAACAGATAGCCCTAGAGTCATTAATTAGTTTTAAACACTTTTGAAGGCTCTCCAGAGAAACATTTATTATTAGTATAGCCTTGAAACAGGATACAGAGCATTTTAACAGCTTCATAATGAGAATGACACTGCTGTATGTAGCCATCCAGGAGATCTACAAGTTGATTCCATATGAGATTTATCTGACCAAACAGTTTGTCATCACTCCATTAAAGCTGGGTCTAGTCAGATTCCGAGGTTTTCAGACTATTGAGGACTTGAGTTGAAATAACTGGAAGTTAGGATAGGGTGGCCTGAAGGAGGCAAAAATCTTTTGGATCTATTAAACTCTTTAGGCTTTTTTGGGGCTAGCACTATGATAAATAGGGACCTTGCAAGAAGTATCTTGATGGCCTAAATGACCTTTTTCAGATTTACAGTCTATAGGAGATACAGGTATATGACATAGGGATCCTCTGTTACCCCCTTACAAATGTCCATTCATTTGTATACATCTGACCAATGAGATGCACTTTTTTGGCCAACCAAACTCAACTCAGACAGTGTAACAAGAAACACAGCCTCCAGGGTTTGTTTGGTGGTTTTCTCCTCCACATGGGCAGGTGTCCTGCTCATCTACCCCTTAGGCTATCCCTGGCTCTAGTTCATACACATGCCTATGAACCAGAGTAGTGTTGAGGCTACAGGTATCACACCTCTCCCAAGCATCCACCTTGTCTTAAGCCATTTTAACCTAATATAGCCAAAGCAGTAGCAGGAACATAACCAATCCATATTTAAACAAAATTGTCAGTTTGGAAGTGAATTGATAAATCACTAACTCAATAAGAAGTTTTATTCTATAACTGCTGAGGAGATTCTGAACTTCACTCATCTAACTACTTTAAAATTATATGATATCTCATCTGCCTAATATTGTTGCAGACTCTAGACCAGGGGTGCCCAAACTATGGCCTGTGGGCCAGATATGGCCCATGGTGCCTAATAATCTGGCCTGTGCTTCTCTAGCTGCTTCTGGAAGCAGAAGTAAAATGTGCCTGCACATGCATAAAATACTACGGTAAATGCACCCACAGCTGTCATAAATGAATTTATGACAACCATGGGTGCATTTACAGATGTGTTTTGCACATGTGCGGGTGGGTTTTACTTCCACTTCTGGTGGGAGGAACCACGTGACTGACCCACTCAATCATGTGACTGGTCCATGGCCAAAAAGGTTTGGCCACTCCTGCTCTAAACTTGTAGAATCATAGTTATCATAAAATAACTGAGTTTGAAGGATCCTTTTACACCGTCAAGTTTAATTCCTTGCTCAATGCAAGAATCCAAATCAAAGCAGACCTGTCAGATGGTAATCCAATCTCTCTTGAATACCTCCAGTGTTGGAGTACTCACCACTTCTCGAGGCACTTGGTTCAACTCTCATACTGCTCTAACCATTTAAAAAGTTTTCCTGATATTCAGCCTCTATCTAGCTGCCTGTGATTTCAGCCCTTTATTATGCATTCTGGGATTATTGAGAACAGATCCTGCCCTTCCCTTTTATGATTATATTTTATATATTTGAAAAGTGCTATCATATTCCCTGTCATTCTCCTCAAACTGAAACAATAATATATGGAGAATCAAACTAACGGTGTTCTTTTACCAATGGCCGTGTGAGGGTAGACTAATGTTCAATCCAGTAGGAAAATTTATGAAAGAAAAATCTCAGTATTCCTGATATTTTATTCAAGAGAGACCATCAAAGATTCCACAGACCTTGTGAGAAACCATGGAGAGGATGTGAGTTTGTCTTACTGTCTACCATTTGCCAACTTAAATGTTGCTCTGTTTTCAGCATATCTTTTACAATTTGTACAACATGTCTCTGTGAAACACGAGTACAAAACTCTGAATATAATTCTTTTTGCTTCTAGGGTTTCTGCTGACCTATATAATGAATGGCTATCTTGGGTCTCAATCAGGTCAAAACTGTAGAATTGAATAAATTAAAATAAGCATTCTGTTCAGTTGATGACTGCTGATTTAATGAAAGATAAATATATTTTCATAACAGGTTATATGAACTGAGGCGATATTAAAATTGTAAATCTACTTATAAGGTTTGTAATGCTGGCTTTTTAACCAATCAGCCCATTTCAATCATGGATTGACTTCAGTTTATCTAAATTTTATAGCAGCATGGAACAGAAGAATGGGTCATGGATTAAAATGATGGGAAGGAGTAAAATAGAATCTGTAAAATAAAGATAACAATGTCAGAAGAGTATCAGTATTTCTAGATATTGCTCAATTCCACTCGCATACATCCATTCACACACATTATGTGGATTGCAAAATTTAAAGTGGTTTTACATTTGCTGTATATAAAATGAGCCATAAAATAATCTTTCAAAGTAGATCTGAAAACTCTGATTTAAAGCTAATTCTGCAAGGGTAAGCAGTTTAGCCAGATAATACTCTGGAAAGTTAAGTCAATGCTGAAGCTAATATTCTAATCAACGACTCAAGTTATTGAATTTATACATCCAGGTCAAGCCTGAGGATATCTCACTCTCTGAAACACTGTGTTTTCTTCTGGTGTGGGTTTACTCGAATAGAGTGCAAGTACTCTAGAGTACTAAATAGCTTAGTTTTTAACATATGCTTTTGTGTTGGATTTAAATTGTAGATGTACATCTGAAAGCCATTAGCAAACAGTAGAAGCTTGAGGTAATGGGACAAACAGCTGATAGTAGGAATGTTTAAAAGCAAGGATCAAACTAATTGAAGGATAAGGGGAAAGACAGCCAAGCATTGCTAATATTAGGCCATTTAGCTCTTGGGCAGGAGGGGAAAACCTCCTGGGAGTTGTCAGGGAAAGTTAATTTCCCAAGGAATCCAATGTTGAGGGCACTAAATACTTTCTTCTCTGCCCACCCCTTTCTTCCACTTAGGGTCTCACCCCTTCCTTCCACTCAGGTTCCCACCTCTCAGGCAAGGAATTCCTCACCTTCTCCAGTGGTTCAGGAGATACAGGATGATCCAGTCCTCAGTGCTGTCTTAAGCTTTGGCTTTAAGTGTCCAACTGGCTGAAACACACACCAGTCATGGGAGTAGTTTCTCATAGGATGCTGAAAAGGAAGTAGAGAGAGAAGGATAGGATAGGACAGTGATGTTGGACCTTGATACTCCAGCTGTTCTTGAACTTCAATTCCCAGAAGCCCTGCTCTTGGGCTTCTGGAAATTGAAGTCCAAGAAAACCTGGACTACCACGGTTTGCCATCATTGAGATAGAACATAAAGGAAACAGTAGCAGGTAATTTGAGTGAGTAGGCAGAATGCAAGCTGCATCTGAACCATAAATCAGCATTTTACTGAAGGCCAATCCAAAGAATGAGTAGGCGATAGCTGAGACATTGTCAGGATCAAACTGCAAGGGTATCAATCAGTCCAGCAATTGAGAGAATGCTGAGATGGAGGGGAGGGGAGACTGGGCAAAGTTGATTTTCAATATCTGGATTGCTGCAACTTCAATATCTGCAACTTTTCAATATCTGCAACTTTCATCTGGGTGACTGCTTTCCATACCTGCAGTCAGTAAATATACCCTGCACCCATAACACTTCGTCTTGGCTGAGCCTCTTTGTCTTACACATTTGGGTATATTTTCTCCCCGAGCAGGAGAGTGCCTTCCCTTCCCTGGGTAGTTATCTTCGCACCCATGCTTCTTTGGAGGGGGTAGAACCTTTGTGGGAAACCAGGCTTTGACTCAGCCTTTTGCAAGAGGCTTGAGTTTTCCTCAGAACTCTCCAACTGGGCATGCCACCCTGACCTTCATCCTCTGAAGAAGAGCTTTTTGGGTGAGTTTTTTGGGTGTCAAATATCCCATATTGGCTGGGATTTCTCGTATTTTGGCGCTTGTTCCTCCCCTTTCCCACCACCGTCCCGTATTTTGAATGGTGGGGAAAGGGGTTGCTGCGTATGTGCACCATCACAAACGTGTTGTGCGCATGCACAAACATGTTCTGCACATGCACAAACATGTTCTGCACATGCACAAATGGGTTCTGCGCATGCACGCCCATGCATGCACAGTAATTTCCTGTTTTTTTGGGAGCCGCACTTGACGGGTATGGTGTCATGACAACCCAGCAGTCTCTGAATCATGCTCAAATGGGAATTCGTAATATGGGAAGGGTGTAATATTTTATTAGGAAGCACCATCTCCCCCCAAAAAACTATTTGAAGTATGATGGACATGACTAGGGAGTTGCCTGAGACCCTCTGGGAAACAAACTGCCTCCCAACTTTTCTGTATTGATAATAGAGGGAAATTTATTTCTATACTTTTTCTGTCTACGATCCTTCATCATTCATTGTATTGCTTAGGCAGCTGAGAACTAGTCTAACAACCTAAGGAGGACAACTTGTTCCACATCTCTGCTCTAATCTCTAGAAACAACAGACAGCTAAAGCCAAAGGAAGGGTTTTTTCTGCTTGGTTGGTTTCTTTCTTCCAACAATGCTTTCTGAGTCCTTTGTTCACAACAGAATTCCTGATGTCAAGGCTTCAAAAATATGCACTCTCCTGATGGTTTTGTTGTGCCACTTTTCAGTGAATGCTTTTTCAGCACCGCACTCTCTGTTCCCAAAGCTTCTCAAGAAGTTTTTAATCATAATTCCTGTTCAGTCTTCAGTACAGTGAAATACACTACAAGAAAGCTACCCAGACATAATTAATCCAATACATTAATTGTGGCTACATCCACTAAAAGCCAATTGTCTTTCTATGATGACCAATACACTTACAGTATCCCTAATTCTGTCTTAATATTTAAGAAAAGTTAGTAATCTCAGCTGAGGGTACAAATACACCATGAGGAAAAATGTAAATTAAATCATATTTACTTGCTGTGAAGTCACACTGGGGAGTTTGGATTTCCTTGGGTCAGTCTGAATTAACTGACCACACAGGAAAGCCTTGTTTGCAACTTGTTAATACACACTGGTACCTCGGATGAAGTCCAATTCAGATAAAGTTGCATTTTTCATGCACACATGATGTATCACATAAAGTGCAAAACTGCTTTAAAAATGGACGTTAGCAGAGGTATTTGGTATAGGAACCTCGGATAACTTCCATTTTTGGACATTAATGCATCACCCATTTGATTCAGATAAAGTGCAAAACCGGATAAAGTCCAAAATTGTGGAACCGAGTTTGGATGTTATCCGAGGTTCTACTGTAGCTTTCTTTTAGCCCAGCAGGAGGTACAGCTGAGCTACATACACTACAGTGTTATTTCCCATTTTGTTTTAATTTCTATTTCCCCCTGACTAATTACTCCTTGTTTGTAAGCTGTAAAATAAATCTTGCTAAAAAAGACTTTGCTGACCCTTAGCTGTGTAGTAATAATAATAATAATAATAATAATAATAATAATAATAATAATAATAATAATAATAATAATAATAATAATAATAATAATAATAATAATAATAATAATAATAATAATAATAATAATATAGTTTTGTTGACTAGTTTTGTTTGCTGTTTCTGAGCATTTGCTGGCACATCAACTATTCTGCATTTGTTGAAGTGATCATGGTGCCTGAACCAATACTACTGGATACAGTTACAGTAAAACCCCTCATAATGATTTTAATTGGTTCCAATGTGTCCATCGTTGTACGAAAAAATTGCTTTATGATACATGTATCTTTCTTTCTTTTTTCAGTTTATCTGTTGACTGTATCTGCCAATATTAGCTGCCTTGAATGTCATTTAAGGATACATCACAGTTGAATGTGGCCACAGAAGAGCCATTTGCTCCAATCAATTCACGTCATTCTGGTTACATCACAATGGGGACATGTGGGCATGATGGATGATTTTGACAGTGTCTCCTACTGCCAGGCTGTAAGGACATATCCTGGATGAGCTGCTACCACAGCTAAACAAACAAACAAAAAGCCATAGAATGCCTTAGGATATAATTGGATGTTTCTTCTCCATGGTCCCAAGTGCTCTCCCAAAATGATTTGATGAAAGTGTGAGAAAGGCTGGGGTGTTCCCAATCACAACCACCACCACCTCCTCCTTTCTCTTCCTTTTCCTCCTCCTCCATGTCTAGGCCGGAAATGAAACTGCTAAAATGAAGGCACCTTTTGGTGAGTTCATTTTGCAGTTCCCTTCGCTTGATCTAGTGTGAGAAAGATTAGCTGCCAACAGAAAGTTTGCTGTGTATGCCCAATTGTGGTTCTAGAATATCACAATCTTCGAGGATATTCTGTGTAACAACCCCCCCCCCAAAAAAAAATCAACTAAAGAAGTTGTCTGAACATTTCTGGAGTTTCTTTTCCTTTCCTTTCTTTTCTTTTGGTCATTCTTGGCCTTTATTAGGCCCCTGGTGGATGTTGGGATGAAACTTTGCCCCCACCCCCCTTTTCAGGCTTGCCAAACCTGCTCAACAGTGCTGTAAGCTTAAAATATAGAAAACATTATTTTTCTATAAACTTTTATTTGAAAGTTTTGAAGCATCATGTGGGAGTAGATTAAGCTCCCTCTATTTGTCCTTTCAAGCACCTTCCCCCTTGAGATGTGGACAGGTAACAAATGAGACCTTGAGCCCAGATCAGAGACTGGATAGCCAAGCAGGGACTATGTGGGAGGAGAAACCAGCAGACAGAGGTTTAGTCACATTGCTGGCAGAGATTTAGTCACACTGATCATTACTCTTCCTGTCATTATCTGCACCAGTTTTGTGCTTCTTTTCTTTACTGTTCTGAGCTACTTTTAGATATCTGGTAGCATCTGTTTACATCATCTTGTGTTGCTTGGTTGCTATGGAAATCGGAGGTACTTCTCCAACCAAGTGTATCAGAACTAGAAACAAGCTGAACCAATATTTTCCCATACAGTTACATTATGAGTATGTTATGTGTGCAAACTGAGAGCTAAGATTACCATCCTGCAACCTGTTTGGGTGAGTGAAAAAACTGCCATTTGAAGCACGCACAAAAACACAACTTCTGACTGCAAGGTGGCAATCAACAGGTCTCAAGCTTGTTACTCTGCCTAAGGCAGGGGTGCCCAAACTATGGCCTGTGGGCCATATCAGGCTCCCAATGCAAATTCATCCACCCCCTGATGCCATCACCACTCCCAGAAGTGGATAGGGGATGCCCCCTCCAAAGCACATGTGTGTCCTGAACCACTTCCGGGAGTGGCAGGGATGCATTTATGAATGCACAGAGACATCCAGAACCACTTCCGGGAGTGGCAAAACTAGTTCCAGGAGTGGCATAACCACTTCCGGGAGTGGTGGGGTTGCATTTGTGCATGCACAGAGATGCCCAGAACCACTTCTGGGGATGGTTCCTGACATGCATGTGCAAATGTGCCTACTTCCATGGGCATGGTCAGGCTGTCCTTTGCTATGCATAGCTTGGAATCCTTCCTGCTGGCAACGTGGGAAAAATATTGTGGAGCAATATTGGGATATTTTCTGGCATTTTAAATTGTGGATACAGAAACAAATATCCCACATCCAAAAACCAAAGTTTTTTTTAATGAATTTAGTAGTATTATATAAGTGATGACTTATTCACAAGTACATAATTACCTCATTTTCAGTGAAAAGGTATCTGAATCAGCACTTGGAACTAAAGTTCATTAGGTTGCATCCTCAACTGAAATGACAGAATTGCATCAGCTTAATACTTATTTATCCAGCACTGTCAATATGAATTAAAAATGGTGGAAATAATGCCACTCTCACATTGATTTTCTAATGCAAGCAGAGACTTGAAAGTTGAGAAGTTCCTCATCATTTGCATGTACTATGCAAGAGAAAGAGTCTTGGATATTCAGGATTCTTGCTCATGTGTAGAGCCTACACAGAAGCAAGCGTTAGACCAGTGGTTCCCAACATGGGGCCCATGCCGCACAGGGGGAGTTCAATGCCCAGAAGCCTAAGTCAGTACGTTGGCTGATCAGTGCTTTCGGGAATTGACTTAGACTTATGAGTATTAAAGTCCAAAAACCAAAGGTTGGGAAATACTGAGTTTGACACATTAAACATGTCAATGTTTGCATGAGAAAAGCAACAAGGAATGGGAAGAAGCAAGCCATCCCCTCTATTTGAGTAGATGAAGTCAAATAAGATAGCAACTGAATAGTGATGTAACACTTATGTGGAAGTCATTGTTTAAGAGAGGGGAAAATAAAACCAGCATGACTCATTGAATACTCGATAAAAAGGCAACCTATTATGAAGGCTTTTCTACAAGAATTATTATTGGTATTTGCAATTAATGTCAACATTTGATGGCACTCTGCTATTTATAATATATCTCTAGGCCAGTAAAACGTTCAGTCTAATGTGTTTTTCAAAAAGAAAAAGCTGACAATGCCCTGCCAAGTCAAGTCATAATAGAATAATTTTCTCTCTTTCCTAGTCTCACTTAAAATACAAAAATACAAATATCTCTTTTAGATAACTCTACCTCTTGTTATGTTAGTTGTTTCTTCTTCCCATGTTTGGTTTTGTAAACATCCATATTCTGTGGAGCAAAGTTGATCAAAAACACATTTCCACTCAGTTTTCATGGCTATTCCATTGGCAAGCCCCACAGGGGGGACTTCAATTCCCAGAAGCCTAAGTCAGTACATTGTCTGTTCAATGTTTTGGGGAATTGACTTAGGCTTCTGGGAAGTGAAGTCCCGAAACCAAAGGTTGGGAAACATGGAATTATACAGAATGTGAAGAGATGAGAATGACAATAGGAACAAGAAAAAATGTGATCTATTAAATGGCAATAAGAATATGTAGAAAGAACATCTTATTATCAATATGGTTTGTCCCTAAGGTTGAGCTCTCTTATAAAAGTTCCTAAACTTTTATTTATAAGAGTTGTACAAAACCAGGAGCTCAGATTCCTTCCATAAGTCAGAAGGCTTGCCATCAAGATAAAGCCAGTGCTGGATAAAACTCAAATGGCTTCCTGAAATCTGCTAATGGGGCAAAGTATTATATATATATATATATATATATATATATATATATATATATATATATATATATATATATATATATATATATATATATATATATATATATATATATATATATATATATATATATATATATATATATATATATATATATATATATATATATATATATATATACACACTGTACTGCGCTGTATTGTATTTATTTTAATTGTTTTGCTATTTCATTGATAATGTTGCAAGACTAATCAATTAATAAACTAATAAATAAATTAAACAAATGTAAGAAGCAAACAATGCCACATTAAGTACTGTATTTCTTTTCTAGCTCCTAAAAAGAGCTGGAAGGTATTTCTCTATTCCCTTTTTAAATTAGATTAGCCAAGTTTTCACTTAAAAAAACTGAGAGTGATTCACTGTGGATATTTGTTATCTTGTGCTACTGTGATCTGTATATTTTATAAATATTTTAAAAACACTCCTAACATTCAAATAATGTAACAGCTGAAAGACACACTGTCAGTAGCTAGGAAATTCAAAGTCAAGCTTTTGATGCAAAACTTTGCAATGTGTACATTTATTCCCAGAAAAGAAAAATCTACTAATGATTTTTGCTGCCCAAGAAACAAAGCTAGTTCTTTGTATTTTATTCACAATGCTCTGGATAAAAGGTGCTTCTCTTGACAGTTCAAAGAAGGCAAGAACCAAATTTAACTAGGTATGTTTTCAGTGCCTTATGAAGAAACATCTTGTTTCTTGATATTTTTTGTCATCCTAAACAATACGGGTGTTAGATTCATTTTCTTCAAGCATCTGTACCTGATGCTTATAATTTGATGTCATGAAGACTCACTCTTACGTCTGATGAAGTGGAAATGGTCCACAATAGCTAAAATTAAAATTCAGCAGTTAGTCTTTAAAGTGCCACAAAGTTTTTTTTGTCTTTTTGTTTTGTTTTTGTTTACTCTCTGATTTCTTCAAGCAGTTGCTGCAAGATAATCTGATCCATGGTGTTTGATCAATAGGAGGATATGGGAGAAACTCAGAAATATCATTAGAGTACAATAGCTGTTTGTTACAGATGCCTGGGAAATTTGTTCTTTGAGACTTCTGTTACAAACTGACACTGAAATATGTTGTTGATTGGAATTCAGCTGGCCTTTTAGATTTTACACTTATAAATGAAATCATGAGGAAGAATTGAAAAATCACACAGTTTTGAGCAGGCAAATCAACTTTGGGGAGATTGGATTGGAGAGTTGATTTGGCACAAGGTGGCCATTTTGTTTCTTGAATGACCTCGGAGGGATGGGGAGCCACATGAAATGGCACTGTGGGCTGGATCCAGCCCACAGACCTTAGGTTGGGATTCCCTGCTATAGAGGAAGTGGCATGATTCTTAGCAGAACATTATGGCTTACGTGTGGTAGTAAATTAATGGCACAGATAAAATGTGAGCATCACTCTGCCACACCTTTCCAGGAAATGTATTCAAAATTCTTAATTTGTTAATGTAATATGTTGGCATACATTATATCTCTTCGTGTGTATTGCCTGCAGTCTATAATCAGAAAACAAATAACTCTATTTACTCAAAAGAAAACCATGGGATGTATTTTTTCTAAACAAACAATAGGTTAAGTTATACTACAGTATAACTAAATGATTGAATAAATATGAAGCAAAAAAACAACCCCCAAAACAAACAAATGTTTATACTGTAAAACATGCATAAAAATGAGCTGTGAAGGATATTTCCTCAATAGTGTATGAATTTATTCCTACATTCAGTAATTTCTCCAACATGATGCCAATTACAATACTGAAAGGTAAAAATATGACTTCTGAAGTTGCTTTATTTTCTTTTTTTCTTTAAGATTTATAAGGCTTTTTAAAAAAATACATGTAAAAAGAAAATAACCTCTTACATTCCCCCTCCCCCCCCCACATGATCTGCTTGAAGCAATATATTGCAAAAATAGTACACACAAACCATTTTTCTCCTCACTCATGGGAGAGGAAGTGTTGAAATAGCAAATGCAAACAATTTTTCTTTCCCTCCCACACATACTTGGATTGCAAATTATCCATATAATCTATTGACTGACACTGATTCAGTGTAACTGTTGTTGTTCTTGCTGTTTTTTTCATCTCCAGCATTTGACACAGACCTATAGAAAAAACCAGTTTATCACTAAAATGTCACAGAGTATATATCTACTTTTTGTCATACTGAAATATTTATTGTTTTTCCACAGGAAAAAATGGCCTGTAAATGACATAAACTATAGTTTCACAGTGATATTCTTTGTGGATGCAACCAAAAGTTTACAGTATGATGTTGAAAGATTACATTTAATATATACCCTCTTAGGTTTTTTCCCAATATGGTGCTTGAGCATTTTTCTACTTCTGTCTGCCCACCTACTTTAAAACCTGCCTTCTTATTCTGCCAACCTCTTAGACAGCCTGCTATTTTACCAACACCATTGCCTGCCTGCTAACATAGCCTGCTAGTTAACAATATCACTACTTATGTTTTTCCTAGCTAATTTACAGTGGAACTCCGGAAAATGACAAAACCTGGTTCCACAACTCGTGTCGTTATCTGGATTTTGACGCTATGTGGTCCCTATGGAAGATGCTACGCATAACAATGAAAAAAGCCAAAAAACGTCGTTATCCGGAGAATTGATACCAAATGCCCCACATAATGACGTTTTTTGGCATTTTTTTCATTGTTATGCGGAGCATCACATGGTGCATAACAAACAACATTATGTGGATTTGTCCTTATCCAGTGCTATCGTTATCTGGAGATCCACTGTACTTATTTCTTCAATCTAAACATCATACTATCCTGAACAGGAGTCTTATCTCTGACTACCTAAGTGCATGATTCCCACTCACCATCATCTTCTCAACTCCTATATGAAAGCGCACTGATTTTCTCTGAATAGATTTTGTCCCTGCACTTGCTAATGCTTGATTCATATTCTTTTAGTACCTGCAAGTCTGTCAATCATTGCCTGCTGTTCATCTAGACAGGAATGCAGATTCTGCAGTTCTTCTGTGTGATGCTTTCTGCTGCTAACACTATGTTACCTTTGACCTGGCTTTTGTGTTTGTGGGTCAAGGCCATGAGAATAGGGTGGCCTGTTGCTCCCTGTTAGCCTCAACTTGGAGTTGCTGACTAGCAGTTCTCCAGTAGACTGGAGGAAGGATGATGTTGAGGTGGTTGGGTCATTTCAGGTGATGATTATTGAGAGATTAAGGAGAGCTGGAATTGGAGAAGAAAGTTTGAGAAGAGAGGGAGGAGATAACTGTGGAGGAGATAGGGGATAGAGGACTTAGTGATAGCAGACAAGAGAGAGGAAGAGGAGAGAGAAGAAACAGAGGTGGGAGCGGAGGAACAAAATGGAGAGATGGCTTCCAAGGAGAAGAGACAGGTTGTCAAAGCTGTGAGAAGGGGCAGGAAGTATTACCATTTGGATGGGTGTGGATCATTAATGCAGACTGCTGGAGAGTGTGCCCCTGTTAGTTCTGCTGAACCTTTCTGTAACTTTGGATACCAATGACCATGATATCCTTTTGGATTTTCTATCTGGGATGAGACTTGGTGGCATTGTCTTTCAGTGTTTCTGGTACTTTCTGGAGAGATAAACTCAGAAACTGATATTAAAGTGCTCCAATTCAACATCTTGACCATTGACTTATGACATCTCACAGTTTTATGTCTTTTCTCTTATGTTATTTAATATACACACTGGGAGAGATTGTTCAGAGTTTTGGAGTACAGTGCCATCACTGTTTTGGTGATACCCAATACTACCTCTCCTTTCTATTTAAATCTGAATATCTTGTTTTTGTATGACATATCTGAAATCAGTAAGGTAATGGATAAGGTTGAACAAGTTGAGGTTTAGTCCAGAGAAAACAATAGCAATAGGATTCAACCTCTGCTAGTTGGAGTTATGATCCCCTGAAAACAAAGGTTCACAGCTTAGGTGTGCTCCTCAATTCATACCAGAATCTTAGGTTTCATTGATGGCCAGGAGTACATTTTCATAATTAAAGCTGGTGTGTCTGTTGCAACCATTCCTTAAAATGTCTAACTAGACTAGAGTGACACATCTTAGTTACATCCTGATTGGATTATAGCAATGTACTCCACATGGGACTGTCTATGAAGAGTGGGTTCCCCACAATAATTGGCATAAAACCTCTCCTGAGGGGTTCACCCAGCATCCACTGACCAGCACGAGGGTCCCCAGACTAGCTGGGGCCACGGTCTGCTGGAGGGGAAATTGGGAGATAAGTGGGTAGGTTAGGAATTAACAATGGCCCAGGCTGAGGGCAAATAGAGCTAGGCAAGCAGACAGGGGCAAACAAGGGACAAAGCTAGATGCCTAGGGTCAATCCACATAGGCTTTGAGATTAGGGCAGGAACAATGGGTTTTGCCAACCCAAGGCAATTATGTGCGGGCTGTCCATTAACCTTGGGGTAGTTTCCAGGGCCACACTTTTAGCCACACCACTGGAAAATACCATGCATGCAAGCCTTCTGTACAGGTGATGGCGCGATCATCTTACATACAGGTCTTCGCCTCTAGACAGGGAATAAATACTTGCTCCCGACTCTGGTCGGGGCTGGACTTCGCCACATGGCTGCCTCTCGCATCTCATTACAACAATGAAGAGGATTTTGAAAACTTCAGCTGATTCAAAATAGTGCAGCTGTATTGCTGATTGGAGCTACTTGTAGCAAACATAACTTTTTTCCTTCAAAGCCTCCACTGGCTACCAGTCCATTTCTGGAAACAATACAAAATGCTGGTCATGATCAGTAATACCTCATACAACTTGTGTGAAACCACACCATCATTGTTGTTTAAAGATTACATCTTAATTCTCCCTTAGAAGCAGATCTGGCACAATTATCTGGCATACAGTTTCAGGACTCTCATGGGTAGATAGATATTTTCTGCAGTGTCCACAAAATCTTGGTGTACAGCCTGAGGAAGACAGATTAGTGATGTTTGTTCAATTTTTTATTGGCCACCATATTTAGTGAGGCTGATTTCCAGCTACATGGAAGTAATCTTGCTTTTCCAGGGTTCTGTTTCATATGCCTAGAAGAGACACTTGGCTTGAGGCGCACCAATGTTTTATATGAGCAAAGTGACAATGAAAAGAGGGGACAGATTTGGAGTGCCTTTCTTTTCCTTACATATTTTCTCCTCACAGAAAGTGCCTCAATAGGAATGCAGATTTATAGTATTCCCATCTGCAAGAGAACTCAATTTGGCTTCCAGCAAGATAAAAAAAAATACTTAGTACAAACAATGGTATTAAACAGTGCAGCAGAGTCAATAAAATAAAGGAGTAGAACAAAAGCATTTTAATAGCTGGGAACAATAAAATCATAGGAGTACCTACTTAAAACCAAAAGACCTCTACATTTCATCACTGCAGTCCCTGTCTTGAAAAACATTTAGGACTGTTAATTTGTGATGGGGAGGGTGAGATGCAGCCTGTGGGTTTCATATGCTCCTTAGAGATATTTTTGTGGGCCCCAGGGTGATTCAATTTGTGGCCCCCAGGGCGATACCCAAGGACAACCTCTGGGTTGGAGAGATAGGCAGGATATCTCTCAATGCCATTTCCAAGGAATCCTAGGCAGGTGAAGGCATCTGCTTGGGAATACCCTGAAGGAAATGGTGAGCCACTGAGTGAGACAGAATGCTGGACTGGATGCGCTGTGGCCTGTTCCAGCAAGGCTGTTCTTATGTTCTTATAATTCCCTATATTCCAAAAAAATCCTCAGCTTTAGTTTTTTTTTAAAATAAAAATAAAAAGGGGGTATTCTAAGAAGAGATTGTTTGTGCTGCTAAGCTGGTGGGACAATGAAAGAGAGGGAGAGGAAAAATACTTTCCAAAAAAAAAAAAAAAGAAATGTTCATAAAGTCTATCCAGCTAGATTGATTGTTCATTTGTTGTTCATTTTGGCTTCTTTTAGCTTTTCAAATTCCTATTTCCACTCGGTCTCTGTGAGTGTGTGTTAAGTTTCCAGAATTTTTGCTTGGCATCCTTTTAAATATAATTATGCTATATTAAGATGCAGACTGGCAGGCTGGCAGTGAGCAGGAACTCGAGTACTGCACAATGGAGTGAGTGCCCATCTCTGTCCCAATCCTGCCAAGCTAGCAGTTTGAAAGCAAGAAATTGCAAGTAGATAAATAGGTACCACTTCAGTGGGAAGGTAAATAGCATTCCATGCACTCCGGTATCTAGGCATGCCTGCCACATGTCCACAAAAACATCTGCAGATGCAGACTGTGCTGGCTTTTTGGCTGTAAACAGAGATGAGCACTGAACCCTAGAGTCTGATATGATTGGCTTTCAAGCAAGAGCAACCTTTCCCTTTACCTATCTGCTTCATGTGTTTTTTACAATCTACTGAGGATTTTCATTTGGGCTCATTGTATTTAGTCTGGCAAATGGTAAACTTGGTTTTGCAAGTACATAGGGTAGAGCAAAGTGACAATGGGGTAGAAGAGATGCCATAGCCACCAGACGGAGGACCTCACCATGTCTCTTCTGGGGCCCATGCCATCGGTCCCGGGATGGGAGACAGCTGCAGCCATCAGCGTCACTCCCCCTAGCCCCGCCCAGCCAGGGGGTAGAAGAGATGGCAGAGCTGCTGGACGGAGGATCTTGCTGTGTCTCTCCTGGGGCCCATGCCATCGGTTCCAGGATGGGAGACAGCTGCAGCCATCGGTGTCACTCCCCCTGGCCTCGCCCAGCCAGGGGGTAGAAAAGACAGTGCAGCCACTGGATGGAGGACCTCGCTGTGTCTCTCCAGGGGCCCACACCATCGGTCATGGGATTGGAGGCAGCTGCAGCAGCCGGCGTCACTCTCTCTGACACCACCCAGCCGCCGGAGCTGCCAGACAGAAGACCTCTCCATGTCTCTCCCGGTGTCCACACCATTGGTCCTGGGATGGAAGACAGCTGCAGCCGCTGGCTTCACTCCTCCTGGCCCCACCCTGCCAGAGAGTAGAAGAGCTGCTGGAGCTGCCAGACGAAGGTCCTCGCCATGTCTCTCCCGTGGTCCATGCCATTGGTCCCAGGATGGGAGACAGCTGCAGCCACTGGCATCAGTCCCTCTGGCCCCGCCCGGCCAGAGGGTAGAAGAGCCGCTAGAGCCGCTGGATGGAGAAACTTGTCGTGTCTCTCCCAGAGCCCATGCCATCGGTCCCGGGATGGGAGACAGCCGCAGCCACTGGCATCACTCCCTGTCTGGCCAGAGGGTAGAAGAAATGCCAGAGCTGCCAGTCATGGTCGTTGAGCCCTGGGTTCCATTGGAAATGCTGACCGGGAAGGACCTTGTGATTGACGTTTAGTATTAACTGTGTTTATTGTATGTCATCACGTGATGTTTTGTACTTTATTGTTTTACTGTATCACATCTTTGTTTGATATGCTCTGAGCCACCCTGAGTCGGTGTATGCTGAGTGGGTGGCATACAAATCAAATAAATGAACTGAATGAAATAGCCCAGACATGGAACCTGAAATCCAAAACAGTAGAATCCCCAGGGTCTGGACAAACATATGCCACCACATCCATTTTAAAGTTTTCAGTCATTGTTTATTATTTGCTAATACCTGAAGTTCAAATCAGCTAAATGTTGTTAGATTTGGAAGGGACTATGTATTGCTGCTTGATTCTTCCTCAGGGCTGGCTCTACCAATAGGCAGAGAGATCAGCTGTCCTGGGTGGAGAATGCTGTGACCTTGGGTGGGTGGGAGTAACAGTTATGGCGGAGTCTGTTGCTGTTCCAGCTATGTTTCACAGATATCCTTCTCTGCTGGAGGACAGAGCTGAGCGTGCCCCCTGTCCAGTGGTGGGCATCAGCAGGTTTGCACCAGTTCACCAGAACCGGTAGCAGAAATTCTGGCTGGCCCTGCTCATCCACGTTTTGAAATAAAGTACAGTAGTCCTAATTCGGGTGCAACACAGAGCTTTCCCCCTGGCCACACCCACCATACCATGCCCACAGTGTGGCAGTAAATGTTTTTGGAGCCTACCACTGCCCTTGTCTCATAAGCTAAGCTTCTGCAAAGAGCTGAAAAAGATTCAGTTCTTTAGTGTATGGGACCAAAGACACCAGGACAGCCGAAGAGCTGGCTTAACACAACTTTATTACATGCTGGTCAGAGGGAACATGTGGTAATGGCGGACGAACAGCTCAATATATACAGTGGCTATACATTTGAATGTGGCTCCTTGATAGCCTATTGGCTACAGGCTGCGTGACGTCATTGCAGGTCACGCCCTTCTTGTCCAGGTGAAGGTAGTGGCGGGAATCTTCCCGCGCTGTTGTTCTAGGTGAGTCTTGGATCAATGAGCTTGGACGCTCGCTATTGCCATCTAGTGGCCACTAGCTCGCGTCCTATTAAGGTTACAGTGATTCAGCTGGAGGTTACAATGTTACACATAGAAAAGGTTACATTGGATACACATGGGTAGGTACATTGTTTAAAGGCACAGGCTTTAGGACACAACACCCCTCCCCCCTAGGATGAGACGAAGTCTCTTAGCCAAGATGGTTTATTGCACTCGCGTTTGGGCCGCGATGTGGGTTGGCCCACCCGGGGGCCGCTCCCGCTTCCTTGTTCCCTGGACCCTTGTCCTGTAATGAGAGAGGGAGACTTGTTAGAGGCTTGCTGCAGTTTTGCAGCTTTAGGGGAAAGGGTAGATTCCGTTGTGGTTCAACCGGGAGCACCAGGGGCTAACGTAAAACCCCTCTTCTCGCTTGGATGGGTGGGGGACCACTCCAAAAACCCCCCCCGGTTCTGAAAATCAAAATCAAACTCTGTTGGGGGATCCCGCGGGATATCTACGAGGACAAATTCCTTCTCCTCCCCCCTTGGTGGGGACTCTCGACCCCCCTCTCCTCCCCCTTGGGCTAAACGGGTGGGGGAGAACCCTAACGCTGAATTTGTATCCGTGTTTCCGGCGCCCTGATTTCCTGGGACCCGGCTCCGGAGCTGGTCCGCGTGCCGCCGCCACAGTAGACCTGTGTTGGTCTCCACGCGGTACGATACGGGACCGGTCTGTTCCACAACCACCCCCGGCACCCAGGCTGGCCCCGCGCTGGCATAGTTCCTGCAATGTACGGGGGCACCCACGCTGAAACTCTTGGTGGCTTCTAACCCTATGTTCCTCCCCTTGTCCTCAACTCTCGTGGGATCTAGTCTAGTGAGTATGGTGGTCAGCTTCCTGCGCATTAAAAGCTCCGCAGGGGAGTAGCCTGACGCTAGCGGGGTCACCCTGTACCCTAGCAGAAACTGACACACTTGCAGGTTGAGGTCCCCGGGGCCCATGCGCCGCAGCGCATCCTTCGTGGTGCATACGAGGCGCTCCACTTGGCCATTGGTGGCCGGGTGGAAAGGGGCGGAGGTGATATGCCGGATGGCGTTGATCTCTGTGAACGCCCTGAACTCAGCGGACGTGAAGCAACTAGTGTTATCGCTAATTAGAGTGTCGGGTATGCCGAACGTGGAAAAAATCCTCTGCAAATGCTTAATTGTCGCGGCCGAGGAGGTGCTCGTGACTGGAATGACCTCCAACCACTTGGAGAAAGCGTCCACAACAAGGAGAAACAGGGTCCCTCGGAACGGGCCCGCAAAATCTATGTGCACCCGGGACCACGGCCCCTTAGCCGCGTCCCATTCCCTGTGGGGAAGGCGGGCCTCCTCCGGTCTGGAGCATTGGCAGCTCTCGCAAGTGCCGACCATGTGCTCGATGTCGGCGTCTAACTGGGGCCACCAGAAGTAACTTCGGGCCAGCGCTTTGGAGCGCACAATTCCGGGGTGGCTGACGTGCAGCAGTTTAAGCACCCGCGGTCGAAGGGAAGTGGGGACCACCACCCGCTGCCCCCACAAGAGGCACCCCCTCTCTAGGGACAGTTCCAGCTTCTTCCTAAAAAATGGGGCGAATTCCTCTGCTGGGGAAAACGCCGGCCACCCCTTCTGTACCCAGGAGCAAACCGCCGCCAACATCTTGTCCTTCCTTGTCACTGTGGCAATGTCGGCAGGCACTACGGGGCGAATCCAGTACCTCTATCATGAGAACCTGATGGTCCCGCTCCCCCTTGCTCACCTGGCTGGGCGTCAGGGGGAGGGGGGACCTCAACAGGGCGTCCGCATGGCTGATCTCTTTCCCGGGCCGGTACACCAACGCGTGCTGGTAGGCGTTGAGAAAAATGGCCCACCTAAGCATTCTCGGGGACAGGATCTGTGGTGTGGGCTTGTCTGCGGTAAAAATGCCTAGTAGGGGCTTCTGGTCAGTCACGATGGTGAAGGGGCAGCCATACAGAAAATCGTGAAATTTTTTGGTCCCCGCAACTATCGCCAGCACCTCCCTGTCTGTCTGGGCGTAGTTTCTCTCCGCTTGGTACAGGGACCTGGAGTAAAACGCTATTGGGGCCTCCCTCCCGTTTTCCAACACGTGGCATAACACTGCACCCACCCCCACCGGGGATGCATCACAGATCAGTACCACCGGCCGTTTGGGGTCGAAATGGGTCAGAATGGCGTCAGACGCCAGGAGTTGTTTCAGTTCCGTGAATGCCCTCTCCTGGCCATCGCCCCACATCCATGCCGCATCTTTCTTGAGCAACTTGTGAAGCGGCTCAGCCACCGCAGCCTTCCGTGGAAGGAAGGAGTGGTAGAAATTTAAGAGCCCTAGGAACGACTGCAACTCGGGCTTGGATGTGGGGCGAGGGGCCTTCTTGATGGCGGCCACCTTGGATTTGGATGGTTTGATGCCCTCGGGTGTTACTCGGAACCCTAAGAACTCAACCTCCTTCGCGAAGAAGATGCATTTGTCTTTTCGCAACCTCAACCCCGCCCGTTCGAACGCCGCCAGAACCTTGTTTAGCCTTTTAGCCAACTCAACCTCACTCCCCCCCGTTATCAATACGTCATCAAAATATGGTAAAACGCCGTCCAGTCCTTTGAGGAGGCGTTCCACGAGCGACTGGAAAATTCCAGGTGCCGAGTTCACGCCGAATTGGAGGCGCGTCACCTGGAACGCCCCCTTATACGTGATTATGGTCTGTGCAGCAGCTGCGGCAGGGGTTACCATGAGTTGCTGATAGGCCTGTGCCAGGTCGAGCTTAGCAAAACACTTCCCCCCATGTAACCTGGCTAGCAAATGGCTGACCACCGGCACCGGGTACGCATTAGGGCGGATCGCCTTATTAATGGTGCACTTATAATCGGCGCAAATGCGAACCTCCCCATTGGCCTTCAATGCTGTGGCAATTGGAGTTTCCCACTCCGCGGAATCAACAGGAACAAGAATCCCCTGGCCCACTAATTTGTCCAGTTCCGCCTCTATTTTGTCCTTGAGCGCAAAAGGCACCCTGCGCGGTTTAAGTCTGATTGGGCGGACCTCCGGGTCCAGGTCGAACGTTACTGGGGGTCCATTGAATTTCCCCAGTCCCTTCTTGAAGACTTCGGGGTGCGCGTCGCACACCTCCTGTATCAGGTCAGACCCAACGGTGTGCACCCCCCAATGAACAGACCCAGGGGCTGAAACCATTGAGTCCCGAGGAGGCTGCAATTACCTCCCTTAAGAACGACTAGGGGGAGTTCCGCGGCGTGCCGCTTGTACTGAACCTGGAAATTCCCAACCCCCAACACCGGGATACTGTTCCCTTGCACGTCCCAAAGCGTGGACCTCAACGCTTTGAGCTTGGGCCGTACGCGGGGGGCAATTCTCAAAAACTCCCTCTGGGAAATAATGGAGTAAGAGGAGCCAGAGTCAATCTCCATCCTAACAGGGGCCCCTTGCACCAGTACCTCAACAAAGTAACGGGGGTGTCCCATGGACACGCTGAAAACCGGGGCGGCGGCGTCGCTGTCATCGGAGATGCGGCCCACGCCGTCCTGCTTCCTCGTGGGCCGGGCGCCATCCTTTAGTCTCGTCGAGCGGTCTGGCCTCGTTGGGCGGTCGGGTGAGCTCCTCCGGTCCCTCGCTGGGCGGTCGGGCGAGCTCCTCCGGCCCTTGCGTCGTTGTCTGCAGACTTTGGCTATGTGCCCGCGTCGCCCGCAGTTGTGGCACTCGGCCTTTCTGAACGGGCACCTGGCACGGTCGTGAGCCGCCCCGCAGCCGTCGCAATGCCGGCCCTCCTTTCGGACCCTCCGGACGTCCTCGTCGTCGCTGCTTTCGGCGGACGATTTCGAAATTCGCCGGGCTGCGTGCACCGAACTCTCTGCTTTGTCGGCCTTCGGCCGCCAGTCCTGGAGCTCTTGCACCCCTGCCTTCATGGCTTCCGCGGTCTGTGCCGCTTTCAGGACCTCCTGCAATGTGGGGGCGGCTCCTGATTCATTAGCGTGCACTGAATCTCGGCGTCCTTCAGGCCGCATAGCACGCAGTCCCTGAGGGTGACTTCCAAATTCTCCCATTTGCACGGGCCGGCAGCCAGGCGCAGGGCCGCTACGAAAGCGGTGACCGACTCATCAGGCGCTTGGACTCGCCTCCAAAACGCGCTCCGAGCGGGAAACATCGCTACCGAGGGCTGGAAATGGTCTCTCAGCACCGTCAGGAGCTCTTTTGCCTTGAATTCAGCCGCCTTTTTGGGTGCGATGAGGTCAATCAGTACCCTCTTTCCGTCGTGCCCGAGCATTCTGGTGAGGATGGCTCTCTTCTTTGCCTCGTCCGTCACCTCGAACTCCACCAGCGCACCTTGGAAGTCCATTTTGAAGAGTTCCCAATCTTGCGGTTTCTTGATGTCGAAACCGGCGTATGTCTTGGTCCCGTGGGCAGCCATTATCCCACCTTCGTCGCCAATTTAGTGTATGGGACCAAAGACACCAGGACAGCCGAAGAGCTGGCTTAACACAACTTTATTACATGCTGGTCAGAGGGAACATGTGGTAATGGCGGACGAACAGCTCAATATATACAGTGGCTATACATTTGAATGTGGCTCCTTGATAGCCTATTGGCTACAGGCTGCGTGACATCATTGCAGGTCACGCCCTTCTTGTCCAGGTGAAGGTAGTGGCGGGAATCTTCCCGCGCTGTTGTTCTAGGTGAGTCTTGGACCAATGAGCTTGGATAGCTCGCGTCCTATTAAGGTTACAGTGATTCAGCTGGAGGTTACAATGTTACACATAGAAAAGGTTACATTGGATACACATGGGTAGGTACATTGTTTAAAGGCACAGGCTTTAGGACACAACAAGTTCCCAATCCAGGTCCCTTTTTCTCCAACAGAAAGGAGTAGGGGAGTTACATTTTGTCCTTCACTTCAGGCGCTGAAATATATTTAGCTAGCCCGCTTCCTTTTTTAAAAAAATGTATGGTGGCAAAAATATAACATTGCAAATAGAATACACTGGGGGAGGGGGGGTTATTACCATTATGACCCACATTTGCTTACCTAAAAATCAGGAGTTCCACTGAGAATTATAATTCTTTTTTTAGAAAACAATTCTCTATGAAGTAAAAAGGTGCTGTGCTCTCCTCCCCTTCTTTAATGGTTTTGCTGCATTTAGTTCCTTTGTGTACTAAAAATGAAATAATTATGAGAGACTGGAGGAATGAATTAAACATGAGCAACCTTCCAAACAACAATTACTCTTTTTCTCCCAAACACCCAGAAAGAAAGCCATTAATTCTTTATTAGACAGACAGTTAGAAAGGCATTTGGTATCACAGACATTGTTGTAACAAAATTTAAGGGGACTGAAATGCTCAGTTGCCATGGTGTGTGGATTTTATTTTCTGCTTCACATCATTTCCTTCAAAGTAACCCTATATGTTATGAGCTATTCTTCAGATGTGCAAATAAGCAATGCCAAATCCTTCTATTCAAGTGGAGATGGGCCATATCCACCAGTTATTCCTACTTAGATATCTCTATTTGATATACTAGATTTGTCCATGATAGTTTGTCTGTTTCCAGAATGCATTTTCTTCAGGAACAGAATCTTCTTTCCTTCATCTTTGAGTCTTTGTTTATTGTCTTCTTGCTGCACACTTTGCACTGTAAGAAAGTAAATCTGAGCGTATGTTTGTGGAAAGGACATGGAATAACCATGGAGCAGAAGAGTTCCAGTTATGATAAATGATGTTCAAACACTGCATTAATTATTCCAGGAGTAGATCTCTACTATAAGCAAGATTGCCAGACCACAGGGTGCTCCCTGGGTTCTCCAAGTCTTTGTAAATACAATTACAGTGGAACCCCGAATAATGATGCATCCAAATAACGTCGAATCCCAATAACGATATGTTATTTTTTGAAATGTCATGCCCCGAATAACGACATGATGTCGTTATTCGAATGGATCGTATTTGGGTTCTCAGCCAGTGCGGGTGCCTCTCTGAGGCTCAGGGGAGTCAATCAGGGCTTTTTCCTGCCCCCCCCACACCCTGCCTGGATCCTGGCAAGCCCAAAACTGCAGCCTACAAAGGAGTTTTCCCCACAGTTTTGCCTTCCAGTAGTCCGGGCAGGTGGGGGGGGGGTGTTTGGAAAAAGCCCCAATCAGCTCCCCCTAGGATCAAAAAATGGCCACCACATGCATTTTTACTGGAAGCTTTGGCTTTCTGGGAATTGAAGTAAAAAAAAAGCAAAATGGCCACTGCAACGCTGATCTGCTGTTTGTCGGTGCAGGCCAGGGAGAGATTTTTCCTCCACAACCAGCACAGGTAGGAGACCAGTAATCCTTTTGGGGAGGTGGGTGGGCAGAGGCACCCCGGGTGCCTCTCTCATCCTAGGGGGAGCCTATTGGGGCTTTTTCCAAACACCCCCCCCACACACACACACACACACCTGCCCAGACTGCTGGAAGGCAAAACAGTAGGGAAAACTCCTTTGTTGGCTGCAGTTTTGGGCTTACAGCAGCATCCAGGTGGGGGTGGGGATTCGGAAAAAGCCCCATCAGCTACCCCAAGCCTCTTGGAGGTGGTAGGGGTGGTGGAGACCCCAAAATGGGATACAAAAAATTCTGCGAAATCCAATGACGAAATCCGAATAACAACATGACTTGGGGAACCAAGTCTTGTCGTTATTTAGGGTTCCACTATAACTGCTTTCCTACCCCAGGTTCCCAGGTCCCTCCAAGTAAGAAGGAAAATTTTCAAGTGAATATCACCGGATGAGCACCCATAGCTTTAGGGTTCAATGATCAGTGTGAAAGCATTTTGTGTATGTTGTGCTTCTGCAGTGGGGAGAAGAAGGGAAGGGCATTTAAAGAGAGCAAGAACTGGTAGGCATATGCATCTGGCCATTCCTGCCATCTGGAGTTAAATTGGAAATTGAGCACTATTGTCACAATTTGTGAGATGATTTTTTAAAGGGGTGAGGGTTACACAAGTGTTTGAATTTGTAGATTATTATGCAATTGTTACAGAAGGACTAGCCCTGTAACATAAGAAAGGGGGTTGAATTTTTTGACAAGGGCCAACCCTAGTGATGTCACTTGACACTCTTCTTTCTTGTTTTATTCAGAAACATGATATCTTTATTTTGTACTGGAGAAATATGGTTTCTAAAAGGGAAAAATACTGCCAAGGCATTGCAATTACAGTGATAGTCACATGTGCAATTGCATATTGTTCAGTTATGGGTAACAACAAATTGGTGAAATTCTAATCCTTTATTGGTTTTATTTGGGAATAGATGCAATTAACTATTAATCACACAGAAAAAAAGGATGTGCTGATAATCATACATGAGTGGAATGCAAAAGAAGGAAATAAGCAGAGTAAAAGAGCACTGGAGCATCCTGCTTTTGAGTTAGAGATGAAGCAGGACAGAAGTTCATAATATGCTGCAAAGTCAGCAGTTCCTTTGTTGCACATACTGGCTTCAAGGGAAAAAGAACAACAGGCAATGGCACAGGGCCAAAAGAAAAATCAAATTGACCTGGAAATTTTCAGTTCTAGAATACAAAGAGATGTTGCTCATTGAGGAAGGTCAGGAAGCAAGCAGGAGCATTGCCCTCTGAAGCATTTTTGAGTCTTCTAGGATGTGCAGTTGAGAATAGTTAAAAGACTACATAGGTGCATATAGTGTGTGTGTGTGTGTGTGAGAGAGAGAGAGAGAGAGAGAGAAATGAATGAATGTCAAGCATGGGGTCTGTGAGTTACTCCATTCAATGGGCCCCAAATGTGATTTCAGTCACACCTGTGATTTCCCTCATTGCCTAAATACAATGAAAGTCTTGTGTTAATTGCAAAACATTTTGACAGAATGATGACTTCTTTTGCTTCTATATTGGCTCCTACAAGGGCTAGAGATTTGATCTATTAAAGCAGGGGTATCCAACCTTTTTGAGCTGTGGGCTGGACCACACCCCCTCAGATAGCTGAGCAGGCTGGAGGCATGGTTCCTCACACTGCTTCCACCACTTCCATTTCAGGTGGCTGTGGGTGCATTCACGGTGCAATTTCAGCTGTTTATACCACTTCTGCTGCTTCCTATGGTGCGGGAGCAAGGGTGGCACATTTCCACTGTGTTTTCAGCTGTTTTTGCCATGTCTTTGCTGCATTTTCTGTGCTTCTGCTGCATTTTTGGCACTCTTGGTGGTGGCGGTGGCAGCAGGATTCTCACCGGGGGCCAGATTAATTGGTACTGCACGTGGTTATGATGTCCCCCACAGAGCTTCCGCTTTTCAAGGAGATGTTTGAGGCATTAATCACATTTATTCCTAGATATTCCCAAACATTTTTCTCAATCCCAATTGTCCAAAATATGGGAGGGAGAGCAGCTGCTCCTGGGCCCAGCCCCTCCCTTCCTGGGAGGGAAGAAAAGCCGAAGGGTCCTGGCTGCCCCAAGGACTTTACCACCTCCACAGCTGCTCCTGGGCCCAGCCCCTCCCTTCCCAGGAAGGAAGAAATGCCAAGGGTCCTGGCTGTCCCAATTGACTTTACCACCTCTGCAGCTGTTCCTGGGCCCAGCCGCTCCCTTCCCGGGAGGGAAGAAAAGCCAAAGGGTCCTGGCTGTCCCAAGGACTTTACCACCATCACAGCTGCTCCTGGGTCCAGCCCCTCCCTTCCCGGGAGGGAAGAAAAGCCGGAGGGTCCAGGCTGGCCCCAAGACTTCACCGCCCACCCGGCCCCTGGAGTCTCGCCTTCATTATTCCGGACTTCTCCCCCCACCCCCCCACGCCATGGCTATGGAGCCGATGATGCCCATCATTGATGTTCTTGCTTTTCCCCTCAGCTTGTAAAATCATATATATATTGCCTTTGATATGTTTTTGCTGCTCTAAATTCTGTATATTGTATTATTGTGGACCCTACTGTATTGTATTTTTGTGCTTATATTACATTTTTTGGCTTGGGGTTGTATTGACTTTATTGTATTATTTATATCTTCTGTATTATTGTATACTTATTTTGTGATTTGTAAACCGCCTTGAGTTGCCTTAAGGCAAGGAAGGTGGTATATAAATAATAAATCGAATCGAATCAAAGACCCAGTGGGAAGATCTTACAACCATGCCTAGCAACAAGAAATATTTTTTGTATCCAAATAGAAACTATAAGAAGTATCAGCTGTATTCCTGCAGCCCACTCCTCCCCCAATATCCATATTCGCTATAGTCCTGCAATCCAAAATCTACCCTAGCACAAAAGTAGCAAGCAATGCAATACAATTACTGCTCTTAATTTTATTTATTTATTTATTTATTTGTCACATTTGTATTGCCGCCCACTCGGCAAGCGACTCTGGGCGGCGTACAACAATTGCATCATGAATTACATAAATCACACAAAAAAACTATACAAAAACTTAAAACCATTAAAAAACCAATAAAAAATACAATAAAAATTAGTGAAGTGAAATATAGATTCTGCTGCCCTCCATTCCTTCATGCTCTCCTTTCCTCTCGCCTTCAGGTGGTTGCTATCTAAATGATAGTTTCAGTCCATCCAGTCCTTGCACTGTTGCTTTTCATTTCACAGTTTTTCCTTTGGGACACATCTGATGGAGGGCCCATCTTCCATGACCATGGGTGTGATACACCCAAGTTACTATTCCTTCCACTTTCTTGCATGATGGGCTAGTTAATAATGCCTGGAGTGGGCCCTTCCAATGTGGCTCATTAACCTCTAGATTACAAAATTTCACCAGCACTCAGTCTCCTGGAGTGAACGGGTATTAATGCATCTGCACCATCTGGACCTGTTTGTGGAGGAGAGTCTGCAGATTTGATTGCAACATTCTAGACATTGACATTAGATATTCTTGGAAGGATTTCCCTGGGACCTTTTCAATTTCTCCCCATTTTCCTGGAAGATTTCCAATAAGGAATGTGGATCCATATAAAACCTCAAAGGGGGCCATCTTTCCTCTGGGGAGGACACAAATTCTAAGCAACACTTGGGGCAGCAAATCTACCCACCCCATTCCAGTTTCCTGAACTAGTTACTGGAGGTGAGTTTTTATTGTCTGGCTCATCCTTTCAACCTGGCCACTAGACTAATGAATACCAGAGGATTCCTATATTTTTATCACTTACCAAAAATTCACAAGTTAAAGAGTCCAGGTGACCTAATAAAAGGATGGCCCATTGTTTCTGGGGTGAAATCTGTAACAGAACCCCTGGCTAGATTTGTAGACTCATTTATTAGAGAAATGGCCAGAAGAACACCTGCCTTTGTAAGAGATTTGACCAACTTTATCTCTAAATTTGAGGGCTTAACAATTCCGGAAGAGTCAGTTCTGTTAACATTAGATGTCAACTCACTCTACATGAATGTACTATTAGAGGAGGCGAGGTTAGTAGTGGAAGAAGTTTTAACATCAAGACAAACAAATGTTCCGCCCACCCATTTCCTATTAGACCTTCTGGACATTTGTTTAGAACAAAATAATTTTAGATTTCAGGAAGAATTTTACCTACAAGTTAAGGGTCTGGCAATGGGCTTGCATTTAGCTCCGTCTACTGCAAATCTTTAGATGATCCAATTTGAAACTAACACCATTCTCGATCCTCAGGTTAACCCATTCTTTACAGAGATAGATACATACAAAAGGTTTATTGACAACCTTTTCTTTATTTTCAAAGGAAGAAATTTAGTAATGGACTTTGTTAAGTGGTTAAATTAGCAAAATTTGAACTTGTCTTTTACTCACCAGATTGAGGTGAATCCGATTCCTTTTCTTGACTTAAATATCTTTAGGACATGGGATAACAAATTAAACATGAAACTATATAAGAAAAAAAATGGACAGGAACACCTATCTACATTATAGCTCCTTTCATCCTCAAGTACTTAAAATAATATACCCTTTGGTATATTTACGAGAGTTATGAGAAACTCCACATCTAAGAGTGATTTTGAAAGATCTGCCTATTTGATTAGGGACAATTTAAAAGACAGAGGTTATCCAATTAATGTTGTTAATAAAGCATTAGATAGAACAAGAAAAATAGAAAGGAGACAACTCTTTCCCCAGGAACAAAGAAAAGTACAATGTAGGTTACAGTGGTCCATGGAATTAACTCTTATGGCGTACAGTATAAGGAACATTGTCCACCGCCACTGGCACATTCTTGATAGTATTCCAGGTTGTTTAACAAAACCTATGATTGGTTTTAGGAAGACCCACAGTTTAGGGAATATTGTTTCCCCAAGCTGACATGGTCACATCACAGAACTGTTTAAAAAGCACAGGGCACTTTAGGTGTTATAACTGCAGCATTTGCAAGTATTCTGTAGAAATTAAAGAGATCAATCTTCCAGGACTCAAGACACAGATAATGCTAAATCAAATGTCTAATTGTAATAGTTCAAATTGTGTTTACTTGATCTATTGTCCTTGTTACAAGTACTATGTAGGCAAAACTAGACGGTTTGTGTGATTACGTATAAATGAACACTTATCTAGGATTAGAAATAAGAATGTGCAGGCTCCTATCGTGCAACATTTTATTGAAAATGGACACAAAGCTGAGGATTTATGTATTATTGTGCTGGAAGTAATCAGGTCAAAAGTGTATGAAAGAACTGACATTGATACAATCTTACTGAGAAGAGAAGCCTTTTACATTTTTTCATTAGGTACATTGCAACCAGATGGATTAAATTCTGAGCAGGATCTATCATGTTTTCTTTGAATATATATGTGTAATGTGGACTGCAAGTTTTGACCTTGCATTATTGTAATACTATTCCAAGCCAATGTGTTCCCTATTCCCTACCTCTCCACTCCTTATTCCTCCTTATTCCTGCTTATGCTATACACCTGTGGGTTTAAGGGTTTGATTATAAGTGTAACACTGTTTTGAGCTTTAGGCTGGTTGCCCAAAAAGAGGAAACATTAGGAGGCAAATAAAGCGCTTGAAAATAGTTTAAGAAAAATCCATCTTGATGGGTTGGTAAGAGTTTTTGTGCATTATATAACACTAATGAAAAAGTATAACAAAGAGTAGGAAGTATACGTTTTGAAGTGTTTGTTTAATGAGTTGTATGTAGAAGGAAACCTTTACTGAGCTGTGTTTTTTGTAATCTGCAGATCATAATATACAGCCACAATATCTTACATAACTCCCGATGAAGTTTAACGAAAATAAAAAGATCGAATTTTCTTTGAGAGTTTGTTGGCTTGATGTTCATCCTTTAAGAAGTGCAAAATACGAGATTACAAAACTTTAAATATTTACTGTTTGAACTGAAGAAATATACTGTTTGAATTGAAGAAACTTAATAAGAACATTTTGATTACATACCTTAAGTTTAACTGAAGAAAGTGAAATTTATGTCGAACTGAAGAAAGTGACATTTAATTTTTGAGAACATTAAAAAATATTTGAATGATTTTTGTATAGACTGAAGTACTCACTTTACGTCATACATTTGAATGGATCCTTTGGATATTCTTCACTGTTTATTACCGTTCTACCCATATTCTTCGAATTGAGGCTGAAAAAGGAGGCATAGTTTGATGCATGACTTGCCCTGTGTTTTTTGGGGAACACTCCAACCTACTCCTGTCCAGATTCATGCCAGTATTTTGTATGGCTGTAGTTCTCTGTAAAAACCACATTTAGGGAAATGTAAATGGTAAAGCAATGAATGGTGCAGATAGGAATGAAGGATATCCATCTATGGAAGCATCTATCTACAGAGCTGGGCATTCTGTTTCATTATTATATTTATTTTTGGCATTTTTTTCCAACAGGATAAAGCTTGCATAAACTTCCTGAGCTACCAGGAAAAGGAATGAGTGAGGGTCTTTAAAGGGACAATTGGCACAATCATCTTGGATTGCTTCTTTAAAAGAGCCATGCAGAAAGTCTGAGGTGCTCTATACATGCCATCCTTTCTGTCTTTCTCCAACCTTCCTCTTCTCTAGATCTGAAATTAACAATGATGCAGCATGGCACAGACTTTGATGATTTAATTAGTGACTGTAGAGCAGGAAAGGCAAAGACTTTATTTGTAAGGCAAAAACCTTCCTTTCTCCTTTGGCACTAGGTCTGCATCTTCTTGAGTTTTTCCTTTGCTTTCCCCACTCCTAATTGCAGTATCTGAATGCTGGATTTACCCTGAAGGATTTGTGGTTGGGCTGCTCTGCTTTGTTTATGCTTCTGGGTTCTTTGCTATGGTTACCCTAAACTTGCACAAATAATGCCAATTTTGTTTATTTTTATACATTTGTTCAAGGCCAATGGATATATCTGGACCAGGATAAAGTAGAGCATTTTGCTGATCCCAGATGATCCATCCTTTGCATCTTAATTTGGCCCTGAAATACTAAGATATAATGTGGCTTCTGGGGAGTAAATTGTAACAAGCAGAGTTTGTGAGTTTCTTTATCATGGGGTACATCTGTTAAGATATCAGCCCTAACTTCTAGGGTTTGTTTGTTTGTTTGTTTTTTGCCTTTCTACTTTCAGTCATGGAGGAAAACAACAAAAGAGGCAGGACTAGAGATCTTTTCAAAAAAATTGGGGAAATCAAGGGAACATTTAAAGCAAAAATGACCATGATAAGGGACAAAGATGGAAAGGAGTTAGCTGAAGCAGAAGAGATAAAAAAAGATGGCAAGAATACACAGAGGAACTCTACAAAAAGGACCTCAACACTCCTGTTAATAACAATAATGAGAAATTTGAATTTGAACCAGACATTCTGGAGAGTGAAGGCAGAAAGGCCTTAAAAAGCACAGCAAACAACAAAGCTAGTGGAAATGATGGTATCCCAGTTGAATTTTTCAAAGCCCTAAAAGATGATGGAATCAAACTATTGCATTCAATATGCCAGCAAATTTGGAAAACAAAACAGTGGCCACAGGATTGGAAAAGATCAGTGTACGTTCCAATCCCCAAAAAAGGCAATGCCAAAGAATGCTCAAATTAACAAACAATTGCGCTCATCCCACATGCCAGCAAGGTGATGCTCAAGATAATACAGGATAGACTTCAGCAGCACGTGGAGAGAGAACTACAGAGGTGCAGGCTGGTTTCAGAAGAGGCAGGGGGACTAGAGACCACATTGCCAACATACGTTGGATCATGGAGAAAACAAAAGAATACCAGAAACAAGTCTACTTTTGTTTTATCGACTACACCAAGGCTTTTGACTGTGTGGACCACAACAAAATGTGGCAAGTAATTAAAGAGATGGGAATACCAGAACACCTCATATGCCTCATGAGAAATCTGTACACGAACCAAGAAGCAACAGTTAGGACAGAACACGGAATGACAGAGTGGTTTGGAATAGGAAAAGGAGTAAGACAAGGCTGCATTTTATCACCCTGCTTATTCAATCTATACACAGAGCACATGATGCGCAATGCAGGGATGGAGGAATCACAATATGGGATCAAAATTGCTGGGAGAAACATCAACAATTTGAGATATGCAGATGATACCACCCTAATGGCAGAAAGTGAGGAAGACCTAAAGAACCTCTTGATTGGATTGTTGGAGGAGAGTGCAAAAGTTGGCTTGAGACTTAATATAAAGAAAACCAAGATAATGGCAACAGGTCCGATCAGTTCCTGGAAAATAGATGGGGAAGAAGTAGAAGCGGTGACAGATTTTTCTTTCCTGGGAGCTAAGATCACTGCAGATGGCGACTGTAGCCATGAAATAAAAAGACGACTGATTATGGGGAGACAAGCTATGAGAAACCTGGGGAATATAGTGAAAAGCAGAGACATCACCTTGAAAAAAAAATTCCCATAGTCAAAGCAATGGTATTCCCAGTGGTAATGTATGGGTGTGAGAGCTGGACCATTAGGAAGGCTGAGCGCAGAAGAATAGATGCCTTTGAGATGTGGTGTTGGAGGAGAGTCCTGAGAGTCCCTTGGACAGCAAAGAGAACAAATAGGTCAATACTGGAAGAAATCAATCCTGACTGTTCATTGGAGGGACAAATAGCGAAGATGAAGCTAAAGTACTTTGGACATCAAATGAGAAGGGAGGACTCACTTGAGAAGGCCTTGATGCTGGGAAAGGTTGAGGGCAAGAGAAGAAGGGGGCATCCAAAGATGAGATGGATAGATGGTATTGTGGACACAATGGGCACAGAGCTTGGTGGGCTGAGGAGAATGGTGGAGGACAGAGGTGCCTGGAGGAAAATGGTCCATGGGGTCGCAAAGGGTCGGAATCGACTGTGCAACTGAACAACAACAACAACTTTCAGTCAATATGAAGTAGTCTTAACTCTGGTTTTGAACTAACAGGTGTTTGATCACTGAATAGCAGCAATAGCAATTACATGTATAGTAAAACCCATACTTACAAAACAAAGTCTGTTCCATAGGCTTTTGTTTAAATTGGCTTTTTATGTAACTCAAAGTAAACCCATAGGGAAATGAATTTTTATGTAAATCGAAGCAAACCCATAGGGAAATGAATGTTTATGTAACTCGAAGCAAACCCATAGAAAAAAGAATCTTTATGTGACTTGAAGCAAACCCATAGGGAATAGTGTAAATTGGAACATGGTTTTAGCACAAAATCATTAGGTAAGTTGAATTTTATGTAACTCAAGGCATATGTAAGTCAGGGTTTTACTGTATATACCACCACATAGCTCTTAGAGCACTGTCTGGGCTATTCAAAATGTAATTAGCATTTTGGTCTCCAGTATGCTGGGTACTGTCATTGTACTGACGTCAAAAGGATGAAAGGCTGAGTCCACCTTGAGCCCCTAACAACTCAACTCACAACATTAGCAGTTTTGGCTTCAGCACTACAGTTTAACTACTGTACGACAAGGGCTCCTTATAAGTATCTGACTCACACTAATAGATTTTGATCAAGTAAATGACATGTGTTATGAACTTGATTTGTACATGGAATGTCTTAGCTAGATCAGAGAAAACAGATTTAATAATTAATACCTCATTTATTTGCTGCTAGTGGATGGATAGATATAATGCTGGTATATGAGCTTCTCAGATGAGCATATAAATGAAGACTTGGCTGTAACTCCAGCCAGAAGGAATATGTGGCTTATCAAATTACCTAGAACAGTGATGGCTAACCTTGGGACTCCAGATGTTCTTGGACTTCAATTCCTAGAAGCACAAGTTAATGCACCTTCTGATCAGGGCTTCTGGGAATTGAAGTCCAAGAACTTCTGGAGTGCCAAGGTTGGCCATCACTGACATAGAACATATTAGACATCAACCCACATTTCTATGCCTAGTCTTTTTTTTCTATTCTAGCAACTAGAGAAAAAACAAACATCCAAAATCAACTGAAATGACTGTAGATGTTACTGTTCTCATCAAAAGTCTGTCTAATGTGAAATTAAAATATAAACTCTGTATTAATCTAGTGTGTGCCCTTTGCCCCAGTGAGGACAAATCCTCCTGGATTGGCAGGACATGACTGGCCCCTCATCTTCCCTCCCTTTCTCTTTACCTCTTTGCAGGCGCACCCCTCAAAGAAAGACTCAGACACCGGTATATGGATAAAGGCATTGGGTCACTTTTATTGAATAATGCCCTAGTCCGAATTATAACTGTCAATTGGTATTCATCCAATTATAATTCTTAAGGCAAGCAGGCCGCAGTAACACTGGTAAGGTTCCTCCCCAAAATTGCCAATGGCAATTGGCTACAATGTATCCATTTGTATCAATTTGTTTGTTGACACAAACAAATTGTTGACCGTAGTCAATAAACTATCTACTGACCCCACCCTCTGACGTGTATCCGTCAAATCACGGGGTGATGCATGCTGAAAAGCTCCTGCCATCACCCCTTGCCTGGTTCATTGTTGACCGGTCAACGTTATTACACCTGTACCTGTCTAAGTGTTGGCCAGTCAATTGCGAACCTGCCGGATACCTATGGGTCATAAATATTTACCTTACAAGTGCTACCCGCCTAAGTGACCAAAGTCAAGAAAAACCCCTATGTCAAACACTAGCAACAGTGTGGGATGGGCAAAAAAGCCAGAACCCAAGGGCATATTGTAGGTTCTGGCCAAAAATTCCCACCCGGCCCCGAAGCGACCAAAATATCACACTGTTCACTAGGGAGGGGGTGGAGGGAAAAACTTCTCCTCTCCGTCGCTATTTCTAAAATGGCAGCTCGTCTGCCTCGTGGCCACCCCTTTTATAGAGGGGTGGCCACGCCCCCTAACTCACCCGGATGTCTGAGTCCAGGTGGGGGGGGCCTGCAAAGAGTGCGGTGGCCATTTTGGCGCCGCGCTTGCATTCTCTCTGTGTTTTAGCTATGTTAGCTGTAACACATTCTGTTGAGCTTCTGTTGCCTTTTATTCTTGCATGTATCCAGTATGATCTTAGGTGACTTATTGCTATGTCTCTTACTTTAAGTATAATGTGTAACCTCCCAGGTGATTGATATTAATTAAGACTTAGGTGTATGATGTTAACTGAGACTAATAAAAAGAGCTGAAAGAGACACACACTACAGCTGTTGGAGTGCTGACGACCATGCCTTCATGAACCCTGGAGCAGACTCTCTTTATTCCAAAAAAGAAGACAACAAAGCTTGGCATATACCCTACAGGCAAATCCAGAGGTGCAGATCCTGGAGAGGAAATATGGGGCCTAACATAGTAGAATTATCAGGAGTATGGCAAAAGAAGTATGGATCATTTATTATACTGTGAAATACTTGAAACAATAACATACATAACCAGTTAAAGAGGGTGCAGAGCATGTAAGTCCAATAAGTCTGAACTGTGCTCCTTAACAAAGTATGAGAGGAATGGTGTTGAAGGAGAAAAAAGGAAAGAAGAAAGAAAAAGAAAAATCAAAACTAGAAAATATTCTTGGTAGTATATGATGTCATATTAAAATCACTTACTTTAATTTGGTTTGATTTGATTTCTACATCGCCCACTTGGCTGAGGCTGACTCAGGGCAGATCACAATCACAAATAAAAACATGATAAAATTGATAAAAACTACCCACCCACCCACCCACCCAAAAAAGGGTGCAGGGACCGAAGGGACCATGGGGGAAGGAATTATTCTCTAAACCAACCACCCAATGGAGGTTACCCTTGCACCTGCACCCCACACTTGACCCGCCAGCCAGCTCTTGAGTTCCGTTTTTTAAAAAGGTGTGTAGTTTCTTCCTCTGACAAATGTTGAAAATATAGAAATAGCCAGAAGAGTTGCAGTTTGAAAGAAGTTCCGGTCTACAGTGCCAGATTAACAATATAGCAAGAGTAGCAAATGCTACAGCCCCGTGCCTCTGGGGGCCCCACCCCCTGAGCTTGGTTAGAATGAAAATCCCTCCCAATCCAACATGAAATTCAGTGGAAGATTGAAGGTTTGATTTGATGTCGCTTCTGAACCTGCATAATCATCGCACGATTTGGCCAGTAGGTGGAAGTGGTGGGCGACACGACTTCCAGACTGTGGCAAAAAGTGAGTTTGAGTCAGAGAAAACTGCAAGCCAAGTGTTTGAGTAATATTTGCTGAAGATTCTTTTGCCTAAGTCCCAAAGTTCACAGAGGAGGGGGTGAGGTATTTACAGAAATGCAAAGTGTTTATTTGTTTTAGCTTTGGTTGCTTTTTAACCTGGGAACCATGAGTTTGGGTAATATTTCCTGAAGTTTCTTTTGCCTAAGCCCCAAAGATCACAGAGGAGGGGGTGAGGTATTTACAGAAATGCAGAAAGTGTTTAAGCAAGGGCCCCTTGACATGATTTGCTATGGGCCCCGCACTGGCTTAATCCAGCACTGCCCGTCTGCCTCTCATATATGGTTCAGTGAGACTGATGAGAATATCCTTCCTTGTCTTAAACACCTAGTTATCAAAAGATCATCCATTCTTGTTATGTAATGTACGGTCAAGTCAAAACTAACCTATAGAGGCCCTAACAGTGCTTTCAAGTTAAATGAAATATTTAAGTGATTTTTAATAATTCTGGTTATCTGTGGCACCAGAATTTTGGGTGTTTGATTTCCCATTCTCCCACCTGACAGAAGAGCCAGCTTGTGAATGAATGAATATTTATTAATTGATTAGTTTTACAACCCTATCAATAA
The DNA here is from genome assembly GCA_035047305.1 of Bradypodion pumilum. NCBI lineage: Eukaryota > Metazoa > Chordata > Lepidosauria > Squamata > Chamaeleonidae > Bradypodion > Bradypodion pumilum. The sequence goes on along the minus strand of JAWDJD010000003.1, from coordinate 241,147,831 downwards.
AATAACAAAATAATTAAAATCTGTCTAATACAATGGGGTGCAATAAAATACAATAAAAATAAATAAAATACAATAAAAATACATTATGTACATACCTGAGCTACTTTTAAAAGGGATATAAACTGGAGAAGGTGACTTAATACAAATGCATATCCATAGTCAGATAAGTGAATCTCCCTTGCAGGATACCCCAGTTTGATTAATATATTGGATTCTTTTTGTTGATGCCTTAATTATAAACTTGGCAGTTCTGCATGCAATGTGTATGTTAGAACCCAGGAGGAGATAGGACAATTTGTGATTAGAGTCCCAAAAAGTTGTTTTTTTCAATAGGGATGCAAGGTATTTAAATCTAATATTGGTGTATAGCTGGCAATCGAATAAAATATGAGAGATATTTTCAATATTTGGAGAACCACATATACACGTTCTTTCTTGATATGGTATGTGGTGAAAACGCCCATATTTATTCATGGAATCTAGTAACTCAAATCAGTTGTGGGCAAGCTGCACAGTCCAAGGGCACCTCTGAAGAAAAGAATGATACATCACTTCTGACTATTCTCTGCCTACAAAACTCTGAGAAAGATCACAATAAATCAGAATTGACTTGATGGCAGATGATCATTACTACTATTTACCAGTTCCACTTCTCTAGTGAACTTTCATGCCTGAGTGGGATTCTTATCTAGTCTTACTCAGAATGAAATAGTTAAAATGTATGTAAGAGATTTATCAACATTCAAGTGTAAAAGGTGCATTCTTGAGATATATTTCATTGCTCCGAAAAATGTATTGTGCAGCAGAGCAACATTATACAAGGCAACTGTAAAAATGAAGCAGTCCAAGCAAAAAATTACAACTGGGCTTCAGATCAGCACCAGGTTTGACACAGATGTAGCTTTTGTTCCGTGCTGTATTTAGGGAAGTTTGGGTAAAGGGTTTTTGAGTTATGACTTTGAAAAAATAAATAAAACAGTTTTACCCTCAAATGATCCTAAGTTTAAAACAGATCAAATAAATTGAAAAGACTAATCTTGCTTATCTGAAGGGAATGGTTGACCCCATTTGCCTTTTACTTGTAAATAATCCAGGCTCCAGGGATTGAAATATTGATCCTAAAAAAAATCCTTTCAAAAGGGAAACATAGCCACTTTCTGATTAGATTGAATATGTGTGGTACAGGTTTGGCGAGCAGTAGCTTCACAAAACAAAAATTTGCATATATTCCTAGGCAGGGGAGAAAGAAAATGGTCACAGAGGAAGACTGAAAAACCAGGATTTTTTTAAAAAAATAAAATGACTGAAAAAAGTTTTATTTACAGGAAGTACTGTAATGGATAGAGTTCTCTAGAAAGGGTGACTTTTTGCTATGTATCTTCAGTGAATTTGAATACACTTTATAAAATTGCATGCTAAGTGTTTCCCCTTAGAAAAACAAATTGCAGTTATGTTTAGTTCTAGCACTTAGTAAACATTTGCTTGGGATTTCTGAGGCCAAACAGTCCCTTTGCATAAGTTTTCAAAGAGGGAATAAGACCCAACTCTGAGACAATCTGAACTTTTGAACTCATCTTAGATCTTCCTCTCTTCTTGCTGCTGTCCCACTTTTCCCAGCAATACTGCCTTTTCTAGACAGTTCTATATTTTTATTATATGTGCAAAGTAAGATAGCCACAGTTAACTCATTTTTGCTCTTGTGAGCATTCAGACTTGTCTTGACTGAACCCCCACTTCTTTGCCTCTCTGGTGGTCTGTGGTATTTGTTAATTTCTCCTCCACCAACACATTTCAAATGAGGTTCTTTCTCCCCTCAATTTCCTTTGTTGTGGATTCCCCGTGCCCCCATGGGCACGGAATGGCCCGGCAGAGGCCACTTCGGGAGAAAGGCTCCCTTGCCCGTGGGCTCTGCGAGCACCCAAATTAAGGGGGGTGGATAAATTATAGGGTTTGATTCACCCAATTCCTTGACCTGACCTAAGACTCTGCCAAGTAAGCAGATCGCTAACTCCTGTAACATAATTAGGCAAACATTCATCTCCGAGCTTAGCGTAAATCCCTGGCGCAAATAGTGGCCATATTTACCCAGCTCCTAAACCCAAAACAATGGTGTTTTCCCAGTCAATGTTTGCCCGTACTAATTAACTTCCCCAAGAGAGATTCCCAATTAACCTGAGTAAATAGGTGATGTGATTTACTGTCGGGTGATGGTTTTTTCTACCTTGCCTTCTGATCTATAAATGGTTATGTCTTTTCCTCAATAAACCACTGATCTTATCCTCCTCCATACTGCCTCGTATCGTTCCTTGATCAGTCTCCTCCGGGACCTACGGCCCTCAGCGGCCCCGATTCCTACACCTGGTGACCCCGACGTGATCTACTCGTGAGTAAGCAACCCCCGAGCAGTCTTCCTCAGAGTAGCGATCACACGGTCCGGTTCTGCGCTTGAACCGTGTCCGAATCATCCCGGAGGACAGCGCGGCACTCCGTCCGGCAGCCAGCCGATTGGAGGGATGGCCTGCGGTGAGGCAGTCCAAAGAGGCATCCTACAGTTTGCTCCCGACTTTCGCGGCGGCTTGCGCCAAAGGGAAAAACGCGTTCCGCTCAGGGCAGCTGTGAGCCCCTGACAGCGCAGTGGCCACCGAGGGCCCGTGGCCGCAGTCCATGCTCCGAGCTCTACCCAGAAGCATCATCGCCAGAACCTATTGCCTGCCACAGACGCGTCGACTCATCCCGTGGAGGAAACTTCCGAGGACCCAATCGCAGGTAATATGGGGACCTGTCCTCAGTGACAGCATCCATCCGCTAGCCAAAGAACCCATGAGGGAGAGTTCAGAATCCTGGCCAGGGTATTTAAGGTGCGTTTTCACAGCAGAGAGCTAGCGAGACTTTTGGTGTACCTAGGGGAACACTGCCTGCTTTACCCAGAAGTAGGTACGTTAACCCTTGAGCTCTGGGATCAGATAGGAGACTGCATTCAGCAACCCCCGAAAGCTCCAGGAGGCGTAATTCGCACATGGAGAAAATGTAGGAAGCTCTTGGTGGAGATAGAGCCAGTCCGGATAGAGGCCAAAGAACCCCCAAATCTGCCAGATGCGCCAGCCGAACCAACGGCGCCTACGGCGCTCTATCTGTCACTCCAGTTTAGGCAGAGTAGTGTAGGGAGCTTTCCCTCGGTGACAGCTGCAGACGTCACCGACGGAATGCAAGGAATGAGGAGCGCAGGCGCTTCTCAGATAGCAACGGGTTCCCTAGCTACCAAAAGTGCCCTTCAGTGCACAGTAGAGGAAGAACTCAGGAAGGGGGAAGTGCCAGTAGAGGAGCTAGCAGAGCTCAGTCAGATATGTCCCATCCGCATGGAGATGGACGCGCTTACGGGTGCCCAGCAGATAGTACATTCCCCAGTCCCGTATAAGCTTCTCATGGCTATACGGAAAGCCATTTCAGAAACAGGGCTCCAAAGTCGCTTTACGAGGGGCACGCTTCAGCAAGTGTGCGAGAACACCATGTGGATTCCCCATGACTGGAAAGCCGTCATGCGGATGATGCTCACCCCTAGCCAGTATTTAATTTGGGACAGCGAGTTTCGCCTAGAGGCGCAGACAAGGGCTGCCAGGATGGGAGGCGCAGTACTTCCTGACCAGCTATATGGTTCAGGTGCCTTCGAATCCATCGATGCCCAGATCAACTTGCCTCTAGCCACTCTCCAGATGTCGGCCGAAGCTGCCTTTAGGGCGTTTTTCAAAGTCCCAGCGACTGGCAAAGCGGCTAAAAATTACACCGCTATCAAGCAGGGAGCCCAGGAACCCTATATGGACTTCATCAATCGCCTGGAGGAAGCAATTAGCAGGCAGATTGATAATGAGCAGGCCCAACAAGAGCTCATGATGAAGTTAGCCAAGGACAATGCCAATTTAGACTGCCGTAAAATCTTGCAGTCCCTGGGCAATCGTCCTGATTTGACCCTTACGGACATGATTAGAGCTTGCGCCGACGTTGGCACAGAATCCTATAAGATGGGTTTGCTAGCGGCAGCGGTGCAAGGGGGTAAGAGACCAAAAGGAAAGACCCAAGGAGCATGTCACAATTGTGGCAAGGTCGGTCACTTTGCTAGGGAGTGCCGATCCAAGGGAGGCGGACAAAAGTCCAGCCGTCCCAAGGCTCCAAACACCCCATGTCCGAAGTGCAAAAGAGGCTACCATTGGGCTCGAGACTGTCCGAATTCGGGAAACCGGAACGCGGGCATGTCTCTGGCCCCGGTCCAAACAGGGACCCCCCTCACCCAAAGCTCACCAGAGCTAGACTAAATCCCGGTCACATTCCAGACATTGCGAGGGCACAGGCCAGCCCCAAGGGTAGTAAAGGGTTAGACTTGACTTGTCAGGCGGACGTTACATTCGACCTGCCAGGCACGGTCTATCTAGTGGACTCCCAGTACATGGGTCCACTGCACAAGGGCTTTATAGGTTTAGTTTTGCCCCGCAGTGTAGCTGTAGCACGCGGAATTTTCATAATTCCAGGAGTCGTTGACTCCAATTTTTCAGGCGTTCTCCAAGTCCAGCTTTGGACTCACCTGCCCCAAACAATTCACAAGGGAGACACCTTAGCGCAACTGATCATGGTTCCTTGTCACTCGCCAGCAGATAGCCAGGGAAGGCTCAGTGACAGCTCCGAGTCCCGGTCAGAGGACCGCTCGAGCGCCAGTGAGGCAGTACAAGGATACCAGGTCTTAGCGACAGTGGAGACCAACATTGAGTGGAAGCAGCGCCCCGTTATCGAGGTATTTTTGAACAAAAGAGCATTCTCAGGGTTACTCGATACCAGAGCAGATGTGAGTGTGATAAGCAGGGGCCAGTGGCCAAGGGAGTGGGCCATTGAGCCGGTCTCCGATGTGTGGGGGGTAGGCGGCATCCAGGAAGCGTTTAGGAGCCGAGAGTGGGTGGAAGTCACAATCCCAAAGGCTGACGGCACGGCGGTAATTCGGCCGCACATTCTTGACATGCACATCAACCTTTGGGGGCGAGACATCTTACAGCAGTACGGTGCTACCCTTACCTTTGGGTAATGGCGTCGCCACTTAAATGGCTCACCAACACGCCGATCTGGGTAGAACAATGGCCGGTAGTGGGAGAGAAATTAGTTGCCCTCAAGCAGCTAGTTAAAGAACAGCTAGACGCAGGACATATAGAACGGTCCACAAGTCCTTGGAATTCGCCAATTTTTGTCATAAAGAAAAAGTCGGGGAAGTGGCGACTCCTCCACGATCTCAGAGAGATCAATAAATGCATACAGCCAATGGGTCCGCTTCAATGCGGCATCCCAAATCCCAACATGATTCCCGAGGGGTGGGAGATTCTAGTCGTAGATCTCAAGGATTGCTTTTATACAATCCCCTTAGACCCCCGGGACCGGGAAAGGTTCGCCTTTACGGTGCCGGTTGTGAACCACAGCGAGCCCACGCAGCGTTACGCGTGGAAATTTTTGCCACAGGGCATGCTCAATTCGCCCACCCTGTGCCAAATTTATGTTCACAACGCACTGGCAAGGTTCCGAAGCCTTTACCCTAAAGCCATACTTTGCCATTTTATGGATGACATCTTGGTCGCGATGCCGCAACTCGGCAGCGAAATGTTTTCTGACCTCCAGGCCAGCCTGGGGGACAAAGGTTTACTCATTGCCCCAGAGAAAGTGCAGAGAACCGAGCCCTTCTCATACTTGGGTCATCGGCTTCTCCGCTCTTTCGCAGCACCAGTTTTGCCTCAGATCAATTTGCAGGACTCAGTCACCCTTGTAGAGTTGCAGCAAGTTTTGGGTAACATCAATTGGGCCAGACCGTATTTCCGATTGGATACGGATCTTTTGAAACCGCTCTTCTCGCTGCTAACTTTAGGTAAGCAGCCAGCAGACCGGATAAAGATTTCTCGAGACGCACACTTGGCTATCGAGAAGGTCAACCAAGTTCTCAGCCAGCGATGGGTAGATAGGATCACCCCAGGGCCATATGCTCCGATCCTGAATTTGTACATCGTACAAATACTACATTCCTGCAAACGTTTCAGACGCTATATGCTGTATCAGCTGTTTGACATTGTTACTCCCTACTAAGGACATGGTCACCCCAAGCACAAATGTTACAAATGTTTCAAATGTTCCCTCACTCATACGGCACACTCGCACCACCCAGTTAGACAGCTCATGTGAGAGCAGCTTTAGAGTAATGAGCCCTGCCGAATATCTCTCTTTGGCAGTCAGCATCTTTGGCGTGCCAGGCTTAGCCGTCGGCAACGCAAAGAGGATTGGTTGCTTGGCTTGCGGTCTAGCAAAAGCCATCAACCATACCTCCTCAGCGATAGTGCTCCTTAATCAAGAGCAGGCAGAGCTTCGCCATGCCATTCTTGACAATCGAGCGGCTATCGACTACCTCTTATTGTTGCACCACCTGGTTTGCGAATCCTTTCATGGTATGTGCTGTTTCAACCTTACCGACAACTCCCGCAAAGTACAGAGTCAGCTCACTGATCTCCACACCATAGTCCAGGGCATCACAGAGGGTTCTGCATGGGGAGCTTGGTGGAGTTCATTGTGGAACTGGATGTGGTCATGGATCCCCTGGGGGTGGCTCCAAACGGTACTCAAGGTGGTTGTGGGGGTGATTATACTAGGCATAGCAATCTGCTGCTTTGCGCAATGTATTCCCTCGCTGATCTCAAGGTGCCGCCCCAGAAGGAAACCCCGAGACGTCATTCCCGCTCAACAGCTAATACCGCTCTTGCGCAGAGTTGCCGGTCAGGCTCTTAAGAAAAATTAAAAGGGGAGATGTGGATTCCCCATGCCCCCGTGGGCACGGAACGGCCCGGCAGAGGCCACTTCGGGAGAAAGGCTCCCTGGCCCGTGGGCTCTGCGAGCACCCAAATTAAGGGGGTGGATAAATTATAGGGTTTGATTCACCCAATTCCTTGACCTGACCTAAGACTCTGCCAAGTAAGCAGATCGCTAACTCCTGTAACATAATTAGGCAAACATTCATCTCCGAGCTTAGCGTAAATCCCTGGCGCAAATAGTGGCCATATTTACCCAGCTCCTAAACCCAAAACAATGGTGTTTTCCCAGTCAATGTTTGCCCGTACTAATTAACTTCCCCAAGAGAGATTCCCAATTAACCTGAGTAAATAGGTGATGTGATTTACTGTCGGGTGATGGTTTTTTCTACCTTGCCTTCTGATCTATAAATGGTTATGTCTTTTCCTCAATAAACCACTGATCTTATCCTCCTCCATACTGCCTCGTATCGTTCCTTGATCAGTCTCCTCCGGGACCTATGGCCCTCAGCGGCCCCGATTCCTACACTTTGTTGTCCATCTTTGACATAATATAGTTTATATTGACCTAGTTTCAGTGTTTGCTAACTCCCATACCCCATTTCTTTCTTCTTTCTTTCTTTTCTTCAAAAGACTGGATGACATATTTTTGAAAACAGTCACATAACATATGTGTAGAACAATGGTTTCAAAATTGGAAGATAGCTCCACAGAATGCAGACTAGAAAGATAACATTAGATTACCTGAGTGGTTAAAGGCTTTATCAGTTTCTCTGTGTTATGTGTTGCACTCCCTCATACACGTGCGACATTATTTCATTAAGTATGAAACAGCCTTTGGATCACGTGCTTATCTTCTGGGATCCTCCAGCACGGGGTAATTGTACATGAATGAAATTACTGTTGGAATTTATGTGTAGTTAAACTTCCATTTTAAAATGCCAGGAAATTAAATTATTTAGTAAGCCTCCGTTTTATGAAAGTAAAATACCATGTGTCTGTATCTATGATGCAAAATGCCAAGAAATGACCCAATATTGTGGTACTATATCAGGCCCACATTGCCATTTGAAGCTTTATATAATAAAGGACAGTCTGAATGTTGATGTCCCCTAAATCAGCAGTCAGTCTGTCTTACAAGATAACTTTTACATTCATTACCTTTCACCAAACTTGAGAAAATCCCAGAACCTGAATCCTTTTTTTCCGTATGTTAACCAAAGGTGTTTTATGGGTGGTTGGCTAATGAAAAAGTTGCCCTTTCCTGTGTTACGTTTGGCATCATTTTTCCTGCTGGCAGTGCAAGAACAATATTATTCAGCAATATTTGGCCATTTCCTAGCATTCTGTATTATGGATGCAGAAGGACAATATCCCACTTTCATAAACTGGAGGGTTTCTTTTTAAAAAAGAATTGAATCTATTTTCTTCCTTATATTTACTACACAACATCCTGAGTTTATCACCACACCTTGGTAAGCTCTTTTCCTCCTTTCTCACTCAAGCAAGCAGTTGGACGTGGCAAAGTAGTTTGAAAAAAGAAATACAGTACAGTCAAATTAATACCAGGGGAATTGTATGTCTCTGTATCACTGTAAAGCCTGGGATAGGCTCTCCATCCATTTAACATAAATTGGTTGCTCATTGGGCATGCCAGAGAGCTGTTTTCCATGGTACTGAAATCATGTAACCCCTGAGAGTGGTTCTGGGGGTAGTTGAGCTTTAAAAGTTGCATTGTTAGGATTCCTCTGTGCTTGTAAGAGGTTTGTAAGCTTAGTGTTTCTTCCACATTTAACTTTCATTCATGCATCAGGGGATTGTTGTACTTGCAGCTCTTGAATTTGACATCTGCTGCTTGTTATTTCAAGTTTTTTTTTGGGGGGGGGGAGCTGTGGGAATAAGATAGACCATTGATCATGAAGATGGCAATAATTAAAGTGATCCTCCCCTTCATCTTTATCAATCAAGGAAGAAGGATAGAATTTTAATCAAGGCCACTGTGTCATTAGTGTCCATTTTGAAAAGGTATGTGTGGAGAGTTCAGAGAGAATAATAATCTTTTTTCTTTCTTTTTAACTTAGATAATTTTTTCAATGGTAAAAAAAAATGTAGTATAGTCAAGACATTGAATATTTGAATTATTACATTAACTGCTAATGTGTACACTTTACATTGATAAGAGTGAAATGACAGGATTGTCCTTAACCCTTCACATACTTTCAAAAATATAAGTAGGTGAAATATGCAGAAGGTAGATCTCATACAAGATTATTTTATTTTATTGAGCCACGATGCAAGCTGACATAACACAATTCACTAGTGACAGCTAAGCACAGAATTGTAGGTAGATGTATAAACTGTTATGTAGCAAACAGGAACAAGAATGGGGTAAATCACAGAAATAGAGGAGGGGCCTATGAAGACATAGAGTCTAACCTCCTGTTCAATGCAGGAATCCAAATCAAAGCAGATATGACAGATGGTTGCTTAATTTTTTCTTGAATGCTTCCAGTATTGTATATATTAAATGCTGATGATGTAATGCACAATATTGAATTTTACCCATAGTTCCATGCAGCAATCTCTCTCTCTCTCTCTCTCTCTCTCTCTCTCTCTCTCTCTGTGTGTGTGTGTGTGTGTGAGAGAGAGAGAGAGAGAGAGAGAAATTTTTAATGAAAATCAAAAAGTAAGGAAATGACCAAAATGGATCTGATGTATTCTGAATAACTGAAGTTTTTATCAGTTTAATAACATAACATAACAGAACGGAACATAACATTTCTCCTGCCAGTGAACAATTTCCACATGGACTTTGTGGTAAATAGTACTTCATAATATATCACAAATTTTAATCCCTGTACAGTATTTTCAGTTGCTTCCACAAAATGTTCTAGGATCCAAATCACACCAATCTCTGCCAAAGCTTTTTGGATTCACTGTTTTCCTCTTGAAATGATAACATGCCTATAACTTACTAAATATTTTATTGTAGCTGCATTATGTGAGAGAAGATTAGAAATTGCCTTCCAGTGAAACTTGTTGGACATTATTGATTGGTATGGATGTGGAAAAGGTGGTAGCCTTTTAGTGTTTTTAGGAATTTTAAGGTTTTTTATAGGGAACTGTGGGGATTTTATGTATTTGTATTGAATTGCTGTACACTGCCCAGAGTCACCCATCGATTGGGCGGCTATACAAATTGCACCAAATAAATAAACTTCTGATTACTTGCTTATAAGATTAATATATACATTATTGTTTGTGTATAATGAGCCCTTTTTAATTCCAACTACCTTTGATATGTCTGTACACATTAATTTCTGCTTTTGGCACCTAAAGGTGTTTTATGATGAACCATCCAGACTCTACCATATTCGTTCATACTGTGTATTACTCTCACCCTTTACTTTCTGAAGAGAAGAAAATTCCACTTGTAATGCACATGTGAACAGAACAATAGCAATCAACTCTTTTTCTCAAACATAAGAATATTATTTCATGAGATTTCTATCAAAGTTTGAAGGGGGAAATGACAAAGAACTCCTCCATTTTTTGTCCACTAAGCTTGGACCTGTGTCTTCTCAGACTTGTATAATTCAAGGCCTAAGGTTTACACAAAGCTGAAACAAGTTGTCTTTAAAAATAAGCAATATTTACTTTGAAATTTTAATAGTTGTTTTGTTTTTTGAGCTTTGTGATCTGTAGGGGACAGACTTTTTTTGTACTATCACCATCATCACCATAGGCTTTCTAATGATTGACTGGAACTTCACTTCTCTGCTGTATTTTTTGCCAGTAGGAAAAGATGCTTCTTTAAGATAGACATTTAGCAAGTCACTAGATGAAAGCATAATGTGTTAATGGATGTCTTTCAATAGAGGCATGTAAAGTTTTTAATTTTAATTTTTAATTTTTATTCTAACTATTCTAACTCACTCATGTTTCAAAATTTTAACATGTTTAATTGTGTTTTAAATATTATAAATCACTGTGGTTTTATTTGTACTGGTTTCTAATGATATGAGCTGCCTTTGTTCCCAGTTTTGAAATAATTCAAATAAATAAGTTCAATGCAGAAAGTCAGGCTGTAATTCATACTCACACATTTTTCTCATTCCCAGTGAAAAACAATAGTTTGACAAAGCTTTTCTCCCCTACATGAGTAAAAAATATACACCATTTTAAAAACAACAAAATAGCATTAGCTAAGAAAGAAAGATTTCTTCTGTATGAAAAAAAACCCTGTTGCTCTACAAACCTTTCATTTTGTGATTTAAGAATGAATTTTTAGATAAAATAGTGTCATTTCCCTATGAAACTCTTCTGCAAAATTGTTTGTTAAAAAGGCTCATTAGTATTGACTTGAAGAACTGTGATGAACATTGAAAGACATCCATGCTTCCTCTGAAACTAGTTTCCACACCCCTAGCATATAATATGGTTTCAGAAGGTTGTTATTTTCTAATAAAATTAGAGATTTTTGGTGATCTTTTACAAAGGGCATTGACATCTTGCCTTGACATCTAATCTTCTAGAAATTAATTTTTAAGACAGCATCTTTCCAACTAAAACTGCTTAACCTTGACATCCTTTATTCTTGAAGCTGAGCTGTCTTATCCCAAAGGAACACAACTGTCTTAGAGGTTAGCAACTACCTACTTTGGATATTTGTGTTTTAATTAATTGAACAGAATGCTAACTAATATGGGGCAGGGGATGTTAAATGTGGTACATAGCTTTCCGCGACATATTTAAAACAACAGTTTCATGCAGAGCAAGACTAAATGCCTCCCTTTTGAATGGATAAATGATTTCACATTCACCAGAGCTGAAGGTCTGCCAGGGTAATACAAAAGGATATTTTCCGAAATAAAGTAGTCACTTCTATTTTGCCTTGGAACATTAACAAACCTGCACTTCCATTCAATTTCTTCCCATTTGATTGTCTCTGCCCCCCCCCCCCCAACACACACACATTGACATTTGAATGGTATATTTTTCTTCTAAAATACACTGGCACACTGAGACATAATTTCTGTCTCTCTTTTTTGTTAGACTGCTCTGTTATTTCTCTTATAATTGTTATTATCCTCTTTTATTTAGCTAAAGAGCTCTTTGCCATTTGAATGGAAGAAAGAAAATCAACAGATTGCTATCAAAAATATTCAAGTGTGAGTATAGGAAAAAGAAGCTGGGAAAACATCAGCAAACTCAATTAATATAATTAAAAATGAAAGGCAATAATTATAGAGAAAGGATTATGAGGAAGTATTAGAAAAAGTGTAAAATATTTTTTCAGATGTTTAGTACAATTCAGAAGTAAGCCCCATAGATTTCAGTGACCAGAAGCTTATCAGTACTGCCAGCTGGAGTAGTGCTATTGAATCCCTGATATATACAGAATGGTTGACTCCACCTTTCTACAACTGACTACACAATTAAAGACTAGCAACAGGATTTAGGCCAATTGGTCTTATTCCCAAAGAAGTATTCAAAATATTGCAATGGTTTATGTCATTGTTGTGACCAAACATTTATTAATGTAATTTGCTTAAGTAGCAATCATCATTAAGTCTTTGCTGTATTCACGCCCTTTTCTGTAAGGTGCTGTATTCATATGTTTTCAATGTACCTTGATTGGTTCCACACAGGTTTCCTGTGTTAACTAATGTCCACGCAAATGTAACACTGTAACTGCCTTCCTGTCTCTATATAAGTTGCTACCTCATCCCTGTTTCCCCCAGTCTCTATCCTCTTTATACTATAGTAAATTCAATCCTCCTCCCCATTACATGGTTATTATTCCATGGCACCATGCCTCAATTTTAGTTGTCAAAATATTGCCAGCAGTTAGCATTTTCTTTGAGTGCTCAACTTAACATATTACCACAGATATTTTCAATTGTCACTCCAGCTGCAATTTTGTCAGAGAGATAAATTAATTTGTACCATGCAAATGTCTCACAAAACAATCTCCTGAAACTCTGAAAGTGTATCATTACTCTACAGCAATCATACTGGTACTTCAAAAAAAAGTATTAATCGTGAATTCAATGCTTTTACACAACAATATAAAATAAATTTATTTTACACAGTAGTGTATATCAGATATGGACAATGTCCACATGATGAGTTGAATTGGGACCTTTTCAACCTAATTACAGGGCTTCTCAATTTGAAGTGATATTCCCTTCTTAGTAGGAAAACCAAAGCAGAGGTTCAAATTTAGATTTTATTCCAACTCTCGCCTTTAGAAAGATGAGGGAAACAATAATAATATGGATTTGTTCCCAGTAAAAACATTAGGAGAGATGGAGGGAGAATTGGCTGACCAGGTCAAACTTCTAATTGTAGGGCAACTTGTAGGGAACTTTTAGAAATTTTTGAAATGGTATCTGTGTTAGTCTCTGTTTCAAGCATATCAGAGAATAAAGAAAACAAAACAAAGAGGCAACATGTTGTGGCACTTTAAAGACTAACTGCTGCATTTAATGTTAGCTTTTGTGGATCAAATCCACTTCATCCGACAGAAGACTGAGGCTTTATGGAATCAATTTATACATATCAGGTACAGGGGTACATAATGATTAGCATAAGAGATAAGTATACAAATCAATGTGGTTTTTTTTACACCTGGTAACAACTATTATTCGGATTAGTTGTGGAGCTTCACCCTTTGGAATTGCAAATGGTTAGTAAATGGATGCATGACAGTCATTGTGGCATTCATCACCAGCTGCAACTTGATGCAAGTATAAGTTTTTGTTTGTTTTTTCCTGCCCCAGGGTGCTGGGAGGCCTAGTCTAGGAGGGCAGCTGGTTCTGGGCTGCCTTCACCCTCTGAGGCAATTAGGAAAAATTCCACTGGCATGAATTTGTTAAAAGTGGATCCCAGCTTGCCATGAAGTGACCCACACACTATGTTCTTGGAGCCATCTCCAGCAGCACATATGAAATGAGGCATGCAGGATTTAACATTGGGACTGCAATGGGACTGCTGAGGATATGGACAAGGTGTGCCTTCATAGCCACTCCATCTCACATGGCCTCTTCTGCCTGCACACCCATTGGGAATCAGAGTTCCTCCTCTGCTCATTTTGCTGTTGGGCCCAATATGGTTTCCAGTGGCATTTTCCCCACTGAGGGGACCCTCACCTCACTTAAAGGTGTTCATCTGTCTGTAAACGTTGGCCCCTTTAGGGAGTCAGGTTATTTACCACCACATTGTGGCTTTACACATTTGATAATGAGTTTACTCTTCAGGCTAGCATCTATTGTGTGAGTGGCCCAAGCCAAACACCAATGTGATTTATGCCATCTTTTGCCAAAAATACCCTTCTGCACTCTACATAGGACAAACACTACATAAAAGAGTTAATGGACATAAATCAGACATCAGGAATGGCAATACACAGAAACCTGTTTCAAACCATTTCAATCTACCTGGACACAGTGCACAAGACTTGAAAATTGCCATTCTGAAACAGAAAAAAATATATATAAGGCAAGGATCTAGAGAGAGGCAGCAGATTTAAAGTACATACATATGCTGGACACCCATCTCAAAGATTTGAATATTAGTCAAGGGTTTCGGGACATTATCAGTTTTGATACTCCACAACAAACAGGTTGTTATATGCTGCTACTGTATATAAGTTGTATGTTATATGTTGTTATACCAGCTTTACAGAAACTACTTTAGTAGAATTCTCAACCACAGCCTCAGGCTACCTCTCAGAACAAAGAAAAAACTTGGCGTTTGGACTAGGCCACTCATGAAATAGGTGCTAGTCTGAAGAGTAAACTCATTAGCAAATGTGTAATGCCACAATGTCTGTCTTTTTGCATAGTCAAAAAACAGTTGAGAACCACTGCTCTAGAAGTAAGTTTCTATGTACATTGATAACCATGTGTTGTAGTTTCTATACTCTGCAGGGTTGGTGGACAAATTAAAATGTTCTGCACCAAAAGAAGGTAGATCTGTACAATTTTTAAAATGCCTCTTGGAGATATTTATGGAGATTTGAGACCTGGCTAAAATTATCTGCACAACTCAGTGATTTAGATAGAGCCAAAGATTGTGAACCTGATTCCCTGGTATGCTTCCCGGGAAGATAGACATCCTGTGTAGCTAAGGGCAAACTGCACAGTCCCAGGGCATCCTAGGAAGAAGAAAATGGTGAACCATCTCTGAGTACTCACCGCCTAGAAAACCCTGGAAAGAGTCACCAAGAGTCGACTTGGTGACACAGTATTATTATTGTGGTGTCATAAAGTTTAGTTTTATCACCTTTCAGTGACTTTATGCTCTACACAAGAATTTTCCTTCAAAGTGTCTTTGAAATTGTCAGCTAGTCCAAAGTGCTGTGGGGGAAAACAGAACACAGCTATTTACAAGAGGCACATAGCTCTACCTTTATTTCAATTGTTTTGGCTACTGGTACGCTTACATGCAATACTGAAACTGCTAGCTATAACATATAATGCCAAAAATAACTTTGAAACTAAGTCATTTGGAAGGCTGCATTCCCTTTAATGAGCCTGTCAAACCATTATCATGAAACCTTCAGGCCCACTTTTCATGGGCAGTATTCATTAAGGCCTTTCCTAGTGTTGAATCCTTTCCTCTTGCCATTTGTCAGCAGGGAAAGGCTGTTTATATGGACAAGGCATTTTGTTGAGTTGTTGCTGGGGGGGCTCCCTTCTCTAGATGGCTGTTGCTTTGAATAGTAGTGTTTTCCTTTCAGTGGTATATTTTTAGTGTTTTAATCTCTAGACTCAGATCAAACATAGTATAGTGACAAACTGGGATCCAAAATACCTTGGTTTAAAGCACCTCTTAGCCATGGAAGTTCTTAGGGAAATGTCACTATAAAACCATCTCTTAAATATCTTACATACAATCGAGAGTCAGTTTCACATTAGAATTAGCATACAAGAGCAGAAGTGGCATTCATATGTGCATTTTCTGGACTTTAAAATGTAAATTAATCTATGTCATAATGCTTGCCTTAAATATACTTCCTATTCCCTCCCCACCCATGGAAATATAAACACAGGGTATGTTTATTTTGGTCTAAAGGTTTGACCCACAATTTTTTGAAAACAATTATAGCCCCTAACTTGTGGTGGGGCCTGGTAGTGCTACATACTTGGTACCAGAGCAGGGGGAGCTAGTCTACCCCTATCTAGTCCAGACAGGCAAATCCTGTACCCCTGAGCAGTGTCCAGGCCAGCTGGCATTTGAGGAGACACCTCTGCAGACATTCCCAACTCTATTCATTGGAAACAATGTTGGATGTACCCCACAGGTGTCTCAGGGTGTGCCCAGTATGGACATACTGATTTGTACAAATCACATCAGGGAAAGAGTGCCACCTCATCAATAGACAACCTGAAGGATTCACCGCTAACCCCATACACCCAGCACTAACTGCTTACTCAATTGTGACCTGTTTATCGACCACACCATAACTAATCTGTAATTCCCTGTAACTTTTAATAGGACAGTCAAAAATCTATCCAGCATCATACCACCAATTTTGAAATTAGGTTTTTAAAAATCCTATGCAGCCCCTTAACAACAACCCACTAAATACTCTTGGTCACCAGGTGGGTGGGTTGTTGGCTATAAAGTCAACCAAAGAGGCTCAGACAGGGCCAGTTTAAATAAGCTCTGCCCTGCACCCAGCACGAGGTGACAGAAGCATTCTCATCCTATGTAGCTGCTTCTTTTCTTTCTGGTAGGAAAAGCCCCCTACCAGAAAGAAAGCTATACTTGGGGTGTATATTCCTCAAATTATGTCAGATGTACTGTTGAGGGATCATTGAAAATATTAGAACCATTTTTTTCCAAGAGAAAGGATTTTTTAAATTAGTCCATAGATCTTTCTGCAGAACATACAAAAACTGAACACAAGTGGTTGTCTGTATTTGTAAGCAAATCAATATATGAATAAACATAAGCATACAGATGATTACAGACAGTCTCTAGATAAGGGTGACCATAGTCAATTCATATGCATTTATCCGCTAGTAACTTCTTTATTTCTGATAATTTTGGGAACTGAAGTGTTCAGTTCATGGTTCATTTGGAAATTCACTTTATATTTTGAAACAATAGTTTACCGTACATACATTTTGCTTCTAATTAATAGGTAGGAAATTATACAGATATACAAAGTTTAGCATCCTTGCTTCCTACTTCTTCATTGCTGTGTGTGTTGTATTTTGTATTGGTGGGATGACTATTGTGTGTTGTATCTTGCATTTTGATTTGTAACTGTAACTGCATTATATTTGTATTTTTGTTGATTGATGTTTATATGCAGTTTTGTTGTTGAACCACTTTTGGGTTGTCTTAGGACAAGGAAAGTGGTATACAAATATTATTATTATTATTATTATTATTATTATTATTATTATTATTATTATTATTATTATTATTATTATTATTATTATTATTATTAATTGATCAGCTTACAGTGTTTTTCAATAACACTTATTCTACCATTACGAACTCATTGTACGTGCTCTGTATGGTACTAACAAATATGTAGTAGGTTCTTTACACTTTTTTCAAAGTTTATATATACATTGGTTTCACAGAATCATATCAGAGTTTGGAAACAAAAAGTGAGATTTATCATGTGAACACTAAAATCATAACCTTCATGTCAAACAGGGCAAATATATTTGATTTTTAAAATTGAAAGTAATTCTAAAATGGGGCTTTAAATTTTTTTTAAACAAAAATTCTGTTACATAGTTGTGGTAGTGCAATGGTAAGGCCATCACTTGCAAAGCAACATTAGCACTAATTAAATAGTCTCTGCTTTGAATTCAGGTTGTCCTCAATTTTACCTCATTGAACAACATCTCCTTTGAATTCTTGCCTGAAGTGAATTGCTGCTAATGAAAGACATCCCAGTTTGCATGTGAAGCCACTTGACTCACAGATTATCTTTAAACAAGGAAGAATCAAATTGAGGACACTTTAATTAGTGGTGATCTGCCACTGCAGGTAATGTAATTCCCATTACAACAATATATTGTATGGAAGAAGATTTAGGCCAATAAATAAGTGTTGTAATGCTCCTCCCGGAGGATCGGAGCAGCGGCAAGGAAGGTACACAAGACAGATGTGTGGTGGAAAAAGCCAGTCCCGAACAAGTCGGGTGGCCTGCATTTATTGACTACATCAGGATCTCCCCGCACAGCCTGCGTGAAGACCCCGTGACAGAAGGCTTGTTTACGTGGCATTTTGCTGGCCAAGTTATATTTGCCAGCCTAAGAAGTTACTGCGTACATGGTCCCTGTTTTGGGGACTGATTAGTGGTTTTGGTGAGACTCATCATTCTCGCCCTATCTCAGAGTCCTTGGAGACTCTGGGTACCTATGCATAGCTATTTGGTCTAGCTGCAGTTTGTCTTTGCCCAGCTCAGTCCGTGAACGTGAGCTGGATACTGTGTGGTGTTTGCTAGACCTTGAGTCTCTACTGGGTGTTTCACCTTAGGACATTTGTCCTACTCCTCTCAGCGCCCCCAGCCAAGCAATATGGATTCTCTATTGCTGCCTAATGCTCTTGGCCCGCAATCCAATTTCCCTTCTAGCCAAGCCAGGTTGGTCTCGAGCCTGTGTTCTAGCCCAACAGACCTATTGGGAAAGGTTAATAGCCAATCAATAATGCGGACAACTCACAAGTAAGGAAATCCTATGCAGGTGAACTGTAGGTTTTCTAAGGCCCATATATCCCTACTGATTGAATCATTCTTATAGCTGATCCAGAAAGGTTATAATAAATATTCCTTGGCTGTAATGAGCAGGCAGCCTTCTGTACTGCCTATCCATAATCAAATTACTATATCACTCTGAATATACATGATCTCATTGGACTGTACAAGCTATGCAGTCCTGGTTTATACGTGGATGGAGACTACTGAGAAATAGCAGGAATCTCCAAATAGGGCAAATAAATCAACCTGCCTTAATCCCTGAGGATCTTCTGATATTCAAAATTGGCAACACAGGACAAGAGGGGCCAATGGTCTAAGTCAGTATAAAGCACAGTCCTAAATTCCTGAATGTCTAAGATTAGCTTAATTAATGAACTTCTCTTCAGGTTATATCCCAGAAGAATGGTAAGCTGGACAGTTTGCAACAAGATTCCACTCCTTAAAAAATATTCAACAAAAAAAAAAGATTTCAGAGAAAAAATATTACCTTTTTTTTAAAGAAAGCAGCTTAATACCCACAAACGCACATTAACTGTCATAATAAAGCAACCACATATTTTTCTGGTCATGACTTGCTTAGAAGGTCAGTTGTTTAGAAGGTGTAGTCACAACATTTTAACATTATCTGATTCTTTGATAGCTCTCAGAATTAGTTTTTGGTATGGCCTTTTCTCTCTCCCATTTTAGTTCACCACTTCTTACATGCACATCTACTTAGATGTTTTATGATCTTTTTTATATAGCTCACTTAGGTTTTTATTGGTCAGCAGAGCTTTTGTTATACCTCACAATTCTCCTTGATGCCTCCTGAGTTTTCCTATGATTTTTTTTGCTACTTTACGATGCACCTCCAGTTGTTTTCAAATCTTCTGAACATATTTTTACATCATGTAGGAGATGGTTCATTTTATTTCCAGGGAGATCTCTCATGAATACTTATCTCACTGCCAGTGCCCCTGACGTTTTCCCTGGGACATCTGTCTCCTATCCAGGTCTAGGTGTAGCTGTCTTGCCTTATTTAGTTTGTAGAGTCTTTGGAGTCTGCTAACTTGAGTGTATTGTGTTCAAATCAGTGATGCCTATAGTTGCACCTGTCCCAAACATCTGCTTCTGCTGCTGAATTTACTATTCCATCTTTAGGACAACTATACTTTAATAATTGAGAATACCCTATCTGCATAAGCAACTGTGTTTTTAAGTGTTGGGTTGCAGGATGCAAAGCTGGAAAATATTACATTTTGGTTGGCTGTGAGATTCTAGGCATTATAGTCCAAAAAGTAATTTCCCCAGACTCTTTTAATTGGTAGGATAGGTAGAGCAGTTTTTATGCCGTGGTTAAACTTTTAGGCACTGAACTGGAAATCGCTATGTCTAGTCTTCCTCCCAAACCTCCTCTGCTTGTTTCTATCTGTATCTGCTGTTTTTATTTTTCAGATTAGTCAAGAAACCAGAAGAAGCATTGTTTTGTAGCCATTCTATTCCAATTCTACTGTTGAAGTGTAATATATATCTTATGAGGCTGAGGGATCCTAACAAAGGCTTAGCCTGCCATCTTCTTCACATATGTCCATGGCAGCTAGATACAGAGTAGGGTAGCATCTTGCCTTTGAGGATGAGGTCCCTATCATGCTTAATTCAAGAGCTGCTTCTGTTTTCAGCCACTCTAGCATTTGTGGGAGTAAAGATTGCAGTGTTTGTGGTAGCCTTTTTTACTCCTCGTGCAGAGAGATAAGGTTTAAGGGCTTTTCTGGAAACTCAAAAACACTCAAGTAGCCACCGTTCAGTGTGGGTTTGCAAGTGAATGTGACCAGTCAGGAAATTAAACCCTTTTCTCTGAAACAAAAAAATGTTTGCACAACTGTTTCCTCTTGTTTCTAAAACATTTGGAGCTTGTGTAGTTTATCCTGTACCACTGAAGCTTAAGAGAATTCTTTGTACTGGAGCCTCAAAGTAGCAGTTTGCAATTTACTCATTCTCTTCCTTAAGAAATCATCTCATGTTCTCTGTGTTTGCTAGCTCCATCATTAAAGACTAAGAAATGGTGCATTAACCAGTGATATGATTTCTTTAACAATCAATAATACAATAAAATCTAAACATACCATACTTAAGTTTTGATACTGATTCCTCCCACTAATTTACTTGCAGGGCATTATTTGCTGTGTGCACTCCCTCTACAAAAGATCCCACTTTACCCTTTTCATTTGAGTATAACTCAGTGATAGAGAACATGGTTTCCATGCCAAAGATACCAGGTTCAGTCCTTTCTTTTTCAACTTCTGCTGGATTCCCTTGACAAAATTGTAAGTGTTATTTCCTGAGATCTCAAATGGTCTTTCTATTGAGGACCAGGAAACATGCCACCTTACTTAATTTGAAATCAAATTGTTTTTAGGCAAATTGTGCAAATACATCCATTAAAAAAGTACTTTACTTGACATGGACCAAAAAGATGGGGAAGGCCAATTTATTTATTTCTAACCCACTTCATTTTCATATCTGTACATGATCTGCCCTGATTCCACATTAATATATACCATTTAAAAGTGTAAGGGCATGGGAGACAAACATTTTCTTCAAAATACAAAATTGCAATGTAGTTTCCAACAAAATATGTATTTCTGCACATATTGTATCACCATATATGTATCTTTGTTGTTGTTCAGTTGCACAGTCAGTTCCGACCCTTTGCAACCCCATGGACCATTGCATGCCAGGCACCTCTATCTATATGTATCTATATCTATCTTTAAAAAGACTTGTATGGCTTTATGTCTGAACACTGTGATACAACGAAGAAAGATGAGACATCTGACAGATCACCATATCCTGAGCTCCACATTAACTATGAAGATGGAGATCAAATCAGCTCATTTTGGAATTCATGATGATCTGTTGCCACAAACATTCCCCACTGCTATAGACCTTAAGCTGTATAAATTATCCACATGCACAGGTTGAGGCTGGAGGCTGGTGTTTTACATCATGGGAATGATCTAAAGTCAGTGTTTTGAATTACCATTTTTAACCTTGCCTTTAAAAAAAGCAGGGAAGAAAACTCCTTTTTAAAAAGCTCTGTGAAATAAAGGTTGCTGATATTTCTTCAGAGGCAGTTTTTGGGTCAGTGGGGACAGGAGATGTGTGAACAAGGGCCTGAACTGTGTCAACAAGAGCTTTTTGTTAAGAAACAAGATCTAAATTTATAACACTTGTTGCAGCTGCAAGATTAGACAGCAGCAAATATTTATGTTTCCTTCACTTGACTTGAGGTTTTTCAGAGTTCAGAAGGGCCAACTAGTGAGCCAACAGGGATGTAGTCAATCAGAAGTGCAAAACATTACCTTTTTATGTACTTTGGTGTTGTAGTTGTGGTGGCTGCTGTTCTTTCAGAGGCTAAGAATTATCCAGATTGTAGGAAGTATAACCAAGTCCAAAGCCTTGAGAAGTATAGAGGACTGTGCAATGGAGTTTCAGAGGGAGAGAGAAGACAGGTGTCCAGCAGCTTCCTAACTACGGTTCCCATGCCTCTGCGTGACAGTTGTAGTCCCACAGAATTGTCCAGATCTCCAGGCAAGGAACTCATCACATATTGAGGTTCAATGGAGAAGGAGAAAATGAATGTGTCATTTCTACTTATTGCTGACTCATTGGCATGAGAAGGCAGCATGAGGGTGCTGAAGTGTATGTTGTGTTTGTATAAAATTGCCACACTAAAAAGCCACCACAAAGATGGGGAGCAGGGCAAGGCCTAGCTTAGACTCCTGTTCTGTGCACCATTTGGAGCACAATGACAAAGAACAAGTCTTGTGCATTTTCTTAGCTTGGCCAGAAGCTGTTCTAGCGCCTCTCCATGCTTGCTTGTCCTGCATGTTTGATATCACAAGAGCTCTTCTCTGTATACTGCACAAATAGTTTATCCCTGAAATCTCTCAGAAGACTGCTATTATCACTATTCCTCTCCTTTTCCTTCCCATTGGAAGCTCTGTTTAAAAGTGGTGTATGTCAGGATCTGAGGAAGCTTCAGTATTTGCAGGATCAGTTTCCTAGAAATAGCTTGATGCCTGCAGGATTGGATCCTCAGTTTGGAGAGAAGCTCCAGTGTTTACAGGGTTGGACCCTCATCCTGCTGCAGCTGCTAAGCCCCACATAAGAGTTTTGGGGAATGTTCTGGACCATCATAAGCTTCATCTGAAGGCCCTGGGTTGCTTAGCTGTATAAGAACTTCCTTCTAGAAGATTCCTCAGCAGTGAAGAATGAGTTCACATAAGCACTCCAAACTTAGCAGTGAGTGGCAAGCTCAACTAGCTTGCAGTCATATGCACATCAATTTACCAGTTTCTGCTGAAACTTATTGTGCTGTTCCCTATCTTTCTAAATGTTCCCTACTGGTTTTTAGTGGATGTGGGGGAGAAAGCAAACCAGCATCCCAATTCTTTTGTTTCATAAACATAAAGGCATCCTCACATGAACATTAGAAATACAATGAAAAAAGGGAAATCTCTGTGGAAGACAGACAAATCAGGTTGAAAAACAAAAGGAACACTATGAAGAAGTGAATTTAAGTGAAAGTTTGAAAAGAGTTTGCTTAAAGAAAATAAGTTTGTATGCCAAACATTTCCACTGTTTTTGGGACAAGGAAACATAGCTGAGGGGTTTGATGAACATCTTGTGGTTGTCTATTGAAAGTTTCCATATGAAATATGGATGGATATCTTGGGGAATGAGATCCAAACCTCCTTCTGCTCTTCCATTTAGGTTTTATCTAAGATATGCAAGATTCCAAGTTAGCCATCTACACACCAAAATAAACTTATATCTTTCTGCCTCTGTTTGGGACAAAAGTGCCATTTATTACTGTAATGGTCATCACAAGGGCCGAGACCCCTCTCAGGAAGGGTCAAGTCATATTTAATATTTTCTTCACACTTTTCAATAAACAGTCTCACATAAAGGCTGTCTATACCCTTAACATCACATTTTAGAAAATCAGGCCTCTGATAAAGGCTTTGGTTTGTCAGCTGGGCCTTATGTCTCAGTTACCATTCACTTGCTTACCGAGAATAACCTCCACTTCCAGAAAGGAGGGGCATGGAGCAGTACGTCTCATGCCGTGCCTGTCTGAGGAAGACATGTGAATTGTAAAACATGCTTGAACTTGTGCACCTGCCCTTGTGGCACTGTCTGGGACATGACCAGCAAAAAGTACCTTCTCTGTGTCAGTCCTTTGAAGTAGTCTGGGAACCTGTACATTTCTGAAGAAAGGTATGACACATTTGGCTGGATCAGTTCCCAGACCACTTTCACATCAAAGCATTATAAAAGCCCCAGGTTTTGGTAGTTTGAAATCCTTCTTGGGGAGAAGGGCAAAGCTCACGATGGTCTGAACAAGCATGGGGGGCTCTGGCCCCACACTTTGAAACTTAGAGTTTTATTTGCTTAGCGTTTTGTTTATTTGAAAATGTCTCTTTTACTTTGTTTTGTACTTGAGTTATATTTTTCTAAATAAATCTTAAAAAGACTCTACAAGTTGCGTTTTTCAAGGCAAACTCCAGCCACCACTTTTCCTGAGACAGAACCTTGTAGATAAGGTCGCTTAGCAACTCAATGATTGGCCTGCCTGCATAGTTTGTCTCTGATTCATAGGCAGAGAAGCCTTTTGCCCTGCAAAGAATATTCATGCCGGGGGAAGCTCTCTCAGGGCGAGATGAAAGCAGACCAGAGCTGGTCAAACAAGGGGGTGTCTCAAAGTCACTGAGTCCCTACTTGTTCACTGTGGGGTGGGCCCCAGTAGCGGATACTACAATTACAACTGAATTTGAACAAATTACTAATAAGAATGATATTGATGCTCAGGTGAAAAGCTTGTGAATCCCACAGGAAATTACACCTCCAGAATGATTGTGCCTGGACTCACATCCTTATCTAGGATCTTTCCTATTTTCTCTAGAACAGATGAGAATGAAAGACCACACTAGACTAGTTCTTTGCTTACAGTGAACATGTTGATTTTTTTTTAAAAACCTTAAATATTTCCTTTTTAAGGAAGCCTTTAAGAATATCATGCAGTTAACATAAAGTTAGCTGGTAAGTTTTGTTTATTTGTCTGTATACCACCCAGAGTGTGCAATATCCCAGATGGGTACTATTCTTCTTCTTCCATGCCGAGGCCAGACATGAAACTGCCAAAATGGTGAGTTCAATCTGCAGTTCCTTTCATGTAACCTAGTGTGAGAAAGACTAGCTGGCAACACAAGGTTGCCGTTAGCATGGTACACCTGATTGTGTTTCAAAAATACCACAGCCTTCAAGGAGGCTTTTTCTCTGTACCCCACGGGTAGTATTAAAATGTAATAAATAAATAATGTAGAAAGAAATAAAAACTAAATACTAGTTTAACTTCGTTGGTACGAGCTACCTGCAACTGTGAGACTTAGAGGCTTTTATTTTTCAATGGTAATATACCTAGCTGCTTATAGGTGTCCATCTCATGGACTAGATTGGTTCAAAAGGCAGATTAATTAATTTAATTTAATTAATTTTCACATCTGTATTCCACCCAATCAGGAAGCCTGACTCAGGGCGGCTCACACAATGATATCTCTCTCTCTCTCTCTCTCTCTCTCTCTCTCTCTCTCACACACACACAATATACTCAATACACAATAATTGTACAGTATTCAAGCCAAACCATATACAGTATTCAATACAAACAATTCCATGTCACAATACTGTGACAGCCTCTCTGCCCCAGCCACAAACAAGTCTGGGGGGGGGACATGGGGGCAGCGGTGAAGTCCTACTACCTTTCAAGTCCTCCTTTCAAGACTCATTTTAAAATTGAGGTTGCTAACTTTTGTTTCCCCCCTTCTTCTATGTTAAGTAATGAGCATATCTTGTGGAATGAACAATCATAATTTCCATGGCTGCCTTTGGCTGAACTTTTTAGTTCACTTTCGAGGCTTTCCCTTCAGTCATTTGAATTATGAACATCTTTTATGCATTCTGCAGGCATTATTAGCATGCCCACTCTAGAGACTCTGTTGATTTTTTTTCCCTTGGAGAGTAAGTGTGGAGGTGGAGAAGGAAGTGATGTAGGGTATTGGAGGCACACATCCCAATAGAATGGGCCAGGGGCTTGCCAGAATACATTTGAAAAGGCCAGAGGAGGTGGGCATAGAGACTGGGGAATAGGCAAGGGAGGAAAATTATAAATGAGGGAAGGAGAAATATAGCTACAGAGTTGAATACCTAATCCCAGGATATGGTTTGTTTGCCTGCAAAGAGGCTATGCTTGATTCAATGCTATTTATTACTCTGAACAAAAATAGAACACTAACTTTTCTTTTAAAAAATGAATACAAAAACATACTTAGGCCAGTATTTTATTTTATTTTTTGGGGGGATACTTTTTTGGCCAAAGGGATGCAAATATGATGCTTCATTTATTTAGTTATCATAAAAACTAAGAAACATACATTCTTATGTACAGGAGGATGAGCACTCATGTATTTCTAGATTATGTGCATATCCTCCAGGTATCAGCTCCTAGGGGTAAATGTAGAGCCTCACATTAAATATTACTTTTTCCCGCAAAACAAGCTGGAAAATGTGGAAGTTATGTGCAATTGTGTGTGTGCTTTAGCCAATTGCTCTGAAGAAGCACTGTGTCTCTTAAATAATTCAATAGGTTTAGTCTCTTAATTTGAGGTATTTGTTCATCAGAACCCCAGTGCAAATGGCTGTATGAAACAGTTATTTTGCAGAAGAGGAGTTAAAGGCTGGGTTCAGACTACTGACACCTACTGTGTGAATATCTCAAGTGCATGCTGTGCTCACTGCTTGGTATCACTGTTGTGGCATTGCTGTTGGTGAATAGGCTCATAGGGGATTTAATAAATAGGTGAAAGAAATGAGTCCTCCTGGAGGGCATCTCCCCCCCCCATCAAGTTTTCTCCCTCAAAATAATTATGATAAGTTGCCACCACTGGCTTCTCACTCCAGGCTCAAAAAGCTGCTTGCAGAGTTTTGTGTGCTATTGCCAGGGATACTGCTCATCCATGCTTTAAAATATTAAAAAATAAGGAGCTTTAGCTCTACTTTTTTACATCTAAGGGACACAGATTTACCAAAATCATAGGAAATATCGGAAGACCACGAGAACAAGCCTAAAATACCTAGAGGAAATGTTGCATCAGTGATAATCTCTACAGAAATATGTCCTAAAAAGATGCAAGCAATGTCACTGCCAAAAAAATGAAGAAGGGGAATGAAAGATAAGGGATAACAGTACAAATGACAAGTTTACCTATTTACAATTGACCTAATTTAGCTATTTACATTTTAACTGTCTGGGCAAAGTCTTTGTCAGTATTTTGTGGAGCTGTGGTCTAAAAGAGAGCATCTATAGTCACTTCATTGCTTAGTTTCAATAGTCACTTCATTGCATAGTTTCAAGGTGAAACATGCTTTGGTGATGTTTTTGAGATTAGTAAAATATAGACTTTAGGTGTGAGTATATAATGTGTGGACTGGTTGTGAAAGAGGCTCAACTCTTTAAATAAGAGGGATAGGTAGTCAATCTGACAAATTGGTCTGAAGGCTGAAAATAAGGTTTCCTTTCCTAGCCAGCCAAAGCTGTTGCTTCTTGACACCGTAATTTTAATGACAATTTGATGACAGCAACGATCACTACACACCACAACTATAAACATCTCTGGGACATTTGGTCCATCATATTCTGTGAGACACAAGTGATAATGGGTAGCAGAAAGTAAAGACAGCATGGGCTCTAGTATTAATGCATATTTTACCAAAAGCTTGCTGAAGCCTAACGCATTTAGGATTGGTCAGTATCAATATGGCATCTGTTTGGAACACTATGGGCCATGTTCTGAATGTCACTAAAGAATGACAGAAAATAAACAAACAGCTGTGGGCATCCCCCTCATTTTGCCACAGCTCATTTGCTGCATGTAATAAAAGACGAGGCCTGAAATGAAAGACAGAATTATTTTGTGCATGTGGAGTGTAAAATGGTGCAGCATTCATTTTTTTCTAAAATGAACATCATTCTTGATAACCCCAGGGCAATGATTATTTCAGATGTGAATAATTTTCAGAAACAAATTAGAGCAGGCAGTAAGTTTGCATGGAACATAAGTTGCCTCAGGATTAAAATAACCAATGCTTCTGAAAATGTGATGCATTAAAGAAGACTGGCCGTGGGCTTCACAACCCCCAGAGTCAGCTCTGGTGATACATTGGAGGAGATCCCCTATGGGCTTCCAAAATATGATCTAATAGTTCTGCAAGAAGAATAGTTTGTTTTTTAAAACAATAACACTAAGTTGCATTCACCCATTATTAAAATATTTCTACATTGCATTTCAAGGCCTAGCCTTCCAAGGCAGTTAACAACGTTAAAATTCAAACAAAATGAAATGTAAAACATGGTTCATTAAAAAAGAAAAAAATGACAACATAAACATCAGAATAAAATGGAACCTATGAACTTATATTCTAGTCATTAAGACTCATTGAAAACACCACAGAAGGAAATTATTTGCTCATTCTGGACTGCAAAATTCAATAAGGATAGGTCACCACAGAAAATACAGGTCCTTTCTCTAATCATGGATGCAGACCTAATAGATCTACTTGAGTGCATGAGAATTAAATGTCTGCAGGTGGCCATTGGGCCAAGGCATCTTTGATTTGTATTAGTAGTGTTTAAAAGCAGTCATTAGAACTTTAATTTTTCTCCAGAAACTCACTAGAAATTAATTCAGCTGGTACAGAGTGGGTTTTGCATGTTGTAGCTTCCTAGTCCTTGAGACAAAATAGATGGCTGCATACTACACTAGTAGTAGCCTTTTACTCAGTGGTTCACAACTTTATTTTGGCCATACCCCACCTAAGCATCTCTAAAACCCTGATCCCCCCTCCCAACCATGACATATAATTATTATTATTCAAAAAGCAAAATCCTATTCACATGAAGGAAGTCTAAAAGGCCACTAACTTGGTCTAACTCATTCTCAAATTGCCCCCCTAAAAATCAATTTGTCCCCCTGTGGGGTGTGTTGGGAATGACAGCTCTAAACCATCTTTAATGGCAATCCCACCTGGTCTGGATATAACCAGGGCAATGATGGTTATACCATGCAGTTTTCTACAGATGTGGTACAGGTTGTGACTCAACCAAAACTGATAAAAAACACTCCAGTTGTACAGATGTCAGGCTAACCCTATAGAAAACATCCTGTAAAAAACAAGGAACAGATAAAATAATATTCTTATGAAATGTTAAACAGAGTTCATAATCAAGAAGCCACAAGGCATGGAAAAGCAAAGAGGCAAACTTGCAAGGATAGAGTTGTCACAATACCAACTCAAAATACCAAACTATCCAGTACCTGGTTAAGGCAAGGCCTTATTTCACTACCACAAACCCTCTGAACCAAAAATCCAGGCAGTTGTTTGAGCACAGTTTTGTATTTTATTAAAAGGAAGCAGCAACAACAAAAGGTTAATGGTATAAATGGCAAAAAAAGTTCCACATGGTTATAAAAAAGTTTCTCAAGATAATAGAGCAAATTACAGAGACAAAATGATGGCAATTCAAGATATACCTAGAAAGCAGATAGTTCCATCTGCTAGAGAGGCTCACCTCTAGCATGAGAACTCCTTCTCTGTGTCTACTCCGGCCCTGTGGAACCTCCTGCTAACTGAACTTCATCTCCAGGTAGAGCTTTTATCTTTTCGCAAGATACTTGCGCAGCAGGTGTGGGGATGGCTGGTGAGATAGCCATCCTGGGCTGACTTGTTTAAGTATTGCTCAGGCTGTCAGCTTT
Source organism: Bradypodion pumilum (assembly GCA_035047305.1). NCBI lineage: Eukaryota > Metazoa > Chordata > Lepidosauria > Squamata > Chamaeleonidae > Bradypodion > Bradypodion pumilum. The sequence continues at coordinate 241,118,426 of JAWDJD010000003.1, read as the reverse complement.
GAAAAATTTTGTGATGAGGCATTGGAGGGCATTTTTTTTAAAAAAAAAACAACATTAAATTTTAAACAAATCTATTTTTAATGCTTTTTAAATGTTTTTGTAAAGTTTTTATTTGTTTTATGTGTACGCCACTCAGAGTCGCCTTAGCGAGGGGGCGGCAGTAGAAATGTGAGTAATAAATAAATAAATAAATGGAATCTATTATTTCGGATGGTAGGCCTGAGGAACTCAATGCATAGTTTTGCAACAAATTATAGCATAGGAAATGTTTTACCCCTTTGTTCTGCAGATTGCGTGAATTAGGCAAATGTTGACAAAAATGCAGGTGTACTATATCACTCCCAAATTTAACAAAATAAGGGTGGTAACTAGATTCCCAGTGTGACATAGTAGAACAATGGAGTAAAACACTGAAGATCATTGTTTGAATCCCCATTTGATCGTGGAAACTCACTGGGGAGTGTGTGTGTTGAACTAGTAAAACCTTTTCTTTAAATATCTCATTTACTTGAAAGCCCTATTAGGGTCACTGAATTAACAGTGTTTTACTATGCAGTTGTAGCCTAATATTAGTGGAATGTACCAGATGACTGCAGTGGCAGTTGTTATATATGACAGCATCTAAGGTAAAATAACCAAAATGTGGCAGTATTTGCCAGTGAAAAACAGAAACAGCTAATACATGACAGAAGCCACAGTTCTCAGGTACCTCTCGTGACACCATGCAGAATGCAATGTCTTAAGCCTCTTCCCTTCCTTTTCCATTCCTGCTCACATTTACAATGTCTTGCACCTTACATTCTTTTTATGTCTTTCCATATGGAATTTCATAACTAGTTTATTCCAGACAAATTTGGCAATAGTTTAATTGGATTTGAAGTTACAGTATTTCAGTTTGTACCAAGCACACTAGTCTGATGACTGGTATGTAGGAGGTGTCAACATTCAATGGTGCCAAAGACAGAAGAACATGCAGCAGTAGTAGTTAGTATTTAACATGATCCAATAAGATTGTTGATCATTCAGTGCCATTTTAATGTTATTTGTTCATTTAGCTAATCACAACATGTGCATTTCAAACTTCAGATAGCAAGCATTAAGGGGAAATCTCAGTATCTGAATCTGACCTTTGAAATTTGAAGAGCACAACTCTTTTTCTGATTCAGCAATTATCTATTGCAATACTGTTCTTAAGATGCATGTATCTCCCCTTCATTTGATAGCCATATATTGTAAAGGCTGAAGTCATGCAGTGTTTTTCTTCAGTACCATTCTCCCACCTGTCCTCTGAAACTACAGCTAATAGATAGAAATTTCTGCGTACGTTATGACTATCCTATTAAAACCTGGGGTCAGGATGGTTTTTGGATTTTGCTGTTTCTCTCAAGAGTCTAGTAGGCAAATGGCTAGCAGCATAGGCATCAAGACCCAGGACAACTAAGCTAAAGGTCAAAGGTGAGCCTTATCCAAGTCCTAATCCAAGTTCAGGGTCAAAGCCAGGAGCAGAAAGAGGAACAAGACTAGTCCAATAGACAAGGCATAGTCCAAGAAGGCCAGGAGTCAGGCAACCAAGGAAGCAACCAACCAAAGCAGGGTAACTTTAGGGCTGGAGCCAGAGCAGAAAGTCCACATGAAATACTACAATGAATCCAGGCAGCTTCTAAATGGGGCGGGGGAGGCTCAGACTTATGCAGCTCTCCCAAAGGGATCTCAGATTATGCTAATGAGGACAGTGGAAGGTGCAGCAGGGTGTGGGTATAATTTTGGATGGAACCCTGAAGCTGTGTCAGAATCTGACAGTTTGTTTCTCTACTCTGCAATGCTAAAACTCAAGAAGGATCCTGCCAGATTCCAAGCATTGCCTATTTTTAGTAACTGAGTAACTCAATAGAAGTGTTACAACTCTTGTTTATCGATCTTAAGCAAGGGTCCCATGGCTTTTGCCCACCTTTAATTTTCCTGTCCTTTCTTCTTTGTGTACTATTATTCATGTGGCTAGGGGATCTTCTCCCCACTTCCATCTTCCAATTATATCTAAGCCATCTTGAGAACATTTTTGACTGAATAGTGAGATGAAAAAGATGCAATAACATGAATGAATGAGCAAGTGAGTGAATAATGACAATTATTGTCTGGTCCAAACAAACAACCAAAATCCAAGGGGAGAGCATTACAGTCACCTTGATACGTAATCACAATTTAAGATCAACTTTCCCTATCTGTGTAAGGAAAGGACTGCTAGTCACATAGTGCATTGTTTTTAACTGACAAAATATACAGTACTTATTAGTGATCTGTTGTAGCAGGATTTCTGTGGAAGACAATTTTGTGACTTTTCATATACCAATATCTCATGCATTTTTTATTTTAAGCCTTTCTTGCCTATCTTTTCTTTAGTGGAAGACTGCAATATACTTTTTCCAGGCTTGAATGTGTCTCCCAACTGCAATTCTAGAGTGACTGGATGTTTGAAAGCCTTTGTACCGTATATAAAAACTGAGGAGACCAAATGAAGTCTTCAGCAAGAAATGCAGTGCTGAAGTTCTAAGGAAATTAATCCATAATGCATAAAATGAAAAACTGCTGCCACTAGCATCAGATTGTTTAATCTCAGGAATGGTGAATTGGCTTTCAGAAACTGACTGGAGGGAGAAAGCTAGCTGATAACTTGAAATTAGATCCATTACCACAGCCTATGGTGTGACTTCAGCAAAAAACCATCCAGAGCAAGTAGTAAAATTTCAAAATCAATATGTCACAAGAAAGGCAGCCGGTGAGGTTTGCCAGAGAGAGTGACAACACAATCAGATTTTTATTTATTTCATGAAACACAGCCTTTAATGAAAGAGCAGCTGCTATTCGCGCAAGTAGGGAAAAAAACCAACAAGGCAGTAGTCACTGTGGGACAAGAGGGAAGAAGACAACACTCTCAGCCAGATGAAATGAATGGGTATGACACTCAGAGGACTATTTTTCCCTTTGGTTTCTGTCATTTGCAGGTTGCTGAAATCCTCCTTGGAGTGTTTTCCAGAAATCAACTCAGTTTTGCAGATGAGGTACTTCCAGTACAGAGTATAGTTATGATTACTTCCTGAATCTTGAAATCATGCTTATCTCATCGTCCAATTTTACTTCTTTTCAGTTTGATGTAAGCCTTAAATCTTGTGTTGGAGTGTTCCTGCTTAGCCAATTATTCCATCACTACATCCCACCTATTCCTGTACCTTTTGCTTATCTGTTTTTCTGCAGAATTTTATGTTTGTCCTTGTCACAACTGTTCTCCTTGTATAGTTTACTTGGGAACCTATTAAAATGTTTCCCTACTCTCCAGTAGGGAGAGTCTTGCAAGCCATCTCAAATTTTGTGTTATTTCCAAATGCCCTCATTTTTTTTAAAAAAAATCCACATCTTCATCCAATTCACATCAAAAGTATTGTTTCAGACATTTTTATCAAAATGTTCTGTCAAAGTAATTAAAGTACCAGCATTAAAGAAGAAAAACAGAAAAATAATGTTGAAAAATATATATACTGTACTTAACTAAGAAACTAAGGCTCTTAAAATAGCCCCACACTACATCAGTTACATTAAAATATTTGGACGCTGACCACTCGGGGTCACATAATTAGTTAGCATGCCAGAGTCTTTCATTATCGGAATTAACCAGACAAATTGCTTCACTAACTAAGAGCCTGTTAGGGTTCCTGCTTGCTAAAAACTCCTCATTAGATGATAAAAGAAAGATGTGGAGAAATGTTGATGGTTGTATGAGGTTGGTTTGTCATGTATCTATATCTTGCCCAGTACTGCCCCAGGAGCTAAAAAGCACAAACATAATGTTAGAATGTAGCCCTCAAAGCCAGGCCTGTAGCCAGGATTCTAGATTTGGGTGGGCGAATATTTTTTCAGGATGGGCAACAATGTCATATATAGCCACCCTCTGGCTACAGCCCTGCTCAAAACAGACCTCAGAAGAAATAGTTTCTTTTGGCTTGCACATAGTTATAAAGTTCTAAATTCATTTATTCTTAAGCTCAAGAATGCATTTTTTCCCATCATGATATTTTCCTGTTTCATGTAAACATCTTGTTATATTTTTCTGCCACAATTTGTCAGTGTTGATTCAGAGAGAATAAGAGGCATTTCTAAACAAACCCAAGAAGGCATATATGACTCTCTACCCTTTTCCCACTCCTCACAGACTTTCAAAGGAATTCAAGTTTAAAAGAGAAGATGAGTGGCCCATGTTGTTGTTGTTCAGTCACACAGTCGATTCTGACCCTTTTGTGACCCCATGGACTATCGCATGCCAGGCACCACAGAGTTTCCTAACGAAATTAAGAGTGTTTGAGAGCTGAAACTAACTTTTTACCAGTGGTGGTCATAGGGATTTCAAGCATATCATTTTAACACAAAATCAGTGGTTTCAGAATTTCATTCACAAGTATTTGCTGTCAATTCAAATAGAACTTTTGTTGAACCTAGTAGAATTAAGAAAAAATATGAGATGTTTGAGAAGTAGTATAGAAGTGAGCCCCCTAAACTGAGTTTCCATGGCCAAGGAAGGGTTTTAACCCAGGCATCCTGAGTCCAAGTCTAACATGTTAACTGCTACACAGCACTTGCTATAACAGTTTAATACTTAAATATTTAACACAAACCCTCACAACACAAATTGAGTTGTATTTTTTTTAAAAAAACATATTACTTGATGAAAGCAAATCTAACACCCAATGTAACCATGTTAAATCTTAATCAGGTTCAAGGAAGTTTGATTATAGTGCTGGCAGCAACAGTTGAGGTGGTTAGAAGAGAGGTGAGATATAACCAATTCACTGAGCTAGCTATCCAACCAATAAATATTAGCCACCACAGGGCCATGAAGGATGTGGTTTAGTTCATTTGATAGAGGAAGAACAGACTATTTGTCCTTTTTGTTCACTTTAAAAATAAAAATAAAAATACTTTCCACTTTTAATATTTTCTACTGTTTCTCATTAAGGAATTCAGGAGCTCAAAATGGCTTGCAAGCACAGAATAAAGCAACATGGTAAGATCCACAAAAAGTGAAATTCAGTAATACCTCATACAAATTCCGCTTCATACAACATTGAATTCATACAACATCACCTAATTTCTTGGAAAAAGTTACCTCATACAAAGTCACTCGACTTTGTATGAGGCATTCAGTTTTTCCCAGGCTGCATTGTGCCTGGGCAGTATAAGAGACAGGACACATGCATGCATTGCTCTTATGGGTTTTGCACAAGGCAAAGAGTGTTTAGGAGTGGTTTTGAGCGTGATTTTAGATTTTTTTGAATTTTTCATCAGAATTTTTAGAAGCATTCCTGGGATTTTTTGCAGCAGTCTTCAAGTTCTTGGACAATCAGGGTTGTTTGACATGTTTTTGTAATATATTTAGCCTTTAGACAATGTTTTCTTAAAGTTCTGTCAGTTTCCTGTCTGTTTCCTTGACTTTGCCCTGAAGTCTGTGCTGTTACAGTACAATGTATCTCTATGGAAACGGTGTTGTATGAGGCATCGCAGCAAGGATTTGGACGTAGTATGAGGCATCGTGGCTAGGATTTTGCATGCCTCATACAAAGTCCAAATCCGTATAAAGTCCAAACTTGTGGAACCAAGTTTGGACGTTGTATGAGGTATCACTGTACTAAAAATTAAAGGTGAAAGCTAGGTGGCATACTAAAGGTTTCAAGAAGAAAGCCAACAACCAGAAACCTTCTTGAAGGGAAAAAAAAACTTTCTGAAGCCAGTCAGCCAGTCAAGCCGCCATCGTTCTTTTGTTAGTAATGATGAGTTCCACAAAGGAGAAGATGATTACAAATCCCAAAAACACCCAGGATGAATGAATACTGGCTATTATGGCTAGAGGATTCTGGGATCTTTAAACAAACAAAAGATTGCTTCAAGCTCTGTGCATAGATGGAATAAAGTGGTGCAAGGAGAACAAGAAGAGAGAGACAGATTACCTTGATTATGTGTAAGATGACTGAAGAGGACAGAGCCAAGATCCTGTTTAAAAGCAGTTAACTTGCAGGCACCGAGATAATTATTGGCTAAAGCAGAATTTTGCTCCAAGGAACTAGTGTCTTTCAGAAAGTGGTCCACATGTGTTTTGTAGATGAAAAGCAATTTTATGGGAAAAATTGGGCATGCTCTGATTGCAGACTCCATTTAGTTAAGTTCAGTAGCCAAGCTGTGTATGCTCCATGTTCCATGCTCACTTTGTGTACAGAGTTGATTGCAAGCTGGAAGTCTAATAGAGAGTATGCATCCTTTTCATTTAATCCATTGGATGCTGCACTGAGAAGATTGAGGATGCTGTTATGGAACTGAATCCTTTGCAGAGGATTTGAAGAAAATTGAGTGCCTCTGTTTATTGAAGAGACCTGCCAGCTGATTTTTCATGACTGAAATTATTCCAATGAACTGTATTCCAGCTCTCAGAGGTGTCTAAGCATCAAAATGTGTTCAGTAAATGTCATGACTGAAAAGACACATGTGTCTTCAGATAGAAGCAATGACATCTAATTTACAGATTTAATGCAGATTTAATATTGCATTTCTTCAGCAAGGCCCCTACACTGCAAGTTTGCACCAGGTGAACCACGGCATCAAAGGATGTGTACCACAAGGTGCACAGGTTGTGAGGGATGGAATCATTAACCAACTGGGTCTCTGGGTAGGACAGGTGGTGAATTATATGATATTCACCAGGTGCTGCCTTAGAAAACACTCCCAAGGGGGACATTCCTAACGTAGGCACTGGTGGCTGGGTCAAAGAGGCTAGCACTCTTTCCTCTACTACTTCCTTCATGATCTTCTCTCTCTCACAACCTCTTCTTTATCTATGACAAAACACTAATTGGATGTTGATTGGGCCACCTTCTGGGATATCCCAACTGGGATATGAAAACCAAATTCAAAACCATCTCTTAGATAAACCACATTCGACCTATTGGGATAAAACTGCAACCAGCTAACTAACAGGTTGCTAACTAAGGGTTGCTTCCAAAGTCAGGTGGATCGACCCCCTGCTCCCTTTCCTCTTCGGAAAGGGAATCAGGCTTTTTTTAACGTTATGAAGCAGGGGGGCAGGGCCACACCAGGCCCTTCCCTGAACTGTGACTCATAGGGGCGGAGCCACACTAGCCTTTAAAAGCTCTGAGCTCTTTCAGAGTCAGCCATTTTGACTCTGCATGTGCTCTTAAGCAGAGCTGCTGCTGAGGAGAGCCAAACAAAGGAAGTGAGCACTGGTAAGTTTTGCAGTTGGAGTAGAGCTGCTTTAGAGGCCTCTACTAATTTAAATTGATAATTGAAACTGCTGAGAGCCACCTCTGTTCAAACAGAGGAAGCAGTTTGAAGCTTCCAGAAGCAGGGGGGCAGGGCCACACCAGGCCCTTCCCTGAACTGTGACTCATAGGGGCGGAGCCACACTAGCCTTTAAAAGCTTTGCAGTTGGAGTAGAGCTGCTTTAGAGGCCCGCGCGCCTAACAGCGCGCGAGATTACAAACTAGGAACATAAGAAGAATATAGTCTTACTAGGTAGAAAGGTAGTAAACGTGTACATTTTTGAGGCCCAGAATACTGCACTTGTTAAAATGGATTCTGAGGGAACAGCTGTAGTTACCTGCAATTCTTGTGCCATGTTTGTGTTCTTGCCAAAGCACATGGAGAACTACACTTGCAGCAAGTGCAAGCTGGTTGCACTACTAGAAGAGAAGGTCCAGCAGCTAGAGGCCCGCATATCTAACCACCAACAAATTAAGGAGCTTGAGCTGTTCTTGGACAGAGCGGAGCAGACTATGCTGGACAAAGAAGAGACAGGGCACAGTTCTGAGGGAGAAGGCCCTTCACTAACTCAGGAGGGAGATGGTTGGAGGAATGTGACTCAAAGGAGGAGAAGAGTAGGGGATCACTCTGAGAGTCTGAAATTACAGAATAAATTTGAGGCTCTTTCCCTTATCACACCTGACGAGGAACACACAGAGGAACAACTGGTTCCACCTGATGATCTCTCCTTCATCACACTTGATGAGATCCAGGAAGATGAACATCAGGAACAAACTGAGGTTCTCTCCCTTAATATGGTTGATGAGGTGCATGTAGATGAACAGATTGCAGGAGAGAGGCTCCTTGTACTAGGCGATTCAATAATTAGAAATACAGAGAAATGGATTTGTGATGCACATGATAACCGTATGGTGACTTGCCTGCCAGGTGCAAAAGTTGCAGACATCACAAGAAATCTAGATAGATTGTTAGAGAGAACTGGGAACGAGCCAGTTGTCATGGTACACGTTGGTACTAATGATGTTCGGAAGGCCAAGCGGTCTGTCCTGGAAGCCAAATTTAGGTTGTTAGGAAGAAGATTGAAGTCCCGGACTTCCAAGGTAGCATTTTCAGAAGTGCTGCCTGTCCCTCGCGCAGGACCTACCAGGCAGGCAGAGCTCAGAAGCCTCAATGCGTGGATGAGGCGGTGGTGTCGAGAGGAGGGCTTCAGATTTTTCAGGAACTGGAGAACATTTTGGGACAAGCCAAATCTGTTCAGGAGGGATGGGTTGCATTTAAACCATGATGGGACCAGATTGCTGGCACTCAACATCAAAAAGGCTGCAGAGCAGCTTTTAAACTGATAACTGGGGGAAAGCCGACAGGAGCTGGGCAGCATCCGGTTCGGGAAAGTGTGTACTTGAGTAGTGAGGAGGATGCAAAAATTACTGAGCAGAGCAAGGAGCTAGTCAATGGCATTCTAGCAGAAGGATGCAAGAGGCAGTCTAACAATGCAACTGGACACAAAAGACTGTGTCAGAAATGCATATATAAATGCTTGTATACAAATGCCAGAAGCCTCCGGAACAAAATAGGGGAGCTGGAATACTTAGCAATAGATAAAAATATTGATATTATTGGTATCACTGAAACCTGGTGGACGGATGATAACCAATGGGATACAGTTATCCCAGGCTACAAATTGTACAGGAAGGATAGGAAGGGGCAAACAGGAGGTGGTGTAGCCTTGTATGTCAAAGAAGTGATAAAATCTTATGAATTGGAATATCTAGGTGATTTAGAGTCGCCATTAGAAGCTCTGTGGGTAAGAGTACCAGGCCACAAGGATGGTCTAACAGTAGGCATATACTATCGGCCTCCGACCCAAACTCTTGAGGGAGACTGGCAGTTGGAGAATGTTGTAAAGGAGGCATCCAGGAAGGGAAGCCTGGTTATAATGGGGGACTTCAATTACCCTCACATAGACTGGGTGAACTGTTGTTCAGCACATGATAAAGAGATAAAGTTCCTAGATATGCTCAATGATTGTTCCCTGGGACAGATGGTTGAAGACCCAACTAGAGGTACAAGAATCCTTGACTTGATCCTGAGTAATACTCAGGATCTGGTGCAAGATGTTAATGTGACTGATCCAATAGGGAACAGTGACCACAACTCAATTATGTTTAACTTGATCATAGACCGCAAGTCACTGATAAAATCTAACACAGAGACCTTAAATTTTCAAAAAGGAAATTTCCCAAAGATGAGGAAACTAGTAAAAAAAGAAACTGAAAGGGAAAATTGAGAGAGTCCAAACACTCCAAGTGGCATGGAGGCTGTTTACAAAAACAATAACAGAGGCCCAATTGGAATGCATACCCAAAAGGAAAAAGGGCACTGCCAGGTCCAAGAGGACTCCAATGTGGCTTACAGGAGCTGTTCGGGAAGTGATCAAGAGCAAGAAAAGCTCATTTAGAAGATGGAAGGCTTGTCCAAATGAGGACAGCAGGCAGAAACATAAATTCTGGCAGAACAAATGCAAGGCAACAATCAGGAAAGCAAAGCAAGACTTTGAGGAGCGTATAGCTAAAAATACTCAGAGGAATAACAAAGACTTCTTTAAGTACATTAGAAGTAAGAACCCAACTAGGAAGGCCATTGGACCATTAGATGACAATGGAAGGCAAGGGGTTATTAAAGAGGAAACAGAGATTGCAGAGAGACTCAATGAATTCTTTGCTTCAGTATTCACTGAAGAAGATAGAGACCACATGCCCAAAACAGAACCTATCTTCGTAGGGAGGGAAACCGAAGAATTAAGCAAGATAGAAATAACCAAGGAGGAGGTCCTTGCATGTCTTGTTAAGCTAAACACTAACAAATCCCCAGGACCAGATGGCATCCATCCACGAGTTCTCAGGGAACTTAAAGATGAAATTGCTGATATCCTAGCCAAAATATATAATATTTCCCTCAAATCAGGCTTTGTGCCTGATGACTGGAAGGTAGCGAATGTAACACCAATTTTCAAAAAAGGATCCAGGGGTGATCCAGGAAATTACCGGCCTGTCAGTTTGACATGTGTCCCAGGTAAAGTGATGGAAACCATCCTAAAAGATAGAATTAATAGGTACATAGAAGAGGAGGCGCTGCTAAAGGAGAGCCAACATGGCTTTTGCAAGGGCAAATCATGCCTCACTAATCTGTTGGAATTTTTTGAGAGTGTCAACAAGCATGTGGATAAGGGGGATCCAGTTGACATTGTTTATCTGGACTTTCAGAAGGCTTTTGACAAGGTCCCACACCAAAGGCTCTTGAATAAACTTACCAGTCATGGAATAAAGGGACAGGTCTTGTCCTGGATCAGCAACTGGCTAAGGGACAGGAAACAGAGGGTAGCACTAAATGGACACTTCTCCAAGTGGAGGGAAGTAAAGAGTGGGGTCCCCCAAGGTTCAGTACTGGGACCCCTGCTTTTCAACCTCTTCATAAATGATCTAGAGGTAGGAGTAAAAAGCAAGGTAGCCAAATTTGCTGATGACACTAAATTATACAGGGTAGTGAAAACTGTGAGAGATTGTGAAGAGCTCCAGAGGGATCTCTTGACACTGGGGGAGTGGGCAAAACAGTGGCAAATGAGCTTCAACATCAGTAAGTGCAGAGTGATGCATGTTGGGGCAAAAAACCCCAATTACATTTATAAACTGATGGGGTCTGAACTCTCTGCGACAAACCAGGAAAGGGACCTTGGTGTCCTGGTGGACAGCTCAATGAAGGTGTCAACCCAGTGTGCCTCAGCAGTGAAAAAAGCAAACTCAATGTTAGGGATCATTAGGAAGGGTATAGAAAATAAGTCAGCAAGTGTCATTTTGCCTCTTTATAAATCTATGGTGAGGCCCCATCTGGAATACTGTGTACAGTTCTGGTCGCCATACCTCCAGAAGGATATTATGGAGTTGGAGAAAGTACAGAGGAGGGCAACCAGAATGATTAGGGGACTGGAACACCTTCCTTACCATCTGAGGCTGCAACGGTTGGGCCTTTTCACTCTTGAACGACGGCGTCTAAGAGGTGACCTGATTGAAGTTTATAAAATCATGCACGGTGTGGACAAAGTGGATAAGGAAAAACTGTTTTCCCTATCGCACAACACTAGAACTAGGGGACACTCCATGAAACTTTTGGGTACTAGTTCTCAAACAAATAAGAGAAAGTACTTTTTCACCCAGAGGATTACTGGTCTATGGAACTCCCTGCCAGAAGAAGTGGTGACAGCTGTCAGTCTTGACAGCTTTAAGAAAGGATTAGACAAGTTCATGGAGGACAAGGCTATCAATGGCTATAATTATGGCTACCTAAGGACAACCTCCGGGTTGGAGAGATAGGCAGGATATCTCTCAATGCCATTTCCAGGGAATCCTAAGCAGGTGAAGGCATCTCCTTGGGAATACCCTGAAGGAAATGGTGAGCCACTGTGTGAGACAGAATGCTGGACTGGATGGGATGTGGCCTGTTCCAGCAAGGCTGTTCTTATGTTCTTATGTTCTTATGCAACCAATGTATCGCACAATGTTAAAAACCGGATAATGCTAAGACTTGTGGAACCAAGTTGTAGTGTTATCCGAAGTATTACTGTATTCTCCTTTCTATATCTTCTTCATGGCAGGCAACAAATGGTCTCTTCATGGTAAGGCTTGATCTCCAAATGGCAAAACCTCATGAGCTACTGAATTGTATCCTGTGTCTTGAACCCTAGGATAATATTATGATTGCCTGTCTTGACCAAATGACAGACTCTGAGTGGGAAAGTTGTATTGTGGGTATGGAGCATTCCATGAAGTATCTCACCTAGGTGTTGCAACTGTAGGGGAACCTAATCCCATGTTACCTTGCAGGGGCTGCCAGGGCCAAAGTGCCTGTGCCACCTGGCTTTTGGTGAATCCAGCCCCACCAGCCACTGCTGGTGTAAATTGTGTTGTGGATGCAGACTCACCTGGTGAGGTCACACCCACTACAAAAGAGGATCCTTCACCAGCACCTTCCAAACCTGTGCTGCACTGCACTGTCTTTGTCCTACTTTTGTCAGCTTTGCAAAGCGTGAGCAGATGCTGGTTGAGGTGAAGATGCACTTCTTGGAAGACTGACATCCTGAACAACCAAAGAAGAATCATGATGATCTCCATCATGAACAGTTTCTAACATAGCAATGCATTCCATTAGTGATATCACCACCTGCTACTCTATGAGTTCTGGAATCCATGGCTGATCATCTGAGGGGGGCTAGGCTGCTACCACTGATTGCTTGCCGGCATCTCTTTCCAAGGCCTCAATGTGAGCCATTAATGCTTGCACATCAGGGACCTCTTCTTCATCTGAAGATGAACTGCTGTGGGAGTACGCTGAGCAGCCCTGAATTTGGCTGGCTGCTTGCCTTTAAATGGACCTAAGCCCTCCTTTAGGAGTCTTGCTCAATATCCTTAATGTGAAGACAAGCCAGTATATCTAATGCCCTTTGTAATTTAATTTAATTTAATTTTTTGAGGAAGGGATGGAATGGATTCAACCAGACTCAAGGGATCTTCACCCATCACAGCAGCCCTACAATGCCTTATGGGGGAGGGGGGATAGCACCTAATCCCTCCCTAACCAGCCCCTATTGCCTAGTTGAGCAAATGACGAGATGGAGGGAGGGGGAGCACCCACAACCATCACAGATGATGGCGGTTACAAAAGAAGAGGTTGCACTGTCTCTATCTTCCCAGCCATTCACACATACCTGTCAACCCGCGGCTCCGGAAAAACGGGACCTGCGCACATCGCTTGTGCGCAGGTCGCTTTCCACGCAAGCGTGGAAGTCCATCTTTACCTAACGTCTTTTTAAAATTACCTCACTTGATTTTTTTCTTTTCATCATTGACTTGATACCATCCTGTCAAGACTTCTGAGCACATGTGACTTCTGATCACATTTTGTGAATAAATACAAATTTTTTTCTCTTAAGCATTTTGTCCAAGTGTGTACCAGTATATTAGCTGTTCTGAAAAAGGAAATGTCCGGGGGAAATTTCTGAAACATAAAAAGACTAAAACCTGCCCGGCTTTGTTGTGCAGCTGCTAAAAAACTTAACACATTGGCCCCATTAAGTTTGCTAGGAAAGTACAAAGTCACTTGGATTATCCAGGTGAAGCAAATATGTTTTTATCTGCAATGCAGGGGAATGGTACATGAGCAATGGACCAAAATCAGGTTTGCTGAAAGAGCTGCAGTTAAATGTAAACCAGCCTTGGTGGGACAAACCTTATCCTTCTTTCCCTTCCATAGGTTTGAGTCTGACAGAACACAGTGATCAGGACAAGACTCTGTTGCGGCTATTGATATCAACAAGGAAGCATATGAATTACAATTTTACTTGGTCTGTAGTTGAAAGGGGCTGGGGATTGAACCTATTCAAAGGGCACTTTTTCAGCACAGAAAATTCTGTTAAGTTTGCACATTGCAATTATCATGCAGAAAGTAAATCCTCATTTCCTTTTGACTGGAAAGATTTGGTCTGAAGAAAGACTTGGTTTGCAATTTTTCAGAGCTTGATCCAAAGAGAATTCTCTAAAATAGATAAACTGCTAGAATTCTGCCTAGTTTTCTGTGCTGTACCAAAAATGGCAATTCTTTGAAGTATAACCTTCTCCTAGCTATTTTAGCAGATTTTTTTAACACAAGAGTCACCACAGAAAATTGTCTTTTACTTTAAAAAATAACTCCACACATAGTGCATTCTTCAAAAAATATCTGGCTCCAAATATTCTTCAGGTAAAAGTTGCCACCCGCTGACTTCAATTGCTTCTGCAGTTTTATCCATCGGTCCCTTTTTCTGCTTGATTTTAAGATTTTGCAAAAAGGAAGAAAAATATGGTGGTGATTTGATGTAAGATTAGCAAAGGATAATTATCCTAGATGCAATCTCTGCCAACTCCATCCCAAACCATCCAGTTTGTTTGCTTGTTTTCCTGCAATTATTTGAATCCCCCATTGCCCTTGGGACCTTAGGGGGATGGTCTCTGAGAGGATGAGAAATGTTTGATCCTCCAAATATTGTTGGACTGTAGCTCTCATTAAGGCAGATAAGACCTACACCTGCTGGCAAAGCCATACCTGTCAAGTATCCCGCTTTTCCTGGGAAAACCCCTATTTTTACCCCTCTTCCCGCCCCCTCCCATTTTATTAATTTCCCCGTAATATCCCTTTTTAAAAAATAAAATAAAAATCCTGACCAGAGCCCTCACAGGCGAAGCTGCAGTATGTTTTTCTGGCCACCAGAGGTCGCTGTGTGGCTTTTTGCGTGTGGAAGGGGAGAGAGAGAAGGTGTTTGGGGAGGTGTTCTGTAGTTTCACTTTCGTTTCCCTTCCCTGCCACATGGTCATGGAGGCTTCGTTTTTGCTGCTGCTGTTCGGAGCCACCATGGGACAGGAGTCTACTCAAGAGGTGAGTGATATTTCATATATGCAGGGGCAAATCAGTGAGAGACTTCTTTCTCACTCTCATGGTTTATTGAGCTGTTTCTGCCCTGCCTCCTGGCTGGAGGCTTCCGTTTCTGTTCTAGAGTTAACTTGGGAGGGGGGCATGGGGGATGTTGTTTGATCACTATATGAGAGAGAGAGAGAGAGAGAGCACCCCACCTTCTAACAAACCATCTGGAGGGAGATTAATTCATCAGCTGCTGGGAGGCTTGGAAACTACAGAGGTTGCTTTTTACTTCTTTACAAATTCCCTTCCTTAAGCTGGATCCAACATTCTCAGATGTTGGTGCTTCAATTGGTTGCAGTGAGGAACAAATAGATTGGTTAATTTGGGGAAATTAATCCCTTGGTCCTCCACCCTAATTGGGGGGAGGGGGGAGTGTCTAGCCATGTGCAGGGCTAGTTCATTAAAGCCAAGCTGCTTACAAGCAGTTGGTAACCCTAGGGGGCTGGTTTACTATTCTGCACTTTCTTTGCTTCCCAGGGAAAAAAATAATTAAAAATGAGTAAGGTAAAGGTAAAGGTTTCCCTTGCTCGAAAGCCAGTCGTATCCAACTCTAGAGTTCAGTGCTCATATCTGTTTCAAAGCTGAAGAGCCAGCATTGTCTGCATCTGCAGACTTTTCCATGGTCATGTGGCAGGCATGACTAGAAACCAGAGTGCACGGAACGCTGTTACCTTTCCACCAAAGTGGTCCCTATTTATCTACTTGCAATTTCTTGCTTTCGAACTGCTAGGATGGCAGGAGCTGGGACAAAGACAGGAGCTCATTCCGTCCTGCAGTACTCAGGAATCGAACTGCTGACCTTCTGCCTCCCAGTCAGCATCTTAGTCACTTAAGCCACTGAGTAAACAAGAAAGAAAACAAAAGTCCCCCAAGAAGATGGGGAAAGGGTTATTTGGCTCACACAGCTTTGTGCCCATTGCATCTACAATACCATCTAGCCATCTTATTTTTGGCCACCCCTTCTTTTGTCCTCCACCTTTCCCAACATCAAGGCCTTCTCAAGTGAATCCTCTCTTCTCATTTGATGTCCAAAGTACTTTAGCATCATCTTTACTATTTGACCTTTAATGAGCAGTCATGGTTGATTTCTTCTAGGATCGACCTATTTATAACACCACATTTCAAAGGCATCTATTTTTCTGCGCTCAGCTTTCCTAATGGTCCATCTCTCACACTCATACATTACTACCGGGAATACCATTGTTTTGACTATGTAATTTTTTGTTTGCAAGGTGATGCCTCTACTTTTAACTATGTTCCCCAGGTTTCTCATAGCTTGTTTCCCAAGCATCAGTCGCCTTTTTATTTCACAGCTGCAATCACCATCTGCAGCGATCTTTGATCCCAAGAAAGTAGAATCTGCCAGTCGTATCCAACTCTAGGGTGCAGTGCTCATCTCCATTTACAGCCAAAGAGCCAGTGCTGTCTGTGTTTGCAGACATTTTCATGGCCATGTGGCAGGCATGACTAGAGCCCAGCAAGTCACATTGGCCAAGCCCATAGATTTGGCCACACCCACAGAGGGGTGCGGCCAAAATTTCCCTTATTTTCAAATCCAAAACTTGACAGGTATGGGCAAAGCCATGTTTTAAACACCTTCCTGAAGGGGGGCAACTCTGCCTGGAGGCACAGTTCTGGTAGCAGGAGTTTCCATAGAGCTGGGGCAGATACCAAGAAGGCTCTCTTCCTGGTCCCAGTGAGGCGTGCCTCCCTAGCTGATGGGACCACCAGAGAACCCCTACGGTCCGCCCTCGTAAGATGGGTCGACAATCTTGGGGCAATGCGGTCTCTTAGGTATCCTGGTCCACTACCATGAAGGGCTTTAAAGGTCAAAACCATAAGGGCCCCGGAGGACTGTACTAATGTAGCTAGAGCTGGAAGACCAGTCAAAATGAAGGTACTAGATAAATGGATGAAGTGTTTGGGATTAAAAGATGTTTGGAGGGAAATTGAGGGACAAGAGAGGTCTTATACTTATTTTTCACAGGTGCATAATACCTACTCCAGAATTGACTATATCCTGGCCACAGAAAATTTGATTAAAAATGTAGATGATGTAGAAATCGGGATTTTTAAGGAATCTGATCATGCAAAACTCTGGATGGAATTGAGACTTGATGGGGGGAAAAAGGATAGGAGGAATTGGAGATATGATGAAAAATTATTTTATGATCAAAAGAGTAAAGAAAAGATAATTGAAAATTGGAATGAAAGTTGGGCCTGGAATGATAATGGAGAGGTTAGCTATAATGTGGTCTGGGATACCATGAAGTCGATATTTAGCGGGGAATGCATTAGGTTGGCTAGTATTAAAAATAAACAACGTAGAGACAAACAGTCTGAGATAGAGAACGAGATTAAGCATTTGCAAGAGGAACATATAAAGACCAATAGTAAAAAAGCATTTGATAAAATTCAAAGGTTAAAGTCAGAGTTGATAGGAAAAGATATGCAGAAGGTAAAAAAAGATCTATTATATTTGAAGAGAGAGTATTTTGAATATAGTAATAGGAATTCTAAATTACTGGCAAGAGCTGCTAAAGAAAAGAGGACGAAAAGAGAGATTGGAATTTTGATAAATAAATTAGGGGTGAGATGTAATAAGGCTAATGATAAGATTGAGATTGTAAAAGATTTCTACCAGAGTTTGTATACTAAAAGAGATATCAATATAGAAAAGTTGAGAGAACAGTTAGAAAAACAGGTGCAAATAAAAATAGAATTGGAACATAAAAATAAAATGGAGGAGTGAATAACGGAAAAAGAGGTAAAAGATACAATAGCCAACCTGAAGCTAGGTAAATCCCCAGGTGAGGATGGACTGACAGCGGATTTTTATAAGTAATTTAAAGATAGTGTAGTTCCAAGATTAGTGAAATTGTTTAACTATATATTGGATGGGGGAAAGATACCGACATCATGGAACAGAACTATAATTGTTTTGCTGCCAAAGCCTGGAAAGGATGTTGAAAAAGTGGAATCTTATAGGCCTATTTCTCTGATAAATCAAGACGCTAAGATATTTACAGCAATAATAGCAAAAAGATTAAATAGGTTCATGGGCAATTATATAAAGGAGGATCAAGCAGGATTTTTGAAAGGACGTCATATGTCTGATTTAATTAGGAGGGTTCTGGACTTGATTGACATAGCAGGGCATACAAAAGAGAAAGTTGGATTATTGTCATTAGATATATTTAAGGCTTTTGATTCTCTGCAATGGGTTACAATTAAAGAGATAATTCGATGTTATGGATTTGGAGATAGATTTTGTAACATGATAGATCAGTTATATCAATTTGGATTTGCAAAAGTCAGGGTCAATGATGAAAATACAGGAGAGATAAGATTAGAAGCAGGTACAAGACAGGCCCACTATCCCCAGTATTGTTTATAATGGCAATGGAGTTGTTAGCAAATATTATAAGAGGGGATAAAGGCATTGAAGGGATGGCTGGAAATAAAATAAGTTTGTATGCAGATGATACTTTGATAATAATGAAGCATCCTAGAAAGGCATTGGAAAAAATACAAGGACATCTAAAAGATTTTGAAGAGATAACAGGTCTGAGAATCAATTGGGATAAATCAGAAATGATAGCCTGTAATGTTGAGAAGGAGGAACAAGAGAGAATTAAGGCTAAATTTAAAATTCAAATTAAAGAATGTTTGAGATATTTAGGAAAAAGTATCTCAAATAAAATTGAGGACCTTAAGCAATTAAATTATGATAAACAGAAAAAAGAAATTAAAGAGAAAATAGAATTGTATAAAAAAATCAAATTGTCATGGTTTGGTAGGATAGCGT
This sequence comes from Bradypodion pumilum, assembly GCA_035047305.1. Taxonomy (NCBI): domain Eukaryota; kingdom Metazoa; phylum Chordata; class Lepidosauria; order Squamata; family Chamaeleonidae; genus Bradypodion; species Bradypodion pumilum. The sequence goes on along the minus strand of JAWDJD010000003.1, from coordinate 241,099,801 downwards.
TAACTAAAATGATGTTGTTGCCAAAAATAAATTTTTTATTTGATGCGTTGCCGATTAGGTTGTTTGATAAGGAAATTAAAGATTTTCAAAACATAATAAACAATTATTGTAATGCAGGAAAAAAGCCTAGAATTGCTAAGATTTTTTGGTACTTATCTCAGAAAGAAGGAGGATTGGGAATACCTAATTTAAGGAATTATTATAGAGCTTTCCAAATTAAGAATATTATAAAACTTTTAGCAAGGGAGAAGAAATAGAGATGAAGGAGTTAAAAATGGGTAAAGGGGTATTTCTAGGCGATAAGAAAGGGAAAATTAGTGTTAAAAATAGAATGATGAAAACAATGTTGGATGTTTGGAACAAGGTCAAAAAGAAATTGAGTCCAGAACTATCTCCTATAATAGAATTAGATGATATCAAAAGTTTTCCGATACAATTAGATAATAGTTTAAAGATGGTACTGGAAAGGAAAAATGTTTCTTTGTTGAAGGACTGGGTTCGTGCCTGTAAAGATAGCGAGAATAAAGCAGTAATTTATTCACAGTTGAATCTGAACTGGCTTCAGAAGGTAATGTTGGACTGATAAATACAAGGAAGAATGTAGTTTAGAGAGGGATAAAACAGAATTTGAGCAACTGTTGTTAAAAATACGAAAAGGAGATATGGGGTTAAAGGGTATAGTAAGCAGGATTTATAAAATTTTAAATAATGAAGGTAATCCACAAGAAAATTTGAAGTCATGCTGGGAACAGGATTTGAACATAAAAATTCAGGAAAAAATTGGGAAAGATAAGTGGAAAAAAAGATATATGAGAACTATGTCGGTAAGAATGAAAGAGCATAATTACAAAATGTTATGGAAGTGAAAGCGCGGCGCCAAAATGGCCGCCGCGCTCTTTGCCGCCCCCCCACCCGGACGCAGACATCCGGGTGAGTTAGGGGGCATGGCCACCCCTCTATAAAAGGGGTGGCCACGAGGCAGACAAGCTGCCATTTTAGAAGAAGCGACAGAGAGGAGAAGTTTTCTCCGTCGCTCTTCGTTTCTCTTCGGCTATTCAGCCTAGTCTTCGGCTGTTCAGCCATTCCAGCGCTTCTGATCCCCGGAAAGGGATCGTCTCTGGCAGCTATGCCTCCCAAAAGGAAGGCCCCGGCGACCAAGCCGCAGCCAAGAACGAGGCACATGCCTGGCTCTGTGCTTACGAGGGGGCAGCAATCGGGTCGGAGGACCGCGACTGCGCCCCCGCAACAGGCCCCCGCATCGGTGGCACCCACCGTTACCGGTGGGATGGGGCAGATTAGGGCATGGCCCTCGGCTCTCCAGCCTCAGGACGGCCCTGCAGGGGCTTCGGCCCCCGGCCCGCAATTGCCGGCCATGGGTCCAGACAATGGGGGAGGGCCTGGTCTGGTCACTCAGCAGGGTTTGCCTCCGGCCCCTCATGGGCTGGAGTTCTGGACATGGCCCTATTCAGGACCTGGCACCCAGATGGGGGTCCCAAGTGTACCACCAAGTGGGCCGTGTGGCCCACCTTGCCCGCCTTATACCGGGGGTTCTGCGACTGTGGATGCATTGCTGGCACGTTTAGCCGTGCTGGAGGCATCCTTGGGGGTCATTAACAACCCCTCGGGAGGGGGGACTGCACGGCCGATTGGGGCTCCTTTTTGTCCGCCTTCCACCTCGACAGCCGCCACTTTGCAGCATGTGGCCAGCAGGGTTGAGCTGCTGGAGACGCTCTGGCCTGTGCCGGCTGCGATCTCGCAGCTCCCCGTTCGTCCTGAACTCCAGACAGGGGGTGGCCAGATGCGGCCCCAGAGCTCGATTGCGGTCGCGAGCTCCAACGCCCGCCATGGGCCGGAACCCCCAGTGGGGGCAGCTCACGGGGGTGCACCCAGTGAGTATCAGGTTCAAGCTAATGTCCCCACACCACAGTCCACTTCAGGTGTTAGTTTTCAGTGGCCATGGCCTCGTTATGTCGAGGTGGGTGGGCATCAGTTCCTAGCTTACCCTGGTGCCAATGGGCCCAATACTGGCACAACATTGGGTGGGGGTGGGGGGTTTCCACCCCCAGGACTGTACCGGGTATCGCAGGCACTGTACAGGCACTGCTGCCAATGCCCAGGGTGAATGCAGTGCCGGTGTCAGCATTGCTGACGGCAGGGTATTCCCTGCCCCTCGGGGATCATTTGTCCCAGGCCACGAGGGAAAAGATTTGGCGGGGGAAATATGTTGATATTTTCTCCCTATTGAACTGTGAGCCCACCAAGGAAGAAAAGGAGGGGCAGGACGACAGAGACAAGGAGCTGTCTCGTCGTCGCAAGCCACCTCGCACTTGGGCCAACTGGTTACCCGCATATCTTATTTATATGGCGGTGTACCTCAGGGCCCGGCCTGATTTGGCCATCCCTATGGTCCAATATTTGGACAATATTTACAGGGCGATGGTGGATTTTCCTGGCCCATCGTGGTTGGCTTACGATCAGGAATTTAGAATGAGGGTGCCCTAACACCCGGAGATGAGATGGGATGAGCCATGCCAGAAGTTGTGGCTTTTATACATGACCCCCACGTGCCCGGCGCCTGGGGAGAGGTACCATTGCGGCCATGCCGTCCAGCGAGCTACTCCACCGCAGGCTCCCCGCCAAGTGGCGGGGCAGGGGGTTCCAGCCTGCTTGCTGTGTTGGAGTTTTCTTGGCCAATGGCGCATGCAATAGAAAACAGTGCAGATACAAACACGAGTGTCCCTATTGCGCTGGCCCCCACGCCGCCGCTGCGTGTCCGCGAGCCGGTGGATCACGGGGCAGAGGTAGAGGTGGACAGGGAGCGGGCAGAAGTGCCGCTGAAGGAGCTGGTCAGTCAAAAGGCCCCCTCCCCAGTTAACATATTTATGTTAGAGAGGTGGCTCTTGACTTACCCGAGGAGGGACGAGGCGAGGTACCTACTCAAAGGTTTCCAGTACGGTTTTCGTATACCATTCAAGGGGGTGCGGGGACCCCAAGATGCTCCTAATTTGCTTTCCCTGAAGGGTAGGGAGGAGGTGGCTGCCTTAAGTATTGCCAAGGAGGTAAATGCAGGGAGGGTAGCTGGCCCCTTTTCTAGGCCTCCCTTTCCTAATCTTAAGGTTTCCCCTTTAGGTTTGGTTCCCAAAAAGGTCCCTGGTGAATTTCATCTAATTCACCATTTATCATACCCGGCGGGTCATTCGGTCAATGACACCATTCCTGATGACCTTTGTTCAGTCAGGTATACGTCATTTGACCAGGCCCTGCGCATGGTGCGCGCTTGTGGCCCGGGTGCACTTCTGGCAAAATATGATATTAAATCGGCATTCCGGTTGTTGCCAGTGCACCTGGGTGACTTTGAGTTATTGGGTTTTAAATTTCAGGGGAAATTTTATGTAGATAAAGCCATGCCTTTTGGCTGCTCTATTTCCTGTTCAGCATTTGAATGCTTTAGCACTTTTCTCCAGTGGGCCTTTGTTCGCAGGTCTGGGTCCCGGTCTGTAGCCCATTACCTCGATGATTTTTTGTTCGGGGGTGAACGGGGCTTGGACACGTGCACGTGTCTCCTCACTACATTTCAGATGCTAATGCAGGAACTTGGTGTCCCTTTAGTGCCCGAAAAGACCGAGGGCCCATCAACTACGCTCACATTTCTGGGCATTGAAATCGACACGGTTGCGCAAACATCCAGGTTACCTATGGACAAGGTCACACGGATCTCTGCGATGGTGTTGGCCTTGCTGGCCAAACGTAAGGTGTCACTTCGTGAGCTCCAAGTTCTACATGGTCATCTTAATTTTGCCTGCAGGGTGGTCACGCCTGGCAGAGCTTTTGCTCGACGCCTATGTGACGCCATGATTGGGCTATCGAGGCGCCACCACAGGGTCCGACTGACCAGGGGCATGAGGGCTGTCCTGTTGGTTTGGCTTAAGTTCTTGCGGGAATTCAATGGGGTATCTTTTTGGAGGTCTGACCTCTTGGTCTCCCCTAGGTTCCAGGTTCAGTCGGATGCCTCTGGGTCCCTCGGATACGGGATTTATTTTGAGGGGAGGTGGGCCTACGGCCAATGGCCTCCAGCATGGCGGGGCACGGATCGTCTACGCGATCTCACATTCCTTGAGTTCTTCCCGATACTGGGAGCTTTGATGCTATGGGGCGAGGAGTGGGCCAATTCAGTAGTCCATTTCTGGTGTGACAATGCTGCGGTGGTCCACATTGTCAATTCTCAGACATCTAAATCGCCCAGGGTCATGGGGTTAGTTCGCCAGTTTGTGTTACGCAGCTTGTGCCTCAATGTGCTCTTTAGGGCCAGACATGTACCAGGCATTAATAACGATATTGCTGATGCTTTATCCCGCCTGCAGATCCCCCGGTTCCATGCCTTGGCTCCGGATGCGGAGGAATTCCCCTCGCCACTCCCGGACGAGATTTGGACATTTGGCAAGGAGAGGTGAACCGGGCGATCGGCATGTCACTCGCTCCCCGCACGCATAAGGCGTATCAACACGCATTTAACCAATTTACACAATTTTGTGTGCAACTCCGGTTGCCCGAAGCCTGGCCCATTCCGGTTGAACACGTTCTTCAATTTATGGTTAACCTACACAGTCTGGGCCTAGCTCCCCGCACCATAGCATCCAGGCTGTCAGCACTGGCATTCATGGCCAAGGTGAAGGTTTTGCTGACAACATGACTGATTTTCCTATACAACATGTTTTGGAGGGGCGGACACGGGAACGTGGACACCGCATGGACACTCGCCACCCAATTTCCCCAGGGGTGCTTACACACCTTGCACGAGGCTGGCCTAACCTATGTTTTGACAGGTATGAGGCAACTCTTTTTCATGCGGCTACCACGGTGGCCTTCTTCGGAGCGCTCCGCATCAGTGAGTTGGTACTACTGTCTAAGGCGGATGCGGCTCATAGGGCACTGGATCTCGAAGATGTCTATGTCTCTAATGAGTGGGCTCAGTTGAGGATACGGTCCTCAAAAGTTGATCAGCACGGTGTAGGCAGTGGTGTTAGACTGCTACGATGTTCCATTGCAGACATCTGTCCGGTTGGTGCCCTACAGGAGTTCCTTGCAGTACGTGGCACGCACCCTGGCCCATTTTTCTGCCACCAGGATGGGTCTCCCCTGACTAAATTTCAATTTTGGAAGGTGACCGGTAAGGCACTGTCCAGTGTTGGCCTCCCCAGGGCTCGTTACGGCACCCATTCTTTTAGAATAGGGGCTGCTTCTACTGCGGCTGCTTTTGGGTACTCTGAGGCTGATATACGCCATATGGGGAGGTGGGGATCTAAGTGTTTTGCATTATATGTTCGCCCTCTTCAGGCATGAGTACCAGTTAAGTCACTGTTCTCTTTTTCTCTTACAGACCCTGTGTGTCCCCGCACACCAGTGGCAGTATGGCTGGTGGGCCATAGCTATGTGCACTGGGCAGCGCAGTACGCTGCGGCGACAGAGTGGGGACCCCAGCTTGGACTACGTGCCTCCGCATGTATCAGATGGTATGGTAAGCGTGGAATGTTATGGCGGGAACTGTTGCCATTCCTTTTCTCCATCAGGGATGCTGAACTGCCTGATGTCTTGGTGAGGCACCTCGGGGGCAATGACCTAGGCCAGGTCACTGGCCTTTCTTTAAAATATGCGATTTGCAGCGTCCTAGCTTATTTGCATTATGTGTGGCCTTCCACAACGCTGCTATGGTCGGACATCATACCGCGTCACACTTACAGAGGGGGTATTAACCTCCATGCCCTTGACCGTGCTCGCCGCTCGGTGAACAGGGCAGTGGCCCGGTTCTTTGCAGACAAGGGTTTGGGGCGGGTCATCCGACACCCCACCATTAGTTTACAAAATTATGATCTTTATACAGGGGATGGGGTCCATCTGTCGGCTAGAGGTATGAACCTCTTTTTGGAAGATTTGCAAGCAGGCCTGTTGACCGAGCTGACGGTCTGGGGGGTGGTGGTGGTGAGTCTTTATTGAAGCCTCCCCATGTGGCGGGTAGCACTGGTAAGGTAAATATTTATGACCCATAGGTATCCGGCAGGTTCGCAATTGACTGGCCAACACTTAGTCAGGTACAAGTTTAATAACGTTGACCGGTCAACAACGAACCAGGCAATGGGGTGATGGCAGGAGCTCTTCAGCATGCATCACCCCGTGATTTGACGGATACACGTCAGAGGGTGGGGTCAGTAGATAGTTTATTGACTACGGTCAACAATTTGTTTGTAGCAACAAACAAATTGATACAAATGGATACATTGTAGCCAATTGCCGTTGGCAATTTTTGGGAGGAACCTTACCAGTGTTACTGCAGCCTGCTTGCCTTAAGAATTATAATTGGTTGAGTACCAATTGAAATTTATAATTCAGACTAGGGCATGATTCAATAAATGTGGCCCAATGCCTTTACCCATATACCGGTGTCTGAGTCCTTCTTTGGGGGGGTGCGCCTGCAATGGTATTTGACTCCTGGGAGATTATTTCAAATGGACAATGCTAAAAGTAAAATGTGTTGGAGATGTAAAAACTCTTTAGGAACTTATGAACATATGTGGTGGAATTGTAAAGTGGTAAAAGAGTATTGGGGAAAAATTGAGAAGGAAATATGTGATATTATGGGGGTAGAATGTGAATTGAATTTAAATATGGTGTTGTTAACAGATGTGGACAATTTGAAAGTAAATGAAGACAATAAGGAACTAATAGCTATCATGCTGATCAGCTAGAATGTGTATAGCAAGGAGCTGGAAACTTGATAGAGTTCTAAAAGTAGAGGAATGGTATAAAGAGATGTGGGATCTTGCATTGAATGACAAACTGACATGGGAAATAAACAAATATAAGGGAAAAATTAAAGAAAATAGATTTTGGAAAATTTGGCAAATTTTTGTGGAATACTCACTGAATGGAGATCAGAGCAATAGCCTTGTACCAGATTATATATATTTTTGGAAATGGTAAAAAAGGCAATATCCCGCAGGCTCTTATAACTTGTAAATACACAGGGTGATTATTAGTAGTTTATGTTATGTTTAATGTAATTGAATTCGATAAAAATTGAATATGTTTTTTTTCTTTTAAATTACATGTTCTCTTTTCTGTATTTTCTTCTTTTTTGTAATGTTTATCTTTTTATATTCAATAAAAAAATATTTTTTTAAAAAAGGTCAAAACCAGCACCTTGAATTGCACCCGGAAGCAAACTGGCAACCAATGCAGCTTCATTAGAAGCGGTGAGGCACAGGCATAACACCCACACCCCATTACCACCTGGGCAGCCACATTCTGGACCAGCTGTAGCTACTGGGTGGTCGTCAAGGGCAGCCGCATGTAGAGCGCATTACAATAATCCATGTCTTTTGATTTTGTCTTCAAAAAAGAATACTGAGACAAAGATTAGGCTAAAACCTGAAAACCCAGGACTGAAATTTTCTTCCCCACATGTATACCCAGTGGTGGGCACCAATTTTTTTCATTCCACACTGTGGGCATGGCCATGTGGGTGTGGGTGTGTGGCCTGTTGGCTATGTGACTGCTCTTTGCTATAGAGCTATGAAATTAGAAGCCTCTTCTTTTTTCATCACTTTATAACGAACCTCTGAAGCCATTTCCCTCTTGTCCAAGGCTTTTCCAGGGCTTTGTTTTACCCCAAAGTCCCACCCCAGCCACTCCGGAGTGGCTGGGGATGTGCTTTGGGGTGAAACAGAGCCCAGGAAAAGCCTTAGACAAAGGGGGAAATGGAGCCAGCCCCCTCCAAAGCCATTTTCCCCCTACATCCAAGGTTTTTCCGGGGCTCTGTTTCACCCCAAAGTGCCTCCCCAGACATTCTGTAGTGGCTGGGGATGTGCTTTTGGGTGAAAAGGAACCCAGGAAAAGCCTTGGACGAAGGGGAAAATGGAGCAGTTCACTTCTGAAGCCTCTTATAGGAGGAGGAGGAGGGGTGGGGTGGGGAGGTGGGCGAGGACAGCCATTTTTACTACTGGTCTGATCCGGCTGGTGCCCATCACTTTGTATACCACATAGACAGTTGTCCCCCTCCAAATCTACAGAAAGCACTGGAAGGGGAAGCTGGATCTGAGCTCGGATAATAGCAATCTCTGCCATTTTACATTTGGGAATACACAGCACAGACTCACTTTTCAAGTATCTATTTTCTTCTGAAGCTTTTCATTAGCTCTGTTTAATGTGTCTATTATACACATCTGTGTAATGTGTGCAACAGTGCTTAGTGTGGTCTGAGGACAGGCTACAAGTAGCCTGTGTTCAATGCTACAGAATTACAGCTTCATTACATGCCATATTTTGCTTAGATGCAGTTCAGTCATTTTTTTAACACACTGACTGGATTGTATTTACTGCTTCGTGGTATGAAAAGTCCACTTAAATCAATGTGAAATATTTTACACCTTGCTATTTTAGTTGTCTAAACTGGCTTTTTCTTCATATGCTACTGTTTTTCATTACAGTATAAATGTTTTATTATCCAGTTTTTCTCAGATTGTATTGTTTAATGCTCTTTTGTTTTGGCACACTGCTCTGGAAAACTACTTGACTTTTAAAACAATTTAAATCAATTCAACTATTATGCAAAGTAAAAGACAGTTTTATCTGATTTCCTGTGAGGCTGTTATGAATACAGGATGTGGTGCTAGCAAGAAAATCATGAAAACCTGGATTGTCATTAAATACATACAATGGTCTTTGCAAATAAAGTGTTGGGGAATTTTCTCCATCCCAGTGTTCTAGAGTGAAAACCATAGGCTTTTCTCTGACCATCTGGCTCAGTGCCTCTAGAAACTGTTGTTCTGGACCATCTGGAGAGCCAAAAGATCCCAAGCTTTGCTCTAATATAAGGAGTGTTTTATTGGAATGAAGGTCTTAACAGACTGCAAAAGAAATGTCTTCTTTCTCTCGATGCTTGATATTTTCACCTTCACTAGAGCTGGTTCATTTTCTCTAGCCTCACTCTTCAACCCATCGATTTAATACAGGGGTCCTCAACCTTTTAACGCAATGCCCCCTCAGAGAGTTGGTGCACCGGACTGGTGGTCCTGCCACCGCCGGTAATGGTGGCAGTGGGGGGGGGACTGGGGAGGCTTGGGCTGGTCCTGCTGCCACTGCTGCCAGCTAGACCATCCCAAGCCCGCTCCCCCCATAACGGTTCCTTTCTTACTGGCCTGGAGGAGCTGCATATGTGGATTAAGGAAGGGTCCAGGCTGTCCTTCTCGCCTGCGCTCAGCCACAGCAGCCCTTGGGAAAGATGTGGCTGCCCATGTGAATCCACCACTCTCGCTTCCGCTGCCTCCACTGCCTTAATCCTTGTCCTCTCCACTTGGCTTACAGCATCTGCCTTGCTATGGAATGCTGTTAGGGATATGCCAAGCCAAGTGGAGGGGTCAAGGATTGAGGCAGCGGTGGCAGCGATGGTAGTGGCGGTGGCAGCAAAAGCAGCAACTAGAGTGAGGGCGAGGGCTGGATGAAATGGTGCTACAGGACAGATTCGACCCATGGGCCATAGGTTGAGAACCCCTGATTTAGTAAGTCAGATGCAGTATTAGTCTTCTAATATAGTGCAAATCAGGAGAACATGATACGTAAAAGTGATGTGAAGGAAAGTGAAGAAATGGTGGCTTCAAGGCAAGACGTTAATTGTTAGAGGAGGAGCTACTTCTCTAAATGTCCCCCATATGTGCTCAATCTCTTTATGATTAAAACCCTATTTATATAGGTCTTAGTGGGAGGTGGGCATAGTAGTTGGTATGCAAGGCCATATCCTAGATCCTTAGACCTATTCAAAGTCTCTCACACCTTTGTATGGAGGCTCTAATCATAAAAATCTTTGCTTACCAAGAAATCAGATTGCTTAAGCACCAGGAGTGTATTCATCTCTATGCAATTAGTCTGTTGTTGTTCAGTCATGCAGTTGAGTCCGATGCTTTGCAAACCCATGGTCCACCGCATGACAGGCTCCTGTCATCTGCCATCCTCTGTAGCTCACCCAGATCTACGGCCACTGCACCAATGATGCCATCTAGCCATCTCATCCTCTGCCACCCCTTCTTTTGCCTTTGATCTTTCCCAGCATCAGGACCTGTTCAGCTTAATGCTAAACATGTGAATGTCTGCAAGACCTCTGAGTGGGGAGGGTTCCTAAGAAGGATGAGTATATGCACAGTTTCACAACTGTGTTGAGTTTTACCAGGCTTAATGTCTTATTTGGAATTGTTCAATCTGGCCCACAATCTCAATTGATTTGTTTCAAAATATGTTCCACAACTTTCCCAAGGACTGCACACAGGAGTGTTGCGTTAGGATGAAATAAACACAGCAGGTTGTAAAATGAATGTGCTATGACAGTGGCAATCCAGCTGATCAGCAGGAGTGCTGACTTGGGATTCTGGTAATTGAAGTCCAAGAACACCTGGAGTGACAAGGTTCACCATCACTGTGCTATGATAACAACAATATTCATCAATCACACTTCCATCAGGCATGTGTGCTTACTATTGATCATTGTGCAATATTTGGAGCCTGTTTGTCTCCTCAAGGGTTTCAACATATTATGGCAACTGTTTAAATGTAACCATTTGACTGAAAGTTCACATGTAATGTACCGGCAGACAAATTATAAAGCCCATTCTTTAAATCTGAGCATTGTTTATGTTCTGTTGCTCACATAAAAGGTAGCAGAGACAATCGACCAACCACATGGCATGCCGTGAAGTTGAAAATATTTTTAAGGTGCAAAACAATAACACTTTCATCCCATACATAAACAGAGACATGGCTAATGTAATTGGTGTTTTCTATGCATGAATACATTGTGCCCACATTTATGGGTTGTAAAGCAGTGGGCTTCACACGTCAGTTTCTTTTCTCAATCATAAATTATTCCATTTCATTTCATTTCAAGTTTAATTTCTATACCACTTTACTCAGCCCCACGGGTGACTCAAAGAGGTTTCACAATAGAATAGTACAGTAATAAAAAAGTAGTACAGTAATACAAAACAACATAACAATATGGGCAATGCACAAAATACAATAAGCATACAGTTGCAAATTACAGGTTGCAAAATTGCATATCAATACAAAAATAAATATGTCATAGTACCACAAACTTAATGGAGCAAAGGGTCAATGTACTCAGTATCAGTAGCGTCCGACAGTAAAAAGGTCCCTCCGGCCACGGGGGGCCAGTGCAGGAGCTTCCACTCCCCCCGCCAGACCGGGGGAAGGAGCTCCATGTCTCGGAGATGGCTTCGAACACAGCAGTCCCTCTGGCCAAGCTTCCCCTCCCCCTGCCAAGCTTGAAAAGGGGCTCTGCACCTCAACATTGGTGGCGGTGGTGGTGGGGGCGCACGTTAGAGACAAGTCCAAGGAGAGGCAAGTCAGCAGCAATGGTGTCTGCAGAAGCAGAGTCAGTGTCCCTCCTTTGAATCCTCTGAGCAGGCAGGCTCAAGGAGGCATCGAGGCAGGGGGAAGCGGCTGCAAGAGGTCCTCTATGCCCACAGGGGCCGATGCAGGTGTTCTCACTCCTCCCAGTTTGCCAGACCAGGAGGAGGGGCTCCATGCCTCGGCATTGGCAGCAGGAGGCAGTGGCCGCAAGAGGACTTTTATGCCCACAGGGGCTGCCACAGGTGTTCTCACTCCTCCTGGTTTGCTGGACCGGGAGGAGGGGCTTCATGCCTCAGCACTTTCCAAATTATAATTTGGAAAGCACAGCCATTCTTTAAAAAATACCTCACAAAATTATGAATATTATTCTATGCAGAAAATAAAAATAGAATTAGAATGCTCTTTGTGATGCTTCAAAACACTATATTAAGTTGCTGATTTGTCAAGTTTGCTTTCCTCTTTGAAATATAAATTTTACTTTGCTGAAATAAGTCACCTTTCAATTGAAGAGACTATAGTTTGTATGTCTCGAACTAAAAGGGTGATTATAGTGAGAAAGGATGCAAGAAATGCTATGGGATTTATAATTAAATGAATTGTACCCTGTGCTTTAGCCTAATCCAAGATGGAGATTTAATGTGGAGGAGTCCCTTCATACCAGGATTGGAATGTAAACAATGTTGGCCTCATTAGCTAGGCGAAATGAAACTTAAAATGTGATAGACATGTCATCCTGAAAGATCATCGGTTGGAGTCCTTTAGGGGAATGGCTGGGAGGTACACCCTGAGGGAGGATAGAAAAGTCTTAGAAGGTGGGGGCCAGAGACACTCTCTTGGATCTAACTGCAGTCATGTAGCCTATTTAGCCAGAAGGGAGGCCATGGGCTTTCTCTCAAATAAGCAGCTTTCTTTGTTTCTTTATTTTGAAATGTTTTCTGAGTTTTCGCTGGACTATATTCTGATCTTTGCTTTGATTTCAATATACTTCTAAAATACCTGAAGAGATCTGGTGTGATTACTTGGCTCGATGCTACCTTATCTACACATATCTGGAGGCCTATTGTTACAGGATAAGGACAGTCAGACTCACAATATTCTCCATTGACTACATGACATACAAGTCAGTGTGAATGAGCTTGGAGTTTTTGCTTTCTAATCCATAGGTTTTTCTTCCAATGCTGGGGCTTTTACTTCTTTTACAAAAGAATGCATTTCAGACAGAATAACTGCTTAAACCAAAGCGGAGAGTTTTGTAGTTCTATTTCAAGCCATTCCACTCAGCTGCAATAAGAGAGGCAGGGAAACTGGCTGCTGTTTGAATGCTTTCCTTCTCAAACATCAAAGTGTGTGTGTGTGTGTGTGTGTGTGTGTGTGGGAGTGGGAGTGGGAGTGAGAGAAGGAGAGGGAGAGGGAGAGGGAGAGGGAGAGGGAGAGGGAGAGAGGAATCAGCAGAGAGAGTAGAAAGTTATCTATCAACCATGTTTCCAGTTTGTTAAGGTAGCTCTGCTATAACTATGGCTACTGTAAATCTGTACAGTCAGTGGAGAGTGGTCTGAGCAACATGCAAGCAAGTCTGAGTGTTAACTTCCTCCTCTCTCTCTCTGCTAGCCTCTTCATCAGGGAGTTGTTGCTACTTTGAGTGAATGTGGAGACATTTGTCATGTTGCACTATGCTCTGGCTCTACCAGTCAAGCTTGGTGTCTGATTTAGCCTATGTGAGGGGCTGCCCCCTGGCCTGGTTATTCTGTTTTAACAGGGGTAGGGTGGGGGTGGGTTGTTTGTTTAATGATGATATGTTTATGTTTTTAATGTTGGTTTTAATTGGGGCTTTTAGATCTGTTTTAATTATTGTTGTTTTATTGTAATGTTTTTTTACTATGTTGTTAGCCACCCTGAGTGGTGTACCCACCAGGAGGACGGGATATAAATGTGTATAAATAAATAAATAAATATAGGCCCAGAAAAAGGCTTTCCCACAGTCCTATCCAGGTGTCCAATAAAAATGTTACTTTTAATTTGCGCAAAGAGATCAGGCCATTCTCACCCCTTTCCACCCTGGCTCTTCTGTGAGGAGAGGTAAATGTGAACATAACAGAGTCTACACAGTAAGTATCTTAGCACTATCAGGAAACCTTATTTTTCTGGCTTTCTAATCCAGCAAAGAGCCCTGATGAATTAGGGACAGCTGTCCTCCTCAGACTTAATTCTCCAGACAAACAAGCTAAAACAATTTGGTGAATTGTACAATGCATGCATAATGTTCATATTATTGGTATTCAATCCTCTTGTGGTATCTTCTTTTTATTTAAACTTTTGAAATGCTTTAAATTAATTCTAATCAAGCTAATGTTCTGATACATTGTAGTAGTAATTATAGTTTATTGCAGTTATTTGTTATTGTGCCCCATTTTGAGAATAATGTACAATATTGAGGAAATGGGGCATACAAATACATTAACCATGACTAATTGGCTATGCTAACCTCTTTGTTTTAGTTTCTTCCAGTGTAATTGAAGCATAGCATTATGATATCATAGAGACAATTGGCAGTGGTGACTGCTACTCGTATCCAAGTATACATTTTCCCCAGAAGTCATTTTCACAGTTGATGGATGTGTCCCTGGTGACACAATAAACCAATCCTGGCATGAAACATGTGACCACACCCATTACTCTAAATAGATGGTTGAGGGTATAGTTGAGTTTGACGAAGATTGTGTGCTTGTCGCTTAGCCTCTTCATATCTGTGGTGTTTTCCTTCAAAGTGATCGGTAGCAGCAGAGATGGTTTGGTGCCAAAGTGGGTGATCTACAGCTGTTGCCTCCTATGTTTGTGGGTTTATACCTGACACCTTCATAGTTTGTTTCAGCTGGTCCTTAAAATGCTTCAAAGGAGCTCCATGAGGCCTTGTACCAGAGCTACGTTCCCCATAAATAATTTGATGAGGAAACCTGGAACTGTTCATTTGGCAGACAGATGCCCTAACCATCTAAGAAAATGGTCTGTGATGGAAGCTTCAATGCTATTTACATGTGCCTTCTCGAGAACTGTGATGTTGGTGACATAGTCATCCCACTTGATGTTCAAGATGGACAAAGACAATACATGTCTTTTTCTACAGTCATATTGGAAGACTCATGTTGAAGTCAGCAGCCACCATGATTCTGCTTCTATGCATCCCTCAAATCATCAATACCAGTCCATAGAACTAAAGACTGTAAAGTTATAGAAGACACATTGTCTTCATTTTAAGGAATATTCCCCTCTGATCAGGACCAGATTTTACAGCAATGTAGACTGGAGAATTATGTAACAGAAGCTGAAACCAGAAAGGAATCTGCTGGTTAAGAATGGTGACAAGTTGAAATCCAATACATTATGGCCACAGCTTGTTAGAATCAGATGAATTATGATAAGAGTTTGGAGATCACTGAATTTTCACAGCCCAGTGTTGGTTACCTAGTAGAATGAAGTTTTACTGATAAAGTTTGTGACTAAACAGTGAAGGAAATGTGAATTAACTCTCTCTCTCTCTGTCACACACACACACACACACACACACACACACACACACACACACACACACACACACACACACACACACACACACACACACACACACACACACACACACACACACACTCCGGTGTCTAGTCATGCCTGCCACATGACCACAGAAATGTCTGCAGAAGCAGACAGCACTGGCTCTTCGGCTTTGAAACAGAGATGAACACTGAACCCTAGAGTCAGAAACAACTGGCTTTCGAGCAAGGGAAACCTTTACCTTATATAATGTGTATATGTACCTTATATACACATTATGTATATAGAGATAGAGATCGATAGATATAGAGATAGATATAGATATAAAAGAACTGTCTTGAGAGAGAGGCTTTGTGCAGAAAGGTAAGTGCACTTGTGTGCACACACTCTCTCTCCTTTTCTACTTTTATGGGGCAAGAAGTGAGAGGGAAGGTCTTTTGCAAAAGCACCACTTTGTATGTGTATGCATGTGCTTGATTAGTTTCTGCATTGATTTAAAGTGATCACACACTTGAACTGAAGCAAAAGGATATCTGGTGCAGAGGGGAAGCTACAGATTGAGGCTGTGGAATTCATTCATAGTTCCCATTATGTCATGTGATCAGTAGGGGAAAATATGTAGCAGACTGCTCTAAACTCATAGTATTTTTCTCATTTCCCCCATATAGTTAGCTCATAATCAGTAAAACGATTGCCTGACAAACTAAGGTCTATGAAAATTGATTTCTAATAGCCAAATGTCTATGGAATTTCCATCAACTTTGGAAATTTGGAAACTCCCAAATGTTCAGCCAGTGCTGCTTCTCATTCACTTACCCCCTTTTTTCTTACAGGAGAATGTGGTCATGTGGTACTGCCCAAAAAGAAAGTCATATTCATACAGGGATATGTACTCAAATAAGTTCTAGATTGTTGAAAATGTTGATGATTTAGCAGTAGGGAAACCTGGCCCAGTAACTGGGTATGTATAAATTATCTAAATAACATTGGCATCCTCTTCCTCCCCCCCCCAAAAAAAATCTTAATATATTTTCCCCTGTAAATCACAGCTCTCTTGCTCCTTTATTCAGTGGATTAGGCCAAGCAATGGCTGATGTTTTAGCTGACTGTTTATTATTCTTTTTGCAAAGTGTTCCCTGATTTGTAGTCAGGAGATCTGCACTTTAGTTAATTAGGAGCACAAAGGATAAAAAACAAGAGCTGTTCAGTATTTAACTTTTTTCCTCCTTCAGAGTTTATTTTATGATTTCCCATGACCTTTAAGGGAAATACAGTTTGAACAACACTCCCATAGCTGAGTCATTTGCAATTACCAAAATGTTAATTAAAGTAAGGATCATTTTAATAAATAAATGAGGCTTAACAAAGAGTTGACTCACACATTATTCTTACATCTTGGATGCCTATGGGGGTTCCGATTGTCCTAAAAGGAAACATGAATAAAGAATTAAAGACAACCCAATAATTTTATCAATAGGATTTTTTTCTTCATGGTGATTGTCAAGGGTTTACAGTTCTATGCACTGCCATTTCATGTCTTCTGGAGCAGGCATACTGAGTAGACAGACCACAAACATTTGTGCTATTCTCTGAAAAAGAGATTGTGAAGAGGACAGTGGTAGGCTATCATACCCCATCCCATGGTCCAAGAAGTGTAGCTCATGTAATCCCAATTTAATTCCCAAGGAGTTTATAACAACCACTGCTGAGAGAGAATCAAAACAGGTCAATCTTTGTGCCTGGGATAGCCAAACACAAAGAAAGTGGTGCCAGAG
The DNA here is from genome assembly GCA_035047305.1 of Bradypodion pumilum. Classification (NCBI taxonomy): domain Eukaryota; kingdom Metazoa; phylum Chordata; class Lepidosauria; order Squamata; family Chamaeleonidae; genus Bradypodion; species Bradypodion pumilum. The sequence goes on along the minus strand of JAWDJD010000003.1, from coordinate 241,083,071 downwards.
GAAACCTGGTGGTCCAGACTGAACCAGAGGAAGACCCAGGGATAGGACCACCAGAGAAAGAGAGGTAAGTAAATGAAGGAACCCAGGAAGAACTTGGGGAACTATACCAATCTGAGGAGGACAGGCAAGAAGATCCAGAATCCCCCCCTTCCCCAGCAAATGGGACTATATAATCATGGAAGGAGTCCCAATCCTGATGAGAGTGGCAAAAAGGGTTGTGTTTTGGAAATTCCATCCACCTATGCACCCTTATTATTGGAGTGAGAGAGGCCGGAAACTGGACCAGTGAAGAATGAGGGATACCAGGAACCAATGCAAACCCAACTTGGAAGCTAGAGGAGAAAATGTCAGAAATGGCATCAGCATCATCTCCAAGGAGAGCAGGTTGAGGCTTCAAATCTGGTCAGAGGAAAAGCCTGGACAATTCAAGTCCTTTAGTATGGTCAACTGACTACATATGAGGAACCCAGTGCCTGGAGCAGTGTTGCAGGAATGCTGGCCCTCCCTTTTGTGGACTTCACGTTTCTGGGTAGCCAAGCATCCCATAAAAATGGAACTAGAGACTCACTCTCATGCCACTAACCAGCAGTAGAGTGACAACCATAACTGAACCAGTACAAATGCCCTCAACTAGCCCTAGAGAATGCCTACCATGTAAAGCCTGTTTTGTTGTATTCCCCTTCCTGGTTGGAGTAAACCCCATTCTGTTAGAACCACCTGTTGTCATGTCTGTGAATCAAGGAATGTAGGAGGGGCTGCCTGATGACCACCAGGTCAGACCTAGTGTGGTTCTCAGAAGTGTCTTGTGGTTTCCCTTCATTAGTTCAGTAATCTACAGCTATGACATTTCCATGTAGTCTTCCTATCCCTTTTTCTCACATCAGTTAATTTTTGACCACACTCTAAATTCCATAGTCCCTCCAACTTTCAGGAAGTTTATCTTAGTGTATAAGGAATTGCTGATGAAAAGAAAATCAAAACCACACCATTTATGCATGGAATGTCATAGAAGATACTTAGATTTTCTTACCCAGGATCTAATTATGCAGAATGAAGGTTGTGGGATAATTTTGGAGGTGAGTCTAGTGTTGGTCTAGTTTGGCCTAATATTCTAGGGAAGAAGAAGTGGAAAAAGAATAGCAAGTACATTTTAGAAGTGAAATATGAGCACTAATTTTCAGAACAGCAACATTCTTACAAAAATGTTGGCCTCACAAACACTCACCTCTGCTGTGAAATAAAGGAATAGGTGGGGGAGATTTCAACCCAACTCTGCATAAGACTTGTCTTTAAGGTGCAATTTTTAGGCAAGACATAGCCTCCACTGAAGATGTCATTCTTTTTATTTTAAAATCAAGCTATTTTTAAAGATTAAATAAATTGCCTTTGCATAGTAATGAATTATGGAGTGGCCCTTATAGTTAATAAAATAGTGAGGAAAGCAGTAATGGGATTTCAAAAATTTAATCTCAATTTTTAAAAAGACAGAATGATCTCAGTCCGAATCCAAGGTAAACCATTCAACACCACAGTAGCCAAGTCTATGCCAAGTCTCATGCAGAAGAGTCTGAAGTCAAACTGTTCTGTGAAGACCCACAGCACCTTCTAGAACTGACACCAAAAAGATGTCTGTTTCATCATAGGGGACTGGAATGCCAAAGTGGGATGTCGAAATGTAACTGGAATAACAGGAAAGTTTGGCTTTAGAGTACAAAATGAAGCAGGACAAGAGTTTTGTCAGGAGAATGTGCTGTTCATTGCAAATGCACTATTTCAGCAACTAAACAGGTCTCTCTACATATGGCCATCACTAAATGGCCAACACCGAAATCAGATTGTTTACATACTCTGCAGTCAAAGAGGGAGAAGCTCTATACAGTCAGCAAAAATGAGACCTGAAGTGGAGCTAGCTACTGATTGCCAAATTCAGGCTTAGAATGAAGTAGGGAAAACTATTAGGCCATTCAGGCATGACCTAGATGAAGAATAGATTTAAGGGATTAGACTTGGCAGATAGCATGCCTGAAGAACTATGGATGGAGATTTGTAACATGATAGAGGAGGGAGCACTTAGACCATCCCAAAGAAAAAGAAATGCAAGAAAAGGGAAGTGACTGTCCAATGAGGCTTTACAAATAGTTGAGGAAAGGTAGAAAGTGAAAAGCAAAGGTGAAAGAGAAAGATTCACTCAACTGAATACAGATTTCCAGAGGACAGCAAGGAGAGTTAAGGAGGCCTTCTTAAATGAGCAGTGCAAATCAATAGAGGAAAACAACAGAAGGGAAAGGACTAGATACATTTTCAAGAAATTGGAGAATGTAAGGGAATGTTTCAAACAAACATTGACATGATAAAGGACAAAAATGGTAGGGACCTAACAGAAGCAGAAGAGATTATAAAAAGATGGCAAGAATATACAGAAGAACTATACAAGAAGGACTTTAATGTCTATGTCAACCACAATGATGTGATTGCTGACCTTGAGCCAGACATGCTGGAATGTGAAGTCAACCAGACCCTAGAAAGCATTACTAACAATAAATACAGTGGAGATGATGGTATTCCAGTTGAGCTATTTAAAGCCCTAAAAGATGATGTCATTAAAGTGCAAGGAAATTTGAAAAATGCAGCAGTGGACTTGGGATTGGAAAAGGTCAGTTCCAATTCCAAAGAAGGGCAACACCAAAGAATGTTCAAGTAAATGTACAATTGTGTTCATCTCAAATGCTAGCTAGGTCATGCTCAAGACATTAAAAACTAGGCATCAGTAGCATGTGGATCAAGAACTACCAGAAGTACATTCTGCGTTTTAAAGAGGTAGGGAAACTACAGACCAAATTGCCAACATTTACTGGATCATGGAGAAAGCAATGGAGTACCTGAAAAAGTCTACTTCTGTTTAATTGACTACACCAAAACATTTGTGTGGATCACAATAAACAGTGGCAAGTACTAAAGGTAAAAGTTTCCCTTGCTCAAAAGCTAGTCGTATCCGACTCTAGGGTGCAGTGCTCATCTCTGTTTCCAAGCCGAAGAGCCCAGCACTGTCTGCTTCTGCAGACATTTCCATGGTCATGTGGCAGGCATGACTAGACACCAGAGCGCACGGAACGCTGTACTACAAGGATGCATATTGTCACCCTGCTTTTGTAACATATATGCAGAGTATATTGTGCCTAATGCAGGGCTGGATAAATCACAAACTAGAATTAATATTGTTAAGAGAAATATCAACAACCTGAGGTATGCAGATGGAACCACCTTAATGGCTGAAAGTGAGGACAATCTAAAGAGCCTCTTGAGGGTGAAAGAGGAGAGTGCAAATGCTGGCTTGAAACTCAACATCATAAAAACCAAGATCATGGCAAATAGAAGGCAAAGAAATGGAAGCAGTGACAGACTTTACTTTATTGGGATCTAAGATTACTGCAGATGTTGACTGCAGCCATGAAATAAAAAGATGCTTACTCCTTGGGAGGCAACCTATGGCAAATTTAGGCAGCATAATAAAACAGAGACATCACCCTGCTGACAAAAGTCTGCATTATTAAAGAATTGGTCTTCCCAGTTGTAATGTATGTCTGTGAGAGCTGGAACATAAGGAAGGCTGAGCACAGAAGATTAGATGCCTTTGAACTGTGGTGTTGAAGAATATTGTTGAGAGTCCCCTGGACTCCAAGGATATAAAATCAGTTCATCCTGAAGGAAATCAACCCTAACTGCTCCTTGGAAAGAGAGATACTGCAGCTGAAGCTCAAGTACTTTGGCCACCAAATGAGAAGAAATTACTCTCTGGAGAAGGCCTTACTGCTAGGAAATATTGATGGCAAAAGGAGAATGGGACATCAGAAGATAAAATGAGTAAACATTACTGTTGACGTATTGGGCATCGATCTGGGCAGACTCAAGAGGATGTTGGATGACAGAAGAGCAGTGATGCACTGCAAACATTTTTACTCTGTGGGCTGGTCAAATCTGTGGGTGGGGCCAAACATCCTGCATTATGGGCTATGGAGGTGGGCATGGCCAACCAAGAGGGCATGGCCTGGGAAAATTTCTGCTACCAGTTCTGCAGAACCTGACAGAACCTGCTGCAGTGCATCGCTGCAGAAGAGCCTGGCATGCTGTCGTCTTGGGTTAAAATCAACTGTGCAACTGAACAATAACAAAACATTAATGAAGTTCTGTGCTGAATAATTTCTTAATATTTTAAATATTAGATATTTATGTTTTCATTCTTTAAACAGAAGACCACTGTTACTGTGTCTATCCCCCCACCCACCCCAAAATAGGTGCACTATCAAATTTAGTGTGATCTTGCAACTAAACTGTTGGACAAGGACAAAAAGAAACCTAGATCCAAATTCCAGATCATTATTTACTTCTGCATGCTGAAAGCTTATAACACAGTCTTGGACTGGTCTTCTCTGAAGGTATCTTGCAGAACTGAGAGGATCAAAAGAAGACATGAAAGCATCACAATCTCTTTTCTTGAGCTCTTTGGAGGAACTGGAAGATATTAATAAAGTTTTTAAAAATGAAAGTTGCTATTTGATTTAATATAGTTTCCACTTTTGCTGAAGAAGCTGCTAGTGTAAGAAAACAAGTATTGTGGCTCACATGAAAACATATTTCTTTCTAGTACACTTCAATTAATTATAAAATAACAGTCCAGTCCACTAAGAAAGGATTTTCATGTCTGTAATGAACAGCATAAATGAAATGTAATGTAATGTATTATAGCTCCCAAATTGCAGTCTCAAAGGAAAGGGTAATTATTTTGATTTTCCATATTAGCTACTATAACAAATGGCAAAGAAGAATGACTAAGCTTCATCCTTTGTTAATTTTATATAGGATCATATGTTCTTCAGGTGCTCTTGTTCTACAAATTCAGATGGGTTCCACACAAATTAGTTTAAATACTACAGAAAATATGTGATTCATATTGTGCTTGAATTAGGAAATGCTGGTGAAATGTCGAGGTTTAAAGAATGAATATTTAATTATGTCATATTTAAAATATTAAGAAAGTCCCTTGATTATGTCTTGGTGTGCAACAGTGAATTAGCTATACCCAGCCTTACAGTGACTTAGGATGACCACTTTACTGATCTCATGTATACAGCTGTCCCTGTGGCAACTTCTAAATTGTTGTGGTTGTTCAGTTGCACAGTTGAATCTGACCCTTTGCAATACCATGGAACAGGCTCTTCTGTCATCTGCCATCCTTCATTGTCTTCCCAGATCAACACCCACTGCATCAACAATGCCATCTAGTCATCTCATCCTCTGCTGCCCACCTCTCCCTTTGCCTTCAATCTTTCCCAGCATCAGGGTCTTCTCCAGTGAGTCCTCTCTTCTCATTTGGTGGCAAAAGTACTTGAGCTTCAGTATTTGTCCTTCCAAGGAGCAATCAGGTTTGATTTCCTTCAGGATTGACTGATTTGATACTTTTTAAAAAATCTGAATCACATCAAAAGAAAGCAAAACAGAACAAAATCCAGCAATCCAAGAACCAAAAGGAGAGTATCTGAACCAATAACTTGTTCTGGTTGGAGATCAGAGTTTGGAATTTAATTTTTTTAAGCTTTCAAGATGAGCATTATTTGATTGTAATTCAATTCAGAATAGTTTTAAAATCACAATGCCCAAGCAGGATAAACAAGGAGTAATCATGCTTGAGCAAAGTCTTAGAAGGGTCAAAACAGGATTTTAACACATAAACAGGAGCACCTGATTTGAGTACTTTTCCATAAACATGCACACCTAGCAAATACAAAAGGACAAGTTGATTCATCAAAAAGACATCAACAATCTCTCTACCACTATCCAGAGTATTATTTACATTCAGTGACAATGGAGATAAAATATTTTGACTGCATTAGGAATGGAATCCTTAGAATTAAAAAATGATGGTAATACAAACTCCACATTTCATCTTTTAGCACATTGTGAATGAAAACTGCGTTGAAGTATTTTTCCCCTTCACAAAGCCAGATTTTTGCAAACAGGACTGATGAGAAAAAAAATTGTTTTGCAGTGTTTTGACAATTTTTGACAAGGTGTCTGATGTTTGTTAAGGCACATTTTATCATTGGGAATGAAAACATTTGCATGTAGTCTTCACTTCTTTTACTAAAACACATGAAAAGGTATGCCAAAATGAACTGAAATTCTAAGGCATCTTGAGAGAAAGATGGAAGTATAGTAACATGTCACTTGAGTTGTGATAATCTGAAGAGCAGATCTTACACATAGAGTATCATGGATAGGGGGGAAAAATCCCCACAGACAACATAAATCAGAACTAGAGTTCAAACATTCTGTTAAAATTATTCAGTCCTGTTGAAGGGGTACATAGAAAGAACCTCTTGAAGATTGTGGTATTTTTGAACCACAATCTGGCATACCCCAGGCAACAACCACCTTGTGGTGGCTAATCTTTCTCACACTAGGTTGGGCAAAAGGAACTGCAGAATGAACTCACTAAAATGTGTCTTCATTTTGGCAGTTTTGTATCTGGCCTAGACATGGGGTGGGGGTGGGGGGTGGGGGTGAGGAGAGAAACCATAAGTTGTTTCCTAAGACACCAGAAATACACATTTCAAATCTTTATTGTCCCTGAAGAAAAGCTATTTGGAGAATAACTGCATATCTTTGGATAACAAGACATTGGGTGGGTGGTGGGTGGGTAATGAAGGTATCTTTTGGAAGCTGTTTTGTGTCATTCCTCAATTGGCTGTCTTGCTTATGTCGCTGCTTATGTAAACTATCCACTTGTGTTAGCAATGTATATACAGTACTAGCCAAATAAATTCATGAAAAATTTGCTGTGAATTGACAGTCAGATTTGACAACTCATATACTGTATGCACAATCACTGCTGATGAAAGAGAGTAGAAGGACCACAAGATGGCAGATGTACAAGGATATCGCCACCTCTACTTCATCCCCATTTCATTATCATATGCACATTGTTTATAATAATGATAATAATGTTAGAATTGCAGAGCTAGAAGAGAATTTATAGATAATTGAACTCAGCTCCGTAAGGAATGAAACTCTCAGCCAGATAACTAAACCAGTGGTGGGCTACAGCAGGTTTGCACTAGTTCGCCAGAACCAGTAGCAGAAATTCTGTCTAGCCCCGCCCATCCAAGTTTTTAAATAAAGTAGTCCTAATTTGGGTGCAATCCCTGGCCACGCCCACCATACCACTCCCACAGAGTAAGTAGTAAAAAAAATTGAATCCCACTACTGGGCAGGCATGACTAGCTCACCCACCCAGTCACATGGCCATGCCCACAGAGTAGGCCACACCCACAAAGTAGGCCATGCCCACAAAGTAGGCCACACCCACAGTGTGGTAATAATTTTTTTTGGAGCCCACCACTGATCTAAACCACTGAGGTATCCAGCAATTTCTTGTTTCTCTTTCTGGGTTTCCCGTGTATGAACATATTATGTTCCGTTCATGATTTTATTTCTGTGGGTTAAGTGACAGAAATGTGGAGGGTTGATTTAAGAAAGTTTCACCAACTCTTTATTTATTACATTTCTACACTGGACATTAGCCAAAGGCCTTTGAGCAGTTTATAAAATAAAGCTACAAATTATACAATATGAAAGCATAATAAATTATAAATGTAATGAAGATGTAAACAAATTAACTGAGTTTGAGTTTCATCAAATTAATGTTGTATAATAATATTTCATTTTCATATTTACACGGACAAAGAAGACAGGCATACAAGGGCTTTATTACCACACTGATGATTGTCATGGAAAACAACACTATTAATCCACATTTTACTAGAGGAGGGAAAAGTTTAATTATAAGAGATAAAATATTTTAATTCCATCACAATACACAGATGGCTTTCAAATTTATTTTTCACCTAGTTGTGGTAAGATAGCCAGTGGAGGAGGTCACCAGATTTCTTCAGGAGGAAAGAGAAATTGTCCATCTCTGAATGGTGGATAAATGTAAGAAAGACATCTGCAAATTATGTGAATAATTATGCCTTCTATTTCTAAAGGATTAAGCAAAAGAAAGATCTCATAGTCTTTCTCCAATATTTTTTTTACAATACTGCTCTTACAATTAACTATTTGTTGTCAGAGCTTTATTTTTCTTTTCCCACAAAGATTTTGGCTTGGTTATGCACTCTTTTAAATATTGTGAGCCACCCAGTGTGGGAGTGTATCTCAGATGGGCTGGGGATAAGTCTAATAAATAAAATAAAATAAAATAAAAAATACCACTGCAAGTGAAACTAAAAACAATATTGGCAGTCTTGCTTCTCTCTTGAGTTCTTCATAAAACAGAAGACTAATTTCAGTCCAGGATGCTGTGACAGTGTTGGTGGGAGGTAAACATCAAAACAAGTGAATAAATGTTTTGTTTTTATTTTTTATTACATTTTATTGAGATTTTAAAAGCATAACATAACATAAGTTATAAAAAAGTACAAACAGCAAAAACATACAAAGAAACCATAATCGTCATACAAAAAAAATCAAAACAATAAGTCATAGGGAAAAAACCCATCATGATCTACTTCATCAAACTCTCTTACACTTCTGTTCAATTATTACAATAGTTTTCCATTTCCCAATTTTCTTTCTTATAATTTATTATTGGTGTTTTATTTTCAGTTGTTTCATATTTCCAACTTTTACAATTTTTCACTGTCTAAATCTTATACTGCTGACTTATTTTTTTAAAGTAACAAAATGGCAGGAAGACAAAATATATGCTAGGAAGCAACCAGCAGAACTTCCAAATAAGAATCCAGAATGAACTCATCAAGCAGGTCGACCACTACATCTATTTTGGCCATCTGATTGGGATGAAAAATGATCAGAGAGCAGAACTAGACAGAAGAAAGAAAATGGGATGGACGGCATTCAACTCCATAAAAAAATCTTGCTAAATAAGAAACTCGACAGGAAATAATGCGCCAAACTTTTTAATTCAACAGTATTACATGCAGTTCTCTATTGGAGTGAAACATGCTCATTAGCAAAGGCCAAGGAAGAAGAACTATCAAGACCCATAAGAGGCATGGAAAGATCAATGCTAAAAGCATCCCTTTGTGACCACATCCTCAATGCCCAGATAAGAAAACAAAGTTGAATCAACAAAGCTGTTGTCGAATATTTCAAATGGCTGGACATGTTTCTCGAATGACATACAGGCATTGGATAGAAGCAGTCACCAAGTGATATTCCAGAGGAGTAAAAAGACCCCTTGGCAGCCCCTCCCCCCCAAAAAAAATGGGAAGAATCAATTATGAAAATTTTGTTCAAATCTGGAGAAGAGTGCCACAACAGAAGGAATGGAAAATGAGTTGCAACCAGCAGAAATTAATCCCTTGATAGTCTGGTCCATCGAGGAACCGAGAAAAAAATAATAAAGCTTTAAAAATATCAACTTGTGACCATTTAGATTAAACCTTATATATATATTCTCTCTCTCTCTCTCTCTCTCTCTCTCTCCCTCTCTCTCTCTCTCTGTGTGTGTGTGTTCATTTACAGCTTCTTTGGCTAGCAGCCCACACTTCCTAGTTTAGCAAATACTTGTGGAATAAGTTATCTCATGACATTTTTGCCTTAGCTTGAAGTCAGTAGTGCCAAAACCTTTTTTCTCCGGACCAGTCCCATCCCTGACATGAAGGTGCAGGTGCCGGAGGTGGGCTGCTCCTTTCACTGATGTTTCTGACGTCAGCTGTGGCGGTGCTGGTGGTGATCACACTTTGTCCCACTGCTCTGAGCAGCCTCTGGCTCGGTCCCCTCGCTTCAGCAGCCTTTGGGAACATGGATCTCTGCATTGGGGAAATTTTCGGAGCCTTCCCCATTTCAAAATCTGCAGTGCTAGGAGAGCCCCATGGTGTGCCTGGGATGATGTCATCAGCCATAGGTAAAATATTGTCAAAAGCCTCTTTAAAAATAAATGTTTTCAGCTTTTTTAAAATGTAGGCAGGGATGGTATCTAGCTCAACTGGAAGACAGTTCCACAACATTGGTGCTGCTACTGAGAAGGCTCTTCTCCTAGTTACGACCTTCCTAGCTAATCTCGGGGTTGGCCCCTGGAGCTGTATTGTCTGAAAGGAATGAGTGATGCGGGCTGCTGTCCTGAAATTACTTTTTTTATCAAACGGTTGGCTTTCAAGCAACCATTATTATTATTATTATTATTATTATTATTATTATTATTATTATTATTATTATTATTATTATTATTATTATTATTATTATTATTATTATTATTATTATTATTATTATTATTATTATTATTATTATTATTATTATTATTATTATTATTGCATCCCTGTTGCACACATGGAGCTGTAATAGGAGTTCAGCCAGGCTGTTCCATGAGGAATCTCTCCTAGAGATTTTTCACAGCTCTCAGTTACATGGCGAGAATCCATATGAAGCAGAAGCATCCCTTTTCAGACAATCTGTCTTGCCAAAGAAACCAGCAGAAATGAGGACAGAGTTGAAGCTCTTTCCTTGCTCAGGTTTTCAGATTAACCTTTATTATTATTATTATTATTATTATTATTATTATTATTATTATTATTATTATTATTATTATTATTATTATTATTATTATTATTATTATTATTATTATTATTATTATTATTATTATTATTATTATTATTATTATTATTATTATTATTATTATTATTATTATTATTATTATTATTAACTTAAATGTCACCCACTCACAGATGTGATGCAGGGCAGCTAACAACAATATCACACCCAATACAAAATAAAACAAGATACAATTAGCATACACTAGAGAACAAGATACAATTAGCAGAATACAATTAGCATACAATAATGAAAGTCTTTGCTGCCCCCCCACCCTGCTCCAGAAGTGAGCTGGACCATGTTGGTTAACCAATGGCTGCTCACCACTTGTCTTGGCAGTAGGGTGCTGCACCATCTACTTAGATCAGAGCACCCTGCCCCCAAGGGTTCCAGGGTCCATTCACTGACAACCCACCTGCCCAACCTTTAGCTACAGTGCAAAACTGACTAGTAACTTTGGAGACAAATATGAATTTTTTGCTCATCCTCTGATTGTCCTTGAAAGTGAGAATTGTTGAAGTTTTAATCTGATCTCGATTCATGTACAGATTTCTCAGGAGGCATATGAGGTGCTCTGGTATTCCCATCTCTTTAATTACTTGCCACATCTTGTTTTGATAGTATCCAGAACTACTGGATAGTTCAGAGTTTGGGAGTTCTATTCCCCACTGTGCCTCCTTGACAAGGGCTGGATTTGACGATCTACTGCAGGGGTTCTCAACCTTTTTAAGCCAGGGGCCGGATCAAGCTCTCACAGACTGTTCTGGGGGCCAGACTATTTTTTGAACAATTTTTTTATTATTTGTTTATAAATTTACCTCTCTGGGTAGTGTACACACAATATCAGATAATAAAAAACACATACACACAACAAATAAAAAACAGAACAACCAAACAAATTTTCCCTCCCCTCACTACACACATGTAAACAAAGAAAATGGCACTCACACAAAGCAACAACAGAATGAATTCAATACTGGTGCCTCCAGGTTTTTAAAATTTAATTTAATTTAATTTAATTGTCACATTTATATACCGCTCACGCGGCCAAAGCCAACTCAGGGCGGTTCACAGTAAAAATTTTTTAAAAAAAACACATGTTAAAAACAGTTAAAACTACCCACCCCCTAAAAACAAGGGGTGCAGGATCCAAAGGCACCATGGGGAGGAGTTCTTCTACACCAACCACCCAATGGAGGTTACCCTTCCACCTGCACCCCACACTTGACCTGCCAGCCAGGTTTTAAGTTCTTTTCTGAAATGCAAACTTTCTGGTGCTTTGCAAAAATGGAGTGCACTCACCAGAAAGTTGCATGCATCTTAACAAATACCTCCCTTATTAAAAAAAATACTCTCCCCCCCCCACACACACACACACATACACTGGTAAATAAAAGGAGCCTTTCTACTTCGCCTGCTTCAGCTTGCCTCTGCCTCTAGTTTTTCTTTTTGGCTTTTTAGAATATGAAATTGTTTTTAAATGCATTCCTATGGGATACTGCACTTTGTGCCATCTAGTGGCCATATCTGGTAATGACCCAAATAGCAGCAGTTCCTCTCCCCCCCTCAAAAGTGCCAGAGGCTGTGAGGGTGGGATGTAATGGTGTTGGGGGGCTGGCCTGGCCCATGGACTGTAGGTTGCGAATGCCTGATCTATGGGTTCCTTCAACCTCTGCACTTCTAAGTTGATCATGATGATGACTTATGGAGAGAATTATTTAATGTAAAAATGATTTATGTAGCAGAAAAAAGCCCTACTGTATAACTGTGGTGAAAGAGATGCTGAAATTCAATACCTTTAGCAAAGTTATTAACATTTATGCAACATTAATTACTGATCAATTGTCAAGCATTGAATAGACTAAAAAATGTGATGATCTTGTTGCTGTTTAGCTGTTTCTCAGTATGTCAAGATCACAATGTAATCCTATTAATATAGTCAAATGTAAAATCTCTTCTTTATATTGGTGTTTAACAAGATAATTAGCACTAAATTAGAAATTAACATCATTATTAAAACTCTGTTTAAGGATTAATTGATACCCATTTCTCCCTCTAGGCTACTGTTGCCAGTCTTAATTAACAGCCTAATTAATGAAAATGAAATAAACAGATCCAATATGCTTTGTTGTGAATAAGCTACTGTACTGATTATCACTGTGAGTTCATTGATAAAGTGACTCATTGACATGAACTTTATTGTATTCAATGAGTTTTAGATTGGATCTGAAGGGAAGAAGAAAACTATATCAATGGCTCAAGTTGGATAGCTCCTGGCTACTAAAAAGAACTTTCCATTTTTTTATTTCAGTGACATTTAAAATTCTATAAATAAAACAGAATGTGGAGTCTTAGGTCTGAGAAGTGATTTCTTGGTGTAAGTTAAATGTTACATGTTAGAAATGGGGAGAACAGGGAATAATAAAGACAGTTACTCCTAGTACTCAGTCAACCCCTTGCTGTCTTGAAGAGACCAAAGCAACTGGTTCCAGTTGTGATCAGCTGCCTGTTGTATAGAGTTTTCTGAAGCAAAGATTAACGTGAACTATCAATTTATGCCTTTTCCCTCTAGGTAGTCATTAAAAAAGCAGGCCATGTCTAGTACAGTATAAATAAATTTGTTTTCTTTTTATTAATTTGTACCTTCTTATTCTCTCATCATTGATTCAAGGATACTTTGAATAAGGCTTTAATTCTTCTGCTAATAGGTCAAAATATAATCCCTTTACTAGGACTGTATAAACTATGAATGTAATTAGACTTCTAATCATCTTCAATATCTCTTCTCAAAACCTGTTTCTTCTTCAAATGCTTACAAGGAATTAATCTACTAATAATGTTTAACACTGTGATACTGAACACACCTCAAAGTACATGCTGCTGACTCTGTTAAAAGGCATGTTATATCATTCTATCCCCCTAAAATCAGAATGCTGCCTCAGTTCCTGGCTGATACTTCCATGATTTTTCACTGCTCCTGTATTCTTTTCATGGTCAAGAGAGTAGTAGATAAGCAGATAAGACTCAACTTGTGGCAGTCCAGTTCAAGTCTTCAGTTGGTTCTTTCTATACAGCCATTACATTCACTTCCCAGTTTTGTCCACTCTTCCTCCTCCTGGGATACAGGTGTCTATGCAGCAACTGAATCAATGCCTGCAGAAACCTCATCCCATCTTGGACAGTGTCCAGATGAAGGGTGCCAGTCACACACATCTCATAGGCTCATATTTGAATAGATTGTGGAAGATATTGAGGATGACCCCTGCCACAGTCAGGCAGCCTCCCATTCACACCTCAAAAACAGACACACTAGTAATGGAGTGTTACCTTACTAATAAGATAATGTCCATTGATTCCTTCCATTGCACAGTATGGTTCTCTTAAAGTCAACATTCCAAAGAGTTTCTTTAAGTAAAGTTGTCAGTTACTAGTTGCTGGCAGCTGATAGATCATCTGAATTTCCTTTCTGTCCCTATATGACCCATGGTGAAGAAGAGAAGACATTTATCCCAAATTTTGAAGACAGGCATTCCCCTGCAGATCCCATGAGATGATCTCACACTAGATCTCCTCCAGCATTGCCACTTTCTTTATTAGATGGACATTGGGTGCTTGTGTGACCAACAGTTCCATATTGTCAGTGGAACAGTGCAGGAAAGAGTTACATAAGCTTTTTTTTTTTAAAAAAAAATATTGGGCCCAAATTAAGAATTTTCTAGATTATGGGTTTTGGAATTATTCTTTCCTATTTTCCTTCATGATCATCAGCACAATCATCACCATCATTTAAGTAAAGTAACATTGGACAATAAAAGTGTATTTTTAATGTACAGTAAATCTGTGTTTGTCTTTTGAAATAAAGGCATTTTATCCTGTTTCTAGGATCCCTCCATTCATGTATAGATAAGATTTTTAAAATATGAGTGTCAGTGATTATGTGAATTGAGAAGTTCTTTTTTAGATATTGTCTTCCATTATACAACAAATATTCTTTTCCATCTTACTTGGTGGAAAAATAAGCTCTTTAAACAAAAACCAGCTGTTCTTTCTTTTCACAAAAGCAAGGATCACCCTTTTCAGCTTTCTGTTTCCTATTACAGAGTATGTCAAGATTTGACACACAACACAAGGAAATCCAAGCCTTAGATGGCAACTGTGAGACAGGAAACAGATGGAAACAAAACAGATCTGTCTTAACTGCAGGGTGGAACTCTGAGCATCAGGTGATCACATTGGACATCCCAGCCCCATAGCCTCCCAATGTCAAAGTTACATTGAATGGGGCTGCAGGAGTTGGAGAAGTACCCATAGGTTCCATATTTGGTGTCTCAGAGGGGCTCCAAATTAAATTAAAAGAGATGGAAACAAAAAAGGGAAAGCAGGTTACAGATGTAGAGATGTGCACATGTCCCATGAAATGGATGCCAGAGTATAGAAGGACAATCATATCAGATGGTATAGTTAAGTAGTTCGTTAGAAGAAAAAATACATTTCTGTTTTGGAGACATATTTCCCCCAGAGCTTTAATGTGAGCAATTAGAATGCAAATAACATCCATATTTAGCCCTTGATGATCTGTCATAAAATAAAGCAAGCTAATTTGCATCTGATGTTATATATGAAAAGTTGATGTGTTAACATTCAGATGGATTCTAATGCCTAAGGAATTTCTGTTTCTAATGTTAAACTCCATGTAGCTTCTACATCACAGATGGGCAGTGTGCATCTCTAGGGTCACATGTATATTTTATTATTTATTTATTTATTTATTTATTTATTGACATTTATACTCCGCCCACTTGGAGCTTACACGCCTGGGTGCTTCAGGTATAACTCCTGAGGAAGAGGTGCTCCTTCAGATAGCTAGGTCCCAAACCATTCAAGGCTTTATAGGTCAACACCGACACCTTAATCTTGCATGGAGCACCACGAACAGTCAATGCAGACTAGCCTGGACTGGAGTAATATGGTCAAATCCAGTCAATACTTGCAACCAGGCTGGCCACTGGATTTTGCACCAGTGCATTGGTTAATGATATCAGGGATCTCCTATCCAGGAAAGAGCAGAGCTGGGTTATGTGTCACAGATGGAAAAATGCAGACCTGACCCCCCCCTCCCAATTACACCTGATTTTCAAATGTCAAAAACTGGTCAAGTTGCATGCCCAGATTATGTACATTCTCCTTGAGAGCGAGAATGACGCCCCCAAGCTAAATGGGATCCTCTCTATCTGTGCTCAGTTACCCCTTACCAGCATTACCTCCATCTTGTCTGGGTTCAGTCTTAGCCTGTTATCCCACATCTATACCATTGTTGTCTCCAGGCACTCCTCCAGGCTCCGGACGGCATCCACTACTGAGGTGGAGAAGGAGAGATAGAGCTGTGTATCATCAACATACTGATAAAAGCAGATTCCAAATCTCCTGATCACCTCTCCCAACAGCCTCATATAGAAGTTAAACAGCATCAGGGAGATTTTTGACCCCTGAAGTATCCCATACTGTTGGACCCAGGGGTCGGACAACTCCTCCCCGAGATGAACTCTCTGAACACGCTCCTCCAGGAAGGACTGGACCCACACCAAGGCCTGACCCCCAATACCTATCCTGGCAAGCCTGTCCAGAAGGATACCATGGTTGACAGTATCAAAGGCAGCTGAAAGATCCAAAAGAACCAACAGGAAATATTTACCCCTGTCAGCTTCTGTCCAAAGTTCGTCCAGCAGGGCGACCAATAACATCTCAGTACCATGGCAAGGCCTAAAGCCAGATTGGTGTGGATCAAGGCATTTGGTGTCCTTCAGGAATGTCCACACCTGACCTGCCACCACTCTTTCCATCACCTTGACCATAAATGGGATGCTGGCAATCAGACTGTAGTTGTTAAAATCATCCGGTGCTGGTTTGAATTTCTTCAGGACAGGCCAGATTATTGTTTCCTTCAAAAGGAGGAGTTAACAATCTCCCTGACCCATCCAGACACCCCATCAACAGCTACTCTTATGATCCAAGATGGACAAAGAACTAGGTGGGTTGTGGTGGCCCTACAGTCTGCAAATGTCCTGGAGGCCTTCTGAGGTATTATAGGCTGAAACTTCTCCAAAACACATGTGACAGATGGCACACTGGACACCCCTTTCTGATCTATTGCATCAAATTTGAGGTTGGGGTCCCTATGGATGACATCCACCTTGGTCTTAAAATGTGCTGCCAATCTATTACAGTTGGCAAATGTTGACTGTATGCTAACTGTTTGTCTCACCCCCAAGAATTCTGAGGCTATCAACAACAGCTTTTTTTTTGTTGATTGCCAGCACTCTGAATCCTGTGTATGCTGTTTCCTCACCATTTTAATTGTGCTGGCATAGCTCCTGGAGCATTCCTTAACAACTTCATTCATGGGAGCTCTCCTCTATATGCCCTCCAGTCTCCTCTTTCTATGCTTCAAAGTTTACAGTTCTTCAATAAACCATGAAGTTGAGCAAACTCTGAGATAGATTTGGCATTTGGAAGCGATAGTGTCAATAATCCTAGTGGTCTGTGTGTCATTTTTCACTAGGGAGACAACAGTATCACCACTCTGTTTGATTAAAGACCCTTGCAAGACCTTCTGGAAACCATTAGGATTTATAAGGCTGCAAGGACGGACCATCCTAATTGGTCCTGGCTCCCCATGGGGAGGGTAACCATCTCCACCTTAAATTGCAGCAGGAAGTGATCTAACCATGACAGAGGGGTGGTGTTGATCTCTCTCACCCTCAGATCATCTCTCTGTTCCACCAAGAAAACCAAGTCCAGAATATGCCTAGCAATATGTGTGGGAGTGGTGACATGTTGAGATAGCTCCATGGCTTTCATGGCTCCCGTGAAGTCCACAGCCACCCCAGACAGTACCACCACTGCATGGATGTTAAATTCACCCAGGATTAATGTTCTAGGGGACCTCAGTGCCACCGAGAAGATGAAATATGTCAGCTCCAGGAGGGACTGTGTTGGGTTGTGGGGAGCACAGTACACTAACACAATTCCAAACCTATCCTGGTCCCCCATCACTATATGCAGACACTCTAGACCCAAACTTGACAGCCCAGAGATCTTGTGCACATTAAAGATGTTCCTAGAGATTATGGTAACCCCATTCACCCTACCTTCCAGTATGCCCTAATGGCTGACTAAGAACCTAGGTGGACATCATAAGGAGAGGGGAGCACCCCTCCCTTGTCCAGCCTAGTCTCAGTTATGCAGGCCAGGTCAGCCTTATTCTCTTGGATGAGACCCAAAATGAGATGGTTCTTCTTCACAGCTGACCTAGCATTCAACAACATCAGGGATAGGGTGGAGGGATTATGACCCTGAGGATCATCATGTATCTGAGGGATGGATTGAGACCTAGAGTGAAACAGGTGTCAAATACCTGTCACACATTCCCCTATAATGGCCAGGTCTCTAACATGCATCCCCCTCCAGCCTAGTACCACTGAGACTCTTCAACTCACCCACCCACCCTCCCAATTTTAAAGACTTGATTAAAAACAAGTTCAGAAAGTTGCCCTTTGCTCTCTCATGGGTATATGGACAACTCTGACAATCTCTGTGGGATTCTAGCACCCATAAAACCCAGGTTTTAATTATTTAAGTTATATTGGCCACTAGGGGGCATAAGAGAGCATTTTTTAATTTTCAGAAACATTTCAGAAATTCATTTTTCAGTTAACAAATATCCAATGTAGTATTCTTTGCCAAAACCAAAATAAAATATGCACATTTATGGTCTTTTGCCATATCACTCACCTTTAGCCATTTCTCTTTGGGAGTATGGCATTAGGTTGTCAACAGTTGAGAATATGGATGAGCAACAAGGTCAGTAAGTTCTATCAATATGCATAACCAACTTTACCTGTGATTTGCTATCTACTTAGATGTGTGTTTAAGTTCTGGGTTTCAGATGTCCTCTCTAAGGCCATGGAACTGGCTGGAACTCCATCTCTGTTGTCTATTAACTATTGGGTTGTTTTACCTGTGGGGGGAGGACTGCCAGTCACTGTACTAAAATGGAATAATCACCCCTTTTTTGGTTTATCAAAGCTATAACTTCTCAAAGAAGAATACAGAAGAATAGCAATGCAGAGAGATGTGGGGGGAAAACCCTGAGAGAGTTGTACTAACCCCTGCCAATTAAGCAGCAGAATTTCATTTGATTTAAACATGTTCTCATCTTTTAAGAAATCCTTTTGTTACAGCTTCCCACAAGAGACATGGAATTGATGTAGACAGACAGACAGATAGATAGATACTGTAGATAATGTACCATCAAGACAATTCTGATTTTATGGTGACTCCAGGATTTTCTAGGTAAAGAATACACTTAAATGACAGAGATGAGCACTGAACCCTAGAGTCGGATATGACTGGCTTTTGAGCAAGGGAAACCTTTACCTTTACTGCTATCTTCTGCAGGTGTCCTGGGATGGGACAGTTTGCCCAATGCTTCACAGGCTGGCATGAAAGGCAATTCCCCTGCAAAATTGAGAAATTAAATCCCAGCCTCTTACTTTCTCTCTGTACTACAGTTTATCATGAAGAAAACATATAGAAATGTCAGGATCTTTTTAAAAAGCATAACCTTAAGATAATTCAAGATATAGAACACCATAATTTTAGGCATATTTATCAAGAAGTTAATCCACAATGTCCAAGAATTTACTTTTAGGGAAATGTGTATAATTTTCAGTTTATATCTTTCAAAATTCATAAGTATCTATTTAGGTAGGTGATGGAATATATTTTACCTGTGATATCTAACTATCATCAAGAAAAATAGAAATGAAGTTTTTTCCTGTAGACTTAATAACTGGTAGTAAATATTCTTATTTGATGAAATAGTTCATAGATTGCTAACTCTATCACAGGGGTTCTCAACCTACAGCATGTGGGCTGGATCCAGCCCATGTTGCCAAAATATCTGGCCCATGGTGAGGACCCTGCCGCTGCAACTGGAAGTGCTGAAAACACACAGAAAATGCCAGAAAGTGGGTCGCCCTCACTCCTGCCACCATGGAAAATGGTGAAAGTAGTGAAAACAGCTGTGGATGCACCCGCTGCCACCACCACCACCAGAAGTGGTGGAAGCAGCAAGAGGAACCATGCCTCCAGCCTGCTCAGCTGTCTGAGGGGGTGTGGTCTGGCCCACGGTGCAAAATGGTTGGCCACCCCTGCTCTACCAGCTTCTGAAGCTACAAATATCCAGCAGCATTATACCTTAATACAGCCAACAAACTTTTCAGATATACATTTCCCATAGTTCAGATAATCAAATAAAAAACATTATCTGTACTTCATTTGTTTGAATGGCATGTTTAATCTCATATTCATGCAGTTTCTTCAAAGTTCCAGAGAAATGGTGACAATAGTAATAATTATACTGTCATGTCAATCTATTTCAATTTTTACTAGGTGCAGAATACTTAGAACTGCTGTACCATTCCCTTAATCTGTGCAGTCTGCAATTATTTCTGATTAAAAGTGTAGCGATAGCATCGAAAATCGTGAAATTTGCTCTATTTTAGTTTTTACTGACCACAGGTGAATCCATTTTAGTTTTTACTGACCACAAGACACAAAGACTTATTCGAATCAGGTGGGAAATGATGTTCAGGACTGGGAGAACATAGCCCTATATTCTTTTGAGATTAATGCCAGAGTAGCCTTTCAGTTTATCATTGAGTCAGTAAATGAGCAGGTCAGGAAACCGCAAGTAATTGGAAAGTTTTTCATTGACTTCTCTCTTTATCAATGATTCTGGCATTCAGATAGAGGGAGCCAAGTATCTAGTCTGCAAATAGGGACAAAGTGAGGAGCAGGAAACCCAATATTGTTTTTTGTGTATATCTGTTTTCCAGCAGACCAGAAAGGAGGAGGGGGAATCAGCAGAAGTTCAGGTGGAGAGAGAGATTAGCACTAGAGATGCATTTCACCTTATCACTGGGTCAATAAAAGAGTGAATAGGGAAAAAGATGGGGAAATCCAATAAGGTTTGTTTTGTGTGTGTGTGTGTGTGTGGGGGGATTTTAAAGCCCCAAATGTTTTCACTTGTTGGGACATTTTCCAACATACTGTAGCTGGGTCATTAATAAAATCTCCATTGATGTGAAGCCCCGTGAAGTTTGCCCCGTGAAGTTTGCAGAATGCCTGGCAGCCTGAAAATATCTTTTAACAGTCAAGATGCAACCTGATATAAGGTAGAAAAATAAACATTTAAATCAAATATTATATTAAAAAATACTCCTCTTTATCCTAAGCAAATTATGCATCTGGTTGTGATTACACTCCCTGGAAGGACATTGCCTGATTAGTGATAATGCAGCAATATTACATTTGTTTCAAACAATTATGCTAATGTTTTTTATATATTATCTGATGTTTGTCAAATTGCTCACACCTGCCACAGGCCACAAGGACATTTTAAGAATCATTCCAGAGCTTTTCAAACATTTCTAGAATTTTTAAAACAGAGAGAGAGAGAGAGACTCCAGGATATCCTCTTCTGATCACTACCTTTCACACTTACTGAAAAACAGTCATGGGTGAGAAGTGGTTAACTGATTTAAAAAAGGAGTCAAGTTTTGGAATTTTGCATTGCTATTTGTCTCTATGTGAATAATAATATTAGTTTTGTGTCAGAAATAATTCTGGTTTGAAAGGAACGGTACTATATTGTGAGGGTGTTCACAGCACGATCGCTGTGGCTAATGGCAAACCATGGTCATAAATCGTGGGTGATCGTTCTCCTGCCTCATCTGTTTATGCCGTAACTTAGAGGCCTGGGCCCCCAGCTTGGGCCTCTGACCATTACTCAAGGCTGTCTAGCCCTCCCTACTATACCCAGGGATGGCACGCAGTCACTTAACCAACACGCAGCTGTTTAACCAATCAGCAAGGTGTGCACGAGGCAGGCATGCTGATATTTAGCCAATTATGTAACCTTATGCTATCGCAGGTAACCAATAAGGATATATTGCATACTCTTCTCTGGAATGTCTTTGTCCTGTTATTCCTAATAAACTCCGTCCGGGCTATCTTGCCCTATGCCTCTTCATGAATCAAGCCTCCGCTGTCTCCTTGATCCCCAAACACATCACTATATGAATTGTACTATTTAGAAAAACATTTGATATATTGGATTTGAATATCCTAACTTTACAAAAAAAAACCACAACAACTTTACTAGGAGGTGCCTATATACTTAGATGTTATCTTAACAGTACTTAGGTCCCTATAAAAGTCTTTAGTAATGGTGCAGATGAAGTTTTAAAAGACTGGTCTGCTCTGGAAAGGATCAGCCCTTTCCTCCTCCTGAAGGAAGATGCAGCTCTGCTCAAGCAATGATCCCCTAGAAAAATGCCCCTCCAGTTTCAATTACAGTGTTAAAGGCCTATCTTGACTCCAGTGGAGGGTTTTAAAACGAGTACAGCATGTGAGAGAAAGAAAGGAGAAATATCTTGCCTTCAATCAACCTGCATGTAACAAAATAGATAATTGAAATAAATTTTTATTTCTATCACTCAGAATCAGAAGTTGTTGTCAATCTCTTTCTTTCTTTCTTTCTAACAAAAAAAATGGCATGTAGCTTGCCATGCTTGCTATCTAGACAAGATTGGGGTGGATGGGTTTGACAGTATTTTTTTTAAAAAAAATAGAATTAGAATTATACCCTAATATTAGATATAATGTGGGGAAAAATAAGAAACCAACAGCTTTTCTTAAATTGAGACAGTGCTGTTACAGCCCATTGTTAATTAAAGGACCTTTTAAAGGTTTCACACAAAAGACCACAAATGTCTTCATATTGGTTTGCCTTTACCTTAACATTTTGAGAGCCAGGAAACCTTCACTTAAGGTGTGAAATCTTCTCAAGGCTTCAGACACTGCACAGGAGCATTTGATCTCAGTCTAGATCTAAGATTCAAAGAGGAGGAGTATATCTTGTTATATCTTGTCCATTAATAGTGTGGGGCCATAGCAAACTTGTTTTGTCTTGTCCCAGATTCAGCTTTTCATTTTATAATCCAGGGATAGTATTACTGTACTGCTGTTCAGAAACAGAAGGACAACTCCCATCAGTTTTTAACTACAGGCATGCTAGCTGATGCTGCTTGGGAGGGAGGTGAAAGAGAAAAATATCTGAAGAATAACATGTTTCCTAACCCCTGTTATAGGCCCTGAGAGGGTTGTCTGTAAGATTTTGTTGCTTTAGGCAGAATGACAAATGGCACCTCCTTCACACCAGGTCATAGGGAAGAATATGGCCAGACTCTGGAGGCAGAAAGTCCATCTCTCAAGAGTCTTTTCCCAAAAGTGAGAGAGAAATAAAAAGAAAAAAATTAGTAACAATGATAGCCAGCAACTAACAATATGTTGTTGTTTCATGATATACACAAGCATTGTATAAGGTTGTTGTCTACTCTGAGTAGAAAGAAGAGAACTCAATAAATCTGGAAACCACACACCTTTAGCCATCCAAGACTGTCTGAAATTCATTTTTAACATTTTTTTAAATGTAAAAGCCCTCTTGTACCTTCTAATGGACAATTAAAAGAATGAAAATTGAAACTGGGATGTGGGAAGTCCATACCTATCAAGTTTCGGGAAATTTCTGTTAAATCCCCATATTTTACACTCTTTCCCGCCGTCATCCATATTAGTTAGACTGCAATTAGACTGGAGTTAGACTGGAGGCCAGCACAGGATAAGCATAGCTGTCCAGTTTCCCGTTTTGGCTGGGAAATTTCCCTTATTTGACAGAAATTTCCCGAAACTTGACAGGTATGGGGAGACAGGAATGCTAGCTGTCTTCCAAACAAAAGAAAATTATCTCCCATGCTTCCTGGAGGAAATATGGGGCCATTCTGAGGGGGGGGATGTTTTTCAAAAATTGTTGAATGTAAAAAGTAATTTTGGAGGTGTCAGATATTGGAGGGGGTTGTGTGCTAGGTAGTTGCATGCACTGTATAGATAGGTCAGTCCTTCTCTCTAACACAATTATAGTCTAGTAGCTTAGCATTTTGACTTAAGTGGAATTCATATGGTTTCTTTATTTTTAACTCTTTCAGAAATATGAATCCATGAAGAACCAAAAGAAAACCTGAAAACTGACTTTTGTATTATTATTATTTTAAATATGGCATGAGTGATTACAAAACTAAATACTGTTTGTGAGGATTTTGTTCTAGAGACATTCTCTGGCTTTTGTTGATACTCAATCTGTTTCTAACTTTGATGGAGCAGAAACACCACCCAGAAATATAAGAATGGATAAATCATTGCCACTAAACTAATAGAACCTGAAAAGAAACACAGACCTTCAAATGACCCTTGAATTACAAGGAATAAGATAAAAAGACTCTAGGAAATTCCCAAAAAGTAGTCATCTGATATTTGTCTTTAGATAAGGACTGTAAAGCATTGATGAGTTATGAAGCTTCGGCTGAAAATATTTTCTTTCATTTATGTTGCCATTTGGGGACTCTCTGTGTGTAAAATCTTCCTTAAAGAAAGGAAAACTGTCTCTAACCTGTGTCTCCCATTCTTTGTGACCAGAACCACTCTGAATAATTTAAAAAAGCCAACAATCTCACAGTGATCTTTATTTGAATGCTGGCATCACTGTACCCAAACTGTTCAGTATGTTTCTGTTTTTATTGCACCTTTGAATCCAATAGGCTATGGAAGGGACTAGTTTTAAAAGGTGCAGAATAAAAGAGTAGAGAAATGAGGAGGAGTACTCCAAACATGAGAATTTTAAAATAAGTAGATTACTAGAAAATGCATGATTGATAGATGTACACTGGTACCTCGGATAAAGTCCGATTCGGATAAAGTCCGATTTGGTTTTCATGCACATGTGATGCAACACATAAAGTCCAAAACCGCTAAAAATGGACATTATCTGTGGTATTTGGTATAGGAACCTCAGATAAAGTCCATTTTTGGATGTTATCCGATGCATCGCCCATTTGATTTGGATAAAGTCCAAAATCAGATAAAGTCCAAACTTGTGGAATGGAGTTTGGACTTTATCTGAGGTTCTACTGTACTGCAATACCAAGACAGAATGACCAGATTAACTATTACACAGATTATACTGCAGAGTGATTTCCACAGGTCTGGAGTGCTGCTGTGTTATATTTCTCTGAGAATACAGTAGAACCCAGTATAGCGATTTTTATCCATTCCACAGAGTTGATCGCTATGCAGTTTTCATCACTGTACGATCTTCCCTATGGCAAAATCCATACAACGATGTTTGGCACTAAGTGGTTTTTCCCATTGGAAAATCGTTGTACAGAACGATCGCTATGTGGAATGGCTTTTCCCCCTCCAAGCCTCATTACTATGCGGGGTTCTACTGTATGTGTATTATGTTTCCAGCCCTGATTCACACACACACACACACACACACACACACACACACACACACACACACACACACACACACACACACACACACACACACACACACACACACACACACACACACACACACACATTTTAAATTATATTTTTAAAAAATCAATGGTAACCCAACTGCTATAAAAGCATGGACCAGAAATAATTGAACAGCCTCTCAATCACCTTTGAAGAAACCACTCTGTTGATTTGCACCTTTTATTCTTCAGTGTTTCTTTCCTACTTGTAGCAGGATTCTTATTTCTTTCCCAGTTATTCTTCCTGTGTTCACAGCTTGGAGATTACCTATCATAAGCAATGTAATTACTTGTAGCTAATTGCTATTTGGGTAATTAGCAGCATAACTATAAACTAAAATGTTTCTTTCTATGTGTAATGAGTAACACTTAAGTGAGGTGTAAAAGTAACATGTAGCTACCTTCCAAATCTCCTTTTAAATCATTTAAAGAGTCATTTAGGCAGGAATTATCCAACTTTGACACCATTCTCTTAATTGAAAAAGAAAATATTATTTGCTTGTGCTTTCTGTATTTTCATTTTTAAAAATACCAAAATGCAATAACAGAATTGGGAATAAAAGGGTACCTGTATTTTTAAAGCCCATTGATAACAATACTGGAGCATAGTCTTAGTCCACAATGCAACACATTACTTAAGCATTTAGGGAGCAGCAGTGACAACAACAACAACTTCTGTGCTGGAAAGTAAGGAGTGATGCAACAAGTTCCTTCTAGAATATAACATTCCAAATCTGATTGTTGCTAATACTCACTGGATGAAAAAAAATGTTTTAGCACTGTTAGAGGATAGATAGGAGTCCTGGTGGTGCATTGGTTAAACTGCTGTTCTGCAACCAAAAGGTTATGAGTTTGATCCTGACCAGGATTCAAGGTTGATTCAGCCTTCCATCCTTCTGAGGTCTGTAACAATAGGATGCCCTACTCATGGGTAGGCCCTATTGTACTTCTGAGTTGCAGCTCCCTGGCTGGATAGCCCAGGCATCAGATATGTGCAGATAAGGTAGCGTTGAGCCAAGAAATCAAGCCTCCTCAGGCATTTTATAAGTGTATTGAAAGCACAGCAAGATACAGGATACAATCCATCAAAAGCATTTCAAAGCAAGGATATGAACCAAACTGGTTCTCTAAGGGAAAGCCTATAGGCCTATACCCCCCCCCCCCTGTTCTCTTAAGCTTCTACATTTTGGCTGCTTGCAAAAGCATAGCATTCCAGAGAGTGTCTGAGTGTGTGTGTGTGTCTGCATCTCAGGGATATATCTCCTCCCACAGGGTCCACCTTTTGCCCACCCCCTTAGGGATTCCAACCAATGATCTTACAGCAAGACATGTCAATCACACAATAGGTTTAATTTCTTTTACAACACGAGGCAACTCATGAGGTAATGATGTTTACCTGCTTTCACTCTCCCCCATACCTGTCATGTTTTGGATTTGGAAATAAGGGAAATTTCCCAGCAAATATGGGATACTTGACAGCTATGGTTATCCTTTGCTGCCCTCCAATGGCGGCAATTGGGCATTGCAGTCTAATTAATATGGGATGATGGCAGGGAAGAGGGTAAAATAAGGGGTTTTCCCGGCCAATACGGGATACTTGACAGCTATGCTCTCCCCTGGATTTGAAATCACCATTTTGAAAAAGACACAGGGTATACCTAGTTCCATCACAAGGTCTATAAAATGAATACCCAGCTTGTTGGGGGCAAATGCTAATTAACTTGTGAACTGCCCAGAGAGTGCACTAAGTACTATGGGTTGGTATATAAGTGTGATTGCTTGCTTTGCTTTAGATTAGAATTATAATGACTGCAGAATGGAGAAAACTGTTTTCTCCTTGTTAGTAAAGGTAAAGGTTGCCCTTGCTCAAAAGCCAGTCGTATCTGACTCTAGGGCTCAGTGCTCATCTCTGTTTATAGCCAAAGAGGCAGTGCTGTCTGTGGCCACCCCCTGGCTACAGCCCTGGGGAGTGCATGGAACACTGTTTAACTTCCTACCAAAGCAGTACCTATTTATCTACTTCTTGTTTTCAAACTGTTAGGTTGGCAGGAGCTGGGAGAGAGACCGGAGCTCATTCCAATGTGCAGTACTCAGGTATCAACTGCTGACCTGCCAACCTTCCAGTCATCAGGTTCAGCATCTTAACCACTTAAGCCACCGTAGTCCCATTTCTCTGTGTTACACATGCATAAAATAAGAAAGTGAGTGAGTCCAGGGATTGAGTGTTTTTGTATGTGAGTGGTTTTATATGTAGGTGCTTTTGATCTATTATTGCAAACAAACCAGATTTTATAAAAACAAGTCAGAGGAGTAATGCATCATGTATTAAAATGTAGCAACACATAGGGTAGAAAAAAGGACCACATTGAAGGTGGAATTGGATCTGCTCTATTGTCCAAAGTGTCTGGATGCAAGAGAAAAGGGTACTAGCCTGGCCCCCTCAAAGCCCCAGAGAGTGGACATAATGCCCATCTGGACAGACCCTTAGTCAATTCACATATTCCCACTCGACTGAAGTTAAAGTATTGGACATCTGTGAAAGCTGAATGAGAGACCTCACCATAGCAAATATATTTTGCAGTTCTGTTGTGTATTGAGACATATTTGCAAGTGGCGCGGGCAGCGCCTTGCAAGAGGAAAATGGTGGTTTCCTGCCATACAAATTAAGATCTTAAAGTGGTGTGAAAATGCCCTGCACAGGGCGTGCTAATTATGCTAATCCAAACTCTGTGATTGGATACAGTTTTGGATCCTGTTCTCCATTGGTTAAGTACATATATTCCCTGTTATGATTGGTCAGTTACGGTTATCCAGCAGGTCACTACTTTGTATCAAGGAGCCACCGCCGAGGAGACACTATATAAGCCCCATGAGTAAACAAGGGTGGGGCCGGACCCAACTACACTTCCCACTCTGTACAGGTAGCCACATATGCACTAAGCCTGGGTCCCTCCATTATGCTATGCTTGTATGGTAGCTAGTATTTGCCAGTTACGGCAAGAGTCAGGAGGGACTGAATCCACTGGGATTGTATAGCCATCTCTGTGTCCAGAAACATCTTGTAAGCTCATCTGTAAAAGACTGTTGAATAAAGATTTGTTGCTGTTTTGTTCATCTTTGTCTGGACTGGTGCTTATAAGGGTCGGACATAACATTGGTGATGAGGATGGGATTGAAGAACGACGAGATGGCTGACCAAATCCCCCTTTGGCTGTGAATGTTTGACATCAGCAAACCTTGCCTTTGGCCATACTACAAAGTCCAGCTGGAGAGCTACTTCACAGTAAGAAAAGGCAACGTTCTTGGCCCACTGCTGGCTAGAGACTCTCAACATTGTCTCGAAGCTTCTGCCACCCAATGTGCTCCAACAAGTTTCTTTGCTGGCATTGCTGCACATGCTGCACAAACACTTCCAATGCAGGTCGGCCCTCAAAGATAAAGAATTGCCAGCCCCATCCACGACCGTGACCACCTTTTCAGAAGCCTCCGGACATGACCACAGAGACCTCCACAGCTCACCACAGAGAACACAGGCGCCAACGCCAATGCCTGGGTTGGTTGCACCATGCCGGGGTTGCGGAAAATGACATATCCGGGCCGAGTGTCCCTTAGAGTGCACAGTGCCACCGTTGTGGGAAAACAGGCCACATCTCCAAGGTCTGTAGACAACACATCGAAAGTTCACCGAAACTCCAGTTCTGCATTGCTAAGATCTTCACAAGCGTTGGGGCTGACGACGAGAGATGAGACCAGAAGGACAGAATCAGTGTGGACCTCCATATCGAAGGGGTACCTTTCCATTTTGTGGTGAACTCCAGAACCTTCCTCTCCATCATGACCAAAGCTGAGTATCGCTGCATTCCACCTGACCTCCGGCCCAAGCTCAAGGGTCTCCAAGGCAAGCTAGTGGACTTGCGGGGTTGCAACCTTCCAGTTCATGGAATAGGGAACTTTGAAATCCACTATAACTGTGTCTACGTGAGTCTGCCCCTCGTTGTTGCTAAAGCAGGTAAGATAAACATTTTGGGGTCCCAATGGTTCAGGCCCCTGAGCATTTGTTTCATGGGAATCCAATTGGGGGGGAGAATCATTCCTTTGAATCGAGGATGAGCCCCAACCATTGTTACTACCCGGGGAGGGTTTGTCCTAAGGGCACACTGTTAGTGATTCCTCCACAGAAGTGTTAAGTGCATTGTTTTCACGACAAGTGCATGTTGCGCTCAAAGACAGTGACTTTGCCCAAAAGACTGCTTCTCCGGAACTGTTCGAGTTGCAAGAACTTTTGCCCCCTGATGCACTGGACTTTGAAAATCCTGACTTTTGGGATGATTTGGCCATAACTTCACTCAAAATGTCCCTGAACTTTGCCACTGCTTCTAAGGTGGATCCTTTGTTGTCTGATGTTATTGTGTGGGTAGACATTGGGTGGCCACCATCTCCGTACAATGCAGAGGCAAGTGTGTTTTACAGGGACTGTGAGAAACTCTCGGTGTTGGGAGGGTGCTTATACAGGCTTTGCAGTTCCTTGTGGGTTGCGGGCCAAACAGCTACAGAACATGTTAAGCGGGTCCCAGGATTTTTTCTGATCACAAACAGTCATATGTTGCTGTTTCTGGTGGCTGGGGATCGAACACACCATTGATATTTGGGGGCTACAACTTAGTTCTGTGAGCACACACAATCCTGGAAGGTTTTCAGTTTCCACAGTGGAGGATAAGGGCTCACCGTCCCATGGGGTTGGAGGGGGGCTGCAAGTGTCACCCCCGAACATAGACTGGTATGAGAAAGAGCGCCTGGGTGCGGGCTCGCTTCTCCAGGAATATAGGAGCACTCTCAATCCCCAAAGTTGGAGGAAAAAGAGCAGGGAATGCAGGATCTCCATTCGCCGAGGCAAAGGGAGCTTTCCTCGGGCAGAACCGGAGAGTGTACAGTAAGCCCTTCCATGCAGGTGGCTCTGGAAGTAGATTCAGGTGCAGTAAGCCCCTTAGAAGCCTCAGCTGTGGCAAATGATCAGCTCCGGTCCAACTCCAAGAGTCATGGGTTGCTCGAAAAGAAGTGGGCCAGGGACTGGGAGCAAGAGAGTACATTGCATACACCACACGAGGGGTCATCACCAGTTAATCCAGCTCAAAGAGGATGGGGGGTATGCTACACAGAGGATTGGTTTGCTATGGGATACACACACATAAGACCCCCTCGAATGCAAGGTTCCACAATAGCGCTGCAGAGCATCACCAAAGTGCATGAGCCATTCGTCTCTGGGAGGATGCAGAGCGTTCTCAGGGCCAAGAGTTAGTTTGTCCTTCAGATGAAGGGTCATCATCTTAGTTAACATTGGAGGTCCCCACTGAAAACTTAGGGGGGAGGAATGTTGTGTATTGAGGCATATTTGCAAGTGGCGCGGGCAGCAGCTTGCAAGAGGAAAATGGTGGTTTCCCACCATACAAATTAGCAGCTCAAAGTGGCACGAAAACCCCCTGCACAGGGTGTGCTAATTATGCTAACCCAAGCCCTGTGATTGGATACAGTTTTGGATACTGTTCTCCATTTGTTAGGTACATATATTCCCTGTTATGATTGGTCAGTTACGGTTATCCAGCAGATCACTACTTTGTATCAAGCAGCCACCGCCGAGGAGACACTATATATGGCCCATGAGTAAACAAGGGTGGGGCCAGACTGGACTACACTTCCCACTCCA
The DNA here is from genome assembly GCA_035047305.1 of Bradypodion pumilum. Taxonomy (NCBI): domain Eukaryota; kingdom Metazoa; phylum Chordata; class Lepidosauria; order Squamata; family Chamaeleonidae; genus Bradypodion; species Bradypodion pumilum. The sequence goes on along the minus strand of JAWDJD010000003.1, from coordinate 241,052,279 downwards.
TACAGGTAGCCACATACGCGCTAAGCCTGGGTCTCTCCATTATGCTATGCTTGTATGGTAGCTAGTATTTGCCAGTTACGGCAAGAGTCCAGAGGGACTGATTCCTTTGGGATTGTAGAGCCATCTCTGTTTCCAGAACATCTTGTAAGCTCATCTCTAAAAGACTGTTTAATAAAGACTTGTAACTGTTTTGTTCATCGTTGTCTGGACTGGTGCTTATAAGGGCCAGACATAACAAGTTCTGAATTTGATAATGAGGAAACTGGGCCTATTTGAGACCCTATTTATGAAATTGCTTCCTCCCTAATGACTAATGGATAAAAAACCCTTCACACAAATAACATGCCATTTTCCTTTCCAGATAATCCTGTAGCATTGTCAGTGAAATGGATGAAGGGACCAATGACAGATCCAACCTTACCCATGTTACTTTCCCCCATTGTGGAAGTCCTTTCACAGCTGTGGTGCTCCCATCACTGCTGCAGACTCCACTACTGCCACTCCTCTAGACTGTGGACTGGGAGCTCAGCTGCCACCACATGTGGGTCTTGTTGCCACCTAAGAGTGTCACTGCCACCCTGCCATCACTGCTACCTAAATGTTGTTGACTGCTATGTGGGATTGTAATGATATTACCCTATTTTTGAATATTCTCTTGATGCATGAGATAAATTGAGGCATGGTACTTGGGTTCCTTGTTGCATTACGTTTGGCTGTTTATTTATTAGTGATGCATTATCTTGTTGTTTTCAATTGTTTTAAGCCATGAAGTTCCATTCTGATTTGTTTCAGCAGAAGTCCACATGGCAAGTGGTGGTGGAAGGATTGTGGTCTACATTTAAACCCCAGCCAGGGGGGCTGGGGGCTGTTCTACAAAGTGCACCCCAGATTGGTTGGCCCACAGCATTTGCCCTAATATCCTTCCCTAGTTCCCTAGGTCTCTCTTTATTGAGCTGCAAACTGGACCACTAGTAGTGGTCATGAAGGTGGCTCTGATTTGATTTGATTCATGTCATCCAGCATATTACTACGGAATCAGTATAAATATTGTATATCATTACCAATAAATTACTTGTCTTTCTTTCCTTTCTATTCTGTGAAGAAAAATATGACTGTATTTGTTTCCTGCAATACTGACATTAATTACACAGTATGGAATAGGGGAAGATATGTGATGCCTTCTTGAAGACTGTTTTTACTGACTTAGTTCCACAAAAATTTGAAGTCCTGATTGATATTCCAACAAAAATAGCATCTTCATGGCAATTTTGTAATTATATAAACACTTACATATTCCTCTCTCAACCAGAGGAAGGACACAAGTGCCTATACGAATGATTTAGGAAGTCCTTTTTGAAGAAGGAAATATTACACACATCACTTGAACAAGCAGCTGCCACACATCTACTTTCTTGCTTACAGTGCAGCAATGAGGTTAGAAGTAGGAATGTGTTTTCAGGCAAGTTTCACAGGTTTTCTTGTACTTTTAACATCTTATGCAGAAGGAACATTTCATTCAGGAACTTGTTAAGTGTTTGAAAACATTGTGACATCCATTTTATTAATATATATTTTTTGCATCTGACTTCTTGTCCTCTTTTTTGCTAAAAATACAACTTCATTTCAAGGTGAAAACATCCCTTTACATAGGCTGAACATTTATATTTGAAGCTGAGTGACAAGCCACATACTTTACAAGCAGAGGTGTGATGGACTTTCAGATTGAAAGGATAAAATCACACTAATTTTGCCTCACATTGTATAAACCAAGACCTAATGTCTGGGTGGACCAAATGTGTCCCATTTAAACTATGTTGCTCACTAGGGCATCAATGAAGGGATTAGAGAAGATCATCCAGTGTAGGGATGTATCACTGGAGACCAAGACCATCCATGGTATTCTGATTGCCATATATGGGTGTGAAAGTTGGACATAAAGAAGTCTAACAGGAAAAAATGACTCATTTCAAAATTGATGCTGAAAAGGAACTCTGTTTGCCAGAAAAATGAACAAGTGTGTCCTAGAGCAAATCTTAAACTATGTTTGGAGGGAAAAATAATGAAATTGAGGCAGTCTGCCTTTGGTCACACCATGAAAAGACAAGATTGAAAGAAAAAAAACATACTGGGAAATTGGGGCGGGGGGGGATGCAGCTGGAAATGAGGAATGCAAAATACAAGATGGATCAACTGCCTAAAGAAACCACTGTTTTGTGTTTACAATAGCTTATCTGAGCTGTTGAGGACAGAACATTATGGAGATCCTCTATTCAGTGGGTTGCGGTAAATTGGGGATGACTTGGGTGCCATTCAACAATTACATGATCCTTGAGGGGAGAGGGGGTCTGCCATCTGAATTATTGAAAATTACATGGGGGTGGGGCATGGGGTCAGGTCAAAGATTATGTAATCCATTTGGAGCTGTGTGGTTTTGAAACATGGCACTTTTTTAGGTTTAAAAATTATCTCTGGGAATTTTGATCCGATTTGAGATTATTGAATTGCTTGTGCAGTCTATTTCTATTTCACCAATAGTGAAAAGCTCTAAAAATTAGTGTTTCGATACAAAAGCTCTGGATTACATAACTTTAAAGGGGGGGTCTGAAGTGAAAATTACAGTCAGATTACATGGGGGAGGTGGTCATTCCCCCCCACCCCCACCCCCCCGAAAAAATGGATCATGTAATTGTTGAATGGCCCCTTGATGACACATAACAACAGTTCTTGGATTCAGTCTGAAAATTACTTTACTTCAATCAGAATCCAGGAGTATTTGTCTCAGGTTTGTTTGGAGTGCAGTAAGTTACCTGTCCAGTTTAGGATTTTGTCATTTATTTATTTATTTGTAAATGGGATTGTCTCACTTTGAAGCCTAAGAATTATGTTTGTGTGTGTACTGCATTCTACTTCAATCACAAGAACCTATTCCAAAAATAATCTCTTCATCTGTAAATTGACTCAAGACTCTTTGTTGAAATTCGCATGAGTGTGTGATGTGTTGGATTTGTCCTAACTGGCAAGTAACTGGCTGTAGGAAAGCATTAATCTCTCCACTCCCCACCCCCAGGTTTCTGAAACTAGCAAAACAGATCAGGAAGAGAAGGTAGACAGACTTATTTTGCCCACAGACATGTGAATCATTTTATAGTCAGATAGCGTAATCTGCCTTCTATGTTGTTTGCCAGTGATTGCATCAATTCTCATCCTCTCATCCTTACTGTCTGAATTCCACCCCCTCTGGTGCTGCTGCAGTTCTGGACAATTTCTATGTGGCATATCTATTTTTAAAAATAAACACAGCAAATATGATTTATCTACTCTGGAGGCCAAGGTTCATTTGGAAGAATGCATTTTATGAGGGAAATTTCAGTAGGTAAAAAACACAATTTGAAAGTGTAAGGAAATGTTGTTTTGTTTTGCTTTTTAGCACTCGTTACATCAGAGTATATATATCTGTGTACTGAGAAAAGTGGAAAGAGGGTCGATGATAAGGAGAGAGTCATATTTGTGGATTAGATCCAACAATAGAGAAAGTAATTCTCAAAGCTTGCTAAATTAGAAAAACAGTGTGATATGAGTTTCTTCTGCACACAGATGATTCATACTCTTTTGAGATAATAGCATGGGTCCTTTTATAGCAGCTGATTAAAAAACAACACAATATATGTTTGTATTTATTGTTTTCTGAACACCTTGGGGAACGTCTTATACAATTCTGGCTTCACGGGGAGTGCTGAACGTGCTGAACTTCTAATACCTTCCTGTACATTTCAAAATTTTAATGGATTTTATGGCTAAGCCTGCCCTGTTATCTCACTTTTCTTCAATGAACTGGGATGCAGATAAAGAAATATGCTCCTACTATGTTGCAGTGGTGCAGCTATGTTGAATGCAAGTGAATCCAGGCTGGGTGACTAAACCTGTGCCAGGTGAAAAGGTTACAATTTTCAGGGTAAATTTATTTTCACAGATTTGTAAAGAGGATAGTAAACATACGGCTTGTTGTTGAGCTGGAAGCAAGGAGTCACTTGATATATAATATAATGCACTGGCATACCATAAGTAAACAAATTTTAAAAAGCATATTGTTTAAAAAAACTAGGCTAGAATTTGATGTTAGTCTCATTTCCTACCCAAGTCAATGTACTTTGTACAATTTCCTATGGCTAATATTAAACCTTCTCCTTCTTCACTTCCTCTTTTATCCCTTTGGGTGTCGGGGGAGATGCAAGGTTCTTGTTCGGGCACTTCTAGCGGCCTCCACCGGTGTTATTTGATGTTTTTGTAATATTTCTTTGATGTTATCTCTCCTCCTTCTTCTGGGTCTTTGTCCTTCTCTTCTTTTCACATATGCATTTTAAGTTATGGAATTCCAAGACATTTTCTCCAAATGGGCAAACCACTTTATTTGGTTTCCCTTTATGTAGTGCAAGATTGGGTCTATTCCAATTCTCTCTCTTATAACATCATTCATGATTTTATCCCTTATAGTCACTCCAGCAGCCTTCCTCGGACATCTCCAAAAGGCAAAATAATCTAAAAAATTCCATACTTTTAATACAATGCATGATAGAGCAAGGTCACCATTTATTTCACCCTTACCCTTTATTTGTACCATCCAGTTTATCACCTTCATATGTATATTGGGCTCATCCTATCTATATCAACCATTCCTTTATGGAAAGGTTGAAAGAAATTTTAGGAGAAGAAAATGAAGATGTTTTCAGCCATTCTCTTAATTTTCCAAGGAAAACTTGTGATTTGTATATACAGAGGTGGAAGAATGTAATGAATATAACAGAGTCACCTGATATTACCCATGGTGCATGATAAATTAGAAACATGGTAATATCATGCATATGATGCAAAATGATGGAAGGAGACATCAAATAGCTGTTGTTAAACAATGGATTCAATTGCTGTTGTTTGGTCCCTTTATGTTATCATAGACGATTTACATCCAAAACAACCTAGAAATTATATTTCACATCTTCCTGCTAGAATGTCTGATCTACATCCTTATTCATGTAAGGTAAAGGTCACCCTTGTGTGAAAGCCAGTCATGTCCGACTCTAGGGTTCGGTGCTTATCTCTGCTTGCAGCCAAAGAGCCAGTGCTGTCTGCATCTGCAAACATTTCCATGGTCATGTGGCAGGTATGACTAGATACCAGAGTGCACAGAATCCTGATTACCTTCCCACCAATTGAGAGCAATTATGGCTGAGTGGTATCCAAAAGTCACTAGAGAACAAAACCACTCGAAAAAATGTGAATGATCAAGGATGGTCAAAAAATTATGTTGCAATCTTATAGTATATAATGTTTTTCAAAATTAAATAGGTTAACTTCACCAAAATAAGTATATCAGTCCAAAAGATTTGTTTTTAGTCAAAAATAATTGTTCCAAAAGAGTTCTTTCACAATATTCACATCAACTTGTGTATTCAAAATGAATTACTGAAATTTAACAATTCTGGTTATCACATCATCATAGAATAAGTTCATTCGATATAACATTTCAAGCAAATGGAAAACTTCTCGACATCCATCCGGTAATGGATATTTCAATATAATTATCTTCGTCAGGAGAACTATTACTGAAATGCATAAGGACATAGCATGTCATAACACACATAAATAACAGGTTTTTTTTAAGGACAAGAGGTATATTGGCCTTTATAATATGATATCTTACCAAAAGTAAATTATTTGTATGGAGTTTGTTCACATTGCACAGCCTCAAATTGTGGATTTTTGATGGGCTAACAACGTTAGATCATGAGGGGGACATAGGGTTATTTAAAGTTACATGTAGAGGGAAGATAATAAGTGCTAACACCTGTTAGAAAAACTGACATGCTGAAGGAAGAAACGATCTTAAAGTGAGTGAGACTCAAAAAGTTGCAACCATAGTTCTAAAGATAAGCAGATATGTCTAATTCTGAATTGAGTCCTGAGGGTGGAAGAGTATCAAACTGGTAAATATAAAATGCTTCTCTACATAGTAATAGTTGTTCCAAATCTGTTTTCTGAAAAGGGCAGGGTTTGCATGTTTCTAGTACAACCACTTTAAAATCATTGTAAGTGTGTCCCATCTCAATGAAATGCTGGACAAAGGGGGCTTGTAAATTTGCATTTTGAATTCGGGATTGGTGCTCCCCCACCCTTTCTTTAAGGGGGCATGTCGTCTGGCCGATGTAAGCTTTGTTACATGTACAAAGTATTAGGCATACACAATTGGAAGTAGCACAATTACTGAACTCAGTTAATTCAAGCAAGAAGCTTGATCCTGGAATTGTAACAGTGTTGGTAGACCACATAAATTTGCAAAACTTACAGTGTCCACAACGATGATGTCCTATGGGAAATTTACCTGTGGATCAGCTAAAAAGATCACAATCAGGGCGTGTAACATAATCAGCTATACTTTTGGACATACGGAAGCCAATAGTAGGTTTCTCAACACAGCCTGGTACCTCATTCAGAATATGCCAATGCCTCAATATGATGTTTTTAATACGGTTGGCAAAGGGGGTAAAATCTAAAGACCAAAAAATATTAGAAGGGGAAGATCACTGCTTGCTCTCAAAAAGTGATTGTCATGGGGTAGAATTAACTCTGCTGATGACATTTTTGACGAGAGAATCCGGATATCCCCTATTGTTTAATGTCCGGGGAATGTTACTAACTGCCTTGTGATAGTCTGTCTCTTCAGTGGATTTCCTTTTAGCTCTGAGCAAAATGCTATAAGGTATATTACTTTTAAGAAAATGAGGGTGGAACGATTGGTACTGAAGGTATGCAAATCTGTCAGTTTTCTTGTGATAGAGTTGCAGTTTAAGTTTTCTACTGGGAGAAATCGATACCATCAAATCTAGAAAGGGGACTGACTGTCAATCTACATTATGGGTGAAAACTAAGTGACTGTTTTCTGCATTAGTCCAACGAACTAAATCCTGTACAAGTGTAAAATCATCCAAAATAAAGAAAAAATCTTCTATGTATCTCTTATATGTAACAATGTTTGAAAAATGGATTAACTGCAGGATTTGAAACAACCGTTTTGTTAAATCGTACCATATATAAATTTGCTGTCATTACCATAACATCGACCTGATCTGAGCTTACAAGTTAAGCAGGGTCAGACCTGGTTAGTACATAAGGAGATGACCATTAGGGATGCTAAGGTTCTCTAGGTAGTTATTTGTTTTTAGCCACTTCCAGTTAACATTATTGTAGGAATAGGATCATTGATCCCATCCACTATATAGGTACCAACATCACTTTTGTGAGTGAGCTAGCTATCTACAAAATTTCTGATTGTACTTAATTCCAGAATTCTCAGAAGCCTGTTAGTTAGCTGGGAAATATATGTGAGTGCAGAAAAAAAATCTTATTTTGAAAGATGAACTAGACCAGTGATGGCGAACCTTGGCACTCCAGCTGTTTTTGAACTTTAATTCCCAGAAGCCCTCACCATAAATGCTCAGAAAACCAAGGTACTTGTACAACCTACCCCAAGAACAGCCCTTCCAGAGTTTATTATTCCCATCTCAGATTCGACACTGGAACAGGTAGACAATTTTTTCTAACTTGGTAGCATCATGTCTAAAAAATCTCTGTGAACAGAATGTGGTGAAGAGAATCGGTCCTGCTCATTCTTCGTTTGGTTGTCTATCACACTGCATCTTCATGAACAAAGATCTAACAGTTCATAAAAAGCTCATGGTATACCAAGCTGTTGTTACCTCAATGTTATTGTATGGCTGTGAAACATGGACGCTCTATTGCCAAGACATCAAAAAGCTGGAGCACTTTCACCAACAGAAACTAAGGTCCATCTTGACCGTCAAATGTGATGACTATGTCACCAACATTGCAGTTTTCGAGAAGGCACATGTAAATAGCATTGAAGCTTCCATCACAGGCAATCGTCTTACATGGATAGAGCATGTCCACAGTACAGATGGTTCCTGGTTTCCTTGCCAAATTCTTTATGGGGAACTTAGCTCCAGTACACAAGCTTGTAGAGCTCCTTTGAAGCGTTATAAGGACCAGCTGAAACAAACCATGAAGGTGTCAGGTATAAACCCACAAACCTGGGAGGCAGCAGCTGTAGATCACCCACTTTGGTGCCAAACCATCTCTGCTGCTACCGATCATTTCAAAGGAGAATGCCGCAGACAAGAAGAGGCTAAGCAACAAGCCCATCAGACTCAACTATGCCCTCCACCATCTATTCAGTGTAATGGGTGTGGTCACAAGTTTAATGCCAGGATCGGTTTATTGAGTCACCAGAGACACATCCATCAGATGTGAAAATGATTTCCAGGGGGAAAATGTATACTCAGATATGAGTAGCAGCCTCTGCCTCTGCATGCCCCTGTATGGGATCTGAGTGACACTTTCGGATATGTTCCAGCATCCCTCCATCTCTTTCCTGTTAATATGGTTGTGTCTCTGACAAAGTTTACGCTAGCTATCTCCATCTTCCTTTCTCCAGGTGCTCCCTTTACTGGACATGGGCATGTTTTTCTGCAGCAATAGTTCTGGTGGTTCTGTGTATTTGTTCCCCAAGTTAAATCTATCTGCATTTCCAGGAATGTCCCCACCACATCTTGAGGTTGAGAAACACAAAAATGGTTCAGCTCTTAGTATCTCTTAAAGGGCACATGACTTGGCTGAGACAGATGTTTATAACACTAATCAAATGGGAGCCACTGCAAATATATATAGATGGAGAGAAAATTGCTACTTTGCCAAATTAATTCCTGTACACATGACCAAATTCTCTAGCAATACTTTACCAATTAGAACGTAGGGGTATATAGAAAGAGCCTCCACAAAAATTGTGGTATTTTTGAACCACAATTGGGTATACTCTGGTAACTGCAACTTTGTGTTGCCAGCTAATATTTTTCACACTAGGTCAGGCAAAAGGAACCACAGAATGAACTCACCAAAAGGTGCCTTCATTTTGGCAGTTTGACATCTGGCCTAGACATGGTAGAAGAAGAAGAATTAGAACATAACAGGAAAACATCACTCTTTTTGAAAGGCATGCACTTCATTATTTCTGTATGAAATAAATTGCAATGGAAATGTCTCATGATTTCTTCTTCCACATTTGGTCTCCTTTCCCCACCAGACCATGTCATGAAAGCCCTGTGCTGTGAAAGCATGGGAAGGGCCATGTTAAATATGCTTAATACTCTCTACAAGATACATGGATAATTTTTTAGTTGCAAAGGGGCAGTCTTATAAAAAGGAAACTTTTTTCTCTGCAGTGTATTCTTTCAAAAGTATGGCTTTAAGCAATCCACCCTGTGGGGAAAAGGGGGGTTTCAAATGTTCACTGCAAAGTCTTGTTGAATTCACATTGCAGAGGTGGGGAGAGGAGGCAGGCAGGCAGGAACAATATTTCTCTTTTTCTTGACCTTTCAAATGCTTCTTGCAAAGGAATGATTCAGACAGTAGTCAAAATATCTGAGTAACTTTCTAGGATGAAGTTCCCCATGAAGATTTTCATCAATTTATTGGAGGTAGGATATTGTCATTTACAAAAAAAAAAAAAAAAAACCCTGACATATAAAATACCTTTTAAAGGATCACACTTCATTGCTGGGAAGCAAACAGACTTAATTCAAGCAGTAATGGGAAATTAAAATGGAAATTACAAAATTACTCAGATGGGTGTTATATAAATTTAATAAATAAATAAAAGAAGAAGATGTGAATTTATTATATAGAACATGAGTTGGGTGGAGATTTCCAGTTCCTTTATTTTCTTTATTGGCAATGCTACATTTTGCTAAATCACACTGCATGTCCTAACTGATCTGGCAAGTTTGTAAGCAAAAAGTCAATGATTGAAATCTATCATAGATTTCTCTAGTCTGGGAGCACAACCACAGGTACTCTGAAGCAGCAAAAAGGTTTATGTGGGTTTCCTGACTGGGTAAAGGTCTCTGGCAGGTGGAATAAGACCTATGATAGTGGGATAATGTGGGTGTGTTGTCTCTTACATGCTTTAGACCAGGGGTTCTCAACCTTTTCAAGCCGAGGGTCAGGTCACGCTCCTTCAGACAGCTTTGGGGTCCAGACGGTCATTTTGACCTGCCTGCCGCACATTGCACTTCCTGGTGTGGTGTAGGTGGTTGTGGGCCACATGAAATGGTGTCAAAGGCCGCATCTGGCCCCTGGGCCATAGGTTGAGAACCCTTGCTTTAGATAAGCATGCCAGCAAGATGAAAACGGCAAAAGAAATGAATGCTCTGAGACAGACTTTTGCTCGTCTAAATGCTATGCAAAGCTGGGGAATACATAGATTTAAATATAAGGCTCTTTATATTTAAGGGAGATTTATCATAAAGGGAACAAAGCAATGCTATTGCTAAAATGAACAAAGAGAAAGAGAGAGAAGTTGTTAATGTGATCAAATGAACAAGATCTAATCTACCTAATAAAGGAAACATCAGGGAACATATTCAAGGGAGGCTATGTAGATATACCACACTCTGTCCTCCTATACTGGTCAATATGTGATTCTTGCTCATTTCATGTATGCTTCTGGCAAACTCATAGGTCCTACACTTTGGAAATATGATTCAGTGTGCTGCTTAATGTGGTAGTCTGTAAACAGATAGTTGTGCTCACAACTGTGGCTTATGGTGACTCCAACTTCAGAGGTGCTGTGAACCACTACAGGCTTTATTTTGTACTTTACAAGAGCTGCCCAAAGTGGTTAAGCTACTTTGGAATAAGGTTCAGCACTTTGCACCTTTATGGGTGGTTAGTAAGGAGGGAGTTGATGGAAGCAGCAGACATCTAAAGTGATCCTGAAATAACTAAGACAAAGAGAAAACAAGGAGTTATGTTTGTTGGGCACCGCCCCACCTGCGCCGTCCCACGTGGTGTGACCACGTGATGGCACTCCAACCTGATTTACCCTTGATTAATTTTCTGCTAGCCACCCCGGGTCTCATCTGTTAGGGGAACGGTGGAACTTTCCATATGCCCAGTGCATTGGCCTTGCCTTGGTAGCTTCTGCTCTGGCCTGCAGTAGATTATTGGGTGAGAGAAGTGGCTCCCCAGCTTCTCTGTTATTAGCTGAGTAAAGATTGGCTTTCTATAACTGAAGTCAGTTTCCTTTGACTCCTGTAAGTAAATGCCTCTTCCCTATCACCTTGCTGCACTGGGAAGAATAGAAGGTGGATGAGTATGCCCTTCTGAGATACTTGGGTGCCAAGTTATGGCCCTGTGCCTTCTTTGCAGTTTCCCCATTCACTTTGTCCCCTTTCTTCTTAAAGGGTAAAGGCTGGCCTGCTACCCTACTTCTCAGGACTTCTGGTTTCTAAGACTTTGGTGATTAAAGGAATAGTCTCTTTGTTTAGAGATTGTTAAATTTCTTATCTCACCTTCCACTCTCAATTTCCTATTTGCTTTGAAGAAACACACTGTTCCATCAGCATAGGATCTCTTTATTAGCAAAAGAGCTATTTTCTATAAAATAGGCATTTGAACAACATTTACAAACTTGCTTCTTAAGATCCTGTCTCTCTCTTCTGAGCATTCAATGAGTGCAAGAAAGAAACATAATAAATTCAGCTTTCATAGCTACATGTTTTCTCTGGCTAATTGGCTTCTTGAATTGGGCCTGATGTCCCCATGAAGTTTTCCATTGGCATCAAGTCATTGGCCTTTTTATGAGGCCTCTCCTCATTGGGGCTGTGAGCTTCTCAGCTTTCTCCTCCCCCCAGCTGTGGGTTGTCAGCTGCTTGTGTATTTTATAAGATTCTCAACTAGACTAATTACATCATTATCTTATAGTTAATGTACTCTTACTGCTATAGATGTCCTGGGGCAAGTGTACATTGAACTCCCCCTCCCATTTAGTGAATGAGGTCACATATACATTGCTTATCTCTTTCCCCCTCCTAACTCTGAGTCTGAGGTGAAAGGTTCGACTAATTAAATTCTTTCAGGTTGCTGTGCCAAGTACAATGTGTAGGCTTATGCTTGTGCCAACTGTTAGAAGATGCTGGATTCTCAACCTTTAAACAAATGATTTCTATAAACTGCAACTAGGCCCTTAATACATATTGTCTAGGTCCTAACATAAAATATTATTTGACAATGTTTACAATGTTGAAATGGGACATGGGAAAATTAAGTTCTCCTCCACACACTGATGCTCATTCAGTGGCTGTGCCAGGCACTTTTAAAGGATTTTGGAACTCATTTTTTTTCTTTTCCTCTTGAAAGACAAATTAGTTTAAGGCAATAGGTATAGGCATTCATAGAAATGGATGCAACCTTCCATAAAGTTAGACATATTATTATAGACCATGAATAAAATTATAGTTCATTAGATATTGAATGTTAAGAAAGAGCCCATTTAATGGAGATAAATAGGTGCTTAATTTTGTATCAAGTACATTTTTATGCCTGCTAGCTGAGAAGGGCTATGTGGCTAGAATAGATCCCAATCATGATGTTACCTAAAAACTGGTGGTCCTCTCCTTTCGTTATAGGAGCTCTTATGGACCTCAAGGTACACTTAAAAATACCCGGGTTGATTGCTGGCAGAGCCGACCCTTCACCCAAGAATTATTGCACTGCGCTCTACATGGGTCTGCCCTTGATGACCTTTTGGAGGCTACAGCTGGTGCAGAATGCGGCAGCTTGGGTGGTGATGGGGTGCGGGTGTTATGCTCACGCCTCACCATTGCTTCAGGAGCTGCACTGGTTACCAGTTTGTCTCCGGGTGCAATTCAAGGTGCTGGTTTTGACCTTTAAAGCCCTACATGGTAGTGGGCCAGGATACCTAACAGAGTGCATCGTCCCAAGAGTGTCTATCTGTCCAACCAGAGCTCTCTAATTGTTCTATCTGCCAAAGGGGCTCACCTCTCTGGTACTCGAAGGAGGGCCTTTTCTGTGTCCGCACCGGCCTTGTGGAACCTCCTGCCAGTAGAGTTGCGGGAGCAGATGGAGCTGCTGCCTTTCAGAAAATAATTAAAAACCTGGTTGGTGGGGCAGGTGTGGGGCCCGGATGGAAGAGTGGCCCCCGCCTGTTGGCTTATAAAATAAAGCTTCCCCATCTTTTTAATGCGGGCAGTTTTAATGTGGTTAGTTTTTAATAGGTGGGTGGGTATGTTAGGGTTTTAATTGTTTTTAATATGTATATTTTAATCCTGTTGTGAGCCATCCTGGGTCGGGTTCACCTGATTGGGCGGCTTAGAAATTTAAATTATAAATAAATATAAATAAATAAAATAAAGAATTACAGACAATTTATTTCAGGCAAACAAATGTGATTTACTGACATGTGTTTAATACAACAGAGGCCTAACTGCTGCACCAAAAGCTAGTCTCAACCTGCCTGGAGCATCACTAAGTTCTAATCAAGAGAGCTGAAGCCATGATGGAAGATGTGATCTTTTATACCCTCCATCCTGGGGAACTAAAGCTAGCTCTCCTACTATACTAGTACTTACAAAAAATTTTTTTACAATGATTCAAATAATACTAGTACCTGACTCTTTTGTTACAATCAAAGGGTAATCACATAACACAATGGAAGGATAGGTAGGGCAAATGCCCTGGTGGTTTACATAAGAAAAACAGTTCACAGTTCAACAGCTGCAGGCCTTGATGTCTCCAATGTGACATCCAATGGGAATGCAGATTGAAAAAGTGCGCCAATGTGGCTCCAGAGTTCACAGCAAGAAATTCAAGATGACCAATGGCATTGTGGATAACAAGTTCAGGGAAAGCTGAATGTTGGGCTTGTGAGGAGCTAGTAGTGTTTTTTTTTCATTCCCACCCAGTAATTAATTAATCCTGTCTCATCCCAAGCACTATCTTTAAGGAAGGAATCCCAGAATCAATAGGCATGCAATATCCACCCTTAACCCAGTTCCGTGTCTCTTAAGGATTTGCCCCTTCCCACCTCTCAAGGTATGCAGGTGTTGGTAGAAAAAACAATAGGTGGCAGGTGGGCTGAAGATTTAGAAGGATTATCTTGAGCTGTCAGGGGTCAGGGTCCAGGGGTAACAATAGGTGAAAATAATTGATGTCTTCCTGTGTAGGCTGGGAGGTATGCTGCATGAATATTTCTGCTTGGGAATTCAAAGCAAAACATGTTAGAAGCATTTTTAAAACATTTCAGTAAATTTCAGTATTTAATAAACACCGCATAGTTAATCAATTAATCAGAAATCAAATAATTTAGGATAGCTATATCAGTAGGCAAGCAAGACTTCAGAACTCTTAAAACACAAGTTAACTCTAACTGCAATATAAAAGAGCTTTTTGAGGCTTGGGTTTTTAAAAAAGTCTTTCTTTCTGCTGGCTGGCTGACAGCTTTCAGAAGGGTGGCTGATTCCCCGCTCTCCTCCACAGCAGAGAGACATAATAAGAGATAAAATAAATTTGTGGTATGTGTGTTTCCCAAAAGTGGGGCTACAAGAATATACCTTCAAACCTGCATGAATGGGTGCATGGCCAGAGTAGTGCTTGTGTACACATAAGCCTAATCAATCTTAAACGTGGTTGGCAAAATGAAATAAATGAAATACCTTTATTGTAAAGAAAAGAAACAAGATAACTTTATTAATAAGAGATAGAAAAAGGCAAGATATAAAAACGGTGTGTGCTTCCCCCCCCCCAAAAGTGGGGTTACAATGACAGCACTTAAAGACCTCACTTAAATGGGGTAGTCACTCATAGGACAACTAATCTGTACTTGGATGACTGACCATAAACACATCTAGCACCATTCAATGTTGAAGCTGCCAAAGAAGTTGAAGTAATATCAGTATCCACTGTTAGAAGAAGATTGTTGCAAGACAGAGGACTTCTTTATACTGGGAAAAGTTGGGCTTAGATCACAATAAGGGCCTATCTTGCTCTAGATTTCAGTTTAATTTGGTACATTTTAATGGATATACCTGTAATTCAGTTATTGGAGATGGAGCCATTGGAGCATTAAATGCATTAAGAAGTCTCTGAGTGCTGTCTTCAGCTTGAGGCAAGTTCTCAAGACTGTTGGTCAGTCATTTACGCAGTCTATATGTTTGAGAGTTGTGAGTGTTTTCACCTTTAATTCTTGTAATGCTTCATCTTGTTCTATTGAAACCTTTGAAATAAATTTCTTTGGTTTTACTAGATTCTTGTTTGTGTCTGGTGAATTTCTTAGAGGTTTGATGGATAATCCAAATGCTGTAAATAAGAAAGACAAAGGTGAAATGACATTATTTAATTAAGTCATTCATTCAGGCAAAACGTATGGGAGATTTGGATTCTGGCTCCAAAGACATATTTCATAAATCACCTAGACTTGTTCTCAGCCTGAGCTATCTCATAGGATTGCTGTGACAAGTGGGAAGGAGATGATTCATAAACATTGTCATGAGAGTATTGGAAAAAAGGAAGGATGTTAATAGAAATAATGAATATATAAAGAGTAGTTGTGATGAATGATAAACATGAGAACAACCACATGAGGTACGCTTAAAGCAATTTTTTTTAAAAAAATAAACTAGAATATATACAAATTTAACACATTACAGATGGCTAGACGGTGAAGACCAATATGCAGGAAGAAATCCGTCAGCAAAAAATGACTCAAAGTCATAGATATACGTAATTCAAAATCCTTTACTTCAGATGATGGAAAACTTTTCGAGGTAATAACTCAAAATCCTTTACTCCAGGTATGGAACACCAACACAAATATCCTTATTCCAAGTATAGAAAACCAAAGCTTTCACTTTAGTTTCAACTGGGTTTTCTACAAAAAAACATAACACCGTCATTATTACACGAACAATACTATACAATATTTACAATATTTACAACATAATACAACTGCATAAAGATCCAAGAATCACCAAAATCTTATCTCTAAAGTGTATAAATTCTACAATGAGGTATATCTCATTTTATTAATATTTTCTGTATATATACCGCGTCTCAGCCTCTAGGTTTATTCATGTGTGCCTATGACATTATTTAGAACAGTTTCCGTTCTCATTTATACTTTATAATTTGCCCCAGCTGTGGTATTACTAATTATCATGCAGTTACTGAAAGTGAACTAGTCTTCCCTAAGCTACAGGAAACAGCTGAGATCTAAGTCATGATTTAAACCACGAGGTGTGAGGGAGTCAAATAGATGAATATAGTAGGCTTCACTGCACATCAAAAGTCTGTCCATATCAATTTTCTCATATTTTTTAGATGAAAGCTTTTCAAGAGCTAAACATTTTAAATCATCTTCTGTGTGGTTCTTTTCTGAGAAATGGGAAACAAGAGGAGCGGATATAACTTGGCTGCGAATGCGGGATCGATGTTCCAAGATCCGAACCTTCAGGGGGCGACTGGTTAAACCATTATAAAATTTACCACAAGGGCAAATTATTGCATAGACCACGTTATAAGAATTACAATTGGTGAACCCCGATAGCAATATGCTCATATCATTTACCCGGTATGGAGATTGATTTTACTTCGAGAGCAAACCGACAGGCAACGCAGGCAACGCAGGCAGCGCAACCAGCGCAACGAAAATGTCCCTGCATGATAGAAAGTAGGGAAGGACCAGAATGAGAGTCAGAACTTACGACGTAATTACTGATAGACTTAGTTTTCTTAAAGCCAAATACTGGAATCTGTGAGCACCCTGGTAAGTCCTCCACAATATGCCAAAACTTACTTATTACCTTTTTGATTTTAAGAGCCAGAAGAGAGTAATCAAATGAACAGTGTAATTGGGAGAGGGTACTTTTACTCCTATGTGTTAGAAATTGCCTTCTAGGAGTCATGTTGACTTTTTGAAGCTGTTGTTCTATAATATTATCAGGATAGCCCTTGTCCTTAAGATACCTGCTAATCATTTCTGCTGACTTTCTAAAGTCTCTATCTGTTGTTGTTGTTCAGTCGCACAGTCAACTCTGACCCTTTGCGACCCCATGGACCATTTTCCTCCAGGCGCCTCTGTCCTCCACCATCCCCCTCAGCCCTCCCAGCTCTGTGCCCATTGTGTCTACAATACCATCTAACCATCTCATCCTTGGCCTCCCCCTTCTTCTTTTGCCCTCCACCTTTCCCAACATCAATGCCTTCTCAAGTGAATCCTCCCTTCTCATTCGATGTCCAAAGTATTTTAGCTTCATCTTTACTATTTGACCTTCCAATGAGCAGTCAGGGTTAATTTTTTCTAAGATTGACCTATTTGTTCTCCTCGCTGTCCAGGGGACTCTCAAAACCCTCCTCCAACACCACATTTCAAAGGCATCTATTCTTCTGCGTTCAGCCTTCCTAATTGTCCAGCTCTCACATCCATACATTACTACTGTGAAAACCATTGCCTTGACTATTCTAATTTTTGTTTGCAATGTGATGTCTCTGCTTTTCACTATGTTCCCCAGGTTTCTCATTGCTTGTCTCCCAAGAATCAGTCGCCTTTTTATTTCATGGCTACAATCCCCATCTGCAGTGATCTTTGATCCTAAGAAAGTAAAATCTGTCACTGCTTCTACCTCTTCCCCGTCTATTTTCCAGGAACTGATTGGGCCTGTTGCCATTATCTTGGTTTTCTTGATATTGAGTCTCAAGCCAGCTTTTGCACTCTCCTCCTTGTCCTTAAGATACCTGCTAATCGTTTATGCTGACTTTCTAAAGTCTCTATCTAGAGTAGAGTTTCTTTTAGCCCTGGATAGGAGGCCAAACGGAATATTTCTTTTCAGGTGAGCAGGAAGGAATGATCGATAATTTAAATAAGAGTTACGGTCAGTTGGTTTTCTAAAGAGTCTCTCATCAGGCTCACTATTGTTGGCTATATATACAGAAATGTCCCAAAACTGTATACAGTTACTATCTGAGTTGCCTGAAAAATGCAGATTGATATCTAGGGTATTAATCCAGTTAGTGAACCTGGGGATGAGTTATTACCTCGAAAAGTTTTCCATCACCTGAAGTAAAGGATTTTGACTTCCTATATACAAATTTAAGCCTGTGACTATGAATGGTCTTATCCTCTACTTTCCAATTCCTGGGTCTGTGTCATCTGTATTTTGATCCTGTGTAGCCTCTTTTAATATGTTTCAGCATGAACAGTCTGTCATATCTCTTCTAAGGAAGTATACTGTCTCACCTCTTGACCTTATATTCATAATGCATCTAGTATCATATCATTCAGTCAGGACATTAAAACAAGTGGAGTCATAGTCCACTGTATGAATTTTTACAAGTTCCTTGAAAATACCCTTTCACAAATGAAAAAAAAGACAGAGAATAGTAAAGCATAGCATTGGTTCAGTATTTCAGTTCTCAGGAACCTAAAACTCAGAAATTTGGAGTCAGAAAATCAAAATTCTAAAGCTTTCTTTTTGTGACTCTCCCTCTTGAATCGGGTGAAAGAACAAATGACAGATTCAATGCTCCATGGTGAAAGTTTCCTGCTGATGGATACATGGGATTTGTGGCGTTTGGTGTCTGTTATAATTTCAAAGACACAGAAGTCTGCAAGTCCAGTTACTTCCAAGCATAAATGACACAACTGGCAATATTCAGAAGCATTATTTCCAGGAAGGCTTATCTTCTGCGAAGGGTGTGTGGGTTTCATTTGAATTCTTGAAAACAGTTTATGGACTTTTGACATTCCTTTTGGAAGCTCAATAATGTTCAAGGCAACTAAGGATGGAGATGATGGCATTCACTCACCATAAACTGTTTCAGTGGCTGATTACCATGTTTGCTGGCGTATAAGATGCACTGGAGTATAAGACAGTTGTGTATTTAATGTAAATGTATTCATCACTTTGGTTTCTTCCCCAGTTCAAAGTAATGCAAGATTGGGGGATCACACCATTATGCTTTAAGAAGTGTGAGTTGTATCTAGTCCAGGATCACCTCATTCTCTCCTGAATTCTATCAGCCAATCCAGTTGATTCCCGCTTAAATGTAACTAACCTTACTTGCATATAAGTCGCTGTGGCACAGTTGAAAGTGTGTTCGAATTACCAAATAAAGTTATGTGTTTGGCCCATTATGCTGGCTGCTGCTCATTATTTCAAGAACACTAAAAAGATGCATCCTGTTATCAAAATAGCCACTAAAGGCCACTATATATGGTTCAAGATGCACTCCATTTCCCAGTATATTTTTAAGGGGGGGGGAGTGGATCTTATATGCTGGCAAATACAGTATATATTTGCCAGAAATAGGGGTGAAGAATAAAACCAGGGAATAAAAATGAGTTTTTCTCTATTCAGTTTATCACTGAGCCCTACTTTTCCTCACCAAAACTAAATATGAGATATTTGGTTGTATAGGTGATGTGACAGAGACCTGGATCAAACTGAAGAGCACAGTTTATGAAACATATACAGCCGTATGGATTGAGAGGAAGACATCTATGCTAGTAGGCTGTTTCACTGGTTGGGGTGAATGAGAGTGGACCCATTCTACAGTGTGTTTTGGCACAGAACAACTCTATTCTCAGATTATCTTAAATAACAAAGGGAGGTCTGTGGGTTGCCTGCGGGAATAATTGGCTAAACCTTTCCCCAGGGGTTCGCTCGGCCTTCCACAGATCCAGAGACCAAACGGGCTTGGCAGCAAAGGCAATTGGGGTGCAGACTAGGTAGTTAGTTGTTGTTGTTGTTGTTGTTGGGTTTTTTTTTTGGGGGGGTGAATCAGAAAGCCTTGGCTGACGGTTACAGTAGAAATGGGGCAAAAACCAAAGATGATGACTCTAATGGAAATACACAATCCTCTGCTTCTGGCTGCAGATTAAGTTGAGCAAATAAACCGCACCAGACAGCAGGACAAACTAGGTACCCGGAGTCAATACACATAGCCTCCAAGACATACCTTGTCAAGTATCCCATTTCCCCCGGGAAAACCCCTAATTTTACCCCTCTTCCCAGCCCCCTCCCGTTTTATTAATTTCCCCGTAATATCCCTTATTTTTTTAAAAAAAAATCCTGACCGGAGCCCTCACAGAAGAAGCTGCGGTATTTTTTTAGTGATGCTTGATCACTATATGAGGGGAGGTTCCCTTTCTGTTCTACGGTTAACTTGGAAGGGGGTTGGGGGATGGTGCTTGATCACTATATGAGAGAGGGGGGGTTCTGTTTCTGTTCTAGAGTTAACTTGGGAAGGGTGGGGGGATGGGGGATGGTGCTTGATCACTATGTGCTAAAGGTAAAGGTTTCTCTTGTTTGAAAGCCAGTCCTATCTAGAGTGCCAAGGTTCACCATCACAGTCATAGATTCCTACAGCGGCCAAATTTTAGAGCAAGAAGCTGCTTTTTGTACGAGAGAGCAGATCCAAAATACACAGGGAGAATTTTCAGATCTCATAGATCCCGTGTGCTTGCACGGTTTTGTAAGGTGATCTGAGTTAGGTAAAGGTAAAGGGTCACCCTTGCTCAAAAGCCAATCGTATCCGACTCTAGGATCCGACTCTATCTCTGTTTCAAAGCCGAAGAGCCAGCGTTGTCTGCATCTGCAGACATTTCCATGGTCATGTGGCAGGCATGACTAGACACCAGAGCACACAGAACACTGTTACCTTCCCACCAAAGTGGTCCCTATTTATCTACTTGCAATTTCTTGCTTTCGAACCGCTAGGATGGCAGGAGCTGGGACAAAGACGGGAGCTCATTCCGTCCTGCAGTACTCGGGAATCGAACTGCTGACCTTC
The DNA here is from genome assembly GCA_035047305.1 of Bradypodion pumilum. NCBI lineage: Eukaryota > Metazoa > Chordata > Lepidosauria > Squamata > Chamaeleonidae > Bradypodion > Bradypodion pumilum. The sequence goes on along the minus strand of JAWDJD010000003.1, from coordinate 241,031,567 downwards.
TGCCTCCCAGTCAGCATCTTAGTCACTTAAGCCACTGAGTAAACAAGAAAGAAAACAAAAGTCCCCCAAGAAAATGGGGAAAGGGTTCTTTGGCCCAAACAGCTTTTGTGCCCATTGCATCTACAATACCATCTAGCCATCTTATTTTTGGCCACCTCCTTCTTTTGTCCTCCACCTTTCCCAGCATCAAGGCTTTCTCAAGTGAATCCTCTCTTCTCATTTGATGTCCAAAGTACTTTAGCATCATTTTTACTATTTGACCTTTAATGAGCAGTCATGGTTGATTTCTTCTAGGATCGACCTATTTCTAACACTACATTTCAAAGGCATCTATTTTTCTGTGCTCAGCTTTCCTAATGGTCCAGCTCTCACACCCATACATTACCACTGGGAATGCCATTGCTTTGACTATGCAATTTTTTGTTTGCAAGGTGATGTCTCTACTTTTAACTATGTTCCCCAGGTTTCTCATAGCTTGTTTCCCAAGCATCAGTCAACTTTCTATTTCACGGCTGCAAACATCATCTGCAGAGATCTTTGATCCTAAGAAAGTAAAATCTGCCAGTCGTATCCAACTCTAGGGTGCAGTGCTCATCTCCATTTACAGCCAAAGAGCCAGTGCTGTCTGTGTTTGCAGACATTTTCATGGCCATGTGGCAGGCATGACTAGAGCCCAGTAAGTCACATGGCTATATTTAGCCATGCCCACAGATATGGCCACACCCACAGAGGGGTGTGGCCAAAATTTCCTTTATTTTCAAATCCAAAACTTGACAGGTATGCTCCGAGATAGGACAGGAACAATGGGTTTCACCAGCCCAGACCTTAATTAGTTGTGGGTTGTCTATTAACCACAGGGCAATGTCCAAGGACAGGCATTGTACTGACCACCGTAAAATGCCACGTATGCAAGCCTTCTGTATTAGGGGGTCACACACATCTTACGCATGTATCACCCCAAGGCAGGGTAATAAATATGTACCTCCCGACCCAGATTGGGGCTGGACTTCACCGCACGATTGTCTCGCGTGTCTTCCTTGCGGCCAGCCACTCCCACACCTGAGAGCCATCGCAACATCTGGTGACCCCGATGTGATTCTGATCGGAACGTTATCCCGATCCTAACACGATGTGATCCCGAGGCTAGGCCAGCATGGTCCTTAGCAGAGGCTGCAACAATCCTGAAGCAAGGAAGCCAACATGACCACAAGCCCGGCTGACCCCACGTATCGGAATGGACGCATTCCAAAGCCAGGGGAGAGCCGCGATCCTGAAACAGCAGAAGCAGAGCAGCAGAAGCCCACGGCAGAGAGCCATAGCCGCAATCCCAATCCATTGGCCAGACCCAAGGGACATCATCCTGTGCATCACTCGCCCTGCCGTACTACCTCAAAGGCACGCCGACTCATCCTGCGGTAGCACATCCGGGGATCCCCCGATCAGATAGTAATGGGGCTTGCGTGAGGGGGCAAACTTATCCATCAGGCAGCGAGCTCAGGTGGAGGAGCTCAAGGGCCTGACCAGGCAATTTCGCATATGGGTGCAGAGGAATCACCTGAAGGACCTGGTGATGCATCTGGGTGAACACTGTCTGTTTTACCCAGAAGCAGGCATGATGGATCCAGAGATTTGGGACAGAGTAGGGAAATGCCTCAAAGAAGAACCCTGAGCGGCCTCCAAAATCATAGGGACTTGGAGCAAGTGTAGACAGATAATTGCAACAGTCAGTCCAGCCCGGGTAGAGACCGAGAAACCCTCAGCGTACATGGAACCATCAGCCCCAGCGTGTCTCTACCTGACCATCCAGTTCAGACATTGGGACTCCTCTTCCGCAGCAGCTGCAGAAGCCGCAGGAGTGGGCAGAGACCTAGGAAGTGAAGGCACTTCCCAGGTCACTAAGAGTCCCCTCCAGTTAATGGTAGAGGAAGAGTTATGCAAGGGGCTGTATATGTGCCCAGTCCGCTTAGAGACGGATGCCATTACAGGCAATCAGCTGGCGATATGCATGCCTGTTCTATACAAGCTGCTTGCAGAAATCCGTAAAGCAATCACAGATACAGGGCTCCAAAGGAGATTCACAAGGGGCACATTCCAACAGCTGTGGGAATCCACCACGCTCATCCCTCATGACTGGAAAGTCATGATGAGGATGATGCTGAACCCCAGCCAGTACCTATTATGGGACATCACCTATTATGCTAGAAGCGCAGGCTAGAGCTGCCAGGATGGGAGGAGCAGTAATTCCCGAGCAACTATATGGCTCAGGGCAGTTCGATACCATCCAGATGCAGTCTGTCCTGCCAGTAACCACGCTCCAGCTGGCTTCTGAGGTCACCTTCAATGCATACCTCAAGGTACCCGCCACTGGCAAGGGCGCCAAAAATTACACCACCATCAAACAGGGAGCGCAGTAACCCTACATGGACTTCATTAACCAGTTAGAGGAAGCAATCAGCAGACAGATAGACAACCAGGAGGCCCATGAGGAGCTTATGATGAAGCTGGCAAAAGAAAATGCCAACCTCGACTGCCACAAAATGTTGCAGGCACTGGGTCACAGAACTGATTTGATGCTCACCTACATGATCAGGGCTTGCACAGACGTTGGAACAGACTCCTATAAAATGGGGCTGTTAGCGGCGGCTGTGCAAGGGGGAAACCAATCCAAGGGAGCTTGCTACAAGTGTGGCAAGATGGGACACTTCGCCAAGGAATGCAGGTCAAAACAGCCCCGCAAAGGGGGGGTGGCCCTCACATGGGCCACCTGGCCAAACCATCCACCCAGTGCCCAAGAAGCTATAATGGCTTTCATTGGGCCAACCAGTGCCTGAGTTCGGGAAACTGGGCCGCGGGCGCGTCTCTAGCCCCGGTCCAAATAGAGACAACCACTGCTCTGGAGGCTCCAGAGTGGACATACCAATAGTTACCCCCAGAATTTGTGAGGCACAGGCAGAAACCAAGGGCAGTGCAGGGTTTGACCTAGAATGCCAGGAGGATGTTATTTGCGACCTGCCAGGCACAGTCAACTTAGTTAACACCCAGTACAAGTTTCCCCTGCCCCAAGGCACAGTATGGCTAGTCTTGCCTTGAAGCAGTGCAGGGAAAAATAGGATCTTTGTGATCCCGGGAGTCATAGACTCCAATTACACCGGCATCATCAAAGTTCAGTTATGGACACACCTACCCCAGACAATCAGCAAAGGGGATTCCATAGCGCAATTGATCATGGTTCCATATCATCAGCCAGGTGGGGGCAAGGAAGTGATCAGAGGAGATTCAGGATTCGGGTCGACAGACTGCAAGAGAGAGGAAGGGCAGTAGAAGGATACCAGATTATCGCGACAGTGGAACAGAACATAGAGTGGAAACAGCAACCTGTCATTAAGGTATTTTTGAACAAAAGGCCTTTTGACAGTCTGTTGGACATGGGATCAGATGTCACAGTAATCAGCAGGAAATTATGGCCTGATGAGTGGGCAATCGAGGCAGTTTCAGATGTGTGGGGGGGTAGGAGGAGTTCAAGAAGCTTATAGGAGCCGAGATTGGGTGGAGGTCACTATCCCAGGGGCAGACGGTACAGCAGTAATATGCCCGCATGTCCTAAACGTGCCCGTCAACCTCTGGGGAGAGACATTCTACAAAAGTATGGCACCACTCTAACTTTCAGGCAATGGGCCTGCCGCTCAAATGGTTAACCGATGAGCCGGTATGGGTAGAACAGTGGCCGATAGTTGGGGAAAAGTTAGAAGCTTTAAAGCAGCTCATTAAAGAGCAGCTAGATGCAGGACACATAGAACCATCTACCAGTCCCTGGAATTCGCCGATTTTTCTCATAAAAAAGAAGTCCGGGAAGTGGCGACTTCTTCACGATTTAAGGGAAATCAATAAGTGCATTCAGCCCATGGGACCACTTCAATGCGGTATCCCCAGTCCCAACATGATCCCCAAAGGGTGGGAGATCCTGATCATAGACTTAAAGGACTGCTTTTACACCATCCCTTTAAACCCTAGGGACAGGGGAAGGTTTGCATTTAAACTGCCAGTCACTAACCATAAGGAGCCAACCTGAAGGTTTATGTGGAAATTTTTGCCACAGGGAATGCTCAATTCGCCAACCCTGTGCCAAATCTATGTCCACGAGGCCTTGGAGGGGTTCCGGAACCTGCACCCCAAAGTCTTAGTCTGCCATTTCATGGATGACATACTGATCGTAGCACCCAAATTAGGCAGCAACGTATTTTGCGACCTCCAGAGCACACTGGGGGGGAAAGGATTAGTCATAGCCCCTGAGAAAGTACAGAGAGCCGAACCCGCCACTGGCAAGCTTATCTGGGGCACTAGCTGCTCCGATCTTTTGCAATACCAGTGCTGCCTATGATCAATATTAAGGACTCAGTCACACTAGTAGAACTCCAGCAATTTTTAGGGAAAATCAATTGGGCAAGGCCATATTTTAAAATAGACACAGACCTCTAAAAGCCACTTTTCACGCTCCTAACCCAAGGAAAGCAGCCAGCCGACCGGATACACATTCCGTGTGAGGCTAAGCAAACACTACAGGCAGTAAACAGCATTTTCAGCCACCGATGGGTAGACAGGATTAGCGAGGGGCCATATGTCCCCATGCTCAATCTGTACATCATTAAAACAGGCACCATGTTCACAGGAGCACTAGGTATAGATTCCAGCGGGGGGGGGGGGCAAAATCATGGAATGGGTGTATCTACCGAACTCCTCCTCCAGGAACATCATTCTTCTGCAGATATTGGTAGCTACAGTCATTCATAAGGAGAGGCTGAGAGCAAGGGATATTTCAGGACACGACTTAGCCAAGATAGCCATGCCATTCATTGAAGAGCAAACACAGCAACTAATGCAGCTGGGAGAACCCTACCCATACCATTAGAAAGGTTCATGAGGAACCTGGCATACCATTTGCCAAAGGACCCCAGACTAGTCTCACTTCAGACTCAGACAATCAGGTTGCAGGGAATGCTGTCCTTGACTCCCATCCAGGGAGCCAAGACAGTATTCACTGACGGGGAAAAAACACACAGAGTTCTCACTTGGCATGAGGAGAAGGCTTGGAAAATGCAGCTGACACTTCCGCAGAAATCAGCACAGAGAGCAGAGCTGGCAGCAGCGAACCTTGCTTTGAAAACATTTGCCAAGGAGTCATTAAACATCATCATGGATAGTCAGTATGTTAGGAATTTGATCCAGAGCCTACCGGGAGTTTACATTACTCCCACCATAGACAAGAATTTGTTAAGCCTATTTTTGACCATGCAGTTTCACCTGCTTCATCGCAGAGAAGCGCTGTACGTTGCCCACATTAGGAGCCACCAGGATTTACCTGGTCCCATTTCAGAAGGCAACGGCAGGGCTGACGTGGCCGCTAAGGAAACTCACCAGAAATTAGTCTCGGGTGTTTTTACGACCCCGATCCAAAGCTATGCATTTTTCCATCAGAATGCCAAAGCTCTAGCAAGGAAATTTGACCTGCCATTGTCACAAGCACAAGCAATTGTGTGCTCCTGCCCGCAATGCGTAGGAGCACCAGGGGGCCCTCATGATGGGTTAACCCACGAGGGATGGGAGCTAACCAAATTTGGCAGATGGATGTCACGCACGTCCCACAGTTCGGGAAATGGCAGTACATGCACGTCTCCATTGACACTTTCTCACAGTTTGCCTGGGCCATGTCTCAGAAGGGAGAAGCTGCAACTCATGTAGAGCAACATCTCTTGACATGCTTTGTGGCCATGGGCAAACCAGGCCACTTGAAGACTGATAACACACCGGCTTATAGCTCCAAACAGCTAGCCACATTCCTAGCAACTTGGGACATAAAGTACACATTTGGCATTCCATACTATCCCCAGGGACAAGCCATTGTCGAATGGGTGAACCGGACGCTAAAGTCCTACATCAAAAAACAAACAGAAAGGGAGGAGATAGTCCCCCTGAAAAGCCAGGGTCAGGCACAGCAACACCTGCACAAAGTTTTATTCACTTATAACCACCTTAACATTTTTGCTGACTGCACCCCACCGGAGAAGCATATACAAAGGCAGGAAATCCTCCTGTGACCCTTGGTTCACTTCAGAGTGCCGCCAGACCCCTCCTGGAGAGGTCCGGTGCCCCTGATAACATGGGGGAGAGGGTATGCAGCAATTATGTCCCCCACAGGACCCATCTGTATTCCAGGCTGCTGCGTGAGACCACATTTTGAGCTGCATAGCATGGAAGAGAGTGATCCCAGACCCCCTACCTGAGATGGAGGGAGTGAGCCTGATGAGAAGACCCAGGCAGAGCAGACTACCCCGGCTGAGACCAGACAGTGACCTGGGGGATGGTCAAGACCCTGTGTGACGATGCCTTGTCCATCCTTAGGGAGCAAAACACTGAGCCCACCCCACAAAACATGGTGGCTGCAGTGCTAGCTCAAATCACCTACAATTCCCTGATGGTCATCTTGATCCTTTCCTTGCTGATGGGGGGAGAGATTCAAGGAAACGTAACATCTGGCGGAGACTTAACTGCCAGACTCCAGTACAATATTTGGGAGAAACTAGCCAGAGTTGTCAACCAATTGGACTTTTGCTTGCAGCAAACCACGGACACTGCTTCTTTACTAAGTACATGCCTGATCCCGTTTTGCTGCACCCTGGGAGAGCAGGCTGAGGACAATGAATGGGTGCGTGCGTTTGGGTACCATCACCGAATCACATACGCAACTTACGTGAACTGGGCGACTCAGGTAACAAAGACTTTGCCCGCTGATGCAGTCACCCTTTACATACCTCGGGTGGCCATCAGCCAGAGCATGCCCTGTGCCAAGATGACCGGCTGCTCCACAGCCAAGGGCCACACCACCGTTGCCTGAGTCCTGGGAAAGAGACTTGGAAATGTGCCTAACCAGAGACAATCAGTTTATGTGTATGCTCACGTTATTTTGCCAACAGGATAGTTTTTTTTACTTGCAACCAACGGACTTGGAATTACATACCTGCTAATGTGTCTGACTCATACTGCTGTGTGAGTTGCTTAACCCTGGTCCTCCCCGAGAGGGAGATGGTCACCCCAAACCCGGTCACCCCAAGGCCGGCATGGCCCATAGGAGCGGTCCAGCTAGATGCGACATGTGACAGTGATATCACCATGCTCAGCAAGGCAGAGTATGTGTCCCTAGCAGTCAGTATTATAGGGGTGCCCGGACTAGCAGTAGGCAATGCACGCAGGATCGGCCAGCTGGCGTGCGCGCTAGCGAAGGCCATCAATCACATGTCATCAGCCATTGCCATGTTAAACCGAGAGCAGGCTGAACTAAGACATGTGGTTTTGGACAACTGCGCAGTAATTGACTATTTGCTGCTCTTACACCATTTGGGTTGTGAATCTGTCCGGGACATGTGTTGTTTTAACCTCACGGACAATTCTTGCAAAGTCCAGAGTCAAATCACCAAACTTGACACCATAGTTAAACACATCAAGGAAAACACCAACTGGGGGTGGTGGGATGAACTTTGGTCATGGGTGCCATGGGGTTGGTTGCAGACAGCGCTTAAAGCTATCGCTGGCATTGTGGTAGTGGGAATTATGCTTTGCTGCTTTGCGCAGTGCATTCCTTCACTCTTGTCAATGTGTACCTCATGATGGAGACCCTGAGAAATAGTTACGCCCAAGCAGATTATGCCTTACATCTACCGTGCCCTCAGCCAGGCTGATTTAACTAATAAAGGAAGGGGGAATGTGGGTTGCCCACGGGAATAATTGGCTAAACCTTTCCCCAGGGGTTTGCTCAGCTTTCGACAGATCCGGGGACCAACCGGGCTTCGCAGGAAAACCAATTGGGGTGCGGGCTAGTTAGTTAGTTTGGGGGGTTAATCAGAAAGCTTTGGTTGATGGTTACAGTAGAAACAGGGCAAAACCCAAAGATGATGACTCTAATGGAAATACACAATCCTCCACTCCTGGCTGCAAATTAAGTTGGGCAAATAAGCCGCACCAGGCAGCAGGACAAACTAGGTATCCGGAGTCAATACACATAGGCTCCAAGATAGGGCAGGAACAATGGGTTTCACCAGCCCAGACCTTAATTAGTTGTGTGTTGTCTATTAACCACAGGGCAATGTCCAAGAACAGGTATTGTACTGACCACCGGAAAATGCCACATATACAAGCCTTCTGTATTAGGGGGCCACGTGCTTCTTATGCACGTATCACCCCAAGGCAGGGTAATAAATACGTACCACCCGACCCAGATCAGGGCTGGACTTCACCACACAATTGTCTCATGTGTCTTCCTTGCGGCGAGCCACAGCCACACCTGGGAGCCATCGCAACAGAGGACCCCCAATAGAATCTCCAAAAATACACATCTCTTTCTACCTCTTTATGCAAAAGATTGCCTGATTAGCAGCTTTTAATTTCCTGAGATTTGAGGCAAAAAAAAATGAGACAAGGAAGAGTGCCCTAGCATACCAGAAAGATCAACAATGGACAAGCACCTGGGATGTCTAATGAGCAGAAAGTCCCTGACTAAATAAGGAAGGGATGGGGCAGGTCACAGTGACCCTTTCCTAGCTGATAGCAAATCTCACCTGCAAGGATGTTACATTAATTAACCAATTCCAGATGTCATCACATCTGCAAGGACAACATTTTGTCCAGGCCATATGGCAGTTGTTCAGTTTGGGCATCCTGCGAGTAAGAGGCATAGAGCCAAAGAAGATGAGACAGCACTTTAGCTGCTAGGTATAAAGAAGTGGGACCTAGCCCCAAGATTTTGGAGATATCTGTGCATCATAAGTGTCAGGAGGCTAAAAAAAGGGACAGAGGGAATCCAAATTAGGTATGCATAGGTTACTTATATTCTCACTCTTGTTTCTTGCCCTGTCTCTGTTATGTTTTGTTTAGAGAACTAGCTAATAAAGCTTTGCTTCCTCATGCACTGAGTGCTTATTGTCTCAGAGATCCTCAAAGAATCTGAGTTCCAGCAGGCCTGGCCAGCCTATGTGTCAAGACAGCTAGAACACCAAGCCCTTAAAAGAGAAAGAAAGTGCAAATGGAAATGGAAAAGTGGAACAAGCAGACCCAGACACTGGATAAGGGAAGGAAAGGTTTCACATTACTAACAAGGTGCAAGCAAGGGAAACCCATTCATCCAGTATGACTTAATATTTTTCCTGCTGTGTAGTCATATTGAAGGGAGGGGAGGGGAAGGCCTCTGCAGCAGGCCCCCCTGATGCATTCACACACAGTCACCCAAAGGAAACACACAGAGACATGGAGCTTCTTGCTGAAGCCAGCTGGGAGGGAACAACTGAGACAAAGGCAACCCAGATGGTTTAATTAGTCATAGAGTTCTATGCAGGAAGTGTGTGTGTGGTCTCAAAGGTGATTGGTTTGTCAGGTCATGTGACATTACATATTAGCTGGGCAGTGATACAAGTCATGAGGAATGACATCATGAGGTGTGCTCATGATCAAGCTTGGTGAAAAACAGGGAATTAGGTGACCCTCTATTTTAGGGGAGATGACTCATCTGACTGGCCTTCTGCACAGCAAAACACAGCCCAGCATCCCAACCTGCCTCTTCCCAATAGGAAGGCTCTTTGGGGAGACTGTGAAAAGACCCTAACATCCCAACAGTCATACTCTCAACAGTCACACACAAAAATATGACTTTCTCTTCCTCCAATCCGGATTGTCATGAGATACATATTTCTGCCTGGAGACTGGGAGAAACATAGGAATTCTTTGAGACTTCACCTGGTACCCTGGAACTAGGCAGCCATATCACGGAATGAGATGTTGAGATATGCCAACATGTACAGAATGTATGGCTGCAATTTTGGACTCAGCCATTTTGGAATAGAAAGATGAAAACTGGAATTTTGAATTTGGTATGGAAACTCACTGGCAAGCAGTGCAGTTGTTTCAGCTAAAAAGAAATGTTCAGAACCTAGCTGGGAAAAATAATGGTTGATCATGCAAGCAGTTTCCATCTCTAGCACACTATCATGCACACTCTTAGTCATGTACTGGTTCCAAAACCAGGCAGGAGACCAGACATGCAACCAAACACAAGAATTAGAGGCCAATGGAGGGAGAAGCTACTACATAATTGGCCTTTTGTGACAGGATTTGGGCCAATATATTAATTGTTTATATAATTTATATGTGGTACAATTCTTTGTCTCCTTTTCTCATCCTCACACATCCCAGCTGGTTTTACAAAAGGTGTTTGCTCTCAGATGAAGAGATACTGAAGTGTTAAAGTGGATTAGGTTCCTGACTCAGAAAGTCTCTTAGTAATACAAGAGACAAAACAATTTCATTCAAGTGGTTCAAATGATTTCTTTCTCTGAGCGTTTGGATTTAACGGCAATGAAGAATCAATATGCAAAGCCTCAGGATGACAATTTAAGCATTTAAAGACTACATGTGGCAATTGACAATTTTTTGCCCATTTAAGACTGGTTAAAAGTTTCCTGCAGCTTGTACTCAGTTTATGCAGACAATTGCCTCTTTTCTATTCATGGAAAATTGTTGGGGAACAGAGATTATTTACAACTATCCTTGGACTTTATCCATTATGCAAAAACAAATTCTTTCCCTATGTTAACTGCACTATGGATTCAGACAATTTGTCCAGATGGAAATGTAGAGCAGTAATTGAACCACATCAGGACCAAATAATGTACGTTTGGGAAAACAAACTAGGAATACCTTATCAATCAATCTTTACCTTTAAGGAGGGGCATTAACCGTTGGACTCCGGCATACATGCCCGCACCCAACTATAGTATCATGTACCAAGCCACCTACACTCGCCTTAACCCAGCCCGCAGAGTGCTGCAATGGTCCCGCAGTCAGCAGTGGGGCAACAGCCCCATTAATGCAAACAAAGGAAAACAACTTCAATTCCCAATGTCCTCTGCGCCGTGCCGCCCCTCAGTCAATCAGGCTGACAGGCAAGATCAAAGAGAACATTGGGAAATGCGGCATGCCCAATTGAAACTGAGCTGCAGAAAAAAAGCCGCCACATGAACGCAAACAAAATAAACTAAACTCCAAGCCCCAGTGTCCTCCATGCCGTGACCACTTCAGCCAATCAGGCTGAAGGGCACAAGCGCTCAGAACGCTAAAAAAGCTGGTGCATGAAAAATAAAATAAACGCCTCACACAATGGGAGTGCAAGGCCACCTCAGGCAGATGCAGCACCTCACAGCCTTGCAAAAAACAAACAAACCTGCAAACAACCACTATGAGACAAATGCCGCCCAAGGTAAGTTGAGCTGGGGTGGGGGAAAAAACAAAAGGCAGCAATTTCTTAGGGGAAGCACTCTCCCTGGCGGATGACTGGATTCTGCCTTTCTACTACCCACACCGCTATTTCTAGAACTAGCACGAAACAGCAGTGGAGGTAATAGAAAAGCAGCCACCAGCTTATGAATCGCTGCCTGCCAATCTCCTGTTAGGTAAGCCAGGAGAAAAAGGAGACAGAGCGGAGAGAACCATCATGAAGCAGATAGCTCTTCTCTGCCTCCTTTTCACCCGACCTACCTAACAAACCTTACCGGACGAAGAGCGAGCAGACTGCTGGCTCTTCCTTTTCCCCATCGCTGCATCGAAACCTAATTTTGAAGTAGCAATGGGGGAAAAGAAGAAATGGCAGACAGGCCATTCTTCACACAACAAAACACAAGAACAACAAAACCAAACAGTAAACCAAAATGCAAAACATCCAAATTAATAAAGCACAAATAAATAAATAAATTAAATAAACCCATTAAACAACAAAACAATAAACAACAAAATCAACAAAAACACCCAAAATACCATAAAAGCACACTAGAAACACCTATCTACAACACAAAGATACCTATCTTGAACAAAAAATAGCACAAATTAAACAAATAAAGACAAAATAAATCAGAAAAATAAATGACAACCAGAAATAAACAAAACAATTTAACACATCTAAAACCCAAAATAAAAACAAAAGAACAAGCAGAAACACTTGGGGGGTGTTAAGTAGAAACTCTACATAACCCCCCCAGCCTAACACACAAACACAAAAAAACCTAGAACAAAAAATCAAGAGAACTCACCAAACACGTCCTCCCTCCACGAGTCCAGGACAGAACTGAACAAACATCAAAGAAAGACTACTCTTAACCACAGCCCCACCTAGAGGCCGGAAGAGTAAAAACAGTCAATTTTTTAAATTAAAAAACAAAAACAAAAGCAGTACTCTTAACCACAGCCCTACTTAGAGGCCGGAAAAGTAAAACAAGTCAAACAAATAATTAAACAAACCAAATAAATAATAAATAAATTAAAAATACACAAATTCAAATCTCCACCACCCAACCCACCCCTAATAAAAAAAAATGCACGGCAAAGCTGGACACAAATACGCTGGTGTCTCCTATGCTTGACTGGTCAGAAGTAAGTCCAGCAGGAACTTGTGGGTTTACTCCTCATATTGTGTCTGTAAAACTACAAAATCAATTTCTTTCTTTCTTTCATTGAAACATATATGGGACAGTTTCCCACCAGTGTCACAGCAACCAACATACACAAAGTTCACATTAAAACTAGCATATTATTTTTTTTTTAAAATTTTTATTAAGTTTTTCAAAAAAAATACAAATGATATATTAAAAAAATACAACAAATACAAGAAATTACAAATAAAAAAGAAATTCACATTACATTAATTTGTTGTATTACAAATTATAACACCCAGTGATATTTACAAACCATGAGGATCGAATTTCTAATTTAATTTTCCCAGAAACTCATATGTTGAGGTACCGGCTTAACCCCTTTATCACTCACAAAGACAAATTCCACAAATGGTCTCCTTATTTCCCAGAATTTGTTCTCTTTTAAAATACCTTTCTTCACATTCAATTCACATGTCAATTTATCATTTAATGCAATTTCCCACATTTCTTTATACCATTCATCAATTTTTAACCTTAAATCACTTTTCCATTTTCTCGCTATACACAGTCTTGCAGCCGTTAACGTTATTGACACCAGTTCTTTTTTATTTGTACTCATATTTATATCATCCAATCCAGTCAGCAAGGCGATACCTGGCTCCAGTTTTTTATCAACTTTAGTAATCGCTGATATTTCTTTCTCAATTAGTTTCCAAAAAATCTTAACCACTTTACAACTCCACCACATGTGTTCATATGTTCCAAGCTCAGTTTTACATCTCCAGCAATCTCTTGATTTACTACTATACATTCGAAACAATTTAACTGGAGTCAGGTACCACCTCCACAATATTTTTATAATTATGTTCTTTTAATCTTACAGAAAGATTTTTCATAATTCTTCTCCTCCATTTTCTCTTCCACTGTGATTCTGAAATTCTTATATTTAAATCTTCTTCCCATAGTATTCTCAACACATTTTGTGATCTTTCATCCTTATTCAAAATTCTATATATTTTACTTACTAAACCTTTTATCTCCATTTCTCCTTTTCTTATTTTACAAATCATCTCCTCAAATTCTGTTTTCCCTCTCTGTAAACTGAACTCCTCTTTATATCTCTCCCCACATTTTTTACCAAAATTATTTGTAACAAGTTCAATTTCATATGTTTAAACACTTCAGATCTTAATTCCAAGTTATCCATCATTTTTATCCAATCTTTTAACAGAAACACATCATTTCTCAGAAGTATATCCTTTATTCTTTTGTCTACTTTCAAAGGGAAAGTCTTAACATCTTCCAGATCCATTATTGGGGAAATTCCCGGCACTGTATTCGCTTTAATATTTTTTCCAAACCTCCATCATTGCTTTTGTTAATGGATTATTTACCTTTATTTTCATCCCCTTATCCAAAAATATTGCCTTCCCAAATTGTTGTAAATCTTTTATTTCTATCTCGTCCCAAATAACATCAGGTTTTGTTATAATTTTTACAACATTTTTTAACTGAAATGCTCTATAATAGTGTTTAATATTTGGAATACCCAATCCACCTTCTTTTTGCGATATATGCCATAACCTTTTTTTATTTCTCGGTCTTTTCCCCCTGTTACAAAAAGTATTTATCATGCTCTGAAAAATCTTTATATCTTTTTCTTTTAAATGAATTGGTAGGGCATCAAACAAAAAATTAATCTTTGGCAATAATTTCATTTTACACAAAGCTATCCTACCAAACCAAGACAAATGTAACTTATTATATTGCTTTATTTTCCCCTTTATTTCCATTCTTTGTTTATCATAATTTAGGCTCTTAAATTCTTCTATTTTATTTGCAATATTAATTCCCAAATATTTCACACTATCTTTAATTTGTATATTATATCTTTTCTTTATCTTTTTTTGATCTTCTTCATTTCCATTACAAATAATCATTTCAGATTTATCCCAATTCACTTTTAAACCCATCATTTCCTCAAATTCCCTCAAATGTACCTGGATATATTCCATTGTTTTCACAGGGTTTTTCATTATGACCATTGTATCATCAGCATATAAACTAATTTTTACTCCTTCTATTCCCTCAATCTTTCTATCTTCTCTTATAAGTGTCGCTAATAATTCCATGCCCATCACGAAAAGTATAGGCGACAATAGACAACCTTGCCTGGTACCCGCTTCTAATTTTATATCTTCTGTAAATGTTTCATTCACTTTTACTCTAGTTATTCCTTTCTGATATAGTTGATCAATTAAATTTATAAATTTCATACCAAACCCAAACTTTCTTATAATTTCTTTAATCGTAATCCATTGCAAAGAATCAAAGGCTTTAAAAATATCTAAAGATAATAATCCAATCTTTTCCTTTTTTTTTGTTCTGCTATATTCACCAAATCAATTACCCTTCTAGTAAGATCTGCCATATATCTACCCTTCAGAAAACCAGCCTGATCCTTATTTATATATTCCTTCATGAATTCATTAGTCTATTCGCCAATATTGCAGTAAAAAATTTTTGCATCTTGATTAATCAATGAGATTGGCCTATAAAACTCTATCTTATTAAAATCTTTCCCTGGTTTAGGAATCAAAGCAATTACTGATCTATACCATGAAGTCGGTAATAAACCTCCATCCAATATATAATTAAACAGCTTCAGGAGTCTTGGTATTACCAATTCTTTAAATTGTTTATAAAATTCCGCTGAGAATCCATCCTCACCAGGTGCCTTACCACTTTTCAATCTCTGTATCACTCCTCTTATCTCTTTTTCTGTTATTGGTGTTTCCATTCTATCTTTATGCTCCTCCCTTATTCTGATTGCCTTCCATTTATCCAAATAATCCCTTAATTTTCCTACTCTTATATTTTTTTAGAATATAAATCTTAATAAAAACCTTTTATTATTTCCACCTTCTCCTTTGTTTTGTTACATCTCACTCCTTGTTGGTTTATTAAAATGCCAATTTCTCTTCTAACACTCTTTTCTTTCGCAGCTCTAGCTAATGATTTTGAATTCTTGTTGCTATATTAAAAATATTCCCTTTTTAAGTATATCAAATCTTTTTTTAACTTTTTCTATGTCCTTGCCGATCTGTTCTTTTCTCAATTTCTGGATATTTAATAATGTTTCTTTCTTCCCTGTTCTTATATGTTCCTCCTGAAGTTGTCCAATTTCTCTTTCAATGTTCTCATATTTATCCTTTAAATGTTTATTTCTTATACTATTTAGTTTAATACATTCTCCCCTAAAAACCAACTTCATAACATCCCACACTACGTTATATGCTACTTCACCTGTATCATTCCATTGCCAATATTGATTCCAAACTTTTTCCATATTTTCCTTATTTACAGGCTCATTAAACAATTTTGAATCCTATCTCCAACTACTTTTCCCCCTCTCTGATTTCCCAATTCCCAATTGCATTAACAGTTTAGCATGGTCTGATTCTTTGAAAATTCCAATATCTATTTCTTCTATATTCTTAAATATATTTTCAGTAACAAAAAAATAGTCTATTCTAGAATATGAATTGTATACATGTGAAAAATATGTATATTTTCTTTCTGTTCCTCTAAATTCTCTCCACGCATCTTTTAACCCTAAAAGTTTTATCCAATTAACTAATATATTCGCTTTTGATCCCTTTTTGTCCCTATCTATGTTAGTGCAATCCATACTAGACCGAATTAAATTAAAATCACCTGCTACTATCATTTTAACCGTCTTTTCTTTTTCCAAAATTCAATATACCTTGTCTAAAAACTTATCCTGATGTTCATTTGGAGCATATATATTCACCAAGGTCACTTCTTCATCGTCTATTATTCCCTTTACAATCAAAAACCTACCTTCCCGATCAGAAATACTCTTAGTCAAAACAAAACCCAATCTGGTTGAAATCAGTGTTGCCACCCCTCTTGCTTTAGAAGTTCCATATGCTTTTTCATATATCTGTATCCAACCCAGAAATAATTTGTTGGTATCTTCTGATTTTTGATGTGTTTCCTGTAAAAAAATTATATCTGGATGATCTTTTCTAAGAGTTGCTTGTAATCTTTTACGTTTAATTTGGGAACCCGTACCTTTCACATTCCATGTCAACATCTTAATAAACTTCACGGGAAATTTTTACCTGAATCCTTCCATTTCTAACATGATCCTCATGGGTAGTGCATTTAACTAAACCTCTTACCCTAGACATTTATGAAACAATAATTTTCAAATAAGAACAAACAATAATAAAAAAGACAAGAAGAGAAAAAAATAAAAAAAATTTTTTTTACCCTCCCCACTTTTCCAGAAAAAAAGAGGCCTTTGATAACCAAAGAGGGGAAGGGGGGAAAGTGCGTCAATGGGAGCTGAAGATCACTAAGTGCCTCCCTCTGCTCCCTCAGGCACATTATCATCTCCTGTCCACCAAAATGTAAGCCACCGGATGTTAACAGTTCTTGCTTCAATAATTCCCATTCTTGAGTATCATTCTCCAGTAATTTAGCCTCAACAAGTATATCCAATACAAAAGCATTCTCCCTCACAACATATCTCCTACCTAGGTGCCAAAAAGTCGGCATTTTTGAAAATTTCAAGTTATATTTAACACCTTTACCAATCAAATATTTTGTAATAGGTTTCATAGTTTGACGCCAAATTCTTTCCTCCTGTGCAATGTCATTGTAAACTTCAACATCTGCTCCATCAATCTTCAAAACTGTTGAACCCATTTGTTTAATATGGGCCATTAATCTCATCTTATCTACTGTACAAGCAAATTTTAACAACACATTCATTGGAGCAGATCTCCCTCTCTTCTGTCTGAGATGATACAGACTTAAAATATCTTCTGAAGAATAACTGTACTCCATCGCCATACCATTTAACCACTAAAAAATCCTATCTCTTAACATGTCTGGATTTTTCTCAGGTAAGTTATGGATCACTATGTTCGGACGTCTCATCTGCTCCTCCATTGTTGCAACACGTTTCTCCAGAAGATCCACCTTAATTTCTCTCATCTTCTCTCTCTCTTTCAACATCTTAACCTCCAATTTAATTTCCTTCTGTTCTTTTTTGATTTCTTCTTGATCTTTCTTTAAGGTAACGTCCTTTTTCTATATCATCAAATCTTTTATCAAATTTATCAGACATTGCTCCCATTTGGTTCTGTCCATCTTTAATTAATGACTCCATTCCTACTAACTTTTCAAAAAGCAATTCATATTTGCTCTTAGGCCCCATAGGGCTTTTCCTTATGTCACCAGATGCTACTGTACCACCTGCCATAGTTGCTGTGATTGGGGTCATTGCTACTAATGTTGTAGTTACTGCTTTTACTGCTACTGTAGACATTGCTGTTGTAGTAATTGTAGTCGTTGTTGCTGCTACCATTGATGTTGATGTCATTTTTGTTACTGAAACTGTTGTTGTCACTGGTGGTATAGGTACTGTTGTCTTTATTGTCTTTATTACTGGAGCTGGTGGGCTTGGCTAAGATGGCCGATGAGTAACATCTTGATTCGGATGCTCGCGCTTAACAAAGTGGTAATTAATGTGTTGGAGTGAAATGGGAAACTTTTAAAGTGGCAACTTCTGTAGATAAGAATCTTGCTTGTCTTTTTAGAAAATTTTGGGAACTTTTGAAGTCGGATGGTTGAAGTTCGGGAGGTTTTCCTGGGCTAGTGAGGCCTGCGATGGCAGTCACGGCTTTTCTGCCAAGGAGCCGAGAACGGGATCAGCGAGACTGCGGAGAAGCTTTGGAGCTGGCAAGAAGTTGTTTGGCACGAAAACAGCTGCATGTAAGTGCATGAATGGAGTACTAAAGATTAAACTCAGCTGGAGATCTTGTTTAATGAGCCCGGGCTTTGAAATGGAAATGGGTGGAAGTAGATGAAAACAAGTGATTGTTTCATTAATGGCGGTGATTCTGGAAAACGAAAGTGATCGTGTTTGGGTTTATGTTTTTTTCACACACCAGAAGGACCACGCCGTGTTTTGACGATAACAAAGTGGTTTAAAAAAATACTTGTCTGGGCTATAACATTGGAAGGTAACAGTGAATTTCCCAGCTTAAAGTGTTTGGAAAAAGTTTGCCGTTCCACAGAAGAAGAAGGGGGGCTTTTACCCAGAAGTTAAAGCAGCCGCTGGAAAATGGTGTTTTGACTTGTCCGCTTCAAGAGAAGGATTAATTGGGCTTCTTTTTGCTCCTTCACCGTGTGGATTATAAATACTTAATCTTTTTGGAAAATATTGCTTCTCACTTCTCCTGCTTTCCTGTTTGGATTTTGGGCTTTTTCTCCCTCCAGTCTCCCCTCCCTTTTTTTCTTTTTACTTTTCGGCGGCTTGGATTTAAAGGAGAAGTTTTGGGTGACTGTTTCCTTGGAGCACTTACATTGCAGTGTGGAAGACGACTGGCTGGACTGATTGCTTTGGGGAAACGTACCCGCTGTGGATTATTATTTTCTTTTTCGCCCTTCTTTTTTTTCTTCTCAGCTGCCTGTTGGGAATATTGGTTCCTTCTGCTCTTTTTTGTGGATTACAATAACTCTTTGGACTTCTGCTTAATATAAGTTTCCCTGTTGGACTTGTGGAACCAGGGGTTGCAGTGTTATAGGCTTATTTGTTTGACTAATTTTTACAACAATCTGCAACTTCGGGATTTTATACTATTATGGATAAAGGTACAAGAGGGAAAGCAAAGGAAGAAGAGCCAGTTGTGAAGCCTAAGAAGCAAGGAAAAGTACCAATGGAGGAAACCGCTCAGTCTTCATCTCCCCCTACAGTGTCCTATGATCAAACCCAAATTATGGTGGAAATTGGCAAGCTGTTTCAGAAATTGGAGAAGAATGAGGATTCAAGGGTGAAAGACAGAAATGAAATGATGAAAAAGCAAGATAAGGTGGTATCATCTGTTGCAGATTTTTCAAAAAAGGTGGACTTAAGTTTGAAAAAAATTGAGGGAAATGTGAAATTGGTTCAAACCGAGGTAACTGCCATAAAAAAGGAAATAAAAGGGACTCAGGAGGTGGTGCGGGAGAATAAGCTGAAATTGGAGGAACAAGAGAGAAGGATTGATGCTGTGGAAGATATGATGAGAAAGCAGAATATTGCGATCCGTCAGGTCGTGGAACGAATTCCGGACTTGTTAAGGGAAAGAGTGGTTCAGTGGTTAAATGGTTTGAATATGGGAAAAGAATTTGTCCAGGAAGATTTTGTAAGTGTATTCCGGGTGGGCCCAAGAAGAGGGAGGGTGGTTCAAAGAAATGTGTTGGTAAAATTTGCAAATTGGGCAGACAAACTAAAAGTAATGGCCCATTTGAAACGCGCTGGTCCTGATGCTTTGAAATTTGATGGCTCTGACGTAGAAGTTTACAATGATATTTCGTTGAAATAAAGAACCTGGAGGTATAAGATGAGGCCTGTAACCAAATTATTGATGAGTAAAAATATAAGGTACAACTGGAGATTTCCGCAGCAACTGCGCTTTTTTATGATAAAAGAATGCAGGTAATAGATGAAGGGACCAATCCATTGGAGTATTTGAGCTTGTTGGAACTGGTAAAAGTAGATTCGGAAGAATGGATAAATCTTAAGAAGGAATTGATGGAATCGGGAGCATTGGGGAGGGAATACGGGAGGGAGGAGGCTGGTGGGGCAACAGGTGGAACACCGCAGTGAAGGGAGGAGGAGGAGCTGTCGTTGATCATGTTGGAGGAGGAGACAAGTAAGGAGTAATGAGAATCAGATTATAACAATTTAAAGCATTTAATCGATATAGAATGGTGAATAGCACGTAGCACCGGTAGGAAGGCACATCTTGCATGTCCCCCCTCTCCCCTCTTTGGTTGTCAAAGGCGGCTTTTTTTTGTAAGAAAGTGGGGAGAGAGATAGTGTGTGTTCTATGTAGTTTTGTATGTTATAGGGGTAAGGGGTGGTTGGTAGCATGCCCGATGGAGAGTTTAGAGCTTGGAAAGGAAGTAGGTTATGGGAAGTATTAAAATAGTATCATGGAATGTGAAGGGTACAGGATCTGTTCTTAAGAGACGGAGACTGGAATTGGCGCTGAAGAAAGATAGACCAGATATTTTGTTTTTACAGGAAACCCATCAGAAGTCAAAAGACACAAATAGACTTTTTTTAGGATGGATGCAACATTATGAGATGGCGTTTGGAACATCAAAAGCAAGAGGGGTGGCAATCATGATTTCTAAAAAATTAGGATTTGAGATTACAAAAAGGGTTGTTGACCAAGAGGGTAGATATTTGATAGTAAGAGGAAAATTGGAGGATGAGGAAATCATGTTGGTAAATATTTATGCTCCAAATGATCATCAAGCGGAGTTCCTTGAAAAAATTCGGAAAATATTGGAATTAGAGAACGTTGCAAAAACTATTGTGGCTGGAGACTTTAATTTGATTAGGTCAGGGTTAGATTGTACAAATATATCAAGAAGTGGAATTGGCTTGAAAGGGAAGGTTTTGGATAAATGGATGGATGTTATGGGTCTGAAGGATTCTTGGAGAGAGGTTAAGGGCTCTGAAAGGGCATATTCTTTTTTTCACATGTTCATGGGACCTACTCAAGAATAGACTATGTTTTTCTTACCGAAAATTTGATTAAAGACATAGAAGGAATGGAAATTGGGATTATCAAGGAGTCGGATCATGCTAAAGTATATTTGGAATTGAAAGTACAAAAAGATACTCGAACAGTTAGAAATTGGAGGTACGATCCTAATTTGTTTAAAGATCAGAAATGTAAAGAGCAGATTATGGGAAGATGGAAATAAAGTTGGCAGTGGAACGATAATAATGAGGTTAATTTTAATGTGGTATGGGATACCATGAAGTCGGTTTTAGAGGGGAAAGTATAAAATTGGCAAGTTTTAAATATAAAAAATATAAAGCAGAACAGATAGAAAAAGAAAGAGAAATAAAACAATTACAGGAGGATCATGCGAAAAGTAAAGATATTTTTTTTTACGAAATTACAAAGGCTTAAAGCAGAACTAATGGGTAAGGATATTGATAAAGTTAAACGAGATTTGATTTATTTAAATAGAGAATATTTTGAATTTAGTAATAGAAGTTCAAAATTATTAGCAAGAGCAGCTAAGGCTAAAAGGGAAAAAAGAGAAATAGGGGTATTGGTTGATAAGCAAGGTTCAAGGTGTAATAAGAACGGAGATAAATGTAAAATTGTCAGGGAATTTTATCAGCTATTATATGCAAAAAAGGAAGTAGACTTGGAGAAGCTTAAAAAGATATTGGAGAGACAGTTAGGGAATGGAATAAAACAAGAACATAGGGAGAAAATGGAGGAAAGGATTAATGATAAAGAGGTTAAGGAGGTGATTAGTGGGTTGAAGACGGGGAAAGCTCCGGGGGATGATTTATTTATTTATTTATTTATAGTCAAATTTGTATATGCCGCCCGCTCAGGCAGAACCCGACTCAGGGCGGCATCACAACAATTCACAAAAGACATAAATACAATTATAAAAAAGTATAAAAAGCCCCCCCAACCCACCCCCTTTAAAAACCCATATGTCCCACCCACCCACTATACAAAGGAGGAGGAGAAAGTTCTTATACAAGCCAGCAGGCGGGCACCATAGTCCCATTCGGGCCCCACACCTGCCCTGCCAGCCAGGTCTTCACTCCTTTCCTGAAGGGCAGCAGTTCACTTTGGAGTCTTAGGTCTATTGGCAGGAGGTTCCAGAGAGTTGGTGCGGACACGGAGAAGGCCCTCCTTCGGGTGCTAGACAAATGTGCATCCCTAGCCGGTGGCACCACTAGAGAACCCCTCTTATCCGCTCTGGTTGGACGGGCAGACACTCTTGGGACGATGCGGTCTCTAAGGTATCCCGGCCCCCTGCCATGTAGGGCTTTAAAGGTCAAAACCAGCACCTTAAATTGCACCCGGAGACAAACTGGTAACCAGTGCAGCTCCCGAAGTAGGGGAGAGGCATGGGCATATCGCCCACACCCCATCACCACCCGGGCCGCCGCATTCTGGACCAGCTGCAGCCTCCGAATGGTCGTTAAGGGCAGCCCCATGTAGAGCGCATTACAATAGTCTAGTCGGGAAGTAACCAGAGCATGGGTGACCATAAGCAAGGAGCCCCGGTCCAGGAGAGTGCGCAATTGGCGAATCACCCGAAGTTGGGCAAAAGCCCTCCTGGCCACAGCCGCCACTTGTTCTTCCAGCAGCAGCCGCGAGTCCAGAAGAACCCCCAAATTGCGCACTGGGTCTGTCTGGGGCAGAACGGCCCCATCCAGTACCAAAGATGGTAACTCCCTGGATAACGCGGGGCCCCTTATCCACAGCCACTCTGTCTTGCTGGGATTCAGCCGAAGCCCATTGGCCCCCATCCAGACCCCAATGGCCTCTAGGCATCCGGACAGGATTTCAACAGCATCACTGGGGTCCCCACGGGCCGAGATGTACAACTGTGTATCATCCGCGTACTGATGGTACCGCACCCCGTGGGAACGAATGATCTCACCCAGCAGCTTCATGTAGATGTTAAATAAGAGAGGAGAGAGCACAGAGCCCTGAGGCACCCCATATTTGAGGGGCCTAGGGCTGGACCTCTCACTCTCTAACCATACCGACTGGGTACGGCCCTTCAGAAATGAGGAAAACCAGGACAACACAGTGCCCTGGATCCCCAGTCCTTCGAGCCGTTCCAGAAGGATACCGTGGTCGACGGTATCAAAAGCCGCTGAGAGGTCAAGAAGAGCAAGGACGGATGGACAACCCCCGTCCCGCTCCCGCCAGAGATCATCCATCAGTGCAACCAATGCCGTCTCCGTTCCATATCCGGGCCTGAACCCTGATTGAAAGGGGTCTAGATAATCCGCTTCCTCCAGGACACTCTGTAGTTGACGCGCCACCGCCTTTTCCAAAACCTTACCCAAAAAGGCCAGGTTGGAAACTGGCCTGTAGTTGTTAAGGACAGCTGGGTCGAGGGACAACTTCTTCAGGAGGGGGCGCACCAAAGCATGTTTTAGCTGTGCAGGAAATACCCCCTCCCGTAAAGAGGCATTTATTATCCCCCCTATCCAGCCACCTGTTACCTCCTTGGAGGCTTTCACCAACCAAGTAGGACAGGGATCCAAAGGACATGTAGTGGCACGAACAGCTGCAAGGAGCCTGTCCACTTCATCAGGGACAACAGGATCGAACTGATCCCAGATCGTACAGCAAGACAATGCTCCGGCACCTCCCCGACCCTCCCCATCCACGCCAGGATTCAATCCTGAATGAATCCGATCGATTTTCTCCACCAGATGGTCAGCAAAGTCCTCAGCCGAACCCTGCCAACCGGGCACCGATCCCCCTCTACCAAGGAGGGACCTGGTTACCCGGAACAGGGCGGCTGGGCGATTATCAGCGGAGGCAATAAGGGTGGTGAAGTATTGCCGCCTCACCACCCCTATCGCCACTAGATAGGCCCTAATAGCAGCTCTAGCTAGTGTCCAATCGGAGTCATCCTGGGTCTTCACCCAGCGACGCTCTAGGCGTCTCTTTGCCCGTTTGAGTTCACGCAGTTCATCTGTGAACCACGGAGATGACCTAGTCCCCCGGGCGTGGAGAGGCCGCAGTGGCGCGATTTCATCCAAGGCTACTGTTGCCGACCTATTCCACAGGTCGACGAGTGCCTCGGGTGAATCGTGTAGCCGATCCAGAGGAACATCCCCCAGTTCCCTCTGGAATCCATCTGGATCCATTAGTCGCCGAGGGCAGGCCATTTTAATCGGCCCAGCCTCCCTACGATGAAGTGTCGCCCCCAGGAAGTCAAGAGTCACCAGATAGTGATCAGACCATGGCACAGGTGAGATGACTAAATCCTGTAATCTTAGATCACTCTGCCACTGCTCCGACAAGAAGACTAGGTCTGGCATGTGACCACTGCCCCTGGTCGGACCCCGGACTACCTGAGTCAGGCCCATGGCTGCCATGGAAGCCATGAACTCCCTTGCCACCTCAGAGGCCATCCCCAGCGATGGCAAATTGAAGTCCCCCAGAACCATAAGTCTCGGGAACTCCAACGCCAGCATTGAGGCGGCCTCGAGGAGCTCAGGCAGGGCATCCCTTACCCTGCAAGGGGGCAGGTACAGGAGCAAGATCCCCAACTGACCCTTGGGGCCCAGCCATAGAAGCAGGGCCTCGCAACCAGACACTTGTGGAGCAGTGGCCCTAGCAACTCCCAAAGACTCCCTGGCAACAATGGCGACACCACCGCCCCTCCCCTCACCTCTAGGCTGGTGCCAAATACCGAACCCAGCTGGACATATGTCCGAGAGAGGTACTCCATCTTCAGGAGTCAACCCGGTTTCGGTGATGCATGCCAGGTCGGCCAGCCCTTCCTGGATGACATCTTGAATCAGGGGGGCCTTATTACAGACCGACCTGGCATTCACCAGCAGCAGCCTAAGGGCGGGGTCACTCCGGATCTGCTGCTCAGGACCCAGAGATGTACCTGCAGGGCTGGAATGAGGGACCGCAGTTAGACATCGGACCCGCATTCCCCGAGTGCGGCCCGCCCCACGGTACCCGCCATACCGCCCCATGCCCGTCACAACACCTATATGGTTCTCCGGAGCCTCCCTAGATAGAATGCTGCCCCTCCCTAGCTGGCAGGACCAACATTCCCTCTTCCGCCCCCACCCACCATCCCCACCCAATTCTGACAGCAAACCTAACAAGTCCTGTCGTCGAAAGCTCCCTATCACCTCCCTGCCGATGGAAGGGGCAGGGGGAGCGCAGCAACGCTGGCGGCGGCGTCTTCTGAGCCTTCTGGACCACGGAAGGCTCCTTTTCATCTCCCCGCCGATGGAAGGGGCGGGGAGAGCGCGGCAATGCTGGCGGCGGCGTCTTCTCAGCCTTCCGGACCACGGAAGGCTCCTTTTCATCTCCCCGCCGATGGAAGGGGCGGGGAGAGCGCGGCAACGCTGGTGGCGGCGTCTTCTGAGCCTTCTGGACCACGGAAGGCTCCTTTTCATCTCCCCGCCGATGGAAGGGGTGGGGAGAGCGCGGCAACGCTGGCGGCGGCGTCTTCTGAGCCTTCCGGACCACGGAAGGCTCCTTTTCATCTCCCCGCCGATGGAAGGGGCGGGGAGAGCGCGGCAACGCTGGCGGCGGCGTCTTCTGAGCCTTCTGGACCACGGAAGGCTCCTTTTCATCTCCCCGCCGATGGAAGGGGCGGGGAGAGCGCGGCAACGCTGGCGGCGGCGTCTTCTGAGCCTTCCGGACCACGGAAGGCTCCTTTTCATCTCCCCGCCGATGGAAGGGGCGGGGAGAGCGCAGCAACGCTGGCGGCGGCGTCTTCTGAGCCTTCCGGACCACGGAAGGCTCCTTTTCATCTCCCCGCCGATGGAAGGGGCGGGGAGAGCGCGGCAACGCTGGCGGCGGCGTCTTCTGAGCCTTCTGGACCACGGAAGGCTCCTTTTCATCTCCCCGCCGATGGAAGGGGCGGGGAGAGCGCGGCAACGCTGGCGGCGGCGTCTTCTGAGCCTTCCGGTCCACGGAAGGCTCCTTTTCATCTCCCCGCCGATGGAAGGGGCGGGGAGAGCGCAGCAACGCTGGCGGCGGCGTCTATGATGGATTATCGACAGAGTTTTACAAAGAATTTAAGGAGGTAGCGGTTCCAAAATTGGTGAAGCTATATAATTATATCTTAGATGGAGGATCAATTCTGACTTCATGGTATAACACCATAATCGTTCTACTGCCAAAGCCTGGCAAGAATCTCGAAAGAGTGGAATCGTACAGACCAATTTCACTTATAAATCTGGATGCTAAGATCTTCACAGCAATATTGGCTAATCGATTAAACAGTTTTATGGGGGAATACATAAATGTAGATCAAGTTGGGTTCCTAAAAGGTCGGCATATGGCGGATTTGACTAGAAGGGTATTAGATTTAATTGATAACGTTAACCAAACTAAGGAAAAGGTGGGCTTATTATCATTAGATATTTTTAAGGCATTCGACTCATTACAGTGGTCTTCAATTAAAGAAATAGTTAAAAAATATGGGTTTGGGGATAGATTCAATAGGGTAATAGATTTATTATATCAAAAAGGGAACGTTAGGGTTAGAGTAAATGAGGAGCTTACTGATGTGCTAAATTTAGAGGCTGGTACTAGGCAGGGCTGTCCATTATCTCCTATTTTATTTATTATGGCAATGGAGATTCTAGCTAAAAATATAAGGGATGATATAAATATAGAAGGGATTATGGGTAACAAAGTGAGCATGTATGCGGATGATACATTGCTTATGGTGAAACACCCGGAGCTGGTAATGGACAGGATCAAAGATCACTTACAGGTATTTGAAGCTATAACTGGATTAATGATAAATTGGGATAAATCAGAACTGATGTTGTGTAATTTGGGAATAAGTGAGATGGGTAGGAATGTGGAGACACTTAATATACAAATTAAAGATAAGCTGAAGTATTTGGGGATAACTATCTCAAATAAATTAGAATAACTTAAACGATTGAACTATGACAGCTTGAGAGTGGAATTTAAGAATAAAATACAAGAGTTTCAGAAGTTGAAGCTGTCATGGTTCGGAAGGATCGCTATTTGTAAAATGATATTGTTGCCAAAGATAAATTTTTTATTTGATGCACTAGCGATCCATCTGAAGGAGAATGAAATTAATGAGTTTCAAAAGATGTTCAATAGCTTTTGTAATGGTGGTAAAAAATCTAGACTTCCAAAGAAACTATGGTACTTGTCTCAGAAAAAAGGGGGTTTGGGTATGCCAAATTTGTTAGCATACTATCGAGCATTTCAAATTAAGAATGTTGTGAAGATCTTGGCAAGAGAAAAGACAATTTGGGAGCAACTGGAGATGAAAGAATTTTTTTGGGAACAAAGGACAAGGTGAAAAGGTCAAATAATATTATGATGAGAGGTCTCATGGAAGTGTGGAAGAAAGTAAAGAAAGATATAGTCCCAAATCTCTCTCCAATTTTGGAATTGACGGATATGGGGTGTTTCCCAATAAAAATAGATAAGGAAAAAATGGAAATATTGGATAAAAATGGGGTGCTTTTATTGAAGGATTGGTTAAAAGTGTGTGATGATGATACTAAGAGGAAAAAAATATTTGAGAAGCTAAACTTGGATTGGTTTCAGAAATTGAAGGCAGATAACTGGAATAAAAAATATAAAAGAGTAGCAGGGTTAGAT
The DNA here is from genome assembly GCA_035047305.1 of Bradypodion pumilum. Taxonomy (NCBI): domain Eukaryota; kingdom Metazoa; phylum Chordata; class Lepidosauria; order Squamata; family Chamaeleonidae; genus Bradypodion; species Bradypodion pumilum. Next base: position 241,003,876 of record JAWDJD010000003.1, on the reverse strand, counting down.
AGAAATAAGACGGAATTTGAGGATTTGGTAATAAAGATCAGAAAAGGGGAAGGAGGCATTAAGGGTCTTGTAAGCAAACTTTATATTATATTGAACAAGGGTAATGATCCACAGGAAGACTTGAAGCGGAAGTGGGAACAAAATTTGAATATAAAAATTGGGGAGGTTGAATGGAGAAACAAATGGAAAAAGAGGATCATGAGAACAATGTCTGTAAGAATTAAAGAACATAATTTTAAAATGTTGTGGCAATGGTACTTGACACCACTAAGGCTTTATCAGATGGATAATAAAAGAGATAAGTTATGTTGGAGATGTAAAGAAACAGATGGAACATATGAACACATGTGGTGGAGTTGTAAAAAAATAAGGGATTTTTGGGGAAGAATAGAAGGGGAGTTTGGTGAAATATTGGGTAAAAATGTCAAGTTGGTGTCAGGTACCATTCTTTTAACAAATGTGGAAGGTTTGGGTTTGAATAAGGAGGAAAAAGAATTATTGGAAATTGTATTGACCACAGGTAGACAATGTATAGCTAGAAATTGGAAAAATGATGTAGATATACAGGTCGGAGAATGGTACAAGGAAATGTGGAGCCTAGCATTGAATGACAAATTGACATGGGAGATTAAAGTGAAACGAGATAATTTAAAAGAGAATAGGTTTTGGAATATATGGAAACCGTTTGTGGATCATTCTCTTATGGTAAATGACAGTTCAGGACCTGCACCATCGCAAAGAGGATTTTGGAGTTGAAATAGCAACTAAACTCTCCGGGCATTGTATATATTCACAGGGTGATTTGTAATTATTAAAAAATTATTATAGAGGTAGCTTAGAAAACTTTTATTGTTTGATTGAATAATATTTTACATTGTGGTATCTAATATTGTGGTTAAATGGTAAACAATCAGTATAAGTACTGTTATGTGCTAGCCTCTATGAATGTGAGTTAATATTGTATTGAGGTTATCTTTGAGGTATTACTGTATTGTAATGTTATTGTTTTCCTTTTTTTCTGTATGTCTGTTTAAAAAAATTAATAAAAATCAATTTAAAAAAATTACTGGAGCTGTTGTTGTTGTCACTGGTACCATAGATGCTGTTGTCGGTGATGTTAGTATAGTTGTCACTAATTTCTTTGCTGGTGTTACTGTTGCTTCAACAAGTGAACCTTGTATTAACTTTTGTTACTGCTGTTGTTGTAACATCTTTTTCACTTTCTCCTGTTCCTCTACATCTTTTACCTCTTGAGCTAACGTCTTCTTCATATCTTTAGAGTCCTCTTGTAACTGAACCAGGCTTTTATAACTTCTATTGGACGATGTCTCCCTGTCTCTTGACCAAGCTATTTTCTTCTCTTTATCTTTTCCATGACCACGCCAACTCATCCACTTAAAAATCTAATTACAACTCATATACAAACTCAAAAAACATCTTTAAAATAATATCAAACCTCTAAACACTTTATATTGAGCTACATCAATAAAAAGAAAAATAGGAAAATAATACCAACTGTACTTTTATATTTAAAAAGGAGAAAAAATAAATAGAAAAGGAAGAAAGAAAGGGAAAAAAGAGAAAGAAAAAAGGAGGAGAGAAAAAAGAAAAAGAAAAAAGGGGGAAAGAGAAAGGGAAATGAAAAAAATGAAAAATGGAGAAAAAAGGGGGGAAAAGATAAAAGAATAAAATATAAATAATAATAATAATAAAATTTAAAAATAAAAATTTTAAAATTTTTAAATTAAAAAAATTAAAATAATAATAATAATTGCTTTAACCGCCAAAAATTATCTCAATACGCCAGTTCCATCTGAACAAAACTAAAAATTAAAAATTAAAAGTTTTTTTTTAAAAAAAAAGTCCTACAGTCGAAACTTGGGTGTTCTCTTGATTATTCTCTATTTGATGAAGTCCTTTCCCTTACAAATAAGCCAATTCAATAATGGCCAAAAATGAGAATTCTATCAGTGAATAATAAAACATAATAACTTGACTCAACCACATAGAAATAGAATATCTTCTTTCTTATAGTGTCCGTTCTCACTCCACTCACTCCAGCCGTAGCTACCAGGAAAAAATTCCCTTCCAAAAAGTAAGTGAAAGGAAAGAAAAAATCACATGCACATATAGGCTCCTCTTTTAAGTAAATCCACTCCGTCTATGTCACTTTACAATCTTCACGGTTAAAGCAAAAACAAAAAAAAAGACTTACAAAAAACAAAACTTAGTCCAGTCGGATATCTTCCAGCTGTTCCCAGTCTCAGTTAATAAGGTCAGGCAAAGAGAACTTTTCTTAACTGCGTCACAAGCTCAAATTCCATTCTGTTCCACTTTCAATCTTGCAGCGCCATTTTAACTGCAAACCACAGCACGGCAAGCATCTGAATCCACCACAATCATTGAGGTTTTACACCCTTCTTCAATCCATTTTAACCAACAGAACTCAACTCAAACTGTTAGGTAGTAACTGTTAGGTAGGTAGTAACAGTAGTAACTCAGACAGAATGCAAGGTCCACAATCTCTCCTCCCTCCTTACTCCATTCCACTCTGTTCCAGAGAGAGACCAAAATCCACTTCAGTGCCAGCGAGACCAGCCAACCATGACTCTCGCTCCCGCTGGACTTACCATTGCCAGTCGTCTCCTTCTGCTTTCGATCACTTGCTTCTGTCTCCTCCGTCCAAATTCAAGGCTCGGGGAACAAGCTCCTTTGTCTCTCAAATTAAAGAGAGGAGTAGAATTTCCACTCTCTCTCCCTCTTCACCCCCCCCCCACTGCCTTCAAATCACAACACAGCACAGCCAGCGTCTCCACTCAAATTGGTTACCTTGCTATCCTCCAGTAATCCGACCTGCTGCTTCTCCCCCCAAAAATTTTTTTGAGACTGTCTCACATCAGGTAACTTTCACCTTGTTTTTTAAAACATTTTTAGAAGGATTTCTTCATTTAAATCCACCTTTAGTGGCCCACCTTTGAGAGAGAACAGAAGGTCCCTTCTGCTCAGCCCGACATTATATCACTTCCCCCCCAAACTAGCATATTATAACATTTATTCTTTTTATAGTATAAGGCATAACCTTGGGTTCTAAGCTTATTTAACATAAGGGAATGTTTTGAAGGAAAGCTTTTCAGTCTCTCCCCCCCCCCCCGAATTCTGCAACTAACTCTGGTTCTCATAAAGCAATTGCACTTATATACTGCCCCATACTGCCCCATTTACAGGTAATTAGCATCGAACTCACAATGGTTTGGCTGCAGTACAGCAGTTTAACCACTGCACCACCAGGGTACCAGATCGCATTTCTGGAGGCTCTATTTTATTTAGTAACCAACCTGAAGCACTACAGGTTGAAGTATTGGGACTGCTGATGAGAAGAAGGAATAGACCAGGAGTTCTCAATCTTTTTAAGCCAGGGGCCAGGTCACACTCCCTCAGATAGCTTTGGGGGCCAGATGGCCATTTTGCCCTTCCTCCACTACATGGCACTTCCAAGTGTGGTGGAGGTGTCATGGGCCATATCTAGTCCGTGAGTCACAGTTTGAGAATCCCTGGAATAGACCAATGTAGAGGTTGGGTGCTTTCAACCACTTACAACAGGGGTTGTCAAACTTTTCAAGCCGTGTGCCAGACCACACACCCTCAGACAACTGAGCAGGCTGGACTGGTGGTTCCACTTCCGGTGGTGCTGGTGATGCGGGCCACATGAAATGTTGCCAGAGGCTGGGTCCAACCCATGGGCCATAGGTTGAGAACTGCTGTCTTACAAAAACCCTCTCCTTAATGGCCCTTGTGGCACAATGAAAACTCTGCTTATACTTCAACTTTGATCCTGATGAGCATAAGATTGACAACTTTCCATCTTTCTAAGATCAGTAAAATGAGAACCCAGCTTGTTGTGGGGAAAAATGCTAATTAACTGTGAACTGTCTAGTGGGTGCTCTAAATCGTATGGCAAGGTGCATAAGTGTAATTGCTATTGTGTTCTATTACGTATCCTATATTGATCAGGAACTCACCCCATTATTATTCTGCCTTCTCACTTAAAAAAAACATACTGTACTAAATGATTAACAGAATTAACTAAAAACATAGATTCAAACTCTTTAACATATTTGGATGTACTGAAAAGCTATCATTTTCCCCTTTTAGTGGAGAAAAGTTTATTTCCACACATCACTAATAATGAGGTGAGAGGGTCACTTGCAAATGAATGGTGCTTAAAGCCTTGGAGCTATCATCTAATGGCCTCCATGATTTTCCTAACTAGATTGCATTTTTGATGGATTAAATCTATTATTTCTTATTTGATTATATCTGTTATTCAAAGAATTAAAATAAAAGTGTGCTTGCCGCATTATGATCATGGCCAACTTAAGTTGCATAGAGCCAGGGAAGAAGGATAATGCCTTCAAAGAGATACCACATGATCAAGAATGGTGATGTGCAATGTCACAAATGGGATTGGCAACACTACACGAATTGTGCAACCATATTGTGGAGAGTGGAGAGTGTTTGTGATTAATAAAAATTAGACCTGGTCTTATTATACACTTAAGAATCATCTGAATCTCATTGTATTGATAAGCAAATCCTCTAGCAGTCTCCTCCTCCTCCTCTCCTTCCTCCACCACCACCACCACCACAACAACAACAATTGCCAATCGGGTGTCAAGAGAGATTCAAGGTTCTTATTCTGGTATTTCTTGCGGCCTCCACCGGTGTTACTTTGTGTTCTCGTAATATTTCTTTGATGTTATCTCTCTACTGTCCTCTGGATCTACATCTTGGTCTTTATTTTTCTCCTCTTTCCACATACGCCTTGTAAGGTATGGACTTCCAAGACATTTTCTCCAAATGGGCAGACCACTTTATTTGTTGTCTCTGTATGTAATGCAAGGCTGATTCTGCAATATAAACACATTTTACTGTAATGTGTGAACATTCGTCATGGCTGACACTGCAGGCATACTGCATATAACCCACTTCTGCCCTCCTATTGTATTTTCACTGAGATTGGTGCTTGCTGGGCAGGGAAAAAATGTCTAAAACTATTTTCACTCACCATAATTCCTTAACCTCATATGCTCTTTTTGATAATCTCATGGGTCTATTTCTCTGAGTTACATTGTATAAAGTATACTATTTGCATAAATAGTATATACCTGTATATATATAGGGGGGAGAATAACCAATAGCAGGAGACAGAGATGGGAGGAATTAATCACCTCCTTTCTGAAGGTCCATCTTCTCCCTATCTTTCCAAAAACCATAGTGCTCCTATTATTCTTCCTATGGGGCAGAATATTATTGTGAAATATTATGCATATGGGAAAAGATACTAACACTGTTTGCAGTTTTCTGGCCATCTGTCATGCAAGTAAGTGGTTATGTCCAAGCACTGGAGAGAGAGCTTCGATGATTGCTCACATCTGTTACACATTGTAAGGTTTATGCTGCTCAAAAGTGTATATGAACATATACAGATCTTTCTTTTTTCTTTGTAGAGCTGGCCTTTTAAAGTCAATCCTAGGACACTTGAAACAAGCCATAATTACAATTATAATTACTTTAATAAGTTTTATTTGTTGTTGTTTTTTATTTTGCAGTTCATGGTCAGTGTCAACATACTAATGTAAACAGAAGTAGTATAATAGTAATATTAGGACTGCATTGGGAAGGGACCCAATGTAAAACTGAGTCCAGACCCTGTTGAGGAGACACAGTGGGGAATCACACTCCCAACTTCTGGCTCTGTGGTCCGATACTTAAATCACTGAGCTAAGCAGCAATTAATGCAGGATATTACTTTCATCTAAGCCATAAACAGTGCAACGCAGGAAAAGGGTCACCTGGCAGGACTCTCCCTATACATCAGACGGCAACACATCAGACTCAGAGGGCATCACTACATCTAACGATGAAGCCCCAGGTCCCTCCTACAATTTGAGATGCAACAGAGAGGAGTTTTTTGCCCGCTCGAAACCATCCACTTCTGGTGCCTCACCTTCCTCTTTTTTAGGGAGAGGCAGGAGGGGAGGCAGGAAAAGGACATAGTTTTTAACTTGTCTTCTAAACAACTCAGCTCACGAGAATTGCAACTGCTGGCCTTAGGACTCAACTTTGTCCCGACTCCAGAATATCGGTCCTTTAACCCGTAAGGACCTCATTAAACTTAAGTTTTTCTTTCAAGGTATGGAGTCGGTACCAGCTGGTCCTCTTAGGGTAAAATCCTCCTTTTGTCCGCAAGTCAATAATGCTTCAATTGATGTATTTAACAGGGTATTATTAAGGGACCTAGAGGTTTTGGAAAGCAAGTCTGGTAGAATTTACAGGAATTTGTCAGCTAAAGACCACACTATACTCCAGAACATAGCCAGGGATCCCACCATTATCATTAAAATGGCAGACAAAGGTGGAGGAATTGTGGTAATGGATACTAATGAGTATCTAGCAGAAGCGCACAGGCAGTTAAACGACACGAGCTCCTACCAGCCATTATTGCATAACCCCACTTCCAGGGTTTTGAAAATTATCAGGACGGTTCTTTTTGAAGGATTGTCGTTAGATTACATAAATGAAAAATTGTTTGATTTCCTGTATAATGCCAACTCCAGAGTTCCCATTTTTCATTTAATTCCAAAGATTCATAAGAGTAGGAAGTCAGGGTTACTTACCCCTTGCAGACCCATTATATCAGGGATCAACATCCCCACTGAATCTCTTTCCAAATTTATTGACTCTTACATCAATATATATGCTAAAGAAACTTTATCTTTTGTGCAGGATTCTATGCATTTCATAGCGTCACTAGAAGGTATGCATATACCAGAGGGAGTGGTCTTTATGACCCTGGACGTGGAAGCGCTTTACACAAACATTCCACATGAGGCGGCTAGGCTTGTTATTGAGGATGTACTTAACGCTAGGGAGAATCAATTTCCACCGACCCATTTTTAATAGACTTATTGGACATCACGTTAGAGCATAACTTCTTTGCAGGCGCACCCCCCAAAGAAAGACTCAGACACCGGTATATGGAAAAAGGCATTGGGCCACTTTTATTGAATAATGCCCTAGTCCGAATTATAACTTTCAATTGGTACTCATCCAATTATAATTCTTTAAGGCAAGCAGGCCGCAGTAACACTGCTAAGGTTCCTCCCAAAATTGCCAATGGCAATTGGCTACAATGTATCCATTTGTATCAATTTGTTTGTTGACACAAACAAATTGTTGACCGTAGTCAATAAACTATCTACTGACCCCACCCTCTGACGTGTATCCATCAAATCACGGGGTGATGCATGCTGAAAAGCTTGTGCCATCACCCCTTGCCTGGTTCGTCGTTGACCGGTCAACGTTATTACACCTGTACCTGTCTAAGTGTTGGCCAGTCAATTGCGAACCTGCCGGATACCTATGGGTCATAAATCTTTACCTTACCAGTGCTACCCGCCACACGGGGAGGCTTCAATGAAGACTCACCGCCCCCCCCCCCCCCCCAGACCATCAGCTTGGTCAACAGGCCTGCTTGCAAATCTTCCAAAAAGAGGTTCATACCTCTATCCGACAGGTGGACCCCATCCCCTGCATACAGATCGTAATTTTGTAAACTAATGGTGGGGTGTTGGACGACCATCCCCAAACCCTTGTCAGTCAAGAACTGGGCCACTGCCCTGTTCACCGAGCGACGGGCGTGGTCAAGGGCACGGAGGTCAATACCTCCCCTGTAAGCGTGACGTGGTATGATGTCCGACCATAGCAGCCTGGTGAACGGCCATACATAGTGCAAATAAGCTAGGTCCCTGCAAATCGCGAATTTTAAAGAAAGGCCAGTGACCTGGCCTAGGTCATTGCCACCGAGATGCAGCACAAGGATATCAGGCGGTTCAGCATCCCTAATGGAGAAAAGGAATGGCAGATGAGATGAGAGCCCGGGCCCGAATAGGGCCATGCCCAAAATTCCGGCCCATGAGGGGCCAGAGGTGGAACGTGCTGTGCACCAGCACCAGACCCACCCCTGCTGCCTGGACCCATGGCCGGTATCTGCGGGCCAAGGGCCGGAGCCCTGGAAGGGCCAGCTGAAGGCTGACCGGCCAAGGGCCAAGCAGCCTGCATCACCCCCCGGTATCGGTGGGGGTCGAGTCCTGGCGTGTGGGCGCAGCCCTGGTCCTCCGACCCAAGGGCTTGCCCCCACGCTGCACAGGGCCAGAAGTCCTCCCCGTGGGCCGCGGCTTCATCGCCGAGGCCCGTCGTTTCGGAGGCATATTGAGGAGCAGGATCCCTTTCCAGGGATCGAAGAACAGCGAAAAAGGCACAGAGGAGCCTAGCAAGCCAAAGGCTCCGTGCCAAATCCTTCCTTCCCAGCCGGGAAGGACCAAGGGGGAACAAGCAGCGACGGAGAAAACTTCTCCTCTCCGTCGCTCTTTTTTAAAATGGCAGCTTGGCTGCCTCGTGGCCACCACTTATATAGAGGGGTGGCCATGCCCCCTAACTCACCCGGATGTCTGAGTCCGGGTGGGGGGCCCCGCAAAGAGCGCAGTGGCCATTTTGGCGCCGCGCTTTCATTAGATTTGGGGATAATTTTTATCTCCAAATCAGAGGAGACGCTATGGGGTGTTCCCTCGTGCCCAGCCTTACCAACATTTACATGATCGCCTTTGAGAATAAATACATCTACGGTAATTGTAACAATCCCTTTTTTGGTAATATCATTGCATACAAGAGATATATTGATGACCTTTTTTTCATTATTGATACTGTGAATATACTAGATAATTTCATTGGGTGGATTAATCATTTGGATTCGAACTTAAAATTCACTCATCATATGAGTACTAGCAGAATACCGTTTTTGGACCTGGAAGTTTATTCATCATCTAGTGGCAAGCTTAGTGTCAGCCCATACAGGAAACCAACAGATAGAAGCTCATTTTTAGAGTACGGCTCTTATCACCCATACCATGTCAAAAACAATATACCCTACAGTATATTTGCCAAGGCTAAAAGGAACTCCACGATCAACTGCGATTTTTTAAAAACATCGCAAGCAATCAAGTCCAAACTCAAGAGCAGAGGTTTGGTGTATGGGACCAAAGACGACCGGACAACCGAAGGGTTGGTTTAACACAGGTTTATTGCATGAGGTTCCAGTTAAGCATGAGGTAAATGGCGGTGATACATCTCAATATATACAGTAGCCTTCTACATTTGAATCATGTAGCACGGTAGCTCATTGGCTGCTACCGGCGTGGCCTCGCCCAGGCACGCCTCCTTTCCTGCTGCTGTTTGCGGGGAAGGTTTTCCCGTGGCTGTCCGTGATTGCGCAATGTGAACCATGTGAGAGTGAACGCTCGCAGCTGCCCTCTATAGGCTGTCTGCTCGCGTTCCTTTACAGCTGATATCGTTTGTATCTGGAGTGGTTACAATCTTGCCTTTACAGTATAATGAACATGCATACATACATACATAACATCCCTCCCCCCTAGGATGGGACGAAGTCCCGCAACCATTGTGGCTTGCCGCACGTTCGCTTGGGGCGTGCTTGCGTCTGCCCTAATTCTGGAGAGCCCGTGATCCCTGACTCCGCGGGTGCTTGTCCTGCAACGGGAAACGGGGATTCGTTAGTGGCTCTATGGGGCGTCCGTGCCTGCCTTGCGCTCGGGGATGGGAATGGAATGAACAGTTGGGAGGTAAACCCCTGCCTATTGCTCTCGGACCCCGGGGACCCTCCTAATGTGAACCGCGGAACCGATGAGGTCGCCCTTGTGGAACGGCTACCTTCTGATCCCTGCTCGGGGGACCTTAAGACTGTGGTGGGCGGACTCGCTGATGCCTCCCGTCTTGGAGGTGTCGGTCTCCGGGACATTGGCGCTATATTGCATTCTAACTCACAGGGGGTGCTGGGACTGGAAGTACCAGGGGCTGAACTGAAACCCCTCTTTTCGCTAGGACGGGTGGGGGACCACTCCGCTAACTCCCCCTGGTACTGTAAATCAACGTCTAAACTTCTATGGGCATCTGAATTTCGGGGAGACTTCCGTGGCTTCCGCGGGGTATGAGTGTGATCGGGGCTCCTCCTCTCTGACGGGGACTCCCGCAAAAGATCTCTGTGGATCGATTGCCTTTCCTCCCCCCTTGGTGGGGACCCATGCTCCCCTTTTCCTCCCCCTTGGGCTAAACGGGTGGGGGAGTACCCTAACGCTGATTCGATGCTATTCTCGTCTGCGTCCTGCTCTCCGGGGAACCTACGCCTGAGTTGGTCTACGTGTCGCCGCCACAGGAAACCTGTACTGGTCTCTACGCGGTATGAGACGGGGCTGGTTTGATCTACTACGGTGCCCGGCACCCAGGCTGGCCCCGCGCTGGCGTAGTTCCTGCAGTGCACCGGGGCGCCTATGCTGAAGCTCTTTGTGGGTTCCACCCCTATGTTCCGCCCTTTGTCCTCTACTCTCGTTGGGTCTAGCTTGGAGATTCCCGTGGCCAACTTCCTGCGCATCAACAGCTCCGCGGGGGAGTATCCTGACGCTAATGGGGTGACCCTGTATCTCAGCAGGAATTGGCACAATTTCAGGTCGAGGTCTCCGGGACCCATGCGCAGTAGCGCGTCTTTCGTGGTGCGCACGAGGTGCTCTACTTGGCCGTTGGTGGCCGGGTGAAAGGGGGCGGAGGTGACGTGCCGAATGGCGTTTCGCTCCATGAATGCCCCGAACTCGGCGGACGTGAAACAGCTAGCGTTATCGCTGACGAGGGTGTCGGGTAAACCGAACGTGGAAAAAACCCTCCTTAACTGTTTAATTGTTGTGGCCGAGGAGGTGCTCGAGACTGGAATGACCTCCAACCACTTGGAGAACACGTCCACCACGAGGAGGAAAAGCGTTCCCCTGAACGGGCCAGCAAAGTCTACGTGTACTCGGGACCAGGGCCCCCTTGCAGCGTCCCACTCCCTAGGTGGCGAGCGAGCCTCTTCTGGCCTTGAGCTTTGGCACGCCTCGCAAGGGCCGACCATGTGTTCGATGTCGGCGTCTAGCTGGGGCCACCAAAAATAACTGCGGGCTAGTGCCTTAGAGCGTACGATCCCCGGGTGGCTGACGTGCAGCAGTTTAAGCACCCTCGGCCGGAGAGACGTGGGGATCACTACCCGCTGTCCCCACAAAAGGCAACCCCTCTCTAGGGACAACTCTAGTCTCTTTTTGAAAAATGTGTCGAATTCCGCTGCTGGGGAAGACACGGGCCACCCTTTCTGCACCCAGGAGCAAACTGTGGCCAGCGTTTTGTCCTTGCTTGTCGCTTTGGCGATGTCGGCCGGTACTACTGGAGGGGAGTCTAGGACCTCTATCATTAAGACCTGGTGGTCCCTCTCTACTCCGCCCATGTGGCAGCAATCCCGGGGAATGGGGGACCTCGACAGGGTGTCGGCATGGCCGATCTCCTTCCCGGGCCTGTATACCAACGCGTGCTGATACGCGTTGAGAAAAATGGCCCACCTGAGCATTCTCGGGGACAGGATCTGGGGTGTGGGCTTATCTGCGGTGAAAATGCCTAGCAAAGGCTTATGGTCGGTCACTATGGTGAAGGGGCGGCCGTACACAAAATCGTGAAATTTCTTGGTCCCCGCAATTATTGCTAGTGCTTCCCTGTCTGTCTGAGCATAGTTCCTCTCTGCTTGGGACAGGGACCTAGAGTAGAAAGCTATCGGGGCCTCCCTACCGTTCTCCAGCACGTGGCATAACACCGCCCCCACCCCCACCGGGGATGCATCGCATATCAGGACCACTGGGCGTTTGGGATTGAAGTGGGTCAGTACAGCATCTGATGCCAGGAGTCGCTTCAGGTCATTGAAAGCCTTCTCCTGGACGTCGCCCCACTTCCATGCCTCGTCCTTTTTTAACAATTTGTGAAGCGGTTCTGCCACGGCTGCCTTCCGCGGGAGGAAGGAGTGGTAGAAGTTGAGCAGTCCGAGGAACGACTGCAACTCGGGCTTGGAGGTGGGGCGAGGGGCCTTCTTGATGGCGGCTACCTTGGATTGGGCTGGCCTTATTCCCTCGGGAGTGACACGAAACCCTAGGAACTCAACCTCTGTAGCGAAGAAGACGCATTTGTCTTTCCGCAACCGCAACCCCGCCTTTTCGAATATTGTCAGGACCTTTCCCAACCTTGTTGCTAATTCGGCCCGGCTCCCCCCTGTAATCAATACGTCATCAAAGTAGGGTAACACCCCCTCTAACCCCTTCAGGAGGCGTTCCACAAGTGACTGGAAAATCCCGGGCGCCGAATTCACGCCGAATTGGAGGCGCGATACCTGGAACGCCCCTTTGTGGGTGACTATGGTCTGCGCAGCAGCTGCGGCGGGGGTCACTGGGAGTTGCTGGTAGGCTTGGGCCAGGTCGAGTTTAGCGAAACACCTTCCCCCGTGTAACCTGGCCAACAAGTGGCTGACTACCGGCACCGGATACGCATTAGGGCGGATCGCCTTATTGATGGTGCACTTGTAATCAGCGCATATGCGGACCTCCCCGTTGGCCTTGAGCGCTGTTACAATTGGAGTTTCCCACTCCGCAGAATCAACAGGAACAAGAATCCCCTGGCCCACCAATTTGTCCAACTCCGCCTCTATTTTGTCCTTTAGTGCGAAAGGCACCCTGCGCGGTTTAAGTCTGATTGGACGCACTCCCGGGTCCAGGTCGAAAGTCACTGGGGGCCCCTTGAATTTTCCGAGCCCCTTTTTAAAAACCTCGGGGTGCGCGTCGCACACGCTCTGTATTGGGTCAGTCCCGGCGGTGTGTGCTCCCACGGCGTGCACCCCCCCAATGAACAACCCCAGGGGCTGGAACCATTGAGTCCCGAGGAGGCTGCATTTACCTCCCTTGAGGACGACTAGGGGAAGCGTTGCGGTGTACTTTTTGAACTGGACCTGGAACTTCCCAACCCCCAACACTGGGATGCGGTTCCCTTGCACGTCCTTCAGTGTGGCCCTCAACGCTTTGAGCTTGGGCCGCACGCGGGGGGCGATTTTCATGAACTCCCCCTGGGAAATAATAGAGTACGAAGAACCCGAGTCCACCTCCATTCTAACAGGGGCCCCTTGTATTACTACCTCAACGAAGTAACGGGGGTGCTCCGTGGAAACGCTGCAAACCGGCGCGTCGTCCTCGCTGTCGTCGGAGATGCGCCCTACTCCGTCCCGCGTCCTCGTGGTCCGGGTGCCGTCCTTTGGCCTCGTGGTGCGGTCCTGCCTCGTGGTGCGGTCCTGCCTCGCCGAGCGGTCTGGAGAACTCCTGGTGGCCTCGCGCCGTTTCCGGCAGACCTTGGCGATGTGCCTGCGCCGGCCGCAGTTGTGGCACTCGGCCTTGCGGAATGGGCATTTGGCGCGGGCGTGGGCGGCGCCGCAGCCGTCGCAGCGCCGGCCCTCTCTCTGGACCCTCCGGACGTCCTCGTCGTCGCTGCTCTCCGCAGACGAGTTCGAAACCCGCCGGGCCGCGCGCACCGAGCTCTCTGCCTTGGCGGGCTTCGGGCGCCAGTCCTGAAGCTCGTGCACCCCGGCGGACGTGGCCTCCGCGGCCTGTGCCGCGTCGAGGACTTGTTGCCACGTGGGAGGCGGCTCCCTTTTCATCAGCGCGCACTGAGTCTCTGTGTCCCTCAGACCGCAGAGCAGGCAGTCCCGGAGGGTGACGTCGGGGAGTTCCCACTTGCATGGGCCGGCGGCCAACCGCAGGGCCGCGGCGAACTCATCGACCGATTCTCCGGGTGCCTGGACTCGCCTCCAGAACGCGCTCCGAGCGGGGAACATCGCTATTGCTGGCCGGAGATGGGCGCGCAGTGCCGCCAGGAGCTCTGTGGCCTTGAGGTCGCTCACCTTCCTCGGCGCGATCAGGTCCACCAAGGTCCTCTTGGTCTCTTGTCCGAGCATGCGGACGAAAATGGCCCTCTTTTTGGCCTCATCTGAGACTTCGAGCTCCACCAGCGCTGCGTTGAAGTCTATCTCAAACAGCTCCAAGTCTCCCGGCTTCCTGATCTCGTAGCCGGCGCATGTCTTGGTCCCGTGGGCAGCCATATCCCACCTTCGTCGCCAATTTGGTGTATGGGACCAAAGACGACCGGACAACCGAAGGGTTGGTTTAACACAGGTTTATTGCATGAGGTTCCAGTTAAGCATGAGGTAAATGGCGGTGATACATCTCAATATATACAGTAGCCTTCTACATTTGAATCATGTAGCACGGTAGCTCATTGGCTGCTACCGGCGTGGCCTCGCCCAGGCACGCCTCCTTTCCTGCTGCTGTTTGCGGGGAAGGTTTTCCCGCGGCTGTCCGTGATTGCGCAATGTGAACCATGTGAGAGTGAACGCTCGCAGCTGCCCTCTATAGGCTGTCTGCTCGCGTTCCTTTACAGCTGATATCGTTTGTATCTGGAGTGGTTACAATCTTGCCTTTACAGTATAATGAACATGCATACATACATACATAACAAGAGGCTACCCTGAGTACATTATCGATAAAGGTTTTTCTAAGGTTGCGGATACCCCAAGACAGTATCTATTACAATGGAAGTAATGAGGGCACTGTAGTGGTCTTTTCTTCTCTTTAGAGTTTTCCCCACTGGCCAAGGAAATAAGAAAACTAGTTTACAAGCACTGGCATATTGTACAGCATATCCCGGGATGTGAAATCCTGCCCCGAGTAGGTTTCAGAAAAACTGCCTCCATCGGTAATATTTTAACTAGATCTGACCATACGGCTCGGTTACCTAAGAACAGGATCCCGGTGGTGGGGCATTTCTGCTGCCACGGTTGTATCTCATGCAAGTTGTGTTGGGAAACTAAGGAGATTTTCATACCCGCTAGGAATTACTACCATAAATTAAAGCAATTTACAAATTGTGATAGTGTCAACTGCGTATACTTAATCCAATGTTCCTGTGATAAAATGTATATCGGAAAATCCCTTAGGCCACTGAGGACCAGGGTATGTGAACACAAATCAAAAATCAGAAATCAGGATATGCAAGCCCCCCTAGTTGCACATTTTGTTGAAATGGGGCATTCCGAAATGGATTTCAGATTCACGGTGTTGGAACAGGTTGTCCCCAAGCCCTATGAATCCATAGACCTTAATAAGGCACTTCTACGCAGGGAGTCCTTTTTTAATCCACCTTTTTAACACTCTTACCCCTCATGGGTCAAATTTTGACTTGGATCTGTCACCTTTTCTCTAAATCATTAAAGCCAGAGCTCATAATTTGCACCTGTAAAGTAGCACACCTGTAACCATTAGAGCCTCATTTAGGGCATGCATGTTCTCAGCATTTCTAACGTCTACAGCACAATAAGCAGATTTCACTACGAGCCTGGACGCTGGAAAAAGTACTATTTTGAAACAAATTACTAATTCAAAAAATTACTATTTCAATAGTCACTATATTATCTCTCTAAGGTAAGCTATCCAGGATATTTCTCAGTAATCTTAGCTCTGTACTCTTGCTCATATGATCTTGTCAGCATTTATTGTTATGTCTACTAGTATAATGATAATGAAAATAATTTTTGAACACTATGTGTCTTGTTAAACGTAATTGGATGTTTCTACAATCCACTGTACATAGTGTATATTTTTGGCCACATTGGCACTGACACAATAATTTTTGTAAATATTTTGTAACCTTTCAGTTTTGGTTTGGGTATTACTATGGTTGTCTCATAAATATGTTATTAATCATTTATAGATCCCTGAGGAAAGGGTTGTTCCCAGAAAAGCTATATAATTATCCGGAAAAAGCTTTGGATCTTGATAACCATATAAAGAATACGTTGGCTTCACCAAGCATTGGATCTCGGAGTATTATTCATTTATTTATCATCTTATTCTGGTGCCATGCAGCATTCACAAGCGGATTTTGTGTTCCATTTTACTTTCTCTCCGCTTCTCCCATTTGCTTCTGATTACTCCTAATGAACCATAAAAGAAACTTAGAAACTGAGGCTCCTCTTTGGCAAACTCAGATGATCTGTTACTTTCACCAAAGACATTCTGCAAATAACAGCCAGCAATAGACATTAAAAATTAAAGTAGAAAGCAGCAATCAGAGCAGAGAAAGATATGATCTTGTGCTACTTTGACCTTTGCAACCACATTATGCACAAGAGAACTAGTTTCAGTAGAGATAATGTTAAATGTAGTGGTTGTTTTAACTTACTCATTCACTCATTCATATGCTACCTTTTCCCCATAAGGGACACCCTATATGGCTCATAATCAGTTAAAACAATAGCCTCATACAAAAGAACTCAAAAACTGAGGAAGCTCCTGTAGTCTTCCAGATAGCTTGGAATCAAGCCATTTTTAGGATTTACAGATCAATTGGGACCTGAAACAAACTGGTAGCCAGTGAATGAAGGAAATATATACTCCTAGTAACGAGCACAGGTCAGCAGTCTGGCTACAGCATTTTGAACCAGCTGAAGTTTCTGAATAGTCTTCATAGTCAGCTTCATAAGGAATAAGAGTTATCTGGACAAGAATTAATAAAGGTGTGTTTCAGTATAGCAGGGTCAGATACTTCAAGAAATAAGAACAGCTGACACGTCTGGTTTAACTATACCTATCCACTCCTGCCCATCACTGAACCTTGAACATCTAGGCTCAGTACTGAATCCAGGCTATGGATCTGATTTTTCAAGAGGAATTTAACTTTATCCAGCAAAGCCTTAATCCCTATCCTTGATCTACCTTTTGATTATGCAGGTGAAGTAATGCAACAGAATACTGGCCCTCATTTATATTCATATCCCAACATCACAGCTACAGGATCATAAGAACATAAGAACAGCCTTGCTGGAACAGGCCACAGCCCATCCAGTCCAGCATTGTGTCTCACACAGTGGCTCACCATTTCCTTCAGGGTATTCCCAAGGAGATGCCTTCACCTGCTTAGGATTCCCTGGAAATGGCATTGAGAGATATCCTGCCTATCTCTCCAACCCCGAGGTTGTCCTTAAGTATCCATAATTATAGCCATTTATACCCTTGTCCTCCATGAACTTGTCTAATCCTTTCTTAAAGCTGTCAAGACTGACAGCTGTCACCACTTCTTCTGGCAGGGAGTTCCATAGACCAGTAATTCTCTGGGTGAAAAAGTACTTTCTCTTATTTGTTTGAGAACTAGTACCCAAAAGTTTCATCGAGTGTCCCCTAGTTCTAGTGTTGTGCGATAGGGAAAACAGTTTTTCCTTATCTACTTTGTCCACACTGTGCATGATTTTATAAACTTCAATCAGGTCACCTCTTAGACGCCGTCGTTCAAGAGTGAAAAGGCCCAACCATTGCAGCCTCAGATGGTAAGGTAGGTGTTCCAGTCCCCTAATCATTCTGGTTGCCCTCCTCTGTACTTTCTCCAACTCCATAATATCCTTCTGGAGGTATGGCGACCAGAACTGTACACAGTATTCCAGATGGGGCCACACCATAAATTTATAAAGAGGCAAAATGACACTTGCTGACTTATTTTCTATACCCTTCCTAATGATCCCTAGCATTGAGTTTGCTTTTTTCACTGCTGAGGCACACTGGGTTGACACCTTCATTGAGTTGTCCACCAGGACACCAAGGTCCCTTTCCTGGTTTGTCGCAGAGAGTTCAGACCCCATCAGTTTATAAATGTAATTGGGGTTTTTTGCCCCAACATGCATCACTCTGCACTTACTCCATAAATTAAAGTCTCTCACAAAACTGCTAAGATCAAGGAATAGACGAATGTATCATCAATAATGTTCCCTTACTTCTATGATATTTGGAGATATGTTAGGGCCCTGTTATATGAAAGTGAGAAATGCTCCAAGAAGTCCAAAAAACTAATTCTTGTATCTCATTGACTTTACAGTTTCTTCTCATGCTTAAAAAATTAGTGCACTCAGCTTGTGAGTCTTGTTGATTTATCTTGCTAGAGGAATATCCATACAGAAGAAGCCATCTAAATGACACTTAATGAAAATCAGTGAAGAATGTACAATCTATGCCAACTGTATGAAACATATGGCAACTGGAATTTTCAAGGGAGCATAGGGGCATTCTCATCTCTCCGTGCAATTCATACAATAACACTTAAAATTATATTTGAGCACTCAGGTTGCTTGAACAAATTACCAACAATGGTTCTATATTGCATTAAGAGAAAGTATGCAGGAGATTGTTACAATACTTCCAGAAAGAAAGAAAGAGGGGAAAAAAATTCTTATTCTTTTTATTTCCAGAATGAGTAGATTTCTCTCCTTTTTTGTATGCAAAAATCTAGTGCCTAACCAAAGTTAAGTACTTTTAAAACCTCTTGAATGAATCTTGAAAATGGCAACATACCTAACTGCCATTATCAAGTAAGAATCAAAAGAAGCAGGCAGGTAACTAAGACATTAGCTTTATTTATCCTTTTCCCAGGCTGCCTGTACTGTGCATGACTAAAAGTGTGTCTTGACTGGTTACACCCTCTGCCCCCTAACACACCACATTGTCTTCCCTTTTGCCAGCAGTCTATACACCCTTCAGCATGGCCCTGGCACTCTCTGCCTGGCTTTGGTCTAAAGTGAATGTGAAGGGTTACTGACTGGCTGTTTGAACTAGAAAACCCACCAGTCCAGGTAGGACATAAGTAAAAATGTGTCATTAGGGCATGGTAGCTTTGCCAAGGCACCAGATATTCCCCCAGCATAGCACAGCTAACAACTCACCAGAGACAATGGTTCTGGGTTCCAAACACTCTTTTATTTTTTCCTGAATTTGCACTTCTTTTTTTAATAAATTATTATTAGGTTTTTGCAAAAAAATACATAATAAAACAAAGAAAAAACATACAACTACAGAAAAAGTTGAAAGGGAAAAATAAGAATATTATAAAATCATACAGTACATAAAAGAAAAACTTACAATATTGTTATATTTTCACTTGTTAAATTCATCTTCATATTTAAAAGATTCTAAATATAATTAATCTTCCCTTTTTCATGAAAAATACTCTAAACTTATAACAATATGTCTAAACTGCTTGACTTATTCACTTTCAACAAAAATACATGAAGTCAAAATTAATTACACCCTGTGATATATACAATGCCCTAGGGGATGTGGCGTGTCCTACCCTCCTTTCAGTGAATCCAAAAACTCATTTGATCTGGTAATGGACTGCTACCATCTCCTTTTCTCAATGCATAGTCCACAAACAGTTTCCAAATCTTCCAAAATCTATTCTCCTTAATTATACATTTCTTTTCATTCAATTCCCATTTCGATTTGTCGTTCAGAGCCAATTGCCACATTTCCTTAAACCATTCTTCCAATCTAATATTCCCATCGTTTTTCCACTTCCTTGCAATACATTGTCTTCCTGTCATCAACATAATTGATACCAACTCTTTTTTATCATTATCTAAATTAATATAATCTATATTGATGGTACTTGGTCCCAACTTGATACTCACACCTGTTATTCCCAAGATTTCTCTTCCAATTTCCCCCAAAAAAATCCTTAATCATGTTACAATTACAACCACATATGTAAATAAGTTGCTACCAATTTCTTACATCTCCAACATAGATTATTCTTAGTTTTATCAATTTGATTCAATCTCACTGGGGTCAAGTACCACCTCCATAGCACTTTACAATTATGTGTCTTGACTCTAACAGACATTGTCTTCATAATCCTTCTCTTCTATATAGATTTCCAGTTTATTTCAGAAATCTTTACATTTAAATCTTCTTACCAGTTTTTCCTCAGTATTTCTTGGGAGTCACTTTTAGTGTTTAATATCTTATAAATATTATTCACCATACACTTTAATCCCAATTCCAAACACTCTTTTATTAATATGCAGTTACTAAGTCTCAAAAGTTCATAACAGAGGAACATGACTTGCAAACTAGCCATCCCATTGTTGTTGTTGTTCAGTCACACAGTCTATTCTGATCCTTTGCGACCCCATGGACCATTTTCCTCCAGGCACCTCTATCCTCCACCATTCTCCTCAGCCCACCAAGCTCTGTGCCCATTGTGTCCACAATACCATCTATCCATCTCATCTTTGGATGCCCCCTTCTTCTCTTTCCCTCCACCTTTCCCAGCATCAAGGCCTTCTCAAGTGAGTCCTCCCTTCTCATTTGATGTCCAAAGTACTTTAGCTTCATCTTCACTATTTGTCCCTCCAAGGAACAGTCAGGATTGATTTCTTCCAGTATTGACCTATTTGTTCTCTTTGCTGTCCAAGGGACTCTCAGGACTCTCCTCCAACACCACATCTCAAAGGCATCTATTCTTCTACGCTCAGCCTTCCTAATGGTCCAGCTCTCACACCCATACATTACCACTGGGAATACCATTGCTTTGACTATGTGAATTTTTGTTTTCAAGGTGATGTCTCTGCTTTTCACTATATTCCCCAGGTTTCTCCCCATAATCAGTCGTCTTTTTATTTCATGGCTACAGTCGCCATCTGCAGTGATCTTAGATCCCAGGAAAGTAAAATCTGTCACTGCTTCTACTTCTTCCCCATCTATTTTCCAGGGACTGATCGGACCTGTTGCCATTATCTTGGTTTTTCTTGATATTGAGTCTCAAGCCAGCTTTTGCACTCTCCTCCTTCAATCCAATCAAGAGGTTCTTTAGGTCTTCCTCACTTTCTGCCATTAGGGTGGTATCGTCTGCATATCTCAAATTGTTGATGTTTCTTCCAGCAATTTTGATCCCCATATTGTGATTCCTCCATCCCTGCATTGTGCATTATATGCTCTATGTATAGATTGAATAAGCAGGGTGATAAAATGCAGCCTTGTCTTACTCTTTTTCCTATTCCAAACCACTCTGTCATTCCGTGTTCTGTCCTAACTGTTGCTTCTTGGTTCGTGTACAGATTTCTCATGAGGCATATGAGGTGTTCTGGTATTCCCATCTCTTTAATTACTTGCCACATTTCGTTGTGGTCCACGCAGTCAAATGCCTTGGTGTAGTCAATAAAACAAAAGTAGACTTGTTTCTGGTATTCTTTTGTTTTCTCCATGATCCAACGTATGTTGGCAATGTGGTCTCTAGTCCCTCTGCCTCTTCTGAAACCGGCCTGCACCTCTGGTAGTTCTCTCTCCACATGTTGTTGAAGTCTATCCTGTATTATCTTGAGCATCACCTTGCTGGCATGTGGGATGAGCGTAATTGTTCGGTAATTTGAGCATTCTTTGGCATTGCCTTTTTTGGGGATTGGAACGTACACTGATCTTTTCCAATCCTGTGGCCACTGTTTTGTTTTCCAAATTTGCTGGCATATTGAATGCAGTAGTTTGATTCCATCATCTTTTAGGGCTTTGAAAAATTCAACTGGGACACCATCATCCCATACACATGAAAATAAAAAAAACATTTCTACCTACCTCCCTGGCTTTAGCCTGGTTGTATCTAATTAGAGAACTACATTTTGATGGTTTTTCTCCTCACATTTCCATCCAGTGTAAAGCAATCCTAAGCTTCCACAGCATGGTTAAAACATGGCAAGAACCTCCTCTTCCATCTTTCTCTCCTCTCAGAACACATTTTTTTTTACCTTTTACCCTCCTTCAGAAGGATTCCAGACAATTACCACATTGCATCAAATGTCTATTAAACTAGGTTTCGTTCCCACATAATACAACATATTATGACTAGGCATTACCTTTCCCAGTAACCACTTGATGGTCAAATTCTTTCCCTTCTCTTTCTCTGCTCCCTGGGAACAAGAAAACAGAAATTTATTGTTTCAAAAATCAAGCACCCCCTCTTCACTCATGGATTAAAATATGAATTTTTGGGCCTTTTAAAAATATTCCAAGTTCTATAGCACAGTAATGGCATTATAATGGCATTATCACAGTAAATGAAATATTCCACACTGAAGTGTTGTAGCACTATAATTGTAACAGATAAAAAAATAAAAGACAGTTTTATTAAATGGACTGTAAAGTCTGTTACCTTTGCAGGGGAAAATCAATATACACAATATACACTGACATACGTGCTCTCACACCCTTAATCAAGAAAGAATACAGTGATTTGGGGCCCATGAAAAATAAATTACCCTGGCAGGTGTTTTAAAATAACCCATGTTTTAGAGTGATAATGAGTGCTTCAGCTTTGTGTCATGTATTCTTTGATCTGTGCATCAATTTCAAATTTGGCAAAACCAATGCAGACATAGGCCTTTTTACTAATGTAGACATGCCCTAACAAAGATACACATAATGAAGTGGACTGGTAGATGCTTTCTGGGCTGATTCATTCCTCTCCTACTTGAGACAGAAGCAATATTCTCTCACGGGGAGCCATATGGATGGGTTGCCAGTAGAGGTAATTCTGTGTGTGGGTAGTACTAAATATCAACTGATCATAGATAGACCACTGGAGCCCTCTTGCTGTCTTGTAATTCTTCTGCAAATGCAGGTAGGTTTCATAGATTGCTTATGCCAATTACAATGGCTATGATGATTTCATTACATTATTAAGGCAACCCGGTACACACAAATAAATAAATGGATAGGAGAGCATTCCAAACATACTCCATCGCAGTTTTCACATGTTTCTTCCCAATGTAGAGAGCTACCTTCTGAACGGGAATGTCCCTGTAATTCATGAATACTCTCTTTTTGATTAGGAAAACTTTGGTCCAATATGTTTGTTCCATTGTATGGAGGTTGTAGGGGTTGATAAATTCATTTCCAGGTATGTTGTAAATTTACTCTGGACATTACTCTGCACTTTAAAGGAGTTGTCCAAAATGATGAACCGATCTTGAGGGATAACGTTCAGCACCTTAGTGCAGGGTTTCTCAACTTTGGAACCCCAGATGTTCTTGAACATCAGTTTGGGCTTCTGCAGAATTGGCTTCAGTTCACTTTGTTCATGCAGTTAAAAGAGCAACAGCTCTGTGACTATGCAGAGGTGCACATTTCATAATTCTGTTTACTACTGTTTGAAACCCTTCCCTTTGCTGCTAATGCCAGATACAAATTAACATATGTTTCAAGTGTACAGATGAAAAAAACAAACCACTCTTATTCTGAAAGAGCTGAAACTTTCAGAAATGGGTCAGAGAGTGAAATTGAACACAGTCCAGAGATACGATCCCCAGACAGAACTTCTGTATACTTGGCAAAGAATCAAAGTAGTCTGAGCCGCCCAATGTGACACCAGGGAAGAAAGAGGTTTGTGAGAATTCAGGATAGATGTATATGAATATACAAGTGCATCGCCAGCTTTTATTTCCATTATTTATCTCTGTGTGTTTTATGAGAGAGAGAGAGTAGGATGGAGGGAGAGATGAAGAGTATAATTTGCTTTGCTTTGTCTAGCAATAGTTTGAGTCATTCCTTGGCATATTTTTGTGACCCACAATGCACTGGCAGGTATGCTACGGTCCCTTCTTTGACACACACAACCCAGGTGGGTTTTTTGTTTGTTTTTCTTTGTCATACATTGGATTCATGCATATCCATATGTGGAGACAAGTCTAGACTAACTAAGCCCTAGGTGAGCCAAAAGAACAACTATTGAATTCTTAATATTCTGTGGCAGTGATGGCGAACCTTGGCACTTCATGTGTTCTTGAACTTCAATTCCCAGAAGCCCTGCTCAGCAGGAGTGCTGACTGGGTTTCTGGTAATTGAAGTCTAAGAACACCTGGAGTGCCAAGGTTAACCATCATGGTTCAATAAAGTCATTTAAACAGGAAAGGAGCTTTTGAATCTATTTTTAGAGCCTGCAATTTCACCCCTCCCTCACAACCAGCTGAATAAAGCTAAATTTCCAAGCCTTCCAGGTATGTCTGACCTTTGGAGTGTCATGCCATGTGAGACAATTATGTAATAGACAGAGCATGTAGCAGTTTGAATAGTGATACTGCACTCAGAGGACACCCAGCTATTAATGGAATATTCTGGATTAAATGATTCTCAAGCATTGCTATTCTCAAAAACTATATGCTAGTATGTTATGTGCCACGAAGACCATTTTTTAAGGATCCTGTAGCCAGATTCAGAGACATGGGAGTGCAGTTCGTGTTTGTTCCTTGTTGGAAGCCATAGCCAGTGCCCACTTTTTCAGGGAAGCAAACACCTCTGTGCCATTTAATTTATCTTAAAGCTCTACATCTACACATTAAAGATGGAGACTAGCTGATAACACAACAAATGTAGTTTGTGGCTAACATGAGCTTGACAACAATAGTACCAGAACAATCAGCAGGGCTTGACAGAAGCTGCTCCTTTTCTATCCCACTTGGCTTGGAGTGTTTCTGCTCAGCTAATGTTGTGGCTGTTCATTTTAATTATGGTTTCAGGTCTGTCCTTGAATAAATCACATTACATTTGGGATACTGCTCTGAATTTTGCTCTGTGCTTGATTTGAAAAGATTCCAGAAAAAGATACTTTGTCTGAAATGCTTCCTCTAGAGTTCAGACTGCAGCAATTAACCAAGATCTGCAGCTCTCTTCGTGAAATAAAGGAGGGAATATAATGGCAACTATTCTGTAATGTTGTAATAATAGGATGCCCTACTCACGGGTAGGCCCTACCGTCCATCTGAGTTGCAGCCCCCTGTCTGGACAGCCCAGGCATCAAATATGTGTAGCTAGGGTAACGTCACACCTCCCCCCGTGTAACCTGGCCAATAAGTGGCTGACTACCGGCACCGGATACGCATTAGGGCGGATCGCCTTATTGATGGTGCACTTGTAATCAGCGCATATTCGGACTTCCCCGTTGGCCTTGAGCGCTGTTACAATTGGAGTTTCCCACTCCGCAGAATCAACAGGAACAAGAATCCCCTGGCCCACTAATTTGTCCAATTCCGCCTCAATTTTGTCCTTTAGTGCGAAAGGCACTCTGCGCGGTTTAAGTCTGATTGGACGCACTCCAGGGTCCAGGTCGAAAGTCACTGGGGGGCCCTTGAATTTTCCTAGCCCCTTTTTAAAAACCTCGGGGTGCGCGTCGCACACGCTCTGTATTGGATCAGTCCCGGCGGCGTGTGCTCCCACGGCGTGCACCCCCCCAATGAACAACCCCAGGGGCTGGAACCATTGAGTCCCGAGGAGGCTGCATTTACCCCCCTTGAGGACGACTAAGGGAAGCGTTGCGGTGTACTTTTTGAACTGGACCTGGAACTTCCCAACCCCCAACACTGGGATGCGGTTCCCCTGCACGTCCTTCAGCGTGGCCCTCAACGCCTTGAGCTTGGGCCGCACGCGGGGGGCGATTTTCATGAACTCCCCCTGGGAAATAATGGAGTATGAGGAACCCGAATCCACCTCCATCCTAACAGGGGCCCCTTGTATTACTACCTCAACGAAGTAACGGGGGTGCTCCGTGGAAACGCTGCAAACCGGCGTGTCGTCCTCGCTGTCATCGGAGACTCGTCCTACTCCGTCCCGCGTCCTCGTGGTCCGTGTGCCGTCCTTCGGTCTCGTGGTGCGGTCCTGCCTCGTGGTGCGGTCCTGCCTCGCCGAGCGGTCTGGAGAACTCCGGGTGGCCTCGCGTCGTTTCCGGCAGACCTTGGCGATGTGCCCGCGCCGGCCGCAGTTGTGGCACTCGGCCTTGCGGAATGGGCATTTGGTGCGGGCGTGGGCGGCGCCGCAGCCATCGCAGCGCCGGCCCTCTCTCTGGACCCTCCGGACGTCCTCGTCGTCGCTGCTCTCTGCAGAAGACGAGTTCGAAGTCCGCCGGGCCGCGCGCACCGAACTCTCTGCCTTGGCGGTCTTCGGGCGCCAGTCCTGGAGTTCGTGCACCCCGGCCGACGTGGCCTCTGCGGCCTGTGCCGCGTCGAGGACTTGTTGCCACGTGGGAGGCGGCTCCCTTTTCATCAGCACGCGCTGAGTCTCTGTGTCCCTCAGACCGCAGAGCAGGCAGTCCCGGAGGGTGACGTCGGGGAGTTCCCACTTGCAAGGGCCGGCGGCCAACCGCAGGGCCGCGGCGAACTCATCGACCGATTCTCCGGGTGCCTGGACTCGCCTCCAGAACGCGCTCCGAGCGGGGAACATCGCTATTGCCGGCCGGAGATGGGCGCGCAACGCCGCCAGGAGCTCTGAAGCTTTGAAGTCGCCCACCTTCCTCGGGGCGATCAGGTCCACCAAGGTCCTCTTGGTCTCGTGTCCGAGCATGCGGACGAAAATGGCCCTCTTTTTGGCCTCATCGGAGACTTCGAGCTCCACCAGCGCTGCGTTGAAGTCTATCTCAAACAGCTCCAAGTCTCCCTGCTTCTTGATCTCGTAGCCGGCGCATGTCTTGGTCCCGTGGGCAGCCATATCCCACCTTCGTCGCCAATTTAGTGTATGGGACCAAAGACAACCGGACAACCGAAAGGTTGGTTTAACACAGGTTTATTGCATTGCATGAGGTTCCAGTGAGGCATGAGGAATGGCGGTGATACATCTCAATATATACAGTAGCTCTCTACATTTGAATCTTGTAGCACGGTAGCTGATTGGTTGCTACCGGCGTGGCCTCGCCCAGGCACGCCTCTTTCTTCAGCTGCTGAATGCAGGTCTTGCTTCAGCTGCTGAATGCAGGTCTTTCTTCAGCTGCTGAATGCGGGGAAGGTTTTCCCGCGGCTGTCCGTGATTGAGCAATGTGAACCATGTGAGAGTGAACGCTCGCAGCTGCCCTCTATAGGCTGTCTGCTCGCGTTCCTTTATAGCTGATATCGTTTGTATCTGGAGTGGTTACAATCTTGCCTTACAGTATAATGAACATGCATACATACATAACACTAGGGTAACGTCAAGCCAAGAAATCACTCCAAGCCTCTTCAGGCATTTTATCAGTGTATTGAAAGCATAGCAAGATACAGGATACAGTCCATCAAAAGCATTTCAAAGCAAAGATATGAACCAAACTGGTTATCTAAGGGAAAGCCTATATGCCCCCTTTCTCTCAAGCTTCTACATTTTGGCTGCTTGCAAATGCACAGCATTCCAGAGAGTGTCTGAGTGTGTGTGTGTCTGCATCTCAGGGATATATCTCCTTCCACAGGGCCCACCCCCTTAGGGATTCCAACCAATGATCTTAAAACAAGAATGTCAATCACACATTAGGTTTCATTTCTTCTACAACAGGAGGCAACTCATGAGGTAACGATGTTTACATTCTTTCACTCTCCCCGGCCCGGATTTGAAATCGCCATTTGAAAAAGACACAGGGTATACCTAGTTCAGTCACAATGTTATTTATTATAGTAGAACCTCAGATAAAGTCCAAACTCTGTTCCACAAGTTTGGACTTTATCCGATTTTGGACTTTATCCATATCAAATGGGTGATGCATCGGATAATGTCCAAAAATGGACTTTATCCGAGGTTGCTATACCAAATACCTCAGATAATGTCCATTTTTTAGCTGTTTTAGACTTTATGCGATGCATTATGTGTGCATGAAAACCACGACTTTATCCGAAGTGGACTTTATCCGAATCGGACTTTATCCGAGGTACCACTATATTCTGACTCTTGTTGATATGTGTGTGTTTTTAGTTCATGTGTTTGTTTCTAATATTTTTGTCTTATTCCTAGTTTTGATAAAACTAATTTTTAAATGGTATCATTTAAGTAATATCCTTGAAAGCTTGAATATGAAGGCACAAGATTAAAAGTATGAACTGAATAGACACAGCTTCTATTAATTTACTAAACATTAATATATACAATTGGATTAATGCCAATAACATTCCTATAGCTTGTAATAACAGCATGGGCAAAAACCTGTTGCTTAGCATAAGCCAAATCATAACCTTTGGTCTGTTCCTCTCTGATAAACCAACTGTTCCTGATAAAATTCTTCGAAGCACACACAAAGGACCCTTAGTTTACCACAGAGAATGGACTGAATGTTATGATTTGGCTTACATTAAGCAAAAGATTTTGACCTATGAGTTACACTTGTGTATAGCAAAACAAATCAAAAAGATTTTGTCCTATTTGTCTTAAAGGGAATGTTCAACAACAACAGTTTTGTGAATGGCCAGTGTAAATAAACCATTGAGATCCCCTAGGACATTCTGTGTTTTCAGAAGAAGAAGTCTAGGATAATAACTCCTCTCAATATTGGGCTTTTTACTGCTTTACAATATGAACTAAAACCTAAAGGGAAAATTGGAAACTTTAGTGTATATAGCACTACTAGTTTATACTGAAGTACAGATTCTTATTACTCTGCATGTATTTACTACCACACAAAGTCCAGATTTTATGTTATCAACCACAGATGTTCATAAGCCCTGACATCTCCAACACCTATTTGAACCAATATGTTCTTCCAGAATTTATCCAAACAAATCGGAGATGTTTGTAAACTAACAGTAACTTGCAGATTTAATTTATTTATGTTATTCAAACTTTAGACTTGGCATGTAGTGAGTGGCAGACACCTGCTAAAAGCAATCAAGTTGACTTGTTTTTGGTAGAACTCTGGCAAGGCCTTGAAGGCAAATATGTAGCTACCTAGTTCTTCTGTCTACCTCTGCAAAGGAAAGAAAAAAGAAAGCATAATCTGATTTGTCATATTTTTCATATTGGATTTATTCATATAAATTAAACACCAAAATTAGTTCAACACTTCTTTTCATGGCACCGTGAATGATATTTTCAGGTGGATTCATCAATTTTCCCTGATGAAAAAAAATATATTTAAAAAGTATTTTAAGTATGTAGCACTCATTTTTTATCCACAATGCAATGTATCAGGTAAAATTAAAAATCTGATTGTATCAGGTAAATTTAAAA
The DNA here is from genome assembly GCA_035047305.1 of Bradypodion pumilum. Lineage (NCBI taxonomy): Eukaryota > Metazoa > Chordata > Lepidosauria > Squamata > Chamaeleonidae > Bradypodion > Bradypodion pumilum. The sequence goes on along the minus strand of JAWDJD010000003.1, from coordinate 240,975,104 downwards.
ATCTGATATTATTATTATTATTATTATTATTATTATTATTATTATTATTATTATTATTATTATTATTATTATTATTATTATTATTATTATTATTATTATTATTACATTTTGACTTGTATGCCACCCAACTAGCAATGTGACTCTGGGCGGCTGACAAAGAAATAGAGTATTACAAATTACAGTTACAAAGTATCACATCAACACAATATAAAAAAGCATTTAAAGAATACATATTCACCAAAAAAATACACTTTCAAAGCAATACACAGAGGGGAAAAAATATTGCAAAAACTCAGACTTGTCCACTTCCCTCTAGGCTAAACAGCTGAGGGAAAAAGTCTTTTAACAGTTCCTCCCTCCCCTCAATGCCGGAGCCGGTTGAGGGAAAAGTCCGGTGGTGGTGGTAGTGGCATTCTTATGGCTGCCAGCTGTGCTGCACAGCTGCTCCTCCTTCCCCTCAAGGCCAGGGCCGGCTAAGGGAAAACATCTGGTTCTTAAAGCCGCCAATCCCAGCACCTGCGGCCACTTCTCCCTCCAGCACAGGTTAAAAAAGTGGATAAAACATTTCCACATCCTTTCTTCTCCCCAAGCTTTTTTCATCTCATATGTAGAGTAACATGTAAAAGGTCCAGATAACACTTTTTCACACGGCCTCAAAATTGCTTAAAATTACAGCAACAAAAAGTACAATGGTGATTTCTAAGTAGCTTTTCTTTTAGAAAAGATAGATTCCTGAAAATTGCCTGGGAATCTCAGACCTTGGTTTATTTCCAAGATTGATCAGGTATTTATCTGACTGATACTCTCTGTATGGGATTGCTAAGATCCTCAGGCTGAACAAGTAGCACATCTGAAGAAGCTGAAATCCATTATTGATCTATAGATGTGATTCTGATAACACCATGTGATTGAGTAATCATACGTCCAAATGAAGTCAGTGCTTAGCTCCTGATGACTAAACATAAAACAAGCTTGTTTTACCATAGATTGGGCAAAACTTTCCTTCTACGATGATCAGATAGTTTCAGCACCTTAGAAATTCCCTCTTGTAGTGACAAGATGGCCATATTTGCATATGAGAACTAGGCAATGGAGAAGGCTGACAGGGGGAACAAATCACTTCAGTTTCAAATGTAGTGCTGGTGAGACCTTCAGATACCATGTACTGACAGAATTACAAATTACTATTGCCAGATCAATCAAATTTGAATTTTATTTAGAAGGGAAAGTGACTAAATGAACTCTGAGTGCATCATGAGTAAACAAGCTCCCTGAAAAAAAAATATTTGGAAAAGGTGAAGGTAGCAAGAAAAGAGGAAAACTAAGTATAAGATTGACTGAATAAAGATAGCCAAAGCCTTGAATGTGCATCACTTTAGCAGGGCTATTAACAATAGGACATTTTGGAGATCACTAAAAGATTGGACGTCAGCAATTCTACCATATGTCAGAAATAATTTGATGGCACATAATAACATATGATATTAGTAATATCAGTTATAATAAATCTTATACATGGATTTTCTAGTCATCACTTTAGCTTTTTTACTGATATTTTTCATGCATCTATTTGTCTGCTGAATCTTTTGCACCAGAAAAGTATATGAGTCAGCTAGAAACAAGTGAATCCTAATAGATGTATGCTGGCTATCTGCCTTTACTATAAGTGAGGTTCATGACCTTTGTGTTCTTTATTGCAACTAAATTAATACAGCAAGTAGTTTCTGCTCAGAAACTTTCAAACTTCCATCTTTAAAATAGAAGTAAAACTAGAAGAAAACATATATATTATAGACTGTAATGTACCTGTCCTTTAAAACATAATAGCATGAAGGATAGAAATATTGGGTGTAACCAAAGGCCTATTTAGTCCAACATGTAATGGTACCATCCATCTTATATTCCCCAGTAATAGTTATATAGAGAGATATTACATCTCATACTGGATGTAATATCTTGATTGGTAAGTATTATTAATGCTGTCTTCCATAAAAGTTTCTAGTCTCTTGTAAAAATTGTTTGAGTCATTTAATTAATTGATTAAACAATAAATTGAATGACTGATCAATCAATCAATCACACCTATTTTAAAGAAAGTAAATTGAATGAATCTATTGAATTATAGGGTTACTTTTGGTTGTGAGCAAATTGTGTGCTAGTCATTTAAATCACTTGTCTTTTGGATAGATGAAAATCCTTTGGGAAGGACTTCCAGTGTGATGGCAGGCTGAGCAGGAGCAGCACTCCGGAGGGTGCTGAAAAGGTGGAGGGTTAAAAGGAGGTGTTTTGACTAAAAGCCACATCCGTGAAAGTTGATAGTTGAGTTACATGTTGAGACACGGTGGATCGGGTGTGGATTTTTAAGGTAGTATTTTTAATTTGCTGGTATGGACTATTCTGGTGTGGGGGTGAGGGACAGTGCCTATGAGACTGAGATAGCCGAACCAATTTAAGTTGTTGCTTGGGACTTCATAGATCAACTGAAGCTTGCCTTCTCTATTCTTTTGTGTGATATAAAGCTGGAGATCTATACTCCTAGAGTAAGGTAAAGCAGAATGTACATCATAAACCTTTGGCTGTTCAGATACTTGGAACCACAGGTCCCAGAATCCTTGCACACCATTGCCATGCTCAGTGGGGCTGATGGAAACCCGGGCCAGGGGTGGGGGACCTGTCAAAAACATTGATAAATGTCATTAGTCTTATCAACATAACCATCTCCCAGAAAAAACATAAAAATGTGCACTTTTTTTGAGATCTTCACATTGCTTTCAAATGCAAGATGTAGAAGGCAGAAAAGCAGACAGGGAGGAAATGGAGAGAGACTTGATCTTGAAAGTCATGCCAACTACATGTTCTCCTGAGACAATGAAGACAAAGTATTTTCTGATTCTTAAATGGGGGTCATGAAGTGATGTGTCAGGTTTCTGGTCTCATCTGGTGTTCTTGTGAAGGCTGAAATCAAGAACAGCTATAATATTTGATTCTCCCTTTTTGAAACATGCAGCAACCTTATGAACTTAAAACTGCCCTCAACCCTCTCTAGACTCACAAGCTCTTTTGTCAATTGAGAGTGATGAATGTTAATTTCTTTGGAACTCAGTAACTTGGAGCTGAGCTTTAGCCTTGGTAAAAGAACACTACAATGTCTTTCACAGGGATCAAATCCAATTGTTTATGCCCATTTCTTGTGTGGACTACTGTGACATATATGTGTATCTGAATATCCAAAAGGAAAGAAATGAAAAGAAGAAAATAATAAGTACAGATAAAGAATATCCCATAAGTTATTACTATAAGCCAGTATTTAGAGAGTAACACAACAATATTATGGCTGAAATATAGTTCCTGCAAATGCACTATGCAAATGATGATGTTGATAATTAAGTCATCACCTGATGATGGAAATCTTTAATTTAAATAAATTTAAAATTTTCTATTCCCCACTTTCAGATTCAAAGTCCTCAGGTCTCATTCAGACAATGATTTTCCAAAATTAAAGGCTCCCCCTACTAAAGGATTTCAAGGGGAAGAGACATCCCTAGATATCCTCAAACCTAAGATATGAAGTTATAAATGAAGATTAATGTTACAGTAAACACCCCAACTTACAAATGCCTCGAGTTATGAATGATTTTACTTACAAAAAGGTTTTGTGCTGAATTTCATGCCCCAATTTACGAAAATGCCCCAATTTACAAAATTCAGCAAAAACCTGATGCAAGTCTTTAGAGAACAAAATGGCGCTGCTGCCATTTTGATCACTAAAAATCGACCTGCCCCCACCACTGGAAGTCTGAACAAGTGACTTACCATGGTGGCAGTGAAGGCGGCTGGTCCTCGGGTGGTGCTGCAAGGCAAAAGGCTGTGGAAAAACCTCATCGGCTGCAGTTTTTGCCTTGCAGTACCATCTGGGAAGGTCGGGGGACATCGGAAACAGCCCGGTTCGTGTCCCCTGATCCTCCCAGAGGTGGCAGGGGTGGCAGAGAACCAAAAATGGGCAAAAAAAACCCCTCTGTCATGATGGAATTCTTTTTCACCCATTTTGGGCTCTCCACCACCACTGCCGCCACTGGGAGGGTCAGGGGACCCAATCTGCACTGTTTCTGACATCCACTGGCCTTCCCAGGAGGTGCTGCAAGGCAAAACGCTGGGGGAAACTCCATCGGCTGCAGGTTTTGCCTTGCAGCACCACCTGGGAATGTCAGAAACAGCCCAAATTGGGTCCCCTGACCTTCCCAGAGATGGCAGGGGTGGCGGAGCTGCAGCAGCGACATGGTTCCCACTCTGGAAAAGTACGTGGAAGCAGCAGCCTAGGTAAAGATATCACCCCATTTGTTTATTTTTTGATTGTTTTTTTCTGTGCCTCCCTATGGGGATACCTTGAGTTACGCAAAAAATTGAGTTATGAAACTTGCTGTGGAATGGACTTTTTGCGTTACTTGGGGTTTTGCTGTACTAGTTAATGACCATTCACTATTCCCTGCCTGGTGGAGCCATGCATGTAATCAGATTTCAACAAACATTTAGGAAAAGTCTATTATAGAAATTTGCTTTTGTTGCCTTTCATCAAGACATTATGCAGCATAAAAAGTTTTCTTAGTCATCCAGCTAGGTTTTTCTTTTCTTTTGACAATAGGGATAGTGTTTTGCATTATTCCCTGATGATGATTTCAATTACAAACCACAGTTCTTTATGGTCAATTGAGTTTAGTGATGCAAATCTGTTTTTATATAGTGGCTGGCTCTCCACCAAACTGCAGCTTATCTTATTTTGCCTGTAAACACAGATGAGGGGTGCCCCTGTATGGCCACTTTTTACTTCCACTTGCAGGAGTGACAAGGGTTGTGTGGGCCAGATGAATTGGTGGCAGGGGCTGTATCCGGCCCATAAGCCGTAGTTTGGGCACCCCTGGTGTGGGATCCGCGCACACAATTGGCATAACTGGCCCTGACAGTACCCCGGTAAAGGGTGATCACATCGTTACCAGGGGTTCCTGAGGGGACAGAAATTGGAGGAGTGGAATATTAGATAGAGTTTAATTCATCAATAGCTGATCTGACAAACTGCTCGAACAATAGAGAGCTAATGACTAACTCGCTAGGCACGTAATAGGCAATCTCGCGCCTGTGGATTACCTTAAACTCTAGAGCCAATACTAGCCACTTGTTTACCCCGGATAACACGGAACAATGTATTTCCCCTACTGTTAATTAAGTTAGTTAGTTAATTTCCCCTGTAGACTTCCCCAATTAACTTGTGTAAACATTATGTGTGAAACCTGCAGTATCGCAATGCTTTTACACGCAGCCTAAACATGATAAATACTGATGATTGGTTTTCATTAAATCACTGGTCTTTGCTCCAACTTGCCTCGTGTCTCATTGCTTGACCAGTCTCCTCCAGGACCCAACAGCCACTTTGCGGTTCTGATCCAGCTTGCGCAACCCGCTTCGTGGCCCAGATCCAACACCCTGGTTTAAGCAGAGAAAATGGCAACCTAAAATCGATCTCATCCTGTTGCAAAACAGATTGCAAGACACAATTTACTTACACTTCTGGTGGGAGGAACCACATGACCAGCCCACTGAACCACATGACTGGCCCACAGCCTGAAAGGTTTGGACACCCCTGACCTAGATAAAAACTTTTGATTCAGTGTAGAATCACAAATATCTGGTTGAAACCTCCATGTGGAATTTTACAGAAACTAAACAAACGAAGCTAAAATACTTTGGACATCAAATGAGAAGGGCGGATTCACTTGAGAAGGCATTGATGTTGGGAAAGGTGGAGAGCAAAAGAAGAAGGGGAAGGCCAAGGATGAGATGGCTAGATGGCATTGTAGACACAATGGGCACAGAGCTGGGTGGGCTGAGGGGGATGGTGGAGGACAGAGGTGCCTGGAGGAAAATGGTCCATGGGGTCACAAAGGATCGGAGTCGACTGTGCGACTGAACAACAACAACAAACAAACGATGTGCCTGCTATGATTGTACATCCCAACCAAATAATCACTATTATCTTAAGATTGCTTAGCATCCACTTCTTCAAAGACCAATATTCCTCTTTACAAAGTTCAGATAGACTCTTCTCTTTCATTTTTTTCCTGCTGCTCTTGCATATATTAGTAGCCATAAATCCTGGTAAGGTTCACTGAGCTGACTTAAACAACAAATTGTTTCCTGAAGGATATCACTGATTTCTAGCCATCTTGTCTGTTTCAGATAAGCATACAATAAGGCATCTAGAGTGAGTTACTTTGAGTTTCAGAGGTGATACACTGTAAGGTGGAATCTTGTAGGCCATCCTGGTTTTATTGTTGACAGAGATTTAGCTTTTAAAAATATAGGATTTCTTTAACAGTGTTTTAAAACTGTGATCATTGTATAGTTTCAATTTTTAGGAACCATCATGAATCCTCTACAAAATCAACATTATTCAAAGCCTGCAGATCATGGGTTGGAAATTCATTGGGACTTGCTCTTGCCAAACTTCTCTCAACTGCTTACCAAATTGAAGAGGCAGAAAATCCCACTCCTCCATCAGCAATCTTTAGTTGCTGCTGCCTGCTGACAAAACAAACCAAGGGAGGCAATTTAAAAGAAAACACAATGACAGAGCAGTGCCATATAAGAGGACAGCTAGGCAAAATGAATAAAATGTCAGAAGAGAATTAAAACAAAATTAAAATCCAAGAACACAGGAATTACTTAAAACAGTGTGAGGTTCTACTAGCCCTTTATCTCCTTTTGTTTCTCCACTGACAGCATAAGTGGAGGGCATGGCATAAGCATAAACTGGGCTTGTACCCTAGCTTGGTCTTAAACAGTGGCTTAGCCAGAGAGAAGCATGGAATGATCAATCCATACTTCTATATGTCTGGAGGAAGGAGTCAGGATAACCCAAGGAGGGGCAGGCTTTGGGTGAAAATGTTCCATTTGCAGAAGTTACTATTTTGGACTGTAACTACTAGAATCTACCACCCAGTTGGCAAGTGCTCCTGTTGGCTAGAGTATTCTAGGTGTAACCTTTTGAGCCACTGGGAGAGTTCTCTTATACAATTATTTTGGTGTTCAGGGAAGCAAGACGATAGAAGCAGCCATAGCCTGGCTTAACACATCTTTATTGCACAAAGTACAGTATGAACACACAGTAATGGTGGCAATACAACTCTTTTTATACAGTCACTATACATTTGAATCTGGTTGGCTACTGTTGGCGTGACGTCATCCCGAGTCCCGCCCTTCTTGTCCAGGTGTGTCCGTGGTGGGAATGTTTCCCACTGCTTTGTATGATTGGGGAATTTGTACCATGTGAGTTGAATGCTCGCTACTCCCATCTCTGGTAGTAAGCGCGCATTCCAATAGCAGCTGAATACAATGTATCTTTACAAATGGCTTAAGTATACATTTCCTGTAGAACCGGTTACATTTGACTTAAAGGCACAGTGTAGCAGTTACATTCCATATTGTTCTATATACAACATCCCTCCCCCTAGGATGGGACGAAGTCCCTCAACCAATGTGGTTCCCTGCATTTGCGTTTGGGGCATGAGGCTGCTAGGCTTGGCTCAGGGGCCCTTGCACTTCTCAGCTCTCTTGGTTCTTGCTCTGCAATAGGAGGGATGGACTCGTTAGCAATTTGCCGTGGTTGTGCCGCCCCTGACTGAAAACGTGGGGAACTGGGGTTTCACATTTGCTCCAGCCCTGCCTGGGGGGTGGTGGTGGCTGGAAATGTAGGGTAGGGGTGAATTCTAATGTCAAGAAACTGGGGGCTTCTGGGACTAACGAAAAACCCCGCTCTTCGCTTGGACGGGTGGGGGACCACTCCCCAAAAAAAACCAGTTCCGAAAATCAAAGTTAACTCTTTCTCCCCATCAAACTCATACCTCTCTCCCAAAGTATCCCTGGTGTCCACAGGATATGGGTTTGTATCAATCCCCTCCCCCCTAGGTTGGGATCGACGATCCGCATTTGTACCCAAAGGGTACCCCATGTCTCCCCCTTGGGCTGAACGGGTGGGGGAGGACCCTAACGCTGAATCCTGTGGGTGGCTGTCTGTGTCCTGCCTATTGGTAACCCTATGCTGGAGTTGATCGGCATGCCTTCTCCAGAGTAGACCAGTGCTGGTCTCTACACAGTACGAAACTGGCCCCGTTTGCTCAATGACTACTCCGGGGACCCAGGCTGGTCCTGCGGCCGCGTAATTCCTGCAATATACAGGCTCTCCAATTCCAAAACTTTTGGTATCACCTATCTCTATGTTCCTCCCTTTATCCTCCACCCTTGTGGGATCCAACCTAGTTAGAAGCGTTGCTGGCTTCCTGTGCATGAGGAGCTCTGCAGGTGAGAGCCCTGATGCAAGTGGTGTCACCCTATAGCACAGCAGGAACTGGCACAGCTGTAGGTTCAGGTCCCTGGGGCCCATATGGTGCAGCGCCTCTTTTGTAGTCCGCACCTGGCGTTCTATCTGGCCATTTGTTGCGGGGTGGAAAGGGGCAGAGGTGATGTGCCGAATGGCGTTTTTCTCAATAAATGCCTGGAATTCCGCAGACGTGAAGTTACTGGCATTGCTAAAATGCCGATGTGTTAATACACTTAATGAGAAAAACAATGAGAAAAAAAACATAGAGAAATACAATTTTTCAAAGATTGGCAAGAAGAAAGCTTATAGACCTCATAACTGAAAAGGCTTGATCCGGAAAGTCGGAGTTTGGGAGCATTTTGGCTGGGAGGCTAGCGGCCCAAGCGGCAGCCTCACCAGCTGAGTCACGGTGAACGGGACTGCCAGGAGATCGGGAGAAGCAATTAAAATGTGAGTTGTTGAAAATAAAGACATGAATCTGGAAGTGGTGGCTGGCGCGGCTGAGGAGGTGAGAAGGAGAGTGAAAACGAAGGGAAAGCAAGTGTGTAAAGGAGTGAGGAGGAGTTAAGAGGGAGAGCGGAAGAGAGAAAGTTTGTGAAAAGAGATTAATGGCGGCTGTGAAGAAGGAAATCGAAAGTTAGAGTGACCGAAGACGGGAGGGAAACAACTGGAGATGGTTTCTGGAGTGTTGTGGAGAGATTGAAAGGAAAGGAGAGAAGGAGAGGAGAAAGATAAAGAAGGAGAAGTGAAGGAACGGAGACAGTGGCTGAAGGACAGGAGGTGTAAGAACAGATGAAGTACGGAGGTTGGAGTGCTCGGAGGAGGGGCCCCCTTGGAAGCCACAGCCAAGGCTGGGGACTAATGGCACAGATGTAATTTCACTTCGTGGATCAAGCAGTTAAGTACGGAGTAACATAAACTCTTTAAATACCTTGGATTTCCCTACTCCCTTTGCAGAACAATTTTTTTTGTAATTAATTTTTCAGACCCCTCGGACTCTCTTGCCCTTTTATGTTTTCCTCTCTTTTCTTTTTTTGCTTATTTGGGATACCTGACTCTCCTTTTCCTGTTACCTTTGTTCTTCTTGGTTTTTTTGGTCTCAATTTGTTTTGCCCTCCTCCATCAAGATTTTGGACATACAGTTACTGGGTTATTTAATTGTTTTGGGGCCTTTTTTTGCTTTTTGAAACATTGTTATAGTCTTGGTTAATATATGAAAATCTTCAATCAAGTTTTGGGTTTTTGAAATTTACCAAGCCATTTTTTCATTGGATAATAGTAAAGCAGCAAAGCAGCAAAGCAGTTCAGGAGCAATTTTTTTTTGGATTACAATTTTATTATTGGTTTGCTATACAGAAGCTGATTTGTTCTGTCTGGGCAAAAGTAAAGGGACCAATATAATTGACATTGAAAACTGATTGAGAATATGGATTTGGTGGAAATCAAGTAATTGGACATTTGGATTATAAATTGAGTGGGATTTGAAGATTTGGCACACAGGACTTGAGGTTGGGCATAATTTTTGCTGAAGACGTCAACGCAGATTGGATTACAAAGCAATCTAAAATTTAGTTATAAGATATCAACCTACAATCAAGGCTCCGAATACGAGTCAATTTGGAAAGGCCAAGAGCTGGAATTGGGAGATAATAAAAGTTTGATTTTTTGAAAGAATTAGTTGAAACTACAATGGATAAATTTGTGAAGGGAAAGGCGACAGAGGAGGTGGTGAAACCTAAGAGGAAGGAGAAGGAGAAAACCGAAACTGAGGACACACCCCCATCATCTATATCATCGGAATCAGTATTATTGGACCAAACACAATTAATGGTTGAGATGGGTAAATTGTTAAGAGATTTGATAAGATGGAGGAGGCAAATGTGAAAGGTTTTCGGGAAATGAAGGAACTAAGAGGGAAAGATAAAAATGAAATTATGGTGAAACAAAATAAAATGTACACAATGTTTCAGGATTTTGCCCACAAAGTTGATTTTACTTTTCAAAAGTTGGAAACAAGTGTTAATTTGATGCAAAAGGATGTGAAATTGATGCAGGCTGAAGTGAAGGGGTTGCAAGAGGAAGATAAGGAAATCAAAATAAAGGTAGAAGGACAAGGGAAAAGGATAGACAAGGTGGAAGAGATGATGAGGAAACAGAATATTGTGATACGCAATTTACAGGAGAAAACGCCAGACCATTTGAAAGACAGAATAATTGATTGGCTGAATAATTTGAAAACGGGGAAAGATTATGTCAATGAAGACATTGCAAGTGTTTATAGATTGGGATTGAGAAGAGGGAGGGGTGTTCAAAGGAATGTCTTGGTTAAATTTGCAAATTGGGGCAATAAATTAAAGGTGATGGCTTTTTAAAAACAAGCTGGGTCTGGCACTTTAAAAATCGACAGAAATGATGTGGAAGTATATAACGATATTGCTGTGGATGAACATGTTTGGCGTTATAAAATGAAGCCTGTGACCAAGTTGTTGATTGCACGTGGGATAAAATACAATTGGAGATTCCCACAGCAATTAAGATTTTTTTACGACAAAAAAATGCACACAATTGATGCTGAAACTGATGCACTGTATTATCTTAGTACAATTGAAATGATAGACCTGTCTTCAAGAGAGGGATTGGCAATAAGAAAGGACTTATTGGAATCAGGAGGCATAAGAAGAGAATATGGATGTCAGGAGCAGGAGAGGGCAACAGGGGGGAGGGAGGAGGGGTCCAAAACTGATAATGTGGCAAAGGAAGGCTGAAGTATAAGGATGGAGGAACTTAAGGAGAGGCAGAGTGGTGTTAGGGAGGTTCTGGGATTGTATGTATAAAAGTGTTTTAAAAAGGAATTGTATTAATGAGAGTGTTCGTGGGCATTTTGAGGCTTGCAGTTACATCTTCGACATCCCCCCCTCCTCTCTTTGGTTGGCAAAGGTGGCTTTTTCTTTATTTTTGTAGAGGAAAAGGGTGGGGAGGGTAGAGTAGAATGTTTGTTGTGTTAGATTTAATTTTAGTTATGGGAAATGAGGTTGCACATTCATTGGAGAGATCAGAGATGACAGAAGATTGCTTTTTGGTAAATTATGAGGAGTATTAAAGTAATATCCTGGAATGTGAAAGGTACAGGATCTCAAGTTAAGAGGAAAAGAATAGAATTAGCTTTAAGAAAGGACAGGCTGGATGTAGTCTTTTTGCAGGAGACCCATCAAAAATCTCAAGATGTGAATAAGATCTTTTTGAAAGGGATGCAATACTATGAAAAATCATTTGGTACCTCAAAGGCAAGGGGTGTGGCTACTTTAATTTCGACTAGGTTGGGCTTTGAGATGACATGTAGTATCTCCGACCCTGAGGGAAGATTCTTGATAATAAAAGGGAAGATTGATGCTGAGGAAATGGCTTTTGTGAATATATATGCCCCAAATGATCATCAAGAGGACTTTTTGGAGAAAATGTATAAAATATTGGTAAAAGAAAAAACAACAAGAATGATAGTAGCTGGGGACTTTAATTTAATTAGGTCAAATTTAGATTGTACAAATATTTTAAGAAGTGGAAAAGGGGTTAAAAACAAATTTTGGATAAATGGATGGAAGATATAGGATTGAAGGATACGTGGAGAGTGCTTAAGGGATCAGAAAGGGTTTATACTTATTCTTCACATGTCCATAACTCATATTCTAGAATAGATTACATATTCGTAACAGAAAATATGATTGGAAAGGTAGATGAGGTAGAAGTGGGAATATTCAAAGAATCAGATCATGCGAAAGTGTTGTTAGAATTGGGGATTGAAAATATAAGAAAAACAAGGAGGAATTGGAGATACGATCCTAAACTATATAATGACCATAAATGTAAGGAACAAATAACTGAGAATTGGAAGGAAAGTTGGCAATGGAATGATACAGAGGAGGTGAGTTTTAATGTGGTTTGGGATACCATGAAGTCGGTATTTAGAGGGGAGAGTATAAAGTTGGCTAGTTTTAGAAATAAGCAATTCAAAGTGGAACAAGATAAAATTGAGAAGGAGATAAAACAGCTTCAAGAAAAACATACAAGGACCAAGGACAAGAAGGTTTTTGATAATATACAAAGATTGAAGACTGAATTGATAGGAAAGGACATAGAAAAAGTAAAACGAGACGGTATATTTAAAAAGAGAATATTTTGAATTTAGCAATTAAAATTCAAAATTGTTAGCAAGGGCCGCAAAAGAAAAGAGAAAGAAAAGAGAAATTGGTACTTTGGTCAATAAGGATGGAATAAGATGCAATAAGATTGGAGATAAATGTAAAATTGTTAAAGATTTTTACCAGGCATTATATGCGAAAAAGAACATAGATATACCAAAACTGAAAAAACAATTGGAGAAACAAATAAATAATAAGATAACGCAAGAACATAGGAACAGGATGGAAGAACGAATAACAGAAAAGGAAATAAAAGAGGTCATAGCTAGCTTAAAAACAGATAAAGCACCTGGAGAGGACGGATTACCAGCCGAGTTTTACAAGGAGTTAATAGATATAGTGGTTCCAAAATTGAACAAGTTATATAACTATATATTAGAAGGAGGGCAAATCCCGACTTCATGGTATAGGACTATAATTATTCTGTTGGCGAAGCCAGGAAAAGATTTAGAAAAAATTGAATCATACAGACCAATTTCACTAATAAACCAAGATGCCAAGTCTTCACAGCGATATTAGCTAATAGGTTGAATAGTTTTATGGGCACTTATATAAATGAGGATCAGGTGGGATTTTTGAAGGGTAGACATATGTCAGATTTGACAAGAAGAGTTTTAAATGTAATTGATAAGGTAGGACAAACAAAAGAGAAAGTCGGACTACTATCTTTGGATATCTTTAAGGCATTTGATTCTTTAAAATGGTTAACAATTAACGAGACCATTAAATGTTATGGATTTGGTGAAAAATTTAAGAAGATAATTGGACAATTACCAGCAAGGGAAGGCAGTAGTAAGGGTAAATGATGCAGTTACAGAGGAGGTAAAGTTAGAAGCAGGTACAAGGCAGGGTTGTCCTTTGTCTCCAATCTTATTTATTTTGGCAATGGAGATGTTGGCGAAGAAGGTAAGGGAAGACAAAGAGATAGAAAGGGTTCTAGGTAATAAGATAAGTTTATATGCCGATAATACTTTGATAACAGTTAAACACCCTGGAAAGGCACTGGATAGAATACAACTGTAGCTGAAATTTTTTGAAGATATAACGGGTCTGAGAATAAACTGGGATAAATCTGAAATGATACTGTGTAATATGGGTAAAGAAGAACAGAAAAGGATAAAGGGAAAATGTAATTTACGAATTAAGGATGATTTGAAATACTTGGGGATTAATATCTCGAATAAATTCGACGAATTTAAGAAATTGAATTACGTAAAGTTGAAAAAGGAAATTAAAGATAGAATACAACAATTGCAAAAATTGAAATTGTCATGGTTTGGAAGAATTGCAAAATGTAAAATGATGCTGTTACCAAGAATTAATTTTTATTTGATGCTCTTCCAATCCAATTAAATGATAAATAAATTAAGGAGTTTCAAAAATTGATCAACAATTTTTGTAATGGGCGGAAAAGGCCCCGATTGGTTATTTTTTTTGGTATTTATCCCAGAAGGAAGGGGGATTAGGAATGCCAAACTTGGTGGCATATCATCGAGCATTCCAAATTAAAAACGTTGTGAAGATCCTGGCTAATGAAAAGGCAATTTGGGAAGAATTAGAAATGAAAGATTTTATTCATATTGGAAAAGTGGTCTTTTTAGAAGGTAGTATGAGTAAAGTAGTCACTAAAAATAGAATGATGAAGGCAACATTGGGGGTATGGAAAAAAGTAATAAGGGACTTGGTACCAGACATTTCCCCTATTATAGAGTTGGAGGATATAGCAAATTTTCCAATAAAAATTGATAAAAGGGTCAAAGAAGTACTTGATAAGAATGAGGTATTCCTGCTGAGAGACTGGATACGGGCCTGTAAAGACACAGAGAGGAAAATAAATTTGTATGGACAATTGAAATTGAATTGGTTTCAGACAGGGATGGTTAATAGTTGGAACAGGAAATATTTGAATGAAGTTGGATTAGAAAGAGATAGGACTGAGTTTGAAGAACTGATTTGGAAAATAAGAAGGGGACAAAGTGGTATAAAGGGACAGGTTGGTAAAATATAGAGAATGATAAATAAGGTAGGTAATCCACAGGAAGACTTAAGATCAAGCTGGGAACAAGATTTGAATATAAAAATAGAAGAACAGAATTGGAAAAATAAATGGAGGAAAAGAATTATGAAAACTATGTCGTTTAGAGTTAAGGAACATAACTATAAAATGTTGTGGAAATGGTATTTGACTCCAATGAGGTTACACCAGATAGATAAGAAAAAAGATAAAATGTGTTGGCGTTGTTAGAAGGAAATGGGAACATATGAACACATGTGGTGGAAATGTACTGTGGTAAAAAGTTTTTGGAAGAAAATTGAATATGAGATAACTGAAATTATGGGGGAGAAAATTAAATTGGGTGTTAGTATGATTATGTTGACAGAAGTGGAAAATATAAACCTGAGTAAGAATAAAAAGGAGTTATTGGAAATAATGTTGTCAACGGGAAGACAGTGTATCGCTAGAAAATTGAAAAATGAGGTAAATTTGAATATTGAGGAGTGGTATAAGGAAATGTGGGGCTTAGCATTGAATGATAAGTTGACATGGGAAATAAACTTTAAAAAGGGAATTGTTAAAGAAAATAGATTCTGGAAGGTTTGGCAAGCTTTTGTGGATTACTCACTGAGGGGGAATGATTTGCAAAGACCTGTACCTGATCACAAGATTTTTTTGGGGAAATCTCAATAAATATCTCCGTGCTCTCCAGTGTATTGTAAATAACACTGGGTGAGTATTGTTTTTCTTTTTTTTCTTTCATTTTTTGTCTTGTCTTTATATGAAACATTATTGGAAAATGAGATATAGAAACCATATCCTATTGGTTTGATCTGAAATAGTATATATTATAAACAATGTGGATATGGTTTGCTGATGTTCAATTTTACATATATATGTAATTTTATTTGTATATGCGTAATTTTCTTTATATTTGTAATTTTGATGTTTTTTTTATTGTTTGTATTATTTTTGAAAATTTAATAAAAATTTATTTAGGAAAAAAAAGAAGGTACTGGTGTTGTCGCTCACAAGCATGTCTGGTATCCCGAAACAACTAAACACCTTGCACAATTGCTTTACAGTTGCAGCTGACGAGGTGTTGGACATCGGAATTACATCCTACCACTTGGAGTACACATCTACTATTAGCAGGAAAAGGGTGCCCCTGAAAGGACCCGCAAAATCTATGTGTATCTGGGACCACAGTCCTCTGGCTGTGTCCCATTCTCTGTGGGGAAGTCGGGACTCTTCGGGTCGAGAACTCTGGCAACTCTCACAAGTGCCGACCATGTGCTCTATGTCAGCATCCATTTGGGGCCACCAGAAATAGCTTCTAGCCAATGCTTTAGAGCGTACGATCCCGGGGTGGCTGACGTGCAGTAACTTGAGCACTCTCGATCTCAGTGACTCGGGAATGGCCACCCGCTGGCCCCATAGGAGGCAGCTCCTTTCTGTGGAAAGCTCATCCCTTTTCCTAACATAAGCTGTGAATTCCTCCCCAGGGAAGTCGTTGGCCACCCTTTCTGAACCCAGGAGCTCACTAGGGACAGGGTCTTGTCCTTCGCCGTGGCTTTGGCGAGGTCTGCGAGAACTATCGGGGGTGATTCGAGGGTTTCAATCAGAAGCACTTGGTGATCCCGCTCCACCTTGCACTTAGGGTCTCCTAACTGTAGCAGGGGTGACCTGGAAAGAGCATCTGCATGGCTAATATCTTTCTCCGGGTGGTGGACCAGCGTGTGCTGGTATGCATTGAGAAAAATAGCCCATCGAAGCATTCTGGGGGACAGAATCTGTGGTGTGGGCTTGCCTGTGGTGAAAATGCCTAGTAGGGGTTTGTGGTCGGTCACAACAGTGAATGCAGACCATACAGGAAGTCATGGAATTTCTTTGTTCCAGCGACTATGGCGAGAGCCTCCCTGTCCATTTGTGCATAGTTGCGCTCCGCCTGTGAAAGTGACCTGGAGTAGAACACAACTGAGGCTTCTCACCCATTGTCTAACACGTGGCACAGCACCGCCCCCACCCCTACCAGTGAGGCATCGCAGACTAGGACTACGGGCTTTCTAGGGTCAAAGTGGGTCAGGACCGCTTCTGAGGATTGAAACTGCTTTAATTCCTTAAACACCTTCTCCTGACTGTCTCCCCACCGCCAAACCACATCCTTCTTGAGTAACTTATGCAGTGGCTCCGCAACTGATGCCTTCCTTGGCAGGAAGGAATGATAGAAATTCAGGAGCCCAAGAAATGACTGCAATTCCGGTTTCGCGGTGGGGCAAGGGGCATATTGGATAGCCGCGACCTTGGATTTGGAGGGCTTTACTCCATCGGGGGTTATCTTAAACCCAAGGAACTCAACCTCCCTCACTAGGAACACACACTTGCTGTTTTTCAACCTCAACCCCATTTTTCAAAAATTGACAGAACCTTGTCTAACCTCTTGGCCAGTTCTGACACACTCCCCCCTGTGATCAATATGTCATCAAAATATGGGAGAACCCTGGGGAGCCCCTTTAACAAACGTTCCACGAGGGACTGGAAAATCCCGGGGGCCGAATTTATGCCGAACTGCAGGTGCGTGACCTTAAAAGCCCCTTTGTGGGTTACAATTGTTTGCACATCAGCAGCAGCTGGAGTTACGGTCAGCTGTTGGTACGCCTGCACCAAATCCAATTTAGCAAAGACTTTCCCCCCATGCAACGTGGCTAAGAGGTGGCTAAGAGGTGGCTAAAAACTGGCACCGGATACTCATTTGGGTGGATTGCCTTATTTATCGTACATTTATAATCTTTGCAAAGACTAACCTCCCCGTTAAATTTTAGAGCAGTTACAATAGGAGTTTCCCACTCCACAGAGTCCACTGGAACCAAAATCCCCTGGCCCACCAGTTTGTCCAGTTCTGCCTCTATTTTGTCCTTGAGGGCGAATGGGACCCTCCTTGTCTTGAGCCGAATGGGCCGGATTTCTGGGTCCAGGTCAAATGAAACTGGGGGCCCCTTGAATTTCCCGAGCCCCTTCTCGAAAACCACCGGGTGTGCATTGCAAACATCCAGAATGGGGTCGTACCTGACGGCATGGATACCCTCTATTGAAATTCCCACAGGCTGAAACCACTGTGTTCTCAGGAGACAGCAACCCCCCTCTTTCAGGACTAATAAGGGCAGCCTCTCCCTGTGGTGCTTGAATTTCACCTTGAATTCTGCCACCCCCAACACTGGGATCCTGACGCCTTGGACGTCCCGCAACTGAGTCTTTAGGGCCTTGAGCTTGGGTCGCTCATTGGGGGAATACGCAGGAACTCCCGCTGGGATATAATGGAGTAGGAAGACCCCCATCTATTTCCATCTTAACTGGGACCCATTGCAACAGTACTTCAACAAAATAATGGGGTTGTCCCAAGGACATGCTGTGGACAGCCGTGCTGCTGTCACCGCAAACCCGCCAGTACACGCGATGCACTTCTGGGTTGCTGTCATCAGAGACTCTGCTGACGCCATCCGGTTTCCTCGGGGGATGTTCCGCTGGGCCCTTGTACTCTCTGCACCGTCGTCTGCATACTTTGGCGATGTGGCCCCTCCGTCCGCAGTTGTGGCACTTGGCCTTCCAGAACAAACACTTGCGTCAGTCGTGGGACGCCCTGCAGTCATCGCAATGGCAACTCTCCTTGCCACGCTTCTCAGTCGCCACCTTCCGCTGACTTCCGAGGAGGAGGAGGATGAAGCTGGGGATCAGTGGTCCTGCCAGGCTGCCTGTACTGGAGTCGATGCCCCATCAGTTGGTGGGACCCTTGCCTTGAACAGCTTTGTGGCTTCGGCCACCTGTGCTTCCTTTAAAACCTCTTGGAACTTCAGGTCGTGGCCATGGGTCATCAGCTTTCATTGGATCTCCTCGTCTCGCAGACCATACAGCAAACGGTCCCTGAGGGCGGTTTTCAGGTCTGCTCACTCACATGGGGTTGCCGCCATGCGGAGGGCCACCGCAAAGTCGGCCACAGTCTCACCCGGGGGCTGGTCCCGTCTCCCAAAGGCAGCTCTGGCTGTGAAGATTGAGAGAGTCGGCTGGAAGTACCCCAGCATCGTGATGAGCTGGGCGCACTTTTTCCCCCTCATCGGTGATTCCACCTATCACCAGCATGCTGCAGAAATGCATTTCAAACCATTCTCATTGCTCTGGCTGGGTTATGTCGAAGATTGGTTGCATCTTGTTCCCATGGGAAGCCATATCCCACCTTCATCGCCAATTTGGTGTTCAGGGAAGCAAGACAATAGAAGCAGCCGTAGCCTGGCTTAACACATCTTTATTGCACAAAGTACAGTATGAACACACGGTAATGGTGGCAATACAACTCTTTTCATACAGTCACTATACATTTGAATCTGGTTGCATGGTAGCCTATTGGCTACTGCTGGTGTGACGTCATCCGGAGTCCTGCCCTTCTTGTCCAGGTGTGTCCGTGGCGGGAAGGTTTCCCGTGGCTGTGTATGATTGTGGAATTTGTACCATGTGAGTTGAATGCTTGCTACTCCCATCTCTGGTAGTGAGCTTGCATTCCAATAGCAGCTGAATACAATGAATCTTTACAAATGGCTTAAGTATACATTTCCTGTAGAACCAGTTACATTTGACTTAAAGGCACAGTGTATCAGTTACATTCCATATTGTTCTATACACAACAATTATCCACCTGCCCGGAAGTGCCCATGAGAACAATCTAGCTCCCATGTTAAATATAACTTGTAGATAGTATCGGGATTTTTAGCTGTTTTGTCTCGCTGATTGGAGTATAAATGTTGTGGCCTGGGATCCCAGGTGCAAGGAGGAGGAGGACAGTTGGCCAGTCCATCAGCCTGCTGCCAGCTCCGATCTGGAATCAGAGTCTGAAGAGGACCTGTTGCTGGTCCCTCAGCCCACTGCTGGCCCAAATCTGGACTCTGTGCATGAGGAAATGGACATGGCACCATCCTCGCAGCTGTTGCCAGTTTGGAGCCAGCTCCCCTTGGTCATGCCAATCAAGCTGACCAGGGTTTGACAGGAGCACCAGGTGTCAGCACTCTGGAGGATCAAGAGCAACCCAGCATGTCCTAAAGGTGCAGAACCCTATTAAGACAAAATCTACAGCTGAGGTGAAGGATGGCTAGGGCACGCCTTCAGAACCAACCATCAGTTGAAAGCAGGGCTGCTATCAGAAATTTCTGGGTCCCATACTGAACGACCCTATTGCCCTCCCCCCAGTAATGTCATAGTTATAGCCACCGGCGGCAGGGCCCCTGTCAGCTCCGGGCCCTATATGGCAGTACTGGTAATATTGCCCTGATGGTGGCCCTAGCTGCAAACCCTGAGTTTCTTTAAAGAAGAAACATGCTGGTAAGCTCTTGTCCGAGCAATCCATCTTTGACCCCGACACTGTGTTACGTGAACCTCTGATCTTGGAAAATTCTGAACCTTTGCCTATGACTCCAATGACGTCCATGGATCATCCTCCCAATTACAGTTTGCTACAGAATGGCTTCTGACCTAGCCTACCCATGATGGCAACTCTTCTTATACCTTCTGAACTAAAAAGTAAAACTCTCTCTTACAGCTGGTCTGGCTGTTTGGGCCATAACAATAAACTAGTATGGTTCCACAGTCTGCTGGTTGTGATTGTTACGACCATGTTAGAGGGCAATCCTAGCATCTTGCCATTTGCAACTCACATTGAATTAATATCTGACTGGAATTTATAATGTTTGTGTAACCCAAATAGACAGCTAATGAGGTTTATAATAATAAAAATCTTAGAATTTCATTGCTGGAAGAGACCTTGTGGATTATCAAGTCCAGCCCT
The DNA here is from genome assembly GCA_035047305.1 of Bradypodion pumilum. Taxonomy (NCBI): domain Eukaryota; kingdom Metazoa; phylum Chordata; class Lepidosauria; order Squamata; family Chamaeleonidae; genus Bradypodion; species Bradypodion pumilum. Next base: position 240,954,717 of record JAWDJD010000003.1, on the reverse strand, counting down.
GTCAAGGAGGCACAGTGGGTCATCGAACTCTCAACATCTACCTCCACAGCCAGACACCTAAACCACTCAGCTATCTAGCAGTTTTCAGGTTCTTATATTGAGCAAAGTGGTCTTGATGTAAGGACTTGATAAATAAGAATTTAAATGGGCCTCATTCTTATTTTTCCCCCTCATCATTTTCATTTTATTGCAAGAGACTGGAGGGGAAAAACTCTACTTAGTCTTTTAAATTGCATAGCCATCTGACACAGAAATGGGTATGACAAGTGTCCTTAAAAAATAACTTTTAAAGACTGTGTAATTCATCCTGAGGTATGGGGGCAGGAAATTTGAAAACCAAAGCCAAATACTTTCTGATGCTTGCTTCATCTTAAAAGTGACAACAAAATGAGCCACTTCTTAATCTGTTTTGGCAGCTGTATGCAACCATAATGGGGATAATGTAATCCTCGATAAGTTTATCTTATATATAAATTTGCATTCCTATTTGCAGTGATGAGTCCTAGTTCTTTTATGCCCAACTTGGATGCAAGATGGGCTGATACAGAAACCAACCTTTGATTGGATAGTTAGTAAGTTGATTCTGAAAGTAATCTAAGTCACATAAATGGGGGTGCCCTTACAATGACATTTTTGGTAAAGGTAAAGGTGGCTAAGACGCTGACTGGGAGGCGGAACATCAGCAGTTTGGTTAAGACGCCAAACTCACTGACTGGAAGGTTGGAGTTCAATTCCCAGGTACTGCATGACGGAATGAGCTCCCGTCTTTGTCCCAGCTCCTGCCAACCTAGCAGTTTGAAAGCAAGAAATTGCAAGTAGATAAATAGGGGCCACTTTGGTGGGAAGGTAAACAGCGTTCCATATGCTCTCGTGTCTAGTCATGCCTGCCACATAACCAAGGATATGTCAGCAGAAGCAGACAGCACTGGCACTTCAGCTTTGAAACAGAGATGATCACTGAACCCTAGAGTCGGATACAACTGGCTTTCGAGCAAGGGGAACCTTTATAGGTAAAGGTAAAGGTCTACCTTGCTTAAAAGCAAGGCATATCCACCTCTAGGGATCAGTGCTCATTTCAGTTTATAGCCAAAGAGCCAGTGCTGTCTGCATCTGCAGATGTTTCTGTGAATATGTGGTGGTCATGCCTCAACACCAGAGGGCACGGAATGCTGTTTACCTTCCCACTGAAGTGATCCCTATTTATCTACTTGCAATTTCTTGCTTTAAAACTGCTAGGTTGGCAGGAGCTGTGACAGAGACAGGAACTCACTCCATCATGCAGTACCTGGGAATTGAACTCCAACCTTCCAGTCAGTCAGTTCGGCATCTTAACCACTTGAGCCACTGCAGTCCCTAATGACACTTTTCCAATTATGATTTTCTGAATGGAAGTGTACTTGAAATTCCCGAGAACTTGGAGGACATGAGAGTGTGTTTATTTCATTGTAAAAATAACAGATTCAGCAGCACAGTCAGAGGACAATAGAAATACACCAGCTTTCATGGAACAACAAATTGGATCCCTCGTGACCATACTGTATGTTCAGATGCACAACACAGGAAGTTCTTTTTCAGGAAACAAGTGACAAAACAAAACTGGGGACAACCATGGGTGATTTCATCTAAGAGGACAATTTGGTTTTGACAAAATAACATAAAAAAGAGGAGACAGAATAGGGCCTGCGAGCCACAGCCATGCTCTTGTATGCATTAAAAACTTTCACACAATCTCTCCCAGTGGGAACTCTAACCAGATAACAAGTATAAACACATCAGCTCACAAGGCTGCACTAAACCAAGACTGGATATACTGTTACATATTGACTGCCAGGTTTAGCCAAAGATCTTGGACAAAAGCTATTTCTTTTGAGCTTTCTTTTAGAGCTTCAATGTGCCTTTTAGCCTGCCCATGTGCCTTTTAGCCTGCCCTGTGCTTCCTGATCTGCTTGTACACAATAAAACTGCTGAATTGGTAGCCATGTTATTATGTGCAAGCATATCAGAGAGTAAACAAAACAAAAAGACAAAAACATTGTGGCAACTAAAAGACTAACTGCTGCTTCCGAGGTAGCCTGCAGCTGGCCTAGGGAGATCGACAGTAAAACAGAGATGACCACTGAATCCTAGAGGCAGATATGACTGGCTTTCGAACAAGGCTTACCTTTACCTTGCTCGAAAACCAGGCGTATCCCACTCTAGGGTTCAGTGCTCTTCTCTGTTTCAAAGCTGAAGAGCCAGTGCTGTGTGCTTCTGCAGATGTTTCCATAGTCATGTGGCAGGCATGACTAGACACCGGAGCGCACAGAATGCTGTTTACCTTCCCACCAAAGTGGCCCCTATTTATCTACTTGCAATTTCTTGTTTTCAAACTGCTAGGTTGGCAGGAGCTGGGGCACAGGCAGAAGCTCACTCTGTCCTGCAGTATTCGGGTATCAAACTGCTTACCTGCCACCTTCCAGTCAGTGCCTTAGGCGCTTGAACCACTGCAGCTCAGTGGTTAAGAAGCTTGACTTGTTAGCTGTTAGTATCCAACTCTAGGGTTCAATGCTCATCTCCACTTACAGTCAAAGAGCCAATGATGTCTGTTTTACAGATGTTTTCATGGCCATGTGGCAGGCATGACTAGATTGGCCACCCAGTCACATGGCCACCCCAACAAGTCACATGGCCATCAATTTGGCCACACCCACTGATTTGGCCATATCCACAGTGTGGTAGTAAAAAATTTTTGGTGCCCATCACTGGTTAAAGTTCTTAACCCCTTCATTCAGCATCCTAGTGAAGAAGATCAGGATAAATAACTGCTTGCATCTATGGATATACATTTAGCCAAGTTCAGTAAGAAACTGAAATGTGTTTCTTTAATCAGAGCATATACGCTGGCATTTTTTTTGGTGGGGGGCTTCTTTTTAACTGCCTTATACATTCTTAAAAATACCTAGATTTATTAGAACAAATGCCCTCACCATTTCACAATTTCTCTTAATTTGGCATGAAGCTAGCAGGAAGCCCATAAAAACAATCTAAATTATGCCCTGGAATTAGACATTTTGTACCTGCTGAAGTTTCAATACGGTCTTCAAACACATATACAGATGATAATAGTAATCAACTTTTTTGTGTTTGAGTACGAGTGCACACAGAACTTCAGGTAAAAATGTTTTCAAGGAAATGGAGGAGAGGGGAGAAGAAGGCTTTGAAATGTTGCTTGGCAAATGTAACTCTTCCCCTCCTCCACTAACTTCCTCATTTCCACTTGTTTCTTCATCTTCTTATCCCCCCCCCGCCCCCCTTTCAGGAAGGACCAAAGCACAAACCACCTGCATCACTTTTGAATGCAAATACTATTGGGTTTTTTTTAAAAGGCAAGCTTTGGTCTGAGATAGGAAGCACTACAAAGTGTCACAAAATTAACTAAGGGGTTGAGTAGGGGAAAATTGGTAAAATAGCTTGAAAACTCATTCAGATCACCTAGTTTGTACCTGAATATACCAGAATATATCAGTCAGTGAGTTGTTTTGGAAGCAGAATCATTTCATGTGATGCAGCTTTATCTTGGAACAAAATTAATTGCTCATATCTTAATAATAATAATATGTTATTACAATAATTTGATAAAATAATTATAACAAAATAAAATGCTATTATAATATAAATATGGAAATAATATTAAATACATATACAAAATTACACACATTTGCCTTAACATAGTTGTTAACATACGCTCCAGCCCAGCAAGAGAAAGCATCAGGAGGTGACTATAGAGCGCGTTTTAAGCAACTGTCTTTCAGAATCTTGAGAAAGATACGAAATATCCGATCAAACCGGATGGATATCGACTTTGACATTCTGCTTTTGTCTATTCAGTCATTTTCCACACATGGTCCCGAACACTCGGAGCACTGTGACCCCCTGTGCAGATAATCCTAAAGAAGTCACTCAAGACTCAGACTATTAGATACAATCTTGAAGGATTACACCAAAGTTGATTTTTGTTACTCCTATTGTTACTCATGGAACTTTTCCTCTTAATGAATGATATTATAAAGATTTCTTAGCATTATTGCTGCGTTTCAAACTAAGTACTTTATATGATATACATGTCTGTATATAGATTTCCTTGCATGATTATTGCGGTTTTGTAACTAGTATTACCTCATCAGGTTTACCTCATGTTTTTCTAGCTGAGTATTTTATAAGATATATATGTATGCATTTAAGATCGCCGTTATTGCTCGAAATGTAATTTAAGTGGTGTGTGACTTCATTCTGTCAGCGTACCTAGAGACGCTACTTTATTATCCAGTACTATTTACCAGGGGTACTTTCACCTGCACTCCTTGTTCCCCATGTTATATTAAAGAGCATTTTAAGAGCATTCTTATCGCCCAGTTTTTTGGGTGGACCCTTCGCACTTTTTGCTATTTTACACCCGAGCCGTCTCTCCTTTTCGCTTGTTCTTTTTATGGTCATGTTGGATAAGGGATTCACTTTCTCAGAATTGGAATGCGATTGAATCCTTAGCAACACCTCCTCCATACATACCACATCTGGGGATGCACATTTTGATGATTTCAACAATTTAGAGTATCTGAAGAAGAAACGCATTCGGATGAGTTTGCATTCATCCTTTTTACTTGAGTATTACAAATCTTAAATTATTCCAAGAGGGCTCCGGATCCCCAAGTGACCAACTTTATTTGCGAACAATAAAGAATTTCTAGAAAAATGGACTCTCATACTCGATTGGTGTTCATTCGATCTGATCTTGCTTATCATAGATCAATGTAATCATGGTGCTGAGACAGTAAAAACAGATATAGATAAGTTAAAAACCAATCTGTCCTCATCTAGCTCAACAAATCTACAACAAAAAATGAGCTCGCTCACACAGCAATTGAAGGAATTCAGAAACGATCTCATGGCATTCAAAAATAAAAAGTTAAACCCGGATCAGAACGACTATCAGACCAATCAGATATATAAGTGGCAATTTGGACAAACCAGCACCAATAAACAGGTCTCTTGGCGCTGTCCCTTGGAACACACAGATTATGATACTACAGATTCAGACATAGGTGACTCTTTGGCAGATGAGAGAGGACGCGACCCCTATAATTTTAGACCCAATAGGAAAGAGAGTTCTTTCAACAACAAGACGTCCAATAAGGGTGTTTTTTTGGACCAACGCACCCCGCGCAGAATGAGGAAGAAACCGTAACTTCTTTAGTATTCAATCTTCCAAGAGACCACTCACGGTAAGAGAAACAGAGTTGCTCAATTTAGGATTAGGATTTGTCCCCACACCCCATCATTCCCCTTTTCAGACTAGGATAGACATATTTAAATTAATCAGATTAATTAAATTGCGAGCTTTCTTTCATGACTCTCCAGACAGACAAGATCCTTTGCAGGCACATCCCCCAAAGAAAGACTCAGACACCGGTATATGGATAATGCCCTAGTCCGAATTATAACTTTCAATTGGTACTCATCCAATTATAATTCTTTAAGGCAAGCAGGCCGCAGTAACACTGGTAAGGTTCCTCCCAAAATTGCCAACGGCAATTGGCTACAATGTATCTTCTGTGTGCCTGTGCTTTGCAGGCGCACCCCCCAATAAAGGACTCAGACACCAATGAAAGTGGATAACGGCATTGGGCCACATTTATTGATTCATGCCCTAGTCCGAATTATAAATTTCTATTGGTAATTGACCAATTATAATTCTTAAGGCAAGCAGGCCGAAGTAACACTGGTAAGGTACCACCCAAAATTGCCAACGGCAATTATTACAATGTATCTATTTGTATCAATTTGTTTGTTGACAACAAACAAATTGTTGACCGTAGTCAATATCTAACTAATGACCCCACCCTCTGACGCGTATCCGTAAAATCACGGGAGGATGCATGCTGTCTAGCTGTAGCCATCACCCCGTCGCCTGGTTCGTCGTTGACCGGACAACGTTTAACCAACTTATACCTGTCTAGTGTTGTCCAGTCAATTGCGAACCTGCCGGATACCTGTGGGTCATAAATGTTTACCTTACCAGTGCTACCCGCCCATGTGACCAAAGTCAACAGCAGCAACAGAAAAACCCCTATATCAAACCATAGCAACAGTGTGGGATGGGCGAAAAAACCAGGACCCAAGAGCCAATTGTGAGTCCCGGCCAAAAATTCCCACCCGGCCCCGAAGCAACCAAAATATCACACTGTTAACTAGGGAGGGGGTGGAGGGGAAAAACTTCTCCGCTCCGTCGCTTCGCAAAATGGCAGCTCGGCTGCCTCGTGGCTTCCCCTTATATAAGGGTGATGGCCATGCCCCCTAACTACCCGGATGTCTTCGTCCGGTGGGGGGGCCCGCAAACGGCGCGGCGGCCATTTTGGCGCTGCACTTGCATTTGCGTTCCTTGGCTTTATGGCATTTGGGAACGGGCAGATCCTCCGATGGCACCTCTGTCTTGACGCTTCGAACTGTTTACTCAGGGCTTTTACAAAGACTATAAAACAGTGGGGATTCAACAAACACGAGACCTCTTCCCACAGCTGTTACTAATTACTTACATAGCCAGCGTTATCCTGGCTAATACAATTTTAAGATTGTTAAGAGTTCAAGCATTGTGGTGTAATGTACTTCTGTAGATATATATTTTTATCCCCCTTTATACAATTATATCAATTTGCAGCCCTGCACTATAAAATGTATAAAAATGCTAAAAATGTATAAATATATCTAGTCAATTAGGAGGCATGGGAGGGGAATGCTAGATTATGCACATCTGGTTTCCTATCAGCAGGATTTATAAGGGGAGTAATATTTTGAGTCAGTAACGTCCACAGCCCAAAATGAATAAACAGAAAGAGGTTAGGACGCAACATGAAAACAAGATACCCTTTGAAAACTAAGTGTTATATATCCAGGTGGGTTTCTCTTTTATACTTAGCTCAGTAGCAATATTCCAGTTCAGAATTAATTTTTTATATATATTGTATGTATTTTCAGATATTGGAAAGTTAGCAAGTCAAGTTGTCTGATGAAGGGAAATTCTCCTGAAAGAGTCTTCACAATGTATTGGACTTGTATTGCTCTACTGGAAGATTCTGAATATATTAACTACAAGATTAATACAATATACTACTTAAGAATAAAACATTACATTATAAAAAAACAACAACAATGTATTGGACTTGTTGTATTGCCTACTGGAAGATTCTGAATATATTAACTACAAGATTAATACAATATACTACTTAAGAATAAAACATTACATTATATTATATTACTTATTACTACATATTCAAGCCTCAAACGGATTCCCTATCTTTCAACAAGAACTCCTGTAGGGCACCAACCGGACAGGTGTCTGCAATGGAACATCGTAGCAGTCTAACTCCACTGCCTACGCCATGCTGATCAACTTTTGAGGACCGTATCCTCAACTGAGCCCACTCGTTAGAAACATAGACATCGTCGAGTTCCAGTGCCCTACGAGTCGCATCCGCCTTAGACAGTAGTACCAACTCACTGATGCGGAGCGCTCCAAAGAAGGCCACCGTGGTAGCCGCATGAAAAAGAGCTGCCTCATACCTGTCAAAACATAGGTTAGGCCAGCCTCGTGCAAGGTGTGTGAGCACCCCTGGGGAAATTGGGTGCCGAGTGTCCGGGTGGCGGCCACGTTCCCGTGTCCACCCCTCCAAAACATGCCATATGTGAAAATCATTCATGCTGTCAGCAAAACCCCCCACGTTGGCAACAAATGCCAATGCTGACAGCCTTGATGCTATAGTGCGGGGAGCGAGGCCCTGACTGTGTAAATGAACCATGAATTGTAAAACCTGTGCCACTGGAATGGGCCACATCTCTGGCAACCGAAGTTGCACATGAAAGCTATTAAATTGAACTAAAGCATGATGATACGCCTTACGCGTGCGGGGCACCAAGGACATGCCAATCGCCCGGTTCACCTCTCCTTGCCAAATGTCCAAATCTCGGCCAGATGTGGCGAGGGGAATTCCTCTGCGTCCGGAGCCAAGGCGCGGAACCGGGGGATCTGCAGGCGGGATAAAGCATCAGCAATATCATTATCAATGCCTGGTACATGTTTGGCCCGGAAAAGCACATTAAGGCATAGGCTACGTAACACGAATTGGCGAACTAAAGCCATCACCCTGGGTGATTTAGATGTCTGAGCATTGACAATGTGCACTACTGCAGCATTGTCACACCAAAAATGGACCACTGAGTCGACCCACTCCTTGCCCCATAGCATCAAAGCTCCCAGGATTGGAAAAAACTCAAGGAATGTAAGATCGCGGAGGCGATCCGTGCCCCGCCATTCTGGAGGCCATTGGCCATAAGCCCACCTCCCCTGGAAGTAAATCCCATATCCCAGGGAGCCGGAGGCATCCGACTGCACTTGAAACCTAGGTGAAACTAAAAGGTCGGACCTCCAAAAGGATACCCCGTTGAAGTCCCGCAGGAATGAGAGCCAAACCAAAAGGTCAGCCCGCATGCCCCTGGTTAGTCGGACCCTATGATGGCGCCTCGTCAAGCCAGACATGGCATTGCACAGGCGCCGAGCAAATGCCCTGCCAGGCGTAACCACCCTGCAGGCAAAGTTAAGATGGCCATGCAGTACCTGAAGCTGTCTAAGTGACACCTTACGTTTGGCCAGCAAGGCCAAAATCATCGCAGAGATCCGGGTAACCTTGTCAATGGGTAACCGGGATGCCTGTGCGACCGTGTCAATTTCGATACCCAGAAATGTGAGGGTAGTGGATGGGCCCTCGGTCTTTTCGGGCGCTAAAGGGACACCCAGTTCCTGCATTAGTGTCTGAAATGTGGTGAGGAGACGCATGCACGTGTCCAAGCCCCGTTCACCCCCGAACAAAAAGTCATCGAGGTAATGGGCTACAGACCGAGACCCGGACCTGCAAACAAAGGCCCACTGAAGGAAGGTGCTAAAATGTTCAAATGCTGAACAGGATATAGAGCAGCCAAAAGGCATGGCCTTATCTACATAGAACTTCCCTTGGAATCGAAAACCTAATAGCTCAAAGTCCTCAGGGTGCACTGGCAACAATCGGAATGCCGATTTGATGTCACATTTTGCCAGAAGGGCACCCGGACCACAAGAGCGCACCATCCGTAGGGCTTGGTCAAAGGACGTATACCTGACCGAACAAAGGTCATCAGGGATAGCATCATTGACAGAATAACCCGCCGGGTACGATAAATGGTGGATTAAATGAAATTCCCCCGGGGCCTTCTTGGGTACCAACCCCAGAGGGGAGACCTTCAGGTTGGGAAAGGGTGGCAAAGAAAAGGGGCCTGCCACCCTCTTGGCCCCAACCTCCTTAGCAATACTCAGAGCAGCCACCTCCTCTCTACCCTACAGGGACAGTAAATTGGGTGCATCTTGGGGTCCCCGCACTCCTTTGAATGGGATTCGGAAGCCCCACTGGAAACCCTCAAGGAGGTACTTCGCATCCTCTCTCCTTGGATAAGTTGAGAGCCATCGCTCCAACATATACACATTAACTGGGGAGGGGGCCTTTTGCCTGGCTAGCTCCCTCAGCAGCCGCTCTGCCCACTCCCTGTCCACCTCTACCTCTGCCCTGTGACCCGCCGGCCCGCGGACACGCGGCGGCGTGGGGGCCAGCGCAAGAGGGACACTCATGTTTGTATCGGCACTGCCGCTTATTGCACACACCGCTGTCTGAGAAGCTCCAACACAGCAAGCGGGCTGGAGCCCCCTGCCCCGCCAGCTGGCGGGAAGCCTGCGTTGGAGCAGCTCGCTGAACAGCATGGCCCCAATGATACCTATCCCCAGGCGCCGGACGCGTGGGGGTCATGTATAATAGCCACAATTTCTGACAGGGCTCATCCCATCTCATCTCCTGGTGCAATGGCACCCTCATTCTGAATTCCTCATCGTAAGCCAACCACGACGGGCCAGGAAAATCCACCATCGTCCTGTAAATATTGTCCAAATATTGGACCATAGGAATGGCCAGGTCTGGCCGGGCTCTGAGATACACCGCCATATAAATAAGATATGCGGGCAACCAGTTGGCCCAGGTGCGTGGTGGCTTATGACGGCGGGACAGCTCTTTGTCTTTGTCATCCTGTCCCTCTCTCCCCTCCTTAGTGGGCTCATGGTTCAATAGGGAGAATATATCCACGTACTCCCCCCACCAAATATTTTCCCTCGTGACCTGGGACAAATGATCACCAAGGGGCAACGAATAACCAGCCGTCGGCAAAGCCGTCACCGGCACATTAGGTACCCGGGACATGCGCAGCGGAACCTGGACAGTCCCTGTGATGCCCGGCACAAGCCCTGGGGCGGAAACCCCCACCCCCAACGTTGCACCAGTCTGGAACCAAGGGGCACTGATATAAGGTTGCAACTGATGCCCACTCGCCCCGACATTACGAGGCCATGGCCACTGAACCCCACCATTGGAAGTGGACTGAGATGTGGGTGCATTAACTTGAACCTGATACTCACTAGTTGCACCCCCGTGAGCCACCCCCACTGGGGGTTCCGGCCCACGGCAGGCGTCGGAGCTCGCGACCGGAATCGAGCTCTGGGGCGGCACCTGACCACTCTCCTGCTGTATCTCGGGCTGAACTAGGAGCTGTGAGACACTGGCCGGGGTAGCCCGGAGCGTCTCCAGCAGCTCAACCCGGCTAGCCGCTTGCTGCAGTGTGGCGGCCATTGAGGCAGGCGGAGGACCCAAAGGTGCCCCCACAGCAAATGAAGGGGCACCAGGCACGGGGTTGTGTGCCATCCCTAAGGATGCCTCAAGCACCGCTAAACGCGTTAGCAATGCATCAACTGCCACAGATCCCCCAGTATAGAGTGGGCTGGGTGGGCCGGACGGCCCACCAGGCATTGGACCTGGAACCCCTACATGAGAGCCCGGGCCCGAATAGGGCCATGCCCCAAAAATCCGGCCCATGAGGGACCGGAGGTGGAACGTGCTGCACACCAGCACCGGACCCACCCTCGCTGCCTGGACCCATGGCCAGTATCTGCGGGCCAAGGGCCGAAGACCCGGAAGGGCCAGCTGAAGGCTGACCGGCCGAGGGCCAAGCAGCCTGCATCACCCCACCGGTATCGGTGGGGGTCAAGTCCTGGCGCGTGGGCGCAGCCCTGGTCCTCCGACCCAAGGGCTGGCCCCAAGCTGCGCAGGGCCAAAAGTCCTCCCCGCGTGCCGTGGCTTCGCTGCCGAGGCCCTTCGTTTATGAAGCATATCTAAGCAGCAGGATCCCTTTCCAGGGATCGAAGAGCAGAGAAAAAGCACAGAGGAGCCCGCAAGCCAAAGGCTTCGTGCCAAATCCTTCCTTCCCAGCCGGGAAGGACAAAGGGGGAACAAGCAGTGATGGAGCAAACTTCTCCTCTCCGTCGCCCTTTTTTAAAATGGCAGCTCGGCTGCCTAGTGGCCACCCCTTATATAGAGGGGTGGCCACGCCCCTAACTCACCCGGATGTCTGAGTCTGGGGGGGGGCGCAAAGAGTGCAGTGGCCATTTTGGCGCCGCGCTTTCATTTCCACCACGATTAACATAGTTGATTGCATAAGATTATATTAAAAGATAAACTTGTGAAGGAGAAATAAAAATACAGTGTGAAAATATATGTGTTCTGTTTAATGTTTTAATAAACTTATGTTCTGCAGCTTATAAACTCCAATACACTAAAGCCAGTCTCCAGAGCAATGGATGATACTGAAAGATTTTATCAGTATATGAATATGGGATTTGGAATATATGGATATAATTGTCATTTATTTGGGGGGGGGGGAATCACAACACATTTCAACCTTTTTTGTGGTATGGGGATGCCACATATTTAAAAGATATTTTGCCAAGGCAAGCTTTTACACCAGAAATAAACATTTGGGAGTAATAGCACCTGGAATGGCATAACATAAGGAGGGGGAAATGGGAGTGAGAGATGGATTCTTTTCCCTCATACCTTGTATCACAACTTTATAAGTGAGTTTCAGCATACAGATGTAACACTTTCAGGCATAATTCATGTCACTTTTGTTCCACCCAGATTGCTGTTATTTTGTCATATGATTAGGGCTATGACCAGTTAAGTATGGATCTCTCTATCACATCTATACTGCCTAGAAAAATGTGTTACACGTTATATGTTTCAATGCATTTCATAGGATGAAGGTTAAATTCATCTAAGGTAAAGGTAACATCAACAACTTGAGATATGCAGATGATACTACCCTAATGGCAGAAAGTGATGAAGACCTAAAGAAGCTGTGGCTTTGGTTGAAAGAAGAGAGTGCAAAAGCTGGCTTTGAGACTCAACATCAAGAAAACCAAGATAATGCCAACAGGCCCAATCAGTCCCTGGAAAATAGATGGGGAAGAAGTAGAAGCAGTGACAGATTTTACTTTCTTAGGATCAAAGATCACTGCAGATGGTGACTGCAGCCATGAAATAAAAAGGCGACTGATGCTTGGGGGACAAGTTATGAGAAACCTGGGGAACATAGTGAAAGGTAGAGGCATCACCTTGCAAACAAAAATTTGCACAGCCAAAGCAATGGTATTCCCGGTGGTAATGTATGGTTGTGAGAGCTGGACCATTAGGAAAGCTGAGTGCAGAAGAATAGATACCTTTGTTGGAGGAGAGTTTTGAGAGTACCCTGGACAGCGAGGAGAACAAGTAAGTCAATCTTGAAAGAAATCAGTCCTGACTGCTCCTTAGAAGGTCAAATAGTAAAGATGAAGCTAAAGTACTTTGGACATCAAATGAGAAGTGAGGATTCACTTGAGAAAGCCTTGATGCTTGGAAGGTAGAGGGCAAAAGAAGAAGGGGGCAGCCAAAAATGAGATGGCTAGATGGTATTGTAGATGCAATGGGCACAGAACTGGGTGGGTTGAGGAAGAAGGTGGAGGACAGAGGTGCCTGGTGGGCAAAGGTCCATAGGGTCACAAAGGGTCAGAATCGACTGTGCAACTGAACAACAAAAAAGATAAAGGTCACCTTTGCTTGCAAGCCAGTCATATCCAACTCTAGGGTTCAGTGCTCATGTCTGTTTCATAGCTGAAGAGCCAGCGCTGTCTGCTTCTGCAGACATTTCCATGGTCATACGGCAGGCATGACTAGACACCGGAGCACATGGAATGCTGTTTACCTTCCCACCAAAGTGGTCCCTCTTTGCCTACTTGCAATCTCTTGCTTTCAAACTGCTAGGTTGGCAGAAGTAAATTCATCTATGTCATCCTAATCTCATCAATTTGGTGTGACTTTAAATGGGAGGGGTTAAAAGTTAAGAAGAAGCCACAACGAGCAAAATTCAACAAAGAGACTTCAAATTTAAATTGTGTTGATTCCTTGTGCTGTAGAGCAGGCAGTAGACTTGATAACTAGAAGCAGAGTAGACTGGAGGGAGTGATCTAGAGGTGATGAAAAGGGAATCGGAAAGACAATTTGCAAAACTGAAAACCTTCCTTGGCTCAAAAGAAGAAGTCAAGAAAGCTGAATTTCATGTACTGAGTTCAAATAACCAGCTAGCGTATTAGTCTCCCCCACCTGCCAAAGAAAAATTGTTCTTGATGTTTTCTGAAATTACGGTTTGCTTGGAGATCTCACAAACAGATGAAGTAGAAGTTGAACCCTTTCTAAACACATATGATATTTCAAAAAAATCTCCTGGAATTCGTCCCCCATGTTTTTTTTCCTCTCTCTCTCTGATTTTTTTAGATATCCAGTGAAACCCCAGTTTAGCATAAAAATAAATAAATTCTGAAATTATAAAAGAGAAATTGAGAACTCTAAATCTCATCTCATATCAAATCATAAATAGAACAATTTCCTATCCTCATGGAAATAGGATACAATGAGAGGAATGAAATCAACCCCTGCCACTTTAAATAAAAGTCTACTTAAGCAGAAATATTTGGACATAGTTTTCATTGAACCTGCATTGTAATAGACATATTGTTAGCACTTTTGGCACAATATCTTTAGATATTCCAGCCAGAAAAGAGAAGCAGAAAAGTAAACATTATCCATACACTGTGAAATTCTTTTCACTTGAATCCAAACCCTTGAGTCTCCACTTTATTAAGCAAAATCTCTTACTTAATATTTGATAAAATATAAATTATCGGATTAATTTTACTGTTATAAGGGAAAACTTTTTAAGTCTTAAAATATACTGAGTAATTTTATATGGATATAAATGTAATAGCAGTTGATGGTTTGCATGTGTGAATGGACCATTGAAAATTGATCGACCTTGCACATAACCCCATCCTCCATTTCTTCAAAAAGATTTCAAAAGGAGCTTCAAACTGAACTCCCATGCTTATACATATGTATGATTTCCTTTTAACTAAAGGACTCAACAAAGCAATCATGCACAAGATTGCTTATAGAACAAACACACACACAAAAAGCAAATGGAATATTTTCATGGAACATTAATGTGCACAGTCATTGAGATGCAAAGCTGAGCTAGAGATTAAATAAATAAATAAATAAATCATGTGTGCACATTGGAATTGGTGCATGCTTCTGTCTCATTCAATGTCCAGTAGTGATTATTTCACTTTCTATTTTGATTGCCTCTACAATGGCATTATGGGATGGATACAGTCATGCTCTATCTTGCAGAATCTTCCTCGCAGAATGAAGACCAAGGTGGCATCCCTGACATAGAGGAACTAGGGGACAAAACAGACCTTTTGAGATACAGGTTAAAAACATTTGTCCTTCCAAAGAGGAACAAGCCACTCCATAATTTGGGAGATCCTATGAAAAGGAAACACCCTAAAAGAATGATAACAACTTAAAGAGCAGGACAACTGAGCACAGGTATAAATCAGTTGTTACAAACAGACAGACAAAGAAAGCCATGTGATCCATACAGAAAACTAAACAATTGCAGGAGGGAGCCAATACCTTTTATTGGATCACTTAAAAATCAAACTTTGCATGAGCTTTCATGATTCAAGATCACTTCTTCAAGCATGCATCAATTTCTTGAGGATAAGGAAGGAAAATTATAAATGAAAGTCCCAAAATGTTTATGGCAAGACAGACAGACAGACAAGCAAACTGACAGACAGGCAACCAAGCAAGCAAGCAAAAAGAGAGAAAGACACCTTTAGTTGCTTATTAACTTGTATAGTTTAATATGTTTTTTAAAAAAGTTTTGCAATTGTTTTATTCTTGGCTTTAATCTTGATATATGTTTTATTGTGTTTTAGCATGATATTTGCCTTATTATTATTTTTAAAAAATGTTGATTGCTTTATAGTTTTCAATGTTGTGAGATGCTTTGGGACCACCATGGGGAGAAAGGCAACGAAGGAACAAACAAACAAACAAACGACGAACGATGAGCAAGCAAGCAAGCAAAATATCTCTAGTTTATGAAAGTAAGATGTTGTGTCTCTATCCACATAAGAAAACACCAGGAAATGGCCCAATATTACTGTACAATATCATGTCTGTGTTGCAGCAGGGAAAGAAAGAGGCTAATGAGCAGCTTGAATGATGACAACATAAATGGTGCCTTCCACCCATGCAGTCCAATGTACAGAGCTCCTGGGGTTATCATAATCCTATCCTCCCAAACCGGGACTGCCATGTGTAAAAGTAAAGGTTTCCCTTGCTCAGAAGCCTGTCGTATCCGACTCTAGGGTTCAGTGCTGATCTCTGTTTCAAAGCCAAAGAGCCAGTGTTGTCTGCTTCTGCAGACGTATTCTGTGGTCATGTGGCAGGCATGACTAGACACCAGAGCGCATTGAATGCTGCTTACCTTCTCCCCAAAGTGGTCCCTATTTACCTACTTACAATTTCTTGCCTTCGAACTGCTAGGTTTTCAGGAGCTGGGACAAAGACGGGAGCTCATTCCGCAAGCTGTTGCTGCCACAACTTCTATAGAGGCAGCAATAAAATGACATAGGGGTTTTTTTGTGCTGTCTTCATAAGAACAGCCTTGCTGGAACAGGCCACAGCCCATCCAGTCCAGCATTCTGTCTCACACAGTGGCTCACCATTTCCTTCAGGGTATTCCCAAGGAGATGCCTTCACCTGCTTAGGATTCCCTGGAAATGGCATTGAGAGATATCCTGCCTATCTCTCCAACCCCGAGGTTGTCCTTAAGTATCCATAATTATAGCCATTGATACCCTTGTCCTCCATGAACCCGTCTAATCCTTTCTTAAAGCTGTCAAGACTGACAGCTGTCACCACTTCTTCTGGCAGGGAGTTCCATAGACCAGTAATCCTCTGGGTGAAAAAGTACTTTCTCTTATTTGTTTGAGAACTAGTACCCAAAAGTTTCATCGAGTGTCCCCTAGTTCTAGTGTTATGCGATAGGGAAAA
Source organism: Bradypodion pumilum (assembly GCA_035047305.1). Classification (NCBI taxonomy): domain Eukaryota; kingdom Metazoa; phylum Chordata; class Lepidosauria; order Squamata; family Chamaeleonidae; genus Bradypodion; species Bradypodion pumilum. The sequence goes on along the minus strand of JAWDJD010000003.1, from coordinate 240,938,338 downwards.
CAGTTTTTCCTTATCTACTTTGTCCACACCGTGCATGATTTTATAAACTTCAATCAGGTCACCTCTTAGACGTCATCATTCAAGAGTGAAGAGGCCCAACCGTTGCAGCCTCAGATGGTAAAGAAGGTGTTCCAGTCCCCTAATCATTCTGGTTGCCCTCCTCTGCACTTTTTCCAGCTCCATAATATCCTTCTGGAGGTATGCGACCAGAACTGTACACAGTATTCCAGATGGGGCCTCACCATAGATTTATAAAGAGGCAAAATGACACTTGCTGACTTATTTTCTATACCCTTCCTAATGATCCCTAGCATTGAGTTTGCTTTTTTCACTGCTGAGGCACACTGGGTCGACATCTGCATTGAGTTGTCCACCACGACACCAAGATCCCTTTCCTGGTTTGTCGCAGAGAGTTCAGACCCCATCAGTTTATAAATGTAATTGGGGTTCTTTGCCCCAACATGCATCACTCTGCACTTACTAATGTTGAAGCTCATTTGCCACTGTTTTACCCACTCCCCCAGTGTCAAGAGATCCCTCTGGAGCTCCTCACAATCTCTCACAGTTTTCACTACCCTGTATAATTTAGTGTCGTCAGCAAATTTGGCTACCTTGCTTTTTACTCCTACCTCTAGATCATTTATGAAGAGGTTGAAAAGCAGGGGTCCCAGTACTGAACCTTGGGGGAACCCACTCTTTACTTCCCTCCACTTGGAGAAGTGTCCATTTAGTGCTACCCTCTGTTTCCTGTCCCTTAGCCAGTTGCTGATCCAGGACAAGACCTGTCCCTTTATTCCATGACTGGTAAGTTTATTCAAGAGCCTTTGGTGGGGGACCTTGTCAAAAGCCTTCTGAAAGTCCAGATAACAATGTCAACTGGATCCCCCTTATCCACATGCTTGTTGAAACTCTCAAAAAAATCCAACAGATTAGTGAGGCATGATTTGCCCTTGTAAAAGCCATGTTGGCTCTCCTTTAGCAGCGCCTTCTCTTCTATGTGCCTATTAATTCTATCTTTTAGGATGGTTTCCATCACTTTACCTGGAACACATGTCAAACTGACAGGTCGGTAATTTCCTGGATCACCCCTGGATCCTTTTTTGAAAATTGGTGTTACATTCGCTACCTTCCAGTCATCAGGCACAAAGCCTGATTTGAGGGAAAGATTATATATTTTGGCTAGGAGATCAGCAATTTCATCTTTAAGTTCCCTGAGAACTCGTGGATGGATGCCATCTGATCCTGGCGATTTGTTAGTGTTTAGGTTAACAGGACATGTAAGGACCTCCTCCCTGGTTATTTCTATCTGGCTTAATTCTTCGGTTTCCCTCCCTACGAAGATAGGCTCTGTTTTGGGCATGTGGTCTCTGTCTTCTTCAGTGAATACTGAAGCAAAGAATTCATTGAGTCTCTCTGCAATCTCTGTTTCCTCTTTAATAACCCCTTGCCTTCCATTGTCATCTAATGGTCCAATGGCCTTCCTAGTTGGGTTCTTACTTCTAATGTACTTAAAGAAGTCTTTGTTATTTCTCTGAGTATTTTTAGCTATACGCTCCTCAAAGTCTTGCTTTGCTTTCCTGATTGTTGCCTTGCATTTGTTCTGCCAGAATTTATGTTTCTGCCTGCTGTCCTCATTTGGACAAGCCTTCCATCTTCTAAATGAGCTTTTCTTGCTCTTGATCACTTCCCGAACCGCTCCTGTAAGCCACATCGGAGTCCTCTTGGACCTGGCAGTGCCCTTTTTCCTTTTGGGTATGCATTCCAATTGGGCCTCTGTTATTGTTTTTGTAAACAACCTCCATGCCTCTTGGAGTGTTTGGACTCTCTTCCTTTGCTATTGCTATTCCTGTGCCACCTGCTGTTGTTCAATAGAACCACAACTCTATTGCAAGAAAAAAAGTGCATATTTTTTTCTTCAAGACCCCTTGGTCTAAAAAGTGGGAATTTTATATGATTCTTTGGGAACCGGGCCAGGACAGGTTCAACCCATATATTTGCTCGTTTTCCATTATGTATGGCATCCCTAAGCACTCCTCACCATCTGTATTGAGAACAAAACCAATTCAAGGTGCTAGTAATTACCTTTAAAGCCCTACATGGTAGTGGGCCAGGATACTTAAGAGACTGCATCACCCCAAGGATATCTGCCCACCCCACTAGAGCGGACCAGAGGGGCTCTTTAAAAATACCAACTGCTCGCCTCTCTAGCACTAGAAGAAGAGCCTTTTCAGTGTCTGTTCTGGCCCTATGGAACCTGTCCTGCCAGTTGAACTGCATCTCCAGACAGAGCTGCTGCCCTTCAGGAAAGAGCTGAAAACCTGGCTGGCAGGGCAGGTGTGGGGAGCTCTAGAGTGGGTCTTAACACATACAGATTTTGAGAGAAGACTAAAGAAAAGGAATGGATACTTGTTGAACAATGTCTCATTTGAAATAGTTCTCAGATGTGTGTACCTGGAGTCTTTCTTATCAAACTGATGTTTGCTAGGGATTTATTTGAACCTTTGAGAAGGAAGGGAAATCAATTAAATCAGGGCATATGATTGGTTGCCCTTTTAAGTTGAAAAAAATGTTATCTCAAGTTTAATACACCAACTTTTTTGCTGTGTTACTGCTCTGCATCAAGATGAATGGATCAGCAAATATTACCAATTATCTCTCAAGCTCTTCTTTAATACTAGAATTTATGAATTATCTCCTCATATTTGAAACACTGGCAGCATCCAGATTCAAAAACAAAAGCAGCAGCAAAGATCAAGTTAAGCTGTTTCAACCCTTCAGCTAAAAAAGAAGGTTTCTCTTATGTATGTATGTATGCATGCTCATTACTGTAAAGGCAAGAATGTAACCACTCCAGATACAAACGATATCAGCTGTAAAGGAACGCGAGCAGACAGCCCATAGAGGGCAGCTGCGAGCGTTCAATCTCACATGGTTCACATTGCGCAATCACGGACAGCCGCGGGAAAACCTTCCCCGCATTCAGCAGCAGGAAAGGAGGCGTGCCTGGGCGAGGCCACGCCGGTAGCAGCCAATCAGCTACCGTGCTACAAGATTCAAATGTAGAGAGCTACTGTATATATTGAGATGTATCACCGCCATTACCTCATGCTTAACTGGAACCTCATGCAATAAACCTGTGTTAAACCAACCCTTCGGTTGTCCGGTCGTCTTTGGTCCCATACACCAAATTGGCGACGAAGGTGGGATATGGCTGCCCACGGGACCAAGACATGCGCCGGCTACGAGATCAGGAAGCCGGGAGACTTGGAGCTGTTTGAGATAGACTTCAACGCAGCGCTGGTGGAGCTCGAAGTCTCAGATGAGGCCAAAAAGAGGGCCATTTTCGTCCGCATGCTCGGACACGAGACCAAGAGGACCTTGGTGGACCTGATTGCGCCGAGGAAGGTGAGCGACCTCAAGGCCACAGAGCTCCTGGCAGCGCTGCGCGCCCATCTCCGGCCAGCAATAGCTATGTTCCCCGCTCGGAGCGCGTTCTGGAGGCGAGTCCAGGCACCCGGAGAATCGGTCGATGAGTTCGCCGCGGCCCTGCGGTTGGCCGCCGGCCCATGCAAGTGGGAACTCCCCGACGTCACCCTCCGGGACTGCCTGCTCTGCGGTCTGAGGGACACAGAGACTCAGCGCGCGCTGATGAAAAGGGAGCCGCCTCCCACGTGGCAACAAGTCCTCGATGCGGCACAGGTCGCGGAGGCCACGACTGCCGGGGTGCACGAGCTTCAGGACTGGCGCCCGAAGCCCGCCAAGGCAGAGAGCTCGGTGCATGTGGCCCGGCGGGTTTCAAACTCGTCTGCGGAGAGCAGCGACGACGAGGACGTCCGGAGGGTCCAGAGAGAGGGCCGGCGCTGCGACGGCTGCGGCGCCGCCCACGCCCGCGCCAAATGCCCATTCCGCAAGGCCGAGTGCCACAACTGCGGCCGGCACGGGCACATCGCCAAGGTCTGCCGGAAACGGCGCGAGGCCACCAGGAGTTCTTCAGACCGCTCGGCGAGGCAGGACTGCACCACGAGGCAGGACCGCACCACGAGGCCAAAGGACGGCACCCGGACCACGAGGACGCGGGACGGAGTAGGGCGCATCTCCGACGACAGCGAGGACGACGCGCCGGTTTGCAGCGTTTCCACGGAGCACCCCCGTTACTTCGTTGAGGTAGTAATACAAGGGGCCCCTGTTAGAATGGAGGTGGACTCGGGTTCTTCATACTATATTATTTCCCAGGGGGAGTTCATGAAAATCGCCCCCCGCGTGCGGCCCAAGCTCAAAGCGTTGAGGGCCACACTGAAGGACGTGCAAGGGAACCGCATCCCAGTGTTGGGGGTTGGGAAGTTCCAGGTCCAGTTCAAAAAGTACACCGCAACGCTTCCCCTAGTCGTCCTCAAGGGAGGTAAATGCAGCCTCCTCGGGACTCAATGGTTCCAGCCCCTGGGTTTGTTCATTGGGGGGGTGCACGCCGTGGGAGCACACGCCGCCGGGACTGATCCAATACAGAGCGTGTGCGACGCGCACCCCGAGGTTTTTAAAAAGGGGCTCGGAAAATTCAAGGGCCCCCCAGTGACTTTCGACCTGGACCCTGGAGTGCGTCCAATCAGACTTAAACCGCGCAGAGTGCCTTTCGCACTAAAGGACAAAATAGAGGCGGAGTTGGACAAATTGGTGGGCCAGGGGATTCTTGTTCCTGTTGATTCTGTGGAGTGGGAAACTCCAATTGTAACAGCGCTCAAGGCCAACGGGGAGGTCCGCATATGCGCTGATTACAAGTGCACCATCAATAAGGCGATCCGCCCTAATGCGTATCCGGTGCCGGTAGTCAGCCACTTGTTGGCCAGGTTACACGGGGGGAGGTGTTTCGCTAAACTCGACCTGGCCCAAGCCTACCAGCAACTCCCGGTGACCCCCGCCGCAGCTGCTGCGCAGACCATAGTCACCCACAAAGGGGCGTTCCAGGTATCGCGCCTCCAATTCGGCGTGAATTCGGCACCCGGGATTTTCCAGTCACTTGTGGAACGCCTCCTGAAGGGGTTAGAGGGGGTGTTACCCTACTTTGATGACGTATTGATTACAGGGGGGAGCCGGGCCGAATTAGCAACAAGGTTGGGAAAGGTCCTGACAATATTCGAAAAGGCGGGGTTGCGGTTGCGGAAAGACAAATGCGTCTTCTTCGCTACAGAGGTTGAGTTCCTAGGGTTCCGTGTCACTCCCGAGGGAATAAGGCCAGCCCAATCCAAGGTAGCCGCCATCAAGAAGGCCCCTCGCCCCACCTCCAAGCCCGAGTTGCAGTCGTTCCTCGGACTGCTCAACTTCTACCACTCCTTCCTCCCGCGGAAGGCAGCCGTGGCAGAACCGCTTCACAAATTGTTAAAAAAGGACGAGGCATGGAAGTGGGGCGACGACCAGGAGAAGGCTTTCAATGACCTGAAGCGACTCCTGGCATCATATGCTGTACTGACCCACTTCAATCCCAAACGCCCAGTGGTCCTGATATGCGATGCATCCCCGGTGGGGGTGGGGGCGGTGTTATGCCACGTGCTGGAGAATGGTAGGGAGGCCCCGATAGCTTTCTACTCTAGGTCCCTGTCCCAAGCGGAGAGGAACTATGCTCAGACAGACAGGGAAGCACTAGCAATAATTGCGGGGACCAAGAAATTTCATGATTTTGTGTACGGCCGCCCCTTCACCATAGTGACTGACCATAAGCCTTTGCTAGGCATTTTCACCGCAGATAAGCCCACACCCCAGATCCTGTCCCCGAGAATGCTCAGGTGGGCCATTTTCCTCAACGCGTATCAGCACGCGTTGGTATACCGGCCCGGGAAGGAGATCAGCCATGCCGACGCCCTGTCGAGGTCCCCCATTCCCCGGGATTGCTGCCACGTGGGCGGAGTAGAGAGGGACCACCAGGTCTTAATGATAGAGGTCCTAGACTCCCCTCCAGTAGTACCGGCCGACATCGCCAAAGCGACAGGCAAGGACAAAACGCTGGCCACAGTTTGCTCCTGGGTGCAGAAAGGGTGGCCCGTGTCTTCCCCAGCAGCGGAATTCGACACATTTTTCAAAAAGAGACTAGAGTTGTCCCTAGAGAGGGGTTGCCTTTTGTGGGGACAGCGGGTAGTGATCCCCACGTCTCTCCGGCCGAGGGTGCTTAAACTGCTGCACGTCAGCCACCCGGGGATCGTACGCTCTAAGGCACTAGCCCGCAGTTACTTTTGGTGGCCCCAGCTAGACGCCGACATCGAACACATGGTTGGCACTTGCGAGGCGTGCCAAAGCTCAAGGCCAGAAGAGGCTCGCTCGCCGCCTAGGGAGTGGGACGCTGCAAGGGGGCCCTGGTCCCGAGTACACGTAGACTTTGCTGGCCCGTTCAGGGGAACGCTTTTCCTCCTCGTGGTGGACGCGTTCTCCAAGTGGTTGGAGGTCATTCCAGTCTCGAGCACCTCCTCGGCCACAACAATTAAACAGTTAAGGAGGGTCTTTTCCACGTTCGGTTTACCCGACACCCTCGTCAGCGATAACGCTAGCTGTTTCACGTCCGCCGAGTTCGGGGCATTCATGGAGCGCAACACCATTCGGCACGTCACCTCCGCCCCCTTTCACCCGGCCACCAACGGCCAAGTAGAGCGCCTCGTGCGCACCACGAAAGACGCGCTACTGCGCATGGGTCCCGGAGACCTCGACTTGAAATTGTGCCAATTCATGCTTAGATACAGGGTCACCCCACTAGCGTCAGGGTACTCCCCCGCAGAGCTGTTGATGCGCAGGAAGCTGGCCACGGGAATCTCCAAGCTAGACCCCACGAGAGTAGAGGACAAAGGGCGGAACATAGGGGTGGAACCCGCAAAGAGTTTCAGCATAGGCGCCCCGGTGCACTGCAGGAACTACGCCAGCGCAGGGCCAGCCTGGGTGCCGGGCACCGTAGTAGAACAAACCGGCCCCGTCTCATACCGCGTAGAGACCAGTACAGGCTTCCTGTGGAGGCGACACGTGGACCAACTCAGGCGTAGGGTCCCCGGAGAGCAGGACGGAGACGAGAACAGCATCGAATCAGCGTTAGGGTACTCCCCCACCCGTTTAGCCCAAGGGGGAGGAAAAGGGGAGCATGGGTCCCCACCAAGGGGGGAGGAAAGGGAATTGATCCACAGAGATCTTTTGCGGGAGTCCCCGACAGAGAGGAGGAGCCCCGATCACACACACACCCCGCGGAAGTTTCCCCGAAATACAGATGCCCATAGAAGTTTAGACGTTGATTTGCAGTACCAGGGGGAGTTAGCGGAGTGGTCCCCCACCTGTCCTAGCGAAAAGAGGGGTTTCAGTTCAGCCCCTGGTACTTCCAGTCCCAGTAGCCCCTGCGAGTTAGAATGCAATATAGCGCCAATTTCCCGGAGACCGACACCTCCAAGACGGGAGGCATCAGCGAGTCCGCCCACCACAGTCTCAAGGTCCCCCGAGCAGGGATCAGAGGGTAGCCGATCCACAAGGGCGACCTCATCGGTCTCGCGGTTCACAATAGGAGGGTCCCCAGGGTCCGAGAGCAACAGGCAGGGGTTCACCTCCCAACTGTTCATTCCATTCCCATCCCCGAGCGCAAGGCAAGCACGGACGCCCCACAGAGCCACTAACGAATCCCCGTTTCCTGTTGCAGGACAAGCACCCGCGGAGTCAGGGATCACAGGCTCTCCAGTACTAGGGCAGACGCAAGCACGCCCCAAGCGAACGTGCGGCAAGCCACAATGGTTGCGGGACTTCGTCCCATCCTAGGGGGGAGGGATGTTATGTATGTATGTATGCATGCTCATTACTGTAAAGGCAAGAATGTAACCACTCCAGATACAAACGATATCAGCTGTAAAGGAACGCGAGCAGACAGCCCATAGAGGGCAGCTGCGAGCGTTCAGTCTCACATGGTTCACATTGCGCAATCACGGACAGCCGCGGGAAAACCTTCCCCGCATTCAGCAGCAGGAAAGGAGGCGTGCCTGGGCGAGGCCACGCCGGTAGCAGCCAATCAGCTACCGTGCTACAAGATTCAAATGTAGAGAGCTACTGTATATATTGAGATGTATCACCGCCATTACCTCATGCTTAACTGGAACCTCATGCAATAAACCTGTGTTAAACCAACCCTTCGGTTGTCCGGTCGTCTTTGGTCCCATACACCAAAGTTTCTGATGCATATGAGAAGGAAGTGGGATTCTCTGAATCTGCTAAACCCAATATCTGAAATGTGAATTCGAAGCCACCTATTTTTATACTGTACATATCTTGAATCAGCTCAAGGGCTAGTTCACTCATGAGCATGATTGATCATCTGGATATGTAAATCCTTGTTAATTGCACCCCTCACAAAGTGCAGAGGCTTCATCATGGCACTTCATGATCATGCATATTCTCCAAGCAATGGATACCTATAGAAGTTGTCGAAAAAACAGTCCTAACAATTACTTTCTGTATGGGTGAAAAGTGAAGAACGAATGAAAGCGTGGTGCCAAAATGGCTGCCGCGCTCTTTGCGGGCCCCCCCACCTAGACTTAGACATCTGGGTAGTTAGGGGGCGTGGCCACTCCTCTATTAATGGGGTGTCCACGAGGCAGCCGAGCTGCCATTTTAGAATGCGATGGAGCGGAGAAGTTTGCTCCGTCACTTCCTCCCCTTTTCGCCTCTTTGCAAGAGGCTTGATTTTCTAGCCTCTGTTCGAGGCTTCTTTTTAGCTTGCTTTGCTTTTAGAAGCGGCGGAGCGGAGCAGTTTCCCCCATTGCTTCCTCCCCTCCTAGCCTCTGTTCGAGGCTTCCTTTTAGCTTTGCCTCTTTGTAAGAGGCTTGATTTCGTTCCGGACTGCAGTGGCTCAGGTGGCTAATGGGCATACCCAATTAGGGCCGGGAATTACCATCTACATGAAGCCACTGGGTGAGATCATTCGTTCCCACGGGGTGCGGTATCATCAGTACGCGGATGACACTCAGTTGTACATCTCGGCCCGTGGGGACCATTGGGGTCTGGATGGGGGCCAATGGGCTTCGGCTGAATCCCAGCAAGACAGAGTGTTATCCAGGGAGTTACCATCTTTGGTACTGGATGGGGTTGTTTTGCCCCAGACAGACCCAGTGCGCAACTTGGGGGTCCTTCTGGACTCGCGGCTGCTGCTAGAAGAATAAGTAGCGGCTGTGGCCAGGAGGGCTTTTGCCCAACTTCGGGTGATTCACCAGTTGCGCACGCTCCTGGACCGGGGCTCCTTGCTTATGGTCACCCATGCTCTACATGGGGCTGCCCTTGACGACCATTCGGAGGCTGCAGCTGGTCCAGAATGCGGCAGCCCGGGTGGTGATGGGATGTGGGCGATATGCCCATGCCTCACCGCTACTTCGGGAGCTGCACTGGTTACCAGTTTGTCTCCGGGTGCAATTCAAGGTGCTGGTTTTGTCCTTTAAAGCCCTATATGGCAGTGGGCCAGGATACCTTAGAGACCGCATCGTCCCAAGAGTGTCTGCCCGTCCAACCAGGGCGGACCGGAGGGGCTCTCTAATGGTGCCATCAGTTAGGGGTGCACATCTGTCCAGCACCCGAAGGAGGGCCTTCTCCGTGTCCACACCAACTCTCTGGAACCTCCTGCCAACAAATCTAAGACTTCAAAGAGAATTGCTGCCCTTCAGGAAAGGATTGAAGACCTGGCTGGCAGGGCAGGTGTGGGCCCGAATGGGAACACGGTCCCAGCCTGCTGGCTTATGTAAACAATTAAGAACTCTCTCTTCTTCCTTTTTATAGTGGGTGGGATGGGTGGGTGGAATATGGGTTTTTTTAAAGTGGGTGGGATATGGGGCTTTTAAAGTGTTTGTATGTGTTTTTAGAACTTGTTGTAATGCCGCCCTGAGTCGGGTTCTGCCTGAGTGGGCGGCATATATAAATATGACTATTAAATTAAATTAAATTAAGAGGCTGCCCGGGAGGCTGACTGGGAGGCTGAAAGTCAGCGGTGCGATTCCGGAGTGCTGCAGAACGGAATGCTTCACTGTTCTCCCTTGGCCTCAGCCCACCCCCTATTTTTCGGGCGTTCCATCGGGCCGGAGGGCTCGGATGGCAACCCTGCAGTTTCAATGAGCCCAGGCTGAGGGCTCGGGCGGGGGGTGGCACAGGCCTGCCTCTCTGGGGTTCTTACCCCGCTCCTTATTTGCCCGGCTTGGGCATAGCGGCTCACTTGGGCACGGTGTGGGTTTCCGCCTCACCGTCATTCCGGTCCCTCACGGGCCGTATTATTAGGCATACCCAATTAGGGCCGGGAATTACAATCGGTTATCCCGTATCAATTACCCGGTGGGGCCATCCGGCCCATCCGGCCCACCTTGTCCTGGTGGGTTAGATGTTGCGGATGCTCCCGTGCCTGCAATTCGGCAACGGAGGCATCAATGGTCATTGCTCCACCACCTCGGATGGTGGGCGCGACAACTCGGCGGTTCCGGCCCACATGCTGGCCATGGCTGCGCATTGGTCCGCCAACAGGGTTGAGCTGACGGAGGCCATCATGCCAGCATAGGCTGGTGCCTCGCGGCTCCCCATCTGGCCGGGACGCACGTGAACACAGGGCGAGATAGACATCGTGAACTCCGACGCCCACCACGGGCCGGAACCCCCAGTGGGGGTGGCTCGTGGGGGTGCACCGAGTGAGTATCCTGGTCAAGTGAGCACACCTCTGACACTAGCTTGTCTCACTGGGGTGGGGGGTATAGTGGCCATGGTCTCAGCAGGCCAATTACACTCTGGTTCTTACTGGGGTGACTGCCCCTATGCTTTTAGTTAATTTCTCTGGGCCCGTAGGGCCGGTTATGTGTTTATCCACTACAATCAGTGCTAACGGTGGTTCTGCTGTTGGCCGGTTGCTCTATGCCCCTGGGTGACCACTTGTACTGGGTTATTAGCTAGGCTATGTGGTTTGGTGATTATATTCACGTTTCCCCCTCCTACATTGTGAACACACCCATTAGGGCATTAGGGTCAGGACGACATGGTCAAGGAGTTCCCCCGGCGCTACACCCTACCCCCCCCTTATGGGGCCGATTGGTTGCCAGGCTATTGGGCATCCATGCCAGGATGAATGAGGGCCCGTCCTGATTTGGCCATTCCAATGGTACAGTGCTTGGACAATGATGGCAGGGCCAGGGTTGTTTTCCCTGGCCCGTCATAGTTAGCCTAGGTCAGGACCTTAGGCTTAGGGCGGCCCCTCACCCTGAGATGCCAGCGACGACTCCTGTTAGCAAGTGTGGTTGCTGTATGTGACTCTTACATGGCTTATGCTTATGCTGCGTGCGGAGAGTCCACTTTTGGGCAACCACCTGTACCCTGATCTAGAGCTGTCAGATTGAGTTAGCTGCTACCACCTTCAACGGGGGACATGTTTTGTAGGGCACTGGCGCTATATTATGGGTTGCTCACTCAGGAGTGGGCTCTGGTGAGGCTTCGCTCCTCAATGGCCAATCAGCCGGGAGAGGGTACTAGCCTGGCGCTGCCATCTGTATGGTTATTCCCCACAGGTGTTTGTGGCAGCACGTGGTTCACGCCCCGGCCTGTTGTCTGCTACCAGGCCGGGTCTACCCTGACCGAACTAGGATTGGTACCTATTCCTCCTGGTTGGGCGCCGCATCAGCTGCGGCTACGTTTGGGTGCCCGGAGCCTGACATATGTTGCATGGGCAGGTGTGGATTTGCCCAATTTTCTCTATTCGTCCCTTCACTGAATGAGTGCCTTGTCTTCCCTCTATTCTCCTTCCTTATTTTTTAGACCCTGTGTGTTCCCGCACACGGGTTGTGGTGTGGCTTGTGGGCCACAACTCTGTGCACTGGGGCAGCGCAGTATGCCGCTTTGTTAGAATGGGGACCCCATCTCGGACAATGCGTAACCGCGCGTATGCAATGGTGTGGTATGATGTGCACGGCATAGAGGTGGCAGTAACTGTTGACATTCCTGATGTCCATTGGGGATGCGGGGCCGCCACATGTTTTAATGCTGCATCTCGGAGGCGGTGATCTTGCACGGATTGCTGGCCCGGACTTAGAGACTTCCAAGTGCAGTGACCTGCCGTTTCTTTGCCATTTATGGCCGTCTACATGATGGCTATGGTCATACATCATGCCGATGCAATATCATGGGTGACACTTTGTCCCAGCGATCGGACCGTGCCCGAAGGTCAGTGAACAGGGCTGTTGCCTGGTTCCTTATCTAGAATGCCTCGGGGACAGCCATTTGTAGTCTAGGGATAGGGTTACAGGAATTTGGCCTGTCTTATGGAGATGGGGTTCACCTGTCAATGAGTGGAGGCACTTCTCTTTTGAATGACATGCAAGAAGGCCAGGTGACCGAATTGTCGGTCAAGGTGAGCGGCCCCTGCTACGCTGTGGCAATGTTGCCAAGTGGAAGGTGCCTCTCAGAGAGTCGCACGTGGTGCAGGGCCGCATCAACTTCGCCTGCAGAGTGGTGATACCAGGTAGTGCTTTCGCCTAGTGTCTGGGTCACGCTATGGCGGGTCTCGCTAAACGAAGCCGCAGGGTACAGTTGATTAGGGGTTTATGAGCGGACCTGTTGGTTTGGCTCACATTACCACAGGACTTCCAGGCTGTCGCCTCGGGAGGTCTGAGCTTCTGGTCAGCCCCAGTTACAAGTACAGTCGGATGCCTCCGGCTCCCTGGGGTGGGAGGAATTTATTTAGGGACAAGGCCTATGGTCATTGGCCCCGGGGATAGCAGGGCACGGATCGCTTACGCGATCTTATGTTTCTAAAAGAAAAGAAAAATCTTCCCAATTCTGGGTACCTTTTTTGCTCTGGGGGACAGGTGGCCTGATTCTGTACCTCGCTTTTGGTGTGGAAATGCTGTGGTGGTGCACATTGTCAATACCCAAACGTCTAAATCCCTCGGAGTCATGGCCTCAGCTCACCTATTGTTCTTGGGTCCGTGCACTTTAAGGCGTTTCTTGGGCTAAACATGTGCCTGTCATTTATAACGATATTGCTTATGCTTTCCCCCGACTGCGGATCGCCCGGTTCCGAGGCTGGGCTCTGGACGCTTGTGAGCTACCCTCTCCTCTACTGGCTGTGATATGGTCATTTGGCAAGGAGACGTGAACCGGGCGAATGGCATATATTGGTAACTCGCACGCGCACTGCACATCAGCATCCAATCCTTCACTTTAGAGCCTTTTGTTGGACAAGGCAATTGCCCAAAATGTGGCCGACATTGGTCGACTGGGTTTTTAGAATGTATAATCTGCCCTTATGATCTGGTTTGGCTACACGCACCATAGCCACCAGGCTTTAGGCATTGATACTCATTGCCAAGGCACGGGGCTTTCCTGACTACGAGAGGGTCTTCTGAATACACCATGTATTAGGGGGGTGGACACGTGTTCATGGCTGCTGCCTGACACACGTCGCCCTATTCTCACAGATATTCTGACCCACCTTGCATGAGGCTGGCATAGACTATATTGCAGTAGGTAGGAGGAGTCTCTTTTCATGCAGCTACCGCTGTAGCTTTTTTCTGGAGCTCGATGACTCAGCGAGCTGGTCCCATGGTCAAAGGGGGACGTGTTTTGTAGAGCACTGGAACTCAAAGATGTCTATATCAAACGAGAGTGGGCTCAGTTGGGGATTCATCCCTCAAAGGCTGATCAGCATAGAGTGGGCAGAGGTGTATACTGCTATAACGTACATTTGCTGACATCGTTCCGGTTGGTGCCCTACATGCAATTGGCAGTGCCTGCTGCGCGCCCTAGCCTGTTTTTCTGCCACCAGGATGGGTCTACCTGTACCAAATTTAGGTTCTGGAGGGTGACCAGTACTGCGCTTCACAGTGTGGGGCCCGTTATGGCACCCATTTATTTGGGATAGGCGTCGCATTGACCGCGGCTGCGTTGGGTACTCTGAGGCGGATATATGGGGGCACTTGGGGGTGTGCGCAAATTTTTTCCTATTTGTACATCCCTTCACTGTACGAGAACCTAGTTATGTCCTTAACCTCTTCTCCTCTTTTACAGATCCTGTGTGTCTCCGCACACCGGTGGCAGTGGGGCTGGCTGGCCGCAGCTATGTACACTGGGCAGCAGTATATGCTGCAGCAACAGAGTGTGGACCCCAGCTCGGGCTGCGTGCATCCGCACGTATGCAGTGGTATGGTATGTGCAGCACGAGAGGGCTGGAACTGTTGCCATTCCTGATGTCCATCAGGGATGCTGGACTGCCTGATGTTTCTATGCTGCACCTCGGCAGCGAAGATCTCACACGGATCACTGACCTTTCCTTAAGATGCCGAGGTGCAGTGACCTGACGTTTTACATCATTTATGGCCGTACACGCGGTCGCTATGGTCTAACATCGTGCCGAGATGCTAATTTAGAGGAGACATAGATCTCCGTGGTTTGGACCATCTCGGCGGTCAGTGGGCAGGGCTTTTGCTGAGAACGGCTTGGGCACAGCCAGTAGATATCTGAGGATAGGCTTACAGAAATTTTGACCTGTAGACAGGATATGGGGTCCACCTGTCGGCTAGAGGTATGTACCTCTTTCTGGATGAGGTGCAAGCAGGTCTGGTGACCGAGCTGACGGTCTGGGGGAGGGGGGCGGTGAGTCATCATGGATGCCTCCCCGTGTGGCGGGTAGCACTGGTAAGGTAAAGATTTATGACCCATAGGTATCCGGCAGGTTCGCAATTGACTGGCCAACATGTAGACAGGTACAGGGGAAATAGGTTTGGCCGGTCAAGTGTGAACCAGGCAAGGGGTGATGTCAGGAGCTTCACAGCCTGCATCACCTTGATATTTAATGGATACACATCAGAGGGTGGGGTCAGTAGATAGTTTATTGACTCTGGTCAACAATTTGTTTGTGTCAACAAACAAATTGATACAAATAGTTACATGTAGCCAATTGCCATTGGCATTTTGGGAGGAACCTTACCAGTGTTACTGCGGCCTGCTTGCCTTAAAGAATTACAATTGGATGATTATACCAATTGAAAGTTAAAATTCGGACTAGAGCATTATTCAATAAAAGTGGCCCGATGCCTTTATCCATATACCGGTGTCTGAGTCTTTCTTTGGGGGGTGCGCCTGCAATGAACAGTATCTTTGGAGCATGGTTTAAATTCTCTCCATGAGTGGGATTTATTGGATGAACAAATATTGGAATAAGAGAGAGCTAAACTGGATAAACAGCTGTCGGGTTGGTCTCCTACTTCAGAAAAAGTAACTCAAGTGGAATAAGAGGGAACTGAATGAGGTGAAAAGCTTGTTGGTCAGTCTACCACCTTAGCAAGAGAAACAGCTGAAATTAAAAGTGCCAAGGAGGTCAAGAAAACATAAAGTATATTTATTTCAGAATTAGTTTATCAAGACTACTTGTCTGATATAACACATGCTATAAAAGAGTTCATGGTTTCAGGAAGAAGAGTTTATTTGAACATTGTTGTAAAGAAGATTTAAAGAAGATGTGGTATGGACACTATTGAGATTGGTTTTATATATCTTATTAGTTAAGTTTGACAGAGGTGTAAATCTGAAGAATTGTTTGTTACCAATAGGTAGTAGTAACTGGAATTCTGGATGGGGGAAGGGAAGTGAACTGGCAATTTAAGGTTCTTTGCTGTTCTAGTTCTACCCAAAAAAAGGAGGTTGTTATAAAAAAGGAAAGAGAAATTAAAGAGATTAGCTAACAAGAATATTAAAATATAATATTATTAAATATTATTATATAATAATAAAATATAAAAAATATAAAAAACTAGAGATAAAGCTAGCTAAGGAGTGGAAAGTTAAATAGTATCATAAAGATGAGTTACATTTTAAATAACTTAGAGGGATGTAGGACATATGTGGCAGACATGTTTATGTTCATCCGTCTGTCCATCCATCCATCTGTACGCACGTGCACGCACACATTATACACAACGTTCAACAGCAACTTCACTCATGTAGCAATGCTATAGAGTTCCAGAATATGAATACTGTATATGATCTGTAATACAAATTCTGGGGTAGGGCAAAACCAAGATCAGTTGGTATGTGGCTGCCATCCCTTTGCTACAAAGTTTATCATGGAGGGGAAGAGCTGAGCAAATATTTTCACTCCTTGCTTAACAGCTGTTATTAAACTGCAAGTCTTCCTTTTTGAAAATATGAGTAGTGTTCATTATTCCATTGCTTTATATAGGATAATATTTATTAATCCTTTCTTTGACATTTGGGAGTCTCCTGGCCCAGCTGCTGTTCATATTTAGAAATGAAATATTTTAGTTTTAATGGAAGATAATTGTCACTTTTTATTCTTACTAAATCTTGCCAACAGAAAAAAACGATTATTTATGAAAATTAATTAAGGCAAATGAAGCATCTTATTTTGTTTTCCTACATTTTGGCTCTGTTTCCTCTCTAACACAGTTGTCTACCAGTGTAAATTGACAAACAGAAGGATAGTCTAGTTACCTCACTATTATTTGTGTCCTTAACTGCTATTTTCTGTTATTAGCAATTAATCAGGAAATGAGAAAGGTGTAGAGAACTGAATCACTGGAGAATCTTCCTGTGAAACTCTGTCTGTCAAATTCATCATAGTGTATCTGTTTGGATTTTAAAAATCCATTTGTCAAGTCAATAGCACCTTTGTTGTTTTTTATGGGTAAAGGAATGATGTCTACAAGCTTTTCTGTTTGGAAATTCTGCTTTTTGTCCTACAGCTGTGCTGTGTAAGGTGTTTCTTCAAAAAGAAGAATGATAATAAAGGCTGTCTTGGCAATGCTGAAAGAAAATACATTGGCTCTTAAGAATATCTCATGTGTTTCAGTTCCACGAGATGCTAAGAGGCTTACTGATTCATAAGTGTTTAAACTGGAAATTCCACTGACATCTCCTTCCATAAAGTGTCAATTTGCTGAATCTACCCTTTAGAAGACAAAGACAGAAATTATTGCCTGCTGAAAAGGCAATATATTACCTCAACTTGCTTGCTGTGCCAAGTTTTGTTTTGTTTTCTCTACTTTTGTCCCTGTTCTCTTTATATCATGCTGGAAGGAGAGAGAAAAAGAAATATTATTGGAAAACATCAAAGCTATAATGGGATGAGAGTAGAAAATAGAGTGCTGTTTATTACCAACAAATTATGCCCCAATTCAAATAGCCTGGATAGCCTTGCTGTCAAAGCTTCTGGATTGAAGGTACTGTTCTTAAATACCAGCTAGTGAAGGGCAAGACAGTTATCATCCAGGCAAACATGCCTAGTTGCGTTGCTGAGACCTGGTTGGACAAAGCTGGAGAAATTATTATTTTTCTCAGCTTTTCAACTTGTGTTGCAGTAGTCTATTGAAACTCAGGCAATCTTACCAGATTGTGGAATTTTTGAACTTCAATCGGGTGTATCCTGGTAACAGCAACCTTGTGTTGCCAGCTAATTTTTCTCATGCTAGGTCAGGCAAAAGGAACTGCAGCAACTTCACTCAAAATGTGATTTCATTTTGTCAGTTTCACATCTGGCCTAAACATGAAAAAAGAAGAACCAGGCACCCTGTCCCACAGACCACTGGGTTTGAATGTATGTACTTGAGAGTGGGTTTCTAGCACAGAATAAAGGTTATGCTGCTCACCAGACTGCATAACAGTCTCCTCCCCTAAGTGAGCTGATCTGATCTCAGGTTCCAGTAACCTTGGCTTATTATGCTGAAGGATATCATCATCCAAGCAAAGAACAGTATATCTGAAGTGGTTCCAGACTTTCTGTCTACTATGGTGGCTATGGGTCTTTCTTGAATGGTGTCTGTTTTCACTCATGTTGTTTTGACCTGGTTTTCTGTACAGGACAGGGTAGTGATAATCTTGGTGTCGAGAAACTCTCAATAGTTCTATTGTCATGGGTAAATCATTATGTGGTGGGGTTTAAGGTTCTTGGAAATCTGAGCCTCTGCAGGTGTGTGTGGCAATTAAAACTGTCCACCCTAGAAGACTGATGGATACAAAAAGATTTTGACAGCTCTTGCCTGGATTGGCAGGTGATCCTTGTCTGATCTCTGGAATAATGAAATGGTCAGGGCTATTTACATAATCACTCCTAAGCATCCTCATGAAGTGCAGCCAAACTAACTCCATGGTTAGTGTTCTATTTGTTGTGTGTGTGTGTGTGTAATTGTGAATTTACCTAGAATTCCAAGGCTCCATAATGTAATTCTCAACATAGCTACATTTTTAAAAGACACAACATTTTAAATTAAATTCTGGTAAGTGACTACATGATACTTTTAATTTCCTTACAAAAGACTCTCTAAATGCTTCGAGGTGCTTTCCTGTTCTCCTATGATACTAAACAAACTTTTTTCTTATCTCTCCTCTTGTTTCCACCAAGCATGAGAAAACTTTATGTTGCACAAGATAAGTCAGCACTTGAGCCACGAAATATCCTTTTTTAGTGCAGCGCTGGCTCTTTGGCTTTGAAACAGAGATGAGCAATGAATCCTAGAGATGGATACAACTGCCTGTCGAGCAAGGGAAACCTCTACCTTTACCTGTTGGATTGGGGGCCTGATGTGGGCTGGAAGGTCCCGGAGGAGACTGGTCAAGTAAAGACACATGAGGCAAGATGGAGCGAAGACCAGCGTTTTTTGATCAGAAGGCTCTAATCTTTATATCTTGCCTAGCTCGACCGCGTGCATAGGTTGCACATGGCCGTTACAGGAAAACTGCAGGTCTGCACTTTAAGATTACACAAGTTACTCATCAGGGATGACTTCACCAGGGGAAGTTCCTTATCTATCTAATTTACTACCAGGGGGACATGCATTGTTTACTGCTATCGGGAGTAAACATCTGCCTAAGTTGACTCTTAGACTCAGAGTCTCTGCAGATACAAGATTACCCATTACATGCTTACCAAGTTCATCACCTGGTGATCTTTTGCCCTCTACTGTCCAAACTGCCTGCCAGGTCAGCGATCGGTGAATTAAACTATGACTATTAATCCGCTCCCCAATGTCTGTCCCTTCGGAACCAGGCTCCAAGGCATGTGTCCCCCAAGCCGTGGTTCTGTCAGGGACAGTATGCCAATTATGTGCACAGAACCCACATTCCCCCTTTATTTGTTTAATTGGACCTGACAGACGGCTCGCCGTAGGAGTGGCATGAGCTGACGTGGAGTGAGGACATTCTGGGGTTTTCTCCATGGGGGACACATTGACAGCAATGAGGGAATATATTGTGTGAAGCAGCAAACTGCTATCCCCAAAATTGTGACACCCACAATCACCTTGAGCATTGTTTGAAGCCACCCCAATGGGAACCATGACCAGAGCGAATTCCACCACCCCCACGTGGCATCTTCCTTGATATTCTTAACCAGGGTATGGAGATCTGTGATCTGACTTTGTACCTTGCGAGAGTTGTCCATGAGGTTAAAACAACACATGCCATGGACTGTCTCACAACCCAAATGGTGTAAGAGCAGGAGGTAGTCTATAGCTGCTCGATTATCCAATATAGCGTGACGAAGCTCTGCTTGCTCTTGATTGAGCATCGTTATCACCGATGAGGTATGGTTAATGGCTTTTGCTAGCATGCAAGCCAGTAAGCCTGGCACACCAAACAAACTGACTGCCAATGAGACGTATTCAGCTTTGCTCAGAAGCCTAATGTTACTGTCACATGAACTATCCAGCTGGGTGGCAAGAACGTGCCATGTGTGGGCAGATATGTTGGTGCTTGGGACATCCTTGGTGGGAAGCAACAGTGTCAAATGGCTGATACAACAGAAAGAATCAGATACATTTGCAGGAATATAGTTCCATGTGTGTTGGTTACATGTAAAAAACCAGCCTGAAGGCAAAGTGACATGAACAAACATTGAGTCAATAGTCTTTGGGTGATTGCAAGTCCAAGTGCTGTTGCTGGGGCCGAGGCAACGGTGATGTGGCCCTTTGACCGCGGAACAGCTGGTCATGCAAGCACAAGTTGAGTTCGGGCTGATCGCCACTCGGGGAGTGTACAGAGTGGCCGCATCAGCCGGTAGGACTTTTGTGACTTGGGTTCCCCAGTGCGCATATGTCGAATACATGATCTTGTGAAATGGGCCAAATATCCACTTCACTAACCAGTCACCGTGCCTGATGTGCGCACCCGGGGCATGACACACTGGGATGAGACAAGTACTAAGGAGAGAGGGAGAATTGGTGGCCTGCCTCAGGCAAAAATCAGACTGATTGATGAGGTTTGCCAATCTTTCCCAGATGTTGTAGTGCAGCCGGGTAGAGAGGTCTCAACCAGGCATCAGATTTTCTGCTTCAAATGAAGCGGCTTGAACCCCTCCCCCCATAAGCAAGGAAAGGATCAAGATGATCGTCGTCAAGGAATTAAAGGTGATCTGGGACAAAACCGCAACCACAATGTTCTCTGGAGTTGGTTCTGCATTCTGCTGCTGCGCGATATCAGTCGCCTCCTGGCACAGGGACTTGATCATTCCTCATATGATCTTCAGCACTGGCATCGGCTGTCGTCGCCTCCTCCGCCTGATTTCCCGGCTCAGAGTCAATTCCTCAATCTCCGGCAGCAGATCCGGGAATGCCTGGCTCCAAGCCATTGGACTCGAGATGAGGTTTCACACAATGAGCTGGAATCCAGATGACACCTGAAGGAGACATAATTGCTGCATACCCTCTTCCCCACATTATGTGTAGTGCCGGGCCTCTCAAAGAAGGATCCGGTGGTACCATAGAGCACGGGAGAGCCTCCGTGCAACGGAAGTGCTTCTCCTGCGGAGTGTAATCTGAGAAAATGTTGAGGTGGTTGTACATGAACAGTACCTTGTTCAGACAATGCTGTGCCTGACCCTGATTTTTGGGGAGGGCTAGTTCCCTGACCCTGATTTTTGGGGAGAGCTAGTTCCCCCCTTTCTGTTTGTTTGCCAATATAGGACTTGAGCGTCTGATTCACCCACTCGACAATCGCTTGCCCTTGTGGATTGTACGGAACACCAAAAGTGTGCTTAATGTCCCAGGTGGCCATAAACGTGGCCAGCTGCCTAGAGCTATAAACCGGAGCATTGTCGGATTTCACATGACATGGTTTACCCATGGCCGCGAAACAGGAGAGGAGATGCTGCTCCACATGGGAAGCAGTTTCTCCTTTCTGAGCCGTAGCCCAGACAAACTGTGAAAATATGTCTATGCAGACATGCATTAAGTGTCATCTCCCAAACTGCAGAACATGTGTGACATCCATCTGCCACACCTGGTTGGCTCCCATCCCTCGTGGGTTGACACCCCACGAGCCCCCCCCCCCCGCCGCTGCCCCTGCACATTGTGGGCAGGAACGGACTATGCCCTGAGCTTGGGAAAGTGGCAGATTGAACTGCTGTGCAAGTGCTTTAGCATTTTGATGAAAGAATGCATGACTTTGAATCGGAGTCGTGAAGATTCCCAGAACTGACTGCTGCTTTTGCAGCCGCATCCACTCTGCTATTGCCCGCAGAAATCAGGCCAGGTAAATCCTGGTGACTTCTGATGTGGGTGACATAGAGCGCTTCGGTGCGGTTACGCAAATGAAATTGAGTTGTGAGAAAAAGACCTAACAAGTTTTTGTCTATCGCGGGAGTGATGTAGGCTCCCGGTAGACTGTGAAGCAAATTCTGGACATTCTGACTGTCTGTAATTATATTCAAGCATTCCTTGGCAAAAGTGCACAAGGCAAGGTTCACTGCTGCCAATTCCGCCCACTGTGCGGATTTCTGCAGAAGAGTCAGAAGCCTGTCCCTCTTGCCAAGCCTGTCCCTCTTGCCAAGTAAGAACTCCATATGTTCTACCCCCATCAGTGAACACTGTCCTGGCTCCCTGAAGAGGAACCAGGGACAATAACTCACAGAAGCTGACTGTCTGCATCTGAAGTGAGACAAGTCTGGGGTCTTTTGGCAAATGGTATCCCAAGGATCCTGTAAATCCTTCTAATGCAATCGGAAGTGAGTCACCGAGCTGCATTAGCTGCTGGACCTGATCCTTGGTGAATGGAACAACGATTTTCACTAAATCGTGTCCTGAGATATCCCTTGCTCTCAACCTTCCTTGGTAAATCACCGTGGAAACCAGTTCCTGAGGAGGGATGATGTTTTGGGAAGAGGTGTGTGGTAAATACACCCATGCCACGATTTTCGCCCCTCGCTCGGAGTCTACGCCTAGAGCTCCGGAGAACATGGCTCCAGTTCGGATTATGTACAGGTTCAGAACAGGAGCATATGGCCCCTGACTAATCCTGTCCACCCATCTCTGGCTGAGAACTTGGTTGACTTTTTTGAGATTTACCACCTTCAATTCTCAATGCATGTGTAAAAGTTATTCTTATACTGAAACAAGTGTTATGTCTCATTCATCATGATGGCAATGCCATTTAGCTATATCTTCATTATTGGGAAGTAGAATGAATCAGATTTTACTTGTGGTTCAAGTGAGTGGATGGACCCTTTCCTAATGGTGGCCCTTGCTTGGCACAATTTGCTACACATAACAGGGTCACTTTCATTAATTTCTTCCAAGGTCTGAGTGATGGTTGGCAAAACCCCTATAAGGATTGAAACACAAGTGTGGTTTGTTTGTTTTTCAGATTTTAACATTACAGATGTGTTATCTAGTGCTTCCACTCTAGCCTCTTTCTCTTGTAGGTAATTTGTTAATCTCTACCGCAATCCTTCCTTTTCTCATTCTGTGTAATCCCCATAAAAACATTCAAAACAAGACAGTAGTGGTGTGATCTGCTTCAAAATTGCCTTCTGTTACAATTCCTCAATTTAGTGCTCAGTTTAATACTTCAGAAATCCCTTGAAAGCTTGTAGGTCATAGTTCCTGGCAGTTTTTTCAGGTCCACATGCAGTTTCTTTGTTTAATGCACAAGCTTCCCAAGCTCCTGATGCAGAGCGAGTCTGATAGGGAAATGGCAATTACAGAGATGGGAAGATTGGAAGGATTTATTCAGCACAGTTTGTAACACTTCTTAAACAGCTCCCAAAGCTCTAATTTTTAAGCAACCACCTTCTTATCTGAGAGAGTATACCAAAGAGTGATGTAACTTCTTGTATGACTCACAAAGAAGATTGCAATAACTGTTAGCAAGTCTTATCAATGCTGGAATTTAAAACAGCTTTCCTTCTTTTTTTGCAGAGAAGGCTAGTGATAATTAGGTGCATTGACATTTTATATTTTACTACTTTATCTGTTTTTCTAACACTTTCTCCAGCTCACAGTGAGAAAATGTCTTACAAAATGAACACACTGAATTATTCAGAAAAACTCTCATGTTTTATCCATAGACTTCAAGCAATCTGGTCCCTTCACTGCCATCAAGTTCTCAATAAACATTCCTTTATGTCTACTTCAAGAAATCTCACATACACCATATCACGGCAGTCTAGATGTTCCATGCTCTTAAGTAGACAACACTAGAGACATGCTAAGGATCATATACTTAAGAATTATATGATTTTATAGGTTTTGGGTGTGATTGTGTTTTAATGTTCCACCAGCTGAAGTGGGGTCAGAATGGAAAGAAGCCTCTTGTGTCAGCAATAGCAATCACACCTATATATCACCCCATAGTGCTTAGTGCACTCTCTGGGTGGTTCACAACTTAATTAGCATTTCCCCCCAATATGCTGTGCCCTTATTTTGTCATACTCAGAAGAATGGAAGGCTGGTTGAACTCATAATGTTTGGCTGCAATGCAGCAAGTTTAACCACTATGCCACCAGGGATCTTTTAGATCATCTACTCTTGCACAGGCTGAACTCAGAGATCTACCAGATAAGATCTGCCAGCACACAAGCAAAAAAGGGGTCTGAGAAGGGCAACCGCCCCTGGCATATGCTGATGGGTTATTATCTTTTTGCTTCCTCCAAGACATCTCCTCCTGGCTTGCTCCAATGTGAGCTCTCCATTTGGCCAGGGGAGGAGGGAAAGAAGCAACATTAAAAGGGCTTTCCTTCCTCCCTTCTGGCCTCTTTTGATGAGGTGCAGACATCCCTCCCATCTGCCTTATATGAGACTATCTGATCATTTTGTAGGCCAGATAGGAATTTTTACACCAACCCCAGATTGGCCAAAGGGTTGAATGTCTCTCAGATTGTCTCTCAGGGGTGAAGTTGGGCCAATCTGGAGAGATGTCTTCAATAAGTCACAACTGGAGGCTAGTGCAGGAGAAACATAGATTTAGTGATTCCTCAAGATAAATTGGCAAGGTCGCACAACATCCAGGATACTAGGAACATGAGATTCCATTTCAGGATGGGTGAGAAACTGGCAGCCCACTGATGGCACCATTCACTTAAGGTTGGCTTTGGGGTGTGTGTGTGTGTAACTATCAATTTGAAACTGAATGGCTGATTGGGAGTCTGCTATCTATGGACAGTGCATCCTAGTGCTCAAAGGTTGAACAGGAGCAGGGACCAAAACAGACCCCTAGCTCT
Organism: Bradypodion pumilum; assembly: GCA_035047305.1. Classification (NCBI taxonomy): domain Eukaryota; kingdom Metazoa; phylum Chordata; class Lepidosauria; order Squamata; family Chamaeleonidae; genus Bradypodion; species Bradypodion pumilum. The sequence continues at coordinate 240,913,875 of JAWDJD010000003.1, read as the reverse complement.
GTTTATGACCCTGCACTATGCATGCCCCACTGCGGGAGACTTTGGCATGGTTTGCCCAGTTGAAGTTATTGTTTAAATAAAAGTTGTGGCCCTAGTTTTCAGCAAACAATGTTTCAACATTTATCTTCTGGGGTTGTGGGGGCAAGGGGCATCCACAACATTCTAATCTGGAACAATAGTCATTACACCAACAGAAGCTAGGCCAAGGAGAGGGTGAGCCAAATAATTTCTAGCATTCTTAAATTGGAGGAATTTAGATCCAGCACAGCTTCCTGTCTGCCTGTAGGAAGAGAATTGTAAATGACTTTTGCATAATCTTTACTGGCAAACGCTGAAATGGGTCATTGTAAGTCAGAAATTGACTTGACGCCACATGATTATTATTATGTAGAATCTTCAGATACAATTACCTGCACCTAGTGTTCAATGTTTCCTGTCTTTATTTCAGTGGACAATGTATCTGACAAGTACCAAAAGAAGTCAATATTCAATTTTGTCTGTTCTGCAGACTCTTAGATTTAAGAGTCAAGCTTGTCATTCACTACCTTCATTCAGCACTACAAAGTATGTTTGCCGGCCCAGTCCCCCAATAAAGGCACAGACACCGTTGCTGGATTTAAAATTTGGGCAACTTTATTGATTATGCCTTAATCTTAAATTATGACTTTAACTTAAACTTAACTTCAACTTTTGCAACTCATTAAGGTAAGCAGGCCGCAGTAGCACTGGTAAGGACCACTCCTAATTGCCAATCACCATTGGCTACCTTGTATCCATTTGTATCAATTTGTCTATGGATATAAACAAATTGTTGACCCAAGTCAGGATGCTACCTGTTGACTCCAGCATCTGACGTATATCCGGTAAAATATCAAGGTGATGCAGGCTGTCTAGATCATAGCATCACCCCATTCATGGTTTGCCCTTGACCGGCCAGCCCCAATTATCCTGTACCTTGTCCTTGGGTTGGCCAATCAACTTCGCACTTGCCGGATACCTATGGGTCATCTACTTTACCTTACCAGTGCTACCCGCCAAAAGTGACCATAAAAAACAAAAATACCCCGTATCTCAACCATCAGCAACAGTGTGGGATCGGCAAAAACACCAAGAACCAAGAGGCCAATGCAGGTTCAAGCAAAAATTCCCACCTGGCCCAAAAGTGACCAAAATAATCACTGTTACTTAGGGAGGGGGTGGAGGGAAAACTCCTTCGCTCAGCCGATCTTTCTAAAATGGTGGCGAGCCGCCTCGTGGCCACCCCTTTTATGCTAGGTGTGGCCACACCCCGCAGAGGCCTGGATGTCTGTCTCTCGGGGCAGGGGCCGGCAAAGAACACGGAAGCCATATTGTGCTGCCGTGCTTCCCTTGCTGGCCCAGTCCCCCAATAAAGACACAGACACATTTGGGTCATCTACTTTACCTTACCAGTGCTACCCGCCACACAGGGAGGCGTCCATGATGACTCACCGCCCCCCCCATTGACCGTCAACTCGGTCACCAGGCCCACTTGCAAGTCCTCCAAAAAGAGGTCCATACCTCTCACTGAAAGGTGTACCCCATCTCTACGATACAGGCCATAGTCCTGTAGCCCTATCCCCGGGTGTGGGACCGATGTCCCCGAACAGTGTTGCATAAGGAACCGGGCAACAGCCCTGTTCACTGACCGCCGGGCACGGTCCAAACCACGAGGATCAAATCCTCCTCTATAGTGGTATCTGGGTATGATCTGGGACCATAGCAGCTGCATCTGCGGCCACATGCGGTGTAAAACCTCCAGGTCCCTACGCACGGATACTGTCAACCAAAGGCCGGTGATCTGTGCGAGATCGTTGCCTCCCAGGTGAATTACTAGGATATCCGGAGGTTCGGCATCCCTAATGGACAAAAGGAATGGCATCAGTTCCGGCCACCTCATGCCGCACAAACCATACCAACGAAGACGTGCAGCTGCGTGTAGTCCAAGATGGGTACCCCAATCCGATGATGCTGCATAACGTGCAGCCCAGTACACATAGCTGTGTCCAACCAGCCAGACTTCCACCGGTGTGCACCAACACACAGGGTCTGCAATAAAGGAAAATAAAATGAGGGCAGGGAAGGCACTCATGCAAGGATAGGATGAACATATAAAGCAAAATGTGCAGATCCCCATCTGCCCATCCGATGTATGTCGGCCTCTGAGTACCCAAACACAGCAGCCAACAATGCGGCACCTATTTGAAATTAATGAGTACCGTACTGTGCCCCAGGGACCCACAAACTGCGAAGTGCAGTTCCTGTGACCTTCCAGAATTGGAATTTGGTGAGTGGGGACCCATCTTGGTGGCAAAACAACAGGCCAGGGTGTGAGCCCCACACCACCATGAATGCATGGAGGGCACCGATGGGACAAATGTCATCAAAGGTACATCTCAGGTCGGCTTTAGAGGAGCGAATCCTCAACCGAGCCCATTCTTGGGTGAGGGAAACATTGGCCAGTTCCAATGCCCTATGTGGCCTGTAGCATTTAGAAAGGGGCACCAGCTCACTGATCCCGAGAGCCCCGAAAAAAGGCACCATGGTGGCTGCATGAAAAAAAAGACTCCTCGTACCGGTCATAGCAAAGGCAATGCCAAGCCCTGGCTTGGCTAGCCAGCAGAGAAGGGGAAACAGGTTGGCACGTGTCAGGGCAGCGGCCGCGTTCATGCGTCCATCCTTCTAAGACATGGCGTATCCGGAAGTCTATGGTGTTGTCAGGGTAACCCCTCACCTTGGCCGCAAAGGCCAAAGCAGAAAGTCTAGTGGTGATGGTGCGGGGAGCTAGCCCGTGGCCATGAAGGTGCACCATGTACTGCAAGACATGGGCAACCGGGATTGACCAGACGTTGGGCAGGTGCACGTCCCTACAGAATGCTGTAAAGTGGAGATATATGTGCTGATATGCCTTATGCGTGCGCGGGGCTAGAGACATGCCGATCAGGCGGTTCACTTCTCCTCCCCAAAGGTCCACATCTCGCTCGGAAGTGGAGAGGGAAGTTTCTCTGCGTCTGGCGCTAGGGACTGGAACCGGGAGATATGCAGGCGGGATAAAGCATCACAATATCATTGTTAATGCCGGGAACATGTCTAGCCTTAAACAGCACATTAAGGCAAAGGGACTGCAGCACAAACTGCCTAACCAGGGCCATGACTCTGGGGGACTGTGAGGTTTGGGCATTGACAATGTGCATCATGGCAGTATTGTCGCACCAAAAATGAACCACGGAATTAGCCCACATGTCGCCCCAGAGCACCAATGCGCCCAGAATAGGAAAAAACTCAAGGAACGTGAGGTCCCTCAGACGCTCAGTACCTTGCCATTCCTTGGGCCACCTACCGTAAGCCCACCTACCCTTAAAGTAGATACCATAACCCAGTGAACCGGATGTGTCCAACTGGACCTGAAAATGGGGGGTGGCAACTAACTCTGTACGCCAAAAGGACACCCCATTGAAATCCTTGGGGAAATTAAGCCATACTGACAAGACGGCTCTCAAGCCCCTGGTGAGTCGGACTCTATGATGCTTCTTGGAAAGACCCGCCATAGCGTCACATAGATGCCTGGTGAATGCCCTGCCTGGGGTAACTACCCTGCAAGCGAAGTTGAGGTGCCCATGCAGGACCTGCAACTCATGTAGAGACACCTTACGTTTGGCTAGCAAAGCCAAAATTGCATCAGAGATCCGGGTCACCTTCTCACGAGGCAACCTGGACGTTTGTGCCAAGGAGTGAATTTCTATACCCAAAAAAGTGAGAATGGTATCAGGGCCCTCTGTCTTTTCAGGAGCAAGGGGAACACCAAGTTCTGCCATGAGCTCCTGAAAGGTAGCTAACAACTGTCCACAGGTGCCTGAGCCGTGTTCACCACCAAATAAAAAATCATCTAGGTAGTAAGCCACAGCCCGGGACCTCGACCTCTGAATGAAAGCCCAATGAAGAAAGGTGCTGAAGGGTTCAAAGGCCAAGCACGAAATGGAGCAGCCAAAGGGCATAGCCTTATCTACGTAGAACTTCCCCTGAAAACAAAAACCTAACAGCTCAAAGTCATCAGGGTGTACTGGCAACAATCGACATGCCGATTTAATATCACATTTAGCCAGTAGCGCCCAGCGACTGCATGAGCGGACCATTTGCAAGGCTTGGTCAAAAGATGTATACCGGACGGAACAAAGGTCATCCGGTATAGTATCATTGACTGATGAGCCTTCCGGGTAGGACAGGTGGTGAATCAAATGAAATTCACCAGAGGACTTTTTAGGCACTAAGCCGAGAGGGGAGACCTTTAAGTTCAAATATGGGGGGTTGTCAAAGGGGCCAGCGACCCTCCCCTCCCTAAGTTCCTTGGCAATCTTCTCCGCAGCTATGCCCTCCTTACCCTGAAGAGACTGAAATTTGGAGCATCCTGGGGTACGCGTACACCCATGAAGGGGATGCGGAAGCCAAACATAAAGCCCTCCAACAAGTAAACTGCATTATCCTTCCTCGGGTAGATGCGCAACCACCTTTCAAGGATCCTAAGTCTAATTGGGGAGGGGGCCTTTTGGATGTGCCGTTGCATCAGTGGTACCTCTGGCCGGCCCCTGTTGTCCCCGGCCCCTGCCGTGTGACCCACTGGCCTGTGGGCATGTGGAAGCAGCGTGCGGTCCGGCACAGGAAGGGCACTCGTGTCTAAACTTGCATTGCCGCCTGTTGCACACGCCAGATGATGAGTAGCTCCAACACAGCAGGTGGGCTGCAACCCCCTGCCCCGCCGGCTGGCGGGGAGACTGTGCCGTGCCGGGCCGCTGCACCGCATGGCCACAATGATACCGGTCCCCGGGTGCTGGCCGTGATGGGGTCATATAGAGCAACCATAAAACCTGGCAAGGCTCATCCCATCTCATCTCAGGATGCAGGGCCGCCCTCATTCTAAATTCCTCGTCATAGGTTAGCCATGACAAGCTGGGGAAGTCTACATAAGCCCGGTAAATGGTATCCAAATACTGTATCATTGGGATCGCCATGTCAGGGTGAGCCCTCAGATACACTGCTGCATAAATGAGATAAGCAGGGAGCCAATTAGTCCATGTACGAGGCGGCTTGCGATGACGGGACAACTCCTTGTCCCTATCGTCCTGCCCTTCCTTCTCATCCTTGGTGGGCTCATGATTAAGTAGACTAAATATGTCCACATACTCCTCCCGCCATATTTTATCCCTGGTGGCCTGTGACAGATGGTCACCAAGGGGGAGGGAGTAGCTGGCCGTGGGCATGGCAGCCGTCGGTGCAGAGCGGTAAGCCGAGGTAGCCGGCGGGCTGGCGGGCCAATAGGGATGTGGCATGGTGAGAGCAGGAGGTGCAACGCCGGGCAGTGCCGGTGGGTAAGGAGCCCCCCAATTGGCTGGTAGCGGCAAAGCAGAAGTGGGCCGGGCCGTCGTGACCTGTTGAGGCCAGGGCCACTGTACCCCCATACTAATGTTAGGTTGAGTGGAGTGTGTTCTAGCTTGACTGCCATACTCACACGCTGCCCCCACCCACCCGCCCCCACCGGGGGTTCCGGCCGATGAGGGGCGTTGGAGCTCGCGAGCGAAGCCGAGCTCTGTGCCACCGGAGGTCCGGTCCAACGTGGAGGGCCCGTCGAAGGCAAGCCTGTATGGGGTGGCCACACAGGGAGCTGCGGGTGGCCGGCCCACCAGGGGGCTGAAAATCGGGGCCAGGAGAAGGCCCGAGCCCCCCAGGGGGCCAGAGGTGGTGGCCCGGTCTATGCCCCGCAGTGGGGGGGGCATGGGTCCCAGCCCAACATAGGGCCAAGACAAGTAGTCCAGCCCGTGGGGTGCAGGACCAGGAGCAGGCCCCATGCTCCCGTGAGGGCCGTCCAGCCCCTGGCTGGAGAAGGCAAGTGGCAGGGATCCTGCCATGGGGGGTGCCCTTGTGGCCACTGCACGGGTCCTCCAACTCAGCGGGGGCTCAGCGCTGGGTGAGATCACCCCCTCCAAGTGCCCCTCCTGGGGGAAATGATCAGGGGGCAAAGCCCCGGAATCAGCCACCCGGCCCGCCCTCACTCTGGCCCTCCAGCCGAGAGAGGTGCCGGGCGGAGGAGGGGGGCAACGGGCGAGCCCACCCCTGGGTCCGTCACACTGGGGCGGTGGGAGTCTTCCTCTTCGGGGCCATCGCTGCCCCAGAGGAAGCAAAATTGCCGGCAAAAAAGGTAACGATAGGCTAGAGCAAACTCCTTCGCTCAGCCAATCTTTCTAAAATGGCGGTGAGCCACCTCGTGGCCACCCCGTTTATGCTAGGGGTGTCCACGCCCTGCAGAGGCCCAGATGTCTGTCTCTTGGGGCGGGGGCCAGCAAAAAACATGGCAGCCATATTGTGCTGCCGCGCTTCCCTTCTGTTCATTGCAAAGCCAATATGAGATAGCCACCTGATGTAGCAGAAGCTAAAGCGTAGCAATGGTAGTACCCAAGTCATTCCTCTTAGGACCTATGGATATTCTGTTGTTGGAAGACAGACTTGTGAATACCACATATGATGCCCTGTGCATTCTGATCTACGCACTCCTTCAGCCCATTCTTCTGCAATCAGAGTTGGTAGTTGGGTCTATATCTACCTCTCATTTCTAAACATAGAACAGATGATTGTGTGTATTCTTGTCCCTTGCCCTAAGCAGCAAAATGTCTTGGCCTGGGCAACTCCACTGATCTGATGTGACCAAAAATCTTAGGCACTGAAGAGAAATAAAAAGTTGAAAGCATTGAGATAATCTCATGAATACACTTCTACTGTAAGTAAATTGCCACCCTCAAAATAAAATAAGTGGATTTAAATCCATTTTGAAAGAATGAATTTAGTTTACAGTGATGTCAATGCAGATCACAAAATGCTGTGTTTTGCTGCTGATGGTGGGAAAATGGATGAGTGACAATGGAGGTTGTAAAACAATTGAAAATTGAAACTATTTTTAACATCCATTAATCCATTATTATATAATGCATGCTGGTGTCCTCAAACAACCAGAAAACAGGAAGCTTTCCAGAGGGTCAACTCTTGGTTGCAGTGCTATCTCTGCACATGACATGTTATAGAACAAAATAAGCCCAAAATGTGCAGAAACATTTACTTGCTCAAAGGAGTTTATAATCTAAATTTAGGAAGTGAGAAGCAAAAGGTGAGAAAGCAACAGATGGAAAGGAAGCTGGTAAAGTTAGCAGGGACTTATCTATTGTATGAACAACTGAGGATCAGGACCGGCTTATGCAAATAGATGAAAACAAATACAAGCTGCAACTTAATTTAGTATGAAGTCATAAGTCTGGCTTTACCTATCTTGGCAGTCATAATTAAATCTCTACATTTTAATTACAGTAAATGGTTACATTGTGTAATTGTTCATTTAAGTGAGCATTTTTATTAAATATGTCATTTTGAGAACATTGTTTACTCTCTCATTTAATCTGCCTTAGGCTAAAATCTGCTTTAGAATTTTCTGAGAAACCTTGTCTTCTCCTCTCCATTCCTATGACTTTCAAAGTGAAGAATATGTCTTATTTTCAACTAGTCGATTACATGGCCTTGCCCAGGGGTTGGTCCCTATGCTTACCTGGCCAGGCATGGTCTGGTGCCCCTGTTGTCCCGTCAACCTGGGCTCCCTCTGAAGCATGTGGGGCCCGGCATGGGGCCTGCTCAGCTGCTGGTGTAGCAGGCATGGCCATGCAGTGGGAGTGGTGCTGGTGGTGGGCGGTCCCTGGTTGGCACTGTTGGCCCTCACCACGGACACCTCCAGGTTGGTGCCAGGTGAGGGCATGTGGTGTCGCCAGGGTGGCCGGTGGTGGCTGTGGAAGTCTGCCACACAGCCTCCACTACTTGACTCCTCCTCGCAGTGCCCGTCTTTCCCCATCATCTCCGCCACAATGTTGGAAGTGGCCACATCATGCTTCACCTCCTTGGGTGCCCCACACACACACACACACACACACACACACACATGCATCACCACATGCAGGCTGCCACCTGGGCTGCCGGGGAGTCCATTGGCCCAGCTGCCTGCCCAGCCATGTTTTCAGCTGGTGGGGTCTGCCCCCGTGACCATTGTTCACGGGCACAGAGCCCCAGACGGGCATTGGGACACCCGTGCAGGCACAGGTGCAGGCATGCTGCCACCTGGCATGCCACCACCTGGCATGCTGCCACCTGGCACACTGCCTGGCACACCACTGCCTGGTATACTGCCATCTGACACGCTGGGGAGGCTGCGTTGTGCACATGGACTATCGCACAAGCGCAGTACCAACATATCTTGCCATTTTTCCTGTTTAGTGGGGGTTCCCCCATGGTGATCTATTTTTGGGGGTACAAACCCCAAAATGGGCTGCCAGACTCTCACCACGACCATCTCACTGGCCCAAGGTAGGTGTCCCAGTGACCCGGGCTCTCTCCGAAGTGTGTGGGGGCCGGCATGGGGCCTGCTCAGCTGCTGGCGAAGCAGGCGCGGCGGTGGCGATGAGGGGTCCCTGGTCAGCACTTTCAGCCCTCACCATGACTGCCTCCAGGCCGGTGCCAGGCCAGGGTGTGCAGTGTTGTCAGGGTGGCCTGTGGTGGCTGTGGCAGTCTGCCGCTCAGCCGCCACTCCTTGCCTCCACCTTGCAGTGCCCGTCATTCCCCATCATCTCCACTGCCATGTTGGAAGCAGCCACAACATGCATCACCTCCATGGGCAGCACTGCACATGCGTTGCCACAAGCACACCTCCATCTGGGCTGCCAGGAGTCCGTTTAGTGCACGTGGATGGTCACACATGGGCCTAGCTGCCTGCCCCATCCGCGCTTTCTGCTGGTGGGGTCTGGCCCCCCCTCAATCATTGTTTGCAGGCTCAGAGCCCCAGATGGGTGTCGGGACACCTGCGCAGGTGCAGTCGCACACAAATCGATGCCTGGCATGCTGGGAGGCTGCATTGCTCACACGGACCATCACACATGCACAGTACCATCTTTCCTGGTCGTTTTTCTCAGCAAGTGGGGATGCCCTCATGGTGACCCTTTTTTTGGGGTACAAAACCCAAAATGGCCTACCAGACCCCCACCACGACCATCTCTCTGGCCCAAGGTAGGTGTGTGCCAAGTTACAGTGCAATCAGTGCAGTGGTGTGGATTTGTATAAAGAACATACAAGAAAATAAATAAATATCAGTTGTTTGAAAGGACATGAGCACAACAAGTCTAAGTTATTTTGCTTTATGGCAGTGCTTTTCAAACTTTATGGCCAAAGCCAACCCTCTACAGCAGAGTTGGCCAACATTTTTTCCTTTGTGGGCCTGACCATGCCTCCAGACAGTTTTGCAGGCCAGACCACACCCCCTGGAAGTGGACACATTTATGGTTGATGTAAAATGCACCTACGTCTGCATTTATGCCAGCAATAGGGAGGTTTGCACATGTGCAGGCACATTTTATGGATGATGTAAACCGGCCTGCTTCCACTTCTGGGTGTGGTGGTGGCAGCAATGGGCCAGATGGGTTGGTGTCAGGTTCTAGGTCTGGTCTATGGGCCATAGGTTGGGAACCCCTGCTCTACAGGGAAAGATGAATGAAAGAAACAAAGACAGCCACATGATCCATACATAAAATAAATGCATTGCCTCCTTCTACATTTGTTTTATGTATGAATGAAAGAGATGATTTTACTGGATCTTGCTGACAGGAGTTTGTGCCTGTGTGGTTTGCTATATTTTGTTTTCTTAAAAATCTTTTTAAGGCAGAGGATAAAATTAAATGATGAGTTACTATGTTCTCAGCTCCTGATGTTATGGAAGACAGCTGTTTCTGGTAGCATATGATTTTCTCAATTTACCTATCTAATATGCATTCCCAAAAGGAAGAGACACTCAAGGACATATTGCAAATATCCATTGGCTACTGCAGTACACAAAGGAAGATCAGAATTTTATAGACTAGAGCAAAGGCTTTCTGTAGATCATGAGATACTATGGGATATTATGGGAAAAATTGAGGTGCCTCAGCACTTGATTGTCCTGATGCATAGCTTGTATTGTGGATAAGAAGCTACCATTAGGACAGAATATGGGGAGACAAATTTTTTTCCCAACAGGCAAAAGTGTCAGGCAAGGATAAATTTCAGTAATTCACAATTGATGGCCATGAGACCTAATCCAGCCCACTGTGCCAATTAATCAGGCCCACAGTGATGACCCCAGAGCCACTGCCACCGCCGGAAGCACCGAAAATGTGTCTGAATCACCCAAAACATGCTGGAAGCACCAAAAGCATGGTGCAAAAAGCTGAAAACCTGGTGAAAACGTACCACCCTCACTCCCGCCACCATGGGAAGTGGCAGAAGCTGCAAGAAAAGCTGGGATGGCACTGTGAATGCACCCACCACCACGACAACTGGAGGTGGCAGAAGCATTGGGAGGAATCATGCCTCCAGCCCACTCACCTGTGTTAGGGGTGTGTGGCCGGCCCATGGTGTGACAACATTGCCAACCCCTGATACATTTTATCTCCTTATCTGTTTAGTCTGTAGGCAGAACATATTATACAGAAAGTTGGTCTAGACTCATATGAAGAGGGACTGAACATTGGAGGCACCATCTTACTAACAGAATACAACAATGACATGAACTCACTTTTAATGAAAGAGAAAGAAGAAAGTGCCAGAGCAGGATTACAGTTGAACTTTAAGGAAACAAAAATCATGGCTATAGAATAACTGCACAATTTTAATGTTGGCAATGAAGAAATTGAAAGAGTGAAAGATTTTATATACCTTGGTTCAGTCATCAATCCAAATGGATACCAGTTGCAAAAATTTAGAAGATTGAGACTTGGAATGACACCAGTGAAGGAATTTGAAAAAAAAATAATCCTTCAGTATCAGACTATGTCACTAGTGACCAAAATCAAGTTTATCCTACACTGTTGTATTCCTGATCAACATGTATGGGTAAGAAATCTGGACAGTAATGTAAGGAGAAAAATTACACTGTATGTTTGAAATATGGTGCTGGAGGAGAGCTTTGCTGATAGTTTGGTGTGACGGAAAGATGATTAAGTGGGTCCTGGAATAAATTAAGCCTGAACTGTCTCTAGAGACAAAAATGATGAAACTGAGGTTGTCCTAATTTGGGCACATAATAAGAAGGCAAGATTTGATGTACAAGACAATAAAGCAAAAAAAGGTTGGGATCAGCAGGACAAGAGGAAGACAAAATATGAAATAGACAGACTCTAAAGGAAGGCACAGGCTTGAGTTTAAAGTAGCTGAACAGGTTTGTGGACAGAACATCTTAGAAATTGGTCATTCATAGGGTTGCTATAAGTTGGAAACAACTTGGCAACACATAAAACAACAACACATACCCTACATTTAGCATGGTTCTTGATTACTGAGAAATGAATATGGACTCAATTTTCAGGTTTGATCACTGAGGTACTTGTCTCTGAAGAATTTCTGTTGTGGAAGGGTAAATGAGAAATTTTATTCCTCTATCAGGTTTGACCCTTATTTTAAGAATATTTGGCAAGGTCTTGCTTAACCCTGGTCATCTTTAAGTTCTGCTTTAATGACACAATGCAAGCGCGGCGCCAAAATGGCCGCCGCGCCCTTTGCGGGCCCCCCCCCCACAGGACAGAGAATCCGGGTAGTTAGGGGCGTGGCCAGCTCCCTTATAAAAGGGGTGGCCACGAGGCAGCCAAGCTGCCATTTTACCTCAGCGACGGAGCGGAGAAGTTTTTTCCCCTGCGTCTCCGTCGCTCGTTAGCTTACCGGGAAGCCTTTTGGTAGCGGTTCTGCCTTTCCGGCTTCCCTTTTTGCTCCGGTGGAGATGCCTTCGAAGAAGAAGGCAGCTTCGAGTTCAACTCGCGTTGTTAGGAGGCGCAACCCAGGTCGGAGGACCGCGGTGCCGCCTCCTCAGCAGCCACCTTTGCCAGCCCCGGCCGGGGCCGGCGGAATGGGGTCTATTGCCCCTTGGCCCGGGGTGGGCGATCAGAGGGCGGGCGCGGAAGGGGTTCCGGCCCGCGGCCCACGAGCGGTGGACACCGCTCCTGCTCCTGCCCACTCTGTCGGGCCTACTCCTCTTGGGCTGCAGCCTCTCCCGGGGCCCTCTAGCCTTGGGGGGTGGTGCGGCCCCCTGCCTTGGCAGGTTTCTCCACCAACCCTGCCGGGCTTCGGTGCTGGCCAATGGCCATATGTGGGTCCCGGGGTACAGGGACCTGTACCCATGCCTGGGCCAGGCGGGCCGGCCGGCCCTTTGCCCATGGTCAACGTGGACACCTTGCTGGCCCGCATTGCGGCCCTGGAGGCGTCGTTGGCGCGGGCCAGTCACGCGGGCGCCCCTTTCGGGGTTCCTTTTGAGACGCTGTCGGCTGGAGGACAACAGCCGGCGGGGAGGGTCGAGCTGCTGCAGGCGTGTGGCGCGGATTCGGCCACTGCCTCGCAGCTCCCCAGCCAGCAACCAGGTGCGGGTCAAGCCCCGGTGATGAGCTCTACGTCGGTCGTGAGCTCCGACGCCCCCAGTGGGCCGGAACCCCCGGTGGGGGCGGCCCACGGGGGTGCAGCGTGTGAGTATACGGTGCAAGCGAGTACATCCACACACATTCCCAATCTAGGGGGGGCCTTTCAATGGCCTTGGCCTCGCGCGGGTGGTGCGGGGGCCACGCTGTCGGCGACCCACCCGGCGACGACGACTACCACCTTGGGCACTGGGGTGGGCATTGGTCCCTACACTACAGGGAATGTTCTGGGGGTGGCTGGATTAGTTCAGACCCCTTTTACCAGGCCGGCTGTCCCTTTTTCGGCCTTGCCGACGGCAGGGTATTCCTTGCCATTGGGTGATCACCTGGCACAGGCTACTAGGGAAAAGATATGGCGAGGGGAGTACGTAGATATCTTCTCACTCCTGAACAGAGAGCCCACCAAGGAGGAAAGGGAGGGTCAGGATGAGAAGGACAAGGAGCAGGCACGCCGCCGTAAGCCGCCGCGTACCTGGGCCAACTGGCTCCCCGCTTATTTAATATACATGGCGGTATATTTGAGGGCGCGGCCGGATTTAGCTATTCCCATGGTCCAATATTTGGACAACATATATAGGGCGATGGTCGATTTCCCGGGCCCCTCATGGCTAGCATATGACGAGGAATTCCGTATGAGGATTCCCCTTCACCCCGAGATGAGATGGGATGAGCCGTGCCAGAGGCTTTGGCTTTTGTATATGACACCCACACGCCCTGCCCCGGGGGATAGATACCATTGCGGACATGCGGTCCAGCGAGCGGCTCCAGCGCAGGTTACCCGCCAGGCGGCGGGGCAGGGGGTTCCAGCCCGCCTGCTGTGCTGGACTTTCTCGTCAATTGGTTCCTGCAATCGAAAGAACTGCAGGTATAAGCATGAGTGTCCCACATGCTCTGGCCCCCACGCAGCCTCTGTTTGCCCCAAGCCTGGGGGGCGCGAGGCAGAGGGAAGGGTGGACAGTGGGCTGGCAAGGCTGCCACGGATGGAGCTAGTTCTCTAAAAGGCTCCCTCCCCAATTAAGGTGGACATGCTGGAGCGCTGGCTCGCATCGTACCCGAAGCGGGAGGACAGGGAGTATATTCTTCAAGGTTTTAAGCAGGGATTTCGTATCCCTTTTGTGGGTGATATGTCCCCTCAGGATGCTCCCAACCTTTTATCCCTTAGAGGAAGGGAGGAGGTGGCTGCGGCCAGCATTCAAAAGGAGTTAGTCGCGGGCAGGGTCGCTGGACCTTTCCCCGTACCCCCGTTTCCCAATCTTAAGGTCTCGCCACTGGGTTTGGTCCCCAAAAAGTCCCTAGGTGAGTTTCGCCTTATTCATCATTTGTCCTACCCAGCCGGCCGATCGGTCAATGATGCTATCCCTGATGACCTTTGTTCAGTCAGGTATACATCGTTTGACCATGCGTTGCGCATGGTGCGCTCGTGTGGCCCGGGTGCCCTGCTGGCCAAGTGTGACATTAAGTCAGCTTTTCGCCTCTTGCCAGTGCATCCGGGCGACTTTGAGTTGCTGGGTTATAAATTTAAGGGGGAATATTATTTTGATAAGGCCATGCCTTTTGGCTGCTCCATATCATGCTCGGCTTTCGAGCGTTTTAGTACCTTCCTAGAGTGGGCTTTCGCCCGCAGGTCAGGGTCCCGGTCTGTAGCCCATTACCTGGATGACTTTTTATTCGGGGGTGAACGGGGCTGGGACACGTGCGCACGTCTCCTCAACACATTTCAGACGCTAATGGAGGAACTTGGTGTCCCTTTAGCGCCCGAAAAGACCGAGGGCCCATCGACCAAGCTAGTATTCCTGGGGGTTGAGATTGACACAGTAGTGCAGGCTTCTAGGTTGCCGGGTGATAAGGTGTCCAGGATTGTGGCCCTTATCTCGGAATTGCTGGCCAAGCGTAAGGCATCACTGAGAGAACTTCAGGTGCTACATGGGCACCTTAATTTTGCTTGCAGGGTGGTCGCACCGGGCAGGGCTTTTGCCCGGCGCTTATGCGACGCCATGGCAGGGTTATACAGGCCCCACCACAGAGTTAGGCTCACCCGGGGTATCAGGGCAGACATGTTCATCTGGTTGCAATTCCTGAGGGAGTTTAATGGGGTCTCATTTTGGAGGTCTGACCTCCTGGCGTCCCCCAATTTCCAGATCCAGTCTGATGCCTCAGGATCCCTGGGTTATGGGATGTACTTCAATGGGAAGTGGGCCTGTGGTGGGTGGCCACCGGCATGGGCAGGCACAGGTCGCCTGCGGGATCTCACATACCTGGAATTTTTCCCCATTCTGGGGGCTTTGATGCTATGGGGCGAACAGTGGGCTAATTCGGTGGTGCATTTCTGGTGTGACAATGCTGCTGTTGTCCACATTGTCAATGCACAGACTTCCAAATCGCCCAGGGTCATGGACCTAGTGCGCCATTTTGTGCTGCGCTGCCTGCGCCTCAACATTTTGTTCAGGGCCAGGCATGTCCCAGGGATTAATAATGATATTGCTGACGCTTTGTCCCGCCTGCAGATCTCCCGGTTCCGCGCCTTGGCCCCGGATGCGGAGGAATTTCCCTCGCCACTCCCGGACGAGATGTGGACTATTGGCAAGGAGAGGTGAACCGGGCGATTGGCCTGTCACTAGCGCCACGCACGCGTAAGGCGTATCAACAAGCATTCAATTCTTACAGGGCATTTGCTACTCAATTTCTCTTGCCAGAGACCTGGCCTATCCCGGTGGACCATGTTCTGCGGTTCATGGTTCACCTGCATGCACAGGGCCTTGCACCTTGCACCATAGCATCCAAGCTCTCGGCGTTGGCTTTTATGGCCAAAGTGGGAGGTCATGTGGATACCACCTCTGACTTCCGTGTGCGACATGTTTTGGAGGGGTGGGTGCGCGAGCGCGGGCGTTGCCCGGATGACCGGCACCCTATTTCCCCAGGGGTTCTTACCCAGTTGGCCTGGGGCTGGCCAGGCCTCTGTTTTGATCATTATGAGGCAGCCCTTTTTCACGCAGCCACAACGGTGGCATTTTTTGGAGCGCTCCGCGTCAGCGAACTCGTGATGCTGTCTAAGGCGGATGCAAGTGGTAGGGCACTGGAACTCGAAGATGTCTACGTAGCCAAAGACTGGGCCCAGTTGAGGATACGCTCCTCTAAAACAGATCAGCATGGCGTAGGCAGTGGTGTAAGACTGCTACGTTGTTCTTTGGCAGACATCTGTCCGGTTGGTGCCCTACAGGAATTCCTGGCACTGCGTGGCATGCACCACGGCCCGTTTTTCTGACACCAAGATGGGTCTCCCCTTACTAAATTTCAGTTTTGGAAGGTGACAGCCAGAGCCCTCACCAGGGTGGGCCTACCAGGTGCCCGTTATGGCACACATTCGTTCCGGATTGGTGCAGCCTCTACAGCAGCTGCTTTTGGGTACTCTGGGGCTGACATACGCAGCATGGGGAGGTGGGGCTCGCAATGTTTTCAGTTTTATGTGCGCCCACTCCCGCCATGAGTACCAATCCAGTCACCTTACCGCCTTTTTCTCAATTTTCTTACAGACCCTGGGTGTCGTATTACACCGGTGACAGTATGGCTGGTGGGCCACAGCTATGTGCACAGGGCAGCGCGTTACGCTGCGGCGACAGAATGGGGACCCCGACTGGGACTGGGTGACCACGCCAGTCTCGCATGGCTTGGTAAGCCTGGGATGTTATGGCGGGAGCTGCGGCCTTTCCTTTTTTCTGGCCTGGGTGCTGACCCGCCTGACATTCTAATCATCCACCTGGGGGGCAATGATTTGGGCCAGGTCACCGGCTTATCGCTTAAGCATGCGATTTGCGAGGACCTCGCCTACTTGCATTATGTCTGGCCTGCCACAACCCTGGTTTGGTCGGACATTGTCCCGCGCCATTCTTACAGAGGGGGCGTTAACCTCCTGGCCCTTGACCGCGCTAGGCGCGCGGTCAATAGGGCAATGGCGCGGTTTCTTGCCAACAGGGCTTGGGGACGGGTTAGTCATCACCCCGATATTAGTCTACAAAATTATGACTTGTACGCAGGGGATGGGGTCCATCTGTCGCGGGGAGGTATGGACCTCCTGTTGGGTGATTGGCGAGCAGGCCTGTTGACCGAGCTGACGGTCTGGGGGGGGGCGTCAGGTCTTCTTTGAAGCCCCTCCGTGTGGCGGGTAGCACTGGTAAGGTAAACAGTATGACCCACAAGTATCCGGCAGGTTCGCAATTGACTGGACAACACTAGACAGGAATAAATTAGTTAAACGTTGTCCGGTCAACGACGAACCAGGCGATGGGGTGATGACGATTGCTAACCAGCATGCATCACCCCTGTGATTTCACGGATACGCGTCAGAGGGTGGGGTCATAAGTTAGTTATTGACTACGGTCAACAATTTGTTTGTTGTCAACAAACAAATTGATACAAATTGATACATTGTAACCAATTGCCGTTGGCAATTTTGGGGTGGTACCTTACCAGTGTTACTTCGGCCTGCTTGCCTTAGGAATTACGATTGGTCGTTTTACCAATGCAAATTTATAATTCGGACTAGGGCATTGAATCAATAAATGTGGCCCTATGCTGTTATCCACTTTCAATGTTGTCTGTGTCCGTTATTGGGGGGGTGCGCCTGCAATGCAAGTGCGGCGCCAAAATGGCCGCCGCGCCCTTTGCGGGCCCCCCCCCACAGGACAGAGAATCCGGGTAGTTAGGGGCGTGGCCAGCTCCCTTATAAAAGGGGTGGCCACGAGGCAGCCAAGCTGCCATTTTACCTCAGCGACGGAGCGGAGAAGTTTTTTCCCCTCCACCCCCTCCCTAGTTAACAGTGTGATATTATGGTCGCTTCGGGGCCGGGTGGGAATTTTTGGTTGGGACCCATATTGGCTCCGGGTCCTGGCTTTTTTGCCCATCCCACACTGTTGCTATGGTTTGATATAGGGGGCTTTCTGTGTTCCTACTGTTGACTTTGGTCACATTGGCGGGTAGCACTGGTAAGGTAAACAGTATGACCCACAAGTATCCGGCAGGTTCGCAATTGACTGGACAACACTAGACAGGAATAAATTAGTTAAACGTTGTCCGGTCAACGACGAACCAGGCGATGGGGTGATGACGATTGCTAACCAGCATGCATCACCCCTGTGATTTCACGGATACGCGTCAGAGGGTGGGGTCATAAGTTAGTTATTGACTACGGTCAACAATTTGTTTGTTGTCAACAAACAAATTGATACAAATTGATACATTGTAACCAATTGCCGTTGGCAATTTTGGGGTGGTACCTTACCAGTGTTACTTCGGCCTGCTTGCCTTAGGAATTACGATTGGTCGTTTTACCAATGCAAATTTATAATTCGGACTAGGGCATTGAATCAATAAATGTGGCCCTATGCTGTTATCCACTTTCAATGTTGTCTGTGTCCGTTATTGGGGGGGTGCGCCTGCAATGAGATTGGCCTTGACAAGTTGTTTCCATGAATAAAAGACATTGCCTTCCCTTAGGAACAGCTAGCATGGAACTAATCTGCTTTAGAACTACTGGTGTGTGAAATGACTATAAATGCATATTATCATGGTCATTGCATTCACACAATGAATAGGTCATTTATAATCATCTTAATAGTTTAAAGGCTTTCTACCCACAGAACTCTAACAATGAGGCTAAGGTATGAAGGTAGTTCTGCTCCTAAAAATTAGTGGTTGGGGGTCCTCTAAGGTTTACATCTCTTCTATCATTTATAAAGCTTTTCAATCAAATTTATTTATTTGCAATTTATTTGTGAGGTTTAGGGCAAGCGTTCCCAACCTAAGGCCTGTGGGCCGGATCCAGCCCATGGTGCCATTTTATGTGGCCTCCACCCCTCCAAGGTAATTCGAGAAGCAAAATGGCTGCCACTTTGAAATAGCCACCCCCACTCCCATCTTGCAGGAAGGGCAAAATGGCCATCTGGCCCTTGAAGCTGACTGAGAGAGCATGATCAAGCCCCTGGCTTGAAAATGTTGTGAACCCCTGGTTTAAAAGATAGAATATCTGGACAACAAATGAAGTTACCCAGTCTTTTCCAGACCAATTGGCACTCCCCTATGACCCTTACTCTGTTTTGTTGCATATTTAGAAGGTCCCTGTAAAAAAAGACAAATAATGTTCCCAAAATATGGTTTAAATTTGATGATCGTGGTATTTTAAAATCATTTCTTTCTGCAGTATGTGCATTTCTCAGCTGAAATAAAGAAGGGAATAGGATAATAGATGCCTTTTGCTGCACTTTTAAATATTATTTTGCATTTTACAGTGCTGAGGAATTATGAAGTCGCTGAAACACACCCACCCCCTTTGTCAGAAAACTATTCTGAAGGCTTTATTTCCTCCAGATGCATCAAAAGTGATGGGACAAAGTCAATGTAATACATCCTATTTGGCCCTAAATAGGATAAAAATGTAACACATTTAACTAAGCTTCTAGGTCAAAAGACTTTAGTTTATCTTCTTTCTGTGAATCCTACTGGTTCAAGACTTTAGTTTATGTATGCTGAGGAATTATTTTCCTTTTATATAGCTGAGAGGCTATATGCACAAGACAACTTCAGGAAAAATTCAGAGAACAATAGAATCCACTCTTTTTAGTATTTCATGATCTGGAAAAGGCTTTCAATTCTGTCCCAAGACCTGCTATGTGGGCTGTGCTGAGACAATTTGGTTGCCCTGAGCATTTGGTAGATCTGGTCCAGGCGCATCACGATGGTATGTCAGGGAGGTTTCTCCATCAAAATAGTGTATCAGATGCCTTCCCAATCACCCATGGATTGAAGCAGGGTTGTGTGCTTGCTCCAACCCCTTTTGTCCTTTACTTGGCTGCCATGCAATATGAAACATCTAATAACAACACGGGTGTAGAGATTAAATACCGCTTCGATGGAGGACTCTTTAATTTGGTTAGACTACGTTCCTGAAGTCTAACCAGTGTTAACAGTATAACGAAAATGCAATATGCTGACAATACTGTATCGCCTGCTCTCACACCTGAGAAGCAGCAACAGCCAGTCAACTGTTTCAAGAATGCATGTGATCATTTTGGCCTCACCATAAATGCTCAGAAAACCAAAGTACTTGCACAACCTGCCCCAAGGACATCCCTTCCAGAGTTCAGTATTACTATCTCAGATTTGACACTGGAACAGGTAGACCAGTTTTCTTACCTTGGTAGCATCCTGTCTAAAAACTGCACCTTTGAACAGGATGTGGTGAAGAGAATTGGTGCTGCACAGTCTGCCTTTGGTCGTCTATCACACCAGGTCTTAATGAACAAAGATTTAACAATCCAGACTAAGCTGATGGTATACCAAGCTGTTGTTATCTCAGCACTATTGTATGGCTGTGAAACATGGACCCTCTATTGCCAAGACATCAAAAAGCTTGAGCACTTTTACCAACAGAAGCTAAGGTCCATCTTGAACGTGAAGTGGGATGACTACGTCACCAACATCACAATTCTTGAGAAGGCAAATGCAAATAGCAATGAAGCTTCTATCATAGGCCATCATCTTAGATATATATGTCATGTAGGGATGGTTCCAGGCTTCCTCATCAAATTCTTTATGGGGAACTTAGCTGTGGTACAAGACCTTGTTAAACTCTTTTGACGCACTATAAGGACCAGCTGAAACAAACCATGAAGGTGCCAGGTATAAACCACAAACCTGGGAGGCAGCAGCCATAGATTGCACACTTTGGCACCAAGCCATCTCTGCTGCTACCAATCGCTTCAAAGGGGAATGCCGCAGAAATGAAGAGGCTCAGTGACAAGCACGAAAGCTTTATCAAACTCAACTACGCCCTCCACCATCTATTCAGTGTAATGTGTGTGGTCGAATGTTTCATGCCAGGATTGGTTTATTGAGTCACGAGAGACACACCCATCAACTGAGAAAATGACTCCCAGGAAAATGTATGCTCAGATACAAGTAGCAGGTAACGATGACAATGAGCTGAGATGTGTAAGCAAACACTTTAATTCAAATCCAAAAAGTACATATTATGGTCTGCTAACACTGGAGGTAGGTAGCACCTTCAAAAGGATACCAAGGAAACCATTGCATATATAAAACATTTGTGATCTTCAGCTGCTGGTAGTCCTAACCCTAGCCCTAAGTCTAGCTGTAAAACTAGTCTTGCTGCACTGGAGGTCCCTCAATGACACTGGGTACTGGGATTTAGAATTAGGATAGTAGAGATGGAATATAGAGAATAAGTAGCTACACTTACATCACAATCCTGTGAAGGAAATAAACTTTTGCCTGCACATGAGTAGCTGTAACAAAACTATATATACTGTATATACATTTCTCTCTGTAACAGAAATATAGCAAACTTGTATACATATTAAGTCACTCTTGCCCACTCCTATCTCCATTTTGCCTCTGACTATTTCTAAAGGTTAACTCACATTGACCCCTGCTTCTAGAAGGCAGTTGATAGCCCTCAATGGCTCAGCTATCGAGGAGATGACCCTGAAATGGTCCAGCCATTGACCTGTCTTAAATCTGAAATGGGGGCAGAACGGAGGAACAAATAATAATGGAACACATTTTTAAAAAATAATCTGCCTGTTTTTTTTAAAAAAACAAACAAACAGAGTTTTTAATAAAACTTTTCTCTTCAATACAATTTGGAGCTCATCCCCTCTTTTTGGTATCCCCACAGCTGCCTAAGCTGTGAATTGTTCACTTTGGCAACATCTCTATATTGGTGTTTATCAAACTAAACTTCTAAAAACTACAGATGCCTTTTATCATCCAAGGCCAGCTGTTGATGCAAGTGAGGGATGTCATTTTAAAATCTCACTTAAAAACATTTTTAAAGTTTTCTAAATAGAATAACATTAAAAACTTCATTGATGTCTTTCAGAACAACAACTTAGACATACAGTATGTTCCAATTTCTGTGAGTGAACATTCGGACACTTAAAATTGTCTGATTTTCCAAGTTGGCCCTTCTTGTAGTAACTGGCTGGCATAACTGACTGGACAGATTTCAGAGCTCTTACTGTATCTTTACTTATCCAGTCTCTGTCAGTTCAGCATATTGTCTAAATTTTGGAAGGCTGATATTTGGTGTCAAAAGCTGTATTCTCTCCTGATTTAAAAGATCATTCATTTTACCATCCCCTTCTCAGCTGCAACAGAACCAATTTGTTTACTTAAGAGAAGAGTTAAGGCAGCATGTACAGCCATTGGCATTCTAAGGAGCTGGTGTCTGGCCAGAGTCCTGAAGTTTCAATTGGCACTTTAGAGGTAATGGTATGTGGAAGGGGGATAACTTGAACAGCAGAGTTCTGAAGGAAAGTTTCTTCCACTGGCAATCTCATTACCTTTCCTTGAATTAGTTAGTTGATTGATGAATGGATATTGTATTACAGCTCTAAGAATTCACCAGCCAAAATGTCTGCATTCATTAAATACACTGCTTTCATATGCTATTCATGTACCTTTAAACTAGTGTTTCCCAACCTTTGATTTTTGGATTTCAGTTCCCAGAAGCCTAAGTCAATTCCCCAAAGCACTGATCAGCCAATGTACTGACTTAGACTTCTGGGAATTGAAGTCTTCATGTGGGGCATGGGACCCACATTGGGAACCTCTGGTTTAAGCAGAAAGAATGCAATTGACCATGCAAGTATGTCAATTGACTGGGAATAACTGTAGAATTCTTTTGCCCAGATTTTAAAATATGTTTTCTCAATACATGTTTCACAGATTAATACAAGGGGGGAATTACTGCCCTTTGCATTGCTCACATCTCTGAAATTTTTTTTATGCAGCTTATTTAGTGGTGGTATTCAGCAGGTTCACACCAGTTCATCAGAACCGGTAGCAGAAATTCTGGCTGGCCCCGCCCATCCAAGTTTTGAAACAAAGTAGTCCTAATTCAGATGCAAAGCAGGGCTTTCCCCTAGCCACGCCCACCATACCACACCCACAGAGGAGGTAGTAAATAAATTTGAATCCCACCACTGAGCTTATTGTTTTAAAAATACATACAAAGATACATAAACCCATTTTATTGGGGGGGGCTTACATAAAAAGTGTACAAAATATAATTGCATGGAAAGCATGTAAAATTTTTAAAAAATGTTTCACTTTTTTTGCAAAAATTGCAGAATGAGAAAAGTTGATGGTTTAATACAAAAAAAATGGCAAAAACTGCAAACAGAGTAATCTGCCTATTGGTATAAAAATATGGTATGTTTCTTTCTCTAATGAATCACTTTTTTCCTTAGGCAACTTAGCTGCTTCAACCATTGGGTCTTGCAATTCATAGACCTCTTCTAAACTAGAATATTCACAAATTCTTCAGCAGCTCTACAGCAACCTATCCCCAAAGTTCCCTCTTTGTGTAGAGATGGCGAATCTCCTTTACCTGACAGTAAAACTGCCAACCCCTCTCTGCTTTTAACCCCCAAATGGGATAATTTCTATTTTTGGAGTATTTATTCTCCTCACAAGAATTTAAAGCTCATTTTAAAAAAATGAAAGCCTTAAAAATGTCCCTCTTTTTACCAGCCAGGGAGATATTTGGTGTTTGCTTAGAGCAGCCATAGAAAGAGCTAAGGTTTACTACATTTTAAGGAAAAGGCAGTACAACATCTTTTTAAAGGATCATGCTTATCACAGCAAGACATAGAAGCACTTCCCTGTGCACAGCTTATGTGAGCATAAAATGAGCAAGTGAAGTATTTATGAAATAATATATATTGATTCAGTGTGAAATGAACTTATTTATTTATAATATTTATATTGGCTACGAAGATTGTCCTGTGAACAAGATAATGCACTGCCATTCTATTTGCCTTCCACATTGCTGGATGACACCCACACCACTGATCCAGTTCCACCAGTCACTTTTTGCTCCTGAGCCCTTTTGGCATACAAAGTCCTAATCGGCCCCACGCCAGTATTGATGAAGCTGCTGCCCTCCATCAAGATGAATTCAATTGGGATTTAATCCACTTGGGGACCATCACCCTCCTCTGTGAACTTCTCCACCCAAGGCCATTAGTCCTCAAGGTTGTCATGCTAATTTACCTCCACCTGAAAATCACTGTTGAGTCACTGGCAGTATGGTCTACTCTATTACCGTAGCAAGATAACCTGGCCAGATTGTAAAACAATATCAGTGAATTACATTTCCATGATCATGTGCCTGGTAAGACTAGATGCCAAAGTGCATGGAATGCTGTTACATTTCCCAATAAAGTGGTACCTATTTATCTATTTACAATTTCTTGCTATCAAACTGCTATGTTGGCAGGAGCTGCAACATACATCGGGAGCTCACTCGTTCTTGAACTGCTGACCTTCAGGTTGTCATGTTCAGCATCTTAATCACTAAGCCACCTTAGCTCTATTCAGAATTGGATATGGAACCCAAAGAAGAAGAAGATAACAAAATTACAACCCAGATTAAAATAAATTTTAAAACATTTGAAAAATGAAATTCTGTCACTGAATAAGCTAGGCATTCCTGAGACCTTTACTGGTTAAACATCTGTTTGAAGATTAAAGTCTTTGCTTAAGGATGGTAGGACAAGAAGGAAGGGCTCTACCTAACTTCTTTATATAACCCACAGTATTAAATACCCACATTATAGGTTATCACTATAACCATAGCATTCATAAGAGCTTTCAGTATTACAACTGCCAAACAAAGGAAGTGAGCACTGGTAAGTTTTGCAGTTGGAGTAGAGCTGCTTTAGAGGCCTCCACTAATTTAAATTGATAATTTAAACTGCTGAGAGCCACCTCTGTTCAAACAGAGGAAGCAGTTTGAAGCTTCCAGAAGCAGGGGGGCAGAGCCACACCAGGCCCTTCCCTGAACTGTGACTCATAGGGGCGGAGCCACACTAGCCTTTAAAAGCTCTGAGTTCTTTCAGGGTCAGCCCTTTTGACTCTGCATGTGCTCTTAAGCAGAGCTGCTGCTGAGGAGAGCCAAACAAAGGAAGTGAGCACTGGTAAGTTTTGCAGTTGGAGTAGAGCTGCTTTAGAGGCCCGCGCGCCGTTAGTAACAAAAGAAGAATATAATCTTACTAGGTAGAAAGGTAGTAAATGTGTACATTTTTGAGGCCCTGAATACTGCACTTGTTAAAATGGATTCTGAGGGAATCGTTGTAGTTACCTGCAATACTTGTGCCATGTTTGTGTTCTTGCCAAAGCTTATGGAGAACTACACTTGCAGCAAGTGCAAGCTGGTTGCACTACTAGAAGAGAAGGTCCAGCAGCTAGAGGCCCGCATATCTAACCATCAACAAATTAAAGAGCTTGAGCTGTTCTTGGACAGAGCGGAGCAGACTATGCTGGACAAAGAAGAGACAGGGCACAGTTCTGAGGGAGAAGGCCCTTCACTAACTCAGGAGGGAGATGTTTGGAGGAATGTGACTCAAAGGAGGAGAAGAGTAGGGGATCACTCTGAGAGTCTGAAATTACAGAATAAATTTGAGGCTCTTTCCCTCATCACACCTGATGAGGAACACACAAAGGAACAACTGGTTCCACCTGATGATCTCTCCTTCATCACACTTGATGAGATCCAGGAAGATAAACAACAGGAACAAACTGAGGTTCTCTCCCTTAATATGGTTGATGAGGTGCATGTAGATGAACAGATTGCAGGAGAGAGGCTCCTTGTACTAGGCAATTCAATAATTAGAAATACAGAGAAATAGATTTGTGATGCACATGATAACCGTATGGTGACTTGCCTGCCAGGTGCAAAAGTTGCAGACATCACAAGAAATCTAGATAGATTGTTAGAGAGAACTGGGAACGAGCCAGTTGTCA
Organism: Bradypodion pumilum; assembly: GCA_035047305.1. Lineage (NCBI taxonomy): Eukaryota > Metazoa > Chordata > Lepidosauria > Squamata > Chamaeleonidae > Bradypodion > Bradypodion pumilum. The sequence continues at coordinate 240,888,526 of JAWDJD010000003.1, read as the reverse complement.
TGGTACACGTTGGTACCAATGATGTTGGGAAGGCCAAGCGGTCCTGGAAGCCAAATTCAGGTTGTTAGGAAGAAGATTGAAGTCCCGGACTTCCAAGGTAGCATTTTCAGAAGTGCTGCCTGTCCCTCGCGCAGGACCTACCAGGCAGGCAGAGCTCAGAAGCCTCAATGCGTGGATGAGGCGGTGGTGTCGAGAGGAGGGTTTCAGATTTGTCAGGAACTGGAGAACTTTTTGGGACAAGCCAAATCTGTTCAGGAGGGATGGGTTGCATTTGAACCATGATGGGACCAGATTGCTGGCACTCAACATCAAAAAGGCTGCAGAGCAGCTTTTAAACTGATAACTGGGGGAAAGCCGACAGGAGCTGGGCAGCATCCGGTTCGGGAAAGTGTGTACTTGGGTAGTGAGGAGGATGCAAAAATTACTGAGCAGAGCGAGGAGCTAGTCACTAGCATTCTAGCAGAAGGATGCAAGAGGCAGGCTAACAATGCAACTGGACACAAAAGACTGTGTCAGAATAGCATATATAAATGCTTGTATACAAATGCCAGAAGCCTCCGGAACAAAATAGGGGAGCTGGAATACTTAGCAATAAATAAGAATATTGATATTATTGGTATCACTGAAACCTGGTGGACGGATGATAACCAATGGGATACAGTTATCCCAGGCTACAAACTGTACAGGAAGGATAGGAAGGGGCAAACTGGAGGTGGTGTAGCCTTGTATGTCAAAGAAGTGATAAAATCGTATGAATTGGAATATCTAGGTGATTTGGATTCACCATTAGAAGCTCTGTGGGTAACAGTACCAGGCCACAAGGATGGTCTAACAGTAGGCATATACTATCGGCCTCCAACCCAAACTCTTGAGGGAGACTGGCAGTTGGAGAATGTTGTAAAGGAGGCATCCAAGAAGGGAAGCCTGGTTATAATGGGGGACTTCAATTACCCTCACATAGACTGGGTGAACTGTTGTTCAGCACATGATAAAGAGATAAAGTTCTTAGATATGCTAAATGATTGTTCCCTGGGACAGATGGTTGAAGACCCAACTAGAGGTACAAGAATCCTTGACTTGATCCTGAGTAATACTCAGGATCTGGTGCAAGATGTTAATGTGACTGATCCAATAGGGAACAGTGACCACAACTTAATTATGTTTAACTTGACCATAGACCGCAAGTCACTGATAAAATCTAACACAGAGACCTTAAATTTTCAAAAAGGAAATTTCCCAAAGTTGAGGAAACTAGTAAAAAAGAAGCTGAAAGGGAAAATTGAGAGAGTCCAAACACTCCAAGAGGCATGGAGGCTGTTTACAAAAACAATAACAGAGGCCCAATTGGAATGCATACCCAAAAGGAAAAAGGGCACTGCCAGGTCCAAGAGGACGATGTGGCTTACAGGAGCTGTTCGGGAAGTGATCAAGAGCAAGAAAAGCTCATTTAGAAGATGGAAGGCTTGTCCGAATGAGGACAGCAGGCAGAAACATAAATTCTGGCAGAACAAATGCAAGGCAACAATTAGGAAAGCAAAGCAAGACTTTGAGGAGTGTATAGCTAAAAATACTCAGAGAAATAGCAAAGACTTCTTTAAGTACATTAGAAGTAAGAACCCAACTAGGAAGGCCATTGGACCATTAGATGACAATGGAAGGCAAGGGGTTATTAAAGAGGAAACAGAGATTGCAGAGAGACTCAATGAATTCTTTGCTTCAGTATTCACTGAAGAAGACAGAGGCCACATGCCCAAAACAGAGCCTATCTTCGTAGGGAGGGAAACCAAAGAATTAAGCCAGATAGAAATAACCAGGGAGGAGGTCCTTGCATGTCTTGTTAAACTAAACACTAACAAATCACCAGGACCAGATGGAATCCATCCACGAGTTCTCAGGGAACTTAAAGATGAAATTGCTGATCTCCTAGCCAAAATATATAATCTTTCCCTCAAATCAGGCTTTGTGCCTGATGACTGGAAGGTAGCGAATGTAACACCAATTTTCAAAAAAGGATCCAGGGGTGATCCAGGAAATTACCGACCTGTCAGTTTGACATGTGTCCCAGGTAAAGTGATGGAAACCATCCTAAAAGATAGAATTAATAGGCACATAGAAGAGAAGGCGCTGCTAAAGGAGAGCCAACATGGCTTTTGCAAGGGCAAATCATGCCTCACTAATCTGTTGGAATTTTTTGAGCGTGTCAACAAGCATGTGGATAAGGGGGATCCAGTTGACATTGTTTATCTGGACTTTCAGAAGGCTTTTGACAAGGTCCCACACCAAAGGCTCTTGAATAAACTTACCAGTCATGGAATAAAGGGACAGGTCTTGTCCTGGATCAGCAACTGGCTAAGGGACAGGAAACAGAGGGTAGCACTAAATGGACACTTCTCCAAGTGGAGGGAAGTAAAGAGTGGGGTCCCCCAAGGTTCAGTACTGGGACCCCTGCTTTTCAACCTCTTCATAAATAATCTAGAGGTAGGAGTAAAAAGCAAGGTAGCCAAATTTGCTGATGACACTAAATTATACAGGGTAGTGAAAACTGTGAGAGATTGTGAGGAGCTCCAGAGGGATCTCTCGACACTGGGGGAGTGGGCAAAACAGTGGCAAATGAGTTTCAACATCAGTAAGTGCAGAGTGATGCATGTTGGGGCAAAGAACCCCAATTACATTTATAAACTGATGGGGTCTGAACTCTCTGTGACAAACCAGGAAAGGGACCTTGGTGTCCTGGTGGACAACTCAATGAAGGTGTCAACCCAGTGTGCCTCAGCAGTGAAAAAAGCAAACTCAATGCTAGGGATCATTAGGAAGGGTATAGAAAATAAGTCAGCAAGTGTCATTTTGCCTCTTTATAAGTCTATGGTGAGGCCCCATCTGGAATACTGTGTACAGTTCTGGTCGCCATACCTCCAGAAGGATATTATGGAGCTGGAAAAAGTGCAGAGGAGGGCAACCAGAATGATTAGGGGACTGGAACACCTTCCTTACCATCTGAGGCTGCAACGGTTGGGCCTCTTCACTCTTGAACGACGACGTCTAAGAGGTGACCTGATTGAAGTTTATAAAATCATGCACGGTGTGGACAAAGTAGATAAGGAAAAACTGTTTTCCCTATCGCATAACACTAGAACTAGGGGACACTCCATGAAACTTTTGGGTACTAGTTCTCAAACAAATAAGAGAAAGTACTTTTTCACCCAGAGGATTACTGGTCTATGGAACTCCCTGCCAGAAGAAGTGGTTACAGCTGTCAGTCTTGACAGCTTTAAGAAAGGATTAGACAAGTTCATGGAGGACAAGAGTATCAATGGCTATAATTATGGATACTTAAGGACAACCTCCGGGTTGGAGAGATAGGCAGGATATCTCTCAATATCATTTCCAGGGAATCCTAAGCAGGTGAAGGCATCTGCTTGGGAATACCCTGAAGGAAATGTGTGAGACAGAATGCTGGACTGGATGGGCTGTGGCCTGTTCCAGCAAGGCTGTTCTTATGTTCTTAACTGTTTTTTATTTCTTTACTGGTTACACAACACCCAGTGAATATTTACAATGCCTGGAGAGTTTAGTGTCTATATCATCTCCAAAACCCACTTTGAGATGGTACAGGTCCAGAACTGTCCCTAGCCATAAGAGAGTGATCCACGAACGGCTTCCAAATATTCCAAAACCTATTTTCTTTCAAATTATCCCTTTTTACTTTTATCTCCCATGTCAGTTTGTCATTCAATGCTAAACTCCACATTTCCTTATACCACTCTCCAGTCTGTATAAATACATCATTTTTCCAATTTCTAGCGATACATTGTCTACCTGTGGTTAACATAATTTCCAATAATTCTTTTTCCACCTTATTCAAACCCATACCTTCCACATCTGTTAATAGAATGGTACCTGACACCAATTAATTCTTTTACCCAATATTTCCCCAATCTCTCCTTCTATTCTTCTCCAAAATTCATTTTTTTTGCAACTCCACCACATATTTTCATAAGTTCCAACCGTTTCTTTGCATCTCCAACATAAATTATCCCTTTTATTATCCATCTGATGCAGCCTCAGTGGTGTCAAGTACCATTGCCACAACATTTTAAAATTATGTTCCTTGATTCTTACTGACATTGTTCTCATTATCCTCTTTTTCCACTTATTTCTCCATTCAATATCTCCTATTTTTATATTCAAATTTTGTTCCCACTTCCGTTTCAAATCTTCCTGTGGATCATTACCCTTATTCAATATAGTATAGAGTTTGCTTACTAGACCCTTAATGTTCGTTTCCCCTTTTCTGATCTTTAATACCAATTCTTCAAATTCGGTCTTTGTTCTGTCTATACCTACTTCTCTTCTATATTTTTTGTTCCAATTATCAACCTTCAATTTCTGAAACCAATCCAATTTTAACTTTTCAAATATTTTTTTCCTCTTGGTTTCATCTTCACAAACTTTTAACCATTCCTTCAGTAAAGACACTTCATTTTTATCCAATATTTCCTTTTATTCCTTATCTATTTTTATCGGAAAACACACCATATCAGTCAATTCCAAAATTGGAGAGAGATCTGGGACCAAGTCTTTCTTTACTCTTTTCCACACCTTCATGAGGCCTCTCATCATAGTATTGCTTGTCTTTATCGTTTTATCCTTAATTCCCCAAAAGATCATTTTGCCAATATTCCTGTATTCTTTCATCTCCAATTCCTCCCAAATTACCTTTTCTCTTGCCAAGATCTTCACGACATTCTTAATTTGGAATGCTCGATAATATGCTAACAAATTTGGCATACCCAAACCCCCTTCTTTCTGTGGCAGGTACCAAAGCTTCTTTGGAAGTCTAGATTTTTTACCTCCATTACAAAAGTTATTGAACAATTTTTGAAACTCATTGATTTCCTTCTCCTTCAAATGGATTGCAAGTGCGTCAAATAAGAAGTTAATCTTCGGCAGCAACATCATTTTGCAAATTGCAATCCTCCCAAACCATGACAGATTCAACCTCTGAAACCCTTGTAATTTGTTCTTAAATTCTACTTTCAAACTGTCACAATTCAGTCTTTTAATTTCTTCCAATTTATTTGAAATGGTAATCCCCAAATATTTCAGCTTTTCTTTAATTTGTGTTAGATGTCCTCATTATCCTTCCCCTCTCATTCACCCCCATATTACACAGCATCAGTTCTGATTTGTCCCAGTTTATCATCAGTCCAGTTATAACCTCAAATTCCTGAAGTTGGTCTTTAATCCTATCCATTACCACCTCTGGATTTTTCACCATTAACAACGTATCATCTGCATACATACTCACTTTATTACCCAGTATCCCTTCCATGTTTGGATCCTCCCTTATACTTTTAGCTAAGATTTCCATTGCCATAATAAACAGGATAGGAGATAATGGACAACCCTGCCTGGTACCTGCCTCAAGCTTTACCTCATCCGTAACCTCTTCATTTACTCTGATCCTAGCACTCCCTTTTTGGTATAATAGATCAATTACCCTTCTAAATCTATCCCCAAATCCATAGTTTCTGACTATTTCCTTGATCGAAGACCATTGTAATGAATCGAATGCCTTAAAAATGTCTAATGATAATAAACCCACCTTTTCCTTTTTTTGATTAACATTATCAATTAGATCTAATACCCTTCTAGTCAAGTCAGCCATGTGCCTACCTTTTAAAAAAACCAACTTGATCAACATTTATATAATCCCCCATAAAACTGTTTAAGCGGTTAGCCAATATTGCTGTGAAGATCTTGGCGTCCTGGTTTATAAGAGAAATTGGTCTGTATGATTCCACCTTTTCCAGATTCTTTCCCGGTTTTGGCAGCAGAACGATTATGGTACTATACCATGAAGTCGGAATTTGTCCTCCATCTAAAATATAATTGTGTAGCTTCACTAACTTTGGAACCACAACATCTTTAAATTCTTTATAGAACTCTGTCGATAGTCCATCATCTCCAGGGGCTTTCCCCATCTTCAAGCCACTAATTACCTCATTTACCTCTTTGTCAGTGACCCATTCCTCCATTTTTTCTCGATGTTCCTGTTTTATTCCATTCCCTAACTGTCTCTCCAAAATCCCTTTAAGCCTCTCTTTTTTGCATATAATGTTTGATAAAATTCCTTCACAATTTTACATTTATCCTTATTCTTATTACATCTTACCCCTTGTTTATTAACCAACACCCCAATTTCTCATTTTTCTTTTTTTGCCTTAGCTGCTCTTGCTAATAATCTTGAGTTTCTATTACTAAATTCAAAATACTCTCTATTTAGGTAAATCAAATCTCTTTTAACTTTATCAATATCCTTACCCATTAGCTCTGCCTTACGTCTTTGCAGTTTGGCGAAAGTTTTTTTATCTTTACTTTTTGAATGTTCTTCCTGTAGCTGCTTTATTTCTTTTTCTTTTTCCATCTGGTCTACCTTATATCTTTTATACTTAGTACTCGCCAGCTTTATACTTTCCCCTCTGAAAACCGACTTCATGGTATCCCAAACAACGTTAAAGTTTACTTCGTTATTATCGTTCCACTGCCAGCTTTCCCTCCACCTTTCCATGATTTGTTCTTTACATTTTTGGTCTTTAAATAGGTTAGGATCATACCTCCAACTTCTTCCTCTTCAATTGTCTTTTTGTAATTTCAATTCCAAAAGTACTTTAGCATGATCTGATTCCTTAAAAATCCCTATTTCCATTCCCTCAATATTTTTGATCAAATTTTCTGTAAGAAAAACATAATCTATTCTAGAGTAGGTCCCATGGACGAGTGAAAAAAAAGAATATGCCCTTTCCAAGCCCTTGATCTCTCTCCACGAATCCTTCAAACCCATCACAACCATCCATTTGTCTAAAACCTTCCCTTTCAAGCCAATTCCACATCTTGCTAAATTCGTACAGTCTAAGTTTGACCTTATCAAGTTAAAGTCTCCAGCCAAAATGATTTTTGCAACATTTTCTAGCTCCACTACTTTCCGAACCTTTTCTAAGAAATCCGCTTGATGTTCATTTGGAGCATATATGTTTACCAACATTATTTCCTCGTCTTCTATTTTTCCTCTTACAATCAAATATCTACCTTCTTGATCGGCAACACTTTTTATTATCCCAAATCCTAATCTTTTAGAAATCATAATTGCCACTCCTCTCGCTTTTGAAGTACCAAACGCCATCTCATAGTGTTGAATCCATCCCCAAAAAAGTTTGTTTGTATCTTTTGACTTTTGGTGCGTTTCCTGTAAGAACACTATATCGGGTCTATCTTTCTTCAAAGCCAATTCCAACCTCCGTCTCTTAAGAACAGAACCTGTACCCTTTATATTCCAAGTTAATATTTTAATATTTCCCATAATCTATTTCCTTTCTAACTTCTAAACTCTCCAATGGGTGTGCCACCACCAACCCCTTCCCCCAAAAACACAAAATTCTACATAAAACACACACTGTCACTCTCCCCACTTTCTTCGCAAAAAAAGACGCCTTCGACAACCAAAGAGGGGAGAGGAAAGACATGCAAGATGCGCCTACCAACCAGTGCTACATGCTACCCACCCTTATATAGTGCTTGAATAATTTGTTTTTTATTAATCTATTTCTCATTGCTCCTTACTTGCCTCCTCTTCCACCATGATCAGTGTCAGCTCCTCTTCTTCTTTTCCCTGCGGTGTTCCACCTGTAGCACCACCAGCCTCTGCCCTCTCATACTCCCTCCCTAGAGCACCCGATTCCAACAGTTCTTTCTTGAAATTTATCCACTCTTCCGTGCCTGTTTTTACCAGCTCCAGCAAACTCAAATACTCCAGTGGATCGGTCCCTTCATCAATTACTTGCATTCTTTTCTCATTAAAAAAGCGCAATTGCTGTGGAAATCTCCAATTATACCTTATGCTTTTGCTCATCAACAGTTTAGTTACAGGTCTCATCTTATACCTCCACATTTTTTATTTCATTGAAATATCATTGTATACTTCTACATCAGAACCATCAAATTTCAGGGCGCCAGAACCAGCTTGTTTCAAAAAGGCCATTACTCTAAGCTTATCTCCCCAGTTTGCAAATTTTACCAAAACATTTCTTTGAACCGCCTTCCCTCTTCTTGGACCTGAATGCACTTACAATATCTTCCTGTACAAATTCCTTTCCCATATTCAAACCATTTAACCACTGAACCACTCTTTCTCTTAGCTGGTCTGGCGTCCGTTCAACCACCTGACGGATCACAATGTTCTGCTTTCTCATCATATCTTCCACAGCATCAATCCTTTTCTCATGCTCTTCCAATTTCATCTTATTCTCCTGCACCGCCTCCTGAGTCCCTTTTATTTCCTTTTTTATAACATTTACCTCATTTTGGACCAATTTCACATTTCCCTTTATTTTTTGCAAACTTAAATCCACTTTTTTTTGAGAAATCCATAACAGATGATACCACCTTATCTTGCTTTTTCATCATTTCATTTCTATCTTTCACCCTTGATTCCTCATTTTTCTCCAATTTCTGGAACAATTTACCAATTTCCACCATAATTTGAGTATGATCATAAGGTTCAGGTGGTGGTGATGAAGACTGAGGGACCTCTTCCATTGGTGCTTTTTCTTTCCTCTTAGACTTCACAACTGGTTCTTCCTCTTTTGCTGTCCCTCTTGTGCCTTTATCCATGATGACACCCACTAAGACAGTCCAGTGTTGCAGAGCGTTGCAAGATCGTAATCAATCCACTCAAACCTGTACCGCTGCAGCCACTAGTAACGCCTATCCAGACAATTCTGATGAAGCTTGTAGAGAGGAAGAAATCCAGCGAAGAATTAATTGTTGTAATCCACAAAAAAGCAGGAACCGGAAAATGATCCAAACAAAAAGAAAAAAAGAAAAATCCACATCTGGCCTGTTTCCCCAAAGTAAACAGCCCAAATATTCGCACTCCAAACCGCAAAAATAGAAACTCCAAGGAAACGGTCACCCAATTTTTTTTCATTTGAATCAAAGCCGCCAGGGAGAGGAATGAGAGGAAAAAAAGAAGAACCCAAATTCCAAGCTGTGTAATAAAAGGCAAAAAAAAAGAGGAGCAATATTTCCAAAGAAAAAAGTGTTAGTTATAATCCACACGGTGAAGGGGTAAGAAAAAAAATAATCCTTCTCTTGGGGCGAGCGAATCAAAGCGCCCTTTTCCAGCGGGTACATTAACTTCAGGGGGAGACCCCCCTTCTTCCTCTGTAAGTCGGCAGGCTTTCCCCACACTCCTTAGCCTCAAAAAGCGCTGAAGCCTTCGGAAACTGGAGCCCAGACAAAGACTTCTTTAACCACTTTACTGTCGCCAAAGCACACCGCAGTTCTCCTGGGTCGCAAAAGAGCCTCAGACCAAAACACAACCACTTTTGTTTTCCAGGACCACCGCCATTAACGGATCGACAACCCGATTTTATCCACTTCCACACCCGCTTCCAAGCCCGGGCTCTTCTAAACAAAATCCCCAGTTACCTTTAACTTTTCCACATAGACTTTCATAAACTTGCGTAGAGTCACTTTCTTGCTGATTTTACAGCCACTTCAAATCTCCGCCATCTCGCAGGTCCCATTCTCAGTTCCTCGGCAGGAGAAGCCGCGGCTTCCGTTGCACGCCTCTCCTACCCAGGAAACCTCCCAAACTTCGACCGCCCGACTTTAAAACTTTCCAAATAGGCAAGCAGGAGTCTTATCAGCAAAAAATACCACTTTAAAATTTTTCCATTTTACTCATTCACATTAATTACCACTTTGGTAAGCGCGAGCATCCAAATCGAGATGTTACTCGTCGGCCATCTTAGCCACGCCCCCTACCTAACTTCTTAGGACAGCACATTCCAAAGGCTGGGTGCAAGTGCTTTCCTTGTTGTTGGTTTTTCTAAAAAACTGAATTTCCATTTTAAAAAACTTGGTAAAATTAAAAACAAATTTAATATTAAAATCTATTTAAGTTTAGATGTTCATTAAAACTCAATTTAAAGACTTCCAAAGACTCCGTATTAGGGGCTCATTATATTGTTAGATCAATATCTTACCATATTATTCTACCAGTGCAAATGACATTCTTGTTAGCACCTAGGTTGTATTGATGCATTAGTGCCAATTAGAGTGCACCCATTGAAATCAACATCAAAATCCTACTAGTTTTTAAGCTTTGCATAATGTGCTACTGCTAACTGACATGGCAAATTTTGGGTTCACAATTGGAAACATGACCAGGCAAAAAATAAAATAAAAAATGATTCATGCCCATTCTAGCATCTCAACAATTAGCTGTGATTAGCCACAGTTGATATTGTGTGAGGGCCAATAGGATTCTGGCCAATGGGATTTAAATAATTTATATTAATTTTCATGGTCCTACTTATTTGGGACTAATATTGGATTTAGCTCATATTTCTGCACCATGTGCAAAGGGAGAATTAAATGTGGGTTCCAGTTACAAAATAAGTTAAGAAGTGATATGTAAAACTGGTTGCAGAAGATGTTGTGCTAAAGACGTATACATTTGTTATGTGTCTGAGGATCACAAGACCACTACCACTTGTTCAACTGGGGGGTTGGAATCAATAGTGTAATTCATTGTTTTTATCTGCTAATGTTACTGTCTGGGGGTTAAAAATGTTACTAATGTTGAGATGCTGGCTAACTTGTTTTTTTTAATATTAACTAATCATATCCTAGTACCAGATAATTACAGAAATTGTAAACATTCTTAATTTTACAAAAATCTCAGTTGCACTCTTAAAATTATTTTCTGGAAAAGGCATGCTTTTTTTAATGAGCAAAATGTATTGTATAGTATTTGACCCTAAGGCCTGGGAAATTCATCAGAGATTTTAACTAGGTCAGAAAAATGGGCTTATTTGCATAGGCAAATATTAGCTTTAACTGAAACAATGGATGCACCTTCATTTATTAAATTATTTATACAGTTAAAGCACACTGCCAATGTGATTGAATTATTTAGGAATCTCATTAAGTAGGGGCTAATTAGAGTTAATGAAAGCCTCCAGAGTTCCATTTATATCAGTTTGGTGAATTTTAATCAGCAGGATACAATTTAGGGTTAAATATGATAACACCTCTATCCTTTACCATTTAAGCATGCCTCTGCTCATTAATTTCAATTACCTTATACATGTCTAGAGGATCAGGCTACATGGAAGGCATTTCTAAACTGTAAGTTCACCAAGCAGTATGCCCATTGTTCAATCTTCCCATAAAATAATAAGCCTAACTCTTTGGAAAGCCTATGCTTTGGCATTGCAGGATCATGCTATGGATCCATACCTTGTATCCGGATGGTGGGAGATGTTCATAATGTGTAAGCTGAGAGCAAGGAAACTCATATTTATGGTGTATATCACATTTTTATTTATTTTTATTTATAGTCATATTTATATATGGCTTTGTATCTATTTCACCTCTCCTGAGAACCAAACAAGTTTTCTGGTTGACTTCAACTGGGAGGGCCAGCAAATATTAGATAGCATTCTGCATTTGGTCTGAACCAAGGCCATAACTATAAGTCCTGTTGCTTAGCATACTAAGTTACTTTACAGTATTTCTATAGAATCAATGGGGATTTGATGGATCATCTCCTCCATAAGTTCCATTAATTTAAATGGCCCTACCCTGGTTGCAATTTACTTTACATAATATTTAGGTAGGTCTATCTTAACCAATATAATTTATGAAGGAGTTGACTGACCAAATCCCCAATGATACAGTGGGCCTGCTCTAGTGCTTTAATGGGCACAATCGTAACTAGCCAGGCTGAATTTAGGCTGGCTGAAGCCTAAACCCCTCCTAGCTCAGGAGGAGATGGACTTTAGTTGGCCTAAGAGGAAAACAGAACAAGGAAAATAGCACAAACCCAGCACAATTGCCATGGAAACTGAGTTGATGGCTACCAATCACAGCTAGCATTTGTGCCTTCACAAGGGACTTATGCCATATCCCATCCTACCTCATTAGTCTTAACTTGGAGTTAGATTTGTGCCCTATTTTAAACAACATGATTTTAGCCAAAATCTTGGAGTGGATGGAGTGTAAGGGAGCAAAAGAAAGCTAAAATATTTATCCACCGACACACCACTTTAATACAAAAAAGCAGCATACACATTCTGTTTAGATGCTGACCATCTAATTAATTGACATTAAATGCACAAACATCCATTGAATCTACACCTAACCAATTCAACCTATACTGAGATGTGTTTATATTTTGTCTGTTCAGTCTATTTTTATATTTTATTTGCAAAAGTATAGACTTAAATCCTTTTTATATTTGCTGGTTATGACAAAACTAGAGTGTTTCGTTTAGCTTTCTAAACATCCACAAATTAACAGGGCTGGGAAGGAATTTTACTAGATGATTATGTGGTCAATTATCCAATAATTATGCAGCCACCAATTAAATGAAGCCAATTATCCCCAAATAACTTCAACAGTGCAGGAGTTTCCCTTCCCTTCAGCAATGCAGTTAACTTGATCAACACATTGTGTTCTTTTATTTTAATTTGTTCAAAGTGGTTGTCACAACTGTTTGAGGAAAAGGATCCAAGTCTCCAAGACATAACTATTAAAATAGGGCACAGCAAAACTATGAAAATGTTTTCTGTGCTATTGCTCTCATGCCAACAAATCCTAGTCCTGGCATACCACAGTCCTGCATTTTCTCTCCTGTTAGTATTCTGGAGAAAATATTTGCATATCCTGACATCTATTGCAAATATGCACAGTGTCTGTTCAGTGGGTTCAGCAGCCTTACTTTGGAGATACCAATTACTTGTCAATGAGATAAATGACACTGCTTAGCTGCTGGCATAATGTAAATGTCCTCTTCTCCCTTTTTCATCCCCACCCACCCCATCCAGCAGGCAGATGGTTTCCCAGGCTGTGGGGTAGGTTTTGAATGCACATGGGAGGTTGTAGAGCAAAGACTATTTCCTCACAGAATTGCTGACAGAAGACATTTGTCACGGGATCAATTGGACTATGTAATAATATAAGGCTTGAGACATAAGACAAGAGCATTGGACAAGATGACATCCCCCCCTCCTTTTTTCATGATAGATGTATTTTCCATAGAGGATGAGCCAAAAGAACTTGGCACTCCAAAACCTGTTTGGGTGGAAGAACTGCCTGACCCCTACAGATCTCAGACCATTAGAAGAAACCAGGAACCTGAGGATGGTTGAGGTTTGGGGTTGACCAAAAACTGGGGTCCTCATACAACCACAGGAGCAGAGAAGGATGAGGTCATTGGTCTGGTTTGAAGCTCCAAAATAGAGTGGTTGCAAGGGTAGCCTCCTCATGAGTAGATGGTTTCCCTATGAATTGGTAGTCTTTTTACAAGTGAACATTTCCTCCCAGGGAGATTCAAGGACAAACTCGGTGACTGAGTTCTTCCTCCTACTGCCTGAACATCTGCAGTGGTGTTCTTGATGGGTCTCAAGAAGCAGGTGTATGGAACAGATTTTAGTCAGATCTGCAACATGCTAAAATCAACTTCTTTAATAATTGTATGCTTTGTTCCTAGAGTTTACTTGACCCTCTACTGTCATTTGATGAACAACAAAATAGTACACCTCTACATTTTTAACACAAAAGTATACTGACAGTCTTGTTTCATCACTGGCAAAAAGAAAATAGCCCCATCCAATAGGTCAATAATTTTATTCAACATACAAGGGAGGAATACACTTTAGCTCCAACTTTTCTGTTATGGTTTTGCTGATTATGACAATGACAATTCTGGAGAAGGGAGACTCCGCTATTGATCTATAATACATACAAAGATTTCTTAACTTACAGCAATTTGAATCTAAAATCTCTGCTTTTTGCACAACTGTATAGCAGGATTCCAGCCAATATATGTTACATATAAAGGGGAAAAAACAATGAATATGCTTAAAGTATCAGTGCAAATTATATTAAGTAATAGTACTGACTGTATCAAACACATGGTATTTTCCATAAAATCTTTTATAAACACATATACATAGTATGTACAATGATAGAAATGCCAGTGGCTGTGTTTACCTCAGATAATTGGAGATCTAATTTCCAATTTGCCTAGCTCCCCAGGGTCTGCATACCTGAGTTTCTCAGCTACTTTGTCTGCTTCTCTCCTGCTATGTAATGCTTATTCCAATTTCTTTTGACTTCTTTAGTGGTTAAGCATATTTTACAGATTTAATATTTTTTAACAATTGTAGTTACCCTTTACAATTAATTTCCTTAATTGCATAAAGAAACATCACTTGGGATAAGCACTTTCTTGCTTCCTTACAGGATAATTGGGTGGTTGGAAACCAGGATGTATTCACTCCTAATGAAGATTTTCTTAATCAGTTAAGATACAGATATATAATTCTATTCAAAATAAAAGCTATCATATATGTTAAAACAAGCTGTACTTAAAATAGCATCATTGTGGAGATGCAGAGGAAATGGTTGGAAAGATGTTACTAATTTTTTGACCATAGATTTTGCTAGAAATTTTGAAAAGGTTTTTTTTTATTTTAAGAATGGGAGTTGGCTATTGGGTTCCATGAAAATTCCTTGAGGGTCATTGTGTGATCTGTGGGCTACTTGATGTCAGCCCCAGATATGGCTATAATAGTGTAAAAGTATAATCAAGCAGATTCAACCAGCACAGAGAGCCTTAATGAACTGACCAATCTCATCCCTTCAGATCTGTCACTTTTGTGAGAATGAAATGGATAAGGATAGCTCACCCCTCTCTTCACATAATAAATAAATGTAATACTCCCATAACAGGGATAGTGTCTATTGGCAAATGTGGAGAAGTAAAGCATATTTAAAGCGTGCAGATGCTCCAAGCAAGAAGCCTCATAGCAAAGCTTTGGAGAATATCTGAAAGGCAACCATCTGTCCAAAATATGTTACTCAGTAGGGTAGGTATTGTGTATGTAAATGTATCACTTTAAGAATGTATGAATGTAACCTGACAATGATCACAATGTAACTCAGCTGTTAAAGTAATGCGAGCTAGCTACCCATAGAGGGCAGCTGTGAGCATTCAGCTCACATGGTTCAAATTCCCCCCATCACCAGCAGCCGTGGGAACCTTCCCGCGCAAGGAACACCTGGAGAAGAAGGGCGTGACTCAGAATGACATCACGCAGGTAGCAGCCAATACGCTACAATGTAACCCTTTTCAAATGTATTGTTGCAGTATAAAAGGAGCTGTACCTTCACCATTACCACATGTTCATCCTGACCTTCATGCAATAAAGCTGTGTTTTAGCCCTCACTGCGGCTCCTTCTTTGTCTTCCGTGCAAGACACTAAATTGGCGATGAAGGTGGGATTGCATGGCGTATCCCAAGATCAAGCCTCACCAATTCGACATCAGCAATCCTGAGCAATGGGAGCTGTATGAGTGCCAGTTTTGGCATGCGATGGATGCTGTAGGCATCGACGACGAAGGGAAGGTGCGGTCGCACTTCCTAGCCCAGGTGGGGCCGGCCACACTGCGCATCCTGATGAACCTGCTGGCTCCCCGGAAGGTTGACGCGGTGCCCTTTGACCACATCTTCACAACGCTGAGGGATCACTTCCGGCCTGGGTCGCGTTCCACAGGCGGGACCAGCACCCAGGAGAATCCGTGTCCGCCTATGCGGCAGCCCTCAGGCTGGCGGCCGTTCACTGCCAATGGGAGGACCTGGACATAGCCCTTCGAGACCGCATGCTGTGCGGCCTAATGGACGAGGAGGTCCAGAGAAAGTTGATGACCCGCGACCATCGCCTCACGTTCAACGAGGTACTGTGAGAGGCCGAGGTGGTGAGGAGCAGGGTCAGAGTCTTCAAGTCCCAGGGGGCCGCACCTGAGAGGGCCAAGTCACCCGTGCAAGCGGCCAGGCGGACTTCGGCACAAGCAGCCTGGTGGGGCCCCCGGCTGCCCACAGGCACCCCAGCAACCTCCAAGGAGTCGTCCACGACTGCGGACTTCTGCTCAAGCGAGGATGACGATGTGCAGAGAGTCAAGAGGCACGGAGAAAAGTGCTGAGCCAGCGAGAGAGGAAACCACCATTGCGATGGCTGTGGGGCATCTCACGATCGAACAAGGTGCCCATTCCAGAAGCCCGAGTGCCACAACTGCAGGCAGAATGGCCACATCGCCAGGGTCTGCAGGCGCAGGCAAACAGAGGACAAGGTGTCATTGAGACACCCTCAAGCACACCAACGCAAGGTGGCCGGCATCAGAAAGGTCTCAGCCAATGCCAACGCGGTGGCCATGAACCACGTGGGCCTGGAGCACCGGCGCTTCTTCATAGAGGTACTGTTACAAGGGGTCCTGGTTAGGATGGAAATAGACTTGGGGTCGTCCTACTCCATCCTGTCCCAGAAGGAGTTCCTGCGCATTCCCCCAAATGCGCACCCCAAGTTGCGGGCCATGAAGTCAAACTTACGGGACGTGCAGGGTTATGGGATCTTGGTGTTGGGGGTGGGAAACGTCACGGTGATGTTCAAAAGGTTCACAGAAAAACTGCCCTTAGTTGTTCTCAAGGAGGGGACCTTTTGCCTTTTGGGAACCCAGTGGTTTGCTCCCCTGGGAATTGAACTGTCCGGCATAAATGCCATAGAGACTGACCCAATTTGGGACATGTGTGATGCGCACACCGCAGTTTTCAAGAAGGGGCTCAGAACTTACAGGGGACCCCTGGTTTCTTTTGAGTTGGACCGAGAAATCTGGCCCATACGTCTCAAGCCAAGAAGAGTCCCCTTCGCCCTCAAGGACAGGACTGAGGCGGAATTGGACAAATTGGTGGGGCAGGGGATTTTAGTTCCAGTTGATTCTGCAGAGTGGGAAACTCTGATTGTTACAGCTTTAAAATCCAATGGGGAGGTCAGGATTTGCGCTGACTACAAATGTACAATCAACAAGGACATTCGGCCAAATGCATATCCGGTGCCGGTAGTTAGCCACTTACTGGCCACTTTGCATGGGGGGAGGTGTTTCGCCAAGCTAGACCTGCCCTCCTGCAGGCGTACCAGCAGCTCATGGTAACCCTAGCTGCTGCCGCTGTGCAAACCATCGTCACGCATAAGGGGGCATTCAAGGTAACGCGCCTACAGTTCAGCGTAAATTCGCCCCCCGGGATCTTCCAGTCCCTCGTGGAACACCTTTTAAAGGGGCTTCCAGGCGTGCTCCCATATTTTGACGATGTTTTGATAACAGCGGGGAGCGAATCGGAACTAACGAAAAGACTAGACAAGGTCCTATCTGTATTCGAGAGAGCGGGACTGAGGTTGAGAAGGGACAAATGCGAGGCAGGTTGAGTTTCTCGAGTTAAAAATAACCCCGGAGGGCATCAAGCCATCCGAGTCCAAGGTTGCAGCTGTGCAAAACGCCCCTCACCCCACCGCGAAACCGGAGCTGCAGTCATTCCTAGGGCTCCAGAATTTTTACCATTCCTTCTTGCCAAGGAAGGCATCCGTTGTGGAGCCACTGCATGGGCTACTTAAGAAAGATGCGGTTTGGCGGTGGGGAGATAGGCAGGAGAAAGCGTTCAAAGAGCTCAAGGCGCTCTTGCCCTCAGACACCGTCCTGACCCATTTCGACCCGAGGAAACCGGTAGTTTTGGTCTGTGATGCATCACCAGTGGCAGTGGGGGCGGTGCTGTGCCACGTGTTAGAGAACGGTTGGGAAGCCCCAGTTGCCTTCTATTCCAGGTCACTTTCAAAGGCGGAGCGCAATTACGCGCAAACAGATAGAGAGACCCTGGCCATAATCGCGGGAACAAAGAAGTTCCATGATTTCCTGTACGGCCGCGAGTTCACAATTGTGACCAATCATAAGCCCCTTTTGGGAATCTTTACTACAGGCAAGCCCACCCCACAAATCCTGTCCCCCAGAATGCTGCGTTGGGTGATTTTCCTCAACACCTACCAGTACGAGCTGGTCCATCACCCAGGGAAGGAGATCTCCCATGCAGATGCGCTTTCCCGATCTCTCCTCCCTAGTTTAGGAGACCCCAAATGCGAGGTAGAGCAGGACCGCCAAGTCCTGCTGATCGAGTCTCTCGACTCACCCCCCCCATAGTTCCCGGAGACCTCGCCAAAGCCACGGCGGCCGACAAAATCCTGTCCCAAGTCAGTTCCTGGGTGAGAAAAGTGTGGCCCACAACTCCCCCGAGGAGGAATTCAAATCATTTTTCAGGTGCAGAGTAGAGCTTTCCCTCGAAACGGGCTGCCTCCTCTGGGGCCAGCGGGTGGCCATCCCAGATAAGTTACGAGCAAAGGTGCTGAGGCTACTGCGTACCAGCCACCCGGGAATAGTGCATTCCAAAGCACTGGACACGAGCTTCTTCTGGTGGCCCCAGATAGACGCGGATATAGAGCACTTGGTGGGCACGTGCGAGAGCTGCCAGAGCTCTTGGCCTGAGGAGTCCCGGCTGCCCCACAGGGAATGGGACACGGCCCGTGGGCCGTGGTCCCGAGTACACATCGACTTTGCTGGCCCCTTTCACGGGTCCATGTTTCTGCTGATAGTCGATTCATATTCCAGATGGCTGGAAGTCATTCCCATGTCCAACACCTCATCTGCCACAACCATTTAACAATTGCGCAAGGTGTTAATTTGCTTCGGCCTGCCGGACATCCTTGTGAGCGATAACGCCAGTACTTTCATGTCTGCGGAATTCAAGGCGTTCATCGAGAGGAATGCCATCCAGCACATTACCTCTGCCCCGTTTCACCACACCACAAACTGTCAGGTAGAGCGCCAAGTGTGCACTACGAAAGACGCACTGCGGCGCATGGGTCCCGGTGAGTTGAACCTCTGGGTGTGTCAATTCCTCATTTGTTATAGGGCAACTCCCCTAGCTTCAGGACTGTCGCCGGCTGAGCTCCTCATGTGGAGGAAGCTGGTAACACTTTTTGATTGGTTGGATACGACCAGGGTGGAGGATGAGGGGAGAAATATAGCGATAGAGAGCTCCAAAAGCTTTGCGGTAGGGGACCCGGTTCACTGCAGGAATTACGCAACCTCAGGACCAACGTGGGTTCCAGGAATGGTCATTGAGCAAACGGGGCCAGTGTCTTACAGGGTTGAAACTAGCACAGGTCTGTTGTGGAGAAGGCATGCTGACCAGCTCAGAAGGCGAGTTACCAGTGAAAGAGAGTCAGTGTTAGGGTTCTCCCCCACCTGTTTAGCCCAAGGGGGAGACACGGGGACATCCCCAGGATTCTCAAACGAGGAGGAGGATACTTTGAAAGAGTGGGATGAGTTTGATGTTATGTTGCCATACCAGAGGGATGTCACGGAGTGGTCCCCCACCCGTCCGAGCGAGAAGAGGGTTTTTAGTTCAGTCCCAGTTATCTCCAGCCCTCCCAGTCCTTTTGTTCTAGAGTTTACCCCATCACCAAGACCCCCAATCCAGGCAGCAGGGGGAAGTTCATTCTCTCCATCCCCTGGACCACCGAGTCAGGCAGCAGGGGGTAGCACAAGTACACCAGTTGCAGGCACAAGAAACCGGGGCGAGACAACAAGGATCTCCTCATCGGTCCCGAGATTCGTGCTGGGGGGGTCGCCAGGTGCCATGAGCGACAGGCAGGGGTTCACATCCCAGTTACATGTTCTATTCGCCTCTCCAAACACAAGGTTGCCGCAGAGTCCCCGGCAGACGGCTAATGAGTTCCCCCTTTCCGTTGCAGGACGAGAGTCTGTGGAACCCGGAGCCCCTAGTTCCCCTGAGCTCAGCCAAGCAGTCGTACGCCCCAAGCACACATGTGGGAAGCCACAATGGTTGAGGGACTTCGTTCTATCCTAGGGGGAGAGGAGTGTTGTGTATGTAACTGTATCACTTTAAGAATGTATGAATGTAACCTGACAATGATCACAATGTAACTCAGCTGTTAAAGGAACGCGAGCTAGCTACCCATAGAGGGCAGCTGCGAGCATTCAGCTCACATGGTTCAAATTCCCCCAATCACCGGCAGCCACGGAAACCTTCCCGCGCAAGGAACACCTGGAGAAGAAGGGCGTGACTCAGAATGACGTCACACAGGTAACAGCCAATACGCTACTGTGTAACCCTTTTCAAATGTATTGTTGCAGTAAAAAAAGAGCTGTACCTCCACCATTACCACATGTTCATCCTGACCATCATGCAATAAAGCTGTGTTTTAGCCCTCACTGCAGCTCCTTCTTTGTCTTCCGTGCAAGACACTAAAGTAGGACTTGCTGTAGTATCCTTATTTATGTTGCTAAGAGTGAACTGTCACATTACTAAATGTGAGGGTACATTGAACAGATGTAATTAGCCCAATTCAGGCATTTAAAAAGCAGATAAAATAGACATGGTAGGAGAGGGGTGATCTACTCCCACACATTGCAATTTACACGAGAAAATGCCATTTTCTCAAGTGTTTCTTTTCTTGTCTTTACACAGAATGCCTGGGTTGGGCTATTGCTTAACTTAGTTCACTAATTATTTTACATAAGTGTTTTTCTTTATTTACACCTACAATGTAATTATAATTTAAGCACCTGCAAAACACACTAAAAGTTTTTGCACCTTTCTATTTCATTATTTTTATCTTTTCACATCCTGATACTGTACTGTAAAAGATGAAGATAAATATATGTGTAAAAAATTAAGCATCTTAAACAGAGATATATATTACTCTTTAAAGATGGGTGCTCTTATACTTAAAAGCTCAGACAAAACAAAGTGTTCCACTGTTGGATTAGGATGCAATACAGGTTATTACATACTTTTCTAAATGATGTTTCATGCACCATTAACTATTCATCCAGGAGACAACATACCAAATATATGACTACAATATGGAAGTTGATGGATCTTGAAAAGCTTTCTCTTTATCATGACTAAAACAATGTTAATCCAAAACAAATACATTATAAAGATATGAAAGTGTTCTTATAAGGATTGTATATGAATACGACTTGCAAACTAAACATGGATGAACATGTGTTTGAAAAACAGTTTATAGCAGAAAAGACTCATTTATCAGAATTGATCAGGGAAAGCCTCCAGGAAAAAAGAAAAATCAAGTCCAACTCTACTATGAACAAAGTATAGAATGAAAAATATTGGAAATGGAATGGAAAAGATTACTGAAAAATGTTAATGGTCACGATATTAATTACAGCAGTATTTGCTGCTTGCAGTTTTAACACACCCTGTCTAGAATTGAGAGCCAGTCAACTATTTAGGAAAATTGTTCCAAAATATAAGAAAACTTTGGAGTGAGAGACCTAGCTTTGTCCACTGAACATGACCAATTTCTGACAACTGTTTCTCAGCAGTAGTTAAAAATAGAATGTTACACTTCTAATCTGAAGTCCTACTTTTGATTTCTATCTCCTCCACTGACTCCTCATCCTCTATGTTTAGTCAGCCGTGGAGACCCAGGACATAACAACCTGCTTCCAGAAGTGGTCTTTTGGCTAAGATCTGCAGTAGAATAGCTAACAAAGAGATGGTGAATGTAAGCACGGCACCAAAATGGCCGCCGCGCTCTTTGCGGGGGCCCCCACTCAGACATCCAGGTGAGTTAGGAGGCATGGCCACCCCCTTTAAAACGGGTGGCCATGCAGCAGCTTGGCTGCCATTTTATCGAAGCGACGGAGAGGAGAAGTTTTCTCCGTCACTTTTCCCCCGGCTTTCACCTTCTACCTTTTTAAAAGGGAGTTTTTCCTTTCCCCTTTACTATTCTGCTTGGGAGACATGGCTCCCAAGCGAAAAACTGCGGCTCCGAAGCCGCGGACGAGGGGGAGGGCTCTGCCCACCCCCACCCCACATCTAGGGGCCCGCCCCCAGGCCAGAGGGCTCAGGCGGCGCCCCTGTGCCCTGGTGGTAGGGTTGGCTTACCCACTACCACCAATGTGGGCAGACAGGCTGCTGCCTACACCCCCGATGCCGGGCTCCAAGCAGGGGCAGCACAGGCCGGCCCCTCGGGGATCACCACCCCTATGGCATCTTTGCCCGGCTCGGGGCAGTGCGGCCCACTTGGGCCTGGTGCGGGTTTATGCCCCACCATTCCCCCAGCCCCATATGGGCTGGATTATTGGGCATGGCCCAGGATCCACACTTGGGTTGGTGGCTCCGCAATTGCCCGGTGAGCCATCCAGCCCGCCCAGCCCACCTTATACCAGTGGGTCTGAGGCCGTTGATGCCCTCCTAGCACGCATTTCGGTGCTCGCGGCATCAATGGGCATTACCCCGCCACCTTCGGAAGGTGGGTTTGCACCTCCTGCATTTCCAGCTCTCACGTCGCCCAGCGGGCTGCTGCCAGGGTTGAGCTGCTTGAGGCCATCAGGCCAGCCTAAGCTGGCACCTCGCAGCTCCCTTCTAGATCATCGCAGCAGGGTTTGCCGCAGTGGCAAGAGTCCTGCGTGGCAAGAGTGTAGCGGCATGCAGAGCTCGATTCCCATTGTGAGCTCTGACGCCCGCCATGGGCCGGAACCCCCGGTGGGGGCGGCCCACGGGGGTGCACCGGGTGAGTATCCTGGTCAACTAAGTACACCAGTGACACTGCCCAGCCACACTTGGGGGTGCAGTGGCCATGGCCACAACAGGTTACCACGGGTGGACAGTTGTATCCACACTGTTCCGTTAGCTCCTGGTTACCCACTTACCCCCCGGTTATGACAGGGGTGACCGCCCCTAGGGGTATGCCTAAAGTTTCAGGGGTTATTCAGGGACCACGGGGTTCACCCTTGATTCAATCTGTCCCAACTGCGGCCCTACCGACGGCCGGTTATTCCTTGCCCCTGGGTGACCATCTTTCTCAGGCCACTAGGGAGAAGATTTGGAGGGGGGAATATGTGGATATATTTTCCCTCCTAAACCGTGAGCCAACCAAGGAAGAGAGGGAAGGGCAGGACGATAGGGACAAGGAGTTGTCCCGTCGGCATAAGCCACTGCGCACCTGGGCCAATTGGTTACCGGCCTACCTCATTTATCTGGTGGTATACCTGAGGGCTCGCCCTGACCTGGCCATTCCAATGGTGCAATACCTGGATAACATTTATCGGGCGGTGGTCAATTTTCCTAGACCGTCATGGTTGGCCTATGACGAGGAGTTTAGGATGAGAGTGGCCCTCCATCCTGAGATGAGGTGGGATGAGCCCTGCCATCAATTGTGGCTCTTGTACATGACCCCTACGCGGCTGGCGCCGGGTGATCGCTACCATTGTGGCCATGCCGTGCAGCGGGCGGTTGCTACACAGGTTCCCCGCCAACCGGCGGGGCAGGGGGCTCCAGCCCACCTGCTGTGTTGGAGCTTCTCCGCCAATGGAGTGTGCAACAAGCGTCAGTGTCGGTTCCGGCACGAGTGCCCCTCTTGCTCTGGCCCTCACGCCACCTCCGCATGCCCGCGGGCTGGTGGGTCATGAGGCAGAGGTAGGGGTGGGCAGGGGGTGGGCAGAGCTCCCTCTGATGGTGTGACAAATCAGAAAGGCCCCCTCCCCAATTGATGTCCAGGTGCTGGAACATTGGCTTACCACTTATCCTAGACGGGATGATGCGAAGTACCTACTTGAGGGTTTTCAATTCGGCTTCCGCATAACATTTCAAGGGTTACGTGGGCCTCAAGATGCCCCAAACTTAATTTCCCTCAGGGGTAATGAGGATATCACCGCCCAAGCTATAGCTAAGGAGGTCACCGCGTTGAGGGTTGCTGGGCTGATTGCTGACCCACCATGCCCGAACTTGAAGGTGTCCCCTTTGGGTTTAGTCCCTAAGAAGTCCCCGGGTGGATTTTGGTTAATCAACCACCTTTCTTACCCTGCGGGTTCTTCGGTTAATGACGCAATACCTGATGACCTTTGCTCGGTCAGGTATACTTCCTTTGACCAGCCCTTGCAGATGGTACGCTCATGTGGCCCAGGGGTGCTACTGGCAAAGTGTGATATCAAATCGGCATTCTGATTGTTGCCAGTGCACTCTGGTGACTTTGAGCTGTTAGGTTTCCGCTTTTGGGGCAGTTTTTATGTAGATAAGGCCATGCCTTTTGGCTGTTCTATATCATGTTCTGCTTTTGAACGGTTTAGCACCTTCCTTCACTGGGGTTTTGTTCGTAGATCAGGGTCCCGGTCTGTAGCCCACTACCTCGATGACTTTTTGTTCGGAGGGGAACAGGGCACGTGCGCTTGGCTACTCGCCACTTTTCAGGTGCTTATGCGGGAACTGGGTGTGCCCCTGGCGCCTGAAAAGACTGAGGGACCGGCCACCACTCTCACCTTTTTAGGTATTGAGATTGACACTGTTGCCCAGACATCCAGGTTGCCCATGGAAAAGGTGACACGGATCTCTCATGCCATTCTGGCAATGCTTACCAGGCGTAAGGTGTCTCTCCGAGAGTTACAGGTGCTTCACGGCCACCTCAACTTTGCCTGTAGGGTAGTAACACCTGGCAGGGCGTTTGCCAGGCGTCTATGCGACGCCATGGCTGGCCTCTTAAAATGCCACCACAGGGTTCGGCTGACAAAAGGTTTACGGGCGGATCTTACGGTCTGGCTCACATTCCTTCAGGATTTTAATGGCATCTCCTTCTGGAGATTGGAGCTTATGCTCAGCCCACATTTCCAAGTACAGTTGGATGCCTCCGGCTCCCTGGGTTATGGGATTTACTTTGAAGGGAGGTGGTCCTACGGCTGATGGCCTCAGACATGGCAAGGCACAGATCGTTTACGCGATCTTACTTTTCCTGAGTTTTTCCCCATTTGGGGTGCCCTGATGCTCTGGGGGCTAATTCAGTAGTTCACTTTTGGTGTGACAATGCTTCAGTGGTGCACATTGTCAACGCCCAGACATCTAAATCCCCTAGAGTTATGGCATTAGTTTGCCAGTTTGTTTTGAGGTCTTTACGCCTTAATGTGCTTTTCAGGGCCAGACATGGACCAGGCAATGATAATGATATTGTGACGCTTTATCCCGCCTGCAGATCCCCCAGTTCTGTGCCTTGGCACCAGAATCAGAGGAACTGCCTTCTCCACTCCCTGCTGAGATCTGGACATTTGGTGAGGAGAGGTGAACCGGGCGATCGGCATGTCTTTGGCACCTCGCACGCGTAAGGCGTCCCTACATGCACTCCTACAGTTTAGGAATTTTTGAGGGCAAAGCCAGTTGCCCGAGGTGTGGCCAATCCCGGTCGACCAGATTCTGCAGTTCATGGTTTAGCCCCTCGCGCTATTGCCACTAGGCTTCCAGCTTTGGTATTTATGGCTAAGGCGAGGGGTTTCGTTGACTGCGTGAATGACTTCCGCATACGACATGTATTGGAAGGGGGGACACGTGAATGAGGCCCCCGCCCGGGCACATGTCACCCTGTTTCACCAGAGGTTCTGACGCACCTTGCACAAGGTTTGCATAGCTTGTGTTATGATAGGTATGAGGAGGCTCTCTTTCATGCGGCTACCACCGTAGCCTTTTTTTTTGGGAGCGCTCCGTATCAGTGAGCTTGTCCCATTGTCAAAGGGGGACATGTCTCGTAGGGCACTGGAACTCGACGATGTCTTTCTTACCCAGGAGTGGGCCCAGTTGAGGATTCGTTCCTCAAAGGCCAATCAGCACGGAGTAGGCAGTGGTGTCAGACGGCTATGTTGTACAATTGCTGATATCTGTCCATTTGGTGCCCTACATGAGTTTTTGGCAGTGCGTGGCACGCACCCTGGCCCTTTTTTCTTCCACCAGGATGGGTCTCCCCTGACCAAATTCCAGTTTTGGAAGGTGACCGGTATGGCACTTCACAGTGTCGGCCTCCCTGGGGCTCGCTACGGCAACCACTCATTTAGGACAGGCACCGCTTCAACTGCGGCTGTGTTTGGGTACTCTGATGCTGATATACGTTGCATGGGCAGAAGGGGGTCCACATGTTTTTCTTTATATGTACGCCCCCTTACTGCATGAGTACTAGTTCTGTCATTAATTCCCCTTCTTTCCTTCTTTTACAGACACTGTGTGTTTACGCACACCGGTGCAGTATGGCTGGTGGGCCACAGTTTTGTGCACTGGGTAGCGCAGTATGCTGCGGCGACAGACTGGGGACCCCATCTCGGGCTACGTGCAGCCGCACGTATGCGTTGGTACGGTAAGCGCAGCATGAGATGGCGGGAACTGTTGCCATTCCTGATGTCCATCAGGGATGCTGGACCGCCTGATGTCTTGATTCTGCACCTCGGCAGCAATGATCTCAGACAGATCACTGGCCTCTCTTTAAAAATGTCGGTGTGCAGTGACCTGGCCTTTTTACATCACTTATGGCCGTACATGCGGCTGCTATGGTCTGACATCGTGCCGAGACACCGTTACAAGGGAGGCATTGACCTCCATGGTATGGATCGTGCTCGATGGTCACTGAACAGGGCTGTTGCCCGGTTCCTTTTTGACAATGGCTTTAGAACAGCCAATCAACATCCTAGGATAGGCTTGCAGGATTATGGTCTATATGCATGAGATGGGGTCCATCTGTCGGCCAGAGGTTTGGACCTCTTTCTGGAGGACGTGCAAGCAGGCCTGGTGACTGAGCTGACGGTCTGGGGGGGGGGGTGAGTCATCACGGACGCCTCCCCGTGTGGCGGGTAGCACTGGTAAGGTAACAGATTTATGACACATAGGTATCCGGCAGGTTCGCAATTGACTGACCAACACGTAGATAGGTACAGGGGAATAAGATTGGCCGGTCAAGGGCGAACCATACAAGGATTGATGGCAGGAGCTGCACAGCCTGCATCACCCTGATATTGAACAGATACACGTCATAGGGTGGGGTCAGTAGATAGTATATTGACTCTGGACAACAATTTGTTTGTGTCAACAAACAAATTGATACAAATAGATACATGTAGCCAATTTCCATTGGCAATTTGGGAGGAACCTTACCAGTGTTACTGCGGCCTGCTTGCCTTAAATAATTACAATTGGATGATACACCAATTGAAAGTGATAATTCGGACTAGGGCATTATTCAAAAAAAGTGGCCCGATGCCTTTAATCCAATACCGGTGTCTGAGTCTTTCTTTGGGGGGTGCGCCTGCAATGGCTAAAGTAGTGGGGTGGGGTGGGGAGTTGCATTCCAACAGATTCAGACCTCCAGAGAGATGGTATGTTCCAGTATTCTTTTTCTGTGAAAGGTTTGGATTCAGCATCACCCTTGATCATCTGGCAAATTAGGATTCTCTGCAAATATTTATTCTGCTCTTTTCTGCAGACCAGACCTATATAAATTGAACTTGGCTTACATTTTTTCCTTTAATAATTCCAATTAGTATAGGTATTAATTAGAATTTAATATGCCTAGATATTTCCTGAAGGCCTCATGGATTCTTTCTACTAGAAAATTATTACTACTAATTAGCTTGCATATTTCAACAATAAACCTATAATGATTTTGTGTATCAGAAATAAAAGCTCAAGAGAAAACTCCAGGAGAGCAGAATTTCACCTCTCTTCTCAATGAGTGGTTTTTATTACTTTGAACATGTAACAGTCATAATGACAGTAATTTCATCTTCATATCCTTGACCTGAGAAATGTATTATTATTATTATTATTATTATTATTATTATTATTATTATTATTATTATTATTATTATTATTATTATTATTATTATTATTATTATTATTATTATTATTATTATTATTATTATTATTATTATTTGCATTCTGATCAGCATCCTCACCCTTGGTTTCAGTGAGCAAGACTCCGAAAAATGTATGAAGAATAACATCTGTTATTTCCTTTGAGAAGAAAACATTCCTGATTAGATCTCACAATGTGCAACAAGGCTGGATGAAACTGATTTCCTCGTCCTGTATGTTAATCCTTCTTGCTCCAGCTGAATGGATGATACATAAAGGGTCAGGAAACCCAACCAGGTAGATTATACAGGAGGAGAGGCAATTCCAGGTAATTAAATTGAGCCTTTCCACTCATTGAAAAAAATCTAGTTCTTATTTCAGATCCTATAAAAATTAAAGTAACACATATCTAAGTAGGGAGGTGTGAATGGTATCATAAAGACAGGCTCTGCCTCTGACCTATACATGTTTATTATGATACATGTGAAGTTATACACTCTGGAATTGTCCAGAATTTATAATAAAGTATTTAGGTTAGGGTGGAACCTGATGCTACTGTGTCAAATGCCAAGGCACTTTAAACATAAGTTGTTTTTTTAAATGTAACTACCCGATTACCTGGCTCTGCCCAGCCTGGGGTTTTTTCTTCCATTTTCCTGGCTAGGGGGGGGGGAGTTTATTGGGCCCCCCTCCCAGTGTGGGTACAGTAAGGTAAAATGCGCCTTGCAATAGAGGCTTCCATGGGGACTACAATCCACACCATGCATTGTGTTGCATGGAAGGCCGGCCCTGGTAAGAACCATGGGATGGTTGGTTGCTGCTTTCCTGTTGGTTGCACCCAATCAATGCCAGCAGGGAAGTGGACACTCCCCGTTTCAGGTTTCTTAGCAGGGCCGACCCTCGGTGACATGCAATGCACAGGGGGAATTGTAGTCCCCATGGAAGCCTTGTTTGCAAGGCCACTCTTCCCTGTGCTGACCTGGCTGGTTGGGGTCCAGCTTCCCCATTGCCCCATTCATCCGGACTCTGGCCGAGGCATCCTGTGGCCGGCGTGGGCCCAACCCCACTGCTGCCACATCATTTGTGGATGATAGTGTTTCCCCATGGCTATCTGGTCAGGCGTGGTCCATCTCCCCCGGCCCCTTTTCCCTTGTCACCACCTCATGCAGTTGACCCTCGAACGGCGGCGGGGCTGTTGGGCACAGGCGGAGTCGTGTGCACACACTGCAGCAACTGGCACCTCAAGCGATGTTTCGGCAAAGGGGCCATGAGATTTCAAACCACCATCATTGTTGTGCCCATCATGGCCAGAAAGGCAAGACCACGCACTCGGGTCCTGTGGCCTCTGGCGTCGCGGCCTATCCTGTTATGTTTGCCGCAGCTGCTTTCTCATTTGGCCGCACCGCCACCTCTCCCCCTGACACCAACGCTGCATCTGCTGTCATCCCGAGTCCTGCTGTGGTTGGCGCATCAAATGGCGGTTATTCTGCATGGTGCGTGTGGATGTATATGTGCATGACACCTCAAACGCCCCCTCAAATGGCAGCCCTTTTGCTGTGTGAGTGCACAGTGTTGGGCATGGGCAGTACCTCCTTCCCTCGCTGATCTTCCTGGCAGGTGGGGAAGCCCCCTGTGGGACCCTTGTTGAATGGCAAGACCCCTGAAATGTGCTGCCAGACCCTGCCACGGCCACCTCGAATGCTCAAGGTATGCCCATGCGAAGTTTCAGCATGATTGGTGCAGGGGTGGGAATTTGCAGCAGCAGCAGCAACACTAAAGCAATGCAGTACAATGATGACTGGCAAGGGAAAATATTTTATTTCCCCTGACCATTCACAGACAATAAGGGCAATTTATCAATTTCTAATATCTTGAATTGACTCCTTAGCTGCTTCAGAAAATCAGAAACAGAATATCTTGAGGAGGAAATTGTTGTTGGAGAAGAGTTTATTTTATATATATATGATGAACTAAAAGACATGGATGCAGATGCTCTTAAATCCCTCAGCTTTAACTGGTTCTAGTAAGACTCTTTAAAATTCCTTAATCACAAAGTATCCATGTTGCATTTTAATTTTAACGGGGTTATCAAGAAAATCTGCCCTTTCTGTTAATTCTCTTTGAAAAACTGATGAATGTATTAGTAGATAACCACTCCTATCTTCAGCTTTCGACCGGCAGCCGGCCGGTGGAACGAGCGGCACCTGAGGGCTTTCCATCGCCCTCAAAAGCCGCCCCAGCTTCCACCAAGCCCGGCGGGGCTTTCAACCGGCAGCCGGCCGGTGGAACGAGCGGCACCTGAGGGCTTTCCATCGCCCTCAAAAGCCGCCCCAGCCTCCACCAAGCCCGGCAGGGCTTTTGACCGGCAGCCGGCCGGTGGAACGAGCGGCACCTGAGGGCTTTCCATCGCCCTCAAAAGCCGCCCCAGCTTCCACCAAGCCCGGCGGGGCTTTCGACCGGCAGCCGGCCGGTGGAACGAGCGGCACCTGAGGGCTTTCCATCGCCCTCAAAAGCCGCCCCAGCTTCCACCAAGCCCGGCGGGGCTTTCGACCGGCAGCCGGCCGGTGGAACGAGCGGCACCTGCCAGTCCACCACGGCTCCCTCCCCCGCCCCGCCGGTGGGGGAGGTGGGAGCACAGCTGACTGGCGTTGTTGCGGCGGGACATTCAAAGCCACACCACCAGAGTTGCCGGTCCATTTCCTGGCCTCGGCTGTGTTGGGGCCGGGTTGTCTTCTTCTTTGGCTCCGTTCAATAATGTGCGGGCCATGGGATTAGTAGCCGAGGGACTGTGTAATTAAATGTCTATTGTATAATTCATTGTGTAATTTATTGTATTGTATTACTATTGTTTTCCTATTGTATTTTCATGCTGTTATATTATGTCTATATTTTGATGTGTTATGATTATATTGTATTTTTGTATTATTATATTGTTATAATTGTATGTTAATTGTATGTATATTAATTTTTTGTTGTAATTGTACTTATATTATTGTGTTGTAAGCTGCTCTGAGTTGGCCTTTTGGGCTGAGTGGAGCGGGGTATAAATCCAATTAAACATAAACAAACAAACATAAACTTTTGATAAATTATCTGCAGCAGAGTATGTTATAATAAAGGGGAACAGACAAATATTTTAACTATTGCAGATGGTCAGTAATGAATCTAAAGATTTTCCCACCTGAGGTAATTTCAAGATGTTAAAGATATTCCTCATTATATTCAGCCTATTTCTAGTATTTTTTTAGCTCATTGGGTGTCCTACACTTTGGGATGATTGAGAATAGAACCTGCCTCTCCTCTTTATGACAATCTGTCATGTATTTGAAAAGTGATGTCATATTTCTCCTCAGTCTCCCTTTCTTAAGGCTAAACATGGCCAGTTCCTTCAGTTTTTCTTCTTAGGGCTTGCTTTCCATTCCCCTGGCCATCCATTATGGCATGTGAAGTCTTTTTCAGTAATCCTGATAGTATTTAACTAGGGAACATGTCAAATAATCAAGGAATGGGCATAGCTGGTGCACTAACTTTAACTAGAAAAATCTTTTCATGTTTGCCACTGAAATCTTGACATCTAGGCTCAGGACTGAATCTAGAAACATAGCCAAACTGCAGATCTGACATTTAGGTAGTGGTTTAACTTTAAACAGTACAGGTTAAATTCATATAGCCTGAGGTGCCATTTGACTGACCAAGAGCACCTTTGACTTGTCTTGATTAGGCTTCAGGTTGTTTGTCTTTCATTCATACCTTGGGTGATGAATATGACATTGCATGCTTCTGATTCAGCACTGGATCTCAGTGGGGAAAATTCCCTGTTTGTTTCTAATTCCCAGATATTACCTACAACTTCATTTTAGATGTTCATTAGCCACCTTTTTCTCTCCTTTTTCTTTATTCCATTCCCTGCCTTCCAAAGAATACTTATGTGTGGAGGTAAAGGTAAAGGTTTTCCTTGCTCGAAAGCCAGTCATATCTGACTCTAGGGTTCAGTGCTCATCTCTGTTTCAAAGCCAGAGAGCCAGTGCTGTGTGCGTCTGCAGACATTTCCATGGTCATGTTAGCCTAAAAATTAGATACTTGTCCTGAAATGTTGAGGTTTATATAATTAATTTGTTTGCAAAATCACTGATATTTTTTTTATTTCAGTAGGCAAATAATCAGTTATTGATTTAAAATGGTAAACAATGCTTTTGGAATGACTCTTTTTGCTGAAATTGGTTATATGGAGGAGGATGGCTTGCCGTGAGTTGGTGTTTGGCTTATAATAAGATATTTCATCTTCTTGACATTGAGATCCAAACCATATTCTGCACTTGAAGCTCTAACTCGATCCAGCATCAACTGAAGATCTGCAAGGTTTGTATCCAACAACACTGTGTCATCAGCATATCAGAAGTTATTCAGGTATTCCCCATTAATTTTAATGCCAATGTTTAAATCTGATACTGCTTCTGAAAAAATACTCTCCGAATATATATTAAACAGTGTTGAAGAGAACACACAGCCTTGTTCCACACCTCTGCAAATTTGAACCTGCTCTGTCAGCTGCTCTTCAACTCTGACTTGAGCCGTCTGATTCCAAAAAGAGGTTGGTGGTGAGTCTGATATCTTTATCATCTCAATCTATTTTCTTCAGTCCTGTGATCATCTTTTCATACTGGCATCTGTCAAAGACAACTTGGATATAGGGCAACTTTTCTGTCAATGTGAAGAAATTCAATCAACACAGCATTTACATGCATGTGATTTATGCCCTTCTACATGCACAAAAGAAGATTTAGTAAATAGCTAAGACAATGCCACTAAATAGCCTGTTTCTGCTCAAAAACAGTTTATTTTTTAACATTTTAATTTGTTCCCAGACAGCATTGACTCTATGAAACAGAGATGAGCACTGAACCCTTAGAGTTGGATACCATTGGCTTTTGAGCAAGGGTGACCTTTACTTTACACCAATAATTTTAATTTTTGAAATGCTCTGATACAAAGAAAGATTTACATTAAATGCTCTGATACAAAGAAAGAAATTTACATTTTGATATACTGTAGTTCACCTTCACATGGTAAATGAGATAGTTTTAAAAATCCTTCTTCACATGACATGGTGGGATAATGATAATGATTTTGTGGGTCTTAAGATATGTTAATATTTGATACTCCTTCCAAATTTCGGTAAAATATACAATGGTGAAAAGTATGATAGTTACAGAAATAGTTCTTCTTTTTTGCATAATTTTAAAAATTGGATTGCTTCATGTTTGTAATCAATCAGCTAATCTTTTGTGCTTGCTTTCCATATGTTCTTAATACCACAAAGGAAAACCAGACTAGTTTTGTATAGAAATTTTCTGTACAACTGGAAAAAGCTACACCCTTACAATATTACCTGGTGTCTTAGTTTTATGCTAGAGCTAATGATCCCCCTACAGAGTATCACATCTTGTTTTCTGCTATTTATTTAGATTTATATACCACCCTATCCAATGGACTCTGGGTGGTGTACACAAGGAGAGCCAAGGTCATCTGTCATGAGAAAAATCTTAGCATTATAGATATTTCTGCTTCTGTGCCACAATCTTAGCAATATGTGTAATAGTCAATTAGTCAATTGACATATTCATTTCATTTTCTGTGGCAACACTCCCAAGGTCTACAATCCATTTCTCATTGTTTCAGTATGAATTTAGTTCATCCTGTACTCTAGCACTGTAAACAGAGACAGTAAAACCTCGGTTTATGACATAGGTCCGTTCCAACAGCCTTCATCATAAACCAAAAAAATCATAAACTGCAGCACATTTTCCCATAGGAATGCATTGAAAAATAAAAAAAAATGTCCCAACCAGACCAAAAATAAAAAATAATAATACAAAAACTACCACACATTTGGGATCATATGATAATGCTCAAATTTGATTTTTTTTTTGCCAGGTATTCTGATGTACCACAGTAGACTCACTGATTCCTACTATCTAGCCAGATATTGCCACTCTGCTCATCTTGTATGAGTTGTGTCCTATATAAGCTGGAACAAGGCAGGCTTCCTTCTGATACCTTCCAATTACAATGTGCATAGCCCAATAATTGAACAGGTTTTGTTGCTCTCATATTTCCTTCATTAATATGCTTAGCACAAGCTCCTCAGGAGATAGAATCAATAAGCTGACAATGGAGCTTGAAAGATATATGGATCACTTGGTTAGTATAAACAAACTAACTTTCATGTCTCTGAAACATTTAAGCCAAATGCCTCATTTAGGATCAATGAGATCATTAATCAGAATGTGGAAAGCATTATTTTAAAATTATTTGTTGTTTCCCTTAATTAATTTCACTTATGGGATTCAAAGTACTGATGCTATTTTTCTAAATGATGTGATTGAATACAAAACTTAAAAACATTGCTCATTGCGCTATCTAGTGAGGAGATTCCAAAAAGATTTTGAAGTATGAATGGCCTTGGAAAATATATGTAATAAGTTTGAAATACCATCTGGGTAATAACAGTTATATGTTACAAAGGCACAAATTCAATGAACACTTTATAGGAAGTAACTTACTCAGTGGTGGGCTTAAAAAAATTACTATCACACTGTGGGTGTTGTAAGGTGGGCATGGTCAGGGAAAAAGCCCTGTGTTGCACCCAAATTAGGAATACTTTATTTCAAAACTTGGATGGGCAGGGCCAGCCAGAATTTCTGTTACTGGTTCTGGTGAACTGGTGCGAAGCTGCTGATGCTCACCACTGGACTTACTCAAAGGAAGGGAAACCATTTCAGGCGAAATATTAATAATAATGATGATGAGCAAGAGTCTTCAAAGATTGCTTATTTGGCATTTATATTCCAAATAGTCTTAAAGGAAAGTCTTCTTGATTTGTAAATACAAAAATAAAAGTAATCTGTTTCTTCACAGTAAGGTAAGTTGAAATATAGATCAGAAGGTAGAAATAAGGTATGTTTTTCTTCACAGTGAATTCATAACAATACAGTAATCCAAAATAAAGTTGATCAAAGCTGATCCGGTTATAAACAAGCTTTTCAGAATGATCTTTCATCAGGAAATCTATAATATATAATATGAGAAATACATATATGAAGTAATAAATGGACCAATAAACATAACACAATATATACATAGCTCATGAAGTCCAGAGAAGGTCAGGAACCATTATTTACAGGAACCATTATTTACAGTAAGAGGGGAAACAAGGTTAAGGAGCCTAAAGTCTTAAAAAGATCTATGTAAATTATTTACTTGCATATCAATTAACAACTATCTTGTTCCCAAGGCAAACAATTATGAACTATAAAATTAACAAACTGAAAGACTAAAAAAAATCAGATACATACCAGTTATTTTATAAGCATCTAGAGCCAATTTGTGTGAACTTCTTTTTGTGCTCACGATGTTGAATCTAACTAAGAAACCCTAGTGTTAATATACTGTTGAGAATCAACACATGTGGGAGTAATTATCAAGAAATGTAAGTGCTGGTGGAAGAACTTTACAGAAAGCAAGCAAGATCAAAATCACAGTTTAACCCTTTTGGTTCCATGGTCCCATATTTATGGATGTAATAAACTTCCCTTTGAAGCAACTTTTTCTCAATATTGAGTTTTTCAAAACTTCTAGGTAAAATGATCTCTAACACAATGAAATTAAACTGGCTGTAGGTGTGTCCCTTCTCTAGATAGTGTGAGACCAAGGGTGCATTAGGAGTTTGGGATGTCAAAACTAACTTTGCATGCTACATTCAGACAAAGAGGACACAGCTTTTCAGGTGTGTACTTCTTTTTAATAAAAGTGAAAAACTTTTTTGTCTTTTGTTGAATCATCTGTGTTGGCTAATTTAGCTACTAGACCCGTGACCTTGACACTCCAGGTGTTGTTGGACTTCAATTGCTAGAAGCCCAAGTCAGCACTCCTGCTGATCAGGGCTTCTGGAAACTGAAGTTGAAGTGTCAAGGTTCGCTGTCACTGTACTAGACTAAGTGTGATATTAAGATATAAAATCCTAAGTAGCTAAACAGCTTAAATTGGAGTACCAGGATAATTGTATTTCCTGAAAACTATAGCCTTCTTCCACTATGTTTCCTCCCAACAAAGAAAAACTCACCAAAGTCAGGCCCTGGGCATGGACTTCTGACAGACAACACGAATGACAGTACCCACATCCAAGTGAAAACAGAGATGCAGGATTAGTCCAGGTATTTCTGTCTCATTATTCGGGGTGAGGGAAGTAGATTTTTGTTTAATATCAGAAAAAACATCTTAATTGCTTCAGAAGTATGAAGATGGAACCAATTACCTTTGTAGGTGGTGAGTGCTCCATCATGGGAAACATTCAAAAGAAAATTGGACAACTGTATGTCAGGCCTGATTTAATTTGGATTTCTGCATTGAGCAGGAGTTTGAAGTTGATGGTTTCATATGCCCCTTTCTAACTCAGTCATTCTGTGAGTCTATGATTCTATTAATAACTGTCCAGTAGTTAACACATGGCATTTTGAGCAATGTCCTCACTGCCTCATGAATCGATGGCCTCCTTGTGAACAGGATGGAAGGGGACACAGTTGTGTACCTAAAAATATCACCCTTTTCAAACCTTTATATCCAATAAGTTTGAATATGGAAAATTTAGTTTCTAGACACTTATACCCAAATAATCTTAGATGAATTATTTAGATATCCAAAAGTTTATTCCAATACTCTTAGATAAAGTTTTAGATGTTGGTGGGTTCTGTTTAACTCACCTTGCTCTCCACTTATGAGCCAATCATAGAGGGCTTCTTCTCCAATTTTTCAAACTCTCATGATCCAATTGAGTTATAAAGCAATCAAGGAGAAAAGTTATTTCAAATCTTATTCATTTATTATCGATATTAAAGGAGCCCTTGGCATACATCTTTACAAGCTGGTGTACTTGTCAAGAATGCAGCAACCATACAAAGAAAAGTTACAGGTTTTGTACCCGTACATCTTCCCCTTCCTTTCCTCCACCCAACCTCCCTCCCAAACTCAAAGAGTGTCTGGCTAATAAGCATTTAATTTTCATTTTGACCTAAAGGTTACAAAGTTCTGATAACTTTTCTATCCTCTGACTGGATATTTTAGGTTTCTTGGCTGTCACTAGGCTGTCACTCGGCTGTCAGTCCAGAGTTAGCTTAAAGTTTATACAACCTTATCACTGAATATGAACCATACAATCAAAGGGGCCTATTTTAGATAGCTGACAACATTCCTTTTCAACATGAAATCATGTTTGTGTCGATCTAAAAACTCTATGAATATAGTATGCAAAACGTGAATATACTAAGCAATGCATAAAGACTAGTATTAAGTAGATTACATGCAATAATAACTTCTAATTGCTTAAGTGTATAAGACTAGCATAGTATCTCTTAAGAATATATGTTGGTATAGCAACTCTAAAGATAAATACAGTAAGGATAGATGCAATATATGTGTTAAAAATGTAGGATATTTCTATGAAATTAAGATATATTTATCTTAATATATAAATCCAAGGTGTCCTTCCGTGAGACGCATATGCACCCTGAGACCTGGCCACCCTCATCCTAGAACAGTGCTCATTACTTACCTTGCCCCTTAAGCTGGGTCAGTGAGGGGAACCGGCAGCCTGCTGCGGGTTCCTTCACCCCAAAAATGGGCTATGAAGGGGGTCCCCCAGTTGCCGGGGAGCCTGGCGGGGTAGGCGGGTCTACGCATGCGCAACATGCACATGCAACCCGGAAGAGCCCTCCCTAGCAAGGCCGGAAAAGATGGAGGGGACTGCACATGTGCCACAGTCCCCATCTCCCAACCAGCCTGCACCTGCATTTCAACTGGCCATGCAAGTGGTAGAATCTACCAGGAGGGACTTCAGATGGGAAGCCCAAAAGAGCGGTGGCTCAGGGCGAGTGCCGCAAAACTGGTACTCTAGATGCCCTTTGAGGCGCGAGCTGAGCCGGTGCTTGCCCTTGCCTGTGACACCAGATCTCCAGTGCCTCCCCAGTTCCCGGATCCAACTCCTCTCCCTGGGAGCTACATGGAACAGCTCAGGGCAGGGACTAGGATTGTGTGGCTTGGCGACCAGGCAGGGCAAGGGGAGGGGCGGTGGCTGCGCTCCCAGGCCCACACTGTCACAGGCAGTGCTGCCACCTGCAGCATGTGGGATTATACTGATTGCACAAGAGCCCCTGCCTGACCAGCCATCCAGCCTTGCCTTACTCTGGCAGCCAGAAATTGCGGCCTCCCTCCTCCGCCCTCCTGAGGTGCGCTTTAGGTGGCGGGGGTGAGATGCATGGAGGGGCGCCAGGAGGCCACACCCATGCCACCACACTTCACAGGCCTTGCGAGTGCGACCTCTGCCACCCAAAGGAGCCTCCCTTACTGCAGCCTGGCTCCTCCGCCCTCCTGATGGGCGCCTCTGGCATAAGGGAGGCTCCTTGGGGGGGGGGGAGATCAGAGACACAAGTCCTGCTGACCGCCGCGTTGTGGCTGCAGCCTCTGGTTGACCCCCCCCCTCAGGAGGGTGGAGGATGGAGGCCGTAATGTCCTGCTTCTGGAGTAAGGCAAGGCTGGATGGCCAGTCAGACATGGGCTCCTGAACAGGCGACAGCCCTGCCTGTGACTGCGCGGGTGTTGTGTTCTAATGGTTTTACCTTCCACATGGATTACAATGTATCTGAGCCAATGTAACCTTGCCTATAGCAACAATGTAACCTTCAGCTGTATCATATAAACCCTGTAATAGGACGCGAGCTAATGACCACCAGCTGGCAGCAGCGAGCGTCCAAGCTCTCTTGGTCCGAACTCATCAAAGGCAACAGCGCGGGAAGCTTTCCCGCCACCACCTACACCTGGACAAGAAGGGCGTGACCCGCAATGACGTCACGCAGACAGTAGCCAATGGGCTACCATGGCACCACGTTCAAATGTATTACTACTGTATATAAAGAGCTATCGATCCGCCATTACCTCATGTTCCCTCTGTCCACGATGCAATAAACCTGAGTTAACCCAGCCCGAGGCTGTGTCCTGTGTCTTGGTTTCATACACTAAATTGGCGACGAAGGTGGGATTATGGATCCCCAAGGAGCAGCCAGGGCACAGAGCGGGTTCAACATCACCAAACCGCAAGACTGGGAGCTGTTTGAGATGGACTTCCAGGCGGCGCTGGTGGAACTCAAAGTCAAGGAAGACGATGAGGAGAGGAAGAGGGCCATCCTCACCAGAATGCTCGGAATGGAAACCAAGCGGACGCTGGTGGGCATCATCGCTCCGAAGAAGGTGAGCGAATTTAAGGCGGACGACATCATGAAGCTGCTACGGGAGCGCTTCCGACCCTCCAGGGCGATGTTTCCCGCTCGGAGCGCGTTTTGGAGGCGAGTCCAAGCGCCGGACGAGTCGGTTGAGGCATTCGTGGCCGCCATGAGGGTAGCCGCCGCCCCCTGCAAATGGGACAACATCCTAGAAATGGCCCTCAGGGACGGCGTGCTGTGTGGCCTGAAAGACAAGGAGGTGCAGCGCAGCTTGATGAACAAGGAGCCGCCACCCACGCTGGCAGAGGTCGTAGAGGCCGCAGAAGCCGCAGAGTCCACGAATGCTGGAG
Source organism: Bradypodion pumilum (assembly GCA_035047305.1). Classification (NCBI taxonomy): domain Eukaryota; kingdom Metazoa; phylum Chordata; class Lepidosauria; order Squamata; family Chamaeleonidae; genus Bradypodion; species Bradypodion pumilum. The sequence continues at coordinate 240,849,305 of JAWDJD010000003.1, read as the reverse complement.
TGGACGAGATGCACCAGTGGCGTGAGTGGCGTCCCAGAGCCGGCAAAGCGGAAAAATCGGTGCACGCAACTCAACGGGCCTCAAAGTCGTCCTCGGAAGGCAGCGACGGCGAGGAGGTCCAGAAGGTCCGAAGAGGGGGGCGCCGCTGCGATGGTTGTGGAGCAGCCCATGAGCGCGCGAGGTGCCCATTTAGAAAGGCCGAATGTTACACCTGCGGCCGTCGGGGGCACATCGCCAAGGCATGCAGAAAACGGAAGGAGGGCCGGAGGCAGTCACCAGACCGTTCGACCAGGCCGGACCGTCCAGCGAGGCCCAAAGATGGCGTCCAGACCACGAGGAAGCAGGACGGCGTGGGCTGCGTCTCGGACGGCAGCGAGGACGACGCCCCAGTGCTCAGCGTGTCCGCGGGACAGTCCCATTATTTCGTTGAGGTACTAGTACAAGGGGCCCCTATCAGGATGGAAATTGACTCGGGGTCCTCCTATTCTATAATTCCCCAGAAAGAGTTCTTGAAAATCGACCCCCACGTGCGGCCCAAACTTAAAACATTGAGGTCCACGCTACGAGATGTACAGGGAAACAGCATTCCGGTGTTGGGGGTCGGGAAATTTCGGGTTAAGTTTAAGAGACATTCGGCGGAGCTGCCCCTAGTTGTCCTCAAGGGGGGGAGTTGTAGCCTCCTAGGGACACAGTGGTTTCAACCTTTAGGCCTGTTCATAGGGGGAGTACATTCAGTGGGGGTGGATCCAATACAAGCGGTGTGCGATGCGCATCCCGCCGTTTTTAAGAAAGGACTTGGAAAATTTAAGGGACCCCCTGTAGCTTTCGACCTAGACCCGGAGGTCCGCCCGATAAGACTCAAACCGCGCAGGGTGCCATTCGCACTGAAGGACAAAATAGAGGCGGAACTGGACAAATTGGTGGGCCAGGGGATTCTTATTCCTGTTGATTCCGCGGAGTGGGAAACTCCAATTGTAACAGCTCTGAAGGCTAACGGGGAGGTGCGCATTTGCGCTGATTATAAGTGTACGATTAACAAGGCGATTCGCCCTAATGCATACCCGGTGCCGGTGGTCAGCCACCTTTTGGCCAGGCTAAATGGGGGAAAGTGTTTCGCTAAGCTCGATCTGGCACAAGCCTATCAGCAACTCCCCGTAACTCCCGCCACGGCCGCGGCACAAACGATAGTCACACATAAAGGAGCGTTCCAGGTGTCGCGTTTACAGTTCGGCGTGAACTCGGCACCCGGCCTTTTTCAATCGCTTGTGGAACGCCTCCTGAAGGGGCTGGAGGGGGTGTTGCCTTATTTTGATGACGTATTGATAACAGGGGGGAGTGAGGCCGAACTGGCAAGGAGATTGGATAAAGTATTAACTGTGTTCGAGAAAGCGGGGCTGAGACTGAGGAAGGACAAATGTGTCTTTTTCGAAACCGAGGTCGAGTTTTTAGGGTTCCGGATCACTCCCGAGGGCATTAAGCCATCCAAATCCAAAGTAGCAGCCATAAAGAATGCCCCTCGCCCCACATCCAAAACCGAGCTACAGTCATTCCTGGGGCTCCTCAATTTCTACCATACATTCCTTCCGCGGAAAGCGTCCGTGGCCGAACCGCTTCATCGGTTGCTTAAAAAGGAGGAGACATGGATGTGGGGTGACGAGCACGAGAGGGCGTTCAGAGAACTAAAGCAACTCTTGACTTCCGACGCAATCTTAACGCATTTCGACCCCAAACGGCCGGTGGTCCTAGTCTGTGATGCATCACCGGTGGGGGTGGGGGCGGTGCTGTGCCACGTGTTGGACGACGGAAGGGAGGCCCCGGTTGCGTTTTATTCAAGGTCCCTGTCCCAAGCAGAGCGAAATTACGCACAAACCGACAGGGAGGCATTAGCAATAGTAGCGGGGACCAAAAAGTTTCACGATTTTCTGTATGGCCGCCCGTTCAAAATCGTGACGGATCACAAGCCCCTGTTAGGGATTTTCACGGCAGGCAAGCCCACGCCGCAGATCCTATCCCCGAGAATGCTGCGATGGGCTATTTTTCTCAACGCATACCAACACGAGTTGGAGTACCGGCCCGGAAAAGAGATCAGCCATGCCGATGCACTTTCGAGATCCCCTTTGCCCTTGTCGGACGACCAAAAGGCTAGAGTAGAAAGAGGCCGCCAGGTGTTGCTAATTGAGGTTTTAGACGCACCCCCAATAGTACCAGCCGATATTGCTAGGGCGACAGGCAAGGACAGAACGCTGGAGAAAGTCAGCTCATGGGTACAGAAGGGGTGGCCGGCATCGTCCCCAAGCACGGAATTCGACCCATTCTTTCGGAAAAAACTAGAGTTGTCCCTAGAGAGGGGGTGCCTGTTGTGGGGCCAACGGGTAGTGGTTCCTACATCCATGCGGCCGAGGGTGCTCAAACTGCTGCACGTCAGCCATCCGGGCATCGTTCGCTCGAAAGCGCTGGCCCGCAGTTACTTTTGGTGGCCACAGCTGGACACGGACATTGAGCACATGGTCGGCACTTGTGAGGCATGCCAGGGATCCCGACCAGAGGCGGCCCGCCTCCCGCATAGGGAATGGGACACAGCAAGGGGGCCGTGGTCCAGAGTGCACGTAGATTTCGCTGGCCCATTCCGAGGAACCATGTTTCTCCTGGTGGTGGATGCGTTCTCCAAGTGGCTGGAGGTTATCCCAGTAAAGAGCACGTCCTCCGCCACGACAATTAGCCAGCTACGGAGAGTCTTTTCCACGTTCGGTTTACCCGACACTTTAGTCAGCGATAACGCGAGTTGTTTCACCTCCTCGGAGTTCGGGGCATTCATGGAGGCAAACGCCATTAGGCATGTCACATCCGCGCCGTTTCACCCGGCCACGAATGGTCAAGTGGAACGGTTGGTGCGTACAACAAAGGATGCGCTGCGGCGCATGGGCCCGGGGGACCTAAATCACCAAGTATGTCAATTCTTATTAGCGTATAGGGTGACCCCCTTAGCGTCAGGTTACTCGCCGGCAGAGCTCTTGATGCGGCGAAAACTGACCACGATTCTGTCCAGGCTAGACCCGGCGAGAGTCGAGGATAAAGGGAAAAACATAGGGTTGGCAGTCTCGAAAGGGTTCGCCGCCGGCGACCCTGTTCACTGCAGGAACTATGCCAGCGCAGGGCCAGCCTGGGTGCCAGGAACGATAGTAGAACAGACGGGGCCAGTGTCATATCGGGTGGAAACGAGCACCGGCCTCCTCTGGAGGAGACACGCTGACCAACTGAGGCGCCGAGTGAGTGAAGGGCCGGTCAGTGGGGCTCAGCAACAGGATTCAGCGATAGGGTTCTCCCCCACCCGTTTAGCCCAAGGGGGAGACAGTGAGGGACATCAGTCCGAAACCAGGGGGGAAAGCAGTGATCCCGACTCATATCCTTTTGATACCCCAGTTCTATCAGAGGCCGGGGGGAGGGAAGCGGAATGTGCGGCCGCCGCCGCGTCCCCCGAATGGAATTTTGATTTTGATTTTGCGAGCCGGGGGGGTTTTCAGGAGTGTTCCCCCACCCATCCAAGCGAGAAGAGGGGTTTTTCGTTAGCCCCCTGTGCCCCCGGTTCTCCCCCAAGAAAGAGCACACCTCCCAACAACGCCGCAGAGCCGCGGCAAGCCACTAACGAGTCTCCCTCTCCAATTACAGGGCAGGAAACCAGGGGACAAAGAGAAGGTAGCAAACCCGGGGAAAAGCAGCCCGCATCGAGACCCCAGCGTGTTCGAAATAAGCCATCTTGGCTGAGAGACTTTGTCTCCTAGAGGGGGGGGGTGTATTTTAAGTGTGGGCTCGAGACGTTGTCTCGTCCTAGGGGGGAGGGGTGTTGTGTTCTAATGGTTTTACCTTCCACATGGATTACAATGTATCTGAGCCAATGTAACCTTGCCTATAGCAACAATGTAACCTTCAGCTGTATCATATAAACCCTGTAATAGGACGCGAGCTAATGACCACCAGCTGGCAGCAGCGAGCGTCCAAGCTCTCTTGGTCCGAACTCATCAAAGGCAACAGCGCGGGAAGCTTTCCCGCCACCACCTACACCTGGACAAGAAGGGTGTGACCCGCAATGACGTCACGCAGACAGTAGCCAATGGGCTACCATGGCACCACGTTCAAATGTATTACTACTGTATATAAAGAGCTATCGATCCGCCATTACCTCATGTTCCCTCTGTCCACGATGCAATAAACCTGAGTTAACCCAGCCCGAGGCTGTGTCCTGTGTCTTGGTTTCATACACTAAAGCGGGCCTGGGAGTGAAGCCTCCACCCCTCCCCTTGGCCTGCCCGGTCACCGAGCCATGCATTCCTCCTCCCTGGCCTGAGCCATTCCACACAGGTCCTGGATCCGACTCCTGCCTGAGATCTGTGTGGCTGTGGTGTGTATTTGTGTGGGTGTGTCATGTGTATGTGTGTGTGTATTCTGGGTGTGTGGTCTGGGAGGGTTGTTGTGTGTTGGGTGTGTGTCCCTCACCTGGGCAACGCCGGGTACCTTTGCTAGTATCTAATAAAAACCAGCCTACATCAACACAATGGTGGAGAATTCAGGCATGTGACTTCTGGGATCATTTCCCAGGAGACTTTGTTCACTTGGTGCACCAAACCCCAGACTCAATGTTTTGGATCAAGTGTTTCCCTCTCAGCAACAAATACAAATCTGTCCATTTTCACCACGTTGAAAATTCTTTCCTTTTTGAAATATGAGGGAAATTGGGGAAATTTTTCTTTAAAATATATTAAAATATATTTAAATGAATACTACCCAATCTGTAGATCTTATTAGACTTTTAAAATATTTTTATTTCTGGTTTTTAGGACAACTGTCCTTATGCTATGTGAAATTTCTATCTGTATTCTTTTTTGTACATTGTCTGGGAAAGATAATGGTGCTTGAAAATAGTTGTATGTGTGTCTGTAGAATATAAGTACAATAGGAACCAGCATTTTTTCCCTTGTGTGAAAATCTTGCCTGTTCTTTGACTCAGCAAAATGTCAAAGAACATTCTATTCAATAGCCTGCTAGCTTCTGGAATACATAAATCAATGACATCTTCCAGTAATTTATTGAAAACAAAATTTCATAATATCAATTGATTAGAGCAAATGTGGTTTCCTTTAATTCACAGCACCAAAGTTTTTCAATAGAACCTTTCTGAGGGTCCTCCCCCTCTTTTTCTTGGTCAAGCAATGAATCATAAAGACTGTCTGCTACTTGTACTGCATTGTCCATCAGAAATGCAATTTGTCATGTTTTTGACTTTGCTGGAAGTGGATTTTTTTAATACCTCTTCTGCCATTGCTAAGCAACTGTTTTTTTCCTGTTATTAAGCTGGGAATATAGGTAGCACAAATGGAATGAATTCCTGTTTGATTTTTGTCCAATTGTTGTTTTCTTCTTTTATTGTTCATCTTGACTTTTGTTTCGGTTCTCCGTTTCCTTTTTGTACTTGCCCATTTAATAAAAATTAAACCTATTTTATACATGTACTGAATTTACTAGTACAGTAAATAGAAATAATGTTTGGAAAACACAATTATGTTGCATAATGAGGGAGCAATATTAAGACAGTTATGCACAGAGCTCAATTGAAAGCAACTGAATTCCAACTCATTTTAGATTATATTACATTCAGGTCAATCTGAATGTCATTTTGTAATCCAATTTGTGGCCCAAGCTCTCAGTTCTGTTTGCTATTCACTTTTCCTCTCTATATTAACTCAGTATTAGAAGGGAAATAGGATATTAACCTGTATCATACTGAGCTTCCATGGAGGGGAAAATCCTGTCAGCAGCATGTGGGATTATACTGATTGCACAAGAGTTGTAATTTGAGAGGTTTTTTCTCTCTCTCTAAATAGCTCATATTTGTGCTCTGTTATCATCTGCACAAATATTACCACCCACATTATTATGCTGGCATAGTATATTCCATGGATGCTCAGTAGCTTACTGACATTTGAATGTGACTACCGGCAGCATAGTGAAGACCTGGGTTTAAGATGTGGAGTGACCATTGCTTTTAAAAACTCTGGGGAAAGTAATTACTAGTAGCTTCTTGCTGCAGAATATTGATAACTAGCAAAGGTACACGGCATTGCCTGGGTGAGGGACACCCCCCCAATCCACAACAACCCCCCCAGAACACACACCCTGAAAACACCCACCCACCCACGACACACCCACACAATACACCCACCTACACACAGGACACACACACACATGACATGACACACACACACAAAACACACACCACAAAACTCTCACACAACACTCACTCACTCACTCACTCAGATTCCCCGGCCTTGCTGCCCTTGCATCATCTCCAGCGCCTCCCCAGCTCTGACTTCTGTCTCAGACAGGAATCAGATCCGAGAGCTGCGTGGAATGGCTCAGGGCAGGGAGGAGGAATGTGTGGCTTGGCGACTGGGCAGGCCAAGGGGAGGGGTGGCAGCTTCACTCCCAGGCCCGCGCCGTCATAGGCAGGGCTGCCACCTGTTTGGGAGCCTCTGCCTGACTGGCCATCCAGCCTTGCCTTACTCTGGAAGCCAGACATCGCAGCCTCCATCCTCCGCCCTCCTGAGGGGTACCTCAGGCAGCGGTGGGGACCCACTTGGGGGGGGGTCAACTGGAGGCTACAGCCACAATGCGGCAGTTTGCAGGGCTTGTGTCTGTGGCCTCCCCTCAGGAGCCTCCCTTACACCAGAGGTGCCCTTCAGGGGGGCAGAGGAGCCAGGCTGCAGTAAGGGAGGCTCCTGGGGGGGGCAGAGGTCACACTTGTGAGGCCTGTGAAGCATGGTGGCATGGGTGCGGCCTCCTGGCACCCCTCAGTGAGCCCTTACTCCAACCGAAGCTTAGTCATGATTACCTAGATTAGTTAGGTTTTCTTTTGTTTCTGAGGGAAGGCCTGAGTGTGGATTTCCCTAACTGTCATTTTTATTAGTCTTTTTATATGGTGTACTGCTGTATCCTGAACTAACTGAAGAACTGTTATTTCTACAATATGTTTCAAGAACAATAAACATCTTTACTTCATCAACAATTTCTGTTCTTTGGGAGAAGGAGTAAAACAAGAGTTAAGCAATAAGCCACATGCTACCACATTTAATACAATTCTCTCCATATTACTTGCTGGGCTCTCCTAATACTGGTAAGCTCCATGTTGTTGCTGCAGAAGGATCTGTGGGACAACACGTAGGACTCCAGGGCCACGGGAGTCTTTGGGGAGTTCCATAGGGCAGACTGGCAAAAGTCGCTCGCAGGAATGGGGAGAGACCCAAAGGCAAGGGCCAGGTAAAAGCCTATCTGCCCTCCTCTTGGATTTAAAGGCGCACAAGAGTTATATCTTTGATACAGTGTGGCACATAAAGTCTAAAATTGGGAGGAACCCAAAGAAAAAAGTGTAATTTTTAAAATGGGCTTCATATTTTATTTATTTATTTATTTATTTATTTATTTATTTATTTATTTATTTATTTATATTCAAATTTATATGCCGCCCAATCAGGTAAACCCGACTCTGGGCAGCTCACAACAAGTTAAAACACACATAAAACAATACAACCAATTAAAACCCAACATACCCACCCACCTACCCCATCTATACCTATAAAATGGTGCATTAACCATTGGAATGTGACAAAGGATGTTGCACCAGGCCCCACTAGCCCCGTCCGAGCCTCCATGCACTCGCCCAAACGGGGTTTGCAGGTAACTGTCGGGTTGAAATTTTCGGCCGGGGAGCAGGGGCCCCCCAGATGCAAACAAAAAAGGGAACTTCAATTCCCAACATTCCTTGCGCCACACCACACCAGAGCCAATCAGGCTGAGCGATGAGGCAAAAGGAACGTTCGGAAACGCGCTGCGGCCAATAAAAAAAAAGCCGCAGGAAAAAAACCGCTGCAGTAACCAAACATGTGCAGGCAAAACTACAAGCCCCAGTGTCCTGCATGCCATTAGTGCACAGAACGCTGAGGCAGGCAGCGCGCAAAAATAAAAGTAAAAAAAACCCCGCCCCCGCTCCCTTCCTTCCCACAGGCCAGCCAGCATGGCCCGTGGAAAAGAAAGCCCCCCCCGCCGCCGCTGCCCTTCCTTCTCACAGGCCAGCCAGCATGGCCCATGGAAAAGAAAGCCCCCCCCCCACTGCCGCTGCCCTTCCTTCCCACGGGCCAGCCAGCATGGCCTGGCCCGTGAAAAAAAAGACTCCCCACCCGGCCTTTCCTTTCAATGGGCCAATCATCGAGCCTGGCCCGTGAAAAAAAGACCCCCCCACCTGCCCATTCCTTTCCACGGGCCAGGCATTGAGCCTGGCCCACAGAAAAGAAAGACCCCCCTAAAAAAGTAAACACAAAAACACAAAACAAAAACACTCAAAAACAAAAATCAAAAATACAAAAAGGAAACACAAAACAGCCAAAAACAAACAAGAAAAAACACACAGACACCCCCCAAAATCCAAAACACCCCCCCCCAAAAATAAAATAAAACCAAAGAGCTTACCATGAGACGTCTTCACTCCATGAAGACCGGAACTCAACTGAGAAAATAAAGAAAATACTTACCGGAAGCAACACCCAGAGGACAGAAGAGAAAAATTGTAGAGAGGAAGAAAAGCTCACCACCCCCACCCAGAGGCCACAAGAGAAAAAACATTCAAAAATATTGAAACTAATAAGATGAATTCCCAAATTAATCAAATAAGTTATCAAAACATTCAAAAATATTCACATTAATCTCAAAAAATACCAAAAAAACAAACAAACAGATATTACTTTTCACTAAAAAACCCAAAAAAAACAAAAAATGCGTAAAAATAAAGATTTAAAAACCAAAATTAAATTTTAAATTAAAAAAATTAATTTACATTAAATAAATTAAATTAAATTAAAATTTGCATAAACAGAAAACAAAAACCTTCCTAAACCAATTTAAAGAGCCCAGCACTGAGGAAGCCGGCATGCAAAAAATAAAAATAAAACACACACTGGGAGCACAAGTCCACCGCAGGTGGATGCAGCGCCTCGAAGCCACAAAATCACAAAACCTTTCAACACCATTTAAAACAGCCCAGCACCATTGGTTAAAGAAAAAAACCCGAAACCCTTTACTATCCAACACAATTTTACAAAGCCCGGCACCGCCGGGCAAAATATGCTAGTTCCTCTTAAAAACCCACATTAAAAAACTGCCTTCATTGACAATTAAAAGAAATGGGGGCTTAATTTATAAGCCAACAGGCGGGGGCCACTCTTCCATCTGGGCCCCACACCTGCTCCGCCAACCAGGTTTTTAGGTCTTTTCTGAAAGGTAGCAGCTCCATCTGCTCTACGGGCAGGAGGTTCCACAAGGCCGGTGCGGACACGAAAAAAGCCCTCCTACGTGTACCAGAGAGATGCGCCCCTCTGGCAGATGGAACAATTAGGGAGCCCCTCCGATCCGCTCTGGTTGGACGGGCAGACACTCTTGGGACGATGCAGTCTCTAAGGTATCCTGGCCCACTAATTTTGTCACAAAATTTGGCACAGTTGTAGCAGACAGTCTGCTCTTGTTCTGGTCTCTAACTTTAGCCTGAGGCAGGTTAATGAGATAGTAAACAAAGCTCTCAAAATGAGATATTTAATTAAAAAATGCTTACTTAAATGAACAATTGCAGAACGAAACTATGTAATTTAAATATGTCCATTGTTTCATCACTGCCTGGGTCTTGATACAAAATTAAATTTCATTCATTGGAAAACAGCCTTGACCATTTATTTGTGTTTGGTGAGAAGTGGTTAACTGAAGAAACAAGGAGCCATATTCTTGAATTTTCTCCTAATGGGTGTCTCTTTGTGAATTGTAGTCAGCATAAAGGGTCCTGTAGAACATATTTTCTTCTAATACTGATGTTGTCACACAAGTGTTGGCAATAGTCATGATATTGCTCCTCGGCATTCAGACTATTTCATGATATTTTGAACAATGGATATAAAAGCACAGTATCTGAAATTAATAAACCAGAGGTTTTTAAAAATGTTTCCCAAATGAGATTTGAGTCTTCACAGTCAAGTGAAAATATGACATCTTGTAAATTAGGAACTATGGTTCACATTAGTCAATTTAGCAGCCCAACAGGCTGTTGTTTGATGTTTGAATGGGATTGGCTACAATCCCAACATAGCGTTCATGTTGTGTACTTCCAAGCCCTCATTCTAAAACTGAGGGCTGTCACCAAATATATTCTTAGTTGTCCATAGAAACATTCTCATCAAAGAGCTAAGGTTCTGTTAGGGATGTGAGAAATACTAAGTATAATTTTTAGGGAATTATTTTTTAAGGAACCTTTAGTGTAAAAGGCTTACTGATTTATATGTGCATAATGTAGCTTCTGGACAGATTTTCTGATCCACAATCCTGTATTTTGGAGATATGCAAAGAAACAAGAGGCACAACTGCTTTACAACTGGGCTTGACTGTTTCACACAGAAATGAATTTTAAGACATAGCAGTCAAATTAATGCTCAGTTTCTGAAATCATAGGTAAGGAGCTTCAAGTCTCTACCCTACATTTTTAGAGAAATTGCTGTACTGCTTATTTGAGCTATTTTTTATTTGCTGAATAAAAGAAGGGGCTGAGCAGGTTATAGATCACTTTATTAAACTGCTGTTTTTCACTCCTAACAGCTGACTGAAGTAGTTCAAGTACAATTCATCTGTCACCAGGCTTGATGCATTAAGCTCATGGTTTGAAGTGTTTTCTGGAAAAATGCCTCACAATGTGTTTATAAACTTAGCTGTTCTCCAGAATGTTCAGGTTATTTTCTTCTGTCATTCTGTTCATGGCAAAGAATTGCTCAGGACAGTTGTATCAGACCTGTAGGGTATACAGCAGTTGTTCTTCCTCTTCCTATTCTTTATCAGCATCAAGTGTCTCTGACTTATGACAATGCTACAAATGAGTAACCTCCAAAATGTCCTGTCCTTAACAGCCTTGCTCAGCTCTTGTAAACCCAAACTTGTGGATACTTTTATAGGGTTAATCCATCTCATATTTAGTCTTCCTGTTCTCCTGCTGCCTTCAAAGTTCCCCAGGATTATTGTCTTTTCCGAACAATCTTGTCTTCTCATGATGTGACCAAAGCATGACATCCTGGATTTTGTCATGTTTGTTTCTATAGAGCAGGAGTTCTCAACCTTTTAAAGGGGGTTGGGTCATGCTCCCTCAGACAGCTTTGGGGTCTGGATGGCCATTTTGCCCTTCTTCCACCACATGGCACTTCCTGGTGTGGTAGAAGCAGTGGGTGGCCACATGAAATGGCCCGTGAGCTACAGGTTGAGAATCCCTGGTATAGATAGTTCAGACTTGATTTCCTCTAGTATCCATTTTGATATCTTTTTGGCAGTCCAGAGTATCCACAAAACTCTTTTCCAGCACCATATTTCAAATTAACCAATTTGTGTTTACCTGTCAACTTTCTTTCTTATCAAGCTCTCACGTCTGTACAAAATGATTGAGAATACAAGTGTAGATGATCCTGGCCTTGGCCATGTAGTTGATATAATTCTTCATTAAACAGCAGAGTATTTGGTTCTGAGTATTAGTTGTTCTATGGAAAATCATAGGGTGAATACAATAGTATGCAGTGAGAGTGCTTCAGCTCCTTTTCCACCTAGGTCTGACCAAAACAAGACCAGCCCTACTAAGCAGGAGAGCATGGGTATAGATGGTATACACCTTGGACACACTATTTAAAAGTAAATCCTGCAGTGACCTAGCACAGAACTGATTTAACAGCTTATGAACTTTGTGAAATGGATTGGCTTTGTTAATTTCACTTGGTCCTCAGGACAAGAAGATGGGACAAAGAGGGAAGAAACCAATAAGAAGTTGCTAAAAGGATTCTCCACTTTTCAATTTTCCCAGTGAGACTTTAAGATCACAGCTAGAAAGAGGAGGAAAGCAGTACAGTAGCTATCTATCATAGCACTATATTTACAGCCATGTTAAAAATAAGGGGGGGGGAATGGTATAGAAGTGGGACAACTGGTGTTCACTTGAGGGGATCAGACCACTGCAATGGATGGCATGAGCCAGTGGAGATGTCAAATCAAAGTTACCAATCAAAGGGCACTCCCTTGCCTGTCCTTTTGGACTGAAGTAGGTAATCAAACCTCAGAAAAGGGAGAGAGAGAGAAAGAGAAATGCCATCTGAATCAGTACAAAATAAATAACTGACTGCTGGCTGTTCAAAAAGAATTAAATTATCCTCAAAGAAGTGCAGGCTTCCATGCAATTAGGTGTATGAAGTGTAGACAAAAATTGATTTTAACTGTGCTAAATCCAGCACACGCCACATGTTATTTTTCAGCGTAGTCATGCTCTAAAACTGGGGAAACGGCCAACTGTTAGGATGACTTTCTGGCATATTTAGGCTTAATTAGATGTTATCAAACTGGTCATGGAAGGGGAAAGTACATGAACATAAAAAGCAGGATGCTACTTTCTGCATGAGCATCTTCTGATGGCCACCCACTTACTTTATCTTGTAAAGTGTTCTCTCCTGTGAGCTCAGAATCTTTAACACTTATATCAATTTACCTTACTCTGCTCAAAACTATTCTATTAAGCCTGAACTGGTATTTCTCAGAGTGCAGAATGTATTTATTTATTTATTCATTATACTTATACCCCACCCCTCTAGGAATTTTTTTCCTACTTTGGGTGGCTAATAACATAAACCTCAAACATTAAAAACAGTCACACATTTTAAAATTTACATATGTATACCATCAGAAACAAAGAAACCCTAAAACAAAAACCTATTGGCAATGGAGACAGAATAAAATCCCTAATGATCATCCATTGGTAAAACATTCTCAAAAGCTCTTTAAAAAGAAATATTTTCAGCTATTTTTAAAATGTAGGCAAGGATGGTACCTGGTGCAGCTCAACTGGAACAGACTTCCTTAACATTGGTGCCACCACTGAGAAGGCTCTTCTTCTAGTTACAGCCTTCCTAGCTAATATTGGGGTTGGCACCTGGAGCTGTGCTGTCTGAGAGGAACAAGTGATGTGGGTTGCTGTCCTGAGGGGAAGATGTTCCACCAGGTAGGAAGGTTCTAAACTGTTTAGGGTCTTAAAAGTTAAAACTAACACCTTATACCTGATATGGAAAGGAACGGGTAGCCAGTGCAGCCCTGCCAAGGCCGGGGAGATAAACTCAAATTTTCTCAATCCAGTAATTGGCCTGGCTGCCACATTTTGAACTTGTTGAAGCATCCGTAGTAGGGACAGGGGAAGCCCCACTTAGAGAACATTACAATAATGAATATGTGAGATTACCAGTGAGACAACTAATGTTATGAGGGGCTGTCTGTCCAAGTAGTGTGCTAACCTACCCCAGTGGGCAGGGTCACCGTGCAGCAGCGCTACACAGGGAAAGTTCTGGCAACAGTCTTTCTAAGGAAGATCCAAAGTGCAAGGTCTAAAGAGAAAGCCAAGGTCTGGTTACCGGTTTAGTTCAGAGCAAGCATCTAGTCCAAGGGAGGTCCGGGGGCATTGTCAGGATTAGCAGAGAAGTCAGGGTCATGGTAGTCAATCACAAGAGGTATCAAGAACACATGGTCATCAAGCATTTGCACAGAGAAATTGTACTGATGCCTAGCCAGTGCAGCAGACATGCTTAAGAGGCTTACCAGCTAAGGACTATCAGCTGGGAGCCTTTGCTAGAAGCAAGCCCTGGCCCTTTTATGACACAGCTGCAACTCCTTTCGACACTCTTCTCTGGCTGAAGGATGACTGCTGTCAGAGTCAGGCTCCTGGTCTGATAGGTAATCTATCTGGGAGGCAGAGCTGGGTCACAAGCAGGCTGAGGTTCTTGATCCAAGACATTCTCAGATTCAGATGCAGGCTGGGCTGGGAACAGGCTGTGCTTCCAGATGTAGGTCACCCTCGGCATCCGATGAGGGCTAGATCATGACAAGTAGGGACACAGTTTGAAAAAAGTGGCTTTATACACCACTGCAATTTGTGAATCAAGTGTTAGATGGGGATCAACATTTATTATTATTATTATTATTATTATTATTATTATTATTATTATTATTATTATTATTATTATTATTATTATTATTATTATTATTATTATTATTATTATTATTATTATTATTATTATTATTATTATTATTATTATTATTATTATTATTATTATTACCTGAAAATTGGCAACCTTTTATGGGACCATACACAGGCAGGGTTGAATCAGGAACAAACTCACATACAAAGTGTTTTGATACAAATTTAAAGATGTTTACTTATGAATCAAATAAGGAAATAAAGTACCAAATAAGAAAAATAAGATATCCAGTTAGATGGAGTTCACTTTAGAAATACAGAAGATTGCTAAAAAATACTTAGACATGGGGGCGTGGCTAAGATGGCGGACGAGTAACATCTTGATCTGGACGCTCGCGCCTAGCAAAGTGGTAATCAATGTGATTGAGTGAAATGGAAAAATTTTAAAGTGGTAATTTCTGTGGATAAGACTCCTGCCTGCCTTTTTGGAAAGTTTTGGGAAGTTTTGAGGTCGGATGGTCGAAGTTCGGGAGGCTTTCCTGGGCAGGTGAGGCCTGTGACGGCAGTCGCGGCTTTTCTGCCGAGGAGCCGAGAACGGGACCAGCGAGACAGTGGAGAAGCACTGGAATTGGCAAGAAATTGTTTGACAAGAAAACAATTGCATGTAAGTGCATGAAAGGATATACGGAAAGTTAAAGTTTAAAGTTAGCTGGGGACTTTGCTTAGAAGAGCCTGGACTTTGAAATGGAAATGGGTGGAAGTAGATGAAACCAAGTGGTTGTTTCGTTAATGGTGGTGGTCCTGGAAAACGAAAGTGATCGTGTTTGGGTCTATGGTTTCCTCGCACCCCAGGAGAACTGCGGCGTGTTTTGGCGATAACAAAGTGGTTTAAAAAGTTCTTGTTTGGGCTATAGTATTGGAAGGCAGCAGTGTGTCTTCCAGCTTGAAGCGTGTGGGAAAGGTTTGCAGTTCCACAGAAGAAGAAGGGGGGCTTTCACCCCGAAGTTAAGGCAACCGCTGGAAAATGGCGTTTTGATTTGTCCACCTCAAGAGAAGGATTAATTGGTCTTCTTTTTGTTCCTTCACCATGTGGATTACAAATATCATTTTTTTTTAGCACATTGCTTCGCACGTCTTTTTTCCTTCCTGCTTGGATTTTGGGCTTTTTTTCCCTTTCATTCCCCCCTCCCTTTTTTGGTGGCTTGGACTCAAACGAGAAGTTCTGGGTGACTGTTTCCTTGGAGCCTTTACTTTTGTAGTTTGGAAGACGATCAGTTGGACTGCTTGCCTTGGGGAAACGGATCTGATGTGGATTATTATTTTCTTTTTCTTTTTTCCTTTGCTGCTGTTTGTTGGGAGTACACTTCAGTTCCTTCTGTCTTTTTTTGTGGATTACAGTATTTAACTCTCTGTTGGATTTCTTCCTCCATACAAGTTTCCCTCTTGGACTTGTGGTACCAGGGGTTGCAGTGTTACAGGTCCCGTCTGACTGACTAATTTCTACAACGTTCTGCAACATTGGACTCTTATATTTTGTATTACTATGGATAAAGGCACAAGAGGGAAAGCAAAGGAAGAAGAGCCAGTCATGAAGTCCAAGAGGAAGGAAAAAGCACCAGTGGAGGAAGCCCCTCAGTCTTCATCACCGCCCCCAGAGCCCTATGATCAAACTCAAATTATGGTGGAAATTGGCAAGCTCTTTCAGAAATTGGAGAAGAACGAGGAATCAAGGGTGAAAGATAGAAATGAAATGATGAAAAAGCAAGACAAGGTGGTATCATCTGTTGCAGATTTTTCAAAAAAGCTGGATTTAAGTTTGAAAAAAATAGAGGGAAATGTGAAATTGGTTCAATCTGAGGTAATTGCCATAAAAAAGGAAATAAAAGGGACTCAGGAGGTGGTGCGGGAGAATAAGCTGAAATTGGATGAGCAAGAGAGAAGGATCGATGCTGTGGAAGATATGATGAGAAAGCAGAATATTGTGATCCATCAGGTGGTGGAACGGACACCGGACTTGTTAAGAGAAATAGTGGTTCAGTGGTTAAACGGTTTGAATATGGGAAAAGAATTTGTTCAGGAAGATTTTGTAAGTGTATCTCGGGTGGGCCCAAGAAGAGGGAGGGTGGTTCAAAGAAATGTGTTGGTAAAATTTGCAAATTGGGCCGATAAGCTAAGAGTAATGGCCCATTTGAAACGAGTTGGTCCTGATGCTTTGAAATTTGATAGTTCTGATGTAGAAGTTTATAATTATATCTCATTGAAAGAAAGAACGTGGAGATACAAGATGAGTAAAAATATAAGGTATAATTGGAGATTTCCACAGCAACTGCACTTTTATTATGACAAAAGAATGCAAGTAATTGATGAAGGGGCCAATCCATTGGAGTACTTGAGCTTGTTGGAACTGGTAAAAATAGATTCGGAAGAATGGATAAATCTCAAGAAGGAATTGATGGAATCGGGAGCCTTGGGGAGGGAGTATGAGAGGGCGGAAGCCAGTGGGGCAACAGGTGGAACACCGCAGCGAAGGGAAGAGGAGGAGGAGTTGTCGCTGATCATGGTGGAGGAGGAGACAAGTAAGGAGCAATGAGAATTAGATTATTACAATTTAAAGCATTTAATTGATACAGAAAGGTGAGTAGCACGTAGCACTGGTAGGAAGGCACATCTTGCATGTCCCCCCTCTCCCCTCTTTGGTTGTCAAAGGCGGCTTTTTGTTTTTTGAAGAAGGTGGGGAGAGAGATAGTGTGTGTTATATGTAGTTTTGTGTGGTATGGGGTAAGGGGTTGATGGTGGCACGCCCGATGGAGAGTTCAGAGCTTAGAAAGGAGATAGGTTATGGGAAGTATTAAAATATTATCATGGAATGTGAAGGGTACAGGTTCTGTTCTTAAGAGATGGAGGCTGGAACTGGCGTTGAAGAAAGATAGACCCGATATATTGTTTTTACAAGAAACGCATCAGAAGTCAAAAGACACGAATAAACTTTTTTTGGGATGGATGCAACACTATGAGATGGCATTTGGAACTTCAAAAGCGAGAGGGGTGGCAATTATGATTTCTAAAAAATTAGGATTTGAGATTACAAAAAGTATTGTTGATCAAGAGGGTAGATATTTGATTGTAAGAGGAAAAATAGAGGATGAGGAAATCATGTTGGTAAATATTTATGCTCCAAACGATCACCAAGCGGAGTTTCTAGAAAAAGTTCGGAAAATAGTGGAATTAGAGAATGAGGCAAAAACTATTGTGGCGGGAGATTTTAATTTGATAAAGTCAGGGTTAGATTGTACGAGCATAGCAAGAAGACCTGGTTTGAAAAGGAAGGTTTTGGATGAATGGATGGATGCTATGGGTTTGAAGGATTCTTGGAGAGAGTTTAAGGGCTCTGAAAGGGCATACTCCTTTTTTTCACATGCCCATGGGACCTACTCGAGAATAGATTATGTTTTTCTTACGGAAAACTTGATCAAAGATATAGAAGGAATGGAAATTGGGATCATTAAGGAATCGGATCATGCCAAAGTACATTTGGAATTGAAATTACAAAAAGATACCCGAAGAGGAAGACGTTGGAGGTATGATCCTAATTTATTTAAAGATCAAAAATGTAAAGAGCAGATTATGGAAAGGTGGAAAGAAAGTTGGCAGTGGAACGATAATAATGAGGTTAATTTCAATGTTGTATGGGATACCATGAAGTTGGTTTTCAGGGGGGAAAGCATAAAGTTGGCAAGTTTTAAATATAAAAGACATAAAGTAGAACAGATAGAAAAAGAAAGAGAAATAAAGCAGTTACAGGAGGATCATGCGAAAAGTAAAGATAAAAAAATCCTTATGAAATTGCAAAGACTTAAAGCAGAATTAATGGGTAAAGATATTGATAAAGTTAAACGAGATTTGATTTACTTAAATAGAGAATACTTTGAATTTAGCAACAGAAGTTCAAAACTATTAGCAAGAGCAAC
The DNA here is from genome assembly GCA_035047305.1 of Bradypodion pumilum. Taxonomy (NCBI): domain Eukaryota; kingdom Metazoa; phylum Chordata; class Lepidosauria; order Squamata; family Chamaeleonidae; genus Bradypodion; species Bradypodion pumilum. Next base: position 240,831,269 of record JAWDJD010000003.1, on the reverse strand, counting down.
TAAGGCTAAAAGGGAAAAAAGAGAAATTGGGGTACTGGTTAATAAACAAGGTTAATGGTGTAATAAGAACAGAGATAAATGCAAAATTGTGAGAGAATTTTATCAAGCATTATATGCAAAAAAGGAGGTAGATTTGGAGAGGCTCAAAAAGATATTGGAGAGACAGTTAGGGAACGGAATAAAACAAGAACATAGAGAGAAAATGGAGGAAAGGATCAATGATAAAGAGGTTAATGAGGTAATTAGTGGGTTGAAGATGGGGAAAGCTCTGGGGGATGATGGATTATCGACAGAGTTTTATAAAGAATTCAAAGAAGTGGTGGTTCCAAAATTAGTGAAGCTATATAATTATATTTTAGATGGAGGACCAATCCCGACTTCATGGTATAACACTACAATCGTTCTACTGCCAAAGCCTGGTAAGAACCTGGAAAGAGTGGAATCGTACAGACCAATTTCTCTTATAAATCAGGATGCCAAAATCTTCACAGCAATATTGGCCAATCGTCTAAACGGTTTTATGGGGAATACATAAATGTTGATCAAGTTGGGTTTTGAAAAGGTCGGCACATGGCGGATTTGACTAGAAGGGTATTAGATTTAATTGATAATGTTAATCAAACGAAGGAAAAGGTGGGTTTATTATCATTAGATATTTTTAAGGCATTTGATTCATTACAGTGGTCTTCAATCAAGGAAATAGTTAAAAAATACGGGTTTGGGGACAGATTTAGAAGGGTAATAGATTTATTATATCAAAAAGGGAATGCTAGGATCAGAGTAAACGAGGAGGTTACTGATGTGGTAAAGCTTGAGGCTGGTACTAGGCAGGGATGTCCATTATCTCCTATCCTGTTTATCATGGCAATGGAGATATTAGCTAAAAATATAAGGGATGATTTAAATACAGAAGGGATAATGGGTAATAAAGTGAGCATGTATGCGGATGATACACTGCTTATGATGAAACATCCGGAGTTGGTAATGGATAGGATTAAAGATCACCTACAGGTATTTGAAGCTATAACCGGATTAATGATAAATTGGGAATTGATGCTGTGTAATTTGGGGGTAGGTGAGATGGGAAGGATAGTGGAGACACTTAATATACAAATTAAAGATAAGCTGAAATATCTGGGGATAATTATTTCAAATAAATTAGAAGAACTTAAACGATTGAACTATGACAGCTTGAAAGTCGAATTTAAGAGTAAAATACAAGAGTTTCAGAAGTTGAAGCTGTCATGGTTCAGAAGGATTGCAATTTGTAAAATGATATTGCTACCAAAGATTAATTTTTTATTTGATGCACTAGCGATCCATTTGAAGGAGAAGGAAATTAATGAGTTTCAAAAGATGTTTAATTGTTTCTGTAATGGAGGTAAAAAATCTAGACTTTCAAAGAAGCTTTGGTATTTGTCTCAGAAAGAAGGGGGTTTGGGCATGCCAAATTTGTTAGCATACTATCGAGCATTCCAAATCAAGAATGTTGCGAAGATTTTGGCAAAAGAAAAGGCAATTTGGGAGGAACTGGAGATGAAAGAGTATAGAAATATTGGTAATATGATTTTCTTGGGAATAAAGGACAAGCCGAAAAGGTCAAATAATACTATGATGAGAGGGCTCATGGAGGTGTGGAAAAAGGTAAAGAAAGATATGGTCCCAAATCTCTCTCCAATTTTGGAATTGACTGATATGGGGTGTTTTCCAATAAAATTAGATAAGGAAAAAAAGGAAATATTGGATAAAAATGAGATGCTCTTACTGAAGGACTGGTTAAAAGCTTGTGATGATGATACCAAGAGAAAAAAAATATTTGAGAAGTTAAATTTGGATTGGTTTCAGAAATTAAAGGTGGATAACTGGAATAAAAAATATAGAAGAGAAGTAGGGATAGATAGAACAAAGTCGGAATTTGAAGAATTGGTAATAAAGATCAGAAAAGGGGAAAGGAGCATTAAGGGTCTTGTAAGCAAACTTTATACTATATTGAATAAGGGTAAAGATCCACAGGAAGATTTGAAACGGAAGTGGGAACAAAATTTAAATATAAAAATTGGGGAGGTTGAATGTTGAAATAAATGGAAAAAGAGGATTATGAGAACAATGTCTGTAAGAATTAAAGAACACAATTTTAAAATGTTGTGGCAATGGTACTTGACACCACTAAGACTTTATCAGATGGATAATAAAAGAGACAAATTATGTTGGAGATGCAAAGAAATGGATGGAACATATGAACACATGTGGTGGAGTTGTAAAAAAATAAGGGATTTTTGGGGAAGAATAGAAGGGGAGTTTGGTGAAATAATGGGTAAAAGCGTTAAGTTGGTGTCAGGTACCATTCTTCTAACAAATGTGGAAGGTTTGGGTCTGAATAAGGAGGAAAAAGCATTACTGGAAATTGTATTAACTACAGGTAGACAATGCATAGCTAAAAATTGGAAAAATGATGTAGATATACAGATTGGAGAGTGGTATAAAGAAATGTGGAGTTTAGCATTGAACGACAAATTGACATGGGAGATCAAAGTAAAATGAGATAAATTAAAAGAGAATAGGTTTCGGAATATTTGGAAACCGTTTGTGGATCATTCCCTTATGGTAAATGATAGCTCAGGACCTGTACCATCTCAAAGAGGTTTTTGGAGTTGAAATAGAAACTAAACTCTCCGGGCATTGTATATATTCACAGGGTGATGTGTAACTATTAAAAAATAATATTAGTGGTAGCACAGAAAGCTTTTATTGTTATGATTGTGTAATAATTTACAATGTGGTATCTAATATTGGTGGTTATATGGTAAATAATTAGTTTAACTACTATTATGTGCTAGCTCCTATGAATTTGAGCCAACATTGTATTGATGTTGTTTTTGATTTATTATTATATTGTATTGTTATTGTTTTTCTTTTCTTGTATGTCTGTCAAAAATTTAATAAAAAGATTTTTAAAAAGTACTTAGACATATAGAGTTACTCAGGAATAAAAACAAATAAAGAAGTTACTATAAATGAAAAGCTTACATAAAGATAGAAATTACTTAAAGGTAAAGAAGTTACTTTGAAATAAACAACGTAGTTACTTAAAGGCCTACTTAGAAATGAATGAACCTTAAAAGGAAAGAATAAAGAAAAGCAGAGAAAATTAGAAGCAGGGGAAAGGAAGAGATGATTGCTTAGAAATCACATGCTTAAGATTTGCCTAAGGAAAAGAAAGAGATAGGGAGGAAAAGCTTGCTGGAGGTAGAGAAAGAGTGAGAGAGAGAGAAGGGGGGGGAGAGAAAGCCATCCTGACCACGCTGGATCAGGGAGAGAGAAGGTGAAGGTGCAGAAGGCCGAGAGTCTCAAGAAACCCTTCCTTTATAGATGAAACAAGTCAAAAATCCAGACAATTTCAATTGGTCCAAACAGGACCGCATGGCAAATTACTGATGGACATGTCCCCTCCTCCATGAAGTGATGCCCAAAATATCAGTAGCAAATGGCTAAACCCCCAAATTGCATAACCATAAATTTTAATACAGAAATCTACATAGCCCCCTCCCAAATAGCCCATTTCCTGAGATAGTGGTCTTTGATCTGTGGATGAAAGCAGTGTCACCTCCTTGTTAAATCCCCCATCCTGTCCCATGCATAAACACCTATCCTGATGTACTTCAAGTTTTAAAGAAAAGGAAACATTTTGGGAGTTCAGAAAATACAGAGTCATTTTACAATATTCTTCATGTGGCAGAAACAGCATTTTACAATTATTTTCAATGTAGCAGAAACCAAATAGCTTTTGCAAGTGTTACAATTAGAGATTTGAGTACAACAAAAGGCTGGATAAGAAGCAACCATGGCAACAAATTCCACATCTGGATGATGGTAGTTGACTCCTTCTTTGATACAATTCCTTGACAGCACAGTGTATGGTCTGTCAGATGTAATATCAAACTGACCTGAACTACATGTACCACAATGCCTTGCCACTGTAACCCTATTCCCTTGAACCTTATGCCTCTGACCTCATCCGACCCTATTAAAGGACCACCTCAACCTCATACCCTTCCCTTCCATCTTTGACCCTTGATATAGCCATTGACCGCCATGCGGACAGTGAGAATAAAAGACTTTAATTATAATATACTGCTTCTGGAGTTATTGGGCCGAGCCATCTGAAACACTCTTACAAAATGGTAGCAGAGGTTTGGTTCGCCCACAAACAACTCCAAAATTAAAACAAATGACCAAAAGAAGGACCCGGCCGAACAAAGGAGGGTCCAGAACACGAGCCAGACCAACTGGACCCGAAACTCCGGAACAGGCAATCGCACGACCCCAAACGGTAATGGAAGAGGACAACCCCAACTGGACCATCACGGAGATGGACCCAGATGGCCAAACGAAGGCCGAAACCGGAGGGGCACCCACCGAAAGGGACGACCAAGACGAAAGCCTGACAACCAAAATGCACAGGGCGATAGCCGGGAGAGGAATGATCCCCACGGCAGAGCTACTGGCCTTGATGAACATCGGAGATGAACTCCACACCAACAGCACGGTAAGCTCTACCCCGAGATCCTCCATGGCGGGAACTCCAAGCACCGTGCCGAGTTCAAATCTAGCCGAGATAGCCGACCAATTACAAGCGGCGGCCCTAGATTCAAACACACCGGCGGGAAAACCCACCAGAACAACAATACCCGAAGATAACCCGCGCGCCCTAACCACGCGAAGAAAAGAAAAGGCACTGGGACCCCGGAGGGTGGACATACAGGCCCTAGAAATGCGGGACATGCCGACCCTCAGCCCCCAGGAACTAGAAAGGGAGCGGAGACCCCCAAGCAGGCACCACGCCCCCAAGAGTGGCGCTGCTGATAACCGGGCCGAACTCCTCACATGGGCAGAGGCCCCCTTCGCAGTCAAAGGCCGAAGGGGACACGACCTCTCCCCGGAGGAAAGCCACCGCAAACCGTTCCTGGCTAGAAACCGAAGGGGATGCAGCCCCCCTCAGAAACACGCTACCGCGAACGGGAGGGGCGCAAGACCCGCAAGGCACGCATCCACACGGGAAGGCCGGAAGCACACGCAAGGCAGAACAAAGAAACTGAGGCCTACCACGACTCGCTGTCTGCCCAGACCAAGCACAGGGGATGTCTGGAGAAGGAAGCCGACCTCCACGTGGAGCCACGACCCGAGGAACCGGAGCTACAACGACGTTAACCCCCATCAGTCCAGCAAAGATGGCGGCCTCCACGCGACAGCTCCACAGGACCCTCCAACGAGGAAAGCAGCTCCAGCGATGAAGGCGACTCCTCACCGACGCTCCAACCTGAAGCGGCAGGACCTCCGAGACAGAGATCCGCTCACCTCAGCAGCCAGCAAACAATGAGGTTCACGCAGGCGCAACAGGAGCAGGAGAACTCCCTCTCTGGCAAAGAAGAGGAACTGCAGGTCAACTCCATGGGCAGAGGACCAGCGAACTCCCTCTACAGGCGACCAGAAAAACTGCAAATGGGACATCCAATAGCAAATATATGTGTACCCATCCCCCACTGCCAATATAAGCACAGCCCAGGATACCAGACCAGATCCAGCAAAGGAAGCAATGCCGGCCAGCACAGCCAACTACCTCACGACTTCCCAATCCTTTGCATGACTGGGGAGAACCTCATGGACTGGGCACAACAATTTCAGGTAATTCTGATGAGGGAGGGGGCTTTGTACCTGATCCAGGACCCACCAAGGAAGCCATGGACCCTAAAGGTAGACAGACTACACCACAGAGTGTTCTGTTTACTTTTAAGCTCTATTGACACTTCAATGTATGGGAGTATCCCTGATGGGCTAACTGTGCATGAGGTTTGGGGGATATTGCTTGAAATGTTTTATTGCAATGAAAGGACTACGACCTGCTTGCTATTGAGAGAGTTATATGCATACAAAATGAGAGAGGGGTCAACAATGAGTGAGCACTTGATGAAACTAAACAACATGAGATCTGACCTCATAAGAAGGGGGGAAATCGTGACAGATCAGCACCAGATTAGCATTATATACAACTCCCTCGATTCAAGATGGGACTACTTCCTGACTCAGCTGGATAATTTGGGAAGTGACAATGCCACATTGGGGTACATCACTAAGAAACTCATAGCTGAGGATAACCTTAGGAGAAGTAGGGCCACCATACGCAGAGAGGACAGGCCACACAAAAGAGTCAGTTTCCCTGAGCAAGCGAGCCCTAGTTTCGAGTGTCACACATGTGGGCCAAGGAAACACAAACCCACATGCGATCAAACACGCCATGAAGACACTCCAAGACCCAGACGTGAGTCACAGGACGAGTACCCACGCAGACACAAGGGCGACAATGACAGGGGGGACAGACGACGAAGGTCACCTAGCCCAAAGAGAGAGCTTAAGCCACAGAAGGGGCAAGATAGGCACAAACCAGATTCAGTGAACGTGGTCAAGCACAGTGAGGGGACCAGCTGCCACAGGGCAGACAGGTCTTCAAATGCACACCTACAGCGGTGGCTGATCGACTCCGGGGCGACCACCCACACATCATGCCATAGGGAAATATTCAACTCATTTGAAGAAGATTCCTTCAGAATAAAAGTTGCCAACCAGGAACACGCAAGAGTAACCGGCAGGGGCGACGTACTCATCCCCGGAATTGGTCAGGTCAAAGGCGTCCTTTACTCTCCTGAAATTCCATATAATGTCCTGGCCACCACCAAGCTCACAGAAGACCCCAGCCTCAGGATAGTCTTCAAAAACAAGAAGCTGTCCATCGAAAGAAGGGGAAAGCAAATCGGAAGAGTGGAGCTCATAGGCGGCCTACCATACTTCATTGCCAAGGGAGCCGAGGATGAACAGGCCACGATAGGCCTAATCGACGGCACTGACGATGAAGAGATGCAGGACTGCACCACAGACGACCCCAGGGAACCCGAACATGAAGACCCAGAAAGGGAAAACAATGATCACAACAGTCCCACAAGAAATGAAGGGGTTAGCAGCGCAGAGCATAGAACACTGAGGGTATCCATAGGGAAACAAATACATGATGAGTGTGTGCACCTGTTGCACAGAAAATTGGGACACATTGGTTTTCCGACAGTCAAGAAGATGCTAGGGTGTTCAGAAGGACTAAGGATCAAGAATTGTGAGAACTACCTGGAGTGCTCCGTGTGCAAAAGCTCCAAGGCAAAAACCGAGGCACGACCGAAGACATCCTCCAGGAAGTCAAGCCACCCTTTCGAATTGGTCCACCTTGATCTGGTGGGGCCACTCGAGAGATCCTTGGGCCAGAAGAGATTCTTCTTAACGATAGTCGATGACTACAGCCGATACGGTTTCGTATACACCCTCAAAAGCAAGGACGAGACCTTCAGCAAGTTCAAAGAGTTCTACCAAAGGGTGCAAACTCAGAACAACACCAACATAAAGAAACTGATGACGGACAGAGGATCGGAATTCCTGTCCAAAGAGTTCGAAGACTGGATAACCGAGAAGGGGATGCTACACTACAAAACCGCACCATTCTCAGCCTTCCAGAATGGAGTCGCCGAACGAAGGAACGGAGTGCTCCAGACCATGATCAGATGTGTAATTGAAGATGCAGGCCTAAGCTTCTCATACTGGGGGGAAGCTTTGCTGTACTCCAACTACACACTGAACACACTATGGTCTGGTGTTATCGGAAAAATGCCCTATGAAGCCATGTACAGGCGGAAGCCCAAGTTGAGCCACCTTCACATCTTCGGTGTGTTCGCAGACGTACACATACCAAAACAACTAAGGAAGAAGGGGGACAAGATAACGAAGACGCTAAGGTTCATGGGGTACGAACCGGGCTCAAAGGCATACCGTTTTCTAGACCACAACCTGAGAATAGTGATTTCCAGGTCGGCCACGTTCCATGAACATGCGAACTGGAGCAAGATACATGCAAACGAGGTACTGACAAATGAGTCAGTACAAGAAGGAACCAAAGCACCCTCATCCAACTCAAGACCCAGCAGACCAGGGGACACACCACCAGAGAGCAATGAGACCAGGTAGTCGCATCAAAATACGACTAGTGTTGTGGAGACTGAACCTCCAAAAACCCCAGCAGAAGCGCCCCGCAGGTCAACCAGGTCAACCAAAGGCCAAACTCCCGGAGGACTAAAGGAGTATGTGCTGGGCATAAACACCTACCCTGAGACACCAGCAAGCTTTGATGACATAGACAAACTGCCTCCCGAAGAACAGGACAAGTGGCGGGCGGCAATGGAAAGGGAGATGGAGAGCCTCAAAACCCTCGGAGTGTACGCTCCTGCCGAGGTTCCTGAGGGACAGAGGACAGTGGGAACAAAGTGGGTGTTTAAAGTGAAGTCATTGGAAAATGAAGGGGTAATGTACAAGGCGCGACTAGTCACCCAAGAGTTCACCCAACGATACCCTGACGACTACGAAGACACGTACTCCCCCACGGTGAAGCCAGAAAGTGTAAAGGCCGCTTTAGTGATGGCAACCATTCTCGAGGAACAAGTGTACCAGTTTGATGTACAGACAGCATACCTCCATGCAGACCTTGACAAGGAAATATACGTCAGAGCACCACCTGGTTTTGGGCGCAACAGAGGGGAAACGTGGCTACTCAGCAAAAGCCTCTATGGCCTAAAGCAGTCAGGCAGGAGGTGGTACGAGTGTCTGGCCGAGGCAATGAGGCAATTGAACTTCTTCCCAGTCGAAGACGACAAATGTGTATTTCTAAGGAAATCACCAGAGGAAGTTGAAAAGGTCCTAGTGTATGCCAACGACCTATTGTACTTTGGGAAAAGTAAGTCCAAATGCGACGAATTCGCTCATGGACTGCAAAATGAATTCTCCCTGAAAAACTAGGGGAGAGTGAACAAATACCTAGGGGTGCAAGTCTCAAGGATACCCAATGGCTTTGGACTCTCCCAGAAGGAGAAAATAGCTGAACTCCTTGACAGATGCAACATGTCAAACGCTCACCACTGTGGGACGCCTATGCAAACAGATTTCTTGAAAAACGCCTACGAGGAAGGGGAACCGTTCGAAGACATCAGCCTCTACAGATCCATCATTGGATCGCTGTTACACATAGCCATCTGAAACACTCTTACATGGTCATTGATATATATGCTTTTATCAGAATTTATCAGCACTGTTCCTTGAAATGATAAGATATAACATTCAGTGTTAATAATCATGCACACAGAAAGGCAGGTTTTCATGAAAGTTACCTATTTTAAAAGAAATCACTCTAATGCCACTCTGAGCTTCAAGTTTAACAATAGCTCTTGGGCAGTCAGGACAGACAAATTAACATCCCAAAAGGCAGCTTCCAAGAAGTCAGGCGCCTGGCTTATTGCCCATTAACTTTCCAGCTCCTCCCGAGTCAAGGGAAATTGGAAATTGCTGACACCACACTCCAAATTCCCGAATGACCACGCCCAGCAACTTAACATAAATAGTGAATAATAATGGGGAAATAATTGACCCCTGGGGAACACCCCATTGAAGGGTTAAAAATGCTGACATAAACTCCCCAAGCTGGACTCTCTGGGTGATGATCTAAGTATACAATAAGTGAAATGAATTTAATTTAATACTCATATTTATATATGCCGCCCACTCAGGCAGAACCCGACTCAGGGCGGCATTACAACAAGTTCTAAAAACACATAAAAACACTTTAAAAGACCCACATCCCACCCACTTTAAAAGACCCATATCCCACCCACCCATCCCACCCACTATAAAAAGAAGAAGAAGAGAGAGTTCTTAATTGTTTACATAAGCCAGCAGGCGGGGACCGTGTTCCCATTCGGGCCCCACACCTGCCCTGCCAGCCAAGTCTTCAATCCTTTCCTGAAGCGCAGCAATTCTCTTTGAAGTCTTAGATCTGTTGGCAGGAGGTTCCAGAGAGTTGGTGCGGACACGGAGAAGGCCCTCCTTCGGGTGCTGGATAGATGTGCACCCCTAGCTGATGGCACTATTAGAGAGCCCCTCCGGTCTGCTCTGGTTGGACGGGCAAACACTCTTGGGACGATGCGGTCTCTAAGGTATCCTGGCCCACTGCCATATAGGGCTTTAAAGGTCAAAACCAGCACCTTGAATTGCACCCGGAGACAAACTGGTAACCAGTGCAGCTCCCGAAGTAGCAGTGAGGCATGGGCATATCGCCCACATCCCATCACCACCCGGGCTGCCGCATTCTGGACCAGCTGCAGCCTCCGAATGGTCATCAAGGGCAGCCCCATGTAGAGCGCATTACAATAATCTAGTCAGGAAGTGACCAGAGCATGGGTGACCATAAGCAAGGAGCCCCGGTCCAGGAGCGTGCGCAACTGGCGAATCGTCCGAAGTTGGGCAAAAGCCCTCCTGGCCACACCCGCTACCTGTTCTTCTAGCAGCAGCCGCGAGTCCAGAGGGACCCCCAAGTTGCGCACTGGGTCTGTCTGGGGCAAAACAGCCCCATCCAGCACCAAAGATGGTAACTCCCTGGATAACACGGGACCCCTTATCCACAGCCACTCTGTCTTGCTGGGATTCAGCTGAAGCCCATTGGCCCCCATCCAGACCCCAATGGCCTGCAGGCATCCGGACAGGATTTGAACAGTACCACTGGGGTCCCCACGAGCCGAGATGTACAACTGAGTGTCATCCGCATACTGATGGTACCGCACCCCGTGGGAACGAATGTTCTCACCCAGTGGCTTCATGTAGATGTTAAATAGGAGAGGAGAGAGCACCGAACCCTGAGGCACCCCATACTTGAGAAGCCTAGGGCTGGACCTCTCACTCTCTAACCACACCGACTGGGTACGGCCCTCCAGAAAAGAGGAAAACCAGGGCAACACGGTTGCCCTGGATCCCCAGTCCTTTGAGCCGTTCCAGAAGGATACCGTGGTCGACGGTATCGAAGGCCGCTGAGAGGTCAAGAAGAGCAAGGACGGATGGATAACCCCCGTCCCGCTCCCACCAGAGATCATCCATCAGTGCGACCAATGCCGTCTCTGTACCATACCCGGGCCTGAATCCTGATTGAAAGGGGTCTAGATAATCCGCTTCCTCCAGGACACTCTGCAGCTGGCGCGCCACTGCCTTCTCCAAAACCTTACCCAGAAAGGGCAGGTTGGAAACCGGCCTGTAGTTGTTAAGGACAGCTGGGTCAAGGGATATTTTCTTCAGGAGGGGGCGCACCAAAGCATGTTTTATCGGTGCAGGAAAAAACCCCTCCTGTAATGATGCATTTATTATCGCCCTGACCCAGCCACCTGTCACCACCTTGGAGGCTTTCAGGACAGGGGTCCAAAGGACATGTAGTGGCACGCATAGCTGCAAGGAGCCTGTCCACTTCATCAGGGACAACAGGATCAAACCGATCCCAGATCGTACAGCAAGACTGTGCTCCTGTGCCCCCCCCAACCCTCCCCATCCACGCCGGGATTCAGCCCTGAACGAATCCGATCGATTTTCTCCACCAGATAGTCAGCAAAGTCCTCAGCCAAACACTGCCAACCGGGCACCGATCTCCCCCTACCGAGGAGGGACCTGGTTACCCGGAACAGTGCGGCTAGGCGATTATCAGCAGAGGCAATAAGGGTGGTGAAGTATTGCCGCCTCACCACCCCCATCGCCACTAGGTAGGCCCTAATAGCAGCTCTAGCTAGTGTCCAATCGGAGTCATCCTGGGTCTTCACCCAGCGGCGCTCTAGGTGTCTCTTTGCCCGTTTGAGTTCCCGCAGTTCATCCGTGAACCACGGGGATGACCTAACCCCACGGGCGCGGAGAGGCCGCAGTGGCGCGATTTCATCCAAGGCTGTTGTTGCCGTCCTGTTGCATAGGTCGACAAATGCCTCGGGTGAATCGTGTAGCCGATCCAGAGGAACATCCCCCAGTTTCCTCTGGAATCCATCTGGATCCATTAGTCGCCGAGGGCGGGCCATTTTAATAGGCCCTGCCTCCCTATGATGAAGCGTCGCCCCCAGAAAGTCAAGAGTTACCAGATGGTGATCTGACCATGGCACAGGTGAGATGACTAAGTCCTGTAATCTCAAATCACTCTGCCACTGCTCCAACAAGAAAACTAAGTCTGGCATGTGACCACTGCCCCTGGTCGGACCCCGAACTACCTGAGTCAGGCCCATGGCTGCCATGGAAGCCATGAACTCCCTTGCCACCTCAGAAGCCATCCCCAATGATGGCAAATTGAATTCCCCCAGAAACATAAGCCTCGGGAACTCCAACACCAGCATCAAGGCGGCTTCGAGGAGCTCAGGCAGGGCATCCCTTACCCTGCAAGGGGGCAGGTACAGGAGTAAGATCCCCAACTGACCCTTGGGGCCCAACCGTAGAAGTAGAGCCTCACAACCAGACACTTGTGGAGCAATTCCCAAAGACTCCCTGGCAACAATGGCGACACCACCGCCCCTCCCCTCACCTCTAGGCTGGTGCCAAATACCAAACCCAGCTGGACACATGTCCGAAAGAGGTACTCCATCCTCAGGTGTCAGCCAGGTTTCAGTGATGCATGCCAGGTCGGCCCGCTCCTCCTGGATAGAATCTTGGATCAGGGGGGCCTTATTACAGACCGATCTGGCATTCACCAGCAGCAGCCTAAGGGCGGGGTCACTCTGGATCTGCTGCTCAGGGCCCAGAGATGTACCTGCAGGGCTGGAATGAGGGACCACACTTAAACATCGGACCCGCATTCCCCGAGTGCGGCCCACCCCATGGTACCCGCCATACCGCCCCATGCCCGTCACAACACCTATATGGATCCCTGGAACCCCCCTAGATGGAATGCTGCCCCTCCTTCCTGGCTGGCAGGACCAACTCTCTCTCTTCCCACCCCATCCAGCCTGGTTCCAGCAACAAGCATGAGCTCCCGGAAAGAGCAGGGAGCGCTGGCGAGCCCCGGCATCGGCGTCTCCTTTTTCTTCCCCCCAGGTGGGGAGGGCGGAGGCAGAGGCGATGGCTCCCACCTGCCTCAAATCCTGGGAGCCGGTGGCATGGGCTCCTGGAACGAGCAGGGAGCAGGGAAAGGGGCTGGATTGAAGGTCTTTGCAGCCACCTCTTCCTGCCTTGATACAGCTGCCAGCCCTCTCTTCTCCTTCCTGGTCCAGCGAAGGAGGCCTTTGGGAAAGGGGCTGGGTGGGAGGTCTTTGCAGCCACCTCTCCCTGCCTTGATACAGCTGCCGGCCCTCTCTTCTCCTTCCTGGTCCAGCGAAGGAGGCCTTTGGGAAAGGGGCTGGGTGGAAGGTCTTTGCAGCCACCTCTCCCTGCCTTGATACAGCTGCCGGCCCTCTCTTCTCCTTCCTGGTCCAGCGAAGGAGGCCTTTGGGAAAGGGGCTGGGTGGAAGGTCTTTGCAGCCACCTCTCCCTGCCTTGATACAGCTGCCGGCCCTCTCTTCTCCTTCCTGGTCCAGCGAAGGAGGCCTTTGGGAAAGGGGCTGGGTGGAAGGTCTTTGCAGCCACCTCTCCCTGCCTTGATACAGCTGCCGGCCCTCTCTTCTCCTTCCTGGTCCAGCGAAGGAGGCCTTTGGGAAAGGGGCTGGGTGGAAGGTCTTTGCAGCCACCTCTCCCTGCCTTGATACAGCTGCCAGCCCTCTCTTCTCCTTCCTGGTCCAGCGAAGGAGGCCTTTGGGAAAGGGGCTGGGTGGAAGGTCTTTGCAGCCACCTCTCCCTGCCTTAATACAGCTGCCGGCCCTCTCTTCTCTTTCCTGGTTCAGCGAAGGAGGCCTTTGGGAGACCGCCTGCCACTCGGCCAGTGATTTAGGCAAGCCATGACAGGAGGTCTTAATCTGGTCCCAAAATTTATTCCCTTAAATCTCTCAAGTCATTCCTTCCCTTCTTCAAAAAATAGAGCCATTCATGTCAGATAAACTACCCAGGACAAAATGGATGTTGTTTGCTTTGATATGTTGCTTTTTTAATGTGCTAATTATGCTTATATAACAACATTTTTACTGTTCTTCACACATACAAGGACAAGCCAGCAACAAATATAGGGAAAAGGTTAAGGAACTGAATGCATAATGTTGATACTTGTATGGAAATCGGTCAAGGGGAGAGGAGGGCTTCAAAGAGAGAATAAATTAGCATCTGAAAGCAATCTACCAAAAAAGAACTTAATTGCCTTGAAGGATCATTTAGAGATCTTCTTGAATACTCCTTTCCCTGACTTGCATATTAGTCTGCCAAAAGCTTTTCTCTGCATTACATTGCAGGTCTCTTTAATGTACAGGGACAACTGATTAATTTTTTTTGCTTTGCTACAACAAATGGAGATTTGCTAGCCTGGGGTTTAGAGATGGAAATACACGATAATTTAATGATGGTTTGATTTGGTTACGTTTCTGCCTACACCCGTTAGTTGAAGCAATCATTTTAGATGCAGCATCACAGATGAAGGGTATGACTCATTATAGAAAATTAACCAGTCCAATTAAAGCAGTTCCTGAGAGCTACAAGACTTTGGAGGTCAAGCTTATAAAGTGCTTTTCATCACCAGGTGTTTATGAACTTAAACTATCTAAAGAAACACTGACAAACGTTGTAAGGTAGAAGGCTGATTATTTTGATTAGATCCTGCTTGCTACAAGGATGTGCAGTGGTAAATATTCAGGGGGAAATTCAGTGATTCAATTAACCGTACAGCTTCCATTAACATTAATGGAGTACTGCATGGTTAGTGCCCTGCAAATTCTGCTGAATTGTCACCCTGCAGAGTTTAATTGGAAAACCATTGAGCTTGCAGTAAAATATCTGCCATACATAATAGGCTGACAACAGCTGAAAAGAGAGGGTTGTGGATGGCTTCAGGCAGTACATCTAGTGTCATAATTAGATGACAAATGACAAGGAATTTTAACAAGAATCAACAGTGGTGATGCTGCTATGGAGGCTTGTGACTCTGGTTTAGTCTGAACCTTTATACATACCCGTCAAGCGCCGTTCGGAAAATATGGGAACTGCTCTGGCCCGGATGTGCATGTGCAGCAAAAACTCCTTTGCGCATGTGCAGAACATGTTTGCACATGCACAGATTGGTTCTGTGCATGTGCACATGCACAGTAACCCCTTCCTCTGCCATTCTAAATACAGGACGGTGCCAGAAAAGGGGAGGAACACATGCCAAAATATGGGATTTCCTGGGCAATCCGGGATACTTGACAGGTATGTCCTTTATAGCAGATATCCAATTGGTGAAATCTACTGCCAAAATAGGTTGGGATTAAAGTCATGGTTAGGACAGCAGTGGCTCAGTATTTAAGACACTGAACTTGATGGCAAGAAGGTCAGCTGGTCAGCAGTTCCAGCCCCAAGCGCTGCATGAGAGAGCACCTACCTGTATTGAATGTCTCAGCTCCTAGCAACCTAGCAGTTTGAAAACAGGAAAGTTTTGGTGGGGAAGGTAAGAGTTTTCTGTGTGCTCTGGCATCTGGTCATGCCTGCATCATGACCAAGGAAATCACTGCACATTCAGGCAGCACTGGCTTTTTGGCTGTAAACAGAGAGGAGCATTGTTCCCTAGAGTTGGATATGACTGGCTTTCGAGCAAGAGAGACCTAAAGTCAGGACTAACATAACCATGCCCTCACTGACATTGGACCCACCAGCCTCCACTGGTAAAGGTAAAGGTTTCCCTTGCTCGAAAGCCAGTCATATCCAACTCTAGAGTTCAGTGCTCATCTCTGTTTCAAAGCCGAAGAGCCAGTGCTGTCCGCTTCTGCAGACATTTCCATGGTCATGTGGTAGACATGACTAGTCACTGGAGTGCACGGAACATTGTTACCTTCCCTATTTATCTACTTGCATATCTGTCAACCCGCGGTTCCGGAAAAATGGGACCTATGCAGATCGCTTGTGTGAAGGTCGCTTTCCACACATGCGTGGAAGCGCTACGTCGCTTGCACAGCCCCTACGCAAGTGGCGTAGCACTTCCATGCATGCGTGGAAGGGTTTTACCCCTTCCACACATACATTGAAGCACCACACTGCTTACGTAGGGGCTGCACAAGCAGCATAGCACTTCCACGCATGCGTGCAAAGCATTTCCCCCACTGCCAAATTACAGGGTTTTGGCAGTGGGGGCGGGTTATGACGTCAATCGATGTCAAATTACGGGGTAATCCCAGCCAAATCAGGATGGTTGACAGGTATGTCTACTTGCAATTTCTTGCTTTCAAACTGCTAGGTCGGCAGGAGTGCAAAATTAGTTGTGGGAAACAGCTCATAAGATAGTTCAAAGGCTTGGGGGGGGGGGTATAAATTGAATGCCATGAAATGGACTGCAGGATAAAACTGTTGCAGAGTGGGTTAAGAAGAGTGGCAGAAGTGCAAAGAGCATCTAGCATCCACTCCAGAAGAAGGCTTCTGCTGATTTGATTGACAGTCTTAGCATTTACAAAATCTGTTGTGCGCACTGTTCTGGAAAGAGAATGGAAACTGATTATGAGAATATAAACCTTGACTTTTCCAGAATGCCATACTAGGCAATTTGCTCAGCAGCACAATCTGCTATTTATAAAAGAATAAGGAAAAAGCAGTCATGTAATGGAAATGCAGCAGCTAAAACTTCCACAGTGAAGGTGCAATTAATATAAGGTTTTAGATACCATTCGACAGGATTTGTTAGGTGTTAAGCCAATGTTGGTACCAATAATAATCTTCTATTATGGTTCATCTTGTAATATGGTATTTTAATTTTTGAGATCAAGCTTCTGCAGTTGCAGCCATGTGGGGCAATGCCAAATGTTGGCAAGCATATGGCAGCTTCACAAAATCACTTAACAAAACCAGAAGAAATGGAGCATAAGATACAAGTTCCCTTTTCTGAATTGTCTTATTTTCCTTATAAGTTTTCACTTCCTTTTGGGTGCTCTGAATTCAGTTGTAAAACATCCCCATCCACACAGAATTAATAAGGACTATAACCTTATTTTAATTGAGACAAGCCAAGGAGATGAAGCACCATTTGCTTTGCATGTGGTAACACACATCTGTAGTTCTTCTTGCCTACAAGAGATCAGCAGAGGAGTAGAAGTAGACAAATTCCAATCAGATCAAAGAGTGAGAACAATACAGGAAGGAACTCAAGTGTTCGGTAGAGTTTGCATTGTACTAAAAAGTTAATGTAGTGGGATCATGGATTCACTGCACCACAAAAAAAAGTCTGCTCCTTAGTCCTATACTAGTATGTATCCTATACTAAATCATGTGTGCTGAATCCAAATCTGCAGCCCCATTCTGCCTAGGACATCAGGATCTTAAGTAAGCAAATCTCACCCTCTTGATTAGGTTCTTGTGTTGATCATGTGGGGTATATTTACCACAAATGTTACAAAACTTGTCTGGTTTAATAACACAACTGTGCCTACTCATCTTTTGCTCAAACCAGACTCACTATGGCCTAGCTGTACTATCCAATAAGATGGTTTTGCACTAGAGACAAGCCCTTGGTCCATCTCGCCTTATATACCTATTTCTGACATCAGCTCACTGACTTGCCCATACATGCCCAGCTGCTGCTGGAACATGCATGCCACCAGTGGATGTGATTCAAATGAGGTGGCAGCATGTAAAAATGCATTACTCGATACCATTTTAACAGCTATAAACTGCCTATAACTTAACATCTGTATGTGATAGGCAAATTCTGAGTTCAGATTTGGAATCAGCACACTTGATGTCATGTAACTCACATGTGTTATTCCCAGTAGCAAAATCATTGTTTTGCAGTGATATATATTGGATGCAATCATATTTGACTACATTCAGTGGTGCAAGGTTGATGATGTTATCACGTGAGACAATTTATTTGGAAACTTAATATTGCTTCCCCCATCTTCAGGGGGTCCTGAGTTATCCTTTTCATCACTAGGAACCTGTGGAGCTGCAGGATGGTAACAACTTTAATTATGGAAAGTCACTATTACTGGTAAAGTCATCCCAGTAACAATGTGGAGTTTTTGTTGTTGTTTTTTTGTCAATTGAAAAGTCTCCTTATTCCTGCCCTTCAGCCCTCATGAGTTCTCCAAAATGAAAGGAGGGACCCAGAGACTTATGGGGTATTGGGAGAGGAAAAGGAAATATTTAACTTCAAAGTAAAATTATCTTGCCTTATGACATCACAGTACATACACAAACAGGATATCAGCCATTGTTTATACTTGCTGGAAGGCATGTGGTCTGAATCTGCAAAGGTTGCTGCTAGGAAAAAGGAAGGGAAATGATATCGATTCTGGTGAAAAACATGTGGATATCCAGACCTTGGAGAACCCACAGGCATATCCAAAGTTGGGGAATTATGGGATTTGTATTCCAATAAGCAGAAATCTATTTATTCTCCATCTCTGTTTTATATGGCCCACACCATCTTTGGCCCCCTCCTCTGGCCCGGACAGTCAGGGGAGGGAAGAGGAGCCCAGCTGAGCCTCATCTCTGCAGCGAGGCTTGAAAAAGCCACCGCCAGCGCACCAGAGACGCCCACACCATCTTTGGCCCCCTCCTCTGGCCCGGACAGTCAGGGGAGGGAAGAGGAGCCCAGCTGAGCCTCGTCTCTGCAGCGAGGCTTGAAAAAGCCACCGCCAGCGCACCAGAGACGCCCACACCATCTTTGGCCCCCTCCTCTGGCCCGGACAGTCAGGGGAGGGAAGAGGAGCCCAGCTGAGCCTCGTCTCTGCAGCGAGGCTTGAAAAAGCCACCGCCAGCGCACCAGAGACGCCCACACCATCTTTGGCCCCCTCCTCTGGCCCGGACAGTCAGGGGAGGGAAGAGGAGCCCAGCTGAGCCTCGTCTCTGCAGCGAGGCTTGAAAAAGCCACCGCCAGCGCACCAGAGACGCCCACACCATCTTTGGCCCCCTCCTCTGGCCCGGACAGTCAGGGGAGGGAAGAGGAGCCCAGCTGAGCCTCTCCCCTTGGCCCGCCGGGCGGGGAGTATAAAGGACCGTGATTCCACCTTTGGCTCCCTCCCCCGCCCTGTCCGGCGGGGGTGGTGGGAACGCAGCTGACCAGTATTGCCGCGGCTGGACGTTTCCACCAAAGTTGTACCACCAGAGTTGCCGGTCCATTTCCTGGCCTTAAAGGCCAGGTCGTCCTCTTCTTTGGCTCCGTCAGGGACGTGCAAGACATGGGGTTCTGTTTTGGGGATATTGGTGGCCGAAGGATTGTGTAATTAATTTTGCTATGTTATAACTTAATTTTTTTTTTGAGACTGATGTTTTCTTTTCTGATTTCATTAATGTATTGTATTATTATTGTATTGTTGTTCGATGCATGACTTATGTATCCATGCTCTGATTATTGTATTTATGATGCATCTTTGCCTGATTGCTTTATTTTTGTTACTGTGTTTCAGGGTTTGCTGATACTCAGTTTATATGCTGTTTTTATAGGAATTGTGTTCATTGCATTTTTGTTCCGAATGTATATTTATTTTTATTGACATTTTGTATGTTTATTATATTTTGTTTTGTTGTATTCTTAATTATGTTGGAAGCCGCCCTGAGTTGGCCTACAAGCTGAGTAGGGCGGGGTACAAATTAAAATTTGAATTGAATTGAATTGAATTATATGCTTCCTCTCCATCTCTGTCTTGTTTTAACTCTGGGGTTTACAACCTACAGCCTGTGGGCTGGACCTGACCCATGGCAGCAAATCATACGGCCCATGGCAATAACCCCAGAAGTGGATGATGACAGACATAAACATGTCCATGCCTGTGCAAATGCACCCACTGCAGTTTATGGCAGCATTTATGGCAGGGAAACCCACGTGTCCAGCCCGCTCTGCTGTCTGAGGGGGCATGTTTCATCCCATGGCACGAAAACGTTGAGAACCCCTGTTTTAACTGAATGGAAACAAGTAGTCATGTGACAGTCATTTTGTTAGGGGACTTTTTAGCTGTACTAAGAGGGAGGAATTACTGTGAATCACATGCCACCAAGCTCTATTTCTTTTTAAGGGGGGGGGGCTGATTGAAATGTCAGATTTGTAATGAAGGGAAAAGAAATGGGAACACAGTTCAAGTGAATATTCTTGCAGGCAAGCAGGTGACAGAGCTAAGCATGAGGCTCCCTCCTGTTCTTATGGAACTTTACATCTTTGAGAAAGATAAGAGTACACCCGTTCCTCAACTCTGCTCTTTTCTGCTTTTGAAGAACTGATCTAGGGGTTGAAAAGGTAACTGGAAGATGGATGAAAGAGGGCTTTCAAGACAAGAGAAAATTACAGGAAAAGAGAAACCCACCAGGGACCTTCTAGACACAGGAGACTATTGATTTGAAAAACTAGATTTGATTGTATTTCTTCCAACATTTGAACTTGTTAGGTTCTGAGAATTCATCTTTGCTTTCCACAAGGACATTTATATATGTTTTAGCCTCACTGAAGTATTTTCTCTGGGTTAACTAGCAAAATGAGAGGGAACATCAAAGCCTTGTGTTTTTTGTCATTGATTTGGCCACATGAAAAGCAAGGAGTCTGAAGCAGAGAGACTCAGAGGCTCATCATCCTTGTGTGTTTAGCTGAGCCTGATTAGGATACATGAGTAGGGCTGTTCTGTTAGGGTCTACGAATTTTAAAAAATGAACAAAAGGTGGCATGAATTGATTTACTCTTCATAAAGCATGTATGATGTTTTGTTTATACTTAGAAAAAACCTCAAGGGTGTTAGAAAGCACACACCAGCCGAACTCAGCTCTGCCAAGCAATGCTTAACTGGCCAAGCTATGCCCAGAGACAGGTAGCCTGTTTTTTGTTGTTGTTGTTTTTTTTTGGGGGGGGGGCGTTGAGGGGTGAAATATGTCACCCCCCTCAAAGAATAAGTAGAAACCTCTTTGGGTTTAAACGAAGCATTGGCTGATGTCAGTCTTTGCTCAAATACACCTTCACTGAACTTAGGAACCAGCCCAAAACATAAGTGCTACAGAACTACAGAGGGTATGTTGTATGAGTCTACAATTTTTATATTATATGTTCCATAATAATAGATAAGGAGTCTTACTGAAAACAGAGACAAAATTATTTTTAATTCACCTAAATTGTTATATGATTCAGTTTTCTCTTGTATGTTACAATATTAATGTTTTTTAATTAAAATAAGCCAAATGCTTCTTTATAGTTGAAGTATTTAAAATATTAAGTCTCTTATTCTAAGATTGTTCTTTCTTTCAGTTTCACTTCTGAATTTTAAACATATAATTAACTTGCTGTGACTTAGAAGCTCTGTTAAATCTTTCTTAACTATATAACTGTATGTACAGATTTTAACAGTGATGTATTTGAAATGTCATACTGTTTTCCTGTTTTTTCACTTCTTTGTTGTCAACATAAAAAATCATGTGTGCCTTGGTACAGATATATTGATCAATCTGATATGCCATATTTACCATGAGTAATATGTTAATTATTTCTCTGTTATTAACATAAGTAATAAGTGTTTTAAGAAATACTGCTGTCCATTGTAAAGGTAAAGGTAAAGGTTTCCCTTGCTCGAAAGCCAGTTGTATCCGACTCTAGGGTGCAGTGCTCATCTCTGTTTCTAAGCCGAAGGGCCAGCGCTGTCTGCTTCTGCAGACATTTCCGTGGTCATGTGGCAGGCATGACTAGACACCGGAGCGCACGAAAGACTGTTACCTTCCCACCGAAGTGGTCCCTATTTATCTACTTGCAATTTCTTGCTTTCGAACTGCTAGGTTGGCAGGAGCTGGGATGAAGACGGGAGCTCATTTCCGTCCATTGTAGAGAGCTTGTTTTTTTTTTCATTTCGTTCTGATTAATCTTGTAAATTTAAAGTTTGCCTCAGTGCAAACAAGAGGATGGAAGTCCTCTACCCAATATGACTGTGAGGAAGACCAAACCATGGACCACATTGTGTTTAGATGTCCTTTATATGTGTTTGGAGGTACATTGGAGGACTTGCATAGTGCCACAAATGAAGCCTTTCAATGGCTTTCAAGCATGGGCGTGGAACTCTAGCTAGAAACTTGAGATGGATAATTTGTGTTTACTGTATATATAAACATTAATGTAGAAAACTGAAGTTCATTATATGATAAATAAGTAACCATCATATTTGGGTCAGCCCATGGTTTCCAGCAACTTTTTTTTTAGTACAGCTACTCAAAGCCTCCATCCTCCCACAGAATTCTGGAATCTGTAGTAAAAAATCCTAGTATTTTGGAGATCTGGTTTTCTACAGTCTGCCAAGGAGAGGATATGACACATTACAGAAAGCAAGACCACCAAGACAGTATTTTTAAAATCTAGGAGGGTCACAAAAAGCCTATTGACAGGTTGCATAAATAATTATTCTGCAATCATCAAGAAATCTGTTAACAAAGAGCAAAGAGAAAGATACAGTACAGAATTGGTTTTTCAGTTAGAGGAAACTGGAACATTGCCCATATCTGCAAAATTTACTTCACGCATTTTAGTTTATTATCAAATGTAAAACCGCACAGACATCCCAAATATAAATGTCAACACTTTCTAAAAGTTAACATTGTCTTTGATTTAAAAAACAAAACAAAATTAAAACAAAAGCTAAGTGCCAAGTGTAGGTGCACTCTGCACAAAATATAATACTTCATAAAATGAAAGGAGGGTGTGAGTATTCATGAAACAAGAAAAAAAAAAGAAATGATATGGTTTATTTCTTGTCACCTGCTTTACAACCCACAAGGCCTTTACAATCCCTTGTTCAAAAGCCAGTTGTATCCAGCTCTAGGGTTCAGTGCTTATCTCTGTTTATAGCCAAAGACCCAGCACTGTCTGCATCTGCAGACATTTCTGTGGACACGTGGCAGGCATGCCTCAACACTGGAGTGCACGGAACACCATTTACCTTCCCATAGAAGTGGTCCCTATTTATCTACTTGCAACTTCTTGCTTTTGAACTGCTAGGTTGGCTGGGACAGAGATGGGAGCTCACTCTGTCATGGAGTACTCGGGAATCAAACTCCAACCTTTACAATAGCAGATAAGAAATGGCTGCAACATTTACAATGGACACACATCATAGAATTTCTCCCCTCAAAATGTGATATTTCTTTGATAGTGTCATGATTATGAGCCATCATGTTATACAATAAGGATCCTATCATTATGTTTCATGTTGTTGTTCTTGTTCTTGTTGTTCAGTCGCACAGTCGATTCCGACCCTTTGCGACCCCATGGACCATTTTCCTCCAGGCACCTCTATCCTCCACCATTCTCCTCAGCCCACCAAGCTCTGTGCCCATTGTGTCCACAATACCATCTATCCATCTCATCTTTGGACGCCCCCCTCTTCTCTTGCCCTCCACCTTTCCCAGCATCAAGGCCTTCTCAAGTGAGTCCTCCCTTCTCATTTGATATCCAAAGTACTTTAGCTTCATCTTCACTATTTGTCCCTCCAGTCAGGATTGATTTCCTCCAGTATTGACCTATTTGTTCACTTTGCTGTCCAAGGGACTCTCAGGACTCTCCTCCAACACCACATCACAAAGGCATCTATTCTTCTGCGCTCAGCCTTCCTAATGGTCCAGCTCTCACACCCATACATTACCACTGGGAATACCATTGCTTTGACTATGTGAATTTTTGTTTTCAAGGTGATGTCTCTGCTTTTCATTATATTCCCCAGGTTTCTCATAGCTTGTCTCCCCATAATCAGTCATCTTTTTATTTCATGGCTACAGTCGCCATCTGTAGTGTTCTTAGATCCCAGGACAGTAAAGTCTGTCACTGCCTCTTCTTCTTCCCCATCTATTTCCCAGGGACTGATCGGACTTGTTGCCAATATCTTGGTTTTTTTGATATTAAGTCTCAAGCCAGCTTTTGCACTCTCCTTCTTCAATCCAATCAAGAGGTTCTTTAGGTCTTCCTCACTTTCTGCCATTAGGGTGGTATCGTCTGCATATCTCAAATTGTTGATGTTTCTCCCAGCAATTTTGATCCCATATTGTGATTCCTCCATCCCTGCATTGCACATTATGTGCTCTGTGTATAGATTGAATAAGCAGGGTGATAAAATGCAGCCTTGTCTTACTCCTTTTCCTATTCCAAACCACTATGTTTCATAGCAGGTACAAAATCAGACTACCTAATCAATTGGTTTTATGGAGGAGAAATAAACAGAATGTTTTCTGTATTTCTTCTACTCTTGGGGGGTGGGCATTGTACAAGGGATATATTTTTGAAGTAAGTTCAGAGCAACATCTTTATTTTTGAAAATGCTCTTGTTGAAAACTGTCATTTGACTTACTTACACTTTCATACCATGCTTATGTCTTGATCACATTCAATTAATCCAACCATGAAGGCTCTAGGATTTTGCTCCCCATGCCCACCTTCAAAATGGCATTTAGCCAATCTCATTTATATGATGCTCTTAATAGCATTCTATGCCAAGCTCTGACTCCAAGTGAAACTGTGTGCTGGAAGCAATCTCATCATGTTCTTAAAAGGAAACTTCTGGAGAGACAAGCGGGAGGTAGCTAATCTAGTCTCCTAAGGAAGGGCATTTCACAGTCTAGGACCAGTCACAGAGAAGGTACTGTATCACATTCCAAGCAAATGTGCCTTTGAGGTCTAAGTTGGACCGAGGAAAAGGGCCTCCTGTGATGAATTTAGATCTCTCCTGCTTAAACTTTTTCTTTGAAATTAAGAGAATATCAAAGCCCAATGTATCTTAGGCCATTAAATATATTTCAGACATTATTAAAAGCCTTTGTATCAAGACTGGGAACCATTTTGTGTGCCCAAATGGTGATTGTGATCTGTCTACCACCTTTGCTCATGCCCTTCTCCTTCCTACATGTCACATACACCACTTGTGCCAGAACTGTGAATTGTGTTGCCACTCTGTAAGCAAATTGTTCCATCAGTTGTATTATTATTTTTTTGCCTTGACAGGTGCTAGAGCAGTGTTTCCCAAACACTGGTTTTGGGACTTCAATTCCCAGAAGCCTAAGTCAATTCCCTAAAACACTGATCAGCCAATGTACTGACTTAGGCTTCTGGAAATTGATGTCCTGTTGTGGGGCGTGGTCCCACTTTAATCCATCTTGATGGAGGGCAGCAGTTTCATCAATACTGGCCTTGGCTGAGGAGGACTTGGTGTGGCCAAAGGGCTCAGGATCAGGAAAGTGACTCACAGAACTGGATCAGTGATATAGGGGTCACACTGTGATGCAGAAGGCAGATGGAAGGTCACTGCATTATATTGTTCCAAGGACAACCTTCATGGCCATTATTCAGAATCTCATATGGCACATGAAGAAGAAGATAGTAAGATAGCTTACAGAAGAAAAAATACACAGTTTTTACACATATTTCATTGAAAAATCTTTCTATTTTAATTAAGCATTTTTTGAAACACATATTCAATTCCCCTCCCCCTAAACCTGGCTTTAATATTTTTATTATTCTAACCAAGAGGACAAAAGCAGCTGGCAGCTGAACAACAAAGCAACAAATGACAGACAGTGAGAGAATTAAGGATGTTCAAGAAGCTGACAACAAGGACAGCTTGTAATTTGGAAAGGACTATTTTTAACTAATGTGAGCATTGGAGCACAAGCTGATTGGTTATATTCAGAAGTAATTAGTTATAGTTTAGTCACATTGAAGCCAGTGAAGAAGTAGAATGAGGGTAACCTTGCCTAAATTAAATAACTTTATTTATTTCATTGGATGAAAAAG
Source organism: Bradypodion pumilum (assembly GCA_035047305.1). Classification (NCBI taxonomy): domain Eukaryota; kingdom Metazoa; phylum Chordata; class Lepidosauria; order Squamata; family Chamaeleonidae; genus Bradypodion; species Bradypodion pumilum. The sequence goes on along the minus strand of JAWDJD010000003.1, from coordinate 240,805,564 downwards.
TCCTGATAATAAAAATTGACGTAAATTGTGACTAAATTTCTTCATTCCCAAGAGATGTTTTGGTAGTTCTTAAAAAAGCAGCTGTGGTGGAACCCAATTTAATTTTGTACTACAGTAGGGAAACAGTATTGTTTGTATTGTTTTGTTTGTTTCAATACATTTATATCCCACACATCTGGAAACCAGGCTACTGTGAGCAACTTACAAACAGTTAAAAACAACAGGATAATAAGTCAAGGAGAAATAAACAATCAGCTGTAATACAACAATACCACACCTCAACTTATTTCATGCATCAGAAAAATACTTAATAACAAAGTAACAACATTTCAGTCCATAGTGGCAATCAATAGCATTTAGGAGAAAGCCTGTTGGAACAAACTAAAGGAAACCAGATTGCCTACAAATGCAGGAAGGAGGTGATACCTTTTTTGGATCACTTTAAAAAAGCTAACATTGGGCGAGCTTTCATGATTCAAAATCACTTCTTCAGAATGGGTCAAATTATTGTGAATAGGACAGGAAAATTATCAGTAAAATATATAGGATGAATATCAGGAAAAGCATCTCAACTCAGAGGTGGCTATCATACCAAGACCGGAGATATTCAAGAGAGAACTAGATAATCATTTGTCAGATCTGCTTTGATTTTGATTCTTGCACTGAGGAGAGGGTTGGACTCAATGGCCTAAATGGCTCCTTCCAACCCAGTTATTCTATGATTCCATGAAACATAGTCATTCACTCCCATTCACACCTCAATACACCCCATTCCAATTAATTCATGCACAATACAAGACATCAAGTAGCCACAATATCGAATCACAACTCATCAATCCCCTATAAATCTAATTTATAGTCGCCCAGAGTAGGAAAACCTCCTAGATGGGTGGGGTATAAGTATAATAAATAATCTATTATTTCCAACAGTCATTTTACTATCCAATCATATAATTCATAATACAATTCCCCATCAACATACCTCCCAGGCAACTCTCATCTACACTCACCTATTAATAATTCTTATCCCATCAATCATATACACACTTTATACTCTTATTACTCCCCAGATAGATATGTAACAATTGTTACTATGCAAAACAATCAATATACATTCTCCAACAATTTTCTTCCAAATCCTCTTCCTTTAACCACTGCACACTCTTCATACCACCCTCAACATCAGGTAATCTTTACAACCATCCTTGGAATTCCAATCACATTTCTTATCCATTGCACACACAGTAATCAATGCTCCATCCACCAACAGCTTCTTCTGATACCATCTTTCATCTCCCCAAATCTTCTTACAATAATCTATTCTTATTATCACACAATCCATTAATCAAGCTCCAAGTACTACTCCTCGTTCTCAGTCCAATACTCTATCCTTCATTTTCTAGTGCTTCATCTTTTCAGTCTTCATTTCAGTTAACCATTTAACACAGTCTCAACACCCTCACTCACACTTTCTTCAACTCACCACTCCAACAAATCTTCATAATAATGCTCAGGGTATCACAAAGCTCAGTCCACTTTCTCCACTCCACACTTCCCCACCTGACGTGAGGCTGTTGACTAAAGCTTACAGGGGAAACCTCTCCCTTTTGCTCTTCTGATGCTGATTCCCCATGGAAACAAAGTGGAGCATAGGGAGATCAATCACTATTTCCTAATTGAATCAAGACCAACTCAGATATCTCTGATTCACTTCTTTCTCCTCATGATGCCCCACTCCCCTAGTTAGAGTTTGGAAAACTTACTTTTTGGAGGAAAAAATCATAGAACCCATGGGTATTTTATACTCCAAGAAGTAATTTTTCCAAGCTCCTTCCCATCTGTATTAGCTATAGAAGGTGGAAAACATACACAGTTTTTACAGTCAGCATCCTCAAAAGATTTAATTTAATAGATTTATGTACTGCCCTAGTAGTGGTGCAATTACGTCCAAGGCCTCTGCTGCCCCCTCATTCCAGAGGTCAACAAGAGCCTCGGGCAAATCATGTTGCCAATCCAGAGGAAAACATTCCAGTTCCCTTTGGAATCCATCCAGATCCATCAGTCACTGGGGGTGGGCCAATTTAACTGTGCTCATGTTTATTGCTCACTACTTGATAATTCACAGCTAGGGATGTAAATTCTTGCTTGTCTTCTGAAAAAGAAGAAGAAGAAGGAATGTCAATATTATTCTCATTGTTGGTGAGAAATTTCCTGACACTTCAGATTTTGTTGTTGTTGTTCAGTTGCACAGTCGACTCCGACCCTTTGGGACCCCATGGACCATTTTCCTCCAGGCGCCTCTGTCCTCTACCATCCCCCTCAGCCCTCCCAGCTCTGTGCCCATTGTGTCTATAATACCATCTAGCCATCTCATCCTTGGCCCCCCCTTCTTCTTTTGCCCTCCACCTTTCCCAACATCAATGCCTTCTCAAGTGAATCCTCCCTTCTCATTTGATGTCCAAAGTATTTTAGCTTCATCTTTACTATTTGACCTTCCAATGAGCAGTCAGGGTTAATTTCTTCTAAGATTGACCTATTTGTTCTCCTCGCTGTCCAGGGGACTCTCAAAACCCTCCTCCAACACCACATTTCAAAGGCATCTATTCTTCTGCGTTCAGCCTTCCTAATTGTCCAGCTCTCACATCCGTACATTACTACTGGGAAAACCATTGCTTTGACTATTCTAATTTTTGTTTGCAATGTAATGTCTCTGCTTTTCACTATGTTCCCCAGGTTTCTCATCGCTTGTCTCCCAAGAATCAGTCGCCTTTTTATTTCATGGCTGCAATCCCCATCTGCAGTGATCTTTGATCCTAAGAAAGTAAAATCTGTCACTGCTTCTACTTCTTCCCCGTCTATTTTCCAGAAACTGATGGGGCCTGTTGCCATTATCTTGGTTTTCTTGATATTGAGTCTCAAGCCAGCTTTTGCACTCTCCTCCTTCAGCCCAATCAAGAGATTCTTTAGGTCTTCCTCACTTTCTGCCATTAGGGTGGTATCGTCTGCATATCTCAGATTATTGATGTTTCTCCCAGCAATTTTAATCCCATATTGTGATTCCTCCATCCCTGCACTGCGCATTATGTGCTCTGTGTATAGGTTGAATAAGCATGGTGACAAAATGCAGCCTTGTCTTACTCCTTTTCCTATTCCAAACCACTCTGTTATTCCATGTTCTGTCCTAACTGCTGCTTCTTGGTTCATGTACAGATTTCTCAGGAGGCATATGAGGTGCTCTGGTATTCCCATCTCTTTAATTACTTGCCACATCTTGTTGTGGTCCACACAGTCAAATGCCTTAGTGTAGTCAATAAAACAAAAGTAAACTTGTTTCTGGTATTCCTTTGTTTTCTCCATGATCCAGCGTATGTTGGCGATGTGGTCTCTAGTCCCCCTGCCTCTTCTAAAACCAGCCTGCACCTCTGGTAATTCTCTCTCCACATGCTGCTGAAGTCTGTCCTGTATTATCTTGAGCATCACCTTGCTGGCATGTGGGATGAGCGCGATTGTTCGATAATTTGAACATTCTTCACTTCAGATAGAAGTCTTTTATTTGAAAAATGAGGATTTGTGCTAAATTGCCTTTTTTGCACAAAGCTGCAATTTCTGTCAAAATCATATAACTTGTAAATGTGTGTTACTTGCACACATTTTCTTATACCACTCAAGTGAGATTGCCTTTTCCACTTCTCATTTTGTATAGAGAGGAGACACAGTGTTAGTTGGCAATCTACTATTTGCCATTTTAGACTTCATGAGACATAAGAATTGCACATTTATCACTTGGGGCTTCCAAGTTGAGATCTGGCTCAGAGTAATAAATAAAAAAAGAGAGCAGTGGCCAAATGGAACTCTTTCCGGAAACAAGCAAAAATCCATTCGAGGCTTGGCCACTGCTCTCCTTTTTCTTTCGAATGTCCGGCTTCATGGCTTGGAGCTGCAGAATCCCGGTGCCTTACCACATTTTGAACTGTGCCAAAAGACTATTCACTTTGATATATGAACAGCACTTTCTCCCCAGCGGGACTGGATACAACATAAATTAGAGACTACTGCCCACAGGTTTCCTAAATTGTATATTCTAAGACAGTCATGGTCACATTAGTGTAGGAGTCTCTCCCATTGAAAACCTGTTATAATGTTTGTCTTTACAAGTTATTTTAAAATTATTGTTACTGTGGGGGAATCTATACCTATAAATCTGTGCGTTACCATTGGAATGTGACGAAGGATGTTGCACCAGGCCCCACTAGCCTTGACCGAGCCTCTGTGCACTCGCCCGACTGGGGTTCGCAGGTAACTGTCTGGTTGAATTTTGCACCAGTGGGGCAGGAGCCCCCCAAATGCAAACAAAAGAAAGGACTCAATTTCCCAACATTCTGTGGGCCGCGCCGCACCACAGCCAATCAGGCTGAGAGGCGCGAGCAAAAGGAACATTCGGAAACAGGCCACGGCCAATCAAAATGAAGCTGCAGGGAAACCCGCTGCACCAACGGTAAACACAAACCAAAAACTACAATCCCCAGCGTCCTGTGTGCCATGAGAACACTGAGAACGCTGAGGAAGCCAGCGCGTGAAAAACAAAAATAAAAAACACACTGGGAGCGCAAGTCTGCCGCAGGCAGATGCAGCACCTCAAAGTGATGCAAACACCCACCAGCCTTCTTGCACTGAGCAACGTGGAGGAGAGGGTCTCCCTCTCCTCCGTGCTACCCTGCCAAAGACACGGCGAGACAACCACCGACCTCAACAAAAGTTGAGCTGGGGTGGAAAAAAACCACAACAGAGGGAGTTCAAGGGGGGGAAGGTATTGATGCCTTTGCCTCCCTTGAAAGCAAAACAATTCCTCCAGAAAGGAAAGGCACTGGACAGCGCTCTGCCCGGTACCTTTACTTGCCGAGTAAGTGTTTCATTTTCAAGGGAGGGCGAAGGCATCATTGCCTTCCCCTTGAAAGTGAAACAATTCCTCCTCTGTAGCATGGGGGTGGGGAAAGAGGATAGCCCTCTCTTCCTCACCCCCACCCATGCTTCGGCGAGGCAACGGGGAAAAACTATGTTTTCCCCCGCAGCCTCGGAGGCCTGCCTGCCCAAGCCAGCCCGTAGCTTGGGGGGAGGGGATACCCCCCTCTTCCCCCCAAACCCAGGCTATGGCAAGGCACTGGCCAGCCCCCCTGTAAATAAAATACATATAAATAAATAAAAGAATCCCCACCCCCACCCCCACCCCAACACAAGGATTTAACACGGTCTTGACAGCAAGGCAAGGTCACATTAAACCCTTCCAACCCCCCCCCACACACACACACACACACATTGAACCCATTCCCAGGTAAGCAAAGCCAGTGGATGGCACTCTGCCCACTGACTTTACTTACCCCAAAAATAAAACACAAAAATCAGAATCAAAAACATTCAAAAATAATCAAAATCAAACCCAAAAATAAGAACAAGACAGAACACACAGAACCCCCCCCCCAAAAAAAAAAACCCCACAACAACACATAAACCAGAGAACTCACCCCCACGTCTTCATTCCACGACGTCTGGAAATGAAATGAGGAAAGAAAGAGACTACTTATCGGAAGAAGCGACAATGAGAAGCCAGTAGAGAAAAAACAGTCAAAGCAAAAGAAAACCTGAACAGCACCACCCAGAGGTCACAGGAGAAAAAACAGTCAAAAATATTCACAAAAATGATTAACACATTTCTAAAATCCTGTGTTCAGTTTTCACTCAAAAATAAAAACACAACATTTTAAAACATTTTTTAAATATTAAATTTGAAAAAACATATACTTACACATTTTTTTAAATTTTTATCCAAAGTACAACTATTTAAAAAAATTCACATAGTAAAACATTATTTGGTTAAGAAAATTTTGTAAAAAATTATATCATCCTTTCCTCCTTTTTTAATCCACCCCCCCCAAAAAAAAGCTGATCACAGTTTATAGCAGCCCGTGCATATAAATAAACATTTTAAAAATCACAAAACCTTTCAACACCATTTAAAACAGCCCAGCACCATTTGTTCAAGAGAAAGAAAAAAACCTTTACTATCCAACACAATTTTACGTCTTTTTATATAACAATACACATTAAAAAAACCTTCCAAATCAATTTAAAACAGCCCGGCACTGCCGGGCAAAATCTGCTAGTACATATATATAAATGTTTAGTCACCGCTAGGGGTGATACAGTGTTTTGTTCAGTATAAACTTAAAATAGACATAAACACAGATTCGAATGGGAGACACATGATAAATCTGCAATGATATCAATCACCTGTGTAAGCAGTATTTAATGAGAATAGCGATCTTACAAACACCCATAGCCCAACATGAATTTACTAAAGAGAGGTGAGGATGTGCTAAGATTTAAGATTTAAATAATTAAGTCAATACTACACAACAGGTGGGTTCTGTCTCCATTTATTTGCATTATATTATAACCTTGTACTACAGAGAGATATTTAGAAATATTTATTCTTTGCAGACAGAAAAGTAAAGTCATCATATAATGTCTGAAGAAGGAAATGTCCGAAAACGTTAACATTATATTAATGGATGCTTTTTATGGAGTTGTGCCTTGATATTAAAGTTCCCAAGCCTTGAATGGATTCAGACTAATAAATATCATCCATTTTTATCCAGTTTTGACAAATCTGGATTTTCACTGTTGAGAGCCTGTTATTTCTTCAGCTGCCACATTTCTAGTCCCAGCCATCCTCAGCTTTCTACTAGCAGTCTTTTATTTAAGTCTGTGAGGGACTGATTGGACACAGCATAATATTCACATTTGAAGAGATAAAGTCCAAAACTTCTTCATGGAAAACAGACCAGAAAGGTTGAAAATGAATATCTAAAGTAAAGAAAGGATAGTGTTAGCTGTGTGCCCTATCCAGGCATGCTGGTGTACCACAAACTCCTGAGGTCAGGGGTCTAGGGTGTGTTTCTTTTCCTCAACACAGGATGCCTCTCCAGATATAATGCTGTATTTTGCTGTGGTCAATTGACTGGTACAATAAACTTATTGATATAGTACTATATCAACTCTCTGCTCAGTCTTAGCTATGGTGGGCTAAGATCACAAAGACTTTGGTACTCATCTCTTCCAGACTGGGTCTACCTCTATTGTGGCAGATATTAGGCAATTTGAGACATTATTAAAGAGGTTTCCCTTGTTTGAAAGTCAGTTGTGTCCAACTCTATGGGGCTTATCTGTTTACAGCAGGCGTTCTCAACCTTTTAAAGCCGGGAGCTGCTCACCCTCCTTCAGACAGCTTCGGGGGCCAGATGGCCATTTAGTCCTTCCTCCACCACATGACATTTCCTGGTGTGGTGGAAACAGTGGGGGACCACATGAAATGGTGCCGTGGACCACATTCAGGCCATGGGCCACAGGTTGAGAATCCCTGGTTTACAACAAAAGAGCCAACACTCTCTGCATCTGCAGATGTTTCTGTGGTCATATGGCATGTATGACAAGACACTAGAGTGCACAGAATGCTGTTACCTTCCCCACCGAAGTGATATATATTTATCTACTTACAATCTGCAAGGTTGATATGAGCTGGGAGAGTAAACAGGAGATCACTCCATCATACAGTACTAGGGTCTCAAACTGCTGACCTGCTGATCTTACAGTCATCAAGCTCAGCATCTTAACCACTAAGCCACTCCAACCAAAAGCATAAATTGGCATTTTACAAAAGGCACAATCATCTGTGCCTCCAAGTGGCAACAAAGTACCATCTGTTTTGGTTGGGTAGCAACACACAATTTTAAATTATGTAGTTGCTGACTGCTCATTCATTCTGTCAGCAATAACTTTCTGGCAAGGTTCTTGCCTGCAAACAATTCATCACCTGGGTTTTTAAGGGACCTTATAGCTTTAGCTCAGCCACTGCAGCTGCCTTGGGAAACAAAATTAGGAAATGAAGACACATATCCCTTGCCTTGTACAGTTAAGCATTTGTCAGCCTGATTCCTGACACTGACCTCTTTAGGAGAAATGAATTAGTCCAGGCTATGGGCCTAAAACAGAATATTCGGCATGCCATAGAGAGGGTAAAAATCTTTACTCCCATGTCATATATAATTTGTACATAGCATTGGAGAAATTAAACTAGAGAGGACTTGGCTATTGCACCTACAGAAAGGGACATTAAGGTTAGACAAAGGATCACCTCGGACATCAAGAGCTGCTCATTCTTGGTTGGTGTTCCTCGTCTTTCTCACCTTGACATTAAGATTTGCCATTAAGATTGGGTTTATGATCTTCCTCATTCTGCAAAGAGTTGTAGTTGAATTAATTTAAAATTTAATTTAATAGTTCAACTTATTCGCTGCCCACTCAGGCAAGCCTGATTCAGGGAGGCTTACAATATTTAAAACCCCATACAATAAAAACAATTAAAATCCCTATCCCCAATTAAAAACCCACCCACCTCATGCAGGAGAGAGAGGGTGCATCTTATGATACATCTTATAGTAAAAGCCAGCGTATGGTAAGAGCCAGCGGGCAGGAGCCACATTACCCTCAGGGCCCCATACCTGCCCTGCCAGCCAGGTCTTAAGTCCTTTCCTAAATGGCAGCAACTCCATCTGTAACCATAGCTCAATTCTTTAGCTCTGCAGAACTGTCTATGTGACATAGTGGCTGCAATCCTGTCTTAAGTTACAACTAGAATACACCATTGAAACAGTGAAACTTACACAACTGTTGATTCATCAAATCCCCATTAATTAAGTGGTTGTGCTCTAGTTGTAATATGCTTGATTTAAACCAATATTTTTTAGGTAGGGAAGTTAAGATCATCTTAAATTGTACTTTTCATCCATAGGTTTGACTTAGTTTACCTGCTTTGAACTGAGAAGTATAAAGCAGTTTAATGCCACCAGTTCTTCTGATGTTGTGGTTCACAGTTTTTTCAAAATGTAGCTCATAGACAAAGCACGATTCAGACAGAGATTAACACTCTTTAATCCCATTGATTTCTAAAGAAAAGCCTATCTAGTTAACTCTTATATCAAGATTAAACTAATTGAAAGTCAAAAACTTTGACTGGATACCTAAGTAATATAATGGAACCTAATAAGAATACTGTACTTTTAGTTTTGGGTATATGCCCACCATTCATAGATGATTCATGGGCATTTAGTATCTTAAAGGAGGCTATCAAAATAGGGCATGACATCTGAATTGAAATGTTTAAATCTGAATGCAGAGCATGTCCATGCATAGCCTATTAATTTGCATATAAAATAATGTAGCTTCTCCCAAAAATAAAATCAATGAGGCAATCAGAAATAGACTTCCTAATAGCAAAACTGTAATCAGAAACAATCTTTTTAAACTGCAAAAATCAGAGAAACAATCACAGACTGTAGTGTTCTTATCCCCTTAACTTTTGTACAGTACCAGATGAATATGAAACTTTAACTGCTTCTATTTCTTTGAGGTTTTTGTCCTGATTTTGACTTGTTCATTGGAGTTGGATGAGTCAAAAAAGAGGCAGATTGCATGAAATTTATTTAACTAGGACAAAATGAACAGAATTGTGAAGTGTGAATCAACCAAGTGATAAGCCTGTGTAAAACTGAATGGTCAACAGACTCTAGACCTGGTTGACTAACAACCTGAGATCATTGGACACTGTTAATGTGGAAGGATCTTCTTCATCTCACCTGGGATTCAAGGATTCAGAACTCCAAATAAATTTCAAAATGTGACCTGTATCCTGCTCTAGAGCCCTGCAGCTGTGAGCTGAAAAACCTCAAATTACCATTTAGATGTCTATAAATGCTTAGCAATCTGATCTCTTGACAGAATTTGTATACAGATTTGCCAGCAAAGATGAAAGATTACCAAATTTAACTGAAACCAACATAGTTTTTTAAAAATATATTAAGCCTATATGACCACATTAACCTATAAAATATATATTAAGCTGCAGGTTATCCAAAACATGATGCAATTTGGATTGGGGGGGCAGTGGTGGGCATCAGCAGGTTCACACCAGTTCACCAGAACCAGTAGCAGAAATTCTGGCTGGCCCCGCCCATCCATGTTTTGAAATAAAGGAGTCCTAATTAGGGTGCAACACAGAGCTTTTCCCCTGGCCACGCCCACCATATCATGCCCACAGTGTGATAGTATTTTTTTTGGAGCCCACCACTGGGGGGGGGGGGATGACAACATGCTTCATCACTCACGTCCCACCAGCAATATTATTTCTGCTCAACTATTCTTGGAAGTTCATAGAGTTCATCTCAGCTTTGCAATTGAGGTTGTGAAAGCAATTACAGTAACCAAAAATTATTTGTGCATAACTTTCACACGATCTTTTGTGGGGGATGTGATGTACATTAGATATCAGAAAGTGGCAAATCATGGGGTTGTGAATGTGAATAGATGAAGTGAGGAAGGTACCTCCAATTCCATCCATATCTCACCATACCTGGCTAAGTCTTTTTCAGAGGAGAAAGGAAAAGATTGTCTACTTCAACTAGAGGAGAATACTTCCATGGAATATTCTCAAATTCTGCTGGCAACCCTCACCTGGCCCTGCTACAGAGGACCCTATCTCCCCACAAGATAATGTCAATTTAATTGAAAAAAAGATTTATCAATCCCAGAGAACCTCTGCAACTAAAAAAAGGTTCTCAATGTTAGGTACCTGCAGTAATTAACTAATTAATATGTTTCATCTTTACTACTGCTCTACTCCTTGTTGGATTTCAATCCTGCCTGTGAATTTGGGATTGCTGTAGGCTTACACCTCTTTGTTGTTTCCTGGTCTTGTTAGATTAATATCTCAACAATTTACTGCTGGACTATTGACTATCATGTATAAAATCCATTTGTGTGTGCTTCCTGAAACTCAGCTTTCACTCTGTTGTGTCCAAAGCTTAAATCTGTTTAAAAGACAAAGCGTGCCAAAGTGGAAGATCAAGATGTGCACCATTTTCTAAAGGTGTGAAATTCAAATAACTGTCAAAGCAGGAAATGTTGAACTTTACTTGTCCTCCGGAAGCCCGCCTAAATGTGTCTTGTTTTGTAATGATCAGATCACTGTATATATAGAGGCCACTCCTATACATATTCCCCAGTCCGAGTTATGAGCTGAATAAAGAATCACTGAGTTTGACCTATTTATTCCATTTCACTTCTTTTCATGAACACTTACTACCTTAGTTCATGACACTGCAACTGCATCAATTCTATATCAAAACACTGCAATAGAGGTCTGATCTGAAAAGGTGTACACCTCACTTTTTTTGCTATTTGCAGTTAAATCCCACTTCTGTTGTAATCAGAAGTGCTTTGTTCACAACACTGGTTTGGAAAGTGAGAATTGGGTAAGTATGCATTAAAATACAAACTGAACAATTTTCCTCTTATTTCTAGTCTCTCTTTCTGGTTTTCAATGAGTCATTCTTAGCATCATTTATAAACCAGCAACCTATCTCCTCCTCATGTTCACACATACATTGCTTCACCAGAAGATTTTCTTGGTATCAGTTTGGATTGTTTAGTTTTACTGGAAAAGGTCCATATACTTATTGGTATGGGTGGTAGAAAGAGGGAGAATGATTAAATAAAAAGGGTGACTGTTGTGTCCAAGCATTATTTGTTATAACCGCTTGAGCACCGTAATGTCTATGATGGAATCGCACGCCTTTTGCAAAGGCACCATTTTCAAAGGTCTATCAAAAAGAGCTGATTCGTCAGTACAAACTTTTCGCTTCTCCGGAAGCCCGCCAAAATGTATCAACCTGTATAACTGCCGTTCCCACTGTATATAAGCCAGCCACCTCGTACATGTTCCCCAGTCCAGTATTATGAGCTGAATAATATATCACTTGTGTTTGACCCGATCCTGCTGGTCAGAATACTTCTTCAAACGCTAGACTCAACAGTGACCACATTGCATTTTTTTTGCATAAAGATTGTACAAATCCCCTCTCCATGTATGTGGAGGACATGAATCTTTGTCAGTGCTCCCTTTTTTAAGTTACAAAGTTTACAGTACAGCTCTCCATTTTTCAAGTTATGTCCAAATCTAGGGGGTGGAGCTCATCTCCATTTATAGACAAAGAGCCAGCATTATCTGCATAAGCAGACATTTCCATGGCCATGTGGCAGACATGGCTAGACACCAAAGCACACAGAAGAGTTACCTTTCCCAAACAAAAGCAGTACCTTTGTGGTTTGAATTGGTTATAGTTTTCTTCATTTTAGCAAAACAAAACAAAAAGTCCACAATACAACAGTGTGGCCCATGAGGAAAATCAGGGTTAGGTATCTTCACTAGACTACTAAAATATTATTCAAAAGGTGAGTCTTCCAGGACCTTTTCTCTGGTTAAGTGTTACAGAGCTTGGGGGACTCTCAAAATCTTACTAAATATGTTGAAGTCTCAAATCTATACCTAAGTTGAAGCTGTAAGATGGAAAAAGCAAAGCTGAAAAAATCAGCTTCAGATGAGGTGGTGTCATGTCTCACTTCAGGAAATTGTCTCTTTTTCACCTCTGTAGATGAAGGACTGGCACCCACTCAGTGAACTCTCATTTTTGCAGCACGTGTCCTTCAACAAAAGTTTAGAAATGGTCCTCTTGGATCATGTAGGAGAGAATCTGTACCCATCTTGTAGGGTAGTTGGGGGAAAAAAACTAAATATGCACAGCACATAACAACTTGTCTAGACTTGTTCATCATACATCTTCTGTTACTAGTATATTAAGAACAAAAGAAAAGAAAAGAAGAAAAAGATTCCTTCTTAAAACTATAATTTCTTTCTTCATATATGGGGAAAGTGACATTCAGCATCCCACATTCAATCTGATGTGAATGTGTCATTTGGCTCACAGTGTTGTGTTTCCGGAGCTGGGCCAATATGTCATTTTGTCTCTACAATGCTGACATTCCTGACATATTGAAGGTTGATATGCTTGAGTGCATGATTTTCATGTTCTCGAGCTGTTACAATCTATTAGTGCAACAATGTTATTTCAACTCAATTTTTTTCTTAGATGTTTCACTGCAAAGTGATTAGAAAACTCACTTAAGTTTTCTTCAAACACAAATCTCAAAATGAACACATTTCTCTGTTTGGGTCACTGGAGTTTTGCTTAGCTGTTTCAGCCAACATTTTTTTTTAAATGTTGACTGCTCAGAGTATATATTTAAATAGAGTATTCAGAAATAATCCATGCTCTTCTAGAAGCAAATTTAACTTTCACAACTGGCTGATACAATTAGAAGGTCACATAATGTGTTTAGCAATTGTTCAAAGCAAATTACTTCAATATTTCTGTAACTTGATACTAATGTGTACTACAAAGATATGTCATTAATTCAAAATTTAAATCAAAATTAATCATTCATTTTTGAACTTTGACTTCATTGAAATTGAACTAATTAAACTCAACTAAGTATATTCATATGGTTGAATGTAATTAAAATGTCACATATTGAAACAAAACCTCCAATTTTACTTCAAAGAAAACAGTTTGTCAGGCTTAATTTTCATATGTGACTGACAGTCTTTTAGGAGTGTGACATATTCTGTTTTTGAAACCAGAAAATGCAAAATGGAAAGGATGAATATTAGCATTTGTTATGTGGACTTTCCTTCCAAAGGGAAGTGTTGAGCAATTTTGAACAGGGCTTATTCCAAGGCTATCAAAAAGTGATGGGCAAGCTCTCATGCATTTTGCTTGCTTGCCTCTGGTTTAAAAGAGGCAGAGAGGCTGTTCTGAATCTTGACAATATCCTAAGATGACATAAACTTTCTTTTTCAAACCCTGCTCAGGCTAGCAAATTGATCACTAGTGAAATGCACTTGAAGTAGGTCCCCTAAGTTCCTGTCCAATGGGGCGACATCTCAAGGGATCACTTCCCATATCCCTTCATGAAAGAGGTAGGTATGATCTTACACTGCTTTGATAAAATTTTATACTATTTACTAACAGCAGTTTTGCAGCTCAATCCTATCTCCAGTCATTTTTTTAAAAATTTCATCCACATTCAGGTAAATCGATTTTTGATGTGTTTAATGGGTAAATTTCATATTTACTTTTAAAAATAACAATGGTATAAAATTTATCCTGTATTTTATAAACTTAGTGGAGGTTTATAATCTCACTTATAGTGGTTCTCATAGTCTAAAGAGATAGAAATGAAACTGTTTTAGAAAAGAGAAAGTGAGTATAAATTATAATTTAAGGCAATTTGGTCCCATGGATATACAGGTCATTTCCAGCATCCACAGGGGCTATGTTCCAAACTCTTCCATGGATACTGAAAATTGCAGAAAAAAGTGAACCCCATATTTAAGCGCACAAACATGAGACATAGAAGCAGGTCTGTGTGTGCAAATGCCTCCATCCTATACATATGCTAGCAAAATGGCTGCTGTAAATCTCAATTTGTTCCTTCTGAACATATGTTGTGGATCAGCTCTAGTAATGTGCCATAGAAATACATCTATATTATGTATTTCAGGAATTTTTTATTTAAAATAATTGTACCCATGGAAAATTGAAACTATAAAAATGGGAGCCATTGATATCAGGGGATAGCAGCCCATGACTACTGTGCTTTGTATCTTATCCATTACTGCTGTAGAGAGTATAACACTTTTTACTATATTGGCTGCTGCTTTATAATATACCTGTTACCTGACAGACACCTTGCTCTGTATTTACTTCCTTGTCCTAATGCAGGGGTGCCCAAACTTTTTGGACTGTGGGCCTGACCATGCCTCCAGACAGCTGATTGGGCCAGTCACATGGTTCCTCCCACTGGAAGCAAAATTAAAATGCATCCACGTATGCATTTATGGCAGCACTCTGCACAAGCGTGGGCATGTTTTACTTCCACTTCTGGGAGTGGAGCAGGTGGCATGGCCTGGATGAATTGGCATTGGGGCCTGGATCTGGTATGCGGGCCATAGTTTGGGCACCCATGTCCTAACATGCCAAAATTAATAGGCAGGTAGGTAGCAGAAATGTTTGTATTGTTTCATCAAGTTGATTACAAGACATGACATCGCTGGTAAGGTTTCTGAGACGTGCAAAATATTTAAGGGGTACTTTTACAGTGCCACCCCGCTCAACTGAGGTTCCACAGGCAAGTTGGGATTTTAATCCACATTGCCTGAATCATAGTCTATTTGAACCCATGTCTCTAAGTCCTATTCTTTGAGAGCTAATATACAGTAGTATAAGTTGTTGTCAATAACTTTCTGCAAGAGGTGTGTCAAAAATGCAGCTCCACTAGACTATTATATTTTTAAAAATAAATAAAAGTGACGTGATCAATAATTTATTTGTTAGAAATTGCTGCCCTATCTATGTTCCACTGTGACCCTGCAGTTGACCAAGAGTAGTCTCATTGTGTTGAGACAGGCATCCTGCTTTACACTTGCTGAATTCTTTTTGTTCTGACATTTGATAAGAAAATGAAAGCGCGGCGCCAAAATGGGCGCCGCGTTCTTTGCAGCCCCCCCCCAGACTCAGACATCCGGGTGAGTTAGGGGGCGTGGCCACCCCTCTATAAAAGGGATGGCCACGAGGCAGCCAAGCTGCCATTTTTAAAAAGCGACGGAGCGGAGAAGTTTTCTCTGCCGCGTTTCTTGCTTTTTCGCCCTTCGTACCTTTCTCTCGAACGGAGTTTGCTCCTCTTCGGTCCGGCGGTACTCAGGGCACAGGAACCAATCCCTGGCCAGGGATCCGTCGTTAGCATTTTGGGAGCCATGGCTCCCAAGTGCAAGGCCTCGGCGGTCAAGCCGCGGCTGAGGGGAAGGGCTTTTCCACCCCCTCCCTCTACTGGGGGGCAGCCATCGGGTCGGAGGACTCGGACTGCACCCCCCAAGCTTGGCAGTGGGATGGCCTTGCCCGCTGCTGCCAGTGGGGCCGAGCAGGCTTCCACTGGTCAGCCCGGTGCAGGCCTCCAGGCTGGGCCGGCTCAGGATGGCTCCTCGGGCATCCCTGCCCCTGGACGGGATTTCATTGGTTCAGGACAGGGTGGCCCACTCGGACTTGGTGGCAGTTTCCGCCCCACCATTCCTCCGGCCTCCCATGGGCCGGAGTTTTGGGCATGGCCCTACTCAGGCCCTGGATCCCCATTTGGGTTTCCCACTCAGCAGTTGGCCACAGGGCCGTCCAGCCTATCCGGCCCACCCGGCCCACCTTATACTGGGGGCTTGGAGACTGTCGATGCCCTTCTTGCACATATTTCGGTGCTAGAGGCTTCACTGGGCTGTTTCAGGTGGTATACCTGAGGGCCCGGCCTGATTTGGCCATTCCGATGGTCCAATACCTCGACAATATTTATAGGGCGATGGTTGATTTTCCTGGCCCGTCGTGGTTGGCTTATGATGAGGAATTTAGGATGAGGGTGGCCCTACATCCTGAGATGAGGTGGGATGAGCCGTGCCAGCAATTGTGGCTCTTGTATATGACTCCCACGCATCTGGCGCCTGGTGATAGGTACCATTGTGGCCATGCCGTGCAGCGGGCGGCTGTGACGCAGGTTCCCAGCCAGCCAGCGGGGCAGGGGGTTCCAGCCCGCCTGCTGTGTTGGAACTTCTCAGCGTGTGTGCAACAAGCATCAGTGTCGTTTCCGGCACGAGTGTCCCACTTGCTCTGGCCCTCACACCGCCTCTGCGTGCCCGCGGGCCGGTGGGTCACGAGGCAGAGGTAGGGGTGGGCAGGGGGCGGTCAGAGCTCCCTCTGATGGTGCTGGCCAAGCAAAAGGCCCCCTCCCCAATTAATATCCCCATGTTAGGACAATGGCTTTCCGCTTATCCTAGACGGGATGATGCGAGGTACCTGCTTGAAGGCTTCCAGTTTGGCTTTCATATACCATTTAGGGGTGTTCGGGGACCGCAGGATGCCCCGAACTTACTTTCTCTAAAGGGCAATGAGGAGGTTGCTGCACAAAGCATAGCTAAGGAGTTGCTGGCTATGAGAGTTGCAGGGCCCTTTAATGAACCACCATTCCCTAACTTGAAGGTCTCCCCTCTGTGGCTAGTCCCAAAAAAGACCCCAGGTGAATTTCGCCTAATCCACCATCTTTCCTACCCTGCGGGTTCCTCGGTCAATGATGCTATTACTGATGACCTTTGCTCAGTCAGGTATGCGTCGTTTGATCAGGCCCTACAGATGGTATGCGCCTGTGGTCCCGGGGCCCTCCTGGCAAAGTGTGATATTAAATCGGCATTCCGATTACTGCCAGTGCACCCCGAGGACTTTGAGCTGTTGGGTTTCTGTTTTAGGGGAAAATTCTATATAGATAAGGCCATGCCTTTTGGCTGCTCTATTTCATGTTCGGCATTCGAACAATTCAGCACTTTCCTTCAATGGACCTTTGTTCGCAGGTCAGGGTCCCGGTCTGTAGCCCATTACCTCGATGACTTTTTGTTCGGGAGTAAACGGGGCTCGGACATGTGTACATCTCTCCTTACTATATTTCAGGCCCTTATGCGGGAACTGGTTGTCCCCTTAGCGCCTGAAAAGACTGAGGGCCCAGCCACCAAGCTCACCTTTTTAGGCATCGAAATTGACACTGTCGCACAGGCATCCAGGTTACCCGTGGACAAGGTGGCCCAGATCTCTGCGGCGATTCAGGCACTGATTTCTAAATGTAAGGTGTCCCTTCGTGAGCTACAGGTACTGCACGGCCACCTCAACTTTGCCTGCCGGGTGGTGACACCGGGCAGAGCTTTTGCCAGGCGTCTGTGTGATGCCATGGCTGGCCTATTAAAATGCCACCACAGGGTCCGGCTCACCAGGGGTATACGGGCTGACCTTTCGGTTTGGCTCACATTCCTACAGGAATTTAACCGGGTCTCTTTTTGGAGATCGGACCTTATGGTCTGCCCTAAATTTCAAGTACAGTCGGATGCCTCCGGCTCTCTGGGTTATGGGATCTATTTTGAAGGGAGGTGGGCATATGGCTGATGGCCTCACGCATGGCAGGGCATGGATCATCTCCGCGATCTTACTTTCCTGGAACCTTTTCCCATTTTGGGGGCACTAATGCTATGGGGCGATAAGTGGGCCAACTCAGTGGTCCATTTTTGGTGTGACAATGCTGCAGTGGTGCACATTGTTAACGCTCAGACGTCCAAATCCCCTAGGGTCATGGCATTGGTCCGTCAATTTGTCTTGAGAAGCCTACACCTTAATGTGCTGTTCAAGGCCAGACATGTACCAGGCATTAATAATGATATTGCTGATGCTTTATCCCGCCTGCAGATCTCCCGGTTCCGAGCCTTGGCTCCCAAAGCAGAGGAATTCCCCTCACCACTCCCAGCCGAGATTTGGACATTTGGCAAGGAGAGGTGAACCGGGCGATCAGCATGTCTTTGGCACCTCGCACGCGTAAGGCGTATCAACATGCTTTCATACAATTTAGAACCTTTTGTGGGCAACTACGGTTACCCGAAGTGTGGCCAATACCTGTGGTCCAGATTTTGCAATACTTGGTTTATCTTCACGGTCATGGGCTGGCCCCCCGTACTATAGCCTCTAGGCTTTCGGCACTGGCATTTATGGCCAAGGTGCGGGGCTTCGCTGACTGCGTGAATGATTTCTGCATACATCATGTTTTGGAAGGGTGGACATGTGAACGTGGCCGCCGCCAGGAGACACGTCACCCAATTTCACCAGAGGTTCTTACCCACCTTGCACGAGGCTGGCATAACTTATGCTATGATAAGTATCAGGTGGCTCTTTTTCACGCAGCTACCACTGTAGCCTTCTTTGGAGCGCTCCGCATCAGTGAGTTGGTACCACTGTCTAAGGCGGATGTGTCTCGTAGGGCACTGGAACTCGACGATGCCTATGTTACTCAAGAGTGGGCCAAGTTGAGGATACGGTCCTCAAAGGTTGATCAGCAAGGCGTAGGCAGTGGAGTCAGACTGCTACGATGTTCCATTGAAGACATCTGTCCGGTTGGTGCCCTACATGAGTTTTTGGCAGTGCGTGGTACGCACCCTGGCCCGTTTTTCTGCCACCAGGATGGGTCTCCCCTTACTAAATTCCAGTTTTGGAGGGTGACCGGCATGGCACTTACCAGTGTGGGCCTCCCTGGGGCTCGTTACGGCACCCATTCATTTAGGATAGGTGCCGCTTCTACTGCGGCTGCGTTTGGGTACTCTGAGGCTGATATACGCAGGATGGGCAGGTGGGGATCCATGCGCTTTGCATTGTACGTACGCCCCTCCATGTGTGAGTACCAGTTATGTCATTATTCCTTTTCCCCTTCTTTTACAGACCCTGTGTGTCCCCACACACCGGTGGCAGTATGGCTGGTGGGCCACAGTTACATGCACTGGGCAGCGCAGTATGCTGCGGCGACAGAGTGGGGACCCCATCTCGGTCTACGTGCAACCACGTTTGCGATGGTACGGTAAGCATGGTATGAAATGGTGGGAAATTTTGCCATTCCTGTTTTCCATCAGGAATGCTGGACTGCCTGATGTCCTCATCCTGCACGTATGCATTGGTACGGTAAGCGCGGCATGAGATGGCGGGAACTGTTGCCATTCCTGATGTCCATCAGGGATGCTGGACCGCCTGATGTCTTGATTCTGCACCTCGGTGGCAATGATCTCGCACAGGTCACTGGCCTTTCTTTAAAGTTCACGATTTGCAGGGACCTAGCCTATTTGCATTACGTATGACCGTCCACGCGGCTGCTATGGTCGGACATGGTGCCGCAACATACTTACATAGGAGGCGTTGACCTCCATGCCCTTGACCGCGCTCGCAGCTCGGTGAACAGGGCTGTTGCCCGGTTCCTGGCAGACAAGAGCTTGGGGACAGCCATCCGACACCCTAGGATAGGCTTGCAGGATTATGATCTCTATGCAGGAGATGGGGTCCACTTGTCGGCCAGAGGTATGAACCTCTTTCTTGAGGATATGCAAGCAGGCCTGGTGACCGAGCTGACGGTCTGGGGGGAGGCGGTGGGTCATCATGGACGCCTCCCCGTGTGGCGGGTAGCACTGGTAAGGTAAAGATTTATGACCCATAGGTATCCGGCAGGTTCGCAATTGACTGGCCAACATGTAGACAGGTACAGGGGAAATAGGTTTGGCCGGTCAAGGGCGAACCAGGCAAGGGGTGATGGCAGGAGCTTTACAGCCTGCATCACCTTGATATTTAATGGATACACGTCATAGGGTGGGGTCAGTAGATAGTTTATTGACTCCGGTCAACAATTTGTTTTTTGTCAACAAACAAATTGATACAAATAGTTACATGTAGCCAATTGCCATTGGCATTTTGGGAGGAACCTTACCAGTGTTACTGCGGCCTGCTTGCCTTAAAGAATTACAATTGGATGATTACACCATTTGAAATTTATAATTCGGACTAGGGCATTATTCAATAAAAGTGGCCCGATGCCTTTATCCATATACCGGTGTCTGAGTCTTTCTTTGGGGGGTGCGCCTGCAAAGACCTCAGTAACTTCAAAAAGCAAGATAGATTTTTTTTTTTTTAGCAGATGTTACACCAAGTTTCTGAATTAGATAAATTTCTGGAGTCCCAAATCACAAAGGGAGCCCTCACTAGATTGATCCAGCTCACTTCAGCTGCCAACCTTCTTCCAAATCTTGGAAGATGATGGTGAACATGATGATGAGGAAGGGGTGCTCCAATTTTTCCTGTACATTTCAGTTTTTTAAGGGGATTAATACATAAAAGGTCTAACATGCTGCACTTTTTATTCTTCATTTTGTATGTTTATACTCTTATACCCCTTAAAAATTTCACATATTTTAAACATTTAGTTTTATCATAACGGTTCTCCCCCGCTAGGTGAGAACTTTGTCAGGACATGGGGGCTTGAGCGGTCTAGCTAGGAAGTGTTGCCAATCTCTCATCAATGATGTTAGGCTGGGACTGAAACTCACCAAAGTGTCCTCTGTCTGATCTTTTGGGCAAGGTGAAAGCAGAGGGCACATGCAATGTTCCACCTAGCCAGTGGGTGACGTGATATCCAAATGGCTAAAAAACTGCATGCAAGAAGACTTGATTTCTCAAGTCCATTTGCATGTGTTGAATGTCATCATGGAGATGTCTACCAATGCACGGACTCCTTGATGCATAACGACTCCAAGGTATACAAGGTATAATTGTTCTGCCTTCCTGAGATCTCCTCGTCACAAACTCTGTGGAAGAAGGAAAGCCAGTTGTTAGTCGTCTGATGTGGTGCAGACAGTTTTCTTCTGACCAAATCAGATCTACCCATGGGACTCATTGAGTCCATGAGTCCTTTGTGGTTGTGGTCAGTGATCATTTTGCAAGGAAAGTATGTTAGTGTAAACAGAGTGAGGCTGATATTTGCTTTGTTAAACTTTCAGGTGGTAAGGAGAATGGGAATTGGAGGCTGTTTCAATTACTCTTGCAACAGCAGACTCAGTGCAATTGCTTGCTTGCTTGCTTCTGTGTGCGTGTCTGAGGGAGAGGGAGAAGGAGAGAGAATGTGTATTTATACCACAATTTAGGACTTGAGTGAGGTAGGTTTCAGTAGTATTAGGAATCAGATCTAATAGCTATCTGAACTGCATAGGTCCAGACAAAAGGAAGGAAGGAGGGAGGGTGGGAGCTTTTTCTGCAAATTTAAGGCATGGCTATTGTTTATTGCTGACAATGAATTTCTGCCCCCTCCAACCATTTATTTCAACCATTTTCATGTGTCCCCCACACACACACACACTATTCAGAAAAATACAAATATTTAACTACTACTTTAAAATTCTTGGATATAAATTAAATCAGAGGGGCTACAAGTCAGCTTGAAGCCATTTTTTGTGTGATATGTCAGACAAACAATTTGAACCAAATCAAAGAAGATAGTATTTGCACAACTTCTATGTCTTGTCCACAGAACAGAAATAGAGTCTCCAAAAATAGAGTTAGTAATTCATTTTATGTGGAATAAAATCCTCCTATCATTAACACTATAATTTAACAGTATTTTTAAGAATATTATTTCTTCTTTCAACTTTTTTCTTTATGGAATTAGCTACCTAGTTTATAAAGACTGATGATTTGTTCTTCTTTTTCTGGAGCACAATTAATGATCTGGGGTTTATTGAACATTGATTCTACAAAAATCCTAAAAAGATCACTCAGGCATATGTAATGAAAATATTAATAGACAAAGAAGAACAAGGGAAGAAAGACATGGGGAAATAAAATGAATGCATTTAGAAATATAATGGTAATCATATTGAACAATAAAAATAAAAATCAGTGTTTAAAAAAGAAATGAGGTCAAGCATCTGGGCTTGGCCTCTCAAAAAATTTCTTTTCATTACAGAATAAAAAGACCGCACCATAAATATTGATACTAATACTGTACACAGATTTACTATATACTGCACAAATAACTGCAATATATGTAACTGAAATGTAATGCTTGAGGAATGCGAAGAGGAAGCAGTATCTGACACATCATTGAAACATTTGGAAATTGTTTTGTCTTGTAATTTAGTTTCTCTTCTTTTTTCATTTCCTCTTCCTTCTCTTCCAATTATATATTTTTAAAATCAGTAGTCTGTGATGTAGAATAGGAAGGTACTTGTTATGTATGTATGTATGCATGCTCATGATACTGTAAAGGCAAGATTGTAACCACTCCAGATACAAACGATATCAGCTGTAAAGGAACGCGAGCAGACAGCCTATAGAGGGCAGCTGCGAGCGTTCACTCTCACATGGTTCACATTGCGCAATCACGGACAGCCGCGGGAAAACCTTCCCCGCAAACAGCAGCAGGAAAGGAGGCGTGCCTGGGCGAGGCCACGCCGGTAGCAGCCAATGAGCTACCGTGCTACAGGATTCAAATGAAGAACGCTACTGTATATATTGAGATGTATCACCGCCATTACCTCATGCTTAACTGGAACCTCATGCAATAAACCTGTGTTAAACCAACCCTTCGGTTGTCCGGTCGTCTTTGGTCCCATACACTAAACTGGCGACGAAGGTGGGATATGGCTGCCCACGGGACCAAGACATGCGCCGGCTACGAGATCAGGAAGCCGGGAGACTTGGAGCTGTTTGAGATAGACTTCAACGCTGCGCTGGTGGAGCTCGAAGTCTCAGACGAGGCCAAAAAGAGGGCCATCTTCGTCCGCATGCTCGGACAAGAAACCAAGAGGACCTTGGTGGACCTGATCGCGCCGAGGAAGGTGGGCGACCTCAAGGCCACAGAGCTCCTGGCGGCGCTGCGCGCCCATCTCCGGCCGGCAATAGCGATGTTCCCCGCTCAGAGCGCGTTCTGGAGGCGAGTCCAGGCACCCGGAGAATCGGTCGATGAGTTCGCCGCGGCCCTGCGGTTGGCCGCCGGCCCATGCAAGTGGGAGCTCCCCGACGTCACCCTCCGGGACTGCCTGCTCTGCGGTCTGAGGGACACAGAGACTCAGCGCGCGCTGATGAAAAGGGAGCCGCCTCCCACGTGGCAACAAGTCCTCGACGCGGCACAGGCCGCAGAGGCCACGTCGGCCGGGGTGCACGAACTTCAGGACTGGCGCCCGAAGACCGCCAAGGCAGAGAGTTCGGTGCGCGCGGCCCGGCGGACTTCGAACTCGTCTGCAGAGAACAGCGACGACGAGGACGTCCGGAGGGTCCAGAGAGAGGGCCGGCGCTGCGATGGCTGCGGCGCCGCCCACGCCCGCACCAAATGCCCATTCCGCAAGGCCGAGTGCCACAACTGCGGCCGGCGCGGGCACATCGCCAAGGTCTGCCGGAAACGACGCGAGGCCACCCGGAGTTCTCCAGACCGCTCGGCGAGGCAGGACCGCACCACGAGGCAGGACCGCACCTCGGGGCCGAAGGACGGCACCCGGACCACGAGGACGCGGGACGGAGTAGGGCGAGTCTCCGACGACAGCGAGGACGACGCGCCGGTTTGCAGCGTTTCCACGGAGCACCCCCGTTACTTCGTTGAGGTAGTAATACAAGGGGCCCCTGTTAGAATGGAGGTGGACTCGGGTTCTTCATACTCCATTATTTCCCAGGGGGAGTTCATGAAAATCGCCCCCCGCGTGCGGCCCAAGCTCAAGGCGTTGAGGGCCACGCTGAAGGACGTGCAAGGGAACCGCATCCCAGTGTTGGGGGTTGGGAAGTTCCAGGTCCAGTTCAAAAAGTACACCGCAACGCTTCCCTTAGTCGTCCTCAAGGGGGGTAAATGCAGCCTCCTCGGGACTCAATGGTTCCAGCCCCTGGGGTTGTTCATTGGGGGGGTGCACGCCGTGGGAGCACACGCCGCCGGGACTGATCCAATACAGAGCGTGTGCGACGCGCACCCCGAGGTTTTTAAAAAGGGGCTAGGAAAATTCAAGGGCCCCCCAGTGACT
This sequence comes from Bradypodion pumilum, assembly GCA_035047305.1. Classification (NCBI taxonomy): domain Eukaryota; kingdom Metazoa; phylum Chordata; class Lepidosauria; order Squamata; family Chamaeleonidae; genus Bradypodion; species Bradypodion pumilum. The sequence goes on along the minus strand of JAWDJD010000003.1, from coordinate 240,781,176 downwards.
TTCGACCTGGACCCTGGAGTGCGTCCAATCAGACTTAAACCGCGCAGAGTGCCTTTCGCACTAAAGGACAAAATAGAGGCGGAATTGGACAAATTAGTGGGCCAGGGGATTCTTGTTCCTGTTGATTCTGCGGAGTGGGAAACTCCAATTGTAACAGCGCTCAAGGCCAACGGGGAAGTCCGAATATGCGCTGATTACAAGTGCACCATCAATAAGGCGATCCGCCCTAATGCGTATCCGGTGCCGGTAGTCAGCCACTTGTTGGCCAGGTTACACGGGGGGAGGTGTTTCGCCAAACTCGACCTGGCCCAAGCCTACCAGCAACTCCCGGTGACCCCCGCCGCAGCTGCTGCACAAACCATAGTCACCCACAAAGGGGCGTTCCAGGTTTCGCGCCTCCAATTCGGCGTGAATTCGGCGCCCGGGATTTTCCAGTCATTGGTGGAACGCCTCCTGAAGGGGTTGGAGGGGGTGTTACCCTATTTTGATGACGTATTAATTACAGGGGGGAGCCGGGCCGAATTAGCAACAAGGTTGGGAAAGGTCCTGACAATATTCGAAAAGGCGGGGTTGAGGTTGCGGAAAGACAAATGCGTCTTCTTCGCTACAGAGGTTGAGTTCCTAGGGTTCCGTGTTACTCCCGAGGGAATTAGGCCAGCCCAATCCAAGGTAGCCGCCATCAAAAAGGCCCCTCGCCCCACCTCCAAGCCCGAGTTGCAGTCGTTCCTCGGACTGCTCAACTTCTACCACTCCTTCCTTCCGCAGAAGGCAGCCGTGGCAGAACCGCTACACAAATTGTTAAAAAAGGACGAGGCATGGAAGTGGGGCGACGACCAGGAAAAGGCTTTCAATGACCTGAAGCGACTCCTGGCATCAGATGCTGTACTGACCCACTTCAATCCCAAACGCCCGGTGGTCCTGATATGCGATGCATCCCCGGTGGGGGTGGGGGCGGTGCTTTGCCACGTGCTGGAGAACGGTAGGGAGGCCCCGATAGCTTTCTACTCTAGATCCCTGTCCCAAGCGGAGAGGAATTATGCTCAGACAGACAGGGAGGCGCTAGCAATAATTGCGGGGACCAAGAAATTTCATGATTTCGTGTACGGCCGCCCCTTCACCATAGTGACTGACCACAAGCCTTTGCTGGGCATCTTCACCGCAGACAAGCCCACACCCCAGATCCTGTCCCCGAGAATGCTCAGATGGGCCATTTTTCTCAACGCGTATCAGCACGCGTTGGTATACCGGCCCGGGAGGGAGATAAGCCATGCCGACGCTCTGTCGAGGTCCCCCATTCCCCGGGATTGCTGCCACGTGGGCGGAGTAGAGAGGGACCACCAGGTCTTAATGATAGAGGTCCTAGACTCCCCTCCAGTAGTACCGGCCGAAATCGCCAAAGCGACAGGCAAGGACAAAGCGCTGGCCACAGTTTGCTCCTGGGTGCAGAAAGGGTGGCCCGTGTCGTCCCCAGCAGCGGAATTCGACACATTTTTCAAAAAGAGATTAGAGTTGTCCCTGGAGAGGGGTTGCCTCTTGTGGGGACAGCGGGTAGTGATCCCCACGTCTCTCCGGCCGAGGGTGCTTAAACTGCTGCACGTCAGCCACCCGGGGATCGTACGCTCTAAGGCACTAGCCCGCAGTTATTTTTGGTGGCCCCAGTTAGACGCCGACATCGAACACATGGTCGGCACTTGCGAGGCGTGCCAAAGCTCTAGGCCAGAAGAGGCTCGCTCGCCACCTAGGGAATGGGACGCTGCGAGGGGACCCTGGTCCCGAGTTCACGTAGACTTTGCTGGCCCGTTCAGGGGAACGCTTTTCCTCCTCGTGGTGGACGCGTTCTCTAAGTGGTTGGAGGTCATTCCAGTCTCGAGCACCTCCTCGACCACAACCATTAAACAGTTAAGGAGGGTCTTTTCCACGTTCGGTTTACCCGACACCCTCGTCAGCGATAACGCTAGCTGTTTCACGTCCGCCGAGTTCAGGGCATTCATGGAGCGCAACGCCATTCGGCACGTCACCTCCGCCCCCTTTCACCCGGCCACCAATGGCCAAGTAGAGCGCCTCGTGCGCACCACGAAAGACGCGCTACTGCGCATGGGTCCCGGAGACCTCGACCTGAAATTGTGCCAATTCCTGCTGAGATACAGGGTCACCCCTTTAGCGTCAGGGTACTCCCCCGCAGAGCTGTTGATGCGCAGGAAGCTGGCCACGGGGATATCCAAGCTAGACCCCACGAGAGTAGAGGACAAAGGGCGGAACATAGGGGTGGAACCCACAAAGAGTTTCAGCATAGGCGCCCCAGTATACTGCAGGAATTACGCCAGCGCGGGGCCAGCCTGGGTGCCGGGCACCGTAGTAGATCAAACCGGCCCCGTCTCATACCGCGTAGAGACCAGTACAGGTTTCCTGTGGAGGCGACACGTGGACCAACTCAGGCGTAGGGTCCCCGGAGAGCAAGACGCGGATGAGATCAGCATTGAATCAGCGTTAGGGTACTCCCCCACCCGTTTAGCCCAAGGGGGAGGAAAAGGGGAGCATGGGTCCCCACCAAGGGGGGAGGAAAGGGAATCGATCCACGGAAATCTTTTGCGGGAGTCCCCGCCAGAGAGGAGGAGCCCCGGGTTGCGGGAGTCCCCGTCAGAAAGGAGGAGCCCCAACCACACTCATACCCCGCGGAAGCCGCGGAAGTCCCCCCGAGGCTCAGAGGCCCATAGAAGTTTAGACGTTGATTTACAGTACCAGGGGGAGTTAGCGGAGTGGTCCCCCACCCGTCCTAGCGAAAAGAGGGGTTTCAGTTCAGCCCCTGGTACCTCCAGTCCCAGTAGCCCCTGTGAGTTAGAATGCAACATAGCGCCCATGTTCCGGAGACCGACACCTCCAAGACCGGAGGCATCAGCGAGTCCGCCCACCACAGTCTTAAGGTCCCCCGAGCAGGGATCAGAAGGTAGCCGTTCCCCAAGGGCGACCTCATCGGTTCCGCGGTTCACACTAGGAGGGTCCCCGGGGTCCGAGGGCAATAGGCAGGGATTTACCTCCCAACTGTTCATCCCATTCCCTTCCCCAAGCGCAAGGCAGGCACGGACGCCCCACAGAGCCACTAACGAATCCCCGTTTCCCGTTGCAGGACAAGCACCCGCGGAGTCAGGGATCACGGGCTCTCCAGAATTAGGGCAGGCGCAAGCACGCCCCAAGCGAACGTGCGGCAAGCCACGATGGTTGCGGGACTTCGTCCCATCCTAGGGGGGAGGGATGTTATGTATGTATGTATGCATGCTCATGATACTGTAAAGGCAAGATTGTAACCACTCCAGATACAAACGATATCAGCTGTAAAGGAACGCGAGCAGACAGCCTATAGAGGGCAGCTGCGAGCGTTCACTCTCACATGGTTCACATTGCGCAATCACGGACAGCCGCGGGAAAACCTTCCCCGCAAACAGCAGCAGGAAAGGAGGCGTGCCTGGGCGAGGCCACGCCGGTAGCAGCCAATGAGCTACCGTGCTACAGGATTCAAATGAAGAACGCTACTGTATATATTGAGATGTATCACCGCCATTACCTCATGCTTAACTGGAACCTCATGCAATAAACCTGTGTTAAACCAACCCTTCGGTTGTCCGGTCGTCTTTGGTCCCATACACTAAAGTACTGCATATTTAGAAGTACATCAATTATGACATGTGTCTGAGTTCAAATGTATTTGTATGTATACATTTACATAGTGGAAATTCCATTTCTGGTTGTTTGCTTATTACAGCCTTCTACGGCTTCTTGTTCATAAAACAACACCTTTTAAAAAGAGTTGAAGACTCTAATAATATAGTCCATGCATGTCTACTCATAGATTAACTCCCTCAAATTAAATGGTGCTTAGTCCCATTTCATTGTGTATAGACATGTGTATAGCCAAGAGGAGACTTTACACATGGACATCACCAGATGGCCAACATCGAAACCAGATTGATTACATACTCTGGAGCCAAAGATAGAGAACCTCCATACAGTCAGCAAAAACGAGACCTGGAGCAGACTGAGGCTCAGATCATAATCTACTGATTGCAAAATTCAGACTTAGACTAAAAAAAAATAGGGAAAACAATTAGGTGAGACAGTCTGACCTAGACAACATCCCTAAGGAATACACGGTGGAGGTGTGGAACAGATTTAATGGTTTAGACTTGATAGACTGAGTGTCAGAAGAATTATGGACAGAGGCGTGGGACATCATACAGGAGGCAGCAAGTAAAACCATACCAAAAGAAAAGAAGTGTTAGAAAGCAAAGTGTTTGTCTGATGAGGCTATTAAGAAAGCAGAGGAAAGAAGGATTGCAAACGGCAAAGGAAAAAAAGGGGGAAAATTCAATCAATTGAATACAGACTTTCAAAGAAAAGCAAGGAGAGATAAGGAAACCTTCTTAATCGAACAGTGCAAAGAAACAGAGGGAAACAACATAAGGGTTAGGTCTAGAGATCTTTTCAAAAAAATAGGGAAAATCAAGGGAACGTTTAAAGTGAAAATGACCATGATAAGGGACAAAAATGGCAAGAAGTTAGCTGATGCAGAGGGGATTAAGAAAAGATGGCAATAGTACACAGAGGAAATATACAAGAAGGACCTCAACACCCCTGATAATCACAACGATGAGAACATTGAACTTAGGCCAGACATCCTAGAGAGCATACCTGTCAAGTATCCCGTATTGGCAGGGATTTCCACGTATTTCACGACAACTACCCGATTGCCTTCCGTTTTTTATTTTGCCCTGTTATCTCCCGTATTTTTGCTTGCATGGAGCTCTGGGGCTGGGGGAGATTGGTTGCATGCACAGCAGTAGGCTCCGGAGCGAAGCATCATGGGAGTTGGGAGAGGTCACCGGTGCAAAATTGAAACTGCTGCTGCTGCACAGTCTCAGTCTCAAAGTGAAGCATTGAGCCGGGGCACAATGCCTGAGACAAGAGAGCAGCAGAACCAAGGGCGGCAGGACCAGGAGACACCCACACCAGAAAAAGAAATCTGTGTGACTGTTTTGTGGCGGGGGTCGGATGGTACGTGTGGGGCTGAAAGGGGGGCAAGGGAAGGCATGATCGACCAAGGGAGCCGCTGCTGCGGTTGATCCAAGAAATGCTGTGTGTGGTGGGAATGCAGAGGGGGGCTCCTTTAGTGGTGCACCTCCCCTTCTCCCGTCCTCATGGACTGGCCAGGCTTGCTTTGTCCCTTTTAAAAATCCTGTCAGAAACACACAAAGGACCTTTCTGGATCGAAAGGGTTTTTGCTGGAAGAACTCCCCTCAAGGGACGCCCCAATGAGGCTCCTTTCATGTCCCCAAGATCTCTCTCCCTCCCCCCCCCCCCACCGAAGGGGCCCCTATCTATCTCCTTGCCATCCATGTCTTGCTTTTGACCTGCTAGTGTGTCAGAAGCCGGGAGAGACAGGCACTCACTCCACTGTGCAGTGTTCCGGTCTTGAACTGCCCACCTTTTCCAGCTCACAAGGTGAGTTTCTTAACCACTGAGCCACCGCAAGTCCCTTTCTGGCTTTGCTCCTGAGGCAGCGAGAGAGAACCACAGAGGGGGGCATTGGCTGAGGGGGAAGGCAAGAAACACCATAGAAAGTCTCTGACTGATTTTCACCTCAGCTGCAGCCACGAGGTTGGTGGGGGCGGGGGAGAGGCACTTCTTTGATGGAAGGAGGGAGGGGAAAGTGGGTCTCCTCGAGAGTTCTCTTTTTTCCCCTGCCGTTCAGAACTACAGGGAGGAGGAGGAGATGACAGAAGGGGGTGGGGGAAACAACACTGGGAAGAACAAGCCCTGCCCCCCCCCCCGCCCGGGAAGTGCCTCGTACGAGTACCTGAGGATCTGGCAAAGGCAGGATTTGGGGGTCTTATTTTTAGTGGGAGGGAGGGGGTGCTGATGACGAGTGCCTTGTGAGGGGAAGCCCTTTTTCCTGGGTTTCCTCTGTGGGGTGGGAAGGGGGAGGGCATATGCCCAGAGACCCCACCCCCACCCAAAAGCAGCTGGGATGAAATCAGTTAATGAAGCTTCTGTAATATATTTGTAGTATGATTATCTACATTAATGTTGATATCCAGCTTGTGTAATGTAATGATTGTGTGTGTGTGTGTGTGTGTGTGTGTGTGTGTGTGTGTGTGTGTGTGTGTGTGTGTGTGTGTGTGTGTGTGTGTGATGAGCTCCCATCTCAGTCCCAGCTCCTGCCAACCTAGCAGTTCAAAAGCAAGAAATTGCTAGTAGACAAATAGAAACCACTTTGGTGGGAAGGTAAACAGTGTTCCAGTGTCTAGTCATACCTGCCACATGACCATGGAAATGTCTGCAGACACAGATAGCCCTGGCTCTTTGGCTTTGAAACAGAGATGAACACTGAACGCTAGAGTCAGATATGACTGGCTTTCAAGCAAGGGCAACCTCAACCTTTACCTAATAACAGCAAATCCCTGATTGGTATTCAAATTTGCTGTGAAGTTTGGCCCTGTTTATGCAAGTGCTTAGTAATGGTCTCCCTTGCTCAAAAGCCAATTGTATCTAACGCTAGGGTGTACTACTCATCTACATTTACAGCAAAAGAGCCAGTGCTGTCTGTGTTTACATGCAGACATTTCATGGCCATGTGGCAGGCATGACTAGAGCCCAGCAAGTCACATGGGCAGATTTGGCCACACCCATAGATTTGGCAATGCCCACAGTTAGCCCCACCCACAAAATTTCCCTTATTTTCAAATCCAAAACTTGACAGGTATGCTAGAGAGTGAAGTCAGAAAGACCTTAAAAAGCACTGCAAACAACAAAGCTCCAGTTGAATTTTTCAAATCCATAAAAGATAACGGTGTTATGACTATGCCGGTCACTGGCACCTGGTAAAGTGAGGCTTAGTAAGTATGGTAGCTGCTCCTTTAATTTTGTTTCAGCACGCTATTCCCTCATGCAGCAATACCGAACCTCACAATGCCTGCACCAGCTCCTGTTGGGATCTCCTTCCTTCAGGGAATGTGCAATTTCCAAGTGTTGGTAGCTTTGCAGGCGCACCCCCCAATAAAGGACTCAGACACTGGTAAAAGTGGATAACGGCATTGGGCCACATTTATTGATTCATGCCCTAGTCCGAATTATAAATTTCTATTGGTATTCCACCAATTATAATTCTTAAGGCAAGCAGGCTGAAGTAACACTGGTAAGGTTCCACCCAAAATTGCCAACGGCAATTGGTTACAATGTATCCATTTGTATCAATTTGTTTGTTGACAACAAACAAATTGTTGACCGTAGTCAATAATCTAACTACTGACCCCACCCTCTGACGCGTATCCGTAAAATAACAGGGTGATGCATGCTGCCTAGCTCGTGCCATCACCCCATTGCCTGGTTCATCGTTGACCGGACAACGTTAACCAACTTGTGCCTGTCTAGTGTTGTCCAGTCAATTGCGAACCTGCCGGATACCTGTGGGTCATAAATGTTTACCTTACCAGTGCTACCTGCCACACGGGGAGGCTTCAATAAAGGCTCACCGCCCCCCCCCCAGACCGTCAGCTCGGTCAACAGGCCTGCTCGCCAATCTCCCAACAAGAGGTCCATACCTCCCGGCGACAGATGGACCCCATCCCCTGTGTAAAGCTCATAATTTTGTAGACTGGTGGTGGGGTGTCGTACGACGCGCCCCCAACCCTTGTCCAGAAAGAACCGGGCAATAGCCCTGTTCACCGAGCGCCGAGCCCGATCAAGGGCCTGGAGGTTAAACCCTCCCCTGTAAGCGTGCCGCAGTATCATGTCCGACCAAATTAGGGTTGTGGCAGGCCACACATAATGCAAGTAGGCCAAGTCACCGCAAATCGCATGCTTCAGCGATAGGCCCGTGACCTGTCCCAAATCATTACCCCCGAGGTGTATAATAAGGACATCAGGCGGGTCAGCATCCCTGATGGAGAAAAGGAATGGCAACAGTTCCCGCCATAACATTCCGCGCTTACCGTACCACCTGAGACTTGCGGATGCACCCAGTCCCAGTCGGGGTCCCCACTCTGTCGCCGCAGCAAACTGCGCTGCCCTGTGCACATAGCTGTGGCCCACCAGCCATACTGTCACCGGTGTAAAACGACACCCAGGGTCTGTCAAGGAAAAAAGGAAACAGGGTAGTGACTTAATTGGTACTCACTGTTGAAGAGGGCGAACATAAAACTGAAAACATCGTGATCCCCACCTTCCCATGTTGCATATTTCAGCCCCAGAGTACCCAAACGCCGCTGCGGTGGAAGCCGCCCCTATCCGGAATGAATGGGTGCCGTAACGAGCCCCAGGGAGGCCAACACTGGCTAGTGCCTTACCGGTCACCTTCCAAAATTGAAATTTAGTAAGGGGAGACCCATCTTGGTGACAGAAAAATGGGCCAGGGTGCGTACCACGTAGTGCAAGGAACTCCTGTAGGGCACCAACCGGACAGATGTCTGCCAAGGAACATCGTAGCAGTCTTACACCACTGCCTACACCGTGCTGATCAACCTTAGAGGAGCGTATCCTCAGCTGAGCCCAATCAGAAGAAACATAGACATCTTCGAGTTCCAGTGCCCTACGACTCACATCCGCCTTAGACAGTAGCACCAGCTCACTGATGCGGAGCGCCCCAAAAAAGGCCACCGTAGTAGCCGCGTGAAACAGGGTTGCCTCATACCTGTCGAAACACAGGTCATGCCAACCCCGTGCAAGGTGGGTAAGCACCCCGGGAAACCTTATCAACAGGTAACCTGGATGCTTGCACAACCGTGTCAATCTCAACCCCTAGGAATGTGAGCTTAGTTGAAGGGCCCTCGGTCTTTTCGGGCGCTAAAGGGACACCGAGTTCCTTCATTAGCGTCTGAAATGTATGTAGGAGACGCGTGCACGTGTCCCAGCCCCGTTCACCCCCGAATAAGTAATCATCGAGGTAGTGGGCTACAGACCGGGACCCTGACCTGCGAACAAAGGCCCATTGCAGGAAAGTGCTGAAGCGCTCGAATGCCGAGCATGAAATGGAGCAGCCAAAAGGCATGGCTTTGTCGAAATAAAATTCACCCCGGAACTTGAAACCCAGCAACTCAAAGTCGCTCGGGTGCACTGGCAGGAGACGGAACGCGGACTTAATGTCGCACTTAGCCAGCAGTGCACCCGGGCCACATGAGCGCACCATGCGCAGGGCCTGGTCAAAAGATGTATACCTAACCGAACAAAGATCGTCAGGGATAGCATCGTTGACCGAACGGCCAGCTGGGTAAGACAAGTGGTGTATCAAACGGAACTCCCCCGGTGACTTCTTGGGCACTAACCCCAACGGGGAAACCTTGAGATTGGGAAATGGTGGGACAGGGAAAGGGCCAGCGACCCTGCCAGCAGCAACCTCCTTAGCAATGCTCATGGCAGCCACCTCCTCCCTTCCCCTGAGTGATAACAGGTTGGGTGCATCTTGAGGGGACCTGTCCCCTGTGAAAGGAATGTGAAACCCCTGCTGGAAACCCTCAAGCAGGTAAGCTGCGTCTGCCCTCCTCGGGTACATCGCGAGCCAACGCTCCAGCATGTCCACATTAATTGGGGTGGGGGCCTTTTGCTTGGCCAGCTCCCTCCGCGGCAGTTCTGCCCACTCCCTGTCCACCTCTACCTCTGCCCCGCAGTCCGCCTGCCCTAGGACACGCGGAGGCGGCATGGGGGCCAGCACAAGAGGGACACTCATGCCTGTAACAGCACTGCTTCCTGTTACATGCACCATTGGCCGAGAAACTCCAACACAGCAGGCGGGCTGGAACCCCCTGCCCCACCACCTGGTGGGGTGCCTGGGCCGGAGTAGCTCGCTGGACCGCATGTCCACAATGGTACCTCTCCCCTGGCGCCGGGCGCGTGGGGGTCATATACAGAAGCCACAGCTTCTGGCAGGGCTCATCCCACCTCATCTCTGGATGTAGGGGCACTCTCATATGGAATTCTTCGTCGTAAGCCAACCACGACGGGCCCGGGAAGTCAACCATCGCCCGGTATATGTTGTCCAAGTACTGGACCATCGGAATCGCCAGATCCGGCCGGGCCCTGAGGTACACAGGCATGTATATGAGGTACGCTGGCAGCCAATTGGCCCACGTGCGTGGCGGCTTACGACGACGTGCTTGTTCCTTATCTTTCTCATCCTGCCCCTCCCTCTCCTCCTTGGTGGGTTCTCTATTCAAGAGGGAGAAAATGTCCACATACTCCCCCCGCCAGATCTTTTCCTTGGTAGCCTGGGCCAAATGATCCCCAAGGGGTAAAGAATAACCTGCTGTCAGCAAGGCCGACACCGGAACATTGACCGTGCTGGGCACCATGAAAGGAGCCTGGACCAGCCCCGCCACCCCCAATAAGTTCCCTGCAGGACAGGGTGCCCCGCCCCAAGAGGGCCCTTGGAGTGTTGGAGCTGTTCCCAGATGGGCCGGAGGCGGCTGACCCGCCGCCCCAGCCAGGCGAGGCCACGGCCACTGCAAACCTCCCCCTGTAGTGGGTTGTGGTGTGGGTGCACTAGCTTGGACCGTATACTCACAAGTTGCACCCCCATGGGCCGCCCCCACCGGGGGTTCCGGCCCACTGCGGGCGTCGGAGCTCGCGACCGCAACCGAGCTCATAGACGGGGCCTGACCACTACCTGCTGGCGGCATCTGCTGAGTGGGGAGCTGCGAGGCTGCGGCTGTCGCCGACCTACTTGCCTCAGGCAGCTCAACCTTTCGGCCGCCTGCTGAGGACCGGCAGACGCTGAGTTGACCTGTAAACCAAAGGGTGCCCCTGATGGATTAACTATCCCCAAAGATGCCTCCAGGGCTGCTACGCGGGCCAGTAGGGCATCAACGTTTACATAGCCCCCAATGCTGATGGGGGGCAAAGGGCCGGCCGGCCCACCGGTCGCTGGCGCCGGGCCAGGTCTCTGGACCCCAGGGCCCAAATACGGCCATGCCCCAACCACCGGCCCCAGGGCCAGCCTCGGGCCAGGGAGCAATCGACCCCATCCCGCCGGTCCCGGTGGGCGCCCCCAGAAAGGGGGCCTGCTGAGGGGGCTCAGTCGCAGTCCTCCGACCCGGCTGGCGCCTCCTTGAAGTGCGAACCGCGTTCGCCATTGCCTTCTTTTTGGAAGGCATTGCTGCAATTCGCTGGGAAGCCGAAGAAAAGAAGCGCAGAAGAAAACCGCTGCTCGAAAGAGGCTTCCCGGCTAAAGGGAAGAGCGACGGAGTGATTGGGAAAAACTTCTCCTCTCCGTTGCTTCGCAAAATGGGAGCGCGGCTGCCTCGTGGCCACCCCTTTTAAAGGGTGCTGGCCACGCCCCCTAACTACCCAGATGTCCAAGTCAGGTGGGGGGGACGCAAAGAGCATGGCGGCCATTTTGGCGCCACGCTTGCATTATGTAGGCAGAGAGCTTTTAAAAGACTGAGTTCCACTCAGGTTCTGTAGCAGCAAAGTTTTATTTCTGAAAGCATCTAAAAAAAGAACAAAGTACAAAAGACATACACACACAAAGATAGAATATTTCAAAGTCTTGTTCTCTTAGCTATTTCCCCGGGCAGGAAAATGCTCCCATCAGATGAGGATAAGGAGGCAATGCATAACAAAACTGGGAGTCTCAGTTAAGATCGCCCATCTAACAAGTGTCAGGCTCCCTCTTTTATAATCTTTAGCAGGCTGTGAGACTGCCTCTCGCCCCCTCCTGTGAGAAAGGAATGTTGCTGACCTACATGGGAAAGCAATCTTGCTGACCTACATCGGAAACACTTAAGCATTTGTTGAAGAGATCTACGTGTTCTCTAAGAGACAAAACATGGGTTCTGCTTGAGAAACACACAAGCGACAATCATGCCCTCCTGACATGCTTCCCTTAGCTTAGAGATAAGGGAACTAGCTGACATAGCATTCCTATCTAGCTGCTTGGCAGTCTTCCACTAGCTTAGAGATAACACAGCTTTTCTTGGCAGGCTTCTACTATCTTAAAGATAATTTGGCTAGCTAACATACTGCTCCTGCCTAGTTGAGCCATGGAGCTTTATCTCAGTAGAAATATGCAAACAAAGAGAAATATGTAAGCAAAAGAGAAGCTGTCTGCAAACTCCTGCCTGTCAGTGCTGTCAGAGCAGAAGGATTATAGCAGAGAGTTGCTTGGTTCATCAGGGCATCATGACAGACAGAATCAAATTATTGCATTCTATATGCCAGCAGATTTGGAAAATAAAACAATGGCCACAGGATTGGAAAATATCAGTATATTTTCCAATCCCAAAAAAGGGTAATGCCAAAAAAGTTCAAATTATCGAACAATTGTGCTCATCTCACATGCTAGCAAGGTTATGCTCAAGATAATACAGGATAGACTGCAGCAGCATGTAGAAAGAGAACTACCAGAGGTGCAGGCTGGGTTCCGAAGAGGCAGGGGGACTAGAGACCACATTGCCAACATACGTTAAATCATGGAGAAAACAAAGAAATATCAAAAACAAGTCTACTTCTGTTTCATTGACTACACCAAGGCCTTTGACTGTGTGGACCACAACAAAATGTAGCAAGTAATTAAAGAGATGGGAATACCATAACACCTTATATGCCTCATGAGAAATCTGTACATGAGTCAAGAAGGAACAGTTAGGACAGAATACAGAATGAAAAAATGGTTTGGAATAGGGAAAGGAGTAAGACAAGGCTGCATTTTGTCACCCTGCTTATTCAACTTATACACAGGGCACATAATGTGCAATGCAGGGATGGAGGAATCACATGTTGGAATCAAAATTTCTGGGAGAAATATCAACAATTTGAGATATGCAGATGATACTACCCTGATGGCAGAAAGTGGGCAAGACCTAAAGAAAATCCTGCTTAGGTTGAAAGAAGAGAGTGCAAAAGCTGGCTTGAGACTCAACATCAAGAAAACCAAGATAATGGCAACAGGCCCTATCAGTTCCTGGAAAATAGATGGGGAAGAAGTAGAAACAATGATAGACTTTACATTCTTAGGATCCAAGATCACTGCAGATGGTGATTGCAGCCATGAAATAAAAAGGTGACTAATACTTGGTAGGCAAGCTATGAGAAACTTGGGGAACATAGTTTAAAACAGAGACATCACCTTGTGAATAAAAGTCTGCATAGTCAAAACAATGGTATTCCCGGTAGTAATGTGTGGTTGTGAGAGCTGGACCATAAGGAAAGCTGAGTGCAGAAGAATAGATGCCTTTGAAATCTGGTGTTGGAGGAGAGTTTTGAGAGTACCCTGGAGAGTACCCTGGAGAATGAATAGGTCAATCTTAGAAGAAATCAACCCTGACTGCTCATTAGAAGGTCAAATAATAAAGGTGAAGCTAAAGTACTTTGGACATCAAATGAGAAGAGAGGATTCACTTGAGAAGGCTTTGATGCTGGGAAAGGTGGAGAGCAAAAGAAGAAGGGGGCGGCGAATGATGAGATTGCTAGATGGTATTGGAGACACAACGGGTACAGAGCTGGGCGGGTTGAGGAGAATTGTGGAGGACAGAGGTGCCTGGCAGGCAATGAAAGCACAGCGCAAAAACGGCCGCCGCGCTCTTTGCGGGGCCCCCCCCGGACTCAGACATCCGGGTGAGTTAGGGGGCGTGGCCACCCCTCTATAAAAGGGGTGGCCACGAGGCAGACGAGCTGCCATTTTAGAAATAGCAACGGAGAGGAGAAGTTTTCTCCGTTGCTGTTTGTTCTGAGGTCTTCAGCTGTTTAGCCCTTGATCCTTTCCCGGCTGGGAAAGGAGGATTAGTGCACACAGAGCCTTAGTTCGCTTGGCTACTGCGTGCTTCGGCGCTAGGTTTTCGATCCCTGGAAAGGGGTCCTGCTTCTTCTTTCCTAAGAAGATATGCCTCCCAAACGGAAGGCCCCGGCGATGAAGCCGCGGCCAAGGGGGAGGACTTTTACTGGCCCTGCGCAGGACGGGGGACAGCCATCGGGTCGGAGGACCAGGGCTGCGCCCCCGCATCAGGGCACTGTGCCAGCCTTGCCCACCGATACCGGATGGCACTTGGATGCCGGGCTTAGGCTGGCCAGCCACATGCCGGCCCCTCTGGGGCTTCGGCCCTTGGCCCGCCGTTACCGGCCATGAGTCAGGGCAGCGGGGAGGGCCTAGTGTGGGCATATAACCCATTCCTCCTCCGGCCCCTCATGGGCCAGAGTTTTGGGCATGGCCCTATTCTGGCCCTGGCTCTCCTTTCGGGGTACCATTCCAACACTGACTAGTGGGCCGTCCGGCCCACCCTGCCCGCTTTATACTGGGGGCTCCGGGGCAGTGGATGCTCTGTTAGCACAGATGGCAGTGCTGGAAGCATCCTTGGGCATTGCACCGCCTCCTTTGGAGGGGGGCGCTACTCTTTCTTCAACAGGGGCCACTTCATAGGCCCCGGCTACCTTGCCGGCCGCGACACTGCAGCGGGCGGCCAACCGGGTCGAGCTGCTTGAGATGGTCTGGCCGTCTGCAGCTGGTGTCACGCAGCTCCCTGTTCGACCTGATGTCGAGGCTGGGAGCAGTCAGGGGTGGTCCCAGAGCTCAATTCCGGTCGCGAGCTCCGCCGCCGCCATGGGCCGGAACCCCCCGGTGGGGGCGGCTCACGGGGGTGCACCTAGTGAGTATTAGGTTCAATGTAGTGCACCAACACCACAGCCCACTTACAGTGGTGGGGCTCAGTGGCCCTGGCCTCGTCAAATTGATGCGAGCGGGCATCAGTTACCATCCTAGCCCGGTATCCCATGGTTTCTAAATGGTCCCTCGTTAAGGGCGGGGGTGTCCGGCCCTGGGTCAGTGCCGAGCATCGCAGGGGCTGTCCAGGTCCCACTGCGTATGCCCTCTATACAGAATGTGCCGATGATGGCTTTGCCGACAGCTGGTTATTCCTTGCCCCTGGGTGATCATTTGTCACAGGTCACGAGGGATAAGATCTGGTGAGGGGAGTACGTTGATATATTCTCCCTATTGAACCGTGAGCCCACTGAGGAAGAGAGAGAGGGACAGGACGACAGAGACAAAAAGCTGTCCCGTCGTCGTAAGCCACTGTTCACCTGGGCCAACTGGTTGACGGCATACCTTATATATATGGTGGTATGCCTCAGGGCCCGGCCTGATTGGGTCATCCCAATGGTTCAATCCCTTGATAATATTTACAGGCGATGGTTGATTTCATGGGCCCATCGTAGTTGGCTTACGATGAGGAATTTGGATGAGGGTGGCCCTACAACCTGAGATGAGGTGGGCTGAGCCCTGTCAGCAATTGTTGCTCTTGTACATGACTCCCATGTGACTGGCGCCTGGTGATAGGTACCGTGGTGGTCATGCTGTGTGGGCTGCTGCAACACAGGCTCCACGCTAACTGGTGGGGCAGGGGGTTCCAGCCTGCCTGCTGTGTTGGACCTGCTCAGCTAGCGACGTGTGTACTAAGCGCCAGTGTCGTTACCGACACGAGTGTCCCCCTTTTGCGCTGGCCCCTACGCCGCCTCTGCGTGCCCGTGGGTTGGTGGGTTGCGGGGCAGAGGTAGGGGTGCACAGGGGGTGATCAGAGCTCCGTCTGTCAGACCTAGCCATGTCAAAGCCCCCCTCCCCAATTAGTGTACTCATGCTGGAGCGATGGCTCTCAGCTTATGCAAGAAGGGATGATGTGAGGTATCTGCTGGAGGGTTTTTCCAATGGGGCTTTCGTATTCCATTCGGGGGTGTTAGGGGCCCCAAGATGCTCCTAATTTAGTTCCCTTGAAAGGTAACGAGGAGGTTGCTGCACTGAACACAGCTAAGGAAGTTGAGGCTATGAGGGTAGCGGGCCCCTTCTTGGAACCACCTTTCCCTTATTTGAAGGTCTCCCCTCTGGGGCTAGTACCGAAGTAGAACCCAGGTGAATGTCGTCTAATCCCCCATCTAGCTTACCCTGCGGGTTCTTCGGTCAGTGATGCCATTCCTGATGACCTTTTTCAGTCAGGTAAACGTCGTTTGTTCATCCCCTATGGGTAGTATGCTCATGCGGTCCCGGTGCTTTCCTGGCACAGTGTGATATGCACTCGGCTTTCCGATTACTGCCAGTGCACCCAATGGACTTGAGCTATTGGGTTTTTAGGTTCCAAGGGGAATTTTACTTAGATAAGGCCATCCCTTTTGACTGCTCTATTTCAGGTTCGGCATTCGAACGATTCGGTACTTTCATTCAGTGTGCCTTTGCTCGCAGGTCGGTGTCTCGGTCTCTAGCCCATTACCTCGATGACTTTTGGTTCGGGGGTGAACGGGGCTCGGACACGTGCACGCGTCTCCTCACTACATTTCAGACACTCAGGTGGGAACTGGGTGTCCCCTTAGCACCTGAAATGACTGAGGGCCCAGCTACTAAGCTCACATTTCTAGGCATTGGAATTGACTCTGTCACACAGGCATCCGGGTTACCCATGGATAAGGTGGCTCGGATCTCCGCGGCGATTTTGGCATTGATTGCCAAACATAAAGTGTCCCCTCGTGAGCTGCAGTTACTTCATGGCCACCTTAACTTTGCCTGAGGGTGGTTACACCCGGCAGAGCATTGGCCAGGCACCTGTGTGACGCCATGGCTGGCCTGTTAAAATGTCACCACAGGGTCCGGCTGATCAGGGGCGTATGGGCGGACCTTTCGGTCTGGCTCAAATTACTCCTGGGTTTTAACGGGGTCTCTTCCTGGAGATCAGACCTTATGGTCTGCCCTAGATTTCAAGTACGGCCGGATGCCTCCGGCTCCCTG
Organism: Bradypodion pumilum; assembly: GCA_035047305.1. NCBI lineage: Eukaryota > Metazoa > Chordata > Lepidosauria > Squamata > Chamaeleonidae > Bradypodion > Bradypodion pumilum. Next base: position 240,764,432 of record JAWDJD010000003.1, on the reverse strand, counting down.
GCTTATGGCGGTTTACTCTGAGGGTAGGTGGACTTACGGCCGAGGGCATCACGCACGGCTTGGCACGGATCGCCTCCGCGATCTTACCTTCCTTGAGTTTCTTCCCAATTTGGGGAGCACTGATGCTATGGGGCGATGCGTGGGCCAACTCAGTGGTCCATTTTTGGTGTGACAATGCGGCAGTGGTGCACATTGTCAACACCCAGACAGGCAAATCCCCCATGGTCATGGCATCGGTTTGTCTATTCTTTTTGAGAAGCCTACGCCTAAATGTGCTGTTCAGGGCCAGACATGTTCCAGGTATTAATAACGATATTGCTGATGCTTTATCCTGCCTGCAGATCCCCCGGTTCCGTGCCTTACTCCGGAAGCAGATGAATTCCGCTCGTCACTCCCGGCCGATAGTTGGACGTTTGGCGAGGAGAGGTGAACCGGGCATGGCATTGGCACCTAGCACGCGTAAGGCATATCACCCTGCGTTCATGCGATTTAGAACTTTTTGCGAGTAACTACCATTACCTCAAGTGTGGTCAATATCAGAGGACCAGGTTTTACAATGCATGTTTATCTTCACAGTCAGGGTTTGGCCCCCGTACTATAGCCTTCGGGCTTTCAGCACTGGCATTTATGGCCAACGTGGGGGGGTTTTCAATGACTGCGTGAGTTACTTCCGTATGAGTCATGTTTTGGAGGGATGGACACATGAACGTGTCCGCCACCCGGACACGTGTCACCCCAGTTTGCCAGAGTTTGTGAACCACCTTGCACGAGGCTGGCATGACTTATGTCGGATAGGTGTGGAGTGGCTCTTGGTCACGCAGCTACCACGGTAGCCTTTTTGGAGCGCTCCGCATCAGTGAGTGGGTGCCAGAGTTGGTACCATCTGTGTAAGGCGGATGTGTCTCGTAGGGCACTGGAACTCGACGATGTCTATGTCACACATGAGTGGGCTCAATTGGGGATATGGTCCACAAAGGTGTTCAGCACGGCGTAGGCAGTGGAGTTAGACTGCTACGAAGTTTCATTGGAGACATCTGTCTGGTTGGTGCCCTGCATGAATTTTTGGCAGTGCCTGCTGCGCACCCCAGCCTGTTTTTCTGCCACCAGGATGGGTCTCCCCTTACCAAAGTAAAGTTACTGAGGGTGACCGGTGCCGCGCTTCGCGGTGTGGGGCCCGTTTTGGCACCCATTTATTTAGGATAGACGTCGCGTTGATCGCGGCTATGTTTGGGGTACTCGGATGCAGATATATGTGTATGCGTAATTTCTTATATGTACGTCCCCTCACTGTATGAGTACCTAGTTATGTCCTTCACCTCTTCTCCTCTTTTTCAGATCCTGTGTGTATATCCACACTGGTGGCAGTGGGGCTGGTGGGCCGCAGCTATGTACACTGGGCAGCAGTATATGCTGCGGTGACAGAGAGTGGACCCCGACTTGGGCTGTGTGCATCCGCACGTATGCGATGGTATGGTATGCGCGGCACAAGGGGGCAGGAACTGTGGCCATATCTGATGTCCGTCAGGGATGCTGGACTGCCCGATGTTCTTATTAGGCACCTCGGCGGCAATGATCTTATCTGGATCACGGCTATTCCTAACCTGTCGAGGGGCTGTGACCTGGCGTTTTCTATCATGTGTGGCTTACACATGGTCGCTATGGTTCACATCGTGCCGAGACACCAATTAGGGGAGACGTGGATCTCCACGGTTCGGACTGTTCTGGCAGTCAGTGGACAGGGCCGTTGCTCGGTCCTTTGCTGAGCATGGCTGGGAGACAGCCATTGGACACCTGCAGATAGGCTTACAAATTTTTTTGCTGGTAGGCAAGAGATGGGGTCCACCTGTCGGCTGTAGTTATGTACCTCTTTCTGGGATGCAAGCAGGCCTGGCGACCGAGCTGACGGTGTGGGGGGGGCGGTGAGTCATCATGGACGCCTCCCCATGTGGCAGGTAGCACTGGCAAGGTAAAGATTTATGACCCATAGGTATCCGGCAGGTTCGCAATTGACTGGCCAACACTTAGACAGGTACAGGTGTAATAGCTTTGACCGGTCAACGACGAACCAGGCAAGGGGGTGATGGCAGGAGCTTTTCAGCATGCATCACCTCGTGATTTGACGGATACACGTCATAGGGTGGGGTCAGTAGATAGTTTATTGACTCCGGTCAACAATTTGTTTGTGTCAACAAACAAATTGATACAAATGGATACATTGTAGCCAATTGCCATTGGCATTTTGGGAGGAACCTTACCAGTGTTACTGCGGCCTGCTTGCCTTAAGAATTACAATTGGATGAATACACCAATTGAAAGTTATAATTCGGACTAGGGCATTATTCAATAAAAGTGGCCCAATGCCTTTATCCATATACCGGTGTCTGAGTCTTTCTTTGGGGGGTGCGCATGCAATGAAAGTGCGGCACAAAAATGGCCGCCACGCTCTTTGCGGGTCCCCCCCACCCAGACTCAGACATCCGGGTGAGTTAGGGGGCGTGGCCACCCCTCTATAAAAGGGGTGGCCACGAGGCAGACGAGCTGCCATTTTAGAAATAGCGACGGAGAGGAGAAGTTTTTCCCTCCACCCTCTCCCTAGTGAACAGTGTGATATTTTGGTCGCTTCGGGGCCGGCTGGGAATTTTTGGCCTGAACCCACAATTGGCCCTTGGTTTCTGGCTTTTTTGCCCATCCCACACTGTTGCTAGTGTTTGAGCAAAGGGGTTTCTTTGACTTTGGTCACTTTAGGCGGGTAGCACTGGTAAGGTAAAGATTTATGACCCATAGGTATCCGGCAGGTTCGCAATTGACTGGCCAACACTTAGACAGGTACAGGTTTAATAGCTTTGACCGGTCAACGACGAACCAGGCAAGGGGGTGATGGCAGGAGCTTTTCAGCATGCATCACCTCGTGATTTGACGGATACACGTCATAGGGTGGGGTCAGTAGATAGTTTATTGACTCCGGTCAACAATTTGTTTGTGTCAACAAACAAATTGATACAAATGGATACATTGTAGCCAATTGCCATTGGCATTTTGGGAGGAACCTTACCAGTGTTACTGCGGCCTGCTTGCCTTAAGAATTACAATTGGATGAATACACCAATTGAAAGTTATAATTTGGACTAGGGCATTATTCAATAAAAGTGGCCCAATGCCTTTATCCATATACCGGTGTCTGAGTCTTTCTTTGGGGGGTGCGCCTGCAATGGTCCATGGGATTGCAAAGGGTCAGAATTGACTGTGTGACTGAACAACAACAACAGGCATGTAACATACATTCATTGAAACTTTCTAAACATGTATTTAAAGGCATTTGAAAGGTCTTTGATAGCCCATTTCTTCAAAAAAAATCTACAAAAATAATGGGCTTTGGTCCATTACTTCCCTGACTCATATTCAAAGGCTCCTAAGAATAATCTCAGCACATTGTTGGTTCTGGTTTATGTGATTTCCAGTTTAAAATCACCCCCCTCCCCCCACTGTATTCTGTGGCTCATAAGGCTTCCTAGTTTGGACATGGAATGAGAAGCTTTTAATTTCCCTGAAAAAACCACAGCATGGCTATAGCTGATAATGTCACAAAACTGTTGCACCAGGATTCTATACCTGAACACAGGTATTGTCCTTGAGTCTTGCTCTAACTCCTCCTCTCGGAGAAGGGGAACCATCTGAACAAACTCTAAAACTTTAGCCCCTTTCAAAAGTGTAGCCGTACTTACAGTTAATATGATGTTCTATTTTTATGATCAGTCTTTCTTTTTTTAGGTAACTGACATCCATTTAAGTTTGATCCAAGTATTCTGTTATTTCATTTTCACATAGAGTTATCAGTACTATTTTTATAAAACAACCAGTCTGTGAAGGGCAGAAGGGCAGAAGTACCATTTTTTTTTACTGAAGAAAAGTACCATTTATTTGTGAACTATTTTGAATCAAGATTGAGAACATTTAAGTTAGTAAAGAGATATACTTGTGAATCAAACATTTTCAAGTTGTTTATTCTGAATCTGTGATTTCATTTCCCACTATAGTGAACAGATTTATTGTGCAACCTTTGCCATACCATTCTTCCCAGATTGAACAAAATATACTGTTTTTTGGGTTCTACGAACATGGCACAATACAATGGCTTTTCCTACACTGAAGAACAGAAGGACACCATTATTAATAATATAGTCCCACTTACAGGAGACAAATTGATTTTTGAGGATGATTTGGCCAGTTTAGAAAATTTAGAGAAGTTAACCAGGTTTAGACTCCATACAACATTTTTGGTGGATTATTATAAACTTTCTAGGATTCCACGTGGACTCAGAATCCAAAAAGGTCCCACTTTATTTAATGATAAAAAAGAGTTTACTGACAAATTGATGCAAATTTTAGACAAGTGCTCTTTTGATTTGATGATATTGATAGTTGAACAATGTAATAAAAAGGTCTCTGTTATTCAAGCGGACATTTCAAAATTCAAGGAAAGTTATAAAACAAAAGTCATGCCCACTATGTTCGACAACAACATGAAGGCACACCTGTCAAGTTTTGGGAAATTCCTGTCAAATAAGGGAAATTTCCCATCCAAAACGGGAAACTGGACAGCTATGCTTATCCTGTGCTGGCCTCCAGTCTAACTCCAGTCAAATTGCAGTGTAACTAATATGGGATGACAGCGGGAAAGAGTGTAAAATACAGGGGTTTGGCAGAAATTTCCCGAAACTTGACAGGTATGCATGGAGGCTATAGGATTGAAAGTATGTAAATTCAGAGAGGATTTGATACAGTTTAAAAAAACAAAAATTCATGAGAGACTCGCAAGATTATGCTAATCTTAAAGTTTACCATTGGAAATTTCAATCAGGAGGACAGCGGAAGCAAGTGACCTGGAAGGTTCCACCTGTGGAGACTTCGGAGTTCGAGACAAGGAGCTCTTTCATTGGCGGATGAAGGAACCTCACGAAGCACACAGTCAACTCTATCACGGGAACCCCGAATGTCTTCGTCCACAAGTTCTGCTCCCACACAGCCATCTTTTTTAGGTCAGTGCCGACCCCACTGGGGGAGAAGGAAAATGTAGATATTGTCTTAAATTTTTTGTCAAGACTTCTGACAGAAAAGGAGAAGCCATTGCTCAACTTGGGTATGAAATTTGTTCCCACACTTAATTACTTTAGTTTGACAACTTAAATTAAGATATTTTTTTTGGGAACGAGAGGGAACACAGGAGGGAAGCATTTGTTCCAAAATCCCATTTCTGTCCTAACGTAAGCAATGCATCCATCAATGTATTTTGTAGGTTAATTTTACGAGATATTGACCGTTTAGAATAAAAAAAGCACAGGTGGTATCGTAACCTCTCAAATGACAATGTTAAGGTTCTGGAAAACTTAGGTAGAGACCGCTCTATAGTCATTAAGCAGGCGGACAAGGGGGGGTGGAATAGTGGTGCAAAACAGAACAGATTATGAAAAAGATGCTAGGAGACAACTATCAGATGAAGGATTTTATTTGAAATTAAGAGGCGACCCCACTAGAAGAATTGTGAATATCATAAAAACGGTTGTACAGGAGTGTTTCACTTTAGATTATATTAATGAGAAGACATATTGGTTTCTCATTAACAAATTCCCAAGGGTCCCGATCTTTTACCATCTTCCGAAGATACACAAAATGACAAGTCCGAATGATGTAATAAAAGGGAGACCTATAATTTCGGGCATTAATTCAATCACTTAGCCCCTGGCAAAATATGCTGATTCTTTTATCAGTGTCCAAATGAAGAATACTCCAATATATGTAAGAGATTCGGCTGATTTTATAGCCCAACTAGAAGGTCTGCAACTTACCGAGGATTCTGTTTTTCTCTCTATGGACGTGGTTCCGTTGTACACAAACATACCTTTGGAGGTTGCTAGGGTGGTGGTGGAAGATGCACTATTGTCTAGGTCCCGTTTACACCCCACACCCCCACTCACTTTATTTTGGATTTGATTTCTATTTGTTTAGAACATAATTATTTTAGGTTTTGTAATGATTTTTCTCTCCAACTTAAGGGTATGGCTATGGGGTGTAATTTGGCTCCTTTGATCATGAATTTATTTATGATTAAATTTGAAAGGGATTTTTTGTTAAATGCCACAGTTAACCTGTATTTTTCAGAAATTATAATTTGCAAACGGTTCATTGATGATCTTTTTATTTTTAAAAGCAGTCGATTTGTTGAGGAGTTCGTGGAATGGGCTAAAGGTCAGAACCCTAATGTTAGTTTTACACATGTTACTGAGCAAGGATCAATTCCATTTTTAGATCTTAATGTGTTCAAGGATCAACATTGTAAATTGAGTATGAGCCTCTTTAGAAAGAAAACTGATAGGAACACATATCTCCATTTCAACTCTTTCCACCCTAGGTTCCTCAAGGATAACATACCATATGGAGTTCTAGCAAGAGCTAAAAGGAACAGTACTCGCCATACAGATTTTAAGGTAGCTGCTACATCGATTAAAGAGAATTTATTAGACAAAGGTTACCCTGTAACTATTATTGACAAAGCATGCAAGAAAATGACAGATTTGGACAGGCGAAAATTAACTGAGAAAGATCACACACAGAAGAGTGCGCATATTCAATGGCCAATATAATTCTCTCCTTTAGTGTTAAATATCAGGAGGATTATACAAAAACATTGGCATATTTTGGATGTTCCAGGCAGTGAGGAAAAACCAGAGATAGGTTTTAGAAAAACCCACAGCATTAGCAACATAGTTGCAAAAACGGACTTGTCCAATGAGCTACCCATTAGAAGTATTGGTACCGGGCATTTCAGATGCCACAGATGCAGCGTTTGCGGTCTGGTTTGGGAAACAAAAATTGTTATGTTGCCAAGTTTTAAGAAACCTTATGTGCCACGACACTGGAGTAATTGCAACAGCTCAGCATGCATCTACTTGTGCACATGTCCATGTGAATAAGCTTACATCGGGGAAATGGTATGAAAAATTAAAGTGTGCATAAATTAACATAAATCCAGGATAAAGAACAGGGTTCTACAGTCACCTCTTGTCGAACATTTTTTGGAAAAGGGACACAAAGCTGAGGATTTAAGATTTGTAGTATTAGAGCTAGTGAAAAGCAAGCAGTTTGAGAGAACAGATATTTCGACTGTACTATTGAAGAGGGAGGCTTACTTTATTCATTGTTTTAACACGTTGCATCCCAATGGATAAAATGCAGAGCAAGACTTGTCATGTTTTCTTTAAATAATACTGATACAAGGCTACATCCAGATGTCAGTATTTCTGAAAAATTTTCAGGTGTAGGGATTGATGTAATTATAGAGATTTTAAATGTGAGTAAGGGTAAGTAGAGATCTAACGTCATGGCCCAGAAAGAAAAAAACAGGAGAGGCTTTTAGACGTGAAAAAAACTTTGAAAACTTTCAAATAATATAGGTGAGTTTGATTTAGAAATATAATTTGTATATATATTTGCATTGTATTGTGCTATATGGGAAAATGTAATATGAGTATTGCTATGTGTATTGATAATTGTTATTGTATCTTCTACAGAATATTTTCCTTTTCCTGATGATAGTGCATGAAAAGAGATTTATCGAATTCTCTTCGGAAAGGAAATTTAAATCTTTCTTTGTGTGAAAAAGTATACCTTATTGGATTGATATTTTTGATATACTCATTGTGAAAGTGCAGGAACTTCATTTGAATTACTGGAATAATTTCTACTTGATATATTGGAAGAGAAGTACCATTTATTTTTACTGAAAAAAGTACCATTTATTTGTGAACTATTTTGAATCAAGATTGAGAACATTTAAGTTAGTAAAGAGATATCCTTGTAAATCAAACATTTTCCAGTTGTTTATTTTGAATCTGTGATTTCGTTTCCCGCTATAGTGAACGGATTTATTGTGCAACCTTTGTCACACCGTTCTTCCCAGATTGAACAAAAGATACTATTTTTATGATCAGCATTTCTTTTTTTAGGTAACTGACATCCATTTAAGTTTGATCTGAGTATTCTGTTGTTTCATTTTCACATAGAGTTATCACTACTATTTTTATAAAACAACCAGTCTGTGAAGGGCAGGTCACACTAAATAGTTTCTGCATATTCCTTTACAACAATGCCAGTTCACAGAAACTGAGTCATTAGTCAGCCAGTGGAGTGCTCTCTTGTACCATATTCTTCTCCATGTGATTATCTACCATGCTATAACCAGTCACAGGACCACCTTTTTCTGAAAGAGGCTTAATGTTAATTTTACAGTCCTCCCTTTCCTCCTCCTTCATTTATTTCTTCCTAGATATAGTATGATCTATTCTCATATCTGATATTCCATTGAGAGCAGCAGAGGACTCCATCAGAAGTACAGCATCAGATCCACATGTTGTTATTGTTATATGCTATGCAGTTAAAACTGAATAATAACAACTCTCATAGATCTCTAAAAATAACTGAAATATTTAAGATGTGGTGTAACTAGTTCCACACCCCTAATGAGATATCATGGATGAATGGGGATTTTTAATCCAGGCTTCCTGAACCTCAGTCCATCACTCTATGTACTATTTACTACAACACTCTGATTTGCTTACTTTGGTAGCACATACAGGTATACTATGGTTATCTGGATCAATACATTTTCATTCCCTAATGGTGCAGTGGTTAAACTACTGTATTGCAGTCAAAACTGCAGGCATTGTAAGTTCAATTCTGACTGGGCTCAAGGTTGGCTCAGTCTTCTATCCTTCCAAGGTCGATAAAAGAAATACCCAGCATTTTTGTTGTTCAGTCGCACAGTCGATTCCGACCCTTTGCGGCCCTATAGACCATCGTTCTCCAGGCACCTCTGTCCTCCACCATCCTCCTCAGTCTGCCCAGCTCTGTGCCCACTGTATCCATGATGCCATCTAGCCATCTCATCTTTGGATGCCCCCTTCTTCTCTTGCCCTCCACCTTTCCCAGCATCAAGGCCTTCTCAAGTGAGTCCTCCCTTCTCATTTGATGTCCAAAGTACTTTAGCTTCATTTTCACTATTTGTCCCTCCAATGAACAGTCAGGCTTGATTTCTTCTAAGATCAATCTATTTGTTCTCCTTGCTGTCCAGGGGACTCTCAAAACTCTCTTCCAACACCACAACTCAAAGGGGGCAAAATGCTAATTGCCTTGTGACCTGCCCAGAGAGTGCACTAAGCACTATGGTATAGTTAGTATATACCTGTAAGAGTAATTGCTATTGCTTTTACAGAAGCCAACAACTGAAATCCAGTAGTAGGTTACAACTAGAGTAGACTGATTGCCTCAATAGAACTTACCTAATAATTAACTCACCAAATATCCACTGATTCAATGGGCATACTTTAGCTCTAGTTTACTGCTGGATTTCAGCCATTAATACTTCAGCCATTAATAAGTGAATGGTCCTTTTGATTTCATTTAGTTATATTCAGAAGTATGTCTAAACCCTGCATACAATTCCCAAAATAAATTGATATTTTAATATTTAAAAAATCTAACAAAATACTTCAGGAGTAACTTTTGGTGCATCCAAAGCTCCCCCTCCCCTTATTTTTCATAGATCACAATTTTAGTTTTGTGTGACAATGATATAAGAGGAAAAAATTCCACACTTTTATTTCAGAAATAATTGTAGGAATAAAGTAGAATACTCATTTGCAAATTTAATTTCATCTCTCTGCACTTAAATTGCTTCTCCTTAAAATCTCAGATGTGTAACTGTTCCATTCTCTGCTTATTTTATTCATCACAGCTTAAAATGTCACTCTATCCAGTCCTGACTTCCGATACATTTTTAAAAATGTCCCAGTGGTCTTCAAGTAAGAACATCATGAACATAATGAGACAACAAATGGTGAAGTTGGTCCCAAGTAATCCATAGGCTTTGAAAGTTTAATATGCCATTGTCTTGAGGCAACTGATTAATTAGATTTATGTATGGACTCTTATACATTCTAATAATGAAATAATCATGGCCTTGCAAAATGTTTTCTAGCATCAACATATCCACTTGATATTGCTTTTCTCTGAAAGTCATTGGAGACAAGGAAAAAAAACAATCATTTATGCAGATTTGGATCCCCTGATACAAGCGGAACTGCTTAAAATCAAACAGAACTTTTTGATATAAAAAGTTTTCTGTTGTGTTATGCAATGGTCTGTGAGGGATAAAAAAAATCCCTAAAATTAATTTTAAAATACATATATTTAGTCCAGGAATTCTATGACATAATTTTATGTCACTGTAAAGTAAGAACACTATAAAATCCTATAGATTTTGTTAATTTAGGTTAAAGCTTGAATTACTGGTCAGCAGAACAGTCTAAATTAACAACTGGTAGAATGAAACCATTTTAAATTTCCTGGGTAAAACTGATTCATAATTTACTGCATGAAATAATACTGAACAAAAATAAGATCTCTTATTATTTATTATTATTTCTCTATGCCCTGATAGAAAAATATACCTCACCACATTATCAGTTTTAATAACTGACAGCATGCTCTGAGGGAAAGTAAACAGGTGGGTGAATTTAGCCAAACTTCTATAAACACCTTATTCTTCATTCCACGTTCATTTCTGAGTTCTAATTTTCTAAAGCATGGGTTCTCAACCTATGGCCTTACTGGCCCCCAGCTTTAAAAGGTTGAGAACCCCTTTTCTAAAGATTGCTATATCAGGAGAAAGACAACCTACAAAATGAAGGAAGGAAGAAATAATTTCCCACACCAATTTCTACATCACCCACCCCACTATACTAGCCATCTGACCTAATATCTTACCAAACTCACAGGGCACAAAAGTTCTTTTGAGCCAGGAAATCTGGCAGCCCAACTATCTGATCCATTGCACATCCAAGGAGTTCGGTAGTCAAAGATGTTCTCAACAGATTATTACTGTGCTGTGTGAACATCGGTATTTTATTGAGAAAGCATAATTGTTGCTGCTCAGTTGGTTTAAGGTAACTGTTGCTCTTCAGGAAAAAGTGGAGACAGTTTGCATCCTTCTAGAATTCTCAACCCAGTCCAGGGCTTACTCCTATCTATCAAAGCTATCTGGTGTGACAACCACTTCTTCTCTATACAAAACTTCCACCAGTGGCTAAAGCCCAATTGCTTATATATGGTTGCATAAGTGTAATAATATAAAATGCAGTGACAATTTGCCACTATAATGTACACCACTGCACATACACTAGTGTAAGTAACACAATACTGGCCTTAACTTCCAAGATATGGGAAAACATAAAGTGTTGTCCCAAAGGTGATGTTTTTGTTTGTTTAATTGTTTAGTTTATTGCAATTTTCTTAAAGGTTTTTTCCAGATATCTTTCACACCACACAATCTTTTGCTAATGATGTATTTTGTAGTCTGTGTTAGTGTCATCAAACTCCAAATTCTGCAGATTTTTCTCCCACTACCATTGAGGCTTTTAAATGTCTTTGGATATATCAACCTTCACCTGTAAGTGCACACATACAAGTAAAATGGATAGGTATGTTTCTGCAACACTTATGCTTACAAACCATGTTATTCTGTCCCTCCACCTCAAAAAAGAAACCTATTTACACTAACAAAGTCTAAGGATACCTTTGTCAGTGAATTCACTGAGATCAGTAGGACTTAAATTATCCACAACTAATCTAAAGCATTTTTTTTAGGAATGGGTCAGATCTATGTAAAGCTACATTCGAATCTAACTCATTATTGAGCATCTGTTAATAACTTTTAAGTGCCATGTAATATGTTTAGAAGTGAGTGCTGAATGAGGGCTAGTGACACCCTGTTGTGTCCAGCTGTAGTAAGTACACACACCCAGTCAAGTCTCCTGAACAGCATCAACATTTATTGTAAGAACATTACATGCAGGTAACAGATAACTAGCAGTTGGACCAACAGACCCCCGAAGGGGCTTAGCTTAAGGCAAGAGCAAAGCCACTGGATTATATACAGTCTCTGCAGCAGGTGCAGGGAAAGATACATTTACCCTGGCTTATCAGGAAGCGGGAACACAGACAACCAATCAGGCGTCAAGTATACTGAACCCAAGACCTTGAGCCTTATATGGGAATTGCTTAATAATTACAACAGGAACATGGTGCCCATGACACAGCGATAATTAACCTTTTATAACAGTTGAAATAATACTTAATAAACCTTAATACACAACACACCCATAATCCAATATCTCCTGAACCCTAACACTTTCTATATGATCTTAAGGGGACAGTTTTGAGGACAACATGGATGTAGGATCATGTATGCTATTTTGACTGACACACTCAATAAAAGGGAAAAAACCAAAGGCAGTACATAATTTGTTGTTCATAATAGCAAACGTAAATATTTTCTGTCTATAATGTATGTATTGTCTTACATAAGTGTTTAAAAATGTGTTAATTCATTATAAATTGTTTTAAAAAGTGTGCAAAATGATCAATGGACAATCATTCAAAATTGTTCAAAATAATACTGAAATGACTAGTCCCCCCAAATTTAATTCATATAATAAGAGTATTATACAAATAATAGTGGTTGTTCTGTGATTGCACTAGGCAACTAACAATAAAATTGGCTTGCTTAGCAAATTGTGCTAGATTTCTTCTTCTTCTTGTGCCATATCCACTTTCAAATCTTGGTGATCATCATGATGATGATGATGACCATGATGACTGTCCTGTGAATATAATACAATAGCTTTCAATTTGCCTTCTGCATCACAGCATGACACCTGTACCACTGATCCAGTTTTGTGAGTCACTTTCTAGTCTTGAGCCCTTTTGGCATACAAAGTCCTCATCAGACCCAGGCCAGTGTTGATGAAGCTGCTGCCCTCCATCAAGATGGATTCAAGTGGGATTTAATCCACTTTTGGATCATCACCCTTCCCTGTGGACTTCACCACCCAATGCCATTAGTACTCAGGGTTGTCAGGTTAGTTAACCACTGCCTGACAATCAGTGTTGAATTGCTGGCTGTATGGTCTACTTTATTACCATAGCAGGATAACCTGGCCAGACTGCTCTGCTAGATTTAGCATAATAAATAGCAATTAGAGTAAGTCCATTTGAATCAGTTGAACTTGCAGAGGAGTTAACTCATCAAAACCCCATTGATTCAGTGTGCCTACTCTAGTGCAATTTATTAAGCTAAGGAACAGGATTTGAGCAATTACACTGTTACAGGCACATTCCAGATGAAGTTTGCCTCTGCCTCAAAGAAATTTTGCTTTGAAAAGCAAATAGATGTTTGAAGGTGCCTTAGAGGTCTTGGACTCTACTCTCTGTTGGGTCAATGGATTTATGGCAGTTAGTCATTTAAAAATCATTTATTTTAACCACTGACATGCTCACTGAACGTAAACACATTTGTCTCATTTGTCTTATTTTCTTATTAACAAAACAATTGTTCTACTGCTTCTAAAAAGAGTTGAAAGGCTCTTTTAGTTATCTATGTTTTGGTAATATTGCAGTTTTACAGACACAACTTGAGATAGCAATCAATGGGTTAAAATGGGATTGGTAAAACATTAAACAAAAATATTTTGGTTCTTTCAGATTATTCAACCCTAAAATATTAATCCAGTGAACACTATACATTGTTTGAAATATTCTTGGTTCTTTTTTCTTGGCTGTTCCTTCTTTATACTTTATTCTCAAATTCAATATTCCTCTCATTTCTTATGTCCCCCTCCCAGCCATCCAAGATGAAAGTTATCTACAGACGCCACCAACACTGTCGCAGCTGCTCCAGGGCCAGCCCCTCCCAGCCCAGAGGGATAAGAGCAGCCAAGCCTGGGATGGCCCGAAAACAATCGTTGCTGTGGCAGACGCTGCTGATGCTGCCACAGCTGCTCCAGGGTCAGCCCCTCCCAGCCCAGGAAAAAAAAAAGAGCTGTCGAGCCTGGAACAGTTTGAAGACCATCGTCGCTGCAGCAGATGCTTCTGACTCTGCCGCAGCTGCTCCGGGGCCATCCCCTCCCAGACAGGGGGTGATATGAGCAGCTGAGTCTGGGATGGCCCGAATACCATCACCACCATGGCAGATACCACCGACACTGCCACAGCTGCTCTGGGTCCAGACCCTCCAAACCCGGAGCAGCTGAGACTGCTGCTGGCCAAAAAACAACATCTCGCCACCACAGCTGTGTCAGGGTGAGCCCCTCCTTGGACGCCCTCCTCGTTGACATTGGGCCCTGAGCTCCATCATGGACATTGAGCCTGGGCTCCATCATGGACATTGAGCCCAGGCTCCACTGTGGATGTTGAGTGGCAGAAGACATTGGGTTATGGACTCACTTTTTTATTTTTACATGCTATTGTATTCTATTGTATTTATTGTATGGTCTGTATTTTTGCTGTGGTTTTGTGTATATTTTATGACTTGTAAACCACCTTGGGTTGCCCCAGGGTGAGGAAGGTGGTATATAAATAAAGCAATAATAATAGCAATAATAATATCTAAATTCTATCTTCCATCGTTTTCCTGTATTTGAAGACAGAAAGGAGCAGAATGGTTGTGCAGTATTAGTAAATCTATTATGATTCTAAAAGATTTCATACTTGCAAGAGATGGCTTAATTCTTCAAAATAATTAAGCAAATAGATCTGTACATAATAGCTCAAACAAGACTTCTTCCTGCCCCAATTTGTCATTGTTCTGTTCAATCATGTTCCTACCAGATTAGAGCAACTTTAGGAATTAATAATCTCTTCAGTGTCCTAATATTAGCAGCCTTTCTCAAATTTTGTAAACTCAAGGAGGCAGCATCATTTATTGAATCAATCTATCTCACATTTGTATTTTCTCTTCTCCGATGGACTTTAACTTCTTTTGCAGAAGAGAAAAACAATGTTCTACAAAGCAATTCTGAAGATGGGGAGACCCAAACAAAATGTCTACTTTTGAAACTGGACTTCAGATCAGGACCAAAATTGGCATAGATGCACAGACAATACCAAAAGTGGGGTAGCTTGGCAACTACACTTAGATGCTGATACTTTTTAGCACAGATGTACATAG
The DNA here is from genome assembly GCA_035047305.1 of Bradypodion pumilum. Taxonomy (NCBI): domain Eukaryota; kingdom Metazoa; phylum Chordata; class Lepidosauria; order Squamata; family Chamaeleonidae; genus Bradypodion; species Bradypodion pumilum. Next base: position 240,749,374 of record JAWDJD010000003.1, on the reverse strand, counting down.
ATCAAATTCTATGGGTAGAAAAACAGCTTTTATGGTTCTTCTCTCAGTTAAAAATGTTTTTTTTTTCTTACAAGCTTAACTAATATTTCCTATTTTATTTACAACTTGGCTTTTGAGAGGCTAGGCAGCATTTACAAAACATGCCTAGGAACAATGAGTTTGTTCTCCTTAACTGAAATGTAGTCACCTTGAAAGTATGAGCTCATGAAAATTGAATGACCCAGAAGATAATATCGTTCCTATTAGCAGCAGAAAAAATGTTTTTTGCATAAATATAAATCAAAGAGGAAGCAATTTATTTTTTGTAACAACTATGTAGGACATTTGCTACATGGTTCTTGTGCACCCCATATGCCATTAAGTAGATTAGAACTACAGAGTTTTGGTTTAGTTGTGTTTTTTAAGAAATGTAAACTGTAATGAGCAATGTAATCCTATTCATAGGTTGTTGTCATTCAACAACATGTTCATATTTGTCAGAAAGGAGAAGTCTGTGGTGAGCAGAAATGGAAGTTATCCACTCCAAGTTCAGAGGCTATATTCCAGCAAGAGCTGCCCAGAAATGAAAACTTCCTTCTACTCCCCCAGCAGGATCTTAAATTGTCAGTACAAAGTGGGAATCCCTCTGCATGAAATGTCTTCTTTTCCCACGGAATATGCATAGTCTTCTGTGAGTTGCTTCTTAGCAATGGGAAAAGCAGTAGTCCTTGAACTGTCATATCATATTTGTTATGATCATTGTAGCTACTGACCATAGAGAGAGGTTTATGGAAGACATCTGAAGCTGCAGAGCAGAATTAGGTTTAGGCTTGCTCCTAAGATACATTTCAAATTGGGACAGGATTCTTAGATCCTTGGGATTTTTCATCTTCAACTTTTACTGCCCCCATCTAGCTGGGCCAGTGGAAAGGGATTGCGAGAATACTACTCAAAATAACTGAAGTACCTAAGGTCCTCTACCCCTGATTTAGCAGATATTTTTTTTAAAAAAATAATGTTTTGTATGTTACTGGTTTAATTGTAGCTAGTTAAGAGGACTGCAGTGGCTCAAGTGGCTAAGATGCTGACTGGGAGGCAGAAGGTCAGCAGTTCAATTCCCGAGTACTGCAGGATGGAATGAGCTCCCGTCTTTGTCTCAGCTCCTGCCGACCTAGCAGTTCATAAGCAAGAAATTGCAAGTAGATAAATAGGGACAACTTCGGTGGGAAGGTAACAGAATTCTGTGTGCTCCGGTATCTAGTCATGGCTGCCACATGACCACGGAGAGGTCTGCAGAAGCAAACAGCGCTGGCTCTTCGGCTTTGAAACAGAGATGAGTACTGAACACTAGAGTCGGATACGACTGGATTTTGAGCAAGGGAAACCTTTACCTTTACCTTAAGATGGCATTATATAGTCAGAAAAAAAACCACAATGAGATTTCAGCTGGCTTTTAAGTTTAGTTATCTGGATTCCACCACCACCACCATAAAATAGGAGAATTATATCATGCAACTCTAGGTTGGTTTATTTATTTATTTATTTAGATTTATATACCACCCCAATCAATAAACTCTGGGCAGTGTACACAGTCCAGCGAACACCTCACTGGCAGCTCAGCAAAACTTAAAAACAATATAGAAACAGTTAAATGTCCTTCAATAAAACCAATTACAAGGGGGGGGTGGACCTCAGATGAGCCAGAAAGTAGAGCTTATTGGCAATCCCGGCTCCCAGACCCATTCTGCTAACCACATTTTCAATTCTCTCCTAAATGGTAGCAACTTGGCCTGGAGGCGTAATTCTACAAGGAGGAGGTTCCATATGCCCAAGAAGGCCCTTTTCCTCATGCTGGAGAGGTACACCTCCCCAACAGATGGTATCTGAATGGTGCCCTCTCGGTTTGCTCTCGTGGGATGGTTTGATGTCCTAGGGATGATGCGGTCCTTGAGGTATCCTGGTCCGCTACCATGAAGGGCTTTAAAGTTGATAACCAGCACCTTGAATTGTACCCAGAGACATATAGGTAGTCAGTGCAGCTCCCGCAGCAGTGGTGAGGCATGGGCAAAATGACCACACCCCACCACTGCATGGGCCACCATATTCTGGACCAACTGCAGTCTCCGGATGGTCATCAAGGGCGGCCCCATGTAAAGCGCATTACAAGAGTCCAAACGGGAGGTGACCATGGCATAGATGACCATGAGCAAGGCCTCCCAGTCCAGGAGTGGGTGCAATTGGTTAATGCCACACTCTTGCCCGAAGGCCCTCTTGGCCACAGCCGTAACCTGCTCCTGGAGCAGAAACTGCAAGTCCAGGAGGACCCCCAGGTTGTGCACCTGATTGGATTGGGGCAATGATGCCCCATCCCAGAACAGTGGGGTTAACTCCTTATGAGGACCGGGGGCCCTCACCCATGGTTATGGCTTTGCTATGTCTAAATATAAAAATAGAGACCTATTAGATTAGCTATGCAGTTATGAAGTACTGTATTTTGGGGCACTAGGCCTTGAAACAAAACAATTCTATCTTCATTATACAATGGAGACTGTTATCTTTTCTTGCTAACATCTTTTATACAAGACAGAAAGAACAAATCTCTCCAGAATGATTATTGTAAGGTCTCCAGATAATCTATATAACTAAAATCAAGATCTGGTACTGTATGTTTCTTATACATATCCACACCCCTGCACCAATCATGCTGAAACTCAGCACACACGTACCTTGGGCCGAAAAGACAGTCACTGCAGAGGTGACAAGCCCCATGGGGAGGGGTACACCCTTTAAATCAATCCACAAAGGGCATGCTCCCCCGACAGGAGAAAAAGCAAGGGAAAAAAGCCAACAGGGGGGTGGGTGGGTGGGTTGTGATGCCATCACTACAGCTCAACCAATTCCCAGTTGACCAGATCTGGGGCTCCGTGACATCACAGGGCTCCCTAATACAAAGCGACACCCCTGCACCAATTGCACTGAAAACTGCATGCACGCCTACCTTCAACATCTGGGGCGGCCGGCATAGGTAACCAGCAGCCTGCCTCGGTGTCCTTGCCCCCAAAAAGGAGCTGCAACGCCAGCCCCCCGGCCAGCAGAAATGACCAGGAGAGGTGAATTCGCATGTGTGAGAATCCACGCATGCGTTTAACTCTGCCTGGCATTCCAGGCTGTGGTGCATGCACAATGCACAGTATGGACAATGGAAATTGTGGCCATTATGGCCGCCCCCGCCCCAGTGACTACTGTTGGTGGGCATCCACCACGGCATGGCTCCTCTGCACTCCTGAGGCACACCATGGGGGGAGGGACAACCCACAGCAAGGGGGCAGGCGGAGGACAGGACCAGGCCACCACCTTCTGCAGGCCTCCCCCCCAATGCGTCTTCTGCCCACCTGCCCAAATGGAGCCTCCCTTCTGCCTGACACAACCCATGGGAGGATGGTGGGGCCAGGCTTCAATGGCTACCCAGTGACTATAGTCACTGGGGAGGCGGGCGGCAGTGGCCAGAGTCAGGCTGAGATGATGCCTCACAGCGGAGCTAAGAGAGTGGCTGCGACGACAGCATACAAAAAGGTAAGGCAGCTGGGGTGGGGGGGAGGGCCCGGGTCTCTCCTTGGCCTGGGTAGGGTACCTCCGGGCAATGCCGGGTCCTCTGCTAGTATAGATGCTGATGAAGACAGGGGACAGGTGAATTGATTACACAGCAAAGCAGAATGGTCCTTTATTTCTAGGACATACTAGAATGTGTGCAGAAACAGGGCTAGAATTTGTGAAGGAAAGCTCAGCTCACTTGTTGGTTTTAAGATTCATCCAGCCCAAGTGGTTATTTTTATCCTGAGGAATCTGTTTCAACCTTCTGCTTGTGATAGATTAATAGTGGGTGGAGGAAATTTAGAAACATTCAGAGAATCAACTTCCATTTCTTTTTCTATATTCTAAGTAAAAGAGTGCATATCTCTCTATTTTCTTGTCAATTGGTAGAACAGATAGAGACAATGCAAGCGCGGCGCCAAAATGGCCGCCGCGCCCTTTGCGGGCCCCCCCCCCACAGGACAGAGAATCCGGGTAGTTAGGGGCGTGGCCAGCTCCCTTATAAAAGGGGTGGCCACGAGGCAGCCGAGCTGCCATTTTGCCTCAGCGACGGAGCAGAGAAGTTTTTTCCCTGTGCCTCCGTCGCTCGTTGGTATCACCGGGAAGCCTTTTGGGTCGATTTTGCCTAGCTAGCTTCCCTTTTTTGCTGCGGTGAGATGCCTTCCAAAAAGAAGGCTGCTGCGAATTCAGCCCGGGCTGTTAGGAGACGCAACCCAGGTCGGAGGACCGTGCTGCCGCCTCCTCAACAGCCACCTTTGCCATCCCCGGCCGGGGCTGGTGGCTTGGGGTCTATCGCCCCTTGGCCCGATCAGAGTGCGGGCGCGGAGGGCGCTCCGGCCCGCGGCCCGCGAGCGGTGGACACCGCTCCTCCTCCTGCCCAATCCGTTGGGCCTATTACTTTCGGGCCGCAGCCTCTCCCGGGGCCCTCTAGCCTTGGGGGGTGGCCCGGCGCCCTGCCTTGGCAGGTTTCCCCACCAGCCCTACCGGGCTTCGGTCCTGGCCAATGGCCATATATGGATCAGGGGGTGCAGGGACCTGCCCCCATGCAAGTGTCAGGCGGGCCGGCCGGCTCTTTGCCCATGGTCAATGTAGACACCTTACTGGCCCGTATTGCGGCCTTGGAGGCGTCTTTGGCCCGGGCCAGTCAGGCAGGCGCCCCTTTTGGGGTACCTTTTGAGGCGCTATCGGCAGCAGGACAACGGCCGGCGGCGAGGGTTGAGCTGCTGCAGGCGGGTGGCGCGGCTCAGGCCACTGCCTCGCAGCTCCCCAGCCAGCAACCTGGTGCGGGTCAAGCCCCGGTGATGAGCTCTACATCGGTCGTGAGCTCCGACGCCCCCAGTGGGCCAGAACCCCCGGTGGGGGCGGCCCGCGGGGGCGCAGCATGTGAGTATATGGTGCAAACGAGTACATCCACACACATTCCCAATATAGGGGGGACCTTTCAGTGGCCTTGGCCTCGCGCGGGTGGTGCAGGGGATACGCCGCTGGCGACCCACCCGGCGACAACTACTGCCACCATGCCCACTGGGGTGGGCCTCGGTTCTTACACTGCTGGGAACGTACTTGGGGTGGCAGGGTTAACTCAGGCCCCTTTGGTTAGGCTAGCTACCCCCTTTTTCGGCTTTGCCGACGGCAGGGTATTCCTTGCCACTGGGTGATCACTTGGCACAGGCTACCAGAGAAAAGATATGGCGAGGGGAGTACGTATATATCTTCTCACTCCTGAGCAGAGAGCCCACCAAGGAAGAAAGGGAGGGTCAGGATGAGAAGGACAAGGAGCAGGCACGCCGCCGTAAGCCGCCGTGTACCCGGGCCAACTGGCTCCCTGCTTATTTAATATACATGGCGGTATATTTGAGGGTGCGGCCGGATCTAGCTATTCCCATGGTCCAATATTTGGACAACGTATATAGGGCGATGGTGGATTTCCCGGGCCCCTCATGGTTAGCATATGATGAGGAATTCCGTATGAGGATTCCCCTACACCCCGAGATGAGATGGGATGAGCCGTGCCAGAGACTGTGGCTCTTGTATATGACACCCACACGTCCTGCCCCGGGGGATAGATACCATTGTGGACATGCGGTCCAGCGGGCAGCCCCAGCGCAGGTTACCCGCCAACTGGCGGGGCAGGGGGTTCCAGCCCGCCTGCGGTGCTGGACTTTCTCGTCCAATGGTTCCTGCAGCCGGAAGAACTGCAGGTATAAGCATGAGTGTCCCACATGTTCTGGTCCCCATGCAGCCTCTGCTTGTCCCAAGCCTGGGGGGGCGCGAGGCAGAGGGAGGGGTGGACAGTGGGCTGGCAAGCCTGCCATGGAGGGAACTAGTTCTCCGAAAGGCCCCCTCCCCAATTAAGGTGGACATGCTGGAGCGCTGGCTCGCATCGTACCCAAGGGGAGAAGACAGAGAGTATCTCATCCAAGGTTTTAAGCAGGGATTTCGTATCCCTTTTATGGGTGATAGATCCCCTCAGGATGCTCCCAACCTTTTATCCCTCAGAGGAAGGGAGGAGGTAGCCGCGGCCAGCATTAAAAAGGAATTAGACGTGGGCAGGGTCGCCGGACCTTTTCCCGCACCCCCTTTTCCCAACCTTAAGGTTTCGCCATTGGGTTTGGTTCCCAAAAGTCCCTAGGTGAGTTTCGCCTTATTCATCATTTGTCCTACCCAGCCGGCCGATCGGTCAGCGATGCGATACCTGATGACCTTTGTTCGGTCAGGTATACATCGTTCGACCACGCGCTGCGCATGGTGCGCTCGTGTGGCCCGGGTGCCTTGCTGGCCAAGCGCGACATTAAGTCAGCTTTTCGCCTCTTGCCGGTGCACCCGGGCGACTTTGAATTGCTGGGTTTTAAATTCAGGGGGGAGTATTATTTTGATAAGGCCATGCCTTTTGGCTGCTCTATATCATGCTCGGCTTTCGAGCGTTTTAGTACCTTCCTAGAGTGGGCTTTCGTCCGCAGGTCAGGGTCCCGGTCTGTAGCCCATTACCTGGATGACTTTTTATTCGGGGGTGAACGGGGCTGGGACACGTGTGCACGTCTCCTCAATACATTTCAGACGCTAATGCAGGAACTTGGTGTCCCTTTAGCGCCCGAAAAGACCGAGGGCCCGTCGACCAAACTAGTATTCCTGGGGGTTGAGATTGATACAGTAGTACAGGCTTCTAGGTTACCAGGTGATAAGGTGTCCAGGATAGTGACCCTTATCTCGGAATTGCTGGCCAAGCGTAAGGCATCCCTGAGGGAACTGCAGGTGCTACATGGGCATCTCAATTTTACCTGCAGGGTGGTCGCACCGGGCAGGGCTTTTGCCCGGCGCTTATGCGACGCCATGGCAGGGTTATCCAGGCCCCACCACAGAGTCAGGCTTACCCGGGGTATCAGGGCAGACATGTTCGTCTGGTTGCAATTCCTGAGGGAGTTTAATGGGGTCTCATTTTGGAGGTCTGACCTCCTGGCATCCCCCAATTTCCAGATCCAGTCTGATGCCTCAGGATCCCTGGGTTATGGGATGTACTTCAATGGGAAGTGGGCCTATGGTGGGTGGCCACCGGCATGGCAGGCACAGGTCGCCTGCGGGATCTCACATACCTGGAATTTTTTCCCATTCTGGGGGCTTTGATGCTATGGGGCGAACAGTGGGCTAATTCGGTGGTGCATTTCTGGTGCGACAATGCTGCCGTTGTACACATTGTCAATGCACAGACTTCTAAATCGCCCAGAGTCAGGGATTTAGTGCGCCATTTTGTGCTGCGCTGCCTACGCCTCAATGTCTTGTTCAGGGCCAGGCATGTCCCAGGGGTTAATAACGATATTGCTGACGCTTTGTCCCGCCTGCAGATCTCCCGGTTCCGCGCCTTGGCCCCGGATGCGGAGGAATTTCCCTCGCCACTCCCGGACGAGATGTGGACTATTGGCAAGGAGAGGTGAACCGGGCGATTGACCTGTCACTAGCGCCACGCACGCGTAAGGCGTATCATCAAGCATTCACTTCGTATAGGGCTTTTGCTACTCAATTTCGCTTGCCAGAGACCTGGCCTATCCCGGTGGACCATGTTCTGCGGTTCATGGTTCACCTGCATGCACAAGGCCTTGCACCTCGCACCATAGCATCCAAGCTCTCGGCGTTGGCTTTTATGGCCAAAGTAGGGGGTCATGTGGATACCACCTCTGACTTCCGTGTGAGACACGTTTTGGAGGGGTGGGTGCGCGAGCGCGGGCGTTGCCCGGACGACCGGCACCCTATTTCCCCAGGGGTTCTTACCCAGTTGGCCCGGGGCTGGCCAGGCCTCTGTTTTGATCATTATGAGGCAGCCCATTTTCATGCAGCCACAACGGTGGCATTTTTTGGAGCGCTCCGCATCAGCGAACTCGTGATGCTGTCTAAGGCGGATGCAAGTGGTAGGGCACTGGAACGCGGAGATGTCTATGTTGCCAAAGACTGGGGCCCAGTTGAGGATTCGCTCCTCTAAAACAGATCAGCATGGCGTAGGCAGTGGAGTAAGACTGCTACGGTGTTCTTTGGCAGACATCTGTCCGGTTGGTGCCCTACAGGAATACCTGGCACTGCGTGGCATGAACCACGGCCCGTTTTTCTGTCACCAAGATGGGTCTCCCCTTACTAAATTTCAGTTTTGGAAGGTGACAGCCGGAGCCCTCACCAGGGTGGGCCTACCAGGTGCCCGTTATGGCACACATTCGTTCCGTATTGGTGCAGCCTCTACAGCAGCTGCTTTTGGGTACTCTGGGGCTGACATACGCAGCATGGGGAGGTGGGGCTCACAATGTTTTCAGTTTTATGTGCGCCCACTCCCGCCATGAGTACCAATCCAGTCACCTTACCTCCCTTTTTCTCAATTTTCTTACAGACCCTGGGTGTCGTATTACACCGGTGACAGTATGGCTGGTGGGCCACAGCTATGTGCGCAGGGCAGCGCGTTACGCTGCGGCGACAGAGTGGACCCCGACTGGGACTGGGTGACCACGCCAGTCTCGCATGGCATGGTAAGCCTGGGATGTTATGGCGGGAGCTGCGGCCTTTCCTTTTTTCTGGCCTGGGGGCTGACCCGCCTGACATTCTAATCATCCACCTGGGGGGCAATGATTTGGGCCAGGTCACCGGCTTATCGCTCAAGCATGCGATTTGCGAGGAGCTCGCCTACTTGCATTATGTCTGGCCTGCCACAGCCCTGGTGTGGTCGGACATTGTTCCGCGCCACTCTTACAGAGGGGGCGTTAACCTCCTGGCTCTTGACCGAGCTAGGCGCGCGGTCAATAAGGCAGTGGCGCGGTTTCTTACCACCGGGGCTTGGGGACGGGTCAGTCATCGCCCCGATATTAGTCTACAAAATTATGACTTGTATGCAGGGGATGGGGTCCATCTGTCGCGAGGAGGTATGGACCTCCTGTTGGGTGACTGGCGAGCAGGCCTGTTGACCGAGCTGACGGTCTGGGGGGGGGCGTCAGGTCTTCTGTGAAGCCCCTCCGTGTGGCGGGTAGCACTGGTAAGGTAAACAGTATGACCCACAAGTATCCGGCAGGTTCGCAATTGACTGGACAACACTAGACAGGAATAAAGTAGTTAAACGTTGTCCGGTCAACGATGAACCAGGCGATGGGGTGATGATGATTGCTAACCAGCATGCATCACCCCTGTGATTTCACGGATACGCGTCAGAGGGTGGGGTCATGAGTTAGTTATTGACTACGGTCAACAATTTGTTTGTTGTTAACAAACAAATTGATACAAATTGATACATTGTAACCAATTGCCGTTGGCAATTTTGGGGTGGTACCTTACCAGTGTTACTTCGGCCTGCTTGCCTTAGGAATTATGATTGGTCGTTTTACCAATACAAATTCATAATTCGGACTAGGGCATTGAATCAATAAATGTGGCCCTTTGCTGTTATCCACTTTCAATGTTGTCTGTGTCCGTTATTGGGGGGGTGCGCCTGCAATGCAAGCGCGGCGCCAAAATGGCCGCCGCGCCCTTTGCGGGCCCCCCCCCCACAGGACAGAGAATCCGGGTAGTTAGGGGCGTGGCCAGCTCCCTTATAAAAGGGGTGGCCACGAGGCAGCCGAGCTGCCATTTTGCCTCAGCGACGGAGCGGAGAAGTTTTTCCCCCTCCACCCCCTCCCTAGTTAACAGTGTGATTATGGTCGCTTCGGGGCCGGGTGGGAATTTTTGGTTGGGACCCATATTGGCTTCGGGTCCTGGCTTTTTTGCCCACCCCACACTGTTGCTATGGTTTGATATAGGGGTCTTTCTTCGTTCCTACTTGACTTTGGTCACATGGGCGGGTAGCACTGGTAAGGTAAACAGTATGACCCACAAGTATCCGGCAGGTTCGCAATTGACTGGACAACACTAGACAGGAATAAAGTAGTTAAACGTTGTCCGGTCAACGATGAACCAGGCGATGGGGTGATGATGATTGCTAACCAGCATGCATCACCCCTGTGATTTCACGGATACGCGTCAGAGGGTGGGGTCATGAGTTAGTTATTGACTACGGTCAACAATTTGTTTGTTGTTAACAAACAAATTGATACAAATTGATACATTGTAACCAATTGCCGTTGGCAATTTTGGGGTGGTACCTTACCAGTGTTACTTCGGCCTGCTTGCCTTAGGAATTATGATTGGTCGTTTTACCAATACAAATTTATAATTCGGACTAGGGCATTGAATCAATAAATGTGGCCCTTTGCTGTTATCCACTTTCAATGTTGTCTGTGTCCGTTATTGGGGGGGTGCGCCTGCAATAGACACACACCATTAAATAAACTATCTGAACACCCAAAGCTCCATAATTATGTAGAACATTCTACTAATTTGGCTTGGAAATATCAGAATGATGGTAGATTATATAATCAGTGGGAACCTACCACCTTCATGAGTTAGCTTTCCACCCTTATATAAAGGAGATTGTAGTTGAAACAGGAGGAGACAGCTGTTTTTAGATAAGTCTTTGCACAGTTTCACCTATCTCAGATAAAGATAACCGTAGCTTTTCTTACTCAGTCATGTTGAAAATTAGCAGTCAAGCTGTCAGACAAAAGATGTCAAATGTGCCAAGTCAAGTAATATTACTTGTACTCTGAGGGATTATTCAGTAGGGGTGAAGGTACAGCTAAAGAGCTGAAAAAGACTGCCAAGAGAAGTTGTCCTATTTCAAGTCTAAATTTCAAGCAACACACACAAGGTCACGGTGCAGAAATGTTGGACCCAAGTAAGGATCAGTCAAAGCATCTCGAGAGGTCTCACTCAATTTTTAGAACCCGCGATGCATTACACGGCCAATTACTTTCGTTTTCCCATGACTAAACATGAATAACAGAAAATTGAAAGTGTTGTCCTCTGTGGTGCTGTGATTCCCATTGACTACATCAAGTGCTGCCCTTTAAATAGGATAGGAAGTGCTGATAAGATTAGGGTGGCGCTACAGGTCTCTTTTGCACACACAAACTGCCTGAAAAGCTCTATTTCTTTGATGCATTTTATAAGAAATGCTGAACCTTATCTTGTCAGACTTCGACTAACATCACCCCCTTAACAGACAGCCTTTGGTTTTGTGTGAGGGCAGATACACAGGTTTCCTAGCCCCATTAATAAGGTCTGCATGGAGTGGGTCTCAGAATTAACCCCAAACCTAATTATAATCTGTTTGGATTTTACTGACACATGTCTTCTAAGAGGTTTGGGCTTTTATAAAATCTAAATGAAGCTTCCCATTTTTTAAGATCTGGAATTAAAGTCACATGCTCCACATTTCTTGATGTAACCTAGTATTGGTAAGGTAATGGAACATTCTCTTGTATTGGTTCTTACTTGTGGACTTCCCGCCTTGGAGAAGTGAGGACCTACCTCCTCTATACTTTCCACCATCTCTTCAAAAGTTGCCAGTGACTCTGGGCTTAAGCATTTTTTAATATAACAAATTAAGGATTGTTATATTAAAAACCAGTTATAGTCAAACCACAGTCAATACTAAAACTGAGCTTTACCAGACCTCAGCCTCTGCCTAACCCCAAAGATAGTAACATTTCTTTAAATGATGGTGGAAACTCAAGATTGTTTTTCAGTTATTTTGTATTTGATGGCATTTACTTATCTGACTTTTCTTGAAATCCAACAGTAAGTCACAATGAGAGTAGTCCCATGAAATCAATGAGACTTATGGAGGAGTTGGCTCATCAAAATCCCCACTGATTCAGTGTACCTACTCTACCTGCAATATACTGCTGAATTTCAGTCACTGGGTTCTAAACAAAAGTGGTGCCAGATTAAAGAAAATGCATGAGTGGGTGCTACTCTCATTGGTTTGAGAGAATAAATGAATAAAGGTTTGGGAAAAGAGAGAGAGAGAGAGAAGCATCAAACCAGCAGTTACACACACACAGCTTTCACACACTCCAAGTGATGTTGATTTATTTGAAATCTTTTACAGTTGATCCACACCCCACACCCACACCAATCAAGAAAACATCTAGATGTTTCCTAAGAAAAAAAAATCTTTGGACCTCCCAAAGGAATAATTTTTCCTTTCAAAAATATGCTAAAACAGCAACATCCTCTGTTAAAGTTCAATACAGATAAACAGGCCCCTTCTCTTTATGCTGTGTTTCACACTCCTATAAAGCTTTGCTTCAGCTGAGCAGGAAATGCTGTTTTAGTCATACTGCTGTCACCGACACTGCCACATGCTTGAGAAATATGTCTCCAGGGTGGTATGTTGCAATACCCCTGAGCCTATATTTCTGGAAATAACTGGAAATACTACAAGTGAAAAGATGAAAGGGACATATTCCCCAAACACTGGGGAAATGTGTAGTATTTTTCATATGCAAATAAAGTATTCAACTATCAGGCCAGACTTCCAGGGAAGAAAAATGTATCGTGGTGGTGCTATAACATTTGAACAGCAACATGAGTATCTATCCTGCGATTAGCTAGCCTCTGGAAAAAAGGGGATGGGATGTTGGTGCATTTCATCACATGATAGTGGTACAGGAACTCAGTGTTAACACAGGAATCAACTCTATATGGAGAAATCACCTACATGATGCACGAATGACAAAGTTGAACTAACAGAAAAAACTACAAGGCTAAATTACCAAAAAATGTATTACTGTATCACATATTAATAATGGTGTGTGTGGACGGGGTGGGCACCAGACATTTGTTTTAGTGATTGGCATTATTTTTCTATTACATCTTTCTTAGGGGTACTATGTCCTCTCACATTGAGTTGCCATACATCCCGGAAAACCAGGATTGTCTCGAATTTAAGGTCAGGATCCTTGTCCTGTTCAGTTCAATAATTTTTTTTTTTTGCCAAAGACCTGGATTTTCATCTGGCTTGCCTCTCCTCTCTTTCTGAACCTTCCCCTCCTGCCAGCACAGCTCTCACAAAAGAGGAAAAGGCACGAAGGTGACTTGAAGCAGCCCCACATGGACTTTGCAGCAGGGCTTCATGCAGGGCTTTCGTTTATCAAGTCCAGAGCCCCATCTTGGCTCTCCGCTTCATCCCCAGGTGCCCCCACTGAAGTGGGGCAAGGAGTGGCTGCACATCCCACTCGGCCTCCTTCACCTCCCTGTCAATCGGCAAAACTTGGGACACTCCTTCTTTCCTTCTGCCGCCACCGAGGAACTGAGCTGGGAGTGGTTTTGAATCCACAGCTCTGAGACAGAGAGGGAGATTTGTCCCAGGATGGTGCCTAGGTTTCCCCACCATGATTCTCTTCAGGAAGACCCTGGCTTCAAGCTGAAAGTGCCAGCTCTCAGATAGGGCTGCTTGTTTTGGGTTTCCTTTTACCTATTGCTGCAAAGGTGTTGACCTGCCAATCTTCCAGTTGTTAAGTTCAGTGGAGAGGGGAGCCCGGCTCAGGGGAAGACCGAGTGCAGTGTGGGACCAAGGGTGGTGGTGGGAATCCAATGTGTCAAAGGAAGCCAGGGATCCCCGATGACACCCCCCCTCTTCCCTCCCAGGCAATGGAGAGTGGCTTCCTTGGAGCTGCCTGGTGCCTTGACCTGTCTTCTCCCCCAGCCTCATCTGAGGAGGTTGGGGGTGGAAAGGGTTACATAAGTCAGAGGCAACTTGATGGCATATAACAACAAAATGTCAACAAGGAGGGAACAAGAGCCAGTTTGCAGTGCAAATTAGGGGTACGCGTGCACAGTTTGAAGAAGGCAATGATGTCATGTGGCTGTCCCAGTTTTGTGGGAGAGAATTATGGCAATCCTAATCTCACATGGTAGTCACCATCATGCCAGTACTGAAACTCTGCCAACATTACTAATACTTTTGGAGCAGTGTTACAAGCAAAGATTCTAAAAAACTGCAGCTCCTGAAATATGACATGCACACTTCTCAATAAACTCACTTTTGAGAACTGTAAATTTGGCTGTGACAGAACACAGCTTTTTTGTTCTCTATCCCAGCTCCTCCTTGTTCCCAATCAGTGCAAACGACTACATTACTGTTGCAATTAACCTTTGACCACAACAAGCTTTGTTCCAAATCAAAATTTTCTTTCATGAGTCTCCTTTCATAATTTCCAGAAAGAAAAAATGTAGCAGTTGGCATATCAGAAGATTCAAATTGCTTGTGATTTGCAGGGGCAATTTCTTTTTTGCATTTCTAAATGTATAATACAACTGAGAAACAGACCATCAAGGAGACTCAGCAGGGGCCTTATTTGCAGAATGAAATTAATTATTGTTAGAAATGAAAGTCCCCCCCCCCCATTGCAACTATTCAAAAATCCTCTGGATCATGAGTGTGGAATATTGTCCTTTTGTTTGCACAATCCAAAACACCAGGTAAGGCTCAATGTTGCTGCAGAATATTGTGCATGCATTTACAGCAGGAGAAAGAATGGCAAGCTTTACCTTACAAGGACCAGTACAAATGTTGAAGATATGAATGACAACAGTCCATATGGTCTTGAGGATGCCATTTTATGCTCATTGCCATTCACATAGAGGAATTATGCAAGAGATAATCCCAGAAACTGAATCCCATTTTCATCAGATAACTACTTCTTACCCAAGCACAATTGTTTTCAAGGCTGTTTTTAAAAAGGAGGGATTTTTCTGTAAAAGAAAAGGGAAAAGAAAAAAGAATGGAGTTTCCTGGCTTTCTACTCTGGAAATGACATACTCAGAAGAAATGGAATTGGGATTAATATGGAGGTTAAATTACATGTATTTTTGGTTCATTTTATGTTCCACTTCTCCTCCAAGTAAATGATGACAGCAACTATGGTACTCACAACAATCCGGTGAGGCAGGTTATGCAGATAAACCTCTCATTTACCTCTCTAGGGGGCAAAGTTATCTAGTCCTTTTCATAAGGTCATCTCTAATTTACAACTGTTGAGGAAAAGTCATCTATTTCTCCTCCTAAGACCAAGAAGATAAACACTAAGCCAATGTCCAGTCAGTGAATCAGTGGCACAAAAATTTTGCTCCTTCTGTTGAAAATTGCTTTCCTTTCTCCCCATCCCCATGTTACTTGTCCCACTCTACAGGTCACACTCAGGCCTCTTCGCCTTATGCATTCTTCACACCACCACACCACTTCCACCTCATGGGACACTGCTCCAACCATTAAACAGGGCACTTTGTTCAAGAGATGCTTTGATATAACCAGCAGGTAGAGTGGCTGGCCTGCCACTGCTCTAAGTCACTGCCACCCCAATGCCCAGGTGAAGGACTGGAGTTGTTTTATTATACACAAATTGGGGGCATGCAAATACAATTTCAAGCTCTTGTGTTGTTGTTTTTTTCCTTTGGAGGACATGCATGGACCTTCATTGCTAGGGTTCATTTAATTTCATAGCTTGGGCTGAAAGGCTTTTCTCAATCTTATGTGCTATATCCTTTGCTATCTGCTTCTATTTGAGACAGCCAATCCAGAAATATGGAATCATTAATTCTAACATGTTAAAATGCGATTGATAATCACACAGTCAAAAATTATATTATTCTAAATGGAACTATCAAGAGATGGGAGGAGAAGAAAAGAAGAAAAAAGAGTTTGCTAGAGAAAATGTGAGGAAAAGCTGCCTTCATACTGAATAAACCAGGAGCTGCTCTGGTTTAAGTTTTGCATATTCAAAGCAGGGGTCTGGGGAGGAAATCTGGTGCCTATTAAGCAGTCACTGCCCCTTTAAGAGCAAAATGTCACCAAAGCTCAAGTCTGCGTTGTTCTACTTATTCAGTTGGGATGCTATTTTACAGAAAGTAAGGATAAGCAAAAGCTTGCAAACAATTGTTCTTCCTGGCTAATTTCTTTAAAAATGGCTGAATAGTGTTAAAAAGGAGTGGCTTTTAAGTACAGGATGTATTTTATGGAAATAAAAACAGGCTATGGTGATTAATATTCTTTTAAGATAAAAATATGCTGTTTGAAATATATTTCAGCAGTTTCTGAAAAAATTAGTTGCATCCGAACAGAGGGTAAATCACTTCTATATTTTACAAATCATAATATTAAATATTTTTGACCAAATGCCACCAAATCTGGTAAAAAAACTATATCAAACTGGTACCACCATTTGCAGAATTTCCTTTTAGAATGTTGATTTGCTTTACTGCACAATATCATTTGCTGCATTCCTGTTTTCACTTGTTTTCATAAACCAGAGTGTTTCTCATTTAACAGAATGGAGCAGGGGTTCTCAAGGTTTTTGCGCCATGGGCCAGACAACTCCTCCTCAGACAGCTGAATGGGCTGGACACGTGGTTTCCACCTGACAGCAGGTGCATTTGCACATGTGTAGGCATGTTTGAACACTCACGGGCATGTCCACTTCCACTTCCGTGGTCATTGCCGTGGGCCAGATGGAACGCCATTAGGGGCCAGGGCCAGCCCGCAGGCCGTAGGTTGTGAATTCCTGGAATAGAGTGTAAACAATTAAACTTGGAGTATTGTTAGCTTTTTCATTGGGTACTCTACTTCACAGTTCCAGGGAAGGGTACAAAGCCCACAAAAGAATTCCTATAATCTATTGTAATCAGGATTTCCATTACTATTAGAGAGAAGGGGAGAAAGAGATAATAGGTAAAGGTAAAGGTTTCCCTTGCTCGAAAGTCAGTCTTATCTGACTCTAGGGTTCAATGCTCATCTCTGTTTCAAAGCCGAAGAGCCAGCACTGTCTGCTTCTGCAGACGTTTCCGTGGTCATGACTCATGTGGCAGGCATGACTAAACACCGGGAGCGCATGGAGCACTGTTACCTTCCCACCAAAGTGGTCCCTATTTATTACTTGCAATTTCTTGCTTTGGAACTGCTAGGTGGGCAGGAGCTGGGACAAAGACGGGAGCTCATTCCGTCCTGCAGCACTTGGGAATTGAACTGCTGACCCTCCGCCTCCCAGTCAGCATTTTAGCCACTTGAGCCACTGCAGTCCCTTAGAAGAGATAATGGCAGATGATAATTTAAAGTTACATGGTGAGTCTCCTTGTTGACTTTTCCAGACACATTGGCCAGGGATATAAACTTTACAGCCAAGATGTCTGCTAATTTTAGAAGAATTTGAGGAATTGTGTATCCTACTGCTTCTCAGTCAGCCAATCTTGGTGCTTGCTCTATGTGTGAATGTGCTTTGCTTCTCAAAGTGATAAGCACTAGAGACATTTTAGGCAAACACAGAAGCCTTGGGGTGGAAGAAGAGTTCTCTGCCTCACTGTCAGATGGAGAACAACATTCTTATGGGGCTTTAAGATTATTCTCTGTGGCATCTTGTTGTGTCAACAGAGCAAAAAGCAGGGAAAATGGGAAACTGAATATAGTATTTTATTCATCCTCACTCTACCTCTTCTCTGCTTTTGTAGAACAATATGGAACAACATGTGTCACAAAGTAGCATGTTCACTACAAGGAAACTTGCTATTCAAAGACAACTCAGTTAAATTCACTTCTGTCACAAACTGATGCTGCTGGACCTAATTTCCCTTTATGTTTAACTTTGCATGAATGAGCACCCATGAGGCATCCAATCAGGAAACCATACTTGTCAAGAGATCTCGGAAGAATTGTGTCGTTGTTTTGTTCTGAACTAACTAAATGCTTGTATTTTAAATGGAACAAATGTGAATGGAAGGCAACATTCAGCATAAAAGTCAAAATTGTTAAATCTGCCTTATAAAACAAAGCCTCTCAATGTTTTTCAGAGTTATAGAATCTGATAGATTAAGTAGAGATATTGCTGCATTTAATAATGTTCACCTTAAAAACAAGATTTCCTCAGAGGTTGTTGCAATATACAGACACTGGTGTCCCATGGAGTGCCTCACCCCATGGTGGTAGGATGAAGACTGCTTTTATAATGTGCCTTTCCAATCCCTGTTGATATGAGGCATAGAGGAAGGGATTCCCCCCTCTCTTGGAATGGATGAGGAGGCAGGATTGAGAGGGAATCTCTAGAATCACTGTTTGCTAGCTCAAGGACTACATGACTTTTTAAGCTCCTCCCAACCTTTGTACACAGTGTACAGTCTTTTTGTGATTGTTTCAGACTGACCAGCCACCTGCCTATCCTATCAGGCTTAAGTGCTTAGGGGTCTCTCTTGAGGGCTGGATAGGAATTTTTGGGATTGGCTTCCTGATTGGGTGCAATATGAAAAAAAATGAAAATATATATATGAAAAGAAGAAGAAGAAAAAGGAAAAAAACCTTAGTTTCTTCATGCAATACGACCAATGTATGGTCTTGGGAGCTGAATTGTAAACAATTGGAGTTATTTCTCCCTGAGTCAGCCAGCCTGTGCAGAAGCTGGCAAGGATCAGCACTGTGCAGAGGCTGGGGATTCACCAGTCTGGGCTAGAGATATGAAGAGGAATTGGCCTGCTCTAGTACCAGATTGCACACTTCCAGGTCCTTCCACAGGCCACAGGCCTGTTGTCTCTTCATTTCAGAGTTTGGAAGAACTCAGTTGTTGGTAAATACTATTCTTCCTCTACAGTTTGTAGTGGAACAACAATGTATTCTAGAATGTGTCCACAGATCATGAGAGGAAACTTGAGATCCAGCAGACTTTGCATAAAGTTGAGGTGATATTATCATATAAATGTGCTCTATAATCTTTTGTAGTTTCTGTAGATCAACAAGAGTCTTTGAAGTGGTCATCAAAGGTGGGATTGAAAATCACTGATTTGATAGGATGCTTGGTTTATGTGTTGTTCCTTCCAGTCCTTTCAAGGAATGTATAGTTAATCTGTGGTCATATTTTATCTTTAACACCAACCTAGTGCTAACTGAGCATTCTAACCCACCCACCCCCAACAAGAGAGAATAGCACCTCAAGCACCTCATCAACCTCCATGAAGTAAAGGGTGAAGGTACCCAATAGGAGGGTGGCAGTGATAGAGGGCAGACTCTTTCACCAATAACTCGAATTACATGGATGACTATAACACTTAATCAGGATATATAAATTGTGTAAATCTACTTAGAAAAATGTGTCTGTGTAGGTATGCTGAGTTATAAAAGTTACACTTTTATAAGGACTGAACAGTTTTTTTTTTCATTACTGTAAAATCCAAGACTGCTTTTTATGTTTACAAAGTGTGACTTTAATATGAAGATTAATTATTCTTTCTTCCAAATGCTCTTGTACTGTCTCACTCTTTGCTGCCCACTTAGATCACTGCAAATTAAATTCTAATTCAGCAGTGTACTTGGCTTTGGAATAATGCAGTGAAGATCTTACTAATAATATGTGGAACTACTGTAATTTAGGTAAATTATGTTTTGAAGAAGTTTGAAAGCTTTGAGATTATCCTGCAGGTGAAAGTTTAAACAAAGCACTCTATTTATGACATCAGTATTTGATGTGGTTAGTCAAGTACATTGGACAAAAACAGATCAGAGAAGATCTGTTGAGCTTGCTATTTGCCCTGGCAACTATAAAGTGACAAATATCTGAAAAGTAGGAGTAAACACGACAGAACTCTAAACATAAGAGGTAATATCAGGGTTGGTGAATTTATACAATCTGACAGTAAAGAAGGGTACATTTGTAGTGTTCCTTCTTTTTTTAAAAAAAACTTTTTTAAAGGGGAGTATTGTATAAATAATTTTTCTTCTTTCTTTTTAATCTTTTTTTATCTCCCCATTTTCTATCTTTTCTTTCTGAATGTTTGCAGTTATAACTCCCCCAGGTTATAACCTGAGTGAACCTGATTTCTGGGCTGTGACTTCACAGTGTATCCTTGTACATTTTTATTCCTGTATAGTTGCACCATTAGTTCACACTATGGTTTTAAAATGCACAATACGGATAGGTCACATGGTTTATTTTTGCTTACTGAACTACCGAGGATACGACAAAGAGCTGCATCAATCAATTCTACAGGGACTTTGAATACCAGTGCAGCAGGACCAAAGATTTGAAGAACTTCCACCAGGTAATATTCCTAAATGACTCTGATTTGGACTGGGTTTGAATTGCACCATCCCTGGCCACAAAGAAAGCTCTTTTATCTTTCTTCAGAGTGGGCCATTAGGGGATGGTAAAATGCAAATCCTGGGCTTCCTGTTTTTGGATTGTAAAAAGATATAATCTGTGGTCTATTTTCCCATGGAATACCTAAGGAAAGTAGCCTGGGTGAAACATAGTGCCATGCAAGTCTGCCTGATAAAGTGACCTTTGAGTCACGAAAGCTTGCAATGTTTGATTTTTTAAGGGATCCTATAAAAGGTATCACCTTCCTTCTGCCTTTGTTTGATTTTGTGGATGGGTCACATGGCATATTTTTGCTTGCTGAATATATTAGTAATTATCCAGGGAGAAAGCAGTGGTGGATTTTTTTGAACCCCAAAGCTCAGCAGACTGGGTTTGATGATACAGCTGGATGCTTCCTCAATACCCTTTTGCAGGCACAACCCCCCCCCCCCCCCCCGCAAAGAAAGACTCAGACACTGGTATTGGATTAAAGGCATCGGGCCACTTTTATTGAATAATGCCCTAGTCCAAATTATCACTTTCAATTGGTGTATCATCCAATTGTAATTCTTTAAGGCAAGCAGGCCGCAGTAACACTGGTAAGGTTCCTCCCAAATTGCCAATGGAAATTGGCTACATGTATCTATTTGTATCAATTTGTTTGTTGACACAAACAAATTGTTGACCGGACTCAATATACTATCTACTGACCCCACCCTATGACGTGTATCCGTTCAATATCAGGGTGATGCAGGCTGTGCAGCTCCTGCCATCAACCCTTGCATGGTTCACCCTTGACCGGCCAATCTTATTCCCCTGACCCTATCTACGTGTTGGCCAGTCAATTGTGAACCTGCTGGATACCTACGTGTCATAAATCTGTTACCTTACCAGTGCTACCCGCCACACGGGGAGGTCCGTGATGACTCACCGCCCCCCCAGACCGTCAGCTCGGTCACCAGGCCTGCTTGCACATCCTCCAGAAAGAGGTCCAAACCTCTGGCCGACAGATGGACCCCATCTCTTGCATATAGACCATAATCCTGCAAGCCTATCCTAGGATGTTGAATGGCTGTCCCAAAGCCATTGTCAAAAATTTACCAGGCAACAGCCCTGTTCAGGGACCGTCGAGCACGATCCAAAACACGGAGATCAATGCCTCCCTTGTAACGGTGTCTCGGCACGATGTCAGACCATAGCAGCCACATGTATGGCCATAAGTGATGTAAAAAGGCCAGGTCACTGCACACCGACATTTTTAAAGAGAGGTCAGTGATCTGTCCGAGATCATTGCCGCCGAGGTGCAGAATCAAGACATCAGGCGGTCCAGCATCCCTGATGGACATCAGGAATGGCAAAAGTTCCCGCCATCTCATGCCGCGCTTACCGTACCAACGCATACGTGCGGCTGCACGTAGCCCGAGATGGGGTCCCCAGTCTGTCGCCACAGCATACTGCGCTGCCCAGTGCACAAAACTGTGGCCCACCAGCCATACTGCCCCGAGCCGGGCAAAGACCCCATAGGGGTGGTGATCCCCGAGGGGCCGGCCTGTGCCACCCCTGCTTAGAACCCGGCGTCGGGGGTGTAGGCAGCAGCCTGTCCACCCACATTGGTGGTAGTGGGTAAGCCAACCCTACCACCAGGGCGCAGGGGCGCCGCCTGAGCCCTCCGGCCCGGGGGCAGCCCCCTAGATGTGGGGTGGGGTGGGCAGAGCCCTCCCCCTCGTCCACGGCTTCGGAGCCACAGTTTTTTGCTTGGGAGCCATGTCTCCCAAGCAGAATAGTAAAGGGGAAAGGAAAAAATCCCTTTTCAAAAGGTAGAAGGCGAAAGCAGGGGGGGAAGCGACGGAGAAAACTTCTCCTCTCCATCGCTTCGATAAAATGGCAGCCGAGCTGCCGCATGGCCACCTCTTTTAAAGGGGGTGGCCACGCCCCTTAACTCACCCGGATGTCTGAGTCCGGTTGGGTGGGGGCCCGCAAAGTGCATGGCGGCCATTTTGGTGCCACGCTTGCATAAGAGACCAATGATCATAAAGCATCATACAGCAATTACCAAAACAAGATTCTAAAGAGAGATCACTTGAACAAGACAAACATCACAATGGTTTTATTACCTATCACTTGCCCTGCAGGTTGGCAGTCATACTGAATAATGGGTAGAGGATAAGACTGGTTATCCCCTAATTGATTACATAGTTCTAATCCTTTTTTCAACCTCAAATGCGTGTTTATTGCTTTTTTTCAGAGCATGAGAGCACATGCTGAATCACTTTTAAAACACCTTAATATTTCTGCTTGAATAGAGAGAGGAAATATGCATGTGGGTATGAAGGATGTGGTTGACAAGTACCTTTAGTCCTTGACAATAACAGTCCTGAACACATTTACTAAGGAATAAAACTCATTGAACATTGTAGGATCATGTTCACACTCAAGATCCAAATAAACATTGTCACAGAGTAATATACAATGTATTTCAGAAAACAAAACAAAACAAAAAACTTATATGCTTAAGTTAAGACCTCATTTAATTAAGCTGCTCATTTACTCTATATTTAATGTAATTGCAAAACTGGTTTTTGAATAACTTATTTATGGAACGAAAAGGAATCTGCTTCATCACAGTTACATCTAACAAGCAATTCATCAATTAAATCATCCTATCACACCAAAACTATAATAGTGCAATTATATCTCTAAAATGTGCCATTCATAGCAAGAAAATTCCAATAATGAGATCAGGGCCATAGCCAGGGGGGCCAGGGACCCCGAAAACCCTCCTGAGCTAACAGCCCACCGTCCAACCCATCCTGTGATGCCAATGTTGTATATGTGAGTGTGACACTGTTGCCCCTCCTGAAATTTTTTTTGCCCCCTGAATTTTTTTTCATGCCCCCCTGGATATGGCCCTGAATGAGACCTAGATGCCAAATGTTAATGCTTATCAGGCTTTGACAAAGGGATTGCATTGTACAGCTAAATCAACAAGTCGTTGTTTTTACACTATCATTAACATGTCATTTCTTCTACACAAGGTCAGTCAAACACATCATGATTATTCTTGCTTTTTAGACAATACTTTATCATTTTGTTTAGGAACAAAGCATCTGTCTGCTTTGAAAGATGAGTGGTTTTTATTTCCCAGTAGGGATTATCAGGGATTAATATTAGAAGTTTATAGTTTAATGGTGTCTGCCCACATAATGCACTTGAGAATACTAAAAGAGTCACTAATGTATTTCCATAACACTAATATATATATATGGTAACATATTGATCAAAACATGAAATGGCTGTGGATCTGGGCTGCATGTACAAGACCCTACAAACTAATCCAAAATGTGGAGAAAGTATATTATTTAGCAACTACCGTTTTGGTTGAGGAGAATCACACTCAAAGTTTACTTATTTTGACCCTCAGTTCTCCTACAGTGCAATTAAATATGAAGGACATGCTGTGTTTGAAAAGACAACTATGCTTCCAAGGCAAAATTCTTCTTGTTTGACTTTAAAGCACAAATCCAGTTTGGGGGTTTCTGTCTCCCCAGCCCCCTTTTGAATAAATGGCATTAATCCAGATCATCACCTTAGAACTGCAGATCTGGAAGGGACCCTAAAGGTCATTAAGTTCATCCCCTGTCAAGGAATCACAATGGAGTATTAAAACTCCCATTCTCTGGCTCTGTAGCAAATAGCTAAACCACTGAGCAATCCAGCATGAGGGGACAATTCTACTGTCATAGATTATTCTTGTTTAAATTAAACTCTATCTTTAATTTACAGGTTACAGTAGGATCATTTCTTCAATATAAAGAATGTGGAGAAGCTCTGCTTCTTATACCTCTGTATGTAATGCAACTGATGCTGTCATACAGCCAGTTTGGTATGGCTGATAATACAGATCCCTTGATATCAAATGGGGTAAAAGAGAAAGCAAAGAAGAAGACAAAGAAGATAGTACAGAACTCTCAGAAGCACAACAGAAGGGTTTAATCTTAGAATTGTAAAATAGAGTCTTTATGCAGTAGAAATTCCAAGCAAGTTCTAAAAACCATATACCAGATAATCTAAGCCAGTGTTTCACAACCTTTGGTTTTTGGACTTCAATTCCCAGAAGCCTAAGTCAAATCCCCAAAGCACTGGTTAACCAATGTACTGAATTAGGATTCTGGGAATTGAAGTTTCCCTGTGGAGCATGTGCCCAACATTGGGAACCACTGATTTAAGCCAAGATTGGGTCACAATAATGTTTGTCTTATTTTTTAGCTTTCTGGATCTTCAAAAGAGAAAACAGAGTGATATATAAAAAACCTAGCAGGTCAGATTGGCAAAGGTAGGGCCAGACAGTCACCATCTAAATCCAAGTTACTCATAGCATTAGAGAAGAGAATATTGTAGAATGATGTCCTGAGCTCTCATGTACACACATCCCTGAAAACTTGTCTGCATAATTAATGTAATTCAAAGAGTGAAACAGAACATTCATTGAAACAAGGGATCATATTCTGAACACAGTTACAGCAAACTTTCTGGCTTTCAGTTACAGTATAGCTGTATCATGTCATATACTTTCTTCACTATACTCCTGCTGTATCTAGACAGGGTCACCTAAGAACCAGACATCCATGAGTCTGTAATGTGTTACGTTAAAGTGCGTCTGACATTCAGATAGAAGGAGAAGGAACACAGCCAACACTTTGAAATAGGGGTTCCACTGGGTGTTGTATAGGGGCACTGCTAATAGTGGGTCCACTTCCTCTGCCACTAGGCTGATTAGGCACTACTGCAGGCTTCACCACAAGTTAGGGATACATTTAATATACAGTTATTGTGGCCCAGTTTCAATCCCAAACTTCGTGTCTTTCCTCTTTATTTGCAGCACTGTTCCTCTTGGGAGAAGGGTCAGCTAGCATGTAATCTTAGCTAGTTTGCATACTATGCCACCTTTGTGGGCTTTAAAAAGCTGTATTATTTCAGCACACCATTAAAAAGGACTTGTAAACCATTTTACCAGGAAAGACTGGTAATCTACTCCCAATTACAGTAGAACCCCACATAATGAAAAAGCTCCATTCCATGGAGCTCTTCGCTGTGCAGGTTTTTTTTTTTTTTTTTTTGGTTATGCGGTTCTCTATGGGAGATACCCCACATAATGAAAAAATGTTCATTAACCGGGGTTCCCATTGAGCAGGTATACCCCAGTTACCAAAAACCCCGCATAATGAATGACTTTTCCTCCATTATGCAGGGTATTGCCTTTGCATAATGAACACTTTGTTATGCGATTTTCTTCCGCTGTGTGATGTGTTCTTTATGTGAGGTATGGTTGTACTTAATATTTAGCAGTCTCTGGAAAGGTTGCCATAAATTGGAATCAATTTGATACCATATAATTATTACTCAGTGAGAGGTAAGACCAAACAGATTGCTATTCCATACAAAGGTAAAATAGAGTTCTCTGCAATTAGTCTACAAATTTTGTTTGGTAGCACATATATCATTTGAGGAAGCCTTCCTTTCAACTCTATCTTGGGCTGCTTCCACTTGAGGAGAAAAATATTGTTCTGTCCTCATTCCAGATCCATGTTCACACATAAATCACATTAGTTTCTCTGTGCAATGTTGGAAGTGCAGAGGAAAACATGTAAAAAATGCTGACTACATTGTTGCTCTCTATTACCAAACTCCTAGTACTCTCTTTTGTGGCGTTATCTAATGGGTCAAAGTATGAATGAGAAAAATCTGAGTGCTATACAAGATCATTCATTCATTCATGTTTATTTTTGTATACCACTTTTCTTATCAAAATAACTCAAAGCGGTTTCCAAGAATTATCGTAATAACAGAGCATAAAAATACAGAAAATAAAGATAACAATAAGTACATTAAACATGTGAATTACATATCAAAGATATAAAATACAAGGCAATAAGAGCAAATATACAACAAAATATACAATATTGATAACAATATCATAGAGCAAAATACAAAATACTTTAAACACAAAAGAAAAGGTTGGAGGTAACCTCAATGACCAAAACCAGCCTTAGGATGAAGACGTCTCACCACCGCTCATCATCCCTCGGCTTCTCTGCTTCTGGTGGAATTGAGGAGCAAGCCCGGGAATGTTGCAGCTCAGTGGCCGACACAAAGACAGAGTTTGTGTTCAAACCAAGTGGCACTGATGTCCAGGGACACCAATAAAATATTTAATAATTTTATCCTGAATGTTCTGAACATGGAAAATAATTTATTAGATACCATTCATTGATACAAATTACTTATCATCATATAAACGTAGAGCAAACAATAAATTCCCACTAAACTCTGTTTATTGATCCTAAACAGGTCTACTGCATACAACCATTTGTTGATGTTCTTCAAATAAGCTGTAGGAAAAGAGTATATCTATTTTATTTTGTATCCTTTCCTTTTTTTAATAGACAGGTCATTCCATGTCAGAAAAGGTTATTCCTTGTTACTTCCTTGCCATGTTATTAGCTCTTCTGGAATAAAATGTGGCTAGTTTAGCCAAAATACTTCTGAGTTTCATTATAATCCCTTCCAGGTTTTCATTGATGAGTTGGTCTATATTTCCTTGAAAATTTTCAATATAGCTTTTCCCCTTAGACTGCTTTCTGAGATTTGGATAACTTTCACTGGCAAAATTATAACAGTGGTGGGCGCCAAAAAAATTACTATCACACTGTGGGCATGGTATGGTGGGCATGGCCAGGGGGAAAGCCCTGTGTTGCACCAAAATCAGGACTACTTTATTTCAAAACTCTGGATGAGCAGGGCCAGCCAGAATTTCTGCTACCGGTTCAGGTGAACTGGTGCAAACTTGCTGTTGCCCACCACTGATTCTAACCACTCAAAGTGATGTATTCCAACTCAAGAGAACTGGGTTTGTGCAACAGGACAAGATGAACACACAGAGGCTGTACATGATAGGAAGAAAATATATATTTGTATTTTGGGGGAGACAAACATTTGTTCTGGCCTGAATCAGTGTGTGATTCTGTAAAGGAAAAAAGTACTTCATCTCTTTTACCCTTGGGTTACATATTTTTATAATACAAAATTATGTTTCTTCTCTAAGAACTAGATATGTAAGTTCCAATATTTTCCCACCTTTGGAAGAATTATATATTTAGGTTTCTATGTAGGCATATTAGCTTGAAGGTCTTTGTGTAAAAGCTTGGAGAAATCATAAATCCTACTTGTGTCACTGCCTGGAGTTTTCCGCAGAAAGTTCAGACATCCCCTAGAAGCTGTTTCATAAAACTTTGTCTCTTTCTTTCTCTGACAATTGTATTGTTTTTTCTCTCTGTGTGTTCTAGAAAGATGCTAGCAGCTGATGATTTGAACCTAGCACAAACACAATTTAACAAAACTGAGAGAATAGAAAAGCTGGCATAACTTTGTTGTTCCCGAGGAGGAAAAATATCCAAAATCCATTTTGTTAAGCCAAACAAAAAGGTACAAAAATGAGTGAAAACTTTTCAGATCTTCAGATCCTTTCTCTCGCATGGCAAAACTAGAAGCTGCCTCAATAACTGTAGGACTTTATCTCCCATGCATGGTAAAGAGGCAATGAAGGTGCAAAGGACATTCTAGCATCCCTGCTCAGAGGCTTGGAGTGGGTGGATTGGGAGGCCCCCTTGTGGCTAGAGTGCCCAATCACCTTTGGGGGATGGATAGGAATGTTTTAGCCTATCTTCCTGATTGGAGTCTGGAAGATGGGTAGTTTTTTTGCCTATCCCATTGTGGCACAATGTAATTCTATGGGGTTAGGGTGCAGTTGTTATATAGGTCACAATTAGAATGTTGCTGGTGGGTAGTGCTGGTTTAGGGGGGTAGAGGTGTTAGATGGTTTTTGAAAATCTATTTTAATATTCATATTTCAGAGTAAAAACATAAGAATATAAGAACAGCCTTACTGGAATAGGCCACAGCTCATTCAGTCCAGCATTCTGTCTCTCACAGTGTCTCACCATTTGCTTCAGAGTATTCCCAAGCAGATCCCTTCACCTGCTTAGGATTCCCTGGAAATGGCATTGAGAGATATCCTGCCTATCTCTCCAACCCGGAGGTTGTCCTTAGGTATCCATAATTGTAGCCATTGATACCCTTGTCTTCCATCAACTTGTCTAATCCTTTCCTAAAGATGTCAAGACTGACAGGTGTCACCAATTCTTCTGGCAGGGAATTCCATAGACCAGTGATTCTCTGGGTGAAAAAGTACTTTCTCTTATTAATTGAGAATTAGTACCCAAATGTTTCATGGAGTGCCTCCTAGTTCTAGTGTTGTGCGATAGGAAAAACAGTTTTTCCTTATCTACTTTGTCTGCACCGTGCATGATTTTATAAATTTCAATCAGGTCACCTCTTAGACGCTGTCATTCAAGAGTGAAGAGGCCCAACCATTGCAGCCTCAGATGGTAAGGAAGGTGTTCCAGTCCCCTAATCATTCTGGTTGCCCTCCTCTGCACTTTTTCCAGCTCCATAATATCCTTCTGGAGGTATGGTGACCAGAACTGTACACGATATTCCAGATGGGGCCTCACCATAGATTTATAAAGAGGCAAAATGACACTTGCTGACTCATTTTCTATACCGTTCCTAATGACCCCTAACATTGAGTTTGCTTTTTTCACTGCTGAGTCACACTGGGTTGACACCTTCATTGAGTTGTCCACCAGGACACCAAGGTCCCTTTTTTGGTTTGTCGCAGAGAGTTCAGACCCCATCAGTTTATAAATGTAATTGAGGTTTTTGCCCCAACGTGCATCACTCTGCACGTACTAGTGTTGAAGCTCATTTGCCACTGTTCTATAGAATATTGTTCTATAGAAATAGGCTGTCTCTGAACACCACCTAGCAGAAAGCATTGTTCTACAGTCACTACAGAGGATTAAAGGCTCTCCCCTTTTGTTGCCACTAATCAATTAACTCATTTATGTGTAAAAGGAGACTTGATGTCTCTACCTGAAGAATGCTGGTACAGCTGATTACAGGTAAAATACAATGCTGAAAGCCATTTTGAGTGTAGTCCCTCTCAGAGAAAGAAACCAGACTGCAAGCTGAAGTGGTCTAGGAGAAGCCTAGGTGAAACACAGCTTGGCATTTTTATTGTTTTACTGGTCTTAGATTTATGATCTGGCTATGTGCCTTTCTTCACGTGAACCCCGATTGGGGTGGGGTGATGTGAAGGCCCATTCTTAATTGGCTCTCTTTCATTTGGAACATGACTCCATGCATGCATCCCTCTCCTCATGTGAGGAAGTGGGATGTCCAGCAATTCCCCATGTGACCCCGTGGGTCTATTGGGGTGAAATGAAATTCTTTTGTCTGTGGGTGTATAAATGGAGGGCATGTTTAGGGGGGTCGTGGATGCTGTGATTTTAGCCATTTTTTGACTGGCAGTCCCTGCAAGCATGGCTCCACCCACATCAAAGGGCCTCGATGTGGATGAATCCATACTCAGGTTATTTTTATATTGTTTTATATTTTTCAATTATGCATTAGTCATTTTTGGGCATATGTAATGTTACTGTATTTTTCTATCTGGTTTCACTGTTTCTCTTAGTTCTTTCTCTATCCTATACTTTAATTTCCTGATTCTCTGCAATCTTCCTCCCATTTTCTTTTCATAAGGTTTCACCATGTCCTCTGCCAGTAAGATCCTGGTCTTAAATAAATGTAACTGTTACTGAAATACATTTTATATATGATACTGTGGAATCTTTGGTTACTCAGGTATAACAGGTAATGGGGTGCCACAGGAGGTATTTCCAGAAATGTAGGATTCAGAGGTGAATCCCTTATGGCCGGGATGGATGGTGACTCCTGCTGATCAGGGATTCTGGGAATTGAAGTTCAGAACACCAGGACTAGCAAGGTTCACCATCACGGCCTTAGGGTGCCACTTGGCAAGGTGAAACCTAGGTGTATGATTCAAGCAAATTGGTTTGGCACATGGGAGAAACCATGAGCCAACTATGGAGTTGGAGAAAGTGCAGAGGAGGGCAACCAGAATGATTAGGGGACTGGAACACCTTCCTTACCATCTGAGGCTGCAACGGTTGGGCCTTTTCACTCTTGAGCGACCGCGTCTAAGAGGTGACCTGATTGAAGTTTATAAAATCATGCACGGTGTGGACAAAGTAGATAAGGAAAAACTGTTTTCCCTATCGCACAACACTAGAACTAGGGGACACTCGATGAAACTTTTGGGTACTAGTTCTCAAACAAATAAGAGAAAGTACTTTTCACCCAGAGGATCACTGGTCTATGGAACTCCCTGCCAGAAGAAGTGGTGGAAGCTGTCAGTCTTGACAGCTTTAAGAAAGGATTAGACAAGTTCATGGAGGACAAGGGGATCAATGGCTATAATGATGGATACCTAAGGACAACCTCTGGGTTGGAGAGGTAGTCAGGATATCTCTAAATGCCATTTCCAGGGAATCCTAAGCAGGTGAAGGCATCTCCTTGGGAATACCCTGAAGCAAATGGTGAGCCACTGTGTGAGACAGAATGCTGGACTGGATGGGCTGTGGCCTGTTCCAGCAAGGCTGTTCTTATGTGTACTATATGGAAAAGTCTCTCTCTCTCTCTCTCTCTCTCTCTTTCTCACTCACTCACACACACACACACACACACACACACACACACACACACACACCTCTGCAATTTGCCCGTCCAATCTGGAGAGGGGACAAGGAGACTCTTGTTCTGGTATCAGGAAGAGCACTACCAGCCCCACTGCAAGACCGGAAATGAAATTATTTAATAAATATGGACTACAAATCTACATCTTGCCTCTTTATTTAGTGGGTAGTGACTGCAGTGGCTCAAGTGGCTAAGATGCTGACTGGGAGGCAAAAGGTCAGCAGTTTGATTCCTGAGTACTGCAGGATGGAAAGAGCTCCCGTCTTTGTCCCAGCTCCTGCCAACCTAGCAGTTCGAAAGCAAGACATTGCAAGTAGATAAATAGGGACCACTTTGGTGGGAAGATAACATTGTTCAATGCACTCTGGTGTCTAGTCATGCCTGCATAGAGATGCAAAACTTCTGGAAATTTTGAAGGTCAGAAAAAAAAACCACGGTTTTTTTTTTTGGGGGGGGGAAACAAACCTTTTTGGAAAAATTGAAAATAATTGATTTATAAAATATGTGAACCCAGCCTTATCTTAAAATATTGCATTAATCATGTTGAAATAAAACATTCCATAATATATTTTTTTATTTTTTCAATTTTTCAGGGGGAAAAGAGGCTTCAGAAAAAAATGGAAAAAACTCCCCTGTTTTTTCCCGATTTTTTTCAGGGGGGGTTTCTGGGCCTTCATATCTCCATGCCTGCCACATGAGCATGGAAATGTCTGCAGAAGCAGACAGTGCTGGCTCTTCGGCTTTGAAAGAGAGATGAGCACTGCACCCTACCGTCTGATATGACTGACTTTCGAGCAAGGGAAACCTTTATCTATACCTGGGAAGAGAGGGAGACTTTGTCCTAAAGCAGCGATCCTCAATCTACTGAACTGAGGGGGAAAATTCCATTCCTAAATCTCAGCTTGCTGAGGTGGGGGAAATGCTTAAAACCTCAGTGATTTTGAAAAAAGGAATACTGAAAAAATTACTGATTTCAATCCTACAAATTGCCCTGTGTGGATGCTAGCGAGAAAAAAAATCATCTTCATAAAAGTGCAACTCACACATGTTAGCTGCCTTTGCTTTTCTTTCTCCTGTGCTTTAGATGTTGTGCTAAAAGCCAAAATCAAGCAGTTCAACTGGAAAGCTTTCCTTTCCTTTAAATGCTGTGTGTACAGTTGGTTATGGATACATTTGCTAAATCTGATATCTGGCTGCACTCCAGATAAAACGAAACACTGCTACTTTATCAAGGGTGTTCCAATTGCAGTCACAAATTGAAGATTGCAGCATTTATGGCGGGGGTGGGAGAGATTATAGTGGGGATGGGTGGGAGAGAAAATAAAAATAAAAGATTTCATCTTTGAGCTACACCAAGCCTAGAGTGAGAAACAGTAGCTTATCGATATGAAAAGAAAACAGATCTGTTGCTTACAGAAGGAAAAGTCTAAACACTCCCTGTGAAAAATAGCAGGGCTGTAAATTTGTGCCTGAGAAAACTTCTCTTCCTTTTTCTCTTCTTAAAAGATATTTACCAACTCGGGCAAGCAAACGAGCTCAGACACAAAGAAGGGAATTAATAATACAAGTTTGACCCTTCTCGGGCTGGCCCCCTGCACCATAAAACACTTTGAAAAATTCTCAAGCAGAGGGTGAGCCATTGACAGGGGAGTGATTTCAGTTTGGAAAATCCTCAACAAGCCCCAGGCAAAATCGCAGTGATGAGGCTCAGTCTGAGTCTGCTGCGGAAAGTACAAGAGGAGAGAAAAAACAATCTCCATGTTTGTGTTTGATGTGTCAGGAAAGAACGACTTTGCAGCACACAATTGAAGAATGGCTTCTGATGTCCTTGGCTTTTTAGGTTTTTTGTTAGGATGGTGCGTGTGGAGGAAAAGGCAGTCACTTTTTTGCTGTGATTGAAAAAGAAGGTGGTGGTACAGGAAGCAAATCTCATTATTCTTGAGGAAATTACTCTTAATTAAATGTTACAGTCAGTAACTAGTATGCCTCCTACAATGTCCATGCTATACAAAGCTGCAATAATATATTAGGTGTGGGATTACTCATCATCATCATCATCATCATCATCATCATCATCATCATCATCATCATCATCATCATCATCAACAACAACAACAACAACAACAACAACAACAACAACAACAACAACATCATCAACAACAACAACAACAACAACAACAACAACAACAACAACAACAACAACAACAACAACAACAACAATAATAATAATAATAATAATAATAATAATAATAATAATAATAATAATAATAATAATAATAATAATAATAATAATAATAATAATAATAATAATAATAATAATAATAATAATAATAATAATAATAATAATAATAATAATAATAATAATATACCGCCTTCCTCACCCTAGGATGACCCAAAACGGATATTCTCTAATGCTTAGAGAATGTCCTGTGGATGGATTTTGGAATCTACATCCTAGATCTTCACTTAGGAGCAGATTAAACTACAATTACTGGAGTCTGACCATTGATAGTTCCTTCCCCACTATTGACAATTCTGCGTGAAAGTAGTTCTTCACACTTTCAGGCTGGATTGGGTGTTTTCCTAATGCTACCCGGAGACCCCTGGTATTACTTCCTGTTGGTGTTCTCCCATCCAAATGCTAATGAACTCCTGAGCTTTTCAAAACAGATGAGATTGTGTCTATCCATGGTCCTAATCAGCAGTAATGTTTAGTTTTATCTTTAACAGATACAGTAAATTACTGAAACAAAATCAGAAATGTGAGAGAGAAATCAAAGAAAGATACTTAAAGAGGGGTGGTGGAGAAGTTGACTAGGAGGTACTGCTTGTGAGGTGCCATATTTCAGCTGATCACAATCTTGAAATCCTTTTTGAAAACCAATTAAAATCTCAACTGAACTGAAGCCCTGCCCTCCTTAGTCAAGTAATTCAGGGGTCCAACATATTTGAGAAAGAGATATATAAATTTTGGGAACCCGGATTAGGCTTCCAGAGATCTGTAGTGCAATTCACAAGTGACTGAGTAGCTCAGTTGTTACATGAAAGGACATACATGCTGGGCATCAGATATGATCATAGAGCTTTGGACACATGGCCTGGAGTGAAGGGTTATTCACCCTTTACTGTGAATAGAGGCATGGGTAGCAGATGACACTTAAGTGTCACTGCTTATTGGTTCAGAGGCATGGACAAAGTACTTTAAAGCTGGTTTCCACTTCATATCCAGCCTTTTTGCTTGGTTTTCAGATGAAGATGCTTGCTGTCAGCTTTGCAGAAAGGCCTCCATGGATCGCAGTGGTTTCGTTGGTTTTCTCTGTCTCAGAGCAACTTAACCATCAGACTTGATCCTGTTGTGGCAGTGTTTCATTTTTGTTTTTTTAACATGGCATAGCCCATAGCATCATCAAACCACACAAGCCCCATTGCTGTGGTAAGACAACTATCCCTGGAGGGATACGTTTACTAGACCAATACAATTTCAAAATCAAACTACGTTTTGAGTCCTACAGAACTATTCACTCACAAGTGCTTTGCAGAGCTGGGGTTGCTGAAGAAAAAAACTCCTCAAAATGATATTGGACAGAAGTTGAGTCTAGGCTGTTATGATTCATGAATTCATGAAGTTAGTTTTTTATAATAGCAGAGACATTAATTGGAAACTATATCTATCAGATGTTTCCCATTTTTAAAATAATGGTTGGAGGGATCATTTTGGAAGAGATGAAAAAAATCACACACACAAATGCAAATACTAATGTGTAGCAGGAAGGATATAGCTTGGAATGTCAGTTCAGAATACACGAGAAGAAAGGGGCGCAAACGGTGAAGAGCTCAACTAGTAAAAAAAACGTTTGAAAAGGAACCTTGGCTGAAAGAAGAAGCAAAACTGTTGTAGTTGCATAAAAGTCTTTATAAGTAGAAATATGTTCAGAAACGTAGTAACTTAAGAAATTCCTCCATGGGTAAAAAATGAAAATAGTTGCTAATCACTGGTAAATAGATGATGAGCCAAGATGTGCAAAAAATAAACTGTACAAGCATGGAACTTCACTGAAATAGCGATGTTATTCTCTCTAAGTCGATACTAGTTAGTGCGACTTTTCGAATGAGAAATATCTTCTTCAAGGAGATCTATACATAGAAATTACATATAAACAAAATGATTAACATGACTGAATATACAAAAACTTAAGCAAGCTTAAGTATACATATAAATATACATATGAATTGAGAGTGCATGCTTACCAACATGTAAAGCTGATTTCTTAACCCGCGTCCTGCCTCCGCTCAAACTGTTAGGTTCATTAGGACGTTAAAGGTGAATACGAAACAGCTGCCTTTATTACAGTAGAAAGCGACTCATGTGTAGCTAATAGCTAGATAAGTTGTAACCCAGGTGTTGAGGATAATACTCCTACAGAAACACTGCCAAGTCGAGCTCCTGGTTTAACCCATTAGGATACATTGTGTCGAAAAAGTGAATGAAAAATGCTTCCCTTTGTCTTATTTATTTATATTTATTTATTTATTATTTAGATTTGTATCCCGCTCAACTCGGCATAGGCCAACTCAGAGCGGCTAACAGCAAGTTAATATAAATACAATGTAACAGTGTGATAATGCAAAAATAAATAATCAATACACTTCCAATACAATTACAATAAATTCCACAATACAATATATCAGTACAACAAGTCAAAAATATCAACAATCAGTATATCAGAAGGACATATCCAAAAAACATATCAATGAGCACATCAACTATACAGTGAAACCACAGGACATATCAAAAACAATCTAACCAGTAATAGAAAAGAGACTTGGAAAAATCCAGCTGCAGATGAGGCAGTGACAGCTCCAGCTTCTTTTGAGCTCCCCGCCTGGTGGGGGGCCAGAGAAATGGGCGCCGGGCGCAGCAGCCTCCCATCCTGGGACTAATGGAATAGGCCCTGGGAGAGGCTCAAGACCAATATCGTCTGTAGGTGGGGAGCCGCTTTTGGGGCCGCGGAAAGGCAAGCCCCAGGTGTGGCCAGTTCTTTCCTCCCCACCTCCTCCTCCGAACGGCTGCCAGGCGAGCAGCTGTCTTCACTTCCCGCCGACCGACCGGGCCGGGGGAAGGGCGCAGAGCTTTGGCGTCCGGGGCTGGCGGCAGCGCTTTTGAGGGCGCTCATCACCCTCAGCTGTCTTCACTTCCCGCCGACCGGCCGGGCCGGGGGAAGGGCGCAGAGTCTTAGTTTTTTGTTAATATCGCATCTTTCGAATGGTTTTGGTCTTACAGTCTCCAATACCACAAAACGGAAGTCCCTGTCCGTATGGCGCTTTTCAATATAATGAGAGACCAAAGGGGCTTCTGTGACCTGATGTCTGATTTTGGACCTGTGTTCCGAAATCCGCTGTCTGAGGGGTCTGCTGGTAAGACCCACATAACGCTTCTGACAGGGGCATTCCCATATGTAAATGACACACTTGCTGGCACAACTAGAGAGGGATTGCAAGGTAAATGTTAAACCCTTATTGGGAACATCAATTTCCTTAGTTTCCCACGAAAATTGGCAAACTGTACACGAGTGGCATTTGTAATGTCCAGTGGGGAGCAATTTATCATGTGGTTTATGTCTAGCAGTATGATCCGATCGTACTAGCATATTACTGATAGATCGCGCTCTCCTGAAACCTATCAATGGTCTGTCCTTACAACCTGGAATATCCTGAACCAGATGCCAATGTTTATAAATGATTTTCTTGACTTGGTTGGCCACTGGTGAATATTCAAAAGAGCACCTAATTAAGTTGCCCCCACCTCGCTGTTTCCTGTCAAACAAACGCTTTCTGGGAGTATCCCTGACTCGTTGGAGTGCCGTATTAATGATATGCATTGGGTAACCTCTGTTGTTAAGTTTAGATAGGATTTCTGAAGCAGATTTATAAAAGTCCGCGGGTGCAGAGGAGTTTCTTTTGGCACGAGAAAAAAGCCCAAAGGGAATGTTATTCCTAACAAAGGCTGGATGATGAGAAGAATATGCTAAGTATGGATTTCTGTCCGTGGGTTTCCTGTATAATTTGACCGCCACCTGCCTAGACCCTGAAATATAAACCTCAACATCCAAAAATGGAATGGAGGAAATGTGGTGATGGGGAGTGAAGCATAAATTGTTGTCAATGGAATTGATCCATTGTACAAATTGGTCAACAATATCTTGAGAGTCAAGAATAAAAAATAGGTCATCAATGAATCTACCATAATATATAATGTGACTAAGATAGGGGTTGGAGGAATGATGGATATGAAGACTTTCAAAGTTGTTCAAGTACATGTTGGCGACGGAGGGGGCCAGTGGGGACCCCATGGCCACGCCCCTAACCTGTAAGTAAA
The DNA here is from genome assembly GCA_035047305.1 of Bradypodion pumilum. NCBI lineage: Eukaryota > Metazoa > Chordata > Lepidosauria > Squamata > Chamaeleonidae > Bradypodion > Bradypodion pumilum. Next base: position 240,712,297 of record JAWDJD010000003.1, on the reverse strand, counting down.
ACGATTTGTCAAATCTGAAATAATTGTGTTCAAAGATGATGTCTAATAAATCCATTAAAAATGTGTTGGTGGAAGTGGAGATGCTCTAGAATCCAACTTATCCTGGACAATAGTTCTAGCCTCCTCAAGGGGTATGTTGGTGTAGAGCGCTTCCACATCAAGTGTGAGGAGCACCCCTGTCGGGGGGACCTCCAAGCCCTCTACCTGTGAAATAAAATGTGTGGTGTCTTTAATGAATGAAGGAGTTTGTCTGGCGAATGGATTAATAAAAGAATCCAAATACTTAGCGATGGGTTCGAGGGCGGAGTTTACTCCGGAGATAATTGGCCTGGCGGGGGTGGGCATGCCCTGAATTCTGGGCTTGTGAATTTTGGGGATCAGGTGAAAAATGGGAGTTCTGGGGTATTCATTGTACAAAATCTTAGCAATGTTTTGTGTAATGTAACCCAGAGAAATGCCCTCAAATACGACCGTTTTAATGATGTTTAAAACATGATGAGTAGGATCGTGTTTGATGTTTAAGTAGGATGACTCATCACCCAGTTGTCTAGTTGCCTCCACCGTGTAATCTGAGGTATCTAATACCACTATTCCTCCCCCCTTATCTGCCTGTTTTATAACAATGGAAGAATCGTGTGCTAGCTCATTTAAGGTGGCATGGTCTTGTTTAGATAAATTGTGCCAACCTTTGAAATTGCTCTTCTCAATGTGCGACAAGTCCCGCAGTACCTGTTTATGAAAAACCTCAATGGCAGGGTCGTCTACTGGTGGGTTAAACTGAGACTTGGGTTTAAACATGTCCCGAGACTGTGAGTCTACCCCCCTGAAAAAAAACCTTCAATTTAAGCAATCTAATAAGTTTAAACACATCAACCCGAGTGTTAAAGGAACGATAATGGGGAGTGGGAACAAAAGTAAGACCCAGTGAAAGAAGATGTACCTCATTGATGGACAAAGATCTAGAAGACAGATTAAAAACTATGTTTTCCTGCCCCCCCCCGCAGAGTCCTTCTTTTCCCTAAAAAAGAATTAGAGCGTTGCTGCAAGCCTTGTCGATTCCTGGTTCTGAAATCATAAGTCTTTTGTTGGGACTCATCACAGGAGGTGGATGGGGCATCAGAATCCAAAGTCTCAAAGTCCAAAGAGAAAGTTTGGTCTTTCCAAGTAACGCGCTTAGGACGAGAAGATCCTTGCTGGAAACTCCACCTGTAAACTCTGTCGGAGGAATAGTCCTGGGTGTCCCTAGAGAACTTTTTCTTCTTAAATTGTACAAGGGAATCCCGGAACTGATGAATCTTGTTGTTGAGTTCCTCTACTGATTTATCAAACGTGGATTGATCTATTTGCAATTGGAGGGTAGTAGAAAGCTTTAGAATATCCTCCTGAACCACCTCCAATTCTTTATGTGATTGTTCAATAATGAGTAAAATAAGGTCGAAGGAGCAACGGTCTAGAATGGCAGCCCATTTATCCGTGAATTCCTTATTTTGTCTAAATAGGGTTGGACCCTTGTTAATTCTTAGTCCTCGAGGTATCCTGGAGAGACGATGATAATCAGCCAAAAATGACGCATGCATTTGGAATCTGACCTGTTTCTTTTTAAAAGTCTCTAGTATGGCAAAATCGCTATTCTGTGTTTCCATGTCCATGTTTAATGACGAAGTTTTTTCTACTTAAACATCAAACACGATCCTTCTTATCGTGTTTTAAACATCATTAAAACGGTCATATTTGAGGGCATTTCTCTGGGTTACATTACACAAAACATTGCTAAGTTTTTGTATTCTTGGTTTCTTTTATTAATCCATTCGCCAGACAAACTCCTTCATTCATTAAAGACACCACACATTTTATTTCACAGGTAGAGGGCTTGGAGGTCCCCCCGACAGGGGTGCTCCTCACACTTGATGTGGAAGCGCTCTACACCAACATACCCCTTGAGGAGGCTAGAACTATTGTCCAGGATAAGTTGGATTCTAGAGCATCTCCACTTCCACCAACACATTTTTTAATGGATTTATTAGACATCATCTTTGAACACAATTATTTCAGATTTGACAAATCGTTTTACTTACAGGTTAGGGGCGTGGCCATGGGGTCCCCACTGGCCCCCTCCGTCGCCAACATGTACTTGAACAACTTTGAAAGTCTTCATATCCATCATTCCTCCAACCCCTATCTTAGTCACATTATATATTATGGTAGATTCATTGATGACCTATTTTTTATTCTTGACTCTCAAGATATTGTTGACCAATTTGTACAATGGATCAATTCCATTGACAACAATTTACGCTTCACTCCCCATCACCACATTTCCTCCATTCCATTTTTGGATGTTGAGGTTTATATTTCAGGGTCTAGGCAGGTGGCGGTCAAATTATACAGGAAACCCACGGACAGAAATCCATACTTAGCATATTCTTCTCATCATCCAGCCTTTGTTAGGAATAACATTCCCTTTGGGCTTTTTTCTCATGCCAAAAGAAACTCCTCTGCACCCGCGGACTTTTACAAATCTGCTTCAGAAATCCTATCTAAACTTAACAACAGAGGTTACCCAATGCATATCATTAATACGGCACTCCAACGAGTCAGGGATACTCCCAGAAAGCGTTTGTTTGACAGGAAACAGCGAGGTGGGGGCAACTTAATTAGGTGCTCTTTTGAATATTCACCAGTGGCCAACCAAGTCAAGAAAATCATTTATAAACATTGGCATCTGGTTCAGGATATTCCAGGTTGTAAGGACAGACCATTGATAGGTTTTAGGACAGCGCGATCTATCAGTAATATGCTAGTACGATCGGATCATACTGCTAGACATAAACCACATGATAAATTGCTCCCCACTGGACATTACAAATGCCACTCGTGTACAGTTTGCCAATTTTCGTGGGAAACTAAGGAAATTGATGTTCCCAATAAGGGTTTAACATTTACCTTGCAATCCCTCTCTAGTTGTGCCAGCAAGTGTGTCATTTACATGTGGGAATGCCCCTGTCAGAAGCGTTATGTGGGTCTTACCAGCAGACCCCTCAGACAGCGGATTTCGGAACACAGGTCCAAAATCAGACATCAGGTCACAGAAGCCCCTTTGGTCTCTCATTATATTGAAAAGCGCCATACGGACAGGGACTTCCGTTTTGTGGTATTGGAGACTGTAAGACCAAAACCATTCGAAAGATGCGATATTAACAAAAAACTAAGACAAAGGGAAGCATTTTTCATTCACTTTTTCGACACAATGTATCCTAATGGGTTAAACCAGGAGCTCGACTTGGCAGCGTTTCTGTAGGAGTATTATCCTCAACACCTGGGTTACAACTTATCTAGCTATTAGCTACACATGAGTCAGCTTTCTACTGTAATAAAGGCAGCTGTTTCGTATTCACCTTTAACGTCCTAATGCACCTAACAGTTTGAGCGGAGGCAGGACGCGGGTTAAGAAATCAGCTTTACATGTTGGTAAGCATGCACTCTCAATTCATATGTATATTTATATGTATACTTAAGCTTGCTTAAGTTTTTGTATATTCAGTCATGTTAATCATTTTGTTTATATGTAATTTCTATGTATAGATCTCCTTGAAGAAGATATTTCTCATTCGAAAAGTCGCACTAACTAGTATCGACTTAGAGAGAATAACATCGCTATTTCAGTGAAGTTCCATGCTTGTACAGTTTATTTTTTGCACATCTTGGCTCATCATCTATTTACCAGTGATTAGCAACTATTTTCGTTTTTTACCCATAGAGGAATTTCTTAAGTTACTACGTTTCTGAACATATTTCTACTTATAAAGACTTTTATGCAACTACAACAGTTTTGCTTCTTCTTTCAGCCAAGGTTCCTTTTCAAACGGTTTTTTTACTAGTTGAGTTCAGAATACACTTCATGTGTGGGGTCAGACCTAGAAGAGGACATTCTGAAACCATTGTTCAGAGCATTTCTCTGATATAACTGACTGTTGTCTAGCTAAATATTTCAGCTAAACTACAATGACTTCTGTTCATTTCCTGCACATACTGGTTTTCAGTAAACTGCAGAAAACGCAAGGCATATTTCAGAAAATTCATAAACACTATATATATCCCATCTTTATCTGAAAGCTATGTCTGAAAGTGGTTATTTAGTCACTGCCTTTGCCTCTGTTAATGTTATTATATGTAAAAGAAAGGAAAGCACTACACAGTTCTGATGAATATGTATTAATATGAGCATAATATGATGATTAATGAGAAAAAAATTTACACATGCCCAGTCATTAGAAGAGCCAAAATACAGCAGGAAGTGAAGTGAATAATTAATGCATTTTCTTAATTAGTGAATGAAATAGCAGGTTCTCTGCAGACATTCTAGAAAGAAAGTACTGTATCTCATTGTAAGAAGAAAGATACATTGATTATAAATATTTCAGAAGGAGAAAGAACCATTTTGGAAACAAAGCAAGAGAGCCACTGCTCCTAAAACACCTATGTAGAAATGCTCATAAGGAATTTATTTATTTATTTATTTATTTATTTATTTATTTATTTAAATTTATATGCCGCCCAATCAGGAGAACCCGACTCAGGGCAGCATACAACAGTTAAAATGTATAAAAACAGATTTTAAAATCCCAAATTGCCCACTCACTTCCCCACCCTACTACCCCCACACCAATTAAAAGAATAAAAAGAAATAAAAGGGAATGGGGGGGGATACAACAACACAAAGGGAGGGATATTAACTAAGTACTAACTGGGGATGAGCCAACAGCCTGGAGCCATATTCCCATTAAGGCCCCACACCTGCCCTGCCAGCCAGGTTTTCAGACTTTTCCTGAAGGGCAGCAGTTCTGTCTGTAGCCTCAATTCTGTTGGAAGTAGGTTCCAGAGGGCTGGTGCAGACATGGAGAAGGCCCTTCTTCGTGTGCCAGAGAGGTGGACCCCTCTAGCTGAAGGCACAACTAAGGAGCCCCTCTGGTCCGCACTGGTTGGACAGGCAGACACTCTCGGGACGATGTGGTCTCTCAGGTATCCTGGCCCACTGCCATATAGGGCTTTAAAGGTCAAAACCAGCACCTTGAATTGCACCCGGAGGCAAACTGGTGGCCAGTGCAGCTCCCTGAGTAGTGGGGAGGCACGGGCATAACGTCCACATCCCATTACCACCCGTGCAGCTGCATTCTGAGCCAGCTGTAGCCTCCGAATGGTCATCAAGGGCAGCCCCATGTAGCACGCATTACAGTAATCTAATCTGGAGGTGATCAGTGCATGAGTGACCATGAGTAAGGAGTCCCGGTCCAGGAGTGGGCACAACTGGTGAATTACTCGAAGTTGAGTAAAAGCCCTCCTGGCCACAGCCACCACCTGCTCTTCTAGCAGCAGTCGCGAGTCCAGGAGGACCCTCAAGTTGCTCACTGGGTCTGTCTGGGGTAGGCCTGCCCCATCCAAGACTAGAGGTGGTAGCTCACTGGATAACCCCGGACCCCCAACCCAAAGTCACTCGGTCTTGCCAGGGTTCAGCTGAAGCCCATTGTCCCCCATCCAGACCCCAACAGCCTCCAGGCATCCAGACAGGACTTTGACCACATCACTGGGGTCCCCATGGGCCGAGATGTACAACTGAATAGCTGAATAAAGATGTTGGAAGAACAGTGGTTGCTCTGGATCACAGACAATTCTCCCAAAAATAGTGACTGGAAAGTTGTTTGTAAAACATCCGTTGGCTTAGGAGGTAGACCCTCTCTTCCTTCTCTTTTCTCCCCCACCATCTTAGTGCTTAGATTGTTGTTGTTGCTGTTGTTTTAAAAATATATTGTATCTTATTTTATTCTTATGTCTGGCTGGACATTCCGCTACAGTAATGAAGTAGACAGTACAGCCAACAAATCAACGTCGTGTTAGGCAGTGGTATATAATCTGACTTGATAGATCAGCCTGGAAATTTCAACAATTACTCCCAAACAAACTCCTCAAGGACCTTAGAACCTCTATAATACATTCAAACAGTCCACCCACCTCCCTGCTATGATACAGGCTTACGAGGGCTTATTGGCCACTGTTATTGGAGCACTCTACACATTTTCTAACAATCAGTATAAGGTTACAAAGACATATCCCAAATCTTGATTTGCTAGGGATTGCAGGGCTTTGAAAGCTCGTATCTGAACCTCTTACCACCATTATTGATTATATAAAAATGTATTACCCCCTCAAGAATATTTCAAACTTAAATTCCAACTCTGCCAACTTTCCAGGCTTAAGAGAACCTCTTTCATAAAAAGGGCAATAGGAACATCTTGGGAACATATTCCCCATGATTTTATTTGTACTACATCTTGTATCAACTACCTGCGATGTTCTTGGCACTGTAGTGCTAGATGTAATGCTAATAAAGGTTATTTGAATTTGTATCTAACCAGACTCCCTAAAAGGGTCAATGGCAATGGGCAGATGAGCCCTGGTAAGTGGGGCGATGGCCCATCAATGGAGGAAATGTCACTGGAAACCATCATGTTGGGCCTAAGTAAAATGAATGGAGGAGAAACCATTTCACTATTCTGATTCCCAACCGTCATGGAAGCAGAAGAGACCATGTCAGATGGAGTGGCTGTGAAGGTGCACCTTGTTAATATTCTCAAGGCTGTGGCAGTTCATTACAGTCCTGGTGTTAAATTCTGCATATCTCATTCATACGTTCCATAGAAAATGGCTCCATGATCACAATGTATGGGTCACTTCGTGCAAGCTGTGATCCACCTTGAACAAATTCACATCAGTGTCATTTTCCTGTTTGTTGTGGAAACAATTTCTAGGGAAACTGTATAGTTGGATATGAGTAGCAGCTGATAACGATGACCTTAAGCTATTTGAACTGTTTAGCTGTTTTTTCTCTTTTCTTCTTATTTTTAGTTTTGTTTTGTTTCTGTGCTAAATGAAAGATTAGGAGTGTCTCTGTTGTTGCAGCATTTTTCTGTGTCTATTGTTGTCAAGGGTATGAATGTGGATATTGGTGTCTGTTTGGAAAACCAAACAAACAAATGTTCCCTTCCATTCCCATAGTCTAAACTGCTTTGATGATGTTCTGGGAAAGGAATTTGCACCTGGGCCCATGGCATACCTGTCAACTCGTGGTTCTGGAAAAACGGGACCTGCACACATTGCTTGTGCGCAGGTCGTGTTCCACGCATGCTTGGAAAGGTTTTACCCATTCCACGCATGCGCAGAAGCACTACACCGCTTGTGCAGCCCTTATGCAAGCAATGTAGTGCTTCCACGCATGCGTGGAAGGGGTAAAACCCTTCCACGCATGCACGGAAAGCGTTTTCCCCGCTGCCAAATTACGGGGTTTTGGCAGCAGGGGCCAGGTTATGACGTCAATCGACGTCAATTTTTACGGGGTAATCCTGGCCAAATCGGGAAGGTTGACAGGTATGGCCCATGGTCAAATTCTAAGCCTCTATTCACCCATTCTTAGGAAGGAAACAGCATCCATTTTAAACTCACAAATGCAAAAACTCCATTTCAATTCATTACAGCATGCAGCACACATACCTTCCAACTTCCCACAGGTCAACTGAAGCCAAGATGAAAATTTCATGAGATATATCCTCTCACAAGTTCAGTTCACAAATCTGAGGAGACGAAGAAATTATAGAGCAGTGTTTCCCAACCTTTGGTTTTTGGACTTCAATTCCCAGAAGCCTAAGTCAATTCCTCAAAGCACTGATCAGCCTATGTACTGACTTTGGCTCCTGGGAATTGAAGTCCCCCCTGTGGGGCCTATGCCCCATGTTGGGAACCACTACTATAGAATTATGAAGGAAAGTAAGTCTGAAACAGAATACGAATGCAGCATCCTTGGCCTCCTTGCAGTATTATGATGAGCTTTAAAATATTACCAAGCAAATGCAGAAATAAAGAAATATAGTATTATATTATTTTTCTCTTTTCTGTTCATTTTCCAAAGCATATCCAGTCTACTACTTGACTTCAAGGGGAATAGATATACTATAAGTACTAGTAGTAAAGATGACAAGACCCACAAAATATGTTACATTTGGGGAAGCTTTCTAGAAGGTACTGATCTCTGAATAATGACAAGTGCTAAGCCAAAAATGTATTAGGAAACTTTTTTTCTTGAGAAGCATACTAAGATCTTTCTTCTTTATTCTTCCCTAGAAATACAAGGCTATTTTCCATAGTTACAGCCAACATCTATCCACCTTTTTCTTAATGGCAGCCTCCCCACTGTAACTACTAGAGCAATATCCTAAAATAGTGTTTGGAAGAGAGAAGAGTGGAGCAGAATGATGGCCAGGTTGCCAACGTTGTTATTGCCGGTTGCCCTGGCAACAAGAAAAATCCTTCAAGTAGGAAACAAAGCTGTACCGAACCACTTGATAATGATGAATACCACCTCTGATGGCAACTGGGAAGGCTTTCTTCTCCCCCTAGATAAATTTGGTGGAAAGGTATCCACAAATAGAGTGAAGAATTTCAAAAGACCATTTGTACACGGGTATGCTTAAACATGCTATAACTGGAAGAAAGTGTGATTGCTTTTTCAAAGCACAAAGCAATAGCAATCTGTCCAGACTGCTGTACATTGAAGCGTGGTTTACTTTGGGAAGCAAATAAATGGTTATAGCTCAACTTTCAGTCCTGTGCCAGAATTCAATCATCATCATCATCATCATCATCATCATCATCATCATCATCATCATCATCATCATCATCATCATCATCACAAAAACCTGATAAAACTGTTGTGGAGAAGAAGAAGCAATTGACAGGAAACACATGAATTGAAGACAAACAACTTGAGAATATCACAAAATATTGTGATTTGCAAATTGAAGCTGAGCATCCATGGCAGAAGAAATCTGTTGTTGCTCCCATAGTGATTGGAGCCCTTGAAGCAGTACCTAAAGGACTCCCTAGATATTTGGAAATTTTGGACTTATCTGATTTGAACATCCTAACTCTCCTAAAACAACTCTACTGGGGACTGCATATGTATGCAGACGTTACCTTAACAGCTCTTAGGTCCTTGGTTACAACTTGAACTGTTAATTTTAATCCAGTCCTCAACTGTGAACCAAATGATTGATCTGAAAACCTGTGAGCAAGGAAAGAGTTTCAGCTCTATCCTCATTTCTGCTGCTGTTTCCTTGGCAAGATAGATTGTCTGAAAATGGATGCTTCTGCTACATACGAATTCTCACCATGTAACTGAGGGCTGTGAAAAATCTCTAGGAGAGATTCCTCATAGAACAGCCTGGCTGAACTTCTATTACAGCTCCATGTGTGAAACAGGGATGTCGCCGCTGCTGCTGCCATTGCTGTCCTCCTCCTCATCATCATCAAATCAAAGCTGATTAAATGCAATGGCCCCATTGAGAGGCAATTTTGGGGTGCACACACCTTATACAGAATGCAGTGAAGTGATGTGGACCCTGAAACTGCCAAAAGGATGTCATTAATTAGCAGGGATTTGCTGCTGCACCCGATGTCATCAGTGTTGTGGACACAGGACTGTACAACCAGATACCAGTCATTGATTCCTTTTCAGACAGTGTATTTTCACATGGAAACAGAGATGCCGTCATTTCACCCTGGCCCTGCCTGGCTGGAGGCTAGAAAAGATCCCCACAGCTGCGGGCTAAGGACCTTGCCATCCCCCGCAACCCACTACATCGGCCAGGGAAGAGGCACAGCTGTGGATGTCATCATTTCACCCCATCCCTGCCTGGCTGGAGGCTTGAAAAAGATGCCCACAGCCACGGGCTTAGGACCTTGCCGCCACCCGCTGTGACCCACTCCATTGGCCAGGAAAGAGGCACAGCTGTGGACACCGTCATTTTGCCCTGGCCCCACCTGGCTGGATACAGGTACAACAAACCGTTGGTACTGGCGCAATGAAAATAATGATGTACTTCACTTCAGTGAAATAAAAATTGTATTGAATTCATACACTGCTATAACAAGCTTCTTATGATCTTTTCAGCAGTTTCACAATATAAGTCCAAAGTCAACCAAAAACAGATAAATTCTCTTCAACTTAATTATCTTCTTGTCTATTTTTAAATGAGATGAAACCTCTTCAACTAGTAATTTAATTTAATTTAATTTAATTTAATTGTCACATTTATATACCGCTCACTCGGCCAAAGCCAACTCAGGGCGGTTCACAATAAAAATTAAAAAACACATATTAAAAACAGTTAAAACTACCCACCCCCTAAAAACAAGGGCTGCAGGATCCAAAGGCACCATGGGGAAGAGTTCTTCTACACCAACCACCCAATGGAGGTTACCCTTCCACCTGCACCCCACACTTGACCCGCCAGCCAGGTTTTAAGTTCTTTTCTGAAAGGCAGCAATTCCGTCCGGAGACGTAGCTCTGTTGGCAGGAGGTTCCAGAGGGCCGGCGCAGACACGGAGAAGGCTCTCTTCCTTGTGCCAGAGAGGCGAGCCCCTCTGGCTGATGGAACAATTAGAGAGCCCTTCCGGTCCGCTCTGGTTGGACGGACAGACGTCCTCAGGGCGATGCGGTCTCTTAGGTAACCCGGCCCACTACCATATAGGGCTTTAAAGGTCAAAACCAGCACCTTGAATTGCACCCGGAGACAAACTGGCAACCAGTGCAGCTCCCGGAGCAGTGGCAAAGCATGGGCATAACGCCCACACCCCATCACCACCCTGGCTGCTGCATTCTGGACCAGCTGTAGCCTCCGAATGGTCGTCAAGGGCAGCCCCATGTAGAGCGCATTGCAATAATCTAGTCTGGAGGTGACCAGAGCGTGAGTGACCATGAGCAAGGAGTCCCGGTCCAGGAGTGGGCGCAACTGGCGAATCACCCGAAGTTGGGCGAAAGCCCTCCTGGTCACAGCCGCCACCTGTTCTTCTAGCAGTAGCCGCGAATCCAGGAGGACCCCCAAGTTGCGCACCGGGTCTGTCTGGGGCAAAATAGCCCCATCCAGAACCAAAGATGGTAGCTCCCGGGTTAACGCAGGACCCCTTATCCATAGCCACTCAGTCTTGCTGGGATTCAGTTGTAGCCCGTTAGCCCCCATCCAGACCCCAACAGCTTCCAGGCACCTGGAAAGGACTTTGACGGCATCACTGGGGTCCCCATGGGCCAAGATGTACAACTGAGTGTCATCCGCGTACTGATGGTACCGCACCCCATGGGAACGAATGATCTCACCCAGCGGCTTCATGTAGATGTTAAATAGGAGAGGAGAGAGCACCGAGCCCTGAGGCACCCCCCATTTGAGGGGCCTAGGACTCGACCTCTCACTCTCCAACCACACCGACTGGGTCCGACCCCTCAGAAATGAGGAAAACCAGGACCACACAGTGCCCTGGATTCCCAATCCTTGGAGCCGTTCCAGAAGGATACCGTGGTCAACGGTATCGAAAGCCGCTGAGAGGTCAAGAAGAGCAAGGACGGATGGGTGACCACCATCCCGCTCCCGCCAGAGATCATCCATCAGTGCGACCAATGCCGTCTCGGTACCATATCCAGGCCTGAATCCTGACTGAAAGGGGTCCAGGTAATCCGCTTCATCCAGTACCCCCTGCAGCCGACGCGCCACTGCCTTCTCCAACACCTTCCCTAAAAAGGGGAGGTTGGAGACAGGCCTATAGTTGGTTAGGACAGCTGGGTCGAGGGAAGGTTTCTTCAGGAGGGGGTGCACCAAGGCATGTTTTAAAGGTGCAGGAAACACCCCCTCCCGCAATGATGCATTGATCATAGCCCCAACCCAGCCACCTGTCACCGCCTTGGAGGCTTTCACCAACCAGGTGGGACAGGGGTCCAATGGGCAGGTAGTGGCGCGCACAGCTGCAAGGAGCCTGTCCACTTCATCAGGGGCAACTGGATCAAACCGGTCCCAGATGGTATGGCAAGACTGTGCTCCAGCTCCCTCCGGACTCTCCCCATCCACGCCAGGATTAAACCCCGAGCGAATCCGATCGATTTTCTCCACTAGATGGTCAGCAAAGTCCTCAGCCGACCCCTGCCAACCAGGCACCGGGGTCCCCCTACCAAGGAGAGACCTGGTAACCCGGAACAGGGTGGCTGGGCGATTATCAGCAGAGGCAATAAGGGTGGTGAAGTATTGCCGCCTCACCACCTCCATCGCCACTAGATAGGCCCTAATAGCGGCTCCAGCTAGTGTCCAATCGGAGTCTCTCTGGGTCTTCACCCAGCGGCGCTCTAGGCGTCTCTTTGCCCGTTTGAGCTCCCGCAGTTCATCTGTGAACCACGGAGATGACCTAGCTCCATGAGCTCTGAGAGGCCGTAGTGGTGCGATTTCATCCAAGGCCGCTGTTGTCATCCTGTTCCACAGGTCAACCAGCGCCTCGGGCGAATCGTGTTGCCGATCCAGAGGGAAATCCCCCAGTTCCCTCTGGAATCCATCAGGATCCATCAGTTGCCGGGGGCGGGCCATTCTAATAGGCCCTGCCTCCCTACGATGAAGCGTCGCACCCAGGAAGTCTAGAGCCACCAAATAATGATCTGACCATGGCACAGGTGTTATGTCTAGTTTCCGTAGTCTCAGATCACTCTGCCACTGCTCCGACAAAAAGATTAAATCTGGTGTGTGGCCACTGCCCCTGGTCGGGCCCTGAATTACCTGAATCAGGTCCATAGCTGCCATGGAAGCCATGAACTCCTGAGCCACCTCGGAGCCAGTCCCCAGCGAAGGCAAATTGAAGTCCCCCAGAACCATCAGTCTAGGGAACTCCAACGCCAACGCTGAGACGGCCTCGAGGAGCTCAGGCAGGGAGTCCCTTACCCTGCAAGGGGGCAGGTACAGGAGTAAGACTCCCAACTGACCCTTAGAGCCCAGACGCAGAAGCAGGGCCTCACAACCCAGAATTTGTGGAGCGGTAGCCCTGGCGACTCCCAGTGACTCCCTGGCTATGATGGCAACGCCACCGCCCTTACCCTCATCCCTAGGCTGGTGCCAAATACTGAACCCAGCTGGACACATTTCTGGCAGAGGAACCCCATCCTCTGGTCTCAGCCAGGTCTCAGTGATACATGCCAGGTCGGCCCGCTCCCCCATAATGGAATCTTGTATCAGGGGGGCCTTATTACATACCGACCTGGCATTCATCAGCAGCAGCCTAAGGGCAGGGTCACCCTGGGTCAGCTGCTCAGGACCTAGAGGTGTAACCGGGGGGCTGGAACGAGGGACAGATACTAAGCATCTGCCCCGCATTCCCCGAGTGCGGCCCGCCCCTCGGTACCCGCTATATCGCCCCATGCCCATCACAACCTCTATATTGGCCTCGGGAGCCTCCCTGATTGCCTTGGACAGAATGCTGCCTCTCCTTCCCGGCTGGCCGGGCAGTCTCTCCCTCCCTCCCTCCCACCCCCATATAAAACCGCCCCACCCACTCCCCCCACCACCCTCCGCAAGGCTCCAGCGGTGATGGAAGTGGTGGGGCATTCTTCCAAATCTACCTTGAGCCCTCAACTGGGGTGAGACATTCCACCCACAGTAGCGACGGCAGTGGGCCGGCTTTTCAAGGCCATCTCGAATCGTCACCTTAATTTTATCCCCATGGACCTCCAAGCCAGCCCCAGACAGACTGCTGCTGCTATTCCCTGGCAGGCAAGTTAGTCCCTCAATCCTTCTAACTCTCCCTCCCTCCCTCCACCATCTCCTCCCCCCTTTTGGCCCATATCTCCCCCCATCGCCCCCAGTGGGCCGTAGAACTTTCAACTCCCCACCTCCTCCACTCAAGGCATAGGGAGGAGGAGGGAGGGAGGGCTCAGGACGCCGGTGTTGGAGGCTGCCCTGATGTCTGCAGTTGTTCCAGCTGGCCTCCAGAGTCCCAGGCAATGGAGAAGCCCCTCCAGCATAGCCTCTCTTTAAACCCCTGCTCAAGGCCAAGTCATAGGGAGGAGGAGGGAGGGAGGGCTCAGGACGCCGGTGTTGAAGTCTGTCCTGATACCTGCAGTTGTTCCAGCTGGCCTCCAGAGTCCCAGGCAATGGAGAAGCCCCTCCAGCATAGCCTCTCTTTAAACCCCTGCTCAAGGCCAAGTCATAGGGAGGAGGAGGGAGGGAGGGCTCAGGACGCCGGTGTTGAAGTCTGTCCTGATACCTGCAGTTGTTCCAGCTGGCCTCCAGAGTCCCAGGCAATGGAGAAGCCCCTCCAGCATAGCCTCTCTTTAAACCCCTGCTCAAGGCCAAGTCATAGGGAGGAGGAGGGAGGGAGGGCTCAGGACGCCGGTGTTGAAGTCTGTCCTGATACCTGCAGTTGTTCCAGCTGGCCTCCAGAGTCCCAGGCAATGGAGAAGCCCCTCCAGCATAGCCTCTCTTTAAACCCCTGCTCAAGGCCAAGTCATAGGGAGGAGGAGGGAGGGAGGGCTCAGGACGCCGGTGTTGAAGTCTGTCCTGATGCCTGCAGTTGTTCCAGCTGGCCTCCAGAGTCCCAGGCAATGGAGAAGCCCCTCCAGCATAGCCTCTCTTTAAACCCCTGCTCAAGGCCAAGTCATAGGGAGGAGGAGGGAGGGAGGGCTCAGGACGCCGGTGTTGAAGTCTGTCCTGATACCTGCAGTTGTTCCAGCTGGCCTCCAGAGTCCCAGGCAATCCTTTCTTGTATGTCTTTAAATTATTGAACACTCCCATGTCTAGCCGCTTAATTTTAGACATTTCAACTTTTCATCAGGGGAGTATTAATCTCATCTGAAAAATTACAAAATTGCAAAAATTAACATGTTACATGCACAAATTCCTAAAACAAACATGTAACTCGGTATACACTATCAAATCATGCATCTTACCAGTTTTTTTCTATCGCGTCCTTCTGATTTCAACAGTTTCTTTGTGGGACGTTACCTTCCCTCTGTTTGCTAACCTTAAATAAATCAGCACATGTTGCTACACCTGTGCTTGCTTTGGGGCCCAGCAACTTCCTACACCTGTGTGCTAATGAATTTTTTATAGAAAGCATGAAAGATCAGATTCCTGATTTAGTCCCTTGGGGTGAATGGTATTTAGTCTGTGAATGTAATATGCCTCTTTTTGTAATAATAGTTGTTCTATATCAATCCCACTACCAGTCACAACAGTCAGCTTCTCCAATACAACAAAGGTAAAATCTGTATCCTGGTGATTTTTTTCGAGATAATGGCTGACTAATGGTGCCTGTTCCACCTGCCCCCTAATCCTGGAGCGATGTTCCATCAATCGAATTTTCAGTTTGCGAGAGCATTTACCCATATATTTAAGTCCGCACGGGCATAACCATAGGTATACGCAGTGTTGGCTGCTGCAGTTACTGAAAAAATTGAGAGTTTTATAAAAGTTGGATTCAGGAAAACTGATTTGCTTTGTCTCCCATTCGAACCTGCATATTACACACTGACCACATTTATAGTGTCCTTTAACTAAGCTGGTTCTTAGCGAACGCCGTGGAACGACATCTGCCCTAGTTACCATATTTCCCACTGTTTTGGTTCTCCGCATCCCAATCATGGGTTTGTTCTGACACCCAGGAATATCTGACAGCAAATACCAATATTTATGTACTATGTTTCTAATCTCTCTAGCCCTGGGAGAGTACTCTATCGTCCAATAAATTTTGGACTCATTGGATCTAACCTGCCTAGTTAGTAATGTTTGTCTGGAAGTTTGTTTGACCCTTGTCAATGAATTCTCGAGTATATGCTGTGGATACCCTTCTATCCATCAAATTATTCCTGATTTATTTTGCAGATTGCTCAAAGTCTTCATCATATGAAGAATTCCGTTTGGCTCTAGCTAATATCCCAAATGGAATGCTGTTTTTCAAGTGCATAGGGTGATATGATTCATATGGCAAATAGGCATTCTTGTCAGTGCTTTTTTTATATAGTCTTACACACAACTGATGATCCTTGGCAATGAAAACTGTCAGGTCCAAAAATGGAATAGCATTCTTATCAAAATTATAAGTGAACTTTAAATTGGGGTTCTGTGTGTTCAACCAGTCAGCAAAATCTGGTATGATTGAAAAATCATCTATAACAAAAAACAAATAATCTATAAATCTTTTGAACAATATAATATTGCGAAAAAAAGGGTTAAGTTGTGCATACAAAATAATGTTTTTTTTCCCCAAAGGAAATCATATACAAATTAGCTAAACTTGGGGCCATGGCCAAGCCTTTTATCTGTAAAAACATATCTTGATCAAATCTAAAGTAATTCTTTTCCAAACAAATCTCTAATAAATCAATTTAAAAATGAGTAGGTGGTTGCTGAATTGTCTGTTTCTCAAGTGCTTCCTGGGCCACTATCCTGCCTGGCTGGAGGCTTGAAAAAGATGCTCGCAGCCACAGGCTTAGGACCTTGCCGCCACCCGCTGTGACCCACTCCATTGGCCGGAGAAGAGGCACAGCTATGGACACCGTCATTTTGCCCTGGCCCCACCTGGCTGTAGGCTTGAAAAAGATGCCCGCAGCCATTTGTTTGGATCCAATATTGTATTGTATTGTATATTTTTACTGCATTTTGTATTACATTGTGGCATTTTATTGTGTTGTTATTTGGTTGTACTGTAGGTTTGATATGTTGTGAGCTGCCCTGAGTCGGCATGTGCTGAGTGGGCTGCATACAAATAAAAATCAATCAATCAATCAATAATCCAAAGTAGAATCATAGGCAATTAAAGAGACTGCCAATTGATGCCATTCTGCTGCCTTGTTTCTCCTAGTCTCCCTACCAGGCCACCTAACTGGTGGAAAGGGATCATTGCCTGTTGCTTCCCTGCCTCCCTCTCTGTTTCCTGAATTCTAGCAATAAGTGCTGTCACATTGAGCACCTCCTTGTCATCAGAGGAGGAAAGAACCAGAAGGGCCCTCCTAGCAGCCTTGTGCTTTGCAGGTTGATTCCCTTTGGGAAGGGCACATACATTTCTTAGGACTCATGTTTCAATACAGTTATAGTATCCCAAACAAGTTGTCCATTACCCCACAAAGGAAATATCCACCTCCTCATACCCTACAATAATTTACATTTTGAACCAGCCCACTAAAAGGCAAGGAGCAAAGAGGAGGCAAACTAGCCAGCATAGGCAAATGGCATGGCCCAGTTCATGCCCTGCCTAGTCAACTGGGACACTCAGTCCCCATAACTGCACCACCAACCAAATTCCCAAACTAATCCAAAGTAATGTCCTAGGGCAGTGATTGTGAACCTTGGCACTCCAGGTGCTCTTGGACTTCAAATCCCAGAAGCCCACAACTGCTGATTGTAGCCCACTGCTATGGCTTGGCAGCTGCTGCAGCTATCACAGCCTCCACCACCTGCACCAAACTACCACTGTTGCCACCACTGCTGTACCATGAATTTGTGCCTAGAAAGCCTTTCTACAAACAGTTTTATAATACTCTTTGATTATGACAGGGGGAATAAACAGAATTGTCTGCAATTAATATCCTATAATTGCTCAATCCATGATTTCCAAACACTGTATATGCAAACATAATCAGGTGAATTGTTTTGTTAACTCTGTTGATGGTCAGGTGCTTTTGAGAAATTCTCAATGCTGGCTATAATTTCTAATAACAAATGGTATACAACTGCTGTTTACTTTGCAACATAAGATATTTTCAATTAATTTTCAGGGCATAAGGTTTTTAAAGTGCATATGAAAATAAATAAATTTGCCCTATAACATATTTTTATGTTCATTCCAGAAGCCTTTGACTACATATTTATTTTTAGGACATCATAAAATGAATGATTATCCTTAAGAGAGTGAAATTTGCAGCATAAATATTTTTATAGTTCATAAGACATGAATGAATGTAAATATTTCATAAGGGAGACTATAAAATCATTTTTTCTATAGTCTCAATAAAACATTATAATTTATTTCTACTAATGTGAGAAAACTAGTACACTTTGCAGGCGCACCCACCCAAAGAAGACTCGGACACCGGTATTGGATTAAAGGCATCGGGCCACTTTTATTGAATAATGCCCTAGTCCGAATTATCACTTTCAATTGGTGTATCATCCAATTGTAATTCTTTAAGGCAAGCAGGCCGCAGTAGCACTGGTAAGGTTCTACCCTAAATGCCAATGGAAATTGGCTACATGTATCAATTTGTATCAATTTGTTTGTTCACACAAACAAATTGTTGACCGGAGTCAATATACTATCTACTGACCCCACCCTATGACGTGTATCCATTCAAATATCACGGTGATGCAGGCTGTGAAGCTCCTGACATCACCCCTTTCATAGTTCGCCCTTGACCGGCCAAACCTGTTTCCCCTGTACCTATCTACGTGTTGGCCAGTCAACTGTGAACCTGCCGGATACCTTTGTGTCATAAATCTTTACCTTACCCAGTGCTACCCACCACACGGGGAGGCGTCCATGATGACTCACCGCCTCCCCCCCAGACCGTCAGCTCGGTCACCAGGCCTGCTTGCACCTACTCCAGAAAGAGGTACATACCTCTAGCCGACAGGTGGACCCCATAAACTGCCTATAGGTCAAAATTTTTGCAAGCCTATCCTCAGATGTCTACTGGCTGTCCCCAAGTGAATCCCAGCAAGGAACTGGGCAACAGCCCTGTCCGCTGACCACCGGGGACGCTCCAAACCATGGAGATCCATGTCTCCCCTAAATTGGTGTCTCAGCACGATGTCAGACCATAGCGACCGCATGTACGGCCATAAATGATGTAAAAACAGCAGGTCACTGCACCTCGACATTTTAAGGGAAGGTCAGTGATCCGAGGTGCAGAAAAAGAACATCAGGCGGTCCAGCATCCCTGATGGACATCAGGAATGGCAACAGTTCCCGCCCTCTCGTGCCGCGCATACCATACCATCGCATACGTGCGGATGCACGCATCCCGAGCTGGGGTCCACATTCTGTCGCCGCAGCATATACTGCCACCCAGTGTCCATAGCTGCGGCCCACCAGCCCCATTGCCACCGGTGTGCGGAGACACACAGGATCTGTAAAAGAGGATAAGGGGTTAAGGACATAACCAGGTACTCTTACAGTGAGGGGACGTACATATAAGGAAAATACGCGCACACCCCCACGTGCCCACAGATATCCGCCTCCGAGTACCCAAACGCAGCCACAGTTAATGCGACACCTATCCTAAATGAAGGGGTGCCATAACGGGCTCCACACTGTGAAGCGCGGTACCGGTCACCCTCCAGAACTTAGTTTGTTAAGAGGAGACCCATCCTGGTGGCAGAAAAACAGGCCAGAGCGCGCAGCAGGCACTGCCAATTGCATGTAGGGCACCAACCGGAACTATGTCAGCAAATGTACGTCATAGCAGTATAGACCACTGACCGCTCAATGCTGATCGGCCTTCAAGGGACGACTCCCCAACTGAGCCCCACTCTTGGTTGATATAGACATCTTTGAGTTCCAGTGCCCTACAAAACATGTCCCCCGTTGACCATGGGACCAGCTCGCTGAGTTGTCGAGCTCCAGAAAAAAGATAAAGCAGTAGCTGCATGGAAAGAGACTCCTCCTGCCTACTGCAACATCATCTATGCCCACCTCATGCAAGGTGGGTCAGAATATCTGTGAGACTAGGGCGACGTGTGTCGGGCAGCGGCCACGTACACGTGTCCACCCCCCTAATACATGACGTATTCAGAAGACCCTCGCATAGTCAGGAAAGCCCCGTGCCTTGGCCATGAATATCAAGGCTTAAAGCCTGGTGGCTATGGTGCGTGGAGCCAACCCCAGATCATAAGGGCAGACTATACATTATAAAACCTAGTCGACCAATATCGGCCACATTTTGGGCAATTGCCTTTTCCCACAAAAGGCTCTAAAGTGAAGGATTGGATGCTGATGCACAGTGCGCATGTGAGTTGCCAAGACATGTCATTCGCCACGTCTCCTTGCCAAATGATCATATCACAGCCAGAAATGGAGAGGGTAGCTCACAAGCGTCTGGAGCCCAGCCGCAAAACCGGGCAATCTGCAGGTGGCGGAAAGCATAAGCAATATCGTTATAAATGACTGGCACATGTTCAGCCCAAAGAAGCGCCTTAAAGCACACGGACCCAAGAACAATATGCGAGCTGAGGCCATGACTCCAGGGGATTTAGACGTTCGGGCATTGACAATGTGCACCACCGCAGCATTTCCACACCAAAAGCGGAGCACAGAATCAGGCCACCTGTCCCCCAGAGCATAAAGGGTACCCAGAATTGAGAATTTTTTTTAGAAACATAAGATCGCGTAAGCGATCTGTGCCCTGCCATCCCTGGGGCCAATGACCATAGGCACCTGTCCTTAAATAAATCCCCCCACCCAGGGAGCCGGAGGCATCCGACTGTACTTGTAACTGGGGCTGACCAGAAGCTCAGACCTCCCGAGGCAACAGCATGGAAGTCCTGCGGGAATGTGAACCAAACCAACACCCCTAATCAGCTGTACCCTGCGGCGGCGTTTAGCAAGACCCGCCATAGCGTGACCCAGACACTAGGCAAAAGCACTGCCTGGTATTACTACTCTGCAGGCGAAGTTGATGTGGCCATGCATCACCTGTGACTCTCAGAGAGGCACCTTCCACTTGGCAACATTGCCACATTGCAGCAGGGGCCGCTCCCCTTGACCGACAATTCGGTCACCTGGCCCTCTTGCACGTTATTCAAAAGAGAGGTGCCTCTACTTGTTGACAGGTGAACCCCATCTCCAGAATACAGGCCAAATTCCTGTAACCCTATCCCCAGACTACAAATGGATGTCCCCGAGCCATTCTAGACAAGGAACTAGGCAACAGCCCTGTTCACTGACCGTCGGGCACAGTCCGATCGCTGGGACAAAGTGTCGCCCATGATATTGCATCGGCATGATGTATGACCATAGCAATCGCGTAGACGGCCATAAATGGCAAAGAAACGCCAGGTCACTGCACTCGGAAGTCTTTAAGTCCGGGCCAGCAATCCGTGCAAGATCACCGCCCCCGAGGTGCAGCATTAAAACATGTGGCAGCCCCGCAGCCCCAATGGACATCAGGAATGTCAACAGTTTCCGCCACCTCTATTCCGTGCACACCATACCACTGCATATGTGCGGTTACGCATTGTCCGAGATGGGGTCCCCATTCTAACGAAGCAGCATACTACGCCGCCTCAGTGCACAGAGTTGTGGCCCACAAGCCACACTACCATCAGTGTGCGGGAACACACAGGGTCTGTAAAATAAGGAGGGAGAATAGAGGGCAGACAAGGCACTCATTCAGTGAAGGGATGAACAGAGAAAATTGGGCAAATCCACACCTGCCCATGCAACATATGTCAGGCTCCGGGCACCCAAACGCAGCCGCAGCTGATGCAGCGCCCAACCAGGAGGAATGGGTACCAGTTCTAGTTCAGTCAGGGTAGACCCGGCTTGGTAGCAGACGACAGGCCGGGGGTGAACCACGTGCTGCCACAAACACATGTGGGGGAGCAACCGGACATATGGCAGCGCCAAGCTAGTACCCTCTCCAGACTGATCGGCCCCTGAGGAGCGAAGCCTCACCAGAGCCCACTCCTGATCAAGCAACCCATAATCTAGCACCAGTGCCCTACAAAACATGTCCCCCGTTGAAGATGGTAGCAGCTAACTCAATCTGAGAGCTCCAGATCAAGGTACAGGTGGTTGCCCAAAAGTGGACTCTCCGCACGCAGCATAAGCATTGCCACGTAAGAGTCACATACAGTAACCACAAGTGCTAACAGGGGTCGTCGCTGGCATCTCAGGGTGAGAGGCTGCCCTAAGCCTAAGGTCTTGACCTAGGCTAACCATGATGGGCCAGGGGAAAACAACCACGGCCCTGCAATCATTGTCCAAGCACTGTACCATTGGAATGGCCAAATCAGGACGGGCCCTAATACATCCTGCCATGGATGCCCAATAGGCCGGCAACCAATCGGCCCCATAGGGGGGGCAGGGTGCGGTGATGGGGCAACTCCTTGACCCTGTCGTCCTGCCCCTAATCCCCTAATCAGTGTGTTCACATTGCAGGAGGGGGAAAACGTGAATATATTCCCCAAACCAGAAAGCCTAGCTAATAGCCCAGGACAATCAGTCACCCAGGGGCATAGAGCAACCGGCCGACAGCAGAACCACCATTGGCACGGATTGGAGTGGATAAACACATAACCTGCCCTACGGGCCCAGAGAAATTAAATAAAAGCATAGGGGCGGTCACCCCAGTAAGAACCAGAGTGTAATTGGCCTGCTGTGACCATGGCCACTATACCCCCCAGCATGCCGATCTAGTGTCAGAGGTGTGCTCATTTGACCAGGATACTCACTCGGTGCACCCCCATGAGCCGCCCCCACTGGGGGTTCCGGCCCGTGGTGGGCGTCAGAGTTCGCGATGTCCATCTTGCTCCATGTTCCCGTGTGTCCTGGCCGGATGGGGAGCCGCGAGGTGCCAGCCTACGCTGGCCTGATGGCCTCCGGCAGCTCAACCCTGTTGGCGGCCCACTGCACAGCCGTGGCTGGCATTTTGGCCGGAACCGCCGAGTTGGCGCGCCCACCATCTGAGGTGGTGGAGCAATGACCATTGATGCCTCCATTGCCAAATTGCAGGCAAGGGAGCATCCGCAGCATCTAACCCATCAGGACAAGGTGGGCCGGTTGGGCCGGATGGCCCCACCGGGTAATTGATACGGGATAACCCATGGTAATTCCCGGCCATAATAGGGGCATACCTAGTAATCCGGCCCATGAGGGGCCGGAATGACGGTGGGGCGGAAACCCGAGTGAGCCGCTATGCCCAAGCCGGGGAAATAAGCAGCGGGGGTAAGAACCCCAGTGGGGCAGGCCTGTGCCACCCCCCGCCCAAGCCCTCAGCCTGGGCTTATTGGACCTGCGGGGTTGCCATCCGAGCCCTCCAGCCCAATGGAACTCCCGAAAAATAGAGGGGGTGGGGTGAGCCCCCCCAGGCACAACCAAGGGGAAACAGTGAAGCATTCCATTCTGCAGTACTCCAGAATCAAACCGCTGACTTTCTGTCTCCCAGTCAACCTCTTAGCCACCTGAGCCACTGCAGTCCGGTGCTGTGAGAAAGGAAAAAAAAACTCCGATTGAAGGAGACTCAAAAGAGAGAGACCCATAAATGTCTCTCTCCACGGGAATCCTTGCTAAAACAAAGGGCAAATCGAGCTTCTTGCAAAGAGGCGAGAAAAGCGAAAAAGAAGCCTTGAACAGAGGCTAGCAGAGGAGGAAGCGACGGAGCAAAATCGAGCCTCTTGCAAAGAGGCAAAATTGAGCCTCTTGCAAAGAGGCGAGAAAAGCGAAAAGAAACCTCGAACAGAGGCTAGCAGGGGAGGAAGCGACGGAGCAAACTTCTCCGCTCCGTTGCTTCTAAAATGGCAGCCAGGCTGCCTCGTGGCCACCCCTTTTAAAGAGGGTGGCCACGCCCCCTAACTAACCCGGATGTCCAAGTCTGGGTGGGTGGGGGCCCCGCAAAGAGCGCGGCGGCCATTTTGGTGCCACGCTTGCATTCTCTCCTGCATGCATGCACATACATACATTCACATGCACACACAAACACACAGGTACTGCATGTATGACAAGCTCTGTAAACCAATGTTTCCACCATGAAAATGTCCATATAAAATAATATTGCTTCAAATGTAGCATGTTAGCATTGCTTAGCTATGTTAAAGACTGCAGTGGCTTAAGTGGCTAAGATGCTGACTGGGATGCGGAAGGTCAGCAGTTCCATTCCCGAGTACTGCAAGACGGAATGAGCTCCTGTCTTTGTCCCAGCTCCTGCCAACCTAGCAGTTCAAAAGCAAGAAATTGCAAATAATAAATAGGGACCACTTTGGTGGGAAGGTAACAGTGTTCCGTGTGCTCCGGTATCTAGTCATGGCTGCCACATGACCACGGAAATGTCTGCAGAAGCAGACAGCACTGGCTCTTTGGCTTTGAAACAGAGATGAGCACTGAACCCTAGAGTCAGCTATGACTGGCTTTCAAGCAAGGGAAACCTTTACCTAGCTATGTTGTTTGGCCACTGTTGTTGTTTTTAATTCAGAAATAAGCAAACATCTGTCAGTTAGCATTTAGTATGTAAGGAGAGAGGCCACACATCTCTGTACTGACTGACACACATTGCATGATCAGCTGTTCTGTGGGACTCATGCCACTCAGCACTGAGCCACCAAGCATTAGATGTGGAAGATCAACTTTGTTGTAATTGCCTCAGAAACAATTGCTAATTTTCCTGTGTTTATAGTGTAGGTCCATTAGTAAGAAAAAGGGACGTGTTTCAGTATCTAGCCTCAGAGAAGATATCTGGGCTGGAGCCACCTTTCCAAGGCTAAATGAAAGTAACAAAACTGT
Source organism: Bradypodion pumilum (assembly GCA_035047305.1). Lineage (NCBI taxonomy): Eukaryota > Metazoa > Chordata > Lepidosauria > Squamata > Chamaeleonidae > Bradypodion > Bradypodion pumilum. The sequence goes on along the minus strand of JAWDJD010000003.1, from coordinate 240,687,955 downwards.
CAGCACACTTTAGCTTAGACATTTTAGTAGAAATAGCTAAGGCTTGTTGTTATTCAGTCGCACAGTCAAGTCTGACCCTTTGAGACCCCATGGACCACAGCATGCCAGGCTCCTCTGTCATCTGCCATCCCCTGTAGCCTGCCCAGTTTTATACCCACTGTGTCAATGATGTCATCTAGCCATCTCATCCTCTGCCAACCCCTTCTCCTTTTGCTTCTGATCTTTCCCAGCATCAGGACCTTCTCAAGTGACTCCTCTCTTCTCATTTGGTGGCCAAAGTACTTGAGCTTCAGTATTTGTGCTTCCAAAGAACAGTCAGGATTGATTTCCTTTAGGATTGACTGATTTGATCTCCTTGCAGTCCAGGGGACTCTCAAGAGGCTTCTCCAGCACCACAGTTCAAAGGTATCTATTCTTATGTGCTCAGCCTTCCTTATGGTCCAGCTCTCACAGCCATACATTACTACTGGGAAGACCATTGCTTTAACTATGCAGACTTTTGTTGGCAGGGTGATGTCTCTACTTTTTATTATGCTGCCTAGGTTTCTCATAGCTTGCCTCCCAAGAAGCAAAGCATCTTTTTATTTCATGGCTGCAGTCACTATCTGCAGTGATCTTAGATCCCAAGAAGGTAAGTCTGTCACTGCTTCCATTGGTTCCCCTTCTATTTGCCAGGGAGTGATGGGGTTGGATACCATGGTCTTGGGTTTTTTTTATGTTGATTTTCAGGCCAGCTTTTTGCACTCTCCTCTTTCACCCTCATCAAGAGGTTCTTTAGGTCTTCTTCACATTCTTTCATTAGAGTAGTGTCATCTGCATCTCTTAGGTTGTTGATCTTTCTCCCAGCAGTCTAAGCTAATGCTTAGGAGAGGCAATTTTAACTTTTATAATAGAAAATATTCCATAAAAAAATGGAAAACCAGCTAGTGATGATGTCATGGAGAAAGGAGTGTAGAGACATGGAGGACGTCCATATTTCATTCTAGGATGCGAAGTTTCTCACCCTGCCTTATATAGAAGGAGAATTTTAGAAAGTTTGCTTCTGCACAGTAAGTTAAGAGTTTTCCATCTACCATCCTGAGGCCCTGCCACTTAAGATGTCATAAAATGGCAGAAAATCTTTCATGATATAATTGACTCTATTTTTCATTTCCTGATTTGAAGAAAGGCTCTAGTGAGATCATCAACAAGAGATGTCAAAAATAACTGAATTAGCTTATTTATGTGCATATAGACATTGGGAGTGAATAGTGGAACCATGCCCTTTGTGACCTCTCTTCCTTAGACAGCAGCATCTCTTGGAACAACTCTCACATTTCTTGGTGCCTCTCTTGCACATCACAACAAAACATGTAGAAATAGTTGAGTTGAAAAACAGAAAGAGAAAATTGCAAATATATGAAATATTTTTAACGTGATATATTGGAAACCAACTCACCTACCTTGCTGCACTATTGAACAAGCTAATGCTGCACCTGATTATACCTGGCAATCAGTGTTTCTGCTTACAAAATATAAGCAGCAAGAATATTCATATACGATAAAATAAAATGTGCCATTTTCTCGTAATTTAAAGCAAAGTATCAGTTATTTTTATCTTGATGTAAAGGATAGCAAAATCACAAATTGCCAAAAAATGTGTTACTTTCAATGAAGATGAATTACCTGGAGGTGATACAACATGCACATCTTTCATAATGCTGGGATGAAGAGGCATCATTACCTGATCTAGGTAGCAAGAGGTCACAGAGTTCAAATGATCAGAGTGTCAATCAATCTGAACTTAGAATGAAAATGTCTGAAGGTAGGAGAGGGTTTTGGAAGTATTATTCATAATCAGTTGTAATTATCCTATTAACTTATGTTTTACAGTGGTACCTCATACAACGATTTCAATCTGTTCCACCAGGCTCATTGTTGTATGAAACAATTGCTATACGATGCATGCATCGTATAGCAATTTTCCCTATGGGATGCATCATACAACAATTATTTTGCTAAGTGGTTTTTCCCATTGAAAAATTGTTGTACATTTTATTTCCATAGGGAAAATTGTTATGTGGGACACCATTTCCCCCCAAAACCTAATTGTTATGCGATTTTGTTGCTATATGGGGCGATTATTATATGAGGTTCCACTGTATTTTGAACATCTGCTATGGATAGATAAATACATCCTGGATGGGGCACTTTTGCCAATTACGCCCACTCCTGGACCAGGATTCCATGCTTATGGTCACACATGCTCTGGTCATCTCCAGACTAGATTATTGTAACATGCTCTACATGGGGCTGAGCTTGATGACAATTCGGAGGGTGCAACTGGTGCAAAATGTGGCTGTCCGTGTGGTGATGGGGTGTGGGCATTATGCCCATGCCTCACTCCTGTTGTGGGAGCTGCATTGGCTGCCGGTGTGCCTCTGGGTGCAATTTAAGGTGCTGGTGATTACCTGTAAAGCCCTACATGGTAGTGGACCAGTTTACTTAAGAGACCACATTTTCCAAAGGACATCTGCCTGTCCCACCAGAGCAGACCAGAGCAGAGGGTTCCATTGGCTAGAGAGGCTCGTCTCTCTAGCACTAGAAGGAGGGCCTTTTCGGCATCTGCTCTGGCCCTGCAAAATCTCCTGCTGACCGAATTGTGCCTCCAGGCAGAGCTACTGACCTTCAGGAAAGGTCTAAAAACTTGGCTGGAACAGCAGGTGTGGGGTGCTGCCGGTGGGGAAGCTCCACCCCCTACTGGTTTATATGAAGGCCGTTCAGTTTTTTAGTTTCAGTTTTTTAACTTATTGTGGCTGAGAGGGTATTTTAATGGTTTTTAAACATTAAATGTTTGTTGTGATTTTATTGTTGTGGGGATGTTTTACATTTGAATGTTTTTATGGTGATTGTGAGCCATCCAGAGTAACTTTGGCAATAGAAATCCAAATAAATAAATAAATAAATCCTTTTAAAAGCTAGAAAAAAGGCGTAAATTAGGGATATACACTATCATGGGGCAGATGTATAAATACAAATTGAATCAGAGCTAGTTTCAGATCACAACTCATGGAAGCCAGAACCTTGTTCCTGTTAGACCCTTTTCTAGAGATGGAAGGAATCAACCCATTGAGAACTATGGAGAGTTGTGGATGCTTGTCAGGAAGCTCTCATACACATTTTGTCAGAACACCAATCTGCATCATTTCCACCTCCATCCACTTCCCCAGAAATTGCACACCAACAAACCAATTTATGTTCTCTCCAAAACCACAGAAATTTTCAGAGACATCCAGTTATGCCTATAGATTCTGTTGACATATATGTTTCCCCCCGCTGTTATTCAAAATTTCCCTATACCCCTAAATATCTTGATTTGTATCCCAGGTAGAGAATCAATACCCAATGTAATTGTAGACCATCTTGATTGCTGCCATTGGTGTTGTCAACATTTGGGCTGCTTTTTGCTATGTAAAGCTTGACATACTTTTTCCTGCTGCCGATATAGGCACAATATTGTGCTGTAATATCAGGCCATGTCCTGATGTTTTGAATCATGGATACATAGTTGTGATATCCCACATTTATAAACTGGATGTTTTTTTTAAAATAATTGAAGTACATAGATAGTTTGCTTAATGTCATTTGATGAATTTAAGACTAAGGAGAAATTTGAATGAGGGACCTCACATTCCATACACTTAGCCAAAAATCATATGTGTCAGCCATTCCAAAATATGAATATCATGTTTATCCCAGTTATGGATATTACACACTGATTTACATACCTTGTCAAGAAGCAGTGTATGTCAAGCACAAGCTTTTCTTAAAAACCTCCCTTTTCCCAGTGCAGACATTTTTCCCTGTCATTCCTAGAAATATGGACTTAGATATTTATGTTCCAGTCTTTAAAACTATGTTCTGTCATGTAATCAGACATTGCATCCTTGTGTTTTACTATGAACAGTAAATCACCTTCCATATTTCTAACAGAAAATGCATTATACTAAATCCTACTCCAGTCACTGTTGTGTCTCCTTCTCCTATCACTTGATGGTGACAAAGAAATAAAGACCATTGACCAGGAGTATGAGGTACACTGAAAGAGCTTCCTCAAAGACTGTGGTATTTTTGAACCACAATTGGGCATACCCTGGTAATGGCAACCTTGTGTTGCCAGCTAATCTTTCTCACACTACGTCAGGAAAAAGGAACTGCAGAATTAACTCATCAAAATGTGCCATCATTTTGATAGCTTCACACCTGACCTAGACCCAGAAGAAGATGAACCAGGAGTACAGAGTGCATTGGTACAATTTTAATTTGTAACTAAAAAAAGTACTGGGAAGTCTGGGAGTTTTCATACAAATAGACCATCTTTTACAGTACTTCTCAACGTTAGGCCCTCAGATGTCTTTGGACTTGTCATTGGCTGCTACTCGTATCCAAGTATACATTTTCCCCTGAAAATCATTTTTAGGAAAAATGTCATCTCCTGGGACACGTATGAAATGAGACATGCAGGATTTGTCACTGGGACTGCAATAGACTGCTGCAGCCTTGAGGATTTTAACAAGGTACACCTTCACAGCCATTCCATCTGGAGTGACATCTTTCACCTCCATGACGGTTGGGAATAAGAATTGTAAAGTGGTTCCTCCTCCATTCATTTTGCTGTTGGGCCCAATATGATGGTTTCCAGTGACATTTCCTCCTATGAGGGGGCCATCACCCCACCTAAAGGGGCTCATCTGCCAATAGCTGTTGGCCCCTTTAGGGAGTCAGGCATTGAGTTGCTGGCTGTATGGTCTATTCCATTACCATAGTAGGATGTCCAACCAGACATTTGGACTACAGCTGACATTTGGACTACAGCTGACATAAATCCTGTAGATGATTCATGTGGAATTCTACATGAATCATCTAAGTAGGGGGAAAAAAGCTGTTCAAAAACTTAATTTGTGAAAACTTTTTGAGTCAAGGAGAAACAGTTCATCACTAATTATGTAATACTCATATTCATATTTCTCAAGATAAATAATATACTTCCCTGAAGCATGAAGTGAAATGGTAGAAGAAATATTGGGGTGGTTTTTATGGATATAAAATATAGATAGAAATGTTGCAAGCAGATGAGCTAATACAGTAGATGAGTAATTGACTATTTTAATAGCCATAATTGTTATTAAAGTTGGTAGAGAAGTTAAATTGCAGAAATATTTGCAAAAAAAGAGGACTATTCTAAGTATCTCTAAGAAACTTAAAAAGAAAAGGACAGAAGCAGGAAAAGATAAATGGCTACAGATTATATTTAAAAAGTTGCTAGAACTTTTTTTAACTAAGTATAAAAAAGGCATAAAGAATAGAATCCCTACCACAAAAAATGTTGAAGATTTCCTGTCAGTAATTTAACCTAGAAATGATTTAAGATTTCTGTGTTAACATATACCAAGCTATATACCAGATATTGGCAAAAGCTTATAAGACAGTTATTGAGGTCAGTAAAGGTCAATAGCAGCAATATTACTTGGGAGGGGGAAGTGGATGTATTAAGAAGAAGACATCATCCTAAGAAATTGCTGAAGGAGATTGTAAAATGTTGTTCCAGACTAATCCTGCAGTGTGAGGGTAAGGGGGAGGATGTTTAACAAAAAACAAACAAAAATGAAACCAAGCCTATTATCTATCTATCTATCTATCTATCTATCTATCTCTATCTATCTATCTATCTATCTATCTCTATCTATCTATCTCTATCTCTATCTCTATCTCTATCTCTATCTCTATCTCTATCTCTATCTATCTATCTATCTATCTATCTATCTATCTCTATCTCTATCTCTATCTCTATCTCTATCTCTATCTCTATCTCTATATATATAGATATAGATATAGATATAGATATAGATATAGATATAGATATAGATATAGATATAGATATAGATATAGATATAGATATAGATATAGATATAGATATAGATATAGATGGATATAGATAGATATAGATAGATATAGATAGATTGATAGAGAGAGATATGTATATGTATATGTATATGTATATGTATATGTATATGTATATGTATATGTATATGTATATGTATATGTATATGTATATGTATATGTATATGTATATGTATATGTATATGTATATGTATATGTATATGTATATGTATATGTATATGTATATGTATGAATAAATAATTTTAGAGGTGCAAAAGATGAATTTATCCTTTTAAGGTTCAAGCTACACTGAATTCAGTGGGAAATATGATAGAGGTAGAATGGGCTACAATCTCAATTCTTGAAATAAAATAATGACAACAACCAAATTGGCTTACCTGATACAATTAGGCAACACATCAGTTCAATGTTGAGTTTCATTTTGAAGCAAGGATGACAACATGCAGATATTGAGCTATTGTTCATATAGTTAATTTTATCCAATAACTGGACCTTTTGATTCCTTTGTATTTTTAAGTAAACTTATTCTTGGCTCATAAACACTTTGTTATTTTTAGAGATATCAGTCAGAAGACATACTCACCCATACCACCAGTCACTGGCAGGAAACACAATTATTAAGTGTCAATAGTTTGGAGTCAGCCCTTAGCTGTGGCAGTGGTTCAACAGTAGTGTAAAGGGAGGGGGGACATGCTGTTTGCTACTTTTATAACAGGGACAAACCAGGGAAAGAGTCCTTATTCACATATTAAATGGCCACCCCAAACTTAGTACAGGGCATTTGGTGTGATTGTGGTGGTACACTTCAGTACAGAAGGTATGTGATCATCACATAACTTTCCAGTGTTTTCTAGGCCTACTCATAATCTGCTTAATTTGGAGATGTTTGAAATCTTGCTACAGTTGCCTTGCATTTACTTTTTTTCTTTCAAACTCATCAGAGTCCAAATGGCTTTCAGAAATATGGTAAGATTTTAGTTGTAGCTGTTAGGCTGGGGATTAGAAAGTACAGGTATGTTTGTTTCTCCAGCAGCAGTGATTAATATCTATGGATAGTAGCTGGTCAATGGTTTAGGTATCTGACTGTGGTGCCAGAGTTGGGAGTTAAGTTTCCCATTCTGCCTCCAGGAAGAAGAGCCAGCCTGTGTAGTCATGAGGTAGTCCCAGGGTACCCCCAGAAGAATAGAATTCTATACCATTACTGAATATTCTCTATCTAAAAAGTTCCAAAAACAGTTACCATACATCAGAATTTACAGTAAACCCTTGCTTAATGAGTATAATGCATTCCATGGGGATCACTCTTTAAGTGAATTGCTCTTTAAGTGAAATACATTTTCCTATAGAAATGCATTGAAAACCAAATATTTCGTTCAAGACCTCAGAAAAAATCCCAAAAACCATTTCTTTATGTTCAAAATTATTTATAAAGTGCACTTTAATGGCACAAATTCTGTGCAGGTAAATCAAGCAATAACATTTCAAACATCAAACTTCAACTTTTAAAACATCACATATCAAGAATAAAGAAAAAAGAGTATTTTACAAGGTACCTGTTCAAAACTCATTAATAAAGTGCTCTTTAAAGGCATACAGAACACCCACCCACCCACACCCACCCCCTCATCCTCATCCTCACCCACACCCACACCCACCCACCACCACCACCCACACACAAAGCAGAATGATGATTAAAAACCATGCAAAAATGCTAGATATACAAAAGACTATCCAAAATGTCAAACTAAAAATGCTCCAAGAACAAACAGAAGATGGCTGCCACACTCCATTTTAATACAGTAACCCCCTCAAACTCTATTTAAGAAAACTTCCAACCCCCACTCAAATCCCCACAAATGATGAATCAAATACTCCCTACCTTTCCACTGCTCAAGATATCCAAAACTGCTCCAAAAAATCCAGCAATGGAACTCCAAAAATTACTTCAAAATAAACTTCCTCCTCTACACTCTTTGGTGACTCCCAGACTCCCAGGCACAATGCAGCAATGAAGGGAAAAGTTCCAGTCACTGTACGATTTTTAGTCACCACATGAGGGTGCTATTTCCTAACAATTCCCAGTCGCTAAGTGAATTAGTTGCTCTGTGAGCAGCTCATTGTGTGAGGGTTTACTGTACTTGATTGCACACAATTATTTATTATTGTGGCAGTTGTAGCTATATCTTGGTGACTAAACACAAGCACTCTCCCCAGCACCTCAACAATTGGAATGTCTGGAAAAGTCTTTGTCCTCAAAGGGAGTAGGTTCATAAGCTGCCATTATCCTTCTCCCTAGTAACCAGCTCAGCATGCTACTTGTAAAATATTTATATTTCCTATTTCCTTTTCCTTACTTTTAGCTGCAAAATTAAAGAGATTCACGAAAGTTCAGAACACAGGTTCAAGGGTGGCTGGGTTAAATTGATAGCGAAAGTGGAGTAATGGATTTGCTTCTTCCCTTTTGATTTTGCAGACAATGTATACAGTACATAGTCAAGATCTGCAGAAGTAACCTGCAAAAACTGAAGCAGGGCAGAGGTACAGATTTTATACAAGAGCAGATTTCATAATTGGCTTGATTCTAAAAAAAAGATTAACTTATTCCCTCCCCTGTGATTTTGGATGGCAATATGTATGAAGGAAAAAGACATAATTTCAGTTATCCTTGGTGAAGAACCATGCAAAAATCAACTGTACTAAATGAACTACAATGTTGGAATGTTTATGTTTATGTTCTTTGCATTCTGATCAATTATTGAACATTAAAGAGCAAGAAATATAGAGTGCTTCATTTTCAATTGAGTGGCTTGCCAGCATTCTTTGTTGGGGTGGGGGGGGAATGAACTCTTTAGACCCTGCATAATAAAAGAGGAACATTTTCATGGTTTTCCCCTCTTTTTAAAGCACAAATGATTAAGTGATGTTCCTTGCGGAGTGACTGTGTTTTACACAAACAACACACACAATGAAAGAGTGCTGCTTGTGCACCAATAAAACTTCAGCTACTAATAAAACCATAATAGTGTGCATACAATCTCTCTACTTCATTCTTTTAAGTAAACAGTGATGTACTTGTGTTTTGTTTTTGGAAAGAGGTAGCCATGTTAGTCACCTTCAGCAAGTATAATACAAACAAACAGAAGTAAGGAGAAGACCAAGTGACAATGAGAAAGATTGTGGAGGGAGTTGGAGAATAGGAAGGAGACAAGAAAGGTGAAACATGAAGAATGGAGAATAAAGCAGGATGAGAATGTGAGTAGGAAAAGAAGGAATCGATGAAATGGATATGTAGGTTAAGTTTCAAGATCTCATTAAAGAGATAGGAGAACTGTGCCAAACCCAGAGCCAGAAAGTATTGTCGTTTATTTTCCTAATACTCACCAAAAGATGCATTCCAAATTTTGGAACTGTTTTTGTTGTTCAGTCGCACAGTCGAGTCTAACCTTTTGCGACCCCATTGACCCCAGCAGAGCTTTAGGTCATACCTGTCAAGTATCCCGTATTGGCTGGGATTTCCCATATTTTAGCGCTCGTTCCTCCCCTTTCCCGGCATCGTCCAGTATTTTGAGCGGTGGGGAAAGGGGTTACTGAACACGCGTATCCATTGCAAAGGGGTTCTGTGCATGCCCAAATGGGTCTGTGCATGCACAAATGGGTTACTGAGCATGCACATGTGCATGCACAGTAATTTCCCATATTTTCCAGAGCCACACTTGATGGGTATAGTTTAGTTACCCATTCTTTTTACTGCACTGGCCAAAACAGACCAAGTTAGTTTCATCAGAGGAAAAAGTAAAATGATCATTCAGACAGGAAAAGTTTGATACACAAAAATGAGATGGGTGGCAGCTAGCTTGCCAGTAGTACACATAAAAAGTATCTAGGGCTCTTATATATATATATATATATGAATGTCTAAGAAAGAAGTAAGTTAACAGGGGGACAAGGTCAACTGGTGCAAAGACATGAGTAGCCCCTTGGCAAGTAGAAAATTAACAACTGCAAATGTGAATGTCAGAAACATCATGCTGTCTTCAGTGAGAGATAAAATTCATCACAAGAAAAATAAAGAACTTTTCAGTGCAATCCAAACCCTGCAGCTTGTACATGCTTGAGTCTAGGTCAAAGTTGGCAATGTTTCTTTAGCTATGTATTGTATACCCTGTTTGGCAAAGGTTTTTCACTCAGCAATCCTTGGAGTCCCTCCCAGCTCTATGATTCTATTTTTTTAAAAAATGTCATTAGATTCTGGTAAACCCTTTCTAAATTCACCAAAAATACTGTGGATGTAAGTAAAAATGAGATAGGTAAAGGTAAAGGTTTCCCTTATTTGAAAGCCAGTTGTATCTGTCTCTAGGATGCAGTGCTCATATCTGTTTCAAAGCCAAAGAGCCAGCGCTGTCTGCTTTTTCAGACATTTCCATGGCCATGTGGCAGGCATGACTAGACACCAGAGCACACAGAATGCTATTACCTTCCTACCAAAGTGGTCCCTATTTATCTACTTGCAATGTCTTGCTTTCGAACTGCTAGGTTGGCAGGATAAACAGCCATTTATTCTCTCATTGCATGGTAAAGCTTTCAATTACAAAAGTACACTTTCCTCTTTTCTTATCCTCACCTGCACATGTTCTTTATATAGATAAGCTGAAGGGAGATGTACACAACTCATCAAGGTCTGAAGAGTCAATTGAGACTGCTCTCACCCTCTGGAACTCTAGATTTACTACACAGGTACACTAAACACATGTGCAAAAATGAACAACAAAAAGAACAGGTATCCATAGAGGGAGTACCGAGACCAGAGAGAGAATAGAAGGCTCCTGTAGGAATCGGGGCCGCAGAGGGCCGGAGGTCCCGGAGGAGACTGATCAAAGAACGATATGAGGCAGTATGGAGGAGGATATGATCAGTGGTTTATTGAGGAAAAGGCATAACCATTTATAGATCAGAAGGCAAGGTAGAAAAAACCGTCACCCAACAGTCAATCAAATCACCTATTTACTCAGGTTAATTGGGAATCTCTCGGGGGGAAGTTAATTAGTGTGGACAAACACTGGGTGAGACAACACCATTGTTTTGGGCTTAGACTAAGGCAATCATGGCTCCTGTTTGCTTCTGGGATGAGACTGAGATTCGGAGACGAGGGATTACTCTAATGAGTAACGCATTTGCTTGCTCAGCAGGTTCGTTGGTCAGGTCAGGTAATTGGGTGAATCAAACCCTATCATTTATCCACCCCCCTTAATTTGGGTGCTCGCAGAGCCCACGGGCCAGGGAGCCTTTCTCCCGAAAATGGCCTCTGCCGGGCCGTTCCGTGCCCACGGGGGCACGGGGAAACCACATCTCCCCTTTTAATTTCTTTTAAGAGCCTGACCGGCGACCCTGCGCAGGAGCGGGACCAGCTGATGAGCGGGAATGACGTCACGGGGTTTCCTTCTGGGGCGGCACCTTGAGATCAGCGAGGGAATACATTGTGCAAAGCAGCAGAGTGCGATGCCTAGTATAATCACCCCCACAACCACCTTGAGTACCGTTTGGAGCCACCCCCAGGGGATCCATGACCACATCCAGTTCCACAATGAACTCCACCAAGCCCCCCATGCAGAACCCTCTGTGATGCCCTGGACTATGGTGTGGAGATCAGTGAGCTGGCTTTGTACTTTGCGGGAGTTGTCAGTAAGGTTGAAACAGCACATACCATGAAAGGACTCGCAACCCAGGTGGTGCAACAATAAGAGGTAGTCGATAGCCGCTCGATTGTCAAGAATGGCATGGCGAAGCTCTGCCTGCTCTTGATTAAGGAGCGCTATCGCGGAGGAGGTATGGTTGATGGCTTTTGCTAGACCGCAAGCCAAGCGACCAATCCTCTTTGCGTTGCCGACGGCTAAGCCTGGCACGCCAAAGATGCTGACTGCCAAAGAGAGATATTCGGCAGGGCTCATTACTCTGAAGCTGCTCTCACATGAGCTGTCTAACTGGGTGGTGAGAGTGTGCCGTATGAGTGAGGAGGCATTTGAAACATTGGTAACATTTGTGCTTGGGGTGACCATATCCTTGGTCGGGAGTAACAATGTCAAACGACTGATACAACATACAGAGTCTGAAACATTAGCAGGAATGTAGTTCCACGTGTACTGGTTGCATGTGAAGAACCACCCAGATGGCAGGGTGATATGAGCATACATGGTGCCAAGTGGTACTGGGTTATTGCAAGTCCAATTGCCACTGCCGACGTTGAGGCAGCGGCGCCGGGTACGACCCGCTGAAGCGCAGCCGTACATTCGTCCACAGGTAGAGTTTGGGCTGACCGCCACCTGAGGAGTGTGGAGGGTGGCTGCATCAGCCGGCAAGGTCATGGTCAGCCGCATCTCCCAACGGGCATACTCCGAAGAAGCCGCTGGGTTATACGGGCTGAAAAGTCTCTTCACAAGCCAATCCCCATCCCTGGGGTGCGCGCCTGGAGAATGGCACACAGGGATGAGGCAGGTGCTGAGGATCGAAGCAGAACCAAGGTCCTGCCTGAGGCAAAAATCGGACTGGTTGACGAGACCCGCCAACCTCTCCCAAATGTTGTACTGCATCCGGGCAGAGAGGTCTCCGCCGGGCAGCAGATCGTTGGCTTCCAATGAAGCGGCCTGAGCGCCTCCCCCCAAAAGCAGGGAAAGGGTCAGGATGATGGTGAGCGCCAGGGTGTTGGCATGAATCTGGGTGAAAACTGCAGCTGTGAGGTTCTCCGGTGTCGGCTCCTTCTTTTCGCGCCGGACGGTATCCTCCGCCTCACGACAAAGGATCTTGACCATCCCCCAGGTGATCTTGGGTGCTGTCATCGGTCGCCGTTTCCTCCGACGGGTCCTCTCGGTCAGGGTGAGATCCTCCATCTCCGGGATCGGACTCTGGTCGGTCTGGGTCCACGCCATGTGGTTCCAAGTAAGGCTTGACACACCGAGCTGGAATCCAAACGACACCTGTAGGAGACATAACTGCAGCATACACTCTTCCCCAGGTTATGAGCGGCGCCGGGCCCCTCCAAGAAGGGTCCGGTGGCACCCGGTATCGGACCATCGGTCGCGGGAGAGCTTCCGAACGGCGGAAGTGCTTCTCCTGCGGCGTACAATCCGAAAAAACATTAAGGTGATTGTAAGTAAACAATACCTTGTTCAGGCAATGCTGTGCCTGGCCCTGTGACTTGGGGAGGGCTGGTGGCTCCCCCCTTTCTGTTTGTTTGTCAATATAGGACTTGAGCGTCCGATTGACCCGTTCCACAATCGCTTGCCCCTGCGGATTGTAAGGAACGCCAAAAGTATGCTTAATATCCCAAGTGGCCATGAAGGCGGCCAGCTGCCTAGAGCTGTAGGATGGCGCGTTATCGGTTTTAACGTGCCTAGGTTTGCCCATGGCTGCAATGCAGGAAAGGAGGTGCTGCTCCACATGGGAAGCAGTCTCCCATTTCTGCGCCGTTGCCCAAACGAACTGAGAAAAAGTGTCTATGCAGACGTGCATGTACTGCCATCTGCCAAACTGCGGAACATGCATGACGTCCATTTGCCACACCTGATTGGCCTCTGTCCCTCGAGGGTTGACCCCCCACGAGGGCCCCCCCGGTGCCCCTGCACAATGCTGGCAAGAGCGAACTATGCCTTGGGCCTGAGAGAGTGGCAAATTGAACTGTCTGGCAAGTGCTTTGGCATTTTGGTGAAAAAATGCATGGCTCTGGATTGGAGTAGTAAAAACACCCAAAACTGAACGTTGCTGAATTTCCCTTGCCGCCGCGTCCGCTCTGCTATTGCCCACGGAAATCGGACCCGGTAGGTCTTGGTGACTTCGGATGTGGGCAATATAGAGCGGCTCCGTGCGGTTTCGCAAATGAAATTGAGCAGTGAGAAACAGGCTAAGCAAATTTTTGTCTATCGCGGGAGTGATGTATGCTCCCGGTAGACTGTGAAGCAAATTCCTAACGTACTGACTGTCCGTGATGATGTTTAAACGTTCTTTGGCGAAGGTGCGCAAGGCGAGGTTCACCGCTGCCAACTCTGCCCGCTGCGCGGACTTTTGTGGAAGAGTTAGCAGCGTGCGCCAAGCTTGGCCCTCCTGCCAGGTCAAGACACCGTATGTCCGACCACCATCGGTAAAGACTGTCCTGGCTCCCTGAAGTGGAACCAGCGAGAGCAATTCAAACAAGCTAACTGTCTGCGTTTGGAGTGAGACAAGTCTGGGGTCCTTTGGCAGGTGGTATGCCAAGCTCCCGGTGAATCCTTCCAGGGCTATGGGAAGCGAGTCACCGAGCTGCATTAATTGCTGGACTTGTTCCTTGGTGAATGGAACCACGATTTTGGCCAAATCATGCCCTGAAATGTCCCTAGCTCTCAGCCTTCCGCGGTAAACCACCGCGGAGACCAATTCTTGGGGAGGAACGATGTTTCGTGAGGAGGTGTTCGGAAGGTACACCCACTCCACGATACTCGCCCCTTTCTCGGCATCTATGCCGAGCGCTCCTGTAAACATGGATCCTGACCGTACGATGTACAAATTCAAGATCGGAGCATATGGCCCTGGGGTGATCCTATCTACCCACCGCTGGCTGAGAACTTGGTTAACTTTCTCGAGTGCCAAGCGTGCCTCTCAAGAAATCTTTATCCGGTCTGCCGGCTGCTTACCTAAGGTTAGCAGCGAGAAGAGCGGTTTTAGAAGATCCGTATCCAACCGGAAATACGGTCTGGCCCAATTGATGTTACCCAAAACTTGCTGCAACTCTACGAGGGTGACTGAGTCCTGTAAGTTGATCCTGGGCAAAAATGGTGCTGCGAAAGAGCGGAGAAGCCGATGACCTAAGTATGAGAAGGGCTCGGTTCTCTGCACTTTCTCCGGGGCAATGAGTAAACCTTTGTCACCCAGGCTGGCCTGGAGGTCAGAAAACATTTCGCTGCCGAGTTGCGGCATCGCGACCAAGATGTCGTCCATGAAGTGGCAAACTATAGCTTTAGGGTAAAGGCTTCGGAACTTTGCCAGTGCGTTGTGAACATAAATTTGGCACAGGGTGGGCGAATTGAGCATGCCCTGTGGCAAAAATTTCCACGCGTAATGCTGCGTAGGCTCGCCGTGGTTCACAACCGGCACCGTAAAGGCGAACCTTTCCCGGTCCCGGGGGTCTAAGGGGATTGTATAAAAGCAATCCTTGAGATCTACGACTAGAATCTCCCACCCCTCGGGAATCATGTTCGGATTGGGGATGCCGCATTGGAGCGGACCCATTGGCTGTATGCATTTATTGATCTCTCTGAGATCGTGGAGGAGTCGCCACTTCCCCGACTTCTTTTTAATCACAAAAATTGGCGAATTCCAAGGACTTGTGGACTGCTCTATATGTCCTGCGTCTAGCTGTTCTTTAACTAGCTGCTTGAGGGCGACTAATTTCTCTCCCACTACCGGCCATTGTTCTACCCAAACCGGAGTGTCGGTGAGCCATTTAAGTGGCAACGCCATTACCCAAAGGTAAGCGTAGCACCGTACTGCTGCAAGATGTCTCGCCCCCAAAGGTTGATGTGCACGTCAAGAATGTGCGGCCGAATTACCGCTGTGCCGTCAGCCCTTGGGATTGTGACTTCCACCCACTCTCGGCTCCTAAACGCTTCCTGGACGCCGCCTACCCCCCACACATCGGAGACCGGCTCAATGGCCCACTCTCTTGGCCACTGGTTTCTGCTTATCACGCTCACATCCGCTCCGGTATCGAGTAACCCTGAGAACACTCTTTTGTTCAAAAATACCTCGATAACGGGGCGCTGCTTCCACTCAATGTTGGTCTCCACTGGTATCCTTGGTATCCTTGTACTGCCTCCCTGGCGCTCGAGCAGTCCTCTGACCAGGACTCGGAGCTGTCACTGTGCCTTCCCTGGCTATCTGCTGGCGAGTGACAAGGAACCATGATCAGTTGCGCTAAGGTGTCTCCCTTGTGGATTGTTTGGGGCAGATGAGTCCAAAGCTGAACTTGGAGAATGCCTGAAAAATTCGAGTCAACGACTCCTGGAATTATGAAAATTCCGCGTGCTCCAGCTACGCTGCGGGGCAAAACTAAACCTATAAAGCCCTTGGGCAGTGGACCCATGTACTGGGAGTCCACCAGATAGACCGTGCCTGGCAGGTCGCATGTAACGTCCGCCTGACAAGTCAAGTCTAACCCTGTACTACCCTTGGGGCTGGCCTGTGCCCTCGCAATGTCTGGAGTGTGACCGGGATTTAGTCTAGCTCTGGTGAGCTCTGAATGAGGGGAGTCCCTGTTTGGACTGGGGCCAGAGACATGCCCGCGTTCCGGTTTCCCGAATTCGGACAGTCTCGGGCCCAATGGTAGCCTCTTTGACATTTCGGACACTGGGTCTTCGGAGCCTTGGGGCGGCCGGACTTTTGCCCGCCTCCCTTGGATCGGCACTCCCTAGCGAAGTGACCGACCTTGCCACAACTGTGACATGCTCCCTGGGTCTTTCCCTTAGGTCTCTTACCCCCTTGCACCGCTGCCGCTAGCAATCCCATCTTGTAGGATTCTGTGCCAACGTCGGCGCAAGCTCTAATCATGTCCGTAAGGGTCAAATCTGGACGATTGCCTAGTGACTGCAAGATTTTACGGCAGTCTAAATTGGCGTTGTCCTTGGCTAACTTCATCATGAGCTCTTGCTGGGCCTGCTCATTGTCAATCTGCCTGCTAATTGCTTCCTCCAGGCGATTGATGAAGTCCATATAGGGTTCTTGGGCTCCTTGCTTGATAGCGGTGTAATTTTTAGCCGCTTTGCCAGTTGCTGGGACTTTGAAAAACGCCCTAAAGGCGGCCTCGGCCGACATCTGGAGAGTGGCTAGAGGCAAGTTGATTAGGGCATCAATGGATTCGAAGGCACCTGAACCATATAACTGGTCAGGAAGTACTGCGCCTCCCATCCTGGCAGCCCTTGTCTGCGCCTCCAGGCGATACTCGCTGTCCCAAATTAAGTACTGGCTAGGGTTGAGCATCATCCGCATGACGGCTTTCCAGTCATGGGGAATGAACATGGTGTTCTCGCACACTTGCTGAAGCGTGCCCCTTGTGAAACGACTTTGGAGCCCTGTTTCTGAAATGGCTTTCCGTATAGCCATGAGAAGCTTATACGGGACTGGGGAGTGTAGTATCTGCTGTGCGCCTGTGAGCGCGTCCATCTCCATGCGGATGGGACATATCTGGCTAAGCTCAGCTAGTTCTTCTGCTGGCAATTCCCCTTTCCTAATCTCCTCTTCAATGGTGTGCTGAAGTGGACTCTTGGTAACTCAGGAACTTGGAACTGTCAGAGAAGCGCCTGCGCTCCTCATCCCTTGCATTCCACCGGTGACGTCTGCAGCTGTCACCGGGGGAAAGCTCCCTACGCTACTCTGCCTAAATTGGAGTGACGGATAGAGCGCCGTAGGCGCCGTTGGTTGGGCTGGCGCTTCTGGCAGATTTGGGGGTTCTTTGGCCTCTATCCGGACTGGCTCTATCTCCGCCAAGAGCTTCCTACACTTTCTCCATGTGCGAATTACGCCTCCTGGAGCTTTCGGGGGTTGCTGGATGCAGTCTCCTATCTGATCCCAGAGCTCGAGGGTTAACGTACCTACTTCTGGGTAAAGCAGGCAGTGTTCCCCTAGGTACACCAAAAGTCTCGCTAGCTCCCCGCTGTGAAATCGCAAATTAAATACCCTGGCCAGGATGATGAACCCCTCCTCATGGGTTCTTTGGCTAGCGGATGGACGCTGTCGCTGAGGACAGGTCCCCATATTACCTGCGATTGGGTCCTCGGAAGATTCCTCCTCGGGACGAGCCGACGCGTCTTTGGCAGGCAACAGGTTCTGGCGACGTCGCTTCTGGGTAGAGCTCGGAGCGTGGACTGCGGCCACGGGCCCTCGGTGGCCACTGCGCTGTCAGGGGCTCACAGCTGCCCTGAGCGGAACGCGTTTTTCCCTTTGGCGCAAGCCACCGCGAAAGTCGGGAGTAAGCTGTAGGATGCCTCTTTGGACTGCCTCACCGCAGGCCGTCCCTCCGATCGGCTGGCTGCCGGACGGAGTGCCGCGCTGTCCTCCGGGATGATTCGGACACGGTTCAAGCGCAGAACCGGACCGTGTGATCGCTACTCTGAGGAAGACCGCTCTTACTCACGAGTAGATCACGTCTCGGGGTCACCAGGTGTAGGAATCGGGGCCACAGAGGGCCGGAGGTCCCGGAGGAGACTGATCAAAGAACGATACGAGGCAGTATGGAGGAGGATATGATCAGTGGTTTATTGAGGAAAAGGCATAACCATTTATAGATCAGAAGGCAAGGTAGAAAAAACCGTCACCCAACAGTCAATCACATCACCTATTTACTCAGGTTAATTGGGAATCTCTCGGGGGGAAGTTAATTAGTGTGGACAAACACTGGGCGAGACAACACCATTGTTTTGGGCTTAGACTAAGGCAATCATGGCTCCTGTTTGCTTCTGGGATGAGACTGAGATTCGGAGACAAGGGATTACTCTAATGAGTAACGCATTTGCTTGCTCAGCAGGTTCGTTGGTCAGGTCAGGTAATTGGGTGAATCAAACCCTATCATTTATCCACCCCCCTTAATTTGGGTGCTCGCAGAGCCCACGGGCCAGGGAGCCTTTCTCCCGAAAGTGGCCTCTGCCGGGCCGTTCCATGCCCACGGGGGCACGGGGAAACCACAGGCTCCAATGAGGAAATCAGTTTAGTTTTGATCTAATAATACTGCTATTTTGACATGTTTTATTAGCTATGGACATCCTGTTCATAATATCATAATACAAATGTGGGGGGGGGGGCACTGAGGTTAAGTCAATAATCCATAGATATCATTCATAGATTTAGCTATCCCATCCTCTGAAATGATTTCTCCAAATCCCTTTGTAACACTCTACTATGTCTTTCTGTTACATTGAATTTAAACTCCTTAAGTGGGCTTCAGATGGAGTTCTGATTTATTCTTCAGCAATTTAGGGGACCCTTCCTTCTTTTCAGATGAATCTGCATTTGTATCTGCATCTATTACTCCAAATCACCTGAGGATTGATCTAAAGCTAATGTATACTCTTAAAATCCTTTTAAGGTGTTTTGTCTCAAAATGTACATTTAAAAATAGTTTTTGAAAACTTTTCTTTTGGGAGCAAGATAGCCAAACAGAGAACTAACAAAACTGTTCAAAAAGGCATAAAATCTGCTCTCTGCAACAGTATGGGGCTAGCTGGTACACTATTTTTTCTAGCATCCAGAGTGATTCCACTTGCCTCTAGATGCACTTTTTGAACACCCATCAGCCTCTAGGTGTGTGCTCACATTCATGTTGTTCCCAGTCACCCCTTGCAGCAGCAAAGTCTGCTTCCATGATAAACATCCAGACTACTGGATATTCAAATTAAACACTTCTCCTGCTGCTCTGCCAAGGGAAGAGGAAGTATTTCTATCCCCCCCCCCTATTTGATTGTTGTTTCACTGCATCAGTTAGGTGAGGGAAAAAAAAGATGTTTTTCATTTTTCTCTTCAGCACCAATCAATCAAAACCATTAGCATGAACAGTTTATTGATTGGCAATATGAAGAAAAATGAATGGTAATTATTTTAAAAACATGATGCAGCATTACAACAATAAGGAAGGGGAAAGTAATTACTGCAGAGCAGTGTTGGGCAGCTCCTGGATTGCACCGGTCCATGCGGGGGTGGTGGTGGCAGAAATTCCCCATGGCCATGCCCATTTCCTTCCCTGCACCCTGCTGGCTCGCTTCCTGGGTCTCTCTTCCAGGTCTCCTCCTGCACACCAACAAACAATCTACGGGGCAAGGTGTGGGTCTGGGGAGGGGTCCCCCAACTACTTCCCCTCCCAACTCCAACCCCACCCCCTACCCCAAGAAAAAACCTCTCCCCATGGTGGAAACTCCTCTTCCCTCCAGCCTCTGCTCCCCCTCCCCTTTCCTCCTTGTGGGGAGAGAGAAAAAAGATGGACTAGAGGCTTTTGGTAACTCACCCCTCCAATGCTTCTAAGAGCAAAACTTTTAACATGTTGTTTTTTTCCTGCTTCTGGAGTTCGATTCTCAGGTACTGCATGATGGAGTGAGCTCCTGTCCCTATGCCAACTCCTACCAACCTAGCAGTTTGAAAGCAAGAAATTGCAAGTACTGTAGATAAATAGGGACCACTTTGGTGGGAAAGGTCACCCTTGCTCAAAAGCCAGTCATATCTGACTCTAGGGTGCAGTGCTCATCTCCATTTACAGCCAAAGAGCCAGTGCTGTGGACCTATTATATTTTATTGTATTGTATTTTTGTTTCCTAATTCTTGCTCTTGTTGAAATTATGTATTATGTGATATGTATTGATTATTAATGTATTTGATTTATTTTCTGTACTGTTATATTGTATTTGTATTGATGTTGTGATGCCACCCTGAGTCAGCTAACACTGAGTAGGCCAGGGTATAAATTAAAATTGAAATTGAAAGTTTTCATGGTCACGTGGCAATCATGGCTAAATCACACGGCCACCCCCAGCAACCCACAAATTTGGCTCCACCCACATATTTGGCCCCACCCACTAAGGTAGCCCCACCTACAGAGGTAGCCCCACCCACTGTGTGATAGTATTTTTTTATGCCCATCACTGCTTCAGAGGATTAGAGAAAGACTTTAATTGGCCCTATCAAAAAGTGGTTTGTCAGCCATTTCATGATACAGATTACTTGCTCTGTTTGGATAGAGAGGGAGTGGGCTAAATAGGTTTCTCAAACAACTACACAAACAACTGTGTAGTCACTAAGTTCTAATCCTGATATTTGCCTAAGAGGTGGAGATCTCGCCAGGTCTACTGATACTTGGAAATACTAAATCCTTCAAATTATCTGATTTTTATTTCAAATTGAACAATCTACTCATGCAGAAAAGTACCTTTTGCAGGCGCACCCCCCAATAACGGACTCAGACACCATTGAAAGTGGATAACGGCATTGGGCCACATTTATTGATTCATGCCCTAGTCCGAATTATAAATTTGTATTGGTAAAACGACCAATCATAATTCACAAGGCAAGCAGGCCGAAGTAACACTGGTAAGGTACCACCCAAAATTGCCAACGGCAATTGGTTACAATGTATCAATTTGTATCAATTTGTTTGTTGACAACAAACAAATTGTTGACCGTAGTCAATATCTAACTGATGACCCCACCCTCTGACTCGTATCCGTGAAATCACGGGGTGATGCATGCTGGCTAGCTATCGCCATCACCCCATCGCCTGGTTCGTCGTTGACCGGACAACGTTTAACTAATTTATTCCTATCTAGTGTTGTCCAGTCAATTGCGAACCTGCCGGATACCTGTGGGTCATAACTGTTTACCTTACCAGTGCTACCCGCCCATGTGACCAAAGTCAACAGTAGTCGTATCAAAACCCCTATATCAAACCATAGCAACAGTGTGGGATGGGCAAAAAAGCCAGGACCCGGAAGCCAATGTGGGTCCCAGCCAAAAATTCCCACCCGGCCCCGAAGCGACCAGAATATCACACTGTTAACTAGGGAGGGGGTGGAGGGGAAAAACTTCTCCGCTCCGTCGCTTAGCTAAAATGGCAGCTCGGCTGCCTCGTGGCCACCCCTTTTATAAGGGAGCTGGCCATGCCTTAAACTACCCGGATCATTCGTCCTGTGGGGGGGCGCAAAGAGCGCGGCGGCCATTTTGGCGCCACGCTTGCATTGCAGGCGCACCCCCCAATAACGGACTCAGACACCATTGAAAGTGGATAACGGCATTGGGCCACATTTATTGATTCATGCCCTAGTCCGAATTATAAATTTGTATTGGTAAAACGACCAATCATAATTCACAAGGCAAGCAGGCCGAAGTAACACTGGTAAGGTACCACCCAAAATTGCCAACGGCAATTGGTTACAATGTATCAATTTGTATCAATTTGTTTGTTGACAACAAACAAATTGTTGACCATAGTCAATATCTAACTGATGACCCCACCCTCTGACTTGTGTCCGTGAAATCACGGGGTGATGCATGCTGGCTAGCTATCGCCATCACCCCATCGCCTGGTTCGTCGTTGACCGGACAACGTTTAACTAATTTATTCCTATCTAGTGTTGTCCAGTCAATTGCGAACCTGCCGGATACCTGTGGGTCATAACTGTTTACCTTACCAGTGCTACCCGCCACACGGAGGGGCTTCAAAGAAGGCCTGACGCCCCCCCCCCAGACCGTCAGCTCGGTCAACAGGCCTGCTCGCCAATCACCCAACAGGAGATCCATACCTCCTCGCGACAGATGGACCCCATCCCCTGCATATAAATCATAATTTTCTAGTACAATAGCGGGGTGACGACTGACCCGTCCCCAAGCCTTGTCGGCGAGGAACCGCGCCACCGCCTTATTGACCGCACGCCTAGCGCGGTCAATGGCCATGAGGTCAACTCCTCCTCTGTAAGAATGGCGCGGGACAATGTCCGACCAAACCAAGGTTGCGGGGGGTCAGACGTAGTGCAAGTAGGCGAGGTCCTCACAAATCGCGTGCTTGAGCGACAAGCCGGTGACCTGACCCAAATCGTTGCCCCCCAGGTGCATGATGAGAATGTCAGGCGGGGCAGCACTTCTGCCTGAAAATAGAAAAGGCAGCAGCTCCCGCCACAACATCCCAGGCTTACCATGCCATGTGAGACTGGCGTGTTCACCCAGTCCCAGTCGGGGTCCCCACTCTGTCGCCGCAGCGTAACGCGCTGCCCTTTGCACGTAGCTGTGGCCCACCGGCCATACTGTCACCGGTGTAATACGACACCCAGGGTCTGTAAGGAAAAATGAGAGAAAAGATGTAAGGTGACTGGGTTGGTACTCACGGCGGGAGCGGGCGCACATAAAACTGAAAACATTGTGAACCCCACCTTCCCATGCTGCGTATGTCAGCCCCGGAGTACCCAAAAGCAGCTGCTGTAGAGGCTGCCCCAATACGGAATGAATGTGTGCCATAACGGGCACCTGGTAGGCCCACCCTGGCGAGGGCTCTGCCTGTCACCTTCCAAAACTGAAATTTAGTGAGGGGAGACCCATCCTGGTGACAGAAAAACGGGCCATGGTGCGTGCCACGCAGTGCAAGAAACTCCTGTAGGGCACCAACCGGACAGTTGTCTGTCAAAGAACACCGTAGCAGTCTTACACCACTGCCTACGCCCTGCTGATCGGTCTTAGAGGAGCGTATCCTCAACTGGGCCCAGTCTTTGGCAACATAGACATCTTCGAGTTCCAGTGCCCTACAACTTGCATCCGCCTTAGACAGCATCACAAGTTCGCTGATGCGGAGCGCTCCAAAAAATGCCACCGTTGTGGCTGCATGAAAAAGGGCTGCCTCATAATGATCAAAACAGAGGCCTGGCCAGCCCCGGGCCAACTGGGTAAGAACCCCTGGGGAAATAGGGTGCCGGTCGTCTGGGCAACGCCCACGCTCGCGCACCCACCCCTCCAAAACATGTCTCACACGGAAGTCAGAGGTGCTGTCCACATGACCCCCCACTTTGGCCATAAAAGCCAACGCTGACAGCTTAGATGCTATGGTGCGAGGTGCGAGGCCCTGTGAATGCAGGTGGACCATGAACCGCAGAACATGATCCACCGGGATAGGCCAGGTCTCTGGCAGGTGAAATTGAGCAGAAAATGCCCTATAAGAATTAAAAGCTTGTTGATACGCCTTACGCGTGCGGGGCGCCAGTGACAGGCCGATCGCCCGGTTCACCTCTCCCTGCCAATGGTCCATATCTCGTCCGGGAGTGGCGAGGGAAATTCCTCCGCATCCGGGGCCAAGGCACGGAACCGGGAGATCTGCAGGCGGGACAAAGCGTCGGCAATATCGTTATTAACCCCTGGGACGTGCCTAGCCCTGAACAAAACGTTGAGGCGCAGGCAGCGCAGCACAAACTGGCGCACTAGGTCCATAACCCTGGGTGATGTGGAAGTCTGTGCATTGACAATGTGGACAACCGCAGCGTTGTCACACCAGAAATGCACGACCGAGTTGGCCCATTCCTCGCCCCACAGCATCAAAGCCCCCAGGATAGGAAAAAATTCAAGGTATGTGAGATCACGCAGGCGACCAGTGCCTGCCCAGGCCGGTGGCCACCCACCATAGGCCCACTTCCCATTGAAGTACATCCCATAACCCAGGGATCCTGAGGCATCAGACTGGATCTGAAAATTTGGGGAAGCCAGGAGGTCAGACCTCCAAAATGAGACCCCATTGAACTCCCTCAGGAACTGTAACCAGACGAACATGTCTGCCCTGATACCCCGGGTAATCCTGACTCTGTGGTGGGGCCTGGATAACCCTGCCATGGCGTCGCATAAGCGCCGAGCAAAAGCCCTGCCCGGTGCAACCACCCTGCAGGCAAAATTGAGGTGACCATGTAACACTTGGAGTTCCCTCAGCGATGCCTTGCGCTTGGCCAGCAAGTCCGAGATTAGGGCCACTAACCGGGACACCTTATCCCCCGGTAACCTAGAAGCCTGTTCTGCTGTGTCGATCTCCACCCCCAGGAATACTAGCTTGTTAGATGGGCCCTCGGTCTTTTCGGGCGCTAAAGGGACACCGAGTTCCTCCATTAGCGTCTGAAATGTGTTGAGGAGACGTGCGCACGTGTCCCAGCCCCGTTCACCCCCGAATAAAAAGTCATCCAGGTAATGGGCTACAGACCGGGACCCTGACCTGCGGACGAAAGCCCACTCCAAGAAGGTACTAAAACGCTCGAAAGCCGAGCATGATATGGAACAGCCAAAAGGCATGGCCTTATCAAAGTAATATTCGCCCCGAAATTTGAAACCCAGCAATTCAAAATCGCCCGGGTGCACCGGCAAGAGGCGAAAAGCCGACTTAATGTCGCACTTAGCCAGCAGCGCACCCGGGCCACATGAGCGCACCATGCGCAGCGTATGGTCAAAAGATGTATACCTGACTGAGCAAAGGTCATCAGGGATAGCATCATTGACCGGTTGGCCGGCTGGGTAGGACAAGTGATGGATAAGGCGAAACTCACCCGGAGATTTCTTGGGAACCAAGCCCAGGGGCGATACCTTAAGGTTAGTGAACGGGGGCACAGGGAAAGGGCCAGTGACCCTGCCCGCATTGACCTCCTTATTAATGCTGGCGGCAGCCACTTCCTCCCTCCCCCTAAGAGACAAAAGATTGGGGGCATCCTGGGGGGACCTATCACCCATGAAAGGAATATGGAACCCCTGTCTAAAGCCCTGAAGTAGATAATCTGCATCCTCCCCCTTCGGGTACAATGCGAGCCAACGCTCCAACCTGTCCACATTAATTGGGGAGGGAGCCTTTTGGTGAACCAGCTCCATCTGCGGCAGTCTTGCCAGCCCACTGTCCGCCCCTCCCTCTGCCCCGCGTCCCTCCAGGCCTGGGACAGGCAGAGGCTGCGTGGGAGCCCGCACAGGTGGGACACTCATGCCTGTACTTGCAATTTTTTCTATTGCAGGAACCATTGGACGAGAAAGTCCAGCACAGCAGGCGGGCTGGAACTCCCTGCCCCGCCACCTGGCGGGGAACCTGAGCTGGAGCCGCTCGCTGGACCGCATGTCCACAATGGTATCTCTCCCCTGGCACTGAGCGCGTGGGTGTCATGTACAGAAGCCAAAGCCTCTGGCACGGCTCGTCCCACCTCATCTCAGGGTGCAGGGGAATCCGCATGCGAAATTCCTCGTCATAAGCCAGCCACGAGGGGCCCGGAAAGTCGACCATCGCCCTATAGATGTTGTCCAAATATTGGACCATCGGAATAGCCAAATCCGGCCGCGCTCTCTAGTACACTGCCATGTAAATTAAATAAGCCGGCAGCCAGTTGGCCCAGGTATGTGGTGGCTTGCGACGACGTGCCTGCTCCTTATCCTTCTCATCCTGCCCCTCCCTCTCCTCCTTGGTGGGCTCTCTGTTTAAGAGGGAGAAGATATCTACATACTCCCCCCGCCATATCTTTTCTCTGGTGGCTTGCGCTAGGTGATCACCCAGTGGCAAAGAATATCCCGCCGTTGGCAAGGCCGAAACCGGGACCGCAGCCAACGCGGGCATCTGAAAAGGGACCTGTGTTGGCCCCGCCACCCCCAATAGACTACCGGCAGGGTAGGGAACACCTGCAACCCCAGAGGTCTGGGTAGCAGTTGTCATCGCCGAGTGGGGCGCCAGCGGCTGGGCCACTGCACCACCCGCGCGAGGCCAAGGCCATTGAAAGGCCACCCCCGTGGTGGCAATGTGTGTAGGTGTATTGGCTTGTACCGCATACTCACATGTCGCACCCCTGCAGGCCGCCCCCACCGGGGGTTCCAGCCAACCGGGGGCGTCGGAGCTCACGACCGCCGTAGAGCTCATCATCGGGGCCTGACCCACTCCTGCTTGCTGGCCGGGGAGCTGCGAGGCAGTGGCTGAAGTCGCGCCACGCACCTGCAGCAGCTCAACCCGTCCCGTCGCCTGCTGCTGGCTCACCGACGGCGCCTCCAAACTAACCCCACAAGTAGCCCCAGCATGGCTGGCCCGAGCCAAGGAGGCCTCGAGGGCCGCCACACGGGCCAGTAAGGCCTCAACGCTAACCTGGGGCCAAGGGCCGGCCGGCCCGCCTGGTAGAGGCGCGGGTACAGGTCCCTGTACCCCGGCACCCGAGTAGGGCCATTGTCCCGCACCGAAGCCCGGAAGGGCCGGTGCCGGCACCTGCCAAGGCAGGGGGCCACACCACCCCCCAAGGTTAGAAGGCCCCGGGGGGAGCTGCGCCACCACTGGTGCAGGCCCAGCAGAATGAGCAGATCCAAGAGCGGTGTCCACCGCATGCGGGGCGCGGGCCGCAGCCCTAACCAAGCCCATGCTCAGGTCTCCCGCTTCCTGCCAAGGGGTAATCGACCCCATCCCGCCGGTCCCGGCGGGTGCCGGCAAAGGCGGCTGCTGAGGAGGCGCCACCGTGGTCCTCCGACCCGGATTGCGCCTCCTATTAGTGCGAGCCGCACTCGGAAGCGCCTTCTTCCTCGAAGGCATCTTATTCAAGACAAAAGGAAGCCGAAAGATAAGATTCGCCGCCAAAAAAGGCTTCCAAGCTAAGTAAGGGGCAACGGAGACACAGGGAAAAACTTCTCCGCTCCGTCGCTTAGCTAAAATGGCAGCTCGGCTGCCTCGTGGCCACCCCTTTTATAAGGGAGCTGGCCATGCCCTAAACTACCTGGATCATTCATCCTGTGGGGGGGGGGCCCGCAAAGAGCACGGCGGCCATTTTGGCGCCGCGCTTGCATTTGAGAAATTTTTAGCTCACCTTGACTAGACAGCCACAGAAGAAAATGCTGTCATAAAGGGTAGTGTAGTATTTTTTATTGTACACCACATTTCTAAACTATCAATTTCAATACATCTTGGGCTCCATGTGACCAGTAGCTACAAAAGCTCAAGCACAGCTAAATACTGAGCGGAAGAAGTGATCTCTTTTATTTTCTGTTGCTTGTGGGTGTTTCAAAGTCCTGCCAGTACTAGAAAGAGTCCAATTGTTGCCCATTTCACAGTGTGATTGCTTTGATATAATGTCTATAGTTTCTTGCCAGCTGCCACAGAGATAGCAGCCAAGTAAGCAATTTTCACAAGCCAAAATACAGGTGAAATGGGAATGAATAGAAGTGACAATATGTTCCCTATGTTATTCAATAATAAATCTGATTGATTGGTACCTACACAGAAGAAGTATAAGGTTCTGTTGCTTCTGATCCAAATTCTTAGAGTTCTACTTTAGTAAGGCCACAAATAAATGAGAAAATAAACAGAAACACATCATGCAAAACCTTCATTCATTTCCTTAAGGATATATTATTACTTTATGTAACTGAACAACTTAAACCACACACGAAAAAGAAGGCCCACCAAGTCTGGGATGACTAAAGTTTTTGAAGCAAGACAGATAGATCGGAGAAATAGACAAGACAATATTACAAGATTAAATAAGTCCCAATTTATGACAATCCTTAATGGGAGGTGGTGGTATAATCACAAAATTGTTTTCAATACTAGGTCTCTGTTATTTAATGTTATGACTTACTTGTTAGAGTGCTTTTATCTGCTGGTGTTAACAACAGCAACATAACTTTAAACACAATTTCCCTTCCTGGATCCCTACATCTATACTTGCTCAGAGCCTACCCAGATTCCTGTGCTTTTCTGCCTCACCAATCTATACCTATAAGGAAGGGATGTGGCCATACGTGTGCGGAATGCGTACCCACACCCCTGGAGCCTATCCCGTAATGCTCTGCACACACCTACCTTTTGTCCCCAAGACCAGCGCTGCAAGGGTCTGGGGGCCTAGAGTGGGGCCTACACACCATGAACATGAAAAAACCATAGACTATGAGTCCCAGCGTCCTCCATGACACGCCGCAGCCAATCAGGCAGGAGGACCTGAGCGCAGAGGAGGCAGGGCAACCGGCACGGAAAAGCACAAACCAACGGCCGACATGCACGCACTACAGCTCAGGGCCCTGCCTTACCAAGGCGGACCGAGCCTGGGCTGAGGGGACAGTCTGGCCCCTTCCCCACTCATTGCCTCCCAGCCCGTGTCCACCCTACTTGGTCAATGACAGCCATGCTCCTCCTCCGCCTCCATCAGACCTGCTCCCACCGAGGCCTCCTGGCTATGGTCTGGGCCACTGTCAGTTGCACCCCCCATCTGGACAGCAGGACCCCCGCTGCGCCACCATCGGGCTGCAGCCACAAGGGAAGCACCTCGCAAGCCTCTACCTGAAGCCGGGGACAGGGCCTGGCATGCCTGCTAACAGTGAACTGCGGTGTCACCAGCAGCCCCAAGGAGCACTTGAGCACTTGAGGAGCCAGCCACACTGCCAGCCCAGGCCGGAGGGGGGGGGACACATTCTATTTTCTTAAAACACAGCAGACCCAGTTCGCATTAACAACACACAAAACCAAAGTCATCGCAGATATACAACTCCAACAATCAAAACAAACACCCAGGAAAGCACACTCCAACATGAACTTGTAAATGTAAATGAACAGACTACCCTTGCTTGAAAGCCAGTCGTATCAGACACTAGGGTATACTGTTTCAAAGCCAAAGAGCTAGTGCCGTCATCATGTAACACTTTTTACCTTCCTACCAAAGTGGTGCCTAATTATGAACTTGCAATTCCTTGCTTTCAAACTACTAGGTTGACAGGAGCTGCGAGGAAGACGGGAGCTCATTCCGTCCTGCGATACTCGAAAATCAAAATGCTTACCTTCCACAGCGTTTCTGTGGTCATGTGGCAGGCATGACTAGACTCCAGAGCCCATGTAATACTTTTTACCTTCCCAACAATGTGGTGTCTCTTTATCAACTTGCAATTCCTTGCTTTTGAACAAAAAGGTTGACAGGAGCTGGGAGGAAGACGGGAGCTCATTCCGTCCTGCAATACTGAAGAAACAAACTGCTCACCTTCCACATCCCAGTAAGCCTCCATCAACACACAAATCAGTCTGCTTCTGCAGACGTTTCCATGGTCATGTGGCAGGAATGACTAGACACCAGAGCACACATCAAACCATCTATGACAAATAAACTGTCTGCATCTGCATCCCAAACACACACACAGACACAGACACAATAACCAGATAAACATTTCATAAGAAGGGACATACCTTCCCACAATTTGTTTTAAAAAATTAACACCCCCGTTCCTCCCCCCCCCCGGCAAGGCCAGGCAATCAGCTAGTGCTTCTATATAAGCACTAGCCTCCTCCTAGCCTCTGACTGCAGAGACTGTTTGGGGAAGACAAAATATAGACTAGGCTTTCCCCTTTCCTCCTAATATCCACATTACTTAAATTAGAGGATTTTTTTCTGAGATCCTATAGATCTTCAAGACTGAAAGCCAACTCTGTTACACGGCTAGCCAAAAGCCAGAATTTACGTTCACAGGTTGCCATTATCTGGCCAGACCTGGGCTAACTCCTTTCAAAAAATTGGATCCTGTTAGTCCTTTCCACTTTCCTAATCACAACCTTATGGGTGTTCCCATTTTCCTGGCTGTTTGTTTTGTGCTCACTTCATTCGCATCAATGTGAGACTTTTCATGCCTACCACTAAGGACTTTTTACTCCCCCACCTTACTGAGGTTCTTCAGCCATGAAGTCTACATCCAGGGCCTGTGGCATGTTCTTGGAAGAACTGTTCCAATGAGTTAAGAACAGGAAGACTATCACCATGATGATAGCCAATATCTGCAATGGATACGGCACCTGAAGAAGAAGAACACCTTACTCAGACTGGTTACTGATGTATGAGTCTGACAGTTGGGTTACACAGACAGGGTACTGCTGCAAGTGTCTGAAGGGAATCCAGCATGCACATGTGTACTCACTCATTCACACATTCACATGAGGGCAGTGGACATGTGAACACTATCTATTCCACTGTGGGTTTCTCTCAGTACCCCTTCACTATCCTTGCAAGATTTCCTGTGTCACACTCTTACACGTCGAGTTAGCTGTTGCATTTCTGTACAAGCTTTGGATGCTTCAGAAGACAACGCAAGATGGCAACTAAGAAAAAGCTGGCCAGGAACAATAGAAAAACATCAGAAGAACACAATGTATTCACACAACCATTGCTCGCAAGAGACACGTAGTCGGCCATGGATATTGAATTCTTTTCATATTGTGGAGCATGCCCACAGAGTAGGAAATGCTCGCCAGAGGCTCCTGGCTGGCTCACCAATCTGATACCTGAAGTTCCATGTACCCCAAATGGAGATGCATCTGTTCTGGAAATACCTGGAAAAACAAAACAGATTTAATGCACAGGGACACCTGAGAATCTGTGCATGAAATCTCCATAGTTGGCTGTCTGTGCATAAACATAGTTGGCTATCTTTTGAATGGCAAGAGATCAGCCCAGTTCAAAGTGAGCTAGGAATTTTTATACTAAGATAAAACTTCAGGGAGGAGGGAATTTACTGCAACAGTCACAAGGTGGGGCAAAGAGGAGTGTCACAGAGCAGGAAATGGTTATGTATTTTACACAAGTTACATTCAGTGTTAACAGATCATTTCACAAAGGGAAGATTGAATAGCCTTAAAATTCTACAGGAAGATACTACACCGAAAGCAGGATTTTCATGAAGGAATTCAAGTAAGTGTAATTCCCAGTTCGCTAAATCACAATGAAAAGTCCTTGACATGTAGAGATGGGTCTTCTGGACAGGTGCAGGAGATACAAGAGTAGGTGCAGGGGATGCAAGAATATTTTCCAGATAGAGAATGTCCCTTTCCCAGAGTCCATGGCATTGGAATAATAATAATAACTGAGATATTCATTTTCATATATCAAAAGAGGGTGAAACTTACTAAACTCCATAAGAAGCACATTTTTTTTTTGAATAAGTAATCTCACTGGGATTGGGTTCTGCATATGGTGAGGAAGGGCTTTGTTTAGGAGAGATCTCTCCAGCCCCAGAAAAAGTCAACTCTGGGTCTGTCTGTGTTTGTGTGCTTGTCTGTTTGTTTGTGCATGCATGACTGTGATCTCTGTGTGTGAATCCATCGGGGAGGCTGGTGTGAAGGCCTCCCCCCATTACAACAGCTGGCAGCCCGAATGAGGAACAAAGAAGTATCCTCCCACATGAGTGGACACCTTTCATCCATAGCTTATCTGTCTGGCAGAGACCGAAAGTGCACTTAACTCATTCCTGTCTCAGGAATTCCTCAGGTAAGCCACAAAGTTGCAGAAGGCTCAGGGGAAGAGCTTTCTTTCTTTCATTTCCCTTTCATCCCTCATAGATGTGGCTGGTTCCCTTCTATTCTGGAATTCAGGGAAACAGATACAGGAGTTCATTCACTCTCAGGGGGAAAATTTCCACCCTGAGAGCATTGGAATGGCTCCATATTCTGTCTGGAGGGCCAAAATGGAGTGGGCATTGCTGTATGTTCCCCTATTGTCTCAGATGCACCCCTCCTTTGTCCTGACCCTTCCTCTTCCCTTCCTTCTTGTCATCTGTCCAGCTAAATGTACCCCCCCCCCATGAGTGAAGAGAGCAACTGTCTGAAATAGAGAGAGTGAGAATTCATGGGCAGAGCAGGCAGGGAGGAGGGGTGGAGTCTGCATACAGGGAAAGGATTTTCAGCTGGATTGCTCACCAGAAAAACAGACAGAAAAAATAGAAGGAAATTTGAGCAAAGGTAGTGAGGCAAGGCCCTCGCCCTTTCCTGCCCACAACAGTTCATTAGTTGAGAGCACATTCCAAGCTGTGGAAGATGGGGAGCTGGAATTGAGTGAGGCAGAGAACAGAGGGAAGACAGGGGGCGTGGCTTCTGTGCTGGAACAGCTGCTGCCTTCCGAGGGAAAACAGTGTGTGTTGCTGCTTCAAAGCCTTCTTGAAATAATTTCTCTGCCAGCCTTGGGCAAATCAGCTCCAATTTGTACCATTGTGGAACAGGCAGCAGCAGATTCTGCTGTTGATTTTGTTGATAAATTGCTAGCATTTCCGGAGCAGGTGGGGGAGAGACCTTTACAGATTCTACTTTGATGGGGGTGGAGAAAGGGGGAGTTGCTTCCAGCAGCATGAGGTAATTGGTGCTCAGATGTTTAACCACGCAGCACCTCCTGGCAGCTTGCCATTAATGACTTCATGCAGTTCATTTATGAGGTTCCTACTTTAAAACAGGCACCTGAGGGTTTGCCCAGAGTTCCTCATTCAACTTCTAATGGCTTTTGTTTACAGGATTTCTTTCTTCCAGCTAACAAGTTTCATTTTTCATGATGCATTTGTTTTTAATTCTTCCCAGCATCAAGACTTCCTCCAGTGAATCTTCCCTTCTCAATTTATATTGATAGCCATGGCTAATGCTTTCTACAGCATCTAAGCTTTCTCAAGTGCATCCTCTCTGCTCATTTGAAGCATCTCAGCTTCATCTTTGTTGTTGCTTTTTTTCGGATTTGTTTTCTTTGATGTTTAAGTGTACTCTGAGTTCTCCTCCAGCATCACATTTCAGAGACACCTATTATTCCAAACTCAGTTCATGCCATTGTTTTGACTTTAGCAATTGTTTGCAATATAATGTCTCTACTTTCCATTATGTTCTCAAGTTGCTCATAGTTTGTCTCTCAAAAATTAATCACCTTTTCATTTCATGACTACAGAGATTAGATCTCAAGAAAATCTGTCACTGTACTGCTTCCTCCACATCCCTTTACTGGGACTGATAGGGTCTACTGCCCTTAGATTCTTTTTGTTCTCCTTCTTTATCTATTCCCCAGGTCCTGATTAGGCCTACCATTATTTTGGTTTTCTTATTTTTGAATTTACAGCCAGCTTTTGCACTTTATTCCTCCAACCCAATCAAGAGATCCTTTAGGCTTCCTTTATTTCTCAATTATTGATGTTTATTCCAGCAATTTTGGCCTCATGTTGCAATTCCTCCATCTTTGCATTGTGTATTATGTGCTCTGTGCATGCACAAGTGGAATATTATTGTTGATTTCTCAAGAGGCATACAAGGTGTTCTGTCATTCTCATCCCTTTATAAGGGCTTTGGTTTCTGACATTTTTCTCCCCCCCCCCATGATCCAACGTGTGTTCTTGTTCTCTAGTCCACCTGCCTACTTTCCCCAAACAGGATTTCATTCTCAATATGCAGTTAGCTTTGAATAAAGTTTCCTTCTCACTGGTTTCTTTCTTTCATTATGCCACTTCTTCTTTGCAGGAATAGATCTCATTCCATCTCTGGATTCTTTGCACTTCATGGAGAATCCTCCATAGTTCCACAGGGCAGAATGTTGTGCCCTTTCTCACATAACAATTAAAAAGAAGGAGGAGATATCCACCCTCAGTCCATTGTGCATTGGCATCAAGCCCACATCTTCCAGCCAGGGTGCCATGGCCACATAGGCCATCGCCTGGCTGGGGGTGGAGCACCAGGCCAAGTTCCTCTGGGTGGGACCTTCCCTCCCCCTCCAAGGGGGGGGGAGGACTTTTGTGCTTTCTCCACAGATCTGCAGCTGTGATTCCAAATTCGGTCCACTGATCGCCTCGGAGCATGCCAGGACTGCCACAGGCCAAGCAGTTACCCAGATGCAAGCACCAAGGCCTTCACAGGCCAGCAAGCCACCTGAGGTGCAGTACACAGTTTTTACATAGCATCTTGGTCCATTTTCACATATTACCCAACCTTTTCACATATTCACCTGTGTTTTACTGATGCACTCTTCGACTTGCAATTTCACCAGCCATGTGACCTTGGCCAGTGGCCAATTTATAGCCTGGACATACATTGACATTGTCATACCAGCCCCACCTGCCCAGGACTTTGGTACGGGGGCTAACTTATGAACTGTACCAACACCTATGCACACATTGCCATACCCCAGATGTCTTGGTCCTCATCTCTACAAGTCCAGATCTACAAGCCCAGTTTCATCTAAGTTTGCCACAACATATTAATTTTGCCAAAGTTATTCCCATGAATTTTGCCAGGTTATACTCATGTTGCTTGCAATTGTTTTTTTCTTACCATTTTTTCTCGAAGACTCACTTTCCACCAAGTGTTATGATATTTGCCTTGCATATTACTCATATTCATTGTAATCAAATTTTGCTTTCTATGTTATTTCATTTGTACACACCATTTTCCCATTGGAAACCTGCCATGCATATGATGCCATTTTCTGTGTATACTATTCATATTGCTTTCTATGTTATACAGCACCATTTTTCCCATTGGGAAGTTTCATATAATGCTATTTTCTATGTTTAGCCTTCACAGAGGTCATCACCATTAACAGACCTGGGGTGGAATTGTTCTATCTTCATGCCATTGGGCTTATATTCAGTTATAATCTGATTGTCTTTGCTTTTGCTTTTCACCCATGGGGAAGGTACATGGAATTACATTCCAGCCAACTGCAATACTGCCTTGGCAGCCAGTCATATGGTCACTGTCCCTCACCATGCAACCAACCAAGCCAGCCCTAGCTCTTGGCAAAGGGTCACACTCTGGAATGAGACATGCATGCATGATCTCTCTTCTGCCTCCCTTGTGAACATGCATGGGATAATGATTCCCAAATGATTCCCAAACCTGGCAATTCTGTGCCTGGGTCAAGGCCATCCATCATACTCCACAGTAATAAAGGCCCTCAGTGAAGACCAGCAAGCAGCTCAGGACAATGGGGCACCACTGGTTATTTTCTGTTGTTGCATCACCATAATGGTGAAAGGTCACATATATGTATTGTTCTGATTTGTTTGACTATAGTACGATTGTATTGAATAGCTTCATGCTTTACATGATATAACTGACTGCAGTTAACCAGATGTCTTTTCCGCTTGAAACCCTTGCTTGATATTTTGGTCTGCCGTGAACAGTGCTTGCTTTTCCCCAATTTCGATTACCCTGGTGTAAGCCCATTTAGCATTGGACACTTGCCCACACCTGCTAGCGCAGGTTCTTTATTTAACAAGAAAAGATGGGATGTAGGAATCCCTAGCTGTCTTCAAAAAGGTGGAAGTGACTTATGAAGACGAGGCCATGAAAACTTGGCTGAAGTTCAGCCCTATGACTCATCTCCCCTAAAATAGAGGGTCCCCTAATTTCCTGTTATTGCAAGTTGCATTCATGAGCACACTTTATGAGAATATGTAATCCCACATGACTGCTTGCACCAACCAGCACCTTCCCCACCCTATTTCCTGCCTTGTTATTGTGCAGTTAATAAAACTAGCTGGGAGGGCTTTGTTTTCAGAAATCTCTCTCCAGCCCCAGGAAAAGTCGACTCTGGGTCGGTCTTTTTCTGTTTGTTTGTGCATGCATGACTGATCTCTGTGTGTGAATCCATCGGGGAGGCTGGTGTGAAGGCCTCCCCCCGTTACAACAAGTATCCATGCAGATTTCTGATAGCATAATGTTATAATAAAAATATACAGTAAAACCTCGCATAAAGAATGCCTCACTTAGAGACTAACTCGCTTAAAGAGCAGAATTTTCTCCAAATGGTCGCCTCATAGAACAACTAAAAACGCACTTAACAACTAAATCAGGATTTGCATCCCCCCACCAGAAGTCATGATCAGACACTTACCATGGTGGTGGCGGTGCTTTTTCCCAACTGTTTTGCTTAAAGAGAAACTCAGTTAAAGAGCAATCAAGTGGAATGCATTAAGCGAGGTACCACTGTAAGCAGTTGGTGCACATTTTCAATATGTGGCCCAGAACTTAAAATGCTAAAAATTCAATATTCTGATCTTTTCCTACCTTAATTTTGGCAGATGCAAAGCTCATTTAAAAAAAATGGACTTGGTGAGTTTGACCTACATTTCTCATCTAAAATAGGCATTTTATTCCAAGAAAGACATCAGGTATTTTGTAGGCTAATTATAAAATATGAGTACATGCATGAATAAAAACATTATCTCACACACTTCATTTAATTTCTGTTGTGACTCATTCTGTGATACATAAAAGAAATTCTCATTATGATAGTGACTTATACACTATACATTAGTAGTTCCAGTATGCAAAGATTCTCCTAAAGTGCAATAATTGAGAAATTATATTTTTTCACAAAGCTTTAGTGTACGGAAAGCTAGTTAGTTCTTGTCTCAATATTTCTTGTCCCATTTCATTTTATGGCAATGTGGTGCAACAAAACACACTATTATTTTAGGACATATCTCTAGTGAAATCATTTCAAGCAAAGATAATCTTGGTATATTTGAAAGTTTGTAAACTAATAAAGAAACAAGACTATCTCTGAGATTTTTAAATTTATTTTCTTTTTGTCTGTCCAACTAGTTGTTCTAAAGTCTCCTAAGGCAAAATAGTCTGCTTTATCTAGTTACATAATAGAATTATTTTTTAAAAATATATTTTTATTTTTTCTGAATTTTATGTTAGCTAATGTGTTAGAGAAGGATTTAGTGTTTGAAAGACAAAGTTCAAGAATTTTAATTGGAGAGCCCACTGCAAAATATCGCAACAGTGATTTGCAAAGTATTCAACATTTTACATGCCATTTTTTCCCCAAAAAGAAACTGAAAATTCTCTTTTCTCTATCCAATCCGTTTCGGAGGAAAATTTATAATTTAAAAGTATTTTAATTTGAAATATTTAAAATAAAAATAAATACAAATCAATTTGTCTTGCCACAACATATTCAGAAGATTGTTTCTGCCACAAAAATATGTATTAGTTTAAACTGAAAAAGAGTAATTTTTACTCTCCCCTCTATGCAAACTCCAAAGTCTGATGTCAGCCCTGTTATTTCTTCATGCTGGGCAGAGAGTACTACCCACAGATTGAGCTCACTGGGATATAAATGAAAATTACTTTAAAGCAGTAACTAGATTCCCCAACATACAAGGTGTAGAAACAAAACTATTCTACTTCATTCTGAGCTCAACAAAATCTATACAGCGATACCTCATACAACGTCCAAACTTGGTTCCACAAATTTGGACTTTATACAGATTTGGACTTTGTATGAGGAATGCAAAATCCTAGCTGCGATGCCACATACAACCCTAATTGTCCAAGAACCCAAAGAATGCTGCAAAAATCCCAGAAATGCTTCTAGAAATTCTGACGAAAAAAATCAAAATAATCCAAAATCGCACTCAAAACCAGTCCTAAACACTCTTCACCTCATGCAAAACCTACAAGAGCAATGCACACGTCTCCTGCCTTTTATACTGCTCAGGCACAATGCAGCTTGGGGAAAACCCCAATGGCTCATACAAATTAGCAGCGACTTTGTATGAGGCATCTTTTTTCAAGGAATGAGGTGATGTTGTATGAATTCAATGTTGTATGAAGTGGACTTTGTATGAGGTATTACTGTATTATACATAACAATTTCAATCACATCACTTTTTTTATTCATTTGAGAATATGCAAACAACTGCCCAAAGAAAATACATGTACAATTTATTAATTGATGTTGTTCAGTCGCACAGTTGAGCCCAACCCTTTGCAATCCCATGGCCCACCAAGCAACAGGCTCCTCTGTCACCTGCCATCCTCCATAGCTTGCCAAGATCTACACCCACTGTGTCAACAATGCCATCTAGCCATCTTATCCTCTGCCACCCCCTTCTCCTTCTCCTCTTGCCTTTGATCTTTCCCAGCATCAAGGCCTTCTCAAATGAGTCCCCTCTTCTCATTTGGTGTCCAAAGCAATTCAGTATTTGTCCTTCCAAGGAGCAGTTAGGATTTATTTCATTTAGGATTGACTGATTTGATCTCTTTGCAGTCCAGGGGCGATTGGACGACAAGGAATGCCCTGGGTATGTTTTTTTTATTTATTAGACAAGATAAACCTAGAGATTCCAACATTTTCTGGTCTATTGACTATACTCCATAGGCCAATGATATTTAAAAAAAAACAATATTAAAATATTGGCACTTACTGGACTATATACTAGGTTGCTCTAGTCCTCCAACCATAGGTTTCAGACAAACCAAAAGTATAGCCAACTATGGCACTAGGACAGATACTAATTTACAAACCTGTTCCTCACATTGTCTTCCTCAGGGGCATCATAAATGTGGTAGATGCAAATTTTGTAATTTCTTGTTGACAGCAAATCGAGTGACCATTCCAGGTTCAAAATTTGTTTTGAACCTTAAAGATTCCAGTAATTGTTCAACATCCAACTGCATCTATTTCATTTTATGTCCATGTGACAAGGCTTATATCGGGAAATCAGTTCATTCCCTAAAGGTTTGATTGGGAGAGCATCAATCATGGATTAGGAACTCAGTTTTGCAAGCTCCCATGGTCGAACACTATCTGGATGTGGGACATACTTGTACAGAAATGAAAGTAACCATCCTAGAATGCTGCAAACCACGTGCTAACTACACTGTCGACATTGAACAGACTCTTTTAAGGAGGGAAGCATTCTACATCCACCAGTTCTCTACTCTTATTCCCCATGGATTAAATTCAGAAATAGATTATTCTGCTTTCCTATAAGAGTAGCACAGCTATTTGCCTTACCTTTTAACAGGATTCCTTTAAGCTCCTTAGACCATGATAGTTTTGATAGGTGCTTCCAGTTGCCTATGCTGCTCCATTTATCACTATTATATAAGCAACTAGTGCTTTAGTTTGGATAACGTTCCAGCCCAATATGAATTTATGAACACTCTTAGTCTTTGTAGTACTTGGTAAGAGTTTATTGTATTTGTTTTACTATTTTGTGTCTCGGACATTGTTGTAATAACGATTTGAACTGGGCTTTTGCTACTACTTTCATTGTATTTATAATTTACAGATAAGGAGTATTCTTCTGATGAAGATTTTCGTCAAAATATCCTATACCAGATGGATATCTAGAATATAGAATATTATCTACTCCTTGTTTTTTTCTGCTAGAATGTTCTCTTTATTTTGTATGAACTCTTAAGACTTTACTAGTGCTTCGGTGAATGGTACTGTTTCAAGACATATTTTTTTGGTGAAGTAACCAATTTTTGTTGTCTTATATTGAGAACATTTTGGCTGTTGAATACACTTTATATATCTATTTGTTGCCCTGTGTCATATATATTTTTGGGTGGTCTTCCACTTCACAATTCTTACCCTCCCTGTCATCATTCTTTTTTTTTTGGCATTTGAGGGCAGCATCTGTCCCCTCTTCCTGTTTGTTTGCTATTTTCATTTCTCTCTCTCTCTCTCTGCCCCCTCCTGATTTTTGAAGGTTGGAGATGCAATTCTATTTTTTACCTTTCTTATTGCAACTATGTATGACAACTATAGGTAAAGATATCTTTTCTCTACTTTAAATGTTTCTAGAGTGATTTTACTATGCAAACTGAACATATATGGTGGGGAACAGTGCCAAGATTAGGAATATTACCATATGTTTCTCTTTCCTACTACTGTTGACTTCCCCTCATACTCTGCTAACCACATAGAAATAAGCAAAAATCATCAATGAAAAGTGTTGTTTCTACTTTGTGTTAGGAATTTCATGGATGGAAAGTTAGTCTGTGTATTTCATCTGGACACAAAGTTTGAGTCCATGGGGCGTGGTTAAGATGAGCTCGGAGTAACACACACTTTTCTTGGCTCATGCTGAAAATGTGGAATGAAAGTGGAATTTTCTGAAAATTTGGAGGACCTGCTGTCCCAGGAAGATTTATTTGGATCCTAAGAGCACTGGGGATTAAATTGAATGTGGTACGGGCTCAAAGTTCAGAAGACGAGCAGTGAGTGAGGCGCGGCATAGGTCATGCTGAACAAACTGCTCTGATCTCAGACGGGAGCCCAGCGTGTGGAAAAAAGTAGATCTGGAGTGCCAAGGTACGCCATCACAGAAGATCAAATCTTTAAAAGCTTCAGTACAGTGGCGGCAGAGACGAGTGGCCCCCAGTTTCGTCAGTGATTGATGCCAGGAAAGTTCAAGTAAGTGCCGAGAGTGAGAGAAAGGGAAAGTTGGGGGAAAAGGAGTAATGGCGGCAGAGGATTTTTAAAATCAAAAGTTAAGAGAAGGGTAAAGAAAGCCGATTTGGAAGACAGAGGAAACAGAGAATAACAGAGCTGAGGTGCTGGGAAGCCATAGTGGGTGCAGCAAGTATACAAAGAAAAAAGAAAAGGCAAAAGGAGAGGAGAGGTTTAAGAGCAGTACTGGATTTGGTTGGTCTGGCGTGAGAGTGGAAGGGATCACTCAGAGAAGAAGGATAAACCATCGGGTGAAGAAGCATCATCATCAACAGAGCCACCTTCAACAGTACCACCACCATCAGCAGCATCACCAGAACCTACATCAATGGACCAAATGCAAATTATGGTTGAATTGGGTAAATTGTTTAAGAAAATTGAGAAGATGGAGGAGGTTAATGTGAAGGGCTTTTGTGAAGGTAAAGAAACAAGGATAAATGATAAGGATGAAATTATGGGAAAGCAGGATAAGTTGTATGAAATGTTCACAGACTTTTCTAAGAAGGTTGATTATAATTTTCAGAGGTTGGATATAAGTGTTAAGTTGATGCAAAAGGATATGAAATTGATGCAAGATGATGTGAAAAGGTTACATGAAGAAGAAAAGGAGGTGAAAATGAAAGCAGAAGCACAGGAAAAAAGGATAGATTTGATGGAAGAGATGATGAGAAAGCAGAATATAGTGATCCATAATCTTATGGAAAAGACGCCAGACCAGCTGAAGGAAAGAATAGTTAATTGGCTAAATAGTTTGAAAATGGGGAAAGATTTTGTGAATGAAGATATTGCCAATGTTTTCAGAGTGGGAGCAAGGAAAGGGAAAAGTGTTCAAATGAATGTTTTGGTTAAATTTGCAAATTGGGGGGGTGATAAATTAAAGGTGATGGCTTTTATAAAACAAGCAGGGTCTGGCACCTTAAAAATAGATGGGAATGATGTGGAGGTCTATAATGATATTTCAGTGGAATAACGTGGTTGGTGTTATAAAATGAAACCAGTAACAAAATTTTTGATGGCACATGGGATAAAATACAATTGGAGATTTCCACAACAATTGAGGTTTTTTTATGATAAGAAAATGCATACAATTGATGCAGGGATGGATGCTTTGGAATATTTGTGTTTGATTGGTCTGGTCAAAACGTCATCACAGGAATGGCTTGGATTGAGGTAGGCTTTAACTGGATCTGGGGGGATAAGAAGAGATTACGGAGATGCTGAAGAAGCGGGAGCTTCGGGAAGAATAGAAGTGGATCTCAAAGCATTGAGGGTGGTGGATGAGGGGTGAATTATGATTCAGGGGTGGGAGAAGAAGAAGAAAATGGGACAATGCAGGGGGAAGTAATAGTCTTTGTATGTATATATTTATATATAAGATATAGTGCTGGAGCAGTATATTGTAGGCTCATCTTACACTTCCCCCTCCTCTCTTTGTTAGTCAAAGGCAGTTTTTTTGTAGAAGAAGTGTGGAGGGTAGAAATGATTGTTTATTGGTGTAATTTTTGTTGTGGTTTTTTATATTAGAGGGTAACATGTCCATAGGAGTAAGCAAGAGACACAGACGATGGGTGTTAAGATCTTGGTATGAGAAATATTAAAGTGATCTCTTGGAATGTGAAAGGTACTGGCTCACAAGTAAAGAGGAGAAGGATAGAATCAGCTTTGAGAAAGGATAAACCAGATATAGTCTTTCTTCAGGAAACTCACCAAAAATCAGAGGAAGTAAACAAGATTTTTTTTAGGTTGGACGCAAATTTATGAAAAGTCC
Organism: Bradypodion pumilum; assembly: GCA_035047305.1. NCBI lineage: Eukaryota > Metazoa > Chordata > Lepidosauria > Squamata > Chamaeleonidae > Bradypodion > Bradypodion pumilum. Next base: position 240,645,760 of record JAWDJD010000003.1, on the reverse strand, counting down.
TACGGTACATCAAAAACTAGAGGGGTAGCAGTTCTGATATCGATTAGATTAGGTTTTGATATGACAAATAGTGTTTCTGACCCAGAAGGCAGATATTTAATAATAAAAGGGAAGCTAGATAATGAAGAAATAATTTTGGTAAATATATATGCACCAAACAAGCATCAGGGGGGATTTTTAGATAAAACTAGCATAGTTTGCCCGGCGGTGCCAGGCTGTTTTAAATTGTGTTGGAAGGTTATTTTTCTTAATGTTGGTAAAGAAGAGCTTAGTCTGTAATTGTTCTTTTTAAAAATTTTATTTATGCACAATGACTTTCTGTTTTCATTTGTTAAATAGATTGTATTGTTGTGATACTTTAGAGTAATAACAACTTGTATTTTGAAATTTTTCTAATGTGTTTTTGAATATTTGCTTTAACATACACATTAATTTTTGTTACAATGTCGGGCTGTTATAAACTATGATCAGTTTGTTTGTTTGTTTGTTTTTTGTGGATTACAAAAAGAACAAAGGATTATATAATTTTTTTCTAAATTTTCTATTTAACCAAATAATATTTTAGTATGTGAGCTTTTTTAAATGGTTGTATCGTAGGTAATAATTTTAAAAATGTGAAAGTACGTGTTTTTTACATTAAATGTTTTTAAACTGTGTTTAGATATTTTGGGTTTTTATTTGAGTTAAAACTAAACACAGGATTTTAGAAATCTTTTTATGTTATTTTTTTGAGATATATTTGTGATTTGTGTAAAATTGTGATTTTTTTGTTATGTTTTTGACTTGTTTTTACTCTTTTAAGTGTTTTTGAGTTGTTTTTACTATTGTGCCCTGCAGGTGGGGCTGCTAGGCGTTTTGGTTTCATTTCAGGTGTTTTTTCTCTTCTGGCCTCTGGGTGGTGCTACTTCCAGTAAGTTGTCTTTGGTTCTTCATTTCTGTTCCAGACATCGTGTAGGGAGGACATGCTGGTATGTTGTCTGGTTTTCTTTATTCTGGGGTTTTTTCTTTGTTTTGGTTTTGTGTTGGTGGGCTGGGAGGTGTTTCTGTTTGGTCTTTTGTGTGTTGGTTCATTTTAAGTTTGGTTAAATTGGTTTGTTTATTTCTGGTTGTTTAATTTGTTTTATTTTGTTGTTGTTTGTTTGTGTTTTTTGTGTTGTAGTTAGGTGTTTTGTTTGTGGTTTAGATTTTGTTTGTGTATTTTGTGGTTTATTTATTTTTGTTTATTAATGTTTTTTAAAAAATATTGATTTATTTTTTATTTTTTTATTTTTTAATAGTTTTGGTGTTTGTTTTTGCTGTTTTCTTTTTGGTGATGTTGTTGTTTTGGGGTTGTTTTGGTGTGTGCGCGCACACACACACTGGGCAGGTTTGAAATGTCCAGCCCAGTATGTGTGTGCTGTGCCCGGGTGAGGAGCTCTGGGAAACTAAGGCAACAACCGGAGACCTGTTCGCTGCCTTTGCTTGCCGGGGAATTGGTTTGCTTTCAACGGGGTGGGTGAGGTAGTGGTGCATTCCCCCCTGAAAGCAAAACACTTCCTCGGGAAGCACTGGCAAAGACTGGAGCCTCGTTCGCTGCCTTTGCTTCACGGGGGATAGGTTTACTTTCAAGGGGAGGCAAATGCACCACTACCTAACCCCCCTGTTTTTTGGGGGTTTTTCCACCCTGGCTCAACGTGTCTTGAGGCCGGTGGTGGTCTCGCCGTGTCTTCCGTGAGGTAGCATGGCTCAAGGAAAGAAGGACGGCTGGTGTCTCACGGTGGCATTTTTTGACTTTTTATTTGCATGGCTACGAGGCGCGGCGTCCGCCTGTGGCGGACTTCCACTCCTGTTGCATTTTTTATTTTTATTTTTCGTGCGCCTGCTTTCTCAGCATTCTGCACGCTCATGGCACGCAGGACGCTGGGGCTTGTAGTTTTGCATTTGTGGTTTCTGTTTGTGTGGTGGTTTTTTTCCTGCGGCTCAATTTTGATTGGCCGCATCGCATTTCCCAACGTTCTTTTTGCTTGCACCTCTCAGCCTGATTGGCTGTGGCGCGGCGCAGTGCAAGGAATGTTGGGAAGTGAAGTCTTTTCCTTTTGTTTGCGTTCGTGGGTCTCCTGCCCCACTGGCGCATTTCTCAACCCCCCCAGTTACCTCCGTACCCAGTTCGGGCGAGTGCACGAATGCTCGGTATGGGATAGTAGGGCCGGGTGCAGGATCCTTTGTCAAATCACAATGGTTAATTCTCAGATTTATAGGTATAGATATATGGGTTATTGAGAAAAGAAAAAGCAACAAAAATGATTGTAGCAGGAGACTTTAATCTAATAAGGTCAAATTTGGACTGTACAAACATAACAAGAGGTGCAGATTTTGGATAAATGGATGGACGCTCTTGGTTTGAAAGATGCTTGGAGGGAAGTTAATGGGTCAGAAAGAGATTACACATTTTTCTCACAGGTTTACAATACATACTCCAGAATAGACTACATATTTGTAACAGAAAACATGATCAGGAATATAGATGAGATGGAAGTGGGTATTTTCAAAGAATCTGATCATGCAAAAGTGTTGATGGAATTTAAGAAGGAAGGAGTAAAAAGAACTAGAAGGAATTGGAGATACGATGCCAAGTTGTTTAAAGACCATATATGTAAAGACCAAATTATTAAAAACTGGAATGAAAATTGGCATTGGAACGACATGGGTGAGGTGAGCTATAACGTGGTTTGGGGTGCCATGAAATCAGTTCTTAGAAGGGAAAGTATTAAATTGGCCAGTGTCAGAAATAGACAAGCTAGGGAAGCACATGATAAAGCTGAAAAAGAGATAAAGCGGTTACAAGAGGAACATGCTAGGACAAATGGTAAGAAGATTTTTGACACGATGCAGAGACTAAAGATAGAATTTGTAGGAAAGGACATTGAAAAAGTGAAATGGGATTTGGTGTATTTAAAAAGGGAATATTTTGAATATAGTAATAAGAACTCAAAATTATTAGCAAGAGCAGCTAAAGAAAAGAGAAATAAAAGAGAAATTGGAGTACTGATTAATAAAGAAGGGATAAGATGCAACAGGATTAATGATAAATGTAAGATTGTTAAAGATTTTTATCAAGATTTATACACAAAAAGTATATAAATCAGGGGAAGTTGAAGGGACAATTGGCGAAACAGATTGAAAATAAGATTAAATGGGAACATAGGGATAGAATGGAGGAGAGAATAACGGAAAGTGAAATAAAAGAGGTAATAGTTAATTTGAAACTGGATAAAGCTCTGGGAGAGGATGGATTATCAACTGAATTTTATAAGGACTTTTACAATGTGGTTGTTCCAAAACTGGTGAAATTATATAATTATATTTTGGATGGAGGGCTAATCCCAACCTCATGATATAGAACCATAATTGTTTTCCCAAAACCCAGAAAAGACTTGGAAAAAGTGGACTCATATAGACCTATCTCATTGATAAACCAAGATGCTAAGATTTTCACAGAAATACTGGCAAAAAGATTGAATAATTTCATGGGAAAATATATAAATGAAGATCAAATGGGCTTTATAAAATGAAGACATATGGCGGATTTGACAAGGAGAGTTTTAGATTTGATAGATACTGTTGTACAAACTAAGGAGAAAGTTGGTTTTTTGTCATTGGATATTTTCAAGGCATTTGATTCATTGCAGTGGACAACCATAAGAAAGATAATCAAAAGCTATGGGTTTGGAGACAAATTTAGAAGGACAATTGCACAGTTATATCAACAGGGTACAGCCATTGTTAGGGTAAATGATGAGTTCACAGAAGATATAAAGTTAGAAGCTTGAACAAGGCAGGGTTGCCCGTTATTACCCATTTTGTTTATCATGGCAATGGAAATGTTGGCAAAAACTATAAGAGATGATAAGGCTATTGAAGGAGTTTTAGGAAATAAAATAAGCTTGTACGCAGATGACACCCTGATAACAATGAAACACCCCAGGAAGGCGCTAGAAAGAATACAAGTGCAGTTAAAAGAGTTTGAGGAGATGACAGGTTTGAGAATAAATTGGGATAAGTCAGAAATGGTACTGTGTAATATTGATAGCGAAGAACAACAGAAAATAAAGGGTAAATTTGGAGTACAAGTTAAAGATAATTTGAAATATTTGGGTATAATTATTTCAACTAAAATGGAGGATTTTAAGAGATTGAATTATGGAAAGCAGAAAGTGGAAATTAAGGATAATATACAGCAATATAAAAAGTTGAAGTTGTCTTGGTTCGGCAGGATTGTGTTATGTAAAATGATGTTGTTACCTAGACTTAATTTTTTGTTTGATGCCCTGCCGATTCAATTAAGGGATAAAGAAATAAAGGAATTTCAGAATTTGTTGAATAATTTTTGTAATGGTGGAAAACTAGAATTGTTAAAAAAACTGTGGTATGTGTCTCAGAAAGAAGGTGGATTAGGATTGCCAAATTTGAGGAACTATTATAGAGCCTTTCAAATTAAAAGCATAGTGAAAATCTTAGCGAGGGAAAAGGCAATATGGGAAGAAATTGAGATGAATGACTTAAAACAAATGGGGGAAATGGTATTTTTAGATTGTAAATTAGGGAAGATAGATACAAATAGTAAGATGATGAAGACGATAATAGGAGTATGGAAAAAGGTGAAATTGGAATTGGCTCCAGATACATCTCCTATAATTGAAATTGAGGATTTTAACAATTTTCCAATACAACTTGATAAAAGGGTGAAAGAGGTTTTATCGAGAAATGAAGTTTCCTTGTTGAGAGACTGGATACGGATTTGTAAAGATGGAGAGAGGAAAGCAGACGTTTTTGCACAACTGAGGTAAACTGGTTCCAGATTATGTTGGTGAATAAATGGAATAGCAAATATTTGACGGAAGCCAGTTTGGAAAGAGGTTTGACCGAGTTTGAGGAATTGGTGTTAAAGATAAGAAATGGAGAAAGAAATATCAAGGGTTTAGTAAGTAAAATATATGTAATGCTAAACAAAGATATCAATTCACATAACGTTTTGAAATTTAATTGGGAACAAGAATTGAAAATAAAGATAGCAGATGAGGATTGGAAAAATAAATGGAGGAGAAGGATTGTGAGAACGATGTCTGTCAGAGTGAAAAAACACAATTATCAGATGTTGTGGAGATGGTACTTGACCCCAGTGAGGTTACATCAAATAGATAAAAATAAAGATAAAATGTGTTGGAGATATTAGGATACACTGGGTACATATGAACATATGTGGTGGGATTGTAATGTAGTAAAGGAATTATGGAGAAAAATTGAGAAAGAAATATCTATTATCATGGGTATGGAACTTAAATTGGGGCCAAGTACAGTTTTGTTGACAGATGTGGAAAATATGCCTTTGAATAAAGATAAAAATGAATTATTGACAATAATGTTAACAACGGGCAGATTGTGTATAGCTAGGAACTGGAAAAATGAACTAATATTGAAACTTGAAGATTGGTATAGGGAGATGTGGGATCTTGTGTTGAATGATAAATTAACATGGGAGATGAATATGAAGAAGGGTATAGTTAAAGAAAACAGATTTTGGAAAATATGGCAATCATTTGTGGAATATTCATTGAAACGTGGTGATGGATATGGACCAGTACCAGATCACATGAGTTTTTGGGAATGAAAAATAAACATGACATCCCGCTTCCTCCAGGACATTGTAAATAACACTGGGTGTTTATTGTGTTAATGGTCTATTATTTTTTGAATTATGTATTTTTATTTTTTGAAGTAGTAACAGTTTTAAATTGAGAAATATAATTCAAGAGTTCGAATATGCTACAAAAATGTTTGGAATTTCAGAAACGTAAGCTATGAATGTGGCAAATTGATTATATTTTTTCTTCTTTTTAATTGATAATTATGTTTGTTTAGGTTACTCTTTATTGTATGTTATATTATTATGTTTTGATGTGTTTATATTGTGTTTTGTGAAAATTTAAAATAAAAATTTGGAAAAAAAAGCTTGGGTCAAAAAGAATAAATGTTGCTTTGCATCTTCACCTTCCTATCAGATAGGCCTGTAATATCTGAGATTGTGTGGAACACAACAATGTTACAATTAATGTTTCATCTCATTGTTTCCTTTTGTAGCAAATTTACAATCGGTTTGCACTTCTTTGGCAACTTGTTTTTTAGGAAAAGATCATCACAGACAGAAACTGTTTCAGTACACAATTTCCTTTGCCACACTTTGGAACAGTCAAGAGACTCCTTTTTGAGGCTCTAGTATTATTAAACCGATCCACCTTCTCTGATGCATGCTCCCCACACACTTGCTGGTGTTGATAGCTGTACATTTTTATTGGCACTGTTACAAAAATAAAAACAAATCACTGTCTCAGAATATGCTAATGTTAGTATACCATAATTACAAGTGCCTTTTCAATAAAAGCACTAAAGCACTTTGTGAATATTCCAAATGATTGCCATTGAAACACTTCTTATATCTGCCTCCCAGTCACATAATTCATTCAAATTTCTACAACATTGAAAATTGGCTTTCCATTTGTTGCTGATTCTTACTTGCAGTACAACTATTTCTAAAGGAGACAAGTGACAGAACAATAGCAACTACTTGACAACCCTTTCTTTGTGCATAAATTGAAGATGATTTAATCTGTATAATATTTAAGGAAACATGATGCTGCCTATGCTTGGAAAATCAGACACCTATCACAAATTCCTTTCTGTTCCAAAGGCCTTTCTGGTGGTATGTTCACTATCAGCAACTGCTTCAATCTTTGTCCCTTGCCCTGGCTCTCTCTCACGTTCACCTAGGATTCCCCAGTTTCATTACCAAGGCAATTCTCTGAACTAACCAGAACTGGCGGGACTAAAGACTGAACCGTCGATACCTGCCCTTCCTCTGGCAGACGCTTGCACTAGATTCAGAAAGTACCAGGGTAACACTTAATTGAAGTGACTCTGAACAAAAAGAAGAGAGTTAATATTTAAATAGGCATCTTCGAGGCTTCTCTGTGGCATCCACTCTATTCTTCCACCCTTTTGGGGGAAAATAAACAGGCTTGGTCATAAAAAGAAAGTTGATTTATTTTAAGTTACCAGTACACTTCATTTATTCAAGTACAGATGCAAATCAGAACTATTCAAACAAAAATAGCAGTAAAGGTAAAGGTTTCCCTTGCTCAAAAGCCAGTCGTATCCAACTCTAGGTTTCAGTGCTCATCTCAGTTTCAAAGCCGAAGAGCCAGTGCTGTCTGCTTCTGCAGATATTTCCCTGCTCATGTGGCAGCCATGACTAGACACTGGAGCACACGGAACACTGTTACTTTCCCACCTGTTTATCTACTTGCAATTTCTTGCTTTTGAAGTGCTAGGTTGGCAGGAGCTGGGACATTCTGTCCTGTAGTACTCGGGAATCGAACTGCTGACCTTCCACCTCCCAGTCAGCGCCTTAGCCACTTGAGCCACTGCAACACTCCCAGAATTTCATTCCTCCTCCTGCCTTGTACCTTATATTCTTTCTTCATGCTCCCTCTCCCTCCTGGAACCAAAATCTACCCTCTTTTTTATATTCTATTTCTTATTTCAGAGTAACAAGGTGTCCCCTCTCCTCACAGGCTTTAACCAATGAAATGGGACTTAGCTTCAGGCCCTTTGAAAAGGCGTAAACCAGGGTGTCCCAACCTATGGCCTGGGGACTGGATGCAGTCCATGACATCATTTCATGTGGCCCACCACCACCACCACACCTGGAAATGCCATGTGTGGTAGGCAGGGCAAAATGGCCATCTGGCCCCCAAAGCTGTCTGTGGGATCCTGACCCAGCCCTCAGCTTGAAAAGGTTGAGAAGCCCTGACCTACACCAATCACTGTTTTCATGTAGTGACAAGGCAGATTTAGAGTGGTTGCATTTTCCCTCATTTTTTAGCCACCTAGTGGTTAACCCAATAAAGTTTTGTCATGACCTAGCCATTACCTGTTACCACATCCTAACATAAGAAAATGAAGTTCTTAATTCAATTATAAGGTTAATATATCTCCTATAACTTTCTCCAATTAAACTTTGCATTCTTTGCATTCTTTGCATTCTTTGAGGCTTTGACGCTGACCTCCTACAAACATTCCCTGCTGGCTATTGATAAGCTAACAAAAAAACAAAAAAACAGCCAAAGGCATTTAAGCCATAGTACCCATGCAGAGACAGGTTTCTAGCAGAAGAAACTCCATCTTGAAACTAAATTAAGCTCAGGGTATTAATTAATACCCTGACATTCACATCTCAAGTAACTATACAGAAATAGTGCAAGCTGCTCTATGAAGTGGTTCAGGAATAATTAACGTGTGCCAATTTTGGAGTCAAATAATTGTTAGTAATGTTAACCCATATCTGACAGTTACCCCTATTATTATTATTATTATTATTATTATTATTATTATTATTATTATTATTATTATTATTATTATTATTATTATTATTATTATTATTATTATTATTATTATTATTATTATTATTATTATTATTAATATATTAATTAATTAATTAATTTATTTATTTATTTATTTATTTATTTATTAAATTTATATACCGCAGTTCTCTGCCCAATGGGAGACTCAATGCGGTTTACAAAGTACAATTTACAAGTTACAGTATAAAAATATCACAAAAATATCACAAAAAATACAACATATCAATATCATCATAACATCGCAATAAAGTATCAAAAATCAATATCACAGTAAACAAAGCATTACAAAAGCAAAATCACAGAGCATGAAATACAATGTGAGAAATACAGATACAATACAGTAATTTAAACAGTAAAATATGCAATAAACATTCAAGCTCCAACACAACAAAATCAACTACACAACCCCTCGGCTACCAATGTGCCCAAAACATAGCCCCATTGCTCACATGTTCTAACAGAGCCAAAGAAGAGGACGATCCAGCCCCAAGGCAGCCGAGGCCAGGCAGTACACCGGCATTGGCTACTCTGGTAGAAGCGGTTTTTAAAAGTCCCGCCGCATCAATGTCAGTCAGCTGTGCTCCTACCTCCCCCGCCGGGCGGGGTGGGGGGACTGAGCCGGCGATGGAAGCATGGCTCCGGTGGTGCTGGCGGCACAGTTTTTAAAAGTCCCGCCGCATCAATGCCAGTCAGCTGTGCTCCTACCTCCCCCGCCGGGCGGGGTGGGGGGAGGGAGCCGGCAATGGAAGCATGGCTCTGGTGGTGCTGGCGGCGCAGTTTTTAAAAGTCCCACCACATCAATGCCAGTCAGCTGTGCTCCTACCTCCCCTGCCGGGCGGGGTGGGGGGAGGGAGCCGGCAATGGAAGCGTGCCTCCGGTGGTGCTGGCGGCGCAGTTTTTAAAAGTCCCGCCGCATCAATGCCAGTCAGCTGTGCTCCTACCTCCCCCACCGGGCGGGGTGGGGGGAGGGAGCCGGCAATGGAAGCGTGCCTCCGGTGGTGCTGGCGGCACAGTTTTTAAAAGTCCCGCTGCATCAATGCCAGTCAGCTGTGCTCCTACCTCCCCCGCCGGATGGGGTGGGGGGAGGGAGCCGGCGATGGAAGCATGGCTCCAGTGGTGCTGGCGGCGCAGTTTTTAAAAGTCCCGCCGCATCAATGCCAGTCAGCTGTGCTCCTACCTCCCCCGCCGGGCGGGGTGGGGGAGGGAGCCGGCGATGGAAGCGTGGCTCCGGTGGTGCTGGCGGTGCAGTTTTTAAAAGTCCTGCCGCATCAATGCCAGTCAGCTGTGCTCCTACCTCCCCCGCCGGGCAGGGTGGGGGGAGGGAGCCGGCGATGGAAGCGTGGCTCCGGTGGTGCTGGCGGCGCAGTTTTTAAAAGTCCCGCCGCATCAATGCCAGTCAGCTGTGCTCCTACCTTCCCCGCCGGGCGGGGTGGGGGGAGGGAGCCGGCGATGGAAGCGTGGCTCCGGTGGTGCTGGTGGCGCAGTTTTTAAAAGTCCTGCCGCATCAATGCCAGTCAGCTGTGCTCCTACCTCCCCCGCCGGGCGGGGTGGGGGGAGGGAGCCGGCGATGGAAGCGTGGCTCCGGTGGTGCTGGCGGCGCAGTTTTCAAAAGTCCTGCCACATCAATGCCAGTCAGCTGTGCTCCTACCTCCCCCGCCGGGCGTGGTGGGTGAGGGAGCTGGCGATTATTGTTATTATTGTTATTATTGTTATTATTATTATTATTATTATCAAATAAAGAAGATTTTACTCCTTCTTTTTAATTTGTCCCCCACTGCAAATGCCAGGCATACGTTCACACAAGCACTACACTAATACAAGCATCCATTCAACACACTTTGCAGACAGATATCTGTAAAGACCTATATTTAATAAATTCATAAAGAGTTCACAAAACCATGATTTGAAATGGCTCCACAAAAGCCTAGGAGAGGGAAGACGGCAAGGATATAAGTACAGGGGAGGGAAGTTAATCTACAAATCCAACCGAATTTACAAATGGCAGTTCGCCCGTCCCAATACACACAGGCAGGTGACATGGTGACGCCCACTTGAGGACTGTGATTTTGATACCACGGACTCTGATGTTGCCAAATCCTCTGCTGATGAGCGACCGAGAGATCCGTATAATTTTCGAATACATCGCAACAAACAAGTATCTTCCACTTCTAAAAATGCTTCTGGTGTGGATTTTTTAGGGCAACATGTCACTCGTCGCAACAAAAAGAAATAGTCTCATCCTTGGTCTTTAACCCTTCCAATAGGATTTTGACGAGTCTTGACAAAGGACCACGATATATCCATTTACCGGAAGGATATGGACGATTGATCTTTCCCCTTCTGCAACGACACCTCTTCTCTTGGCGTGGCGCCCGGATTTGTTACTATTTTGGGATCCTCCCCCTTGGACCTTTTTCAGGATCTTCTGGCTTTATTCCACATTGGACTTATATTTGTTGCTTACCGGACTTGTACCTTGTATTACCTTATGACTGTTCGATACTAGATTGATGGTACAATTTCAGCGGTTCCATTGATTATTTGAGATCCTCTTGTCCATGGGTACTCGGGATTCACTTTAGGGATATTGTATGATTCATTGGATGTATGTGACTTATGATTAGACTTATGATTAGTTTATGTGCCATGACATTATGATCCTTATCCCTATTGTTTTCTCCCTTCAGTCTATTTTACCGGGGTGCCGCACTTGATTACTCATATTAATAAATATTATTGCTATTTTTATTCATTTGACTCCTGCTCCTAGGGTGTTAACTTCCCTCCCCTCCACAAAAGCCTATTCAGTTGCATGGGCGGGAGACCGGCCCTTGTTCATTCAATTTCATTGGAGGTAGTCCGAGCTCCACTCTGGAAGTGGAGCCTCGGTCAATGAGCCTCTGCAGGTGTGTGTGTGTGTGTGTGTGTGTGTGTGTGTATGTGTGTGTGTTGTGCAAGATTTTTTTAAATGGAAAGCAGAGTACACTGGCCTGATTTAGAAAATGGGATTTTTAAAAAGCTCTTTATACTTCTGAGCTGCCACCTCCCAGCCGAGCAACCCAGGGTTCTAGGTTAGTGTAAATAAGGTAGTGTCAAGCTAAGTAAAAACTCCAGTCATCTTGGGTCTTTTAAAAGTATATTGTAATTAAAGTTAGCTACAGAAGAAAGTTCATCAAAAGTTCAGAAAGCATATCAAAATAAAGAAAGCTGTTTATTGTGGAAAACCCAGTAAACCCCCCCACACACACACACACACCCTCCGTCTTTCTAGAAAAAGCATCTACATGATTGCAGTTCTCCCTTATCCTAAAGCATCAGTCCGAGAGAGTGTGTGTCTCCTGGCCGCCACCTTCTGTGTTTTATCTCCTCCCTCAGAGTCCACCTTCTTGCCATTCCCTAAAGGAATCCAGCCAATGATTTTACAGCATAACCTGTCCATTACACCTTAGGTTTCATTTCTCCAAACCTATGAGGCCAGTATCTTTACACATTCCATTCCTTTTGTATGAAGGCTCTCCCACACATTGAAGTCTCCATCTTGGATGAGGCTAAAGCGCAGGGTGTAAATCATACCCTGTCAACAGGATAGAACACTAAAGGATAGCATAAACTTTACATGGACAAAGCAACTATCCTTTGGCAACACCTTTCTGAAATGGCTAACTGGTAGGAAGTGGGTCCATTTTGACAGGGACATAAAATGAGCCCCATTTAGGCATTCCCTAAGTGTAGTTTCTCCAGCAAAATTCCTTTCAAAGCAGAGTAATCTCTGATACAAAATTATTATATTTTGGTGTACATCTGACTCCTAATTCAGTAATAACAGATTAAGATGAATGACTTAGATTTCCTCCAGCCACTCTTTAATACATATCTTAAGTAATCATAATATGTAGAGCATTCAGGGATGGTCTTCTGTGTTTGGAAAGTATTCTGATAAAAAGAGTTCTATTAACAGAAGGAAGTAAGAAGTAGCTTTTGCTAGTTATTTGAAAAAAATTGGGAAATCCACTGGAACAAAACTGAAAATGGCTTAGTTTATGTTAGAAAGAAGACATTTGAAAAAAATGTATTTTGTCATTTTCTGTTTTATTTGTAGCCTTTAATGATCACCAAAAAGAACTGGCTACATTCTATTATTTTTCCTACATGTTTGAAAAACAGATTTAATAGCATGAAAAGAGATATTATAGTATCCCTATAAATATTTCTACAAAGCTGCATTTCTGGGTTCTTTGTGTTCATCTGGGATTGAGATTTAAACCTTTATATCAAACAATAATCTTTGAATAGATACATTTAGACAGGAAGCTTTGATCATTATGGCACAACATAATACTGTTTGTGCATTGAATTTTCAGTCACTGAAGAAAGATAAATCCTCCAAATATTTTCTTATTTTCTATTCAGCCTAAGCTTTGTAGTGTAAAAAAAGTTTGTGAGTATGCTACAGTTCTTGTAAACACCATAGTTCAAAAGCATTGCAAATACAACTATACGATTGCAACAAATATGCAGCTAATCAATTGTACACTGTGAGAAAGCTGTTGATACATGTTGTCAGAACATGTTCTTTTATAGGTGTATTGATTTTTTTAAATACAGTAAAATGTTTCTAAGAAAGTTTAAGATAAAGAAAAAATAATAGAATGGTTGACTATTCTGTGAGCTGTTGGAAAAATAAAAACACAAATATGGGAGATGTTGCTTGCACAGAATTAAAGGCTGCATTGTTCTTGTTTTCTGGAACTGCAGACTATACTATCTTCCATCAAATATGTTGTAAAATAAATCAATGGATTAGCAATAGCAATAGCAATTACACTTATATACCGCCCCATAGCACTTAGTGGGCGGTTCACAACTTAATTAGCATTTCGCTCTCACCATGCTTGGTACTTATTTTACTGACCTCAGAAGAATGGAAGGCTGAGTCAACCTTGATCCATGGTCAGGAACAAACTCACAATGCTCTGGCTGCAAGTACAACAGTTTAACCACTGGGCCACCAGGGGCACCAGATTTCTTTTACTTTGCTCATTGATAAACAGAATATTTTGGTGTTGCTGGTCAAATCCCAAACTGAAATATCTGCAAAACTTAATCCTAGCAAGACTGAGTGGCTGTGGGTCAGGTGCCCTGCATTGTCCCAGGAGCTACGATCTTTGGAGCTGAATGAGGCTTTTTTGCCACAGACAGACCTGGTGCATAATTTGGGGGTCCTCCTGGACTCACACCCAGTGGTGGGCTGCCACTGCCATCACTGCCACCATCGGACTCCTTCCCTCAGCCCACCCGGCCTGAGGGAAATGTGAGCAGCTGTGCAGCTCAGCAGCCTCAAGAATGTCATCGCCACCACCGCTGCTATCACTACTGCAACCAGACTCCTTCCCTTGGCCCGCCCGGACTGATGGAAGTGCAAGCAGCTGTGCAGTTTGGCAGCCTCAAGAACACCACCTCTGCCACTGCCACTGGACTCCTTCCTTCGGCCCGCCTGGTCTGGAGGGAAGTGCGAGCAGCTGTGCTGCTCGGCAGCCTCAAGAACGCCACCACTGCCACTGCCACTGCCACCACCACCACCATCGGACTCCTTTCCTTGGCCTGCCCAGCTTGGTGGGAAGTGGACACAGCTGTTGGGATTTGAGGACGTCCTTTTTTTTGTGTATTGCTTTTGAAATGCTTTTTTGTACTATTGTAATACGATACTCTGTAATTTCTATTGCATTATGTTAATTGTGATACTATGTGATTCTTTGTTAGCCACCCAGAGTCGCTATGTGAGTGGGGTGGCATACAAGTTGAACATAATAACAATATCAATTTTATATATATATATATATATATATATATATATATATATATATATATATATATATATATATATATATATATATATATATATATATATATATATATATATATATATATATATATATATATATATATATATATATATATCAGAACAAAAAACATTAAACCAATAAGACTCTTATATACAACAAGTACAAGAGGAAAATACCGCCGCATAGTCTTTTATTACTATGACTCCATAACTCCTGATTTCCTTAAATGGTTGCTGACAAACCTCTGTAATGCTGTCACATGAATATAAGTAGAATATTGATTATCCATGAGTCTTCTCAGAGGCTTTGCAGCCCGTAACAGGGTTTGATGAAAATTAACTACTCACACAGTGCCATCACAGACTTACAAATTGGTATACTGCTATGTTCTTTCACAGCCATCACTAAGAAAAATATCTTAGGAAAGAGCACTATGTAAAGTAAACAGATGGGAGATAAATTTTACTGCCTTGTCCTGTGCCTGTGTGGTTAGCTGTGTTCCTTCATTGCAAGAACAAAGTTCACAATAAACTGTTCCACACAGCCTTGAACAATAAAGTTGATAGGAACATGGCGATATCAGGCATACATTTGTGATCCATTAAGATCTATTCAGTGCTCTGCCCCACTGATTCCAATGGCCTTGTGTCTAAAGCTTTGCTTATTTTTCCATTAGTTCCCACACATTCTGAGCCTCCCTACATCGTTGCTTATTTCATGTTGTGTTCAAATAATGTAATCCTTTCTTTCACTCCTAATTTTCTTTCTAAAGAACCCATGCCCTACCTCCAGTAAAGGAGAAACTGAAAATGCCAGGTACTTGAAGGAAGAGAAAGAGGTAGAACAGCAGTAGCTGCATATGAAAGCAGCCCCACCCTACAATGCTCTTCTACTTGTAAAGAAAAAAAATATAAATGATGTTTAATTCTGAGTAGATTACCTAAGGTTCCAGTTGTTATACTGAGCACAGAAAGTTCTATCACAATTCAAACAGCTTAGGTTTTCCTCCTAAAACGTGTCACTTTTCCCATTTTCATTACTCCAGGCACATTACATATAAACACCCTCTTAATGTTTAATAGCATAGATTTAAAGAAAATTATGAACAATAGCTTTCTCCAAAGAGCTCAGCTTTTTTTCCTCCATTTTCCACAACAGAGTCCTCTTCACTTTCACTTCCTTTTTAAGGAAATGGAGATCTTTTCTCATGAAATTGACAGGCTGTCTCCATGCAGCAAGAATTAGACTTCCCTGTCATAACATCAGCATTATTAAAATGTCTTTTCACTGAAGTCTGCAGTGGCTGTTCTGTTCCATAGACATTTTCCCCCTGGAGAGCCTAGAGCTGGTTCTTACTCACAACTATCAGAATTTCTCATCCTGTAACTGCTGAGCGTTCAGTAAATCTCAGTCAAATACATGAACAGTAATCACTAAAGCAAAATGTGTTTAAGTTTGAAAGAAGTTTCTGTGATGAGCAATTGCCGCCCTGAGTCGGGTTCTGCCTGAGTGGGCGGCATATATAAATATGACTATTAAATTAAAATTAAATTAAATATATGTAAAACAGGGGTGCCCAAACCTTTCAGGCCACGGGCTGGTCATGTGGTTTAGGGAGCCAGTCACTATCAATTCTCCTATGCTGAGGTAACTAGATCCAGCCCCTGACACCAATTCATCCGGCCCACAAAGCCCTTGTCACTCCTGTAAGTGGAAGTAAAACACACCCGTACTGATGTAAAATGTTGATGCTACAACTGATGCATGGGTTATGATCATGCTTGGATGCACAGTCCATAACAACTATATTCTGTGACTAACAAAAAGTATTTTTATATTAAAAATGGCAGTTTATCATGGGCTTTCCATGTTTACTCAGAAAACACATCTGTGAAACTGATGTGTTTGAGCACTGTGCCATTAACAAGTAATTTATGCAATATGGACATAAACTGATATCCTGTGTACAGTTAGTTTTAGTTGTACAACTATCAGTGGAATTCTTGTAGGCCCATGCTCCTGATGTGTCTGTTCACTGGAATTGACACAAGGGGAAGAATTCTGTTCACTTACAAAATCTGTAAGAGTAAATATTCTCCCCTCTATGACAGCCACTTCTCCACTAAGGCGAACCTGACTCAGGGTGGCCTACAACAGATTTAAAACTTATAAAACAGATAAAACCCCTTAAATCACCCCCCTACTTACCCCCCCCACCCTATTCATTAAAAGAGATAAAAAGAGATACAGAGGAAGGGACTCTGGGCTAATACTTTAACTTAGAGTGAGCCAACAGGTGGGGGCCGTATTTCCATTAAGGCACCAAACCTGCCCTGCCAGCCAGGTTTTTAAACCTTTTCTAAAGGGTAGCAGATCAGTCTGTAACCTCAACTCTGTTGGCAGGAGGTTCCAGAGGGCTGGTGTGGACATGGAGAAGGCCCTCCTTTGTGTGCTAGAGAGGTGAGCCCCTCTAGCTGATGGTACAACTAGAAATCTGAGTTGCTTACCCTCTTGGTTTCCATGTTTTTGTTTTGTTTGTTTCAAAGTTTGGACTTATTCAGAAGATAGCTGTGAACCATGGGCATCATCATGGATTTGAATGGATATTTTCATTACTCTACTTACCGTGTAATTAATATTTGTGCAAGTCACATTTGCTATAGCATGGAATGCTTGTCATTGTATAAGATGTTGACCAATGAAAAACATAAAAAAATAAAACATCCTGTGTAACACCAGATATTGAAATCTTGTTCTTAGGATGGGAGTCCTTTTAGCATTCTCAACTCACAAAACTGCAACCATGGCCTAAAAAAGGCTAATTAGGTACAGATGAGAGTTTCATTTGTAATGGTATTTAGAAAACATAATCATAAAGAAAATACCTGAGTAAAAGTAACCCACCACTTCACCCCATACACAAGTGTGATTATTTAACACTTATTTATTCCTTGAGTTTTTCATATTGATTTACAATTTTATATATCTTCTTCTTTGGCTGCTAATGAACACTGCTACTGATGCCTGGACATTTTTCTCTTTTTAATCTGCTTTAATTGAAACAAAATAACATAAATACTGATTAATATCTCTTATCTAAATGAGATTTCCCATTATGGGGTTGGCATGTTGAAGTCTGATCTGTTTCTTACATCAATTTCACCCAAGTCTTTGAAGATTATTTTCAGCAGCAAGAAGGTTTGAAGTGATTATTCTTTAGAGATAAGAGTAATTATATTTGAGTATATATATATGCCAAGAAACCTAGCATTTTCAGTTATTCACTAATGAGAATGTGATTTTAAATTAGAGCTGTAAATCTTGACTTTACTCATCTTTGCATAATAAATAAAAGCAGAAAAAATATTACACAATATTGAGAACTATCCATCTATCCCAACAAATTTAAGAGTGTTACACATCCACAAAATGATCCATCTCTTCAGTTCCATCTCTTCTGGCCAGGTAAATCTCTCTTCCATGAAAAGAGAAGTTACATTCTTTGTCTACAGTTCAGAAAAGAAGAACACAATGGTGCATTTGAGAAATTTGCTGAGAATATTGAAGCTTACTTTTTTTTTGTTTTTCTTCTCGTACAATTTTAATTTTAATTCTGGAAACAACAGTGTTTCTTGTTGCCTGTGTCTCCCTTCTGAGTATTATTGAAATCCACAGTGGTTTTCAAATAAAGCAAGACATTGTTTTGTTCTTGTTGTTTTTAATCCTAGCTCATGAGAGTTTACTTCATCCTTCATGCAATCTTGGATCATACAAGCGCCTTTCATATGTGTGCAAAAGATCTTCATAAGATTTATACCTGCTTCTCCTCAGCTTCTACACCACAGCATATAGACATCTGTATGGGGGGTGGTAGGGATTACACTCATTAGTTCACCTACACTTTGACTTTGCCCGGGAGATCTTCACACTCAGTGGTGATACAGTGAATGGATGACTAGAAATACTATAGTGAATCTTTATTTTAGATTACTTTTCATTCTTTTATTTGACTTTCTTTTATTTTTACATAATTAACATAGGGAAGGTAACATAATGATGAAGAAATAATGGGCATACAATGTGATGACATAGTTTGAGAAAAAACTAACTCCTTGTCTTCGGTGCAAATTGTAGTGAGGATTGTGATGTAGCACTATTGGCCAGGCAACCAGATGACAATTTTGATCTTGCCGCACTGATTCTTCTTCTGAAGTTACATTACTTGAACTATTTTGATTGGTGTTTTTTTTTTAAAAAAAACTCAAGTAAATAGGTTTAATGTCAGCATAACTCCAGCTGATCTGAATTAATAGGATTTTGGATGTGACTGCTAATTATTTTTCCTTGCTTGAGGGGGAAAAGCCATATTTACAATTTAATTAAATGCTTGGAAATGAGTGAGATAATTGTTGTGTTAACAGGCTCTAATAAGGATAAAGTATTGCCAGTAGTTCAAAAATATGAATAGAAAATATCTGAGGAATTATAATTAGAAAGTATATGTTGTGGATTCAAGTATGGACAGTACAGTTTAGAAAAGGCCTGTGAAATAATACTTTTTGAGTTTGTAATATGTTAACTCAAGGTTTACCTCATCATATTCACCATTTCTTTCCACTTTCCATAGGTTCTTTTCCCCCAATTTACTCTGAAACAGAAAATTCAACACCTCCCTCTCTTCCATGTTTATGCTTCTAATTTCCCTGTTATATCTTTCTTACCTGTACGTATTCTACAGTCTCCCTAATTTCCATCTTCCCAATTATTTATCTTGTTGTTACTTCTCTGGCAATTCTGAAAAAAACTACAAAAGCATGTATAGCATCTAAGAGCAGACAAAAAGTTTGTGCAGGAGTCTAGCAAAGGCAATGTAGAGTTAAAGAGATTTTAAAAAGTTAATCAGACTGCTGGAAGAGGTACTAGAAGGAGGAAAAAATAGTGGTGGTGATCAAGCAAGCCAATTCACAGATCAGTCTGGGCCCAAATCCATAGGCCAGTTTTGACCACTACAGATTTTTACATCTTGGGACAAGGAAGGAGTAGCTTTCTCCATAGGGACTTGCCTACTATTTAATATTATCTTCTGATGCCTTACTCTGGCAGAACCTTAACTATGGAGTGCCCTCTTAGCAAAGCTTCAATAGTACCTGCTTTAGTATCATTTTGACAATTGAAAAAGGTCTTGCTTTCTCTCTGAGCCTTTAATCTATCATTTCTTCACATTCATTTACCTGAGCCAATGCCATATATAAAAGTTAATGTTCCTTAATCAAGATCAGTGGATCTTAGCAATGTTATATTTCCCACTGATACAGACCATGAGAAAAGATTGCCAAGTGAGGAAGAAAATATTCAGTAGACAGTGATGAACTCATCTTCCTACTCAATACTCTTTTTATCATTTGAACTGTCTCATGGTGAAAATCAGAAAATTGAACCACTCTGTAAGGAAGAGAAGCATAATCATCCACTTTAGTGCATCTGTGATATTACCTGAGGCTTACGATAGTGGCACAATGGATAAAGAGCTGACAGTCTTCTTCATCATCAACTTCTTCTTCATCATCATCTTCTTCTTCTGCTGAAACATAGAGTCATTGCCCTGCTGTATTTTTTCAGAAGAAACAAGTCTTTCTGTATTTTTAGGCAACATGAGAAGCCCTCAAAAATTTAGCTGAAAATTTTAGGGCCTCAAAATGTAAAGTTGTCTCTCTTTTCCCAATTTCTGTCTAGATATTGGAAAAAGCTTAGCCTGACATATTTGCATACTGCTCACGTCTCTTTCATAGACCTGCCTGAAAATAATGTATAGAAAGGTGTTGTGGTGAGCCAGATATGGCCCGCTGGGTCATGGAAATGGCCCATGGAGGTCAGAGTGGTTGGACTCAAGGAAGGTACATGAGGCAAGGCTGCAGCAAAGTCCAGCCCCGAACTGGGTCGGGAGACTGATATTTATTGACCTCTTGCACCGCTAGGGTGCGTGGGAATTCTTTACAGAAGGCTTATGCCGACATGGCACTTAATTGATAAGTTACATTCTCAGGGTTACAGAAGTTACTCAAGACAATGCGGAGAGGGCTTTGACATCATAGGGAAGTTCTGTTTCTACTGATAAGCTAGGGGTTCGCGATACTATTGTTCTTGCTTCTATCTCGGAATTCTCCTGGTTCTTCCTTGGGGTCAGCTTATTTACTACCATCTGACCTTACCCATGACCTGCGGGCATGAGTCATGCTATTGTGTGGACTTACCAGAGTTCGCCACCTTGTGGGAGCAGCCTGCGTCTGACCAGGTTGATTCAGCCATGGTGAATTAATAACACTATCAATTAATCGCCCAGCCCCGATCTCTGTTCCTTACGGGTCCGGGTGATTCTCAAGGCGGTTTTCTCAGCCAAGCAGACCCAGAGGGAAGAGTTTATGCCAATTGTGTAAGCGAGCGATCCACAGAAAGGAATGGATTCATATGAATGAACTTAAAGAGGAAATAAAGCTCATGCCAAAAAAGTAAGTGTGACATATAACTGTTCACATGGGGATAGTAGTTCTCTTCCCAGTGTGACTGTGGAGAGGAAGACCAAACCATGGACCACATTATATTTAAGTGTCCCTTATGTGCATTTAGATGATTTGCATAGTGCCACAAATGAAGCTCTTCAATGGCTTTCAAACCTAGACATAGAACTCTAGTTAGGAACATGAGATGGTTGATTTATGCTCACTCTATACTGTATACCAGCATTAATGTAGACAACTGAAGTTCATAATACGATAAATAACTGTTTAATATTTACAGTACCATGGAGTCCTTGCTTTTTCTACTACAGAGTTGACAAGATCATACTCAGCTTGAAAAAGTTACTTGCAATGTCCAAGTAGGCAGGGGAATTATGGTTATTCATATATGTGTTATAATCAGTTAAATGGTACTTTTGCCCAGCAAATGTGCATAGAAACTGATATATTTGTATTTATTAGGAATCAGAGTGTGGGGAAAATGCTTTCTTAGATGGTAACATTCAGACTTCACCATCCAACATGGCGAGTATTTATCTATGGGTCATGGTACTGGACAGTCATCTGCATCATGTTCTCTGTTCTGTTTTCTTTATGCATTCTTTCTTTGTTGCCACTTGCTGTATTCCTTTTCCTTGGCAGTGGGAGGCCTGCTATTTTTCCACAAACTGCTAAAATACTTGAGGAGCAGGGGAGGTTCCTGGCTGTCACTAAAAGTGACTGGCAATTTCTTTTGTAAGGTCAACAATATTTAAATTGCTTTATTAATAAATTGAAATAATGAGTAATATTGGATCATTTGCTTTTGCATTATTTTTTCTCTCTACCCCTAATATAGGTAAAGGTAAAGTTCTACCATTCATATATAGAAGTATTAGTATTTAAGGACTGATTCTAAAGGAATGATATATTTAAAATATTTCCTTAACTAAGTATCAAAATATTTTACACCCTTTAGAAAGCTCTTCAAAACTTGCTCATTTGAAATGGTTCGGGAAGTCTGGATATTGAAAGACGATTGGAATCATCCATTGTAAAGCCTCTGCCACTACCAAGTAGTTAATGTCTCATTTGTTTCATTTGCTGTAAAGCCTTATAGGATGACTAATGCAACTGATCTCAAGATGTAATTTAAACAATGGCACTGTAGGGTGAATCTAGTTTTGTGCTTCACTTTAATTATTAAGTTCACAGTATTTTAATTTTAATTATATATTGAATAGGTGTAGTGAATGAGGTGTAGTGAATGAAATAAACTTACAAAGCCACTGAGAAACAATGTTGTTGTTCTTAGAATGAAAGATAAGATATACAGTATATTATAAAACACATTAATACATATATTTTTTTAAATGGATACTGAGAGTAGATGACCTCTTTTGATCACATGCCACTACTATTAAAACCTTTAATAAAGGGTCGGACTTGATAGTGCGACTAAACAACAACAACAACAATCCATGAAAATACACATCCTGATGTAACTCTCAGCAAGCACTAGAGCACCTTCCTTTTTCAACAGGAAACTTGGCCATGCTGGCAAGAAATCAAGATTTCCAGCTGGGGCTTTTTCTAAGTGAGTTGCATTTTGGTGTCTTGTAAGCATAGGTCTGCCAGGTGGAACTTCCAGAATTGAAAATTCCAGGAGTTCAAAACTAAAATGACATCCAAATCATACATCTTTATTTTCTTTGGCCATTCTTTATTCTTTATTTTCTTTGGTCATTCTCACTCTTCTACGTTCTTCTCAAGAGCCTCTTCAGTTCCCCTTGTTCTTCCTACAGCATTTCCAATGCCCCAATCATTTCTTATTTCTCGTTTCCTGCTAAATTCTTTTCAAACTGGCTGAAATGTAGTAGTAAATAATAACTAGAGATGACCCATTTAATCAGTCAGAATTTGGTGGGTCAGTTTCTTTGTAAATTGATGGGCCTATCCTGGTCATGATTTACTACTGAATTATGACCACTATATGTTGGAGACCATTTTCCTAGAGTACCCCATTCAGATTTGGCTGTAAATAATTTCAGTTAATGGCATTCTTCAAAGTGAGGATCTACTGAAAGCAAAAAAAAAGAAAGAAAGAAAGAAAGAAAGAAAAGAAAAGAAAGAAAGACATTAAGGTTGTGTAGAGATTAAATAATCTCATTAATATAGAAATGCCCAGTTTAACTGTCAGGGTAGGTTACAAGAAAGTAGAGCACTAATCAAATCAGTGGTTAAATAAGGTGGGTGCTTTCCATTTTTGATTTTAAAAAATAGTTTGGTGAACTTACTGTATATTTATTCTGTTCAAGGTGTCCATTTTGGTAGGTTTTTAAAATAACATTTATTTCCCATGTCCTGTCTTCTGCTTTTTTTTTTTAGTAGACTGAATCTCTGTTACCTTGCCCCTGCTTTTTGGACTAGTTTTTAATTATTCTTCAGTATTATTTCTTTAGTTTTGTGAAGCACAAATAGGGAGACACAGAAGGTAAACAAAAAAATCAGCTTTCCTTTTCATGAAAAATGAAAGGACTAATGAATAAGCATACAAAAGCAAAAGAGGTGCACACACCCCAAGAGCCTAGAACAAAATATGTTGTACTGTATATATGCAGCTGTGTGTAAATCCATTATTTGAAACATGCCAGAGCTGCACAAATCATTTTGGGGAAAATCAAAGAAGGAAACAGGAGTGATATTACTGTGATATCTGCTACAAATATCAAAATGAGACTGATATCTGGATGCTGACCATCTAAATCAAATTATCAAAATTCAAATAACAGAGGTGTAATAGTAGTTGGAGATTCAGCTATCCTGATATTTGTTGGAAATCCAATTCTATGAAGAATGTAAAATCTAATAAATTCTTCACTTGCTCTATTGATAACTTCATATTCTAGGATGTGGAGAAAGCAAGGAGATGAACTATTCTGAAGTGAAAAGGGGACCAGCTATTGTGAATATGTTCTTCACCAAGAGGAGATAACTTTTTATAAAGGTGGACATTATGAAAAGTTTTGAAGGAAGTGGTTGTGCCCACATGAAATTCATTGCACTAAGGAAATGGAAATTTGAGAATATAATGACATGCACTCTGAAGTATAAAAAAAATGATTCAGTGTACAGCATAAGGAAATACAGTGTAATCATAGAAATTCTGAACAAGAAGGAGGTTTGTCATGAATGAATGTGACATTCCTTAAGGTGAAATACTGAAGAGACAGTCACAGTGGATTCCTATAAGGAAGAAAATAAGATGTATCTAAAGGAAGTAGAGTGACTGTTTAAGGACCTGTCAGAAGAAATGATTTAGAAGTGACATATAGAAAATAGAAGGAGGTGATAATTAGCAGGAAAGAATACAATTAAGTTTCTCATATATTTAGGCTTATGATAGGAGGGCTACAGCTGAGAATATATATTTAGGCTTATGATAGGAGGACTACAGCTGAGAATAATCTCAGACTTGCAAGTGAGTTTTAAAAGAACAAAGAATTGCTACATAGGAAGGACAAATAAATGCTAGTAGGAGACAGAGATAAGGAGGAATTGCTCAATACCACTTTGCCTGCATATTTTCCCAAATGTCAAACTGCTCAACACAGTAATAATAGGCTACAGGGACAGCAGGAGGAGATGCTGCTCAATATAGGCAAATAACTAATGCAGGAGTGCCTAGAAACTTTAAATAATTTAAGTCTCCAGAGCCAGCTGCTTCCAAAGGTATTAAAGGGACATGCAGTCATCATGTCATGAGCTCTATTTGCAATATGCATTGGAAATTCTCAGAGAACAAATGAGATCCTTGAAGACTGAAGGCAGGTAAAAAAGGAAGAAAAAGAATCTCAGCCAAATTTCACCTTGATAGTAATACCAGGAAAGGTTTTTAAATTAAACAGTCAGTCTGAGAACACTAATTGTTTAATCGACATCTATATCAGGTTTCTCTTCAGTATTTGCCCTCCTATTTTAGATATATCTATTTTTAGATATTGCTGAGACTAGATTCAACTTTTTGGATACATTATGAAAGCTGAAATTAATGGCACCCTTCAGAGGGTGTGCAATTACCTTGGAAACACCTGAAAAGGAAATGCTTTGGCATCTCCAATTTTTGTTATTTAGGTTTCTCTGGCTGAGAAAGAATAAAAGACCACGAGACAAGAAACGGTGGCAAAAATTAAAATAGATTTATTGCAAAGTAGCGCCTAAAATCAATGCAAAAAAAAAAATCCCCACAACTGACTGTCTTCCTAATGGCAAAAAGATTAGCCCCACTCACAAGATATCAAAAGGGAGAATCTACTGCTAAGCTTTCAAAGTGAGGCACAAAGAACATCACAATGCAGGAAATTGTCCTACCAACGTTTCTACAATTACAGTTAAAATGTCACATACATCACAAAAAGAACAAGTTTGGGTGGTCATAAAATATTACATGAAGATTCAAGGGGTCACACATTATTATATAAGGAAGGGCCAATGGTTACACAAGTGGGGGTACAAAGAAATTCAAGCAGGTATAATTTCCAGTCCATATGGTGAATATCAAGATGTGTGAAATGCCCACAGGACTTTGGAACTGACAGCCAACCTAGACAATACTTAAAGGTTGAACTAGCAACTATGTATATTATTAAACAAGCAAAAAAACAAAACAAAGCATCCTTATAGATACAAGTTACAAGTAGCTCAAGTGACTAAGACACTGACTGAAAGGTGGCAGGTCAGCAGTTTGATACCCGAATACTGCAGGACAGAATGAGCTCCCGTCTTTGTCCCAGCTCCTGCTAACCTAGCAGTTCAAAAGCAAGAAATTTGCAAGTAGATCAGTAGGGACCACTTTGGTGGGAAGGTAAACAGCGTTCTGTGCACTCCAGTGTTTTGTCAGGCCTGCCACATGACCATGGAAATGTCTGCAGAAGCAGATAGCACTTGTTCTTTGGCTTTGAAACATAGATGGGCACAGAACCCTAGAGTGGGATACAACTGGCTTTTGAGCAAGTGTGACCTCTACTTTTACCTATAGATACAAGTTAAAGAAATATATACTCAGTTATGAAGTCCAAGTGTTTTCCACTCTTGATTTTGTGTGACCCTGTAAGAAGGTTGACATCTGAAGTTAAGGAATGAAATATACTTATTCTTATCCTGGGGTTCTGAAAATATTTAGTGCCATTTTAAAAGATGTCTTTTGATAATCCAGCTCTTACACCCATACATTACCACTGGGAATACCATTGCTTTGACTACGCGAATTTTTGTTTTCAAGGTGATGTCTCTGCTTTTCACTATATTCCCCAGGTTTCTCATAGCTTGTCTCCCCATAATCAGTCGTCTTTTTATTTCATGGCTACAGTTGCCATCTGCAGTGATCTTAGATCTTAGAAAAGTAAAATCTGTCACTGCTTCTACTTCTTCCCCATCTATTTTCCAGGGACTGATCGGACCTGTTGCCTTTATCTTGGTTTTCTTGATATTAAGTCTCAAACTAGCTTTTGCACTCTCCTCCTTAAATCCAATCAAGAGGTTCTTTAGGTCTTCCTCACTTTCTTCCTTCAGGGTGGTAGAATAGATGCAGAAGAATAGATGTCTTTGAGATGTGGTGTTGGAGGAGAGTCCTGAGAGTCCTGAGACAGCAAAGAGAACAAATAGGTCAATACTGGAGGAAATCAACCCTGACTGCTCATTGGAGGGACAAATAGTGAAGATGAAGAAGAAGTACTTTGGACATCAAATGAGAAGTGAGGACTCACTTGAGAAGGCCTTGATGAAGGGAAAGGTGGAGGACAAGAGAAGAAGGGGGCGTGCAAAGATGAGATGCATAGATGGTATTGTGGACACAATGGGCACAGAGCTTGGCGGGCTGAGGAGAATGGTGGAGGACAGAGGTGCCTGGAGGAAAATGGTCCATGGGGTCGCAAAAAGTCAGAATCGACTGTGCGACTGAACAACAACAACTTTTGATAATAAGTTAAATGTTCCCCTTTAGAAATAAGGCTTTGTAAAAGGGGGACAAATTTATTGCATTAAAATAAAAATACAGTTCCTTTTAGTTAAGTTTCTCCTAAGTGTATATCACAGATAGAACTCTGAAGAATTGTGAAATAAGTTTTTTTAACAGCATTTTTCAGAAAGGTGTTTGTGAATTTGATGCAACAGAATGCTGAGTGTATTTATATAGGTATGTGGTAGTATACTAGTTTTTGAGACTGTGTTATGCTGATGTTTTCAAACATGTTTCTCCCACAACCAGGTTATTTGTAGGAAAGAAATGAGAAAAGATATTTCCAGTAAAAAATGAATACAAGAGAGAAAAACTGGATGGGACTGAAGGGGGAGTTATGTCTTCCTCAGTGTTATGTCTCTCAGCTTGCTTTTAATTTGGTGTAAATCCTAACACCAGTGCTACATGCATGCCTGCTGTTAAGTAATTCCCATGCAGAAAAGAGTGCAACAAGGAAAAATGTATGGTGCGAAGACCAAATAGTTTCCTGTGGAGGTGTGGTTTTACATTAAAAACCAAAGACACCATTTGATTCTTATACATACAAATTTAGCAGAAAGGTGATACCTTTATTGGATCATTTAAAAAATAAAATAAAATATTATCTGAGCTTTTGTGATTCAGGATCACTTCATCAGGTATTAACTAATTATCAGTGAGAGTCCCAGAAGTTCATGGCAAGATGTTTTGCCAGGTTTAGGTTCTTATAAGTGAGTTGGAAAACTCACTCATATAGTAAGCCACATACCTGCCCACTGCAGATTGCCTTATTTTGAAACTCGGTAGGCATGGTACTGCACTCTCAGATGAAGGGTTTTATAAAGCTGGTTTATAGAAGCTCTTGACTTATTTTAATTTTCTGGTAATTGAAGTCCAAGAACAGCTAGAGCACCAAGGTTGGCCACCTCTGCCCTAGGCCATCTTCAATTCAGTCCAAATGTCTCCTGGGGTTCTAAAATATCTTCCTATGCAAACAGTAGTTGGAAAATAGAAAAATATTTTAGAACCCCAGGAGACACATGGACTGATTGGAAGAAGGCCATGTCCCCATTGAGCTAGGGCCTTAGTGGCCAACCTTGGCACTCCACGTGTTCTTGGACTTCAATTACCAGAAACCTTGATCAGCAGGAGTAATGACTTGGGCTTTTGATAATTGAAGTCCAAGAACACCAGGAGTACCACGTTCCGCCGTCACTAGCCTAGGAGGATCACATATGAGATCAGCACTACCCATTTTGGTTCTGCAGGAACATGTGAACACTCTCTATAAACTCTATGGACCCATAGATGTGGCTTTTGAAGCAGATTTAGCACAGACTGTCATTTTGCTTGCCTAGAGAAGTTCTGAGGAGAGATCAGGAACATGACAGTCAGGGTCCCCACAGACCATGAGTGGAAAGAATTTTATTTCTTAGTGTCTTTTTCTTGAGAATGTGTGTGTGAGATGAGCGGATAGAAAAAGTTTAGTAAAATGTTCTTTTGCTCCCTTTTTACACAGGAGTATGACCTCCATGGTGATCTTGCTGAAAATCTGCACATTGGGGATTCAAAGACTATAAACATTTCCAGCATTTCTTGCATTTCCAGCAGTCCTGAGAACTAAGTGGTTTTTCTGCTTTAGTTTTTTATCAATAAAATGATTTGTCTTTCCCTTGTGTATTCATTTCTGTTTTAGTTGGCAAAATGGCAGAGTATGAAAAAAATCTTAAAGAATTTAAGATTTATATTCTTTAGAATATATATCCCAGGGGCGGTTGGGAGCTTTGGGGGCATAAACCCTCTTTTTCAAGTGGGCAAAAACAGAGCTAAGGCCTGTGGAGAGGAAAGGCCATCAAATGGTTTTCTTACAAAGATGCTTACATACTACATTGACTAGTCATGATCCATTTGAAAAGAAACAATACTATTGTTTCTGGAATAGATGCTCAATGGCAGAATGATTTATTTGATATGCAGCACATTCCCAAGTACCACAAGGGGTACAGGTACGCTTTAATGGTGATAGATATTCTGTCTAAATATTTCTGGGTTTTACAT
The DNA here is from genome assembly GCA_035047305.1 of Bradypodion pumilum. Taxonomy (NCBI): domain Eukaryota; kingdom Metazoa; phylum Chordata; class Lepidosauria; order Squamata; family Chamaeleonidae; genus Bradypodion; species Bradypodion pumilum. The sequence goes on along the minus strand of JAWDJD010000003.1, from coordinate 240,616,914 downwards.
CTTAAAAACAAGACAGAAGTGTCCCATTGAAAGCGCGGCGCCAAAATGGCCACCACACTCTTTGTGGGGCCCCCACCCGGACATCCGGGTGAATGAGGGGGCGTGGCCACCCCTCTATAAAAGGGGTGGCCACGAGGCAGCCGAGCTGCCATTTTAGAATTGCGACGGAGAGGAGAAGTTTTCTCCGTCGGGTTCTCTCTTTAGCTGTGGGTTGGTCGCTGGAGGTCTGCGCGTTCGATTCCCGGCTGGGAATGAGAAAGACCTCGTACCCGGAGCCGTTTTGGAATTACTCCTTGGCTACCGCGGTACTTCTGCGTAGGAGTTCGATCCCTGGATAGGGATCCTTTGGCTACTCATATTCTTTTGAGGAGACATGGCTCCCAAGCAAAAGGCCCCGGCACTGAAGTTGCGGCCGAGGGGAAGGGCTTTTCCCGGCCCTTCATTGGATGGGGGCCAGCCTTCGGGTTGAAGGACCAGGGCTGCGCCCCCATGGCAGGGCAGTGACGGACCCTTGCCCACTGGTACCAGTTGGGCCGGTCAGGCTACCACTTGGCAGCCGGGTGCCAGCTTCATAGCTGGGCAGGTGCAGGCTGGCCCCTCGGGGGCTTTGGCCCTGAGCGCGCCTTTGCAGGGCCCGGGACAGGCTGCCCCAGGGGGGCCTGGTGCGGGTGTCTGCCCCACAGCTCCTCCGGGCCCCCAGGGGCCTGAGTTCTGGGCTTGGCCCTATTCTGGCCCTGGCTCCCCTTTTGGGTTGCCTTTGCCCCAACTACCTAGTGGGCCATCCGGCCCACCCGGCCCACCTTATACTGGGGGCTCCGAGGCAGTGGATGCTTTGATAGCATGTATAGCAGTGCTGGAAGCATCTTTGGGCATTGCCCAGCCACCTCTGAGGGGGGCGCTACCGCTTCTTCCACAGGGGCCCCTTCGTCGACCCCAGCCAACTTGCCGGCCAGGATGCTTCAGCGGGCGGCCAACCGGGTCGAGCTGCTTGAGACTGTCCGGCAGGCCCCAGCTGGTGCCTTGCAGCTCCCCGTGCGACCTGATGTACAGGCTGGGAGCAGCCAAGGGTGGTCCCAGAGCTCGATTCCGGTCGCGAGCTCCGACGCCCACCGTGGGCCGGAACCCCCGGTGGGGGCGGCTCACGGGGGTGCGACTAGTGAGTATCAGGTTCAATTTAGTGCACCACCACCACTGTCCACTTACACTCGGGGGTTCAGTGGCCCTGGCTGCGTCAAGTTGATGTGGGTAGGCAGCCGTTACCACATTGACCCATTAACCCCTGGTTCCCAAATGGTCCCTCGTTCAGGGTGGGGGTGTCTGCCCCTGGGGCCATGCCGAGCATCGCAGGGGCTGTTCAGGTCCCGCTGCGTATACCCTCTATACAAACTGTGCCGTCGATGGCTTTACCGACGGCTGGTTATTCCTTGCCCCTGGGTGATCATTTGTCACAGGTCACGAGGGACAAGATTTGGCGAGGGGAGTATGTTGATATTTTCCCCCTCTGGAACCGTGAGCCCACTAAGGAGGAGAGGGAGGGACAGGATGACAGAGACAAGAAGCTGTCCCGTCGTCCTAAGCCACCGCGTAACTGGGCCAACTGGTTGCAGTCATACTTTATATATATGGCGGTATGCCTCAGGGCCCGGCCTGATTTGGCCATTCTGGTTCAATACCTTGATAATATTTACAGGGCGATGGTTGATTGCCCGGGCCCATCGTAGTTGGCTTACGATGAGGAATTTAGGTTGAGGGTGGCCCTACATCCTGAGACAAGGTGGGATGAGCCCTGTCAGCAATTGTGGCTCTTGTACATGACTCCCACGTGACCGGCGCCTGGTGATAGGTACCATTGTGGTCATGCTGTGCTGCGGGCTGCTGCAACACAGGCTCCCTGCCAACCGGTGGGGCAGGGGGTTCCAGCCCACCTACTGTGTTGGAGCTTCTCAGCTAACGACGTGTGTAATAAGTGCCATTGTCGTTCCCGACATGAGTGCCCCTCTTGCGCTGGCCCCCACACCACCTCCACATGCCCGCAGGCTGGTGGGTCACGGGGCAGAGGTAGGGGTGCACAGGGGGCGATCAGAGCTCTGTCTGACGGAACTAGCCATGTAAAAGCCCCCCTCCCCAATTAGTGTACTCATGCTGGAGCGACGGCTCTCAGCTTATCCAAGAAGGGATGATGCGAGGTACCTGCTGGAGGGTTTCCAATGGGGCTTTCGTATTCCATTCAGGGGTGTTAGGGGCCCCAAGATGCTCCTAATTTAGTTTCCTTGAAAGGTAACGAGGAGGTTGCTGCACTGAGCATAGCTAAGGAAGTTGAGGCTATGAGAGTAGCGGGCCCCTTCTTGGAACCACCTTTCCCTAATTTGAAGGTCTCCCCTCTGGGGCTAGTACTGAAAAAGAACCCGGGTGAATGTCGTCTAATCCACCATCTAGCTTACCCTGCGGGTTCCTCAGTCAGTGATGCGATTCCTGATGACCTTGTTCAGTCAGGTACATGTCGTTTGTCCAGGCCCTACGAGTGGTATGCTCATGCGGTCCTGGTGCTTTCCTGGCACAGTGTGATATGAAATCGGCTTTCCGATTATTGCCAGTGCACCCAGGGGATTTTGAGCTATTAGGTTTTAGGTTCCAAGGGGAATTTTACTTAGATAAGGCCATGCCCTTTGGCTGCTCTATTTCATGTTCGGCATTCGAACGATTCAGTACTTTCCTTCAGTGGGCCTTTGCTCGCAGGTCGGGGTCCCGGTCTCTAGCCCATTACCTCGATGACTTTTGGTTCGGGGGTGAACGGGGCTCGGACACGTGCACGCGTCTCCTCACTACATTTCCGACACTCATGCGGGAACTGGGTGTCCACTTAGCGCCTGAAAAGACCGAGGGCCCAGCTACTAAGCTCACATTTCTAGGCATTGAAATTGACTCTGTCGCACAGGCATCCAGGTTACCCATGGATAAGGTGACTCGGATCTCTGCGGCGATTTTGGCATTGATTGCTAAACGTAAAGTGTCCCCTCATGAGCTGCAGCTACTTCATGGCCATCTTAACTTTGCCTGCAGGGTGGTGACACCCGGCAGAGCATTGGCCAGGCGCCTGTGTGACACCATGGCTGGCCTGTTAAAACGCCACCACAGGGTCCGGCTGACCAGGGGCATACGGGCGGACCTTTCGGTCTGGCTCAAATTTCCCCAGGATTTTAACGGGGTCTCTTCCTGGAGATCAGACCTTATGGTCTGGCCTAGATTTCAAGTACAGTCGGATGCCTCCGGCTCCCTGGGTTATGGGATTTATTCTGAGGGTAGGTGGGCTTACGGCCGATGACCTCACACATGGCTTGCACGGATCGCCTCCGCGATCTTACCTTCCTTGAGTTTCTTACCAATTTGGGGAGCACAGATGCTATGGGGCGACGAGTGGGCCAACTCAGTGGTCCATTTTTGATGTGACACTGTGGCAGTGGTGCACATTGTCAACGCCCAGACGTGCTAATCCTCCAGGGTCATGACATTGGTTTGTCAATTCTTTTTGAGAAGCCTACGCCTAAATGTGCTGTTCAGTGCCAGACATGTACCAGGTATTAATAACGATATTGCGGATGCTTTATCCTGCCTGCAGATCCCCCAGTTCCGTGACTTGCTCCGGAAGAAGTGGAATTTCCCTCGCCACTCCCGACCGAGATTTGGATGTTTGGTGAGGAGAGGTGAACCGGGCGTCCGGCATGTCATTGGCACCTCGCATGCATAAGGTGTATCAACATGCTTTCATACGATTTAGAACCTTTTGCGAGTAACTACAGTTGCCTCAAGTGTGGCCCATACCAGTGGACCAGGTTTTACAATACAGGTTTATCTTCACAGTCAGGGTTTGGCCCCCCGTACTATGGCCTCTAGGCTTTCGGTACTGGCATTTATGGCCAATGTGAGGGGCTTCAATGACTGCGTGAGTTACTTCCGCATGCGTCGTGTTTTGGAGGGGTGGACATGTGAACGTGTCTGCCGCCCGGACACGCGTCACCCCAGTTCGCCAGAGTTTCTGACCCACCTTGCATGAGGCTGGCATAACTTATGTTAGGATAGGTATGAAGTGGCTTTTGGTCACGCAGCTACCACGGTAGCCTTTTTTGGAGCACTCCGCATCAGTGAGTTGGTACCAGAGTTGGTACCATGGTGTAAGGCGGATGTGTCTCGTAGGGCACTGGAACTCGACGATGTCTATGTCACTCATGAGTGGGCTCAATTGGGGATACGGTCCTCAAAGGTTGTTCAGCATGGCATAGGCAGTGGAGTTAGACTGCTATGAGGTTTCATTGAAGACATCTGTCCGGTTGGTGCCCTACATGGATTTTGACAGTGCCTGCTGCGCGCCCCAGCCTGTTTTTCTGCCACCAGGATGGGTCTACCCTTACCAAAGTAAAGTTACGGAGGGTGACCAGTACCGCGCTTCGTGGTGTGGGGCCCGTTTTGGCACCCGTTTATTTAGGATAGGCGTCATGTTGACTGCAGCTACGTTTGAGGTACTCGGAGGTGGATATAGGTGTGCGCGTAATTTCTTATATGTACGTCCCCTCACTGTACGAGTACCTAGTTATGTCCTTAACCTCTTCTCCTCTTTTACAGATCCTGTGTGTCTCTACACACCGGTGGCAGTGAGGCTGGTGGGCCGCAGCTATGTACACTGGGCAGCAGTATATGCTGCGGCGACAGAGTGTGGACCCCGACTCGGGCTGCGTGCATCCGCACGTATGCGATGGTATGGTATGCGCGGCACAAGGGGGCAGGAACTGTTGCCATTCCTGATGTCCATCAGGGATGCTGGACCATCCGATGTTCTTATTCTGCACCTCGGCGGCAATGATCTTATACGGATCACTGATATTCCTTAAACTGTCGAGGTGCAGTGACCTGGCATTTTATATCATGTATGGCTTACACACGGTCGCTATGGTCTAACATTGTGCCAAGACACCAATTTAGGGGAGACGTGGATCTCCGTGGTTCGGACCGTTCTGTCAGTCAGTGGACAGGGCTGTTGCCCGGTCCCTTGCTGAGCATGGCTGGGAGACAGCCATTGGAAACCTGCGGATAGGCTTACAAAACTTTTTGCTGGTAGGCAAGATATGGGGTCCACCTGTCGGCTGGTGGTATGTACCTCTTTCTGGGCAAGGTGCAAGCAGGCCTGGCGACCGAGCTGACGGTCGGGGGGGGGGGCGGTGAGTCATCATGGACGCCTCCCCATGTGGCGGGTAGCACTGGTAAGGTAAAGATTTATGACCCATAGGTATCCAGCAGGTTCGCAATTGCCTGGCCAACACTTAGACAAGTGCAGGGGTAATAGCTTTGGCCGGTCAACGACAAACCAGGCAAGGGTTTATGGCAGGAGCTTAACAGCCTGCATCACCTTGATATTTAACGGATACACGTCATAGGGTGGGGTCAGTAGATAGTTTATTGTCTCCGGTCAACAATTTGTTTGTGTCAACAAACAAATTGATACAAATAGTTACATGTAGCCAATTGCCATTGGCATTTTGGGAGGAACCTTACCAGTGTTACTGTGGCCTGCTTGCCTTAAAGAATTACAATTGGATGAATACACGAATTGAAAGTTATAATTCAGACTAGGGCATTATTCAATAAAAGTGGCCCAATGCCTTTATCCATATACCGGTGTCTGAGTCTTTCTTTGGGGGGTGCGCCTGCAATGAAAGAATGGCACCAAAATGGCCACCGCGCTCTTTGCGGCCCCCCCCACCCGGACTCAGACATCCGGGTGAGTTAGGGGGCGTGGCCACCCCTCTATAAAAGGGGTGGACATGAGGCAGCCGAGCTGCCATTTTAGAATTGCGATGGAGAGGAGAAGTTTTCCCCTCCACCCCCTCCCTAGTGAACAGTGTGAATTTTTGGTCGCTTCAGGGCTGGGTGGGAATTTTTGGCCCGAACCTACAATTGCCACCTTGGTTCTGGCTTTTTTGCCCATCCTACACTGTTGCTAGTGTTTGAGCAAAGGGGTTTAGTTGACTTTGGTCACTTTGGTGGGTAGCACTTGTAAGGTAAAGATTTATGACCCATAGGTATCCGGCAGGTTCGCAATTGACTGGCCAACACTTAGACAGGTACAAGGGTAATAGCTTTGGCCGGTCAACGATGAACCAGGCAAGGGGTGATGGCAGGAGCTTAACAGCCTGAATCACCTTGAGATTTAACGGATACACGTCATAGGGTGGGGTCAGTAGATAGTTTATTGACTCCGGTCAACAATTTGTTTGTGTCAACAAACAAATTGATACAAATAGTTACATGTAGCCAATTGCCATTGGCATTTTGGGAGGAACCTTACCAGTGTTACTGCGGCCTGCTTGCCTTAAAGAATTACAATTGGATGAATACACCAATTGAAAGTTATAATTCGGACTAGGGCATTATTCAATAAAAGTGGCCCAATGCCTTTATCCATATACCGGTGTCTGAGTCTTTCTTTGGGTGGTGCGCCTGCAATGCTCAATGTGATTTTCAAGCAAAATGGTAGGAAGTCAGGAATATTATGATGAGACCGTGTTCATGAATTTCTAAACCATGCAGTAAGCAACTTTTTGAAACAACGGTGTTCATCACTTTGTCACCAATAATGAAGCCCAAGCAGGGGTAGTGGAAAGATTTCATCGAACTTTGAAAAGAAAAATATGGAGGTATTTCACATCTGCTTCTTCTTCCATGATTAGGACAGACATGAAACTGTCAAAATGAAGCCACCTTTGGGTGAGTTCATTCTGCAGTTCCTTTCACCTGACCTAGTGTAAGAAAGAATAGCCGCTACAAGGTGGCCATTGCCCAGGGTACGTCCAATTGTGGTTCAAAAATATCACAATCTTCAAGAAGGCACTTTCTGTGTACGCTTCTTCCCATGTTTGCTTTATATTCCAAACAAACGTTTAGTGTGTTTTCAGTGCTACAAAGCAATGCACCCTCCACAGCTTGTGCAACTACAAGGAGATTGGCAACTTTATTTATTTATTTATTTATTCAATTTATATCCCGCCCACTCAACACAAGGCCGACTCTGGGCGGCTAACAACATAAAAAGTAACCCCAGGGCAACCCAAGGAGTTTACAGACAATATTAATAATCCTAAAAACAGTTAAAACAGTAAAAAAGTTAAGACTACCCACCCCCTAAAAAGCAGGGGCTGCAGGATCGAAAAGGCACCATGGGGAAGAGTTCCTCTACACCAACCACCCCATGGTGGTTACCCTTCCACCCGCACCCCACACTTGACCTGCCAGCCAGGTTTTAAGATCCCTTCTGAAAGGCAGCAACTCCGTCCGAAGACGTAATTCTGTTGGCAGGAGGTTCCAGAGGGCCGGTGCAGACACGGAGAAGGCTCTCCTCCTTGTGCCAGAGAGGCGAGCCCCTCTGGCTGATGGAACATTTAGAGAGCCCCTCCGGTCCGCTCTGGTTGGACGGACAGACGTCCTCAGGGCGATGCGGTCTCTTAGGTAACCTGGCCCACTACCATATAGGGCTTTAAAGGTCAAAACCAGCACCTTGAATTGCACCCGGAGACAAACTGGCAACCAGTGCAGCTCCCGGAGCAGTGGCGAAGCATGAGCATAACGCCCACACCCCATCACCACCCGGGCAGCCGCATTTTGGACCAGCTGTAGCCTCCGAATGGTCGTCAAGGGCAGCCCCATGTAGAGCGCATTGCAATAGTCTAGTCTGGAGGTAACCAGAGCATGGGTGACCATGAGCAAGGAGTCCCGGTCCAGGAGTGGGCGCAACTGGCGAATCACCCGAAGTTGGGCGAAAGCCCTCCTGGTCACAGCCGCCACCTGTTCTTCTAGCAGTAGCCGTGAATCCAGGAGGACCCCCAAGTTGCGCACCGGGTCTGTCTGGGGCAAAATAGCCCCATCCAGAACCAACGATGGAAGCTCCCGGAATCTTGAATCTTGAACTTGAATCACAGCCATTTGAAATGAAAGATTCTGATGCTGCTGGAAATACTGATTGAGATGCTGACATTAATGTTACTGGCTGCTACCAGCTGATTGCAGGAGATGAAGCAAGAAAATAAGGAATCCTCTGGACAAAGAATCCCATGGCACTGTGTCTAATAGCTGCAATTAACTTGATTTGGAGATAAATGACTAAATGTGCATGTGGGATTTCTGCATGGCTTGTAACATGGTTGGTCAAACTGTTATGCCTTGTTAAAGTGGTGCCTTTGCTTTTCATTTCTTTGGAAACCAAAAGAGGTTGGCATTACCATTTCTGACAAGAACAGGAGAGGATAATAATGATGGGTGTGTGAAATATAAGATTGAAAAAGAAACTTACAGGAATTTGTTAACTGAATTCATGGAGAATAAAATTGTCAACCACTGGTATTCATGTTGACTGTATATCATTGTTCTGTGCAGGACAATGACAATAAAGATTTATCTATCTATTATGTCCATTATCATAGGCTACATGCCTCTCTATACCATTTGTTGAAGAGCATGAATAGGCAGGTTTCCTTGCATTTAATTTTTTTTGCACATGGCCTTCAAAGAAGCATTTGGTTCCACAGACGCTGGACTAGACTGACCATTCATCTCTTCCAGAGTGAGTCTACAGTGATTTATTTTTCCACAGTGTGCTTAAATTCCTTTCATTAAATTTATTTCAGGGGCACAGTATATGGAAACAGCTCTTCAAGTTGCATCACAACGGTTTATATTATTTTCCCTCCTACATACATTCTGGATTTTTTTTAAAAAAAATAGCTGGTAGTCCATTAAGAAAAACCTTATATTTTTAAAATACATTTTATATTGACTGGACATATTGTTGCTTATTCTCTGTCCTGGTACTTATAAAATACAATACCAGTAAAATTAACAGCATTCAACATGGCTCACTCTGATTTCAATCACAGGAATGAGGCATTCCCAGCATCAGGTAAGGCTGCCATTCATTCAATCACAACCTCATTATTACTGCAAACTCAACAAAGAAGAGAAGCTAATAAAAAGTGGCTTGTTTATACACAGAGACAGATGATTACATTTGACAAATTTATTCTATTTACATACATGTTTTAGAAGAAATGTGTTAATTGCATTTCTGAGCCTTAGACCATTTGTCTCAAAGATATCTGGGGAGTAGGGGAGCAAAATATTAGTCTACAGTTCTGGCATACATAAATCAATGGCTATGCTTATTACCTAAGAACTATATCCCTATATGGGTGGCAAATTGGATGCATTGCTATATCCTGTGTGCATAGAGATCTCAGTAAGAAGCCATACACAGCTTGGGTCCAGGCTAGTCAGATGCAATATTCTCCCATGCAAACCATGCCTAAACTCTGCAATTGTATCATAGTCCATAATGTTGCCTTCTTGATTTCTCTCTTATCCCATGTTGTGGAACTCTCTGCTAAAACTGCCCCTTTCAATGTTTGGGGAATGAAGGACCATCTTAGTGCTTGCTATGACCTAAAAATCCCTAGACTGTGTGGGTGTACATTATCTAAAGGATTATTATCTCCCTCTGTGAGTTTGCCCAGTTTTAATTCATTTTAGAAAATCCATTCTCTAATTCTTATTGGTAATATCCACTTTGCACTTCCTGGGATGAGCACTAGGACAAGGAGAATCAATGGAGACTCACGACTTTGATAACACTGGGACCCATGAATATCACATAGGTTTTTAGTCTGAACTGAACAGTAAGTATTCAAAAGTGATGAACCCTATTCCAAGCTTCAACAACACCTTGGACAGCTCCATTAAACCTCTGATTCTGTTAATTTACCACCACAACCAACACTGTATTATAGGTCAAAAGTTCATGCAGATTTATGTGCATTGTTAAAAGTGTTTGGGAGAAATGTGCAAAATCAGGATTAATTAATGGAAGAGTCTTGTATCAGAAAAATGTGCACAAAAATGTACACATTTCTGATCAGAAATTGAGAATGAAGTTGTGATGAGGATCCTGGTGGGATTCTGAGAAATTATATTGAGAGGAGACACCTAAAGGTTTTCATATTCCTGTTCAGAAAATGTTTTTCATTTTAGTCTCTGCGGGAATAGCATTGTATAATGTGCATGCATGAATAGGATTGTATTTCAGAAGTCCTTATTTAAATTACACTATATTCCTTCCATTCCTCTCCCCACAGTAGGTCTCAAGATTAAAATAGGCAAGATGAGTTAATACAAATAAGTTTTTTTTTATAAAAGTCATGGTATATCAGTCCTGTTTCTGATTAGATAGCTTATCTGTGCAGACAAAAGTGGATGAGACTGGTCTTATATGAACAATTAAAGAGAGAGAACAGTTGGAACATCTTATGATATCTTGGCAACTCCTCATCTTTATAAAGGTTTCCTTTATGGCTAATAAACTCTCTTGCAAGAACATATTATTTCTGTTGACCTCAGTCAAAGAAAAGAAGTGACTCTGAAACTGTCTTCAAATGAATAAGAATTAGAAGGCTTCTTTGCTGAACATTCCCAATAAAAGAGATATCAAAGGGTATTATTTCACATTGAGAAATATACTGGTAAAACAGTAGAAAACTGGATCACTGTTCATACGACATGTAAATCTTAAGAACAGAATAGAAAAAGGCATAGGGATAGGAAAGGTGTGCATGCTTTCAAAGCTTTCAGCTAACTTGGTTGGCCACCCATTTGCAATTTTTTCCACAGGTGTGAAACGGGGTCCTAATAATGTCCCACTTTGCATATTCTGAGGACTTCAGAATGTGTGTACCACAGAATGTGATGAGCAGTGTTACTAGAGCATACACCCCTTATGATCTAGCACAGTGGTGGGCTCCCAAAAATTTTACTACCACACTGTGGGCATGGTATTTTGGGTGTGGCATTGCACCAAAATTTGGACTACTTTATTTCAATACTTGGATGGGTGGGGCAAGCCAGAATTTCTGCTATTGGTTCTGGCGAACTGGTGAGAACCTGCTGATACCCACCACTGAGGATAAGCTAGATTTTAAGCTGCCATTTTCTCTGCTTAAACCAGGGGTGCTCAAACTATGTTCTGTGGGCCAGATCTGGCCTCTGATGCCAAATCTTCTGGCCCCATGCTGCCCTCATTGCCCCTGGAAGTAGAAGTAAAACGCGCCTCACAATCTGATGTTTGTGGACTACAAGTAAATCTTGGCCAACACACCCAGGGGTGAAGGTTCCTTGGAGCTGTAGTCCAAGGACTTCTGGGCCTCCAGGGATGGGAACCACTGGTTCATTGCAACACTTTCATTTCCATTGTAGCTGCCTAATTTTCATGTGTCATCTGAATATAATCATGAATCCTTTTCCTGTTAAAGCTTAACAGCTATATAAAACTGGTGTGGTCCATATAAATAAAATTCCATTTCTTTTACAATGCTCATTATTACAGTTTTATAATATCATCAGATGATTAAGAAGAAACATTAAGAAGCAGACAGTTGAATCTGTAACACTGAAGATGAACAATCAGGGTATGAGAGATTGGGTATCAGAACAAAGTGTGTGTCTGTGTGAATTTTGGCACATGGAGCCTAGTTATACTAAAATAAAATAAATGCAAACTGGTTAAGATTCTAATTTAAAGAGGTAGAGACAGGCAGACATACACACAGTTATTAATCCAAATAGCTCTTGGAAGTTACAAATGAACTACTGTATTTGGCTAAAATACACTGCATACATCACTATTGACAGCCAAATAAATAAATAAATAATCTTTTCTGAGAAAAAATCTCAGAAAAAAAAGTTAGCCTTATGCCTAAATCGTACATCTGAAGTGTCATCCAGGTGGTTTCACTCACCCCACTTTATCTAGGAGACATACCAACACCATTGGTTCATATAATCTTTTAAATGTAAGTGGAATGACTGTGAAGTACCAAGCCATCTTTAAAAATAAGCTACATATTCAATAAAGTTTGGAAACAAGTTAGGAGCTTGGAAAACTTTTTCTTAATTTTTTTACTGGTAACACTAAACTCCTTAACTCTGATCAGAAATGCTCCTTTTTATGCACCCTCATTTTGACGTCTGTTTCATGATATATTTTAAGTACCCAAATTTTAACTTCTGTTCCTTTTGCTGTTATATACTGGCCTTGGGACATTAAAAATATTTATTTTTTTTAACGAAAGGAGATGAAAGAAAAGAATAAATAGATATTTTTAAAGTCCTGAAGGTGCTGGGGGTGACATAGTTTGTGTTCTAATTTATTATGATTGTATAACAACAACAGCAACAGCAACAACAGCAGCAGTAGCAGCAGCAGCAGCAGCAGCAACAACAACAACAACAACAACAACAGCAGTAGCAGCAGCAACAACAACAACAATAACCCTCTAGACATCCAAGAAAAGATGCCTCTGCATACAAAAATTAAACTTGTGGTCAGTAGACACATCTAGGAGGTTACAGCAGGCCACAGCAAAGACAAATAATTGGAAGACTCCAAAGGCATATCCATTGGACTACTCCTTTCAAATCTTCCCTATCTGCCACCTGAGGCTATTCCCTTATTCTGCCAGACTATCCTAGTAAACCTCTTGAATCTAATCCGCACCCCTGAACCAACCACCCCAAAACTTGGCACACCTCTACCTTTCACTACCACTATTGGGGGCCATATGCCCCACAAAAAGCAAAAAAGAAAAAACTATGCCTCCCAACAGCCACTGCACCAAGCCCCGGGCTGAGAGAGGAAGAGGTGGGGCGACGGGCTCACACACACACAGCAAACCAACTGCCAGTGCAGGCACAGAATGCGGCCACTACCAAGCCGGGCACTGTCGGGGTCCTGACTGCCCTGGGGGGCCCTGCGCCCCACAACAAGCAAAAAAAGAAAAACACTATGCCTCCCAGAGAGCCAGTCACCAAGCCCGGAGCAATCGTGGAGGCTGGGCCAAGAGAGGAAGAGCCGGGGTGATGGTCACACACAAAGCAAAACAACTGCCAGCGCAGGCACAGAACACGGCCGGGGGAAACTCAAATGCCCCTGGGCAGACAGCATGAAGCTATTGTGGCAAGGCTGCCACAACCAGCCACCACGCCCAGCACAGCAGTGACGGCCTCGGACACAGCCCACAACGAGAGCCCAACAGAGGTGGAGAACACTGCTTGGGAATTTGGGGTTCGCCAACCATGAGTGAAAAAGTGAGAGAGGGTGAGAAAGAGAGGGACAGGGGGGAGGTACCTCTGTGTGTGCAAGAGTGGCCAACATGCAGGGACTCCAGAAAAACACCACCCCGAGCCAGACAAGCCGGAGGTGGCATGTCCAGGTAAGGCAGACAATGGGTAGGGAATACGGTAGCTAGGGGGAATGGGGGACATCCGACAGGGACTGTGTTGGGTACACCGCGCCCAGGAGCTTTCTCAGATCCACTTGGGACCTCCTGGGTGAAGCCGGAAAGCTCCTGCTATTACAAATAAAAAGTTATTGATATAAATATTCTGATCAAAGAAGGGATCAATAAGACAGCAACAGAACAGCTCAAAACAGCATATCTGAGATTCAGATCTAATACAGAATATTAATCTGCAGCACAATAGGCAGTAGCATCTTGAATTATTAAAACTTAAGGGCAATTGACAACATAAATTGCAATTAATACATTTTGCAGTTTAACGTTCATGTCTAATAATGTTTGCTTACCTCTCTACTAATTTGCAAAAGCCAATAGTTTTCCAATGAGTCTTTTCAGACATGGCTGTGAATTAGAAAATTACAACTGTACAGAACTAGTCTGCTGAGAATACAGAGTAGCAATATTACCACTTTTGATTAAGGTATGACTCAGAAAGCAATTAGCAGCCTCTGCTATCACAAATACTTAAATGAAGCAAATCTATCGTAAGAACTGTTCTTTCTTTGCTGGCACTATGTTTTCCATCCTTACAAATACAAGTTTTATTTGAGCATAGCAATGTCACATAGACATGTGGTGGTGATGCTAGCCTTATTAGGCCTCTGCTTTGGCCTGTCTCAAAGGGGGAAAAGCTTCATAAACTCTCTCTCTTCTCCTCAGAAATGGACACATTTGTCTGTTTCTACTCTCTAAGCCTACTACAATAAAACCTGTCTTGTTGTTTAAATGTTGCTTCTGGCTTTCTGCGTGATTATTAGCTGGTCCAAGATCTTAACACCTTGTCAAGCAAAACAGATACCTGAGAAATCCATAGATTACATTCAGAATAGCTATTGTCTTGCACTGTTGCTATTGCTGGAAAAATCCTCATTTTCATCTCAATAGTTCCACAAAGGCACTAATGAAAATATGGCCAACTGTCCAGCAGCTATAGGCTAAAGTCCATTTCTGTCCTTTTCTTGAATTCTGCTGTTTTCACCAGCATTTGTCTTCTATTCTACTCAATGCACATTGAAAACCTAGGCTGGAGGGCTGGAAAATCCTCTGGAAGATATTTGCTGGCTGGCCATGACCACTTTGAAACTGAGCACGGGTATGTGCTACAAATTGGCTTTTAAGAAAACAAAAAAGGACAGTCATATCAGAACATGACACATTGTAGCCTTCAGGCTAGCTCACATTGGTCTTCTGGAGGCAATCATGAAAGACCAAATGGCTGGGTGTTATTAGAGGTTCTACGACCCTATTTAAAATGTAGCAAACAACTGAAGAACACATTTGGAGTGGCAAATCTTGTAGCAAAGTTCCTTCCTTGATTCTCAGAAATATTAAAAACAATGGATAGACCATAGGGAAAGGAGGCAAGGAAGAGAGAGAAAAAATGTAAGCTGTAAGTGTGAAGGCATTTGCTTTGAGACAAAGATATGAGTAGTGCCTTAAACTCTCTGCTTCTTTATCAAAGTCAGCAACCAGAGAAACAACATTATTTTATTTCTCATCGTAGGTGATTTATTTTTATTTTATTTATTTTTGCGCATTTATATTCCACTCTCCTGGTGAGTACACCACTCAGGGTGGCTAACAATATAATAAAAATTACAATAAAACAATTAAACAACAATAGTTAAAACAAACCTAACAACCCCAATTAAAACCAGCAATAAAAACACAAACAAATCATCATTAAAAAATAACCCGCCCCACCCTACCCCCATTAAAACAGAATCACCAAGCCAGAGGGGCAGGTCTTCACATAGGCTAAATCAGCCACCGGGCTTGACTGGTAGAGTCAAGTGTGCCCCAAACCTGCTGGAAGAGCCATGTCTTCAGCATCTTTCTAAAGGGGAGTAGTTCCGTCTGGAGACGCAACTCAGGTGGTAAGAGGTTCCACAGGGCAGGGGCAGACATGGAAAAGGCTCTTTTCCTGAACCCAATAAGATGTACTTCTTTCACTGATGGGACCACCAGTGAACCACTCCTGTCTGCCCTAGTAGGACGGGCTAAATTCCTTGTGGCAATGCAGTCTCTTAAGTAGCCTGGTCCAATACCATGAAGGGCTTTAAAGGTCAGAACCAGCACCTTGAATTGCACCCGGAGGCACACCGGCGACCAGTGCAGCTCCCAGAGAAGTGGTGAGGCTTGAGTATGACGCCCGTACCCCATCACAACCCGGGCAGCCGCATTCTGGACCAGCTGAAGCCTCCAAATGGTCACCAAGGGCAGCCCCATGTAGAGCGCATTACAATAATCCAACCTGGAGGTAACTAGAGCATGAGTGACCATAAGCAAGAAGTCCCGATCCAGGAGTAGGCGCAGTTGGTAAATGACACAAAGCTGTGCAAAGGTCCTCCTAGCCATGGCTGCCACCTGCTCGTCGAGGAGTAGCCGCAAGTCCAGGAGGACCCCCAAATTGCGCACCAGATCTGACTGTGGCAAAGATGTACCAGCCACAACCAAAGATGGTAACTCCCGTGATAACATGGGACCCCACACCCAAAGCCACTCAGTCTTGCCAGGACTCAGCAGAAGCCTGTTTTCCCCCATCCAGACCCGAACAGCCTCCAGACACCTGGTCAGGACTTTGACTGCATCACTTGGGTCCCCACGAGCCAAGATGTACAGCTGGGTATCATCTGCATACTGATGATACATCACCCCGTGGGAACGAATGATCTCACCCAGCGGTTTCATGTTGATATTAAACAATAGAGGTGAGAGTACCGAGCCCTGAGGCACCCCACATGGAAGCAACCTAGAGCTGGACAACCTACTCTCTAAAGACACCAACTGAGTCCGGCCCATCAGAAATGAGGAAAACCAGGACAACACAGTGCCCTGGGCCCCCACTACTCAGAGCCGGCCTAGGATACCATGGTTGATGGTATCGAAAGCCAATGAGAGGTCAAGAAGAGCAAGGACCTAGGGGTTGCCTCCATCTGGCTCCCGCCAAAGATCATCCAAGAGTGCGACCAATGCCGTCTCAATACCATAAGCCGGCCTGAAACCTGATTGAAATGGGTCCAGATAATCCGTATCATCCAGAACCCCCTGGAGCTGCTGAGCCACTGCTTTTTCCAACACCTTCCCCACAAAGGGAAGGTTGGAGATAGGTCTGAAATTAGAAATAACAGTAGGGTCAAGCGATGGCTTCTTCAGGAGAGGGTGAACCAGCGCAAGTTTGAAAACTGCTGGAACCACCCCCTCCCACAAAGAGGCGTTCACCATCGCACCGACCCAACTGCCCGTCTGTAGGAGTCCGATTCATGTAAAGATAATCAGCCTCATTTAACGGTGCAGTTTATAGCCCCAGATAAACACAGGAAGAGTCTAACGGAGTCCAGCTCATTAGACAAGTAAGAAACAGAGGTAGAGAGAAAGTAGAGAGCAAGCAAAAACACACGCGACTGCTTTTCTTGGCTGAACAAAGGAAACATAATGGCGTCTCTTTATTCAAACAGAGTATATCAGAAACAAAACTTAAGGCACAGAGCCAATCAGAAAGCCAGAACCCAAATAAGGAGAAGAAAGGAGAAATCTTCTCATTATTCTACGCATGCCCAAAATCCAGCGTTGTCTCTCATGCAGACAAAGAGGCCTTTGTTTACAAAATGTGAAGGCGACAGGAGACAGAAACCAGATACATTCCTACATGTCCTCCTTTTTCATTTAAATTTGAGAGAGGGACGGCTAATCATACCCCTGCATGTCATCATACTCCATAACTACTCCTCCATATACATCATCACTGTCCTCCTGGACATCGTACCCCTCCTGACTCCTGGTACCTTGTTCCGGAGGATGATACCTCATTGAGTACAATTGCCGTCGTGCAAAACCCGATGTCTCCCTTCTACGCAGTGGACATGTGTTACACATAGAAATAAGATTAGGAATACAATTAATGCAAAAAGACAAAGATATAAGGCAGATAATAATAATGAACCCATAAAAGAAAACTAGTCTAAGGACAGATAAATCAGGCAACCAAGAAGTCATCCAATCAAAGAGATTAACATCCGTGCGTACATTGTTAGTAATGCTCTCCTGTAAATTCTGAAGTTCTTTCTCAATAGTATTATTCAGATCCTGGAATTTTACCCGACATCCCTGGTTCCCGACCAGTTTACAAAATCCTCCGGATTTTGCTAACAGGTAATCTATGGCCAGTCTGTCCTGCATTTGGTCTTGATGGAGCTCAGTGATTTCCATTTGAAGATCCCGTATGACCCTCCCTGTGGCATTGATTGATTTCTCCAGCCTACAGGTGAGTCCCAAAATGGACCTTCTATTCTCCTGGGAAATGACACCTGGGTATGATCCCAAGGTGAGTGCTCCAGTGATAACACGCCCTATAGCTCTCCCCCAGGAGCTACCATCAGAAAGCTGAACATCGATTATCACTTCATCATTGCAACCAGAACCCATTGGGCCGGCAACAGCTCTCCGGCGCCGTGCATCTGCCTGAAGCGGCATTTGCACTTGTGCGGGTAAGGTAAAATAACCCAATGCTGCACATTGATATTGTCCTGGATGGAAATTCGTGGCAACTCCATTAAAAAAGAACCACATGTTGGGATCCTTAATTTGCCATCCATTGCAAATTGAACCACTATCTATAGCAGAATAATCAGGAGTAAACATAGGAAACACATCATATATATCTTCAATAGTAGTGTTAAACAAAGTAAAATTAAGCTTGTAAGAACTGTTATAACTACCCCATAACCAAAAATAATCATCACAACCCGTATAATTGCCTACATTCCGCAAAACCCTTTTTGCTTGAGTCCAGTGCTTCCATTTACTATTCCAGACCCCAGAACTATGACAGCAGAAACAAAGCCCTTTAGTGTATTTTTTGAATGTCATGCTTCGCCAGCGGGTGTTGTTAAATTGTTCTGGGGGATTGGAGAAGAGTGTAGACCTGTCAATATGTTGCAAGTGTCCGATAACTAACTCAGGCGTGTTGAACAATGCCGGAAGAAAGGCCATTTGAGACACTGCCAGTGGATGCTCATAGTATAACGTTGCATTCTTACCATGAACCTCAAACATATAGTTAGCATGGCGAAGCCAAAAGTTGGGGTTGCCCCCATGAGTCATTGTTCTTACAGCTGGAAGCACAGTAAGAAAGAAAAGAACAAATGTCAGCAACTTTAGTCTACTGGTGAACCACCGTCCTGGAGCTGAGTAACCTTCTTCTCTCTCCATGGGCGGATCGCTCGGGCAGGAATCCACACAGGTCCTGAGGTCGTAGAAACCGCTGCGTATCCTCATCCCCATGTGATTAGAGGCACAGGACCTTTCCACTCAGGATCCGGTTGCTGCCGATAAATGACCAATGGCTTAGGAAGACACTCCTCGGTCCTGAAATGCAATTCGACTGGAGAGTGTGACCTGTTATGGGGAGCAAGAAGAAAATTAAGAGTATACAGTACTTTAGCAACAGCTGTAGGTATTTCAGCCACAGGAACCCCTCTATCTCCCACTTGCTTGTGTAACAAATTTTTGAATGTCAGGTGGGCTCTTTCAACAATCGCCTGTCCAGTCGAGTTATAGGGTATTCCATGGGTTAGCTTAATGTCCCACTGACGGCAAAAGTCCTGAAAGGCAGAAGAAACATATGATGACCCATTGTCTGTCTTAAGGCTTTTAGGTTTACCCATTACCGCAAACGAACGAATGCAATGTTGTATAACATGTCTGGATGTTTCCCCCCGTAAGGGTGTAGCCCATATAAATCCAGAGAAGGTATCAATAGTCACATGTAACTTAGAAAGCGGAGCCAAGGCAGGTACTTGCGTGACATCCATCTGCCATAGCTGATTGGCTTATGTTCCTCGAGGATTAACAGCATCAAAAGGCAGGAATATAGGAGACTTCGTACAGGAAGCACAGGATGACACAATGTCTCTAGCCTGTGACATAGGAATGGAAAATCGTTTATGCAAAACCTTAGCAGATTGATGAAACATTGCATGACTGTCAATGGGGTTGTCAAAGAGAGAAAAAACCTCAGCAGAGTCCTGGAGAGCAGAATCTGCTTGTGCATTGCCCTCCGTCAAATAACCTGGGATCCTTGTGTGAGAGCGTATGTGAGCAATGAAGAATGGGACCGTACGGTTGGAAAGAAAACCTTGAAGCTGTTGGAATAAAGCAAAAAGATCCCTATCCATCGATGGAGACAAATAAGCTTGAGCTAAAGTAAAAACAAGGTGGTAAACATATTGAGTATCCACAATCAGGTTAAAAGGCACATCAGAAAACGTAGAGAAAGCAAGTATGACCGCTGCCAGTTCCAACCGCTGGGCCGATGCTTGAGGTCCTGTAAAAACAATCTCCCATTCCCCAGTAGGACCCTGCCATGTAAGTACTCCACGGGAGGGGGAGCCATCCGAGAAAAGAGTAACGGCATGCAAGATAGGTTGCATGCAAAGCGGGGATGACAGGGAGTAAGAAGTGAGATTCAGCAAGGTAAACTGCTTATCCTTGGGGGGGTTAAATTTAACTTGTCCCACAAAGTCCGCCATGGCCACCTGAAATGCCTCAGAATGCTGTAGCAAGGCGGTTAGCTAATCCTGCGAAAAAGGAAAACAAACAAAGTCAACGTCATAGCCAGTCAAATGCTTTGCCCAAGTACGGCATTTAAGGAAAAGATCAGCAATCGCATCAGGTAGGCGATAACAGTTTTTCGAGGGAGTGTGCGCCAAATGAAAACATTCCACGATGGCCACCTTCTGAGCATTGACAGGTGCAAACAAAACAGCAGTGGGCAGCCTCGGTGTGGGAAGAAGAGCGCATGCCAGCGCAATGGTGCCTGAGGGCACCCGATCCACAGCGATGGTATGCAGCTTTTCGTTGAGGCGCTGAAGAGCTGTACGCATCTCCGTTGTGCAGGGAATGATGTCCGCTGGAGAAGTGTGTCCAGAAAGAGCAGCAAAGAGTGGTGACAGTTCCTCAGTGCTCAGGGCCAAGAAGGGACGAGCCCAATTTATGTTCCCTAGCAATTGTTGCAATTGTACAAGAGTGAACTGCTCTGGAATAGCTATTGTTGGCAATAGCGGAGTTGAAGCGGTAGCTGAGAGCCTATGTCCCAGATATTGGAATGGATACATCCGCTGCACTTTTTCAGGAGCTATGATCAAGCCCGCTTGTTGCAAAATGTCTGCTAGGTCCTGCAGGTGTTTCTCCGTGACTTGTGGACCATGCAATAAAATGTCATCGGTGTAATGATAGACTTTAACCTCTGGATGACGTTGCCTGAAAGGTTCCAAGGCCATGTTCACAAAATGTTGGCATAGAGTCGGCGAGTTGGCCATACCCATAGGCAAGACACACCATTCAAACCGTTGAGTAGGATGTTCATTATTGTATTTTTCCATTGTAGTGGAAGTGCATGCAACGGCGCTGCAGGGGAGGCCCGTATCAAAAATTTGTCTGCAAGGTACACCATGTTTTAGCCATGAGATCCCGGCCCCACAGAGTAATAGGAATATCCATAATCAGGGGGTGAAGAGAAACTTTTGTTCCCCCTAAGGTCTCAAAGACGATTGGATGAACACTCTGCTGTGCTGGCTCGTACCCGCCCACCCCAAAAACTTCCCTACAGGGGCGGACGGCCCATCCAGTTGGCCAATCTTTTTTTGCCACCACTGAAATATCGGCTCCCATATCGATTAGTCCAGACACTGAACGTCCACCCATAATCAGCGAGCGGGTCGGTCCATCCTCGGTGATTTGTATCACCGCCATAGCTGCTGTTACAGTCCCCTCCTGGGATGGAGTTTCAGTGGTCCCTAGTGGGAGCAGATGAAGGCGTCCTACAGGTTGTCCCTTAGGCAGGGTGAGATGTTGCGTGGCTGATGCAGGGATGACAATTTCTTGGTGACCCAATGTAACTGACCCTGCTGCAATGTGTACAGAAGCGGGTAAGGCGTCTGGGCAAGGAAGAACAATGCCCACCATGCCCTGGGGAATAACATCATCAACCAGTGTGGGAAGAGCCTCCACACACCCTGGCATAGTAAAGGTACAGTCCTCGGATAACCTCAATAAAAGCCCTTCTTTTAGAGGATGGTTTTTTCTATATCGTGAAATCATTTCTTGGGCAAGTTCCATATCTTCTTCCATCTCTTCCAAAACCTCCGCTATTGCTTCCTCACTGACCTCTGGTAGCCCTATTATTTTGCCTGGGCCCGAGCCTGGCCCGCCCTCCCATTTCCCTGCTGCTGTGGAGAAAAGTCAGAGTCTTTGTGCTGAGCAGCTGAGGGGTTGGCATTAGGATTTGAGCGGCACTGATTGGCCCAATGGTACCCTTTCTGACAAATGGGACATTTCCTTGAAGGGCGTGCTGCCGGCTTTTGAGAGGAGCGACATTGTGCTTTAAAATGCCCTTCTTTTCCACAGCCAAAACAACGTTTGTTTTGAGCCTGAGTTGTGGGCAACTGAACTGCAGCTGCCAGAAGTTGAGCCTTGTAACTGTGAGTCCCCACATTTTGACAAACTTTCATCATGTCTGCTATCGATGTGCCTGGCCGAGCATAAACAGCTGTCAGAGCACCCTTACAATCCTCATTGGCATTTTCAAAAGCCAGTTGTTTCATGAGCATTTCCCGTGCCGGGACATTTTCCACCTGGCGGCTGAGGGCAGTCATGAGTCTGTTAATGAACTCAGTGTAATCCTCTTTAGGGCCCTGCCTAATTGCCTCAAACCCAGCAACTGAGCTATCTCCTTTGGAAGGAATCTTACTCCAGGCGCGCATGACTATCTGTGCAATATCTCCCAACTGGGCATCAGTGAGTGCCAACTGCTGTGTGGGGTTGGCAAAATTTCCCTCCCCACATAACATATCCATTGTGAGTGCAGGGCGTGTGCGATTTACCTCCCAAGCCACATCCCTCCACTCCTGCAAGCAGAGCATAGCTTCTGCAGGGGGCAGGAGTGCTTTAATCATCTGTTTCCAATCAACTGGTAGCAATTTTTGAGAAGCAATGGCTTCCAACAGAGCTTTTGTAAAAGGTGCATTAGCCCCATAGTCACGTATGCTGACTCTCAGTTCCTTCAGATATTTGTAATGGAGGGTTTCATATCTATCTGGGATTGCCGCTGCATTGCCAACAGCCGGAGCCCCCCTGATTACTGGGTATATCTCAGTAGATTCCACATCCAGCACAGCTGCAGTTAAAGCAGCAGAGAACAGGTCTTTTGTAGGGCTAAAAGTGCTTGATTGCTGCAAGGCAGGATATAATGTCCCATCTCCTTTTTCACCCTCATCTCCATCAGGGGGCTCATGCTGTTGTTTCTCATATGATGGAGGGGCCGTTGGACTCCCTCCCTTGGCTGGAGGCAAAAGCTGTGGGAGGGGACCAGCAAGCCGCTGAGAGAATAACATATTTCTTGGAGTAAGTCTTTGAAGACAGTTCCTGACTTCACTCCACATAAATTGAACTGGAACAGAAATTCCTTCATGCTTTTGCAATTCATTACCAATTTTTTTCCAATGTGTTAAGTCCAAACAATCATCATATTTAACCCAAGGACAGGTTTTTCCTACAACTTGGACAAGCTTTTGTATTTCCTTCTTATCAGCTCGTCTCCCATTCATATGCAAAATATCTGAGATATATTTACAAAGCTCCTGCTCTTGCGAAGCAAACACACACCCCATAATAAATTTTTTTCCCCACTCACCCTGTTGTAATTCTCAAGCGCTTGATTGGACCTTTCCTCTGGTCGGAGTGAGTGAAGACCTTGTCCCTGGTCGCCAATTATGAGGTGCTAATTGCTAATTGCTGCTTCAAAGCATTCCTTTGAATTTCATTCAAACGCCTCGTGACGGGGCGCCACTTTTAGGAGTCCGATTCATGTAAAGATAATCAGCCTCATTTAACGGTGCAGTTTATAGCCCCAGATAAACACAGGAAGAGTCTAACGGAGTCCAGTTCATTAGACAAGTAAGAAACAGAGGTAGAGAGAAAGTAGAGAGCAAGCATACACACACGCGACTGCTTTTCTTGGCTGAACAAAGGAAACATAATGGCGTCTCTTTATTCAAACAGAGTATATCAGAAACAAAACTTAAGGCACAGAGCCAATCAGAAAGCCAGAACCCAAATAAGGAGAAGAAAGGAGAAATCTTCTCATTATTCTACGCATGCCCAAAATCCAGCGTTGTCTCTCATGCAGACAAAGAGGCCTTTGTTTACAAAATGTGAAGGCGACAGGAGACAGAAACCAGATACATTCCTACACCCGTTGTTGCCTTGGCAGCTCTAACTAGCCAGGCCGGGCAGTGATCAAGTAAGCAAGTGGTATCACACACAGCTCCAAGGAGCCTGTCCAGTTCATCAGGGGCAATGGGATCAAACCAATCCCAGATAACATGGCTAGACTCCGCTGCAGCCTGCCCCAGGCGATCAATTTCCACATCAGAATTTAACCCAGAGTGGATGCGAGCAACTTTTTCTGCAAGATGGTCAGCAAAATCATCAGCTGATCCCTGCCACCCAGGACCAGGCCCTTCTTACCCAGAAGGGACCTGGTAACCTGGAACAGGGCCGCTGAACGATTATCAGCAGAGGCAATGAGAGAGGTGAAGTACTGGCGCTTCACCACCCTCATCGCCACAAGGTAGGTTTTAATAGCAGCTCTAACTTGTGTTTGGTCACATTCACACCGGGTCTTCACCCAACGGCGCTCAAGGCATCTCCTAACCCACTTCAACTCCCTCAACTCTTCAGTATACCAGGGAGAGCTGCACGGTCTGTGAGAAGGGAGAGGCCGCATTGGTGCGATTGTATCCAAGACTGATGACGCCTCCTTTTCCCAGAGGGCGACCAAGGTCTCAGTCGAATCGTGCAGCGTGTCTGGAGGAAAAAGCCCCAGCTCTCTCTGAAATCTCTCGGAGTCCATAAGTCACCGGGGTCGAACCAATTTAATGGGTCCAGCCTCCCTACGGTGAAGCGTCGCTCCCTGAAAATCAAGAGAGACCAGATAGTGATCTTACCATGGCACTGGTGTTATCTCTAAATGATGTAATATCAGATCACTCAGCCACCGCTCCGACAGGAAAACTAAGTCAGGGGAGTGGCCGCTACTCCTGGTGGGACCCCCAATTACTTGAGTCAGGCCCATAGATGCCATGGAAGCCATGAACTCCTGAGCTGCCTGAGAAGCCAATCCCAGCAATGGCAAATTGAAATCCCCAAGACCGTAAGCCCCAGGAGCTCCATTGCCAATGCCACAATCGCCACAAGCAGGTCAGGCAGGGAATCTGCAACTCTGCAAGGGGGCAGGTACAGAAGTAGGATTCCCAACTGACTTCTGAGGCCCAACCGAAGCAGCAGCAGGTCACAACCCTGCACCTGTGGAGCGGTGGCCCTGGTAGCCCTCAGTGATTCCCGGGCTACAATCACGACACCACCACCCTTCCCCATACCCCTAGGCTGGTGCCATACCCTGAACCCGGCTGGACACATTTCTGATATATGAACCCCATCCTCAGGTGTCTGCCAGGTCTCAGTAATACATGCCAGTTCAGCCCGCTCCCCTATGATCAAATCACAAAGAAGGGGTGCTTTGTTGCAGACCGACCTAGCATTCAGCAACAACAGCCTAAGGGAGGGGTCACTCCGAACCTGCTGTCCAAGACTGAGAGATTGAGCGGAGGGGCTAGAACAAGGGACAGGTAACAAGCATCGATCCCTCATTCCCCGTGTGCAGCCCTCCCCACCCCTCCCACTATAATGCCCCTTGCCCATCACTACTGAGATGTGGGCCCCAGGAACCTCACATCTGGCTCCAGATGGCTGTCCACTCCCCATGTCGAAGACAACAGACTCAATAGAAATCCTGTGTGGGGAAAACCAGCTTAACTTCCCGCCCAACTGACCCAAGTCCTGGCTCCCACCCCTCCTGCCCCGCAGGCTCCGAGGCCACACCGGGGCTGCGGGTGGCCACGGCGATGTTGGCCGGGCCGCTCGAGCCGCTGCCTGAGTCTTCCTCCCTCCCGGGCATCCTGACGAAAGGGGAGCAGGAGCGAGGCATTGGCGGAACCGGCACCAGTTCTTAAGGTGTCCGGCCTGCCCAGCTGACCCAAGTCCTGGCTCCTGCCCCTCCTGTCCCGCAGACTCCGAGGCCACGTTGGGGCTGAGGGTAACCGCAGCGATGTTGGCAGGGCTGCTCGAGCCACCACCTGAGTCTTCCTCTCTCCTGGGCGCCCTGCCAAAAGGGGAGCAGGAGCAGAGGTGATTGTTTACTGAGAAGATGAGAGGCCCAGACAAGGTTGTGTGCTTCGAGTGGAATGTCTGAAGGTGTCCTGGGTAAATCTCAGATTCAGCTACAAGAGAGAGAAATCTGGAAAGCCTCAGTGGGTTAAACTACTTCATCATGTAAGAAGCTCTTCAGAGTTACAAGCAGGACAACTCCACTGGCAATGTGGTTTGAGAGGTAGTCTGGGAGAAGGACCGAGCTGAAAAGAACCATGGAGAAGGACCTAGATGACGTATGAATGCACTTTATAGTTTTGTGACCAAAAATCTGTCAACACACATCTTTGATATGCCAAAAGAGTGCCTATGACTTCCAATACTGCTAAAATGTTTTTTCATGTGGACATACTGAATGCTAAAAATATTTGACTCCGAGCGGTTTAATTAACATTTTGGCAACAATACAAATCCATAAGAACAGGTGTCTCTTCAGAACCAGTCCTCAAGGGCTGCTCTCCAAAGCAATACTTAACTGAGCAGGGAGTTCAAACTGTTGTTGTTGGTTGTTGTTTTTCGTTTTGCTTTTTGGGAGGGAGGCAAAATAGTACACTTTGCAGAAGTTCCCTGGACAATAAATAAACTTTAATAGAAAGGAAAGAATCAATAACTAGTTGCCTGGAATAATATTCTACAATAAGCTAAAATGAACTACTTCTCTGACCCACTTTTGTTCTACTGTACAAAATGTTCTCTTTCTTTCATCCATTAGTGGAGGTTATCAGTATAGACCTTTCCCCATAAACTTAATTGCAGAACTTTATAACATATTATATAATTTCACAAGAAGGAAATTGAATTCATATATTGCAAATATTGCAGAGATGAGGAAAAAACCCTCCATAAATACAAAAATGAAACAACTCTCAAAATTGGTCATTTATCTTCCTTACACTGACATATTCTTATAGTTAGGAGTTTGTTATTTGTTTTTGTTTTGTCTTAGTTGATTTCTGCTTCTACAAGAGCTTCTCAGACTGTACAACCAAGAGGTCTCTTTACACAAACTATCAATCTGTCTCCAAAGAGCTAAGATAGTGAAAACACTGGTTTTATGTCCAGCAAACTAAAAACAGGGCTCATTAAGGATGTGCAAGGAATTCAGCCCTGTAAACCTTTTTTTAAAAATAATTTTTATTAAATTTTAACATAAATACAATATGTAAAGACATACATCAAATTCACATCCAGTAATAACACTATATTTCAGTTGTGACTAGCCCTGTAAACCTTTTATATGGACTTCTCACAGTCTGCTTCTCTTACACTGATTATATTCTAGACACACTCTGTGGTTACCTTCACACTTGCCCACAGTGTGCAGGAGCTTTGGGAGGGCCTTCGTGGGGTGTCAACCCACAGGGGACAGGATCTAATCAGATTTGGCAAATGGACGTCACACACATCCCACAATTTGGGAGATGGCAGTATATGCACTTCTCCATTGACACATTCTTGCAGTTTGCCTGGGCCACGGCCCAGAAGGGAGAAGCTGCAACCCATGTAGAGCAACATCGCTTGTCATGCTTCGCGGCCATGGGCAAACCAGGCCACTTGAAGACTGACAACATACCGGCTTACATTTCCAAACAGCTAGCCACATTCCTAGCAACTTGGGACATAAAGCACACATTTGGCATACAATCCCCACGGACAAGCCATTGTCAAATGGGTGAACCGGACACTAAAGTCCTACATCGAAAAACAAACAGAAAGGGAGGAGATAGTCCCCTCAAAAAGCCAGGGTCAAGTACAGCAGCACCTGCACAAGGTTTTATTCACTTATAATCACCTCAATAATTTTTTGGACTGCACTTCACAGGAGAAGCATTTCCAATGGCAGGATATCCTCCCACATCCCATGGTTTGCTTCAGAGTGCTGCCAGACCCCTCCTGGAGAGGTCTGGTGCCCTGATAACATGGGGGAGAGGGTCTGCAGTGATTATGTCTCCTACAGGAACCATCTGGATTCCAGCCCGCTGTGTGAAACCACATTTTGAGAGGCATGGCATGGACGAACGCAATGAGGGACTCCCATGCCAGAGATGGAGGAGATGAACCTGATTACGGTACGGAGGCAGGGCAGGCAGCCTCAGCCTCGACGACCCAGGATGGGGGAGCAGAGAGTGACATGGGGAATGATCAAAACCCTGTGTGACGATGCCATGACCATTTTGCAAGAGAACCACTCTGAGCCCACTCTGCACAATATGGTAGCCACGGTGTTGGCTCAGATCACCTACAATTCTTTGATGATAGTTATGATTTTCCTGCTGCTGGCCGGGGGAGGGGTTCAGGCCACTCCAGCAGCAGGGGAGGAGGACTTGACAGCTAGGTTCCAGTATAACATTTGGAAGAAGTGGGCCGGACTTGTCAACCAGACAGACTTCTGCCTTCAGCAGACCACTGATGCTTCCTCACTTCTAAGTACCTGCTTGATTCCAGTGTGCCACGCACTGGGTGAGCAGGCCAGAGACGACAAACAGCCGAACTCTCTCGGTCCACAGCAAGACGTGACTTATGTGTCCTATCCCCTTTGGGGTATTAGGACCACAAACGTTTTGCCCACTGATGCAGTTACCCTAAACACACCCAGGGTAGCCATTGACAGAAATACCTCCTGTGCCAGGATGCTAGGGTGCTCCTCAGGTCAGGGCACCCACTTACCTTGCCTGGGCATGGGAAAAGAGACTTGAACTTGCAACCAGCCAGTACCTATCAGCCATGTGAACTCGCACTTCATTTTGCCCTTAGGTTGGTTTTGGACATGCAACCAGTGAACTTGGAACTATATACCCGCTAATGTCATGGACTCTACCTGTTGTGTGAGTTGTTTAACCCTTGCACTCCCAGGGAGGGAAGCAGTGACACGGGGAGGGTGGCAATCCATTAGATAACACTTGTGACAGCGACATCACTCTCCTCAGCAAGGCCGAGTATGTTTCCCTTGCAGTCAGCTTGGTGGGGGTGCCTGGGTTGACCATAAGCAATGCAGCTAGGATCAATAAGCTAGCATGTGCACTAGCCAAAGCCATCAACCACACTTCCATAGCCATCGCCAAATTGAACCAGGAGCAAGCTGAGCTCCACCATGTGGTCTTAGATAATCGTGCAGCAATTGATTACTTGCTGCTTCTACACCACTTAGGTTGCGAGTCCGTCCGGAACATGTGCTGTTTCAATTTGATGGACAACTCCCGTATTGTCCAGAACCAGATTTCCCAACTGGACACCTTGTCCAAAATATCTAGCAAGACGCCCCATGGGCATGATGGGATGCATTGTGGGGGTAGATTCCATGGGGATGGGTGCAAACAGCGGCTCAGGCCATAATTGGCACGGTGATCCTTGGCATCACACTTTGCTGTTTTGTGCTGTGTGTCCCCTCACTTCTGTTCATATGTTCCTCACGTCAGAGGCCGGAAGGAAACCTCACCCCAAAGCAGCTCCTCAATTCAGTGAGCCCTCAATCAGGCGGCATTAAAGGAATAAAAAGGGAGAGATGTGGACTGCCCGCATAGCGGGGAATCTTATGATTAATATACTTCTCCCTAGAAGTTTGTTCGCTGGCCACAGCTGCACCATAATTCAGAGTAAGACTTCCTATCTTGGAAGCATGGGCTTTGCTGGAGGAGATAGATAAAAGATTGGGCATACATCTCTGATCTGCCTCCTGATTGACAGGCAACATCCTGGCTTAACATAACAATAGCCACAGATATTTCCCTGAGTTAAGGTTAATAGAGATTAATAGACACAGATGCTGATAGTGCCCAGGGAAACAGATGCTCCTTTAGAGTAGAACATTAGAGACCCTTGCCTATAGTATAGGGGTGACTTAGAAATGCTTAGCAAGCAGGGCCCCTCTGTTACCAGGGGCATCAACCACCTCAGGGTCATTACACCCACAGGCAGGGTAATAAAAGCTTTTTGTCCACCTCATTTTGGGGCTGGAGCACTACATCATGGCCTCGGTGTGTCTTTATTCCACCGCAGCAGGGTTTCGCGTTACAACAACACTCTATGCTCCAGAGTCTGTGAGTGGCTGAATGAAAGCAATGAAAGGAATGCGCGGCAGCAAGAATGGGCTGGCATGCACTTTGCCGCTCCCGCCCCCATGAGAGATGGCACAGGGCCTGCAGAGGGGCGGTGGGAGGGCCCTCATTTAAGAGGGGAGGCCTGGACCACCCCAACGGCAGTTGGAGTTGACTGGGCCTGGAAACGTTTGGTGTTCCAACCCAGCCTACCAAGCTTCCATGTGGCCGCTGGGCTTCCTACCCACTGCCACATGGCTCCTTTTTGCAGCGTTTGGCCGTGGCATTCATTTGAGGCTCCTGGCTCTGCCCAGGGCCTTTGTTTTTTGCCTCCTCCAGTTTGCTTCCTGTGCTTCCGATTTCCCGGGCTTCATGGCGCCTGGTAGAAGGGCCAGCAAAGCCCCCAGTGCGTGCAGGGCTAGGCCACTGCGTACGGCGCCCCCCGGGTGGTACTCCATGCGGGGGTAGGGCCAGCCACAGGCCCGGGACCTCAACTCCCCCACTGGGCCCACCTCCGAGCCACAGGCCTCACACAAGGGCCACGGCTGCAGCCCCCAGTGGGGCTGCTGCAGTCGCTCAGGCGCAGGCCCAGTCTGAGCCAACTTTGCCTGCAGCCCAACGTGTGCCCCATGAGGGCCGGGCTCATGATGCGGCATTGTTGGCCAGGATTGAGGCCCTTGAAAGGTCTGCAGGCCTGGGGCCAGCATTGCCTGTGTGCGGGCCAGGCAGGGGGCCTTTGACTGGGGGCTTTCGCCAGACGGAGGCCTCGGCCTTTAGCCCTGCTGGACAGCAGGGTCGAGCAGCTCGAGGCCGCCCTTGCCTCGGGCACTGAGTGAGTGGATGACCAGGAGGCAGATTGGTCTTTGACGTGGCAGGCTCCGATTTGGTCAGGAGCCCTGATACTCGACGGCAGGTGGAACCCCCGGTGGGAGCAGCAGCTTTGGGCACACCTGGTGAGTATCCAGGTCAAGTTAATACACTTGTCCCCGGGTCCTTGCCCCCGGTTGCGACTGGGCAATGGCCCTGGCCTCATCAGTTCAATATGGGTGGTCAAGTGCAACAGCTGCCTGCAGTGGGTTCGGGGATTGTGCAAGTATCTATTGCCCCTCAGAACACTGCCTGGCATGTGCCTTACCCTCCTGTACCACCCGGTGTTTCGCAGGCGGGACCCAATGTGCCGTACCCGATATGGCCATATGGTCCGCCTGTGAACACTGCATGCCATACTGTCCCGCTGTCAGTCATTCTGACCGCTGGTAGGTCCCTCCCATTAGGTAATCACTTGTTGCCAGCTACAAGGGACAAAATCTGGCAGAGGGAATATGTTGATATATTTAGCCTCCTGTATAGGGAAGTCACCAAGGAGGAGAAGGAAAGGGAGGACGAACGGGACAAGGAGTTGCCCCAGTGTCGCAAATAATAATAATAATAATAATAAAGTTTAATTTCTATCCCGCTTTCCTGACACAAGTGCCACTCAAAGCGGCTCACAACATATACAAATATAATAAACAGAGCAAAATATACAATAAGCCATAAAAGACAATACATAATTAATGCAATCAAAACATCAGAATAAGCAAAAATACAATACAAAATATAAGTAATTAAGCAATACCACAATGAAAAATTACACAGAAAAATCAAACCTCCGAGGACCTGGGCCAATTGGTTGCCGGCTTACTTGATTTACACGGTGGTGACCATTTTGGCCCATCCAGATCTTGTGATCCCTTTGATGTAATATCTGGACCTGATTTATAGGGTGTATGTGGATTTCCCGGGCCAATCTTGGTTGGCTTACGATGAGGAATTCCGTGTGCGGGCCGCTTTACACCCTGAGATGCCATGGGATCAACCTGACCAGTTATTGTGGGTGCTCCACATGACGCCCTCTCACCCGGCTTCTGGTGACCGCTATCACTGTGGTCATGTAGTGCAGTGTCCTGGACCAACGCAGTCTCCCCAGCAACCAGCGGGGCAGGGGGTCCAGCCCGCCTGCTGTGTTGGAGTTTCTTGTCGCCAGGGGGCTGTACTCGAAAACCATGCAAGTACAGGCATGAGTGCTCCATCTGCGGTGGACCTCATTCTGGATCTACCTGTACCTGGCTGGGCGGGTCACAAGGACGGGGCCGTTGGCAGCAAGCCCCGGGCCATGCATCTGGTGACCAATCTTCAGCTCCTAAAGGGCTCCTCCCCAATTAAGCTGCAAGTACTTGAATGGTGGCTCCGGGTTTACCCCAGGCGGGTGGATGCCAATTATCTTTTAGCGGGTTTTTCAGCGGGATTTCGCATTCCATTTGTTGGTGTATGCGCACCACAGAATGTGCCTAATTTATTGTCATTGAGGGGCAAGAAGATATTTAAGGAGGTTCGCGAGGGGCGGGTAGCTGGCCCCTTTGATGAGCCTCCTTATACAAACTTGAAGGTATCCTCCCTTGGCCTGGTGCCAAAGAAGGCTTCGGGTGAGTTCCGCTTGATACACCATTTGTCGTATCCGGTGGGCTCATTGGTCAATGATGCTATACGGATGAACTCTGTTCTGTCCGATACATGTCCTTTGACCAGGCAGTGCGGATGGTACGTTCATGTGGTCCTGGAGCATTAATTGCCAAATGCGATATTAAATCAAAGTTTCGGCTGCTCCCGGTGCACCCAGATGATTTTGAACTGTTGGGTTTTAGATTTGAGGGTCAATACTTCGTAGATAAGGCTATGCCCTTTGGCTGCTCGATATCGTGTTCGGCCTTCAAACGCTTTAGTTCCTTTTTACATTGGGCATTTGTTCGCAGATCCGGCTTTAACATGGTGGCCCATTACCTGGATGATTTTTTGTTTGGGGGAGCTGGCCGGTCTGGGATGTGTGAACAAATGCTCTCCAATTTTACCTTTAGCCCCAGAGAAGACAGAGGGCCCGGCCACGGCCCTGACTTTCCTGGGCATCGAAATTGACACAGTTGGGCAAACTTCCAGACTCCCCATTGATAAGGTCGCCCACATATTGGAGGCAATTTCGGCCATGTTAGCTAGGCGCAAAGTGTCCCTTCATGACCTGCAGGTGCTTCATGGGTACCTCAACTTCGCATGCAGGGTGATCGCACCTGGCAGGGCCTTTGCTAGGTACCTGTGCAATGCCATGCTTGGCTTATCCAGGAAGCACCATAGGGTTCAGATCATGGGTGGATTGTGGGCTGACCTACAGGTGTGGCTCGCATTTTTGGCCGATTTTAACGGGGTTTCCTTTTGGTGCCGAGAGCTCGCTGTCGTCCCTAGATTTCAAGTTCATTCTGATGCCTCAGGGGCCATGGGTTATGGCATTATGGCATCTACTTTGATGGGCACTGGTGCTGCGGCCGCTGGTCCGAGGCTTGGCAGGGCACTGAGATTCTCCGGGACTTGACCTTCTTAGAGTTATTTCCTATTCTCGGGGCTCTCATGCTATGGGGGCATATGTGGAGGGATTCTATAGTCCACTTTTGGTGTGACAACGCAGCCGTCATAAACATTGTCAATGTGCAGATGTCCTGCTCGCCCAGGGTAATGTCACTCGTGTGCCAGTTTGTGTTGTGCTCGTTGCACGATAACATTCTCTTCAGGGCCAGGCATATCCCGGGTATCATTGACGCTTTGTCCTGCCTACAGATACCCCAGTTTCGGGCACTGGCACCAGGGGCCGACGAACTTCCCTCTCCGCTGCCCAGCGAGGTGTGGACGTTTGGTGACATGAAGTGTGCTGGGTGATAGGCCTGTCCCTTGCTGGCCATACATGCAGGGCATATCTGGGTGCTTATCAGTCCTTCCTGGCCTTTCGCCTGACCGTGTCCCTTCCTGACCTGTGGCCTGTGCCAGTGGATCATCTCTTACAATATATGGTTCATCTGCACGATAGTGGGTTGGCGCCTCGTACTATAGCTGGGCGCCTGTCTGCCTTGACGTTTGTGGCCAAGGCGGGGGGCTACATGGACAACACGAGTGATTTCAGGGTGCGTAGGGTACTCGAGGGTTGGGCCAGGGAATGCGGCCCTTGCCCGGATACTCGTCAGCCAGTCTCCCCAGCCCTCCTTTCCAGTTTGGCACAGACTTGGTCATCCCTTTGTTATGACCGGTATGAAGCACTCCTTTTCCATGTGGCCACCACTGTGGCCTTGCGGGGCATTGCGGGTCAGTGAGTTAGTTCCCTTTTCCCAGAATGACAGGTCCTGCAGGTGTTTTGAATTGGCCAGAGTCACCCTGACACAAAGTTCTGTGCAGTTGCACATTCGTTGTTCCAAGTCGGACTAGCAGGGTAGGGGTTGTGTTGTGTCCCTCCTTAGCTGCAGTGTCCAAGCGATTTGCCCAGTTGCAGCCCTAATAGCATTCATGGCGATCTGGGGCATGGCCCACCGCCCACTTTTTTGCCACCAGGACGGGCGGCCACTTACCAAATACCAATTCTGGAGGGTGACAGGAGCGGCGCTTGTGGACCTCGGTCTCCCCGGGGCTAGGTATGGCACGCACTCTTTTCAGATTGGTGCCGCATCAACTGCCGCCCTTTTTGGTTATTCGGATAATTATATTCAGCGGATGGGTCGGTGGGGTTCTGCCTGTTTTAGACTGTATGTTCGCCCCATGTTGCGTTGAACACTCCACTGGCGCATCTTTTCTTTTCTTTCAGCTCCTGTACCATTTCATACCGTGGTGCGTGTTTGGCTTGTGGGCCACAGCTACATGTTTTGGACAGCCCGACACACGGCGACATCCCATTGGGGGCTACATTGGGCTACAGGACGTGGCACACCTTGGCTGGCATGGCATTCATGGGATGTGATGGCACCAGCTCCTCCCTTTCCTGTTTTCCATAGGGGACGTTTCCCCTCCTGATGTTATATTAGTGCATTTGGGCAGAAATGATTTGGGCCAGATTACTGGTTTGGGCTTAATCATTGCCATACAGAGGGATTTGGATCTTGTAAGGCACCGATGGCCACGGGTGCCTTTGGTGTGGTCTTACATTATCCCACGATCATTTTTCCGGGAGGGGGGGGTGACCCACACTGCATTGACCGGGCCCGGCGGTCTGTCAATCGGGCCATAGCTCGATTTTTTGGTGAACACGGCTTGGGCACCATGGTGGAACACCCTGCAATATGGGTACAGGATCCCAGTTTATATTGCAGGGATGGAGTCCATCTCTCTGCGAGAGGCAGGGACAGGTTTTTGGCATCTCTGCAGGTGGGCCTGGTGACCGAGTGGGCAGTCAGTGGGGGGGGGCATTGAGTCATGGTAGACTCCTCCCCGTGTGGCAGCTAGCACTGGTAAGGAGGTACTGGATGACCCCTAAGAGTCCGGCAGGTATGCACTTGGTTGGCCACATGAAGGATAAGATAGAGGGAAACTCGGGGTGGCCAATTAAGTGTTGAGCAGGAACAATGTGATGCTATGCTATGCACAGCTTGCAAAACCTTACAGTTCACCGGACATGCGTCAGAAGCAGAGGTTAACCATTTGCGCTTCTGTTTGGGGTCTATCATAATTTGTTAATTAAATAAACAAAATAGATACATTGTATCTGATTAATATTCAAAAAGAACCATTAATCCTTACCAGTGCTATTTCGGCCCGCCTGCATTATTAAGTTATGATTCAATAAAGTGGCCCAGTTTTTAAAATCCAGCATAGCTGTCCATCTCTTTATTGGGGAGTGGGTATGGCAAGGAATATGCAGCAGCAAGAATGGGCTGCTGTGTGCTTTGCTGGCCCCGCCCCCATGAGAGACAGCACAGGGCCAGCAGAGGGGCGGGGGTTGGGCCCTCCTTTAAGAGGGGAGGCCTGGACCACCTCAACGGCAGTTGGAGTTGACTGGGCCTGGAAACGTTTGCCCTCCACCCCCTCCCTAGGTGACAGTATGATTATTTTGGTCGCTTCAGGGCCGGATGGGAATTTTTGCTTGAACCTGCATTGGCCACTTGGTTCTTGTTGTTTTCGCCCATCCCACACTGCTGCTGATGGTTGAGTTTTGGGGTAGTTTGTGTTTTGAATAATTTTGGTCACTTTGGCGGCTAGCACTGGTAAGGAGGTACTGGATGACCCCTACGAGTTCAGCAGGTACGCACTTGGTTAGCCACATGAAGGATAAGATAGAGAGAAACTCAGGGTGGCCAATCAAGTGTTGAGCAGGAACAATGTGATGCTATGCTATACACAGCTTGCAAAACCTTTCAATTCACCGGATATGCGTCAGAAGCAGAGGTTAACCATTTGCGCTTCTGTTTGGGGTCAATCATAATTTGTTAATTAAATAAACAAAATAGATACATTGTATCTGATTAATATTCAAAAAGAACCATTAATCCTTACCAGTGCTATTTCGGCCCGCTTGCATTATTAAGTTATGATTCAATAAAGTGGCCCAGTTTTTAAAATCCAGCACAGTTGTCCGTCTCTTTATTGGGGAGTGGGTACAGCAATGCATATTTGAAACTGCCAAAAATGAAGACACCTTTTGGTGAATTCATTTTGCAGTTCCTTTCACCTGACCTAGTGTGAGAAAGATTACCTGGCAACACAAGGTTGCTGTTACCAGGGTACACCTGATTGTGGTTCAAAAATAATACAATATTCAAAGAGGCTCTTTCTGTGTACCACAGGATGGCTGCTGAAAGATTCTTAATATATAATCCTTGATGTCTGAATAGCTGTGGGAATAAAGTATCTGAAATTTGATCCCACCACTGTGTTACCCTATGATAGGAAGACACACCCTATATAGGTGTAGGAAATCTGTATAGTCCATGTGTTCTTCCTGAAGAAAGGAATGGTAAGCTACTTCTAAAGACTTTATTATTGGAAGGCTCTATCTAGAAAGAGTCAACATAAATGTGTACTGAGCAGATGCCACATAATTATTTTAATGACAGTGGTTCTCTAACTAGCTAGGCATGCATAATATTGAAGTGCTGAGAAAAGAATATACTAGAACAGTGGTGCGCAAACATTTAAGTCGGCAGGTCAGTTCCACCCCTGACATGCAGCTGTGGGGGCTGGAGGTGGGCTGGAGGTGGGCTGCTCTCACTGCTGACCATTTCGATGTCTGCGGTGGTGGCGATCGGGCTTTACTCCTGCTGGTCCAAGCAGCCTCCGCTCAGTCCCAGTACTTCAGAAGCTTTTAGCAGCATGGATCAGAGCATTGAAGAAGTTTTCTGAGCCTTCTTTTTCAAAATCCGTGGCACTAGAAGGGTAAATCTGGCACGTCAAAGCTAACACCAGGTTTATCCTTCCAGGACTGTGAATTTTGAAACAGAGAAGGCTTGGAAAATTTCTTCAATAAGGCAATCCACTTTGCTAAAGGCTTCTGAAGCACTGGGACTGAGCGAAGGCTGCTCAGATCAGCAGGAGTGAAGCCCAATCACTGCTGCTACCACCACAGTAGGTGATGTATTGCTATGTCAGGCAGTGGAGGTGGGTGGGGGCAGTCTGCTGAGTGCCTGGGTACTCACCATGGGCCTGATTAATTAGATGCAAGGGCCTAATTGGGCCCACGAACTGTAGTTTGGGTGCCCCTGTACTAGAGCATGCATATTAAAATAAATATTTCTAAATGAATCTTCATGCAATTTTTTTAAAATTAAGATCAACACAGAAAGTTGTCTGGACACACGTATGATGTGAGAAGATGGAGAAAAATCCATGGTGCAACTCCTTCTATGCTTGTGAAAGGGTATAGTCCTATATTGGTTGTCTAAGAGATAAGTACAAAAAACATTAGTGCTAGCAATCCATATGGGAGGAAGAGACAAGATGACATTTTCACTTTGAAGCAGAAGCCATATGAGATGTTGTGTTGGATGTCACTTCCTCATATAAATGACCCCCCTGGGGTCATTTATATGTTGTTAGCCGCCCAGAGTCGGCCATGTGTTGAGTAGGGCGGGATATAAATTGAATAAATTGAATTGAATTGAATTGAATTTGCCAAGTTGTAAATTTTGGTGCTGAGACTCATGTATTAACATTCGTTTTCCAGGATGTGGACCACGTAACTGAAATATGGGGGAATTGAATGCTGCAATATGACAGCTCTGTATTATGGGGTTCACTTTGATGGCCTCAGGATAGGTAATGTTTTTCATTGGATGTCGTAGGCACTAAAGAACTTCTACAGAGGCCGTGACGCTCTCAAAAAATAATTCAAGATTTATAACTTTACACATTGTTTGAAAGAAATTCTGTATAGAAAACCCTGAAGAAGCTACCGGTATTGTGAAAGGCTAATTTACTGGAATAGCTTCGGTTTTCTTTACTTATCACCTGACTATAAGGAATTTTCGTTACTTCACAAAATAAATATATTATATTGTATTTTGGACGGATTTTGCTGTTTTTGTGTTGGATTACACCATTGTGCCATTTTTTCTGCTGGAATTCACATGCTGGCCTTTCTATAAATCCTTCCTACATTGTCTTCTGGATGGAGATACCATTTTGCAATTGCTGCATTCTCTTGCAGCCTAAGGACCTGCTGTGACCTAGAGATCTTAGAAAATGGCATGCTGATAACTGGACAATCCTGTTCCCTCAAGATCAAGGGCAATCTTTCACTTGCATGATCATACCAGTAGCCAGGAGTCAGTTGTTCTATTAAGTCACTTATGCATCTAAAACTCAAGGATTTGTGGTTTTGTAAGCTATCATAAGGCCTGCCTCCAACCAGCACACCGTCTACCAGGGGGGAGGCCCTTGGCTCCTCCTTTGCCTGATAGGGAGTCAGATCACCCAGGGAGCCAATCAGAGCTCCCCACATTGGTTGGGGGGATGGAGGCAGAAGCCCTTTTTAGGCTGGCTTTGCCCTGGTCTCTCCATTGTTGGTGAGGACAATGGTGACCCTCCATCCAAATCCTGTGGTACAGTGCAAGATTAGGTGGTTCATTTTGGGGCTGGATAGGAATTTTTGGCACACGCACCTGATTGGCATATGGTGGTGGGAACTTTTCACCTATCCTGTACTGATTATCTCAGGACTTTCAATTCATTACACTTCCCATATTGCCATGGTGGGGCTCCAGACTCTGACACTATTAGAATGATGAGAAAAAGCAGAATTACAGAGTCAAAGCTATGGTGTAAGATGGCATCTTTTGGGTCATTTGAAGATTTTCTGCAAGTGCTTCTTATTTCAGTTGTATCTTCAATGTCAGTGGTTTCATATCTTTATTTCTCCTTTTCACATTCAACAAAAATAGTTCAGTCCGATCAAGTCGGAAAAAAATCTCACTTTGTTTTCATAGAAACATATTTATATATTTACCTATTTCCTGTTACTATATTTATTGATGGCAGACAGAAAGTACCATACAGTGACCAAGAACATAACAAAGTATATCAGATGAAAAATCTGTGGCATGTAGAATCCATAAGAGGTGGCATGCCACATATACAAGAGGATGTGAAGACCAAAGGTGGGTGACTTTATTGTAAGCAATGTGGCAATTCAACATACAACTATCACATAGTCATATGGGAGAAGGGAGGGTTTCTATAAAGTAACTTCCTTGCTTGTTTGTTCCCTCACTAATCAATAGCAAAGCTCCTTTTCTTCTTACTGTTTTTCTGCTGCTGTTTTCTTTGTGTGTGGAGAAAGGGTGAGAGTTCTTAAAATTCCTGCAGAGATGGAGGCAGATTAGGCCTCTCCTCTCAACATGAATTCTTCTCAGTCTATAAAACTGAGAAATCTACCTATGGCTATTTTCCCTATCTTTTCAAGTTTTTAACCTTTGAATTTATGATGAATACTCAACTGTGACTATAACACATTTTCTTTGTCTTTTACCTGATATGGTTCAGGAGTGAGTTCTTTACAACAAGCTAGTTTTAAGAACAAGGGTGCATTAAAGAGGAAGACTTGTTGCTGTTAATTTTGACTCCTTTTTTTGCCATCAATGCATTGTTCACTAAAAAGAGCCTTGGAAATTCTCAACACACTTAAAATTTGTGGTATATCCTTCTTAGAATAATTCTTTGGAATAGCAACAGCATTTATACTTATCTACCGCCCCATAGTGCTTAGAGCACTCTCTGGGTATGTAAGGATAATACACCTCAATTATCCCATTATCATAGAACTAATTTCACCAGTTCAGATGATAATTAGCATTTCTCCCCCAACATGCTGCATACATGTTGTGTATTGAATGTATTTGTAACCACACGAATGAGTGGATATAACAATCTCCAATAGTAACACTGTAACCTTCTGTATGAGGACGCGAGCTAGTGGCCACTGGGGGCAGTAGCGAGCGCCCAGCTCACATGATACACATTCCTCAAATGCCTTCAGCATTCCCGCGCTCACCTCACCTGGACAAGAATGGCATGACCAAGGATGACGTCACTTGGACAGTAGCCAATGCCTGTCAAAGAGCCATATTCAATTGTATAGCCACCACATAAAAGGAGCTGTTTGTCCGCCATTACCACATGTTCGTACTGTACTCCATGCAATAAAGATGTGCTAGGCTAGCTTACAGCCGTTTCCATTGTCTTGATTCCCAAACACTAAAATACTCATTTTACCTACCTCAGAAGGATGGAGATTGAGTCAACCATGAGCCCAGTCATGATCAAACTTACAATGTCAACAGTTTTGAATGTGATACAGCATCATACCAATGGTATGAACTCTTTGCTCATATTTGAGCATTTGAAAGTTACCAACCTATACTCTTAGAAGCACATCGATGTCATTAAAATGAAGATATTTGAAAGATTAAATCTTGTTATGATACAACACATTCATATTTCTTCATTTCCCCCAAAACTCATTTCTAAAGTCATTAATAATAAATTATGCTGTCAAGTCAATTCTGATGTATGGCGACCCTTCCCATGGTTTTCTAGGTAGAAAATATTCAGAAGTGGTTTACCATTCCCTTCTTTTAGGATAGTTACCATTCTCTTCCCTGGGGATAGTTACATTTTAATGACTTTCCTGTGGCAGCTAGAAGAGGAAAGAGAAAAATTCCCTTAAAAAGAAGCTTATTTTATAATACAAAAGCCAAGTTAGTCACAACTGTAAAGATTGATTGTTTTTGTTTTTCCCAAAAAAGAGAAGTAAATAGTTGAACGGAAGTCTAATGTATGTACATTTTTAAGGGGAGTTTCTCGGTATTTCATTTATTTTTCACATAAATTAGGTGTGGTCTCATAATTGGTTTGAATATAAGTTAAAGGTTGCTATTCTAATGAAAATCTAGGTTCTGCCTTAATTATGAGGAAACTGCTTCCATTCAGTAATGAGTTACATTCCTTAACAATGTGGGTGAATTATGGTTGCTATGGAAACAATAATTCATAAATTTCTGAGGGAAAAAGCCTGACTCATAATATTAAACTTTCAGTGGCACAACTTGCCTCCAGTCATCAACTGTTCCCTGTACTTCTATTTTTATTTTTTTTAAAAAAACAATTAACATGGGATCACAAATTAAACATATATATCAGGAACATATTATTTATGTGACCCCAAATTTTATCAAACCACCTTCTTCAATGATTTGTCTATTCCAGCTTATTTAATATTACAATCAGATTCAGTAGATAAAGGTTCCTGTGTTTCCCTCCAGTATTTTTCAAATGTTAGGTAGGGATATTCTTTTGGTTTGGAATCCAAAACAAAGTACAGTAGTGGTATCTAGTTTCTGAGACAATCTGAAAATGTGAGTATCCCCAAAGCAATGTTCAAACTGAATTGTAGCTCATGAACTCCTAAGTGTTGTTTTAGAATTTTAGAGATTAAAAAAGTCAATTTTTTAAAAAAAATACCACTGGGAAGGCAAAAACAGAAATATATTGACAACTTGGGTGCCAATGAATAACCCAATTTTTTGAGGAACATGTTAGAAATAATAAAGAAAGCTGTTGAGTTGCAAATGGTTGTCAGTTGTCAACCTGTGATACTCCCAATAGCAAGTGTAGGGAAACCTGTGCTGAAGATGCAGCAGGGAGAGTATTTTTAAAAAATAGTCTGGGGAAACCATTGTTGCTTCTCTGATAGATGGAGTTCTATTTCTTCTTTTGGTGATTTGTGTATAAAACTCCACTTCAGGCTCCTGATTTCCTCAAAGGTATCCTGAGGCTGTCCTACTTCTTAAACCAAACAAACAGCAGTTCTTCTGAAGAAACAGATTTTACTCATGGCTTGGATATTTAAGGCATATTCCCTAGTCATCTCTACAAAATAACTCCAAGGCGCCTAGATTTTGCTCTAAAGAGTTAAAGTATGTTCCATCAAATAATAGTAATAAAAAAGTCTCTGCCAATCACACAAGGGCCCACAATGTCACTCTATTCAACAATTTAGTTTCCTTTTCAGAAAAGGTAATCCACCTAACATTTTCAGAAGCTCTGGGTTGAGAAGGTAAATTTTCTGCTCACTGACCTTTTGAGTAACAGCAATGCTTAATCCCTCTTCTTTTTCCAAGTGATAAAACATGTGTCCAAAATTTATGGCTAAAAGAACCAAGGCTTTTTCATGATCCCAGCCCTAAGCAATAATGTGAGCTCTGGGTCAAGGAGGGGAAATAAGAAGTGAGAGAAAGAAAATGTATGACAGCAATAGAGTTGCTCAGTCGAGAACTGGGCTTTGAGGCTATAGCTGAGCTAGGTCCCAAGTCTGGCACCCAGGAACTGCATAAGAGTGATTTTAATAGATTAATGTCTATAGGACAAGAAGAAATATACCTTCTATACCAATAGGCTAGTGCTTCCTAATTCATGCACATCACTCAAGCAAATATCTTTACCTATAAGGAGGGATGTTAACCATTGGAATGTCACAAAGGCTCCCACACCTGTCACTACTATCCCCTACCGAGCCGCCTGCACTCACCTTTACCTGGCCCAACCATCGCCGCAAGGATCGGCAGTCACCAGTGGGGCAGCTGCCCCACGAAGTCAACCAAAAATATAAAACTACATTTCCCAGCCTCCTTCGTGCCGCACCACGCCTCAGCCAATGAGGCGGAAGGGCGCAAGCATGGAGGAGGCTGGGCAGCCAGCGCGGCAGTTTAAAAATAAAAACCGCGCCGAGAGCAAAAAGCTTACATGGACCCAGCTGGCAAAAGGTAAGTGTTGTTGATGGGGGTTAGGGAGGGAGCAGGCATGGCGTCAGTAACCATGCCCCCCGCCCCACCACCTTGCCCCCCAACTCCCTAAGACCCCCCCGACCGCACTTGACTTTTGCCAGCTCCGGCTGGATCTTTAAAATCTTTCCCTCCCGGCATAGCCTACTGTGCTGGGAGGCACACCGGCATTTCCTTTCGACTATGTGGGTATGGAGGCCTCCACGCCAGCAGAGACGAAGGACAGGACAATGCTTCTCCCAATGCAGAAGGTCGTACCAGGAAGGAAAAACTTTCAAAGACCCAGCAGGAGCCGGCAAAAGTCAAGTGTGGTCAGTGGGGGTTAGGGAGTGGGGGGGGGCACGGCCCATGTAACCACACTGCGCCCCACTCCCCACCTTGCCCCCCACTCCGTAACCCCCACTGACCACACTTAACTTTCGCCAGCAGGGTGAAATGTGCGGCCTTCTGCATTGGGAGGCACACTGGCCTTTTCTTTCATCCCAGCAGGCATTGAGGCCTCGACACCTGCAGGGACGAAGAACAGGCCGCTGCGCCTCCCAACTGCAGTGCACTCCCTGTTTGCCCGGGATATGCAGGGCTGAAGGACACGGCCACTGCCTTTTCCACAGGCAACGGGGAATGCAAGGGTGCCGAAGGCACCCACAGCGAACTTCCCATTCACCCGGGGAGGAGACAGTGGTTGGATTATTCAGCCCTGCATCCACCCCGGGTGCCAGCCAAATAGCCCTACCCTATCAGAAAAACCCAAACTAAAAACAAAAACACACAAATAAATAAACAAACAAAACAAGTAAACAACAAAACAATCAACCACTAAAACCACCTATCTACAACAAAACACCACCACAGAAAGCCCTTATTGAAAGAAAGAAAAACACAATGAAGAAAAATAAATACTAAGAAATTCAAAATAAGAAATAACCAGAAAAATAAAAACCAAAAATCACATACAAAATCCAAAAAAATACAATAAACTAAGCCAAAACACTAAATTACATAAACACACACTCTACTTAAACCCCCCAGCCCAACATCCCTAAATCAAAACAAAATAAAAACAGAATAAAAAATCAATAGCACTCACCAAACACGTCCTCCCTCCATGCCTCCGGAACACAACTGAACAAAGAAAGAAAGAGATTTTAAAACATTCTAGTTTTAACTGTTTTTAGACTGCAGTGGCTCAAGTGGCTAAGATGCTGACTGGAAGGCAGGAGCAGACCTGTCAAGTATCCCTTAT
Source organism: Bradypodion pumilum (assembly GCA_035047305.1). Classification (NCBI taxonomy): domain Eukaryota; kingdom Metazoa; phylum Chordata; class Lepidosauria; order Squamata; family Chamaeleonidae; genus Bradypodion; species Bradypodion pumilum. The sequence goes on along the minus strand of JAWDJD010000003.1, from coordinate 240,572,870 downwards.
TGGGTGGGAAAACCTTGTATTTTTACCCCTCTTCCTGCCCCCCTTCCATTTTATTAATTTCCCCATAATATCATATATATTTTTAAAAAAATCAAGGCTGCAGTTTTTTTCCTGCCACCAGAGGCCGCTGTGGCTTTTCGCTTGTGGAAGGGGAGAGAGGTGGTGGTTTGGGGCAGTGCCTTCATCTCTCTGCTTCCGTTCCAACTTCCTTTGACTCCTCCATGGGCATGTGCGAGGGGAGGGCAGAGGGGGGAAAGAAGAAAAGAGCTGCCTGACGTGGCTGGCCCTGGGCTAGGGAGGGCCAGCATGGATGCCCCAGCGTTTGCCCCTTCTGGGTAAATATATGTCTTTTTGTTTTGTTTACTTTCCTGTGTGTGTGTAAGTAAGTCTCTCTGTCTTTTTGTTTTGCTTACTTTCCTCTGTGTGTGTGTGTGTGTGTGTGTGTGTGTGTGTGTGTGTGTGTGAGAGAGAGAGAGAGAGAGAGAGAGAGAGAGAGACTCACCTTCATGTGGGTGGGTGGGTGTGGGTATGGAGAGCGATGTGGGTGTGTTTGTGGGTGTGTTGTGGGTGAGGGGCCAGGGTCCGGACCAGGTTAAACAGAGATGAGCACTGAACCCTAGAGTCAGATATTTCTGGCTTTCAAGCAAGGGATACCTTTACCTTGCTTGAAAGCCAGTCGTATCTGACTCTAGGGTTCAGTGCTCATCTTTGTTTCAGAGCCGAAGTGCCAGCGCTGTCTGCTTCTGCAGACGTTTCTATGGTCATGTGGCAAGCATGACTTAGACACAGGAGCACACAGAACGCTGTTTACCTTCCCACCAAAGTGTTCCCTATTTATCTGCTTGCAATTATATAAAGTGGAATGGGAGACATGGTTTGAATGCATTTTGTATAGATTAATCATCACTCAAACAGACAAATTTCAATATAATACAGATAACATGTCTTCAGAACTGCAAAAATAACAGTGAAAGTACAAATAATGACATCATGAGGTGGTGGTCTGATAAACATAAGGTAGACCCTAGGGAAAGAGATGCCTGAGGGTGAAAAAATAAGGCCCTAGATGGGATGAAAGAGGCAGAAGAAGATGAGCCACTTCTGTGTGGTGTGATGGAGGCCCCACTAGGTTGGTGTGACTCAGGCTTAAACAAACAAGAAGTTGAGGGGAAGGGGCTTGGACTAATCCAGATACCCTATTTGTTTCCCTAAATTTTCTTGCTTTTGAACTGCTAGGTTGGCAGAAGGTGGGACAGAGGCAGAAGCTCACTCCATCTTGCAGTACCTGGGTATCGAGCTGCTGACCTGCCACCTTCCATTCAGCACCTTAGCCACTTGAGCCACTGCAGCTCAGTGGTTAAGAAGCTCACCTTGTTTGAGCTCCCTTCTCTGTCCCAGGTCCTGGCAACCTAGCAGTTCAAAAGCAAGAAATTACAAGTAGATAAATAGAGACCACTTTGGTGGGAAAGGTAACAACATTCTGGTGTCTAGTCATGCCTGCCACATGTCCACAGAAACATCTACAAACAGGCAGTGCTGGCTCTTTGGCTATAAACAGAAATGAGCATTGAACCCTAGAGTCAGATATGACAGGCAGCATTGGATCTAACAATAGGTTGCCCTTGCTCGAAAGCCAGTCGTATCTGACTCTAGGGTGCAGTGCTCTTCTCCATTTACAGCCAAAGAGCCAGTGTTGTCTGTGTTTGCAGACATTTTCATGGTCATGTGGCAGGCATGACTAGAGCTCAGAAAGTCACATGGCCAGATTTGGCCATGCAAACAGATTTGGCCACACCCACAGAGGGGTGTGGACAAAACTTACCTTATTCTTAAATCCCAAACTTGACAGGTATGGGCAAGAGGTCAGCAGTTTGATTTCCGAGTACTGCAGGACGGAATGAGCTCCCATCTTTGTCCCAACTCCTGCCAACCTAGCAGTTTGAATGCAAGAAATTGCAAATAGATAAATAGGAACCACTTCGGTGGGATGGCAAACAGCATTCCGTGCACTCTGGTGTGTAGTCATGGCTGCCCCATTACCACAGAAACGTCTGCAGAAGCAGACAGCACTGGCTCTTTGGCTTTGAAACAGAGATGAACACTGAACCCTAGATTCGGATACGACTGGCTTTTGAGCAAGGGAAACCTTTACCTTTAGTATATGTATGAAGCACATATAGCTGAAATACTATTGTTAGAAGGCTGTGGATTATGAACAGTCTGCTTAAGTAAAAGTAAAAGAGATTTCCTTAAGGAGAAGACATCTTTAGGAGGAGAAATAGTAACCTCGAAGAAAAGCACATAGCAGCTTGGCTGAAGAAAACTATACAAAATGATCGATCTATTTATTTTTCCTGTGGTGTTAACCCTATCACTATGATGACATGCAATATAACATTTAGATGTTCAGTTTCCATAAAGTCATCAGAAAGTAGATACTGATCACAGATCATGACAAAACATTTCACTATTCCCCTCCCCCAAATGGGCTTAATCAAAAGAATTATTCAAAAGAATACACGCACTGTTCTTGGCAACATGCTCTCCGCTGAACTCTCCCAATGGAAAGCAACATATATGAAGAAGAAAAATGCTTGCTTTCATGTGAGCTCTTGTTATGACCATAAAACCTGGAAATTTTGGGTTCTTGCTTGCACAAAGAGCCTAAACTTGAGTGGGAACCTCTCTTCTTCAAATGTGTAACTCCACACATGAAGAAAGTCATGATGGAGAAGGGAGGGGCTGGACACTCCTCTTGAAATGGGTTTCCAAGGACCACATATGCATACATGATTGTATAGTGTATAGTCATCAAAGCCTGAAAATTAAGAGTGAGATTGATAAGGATTTGATGTTTTTATAAAGGAACCCATATTTTAATTTAGAGTTGAATTAAATTACTAAGATAAATTACTACCATAATTTAGTGTTCTGGAAGTAATAGGCAGCAGCCAGCAATTCGGGCCAAATACACAATTTTATTCGGAATAAGAATAGGTGACCAGAGCTCACAACACACCCTCACATTCCTTAGTTATCTCTGATCAGAACTGACAATTGGGGGGAAAAACCATATTTTCCCAGTGCTGTACATGAGTTTCAAGTGTTAAAATCCCAAGCCCAGTCTTAAACATCTTCAGTTGACAATCCTATGATTGCAGATTAGTTCCTGACATCAAGAATCCATTACTGAACTAGACACACTAATAGTATGCTATGACTGTTAAAGATTCTCCACTCCACTGCTTGCTCACTGCATTAACCTTCTAGTTTTTCAAATGCAGTAGTGAATTTCTGTGGTCGTTGTAAACAAGCCAAAGAAAAGGAGGGTAAAACCTTTATTAGATCACTGAATTATCGCAGAAAGAAGCTAATGGTTGAGTTCAGCAATAACTCTTTTTTATTTTACTTTTTTGGTAAGGCTATGTATTACAAGGCTGGGCTGTTGCAGGAGAAACACAGATGTTCAAAAAAATCATAGCTAGATGGATGTAACATATCTTTCTGTTTTAAGTAAATTCCAAAATGGAGCTGCAGGGTCAATTCAGAGGAAACAAGTTGCAGATTTGACCTCTGAGAATGCAGATTTGATTGTTTCCCAAACTTATTAGACAGGAGATGCCAGTCACACAGCATCCAACTCATCTCCCACATTGCCTTATATCAGGGGTAGCCAAACTATGGTCCACGGGCTGGACCCGGCCCATGGCACCAAATCATCTGACTCCCACCATCCTTGCTGCTTACTGAAGTGGAAGTAAAACACATCTGCACATACACAAACGCTGCCGTAAATGCACCCGATGCTGTCGTAAATGCCATTTATGACAGATACATTTTATGACGAGAGGTACCACATGACCACCTCATGGCATGGAACATTTGGGAACCCCTGCCATATATAAAAACTAATGGTTTCTTTTAGGCTGGGGATAGAAGCACACAGAAACATAGCAAAATTCATACCAAAGAATCTGGGATAAAATTAGCCTGATGAAGCCTCTTGCAATGTCAAAGGCTAGCTTATTTTCATATTACTTGATCCAATAAATACATCCAATTATTTGCCTCAATACAAGACAAATTTCTTTGTCACTATATAATTTCTCATGCTCATAGGAAAGGTTGATGATCCCAGAATTTTCAGCCACTGCTTATCTCTATTTCTTAAGTGAAAATGCAGTGTACTTTAAATATGGATTTTTAATATATATACTGCAGTCCTACACACGCCTACTTTGGAATTAAAGCAGTGAGCTCAGTGAGGTCAAGCTTCCTACAGTTAATGGAAAATCACTGGCACTTGGTTGGTTAGTACATCAGAAAGTTTTGGAACTGATAAGCATTAAGACAAGTGGAGTATTAATTGTTCTGTCTAAAAATCACCCTTTGCTTTACTTGATACAAGAGAAGTGTGAGACAAAGAATGGTTGATTTTGATCCTAATACACTATTAAAATACTGGACTATTCTCTTCTACCCATTTGCCAGTCCTGAACATAGTTGCTGTAGTATAAAGAGCAATAGAAATATGTCAAGATGACAAAAGTCCAGTATGTTCTCTGTATTTTCAACATGTATGCTGAACTATTAATGTAGTAAGGATTGCTCCATACATTAATGCTAGAATTCTGTTTGTACTTTGTTGCTCTCTCAAGAGACTCGGAATTTGTCTACAGGTGACAATTGGCATGGGCTAAATTGGACTAAGCAGAGGTTGGGTCATAGTTGGTATGCCATTTGTTGTGATACTCACTTCCAATTGGCTTATACACTTCAGGCCACCCTGTTTGATCCAGCTCAATAGAACTACAGGAATTTTTTTTAAAAAAACCCATGATTAATGCAGTGCAGATGTATTGTATCACTTATAAAAAAATTAGAAAGCCTTCTCACAGAATTAGAACAAAAAAAGGAGGCAATAAGAAGTTTTTCTTTTCTTGTCGGAAAGGGTTGGTAGAGATCCTGCCCACAGTTGAATCCACCACTTTCTTTCTTTATTCGTGTCTGATACACCACCAGCAAATAATAACATTCAAAGCTAAAATTAACACATCTAAAAAAAGAATTAAAAATGGCTAGATGACATCTGCCCAATATCGGGCAACATCAACAGCATTTTCTTCTGCCAACATAAGGTCCTCCTCAGTGAACATTGAGGGGCATCTCATGCATTGTATCATATGGGAGATAGTTTGTACTTCTCTGCATTCACCCAGGCTGTCAGCTACAGGGAAACTCATTTTTTGTTTTTAGTTCAAATGTTTGATCTGCTCAACTCAAATCTCATTCATGTCAGCTGTTTTAGCATTCTTACACCTTCCTATTGCTTGTTCCAGCTCTCCTATGGCAAAGAGGGTATTCAGATCACTTGTCTTCCATTCCTCATTCCCTCTTATCATCTGTTTGTTTTTCAGTGGATTGTTTTTCCATGGGTTGGAATCTGGTTTCCCATTAAGTAATAGCTGGTGGACAATTTGGTTAGCTAAGACACTGGCATGTACTGGTCATTTGGTTACATCATTATTCCAACGATTAAGTAATTTCCATGTTTTTGACTGCTGTGACTTGTATAAATTTCTTCTATGAGCTTAATCTATTTGACCATTTTGTGCTCTTGTTCATGGTCACACATGCTCTGGTCACCTCCAGACTTGACTATTGTAATGTGCTCTACATGGGGCTGCCTATGATGACCATTTGGAGACTACAACTGGTCCAGAATGCAGCTGCTCGGGTAGTTATGGGGTGCAGGTGTTATGCCCATGCCTCACCACTGCTTCGGGAGCTGCATTGGTTGCCAGTGTGCCTCTGGGTGCAATTCAAGGTGCTGGTAATTACCTTCAAAGCCCTACATGGTAGTGAGCCAGAATACTTAGGAGACCGTGTTACCCCAAAAACATGACCATCCCACCAGAGGAGACTGGAGAGGCTGTCTCATTGTTCCATCTGCTAAAGGGCCGTATCTCTCTAGCAACAGAAAGAGGGCCATCTCAGTATCTGTTCTGGCCCTATGGAACCTCCTGCCAATTGAGCTGTGTCTCCAGATGGAGTTGATGCCCTTCAGGAAACAGTTAAAAACCTGTCTGTCAGGTCAGATGTGGGGCACCAGCGACATGGTAACCTTGGCCTGCTGGCTAATTTAGCAGAACACACACACATACTCTTTGCAGGCGCACCCACCCAAATATAGATTCAGACACCGGTATTGGATTAAAGGCATTGGGCCACTTTTATTGAATAATGCCCTAGTCCGAATTATCACTTTCAATTGGTGTATCATCCAATTGTAATTCTTTAAGGCAAGCAGGCCGCAGTAGCACTGGTAAGGTTCCACCCAAAATGCCAATGGCTATTGGCTACATGTATCAATTTGTATCAATTTGTTTGTTGACACAAACAAATTGTTGACCGAAGTCAATATACTATCTACTGACCCCATCCTATGATGTGTATCCGTCCAAATATCAAGGTGATGCAGGCTGTGAAGCTCCTAGCATCACCCCTTTCATGGTTTGCCCTTGACCGGCCAATCCTGCTTCCCCTGTACCTATCTACATGTTGGCCAGTCAATTGTGAACCTGCCGGATATCTATGGGTCATAAATCTTTACCTTACCAGTGCTACCCGCCACACGGGGAGGCGTCCATGATGACTCACTGCCCCCCCTCCCAGACCGTCAGCTCGGTCACCAGGCCTGCTTGCACATCCTCCAGAAAGAGGTTCATACCTCTGGCCGACAGGTGGACCCCATCTCCTGCATATAGGCTAAAATCCTGCAACCCTATCCCCGGATGTCGAATGGCTGTCCCCAAGCCATTCTCAACAAGAAACCGGGCAACAGCCCTGTTCACTGACCGCCGGGCATGGTCCAAACCACGGAGATCCATGCCTCCTCTATAATAGTGCCTCGGCACGATGTCAGACCATAGCAACCGTGTGTACTGCCATAAATGATGTAGAAATGCCAGGTCACTGCACACTGACATTTTTAAGGAAAGGCCAGTGATCTGTGCGAAATCATTGCCCCCGAGGTGCAGAATCAGAACATCAGGCGGTCCAGCATCCCTGATGGACATCAGGAAGGGCAACAGTTCCCACCATCTCATGCCGCGCATACGATACCACCGCATACGTTCGGATGCACGCAGCCCAAGATGGGGTCCCCACTCCGACGATGCAGCATACTGTGCCGCCCAGTGTACATAACTGTGGCACACCAGCCACACTGCCACCGGTGTGCGTAGAGACACAGGGTCTGTAAAAGAAGGAAAAGGAATTAAGGACATAACTAGGTACTCATACAATGAGGGGACGTACATATAAGGAAAAAATGTGCAGACCTCTTCCTGCCCATCCGACATATATCAGCCTCAGAGTACCCAAACGCAGCCACAGTCGATGCGGTGCCTATCCTGAATGAATGGGTGCCATAACGAGCCCCACACTGTGAAGTGCGGTACCGGTCACCCTCCAGAACTGAAATTTGGTAAGGGGAGACCCATCCTGGTGGCAGAACAATGGGCCAGGGCGTGTACCACGCACTGCCAAAATTGCATGTAGGGCACCAACCGGACAGATGTCAGCAAATGTACTTCATAGCAGTCTAACACCACTGCCTACTCCATGCTGATCGGCCTTTGAGGAACAAATCCTCAACTGAGCCCACTCCTGGTTGATAGACACATCTTCGAGTTACAGTGCCCTTCGAGTCACGTCCCCCTTTGACCATGGGACCAGCTTGCTGATTCTCAGAGCTCCAAAGAAAGCTACGGTGGTAGCTGCATGAAAAAGAGACTCCTCATACCTATTGTAACACAGTCTATGCCAACCTCGTACAAGGTGGGTCAAAAGACCTGGTGAAACAGGGTGATGTGTGTTCGGGCGGCGGCCACGTTCACGTGTCCACCCTTCCAATATATGGCGTATGCGGAAGTCACTCACACAGTCAGAAAAGCCCCGTGCCTTGGCCATGAACGCTAAGGCGGAAAGCCTGGTGGCGATGGTGCGTGGGGCCAACCCCTGATCATGAAGGTGCACCATGTACTGTAAAACCTGGTCGACCGGTATCGGCCACATTTCAGGCAACTGCCTTTGCCCACAAAAGGTCCTAAATTGAAGGAGTGTATGCTGATACGCTTTATGTGTGCGAGGTGCCAAAGACATGCCGATCGCCCGGTTCACCTCTCATCGCCAAATGTCCATATCTCAGCCGGGAGTGGAGAGGGAAGTTCCTCTGCGTCTGGAGCCAAGGCACGGAACCGGGAGATCTGCAGGCGGGATAAAGCATCAGCAATATCGTTATTAATGCCTGGCACATGTCTGGCCCTAAGGAGCACATTAAAGCGCAAGGACCTAAGAACAAATTGGTGAACTAAGGCCATGACTCTGGGGGATTTAGACATTTGGGCATTGACAATGTGCACCACCGCAGCATTGTCACACCAAAAGTGAACCACAGAATTAGCCCACCTGTCCCCCCAGAGCATAAGGGCACCCAAAATTGGAAAACTCCAGGAACGTAAGATCGCGTAAGCGATCCATGCCCTGCCATCCCTGGGGCCATTGACCATAGGCACACTGTCCTTCAAAATAAATCCCATACCCCAGGGAGCCGGAGGCATCCAACTGTACTTGGAACTGGGGGCTGACCATAAGCTCTGATCTCCAAAAGGAGATGCCATTAAAGTCCTGCAGGAATGTGAGCCACACCGACAGGTTGGCTCATAAACCCCTAGTCAGCCTTACCCTGTGGTGTCATTTAGAAAGGCCCACCATAGTGTCACCCAGACACCTGGCGAAGGCTATGCCTGGTGTTACCACTTTGCAGGCGAAGTTGAGGTGGCCGTGAATCACCTGCAACTCCCGGAGAGACACCTTACACTTGGCGAACATTGACAAAATCGTATCAGAGATCTGCCCACCTTGACCGACAATTCGGTCACCAGGCCCGCTTGTACGTCATTCAAAAGAGGTCCATCCTCTTGCTGACAAGTGAACCCCTTCTCCAGAATACAGGCTAAATTCCTGTAACCCTATCCCCGGATGACGAATGGCTGCTCCCCAAGCCATTCTCGATAAGGAACCAGGCAACAGCCCTGTTCACTGACCGCCGGGCACGGTCCAACCGTGGGGGTCAATGCCTCCCCTATAATAGTGCCTCGGCATGATGTCTGACCATAGCAACCATGTGTACGGCCATAAATGGTAAAGAAACGCCAGGTCACTGCACTCAGAAGTCTTTAAGTCCAGGCCAGTGATCTGTGCAAGATCATCGCCTCCGAGGTGCAGAATTAAAACATCTGGCGGTCCAGCATCCCCAATGGACATCAGGAATGGCAACAGTTCCCGCCACCTCATGCCGTGCACACCATACCACTGCATACGCGCGGTTGCATGTAGCCTGAGTTGGGGTCCCCATTCTGATGAAGCAGCATACTGTGCCGCCCAGGGCACATAAATTGTGGCCCACAAGCCACACTGCCACTGGTGTGCGGAAACACACAGGGTCTGTAAGATAAGGAGAGAGAATTGAGAGCATAACAAGGCACTCATGCAGTGAGGGGACTAACAGACGGAGAAAAAGGCACAAATCCCCACCTGCCCATGCGACGTATGTCAGGCTCTGAGTACCCAAATGCAGCCGCAGTTGATGCAGCACCTATCTGGAACGAATGGGTACCAATTGTAATTTGGTAAGGGGAGACCCATCTTGGTAGCAGAACAACAGGCTAGGGCGTGAACCACGCACTGCCACAAACGCATGTGGGGCACCAACCGGACAGATGACAGCACCATGCTACTACCCTGTAGAAATCTGATTCATGCTCAATCAGTCTCATGAAGCAGCAGTTTATATCATCAGATCTTTTAAGATAGGGAGTTAAGAGTCCACGAAGTCCAGCTTCATTAGACGGAGTAAGAAGGGAAACAGAGATAGAGAGAAAAGCAAACACACACGCTGGTCTTTTGGCTGAACAAAGGAAACTAATGGCTTCTCTTTATTCAAGCAGAGTATCTCAGAAACGAAACTTAAGCAAGCAGAATATACCAGAAACGAAACTTAACAGAAACAAAACTTAGGGCATACAGCCAATCAGAAGTGTCAGAGCCCAAATAAGGAGAGATAAGGAGCGTTGTCTCTCATGCAAGCAAAGAGGCTTTTGTTTACAATATGTTTAGGACGACAGGCAAGACAAAAACCAGATGCCTTCCCACATGTCCTCCTTTTTCATTTAAATTTGAGAGAGGGACGGCTAATCATACCCCTGCATGTCATCATACTCCATAACTACTCCTCCATATACATCATCACTGTCCTCCTGGACATCGTACCCCTCCTGACTCATGGTACCTTGTTCCGGAGGATGATACCTCATTGAGTACAATTGCCGTCGTGCAAAACTCGATGTCTCCCTTCTACGCAGTGGACATGTGTTACACATAGAAATAAGGTTAGGAATACTATTAATGCAAAAACACAAAGATATAAGGCAGATAATAATAATGAACCCATAAAAGAAAACTTGTCTAAGGACAGACAAATCAGGCAACCAAGAAGTCACCCAATCAAAGAGATTAACATCAGTGTGTACATTGTTAGTAATGCTCTCCTGTAAATTCTGAAGTTCTTTCTCAATAATATTATTCAGATCCTGGAATTCTACCCGACATCCCTGGTTCCCGACCAGTTTACAAAATCCGCCGGATTTTGCTAACAGGTAATCTATGGCCAGTCTGTCCTGCATTTGGTCTTGATGAAGCTCAGGGATTTCCATTTGAAGATCCCGTATGACCCTCCCTGTGGCATTGATTGATTTCTCCAGCCTACAGGTGAGTCCCAAAATGGACCTTCTATTCTCCTGGGAAATGACACCTGGGTATGATCCCAAGGTGAGTGCTCCAGTGATAGCACTCCCTATAGCTCTCCCCCAGGAGCTACCATCAGAAAGCTGAACATCGATTATCACTTCATCATTGCTACAAGAACCCATCGGGCTGGCAGCAGCTCTCCGGCGCCGTGCATCTGCCCGAAGCGGCATTTGCACTTGTACGGGTAAGGTAAAATAACCCAATGCTGCACATTGATATTGTCCTGGATGGAAATTCGTGGCAACTCCATTAAAAAAGAACCACATGTTAGGATCCTTGATTTGCCATCCATTGCAAATTGAACCACTATCTATAGCAGAATAATCAGGAGTAAACATAGGAAACACATCATATATATCTTCAATAGTAGTGTTAAACAAGGTATAATTAAGCTTATAAGAACTGTTATAACTACCCCATAACCAAAAATAATCGTCACAACCCGTATAATTGCCTACATTCCACAAAACCCTTTTTGCTTGAGTCCAGTACTTCCATTTACTATTCCAAACTCCAGAACTATGACAACAGAAACAAAGTCCTTTAGTGTATTTCTTGAATGTCATGCTTCGCCAGCGGGTGTTGTTAAATTGTTCTGGAGGATTAGAGAAGAGTGTAGATCTATCAAGATGTTGCAAATGTCCAATAACCAACTCTGGCGTGTTGAACAATGCCGGAAGAAAGGCCATTTGAGACACTGCCAGTGGATGCTCATAGTATAACGTTGCATTCTTACCATGAACCTCAAACATATAGTTAGCATGACGAAGCCAAAAGTTGGGGTTGCCCCCATGAGGTATTGTTCTTACAGCTGGAAGCACAGTAAAAAAAGAAAAGAACAAATGTCAGCACATTTAGTCTACTGGTGAACCACCATCCTGGAGCTGAGTAACCTTCTTCTCTCTCCATGGGCGGATCGCTCGAGCAGGAATCCACACAGGTCCTGAGGTCGTAGAAACCGCTGCGTATCCTCGTCCCCAGGTGATTAGAGGTACAGGACCCTTCCACTCAGGATCCGGCTGCTGCCGATAAACGACCAATGGCTTAGGAAGACACTCCTCGGTCCTGAAATGCAATTCGACTGGAGAGTGTGACCTGTCCAGTCGAGTTATAGGGTATTCCATGGGTTAGCTTAATGTCCCACTGACGGCAAAAGTCCTGAAAGGCAGAAGAAACATATGATGACCCATTGTCTGTCTTAAGGCTTTTAGGTTTACCCATTACCGCAAACGAACGAATGCAATGTTGTATAACATGTCTGGATGTTTCACCCCATAAGGGTGTAGCCCATATAAATCCAGAGAAGGTATCAACAGTCACATGTAACTTAGAAAGCGGAGCCAAAGCAGGTACTTGCGTGACATCCATCTGCCATAGCTGATTAGCTTCTGTTCCTCGAGGATTAACAGCATCAAATGGCAGGAATATAGGAGACTTCGTACAGGAAGCACAGGATGACACAATGTCTCTAGCCTGTGACATAGGAAGGGAAAATCGTTTATGCAAAACCTTAGAAGATTGATGAAACATTGCATGACTGTCAATGGGGTTGTCAAAGAGAGAAAAAACCTCAGCAGAGTCCCGGAGAGCAGAATCTGCTCGTGCATTGCCCTCCGTCAAATAACCTGGGATCCTTGTGTGAGAGCGTATGTGGGCAATGAAGAATGGGACCGTACGGTTGGAAAGAAAACCTTGAAGCTGTTGGAATAAAGCAAAAAGATCCCTATCCATCGATGGAGACAAATAAGCTTGAGCTAAAGTAAAAACAAGGCGGTAAACATATTGAGTATCCACAATCAGGTTAAAAGGCACATCAGAAAACGTAGAGAAAGCAAGTATGACCGCTGCCAGTTCCGACCGCTGGGCCGATGCTTGAGGTCCTGTAAAAACAACCTCCCATTCCCCAGTAGGACCCTGCCATGTAAGGACTCCACGGGAGGGGGAGCCATCCGAGAAAAGAGTAACGGCATGCAAGATAGGTTGCATGCAAAGCGAGGATGACAGGGAGTAAGAAGTGAGATTCAGCAAGGTAAACCGCTTATCCTTGGGGGGGTTAAATTTAACTTGTCCCACAAAGTCCGCCATGGCCACCTGAAATGCCTCAGAATGCTGTAGCAAGGCGGTTAGCTGATCCTGTGAAAAAGGAAAACAAACAAAGTCAACGTCATAGCCAGTCAAATGCTTTGCCCTAGTACAGCATTTAAGGAAAAGATCAGCAATTGCATCAGGCAGGCGATAACAGTTTTTCGAGGGAGTGTGCGCCAAGTGTAGCCATTCCACGATGGCCACCTTCTGAGCGTTGACAGGTGCAAACAAAACCGCAGTGGGCAGCATCGGTGTGGGAAGAAGAGCGCATGCCAGCGCAATGGTGCCTGAGGGCACCTGATCCACAGCGATGGTATGCAGCTTTTCGTTGAGGCGTTGAAGAGCTGTACGCATCTCCGTTGTGCAGGGAATGATGTCCGCTGGAGAAGTGTGTCCAGAAAGAGCAGCAAAGAGTGGTGACAGTTCCTCCGTGCTCAGGGCCAAGAAAGGACGAGCCCAATTTATGTTCCCTAGCAACTGTTGCAATTGTACAAGAGTGAACTGCTCTGGAATAGCTATCGTTGGCAATAGCTGAATTGAAGCGGTAGCTGAGAGCCTATGTCCCAGATATTGGAATGGATACATCCGCTGCACTTTTTCAGGAGCTATGATCAAGCCCGCTTGTTGCAAAATGTCTGCTAGGTCCTGCAGGTGTTTTTCCGTGACTTGTGGACCATGCAATAAAATGTCATCTGTGTAATGATAGACTTTAACCTCTGGATGACGTTGCCTGAAAGGTTCCAAAGCCATGTTCACAAAGTGTTGGCATAGAGTCGGCGAGTTGGCCATACCCATAGGCAAGACACACCATTCAAACCGTTGAGTAGGATGTTCATTATTGTATACTGGCAATGTAAATGCAAATTTTTCTCTGTCTGGTGGCGCTAGCAAGATTGTATAAAAACAGTCCTTCAAATCTATGACCATGAGTTGATGATCTTCAGGAATCATGTTCGGATTAGGAAGTCCAGATTGTAGAGGTCCCATTGGCAAGATGTGCTCATTAACTTTTCTCAAATCATGCAACAATCGCCATTTTCCAGACTTCTTTTTCACCACAAAAATTGGAGAGTTCCAAGGACTAGTGGTTGGTTGAATATGTCCCAGATTTAATTGCTCCTGTACAAGGGCCTCCGCCGCCTGGAGCTTTTCTCTTGAGAGCGGCCATTGATCTGTCCACACTGGCGGGGTGTTTTTCCATTGTAGTGGAAGTGCATGCAACGGCGCTGCAGGGGAGGCCCGTATCAAAAATTTGTCTGCAAGGTACACCCTGTTTTAGCCAGGAGATCCCGGCCCCACAGAGTAATAGGAATATCCATAATCAGGGGGTGAAGAGAAACTTTTGTTCCCCCTGAGGTCTCAAAGACGATTGGATGAACACTTTGCTGTGCTGGCTCGTACCCGCCCACCCCATAAACCTCCCTACAGGGGCGGACGGCCCATCCAGTTGGCCAATCTTTTTTTGCCACCACTGAAATATCGGCTCCTGTATTGACCAATCCAGACACTGAACGTCCACCCATAATCAGCGAGCGGGTCGGTCTATCCTCGGTGATTTGTATCACCGCCATAGCTGCTGTTACAGTCGCCTCCTGGGATGGAGTTGCAGTGGTCCCTAGTGGAAGCAGATGAAGGCGTCCTACAGGTTGTCCCTTAGGCAGGGTGAGATGTTGCGTGGCTGATGCAGGGACGACAATTTCTTGGTGACCCAATGTAACTGACCCTGCTGCAATGTGTACAGAAGCGGGTAAGGCGTCTGGGCAAGGAAGAACGATGCCCATCATGCCCTGGGGAATAACATCATCAACCAGTGTGGGAAGAGCCTCCACACACCCTGGCATAGTAAAAGTACAGTCCTTGGATAACCTCAATAATAGCCCTTCTTTTAAAGGATGGTTTTTTCTATATCGTGAAATCATTTCTTGGGCAAGTTCCATATCTTCTGCCATCTCTTCCAAAACTTCCTGTATTGCTTCCTCACTGACCTCTGGTAGCCCTATTATTTTGCCTGGGCCCGAGCCTGGCCCGCACTCCCATTTCCCTGCTGCTGTGGAGAAAAGTCAGAGTCTTTGTGCTGAGCAGCTGAGGAGTTGGCATTAGGATTTGAGCGGCACTGATTGGCCCAATGGTACCCTTTCTGGCAAATGGGACACTTCCTTGAAGGGCGTGCTGCCTGCTTTTGAGAGAAGCGACATTGTGCTTTAAAATGTCCTTCTTTTCCACAGCCAAAACAATGTTTGTTTTGAGCCTGAGTTGTGGGCAACTGAACTGCAGCTGCCAGAAGTTGAGCCTTGTAACTGTGAGTCCCCACATTTTGACAAACTTTCATCATGTCTGCTATAGATGTTCCTGGCCTAGCATAAACAGCTGTCAGAGCCCCTTTACAATCCTCATTGGCATTTTCAAAAGCCAGTTGTTTCATGAGCATTTCCCGTGCCGGGACATTTTCCACCTGGCGGCTGAGGGCAGTCATGAGTCTGTTAACGAACTCAGTGTAATCCTCTTTAGGGCCCTGCCTAATTGCTGCAAACCCAGCAATGGAGCTATCCCCTTTGGAAGGAATCTTATTCCAGGCACGCATGACTATCTGTGCAATATCTCCCAACTGGGCGTCAGTGAGTGCCAACTGCTGTGTGGGGTTGGCAAAATTTCCCTCCCCACATAACATATCCATTGTGAGTGCAGGGCGTGTGCGATTTACCTCCCAAGCCATATCCCTCCACTCTTGCAAGCAGAGCATGGCTTCTGCAGGAGGCAGGAGCGCTTTAATCATCTGTTTCCAATCAACTGGTAGAAATTTTTGAGAAGCAATGGCTTCCAACAGAGCTTTAGTAAAAGGTGCATTAGCCCCATAGTCACGTATGCTGACCCTCAGTTCCTTCAGATATTTGTAATGGAGGGTTTCATATTTATCTGGGACTGCCAGTGCATTGCCCACAGCCGGAGCCCCCTTATCACTGGGTATATTTCAGTAGATTGCACGTCCAGCACAGCTGCAGTTAAAGCAGCAGAGAACTGTGTTTTGGTAGGGCTAAAAGTGCTTGATTGCTGCAAGGCAGGATATAATGTCCCATCTCCATTTCCACCTCCACCCCCATCAGGGGGCTGTTGTTTCTCATATGATGGAGGGGCAGTTGCCATAGCCCCCCCTTTGGCTGGAGGCAAAAGCTGTGGGAGGGGGCCAGCAAGCCCCTGAGACAACAGAATATTCTTTGGAGTGAGTCTTTGAAGGCAGTCTCTAACTTCCTCCCACGTAGATTGAACTGATACAAAAATTCCATTATGCTTCTGCATTTCTCTCCCAATCTGTTTCCACTGTTGTAAGTCCAAGCATGCATCATATTTAACCCAAGGACTGATTTTCCCTATAGCTTTGACTAGCTTTTTTATCTCCTTCTCATCAGCCTTTCGTCCATTCATATGCAAAAGATCTGAGATATCTTTACAAAGTTCATTCATTTGCGACGCCAGAATACACCCCATTTTCACTCACCTAATGTGGGACCCAATGTAGAATTGGATGAATCGAGCGCTCGAATGACCTTTCCTCTGGTCGTAGGTGAATGAGACCTTCCGGTCGATGAGGTGATAATTAGGTGCTAAATGCTGCAGCAGAGTTCAAAGAAGGCTCTGTCATTGTAGTTCAAAGCGTCACACGGAGCGCCACTTGTAGAAATCTGATTCATGTCTCAATCAGTCTCATGAAGCAGCAGTTTATATCATCAGATCTTTTAAGATAGGGAGTTAAGAGTCCACGAAGTCCAGCTTCATTAGACGGAGTAAGAAGGGAAACAGAGATAGAGAGAAAAGCAAACACACACGCTGGTCTTTTGGCTGAACAAAGGAAACTAATGGCTTCTCTTTATTCAAGCAGAGTATCTCAGAAACGAAACTTAAGCAAGCAGAATATACCAGAAACGAAACTTAACAGAAACAAAACTTAGGGCATACAGCCAATCAGAAGTGTCAGAGCCCAAATAAGGAGAGATAAGGAGCGTTGTCTCTCATGCAAGCAAAGAGGCTTTTGTTTACAATATGTTTAGGACGACAGGCAAGACAAAAACCAGATGCCTTCCCACACTACCCTATCCCCGCTGACCGGCGCTTGAGTGGCGAATCCCCCACAGAGCCCACTCCTGGTCGAGCGACACATCTTCCAGTTCCAGTGCCATGCAGAACATGTCCCCTGTTGAAAGTGGGACCAGCTCACTGATTCTCAGAGCCCCAAAGAAAGCCACGGATGTAGTTGCCTGAAAATAGACTCTTCGTATGGAGCATAGGTGCTGGCCGCGTAGGAGTCATATATAGTAGCCACAACTGCTAGCAGGGCTCGTCCCGCTGCATCTCAGGGTGAAGGGCCGCCCACATCCTAGGTTCTTCGTCATAGGCCAACCATGACAGGCCAGGGAAATCAACCATGGCCCGGTAAATACTGTCCAGGTACTGGACCATTGGGATGGCCAAATCAGGATGGGCCGTTAGATATCTTGCCATGGATACCAAATAGGCCGGTAACAAATTGGCCCAAGTGTGAGGCGGCTTATGGTGACAGGACAACTCCTTGTCCCTGTCGTCCTGCCCCTCCCTCTCCTCCTCAGTGGGTTCACGGTGCAGGAGGGTAAAAATGTCAATATATCCCCCACGACATATCTTCTCCCTAGTAGCCCGGGATAAATGGTCACCCAGGGGTAGGGAGTAACCGGCCGTCGGCAGGGCCGCCGCTGGCATGGATTGGAGTGGGGAACACATAATAGGTCTTATCGGACCCCTGAGAAGTTAAGCGGAAGCATTGGGGCGGTCACCCCTGTAAGAACCTGGGTGTAATTGGCCTGTTGCGGTAATGGCCACTGTACCCCCCCAATGTTATGAGCTAGTGTCACCGGTGTGCTGATTTGACCAGGATACTCACTCGGTGCACCCCCATGGGCCACCCAACTGGGGGTTCCGGCCCGTGGTGGGCGTCGGAGTTCACGATGGCCATTGAGCTCGGTGTCTCTGTGCGTCCATGCCAAGCAGGACCGGTCCCTGGTGGAATGCCCTGCTGTAATGGCCTGATGGGGAGCTGCGAGGTGCCAGCCTGCGCTGGCCTGATGGCCTCCAGCAGCTCAACCCTGTTGGCGGCCGGCTGCGTGGCCATGGCCGGCACGTGGGCCGGAGCCGAAGGGCTGCCAAGCCCACCATCCGAAGGTGGTGGAGCAATTTCCATTGATGCCTCGAGTGCCGATATGCGGGCAAGGAGAGCATCCACAGTGTCAGACCCACCAGAATAAGGTGGGCCGGGTGGGCCGGATGGCCCGCTGGGCAATTGATGAGTGGGCGGAGGGATAAAACCATGTGGCAATCCCTAGCCAGAATAGGGCCATGCCCAATAATCCGGCCCATGGGGGGGTGATGGAACGGTGGGGCGCGATCCCGCGCCACACCCAAATGGGCCGCTATGCCCCATGAGCAAAGGTTGGATAGGGGTAGAAACCCCAGGGGAGCAGGCCCACACAGCCCCCGCCCGAGTCCTCCGACTGGGTGGGTAGGCCGAGGCCTGGTCACCGTCGTTGGTGGCAGTGGGAATTGTAACACTGCCACCCCCCGTGGGGCAGCCGCCCGAGCCCTCCAGCCTGGTGGTTGCCCCAAAGAGGTCGAGGGGGTGGGCCGAGCCCTCCCCCCAGGTCGCGGCATAGGGGCCACCTGAAACTTGCGCTTGAGTGCCATGGCCACCCAAGTGGTGCAGCACTGATCGGAGGAGAGATATCATCCAATCAGAATTGTAAAACAGAAAGGCAAGTAAGCTGGAGGGAGCAGCGTTGGAGCGAACTTCTCCGCTCCGTCGCTTCTCTTTAAAGTGGCAGCGAGGCTGCCTTGTGGCCACCCCTTTTATAGAGGGATGGCCATGCCCCCTAACTGACCCGGATGTCTGAGTCCGGGTGGGGGGCGCAAAGAGCACGGCGGCCATTTTGGCGCCGCGCTTGCATTCTCTTAAGCTCTTTCAAGCTCTTTCAAGCTTTTAATCTTTTTTAATATTGTTGTCAGTAGTTTTTTAATGGGTTTTAATGCTTTTTTAAAACTGCTATTGGTTTTATTTTCTGTGAGCCGCCCAGAGTCTTCAGAGTTGGGCAGCAATACAAATTAGAATAAATAAATAAATAAATCTGTTTTGGCAAACACTGTGCTTCCATATTTCTGATGGCATCATTCAGCAATTAATTGCATTCCAGGAACCTTAGGGCAAAGTTGGTTTTCATCCCTTGTGTTTCTTGCACGCATAGTAGGTCACATTTATGTTTATTACTGAGTTCCTGAAGCAGACTTTCTTTAACTGAAGATATTCCTTCAATGTTGACCAATATCACTATCTGTTTTGGCCCTGAGAAGGGCCATTGGTTAAAATGTCTCCTTGTAGTCATTTCTATTTCTGGTGCTTCTGAGTTGAAAGGATTAGCTGGTGAAAAATCACCATTGCCAATGATAATTCTTTGTTGCCCAGGGGAGACCTGATCACTGAAGTAGCAATCTTCAGTGAAGCTCCATTCATATCCCTCAACTCTACTACTGAGTATCAGTTAGCAGGCAATCTGTTTTCCCAACAAGCTACCTTAACTTGTGGAACATATCAGAGAAAAGCAAACAAAAAATCAGAAGAAAGCAAACAGAGAGAGAGAGAGAAAAGAGAATGCAATGTCATTTTAAAGCCTAACTTCTATTTTAATGGGAGATTTTGTAGACTAAATCTATTTCCTTTGACAAGTCAAAGCAATTTATCCTGATGAGAACAAGGAAACAGTACTCACATCAGTATCCAACATAGGCCATTTATAGTGTTTGTATATTCCATGATGTGCTACTTTTCGTTTCAGCCCTGAATACAACAATTGTGCTACAAAGATGCAGTTGCTTCTTCCAGCTGAGATGTGGAATTTGCCAAGGCTTCTTAAATGTTGCTTGAAGCCCCTGGCAGCTTTGATATTCTCAGGGGGAACAACATTAAGCAAGCTTTGTTGCTGGTTCAAATCCAAGTTTATATGTTATTAGAACTGTCAGGATTAAACTGCTGCATGAGGTGTAGGATCTGTAGATAGAGAATAATACAAAGCAAAGTTCCTTATTGTTAGTCACCTGCCATTAGGAACATAATCACTGGTGGGGTTCCACCTCCCTATTGGGGGGGGGGGGGAGAAGAAAACACCCTTGAATATTCATTTTATATGGATTTATAATATAGTATAACAACGCAGTAAAACTTCCTTTATGAAATTGAGCACACAGTAGTTGCCCTATTTGAAGTCCTCAGTAAAGCAAGGCTCCTTCGCAGCCAAGGCATCACTATCCCTCTTCTCAGTTATTTCCTTTTTATATGTTTTAAAAGATGAAAAGAGCACATGCAGTTTTTTCCCCTTGCAGATGGTCCATTAAGTTGTTACTTGAAGCAGTCAGCTGGAAGACACTGGAACAGGGGCACAGTTGGCTGCATCTTCCAGACACTAAACATACATAGAGACAGGGACATAATAATCCTGGCAATTAAATCAAGCATTTGCTTTTCGCAACATGAAGCCCTAAGTTCACTTTCTTTGTGCAGTTCCTCATTCCTTCTTTGGCTCAGTTTTAATTTTCACTCAGCACAAAAGAGATTAAAGCAAAATGTCACATTCCAACATAGAATTAGGCACACAGTGATTCCATAAGCGAACTTTCTTCATACAGTTTTCCATGCTTTCTTAGGCAGTTTTAAAAATGTCTATTGAACAGTCTGGTGCTGATGACTCAGTGTTGCTGGCCACAAACCTTACAGATCTTCAGCTGATGCTGGATCGAGTTAGACGTCTTGTTATAAGCCAAGCACCAACTCATGGCAAGCTAATGGCAGGAATAGAAAAAAATCCAAAGAGTGGATAACATTGTCTATTTGGGGTTTATTTTAAATGTTTGGACACTGATTAAAGCATCTGAAAAGAAAATTGAAGCTTCTGATATGTGGATCTACAGACGTCTGCTAAGGATCTCATGGGTTGACCATGTGACTAATGTAGAAGTGTTGTGCCGGATGGATAAAGAACAAGAACTGTTTAAGACCATTAAACAAAGAAAGCTCCAATACTTTCAACATATCATTAGGAGTGACAAAGTATAGAATACTCCAACTCATTATGCAAGGGAAGATCCTTGTGAAGAGAGGCCCTGACATCATTGCTGAAGAACCTGAGAGACCAGTGTGCAATGTCCTCATAAGAATTATTCTGAGGACATAAGAACAGGAAGACTTTTGCCATGATTATAGCCAATATCCAGAACGGATATGACACTTGGGAGGAGGAGGAGGAGGAAGAAAAAGAAGAAGAATTACCTGAGATGGTCTTAAACACATACATCTTAGCTACACACCCAAAACCACATGAGACCTCCCGGAATGAGAGTGAATTAAGCCTAGCTATTGTTAAGAGTGTAAGGGACTACTGTAATCCCAAATGTTGCAACAGGCTGAATTGCCTATGTCCATTGGTCCATCTGTTTACTTTTTAAATCCACATAAAAATGCAAACTATTAGAGAATATTATCTTGCAGTGGGGTCCTAGGGAGGATGCTCAT
This sequence comes from Bradypodion pumilum, assembly GCA_035047305.1. Taxonomy (NCBI): domain Eukaryota; kingdom Metazoa; phylum Chordata; class Lepidosauria; order Squamata; family Chamaeleonidae; genus Bradypodion; species Bradypodion pumilum. Next base: position 240,551,335 of record JAWDJD010000003.1, on the reverse strand, counting down.
AAAAGTATGCATGTATGTGTGGACTTTCCCTCCCTTCATATTAATGCCCATTCTAATGTAGTCATAATAAAAGACACACATACATACCAATATCTGCAGGTTCTGTTTCCATGGCTTCAGTTATCTGCAGGTATAAAAATATCCAATTAAAAATCCCTGAAATATCTAATATATATGTAATTTTTTTCTTTAAAAATGGTAGCTGTGTTAGTCTGTGCAAGCAAATCAGAGAGTATACAAAACAAAAAGTTAACATCAAAATACAACAGTTAGTACTTAAGTTGCCATGATGTTTTTTGTCTTTTTGTTTTGCTTTGTTTACTCTCTAATATATACACATATTTATATGGTGCAGTACCAGAGCTGGCAAGTAGAGTCCACTGTCTCCAATGTAATGTTTGCAAGGAAGGGAGATAGACATTTAGGAGTCAGGATACAGGGGGAGACCTTCTGAGGATACTTGAAAGTGCAGATAACAGCAAACCCTATATTTAACACACATTCCTGTATAATAGAAGCAGGGGATGAGTTTCAAATGCCTCCACTGTTCTACACAAGAACTACCAAACTGTGGGAAGGTCTTTTTTCCAATCCCCTGATAGCAATTTCATTGTTTATTATGAAAGATGAGATATTGGACTTAATAGATCTTTGATCCAGTCTAGCAGCTCTCTGCTTATACTTTGACAACTCTTCAAAGATGTTAGTTAAGAAGACTGGTTACATTTTCAGATGTCTATTCTAACCATCCTTCTTCATTCTTCCAACTACTTTATTTCTTGATGTTTTCTGGTACTATCTTTAAATTTCATGTTTCTTTTTCTCCTATTCATTTCTGTCATTCACTAAAGCACATCTATCACACAGTAATCACATTAGAGGTAACAGGATTCTTATGCCAGTGGAGAAAACAGAAACTGGGTGGATAGAGATTAGCATGAGAATGAAATGTTTGCAAGCGTGGTGCCAATATGGCCGCCGCGCTCTTTGCGGGCCCCCCCACCGGACTTGGACATCCGGGTAGTTAGGGGGCGTGGCCAGCCCTCTTTAAAAGGGACAGCCACTAGGCAGCCGAGCTGCCATTTTGCGAAAGCGACGGAGCGGAGAAGTTTTTTCCGTCGCTCTCTCCCCCTTTTCGCCTCTTTCCTCTGTTCGAGGCTTCGTTTACGAGGCTTGATTTTGCTAGCCTCTGTTAGAGGCTTTGTTTGCTTTTCGCCCCTAGAGGCTCGATTCCTTTAGAAGCGACGGGGCGGAGAAATTTGCTCCGTCGCTTCCCCCTCTGTCAGCCTCTGTCGAGGCTTTTTACTTGGGCTTGCCTCTTTGCAAGAGGCTCGATTTCGCTCCTATTTGTTTCCTTTTTGCCTTGTAACCGAGCAGAACTGCTGGATAGCTCAGTGGTTTAGGAATCGGGCTGCAAAGCCAGAGGCTGGGAGTTCGATTCCCCATGGTGTTTTCTTGCTCGTGGGGGGTTCGCGGTGGCTCAAGGGGCTAAGACACGGAGTGTTAAGTGCCTGAGACGCTGACTGGGTAGTGGAAGGTCAGTGGTTTTGCTTCCTGCATACTGCAGGACAGAATGAGCTCCCGTTCTCAGCCCCAGGCCGGCCCTTGAGAGGATCCGGCCCGCGGCCCGTGGCTGCCGGCCATGGGCCGGAACGATTGGGGGGAGGGCTTGGTGCTGGCTCACAGCACGTTTTACCCCATTAGGGGCCAGAGTTTTGGGCATGGCCCTATTCTGGCCCAGGCTCTCAAATTAGGGCCTCTGGCCCAATACCTAGCGGGCTGTCCGGCCCACCTGGCCCATCCGTCCCACCTGGCCCACCTACTAGGGGTTTTCATGGCAGGGGATGCCTGGTTAGCACATTTGGCTGGGCTGGGGGCATCCTTAGCTAACCGGTTGGTGGGGGGCCCCTTCCCTAACTACGGAGCCCCTTTGTGTCTGCTGGCTACTTCGACTGCTGCCACTATGCTACTGGCGGCCAGCTGGGTCGAGCTTCTCGTGACACTCCGGCCTGTGCCCGCCGCTGTCTCGCAGCTCCCCGTTTGTCCAGAACTGCGGCTGGAGTGCGTTGGAGGTCACCACAGAGCTTGATTTCGGTCGCGAGCTCCGACGCCCACCGTGGGCCGGAACCCCCAGTGGGGGGGGCTCACGGGGGTGCAACTAGTGAGTATTAGGTTCAAGTTGAATGCACACACTCACAGTCCATTTCCGGCGGTTGGGTTCAGTGCTCTTTGCCTCGCCAATTTGAGGCTGGTGGGCATCACTTGCCATCCTATCCCAGTTCCCCTTGGTTGCATTCAGGCACGACGTTGGGGGTGGGGGTTTCTGCCACTGGGGCAGTACGTGGCGTCACAGGGGCTGTCCAGGTCCCGCTGTGTATGCCCTGTGTACATCATGTACCGGCAATGGCATTGCCGACGTCAGGTTATTCATGGCCCCCCAGTGATCATCTGACCAAGGTCATGAAGGAAAAGATTTGGTGGGGGGGGAGTATGTGGATATATTCTCACTAGGAGCTGAGATCCATAAGGATAGGAGGTATGGACAGGGGGACAGAGACATTGTGTGGTCCCACTGTAGTGAGCCACCACGCACTGGGGTGTCCGCCCCCGGGACAGTGCTGGGCATCGCAGGGGCTGTCTAGACCCTGCTGCGTAGGCCCCCTTTATACAGAACGTGCCGTCAAGGGCTTTGCCGATGGACGGCTATTACTTGCCCCGGTTGATTATTGGCCGCAGGCCATGAGGGGTAAAGGCCGAAGGGGGACATGTGGATATTCCCCCTTTGAACTGCGAGCCCACTGGGAGGTGAGAGAAGGACAGGACGGATGAGACAAAGAGATGTCCCATCGTCATTAGCCACCGCGCACCTTGGGGCCAACTGGTTGTCGGCATACCTTGTGCGTATTGTGGTATGCCGCAGGGCTCGACCTGTTTGGGCCATCCTGATGTCGATCGGATGGGCCCATGACGGTTGGCTCATGGTGAGGAATGTGGATGAGGGTGGCTCTATATCCCGAGGGGAGGTGGGATGAGTCCCGTCAGCAAGTGGCTCATGTACATCATTCCCACGGGACTGGTGCCTGGTGATGGGTACCATGGTGGTTTTGCTGAGCAGCGGGCTGTTCAGACACTGGCTCCACGCAAACGGGTTGGGCGGGGGGTTCCGGCCCGCCTACTGTGTTCGGCCTGCTCAGCTGACGATGTGTGTACTAAGCACCACGGTCGTTACCGACTTAGTGCCCCCCTTTTGCGCTGGCCCTCCCGCCGCCTCCGCGGGCCCGCGGGTTGGTGGGTTGCGGGGCAGAGGTGGGGGTGCACAGGGGTGAACAGAGCTCCATCTGAAGTAACTGACTTTGTCATGAGCCCCCCCCCCCGCCCCATGTATAGTCAGCCTGGAGGGATGTCACTCAGTTCATCCAAGAAGGGATGGGGCGGGAGACCTGCTGGGGGGTTTTCAATGGGGCTTTTGAATCCATTCGGGGGTGTTGGGGGCCCCAGGATGCTGCTAATCTGGTTCCCTTCCAGGGTAACGGAGAGGGGGCTCCATGGTCCACAGTTATGGAAGTTGGAGGCCATGAGAGTAGTGGGGGCCCTTCTTGGAACCACCTTTCCTTAGTCGAAGGTATCCCCCATGAAGCTCATACTGAGCTAGAAAAATGGTGAATGTAATATAATCCTTTATTCAGCTTAACCTGCGGGTGTTCTGTTCAGGGATGACCTTCCTGATGACCTTGTTCGGTCAGGTACTCATAGTTGCCTCGGCTACTATGGGTGGCGTGCTCACGCAATTCTGGTGCTGTTTTGGCACAGTGTGATATGCACTCGGCTTCCAGCTTTTCGCCAGTACACCCCATGTTTTAGACCTATCGGGTTTTTAGGTTTTGAGGGGAATTTTAATTAGATAACGCCGATCCCTTTCTGAATGCGTTAATTCAGGTTCAGCACCCGACCGATGTGGGACTTTCACTCAGTGGGCATTTGCTCACAGGTTGGGGTCTCGGTCTCCAGCCCATCACCTCGACGACTTTTGGGTCCGGGGTTAAAAGGGGCTTGGACACGTGTACGCATCTCCTCATCACGATTCAGACACTCAGGTGGGAACTGGGTGTCCCCTTGGCGCCTGAATAGACCGAGGTCCCATGTTCTAACATCACAATTTTGCCTCGATGCTGTCACGCGGGCATCCAGGTTAACCGGTGACACGGTGGCTTGGATGTCCATGGCGATTTTGGCATTGATTGCCAAACATCGAGTGTGCCTTTGGGAATTGTAGTTAATTCATTGTCCCCCCTTAATGGGTTTGCTCTGGCTCAAATTACTCCTGGGTTTAGATGGGTATCTTATGGGAGGTCAGACCTAGTGGTCTGCCCTAGATATCTAGTACGGTCAGATACCTCCGGCTCCCGGACTGATGGGGTTTACTCCGAGGGTGGGTGCACGGATCGCCCTGCGATCTTACCTGCCTTGTGTTTTTCCCATTTGGAGAGCACTGGTGCTATGGTGCAAGGGGTGGGCCTACTCAGTGGTCCAATTTCGGTGTGACAATGCGGCAGTGGTGAACATTGTCGACACTCAGACATGCAAATCCCCCAAGGTCATGACATTAGTCCGTCTATTCTCTTGAGAAGCCTACGCCTAATGTGCTGTTCTAGGCCAGACATGTTATGGGTATTTATAATGACATTCTGCTGCTCTCCACCACCGCAGATCACCTGGTTCCGTGCCGTACTCTGGAAGCAGAGGGATTCCACTCGCCACTTTTGGCTGAGGGTTGGACGTTTGGCAAGGAGAGGGGAACCGGACATGTCGTTGGCACCTCGCACACGTAAGGTGTATCACTCTGCATTCAGGCGTCAGGTTTGGGAGGGGTGGACACAGGAACGTGTCCACCGCCCATACGCACGTCACCCCTGTTCCCAGAGTTTCTACCCACCTTGCACGAGGCTGGCATTGCTTATGTACAGATAGGTGTGAGGTGGCTCTTGGCCACGCAGCTACCACGGTAGCCTTTTTTGGAGCGCTCCGCATCAGTGAGTGGGTGCCAGAGTTGGTGCCAACGGTGTAAGGCGGATGTGTCTCGTAGGGCACTGGAACTCGGAGATGTCTCTGTCACACATGAGTGGGCTCGAGTGGGGATGCGGTCCTCACGGGTTATTCAGCACGGTGCAGGCAGTGGTGTATACTGCTACTAAGTTTTTGAGACATCTGTCCGGTTGGTGCCCTACCTGAATTTTCGACAGTGCCTGCTGCGCGCCCCAGCCTGTTTTCTGCCACCGGGTTGGGTCTACCCTTACCTTAGTACAGTCCCTGAGGGTGACCGGTGCCGCGTTTCGCGGTGTGGTGCCCGTTTTGGCACCATTTACTTAAGATAGGTGTCGCGTTGATCGCGGCTACGTTTGGGGTACTCGGAGGTGGATAGGCGTCTACGTGCAATTTCAGATATGTACGTCCCCTCACTGTATGAGTACCCGGTTATGTCCTTCACCTCTTCTCCTCTTTTACAGATCCTAGGGGTCTCAGCACACCGGTGGCAGGGGGCTGGTGGGCCACAGCTATGTTCACTGGGCAGCAGTATGTGCTGCAGTGACAGAGAGTGGACCCCGGCTGGGCTGTGTGCATCCGCACGTCTGCTATGGTATGGTATGTGCGGCACATGGGGGCGGGAACTGTGGCCATTCCTGCTGTCTGACAGGGATGCTGGACCGCCCGGTGTTTTACAGGTGCCTCGGCGGCAGCGGTCTTATACGAATCACTGCTGTTATTAAATTGTCGAGGGGCTGTGACCTGGCATTTTGTATCACGTATGGCTTACATACGGTCGCTATGGTCTAACATCGTGCCGAGACACCAATTTAGGGGAGACGCGGATCTCCCTAGTTCGGACTGTTCCGGCAGTCAGTGGACGGGGCTGTGGCTCTGGCCCGTTCTGAGCATGGCTGTGAGACGGCCATTGGAGTCCGGATGATTGGCTTACAAACAAATTTTGCTGGTAGGCAGGAGAAGGGGTCCACCTGTTGGTCAGAGGTATGCACCTCGTTCTGGGTGTGATGCAAGCAGGCCTGGCGACCGAGCTGACGGTCTTGGGGGGGGGGCGGTGAGTCATCATGGATGCCTCCCCGTGTGGCAGTAGCACTGGTAAGGTAAATATTTATGACCCACAGGTATCCGGCAGGTTCGCAATTGACTGGCCAACACTAGATAGGCACAAGTTGGTTAAGGTTGTCCGGTCAACGACGAACCAGGCAATGGTGTGATGGCAAGAGCTAGGCAGCATGCATCACCCCATTATTTTACGGATACGCATCAGAGGGTGGGGTCAGTAGTTAGTTTATTGACTACGGTCAACAAATTGTTTGTTGTAAACAAACAAATGGATACAAATGGATACATTGTAGCCAATTGCCGTTGGCAATTTTGGGAGGAACCTTACCAGTGTTACTGCGGCCGGCTTGACTTAAGAATTATAATTGCTTGAGTACCAATCGAAATTTATAATTCGGACTAGGGCATGAATCAATAAATATGGCCCAATGCCGTTATCCACTTATACTGGTGTCTGAGTCCTTTTGTGGGGGGTGGGCCTGCAATGCAAGCGCAGCGCCAATATGGCCGCCACGCTCTTTGCGGGCCTCCCCACCGGACTTGGACATCCGGGTAGTTAGGGGGCGTGGCCAGCCCTCTTTAAAAGGGGCGGCCACGAGGCAGCCGAGCTGCCATTTTGCGAAAGCGATGGAGCGGAGAAGTTTTTCCCTCCACCCCCTCCCTAGTAAACAGTGTGATATTTTGGTCGCTTCGGGGCCGGGTGGGAATTTTTGGCAGGAACCTACAATTGGCTCTTGGGTTCTGGCTTTTTTGCCCATCCCACACTGTTGCTATGGTTTGATACAGGGGTTTATTTGCTGTTGACTTTGGTCACATGGGTGGGTAGCACTGGTAAGGTAAAAATTTATGACCCACAGGTATCTGGCAGGTTCGCAATTGACTGGCCAACACTAGATAGGCACAAGTTGGTTAACGTTGTCTGGTCAACGACGAACCAGGCAATGGGGTGATGGCAAGAGCTAGGCAGCATGCATCACCCTGTTATTTTACGGATACGCATCAGAGGGTGGGGTCAGTAGTTAGTTTATTGACTACGGTCAACAATTTGTTTGTTGTAAACAAACAAATTGATACAAATGGATACATTGTAGCCAATTGCCGTTGGCAATTTTGGGAGGAACCTTACCAGTGTTACTGCGGCCTGCTTGCCTTAAGAATTATAATTGGTTGAGTACCAATTGAAATTTATAATTCGGTCTAGGGCATGAATCAATAAATGTGGCCCAATGCCGTTATCCACTTATACTCGTGTCCGAGTCCTTTTGTGGGGGGTGGGCCTGCAATTGTCTATTGAAATACCTGGCACGACTACTAATGGAACACAGTCTTCTTCCAACTATTGTATTTGTGACATGGCATCCATACATAAATATGGATTGCTCTGCTAACTCAACTTTATTTTATTTCTTGAAGTTGAGACTAGAGACATCACCATGTGACATGTTGGTTTAGACATTCATCTGGTTTGTACATTTACATGTTTGTTTATACATTTGTCCAGAATTGTTTCTGTACTATTAAAAATTGATTACAATTCTTGAAGTTAATAAAATAATATTACTTAGTAGTCATGACACAAGCAGTTTCTTTTACTACACATTTTGAAAAGCTAGTTTATTACTACAATCATATATGTAAAAGTTATTGCATAAAGTTGATGGAAATAGCCAAAATACAGATGTTGGTATGAAAACTGAAATCTACAATAATTCAACATATCCTTAAATGTTACCATTGCATTAAATGGTGTCTTGTCAGATAATTATAGGATTTAGCTTGTACGTCTAGAGAGGTGCATCTGAGATTTGAACACATGGATAAGCATCGTTGCCTCTCTGCTCTTACTAGTCTCAGTGCTAGGACCTTTTACACAGGCATGTCTGTTATGTCAAGTTCACAATGTGTCTTGTCTAGTTTTATCTTTGACCTCTGAATTTTAAAACAGCCTTTCAGCAACTGAAATTATTGCTCTCTTGTAAGTGTGATGTTATATTTTCATCTTGATTTATCTGTCCTTATGCATTTTATATGTCTAATGATATTTCTGATGCTGATTATTTTCAAAAATTGCTTTTAAATGCCCTTGGTTGTGGAGTTCTTGGGGAAGGAATTTGTATCAGATTATTTTCTTTGATTTGCTAACATTTTCCTTTTTGGAATTTGTTGCTATTTAGTGAAGGTGTATTCTTTTAAACTACACAGTTTAAAACTGAGCTGGATGACTAGCAACTACCTTGCATTCTTAACACCATGATATAATAATCATAATTTCATGCTGTCAAGTCAATTCTGTGTTATGGTGACCCTTTTCAGGAAAACCCCTGGGACTGTGTAGGTTTCCCAGGCTGGATCTTCTCCTTGAAGACAGAGTGGGGAATCAAACTCACATCCTGTGGCAACCAAATACCTAAGCCACTGAGCTATCCAGCCAGCTTTGCAATGATATGTAACACAATACTTCTGAAGTCTAAATATTTCATTGAGCTGAATTTTTACCTCAATCCACACATAGCTGCATCTGGCCACAAAGAATCACAGTGAAAAGCACACAAGCCTCTTTTAAATGTACTTCTCTCACATTAGTCTTACTGAAATAAGTGTCACATATTAATGCAAAAAGTCAGCTATTTGTTAATGTGCTTTGTTACCAAGATACCTAATTTTACAAAAGAATCTAAGTGAGGATTTTGAAGAGGATTTATTTCCCTTCTCGTAACTCGTTAGAAAATTAAAGCCGAAATTGCCATAAACTAAAGAGTTGCCTGATTCATTCGAAGTGTTTTTAGCTGTCCCATCCTCCAATTAAGCATAAATTAAATTCCTTCTCTTTATTTTCAAGAGCCACAAGGTGGGTCTTTAAGTCTAGCATATGCCAGTCCAGGGACTGTATTAAATTTTAATTGGTGCAGCCAGCTTCTACAGCTACTTTGGTTGTATCTGGAAGGCCTGGTAGCATCGGAGAGCTTTCCTTCATCTGGTGTCCTAATGGTATCTCCCTACTGAGTCATTCCTCTCACCATGTTCTTAACTGTTCTGATACATCTTTAACTAAATCTGGTTACTTTTTTCTTGCCAGTGTTAGGAATTTTTGCATGCTTCTTTTACTGAAGGATTTCTTAAAGAAAAGATATTGCACTAAGTGTTTTGCCATGCTTTGCAGGCGCACCCCCCAAAGAAAGACTCAGACACTGGTATATGGATAAAGGCATTGGGCCACTTTTATTGAATAATGCCCTAGTCCGGATTATAACTTTCAATTGGTGTATTCTTAAGGCAAGCAGGCCACAGTTACACTGGTAAGGTTCCTCCCAAAATTGCAAATGGCAATTGGCTACAATGTATCCATTTGTATCAATTTGTTTGTTGATACAAACAAATTGTTGACCGGAGTCAATAAACTATCTACTGACCCCACCCTATGACGTGTATCCGTCAAATCACGGGGTGATGCATGCTGAAAAGTTCCTGCCATCACCCCTTGCCTGGTTCATCGTTGACCGGTCAAAGCTATTACACCTGCACCTGTCTAAGTGTTGGCCAGTCAATTGCGAACCTGCCGGATACCTCTGGGTCATAAATCTTTACCTTCCCAGTGCTACCCGCCTAAAGTGACCAAAGTCAAAGAAAAAAACCCTTTGCTCAAACACTAGCAACAGTGTGGGATGGGCAAAAAAGCCAGAAACCAAGGACCAATTGTGGTTCAGGCCAAAAATTCCCACCTGGCCCCGAAGCGACCAAAATATCACATTGTTCACTAGGGAGGGGGTGGAGGGAAAAACTTCTCCTCTCCGTCGCTATTTCTAAAATGGCAGCTCGTCTGCCTCATGGCCACCCCTTTTATAGAGGGGTGGCCACGCCCCCTAACTCACCTGGATGTCTGAGTCCAGGTGGGGGGGCCGCAAAGAGCGCAGCAGCCATTTTGGCGCCGCGCTTTCATTGCAGGCGCACCCCCTAAAGAAAGACTCAGACACCGGTATATGGATAAAGGCATTGGGCCACTTTTATTGAATAATGCCCGAGTCCGAATTATAACTTTCAATTGATGTATTCATCCAATTATAATTCTTAAGGCAAGCAGGCCGCAGTAACACTGGTAAAGTTCCTCCCAAAATTGCCAATGGCAATTGGCTACAATGTATCCATTTATATCAATTTGTTTGTTGCTACAAACAAATTGTTGACCGGAGTCAATAAACTATCTACTGACCCCACCCTATGACGTGTATTCATCAAATCACGGGGTGATGCATGCTGAAAAGCTCCTGCCATCACCCCTTGCCTGGTTCGTCGTTGACCGGTCAAACCTATTACACCTGTACCTGTCTAAGTGTTGGCCAGTCAATTGTGAACCTGCCGGATACCTGTGGGTCATAAATCTTTATCTTACCAGTGCTACCCGCCACACGGGGAGGCGTCCATGATGACTCACCGCCCCGCCCCCCAGACCGTCAGCTCGGTCGCCAGGCCTGCTTGCACCACACCCAGAAAGAGGTACATACCTCCAGCCAACAGGTGGACCCCTTCTCCTGCCTACCAGCAAAATTTTTGTAAGCCTATCCTCAGGTGTCCAATGGCTGTCTCCCAGCCATGCTCAGCAAGGGACCAAGCAACAGCCCTGTCCACTGACTGCCGGAACAGTCCGAACCACGGAGATCCACATCTCCCCTAAATTGGTGTCTCAGCACGATGTTAGACCATAACGACTGTGTGTAAGCCGTACATGAGATAAAACGCCAGGTCACTGCCCCTCGACAGTTTAGGAATAGCAGTGATCCGTATAAGATCATTGCCGCCGAGGTGCCTATTAAGAACATCGGGCGGTCCAGCATCCCTGACGGACATCAGGAATGGCCACAGTTCCCGCCCCCTTGTGCCGCGCATACCATACCATCGCATACGTGCGGATGCACACAGCCCAAGTCGGGGTCCACTCACTGTCGCCGCAGCATATACTGCTGCCCAGTGTACATAGCTGCGGCTCACCAGCCACACTGCCACCGGTGTGCAGAGACACACAGGATCTGTAAAAGAGGAGAAGAGGTGAAGGACATAACTAGGTACTCATACAGTGAGGGGATGTACATATAAGAAATTACGCGTCCACACATATCCGCCTCTGAGTACCCCAAACGTAGCTGCGATCAACGCGACACTTATCCTAAATAAATGGGTGCCAAAACGGGCCCCACACCATGAAGTGCGGCACCGGTCACCCTCAGTAACTTTACTTTGGTAAGGGTAGACCCATCCTGGTGGCAGAAAAACAGGCTGGGGCGCGCAGCAGGCACTGCCGAAAATTCATGTAGGGCACCAACCGGACAGATGTCTCCAATGAAACTTCGTAGCAGTCTGACTCCACTGCCTACGCCATGCTGAACAACCTGTGAGGACCATATCCCCAATTGAGCCCACTCATGTGTGACATAGACATCGTCGAGTTCCAGTGCCCTACGAGACACATCCGCCTTACACAGATGGTACCAACTCTGGCACCCACACACTGATGCAGAGCGCTCCAAAAAGGCTACCGTGGTAGCTGCGTGACCAAGAGCCACTTCACACGTATCCGAACATAAGCCATGCCAGCCTCGTGCAAGGTGGGTCAGAAACTCTGGTGAACTGGGGTGACGCGTGTCCAGGCGGCGGACACGTTCACGTGTCCACCCCTCCAAAACACGACACATTCGGAAGTAACTCACGCAGTCATTGAACCCCCCCCCACGTTGGCCATAAATGCCAGTGCCGAAAGCCTGAAGGCTATAGTACGGGGGGCCAAACCCTGACTGCGAAGATAAACATGCATTGTAAAATCTGGTCCACAGATATTGACCACACTTGAGGTAACTGTAGTTACTTGCAAAAAGTTCTAAATCGCATGAAAGCATGTTGATACGCCTTACGCGTGCGAGGTGCCAATGATATGCCCGGTTCACCTCTCCTCGCCAAACGTCCAAATATCGGCCGGTAGTGGCGAGTGGAATTCCTCTGCTTCCGGAGCAAGGCACGGAACCAGGGGATCTGCAGGCGGGATAAAGCATCAGTGATATTCTTATTAATATCTGGAACATGTCTGACCCTAAACAGCACATTTAGGCATAGGCTTTTAAAAAGAATTGACAAACCAATGCCATGACCCTGGGGGATTTGCACGTCTGGGTGTTGACAATGTGCACCCATGCCGCATTGTCACACCAAAAATGAACCACTGAGTTGGCCCACTTGTCGCCCAATAGCATCAGTGCTCCCCAATTTGGGAAGAAACTCAAGGAAGGTAAGATCGCGGAGGCGATCCATGCCCAGCCATGCATGAAACCCTCGGACGGAAGACCTCCTACCCTCAGAGTAAACCCCATAATCCAGGGAGTCGGAGGCATCCAACCATACTTGAAATCTAGGGCAGACCATAAGGTCTGATCTCCAGGAAGAGACCCCGTTAAATCCCTGGAGGAATTTGAGCCAGACCGCAAGGTCCGCACGTATGCTCCTGATCAGCCGGACCCTGTGGTGACGTTTTAACATGCCAGCCATGGCGTCACACAGGCACCTGGCCAATGCTCTGCCGGGTGTAACCACCCTGCAGGCAAAGTTAAGTTGGCCATGAAGTAGCTGCAGCTCACAAGGGGACACTTTATGTTTGGCAATCAATGCCAAAATCGCCACCGAGATCCGAGCCACCTTATCCATAGGTAACCCGGATGCCTGTGCGACAGAGTCAATTCCAATGCCTATAAATGTGAGCTTAATAGCTGGGCCCTCGGTCTATTCAGGCGCTAAGGGGACACCCAGTTCCCACATGAGTGTCTGAAATGTAGTGAGGAGACGCATGCATGTGTCCAAGCCCCGTTCACCCCCGAACCACAAGTCATCGAGGTAATGGGCTAGAGACCGGGACCCCGACCTGCGAGCAAAGGCCCACTGAATGAAAGTACCGAATCGTTCGAATGCCGAACATGGAATAGAGCAGTCAAAAGGCATGGCCTCATCTAAGTAAAATTCCCCTTGGAACCTGAAACCCAATAGCTCAAAATCCCCTCGGTGCACAGGCAATAAACGGAAAGCCGAGTGCATATCAGACTGTGCCAAGAAAGCACCGGGACCGCATGAGCGTACCACCCTTAGGGGCTGAACGAACGACGTTTACCTGACTGAAAAATGTCATCGGGAATGGCATCCCTGACCGAAGAACCCACAGGTTAAGCTAAATGGAGGATCAAATGACATTCACCCTGGTTCTACTTCAGTACTAGCCCCATAGGGGAGACTTTCAAATTAGGAAAGGTGGTTCCAAGAAGGGGCCCGCTACTCTCATAGCCTCAACTCCCTTAGCTGTGCTCAGTGGAGCAACCTCTTCATTACCTTTCAAGGGAACTAGATTAGTAGCATCTTGGGGCCCCTAACACCCCCGAATGGAATACAAAAGCCCCATTGGAAACCGTCCAGCAGGCACCCCGCATCATCCCTTCTTGGATAAGCTGAGTGCCATCGCTCCAGCATGAGTACACTAATTGGGGAGGGGGGCCTTTGACATGGCTAGTTCCATCAGACGGAGCTCTGATCACCCCCTGTGTACCCCTACCTCTGCCCCGTAACCCACCAACCCGCGGGCACGCGGAGGCCGCGTAAGGGCCAGTGCAAAAGGGGACACCCAAGTCGGTATCGACACTGGCGCTTAGTACACACGTCGCTAGCTGAGCAGGTCCAACACCACAGGTGGGCCGGAACCCCCTGCCCCACCAGTTAGCGTGGAGCCTGTGTCTGAGCAGCCCGCTGCACAGCATGACCACAATGGTACCTATCACCAGGCGCCAGTCACGTGGGAGTCATGTACACGAGCAACAATTGCTGACAGGGCTCATCCCACCTCCTGTCAGGATGTAGGGCCACCCTCATCCAAATTCCTCATCGTAAGCCAACTGCGATGGGCCCATGAAATCAACCATCGCCGTGTAAATATTATCAAGGGATTGAACCATCGGGATGGCCCAATCAGGCCGGGCCCTGAGGCATACCACCATATATATAAGGTATGCCGGCAACCAGTTGGCCCTGGTGCGCGGTGGCTTATGACGACGGGACAGCTCTTTGTCTCTGTCATCCTGTCCCTCTCTCTCTTCCTCAGTGGGCTCACGGTTCAATAGGGAGAATATATCCACGTACTCCCCTCACCAGATCTTATCCCTCGTGACCTGTGACAAATGATCACCCAGGGGCAAGGAATAACCAGCCGTCAGCAAAGCCATCGACGGCACATTCTATATAAAGGGCATACGCAGCAGGACCTGGACAGCCCCTGCAATGCTCGGCACTGCCCCAGGGGCGGACACCCCTGCCCTTAATGAGGGACCATTTAGAAACCATGGGATACTGGGATAAGATGGTAACTGATGCCCGCTCACATCAACTTGACGAGGCCAGGGCCACTGAACCCCACCACCGTAAGTGGGCTGTGGTGTTGGTGCACTTAAATTGAACCTGATACTCACTAGGTGCACCCCCGTGAGCCGCCCCCACCGGGGGTTCCGGCCCATGGCGGGCGTCGGAGCTCGCGACCGGAATCGAGCTCTGGGATCACCCCCGACTGCTCCCAGCCTGGACATCAGGTAGAACGGGGAGCTGCGAGACACCAGCTGGGCTGGTCGGACCGTCTCACGCAGCTCGACCCGGTTGGCCGCCCACTGAAGCATAGCGGCCGGCAAGGTAGCCGGGGTCAACGAAGGGGCCCCTGTTGAAGAAAGAGAAGCGCCCCTCCCCCTCCACAGGAGGCTGTGCAATGCCCAAGGATGCTTCCAGCACTACTAAACGTGCTGACAGAGCATCCACTGCCACAGAGCCCCCAGCATAAGGCGGGCCGGGTGGGCCGGACGGCCCACTAGGCTGTTGGAAAGGCAACCCGAAATGGCGAGCCAGGGACAGAATAGGGCCATGCCCAAAACTCCGGCCCATGAGGGGCCGGAGGGGGAACGGGTTGTATGCCCTGTCCCAGGCCCTCCCACGCTGCCCTGACCCATGGCTGGTAATGGCGGGCCAGGGGCCGAAGCCCCTGAGGGGCCGGCCTGTAGCTGGCCAGCCACCGAGCTGGAGCCCGGCTGCCAAGTGCCAGCCTGAGTAGCCCCACTGGTATCAGTGGGCAAGGCTGGCACAGTGCCTTGCCGCAGGGGCGCAGCCCTGGTCCTCCGACCCGATGGCTGTCCCCCGTCCGGTGCAGGGCCGGTGAAAGTTCGGAAGAAAAAGCAGGATCCCTAGCCAGGGATAAAAAATCTAGCGCCGAAGCACGCGGTAGCCAAGCAAACCAAGGCTCTGCGTGCGCTGATCCTCCTTTCCCAGCCGGGAAAGAACCGCAAGGGCTAAACAGCCGAAGACTAAAGGACAAACAGCGACAGAGAAAACTTCTCCTCTCCGTCGCTATTTCTAAAATGGCAGCTCGTCTGCCTCGTGGCCACCCCTTTTATAGAGGGGTGGCCACGCCCCCTAACTCACCCGGATGTCTGAGTCTGGGTGGGTGGGGCCCCGCAAAGAGCGCGGCGGCCATTTTGGCACCGCGCTTTCATTTGCCTAATCTCTAAGACATTCTCTGATCGGCTTGTTCAAATTTGAATCAAATAATATTCACCTGCAAATTTTTAAAAAAGATAAAATTAAAATTGGATGGATTCCATCCACTGTTCAGAGAGAAACATTCATCTTGAATGGGGATGTCATGTGAATCTCGCTTGAATCTCTGTCATGACAACTGATTACTAGTCCTTTTCACCAGATGGTGTTACCTGGACACCATGATCTTGACAACAAAGCTATAGATATTGATAATTATCAAAATGCAACATATGGTTTGAATTTCATTCATTACTGCATTCCCCCCCCCAAATATGGTAGTAGAGGGGAAAGTGCATCAATGCATATGCTACAATGAAAATGAACAATTTTGCTCGGAATTCAGACCTTGTGAAACATAAGAGAGTCCACACAGGAGAGAAACCGTACAGGTGCCAGGAGTGTGGGAAATGTTTTTCTCATAATTCAGCCCTTGTGGGTCATAAGAGACTCCACACAGGAGAGAAAACGTACATGTGCCAGGAGTGTGGGAAATGTTTTGCTCAGAAGTCACACCTTGTGAAACATAATAGAGTCCACACAGGAGAGAAACCGTACAGGTGCCAGGAGTGTGGGAAATGTTTTGCTTTGAATCAGCTGCTTGAAGGACATAGGTGAATCCATAGAGGGAAAACAACTGCTTTGAATCAAAGTAATATGGCAAGAAATTGTTTATGCTTCAGATCCCCATATTGTGTATGCTTCAGATCCCCATATTCAGATCCACACACATTAAAGGTAGCTTTATTTGTGCTTCTGCCAATGTGATTTATATTAATTCACATTTTGGTCCATTCAACAATTATGTGATCCATTTTTTGGGAGGGGGAACTGACCCCCTACCCCCCATGTAATCCCATTGTAATTTTTGCTTCGACACCCACCCACCCCCTTAAAGTTACATAATCCAGAGCTTGTGTGAACTTTGTTCACTGCCCTGGACTCACCTGCGGCGGCAGTGGGTGGTAGGACTTCGCTGCCCCCCCCCCCCAACACACACACACACAAGACTTATTTGTGGCTGGGGCAGAGAGGCCGCTGAAGTATTGTGACATGGTATTGCTTTCTATTGATATATTGTCTGGACTGAATATTGTACAATCACATTGTATTGCCATTTTTATTGCCATTTTTATTGTAATGCTATTTTTGGTTGCATTGTATTGCTGTATTTTATTGTATTGCAATGTTTGATTTGTTGTGAGCCACCCTGAGTCGGCGTATGCTGAGTGGGTGGCATACAAATCGAATAAATCAAAATCAATCAAAATCAAACAATCAAGCAGTAAAGTATTTTTCTCTGTGTCATTTCAATCAGAAGAAATGTGTAACATTCCATATTTAGCATATTATCTAGTCAATAATTTTTTGTTTACGTGAGAGAGAAATGGCCATTCTGTGATACACTACAATTCCAAAATTGTTTTTTTTAAATGTGATTGGTTTTATTTTCTGTGAGCCGCCCAAAGTCTTTGGAGTTGGGCGGCAATATAAATCAGAAAAAAACAAAATAAATAAAAATAAAATAAAATGTAAAATCTGAGAGTGTATTTAGTACTTATTCTTTTCTTCTGTGTCTAGCCCAGAGATGAAACACAAGATTGCAGTTACCAGGATATGCCAAATTGTGGTTCAAAAACACTACAATCTTTGTGGAGGCTCTTTCTGTGATATTATGAGTTATCCTGCAACTTTGTGTACACACACACACACAAACAAGCCCCATCCCTACTTCAGACAGGTAAAGTTAACCATCTCATTAGGTTGAGATGATTACAATTTGACTTTTTCTCTTTCATATTGACATGTTTCCAGCTAGCATTGATATCTACAGAAGAAGCAAAACTCATTATTTTTCAATATTATTTCTCCATATTCTTTCCAAAATAGTCACTTATGAGAGTCAAAAAAAAACAAGATAAACTATATTATTCACAATTGTTTTGCTCAAAAGGAATAAAGTAAAAATAGTATAATTTAGGCAGGTGACTACATGATTTTGAATTAACACTGTCAATAAAACCAGATGTTCTCCAAATTCAATGATTCAGGCTAGGAAACTTTCTGGGCTCAGCAGGCTTCAGAAGTGAAACAAATAACTATTAATTTTCTTCATTGGAAATAAATATGTCCTATTATGCTCTTCCTTCTTACCTTCTCTTATGCCAGCAATGACCAACCTTGGTACTTCAGGTGTTCTTGGACTTCAATTCCCAGAAGCCTAAATCAGCACTCCTACTGATCAGCTTCTGGGATTTGAACTCCAAGAACAACTGGAGTTCCAAGGTTGGCCATCACAGTCTTATGCTATTACAAAACAGAAGAAATAGCCTAAGAGCAAAAACAAAAAAACAAACAAACAACAACCCAAAAACATTTTACGGTTTAAGTCATTTTAAAATTGTAATGGGATTTCAGTTATGGTAAGAGTGCTTGAGTTAACATTCAGAGGCCTTCGCTCATAAAAAAAGAGAAAAATGGAAAAGACATTACGTTGAAATCAGAACACTTGATGGTAACATCTTCTTCTTGCTGTGTTTTGGTAGAAGCTCTGATAATCAATCTGAGACACAAAAGTGGTAAAATGTTAGCAATGATTTTGCTCCTGTTAAGTGCAGTTATTTCTCTGTAGCATTGAAATCACTTTGACGCTCACCATGAAAATTCATTCCCCCTAATCTGTTTCTTCTTGTCCTTTCTACTCATCCTAGCAGCAAGAAATGCAGTGGAGCAAGAGTTCTTCAATAATGGATTTTTCATTATGAGGAATTGATTTTAATCCAACCTAGCTACTAGACCTGCTCAGGGATGTGATTCTTCTCTTTCTTCCTAATGCAGGTGGACCTACCTAAAATAATTTTTCCCAGTCCAGCTGTTGTTTTTGTAAATTAGACCATTTTCCTTCCCTATCTTTCTCCTTTTGCTTTTTTGTAATACAACACATTATTTCCTTACCAAACACTCTAATAAATTCTTTGGTTCTGGAAGCAATTTT